>JADMNL010000026.1:7499166-10100833 GCA_016271365.2 Neoceratodus forsteri
TCTTTCCTGGGTTCAACCTTAAAGCGCTGGAATTCATCCAGTCTTGGATGTCTGCGAGGCAGTTGTTCAGTACTGAGATAGCACCAACCTGGTCAGGTGCGAAAGACAGGTAGAGCTGGGTATCATCAGCATAGCAGTCAAACCTCAGCTCATACCGTCTTACAATGTCTCCGAGGTGTAGCATATATACTGTGAATAACATGGGGGACAGCACCGAGCCCTGAGGCACCCTGCATGGCAGAGAGAAGGCCCTGGATGAAAACAAACCCGAGACCACTCTCTGCGTTCTCCCTGCGAGGAAAGATGAAAACCATCTGAGGACTGTACCCGACAGCCCACAAATGGACCTCAGGCGTTCGAGCAGAACCCCATGATCCACAGTATCAAAAGCTGATGATAGATCAAGGAGAACCAAGATAGAACGGTGTCTCCGATCTCTCGCCATCAGGAGATCATTGAGCACCCGAACCAGAGCAGTCTCAGTACTATGCCTCTTACGAAAACCAGACTGGAAAGGTTCGTATAAACTATGGATGGTCAAGTGGTTATCCAATTGAGCAGCCACAACTTTCTCAATAACCTTCCCCACAAAAGGGAGGTTAGAGATTGGCCTGTAGTTTGCTAGATCATCCGGGGTCTAAAGAAGCTTTCTTCAGAAGGGGGATCACCACCCCCTCCTTCAGGGAGCTGGGAAACACTCCCATATCTAAAGAACACCGGATAATCCAAGCTAAGACCGGGCCGATGATCTTGCTACAACCCAAAATCAGGGAGGTAGGGCCAGGGTCTAAACTACAACACATGGGGCACATCTCCTGGACAATCCTCATAGTATCTATGAGATCCGGCAGGTCAAAGGCACTCCAGGAAACTCCGGGCTCTGCGACAGGGCACCGATCAACTGCAACACTCTTAGAAGTTGGAGGCACTCCCTCCTGATGTCTTCAACCTTATTTGCAAAGAATCGAGCGATCTCCTCACAATCAATTTGAGCAAAAAACTCGACAGATCTGCTGACAGGCTGGGTTGCACAGTCTGTCAACAGTTCTGAAGAGCTGAGCCGGTCGATTCCGTGTGACAGAAATTTCCCTGGACAGGAATTCTGCCTTCTTATGGGAAATTTCTGTTTGGTAGAGTTTATAATGCTCTAGCAAAATATGGTGGTCGGCATCAGCGGCCATCTTCCTCCAACGACGCTCTAACCTACTCCCTGTCCTCCGCAACCCTCTCAGAGCTCCATCAAACCATGGAGCGCTGGGACGACATGGAAGGTGGTGAACACGGACTGGAGCAATCTGATCGAGTGCTACCAATATGGCCCTATTGTAGGCCACTACCAGCTGCTCAGGATCAGTGCAAAACTCGTCCAACAACGAGAGGTCAATGACCACCATCAGGTCTTCAGGGACCACGTCCCACAATGGGCGGTACCTGACCAACTCCACAGGGGCCGACCTACCCAAGGGGGCCTCTAAATTGAACCCAGCTGAGTAGTGATCGGACCAACCGACTGGTTCCACCACCAGATCGGAGGCTTCGATCCCCAGGAGGAAGACCAGGTCAAGAGAGTGACCTCCCTTGTGTGTAGCTGAGGAAGCAACCTGTGTAAAGCCCAGAGATGTCATCTTCTGGAGGAAATGTTGACCAAAAAGCAAAGATTCGTCGTCGACCCAAGCATTGAAGTCGCCCAGAACCATCAGTCTGGGCGACTCCAAGGCCATGTTGGTGGCAAAATCTGCTATTTCCTGCAGAAAAATCTTCTCATCACCTGGTAGACGATAAATGAGGGCAATCCTGCACCCTACACCAGCTACCACAGTACAATCGAATGACCTGGCCTCCTCGACTGGTACACCAGTTAGGCCCAATTAGGTCTTGAAACAGACCGCCACCTCCGTGATCCAATTCGAGCGATGTATAACCGGTACCCAGTGGGAACAGCGGCCTCTAAAAAAGGGCCACATTCCCATCCAACCAGGTCTCGGTAATGCAAGCCAGATCTGCCCTCGCAACAAAATCTCCAATAAGGCCAGTCTTGTTGCAGACAGATCTGGCATTGCATAACAACGCCCGAATTGGATGAGGTTGGCGAGCTGTCCCTACCACTTGCCCTCCCAAACTGGAGGTGCCCTTGGGTATGGGAACCAGAACAGAATCACCACATTCTAGATACCATTTCGCCCCAGGGCGTCTTCTGGGCCTAACCACCCCTATGGGAAGGCCCCACTCACTCCGCTGTCCGCAACCCCCCACCAACCCCTGACTCCCCCCATTCAAGCAATCCCCAGCGCCCGACAACGATGATAAACATAAACAGGCGGGGGGGGGGTGAGGAGAAGGGGCAGAGGGCAGAGGGCACGGAGAGCCGAGGCTGAATAGCACATGACGGGAGGGGTAAGCAGGCACATCTAGCTGCTCAATTTATAAAACAACAAATATAATAAAATTACAAAAACACCACCGATCCTAAGCTACTCTCGAACTTCCTACAACTAAAATTATACAACTTCAAATTATAAGAAACAACTAAAATTCAGATTAAACTAAACCAACTCCCTAACACAAAATCTAATTTATTGATTAAACCCACAGGTCCTCTCACAGCCTGGGGGTCAACCAAAAATTAACCAAAAACAATTTTAAATTACTCCCAGGTCCTCTCACTACTTGGTACATAAAAAACAAATTAAACACTCTCACAAAAAATAAACAAACAAAATAAGAATAATTACATAATAATAATAATAAAATAATAAACAAAGGAAATAATGTAGAAGCCACCCTCCGGGAATCTCTCACAATACCGGAAAACAAGTGGAATCAAAGATGTTATAAGGGACTCTCACTGCTCATATTATTTCTGCTAAACAAACAAAAAGGAAAAAATATTTGCAGTCAGCAGAGGTCCCGTCTAGCTGTGGATATTTCCAAATACAGCTACTGCATAAAAACAGGATACAAATATCAGAAAACCCGCCCTAATGTCAGTAAAAGCAGCAAACAACATAAGTCAGTCTTCTAAATCTCAGACTTCAAATTCCATCTCCAATTTGAATAGCAGAAAGGCCACTAGCAGGCCACAGGTTCCAATAAGCCTTCCAAGGGGAAAAATTACCCCTGAAAGTCAGTGGCCCACTACTTCAGCTCCAGGAGGAGTCAGCCCCCCAGGTGGCTACCCCAGGAGTCCAGAGGAAGGGGAATAAAGGACAAGCCCTCCAGCCTACCCCACTCCCCACCTCTGTGTGCGACACTGACCCTGAGGTCCCTCAGGAACCCTGCAAGTCCAGCTATTAAAGCCCAGAATTACCAAACTCAAGGAAAAGCATTCAATCTGCCAGAAATGTCACTAAGACTTCATGTCCCACTTATCTTAGAGGCTCTTCCAGACGACTCCACCAGATCACCGCTCCCCACGATCCACTGGCCACACACAAATATAATCCAGGGGCACTCCAAAAAATGCAGCCGGCAGTTCGAATCCACATACAGGATAACAATTTCCAGACCATAGGCTTGCTTAGGTTCAACTAAAGGCCATAAAATCCAACCAGTCCACTCCCCTGTACAAATAAGAACGAGCAGGAAGCAGTGGTAGTGTCAAAAACTCAGTCCAAATACAAAAACTCGATCCGAACACAGAGATCAAGTAAATGTAGACTCTAAAAGGCAAGGCTTCACTGAAATATCTCCAAGTCTCCACGTTAGAACACCGCAGTTCTTCACAATTCTCCCTGGTATTCTTTCAGCACACTAAGTCACAGCCCGTAAAGCAGATACAGACCGAGCCGAGAACGGAGACGCAAGCACACCAAATACGCTAACGCAAAACGAAGGCGGGTAAACGGTGGCGACAAAACAGAAAGCATAAAACCCATACAAAATTACAAAAAGCAAACGAAAAATAAAACGGCAAAAGGCGAGACATATACACGGAACAGAACAGAACGGCTAGCCCAACGTGGACACCATCTTGCTGCCTCCTGTTTTAGATAACACATGATTTTATTTTATTTAGATAACACATGCCCCATGCCCACACTGGTACCAGTTTCCAGAGTGCATTAAAACCCCACAATTCTAATACTTTTATCTGGGTACCCAGTACTGCGGTCTTAAAGGTGCAGGCCTGTTGTTTGGTGCAGCTGATGATGGATAGCTAAGTTGGAGCCCCTTGAAGAAAATAAGTAGATTAACTTTACTTAATTTTGAGACACATCCGTGACTGTAATTCACAGAACTAAGCTTCTTGATTTAAAGACTTAAAGGGTAGTAATAGGCAAGTTGATATCAGGCTGTACAAGGCAATTGAGCTACAGGTAGTTGCATAAGTAACTTCTAGCTGAGGCCAGGCAGGAGCTTTGATGTCCCCTTGTTTGGGAAGGCTCTTGCAGCTTTGGATAGACTAAATGCTTTCTTTCAGCACTTGAAACAACTGTATCATTTCTTGAGGCTCAGAATCACATTTAGTGGACACTTCTGGAATAAAACCAGCTGGGACTGGGGCCGGCACACTTCAAACCCCACATCTAGGCTATGCCTCTCAGGGGAAGCGCATGCGGCAGCGCCCTAGGCGGCACACTACCAGGCTGCTTCCCAGGCCGATCTGAGATTGTTGTGTTGCATTTAGCACATTTCCCAGTAGCACATCTATACATTAGCTCACAGTACTCGCAATCTCACAATTCATTCAGTCATGTGCCAGCATGGCCACCATGATCCTCTCAAGCTTGCAGACACTAGTTTTAACTGAATGGGTGCTTCTTCCCCAAGGCTAGGGTGACCGAGACTCTCACAGTCCATGCAATATAACTTGAATATTTATCATCATCAGAAAGAGCTTGAGGCTCGGCTCTCCACCATTTGATAACTTTACTTGACAATACAGCTGGTCACTGCAGCTTCTCTTAAGCTTAAGACACATACATTACAGTCCCTTGTGGCTTTGCTGGCATTAGCAGCTCCAGCTTGGACATTTAGACATCTACTGGCATCTCAGGCACTGTTGGGTCAGCTCCGCATGGCTAGAGAACTTTCCTTTCAGTCCTGTAGCACTTTACGCAGTCACATTCAGCACATACAACTACTGGACCCTTTCTTGGTCACTCTTCAACAGAGGTCCACCCTCTCTTGAGCATTAGTTAACACAGGGTATAGACAAACGATAAGCACTTCTGGGCTTTCTGGGCTTCTTGGCCCTAAGCAGGATCTCAATTTCTCAAAGGTGTACATGGTGTACATTGTGTACTGTAAAATGTCATGACAATGCAAGCAGATGGCTACTCACTCAGACAAATTCAACACTTTCCTTTTCTGGAAATTACAACTTTCTTCAGCACTCTCACTGCTGAGGCAGAATATGCGTGCAGCTTTCTCACAGCTGAAAGTTCAGATTTCGCCCACATTTTCCCAAAATGTGGAAAGGCAGATGCTAGCCCTGGAGGACAATTTCTGGCAACCCCTCAGGCTGATGACTTTTTCTTCTGGCAGCCACTCTTTTTCTCTGGCAGAAGCCCCCCCCCCCCGGGGCTCCCCTGTGGAGGGGCTTTCACTGAACTGCCTAGGTCCATTTTGTTTAAGTGGGACTTGAGCCCCCTCCCTGTGGAGGGACTCTCGCTCGAACACTGAGCTCAGCATGAAAAACCCTGGGTTTTATGGAGCTCTTCTGGGGCTCTTGATTGACTGAGTTCACCTGTGTGTCCAGCTACATTTGGCTGAATCCCCTTGTCAATCCACAAAATGAATATTCATTAGCCTCACTCGATGCTCAATAGGCCCCCTGTTTTGGCACCTGAATTTGGTCCATGCAGTTTCCCCCAAAAGCCTTTTGCAAAGTCCCATAAATCTCTGGCTTTGTCCCAACAGTCGTTGCACTGAAATCCTGGTATTTGATTGGCTGCTGGTTGCCAAAAATGACTGCAACTTGTTATAGTCCCCATGCAGTCCATCACAGTCCTAACTTTAAAGTTCTGGTGCTGCCAGATAAAACATTTTATTTAAACCACTGCCCCATAGTTCAATAGCAACTGCTGTGTCCTGCTAAACGCTGCCACTTTCAAACGTTTTAGTGCAGTCCTTTTCCTGTCACGGCTGCCGAAATATGCAGTCCCGCGGCAGCAGAAGACAGGCAGCATATGAAAGTCCCGCAATACTCACTCACTTCCCGTCGCTCCCTATTCCAGCAACACTCACTCACTCCCCCCCATTCCAGCAGCACTCATTCACTTCCTCTCCCTCTCTATTACAGCAAAACTCACTCACTTCCCCTCCCTCTCTATCCCTGCAACACTCACTCACTTCCCCTCCCTCTCTATTCCAGCAACGCTCACTCACTTCCCCTCCCTCTCTATTCCAGCAACACTCACTCACGTCCCCTCCCTCTCTATTCCAGCAGCACTCACTCACTTCCCCTCCCTCTCTATTCCAGTAGCACTCACTCACTTCCTTTCCCTCTCTATTACAGCAAAATTCACTCATTTCCCTTCCCTCTCTATTCCAGAAGCACTCACCCACTTCCCTTTCTATTACAGCAACATGCACTCACTTCCCCTCCCTCTCTATTCCAGAAACACTCACTCACTTCCCCTCCCTCTCTATTACAGCAAAACTCACTCGCTTCCCCTCCCTCTCTGTTCCAGAAACACACTCACTTCCCCACCCTTTCTATTCCAGTAGCACTCACTCACTTCTTCTCCCTCTCTATTACAGCAAAACTCACTCGCTTCCCCTCCCTCTCTATTCCAGAAGCACTCACCCACTTCCCTCTCTATTACAGCAACACACACTCACTTCCCCTCCCTCTCTATTACAGCAACACTCACTCACTTCCGCTCCCTCTCTATTCCAGCAACAGTCACTCAGTTGCTTCCCCTCTCCATTCCAGCAACACCACTCAATTCCCCTGCCTCTCTATTCCAGCAACATTCACCCACTTCCCCTCCCTCCCTCTCTATCCCTGCAACACTCACTCACTTCCCCTCCCTCTCTATTCCAGCAACATACACCCACTTCCCTTCCCTCTCCATTCCAGCAACACTCACCCACTTCCCCTCCCTCTCTATCCCTGCAACACTCACTCACTTCCCCTCTCTCTCCATTCTAGCAACACTCACTCACTTCCCCTCCCGTTCCATTCCAGCAACACTCACTCATTTCCCTTCCCTCTCTATCCCAGCAACACTCACTCACTCACTTCGCCTCCCTCTCTATTCCAGCAGCACTCACTCACTTCCACCTGGAGGTGATTATTAATAGTTCAGGGAGTTGGGGGGGCAGGGTGCGAGGGCAGAGCCCCCCACAAACACAGAGTATAGCTTTTAGTTGTTTGTTCCGGCATGGTAGCGCTCTGTGTTTTTGCTGAGCGGAACCATTCATGTTGCTGTTTTTCATGCACGTTTTTTTACTGCACTGTAGTTGTTTTCAAGTTGTTTGCCTAGTGCTGGTAGTTTGTTACTTTGGGGTCAGAATGGGCCATACAGCTGTAAGGGATATTGTGGTTGTTACTTTGGGGTCAGGGTGGGATCAGACTGCTGAAGGGGATACTGTGGTTGTTACTTTGGTGTCAGGGTAGGATCGGACAGCTGGAAGGGATATTGTGGTTGTTATTTTGGTGTCGGGTTGGGATCGGACAGCTGGGAGGGATATTGTGGTCGTCACTTTGGTGTCGGGGTGGGATCAGACAGCTGGAAGGGATATTGTGGTTGTTACTTTGGTTGCATATGCAAATCACCACAGAATATTATGCTGGTTCAACTTTAAGCAGAAATGCATGGTTCCGAAAGGCCTCTCACACAGTTTGCAAAGGGTGCCAACAGAAGACATAGACATGTGTTTCATCTTACCAGGACTCATCAGTATGCCTCGTCTGTTTGACACCCCAGTGGAATGAACCAGCTACCCTAAGATGGTCTAACTGGGTTATGTTGTGGTGAACCCAATTAAAATAAAAAACAACTTAAAAAACAAAGAACCTCTGTGCACAAGCACTGAGGCAATGGTTATCCCAAAGGGCATTTGGCCGAGAAGCCAAGTTTCAAAGAAATACAAAATCAGCTGGCATGTGTGATTTTGTATTTCTTTGTAAGCTTTTTCGCTCGCCAAATGCCCTTTGGCAATATTGCCCCAGTGCTTCAAGACAGAGTGTTCTTTTTGTTACTTACGCCAGGGTGGATCGGACAGCTGAAAGGATATTTATTTATTTATTTATTGAATTTTGTTCACGGGTAAGCCCACTTGGCCTAGAAGTCCCTTTTCAGGGGCGACCAGGGGAAGGGGGGATACAGATGGTAAGCAACTGAAATTGAACCAGATTAAGCTGTTGGTGGTATTTTTTTTTGTATTTATACTTTTTATTGATTTTGCAAGTAAAAACTTACAAGTCATATATCCCCAGGGGGATAGCATCATATATGATAAGACGATAATATCACTTACAAATGATACATGCAAGACACCCCCTCTATAGGTACATCATAGGGGGAAGTATACATTTAATATTACACAGTGTATAAGACTGTATGCAGACTGGAAGCCCCAAGAGGATTCATAAAAGAAAAAGTGAAAAAGACTTTACCTTATTATCATGGTGACTATAATAGTCTAAGTGAATCCCCCAATACATCCATAAGAAAGATTTAATAAAAAGATCTTATAACACAACCTCCCAGGAGTAAGCCACTCAAAAATTACATCCCTTACTTATAAAATTGTGAACAGGCTCTTTGGCATAAGAACAATAATTCTACGAACAGACATATCAAACCCATCATCTATTGAACTAACAGAGCTACTGACTCAAAGGTTCACAGTCCTGATGTTAATGCTGCAAATCTGTAGCAGAATCCATCTGTCCCTAGAAGGAGACTACAGCATGGTGGCCAAAATCTATTATTGCAGTCTCTATCTATTTGTCCACCAAGTCTTTCGGCCTAAGCCACATAGCCATCACTTAGTATACTGGACCTGTCCTGCAAATTCAGTCTGCATCCGAGGAATCGACTTCTGCGTTTTCCATCAGCTCCGATTCAATTTTGGCAACCATTTTCTCAGCTTCTCTTACTTCATTAAAGAGATATTGTTTCCCCTGCCAGGCGATACGGAGTTTAGCTGGTAAGAATAGCTGGTGTACGATTTTGAAGCTCCGTAGACGGCCCCGTAGTCCACCAAAGGCTTTTCGCCATCGCTGGGTGCTATAGGAAAGGTCTGGGAATATCTGGAGGGGGTCCTCTCCATACTTCAGGAATCTACGACATCTCGCTGCATTTAGGACACAATCTCTGTCATCGATGCCAGTGCATACTATCAAGAGAGTTTGTGGCGCCGCATGATCTGCTGTTGCACGGCGGGGGGTAATCCGATAGACTTTTTCAGAGTGCAACAGGGGGTCTGATTCCTCAAAACCCAAGATATTCAGCAGTATAGATCTGGTAAAAGATAGAGGGTCTTCACCCTCAGCACCCTCCGACAGTCCTAGGATCCGTAAATTCTTTTCCCTCGCTTGGTTTTCAACCGTCTCCAGGCGTTGGCGTAAAAGCAAGTTTTCCTTTATTAATTTTGTGGTAACATCAATTGTTTTCAAGACAGAAGCCTCCGATCGTTGTGTAGTGGCCTCACATTGGTCTACTCGGATTTCTAGAGCTGACACCCGGGGCGTAAGAGAATCAAACTTTTTGTCAAGCTCCTCCACTGATTTAACCAACTGGTTCAGGGTAACAAGAATGTTCATCAGGGAGGCCTCCTCCGTAGAACTCTGGCACTAGGTCCGCTGCAGCGCCACGTTGCATAGGCCTCTCCTCCCGATTGTGTCTTTTTGGGTTGAAGAAATCACCTGCTGCAGTTGCCGCTCCCTTATTTTTGCCCATTGCAGCTCTCATCAAGGACAGTTGGCTAGAATTAGTACTCCGATTGCGTTTACGCTGTACTCTTCGGAATTTAAAAGAGTTAGTTTGATTTAAAGCAATTTTCTCCTGGGAGCTCGGTTTAGTTGCTGCTTCCTGCTAGGCTGCTCAGCAGCCGCCCCCGGTGGTATTTTTTTTAGTGAATTGTGGTTGTTACTTTGGGGTCAGGGTGGGCACACTGCTGGAAGGGATATTGTGATTGTTACTTTGGGGTCAGGGTAGGCCACAGAGCTGGAAGGGATATTGTGGTTGTTACTTTGGGGTCAGGGTAGGCCACACAGCTGGAAGGGATATTGTGATTGTTACTTCGGGGTCAGGGTAGGCCACACAGCTGGAAGGGATATTGTGGTTGTTACTTTAGGGTCAGAGTAGGCCACACAGCTGGAAGGGATACTGTGGTTGTTATTTTGGGGTCAGGGTAGGCCACACAGCTGGAAGGGATATTGTGGTTGTTACTTTGAGGTCAGGGTGGGATCGGACAGCTGGAAGGGATATTGTGGTTGTTACTTTGGGGTCAGGGTAGGCCACACAGCTGGAAGGGATATTGTGGTTATTACTTTGGGGTCAGGGTGGGCCACACAGCTGGAAGGGATACTGTGGTTGTTATTTTGGGGTCAGAGTAGGCCACACAGCTGGAAGGGATATTGTGGTTGTTACTTTGGGGTCAGTGTGAGCCACACAGCTGGGAGGGGTATGGTGGTTGTTACTTTGGGGTCAGGGTGGGATCGGACAGCTGGAAAGGATATTGTGGTTGTTACTTTGGGGTCAGAGTAGGCCACACAGCTGGAAGGGATATTGTGATTGTTACTTTGGGGTCAGGGTAGGCCACACAGCTGGAAGGGATACTGTGGTTGTTACTTTAGGGTCCAGGAGTGGGCCACACAGCTGGAAGGATATTGTGATTGTTACTTTGGGGGTCAGAGTAGGCCACACAGTTGGAAGGGATATTGTGATTGTTACTTTGGGGTCAGTGTAGGCCACACAGCTGGAAGGGATACTGTGGTTGTTACTTTGGGGTCAGGGTGGGCCACACAGCTGGAAGGGATACTGTGGTTGTTACTTTGGGGTCAGAGTAGGCCACACAGCTGGAAGGGATATTGTGGTTGTTACTTTGGGGTCAGGGTAGGCCACACAGCTGGAAGGGATATTGTGGTTGTTACTTTGGGATCAGGGTAGGCCACACAGCTGGAAGGGATATTGTGATTGTTACTTTGGGGTCAGGGTGGGCCACACAGCTGGAAGGGATATTGTGGTTGTTACTCTGGGGTCAGGGTGGGCCACACAGCTGGAAGGGATATTGTGATTGTTACTTTCGGGTCAGGGTAGGCCACACTGCTGGAAGGGATATTGTGGTTGTTACTTTGGGGTCAGAGTAGGCCACACAGCTGGAAGGGATACTGTGGTTGTTACTTTGGGGTCAGGATAGGCCACACAGTTGGAAGGGATACTGTGGTTGTTACTTTGGGGTCAGGGTGGGATCGGACAGCTGGAAGGGATATTGTGGTTGCTACTTTGGGGTCAGGGTAGGCCACACAGCTGGAAGGGATATTGTGGTTGTTACTTTGGGGTCAGGGTAGGCCACACAGCTGGAAGGGATATTGTGGTTGTTACTTTGGGGTCAGAGTAGGCCACACAGCTGGAAGAGATGATCTTCCCTTGTCAATCTTCACCATTCATTACTGCTTGGGTTAGTGCCAGAGGCGCGCACCCGTTACGGGAGATTTTTTTTTTTTCGGAGTCGGCTCAACGGCGCCGCCCCAGACGCGCGCCAGCGCCATGCGTGAGGAAGCGGGTCGTTAGGTGCCGCAGACTTCTCCTCCATCTCAGTTCTGTTTCTCCCGCCGTCGAGGCTGCGCCTGCTGCGTGGTTAGATACAGTTAGGCCTTCTGCGCCATAGAATTCCAGACTCCTTCTCCTGCTTTTCTCGATGCCGTCACCCGGTAAGACCGTTCTTTAATAACTTTCTTCGACGGCGCCCAGAGCTTTTGCTGTTTTAGTCCAAATTTTTTCGCATCATGTCAGGTTCTGGGGCAAAACGTAAGTCGAAGGCGGGCCGCGCCCCTATGTGTCGGTGCTCCTGTGGCCGGCACTTTTCCATCACGGACCGACATGATGTTTGTCTTCGTTGCCTGGGACCCAACCACGATATGGATGCGTGCGACACCTGTTTCTCGATGGACCGTCGCGTCCTAGAAGTCCACGCGTTTAAGATCGGCAAGGCCCCGCCAACTTTTGGGGGACGGCGCCGCTCCAGGGATTCCCAGGTACGGTCTCTAGGCCCTTCCTCCGGGTCCCCTCTCAGGCCTATATGGTCTGTAGAGGAGGAGGAGGCTTCCTCATCTTCTCTTGCCGAAGAGGAAGCTTCTTTTGCAGTGTCAGAGGAACGCCAAGGTCCCTCCCGGGGCCACGGCGGGGACACCGCCTCGGCAGTCACCTCCTCAGAGGTGCAGGCTCCCCCAGTGTCGAGGCCCACGTCTGCTGGGCCCGGCATCGGTGGACCCTCGACGCTGCCTTCCGGGGCCGTTTTGGATCCCAGTGCCGTTCACGGTGCCGGTGATCGAAATGGCACCATTGGCGGCGCCGTATTGGCTCTCAGCGCCGCCTGCGGCACCGCAGGCCCAGTTGGCTCTTCTGACGGTGCCGAGTGGGGTCCCAGCGCTGAGGGCAGTGCCGTGGGTTTGGCTGGTGCCGTTAGGTAGTCAGGGCTGGGCCTAGGTGTTGCGGGGGGTCTGGGGTCATTTGGCGCCGCCTCTGGCACCGGCGCTGTCCACGGCGCCATTTCACTGGAGTCCCCTGGGGTTGCCAGTATTGTGGTCCAGCTGATCTGTTCCTCCTCGGAGTATGATGACTCAGACGTGGACCCATCCTGGCACCCTGACTCTTCGGAGTCAGGGTCTCCGGTGGCACGAGGTGCTAGGCGGCCCAGCGCCCTATTCCTCTGTCCCGCTGCCGCCTCCCCTGAGGCCCCCAGGCTGGGGTGGTCTGGGGTCCCTGGGGGGCGGTGGGAGCGAGGTGGAGGGAGGGCTCTCCCCGAGGGGGCCGTGGGGCTGCTGACCCTGATGCTGCTGCACCCGCTCGGGTGGGGGTCACTGGGGTCGAGGGAGGCGTTCTTGGAGTCCAAGGGGTCGAGGGACAGGGTTCAGGCATCTGTCTCTACCCACCACCGGGTGCGGGTAGAGCCGTAGCGCTGGGCTCCTGTCTTTCCCTCTTGGACCCCAGGGACCCCTTTGGTGGCGTTGCTGTGGGCTGCCCTTCTGGATCCATGCAGTCCCAGGTTCATCACAGGGGAGGATCCCCTTCTAGGCTCTTCCAGGCTTCACATCCCCAGGGTTCCATTTTGCGACCTGGTCTGTTGTTCGGGATCCCGCCAGCTCGGGTTCCGTTCCCCGGATTCCAGAGCCCCAGCAGAGGACAGTTGCCTCACCATAGGTGCCCTTCACCCATTCCTCTGCAGCCACCCCCTGCTCTCCCAGGACATGTTGGTCCCACGGGCCCATTATCCTGGGAGACGTTCAGAGGTTCTGCGGCGGCCTTCTCCTCATATGTTAGGTACATGAATGAGCGGGTTTTTCATCTATCCCCACCGCTGCAGGAGTCCTCTGGACACTCAAGCTCTCCATCATCCTCATCTCCCTCCTCTGAGTGAGAGGAACCCACTGCTCATCTCTCCTCCGATGCTGATTTCACTGCATATCACCGATTCCTTTTGAGGATGGTGAGGGATCTTCAGATTTCCTATGTTAGGCGAGACAATACTGAACGGGAGATGCGTGAATTCCTTGGTGAATTCAGTGCCCAGCATTTGGTGGTACTATCCTGGCCTATTCCCTTCCAGGAGGCGTCTGTCCGTTCCTGGCAGTCGCCAGCCGCCCTTTCTCCAGCCCCCGGCAGACTGCCAACGTAGGTATTGTGCCCCATCAGAATCTCTAGGTACTCTCCCCAACCCACCCTCGGGATTGGCATACCTAGAGACTCCCTCCGGGTGCCGCTGCCTGGTGCATGACCGTCCCCCAGACTCAGATTCTCTACAGTTTGACCGGTGGAGGCAAAGAGTGTTCTGTTCCTCTCGTGCGATGTCTTGCATAGCATCTCATCGGGCCCACCATGCTGCCTATGGTAGGCATTTGTGGTCGATGTTTTCCCAAATCTTAGCATCAATGCCTGATACGGAGCAAACCAGACAAGCTATTGCCCTCTCTGCTATAGGCCTGGAGCTGGCAAGACACCAGGCAAGGGCATCTTATGACGCCAGTGAGGTGACTTCCAGGCTTGCAGGGACAGCGATCTGTATTAGACGGACGGCATGGCTTCCTCTATCAAGGTTGTCACCCCTGGTCCGGCATAGAGTGATTCGCTCCACCTTCCGAGGGACCCATCTATTTTCCTCCAGAGCTAGGAGACTTCTGCAGGGGCTTCCTCCGTCGCCCCGTCCTCGGGGGACACCTCCTAGCTCTTCTCCCCCATAGGCTTCTCTCTTGATTAGTCCAGGGTCTTCCCACTCTGTTTCTCACCAACAGGAGGCTGGGGGTCTTGCTCCCCCAGGGTTTCTTATCCCCCCCCTTTGGGGGGGGGAGCTTGGTACTCACCCAAGCAGTAATGAATGGTGAAGATTGACAAGGGAAGATATGAAAATTACATATCTACCATAATTCTTGATCTTCTCTTGTATCTTCGCCATTTATTACTGATACCCACCCACCTTCCCCTCAGTGGCCTCCTACTGTGGTGTCTCCCCCTCCCGTCTCGTTCCTCTCCCTTCCTTTTGCCTTTATGTAGAAAAAAAAAAATCATTCTGTTTTCCGTTCTTCTTGAATGGATCTTTTTTCCTCAAGGTAAAGAGGAACAAGTAGGGTCTTTTTCACCTATTCTGAGGGAACTCTTTCTGACTGTCCCTAGGGGACGACCTCTGGGCACCTTAACCGCGTTGCTCAGTTCACAGCTTAAGAGTCCATCCCTTTGGCTCGGCCTCAAAAATTTAGATTCCCCCTGGCAGGTGTTATTATTGTCAGCTCATTCTGGTTGGTACTTCTGGCACTTCTTTAGCCTTAAGCGGTTGTTCTTGCCTTGCCTTCAGGAAGTCTGATTGAGTTCCCACTCTATCCTTTCATACAAAGCTGCCTTCTGTGGGGCTTAACCCCTCCCCATACACTTCTGTGTTAGCACTTTACAGGGTGCTAAAGTGGCTTCCTAGTTGGGCACTCTCTTTCCAGAACAGATTTCTGCACAGGCAGTCTGTGAGTTCTCAGCTAGAGTGTAGGGGGTTGGCATGATGGGAGGTTAGAGAATCTGCCGTTTGTGTCCAGTCTGTACAGGCGGTTCAGTTGAACCTTCTCTCGGTCCTATCAGGAGGGATTCTTGCTCCCTTGTGTTTGGTTCCGAGCTTATAAGCCTCTCAACCAAGGTATCTATGGGCAGTGTTCTCCCCTCTCAGCATACCTTGTTTTCTTCCTCTTCTTCTTCTTCTTCTTCTTTTTCTTCTTTTCTCTTTCTCTCTGTCTGTTCCTCCCTTGGAGCTGCCCCTGAAGGGGGGCCCTGCGGTCCCTTAGGGTAGGAATTCTCTCTCCTCTGTCTGTTCTCTACCGGTTTATTCCTTTTTCAGTTTATATCTTTTCCTTTTTCTGTCCCTCAGCTCGCTTGCCTCGCTCTCCTTTTTCCTTACCCTTTGTTTTCGCCTCTCCGGCTACCAGAACTGAGATGGAGGAGGAGTCTGTGGCACCTAACGGCCGCCCCTCGCGCATGACGCAGCACATCGCTCTTGGGGGCGGCGCCATTGGAGCTGACTCCGAAAAAAAAAAATCTCCCATAGCGGGTGTGTGCCTCTGGCACTAACCCAAGCAGTAATGAATGGTGAAGATACAAGAGAAGATCAAGAATTACGGTAGGTATGTAATTTTCATTTGTGGTTGTTACTTTGGGGTCAGGGTAGGCCACACAGCTGGAAGGGATATTGTGGTTGTTACTT
The DNA here is from genome assembly GCA_016271365.2 of Neoceratodus forsteri. Taxonomy (NCBI): domain Eukaryota; kingdom Metazoa; phylum Chordata; order Ceratodontiformes; family Ceratodontidae; genus Neoceratodus; species Neoceratodus forsteri. The sequence continues at coordinate 7,515,022 of JADMNL010000026.1, forward strand.
TGGGGTCAGAGTGGGATCAGACAGCTGGAAGGGGTATTGTGGTTGTTACTTTGGGGTCAGGGTAGGCCACACAGTTGGAAGGGATATTGTGGTTGTTACTTTGGGGTCAGAGTGGGATCAGACAGCTGGAAGGGGTATTGTGGTTGTTACTTTGGGGTCAGGGTAGGCCACACAGTTGGAAGGGATATTGTGGTTGTTACTTTGGGGTCAGTGTAGACCACACAGCTGGGAGGGGTATGGTGGTTGTTACGTGAGGGTTAGGGCGGGAGCGGAAAGCTGGGAAGGGTATGGTCATTTTGCCTGTTTGTTTTTTCAGACTGTATTGTCTTGATTTTTTGTCCCGTTTCCCTGTTACCCCTTCCACCGGGTAACAATTGGAAATGGACTCAGCTCAGTGTACCCCCCCAGCTCCAATTTACAAATCACTAAATACAGTTAGGTACAGGAGGAATCAAACATGGAGACCCTGTGGTAATTACTTAATCACACACTCAAGTTCGGGTCCCTTTATTTTTTTTTTATCCTTATTAAAACAGCAATAATTCAGTGTTTGAGGCATACTGTAGATGTTGTATTAATTAAGATGGTTAAATTGTGTCAGATATATTCATGCTTTAATTTGAAACATAAAGCTTCTGTTCTTGCTATACTGTCATCTGATGCATGTGGTGTACATTCATGTTATAATGACAACAGAGGCCATTAAAATACAAGTTAAATAACATCTCCAGAGAAAGATATGTTGGAGTTAAGACTCGTTTTTAGGTATGATCTGGAGAACAGAAGACAACTTCATTGTGCATTATTATACAACAACTTATTATATAATCAAGTGGACACACACAAAAATGAACAGGAGGTAGGTGCAGGAGAGATGAGAGGAAGTACTACTTTACGGAAAGGGCGGTGGAACCTTGGAACAGTCTGCCGGCTGAAGTGGTGGGTGTGCAAATAGTCAAGGGATTGAAGCAGGACGGGGACATAATGAAGGGAATAGTGGTTACTGGGGGCGACAGGACCAAGGAGGAGAATAGAGAGATGCTTGGGAGGGTTAGTACCCTGGAGGAACAATAGATTCTAGGGATTATAGGGAACTTCGGCAGACTGGATGGACCTTTGGTCTTTTTGTGCCGTTGTTGTCTATTTTTCTATGTAACTTTCATAAATGTATACAAATGCAAATATTATAAGAATCAGTACAAATGTTTACAAACCATGGTATAGTTTAGTAAGTATAAAGTCAAGATTTTAAACCAGAGCCAGTTAAGGGTATTTTCTTTTTTCCACTCAAGGTTTTTTCCTCCTCCTCCTGTGCAACAACTGCCTCCTTCTGGCTAGTCCCTCCCAGCACAGTCACCCACCTTCTCCAGGGCTTATCCCTCCTTCAAGCTCCCATGGCTTGTCGCCCATGGAAGGGTCATCAAGGGTAGCTGGTCCCATCCGGAGCAGGATTCAGGGACAGGGGACACTTAGTCAGCTGTGGGGGGCCAGTGAGGAACCAGACCATTTTGCAGTGCGGTTATTTCATGTAATCATTTTTTTTCAGCCAGTTTTCTCTCCAGGAATGTACGTAAAAAATAAGCCACGATGGGGTGTGCATTAAAGGATTGACAATGCACTCCCCAGGGGCATAGTAAGGCACGAGGCCACAGGTTGAGTGTCCTTATGCCTGTGGGAAGTACATTGTTAATCCTGTAATGCACATCCTGGAGTGACTTATTATGCTTATAAAATAACTCGTTGAAAGTAATGAGATTTTCCAGCCTTCGTAATGAGATCTGAGTTCTGATCATGCATCGTTAGTATTTTAATGTATGGTCGTGTAACAGTTGTCCAGTGAGGTCTCAGGATTTATGCTTGCCAGCTTATAACATATACTGGAGCACAGGGCATGCATAGACGCATGGCCTTGCATCACCACCGCTGTGCTGGTGGCCCCATCTGTGCTACCACCCAGTTACAAGTAGGTGGCTGGCGTGCGAGTGGGCACACAGTGTACAACCACCCATGAGATGTTTGAGCCTCATTCCCACCCCAGCCGTCTCCCAATGACCCAAGCTCAGTACAAACCATGAGTATATCACTGTATGTATTGTTTAGTCGACCCTCACATTTATGTAGACTACCCATAACCTTATTACTGTATACATTATTTGGCCAACCCTCACATTTGTAAAGAGTAAGCATGTGCATACCTGTATGTATTGTTTAGCCAGCCCTCACATATTTTTAGACTAGCCATGAGTATATCTCTGTATGTATTGTTTGGTCAACCCTCACATTTATTAAGTCAGCTTACTGAACATCTGAACACTGGCTTCCATGTGCTGCATCCTGTACTTTCATTGCCTTCTGTCTAATATGAGAACTGCTTATGTTGTATTGTTTGTGTCCAAAAACAATAAAATATAGATTTAAAAGAAAATGTATTTCATATTTTGTTAGTGTTGCTCATGTAGCCATTTGTCTGCAATTGCTACAGAGACATCTGTGCCTGAGAGACAGACCCCCTGATCTATACCATTGAGAACAATTTGTCATGAGAACAGGGGGTCGTGAGTTGCAGATGTAATAGACACAGGAGCCAGAGACAGTGATACACAAGTCACGCTGCCACTAGCTCACATGATGAGCACTTCAGAGCCAGCTGCACTCCACTCTCACTAGTTTTACTCTCACGGTGCCCAAATTCTTCCAGGGGGCACACTTCAGTGAAGAGAGGAACCCTGTTTTACTGTGGTACTCCTGTGTAGCTCTGACACATTCCCTAGAAATGAGTAGAACTGTATTTACTGACACATTCTATGACAGGTGCTGGGTGCCCCTCTTATAAGCAGCTCAAAGAAAGTAAGTGAAAAAGCCCAGGTGTTCTTGCCAGTGTGAGGGGTGCAGGGAGAGAGCACCTCCAGAACAGAGGGACTGCTTCATAGGGTTAGTCTGGACCTGTGGAAAGGGAAAGCGGAGAACCTGTCAAGCAACATGCACACTTAACACACCACCATCTCCACCACTAGGACTAAGGATAATACACAAACTTGCATTTATATAACCCTTTCTACACATTGTATCCCATGGCATTTTGGAAGCATCAGATACACTAGTAGGTCCATAACTGTAATCTTGTAGAGGCAGCCATTCCACTCATCAGCACCCACACATGGTCGTGGACAATTACCTGAACCAGTTTTGTTGTGAAGGGAAATGTAGGCGTGGACACCGGGAAAATTCCCCTACTCTTTGGTAGGGGGCGCTGCTGCTATCGGCCATGGCGGCAGTCGGTGAGGACTCGGTGAAGGAGATGGATGTGGAAGAGGCAGGAGGGTTCGTTCCACCTCCTGCTTCTCAAATGCCTGGAACGGAGCGGGCGAAAGGCCCGGTTTCTGAGAAAAATATGGACAACAATGTGACATTGAAGACGGCTCAGGATTTAGAAGATGATGAATTTTTGACTTTGGAGTGTGAGAAATGCTGACTGTTGGATGTTATCGATCAGCAAGAAGCTTTGTTGGCTAAGCGAACTACCTGCAAGGATTCTCAGTGCTCGACTAACGTACCAGCTGCTCGAACTTGGGTGGAGGATGAAGTTTCGGATGACGATTTACTCTCTTCAACACAACAGTAACAGTTTCCTTTAAAGGAGTCTCCTCTTATCAGCCCAAAACGTTTAGCGGTAAAGCCTTCTGAAGTGCCGAATTCACCGCTGTCAGAATCGACTACACAGCTGATTGCAAATGCTGATGTGGCAGCATCAAAGGCCTTGCAGGGTGAGTCAGCCTGTGACACCACATGCCAGGCTTTGATCTCTTCAAATACACATTCCGCTTCAGAAACGATTCTGCAGCCTAACACTAGAGAGCCATGGTCTGTAGACGTTGCTTTGTTGGCTGCAGGGTGGGAGAAACAGAACGATGGTAATCGCTGGGTTTCAGGTACGTCTCCCATTAAATCCCCACATCTATGGGTCAGACTACAGTACCTAGTTCTGATATTGTTTCCCCACCAAATGTTTCTGAATCCATACCGATTGAAAATGCTTTGCCTGATCAACCTGAGTTCCCTGTTCCAGATGCTCCTTTGAACCTTACACCCAATAAACCTAGAAAGTCTTTTGCTTCTTTGTTTCATTTACCTGTGGCCCCTGCCAAACACCACAATGCTGTACATTTACTTTATAAAGAGGGGTTAGACTGTGTTCCAGATCATGTCTACGTGGGGAAAACACTGATAAAAGACTCATTACGTTTTTTTGCTGCCGAAATATATGCCCTTATTCATGTGTCAGGCGAGCACACCATTGATATTAGTTTTAAGACTACTAACGGTTTGCAGCGTTTTGGGGAAAAATATAATGAACTTCGAAACTCTCCTCTGTGGACTCCTTTTGAATCAATACCTCTGACAAAACCTGCAATAAAATTTGTAACTGTGTTATTTCGCAATGAAGGGGTTAGTGTGACGGATTTAACATACTGGATAAAACAACGATGTACTGTTCTGGATAGACCTACTGCTATCTTTGATAGTGAACATTATTGGACTGGGGGCTGGAAATTTAAAGTTTTACTTTCCTCAACTAGTGATGGTCTTAAACATTTGCCAAATTCCTTTTTCCTTGGGCGTGATAAAGGGGTCTTGTTTTATGCAGGCCAACCAAAGGCCTGCTATAAATGCGGCTCTGAGGGCCATATGAGCAGCATTTGTGATAAAGTGAGATGTTCTCTCTGCAATGAATTAGGACATGTCAGTAATAATTGTTTAAATGAAATGGTTTGAAGCTTATGCGATGACAAGGGGCATTCCTATCAAAGTTGTGCTTGAGCTGCTCATAATACGAATCCTGGAGGAGACTGTGAGGAACAACGGCTGCTCATAGCAGTAGCCCAACGGCAACAGTCTGAGCCTGTGCTGTCTTCCCTTCCTTTTCTCCCCCTTCCCAATCCCTTCCCACTTCCTAGGACTTCCCAAGCACCGGTTGTGGGACTACAGGTGGACCCCTTGGTGGATTCGCATCCTGCTCCTACAACTTCTTCTCAACCACAGGGCAGTAATAATGTTTTAGAAATGAAGATTCTGCCGTTAGAGGTACCAGAAGAAGTCATCCTTAGCCTATAATACAAGAAAAGGTATTTTGGCTCGGAAAAGGTCTGAAAAAGCCATCCGGCTTTAAAACTAGCCAAAACACATTCTATTCCCTTCCAAAATTGGTATCAGAATCTTCCTACTGCAGACAGTGATTCTGAAATACTTTCGGATTCCTCTTCTATGGTAGGGGATGGGGAGGTGGATCAAACTGAGACACCTCAGGACACCCCCCATAAAGAGTCTTCGAAGAAGAAACACCCATCTCATGCTAAACTGAAAACTAGGCTGGGTACTAGAAGTGGGGTAAAAAATAAATGATTTTGTTTTCTCCTTTTGGTATATACTCCCCTTTTCTTTATATGTCTCTTTTTCTCACCTCTGTGAATGTGAATAGTATTAAGAGCTTGAGGAAACGGAATGTTTTTCTGCTTCAATTCATCAAAAATCAGGTATTTATTTTTTGCAGGATATGAGACTGCATACTCTGCTTGATGTTCATAATGCTACTAATGCTTGGTACGTGGGGCCTTCTTATTGGTCGATAGGTACAGACCAATGCCAGGGGTAGGGATTTTGTTTAAAGGTCTTGAATTTACATGTCTTAAATTGCTGGATCTGGTTCCTGGACGGGCTTTATTATCAAATATTTGTTTTCAGGGAAAGTTGTTTCGTCTTATTAATATCTATGCCATGCAATCTAAAGCCAACAGGGTGTCTCTTTTCAAATTAATTCAGCCATATTTATATACTGCACAACTAGTAATTTGGGGAGGAGACTTTAATTGTGGATTAGACAAACGGGATAAGGGGTTACAGACTAAAATGTTGAAATCTTATTGTGATTCTAATTGTTTAAATGAAATACTACACAAAACGGATTTGGTTGATGCCATGTACTATCACCTTAAGAAAGTAGTGCCAACTTTTTGTAAGGGTCCTACCAGGATAGACTTTTTTTTTATTTCCCAACATTCCTTTATTTCTGCAGCTGGAGTACAGGCAGCGGAATATTCTGATCACTCTCTGCTCTTTCTTAATCTGGGACCAGGGGTTCAGATAGGGCGAGGATTATGGAAATACAATTCCTCATTATTAAGTAAGGAATGCTGTCGTACGCAAATACAGTATTTTTTATCCGCAAAAAAAAGATATTTTTTTTGTATGACTCACCGATACAGTGGTGGGAAGATTTAAAAAAGGAATTGATTATTTTGTTAAAAATTTTAAGTAAGACAGATATACAATATTTAACATATTTGCGACATAGACAACTACGATCTTTAATTTTCCTTTCATTTACATCTATGCATGATTATCATACTCAGATCTCTTATTTAAAGGAACACATGTTTCAGTTTCATCAAAATAAGGCCTCTGTTTTAGCCTTTCAACAAAATTTTGGTTTACAAGGAGCTCTTTCTAATATTTGTCCATATGATACCTGTAAACAGCGAGTGCAGTCAAAAAGAATGGATAGTTTAAAAGATTCATTAGGATATATGCACAATATACATAATGGAATTATGGATCTCGTGTATATGCATACTAAATCTCTTTTTTCCCACACTGACATAGAATTGGACTGTATTCACACATTTTTAGGAAATATTGAGGTTCCGGAGTTCCCGGCTACCTTAACTCAGGAACTACAAAATGATATTCATTTTTCTGAATTACAAATGGCTATTAAGTCTATGCCCATAAATAAGTCTCCAGGGAAGGACGGTCTGACTACTGAAGTCTATAGACTTATTGTGGATGTCCTGGCTCAGGAATTGGCCCAGGTTTTTTCTTCAATGCTAAAGACCGCTTTACCCTTCACTATGGTACAGGGTTCTTTAGTCTATATTTATAAAGCAGGAGACCGACATCTCTTGACGAATTGGAGACCAATTTGTCTCTTAAATACAGATTTTAAACTATTGGCAAAAATTTTAATTATGAGGCTGCAACAAGTAGCAAATTATGTGATTAGTCCAGCACAAGCCTGCTCGGTGAAGCACTCGAATATTTTGGAACATCTCCTTTTACTTCGAGAAATAACTACTAGAAACACAAAGAAGGAAGTTGAGGGTTTTTTATGCTCTCTAGATCAAAGTAAAGCTTTCAACTCTATTAATCATTGTTATGTGTGGGAGGTTTTGAGATTTTATAATGTCCCGGGTCAATTCATACAATGGATTAAACTGTTATATGCATCTGCTACTGTAACTCCTATAGTGAATGGACATGTTGGACCATTAATTCCAGTGCATAGGAGAGTTCGACAAGGCTGTCCCCTTAGCCCGCTCCTCTATGTTTTCTGTATTGACCCATTATTGAAAAGTATAAATGCTCATCCTGGAATTTGATCCTTGCAAATAGGGTCTTTACAAAGTCCTGCACGGTGTATTGCCTATGCTGATAACCTATGTCTTCTTTTACCGGATGCACAGTCAATATCCTTAGCAACAGATGTTTGCACCATTTATTCTTCGGTATCAGGGGCTAGTTTAAGTGCATCTAAGTGCCAAGGTATATATTTGGGAACACAATCTCAAATTGACCCTCAGATTTCTGGTATTCCTATTTTTTCTCACCCTATTAAAATTCTAGGATTATTCTGGGGTACAGGTAATTTAGATTTATTAAATTGGACTTCAAGGATTGAACTTGGAAATACGATAGTGTCAAAATGGAATACTTGGAAACTTGATAAAAAGAAACGTGTGGTATTGATTAAAATGAAGCTTTTACCACAATTCCTTTATATCAGCAAGGTATTTCCTCCCCCCAAACAATTGGAAGCTAGCTTGCTGAGTTTGTTTTTTCGGGCAGTGTGGGGTAGTAGGCTAAATCCCATAAAGAGGAATATTACTTATTTACCATACTCATCTGGGGGTTTGAATATGGTACACCCATTAGTGTTTTTTTATTGTATGTTTTTCTATATTAATCTTCGGCCCCTAGTGATCAATCAGGATAAGGTTTGGACTTCATATTTTTATGATACGGTTCAACAATGGTTTTCTATTTGGGAAGGGTCACTCACTTGAAGCAAGATCCTACACTTCCTGGTTATTATAGAGAAATCTTTATAAAATTACGACTATGGGGGGTCTCTAGCCATATGTTACTTGGTAATACAAGGAAACAACTGTACCATCGTATAATTACCATGCATTTTACTGAATTAATAACTTTCCCCATCGACCTATACATTTGCAAAATACCCATTTGTCTTTGTTAAATGAACAAAGAGTTCAAAGGAAATTGTGAGATTTCCATTTATTAGTTGCCATGGTAAGATTAATGTGAAAAGTAATCAAAAGCACAAGCAGCATGCTGAACGAGGTTGTATCGGGCTTACCTGTAATTGTGTATCTGCAGAAGAAACTACTGAACATTTATTTTTTCTTTGTTCATTTATAACGACATTTTGGTCAACTCTAGCAAGTACTTGGTCTGTACCTATCTTTTCTACGATGACATGTGAAGAATTGATGCATGGTATTTTCCACTCTGGTTGGCAGTGTTTTCATACAGGCACATTGAATGTTGTTTGCTTAGTACTAAAATGGTATGTCTGGACTGCTAGATGTGGCTATATGTTGCAACAAAAGTACACTCCAATTGAAGTAATCATTCAGAACGTTACTAAGGAATTGTCTGATATTTTTCAGAAAGAATGTATTATTTTTCCACAACATGTTTTAGAAGCATATTGGCGAAACATGCCTTGGATAACCACTTAAGATTTTCCTGTTACATGACTGTACCTTTTTGTGATTTGTTCTTCTGAAAATTTGTATATCTCTTTTGTATGATTTGTTTTTTTCAATAAATTCCCTACTCCTGGGAAAAGTGTAGTTGGAACTTTGACCTCCACCTGGACACCCACCAGAACAGCAACACAGATGAGAGAAAGGACATTAGTTTAAAGTTTGAACCTGAGGATGGCCCTCACTGACAGTGCAGCACCCTCTAGAGCTGCACTGGAGAGCCACTATCTGGGTTTGAGCCCAAGTCCCAATGTGGGACTAGAACCCACAACTTTCTGGCCCAGAGGCAGCTGTGCTACTGACTAAGCAATACTGACACATTACAGGAAATGACTGTGGTTCCAAATGGTGATGGGGAGTAATGTTGCCCCTAACAGACCCCAGATAAGAGGACGCTCGGGAAGGGAGTACCATATCTACAGTATGTCTATATGTTGTATGTGTACAGACATTAACTGCACTGTGGTTTTACCTGTTTTTTTTCCACAAAACCTTCACTGTATTTTGGAAGACAGAAGGGCTCCGGACCGTTTACCCACCCAATAGCGACAGTTCGACAGTGAGGTTCCCCACAGCGACTACAGTGCCATGCCACTGTAGGGGACCTGCTGGAATCGGGCAGTGTCTGTCGGTGGTCCTGCGCCCCCTAGTCAACTCCAACTCGGAGTTGATAATCCTTAAGTGGGGGGTGCGGGGGCACAGCCCCCTGCGTGGGGGGTTGGGGGGCAAAGCCCCCCAAAGAAAACACAGCCAGCACATAGAAACCAGCAGCCAACTGCAAAATGTGGTCAACCTGCCGGTTTCACTGTCAGGGCGGTCGACGGGAATTTTCTCGACCACCTATCATGGATCTGCTCTGGACAAGCTTGTAGAAATAAGTGCTGTCCAGACATGCATTTCTTCCCAACTTCAGGTTTATTTCATGACCCTCTTACTACGTCTCATATAAGACAGATATTTGAATCTGATCAATGCGGTTGTACTTTTATTAATAATCTACTCAGCTCTCCACAGAGCTTTTTGGTAAAATTACCCTTTTAGCAATCTCTGTTATGAACACATTATTGCTGCTGCTTGTCTGACATCTCCAGTTTCAGGGACACAGTCCTTTTTTTGCCGGGGTTTGGAAGCACAAGCTGTATGCTAATTAACTTCTGTAAAAATTATCTTAAAGAAACAGGTACTGTTTTGTGTTCACAAAGTCATTACAGAGCCTGGTGCCTTCTTTGTAGAGGCCCTTATTATCCTTGGTGGTCCTGTGGTGTGGGACTGGAAAGTTACGCTGCACAGCAGGTAGTGATGGTTTCTATAAAAATAAATATTGCACTCTGGTTTTGAGTGAGAGGTTCCCAGCCCACCAGAGAGATGCAAACGAGTGAGAGGAAAGGTGTGATGCATGGAGCACCGGCAGCAATGCGGCTTTGCCAGTTTTCTTTCTCATCCTCACTGCTCTGTCAGGCAAGGGATTACCCTCTGTGCATCCCGCCATGGACACAAATAGGGTTTCCCACCAGAACAGTCCCGTAGGAGGTGTGGGAGTCTGCAGGGGTAAGATAGGACTGGTAATACCTCTCATCCAGTGGTTTAAAGCTCATAAAGGGAACATTTGCCCTTTTTGGAGGGTCGGACAAAGGGACAGAAAAGAAGGACAGGCTCAAATCCAGCATTGGAGTTACAGTGCTGTGGGAATTCCAAAGAATTGCACAGAATGAGTAGGTTATGTAGGAAGGGAGTGTGGAACTAGTCATACTAATGAGCTCTGCAGCTAAAAATGGAACACAGGCTCATTGCTCACCACAGTTACTTAATTCTCTGTAATTTGGTACCAGAAAAAGCACCTCCCACATAAGTCTATCTAACTGGGATTTGCAAAAGTATTCAGTGTCTCTCCCCCACTATAGACTCTGACAGAGAAGACTTGGTAGCATCAGGCGCCAGAGCGTGGGGCAGAGGCAGGCAGCCATCACCTAAGGAGCAAAAACAGATGATACAAATCCATAAAAATGCCCCACCGGAATATTGGCAGTGTGAGTAGTTCAGTAGGTAGCACACTGCCTTCTAATGGCTAGAAGAGCAGAGGGTTGTGGATTCTAGCCCCATACCAGGTGACTAGGGTGATGCCCATAAGTGACACTGTAACGCAGTATGAGGGGGTGCTGCACTGCTCAGGTGCTGTCCTTAGGATGAGATGTTAAACTGAGGTCACTTCTCTCCATCTATGGTCACCGTCCAGGTGGAATCTAAAGATCTCATGGCATTTATCGAAGAAGAGCTGGGGAGTGTTCTCTCCAACACTCCCCCTGTTAGTAATATAAGTCCATGTAACCCCCCCGACACACCTTAAAGCAATCAGTCGAAGCTTGGTGTACCTTTCCTGTTAAAAAATAACAAATAAAAGAAAATAAGATGGAGCTGTGACAGTTTCAAAAGTAGCCAAACAACAATGTAATAAACTAATTGAATGTCTCAGAAGGCAGTATTCAGGCAGACATGACATTTTTTTTTAAAGGTGCACTCCATGCCTTGCCAAGGTGAAATTGCAGTCCAAAGACAAGGCACTCCCTATTCCCATTGCCCCTTCACAATCAGAGAGTGTATTCTCTTACGGGGGGGCCACTGGGAAGCAGATCAAAGCGCCTCTCTGCTGTGCTAGAGATTAGCTTCAAGATAGAATGGCCAAGTCACCAGGTGTGTTCCATTTCCTATTAGTGTTTAGCTGAAAACATCAAAAGACTCTCATAACCGAATATGAGAAAGACTGCGTGAATGAATATTTATATGCTACAATGCAGGCATCTTGTTTTACTGCACCATACAGGCTGCAGACCCTCACAGATCTGCAAAGTGCAATCAATGCACTACATATGGCAGCTTTACTGTAGTACAATTAAAAGGAGATGTTGAGTCAGAAGAAAATACAGTCTCCAAGGCACCCTGATGAGTGTACTGAGGCAGTGGTCAATGTCATAAACTGAGTCAAGTGTGTGTGTCATTGTGTATGTGTGCCAGTGTGTGTCACTGTGTATGTGCATCAGTGTGTGTCACGGTGTACGTGTGTCAGTGTATGTCACTGTGTATGTGTATCACTGTGTCACTGTATGTGTATCAGTATTTGTCACTGTGTATGTGTACTAGTGTGTTACTATATAAGTGTATCAGTATGTGTCACTGTGTACATGTATCAGTGTGCGTCACTGTATATGTGAATCACTGTATCAATGTATGTGAATTAGTGTATGTCACTGTGTATGTGTATCCGTGTGTCACTGTGTATGTGTATCAGTGCCTGCCACTGTGTATGTGTATCAGTGTGTGTCACTGTGTACATGTATCAGGTTGTGTCACTGTGCACATTTATCAGTGTGTATCACTATGTACATGTACCAGTGTGAGTCACTATGTCTGTGTATCAGTGTGTGTCACTGTGTATTAGTGTGTGTCAGTGTTTATCAGTGTGTGGCACTGTGTATGTGTATCAGTATGTGTCACTGTGTATTATTGTGTCAGTGTGTATCAGTGTGTGTCACTATGTGTGTGTATCAGTGTGTGTCACTGTGCATTAGTGTGAGTCTATGTGTATCAGTGTGTGTCACTGTGTATGTCTATCAGTGTGTGTCACTGTGTATAAGTGTGTGTCACTGTGTATTAGTATGTGTCACTGTGTATATGTATCAGTGTGTGTCACTGTGTATTAGTGTATGTCAGTGTGTATCACTGTGTATTAGTGTATGTCAGTGTGTATCAGTGTGTATCATTGTGTGTCAGTGTGTATCAGTTTGTGTCACTATGTATGTATATCCATGTGTGTCACTGTGTATTAGTGTGTGTCTGTGTGTATCAGTGTGTCACTGTGTAAGTGTATCAGTGTGTGTCACTGTGTATTAGTGTGTTAGTGTGCATCACTGTGTATTAGTGTGTTAGTGTGCGTCAGTATGTCACTGTGTATGTGTACCAGTGTGTGTGTCACTGTGTATTAGTGTGTGTCAATGTGTATCAGTGTGTGTCACTGTGTATGTGTATCAATGTGTGTAACTGTGTAGTAGTGTGTGTCACTATGTATGTGTATCTGTGTGTGTCACTGTGTATTAATGTGTGTCAGTGTGTATCAGTGCATGTCACTGTGTATGTGTATCAGTTTGTGCAACTGTGTAGTAGTGTGTGTCATTATGTATGTGTATCCGTGTGTGTCACTGTGCATTAGTGTGTGTCAGTGTGTATCAGTGTGTGTCACTGTGTATGTGTATCAGTGTGTGTAATTGTGTAGTAGTGTGTGTCACTATGTATGTGTATCAGTGTGTGTCACTGTGTATTAGTGTTTGTCAATGTGTATCAGTGTGTATTAGTGTGTGTCACTATGTATGTGTATCAGTGTGTCAGTGTGCATCAGTGTGTGCAGTGCTGGCCCTATCTATCCTTGGGCCCTGTGTGACCCTCCTTGCCGGGGCCTCATATCAGAAGTCATGAAGCCCCAAGAAGCATCCCCATCCCTAACATGGCCTCCCTATATCTTCATTTTCAGCTTGTTATGTGTCCTTTTTGCACTTTACTTGAATTAGAGTGTAGAGGACCAGGAAGAAAGGAGGCCAACTGGACAGGTGAAGCTTTTGTGAGGGGCCCCTCTGCTCTTGGGGCCATGTGCAAATGCACAGTTTGCACCATGCTAATGCCAACTCTGAGTGTGTGTGTCACTATGTATGTGTATCAGTGTGTGTCACTGTGTATTATTGTGTGTCAGTATGTATCAGTGTGTATCACTGTGTATTAATGTGTGTCAGTGTGTATCACTGTGTATTAGTGTGTGTCAGTGTGTATCGGTGTGTGACACTGTGTATGTGTTAGTGTGTGTCACTGTGTATGTGTATCAGTGTGTGTGTCACTGTGTATGTGTTAGTGTGTGTCACTGTGTATGTGTATCAGTGTGTATCACTGTGTATTAGTGTGTGGCAGTGTGTATCGGTGTGTGGCAGTGTGTATCGGTGTGTCACTGTGTATCAGTTTGTGTCAGTGTGTATCGGTGTGTGTCACTGTGTATTAGTGTGTGTCAGTGTGTATTGGTGTGTGTCACTGTGTATGTGTATCAGTGTGTGTCACTGTGTATCGGTGTGTGTCACTGTATATTAGTGTGTGTCAGTGTGTATCGGTGTGTGTCACTGTGTATTAGTGTGTATCACTGTGTATGTGTATTAATGTGTGTTACTGTGTATGTGGTATCAGTGTGTGTCACTGTGTCTGTATCAGTGTGTGTCACTATGTACATATACCAGTGTGCATCACTGTGTACGTGTATCAGTTTGCCTCATTGTGTATGTGAATCAGTGTGCATCACTGTGTATGTGCATCAGTGTGTGTCACTGTGTATCTGTATCACTGTATCACTGTTTGTGCATCAGTGTGTGCCGCTGTGTACTTGAATCAGTGTGTGTCACTGTATGAGTATCAGTGTGTGTCACTGTGTATCAGTGTGCATCATTGTGTATGTGTATCACTGTGTCACTGTATGTGTATCAGTGTGTCTTACTGTGTGTGTGTATCAGTGTGCCTCACTGTATATGTGTATCAGTGTGTGTCACTGTGTACATGTATCAGTGTGCCACTGTGTATATGTACCAGTGTGTGTCACTGTGTATGTGTACCGGTGTGTGTCACTATGTATGTGTGCCAGTGTGTGTCACTATGTATGGGTATCAGTGTGTGTCACTGTGTATGTGTATCAGTGTGTGTCACTGTGTATAAGTGTGTGTCACTGTGTATCAATATGTGTCACTGTGTATATGTATCAGTGTGTGTCACTGTGTATTAGTGTATGTCAGTGTGTATCAGTGTGTATCATTGTGAGTCAGTGTGTATCAGTTTGTGTCACTATGTATGTATATCCATGTGTGTCACTGTGTCTGTATCAGTGTGTCACTATATACACGTACCAGTGTGCATCACTGTGTACGTGTATCAGTTTGCCTCATTGTGTATGTGAATCAGTTTGCATCACTGTGTATGTGCATCAGTGTGTGTCACTGTGTATCTGTATCACTGTATCACTGTTTGTGCATCAGTGTGTGCCACTGTGTACTTGAATCAGTCTGTGTGTCACTGTATAAGTATCAGTGTGTGTCACTGTGTATCAGAATTGCATCACTGTATATGTGTATCACTGTGTTATTGTATGTGTATCGGTGTGTCTCACTGTGTGTATCAGTGTGCCTCACTGTATATGTGTATCAGTGTGTGTCACTGTGTACATGTATCAGTGTGCCACTGTGTGTGTGTACCAGTGTGTGTCACTGTGTACATGTACCAATGTGTGTCACTATGTCTGTGTATCAGTGTGTGTCACTGTGTATTAATGTGTGTCAGTGTTTATCAGTGTGTGGCACTGTGTATCAGTGTGAGTCATTGTGTATTATTGTGTCAGTGTGTATCACTATGTATGTGTATCAGTGTGTGTCACTGTGCATTAGTGTGAGTCTATGTGTATCAGTGTGTGTCACTGTGTATGTGTATCAGTGTGTGTCACTGTGTATAAGTGTGTGTCACTGTGTATATATATCAGTGTGTGTCACTGTGTATTAGTGTATGTCAGTGTGTATCACTGTGTATTAGTGTATGTCAGTGTGTATCAGTGTGTGTCATTGTGTGTCAATGTGTATCAGTTTGTGTCACTATGTATGTATATCCATGTGTGTCACTGTGTATTAGTGTGTGTCTGTGTGTATCAGTGTGTCACTGTGTATGTGTATCAGTGTGTGTCACTGTGTATTAGTGTGTTAGTGTGCATCAGTATGTCACTGTGTATGTGTACCAGTGTGTGTGTCACTGTGTATTAGTGTGTGTCAGTGTGTATCACTGTGTGTCACTGTGTATGTGTATCAGTTTGTGTAACTGTGTATTAGTGTGTGTCACTATGTATGTGTATTCGTGTGTGTCATTTGTGCATTAGTGTGTGTCAGTGTGTGTCACTGTGCATGTGTATCAGTGTGTGTGACTGTGTAGTAGTGTGTGTCATTATGTATGTGTATCAGTGTGTGTCACTGTGTATGTGTATCAGTTTGTGCAACTGTGTATTAGTGTGTGTCACTATGTATGTGTATCTGTGTGTGTCACTGTGCATTAGTGTGTGTCAGTGTGTGTCACTGTGTACATGTATCAGTGTGTCACTGTGATGTGTACAGTGTGTCACTGCTGTATGTGTCATGTGTGTCAGTGTGATCGATGTGTGTCACTGTGTATTAGTGTGTGTCAGTGTGTAAGTGTGTCACTGTGTATGTTATCAGTGTGTGTCACTGTGTATGTGTATCAGTGTGTGTCACTGTATGTGTTATCAGTGTGTGTCACTGTGTATGATAGTGTGTCACTGTGTATTAGTGTGTGTCAGTGTGTATCATGTGTGTCACTGTGTGCTTATCAGTGTGTGTCACTATGTATGTTATCAGTGTGTCACTGTGTATGTGTGTATCAGTCTGTGTCACTGTGTATGTGTATCAGTGTGTATGTCACTGTGTATTAGTGTGTGTCGGTGTGTATCAGTGTGTGTCACTGTGTATGTGTATCAGTTTGCGTAACTGTGTATTAGTGTGTGTCACTATGTATGTGTATCCGTGTGTGCCACTGTGTGTCAGTGTGTATCATCGTGTGTCACTGTGTATGTGTATCAGTTTGTGTAACTGTGTAGTAGTGTGTATCACTATGTATGTGTATCCGTGTGTGTCACTGTGTATTAGTGTGTGTCAGTGTGTATCAGTGTGTGTCACTGTCTATGTGTATCAGTTTGTGTAACTGTGTAGTAGTGTGTGTCACTATGTATGTGCATCCGTGTGTGTCACTATGTATTAGTGTGTGTCAGTGTGTGTCACTGTGTATGTGTATCGGTTTGTGTAACTGTGTAGTAGTGTGTGTCACTATGTATGTGTATCCGTGTGTGTCACTGTGTATTAATGTGTGTCAGTGTGTATCAGTGTGTTTCACTGTGTATGTGTATCAGTGTGTGTCACTGCATATGTGTATCAGTGTGTGTCACTGTATATTAGTGTGTGTCACTATGTATGTGTATCAGTATATCAGTGTGCATCAGCGTGTGCAGCGCTGGCCCTAGCTATCCGTGGGTCCTGTGTGACTCTCCTTGCTGGGGCCTCATATCAGAAGTCATGAAGCCCCAAGGAGCATCCCCATCCCTAACATGGCCTCCCCATATCTTCATTTTCAGCTTGTTATGTGTCCTTTTTGCACTTTACTTGAATTAGAGTGTAGAGGACCAGGAAGAGAGAAGGCCAACTGGACAGGTGAAGCTTTTGTGAGGGGCCCCTCTGCTCTTGGGGTCATGTGCAAATGCACAGTTTGCACCATGCTAATGCCAACTCTGAGTGTGTGTCACTATGTATGTGTATCATTGTAGGTCACTGTGTATTAGTGTGTGTCAGTGTGTGACACTGTGTGTATTATTGTGTGTCAGTATGTATCAGTGTGTATCACTGTGTATTAGTGTGTGTCAGTGTGTATTATTGTGTGTCACTGTGTATTAGTGTGTGTCAGTGTGTATTATTGTGCGTCACTGTGTATTAGTGTGTGTCAGTGTGTGACACTGTGTATGTGTATCAGTGTGTTACTGTGTATTATTGTGTCAGTATGCATTACTGTGTATCACTGTGTATTAGTGTGTGTCAGTGTGTATTATTGTGTGTCACTGTGTATTAGTGTGTGTCACTGTGTATTATTGTGTGTCCGTATGTATCAGTGTGTATCACTGTGTATTAGTGTGTGTCAGTGTGTATTAGTGTGTATCACTGTGTATTAGTGTGTGTCAGTGTGTGTCACTGTGTATTATTGTATGTCAGTGTGTATCACTGTGTATTAGTGTGTCAGTGTGTATTAGTGTGTGTCACTGTGTATCAGTTTGTGTCAGTGTGTATCAGTGTGTGTCACTGTACATTAATGTGTGTCAGTGTGTATCGGTGTGTGTCACTGTGTATGTGTATCAGTGTGTGACACTGTGTATGTGTATCAGTGTGTGTCACTGTGTATGTGTTATCAGTGTGTGTCACTGTGTATGTGTATCAGTGTGTATCACTGTGTATTAGTACTGTGTGTCACTGTGTATAAGTGTGTATCAGTGTGTGTCACTGTGTATGTGTGTGTCAGTGTGTATCGTGTAGTGTGTATCAGTGTGTGTCACTGTGTATGTGTATCAGTGTGTGTCACTGTATATGTATCAGTGTGTGTCAGTGTGTATCGATGTGTCACTGTGTATTAGTGTGTGTCGTTGTATCGAGTGTGTTCACTGTGTATGTGTATCAGTGTGTGTCACTGTGTATGTGTTATCAGTGTGTGTCACTGTGTATGTGTATCAGTGTGTGTCACTGTATATGTGTATCAGTGTGTGTCACTGTGTATCGATGTGTGTCACTGTGTATAGTGTGTGTCAGTGTGTATCAGTGTTATGTGTATGTGTTGTCAGTGTGTATCGATGTGTGTCACTGTGTATTAGTGTGTGTCAGTGTGTATCAATGTGTGTCACTGTGTATGCGTTATCAGTGTGTGTCACTGTGTATGTGTTATCAGTGTGTGTCACTGTGTATTAGTGTGTGTCAGTGTGTATCGATGTGTGTCACTGTGTATGTGTTATCAGTGTGTGACACTGTGTATGTGCATCAGTGTGTGACACTGTATATGTATCAGTGTGTGTCACTGTGTATCAGTGTGTGTCAGTGTGTATCGATGTGTGTCACTGTGTATTAGTGTGTGTCAGTGTGTATCGATGTGTGTCACTGTGTATGTGTTATCAGTGTGTGTCACTGTGTATGTGTATCAGTGTGTGTCACTGTGTATTAGTGTGTGTCAGTGTGTATCGATGTGTGTCACTGTGTATGTTATCAGTGTGTGTCACTGTGCATGTGTATCAGTGTGTGTCACTGTATATGTGTTATCAGTGTGTGTCAGTGTGTATCGATGTGTGTCACTGTGTATTAGTGTGTGTCAGTGTGTATCGATGTGTGTCACTGTGTATGCGTTATCAGTGTGTGTGTCACTGTGTATGTGTTATCAGTGTGTGTCACTGTGTATGTGTATCAGTGTGTGTCACTGTGTATTAGTGTGTGTCAGTGTGTATCGATGTGTGTCACTGTGTATGCATTATCAGCGTGTGTCACTGTGCATGTGTATCAGTGTGTGTCACTGTATATGTGTTATCAGTGTGTGTCAGTGTGTATCGATGTGTGTCACTGTGTATTAGTGCGTGTCAGTGTGTATCGATGTGTGTCACTGTGTATGTGTTATCAGTGTGTGACACTGTGTATGTGCATCAGTGTGTGACACTGTGCATGTGTATCAGTGTGTGTCACTGTATATGTGTTATCAGTGTGTGTCAGTGTGTATCGATGTGTGTCACTGTGTAGTAGTGTGTGTCAGTGTGTATCGATGTGTGTCACTGTGTATGCATTATCAGTGTGTGTCACTGTGTATGTGTTATCAGTGTGTCACTGTGTATGTGTATCAGTGTGTGTCACTGTGTATTAGTGTGTCAGTGTGTATCGATGTGTGTCACTGTGTATGCGTTATCAGTGTGTGTCACTGTGCATGTGTATCAGTGTGTGTCACTGTATATGTGTTATCAGTGTGTGTCAGTGTGCATCGATGTGTGTCACTGTGTATTAGTGTGTGTCAGTGTGTATCGATGTGTGTCACTGTGTATGCATTATCAGTGTGTGTCACTGTGTATGTGTTATCAGTGTGTGTCACTGTGTATGTGTATCAGTGTGTGTCACTATGTATTAGTGTGTGTCAGTGTGTATCGATGTGTGTCACTGTGTATGCGTTATCAGTGTGTGTCACTGTGCATGTGTATCAGTGTGTGTCACTGTATATGTGTTATCAGTGTGTGTCAGTGTGTATCGATGTATGTCACTGTGTATGTGTATCAGTGTATGTCACTGTGTATGTGTTATCAGTGTGTGACACAGTGTATGTGTATCAGTGTGTGACACTGTGTATGTGTATCAGTGTGTGTCACTGCGTATATGTAAAACTTCAAACAAAAAGGCTGTACCAGCTCCTTGCAGTTTAAGTGCAGGTTGTATTTTTCCATTGCAGAATTCAGTAAATTAACCAACGTTTCGAGCGATAACTGCTCTCTCTTCATCAGGAATGTGACTGTTTTTGCTGCACCTTATTGAGTGAACTTATGCTAACATCTTAATTTATAAATCATCTCTAGTAGTAACACCTGTATATTCCCTTCATCACTCAATATTGTCGTTTTGTAACTTTGTGGTCATTCATGCGGCGCATCCTTCTAGCATCCTAAATGTGGCATTGTTAGTCATAGTTGTGTGTCACTCTGTTGTGTTTATCGCTGTAGGTGTGTAGCAGTGTGTGCAGAAGGGGCAATATAGGTATAGGGTGGCAATCTCAACCCTTGATCAGATGGAAAAACAACACTGAAATTACAGCATGAAAGCTGAAGAAAGTGTTACAATCGGGTGGGGGTTACAGTTGAGTGGGACAATGGGAAGAAATGACACTTGGGGTGGGTTAATGGTTGAGTGGGAGGTGAGAGTGTGTTATTGGTGGATGGGACATGTTTACGTGCTACAGTTGGGTGGGGGCCATACTCGGCTTGGGAATGTGTTTTTGGTGGGAGGTGGATAACAGGAGTGTGTGCGTGTCGCTGTTGGGCTGGGAAGTGTATAACAAGTGAATGTGTGTTACTGTTGCGTAGGGATAGTTTGTGTTCTCACTGTTGGATGAGGAGATGGAAAACTGTGCGTGTGCATGTGCCAGTTGAGCAGGGAAGTGTGTAACATAGGTAAGTGTGTGTGTGTGTGTGTGTGTGTGCGTGCATTTTGGCTTGGGAGGCGGATAACAAGGTTAATGGTTAATGTGTGTGTATGTATTTGTGTGTGTGACGGTTGGGGAGGTGGATAACTGTGTGTGTGCGCGCGCGTGTGTGTGTGTGTGTGTGTGCATATGTCACTGTTAGGTAGGGAGGGTTTGTGTTGTCACTGTTGGATGGAATATGGCTGTGTGTGTGTATGTGCGTGTGTGTTGTGTGTGCATTTTGGGTTGGGAAGTGGATAACAAGGTTAATGGTTAATGTATGTGTTTATGTATATGTGCGTGTGACAGTTGGGGAGGTGGATAAGTGTGTGTGTGTGTGACAGTTGGGTGGGGAGGTGAATAACAGTGTGGGTATCTACGTGTGTCTATGCATGTCTGTCACTGTTGGGTAGGGAGGGTTTGTGTTGTCACAGTTGGATGAGGAGGTGAATGTGTGTGTGTGTGTGTGTGTGTGTGTCTGTGTGAGAGTTGGGTGGGGAGGTGAATAACAGTGTGGGTATCTGCGTGTGTCTATGCATGTCTGTCACTGTTGGGTAGGGAGGGTTTGTGTTGTCACAGTTGGATGAGGAGGTGAATGTGTGTGTGTGTGTGTGTGTGTGTGTGTGTCTGTGTGAGACAGTTGGGTGGGGAGGTGAATAACAGTGTGGGTATCTGCGTGTGTCTATGCATGTCTGTTTGTCACAGTTGGATGGGGAGGTGAAAGTGTGTGTGTGTGTGTGTCTGTCTGTCTGTCTGTGTGAGACAGTTGGGTGGGGAGGTTGATAATATATGTGAATTTGTGCCAGTCGACCCCTAGCTTGGTTGCTTATATAGGCACTGTGGAAATCAGCGAGGTCTAATCGTTGGAGCACAGAACTGTGAAGCAGGAAATTGCGGGTTCAAATCCCAGCACAGGCAGTGAAAACTAGTTTACTGAGTGACCTTCAAGAAGTTCCTTGACCTGCCTCTACTTCTGATCTCCCTTCTGTAAAATCGTGTGGAAGTAAAGCCCACCACTGAAAATGAGATGTTACATCTCATTCCTATGGCACTTAATTCTGCATACCTAGTAATGTCAAGTAAATACAGACTGAATGACTTGTGAGTGAAGAGAAATAATAAAGGGAAAGGTCACATGATGGAAAAAAAGAAATCCCATTTTCCAGTCACTTAACAAAGATAAATATCTATAACTAAATGTTTCTCAGTAATACACTGCTCAGGTGTAGAAAATGTCAGCTTTTATATCACCGCACAATGGGGGGGAGGCCATTAGGTTCCCGTTTCCCCTGCAATGACATCATAATCTTGAGACTATTTGTATTTTTCTAATGCATGTCCTCTGATCAAGAGGATGCCACTGCAGTGGAAATAGGAAGCTAATGGCCTTCCTGTGGTGGTAGAGCAATGCAAGCTCAAAATCTACACAGCGGAGCAGCAAATAATTGACAATTGCTAGCTGTGGAGAAACGGGCCTTTTCTGTAGCGCAAGCATCATCACTTATGCTTCAACTGACCAGGCAGGGCTCTTTGGTGGTGCTTTTCTAGGTTTCTGGCAACCTTTTGTTTCACGATTAGATGTTTTTCTGTTTATACTTGTTCGTGATCTTAATTATCCCTGTCTATGCTCTCTGAAGGCCATACGGCCATGCTGCCCTTTTGCAGCATGTTCTGCCATTCTAAAAGCCTGTGAAACATCATTGGGATCACGAGTGATGCAGAGACTTATCTGAAATGAATTACTTAGCAACATCAAATACGAAATCTGAAGAGGCTCCACGCAGTAACCCCACCCCCACCCTCAGCAATCTCCATGGGTGCCCTCTCCATTGGACTCCCTCATACCTGTCTCAGCAGTGACCCAACGCCATCATCACATCTAGAAAGGGGTTTGCCAGAATCCACAGAAATAACTAAAAAATATTATCCAGACACAATTCTGCTTGTGTTTCATTGGGTTTCTGTACTTTTGTTACTGAAATAATATTGCAACACAATTCTGCTTGTGTTTCATTTGGGTTTTTGTATTTATACATCTTCTTCGGGGATATTTCTGCCATCCGGTCACACCTATGGAACTTAGCCATCAGGCGTCAGGATCCCATGGAAGCTTTTTCTGTAGCAGTCTGTTAGGGGCCACCCACACTAGCATCAGGCTTCGATGTCACGCACCCTATTTAAGCACGGGTGGCCCCACTCCGTCCTCAGTTCTTTCTCGCTATCAACCATTCATGCATGGACTCCACAGAAGCTTTGTCACTCAGTTTGACTGCCAAAACTACTTACCTTTTTTCTTTTATACTTGCCTTTGAATCACTTCAGTTTAAAATTTTTTTTTTCTAGGGACATGGATATGTTGTTCATCCACACTCATTGGCAGTATCCTTGCCGCTTTAAATCTTGCCGGAAGGTCTTCAAGCTTGCTCCTCCCACCCACCCGGGTGGTATAACTCACGGCTCCGCCCCATGACGCCAGATCTTCCTTACCGCTTGGAAGCTCAGGTTCCCTCCTTAACGCTCTGCGTTTGTGACTAGTTCCTATTTCTCCGTTGCGGATTTAAAATAATATTTTGCAAAGACTTCAGTCTTGATCCCTCGCGTCTGCGATGGATAATCGACTCCCGATTTGGAGATGCCCATGCGGCGAAGAAGATGTCTCGGACGGATCCACACTCCACGTGTCTACTGCTTAGGCCTTGAGCTGCGACCCCGCGGGCTGCGACCTGTACTCATCTTTCTCGGCCTCGTCACCGAAGAACCGTGCTGCCCGGTGCAACTGGGCCGTCCCGAAGCGTTCCCTCGTGTGAAGTCAAGGAGGCGGTTAGCGATGTCCTGTTGGCGGGCTCCGTGGATCAGCTCGGCGGATGGTACGCCCCTCGAGAGGAAGCGGTGCGACGTATCTTCCTCGGCCGCGGCATTTATCCGCTCTCTCTGGGTTCTTCCTACGGCTTCCTTTAGGAGCTTTGTCTGTCCCTCTCCACTAAGGAGAAGGGCCTGCGTCTGCTGGACCTTTTCCGGTCAAAAGAGGGAAAGTAGAATCCCTCGTCCGGCGCTCTTGGGGCGGGGAAAGGTCCTCTCGGACGTCGAGCCGTCGGCTTGATTAGAACCGCTCGGCTCGGCCACTGGCCTCACGGTGTCCCCGTCCAGGTCAGTTGACCGAGACTCCCACTGATGAAGTGAGATTTTTCTCGACCCATTGAGCAGGCTGTCGCCTTTAGCAGCGATTCCCTCTCCCGGTTCCCGGGAGGAGTTGAGGATCCGTGGGCTCGCCTGTGCCTCCGGTTCCAGAGCCCTGGATGGACCTTCGAGCCGAAGGGAGTGTCGGTTCGGCCGCACCTCCTGCACCGACCGAAATTCCGGGACTCGGTCTCGGTCTCGGACCTCTTCAGCGGTCCAGCCGTTCCCACCGTCATGGCGGTCTCGGTCTCGGCACGCGGTGGCGGCGTGCGCCCGTATCTCGTCCTCCTCCTCGGATGAGGAAGCCGGCGTAAGTACGATCGCAGTGCGAGACCTTATGTTCACAACAGCTCCTCCTGGCGGGAATAAGCCGACTCCGGCGCCTTCGACCATTAAATAGCGCTGTCACGGGCGGCCGACACAACCCTCGACTTGCCGAGGCCTATACCCAGGCGGTTGTTGGCCAAACCAACTGCTCCACCGATTGCGGTGGAACCTCCACCTCCACAGCCACCAATTGGGGCTCCGACCAAGGATTCTCGATCGGCTAAGGGTTTACCCCATCGGCTGTCAGTTACCCTCACTCCCGACCGACCTCGGCAGGTGAAGGTGGTTCAGGCCAGAGCGGCTCTTGAGGACTCTTCCGAGTCCGAAGATGATTCCTCCTTCTTCTCAAGCGACTGGACTTGGAGTCTTCAGGAGGTCAGCCAATGGGCGATAGCCGTCGTCCTTCCTAGGACTGCTTGGCTCATCTCGGAGTCTACGGGATGGAGCTCGAACCCGTTCCAAGCGGGCCAGGTATCCCCTCACGGAGATTCTGGACCGGGGATTCTCCGCGGAGCCTTTCGGTGGCGAGGCCATAGTGGGTCCAACACTGGAACTTTGGCAGCGCCCTGCTTCCTGCCCTCGCCGGCCAGGATGGCCAGAAGTATCACGGTCCCACGGTTCCTTGTCCGGTTTTGAACACCCCTCTGCTGAGGGTTGGTTACCGACAGCGTTTTCGGCGGCGCGATAGCGCCAGGATGTGGACAAACCTCCTGACAAGGAGTCCAAGAATTGGACTATGTCAGGCGAAGAATCTCGCTCGTCCTCTCTCGGCCTTCGTCAGGCCAGTTCGGGCCGTCCTCATGGCACATTTTTCTCATGCCCTGTTGGGCTCCCTGGATGAGGTCATCCCTCATCTTCCCGCCGATCTGCAGACTACGGTTAAGCAGGTGCGGGACCAGGAGCAGAGGCAGTGGCCAAACAGCAGCTCCAGACTGCTTTGGATGTGGGGACTCATGTACCAGATCGGTGGCGGCCGCAGTGGCTATGCGTCGGCGGGCTTGGCTGAGGATATCCACCTTTACTTCGGATACCCAGCACAAGTTGGCGGATGTTCCCTTTTTGGGGACTGACCTCTTCGGCCCTGGGGTGGAAGGTCACCTGCAGAGGATCGAGAAGTCCAATGCCACCTTGGACTCGGTCTCTTCCGCTCAGAAGGACAAGGGCCGCAAACCACAGCCTAAGCCCTTTCGTCCTTCTGTGCCCCCGGCGCGCCCGACCCAGCAACGTCAGGGCCAGCAGGCTCGGCCTTGGCATCCCAAACCCAAGCCGCCGGCTTCCTCTAACAGGAGGCAGGGAGGAAAGGGCCCAGGAGGTCCCTCGGCGGTCCCTCCTCAAGCCTGCCCAGTGACGGGCTGAGGGGTGTCCCCCATCCCGTCACCTACCTAGGTCCCCGTGGAGGCAGGCTCCGGCACTTCCGTTCCGCCTGGTCCGCTGTTACCACGGACAGGTGGGTCTTGAGGTGGTGGGAAGAGGCCTGCCTCTGGAATTCGAGGCAGGCACCACCCTTCCAGAGCCGAAGCCCCTCGGGGGCTGGATCCCCAGCCTCACTGGCGGCTCGTCGAGACCACATCGCTCTCCTCCTCCAGAAGGAGGTGGTAAGAGGTGGTGGACCCTCTTTCAGACCCAGGGTTTGTGTCCAGGTACTTCCTGGTTCGAAGCGGACGGGGGTGGCGCCCATTCTCACCTACACGACCTAAACAAGTTCCTAAGGTCTCGAACCTTCAGGATGGTCACTCTGGCTCAGATAATACCATCCTTGGAGCAGCGGTGTGGTTCTGCTCTCTGGACTTGCAGGGCCGCGTTTTCCGTCCCTATCCGTCCGTCTCACCAGAGATTCCTTCGCTTCGGCGGAAGGATCTCTCTTGAGATTCAAGCCATGCCCTTGACTTGTCTCCAGCTCAGGGTCTTCACCAAATGCATGGCAGTGGTGACAGCATTCCTGCGGCGCCAGGGGTCGGGTGTACCCTTACCTGGACGACTGGCTGATAGCAGCTCCCTCCAGGAAGGAGGCGGAGTGGTCCAGAGATCTGGCCCTCCAGGTCTGCTCTCAACTGGGCCTCCTTATCAGCGAGGCCAAGTGGAACTCGAGGCGAAGCAGGTGATTTTATTCATCGGGCGCAGCTCGACTCTCTTCGAGCCAGAGCGGGCTCGGCGGACAGGGCCGAGGTTCTTTCCTCCTTTGCCCGATCATTTCTGGTTGGGCAATGCGCCCTGCCGGGACTTCCTCGCCTCCTGGGTCTCATGGCGGCCTGTACCAGCGTGGTCCGTTGGGCCCGCTGGAACATCACGTCCCCTTCAGGTGAGGACTGGCCAGCCAGTGGTCTGCCGCTGCGATCCCTTGGACCAGCTTGTGTCGGTGACACAGGGGATGTGGGCGGCTCTCCAGTGGTGGACCGTTCCAGATCATTTGCAGGAGGGCATCCCGTTCGTCCGCCCGAGCCTGACGGTCTCTCACGTACGACGATGCCTCTCTGATGGGTTGGGGTGCCCATCTGGGGAACACCGGGCTCATGGCCTCTGGTCCCGGGAGTCGATGCCACATCAACCTGCTGGAGCTCCGGCGGTCCGCCTAGCTCTCACCGCCTTTGCTCCGTTCCTCCGGGGTCAAGTGGTCCGAGTCCAGGCGGACAATACCACCGACCATGTACTATCTAAACCGCCAGGGCGGGACCGCCTCCATGCTTCTCTGCAAGGAAGCCTCCGCATTTGGTCACTGTGTGCAGCCTGGAGGCGGATCTCCTAGCCATTCACGTGGCAGGAGCCTCCAACACCTGGCCGATGCCCTGAGCGGATGGGGCTGCATCCCACAGTGGTCTCTCTCCTGGAGGTAGTACAGCATCTGTTCTCCCTTTGGGGCACCTCAGGTGGACCTGTTTGCCTCCATGGAGAGCAGCGAGCTGAGTCTGTTTCATGCCCGCCCCCTCAGCAGGGCTCGCTGCAGAGATGCCTTCTCGAGGCAATGGACCCCGGGCCTCTTTTACGCCTTTCCCCCATTTCCCTTGATCCACAAGGTGCTTCTCAAGGCGAGGAGGGACAAGGCGCAGGTGATTCTGATAGCCCCAGACTGGCCTCGCCAGTTCTGGTACCCAGATCTCCTCAGTCTCAGCTCCAGGACTCGCGGCAGCTTCCAGCTCGCCCGGACCTGCTCTCAGTCAATCAGGGAAGGTGTTCCATCCGGACCTTCAATCCCTGCACCTGACGGCTGGTTCCTGGCGGCTAGAGTTCCAGGCTTTGGGTCTTTCTCGACGAGGTCCTCAATGTAGTTGGGCGTCCCGTAAAGTCGACCAGAAAATGCTATGCCTTCAAATGGAAAAGGTTTTTCCATTTGGTGTCAGAACAAGGCTTGGACCCTTCCTCCTGTTCCTTGGCAAGCATCTTGGACTATTTATGGTCCCTTTCTAGTCAAGGGCTTAGAGTCGACGACCCTAAGGGTGCACCTGGCAGCCATCTCTGCTTACCGGGCGCGGGCCGGGAAGCAGTCGGTGGCGCAGGAGAAGGTGGTCTGGCGCTTTTTCAAAGGCCTTGATCACATTTCCCCTCCAGTGCGGGAACCCCCACCTCCGTGGGATCTACTGCTGGTACTGGCAAAGCTCATGGGCAAGCCATTCGAACCTATGCACAGGTGTGCTCTCTCTCACCTGTCGTGGAAGACCGCCTTCTTGGTGGCTATCACGTCAGCCAGAAGGATGGGAGAGCTCCAGGCGCTTTCCATCGAGGTCTCCTTACCTGGTCTTCCACAGGGACAAGGTTGTCTCGCCCCCACCGAGAATTCCTTCCGAAGGTGGTGTCGGAGTTTCACCTTAACCAGGTGTTGACTCTGCCGGTGTTCTACCCCAATCACACCTCGGAGGCCGAATATAGGCTCCATACTCTGGACCCTAGAAGGGCGCTCGCTTATTATAAGGAGCCCACGGCTGAAATTCGGGGAGAGGTTCGCCAGCTGTTTGTCACCTACGCTGAAGCCGCATCTGGCAGACCTGCAGCCAAGCGGACGATAAGCAGGTGGGTAACCTCCTGCATAGATCTCTGCTATAAGTTGGCGGGCATGGAGCCTCCCAGAGGATAAGAGCTCATTCTACCGCCATACTGCTGTGCACGTGGCTGCTTCCAGGGGCGTCCCTATCCAGGAAATCTGCAGGGCTGCTACCTGGAAGTCAGCAAACACCTTCATTACCCACTACCACATCGACCTTGAGTCACGCCCGGGATGCTGGTTTTGGGGCCTCGGTTCTCCAGTCTCTCTTTCCCAAGTAAGTATATGGGGGTGTCGTCTTGCCTCCCTCCTCCCGGAGAACTGCTAGGAGTCTGCCAATGAGTGTGGATGAACAACATATCCATGTCCTAGAAATACAGGTTACTCACCTGTAACAGGAGTTCTAGGAATGGTATATATTGTTCATCCCACGACCCACCCGACCTCCCCGGCTTCGACGCACAACCTGAGCTTCCAGCGGGCCAGATCTGGCGTCATGGGGCGGAGCCGAGAGTTATACCACCCGGGTGGGTGGGAGGAGCAAGCTTGAAGACCTTCCGGCAAGATTTAAAGCGGCAAGGATACTGCCAATGAGTGTGGATGAACAACATATACCATTCCTAGAACTCCTGTTACAGGTGAGTAACCTGTATTTTCCTTTGTATGTTGAGAACTTATCCGTCGTCTGCTCTCTTCTGTCGCTGCCACTGCGGAAAGAAGGTTTCTTCAATCGATGACCACAAACTCTGTGTCTGCTGCCTTGGGCCCAGCCACAACGCTCTCACCTGTGAGTCATGCCTGAAGTTCAACCTCACCACCCAACGCCATCGCAAGAAAGCCCTGCAGAAGTTCCTCATGGAGCAACAGGCAGCCAGCAGAGAGCAGGTATCTTCCGCCCCCCCCCCCAATCGCCGGCATCTTCTTCGGGCTCTCAGACCACCGAGGCCAAGGACAAATCATTGGGGAAACATTCTCATCAGGACAAGGACTGGCCTAAGGACCGTTTCCCCAGTGGTGATCCCAGTCCGCGTTAGATTCCCCCTCCTCTTTTCCCGGGATTGCTCCATCGACCGCTTCAGCGTCGGTACCTCACTCTGTGCAGGCCTCTGCTCCTATATGGCCCCCTATAGAGGAATCTTCTCCCAACTTTCACAGAGCTGCAAAGGGACCATTGGCCTCTGGGTCATCAGCCCCAGCCCTGTCATCAAGACCTCTCGAACCTCAAGGTCCACAGGCCCTGGGCTCAACTGATTCCACTATGGCTAGTGGTGCATCAGCAGAGCTGGGCTACATGCCCCCTCTGTCGACTGTGCTGACTATGATTCCTTAGCCCGCCATCAACATAATGCAATTCTTTCCTCTATTACCATATCTTTCATTCAACAGTTTGTTCCACAGCCCCTGCCATTGTCACCCATGTCGCTGGGTGCTGCTCAGCGTCGATGCCAGTCTGACCCGTTCACCCCGCTCCTTCCAGAGAGCCATCGTTACTCTGACTGTTGGTCCATGCTTCAGAGCAGGCCGACATTTAGGAGGAATACCACCCTGACCTCATCCTCCCTGAGGAAGAGGATGAGGAGGAAGACATTGAAGTGAAATCCTCTGATAGGTCCACTGTCTCCTCCAGGAGTGAGGACTCAGTTAAACACCCCCCCAGGTCCCCCCCCAGAGGACCCCTCTTTCTTCAACATTATGAAGCAGCTCTCCTCCACTATGGGGTTTCAGACTGAGGAAGAGGACGAAACGAGGAGGAATCAGGTGGATTTCTTGGAGATCCCAGAGTCTCCTCCCAAAGTTATTCCTCCTCTGCTGCCAGCAGAGAATGATGCTGCCACTGCAGCCTGGAGCAGCCCAACCCAGTACCAGCCATGCCCAGAAAGGCTGACAAGCTTTACCAGGTCCCTCAGGGGCTGCCCTTTTATGCTGTCCAGCCAGAAACCGACTTGGTAGTTATTAAGGTCACTCATGACAGAACTAAGGCCATCAAGCACCTTAGTTCCCAGCCCCCTGACCAGGAATCAAGGAGGCTAGACCTCTGGGGCAAGAAGACTTTTGCCTCTGCCACTCTGGGCCTTAGGATTGCAAGTTACTTGGCTCATCTGATTAAGTACCAGAATAGGGCAAAGCTGCTGCTCAGGCCCTGCCCGAGGCTTCCCAGAGACAGGAGCTCCTCAAGGTGCTCCAGGCCTCAGAAGATGTCAGTATGCATTTCCTCAGAGTCACCTATGATATTGCTGATACAACAGCCAGGGCAGCTGTCTTCAGCATTTGCCTCAGAAGACACTCTTCACAAACATTTCGTTCCAGATGTGCAGGATATTATCAATGACCTGCAGTCCTCTGGCAGGGCTATTCAGTCTGTCCACTCCTTTTACCATACCCAGCCCAGGAGTAGACCGAGGCCCTCCTTTCGTAAGGTCTCTCACAAGCTGGGTTCCACAATCAAGCTCCAGGGAAAATGCAGAGCCAGCTCTGCCTTGCCTGCCTCCTCTTCCACCTTTGGTTCCTTTGCCAAGCAATCCAGAGGAGGAGGTGTGGCCCCAGCTTCAGCCTGACTCCTTGACAGACCCCCCTCCTCTTGTTCCAAGCCAGGAGGTGGTGGTTGGAGGTAGGTTCTCCTTCCATTTGTTCCAGTGGAGAACCATCACATCAGTTGCTTGGATCCTGCAGATAATCAAACAGGGCCATGCTCTAGAACTTCTAGAACAGACTCCAGATGTTCCCCCAGTTCCCACCTTTTATCCTTCAGACCATACAGAGGTGCTCAGGGAGGAAGTCCTCTCCTTGCTGCACAAGCAGGCCATAGAGCCAGTGCCCAGGCAGCAAAGGAACAAGGGGTTCTACTACAGGTTCTTCTTGGTTCCCAAAATAACAAGGGACTTGAGGCGCATTCTAGACCTCAAAGAGCTGAACCTTTTTATCCAGTACAAAATTTCCACATGGTCACTTTGCACAGCCTTCCTCCGCTGCACAAGCAGGGTGACTGGCTATGCTCCCTCGATATGTAAGATGCTTATGATAATATCATGGTTTGCCCCCCTCACAGATGATACCTGCAGTTCCTGCTCCAGGGGGAGCATTACCAGTTCAGGGTACTGCCCTTTGGCTTATCCTCTGCACCACAGGTATTTACCAAGTGCTTAGCAGCTGTAGCAGCAGCCCTCTGATGTAAAGGCCTCTATGTGTTCCCATACCTGGACAACTTGTTACTGAAAGCCCAGTCCAGGGAGCTCCTGTTTGTGACTCTAGAATGCACCCTGCAGTTATTTCAGTCCTTGGGCATCACTGTCAATTGGCCCAAGTCTGTGTTGATCCCATCTCAGCAGTTGCAGTACATAGGGGCAGTCCTGGACTCTACTCAGGGCAAGGCCTTCCTCCCTCAAGACAGGGCGGACCACGTTATTACCCAGGCCCAGGAGGTGGCTCAGAGTCAGCATGCCCCAGCCAGGACATTCCTCAGGCTACTAGGCCTAATGGCTGCAGCTATTGTTATGGTTCCTCTGACCAAGGTCCCGTAGTGGACTCTCAGGGTTCAGTGGGATCAGCACTCAGATGATCTAGAACAGCTGGTCCTTGTCTCCTCACCAATGTGCAAAGTGCTTCACTGGTGGATGGAGTCAGCCAATCTCTTAGAGGGAATCCCCTTTCTTATCCCTACTCCTCAACAAATCCTCACCACGGATGCTCTGGGACAGGGTTATGGAGCCCATTTAGGTCCCTATCAGACCCAGGTTCTCTGGTCCTACTGGGGAACTCATCTCCACATAAACGTCCTAGAAATGAGGGCAGTTCTGTATGCCTTATAGCCTTCCAGAACCATCTCTCTCTCTCTCTCTGGACCCTCTGCTGGTGCAGTCAGACAATCTCAGTGTGGTCTACTACATCAACAAGCAAAGGGGGACCCATTCCTACCCCCTGTGTCAGGAAGCAATGAGGTTCTGGTACTGGGTTCTAGATCACGGTCTAGAGTTGTCAGCCATCTATGTGCCAGGCAACCAAAATGCCTTGGCAGACAGCCTCAGCAGGTCACAGTCCAAAGTGCATGTGTGGGAACTGCTGACCTCGGTCATAGAAGACCTGTTCAACAGGTGGGGGTTGTCCAAAGTTGGACCTTTTTGTGTCCCCTTTCAATGCAAAACTGGTGCATTTATGCTCGCCAGATTCAGGGCATGGAGTTTTCTGGTGAGACGCATTGCCTGTCTCCTGGAAAGGGAGGTTTCTGTATGCCTTCCCACCCTTTCCTCTGATTCAGAGGGTGCTCATCAAGCCACAGATGGAAGGTGCCACCCCAGTTCTGGTGGCTCCATTCTGGCCTCAGCAGATATGGTTTCCATTACTGCAACAACTGTCTGTGGAACCTCCAGTTCCCCTGCCCCTCTGCAGGGACCTGTTGACTGAGGCTCAGGGGACCCTGGTCCATCCGCCACTTACTTTATGAAATGGAAGCAGTTTGCTATCTGGACAGCTTCTCATAACCTGAACCCCTTCACCTGTCCAGTGAACCATGTTCTGAAGTATCTCTTGTCCTTGTCTGATGCAGGACTCAAAAACTTCTCTCTTAAAGTGCACCTGTCACATACCAGTCTTTCATGTGCCCATTGATGGCCGTACTGTGGCACAGCTGGATGTGGCCCATACTTTCCTGCGAGGCATTCTCCACTTGAAGCCTCCATCCTATCCGTAACTTAATTCCGGCTTGGGACCTGAATTTTGTTCTTGAGAAGCTGACCCTGCCTCCTTTTGAGACAGCTGCGTCTTGTGAGCTATGCTTTTTGTCATGGAAAATTTGATTTCTAGCAGCTATTACCTCTGCTCAATGAATTTCAGAACTACAGGCTCTCATGTGTGAGCAGTCTTATTTGATTTTCCACAAAGACAGATTCTCACAGCAACATGGCTTCTCACAACAACATGGCTTCAGAAAAGGTCATAGCACCTCTTCTGCATTACTGCAGTTTACTGGAGCACTGCACGGCACATTGGATATGGGTCACTCAACCAGGGCAGTATTTGTAGATCTGGCCAAGGCCTTCAACACAGTCCACCATCGTCTGCTGATCCAACAACTCCAGCATTTAGGACTGTCTCCTGACGCTGTCTCATGGTTCAACAGCTATCTGCAAAACAGATCTCAACAAGTCAAAATTGCTGGGACACTCTCAGACCTCAGACCAGTCCGATCTGGAGTCCCTCAGGGATCCATCCTGAGTCCATTACTCTTCAGCCTTTTTCTTAACACGCTCCCGAAATCTTGCACTGAACAGATTATCCTTTATGCTGATGATGCTGTTATCTTCTCCTCCCACAAGGACCCTGTGCTCCTGCAGACCAATCTTCAGCAAGGCTTTGCCGCAGTGGAAAACTGGTTCATTCATCATAAGCTTGTCTTTAATCATAAAAAAACCAAAGTAATGCTCTTTAACAGCTCTCAAAACAGGCATAGATCTCACCCCCTAGCTATCTCTACCAGCAATGGCAACACCCTTGAGCAAGTGCAGTCATTCAGATACCTAGGGTTATCCCTGAGCTCAAATCTCTCCTATGGGGCACACATAGACAATGTTGCCAAATCAACAAATATGTGCCTAGGCCTACTTTACCGACATAGACATCTTACTGCAGAAGCACTGAAAATTGCCATCCAAAGCTCGGTGGTCTCCATCATTGATTATGGTCTTATAATCTATGGTTCAGCCTCTGCCATTGCCCTGAGACAAATTTCAACATCACTTAACAAGGCCTGCAGGCTTATCTCTGGTGCTCATCGTCTCACTCATACATGTGACCTGTAAGCCCGATCTGGCTGGCTTCAACTTTCAAATCGCATAAAATACCAAACCTGCGTTATGGCAAAGAAAGTAACCATGGGCCTCACTCCGCTGGGAGCCCAAGCACTGCTTAGTTCTAGACTAAAGCCACGTAACACCAGGGGCTCTGAATACCAGCTCCTTCAGGTTCTCCGCCGTCACACCTCTCAGGGCCAAAGATCCTTTGCCTTCAGAGCGCCTAGCTGGTTAAATGCGCTCAATCCTGACATCTCCTCCACTAGAACCCTTGGCTCATTCAAACATAAACTCCACTTCCACCTTACTAACTCTAGCTCCTGTGAATGCTGCCTATAATCTCCTCAGCCCTCTCATTTTTGTTCCCTCTAACTATCACCTACCACATCTCCACCCCTCCTTTTCCTCTATGTTACTTCTTAATTTCTTCTTTCTTTTCACAACTCCTGACTTTCCCCCCTTCATCCCCCCACCTCTTCTGAGCCCTCAGTGATCTTTCCCTTTTTGTTGACTAGTTTCAGCCTGCTCCCAGTTGATGACCATGCCCTTTGGCTGCAATTCCTGCCCTCTCCAACTTCGCTCCTCACGTTTATCTTCATCTTCCACCCTTCCTCCTACTTATCCCTCTGTTACTCTGTGTTCCCATGTATACATTCTACTTATTCTAGCTATTGTATTGATCTACCATTGTAACCTAATATGCTGACCTATTTATTGTTTTGTTTCTATTTCTGTAACTTGTATTGTATTTGTTCTCTGACGTGGAACCTTTGTAAAAGAGCCTGGCTCAAAGGTGCTTGTAATTCTAGTTGTAATAAAATAAAAAAACTAACCCTAAGTTTCTTCCTAAGGTGGTGTCTGAGTTTACCCTAAATCAGTCCATCCACCTGCCTGTGTATTGTCCAGAGCATGCCAATCCAAGGGAAAGCATTGCTCCATACTTTGGATATGCATAGAATTTTGTGTTACTAACACTGCACGAGGGACTGCAGGAAGTCCTCTCAGTTGTTTCTTTTACCCCGGTAGAGAGGGCACTCCAGTTTCCAAACAGTGCTTGTCCAGATGGTTGGCTTGGCCAACTGTATTATATTTTGTTACAGAAAGTACAGTAAGGAACTTCTTGGGGTTGTTAAGGGCCATTCCACCAGGGGTATGGTCACTTCTGGTGCCTGTTTCAGGCGCATGTCTGCAGCCGAGATTTGCACTACTGTCACTTGGAGTACAGTCCACACTTTTACCAAGCACTACAGTTTGGACATGTCTTCCAGAAGAAGGGCAGGCTTTGGCCTAGCTGTGCTTCAGGGCCTTCTTTCTTAGGTCTCTGGTCTGCTTCCACCCAGACTGTCCTTGTCCGGTCACTGCTTGGGACCCGTTCCATAGGTGTGACCTGATGATAGAGATATCCCCGAAGAAGATAGAACAGTTACGTAAGAACTTACCGTAACAGATCTTTGAAGGAATCTCTGTCATCAGGTCATGCCATCCCTCCCTACATCCCCATCTCTCTCTCTCTCTCTCTCTCTCTATATATATATATATATATATATATATAGCTCAATATCCTGTTGCTCCAGCCTTTCTGCTAGCTGGGCACCTTTTCTCTCTCTTTGGTTCCCTGGTGGAACTTCTATCTCCCATGGCTGGAGAAAGAACTGAGGAGGAAGCAGGGAAGCTCATGCTTATATAGGGTGTGTGACGTCAGAGCCTGACGTTGGCATGGGTGGACCCTAATAGACTGCTGCAGAAAAAAAGCTTCCATGGCGTGGGATCCTGATGCCTGGCAGCTGAGTTCCATAGGTGTGACCTGATGACAGAGATTCCCTTGAAGATCTACTGTTACAGTAAGTTCTTACGTAACTGTTCTTTACTGGGAACAAATGATCTGGAAGGAAGGCAGATAGAGGAGGTTCAGGACAGCTTCAGAGAAGTGGGGGAGCTGTACAGAGAGGAGGGAAGCACAGTGGCATTCTCAGAAGTGCTGCCAGTGCCAAGGGCAAGTACGGATAGAAAAAGCAGAATCATGGACTTCAACAAGTAGCTGAGAGAATGGTGTGAGTCCATGGGGTATGGCTGGGTGGGAAAGTGGGCAACACATGGGAGAACCCAGATCTATATGCAGGGGACAGGCTACATCTAAGTAAGAAGGGTTCGGGGGTGTTGAAGCAGAGACTGAGGGAATTTATCACCACAAAGTATAATTTAAACTTGCTGTGGGGGGGGACTGGGGAGGGGTAGTGAATCAGGACAGGAGGTCCAGAGGACCTATCCCCATAGCAATGATAGGGCCTACTTTGTCTAGGATGGGGGAAGGGGAGGGGAGAGTAAGGGGGCAGCTCGGAGAGAGTCAGGGTGGAGGGTGGTATCACTAAATGCTAGGAGCCTGGGGAATAAGATGGCAGAGCTGCAGGCACTACTAGCAGACGGAGAGGTGGACATAGCAGCCATCACTGAGACGTGGGCAACCCAAAACCATGACTGGGACTTGGCCATCCCAGGATTTAAATTATTCAGGAGGACAGAGAAAAGGTAAGGGGGGTAGCCGTTTACATAAGGAAAGGGATTGGATCGTCGCAGGACGGGGAGGAAGGTAGGTCAGAAGTAATTTGATACAACTCCATGCCCCAAGGGGGGTCTGGGGTCCAATTGGGGGTTGTTTATAGGCCCCCAACCCAGAAAGAGGACATGGATAGGGAGCTAGGGGAGCAGATAAGGAGACTCTGTGGCAAAGGGAGCACTGTGGTGGTGGGAGACTTCAGTTTACCAGGGGTGGATTGGAGCATCCCAGCCACCATATGTGCCAGGGAGCAGATCCTCCTGGAAGCAATCCACGATGGCTTCCTGACCCAAAGGGTGACAGTGCCAACAAGGAAAGAAAATATTCTAGACCTGGTGCTGGAGGATGGAGAACAGGTCAGTGATGTAAGGGTGGAGGAACCATTGGCTGGGAGCGATCACCACACAGTGTGGGTCTCTATCAGTTTGGGTAGAGAGATCCACAATACAAAAACAAAGGTTCTGGACTTCAGAGAGGCAGACTTTGGCAGGATGGGGCAATGAATGAGAACACACATAGATGGCATCCACCCTGACATGGATGCAGAGCAAAAATGGGCAATCATAAAACTAGGGCTTAATGAATCCACTAAAGCTTGTGTCAAGTACCAGCAAAAGAAATCAAGGACCAAGCATCCAAACTGGATGACCAGAGAGGTAATGGAGAAGGTGAGGGATAAGAGAAGGGCCTTCCGAACCTACAAGAGAACCAACAGGGCAGAGGATAGGGAGAACTATGTGAGAAAATCCAGGGAAGTGA
This sequence comes from Neoceratodus forsteri, assembly GCA_016271365.2. Classification (NCBI taxonomy): domain Eukaryota; kingdom Metazoa; phylum Chordata; order Ceratodontiformes; family Ceratodontidae; genus Neoceratodus; species Neoceratodus forsteri. The sequence continues at coordinate 7,552,240 of JADMNL010000026.1, forward strand.
GCAGAGCGGTCAGGACTGCAAAGGCAGTCAGGGAAAGGAAATTAGCACAGGGGATTAAGGAAGGAGAAAAGGGATTTTTTTAGGTATATCAGGGAAAAGAGGAAGTGCAAGGAGAAAATAGTTAGGATCAGGAAAGGCAGTGGGTGGGTAGACAAGGGGTCCGAGAAGGCAGAAGTACTTAATGAGTACTTCTGTTCAGTGTTCACAAAGGAGAGGGATGGGCCCGTTCCTGCAGGGAAAGGGGGTGCAGGCATGGGGGGTGAGACAACCACAGATGGGGTCATCAGGGTGGAAAGGGTGTTGGAGGTCCTTAGGTCCCTAAGGGTAGGTAAAGCACCCTGGCCAAACGGAGTACATCCCAGGGTGCTGAGGGAGCTGGCAGAGGTCCTGGCAGAGCCACTGGTGGATCTGTTCAACACCTCACTAACTACGGGATGTGTGCCCAGAGATTGGAGGGAGGCACACATGGTACCTCTCCACAAAAGTGGGCCCAAGGATGAACCAGAGAACTACAGGCTGGTGAGCCTCACCGCAATTGTGGGGAAACTGATGGAATCTATCTTCAAAGAAAGGCTGGTGCAGTTTCTTGTGGATAATGATCTGCAAGATGACAGACAGCATGGGTTCATTGCTGGCAGATCCTGTCAGACTAACTTGGTTGATTTTTTTGACTCGGTCACGAGGGCACTGGACGAGGGCCATGCAGTAGATGTAGTCTACCTGGATTTCGGCAAGGCCTTCGATTCAGTGCCACATGGAAGGTTGACCTGCAAGTTGAGGGGTCTTGGTATAGGGTGGAAGCTAGCCAGATGGGTAGAAAACTGGCTGAGGGACAGGCAGCAGAGGGTAGTTGTGGGGGGAGAAGCATTGGAGCCCAGGGCAAAGACAAGTGGTGTCCCACAGGGATCAGTACTGGGACCAGTCCTGTTTAACATTTTCATTGCAGATATCGGTTGGTATCAAGAATAAAATCAGCCTCTTTGCTGATGACACCAAGATCTGTGCTGAGGTGGATGGGGAGGAGGGTGACGAATTACTGCAGGAGGACTTAGCAAGACTCGAGGAGTGGTCGCACACCTGGCAGCTTGGGTTCAATGCCAAGAAGTGCAAGGTGATGCATTTCGGAGCCAAAAACCCAGGATACAGCTACTGGATGGATGGTATCAAACTGTCCACATCCAATGAAGAGAAGGATCTGGGGGCGATGGTGACCAGGGAATTAAACCACTTGGCCCAGTGTAGGAAGGCAGCAGCTAAGGCTAACAGGATGCTAGGGTGCATAGCAAGGTGGATTACATCCAGATGTAGCAAAGTCATATTGCCCCTGTACAGGTCCCTGGTGAGGCCGCACTTGGAGTACTGCGTGCAGTACTGGCATCCTTACTTGAAAAGGGATATCAAACTACTGGAGGCAGTGCAGCGAAGAGCAACAAAGATGATCCAGGGGTTGAGGGATAGAACTTATGAGGAAAGACTGAAAGAGCGCAACATGTATACGCTGGAGGATAGAAGAGAGGGGACATGATCGAGACCTTCAGGTACCCAAAGCGGATGAACAGAGTAGGCTTCCAGGGTGGGTTCACCCTCCAAAATGGAAGAGATACTAGAGGGCACTCCCTGAAGTTAAAGGGGGGCAAATTCAGGAGGGAAAGGAAGAGGCACGACTTCACTGAAAGAGTGGTAACGGGACAGAATGCACTGCTTGAGCAACTCATATCAGTGCAGACTGTGGGGTGCTTCAAGAGGGGATGGGACAAATTCAAGGAGAAAGTACATACTAGGGGAGCAGCTGGGAGAGGGAAGAGTTATAGGGAGGGGGGGCAGCTGCAGTTTAATGGACTGAAGTGCTGCACACTCGAGCAGACTAGATAGACCACATGGCCTGTATCTGCTGGCAATTTCATATGTTCGTAAATGATAACCAGACAATTGTGCTTGTATTTCATTAAGTTTCTATATTTATACTTACTAAAATGATATCCAGACACAATTCCGCGTCTGTTTCATTTGGGTTTCTGTATTTATACTTACAGAAATGATATCCAGACACAATTCTGCATGTGTTTCATTTGGGTTTCTGTGTTTATTCTTACTAAAAGTTCACTGGTCCAGCAGACAACTAAGTGTGTAGGATTCTTGTACAACATGACGGTGCTTGTGGCTCTGGAAGAGGCTATGGTTGGCTATGTATGTGACCTTTTGCACTCTCTGTTCTGGAGGAACTACCACCCTTTCAGAACACAATGGCACGGAATCCTTTTGAGGAGGATTCCACCCCTAGAGGAGCTGCAGGAATGAGATCCCTTGGATAAAGGTAACATAGAGAAGAAGCCAAGATGGAAAGAGGTGAACCACCAGAGGAGAAGGGGGTAGATGGTGTGAGCAAAGGAACAAGCGCCTGGAGGATGCTTGAAAAGGATACACTGTTATAGCACTTAGTGGGGTGCATGGCAATGTCACTCATTGCCCCACTGAACCTTAGGCAAAGCCTCTTGATTCACTAGTTCAGCGAGTGACTAAGTGTGTGGGATGTTTGTGCAACCTGGCAGCCCTTGTGGTACTGGAAGAGGCTATGGCATGTCATGCTCTCTGTTCTGGAGGAACTACCACTCTTTTGGAGTACAATGACATGGAACCCTCTTGAGGAGGATTCCACCCCTAGAAGAGCTGCAGGACTAAGGTCACATGGCTAAAGGCACTGCAAGGAAAAAGCCCAAAAACTCAGAGCTGTAGCATCAGGACATCAAAGGCAGCGCTCCTTTACTTTGCTATGGAAAAATGGACCCCCAAGTTCTTTCAGAGCAGAGATCAGTTATTGCAGTCCAATCTTTACAGTTGATTAAGGATTTACCAGTGGCTCTCTTAGGTGCCGGTTCAGAACAAACAGAGTCCTGGTCTTCATTCTTTGATGGATGGTGCTCCTGTTCACCAGCTGATCCTAACATGCTGAAATTAAACTAGAGCTGACTACTATTGTAGTTCTAGTGAAGGCCACAAGATGGCAGAAGCACACTAGTTCTGAACTACAGGGACATCTTGAGAAGGCATGACCTCTGGGGGGGTCAGAAGGAAAGTGGGAGCAAGGTTCCAGCTGTAGGGCACACTAGCTGCCACGGAAGGCAGCAAGGTCTGGGCCATAGAACAGCTTAGAGAAAGCAAGGGAACAAGGTACCAGAGGCAAAATCCACCTGCAGGGAGTGTGAAAGTAGCAGTTCAGTATAAGAGGTATAGTACGGGTTCAGACTGAGCCAGGGGCAAAGGTCCTGGAGTCAGGGTCCAATATCAATGGTATGGCACAGGGTTGGGGTTCATCTGCAGTTTGATAAGGCAGCAAATCCTGCAGAGAAGGACGGAACAGCTAGACTGAGCAAAGGTACAAGGTCCCAAAGGCAGGATCCTATATGACTGGCATGGTACAGGACTCAGACTGAGCCAGGGAGCAAGGTCTCAAAGCAGGACTGGCTGCATGGTCCAGTAAGGCAGGTAGGGGGAGCAAGGTCCCAATGCTAGGTAGACAGACTTTGGAGGAGCGAGGTCTAGAGCTTAGATTGGCTCAGACTGAGCCAGGGAGTAAAGTCCCAGAGGCAAGGTCCAATACCAGTGGCATGGAGTGGGCTTAGACTGAGCTAGGGAGCAAGGTCCCAAAACAGGAATGGCTGCAATGGACCAGGAAGCAGGTATAGAGAGAGAGCAAGGCTTCAATGTTAGGCAGGCAGGTTGAGGAGAAGTGAGGTCCAGAGGTCTAGGGGCTTGCTGGGGGCCAAGAAGCAAGATCCAGAAACAGGAACGTCTGCAGGATCCAGAAGGCGTGTAGTGGGAACAAGGTCCTGGAACTAGGCAGGCAGGCTTTTGAGGAGCAAGGTCAGAAGACGTAGGAGCTTGCTGGGATTCAGGGAGCAAGGTCCTAATGTTGTGCAGGCTGGCTACTTTGGAGCAAGGTCCAAGACATACAGAGCTGGACTTAGTTGCAGTTCGATGCCAGGTGGGGTGATGCATACTGAATGCTGAGGGTCTCATTGGGGCAAGGCCAGAAAGTCATAGGGGCATGAGCCTGCTGGTAGTGGGGCAAGAGTCCAGTTAGTTGAGGGTGGGAACCCAGAAGTTGTGAGGTGGCGAAACGTACTGGGCCCTTGTGGGGCAACACAGGGTGGATGCCCTAGTGAAGGCCTCCCAAAAAAAACAGGAAGTGGGGAACAGCCACAGTCATGGATGGTGGATCCCAGAGGCAGGCAGTACAACAGGCAGGACAGGGCAGCAGACAAGAAGGGAGAAGGAGCCAGTTCCAGCACCACAACCGAGAGGGATGACACACACAGAACAGCCTCAAAGAGAGAAGGAGCCCAAGCAGGTGATGGGGCACAGCAGGGGCAAGAGGCAGAGTCAAGACACACTCCAGCACAGTGCAAGGCATGGAAAAGCAACATGCAGTGAAGGAGCCAGCCAGCAAAAGTGGAGGGAAGACCTCAGCAGGAGGTACAGCAAAGGCGGGCAGAACCTTTAAGTAACTGGGAAACCAAGGAGTGCAGCCGATGAGCAAAGAAACAGGACAAGCAGCAGCAGGCAGGCAAGAAAGAAGTCAGAAGGGCCAACAGCAGTGGGCAAAACCACAGAAATGGAGGGCAGAAGAACCCCAGCCCACAGAGAGGCAACAGAAAAGGGAGGCTGCTGCAGAACAGGGAAAAGGAGGGCGAGCAGGAACAGAGTCAGCAGCAGCACGGCAGCAACAAAGAAAACGGGCATCTGCAGGATGCTTGAAAAAGACACACTCTCATAGCGCACTGTTGGGGGGGGCACAGCAATGTCACCCGCTGACCCACCAAACCTCAGGCAGAGTTTCACAAAATATCCAGACAATTCCACTTGTGTTTCATTCAGTTTCTGTATTTATACTTCCTATACTTGACCATGAGATGGTAGGCGGCTGTTGCCCAGGTTGACCAGCTCCCACTTCTCAGTGATCATATCCTTCAGTTGCCTTATTTGATGTGTATATGCCCAAGTTCCTTTTGAAACAGTCTGTTGTTTCTGATGTGACTACCAGTTATGTCCCCTTATTCTTTCTATTTTGTAATCTGCACTTTATTACCATCCCCGGTACCTGAATCCTTCAGTTTTGTTATTCTTTTTTCTGCTCCCCCAGTTGACCCTATGTGCTAAGTGCTCCACCCCATCACCCCGATACCCACTGGGACTTACTGCCAGTCATCTTCCCCAAGGGCTTGCCCCTTCTGGCAGGGTCGTCATGGTTCCCCAACCCCCACCGTGGTCCGGGTCCAGTTCCAGCTGGCATGTCCAGCTGGTCGGGTGTGGGGCCTGTGGTACTCGGCACCATCCTGCCACCAGCTTTTCCTCCCTTTTATTAATCCCTGAGAGGCATGCAATGACATCATGACCGAAGCCACACGCTCCTGCAGTACATGTGTCGTCATCTGCCACACCTTCCCCCAGTGTGTTGGCCCAGGCTGCTTTCCCCCAGCTTCCGCTAGGGGCCAAGCAAGAACTGGGCTCTGCCCACCCTCCTCCCCAGAGGAGGAGAGCAGTGTTAAGGATGCTCCATCCCCCCCCCGCCGTCCCTCAGATGTCCCGAGTTCACTTCTAAACCCTGGTTATCGACGTTGCAAGTGGTAGTGCTACTGCTGCACCAGTGGGCCAGCTCCCAACTCCTTTAGTAGCACCAGTGCACCGCCCCACCGGACCCTATGCCCTAACCAATCTGCTACTGCTTGCCCCCCACAAAGACTAACCAGAGTCCACAAACAGACCTTAGTGTGCAGATTGCGCAGGTGGGGGGGTGACTGAGGCGGTAGCACCTCTAACCATAAACTCTGGGAAGGCATTGTGGGTGGAGGGGTGACTGAGCTGGTAGCACCTCTAACCAAGAACTCTACGAAGGCATTGTGGGTGGGGGGTGTGACTGAGGTGGTAGCACCTCTAGCCATGAATTTTGGGAAGGCAGTGCAGGTGGGGGGGGTGACTGAGGCGGTAGCACCTTTAACCATGAACTCTGGGAAGGTATTGTGAGTGGGGTTGACTGAGGCGGTAGCACCTCTAACCAGTGACAGCGCTAGGGGTTTTAAAACATGGGTCAAATTAGACCCATAGGTGTAAAAAATGTGGGTCAAAATGAGAAACAACTGGGTCCAAACCTAATCGTAAGTAGAAATTTCATTAGTACAGAAGCTTAAATTTGTTGCGTGAAAATACTTTTCTGTTGTTTAGTTTTCCATCTATAAGCTATTGTTAGAGACAGGTGCACCACTTTGGACCCGCTGTCCTGTGGAAAGTGGGTCATTTCTGGGCAAGCTGCAACTTTTTCCCTTTTTGCCCTATCTAGCGCTGTCTCTGCCTCTAACCATGAATCTGGGAAGGCATTTTTGGAAGGGGTAGGACGAGGTGGTAGCACCTCTAACCATGAATCTGGGAAGGCACTGTGGGGGGGGGACTGAGGTGGTAGCACCTCTAACCATGAACTCTGGGAAGGCATTGTGGGTGGGTGGGGGAACTGAGGTGGTGGCACCTCTAACCATGAATTCTGGGAAGGAATTGTGGGTGGGGGTGACTGAGGCAGTAGCACCTCTAATCATGAACTCTGGGAAGGCATTGCAGGTGGGGGGGTGACTGAGGTGGTAGAACCTCTAACCATGAACTCTGGGAAGGCATTGTGGGTGGGGGAACTGAGGCGGTAGCACCTCTAACCATGAGCTCTGGGAAGGCATTGCGGGTGGGGGGTGACTGAGGCAGTAGCACCTCTAACCATGAATTCTGGGAAAACATTGTGGGTGGGGGTTGACTGAGGTGGTAGCACCTCTAACCATGAACTCTGGGAAGGCATTGTGGGTGGGAGGGGGGTGACCGAGGTGGTAGCACCTCTAACCATGAACTCTGGGAAGGCATTGTGGGTGGAGGAGGGGTGACTGAGGTGGTAGCACCTCTAACCATGAACTCTGGGAAGACATTGCAGGTGGGGAGATTACTGAGACAGTATCACTTCTAACCATGAGCGGGTGGGGGGGGGTGAATGCAAAGAAGTGCAAAGTAATACACCTGGGAAACAAAAACCCAGGAGAAGAGTACACAATAGCAGGGGAGGTACTAACAACAACAAAAATGGAATGGGACTTCGAGGTAGTCATATCAGATGATCTAAAGGTTGGTAAGCAATGTGAGAAGTCAGTCAGAAGAGCCAGGGGGATACTGGGATGCATAGGAAGGGGCATCACAAGTAGAACAAGCATTTGTCAATGCTGAATGTTTGCTTGCTGGCATTGGCATTGGTAGTGTAGAAGTTACAGAGCTGCATAATAGGAATGGCAGCGAAGTATTGAACTGAAGCCAACTCCACCACCACCCTGCAGAGAGTGACAGGCATTGGGGTGTGCCTTTGGGTCGTCAGGCATAATGACCACGCCATTTCTCCACACCCTACCCTGCAGACACTGACAAATGTCACGGTGTGCCTTGGGGTCTTTGGCTCTTATGCGCACCCCATTCCATCAGGGAAATACGGTGAGATGGGTGCGGTATATGAGAATGGGGTGAAGTTTGGGCCCGAAGAGTCCGAGGCACACCTTGATGCCTCTCACTGGCTGCAGGGTGTGGGTGGGGGTGGAATGGTATGAGCATGACAGGCAAGAATCCCAAGTCACACCCCTGATGCCTGTCATTCTCTACAGGGTGGGACGTTATGGTCGTAAACCCTAACGCCTCAGGTATTCGTTGGTATTTTCACTCCAAATTTTTAACATGGTTTTTTTGTGACCCCCACCTCATGAACAGTGGCAATATCATTTATTAGCCAAAAACTGCTTTTGCTCAGCGACTATGGCATTTGGCACCACAGGTGCAAAAACACATTCCAAACAGGATGTGAAAATGACAGCTGTACTGTTCATGGGGAGGTGTAAAAAATGGCAATGTTGAAAATCTGCTGTGAAAATCTTAAAAAAACTGGTGAAGTCACGAGCGTGCGTAGTAACTGTGCAACGCACACCCATAATGTAACTAGTTTGGGGATTTTTTTACAGCAGATTGTTAACACAGGCATTTTGGGACCTCCGATCATGAACAGTGTCAGTGTGATTTTCTTTATCTGTCCCGAACAATGATTTCCCACGGCGACCACGCATTTCTGTGCTGAAAGTGTGAAAACACATTTTGGCCATGTTGTGGAAAATGACAGCTGTACTGGTGAAAATCTGGACTGAAAATATTACAAAGTCATGAACTTACAAGGGTGCGTGGAAACTGCACAATGCTCACTCCTAACACAGTCATTTTATGGAGTTTTGTCACCAAATTTTCAACATAGCCATTTTAAGACCTCTGCTCATGACCAGTGTCACTGTGATTTTCTTAATCTGTCCCAAACATTGTTTTCGCACACCGACTGTACCATTGTGCGGTACATGTCATGGAAACACATTTTAGGCGAGATGTGAAAAATGGTAGCTATTACTGCTCATAAGGAAGTGCGGTAAAATGGCACTGTTGAAAATCTGGTGTGCAAATTTCAAATTCGCAAACTTGCCAGTTTAAGTAGGAACTGCGCAACGTGCGCTCCTAAAACAGTCATTTTTGGGAATTTTTTCACCAAATTTTCAACATAGCCATTTTAACACCTCTGCTCATGACCAGTGTCACTGTGATTTTCTTAACGTGTCCCATACATTGATTTCGCACCGACTGCGCCATTGCACGCTACATGAAGCATAAACTACGTTGTGGGCGAGATGTGAAAATGACAACTGTACTGCTCATAAGGAGGTGTGGTAAAATGGCAATGTTGAAAATCTGGAGTGAAAATATTGAAATTTGCTAACTTACGAGCGCATGGAACTCTGTAACGCACAAGAAACAGTCACTTTAGGAATTTTTCACCAAATTTTCAACATAGACATTTTAAGACCTCTGCTCATGAACAGTGTCACTGTGATTTTCTTAATGTGTCCCGACATTGATTTCGACACCGACTGCCTTGTGCACTACATGGACGGAAACATGTTTTGGGTGAGATGTGAAAATGACAGCTGTACTGCTCATAAGGAGGTGTGGTAAAATGGCAATATTGAAAATCTGGGTAAAAAATATTGAAATTTAGCAAACTTACGGGCGTGCGTGAACTGCGCAATGCTGCGGCTAAGTAAAACAGTCATTTTAGGAATTTTTCACCAAATTTTCAACATAGCCATTTAAGACCTCTGCTCATGAACAGTGTCATTGTGATTTTCTTAATGTGTCCGTACATTGATTTCACACCGACTGCGCCATTGTTGCTACATGGGGAAACACATTTTGGGTGAGATGTGAAAATGACAGCTATACTGCTCATAAGAAGGTGTGGTAAAATGGCAATGTTGAAAATCTGGAGTGAAAATGTTGAAAATTCGCGAACTTCATGGCGATGTAGGAACTACTGAACGCGCTCATAAAACAATCATTTAGAATTTTTCCGCAAATTTTTCAAAATAGGCTTTTGAGAGCCCACCTTATGAACACTGGCAGTGTCGTTAGCTACACTGTTCCGGAAAGGTGATTTTGCGCAGTGGCTGCGAAACTCCTTCGGCCCGAGAAACGCCATGACAGTGACAGCATTCATGAGAAGGTCCCAAAGCCCCATGTTGAAAATTTGGTGCAAAATTCCAAAAATGCCTGAGATATGCAATAAAGTTGAAAAACCCTGTCTATCCATTATACAGCTTCGGGCATTTTCTCAGTTCATGGTTGGCTTTGAAAGAGTGCAGATGTGTTCCCGGTCCGCCGAAGATCGTCGCGCCCGAGCTCGGAGGTAAGTATGGGAGTGGGGGTGTGGGGAGGCAGGAGTGCGCGTGGGTGGGTGCGGGTTGTGGGAGGGCAGAGAGGCGAGGGACAGTTTTGTATTTACAGGTTTTTTATTTCCTAAGGCGACGAGGGGCGTTTGCCACGCTGGGTGGGCTCCCAGCATGGCAGCTGGAAGGATGTTGGTGGGGGCAGGAGCTGACGGGGATTGGGCACCCCATCGGCCATAACATAATTTTGCCACGCTGGGGTGGGCTCTCAGCGTGGCACCTGGATGCTTTGGGGCGTGCAGCCGACGGGATTGGGCACTTCGTCAGCTATAACATCATTTTGCCACGGTGGGTGGGCTCAGCGTGGCACCTGGATGCTTTGGGCGGGAGCCGACGGGGATTGGGCACCCCGCCGGCCGTACAGTGGGGGAGGGGGGGCGCATGAGCAGACGCAGTGTGTCGTGCGGTACGCTGCAGTGTGTGTGTGGAGGGGAGCTCTGCTCACTGAAGCGGAGCTCTCCCTTTCAACTGTATGCCACTGCATTTTCAGCTGTCATAGACAGCAAGAGCAGTGATTGGCGCACTGCGACCGCACCTGCAAACACACTGACTGAATTGGAAGAGGCTGACACACCTCTGGAAAACTCGGATGATGGCACTATGTTTCCTGCACATGCGTGCAAGCAAACATAAAAAGGGAAGTGATTATTCCTCTGTACAGACAGTTGGTGAGATCCCATCTGGAGTAGTGTGTGCAGTTCTGGATACCTCCTCTACGCAAGGACATAGACAGGATGGAAGCAGTCCAGAGGAGGGCAACTAAAATGGTGCAGGGTCTGCATCAGAAATCATATGAAGAGAGACTAAGACAGCTTAATATGTATACCCTTGATGAAAGGAGGGACAGGGGGACATGATAGAAATGTTCAAGTACCTCAAGGGAATCAACAAAGTCCAGGAGGGTAGCATCTTTCAGAAAAAGAGATGTGTAAGAACAAGGGGGCATAATTTAAAGATAGAGGGGATGGCTCAGGGGTAATGTGAGGAAATTTTTTTTCATGGAGAGTGGTGGATGCATGGAACCGCCTTCCTGGGGAGGTTGTTGGGTCTAAAACAGTGGGGGAATTCAAACATGCATGGGACAGACATAAGGCAATTGTAGTGGGGGGTGGCAGGAAGTAGGCTATTGGTTAACTAGAATCTGCAGCTTATCCAGTAGGTAGGGAAGTGGGCAGACTGGGTGGGCCAAGTGGTCCTTATCTGCCGTCAAGGTCTATGTTTCTGTGTTTCTATGACTGAGGCGGTACACCTCTAACCATGAACTCTTGGAAGGCATTGTGGATGGGGGGGGGTGACTGAGGTGGTAGCACCTCTAACCACGAATTCTGGGAAGGCACTGCGGGTGTGGGGGGTTTGACTGAGGCGATAGCACCTCTAACCATGAACTCTAGGAAGGCATTGTGGGTGGTGGGGGTTGACTGAGGTGTTAGCACCTCTAACCATGAACTTTGGGAAGGCATTGTGGGTGGGGGAGGTGACTGAGGTGGTAGCAGCTCTAACCAAGAACTCTGGGAAGACATTGCAGGTGGGGAGATTACTGAGACAGTATCACTTCTAACCATGAGCTCTGGGCATGGCAGGATACCATGGAACTAGCACTATGCCATGCCCAGGCTATTGTGTGTCACACATTAATATAGTAGTGGGCGAACACGCAGTTTGCTCGCCCAGTACCATTTAGTGGCCATCTTTACAGTGTAGTCACCAGGAAGACTTCTCCCACAGTGTCAATGTTTGGGTACTGTGTATGGGTACTGTGTTAGGGTACAGTGTTAAGGTACTGTGTATGGGTACAATGTTAGGGTACTGTGCATTGGTACAATGTTAGGGTACTGTGTTAAGGTACAATGTTAGGGTACTGTGTATGAATACTGTGTTAGGGTACAATGTTAGGGTACTGTGTATGGGTACAATGTTAGGGTGCTGTGTATGAGTACTGTGTTAGGGTACAATGTTAGGATACTGTGTTAGGGTACAATGTTAGGGTACTGTGTATGCGACTGTTAGGGTACAATGTTAGGGTACTGTGTTAGGGTACAATATTAGGGTACTGTGTGTGAGTACTGTGTTAGGGTACAATGTTAGGGTATTGTGTTAGGGTACAATGTTAGGGTACTGTGTATGGGTACAGTGTTAAGGTACTGTGTATGGGTACAATGTTAGGATACTGTGTATGGGTACAATGTTAGGGTACTGTGTTAAGGTACAATGTCAGGGTACTGTGTTTGAGTACTATGTTAGGTTACAATGGTAGGGGTACTGTGTTAGGATACAATATTAGGGTACTGTGTATGGGTATAATGTTAGGGTACTGTATATGAGTACCATGTTAGGGTACAATGTTAGGGTACTGTGTATGAGTACTGTGTTAGGGCACCCATCCCCCGCCCCGCCCACTTCCAAAAGCACACTCACGAAGGCTTTCGTCGACCTCTCCAATTTTTTCGGTTGGCCAATTAGGAATGCCCCAAGACAGCCGACCGCTGACATAGGCACCTCCTGACACTATCGCTGCAGTTCCCTTGCCTCCAAACTGTATTTAACATTACCTCCTATTATGTCTTGAGTATGGGGGGTCTGGATAGCAGCCTTACGAGGGGGCTCCTCGCTATTATCTTTACTGATTATCTTCTGTTGTGCCAAGGTAGAATTTTACCCTCAGAAACCTGTGCAAGCAGAGGCTGACCCCTTAAAGTTTTGTTCTCTGAACATTGACTTGCCCCCTAGTTATTTATGTGCCATGCTGATAGTACTACTGTCTGAGTACAACCTAGGTACCCATCGTGATGTTACCCATATTGAGCTGCCTCCTCAAGTTAGTCCTACTGTTCCCTATTATGTTAGCCACCTCCTGCACATCTCGGTCAGGGTATTGCTTCACCTAGCATTAGGGCGGTACACCCTTAGGGGTGGTGATAGGCATACCCAACATGTCAAGAATCATAGGCGTACCAGGGCCAGGCTTCTCAAACTAACTATTGATGCCTTAACAAAGCTGCTACTTCTGCTACTGATATGCTCGGGTAACATCGAATTAAACCCTGGTCCCATCTCTCCCCTCTCTTCCCCTTCAGACACGGCCACTCTTAAAGGAATGAGTTTCTGGCGTGTCAATGTTTGTAGTCTTCTAAAAAAGTTTACTATGACACAGGCATGGATCAGCTATACTCAACCTGATGTCCTGGCAATATCTGAATCCTGGCTTAGGCCAGCCTCCCAGGATAGAGAGATTAGCATCCCCTTCTACCAGCTATTCAGAACTGATAGACATACTAGGGAAGGTGGAGTGGCAATATACGTCAAGGAAAGGTTCACAACGTCCTGCATGGATTCAACCTCTGTTAAAAATGAGTTTGAAAGTCTGACACTTAAGATTGAATTATCTACTTCATTGGCCATCAGAGTGATTGATTGTTATAGACCCCCATCTGCGGGAACACTACTCCTATCACATCTTGGTTCTGTCATTGAGAAAGAGAATCTTGAAACAATTGTACTTGGGGACTGTAATTCTGACTGGCTCTCCCAGACTGCTTCACCCCTAAACACTTTTTGTGATGCTCGTGGGTTAGTGCAGCTAATTCAAGAACCTACACATCCTAATAAAAAGAACCCTTCTAACAGTTCATTATTAGATGTTATATTAGTTGATAAGCCACATCTTTTCATGCATGCTGGAACCTTCTTCGCCGACATCAGTGGCCATTGTTTCATTGCTGTAGTTAGGTCGCTACATCACACAGGTCCTTCAGCTAAATTCATCACTAAAAGGACACGGCGCAACTTCGATGTGGCCGCCTTTACATATGAACTGGGTCACTCGCCACACTGGCAAGACTTCTACCTAGCCACCACAGTCAACACGGCGTATGATATCTTTAATGAAATTCTGGTAGGGGCCCTAGATGTACATGCCCCGATGGTAAAAATCTGAGTAAAAAACAAAACTTGTCGCTGGATCACACCTGAACTGAAAACCGCCTTTCTAGGTAGGGATACGCTATGGAAAAAGGTGCGGCAGATGAAGCTGGAATCAGATTAGTGTCTCTTTAGGAAGGCACGCAATGCATGTACAAAAATGGTCAGAGACGCCAAGGCGTCATTCTATCTTAGGGAGTTGGACTCTGCTGCAAAGTGTTCCTCTAAATTCTGAAGGACAATCAAGGATATGTCCAGTCATACCCCAGGTAACTCCTTGCCACCAAAAATCACATCCAAGGGGAAAACTATATGTGACAAACAGGGGATCTTAGAAGCATTCAACAATCATTTTGCCACAGCTGGTCTAGCCTTTGACAATTTCCCTGCAGCTCTGGTCTGCTCCCAGCTAAGTGTCCCTTGCATAGACTCTATTGCCCGGTACCCAGCTTCTCATTCCAACCTGTATTATTGAAGGAGGTTGAAGATCTGATACTCCGGTTGGATGTTAAGAAGAGTTCTGGAGCGGATTCTTTGGATCCCTACTTTATAAAAATTGCTTATCATGTCCTTGCTGTTCCTATCACCCATCTATTTAATTTATCACTGTCCCAAGGGTCCCTTCCTCTAATTTGGAAAACTGCCCATGTCATCCCATTGTTTAAATCTGGAAATACCTGCGATCTTGACAACTATAGACTGATTTCCTTACTGCCAATTTTGTCGAAGCTCCTGGAAAAGGTTGTCAGCAATCAACTTAGAGCCTATCTGGAAGTTAACAATTTACTAAACCCCATGCAATCAGGCTTTAGGACTAAACATAGCACTATTTCAGCCCTTGCCAAAGTAACAAACGACTGGTACAGTGATCTAGACAGCAGAGACTTTGTCTGTGCTGTATTTCTAGGCCTTAGTAAGGTTTTCAATACTGTGGATCATAGCCTGCTAATCTCCACTCTGAAGGGCATAGGTCTTGACTCAGCGTCCTTGCAATGGTTCACGGAGCACTTGGTAGGGTGTCAGCAACAAATCAAAGCTGAGGGGGAGTTATCCCCACTCAAATCTCTTCTGAGGGGAGTGCCACAAGGATCCATACTTGGTCCGCTGCCCTTCGCTATCTATGTAAACAATATTGATGTGAGCATCAACAAGGCAAAAATACACCTGTTCGCTGATGACACAGTGGTTTACATAAGTCGACCGACTTCCAAAGCTGCCTGTGCAGACCTACGGGAAGACTTTGACCTGCTTCAGACCCAGCTCCTCCACAAAAAACTCCTTTTAAATGCAAAAAAGACAAAGGCAATGCTGGTCTCACCCTATAGCCATGTGACAAACCCTGCCAGCTCTGGAGCACTGCCACTGAGCTCCACAATTCTGGGAGAGAAATTGGAATTTATCCCAAAGTTTAAATACTTAGGAGTGTAGTTAGACCAGAACCTCTCATTTTCTAAACATGTTGAAGACCTGCCAAAGAAGTTAAGGCAGAGGTTGAGTCTAGTCTATAGAATTAGCCAGTTCCTCACTTGTGATGCCAAACTGCGATTAGTCCAAACTACTTTTCTTTCCCTAATTGACAATGGAGATTTCCTATATAATCACTGTCCCAAAGTCTCGCTTATCAAGTTGGATACGCTTTATCATAGGGCCATCAGATTTATTACCAGTCTTCCCATCTCTACCCATCACTGCTTATTGTACAAAGCTGTATGATGATCCTCACTTACGTTCACGCTCAAAAGAAACACAGTTCTTTGGACCTACAGAGCCATTATAAAAAGGCTCCCACATTATATATCTGAATGTCTTCCACTAAGTGAGCTGGGACCGTACGGCTTAAGAAGTGCCTCCTATATCTCCCTATGCATCCCTAAGGCTTCCACCCACTATGGCAGAATGGCCTTTAGTTTCACGTTGCCATCCTTTTGGAACAAAATCCAAAAACTACTGAAACTAAGCTACCTCCGAAGTATTAATGCTTTCAAGTCATTATATGCGTGAGGTGTGTATTGCAAATCGCTTTCCTGCTCCTAATCACTAACCGCTGTTAGCTTGTTCTCGAGTCTAGCCACAGCCATTAATGACTTTACCCCAGGTTAATTTGTGCATGTTTTTACTAATCCTTATGTACTTATTACTTTCCAGTTTCTGTACCCCTCTTGCTAGACATAGGCAAGTCTTACAGGGGGCATCTGCCCCTAAAGCGTAAAATCTCTAGCTCCCGGGTGGTTGCACCTTCACAAGCCACCATCCAAAACCATCTGCCCGGATTCCTCTCTAGCAAAGCACCACTAAAGACGCCAACCAATCGGATTGTGAGCACTTTCTGATCCTTGCTCCCGATTGGCTCCTGCAGTTTACTTAGGTGATCCTTCCAATTCCTGCAAAATCGGATGGTCTGCCTGTACTCTGCTAAAATAGCTGTAACCACCTCTTTCCCTGACCAATGGGATCCTCTTCTGTATGGCTTAGAGTGCAAATCTCAGGAGTATGTGTGATTATGCTCCTTTTTTTTGAACCTTTGCCTGAGATTGGCTTTAGGCGCCTAGGCATATTCATTACCTTCCCTGCCTGCGACCTTCCCAGGGCCCGACGGTCCTCTGGACATGGACAGCCAGCGCTAGCACCTAGATTTGGAAAATATGTGCGGTAGGTGCTGTCCCAACTGTTGCCTCAGTACCTCGCTCACACCTTCTATCAGCAAGTCGTGGTACAGCCGCCTCCCAGTGCTAATGTAAGCACTCCCTGGGGCTGCCATCAATAGTGCCTGTCAGGCTGTTTGCTCCCTTTCAGACCTAAAAATACCTGTTTTATTCCTTTTTGTGAACTGTGTCAAGAGAAAAGCTGTTATCACTTATTTTGTCTGACGTTATGATAGTGATACCAAGGTCTCACTTGTGTTTTATAAGAAAATTCCCTGTGATAATATCCATCTCTGAATCTCTGTGGTCTAGCCTGTTTCCAATATTTTATACTGTTCACTGTGTCTTATTGATGATCCTGAACTAACTGTTGTGATATGTACGTTCTTTGTGTCTTGATTTGCACTTCTATTATGTTTTATTCACATTGTAAATATAGCTGTTTCTTCAGGTCTTAGAGCAGAGCAGTGACAAGAGGGCCTTTCTTCCCATCCATTCAGACTCCGACATTCTAGCTTATAACTTCTCTGTTGGATGTACACTTGAAATATAGACTCTGGATGTAATGCACAATCCTTCTCTGATGTTTATAGAAACTGAATGTACTCTGTCTCTAAAATGCTCTCATATGCCATTGTTACATCTGTATGTTGGAAACTAATAAAAATTATTAACTGGTAAATATAGCTGTTTGTACTATAATCTGGACTTAACCAGGTCCATCTTGTAAATGAGCTTGCTCAACAATGTTCGCCTGGATAAATAAAGATCTGATTGATTGATTGATTGATTGACTGTGTTAGGGTACAATGTTAGGGTACTGTGTATGGGTACTGCGTATGGGTACTGTGTATGAGTACTGTGTTAGTGTACAATGTTAGGGTACTGTGTTAGGGTACAATGTTAGGGTACTGTGTATGAGTACTGTGTTAGGGTACAATGTTAGGGTACTGTGTATGGGTACTGTGTTAGGGTACAATGTCGGCATTAAAGTCCACCAGAACCATCCATCGAGGGACTCCAATACCATGTTGATGATGAAGTCTGCGACTTCCTGCAGGGATTGCTTCTTGCCCCTGGGTGGATGGTAGATGAGAAGAATCCTGCAATCCACACCTGCACCCACGATACACTCGAAGGATTTGGTCACCCCCACTGGAATATCTATAAGGCCCAATTCCAATTTAAAAAAAATGGCTACACTCCCACCCCTACGATCCTCCCTCAGGCGATGTATCACTGAGTACCCGGCCAGAATTGCTGACTCCAAAACCAGACCAGCATTCTCATCCAGCCAGGTCTCGGTGATGCAAGCCAGGTCAGATGTCCCAACAAGATCAGCTATCACTGCCGTCTTATTTTTGATAGACCTAGTATTGCATTACACCGCCCGAGTAGGATGGGACACTGAGGCAGACCATGCTATTTGCCCACCCAATGTGGAGCCCTTGGGTATGGGAACCAAGTGGGGAGACCCCTCTCCTGGACCCATTTCCTCCCAGGGCATCTCCTGACTCCCACAGCCCCAATCAGCCCCTTCCCCCTGCTCCATACTCCCACCAGGCCCAGGCCTTCCATACCTCCACCTCCTACCACCTATCCCCAAGGCACAACACCGCCTATAAACCTCAGTGGACAGCGAGGGACAATTGAAAGGGCGGAAGTCCCGGAGCCTAGTGGGAGAATAGTGCCTGACCGCATGAGATCTCTGCCAATACGTCCCTGGTTATACAGCAGCCAATAGCAACAATTCACACTCACAAACAACGACATTATGTAGCAAAAAAATAAATAGTAACGTCATGTGAGTGATCCCCATCGACTGACAGGATATACAAACATACGAACATACGAAATTTGCCAGCAGATAAAGGCCTAGAGGTCTATCAAGTCTGCTCGAATGTGCAGCTAGCACCCCTTATTCTGCAGCTGCCCCTCCCTTCCACCCTTCCCCTTCATTAACCCTCCCCCTTGTCCTGTCCCATCCTCGTTTGAAGCAGTCCACTGTCTTCTACTGCATACCACTTCTGCAGGTAACGCATTCCACCCAGCCACCACCCTCTCTGTAAAAGTGTCTCCTCATCTCCCTCCTGAACCTTCCTCGCTCCAGTCTCATATCATGGCCCTGGTGGCCTCCCTCCCTTACTTTGAACAGCCCTCTGTACCTGTCTTGTTTATTCCTTTCATGTATTTAAGGTTTCAATCATGTCCCCCCTGTCTCTCCTCTCCTCCAGTGAGTACATGTTCAACTCCTTCAACCTCCTCTCATATGATAAGTCCCCAGACCCTTGATCATCTTTGTAGCCCTGCGCTGCACTCCCTCCAGTAACTTCAATGTCCCTTTTCAGATCACGGACTCAGAACTGCACGCAGTACTCCAGGTGTGGTCTAACTAATGACCCATACAGTGGCAGAATCACCTCCCTCCTTGAGGATATACCTTGCAATACAACCCAGCATTTTGTTGGCCTTTGCAGCTGCCTTCCTACACTGTGCCGAGTTGTTCATTGACCCTGTGATGAGCACACCCAGATCCTTCTCCTCCTCTGTCTGGGCTAGCTGCACTTCTAGCTGGTAAGTCCTCCTTGGGTTCTTTCATCCCAAAAATGCATCACCTGCACTTTTGGCATTAAAGCCCAGTTGCCAGGTGTCTGACCAGGTTTCAAGCTTTGCCAGATCATCCTGCAACCCCTGCCATCCCCCAGGTCATCCACCACCGCGCCAACCTTGGTATCATCAGCAAACAGACTGATCTTGCTCTTGATGTCCCATGATATGTCTGCAATGAATATCCCAAACAACACTGGTCCCAACACGAGCCCCTGGGACACCACTGTCACTGCCCTTGGGTGTGAGAGCCCCACACCACCACCACCCTCTGTTGCCTTCCCTGCAGCCAGTTTCCTACCCATCTCACCAGCATTGCACCTGCCCTGTGCCTACTAACTTCCTTCCCAGCCTTCCATGTGGCACTGAGTCGAATGCCTTACTGAAGTCCAGATACAGGACATCCACTGCATGTCCCCCGTCCAGTTGCCTAGTTACCCAGTCATAGAACCCACCAGGTTGGTTTGGCAGGATCGGCCACGATGAAGCCATGCTGTCTGCTGTCCTGTAGTCCTTGGCCTCTAAGGGGGCCACCAGCCTCTCCTTCAGGATGGTCTCCATTAGCTTACCCACGATGGATGTGAGGCTCACTGGTCTGTAGTTTCCCGGTTCATCCTTGGGGCCACTCTTTGTGGAGGGGCACCATGAGCCATCCTCCAGTCCTGAGGCACACCGAATGTAGTGAGGCATTAAATAGGTCTGCCAAAGGTCCTGCAAGGACCTCTGCCAGCTCCTTCAGTACCCTGGGGTGGATGCCATCTGGGCCTGGTGCCTTGTCCACCCTCAGTGCCTTCAAACCCTCTCGAACTCTGTCCTCCATGATTTCCCCATCTGTCACCACTTCCCCCCCTGCGTCTGCATATACGGGCACACTGCCTGATTTATAACCAGAAAACTAGTCAAACAATGTTGTATAAGCCTTCACAGACATTATTTGTTACTAGTTTTACAATCACATTGTTTCTTACCTCCTTGTCCACCAAATAAGTGAAACTTGACTCCACGACCCCAGTACAAACTGTTAACTCTGGCAAGGTCCCCCCGTCTGAAGAGTGAACAAAAAATCAACTTACTAGTTCTAACTTGTAGGCATATTCTTTTAATTCATTTTCTGTTTCTAAAACAGGGTATTCCACTGATATTGCCACAACCCAATGAAAATATCTTTGTCTACTTCAAACAACATGAAGTCTTGCTGTATTCTGACATAATGCAGTAAGCCCCAGCACTTGAACTGCCCCGGAGAGGAAAGAGTTAACTCTATGCATAGAACGTTGAGCTCGAGCTCGGTTTTCAAACATCTGTCTCTGGTACTTCCCAGTGTAACCGTCAGATTCTTTACTCCGCCTAACAGTGAAGTCGCTCCGGAGATTTCCTCTGCTCTGTTCGGTAAAAAGTAAAGCGTTCGGTTTTAAGCCATTCTATTTGTTATTTTTTCAGATTTCCAGTCTCTGTCTATGGTACAGGTAGTGTTGTAGATAGCCAGTGACTGTGTTTATTTTGAAAAAAAAGTGTGGAAATTGTTTTGTTCTCGGTTTCTTATCGGTCAGTCCAGTTAGGAACCGACCTTGCATTTTCTTCTGTTTTCTAATTTGAATTTTTCTGGGATTAGAGTGGTGTTCTGGTACCTATCAGTTTCAGAAGAACCGGGCCTTTTTCTGGTTCTTTTTCAAAACCCGTGACACGGTTTGTAACTGAACGGTTCTTTATTACCTGGCTTGAAAGCTGCTATAGGGTAATCTTCCCTTGTCAATCTTCACCATTCATTATTGCTTGGGTTAAAGCGGGAGGCACTCCCATCACGGAATTTTTTGTTTTTTTGATCGGCTCCAACGCCCCACCCTCGAGGCGTGCAGCGTCATCTGGAGGCGGCGTTAGGTGCCGCAGACTCCTCCTCCATCTCAGTTCTGTGCTCCGCCGTCGAGGCTGCACCTTTCTTGCGTAGCATATAGTTTCGTTTTTTCCACAACTCAAGACTCCTCGCTTTTCTCAGACCATCCACTCGGCGCCGTATACAGTAAGACCGTTCCTTTTTGATTTCTGATACTGTGGCACAGATGCTTTATTACTTTTTTCCTTGTTTAGTTGAGCATCATGTCGGTTCGGGAGCAAGGCGTAAGTCGAAGGCGGGCTGCGCCCCTATGCGTCGGTGCTCCTGTGGCCGGCATTTTTCCGTCTTGGACTTGCATGATGTCTGTCTCCGTTGCCTGGGAGCCAACCACGACATGGACGCATACGACACTTGTTTCTCCATGGACCATCGTGTCCTCGAAGTCCGAGCGTTCAAGCTCGGCAAGGCCTCGCCGACCTTCGGGGGAGAGCGTCGCTCCAGGGATTCCCAGGTAAGGTCTCTAGGCCCTTCCCCCGGTTCCCCTCCGGGGCCTATACAGTCCGCAGAGGAGGAAGCTTCCTCCTCTTCTCTTGCCGAAGAGGAAGCTTCTCTCGCAGTGTCGGGGGAACGTCGTGGTCCCTCCCGGGGCCGTGACGGGACACCGCCTCGGCAGTCACCTCCTTGGAGGTGCAGGCTCCCCCAGTGTCGAGGCCCATGATTTCTGGGCCTGGCACCGTGGACCTCGGCGCCGGTGCCGCTCACAGCACCCATGGGCCCGGTCTGTGCTTCCGCGGGGTGCGGGTTAGGTTCCAGCAGCTGGGGCGAGCGCCGTGGGCTAACTGGTGTGGCAGGGGAGCCAGGACTGGGCCTGGCTGTCGCAAGTGGGCTGGGGTCATCCGTCGCCGTCTCTGGCACCGGCGCCGTTCGCGGCGCCGTTGCTTTGGGGATCCCTGGGGTTGCCAGCATTGAGGTTCTGCTGGTCTCGTCCTCTTCGGAGGCCGATGACTCAGATGTGGACCCATCCTGGCACCCTGACTCTTCGGGGTCAGGGTCCTCGGTGGTACAGAGTGCTAGGCGGCGCAGCGGGCCCCTTCCACTGTCCCCACTCCCGTCCTCCCCTGAGGGCCCTCGGGCTAGGGGTGGCCCTGGGTCCCAGGGGTGATGTGGTGGGGACTGAGGAGGAGGCTCCCCCTCCTAGGGGGCCTGTGACAGCTGCCCTCCCGGGTGCTGTTGCCTCCTCTCGGGGTGGGGGAACACTGCAGTTGAGGAGGAGGGCTCTCTTGGAGTCCGAGGGGTCGAGGGACAGGGGACGGGTGCCCTAGTCTCCACCGGCCACCCCTCGTGGGGTGGTTAGGAGCCGTAGCGCCGAACCCCGCCCTTTCCTCTTGGGCCCCGGGTTCCCTCCCGTGGCATTGCTGTGGACTGCCCTTCTGGACCCATGCAGTCCCGGGTTCGTCACAGGGGAGGTTCCCCCCCTGGGCTCTTCCAGACATCGAATCCTCAGGGTCTCGTCTTGCGACCTGGTTTGTTGTCCGGGATCCCGCCAGCTCGGGCTCCGTTCCCCGGATTTCAGAGCCCTGGCAGAGGTCAGTTGCCTCTTCATAGGTGCCCTTCTCCAGTACCTCTGCATCCACCCCCTGCTCTTCCAGGCCATGTTGGTCCTATGGGTCCGTTATCCTGGGAGCAGTTCAGAGGTTCTGCGGTGGCCTTCCCCTCATATGTTAGATATATGCATGAGCGGGTCTTTCGACTCTCCCCACCGCCGCAGGAATCTTCTGGACATTCGAGGTCTCCATCATCCTTGTCTTCCTCCTCTGAGGGAGAGGAACCCCTTGCTCATCTTTCTTCTAACGCTGATTTCACTGAATATCAACAATTCCTCTCGAGGATGGTGAGGGATCTTCGAATCTCTTATGTTAGGCGAGACAATACTGAATGGGAGACACGTGAATTCCTTGGAGAATTCAGTGCCCAGCACCTGGTGGTACCTTCCTGGCCTATCCCCTTCCAGGAGGCGTCTATCCATTCCTGGCAGTCGCCAGCCGCCCTTTCTCCAGCCCCGGCAGACTGTCGTCGAATGTATTGTGCCCCCTCGGAATCCTTGGGTACCCTTCCCAACCCGTCCTCGGGTTTGGTGTACCTAGAGACTCCTTCCGGGTGCTGCCGCCTGGCGCACGACCGTCCACCAGATTCGGATTCACTACAATTCGACCGGTGGGGGCGAAGAGTGTTCTCTTCTTCTCGTGCGGTGGCTTGCATTGCATCACATCAGGCTCACCACGCTGCCTACAATCGGCATCTGTGGTCGATGCTCTCCCAGCTCCTAGCATCAATGACTGATACGGAGCAAACCAGACAGGCTATTGCCCTCTCCGCTATAGGCCTGGAGCTAGCAAGACACCAAGCAAGGGCATCTTATGACGTCAATGAGGTGGCTTCCAGGCTTGCGGGGACAGCGATCTGCATTAGGCGGACGGCATGGCTCCATCTATCAGGTTGTCACCCCTGGCCCGGCGTAGGGTGATGCGCCCGCCTGGGGACCCGCTTTTTCCTCCAGAGCTAGGAGACTTTGCAGGGGCTTCCTCCGTCTCCCATCCTCGGGGCACCTCCTAGCTCTTCTCCCACTTAGGCTTCTCTTTGTGTTAGCCAGGGTCTTCCCCTTCTGTTCCTCACCAACAGGAGGCTGGGGGTCTTGTTCCCTCAGGGTTCTAACCCCCCTTTTTTCAAGGGGGGAGGGGGCTTGGTACTCACCCAAGCAGTAATGAATGGTGAAGATTGACAAGGGAAGATATGAAAATTACGTACCTACCGTAATTCTTGATCTTCTCTTGTATCTTCACCATTCATCACTGATACCCATCCACCTTCCCCTCAGTGGCCTCCTTCTGTGGCATCTCCCCCTCCCGTCTCGTTCCTCTCTCCCCCCTAGGCCTTTATGCCAAAAAAAAAAAAATCTGTTTTTTTCCCCCCATTCTTGTGAATGGATTCTCTTTTTTCCTCAAGGTAGGGAGGAACGAGTATGGTTGCAAATTTCTTTAATTCTGAGGGAACTCTTTCTGACTGCCCTATGGTGCGATTCCTTACCTTCTTCAGGTCATGTAGTTTCACAGCCTGGTGGCCATGCCCTGTCTTGGCCTCCTCAAAGTTTGGAATCCCCCTGGCAGGCATTATTTTTCAAGCTTTTCCAGCTGCTGACTGAACTTGTCAGCTTCAAGCCTCTGTCTGCCTTGTCCTAGCAAGTCTGATTGAGTTCCTCTCTATTTTTCTTACAAACTGCCTTTGAGAAGGCATAGTCTTTCCCATACTCTTCTGTGGTAGCACTTAACTAGGTGATAAGGAACTTAGTCCTCTTCCTGGATGAGCTCTTCGAACAGGTTCTGCTCGGACAGTCTAGGAGCCCTCAACTAGGATGAAGGGACTTGGCATGTTGAGAGTTCAGAGAGTCTGCCTCTCTTGGGTGTGTTCAGGAGGTTCGGTGGAACCTCTCCTCAGTCCTAGCAACTGGGATTCTTGCTCCCTTATTAGTTTTGAGCCTATAAGCCTCTCAACCAACAATGCTCGATGGGCACTGTTCTCCTTCTCAACATGCCTCTTTTTCTTTCTTTCTTCTTCTTCTTCTTCTTCTACTTCCTCTCCCTCTCTCTGTTCCTCCCCTAGAGCTGCCCCGGAAAGGAGGCCCTGCGGTCCCTTAGGGTAGGAATTCTCTCTCCTCTGTCTATTCTCCATCAGCTTATTCCTTTTTCAGTTTATTTCCTTTCCTTTTTTCTATCCCTCGGCTCTCTTGCCTCACTTTCTTTTTTCTTACACTTTATTTTCACCTCTCCAGCTAACAGAACTGAATGGAGGAGGAGTCTCTGAGCACCTAACGGCTGCCCCTCCATGGTGATGCGCGTCGGCCCTCGAGGGCAGCGCCGTTGGAGCCGACTCCAAAAAAAAAAAAAAACCCGATGGTGCGCGCCTCCAGCTTAACCCAAGCAGTAATGAATGATGAAGATACAAGAGAAGATCAAGAATTACGGTAGGTACATAATTTTCATATTTAGGTTGGCCATGTCTGAGAAACCAAGAAGAAAACCGGTCCCACTGGGTTTCAACACTGTACTGAGTGTGGGGAGGCCTTTGCCAAGGCCGATCCCCACCTCGTCTGTGTTTATTGTCTGGGGTTTGACCACCTCAAGTCAGACTGCCAAATTTGCAAAAACTTTCCTAAAACCACTCTAGAAGAAAGATTGAGTAGACTGAAGGAAAGGGAGGCCAAGAAGTCCATAGATCTGGATGGCCAGCCCGGTTCAGTTGCGGCCGAACCTGAGGAGATGCCTACTGACCTAGGTGATACTTCCTCGGGCAAAAGGAGAGCCGACTCTGAGGGTCCGGTTCCGTCAAAAAGGAAATGAAATTCTGCCGGTTCAGATCCCGTATCACATATGCCAACCGCGGACGAGATAACCAAAGTGATTAGCATTGTTCATTAAACTTCGTCCGGTTCCGTCGGGTAATTGCCGCCTGTTAAGGCGGTCGTTTCAATCGGATCTGTCTCTTGGCTTATGATCCAGATGCTTTTTATGAGGAGTGGGAGGGAGATGAAGACTATCCAGATGCTGAGGACAAAGATGACGACCTGGGGGTCTGGATGTGCCCATTGAACTGGACATCTCCCCAGACAGACCCTCTAATGTCTCCCCTCCCAGGCTTTCTAAGTCCCCTTCACACTTCTTGTTCTACAAGAAGGTGGCCGAAACCCTCCAGCTCCCTATGGTTGAAGCTGCTGAGGAGGAAGAAGAGCCTGATTTTGTGGAGATGATGGGCATCCCAGAGTCCAAAAGATTGTCTATCCCTCTTCATAAGTCCTTGGGGAAACAGACACAAAAGATTTTACAAACTCCTAACTCATTACCTCCTGTGGATAAAAGAATGGACAGGAGGTATATGTTATCAGGCTCAGGTACGGAGTTCCTTTATACTCATAGCAGCCATGTTGGGGTAGTGCAGGCTGCAGTCTGTGACAGGGCTAACATTCCTTTGGCTTCACAACCCTTGGACAAGGACTCCAGGAAAGTTGATGCCATGGCCAAAAAACAATATTTGGCATCCTCTTTGGGACTCAGGCAGGCAGGCAAACTATATGGCCTACACAGCCGGGTACCAGAAGTCCAGGTGGGATACTGTTCTGGAACTGGCTAAACAGGCCTCCCTCAGCTAGCCAAGGAGCTGGAGGAGGTGGCTGCGGATGGAATTGAGGCATCTAAAGTACAATTTCATGCTGCTGTGGACTCCAGTGATGTGGCATCAAGAGTCATGGCTATATCTGTGTCTCTCAGAAGACATGCTTGGCTCAGATGTACTAGCCTATCACAGGATACCCAGAATAAGGCTATGAATTTTCCTGTAGTTGGTAACTCTCTGTTTGGGGAACAGACAGAGGCTTACATGAAGAAAATGGATGAATATAGGACCACTTACAGGAGTGCACAGGTCAAGGAAAGGCAGGCCACTCCACAAAAGCAGAAGTCCAGGGGCAGGCCCTTTCACAGGCTTTTTTACCAAGCCCAGGCCTCCTCTCCTTTCCCACAGAGGGTTTTTTTTCTGAGGGGGGGGGCAGGAGGGGGATGAGCAGGGCTGCTCCCTCCTCCTCTCAGTCTAAGGCTCCTGCCAAGCAGACACCCTGATGTACCAGCCGGGTCGACTCCCCATTTCCAGTAGGAGGCAGGCTAGCTTACTACTTCGAGGCCTGGAAGTCTGTGACTTCAGACAAATGGGTCCTGGAGTAGTAAGCCAGAGACTATCCCTCAGCTTCAAAAAGTTCCCAAAAAAGAGGGCCAAGTCTTTTCCACCTGCATCAGCCTCAGAAACCATTGCACTAGAGGCAGAGGTTTCCTCTCTTCTAGCTCTCAGAGCTGTAGAGAAGATTCCTACTCAACACAAGGGAAGAGGACTGTACTCCAGGTACTTCCTTACCCCCAAAGAAAACAGGGGAGTGACAACCCATCCTGGACCTAAGGTATTTGAACAAACACATATCAAAACCCAAATTCAGAATGATAACTCTGGGAATAATCCTTCCCTCTTTAAGGCCAAGGGATTGGCTAGCATTCCTGGACCTTGAGGATGCCTACTTCCATATCCCTATGGTGCTCCCACAGAAAATACCTCAGGTTCAAGTTACCTTCAGGCCATTATCAGTTTAGGGCCATGCCATTTGGCCTAACATCAGCTCCAAGGGTGTTCACAAAGTGCCTTGCAGTAGTGGTGGCTTACCTCAGAAGACAGGGTATCACCATTTTTCCATATCTGGATGACTGGCTACTCATAGGTCAGTCATCAGACCAGGTCAGGTCAGTTCTGCAAACCACAAAGGACTTGCTCAGTTCTCTGGGGTTTCTTCTCAATCTTCCAAAATCTGTCCTCAAACCAGTACAACTTCTCACCTTCATAGGGATAGAATTGGATATTGTTCAAACAAAGGCTTTCCTTCCTCTGGCAAGGGTGAAGGCCCTAGTAGATCTTACGTCCTCCTTTCGGCCTCAGGTTTCTTGTCCAGCGAGACAGTTCCTCCAACTCCTGGGCCACATGGCAGCCTCCATTGCAGTGGTCCGGGGAGCCAGATTTCAGATGAGGGACATTCAGTTCCATCTAAGGTCCTTTTGGTAACGGAAAAAGAACTCTCTCACCAAACTGATACCAGTGACCCAGACTCTGGTCCAAACTCTCCAGTGGTGGCAGGACCAGGACAACCTCAGACAAGGGGTTCCATTTCTCCCTCAAGTTCCATCAGTAGTTCTAACTACGGATGCTTCTCTCCTAGGTTGGGGAGCCCACCTGGGAGCCCTGACAGCTCAAGGGGTCTGGTCACCACAGGAGTCTCTCCTTCATATCAACCTCCTGGAACTCAGGGTAGTTTTTCTAGCCCTTCAGAGCTACTCAGATTCAGTCAAGGGCAAGGTGGTCCAAGTCAGAACAGACAACACCACCACAATGTGGCACATCAAGAAGCAGGGAGGCACTCAGTCCACAGCCTTGTGCACAGAAGCCATGAAGCTGTGGTGTCTGGCCTATTCTCTTCAGACTTCCCTGGTAGCAGTTCACCTTCCAGGAAAAGACAATGTACTAGCAGATGCTCTGAGCAGAATTTCACAGGGACATCACGAATGGTCCCTGGATCCTCACATCCTGAAGGTCATCTTCTCCAGGTGGGGCACTCCAGAGATAGATCTCTTTGCAGCACCGGACAATCATCAACTTCCTCTGTTTTGTTGCAGACCTCCAGTCCTGGGGACGGTACCCCTGGATGCTCTCATTCTGGACTGGAAGGGCAGGTTTCTCTATGCCTTCCCTCCCTTCCCTCTGCTGTTCAGAGTTCTGATCAAGATCAGAACTCAACCCTACACAGTGATACTAGTGGCTCCAGATTGGGCCAGACAGCATTGGTATCCTCTACTGTGGTCCTTGACAGTGTCACGTCCCCTGTTTCTTCCCAGGAAATACAATCTCCTGTCCTCCTGGAGGGGGCGGATCTGGTACCCCAATCTCCAGTCTCTCAATCTCAAGGCCTGGCTCTTGAAGAGTTAAAATATGCAGCACTACATCTCTCTCAGGGAGTTCTGAATATTCTGAAGGTCTCCAGGAAACCTTCCACTAGAAAAACTTACAATTCCAAATGGAAGAGGTTCAGTATTTGGTGCTCTCAGAAAGGCATGGTGCCTGATTCTGCAGACATTTCCACAACCTTAGATTATCTAGTTCAATAGTTCTTAGACTTTGTCACAGTGAGCCTCCCCAAATCCATGGAAAATATTTTGAGCCTCCCCCCAACAACTGAAACAATTTTGGACCTCCCAAAAGAAAAATAACATACTGTACTTTGCACAGTACACCATGAATAAATTGAAACCCCTTTGAATACTTGGCTCACATTCAGTTCTTTGTCTTATACTGATGTGGAACCTTTGAAAAAGAGCTCCTGTGCTCAAATGTGTTATCGGAATAACAAATAAATAAAATAAATATTATTATTCAGCTTATTGTGACACACACACACACACACACACACACACACACAGGCCAGCCTACTTGCTCTGCTATTTTCATTCTTGAACCATTGTTACCCCTTGTTGCCTTACCTTTATGGGTCAGACTACTTTCTCTGTTTCCTCTCTATATGAAATAACCTTCCTACGTACTTTGCCTCTCGCCATCCTTCCCTGCTCTAAGCAACTTCTCAGGGATTACTTTGCTCCCTTCCTGTTATTGCTCGTAGCATTTCTATGCTCAACCCTTGTATTTGGGCTGTTCTGTCATCACTCTACAAATTGATCAATGAGCACCGCTCATTATTAGTTTATTCTTCATATTTGTCTGCACTATTGTTCATTGTGTATTTTTTGATTGTTTTGTAGTTACCTTTTGAAGTGTATTCACTACCTACCCTTCCCCGGATACACCTGAAATGAGCTTTGTCTCATTCACCTTCCCTTGGCACCTATTAGTAAATAAGTACATAAAATTCACCTACTATTATCCTGTTTCAGTTTGCTACATCTCTTCACACAAAATACATAAAACTCAACATTTAAATAAAGTACTTTTTCAGACTTGCTTGAGCCTCCCCTGGAACAGGTTGGGGCCTCCCAAGGGAGGCTGGCCTCACCATTTGAGAATCCCTGATCTAGTTCATCTGAATAGCCCAGGCCTTAGGCCTGCCACTCTGAAGGTTCATCTAGCAGCTGTCTCTGCATTCTTTTCAGCAAGAAAGGACTCTTCCCTGGCATCTCATCCTGTTTTCAGAAAGTTTTTCAAAGGTCTGGTTCACATTAACCCTCCCTTTAGGGAGCCTACTCCGCCTTGGGATCTCAATGTCTGCATTGCTCAGCTTATGCAGCCACCCTTAGAACCTCTGGCTACGGCCAAATTGAAGTTCCTGACCTGGAAATCTGTGTTCTTGGTAGTTATTACTTCTGCCAGGCAGATTAGTGAATTACAGGCCCTGTCGGTTGAACCTGACTTCATATCCTTCCACAGGGACAAAGTGGTCCTAAGAACCAATAGGAGGTTCTTGCCCAAAGTTGTATCGGATTTTCATCTGAACCAGTCTATGTCTCTCCCTGCGTTTTTCACTGACCATTCTTCTCCAGGAGAAGGAAGATTACACAGTTTGGATGTTAAGAGGGCTCTTAGCTACTACATAGAGCATACTAAGGAACACAGAAATGATTGTCTTCAATTGTTTCTCACTTATAGTGAAGTGGGGAAAGGTAAGCCTGCCACTAAGAGAACTATTGCCAGGTGGATTATTTCTTGTGTGCAATTCTGCTATGACAAATTGGGTAGAACACCCCTTTCAGGCCTGAGGGCTCACTCGACTAGGGGTACAGCTGCTACTCTAGCTACGGCCAGAGATATACCCTTGTTAGAGATCTGTAAAGCAGCCACCTGGAAAACAGTACATACATTCACCAAGCATTATTCTCTGGACATCCAGGCTAGGAGTGATGCTAGGTTTGGCACAGCAGTACTGCAGAGCCTGTTCCCAAAGTAGGTTCTGCAATCCCTCCTCCATAGGGAACCGCTTGGTAGTCTGCATTATGTCAGAATACAGCAAGACTTCATGTTGTTTGAAGAAAAAAATACTCACCATAGTAATGTTGTTTCTTCTAATGGAGTCTTGCTGTATTCTGACATCCCCCCTGCCTCCCTTCTCAGAACCTAGTTTTGGGAAGTGGGCTGGCAGGTACAGTGTTGCACCTCAGGGGTGTACCTTGTACCCTCCCTCTTGGGTGGGGTAGCTGTTATTGTTACTTTGCTTGTGTTTTATAGTTAAATATTGTCACTACCGTTTCTTCTTGGGTTCTCGACGCGAGTCTTTCAAACAACATGAAGTCTTGCTATATTATAGACATTAGCAGTTTGATCCAGCTCTAGAACTGCCCCGGAGTTAAATGGTTAAAAACCATTCCAAAATAGAATTTTGTACGAGCAGCTCTATGAGTTGTCATTTCAAACTTGAACTGTCAGATTCTTTACTCCGCCTCAGTGAACAGTCGCTCCGGAGATTTCTCCTTCTGCTCAGTTCATTTCTCGGTTTAAAAGTGTTTTCTCGGTTGGATTTAACTGAGAATAGTTTTATTTTAACCATAAAACTGTTCAGTTCAAACTCTATCTGTGGTAACCGTAAGTAAATGAAGGTTTTGTCTGTGTGGAACTTATAAGTTATCGGTTCGGTTTTGAACGATCAGTGGGTTAAAACTCATTTAAAACTAAAAGTTACTATTTTAGAGTGCGGTTCCGGTTCTTATTGGTTCTAAAACGGATTTATTCGGTTTTTCCAATACCCGTGACACGGTTAGGAACGACAAAATTGTGTACCTGCTGCACTGCGTTAAAGCAGAGATTTTTGGTTAGGCTGGCATTATGTCTGAGAAACCCAAAAGAAAACCAGGCCCACTGGGTTTCAACACTGTGATGTTTGTGGGAAGTCTTTGCAAGGCTGACCCACACACCACATGTGTTTATTGTCTGAGGTTTGACCACCTCAAGTCAGACTGCCAGGTATGTAAGATTTCCTGCAGCCACCCTTGAAAAAGATTGGGCAGGCTCAGGGCGAGAGGTAAAAGTCCGCTGACCCAGATGGCCAGCCGGTTCGGTGCTAACCGAACCAGAGGGAGTGCCCTCTGACCAGGGCCAGACTTCCTCGGCAAAGAAAAGCTGGTTCTGAGGAACCAATTCCAGTAAAGAAAACAAGAAAATCAGCAGGTCTGGAGTCCAAAATTCTTCTCCAACTGCTGCAGAGATAGCAAAGCCATACAAATTGTCCAGTCACTGTCTCAGGGTCCGTCAGAACCACCACTATCTGGTAAAAGGTCGCTCGTCCGTCCCAGTGGTTCAGGATTATGATATTGAGGAATTTTATGTACCAGAGGAGGAGGAGGATTATGATCAGTATAGATGTGGCTGGGAAGGTCTGGGTGTGCCCATTGAACCGGACATCTCCCCAGACAGACCTTTAGAATCTCTCATGCTGTCTGAGTCCCCATCTCATTTTATGTTTTATAAAAGTTGCTGAAACCCTCCAGCTTCCTTTAGAAGAGGCTGTGGATGAGCAAGAGGAGCCTGATTTTGTAGAAATGATGGATATTCCAGAGTCTAGGAGATTGTCTATTCCTTTACATAAGTCTTTTAGGAAACAAACAATTAAAATTTTAAAAGCTCCTAATTCTGTGCCTCCTGTAGATAAAAAGATGGACAGAAGGTATACATTGTCAGGCCCTGATACAGAATTCCTTTCTCAGCAATGCAGTCATGTTGGGGTAGTTCAGGCTGCTGCCTTTGATAAAGCTAATATTCCCTTGGCTTCACATCCTCCTGACAAGGATTCCAGGAAGATTGATGCCATGGCAAAAAAACAGTATATGGCAGCCTCTCTGGGACTCAGGCAAGCAAATTATATGGCTTATGTAGCTAGGTATCAGAAATCTAGATGGGATACTGGTATGCAATTGGCCAAGCAGGCCCATGGCCAGCTGGCTAGTGAACTAGAACAGGTGGCTGCTGATGGCATTGAAGCCTCTAAGGTTCAGTTTCATGCTGCTGTGGATGTTAATGATGTTTCCTCTAGGGTCATGGCCACATCTGTAGCTTTTAATGGGTTGGCCTGGCTCAGGTGTACTAGTTTGTCACAGGATACCCAGACTAAGGCTATGGATTTTCCTGTGGTGGGAAATTCTCTGTTTGGAGAGCAGACAGAGAACTACATGAAGAAGATGGATGAATATGGGACTACTTACAAAGGTGCCCAGGCTAAGGGTGGCAAGCCACTCCTCAAAAGCATGCCCCAGGGGTAGGGGTAGGCCTTTTCATAGGCCTCTCTACCAGACTCAGGCCTCCTCTGCCTATGCTCAGAGGGCTTCTTCAGAGAGCAGGGGCAGGACGAGGGGTGGGCAGACCTTCTCCCACCCCAGCCTAAGCTCCTGTGAAACAGGCACCCTGATGGGGTGCCCAGGGCCATTCTCCTGTACCAGTGGGGGGCAGGCTGGCTTACTTCAGTCAGAATTGAGCTTCTTTAACCTCAGACAAGTGGGTTCTGGAGAGTAGTAAGCCAGGGTCTGGTTCTCAGCTTCAAAAAGTTTCCTAAGTTGAGAAGCAGACTTTTCTACACCTGTGCTTCAGAGACCCTCGCTCTGGAAACAAAGGTCTCATCCTGTTAGCTCTCAGAGCAGTAGAAAGGGTTCCTCCCTGCATCAGGGCAGGGGTCTGTATTCAGATACTTCCTTACCCCAAAAAGAGGAGAGTGGCGGCCCATTTTAGATCTCAGATATCTGAACAAGCATCTTTTGAAACCAAAGTTCAAAATGGTAACTCTGGCAATGATTTTAACTTCCCTAAGGCCAGGGGACTGGCTAGCCTCCTGGACCTCAAGGATGCCTATTTCCATGTCCTAATCAGAAGATCCCATCGAAAGTACCTCAGATTCGAACTGCCCTCAGGTCATTACCAGTTCAGAGCAATGCCCTTGACCTTACCTCTGCTCCAAGGGTATTCTCAAAGTGTCTAGCAGTGGCAGTGCCCACTTAAGGAGGCAGAGGATTGCTATTTTCCCTATCCAGACGACTGGCTCATTGTAGGCCAGTCCTCAGAACAGTAAAATCTCACCTGCAGGTCACCCAGCAGCTTCTCACCTCCGGGTTTTCTGCTAAACCTACCAAAGTCAGTTCTGGAACCAGTCCAGGTACTCACCTTTATAGGGCAGAATTGGATACAAAGCTAGCCAGAGCCTTTCTTCCCCGAAAGGTAAGGAATTTAGTGGCTCTGGCCTCTTCCTTCACTCTGCAGGTCTCTCGACCAGCAAGACACTTTCTGCAGCTCCTGGGGCACATGGCTGCATCCACAGCTGTTGTGCAGGGAGCCAGATTTCAGATGAGAGACATTCAGTTTCACTTGAGAACCTTTTGGTCTCAGAGAAGAGACCCCTTTCAAGTTGGTCCCAGTGACTCCAGACCTTGATCCTAACTCTCCAGTGGTGGCAGGATCAGAGCAATTTAAGAGCGGGGTTCCCCTTCATTTCCCCTTCTCACGACTTGACTCTCACTACAGATGCTTCCCTTCTGGGTTGGGGAGCCCACATGGGTGACCTTTCCACTCAGGGAATTTGGTCCCCCCAGGAATCTCTGCTCCACATCAATTTGCTGGAACTCAGAGCTGTCTTTTTAGCTCTTCAAGCTTTTTCTGCATCTGTCCACGACAAGGTGATACAAGTCAGAACAGACAACACCACAACAATGTGG
Organism: Neoceratodus forsteri; assembly: GCA_016271365.2. Lineage (NCBI taxonomy): Eukaryota > Metazoa > Chordata > Ceratodontiformes > Ceratodontidae > Neoceratodus > Neoceratodus forsteri. The sequence goes on from JADMNL010000026.1 coordinate 7,586,336, forward strand.
TACATCAACAAACAGGGGCACTCGGTCTTGGCCTTGTGCACGAGGCAATGAAGTTGTGGTCTCTGGCCTATTCCTGAACACTTCCCTCATAGCAGTTCATCTTCCAGGGAAGGACAATGTCTAGCGGATGCCCTCAGCAGGATTTCCAGGGCCATCACAGATGGTCCCTGGATCCTCAAGTGCTGGGGATAGTTTTTGCCAGGTGGGGCATCCCTCAGATAGATCTTTTTGCAGCCCCAGACAATCACAAACTTCCTCTGTTCTGTTGCAGGCCTCCAGTGCTGGGCTCAGTTCCCCTGGATGCCCTTCTTCTGGATTGGGAGGGGAAGTTCCTCTATGCTTCCCCCTTTCTCTCCTATTCAAAGTACTAGTCAAAATCAGATCTCAGCCTTGCAGGGTGATTCTGATTGCCCCGGATTGGGCCAGGCAGCCCTGGTACCCACTCCTTCTGTCTCTGACAGTCCATCTTCCCCTGTGCCTCCCCAGAAATCACAATCTGTTGACTTGTGCCCAGGGAAGGGTTTGGTATCCGGACCTCAAATCCCTCAACCTCAAGGCCTGGCTCTTGAGGAGTTAGAGTTTGCTGATTTACACCTCTCTCGGGGTGTTCTTGAGATCCTAAAGGCTTCCAGAAAGCCTTCCACTAGGGCTACTTATAGTTCTAAATGGAAAAGGTTTTCCATTTGGTGTGCTGGGAAAAATATTTCCCCAGAATCTGCTAATTGCCCATTTTGTTAGATTACATGGTACATCTTAATTCCTTGGGTCTCAGACCAGCTACCCTGAGAGTTCATTTGGCAGCTGTGTCTGCTTTTTGTATCAGCAGGAAAGTCATCCCTCTTTCCTCTCATCCTGTGTTTTCCAAGTTTTTAAGGGATTACTCCATACTAATCCTCCTTTTGGGAACCGCCCCTGCTTGGGACCTTAATGTTTGCATTGCCCAGTTAATGCAACCCCTTTGAACCTCTGTCTTCTGCAGAGCTTAAGTATCTAACTTGGAAAACTGTTTTCTAGTGGCTATCACTTCTGCCAGACGCATAAGTGAATTGCAAGCCTTGTCAGTGGAGACTGACTTTATTTCTTTCCACAGGGATAAGGTAGTCCTTAGGACTAATAGGAAGTTTTTGCCTAAGGTGGTTTCAGATTTCCATCTTAATCAATCTATCTCCCTTCCAGTATTTTTCACTGACCACTCCTCTTCGGGTGAGAGGAGGTTGCACAGCCTGGATGTTAAGAGCTCTTAGTTATTATATACAAGCGTACCCAAGGTCCTAGGTTTGAATCCCTCCAACTTTTCCTTACCTATGGTGAAGTTGGGAAAGGCAAACCTGCCACTAAGAGATAGCCAGGTGGATTGTTTCTTGTATCCAATTTTGTTATCAGAAAGTGGGCAGAGTCCCCCGGTTTGAGGGCTCATTCTACCAGGGGTACAGCTGCGTCTCTAGCTGCTGCCAGAGATATCCCTTTATTAGAGATTTGCCAGGCTGCTACTTGGAAAGCGGTACACACTTTTACCAAGCATTACTCCCTGGATGTCAGGCCAGGAGAGATGCTCGGTTTAGCACAATGTTCTTCAGAGCCTATATTCCTAAGTAGGTTTTGCCCTCCTCCATGGAAGTACTGCTGTGTACTCTGCTAATGTCTATAATATAGCAAGACTTCATGTTGTTTGAAGAAAAATTACTCACCTTAGTAATGTTGTTTCTTCTAATGGAGTCTTGCTATATTATAGACCTCCCCAACCTGCCCCTCTCAGAACCTCTACTTGGTGGGGTGCAGGCAACTTAGTGTGGGCACTACTTATGTCCTAGTTAGCATTTTGTCCCCTTTGGGACTTTGGGGTGTGTATGTATGCGTGTGTGTGTTTTATTATACTTATGTTCCATTTCATATTATTAGAATGATGTTAGTATTTCTGGTCCCTGACTTGAGTCTTGGGTGTTGGGACCATCAATGGTTGTTATTATTTAGGTAGCCATTTGGCTAGTGTAGGTTACAGCTCCACACAGACCTTAGTGAGTTTGGCTCGTAAAGATCTGACAGTTCAAGTTTGAAATGACACAGATAGAGCTGCTCTCGTGCCAAAATTCTATTTTGGAATGGTTTTAACCATTTCACTCCGGGGCAGTTCTAGAGCTGGATCAAACTGCTAATGTCTATAATATAGCAAGACTCCATTAGAAGAAACAACATTACTAAGGTGAGTAATTTTTTCTTATTGGACCCCAAAAATGTTCGCCCTTTGGGTATATGTTTCAACAATTTCCATACTATAGTACTTAGTTAGTTTGCTTGTAAGAATCTGATGGTTACACTGGGAAGTACCACAGACAGAGGTTTGAAAACCGAGCTTGAGCTCAACGTTCTATGCTTCTGCATAGAGTTAACTCTTTCCTCTCTGGGGCAGTTCAAGTGCTGGGGCTAACTGCATTATGTCAGAATACAGCAAGACTCCATTAGAAGAAACAACATTACTATGGTGAGTAATTTTTTCATATAGCACACTGTTTCAGAGTCTTTTCTAAATAGTGTCACAAAATGTAGCATTTTTCCTTTAATGAATGTGACAATGATACACATAGAAGTACAGAACAGCATTGCGCCTAGAGATGTTTAGCTTAAATCTGCCTCACACCTATTTGCTGCTGCAGAGTCACGTCCTCATTCATTATTTACTGTTACAGCATGCTGTGCTACTGTTACTCCATACCTTAACAAAAAACAGCAGTTACGTTATTTTACCTACAGCCTACCTGAATAGACAAAATTTACACCTCCAAGAGTGCTTACAATGGCCATCTTCATTCAATCCATGTGCAAGGTATGATTTTTTTGCTTCAAATGTATTAAATGGTTCCGTCTAAATCCCTCAGAACAAACAGACGTTTGGTCAGGGGACAATCATAGGGCCACACATCCTCTCCTTGTATGTGAATGCAGCCCCCAATATCTGTACCCAAACCTTCATGACCCTATACGCAGATGGCGCTGTCATGTACAGTGTGGCTCAAGACATAAGGATGTATTGCAGAAAGTACAAAGGGACTTTCATTTGTTTCAGAACTGGCTGGTATCCATTTGTATGGTCATGAACTCCAAAAAAACTAAAGATATGCTTTTTACTAGTAAAAGAAAAAGGTTGAAGAACTTACACCTCTTGTCAACCTAAATGGGCATATTACTGAATTGGCGGATAATTTCAAATATTTGGGGATAACACTTGATTCTAATCTGACTTTCGAATTTCACAGCAATAACTTAAAACATTTTTTTTTTACCAAAGGCTAGGATTATTATATAGGGCAAAACCATATTTGGCAGCAGAATCTAGGAAATTACTGACACATGAATTCTTGCTAAGTGTTTTAGATTACAGGTTTACCATATATACAGCAACTTGTGGTAAACTCTTTGACGGATTAAGGGTCACATACAAGTCCATCCTCAGATTTATGTTGAGTGTTCCTATCCGAACACACCATTGTTTACTGTTAAAACAATCTGTTTATCCCTTGAAAACAGGGTTTATATCCGACCCGGTGACACAGAAGGGTGAGGCGCTGGATGCCTTACCTTGTGTCATGCCAGCGACCCGGGTTCGGAAACGGTCTTGGGTCATCAGACAGCTGGCACGTTGGGGAGGGAGGGAGCAGGATTTAGTAGCTGAAAGGCAGCTCTTCTCTCCCAGTAGGCTGTCGCCCCATCATAGTTCCACTGCCATCGGGTGGCAGTCCGATGGTCAACATAGGCAGAAGGGGGCAGCAAGTAGCAGGAGGAGCGTCCCAGTACCATGGCGTGCGCATGCCTCCACACACGTGCACGGCAGGGACAGGGGCGGGGAAAAAATGGGAAAAAAATCAGGGGCATGCAAACTTAAATTTAAAAAAAAGGAAAGAAAACAGGGTTTATTTAAGAATGGGTACCTTCCTGTTTATGGGTATCACCGGTCTCCTCACACCATCTGTTCATGCATTATTCCCTAGATCCATTAATCTATGTGGTACTAGATCACAAAGCAAATTTTCTTTTAAACTACTTCTGTTTAAAAAAGTATCTGGACAAAGGTCCTTATTTTATAGAGCCCCACTCTGCTTTAATTCTCTTCCAGTGGAAATTATTGACTGTAAAACAATTTGTAGTTTTAAAATAAGACTTGAATCTTGGTTAGATAACAAAAATGAATGCACTTGTACATTTTTGTAAATTATGTATTTGACTTATCTTGTACTGTCTTAAACACGTCTGTTATTGTTTGTATGTGTCTGTACTTGATACAAAGACTCGTCGCTTGTGAAAAGGATCAGAATTGCTCATCTCACCTACAAGTATAAAAAATGAAATGAAAATGAAAGCCACTATCTTGATTGTGAGGACATCTTTTAAACGCATTGTTTCACTTCCAATTCCTTTCAGTCTTTGCTATATGTAGGTTGGAGAAGTGCATAGCACTGACCCCACATAGCCCCCCTGTTTTTTTATGTTGGGAATGATTAAGCCTGAACCTGGGTTCAACAGGGACAGGAGGAGTCAGTGGTGTAGATTGGGGGGGGCAGGGGGGGAGAGGCTGCCCCCCCTCAGATGTTCAGAGCGATCAGAGTGGGACTTTTTCAGCTTTTGAGTTTTTCATAAATTGCCCATCAGTATAGAATGCCTTATATTCCATATTTCATGGTTTGGAACTTGGTGTACCACAGAATCGGTTTCCCACACAGCTAACATTAGCCGCAGCACAATTAGCACGTCGAACTCGGACATAAGCAAAAGCAAGAAAAGCAGACTTTCTGTTGTGGAGCAACAAAGTGAGCAAGTTGGGCGATCAGACCCCTGACTGATCTGTACCACACCATCTCAAGAAGAGTAAATAGGGCCCGGGTCATTTCACTGTTCATTTGTGCACACAACCGTTCTGTGCTTAGCTGCTTTAAAGTCAGGTAATCTATTCTGACAGGTTTATGGCACTCTCTGGCAGGCTATTTAGATTGTATGCAAAACTCAGCCGCAACACTGTCAACTCACATGCATTGTGGGTAGTAGCGATGCTGGGAGGGCTCCTGCGCCACAGGTTCTCCCGCTGAGCTCCTGGGACAGCTGCAGTGCTTCACTGGGACACACCGGCCACAGTGGAGACCTACTTATCAATGGGAGCTCCGGCACCACAGAAGACTGTGCAGGAGGTGAGTGACTGTAGTCCAGGAAGAGCGATGCATATGGAGTTTTTGTATGAAATATTTTTGTATTAAACATAAAAAAAACAAATTAGGCTACTGTATATGGGAAACAGGGGAGGATTACTAGGAATGGAGGGTTAACACTTGTTATAATTGTGTCATGTGTTTTGACTTAACCACTGTAGTTGACATGCACGTTTTATCAATTTATCCTGAAAAGGAGTCGGCAAAATCACAGAAGTTGTCGACAACAACCTATACTGTTTACATTTCTTTTGCTGAACTGACCTAAATACCACCAAGTTTGCAGAAGCAGCAGCTTAAAAAATTTCAGTTTTTCTTTGTCGTCATTTACACCTTCCTCAAATTGTTAGTGATCATTTAGTTGCTGCTGGTAGGTTATGTAAGTGGTTTGGCAGGCTATAAGCTCTATTCTGATTGGTCACTTCATCTTACCTGTCACCCCACAGGTAGTGTTACTCAGCTGATTTTAAAGGCTTGCAGAGAGGCTAAGGGCAGACTTACACATTACAAATTAACACACAGATGGTATTATACACCCAGCAAGATGGCTAAGCTTGGTATAGCCACCGCAGATATATGTTGGAGATGCTTACAGGAAAAGGGCACACTTTCCCATATTCTAAGGTTATGCTCTGGTATCTGTCCATTTTTGGGATGATGTGCTAGCATTATGCAGTAAGGTTCTTGGTTATACAGTTAAGTGTTCAGCTAAATTTGCAATAATTGGTATCTGCTCTGAATTCACTTATCATAGACCACCAGCCCAGGAGGAAGAAACAGATAGGGAGCTGATGCTAGCCATCCAAAGGATGGCAGACACGGGTGAGGTAGTACTGGTTGGAGACTTCAATATTCCAGACGTGGACTGAAGCATCCCAGCAGCAGCATCAACTAGGAGCAGATTTATCCTGGACTCCCTTCAGGGTGCCTTCCTCAAGCAACTGGTCATGGAACCAACTTGGCAGAAGGCAATACTGGACCTTGTGCTCACAAACAGGGACAGTGTGATAGGGGTAACAGTGGGGAGCACCTGGGAAACAGTGACCACCAGTCATTGTGGTTTGAAATCACAGAAACAGCAGAACCAAACCACACAAAACACATATCCTGGATTTTAGGGGGCAGACTTTGGGAAAATGGGGAGATACTTGAAAGAGGCATTAAGGGAATGGGACAGGAATCAGGGTTGAGGAACAGTGGGCAGTATTTAAAATGGGGATTACAAGAACAACAGAATTATGTATTAAGCAGGTTAGCAAGAGGAAAAGGAAGAGGAGACCATTATGGTTTTCCAAAGAGGTAGCAAAGAAAGTTAAAGCCAAAAAGATTGCATTCAGGCAATACAAAAAGACACAGGCAGAAGGGGATAGGGAGAAGTACCAGGAGAAGCAAAGGGAGGCAGGGAGGTCAGTAAGGGAAGCCAAAGCTCAGACAGAAGAACACATTGCAAAATTAGTGGGTAGAGGGGATAAAACCTTTTACAGGTACATAAGTGAAAAAAGAAAGACAAAGGGAGGGATAGTGAGACTGAAGGGGAGGATGGGGGCTGCGTGGAGGATGACAACAGTAAAGCTGACATACTGAACGGGTATTTCTGCTCAGTCTTTACTGAGGAAGAGGAGGGTAATGGGTCTGAAGGGAGTACAAGGGGTGAGAATGGTGCAGAAATGGACACAAGTCCCTTTACACGAGAAGGGGTCCTGAAGGAACTGGAAGTAATAAGAGTTGATAAAGCAATGGGGCCAGATGGGGTGCACCCCAGGGTCCTTAAAGAACTAAGAGAGGTGGTGGCTGAACCTCTGGCTATCCTGTTTAGCCGATCACTGGAAACAGGGGAGGTACCCAAAGACTGGAGGACAGCAGATGTAGTCCCCTTATACAAAAGTGGGAACAAAGAGGGAGCAGGGAACTACAGACCAGTCAGCCTCACCTCGGTAGTGGGGAAGATCATGGAAGCACTACTGAAGGAGAGATTGGTGGAACATCTGGTTGTCAATGGACTACAGGACCCAAGGCAGCATGGTTTCACCAGGGGGAGGTCATGTCAGACCAACCTCATTGAATTTTTTGACTGGGCGACTAGGGAGGTGGATCAGGGGAGGGCAGTGGACATGGCCTATCTGGACTTCAGCAAGGCCTTTGACACTGTGCCACATAGAAGACTATTAACAAACTGGGGAATATGGGTGTGGGCAGGACAGTAGTGTGGTGGGTAGGTAACTGGCTGGGTGGCAGGACACAGAGGGTGGTGGTAAATGGCTGTCACTCCACAGAGGGAAGAGTGACCAGTGGGGTACCACAGGGATCAGTGCTGGGACCGGTCCTATTCAACATCTTCATCAGTGACATGGCGCAGGACCTAGAAGGCAAATTTCACTGTTCGCTGATGACACAAAGCTCTGTAACAGAGTAGACACACCAGAGGGTGTAGACAGAATGAGAAGGGACCTGCAGAAACTTGAAGAATGGTCAGGGGTTTGGCAGTTGAAATTCAATGCAAAGAAGTGCAAGATAATGCATATGGGGCACAAAAACCCTGGCACAATATATCAGTTGGGGGGTGAGGATATAGCATGCACCAAGCAGGAAAGGGATCTTGGGGTCATCATCTCTGATGACCTCAAGGTAGGGAAACAGTGCGACAAGGCAGCAGGTAAAGCAAATAGGATGCTGGGATGTATAGGCAGGGGCATTACCAGCAGGAAAAGGGAGGTCATAATTCCGCTATACAAGACACTAGTGAGGCCCCACCTGGAGTACAGTGTATAGTTCTGGAGACCATACCTACGTAAGGACATAGACAGGGTAGAGAAGGTTCAGAGGAGGGCAACAAAGATGGTGCATGCATTGCATCACAAGTCCTATGAAGACAGGTTGAAGGAATTGAACATGTACTTCCTGGAGGAGAGGAGGGAGAGAGGGATATGATAGAGACATACAAGTATCTTACAGGGAGGAACAGGGTGCAGGAAAACACTATTTTAAGCGAAAAGATGTTCCAGGACTAGAGGCATGGGATGAAGTTGGAGGAGGACGATTCAGAGGAAACATGAGAAAGAATTTCTTCACAGAACGGGTGGTGGACAAGTGGAACACCCTGCCAGAGGAAGTGGTGGGGGCTGAAACAATCACGGGATTTAAGAATGCATGGGATAGACATAAAGGAATTCTGGAGGTCAGGGGTAAGGTGCAACAGACTTCTAGGAAAACAAACTGAACTTACAAGCACAAATGGACAGACTGGGTGGGCCATAGGCCCTTATCTGCCGACACTGTCTATGTATCTATGTATCTATGTATCTATGAAAAATGCAGTCCCCAGACATTAGAACAGTCAAACAATTCCAACACTCAAAGAATGGATGCAAGGCTTATTTACTAGAGCCAGTTATGAAAGGGTTGCCTATGTAAATATAAATTGTTTAGATAAATTCATAGAGATTTGGGAACCTTATATGAATCTGTTCACAACCTAATTTACTTGTCTATTTATTACGTATATAAATGCTTAAAAAAAAGGAATGCTCTGATTTTAATTTCAAAGTTTTGTTATAGCAAAATACATTATTACAAATTATCTGCATTTTAAAGGTTTTATAGAAATGATTTTTCAACTTATTTATGTATTTCACTATTTAAGAATCAGCTGATTTTATTGAATAACTGTTGTTTATGTACTTGACAACTTATGTTATACATGTAAATAGCTTGTATTTTAATCTTCAATAAAATTTGAATAAAAAAAAAGTATGCAGTCAGCAAGGTTGTTTCATTTTTTTTGCTTAAAACAGACTGTTACCTACTTATGATATTCACTCTGTGATCTCATTTATTTATATGAAAGTGTAAAAAGAAATACATGTAGTTTATTTTTGTACAGTGTCTTTCCTGCAGAGCGATCATCAAAATTCTCCAGAAAACAGAAATGAGATGGTTCTTAGGAGTGTATTATATGGACTCAGATGCAGCTGTATAAAAGTTAAATGTCTGTATAAACTGTATGGTGTGTGGAGTTTCACTTTAAGATATAACTCATCGGTAAAAAATGTAGTAAATGTGTCAAAACATACCACATGCTGTGGTTTTGCTGTTACTGCCATCTCTTCTCAGAGCTACTGTGCCACTTTCTATGAGGAAACATTACAGTGTCCTATTACCAAAGCAGATGTTTTGTTCAGATGAAGTGAGACAGATTGCACCCTGATGTATAGCCACAAAAATGCTATTACTATTACAGTAGGGCACTTGTTTTCTTTCTACTTGTCTGCAAGACTTTAACTTTTCATAAAGGTCTGGCAGTCGAAATAGTAGATGGGAGGCTGGTACAGTGATTATACTGAACTGTTATCCTTGCCCCCTTCGGACGGCAATGCAAAAATAAGGTAAACTGCATAATAAAAGGCATTTATTTTAAAGATTCTAGAGCGGCTAGAAAAGATCTGTTTATTTAACATCTGTCATCTCTGATCCAATTGAATTATACTGATGGGTAGACAATAAAATCTATATGCCTTTGTTAGTACTACCATAGTGTGCTGTTTGGAGATTAAAAACATTTAAAATATGTCAGCAATCATCGGTCGCTACAGTACAGTGACAACACACTGAAGCATGTTACCATGTGTTTTTATGTTTGCTTGCACGCATGTGCAAGAAACATAGTGCCATCGTCCGAGTTTTCGGAGGTGTGGCAGCCCTCTTCCAATTCAGTCAGTGTGTTTGCAGGCACTGCCGCAGTTCTCCAATGCCTGCTGGAGCTATCTATGACAGCAGTCAAAAATGCAGTGGAGTACAGTTGAAAGGGGGAGCTACGCTTCAGTGAGCAGCGATAAGATATTGCCTGCTCATGCCGCTCCCCTACACACACACACGCACACACATACCGTGCTACTTCACACATACACTGTATGGCCGATGGGGTGCCCAATCCCGTCAACTGGCTGCGATCCCCCGCAGAACAGTCGTCCTTGTGCCATGCTGGGAGCCCACCCCAGCGTGGCAAACGTCCCGCGTCGTCTCGTCCTTTGTTTAAAAACAAACAAACCCTGAAACAAAAAGCGATCCCTCCTATCTCTGCCCCACCAATTGCCCACCACTGTACCCTACCCCCCCACCTCCCCACCCCATGCCTCCAGACTGAAGCATGGCGTCTTCGGTGGACAGGAGCGTCTGCACTCTTCAAAACTGACCACAGACCGAGGAAATGCAGTAGCTAGCATAATGGGATAGATAGGGTTTTTCAACTGCGCATATCTCACATTTTTTAGGAATATTTGTACCAAATTTTCAACATGGGGTTTTGGGACCCCTTCTCATGAATGCTCTCACTATCATGGCATTAATCGGGCCCGAAGGGTGATTTTGCAGTCACTGCGTGAAATCACCTTTCGGGACCAAGTAATGAAACAACACTGCTGCTGTTCATAAGGTGGGCTCTCAAAAAGCCTATGTTGAAAATTTGGTGGAATAATTCCTAAAAATGACTGTTTTACGAGCGTGCATTGTGCAGTTCCTACGGACGCTCGTAAGTTCACGAATTTTCAATATTTTCACTCCAGATTTTCAACATTGCCATTTTACCACACCTCCTTATGAGCAGTACAGCTGTCATTTTTCACATCTTGCCCATGTAGCGCACAATGGCGCAGTCGGTGTATGAAATCAATGTATGGGACACATTAAGAAAATCACAGTGACACTGTTCATGAGCAGAGGTCTTAAAATGGCTATGTTGAAAATTTGGTGAAAAAATTCCTAAAAATGACTGTTTTATGAGTGTACGTTGCGCAGTTCCTACGCACGCTCGTAAGTTTGCGAATTTTCAATATTTTCACTCCAGATTTTCAACATTGCCATTTTATTACACTTCCTTATGAACAGTACAGCTGCCATTTTTCACATGTCGCCCAAAATGTGTTTCCGCACATGTTCGCACAATGGTGCATTCGGTGTGCGAAAGCAATGTTTGGGACAGATTCACAATACACAGTTACACTGTTCATAAGCAGAGGTCTTAAAATGGCTATGCTAAAATTGGTGACAAAAGTCCATAAAATGACTGTGTTATGAGTGAGCATTGCGCAGTTTCCACGCACCTCGTAAGTTCATGACTTTGTAATATTTTCAGTCCAGATTTTCACCAGTGGCATTTTTCCACACTTCCTTATGAACAGTGCAGCTGTCATTTTTCACAACATGGCGAATGTGTTTTCACTTTCAGTGCAGAGATGCGTGGTATCGCTGTGGGAAATCATTGTTCGGGACAGATAAAGAAAATCACAGTGACACTGTTCATGATCGGAGGTCCCAAAATGCCTGTGTTGACAATCTGCTGTAAAAAATGCCCAACCTAATTACATTACGGGTGTGCGTTGCACAGTTTCTATGCACGCTCGTGACTTCACCAGTTTTTATGTTTGCTTGCACGCATGTGCAAGAAACATAGTGCCATCATCCGAGTTTTCGGAGGTGTGGCAGCCCTCTTCCAATTCAGTCAGTGTGTTTGCAGGTGCGGCCGCAGTTCTCCAATGCCTGCTGGAGCTGTCTATGACAGCGTCCAAAATGCAGTGGAGTACAGTTGAAAGGGGGAGCTATGCTTCAGTGAGCAGCGATAAGATATCGCCTGCTCATGCGCCTCCTACACACACACACACACACACACACACACACGCACGCATACTGCGTCACCCCCCACGCACACACTGTGGAGCCGACGGTGTGCTGCACCCCAAAGCAGAGTTACATATGCCATGCTGGGTGCCCACCCCAGCATGGCGCGCCATCGTATAGCCGATGGGGTGCCCAATCCCGTCGGCTCCACTGGTTCCCCCCCAGTACAGGGTGCCACGCTGGGAGCCCACCCAAGCGTGGCAGCAGATCTATTGCCAGCGGGGTGCTCAATCCCCGTTGGCTCCCCCGACCAGCCGTTCTTGTGCCACGCTGGGAGCCCACCCCAGTGTGGCAAACGTCCCACGCGTCATTTAAAAAAAAAATACCTGAAACTTAAAACGGTCCCTCGCTGTCTGCCCCACCACGCCCACCACTGCACCCACGCTCTCCACACCCCTCTCACCCCATACTTACCTCCGGACTCCGGCGCGACAATCTTCGGTGGACCGGAAACACGTCTGCACTCTTCAAAGCCGACCACGAACTGATGAAATGCCGGTAAGCTGTATAATGGGATAGATAAGGTTTTTTTCAACTTTGCTGCATATCTCAGCCATTTTTTGGAATTTTTGCACCAAATTTTCAAGATGGGGTTTTTGGGACCCCTTCTCATGAATGCTCTCACTGTCGTGGCGTTAATCGTGCCCGAAGGGTGATTTCGCAGTCACTGCGTGAAATCACCTTTCGGGACTGAGTAACAAAATGACACTGCCACTGTTCATAAGGTGGGCTCTCAAAAAGCCTATGTTGAAAATTTGGTGGAAAAATTCCTAAAAATGACTGTTTTACGAGCGTGCGTTACGCAGTTCCTACGCACGCTCGTAAGTTCGCGAATTTTCAATATTTTCACTCCAGATTTTCAACATTGCCATTTTACCACACCTCCTTATGAGCAGTACAGCTGTCATTTTTCACATCTTGCCCAAAACATGTTTCCGCCCATGTAGCGCACAATGGCGCAGTCAGTGTGCAAAATCAATGTATGGGACACATTAAGAAAATCACAATGACATTGTTAATGAGCAGAGGTCTTAAAATGGCTATGTTGAAAATTTGGTGAAAAAATTCCTAAAAATGACTTACGAGCGCACGTTGCGCAGTTCCTATGCACGCTCGTAAGTTTGCGAATTTTCAATATTTTCACTCCAGATTTTCAACATTGCCATTTTATTACAATTCCTTATGAGAAGTACAGCTGTCATTTTTCACATCTTGCCCAAAACGTGTTTCCACCCATGTAGCGCACAATGGCGCAGTCGGTGTGTGAAATCAATGTACGGGACACATTAAGAAAATCACAGTGACACTGTTCATGAGCAGAGGTCTTAAAATGGCTATGTTGAAAATTTGGTGAAAAAATTCCTAAAAATGACTGTTTCCGGCGTGTGTTGGCAGTTCTATGCACGCTCGTAAGTTTATGAATTTCTATATTTTCACTCCAGATTTTCCACATTGCCATTTTATTACACTTCCTTATAAACAGTACAGCTGCCATTTTTTCATACGTTTCCGCCTAAATGTGTTTCCTTACATGTAGCTAATAATGGTGCAGTCAGCGAAAGCAATGTTTGGGACAGATTAAGGAAATCACAGTTACACTGTTCATGAGCAGAGGTCTTAAAATGGCTATGCTGAAAATTTGGTGACAGAAGTCCATAAATGACTGTGTTACGAGTGAGCATTGTGCAGTTTCCGCACCCTCGTAAGTTCATGACTTTGTAATATTTTCAGTCCAGATTTTCACCAGTGGCATTTTTCCACACTTCCTTATGAACAGTACAGCTGTCATTTCACAACATGGCTGAAATGTGTTTCACACTTTCAGCGCAGAGATGCGTGGTCGCTGTGGGAAATCATTGTTGGACAGATAAAGAAAATCACAGTGACACTGTTCATGATCGGAGGTCCCAAAATGCCTGTGTTGACAATCTGCTGTAAAAAATCCCCAACCTAATTACATTATGGGTGTGCGTTGCACAGTTTCTATGCATGCTCGTGACTTCACCAGTTTTTAAATATTTTTACTGCAGATTTGCAACATTGCCATTTTTTACACCTCCCCATGAACAGTACAGCTGTCATTTTTCACATCCTGTTCGGAATGTGTTTTTGCACCTGTGGTACTAAGTGCCGTAGTCGCTGTGCATAAGCAGCTTTCAGCTAACAAACTGATATTGCCACTGTTCATGAGGTGGGGAGCACAAAAAACCATGTTGAAAATTTGGAGTGAAAATACCAACGAATGCCTGAGGTGTTAGGGTTTCCAACCATAATGCCCCACCCTGTAGAGAATGACAGGCATCAGGGGTGTGACTTGGGATTCTTGCCTGTAATGCTCAGACCATTCCACATCCTGCAGCCAGTGAGAGGCATCGAGGTATGTCTTGGACTCTTCGGCCCCAAAGTTCACCCCATTCTCCTATACTGCACCCATCTCACCGTATTTCCTGATGGAATGGGGTGTGTATGAGGGCCAAAGACCCCAAGGCACACCGTGACACTTGTCAGTGTCTGCAGGGTAGGGTGTGGTGAAATGGAGTGGCCATTATGCCTGACGACCCAAAGGCACACCCCAATGCCTGTCACTCTCTGCAGGGTGGTGGTGAGGTTGGCTTCAGTGCAATACTTCGCTGCCATTCCTATTATGCAGCTCTGTAACTTCTACACTACCACTACCAATGCCAGCAAGCAAACATTTGGCATTGACAAATGCTTGTTTACCACTTACAATGAGTCTTTATAGATTAAGAATTGAATTATGTTGCGCTGTAGTGGGGTTCAAGAATGCATGCTTATATACCTGAATTTAAGCATTTATAGTTGAATTTTCCAGATAGGAGAGAGAAGTACTATATGCAGTTTTTCTGCTCCTTAATTTTAATCCGGAGATTGAGTATTGGCGATTTTAAAAAGTAAAATTGAAAGACTGTAATTTTGGTAGTGATATCTGTTGTTTGCAACAAGTCAAAGAAAGCTTTAAAAGCAGCCAAAATGTTTCAAAATGACCCTCAAAATACCCCACAGTGCATCTAAAACCCGATAGCTTCTGGGGGCCTAGGCAGCCCCCAGACCCCTGGTCTATTGGTTTAGTATTTCTCAGCACAATCAGGACTTTTATCAGTTTTTGCTCCCCCCGGTAAAAAAGCTAGCTACGCCCGTGGGAGGAGGGTAGGCTGTGTATAAAAGAAAGGGAGGACACTAACACAGGCAGGAACTTTGGAAAACAGAAGATTTTTGTGGTAATGTCCTGAAAGAGTTACCCTTTGTTATTTTCCGCCCAAGATAGTACCTAGCATGAGCTAAGCTAAGTTTTGCATTTCTATAAATTCATCTTTTTCTTTTGAATGCTTTTTCCTGTAAGCACTTTCATTTACATTCTTGCCAATGCTTAACAGCCTCTATGCATTACAATGTGCAAAGCCTATACGCTACATATCCGCAGCGTGTAGGCAGCCCTAAGTTGTTGAGTCACGCATTAGGGGTCACATGGACCCCAGTGGCGTTCATGGAAGGGGCACATGCTGCTTCTGCACTGCATCCCCTGTCCATCTGCGCAGCTATGCAGGTGGATGCACCAGGGGAGTGGCCAGGGGGCATTCCCACATTCCATGCATTCACTAAGGCACGGAGTGCTGGAAGAGGGGAGCACAAGCGATGCAAGTAGGGACCCTGCCATAGCTGCTACACACCCCCAAGAACCACACCCGCTGGCTGCAGCAGGACATTTGACCCCCCCCACCATGCCGAACCAGTCTTCCACTCAGGCAGAGAGGGTTGTGGGCAGCTGCTGGGGCACTCACCCGCTTTTACATAAATTCCAGGATGTGTGATATACCACAATCCCCTGCGCCATGTGGAGCAAGTGATCCACTCTGGGTCCAGGACAGACCAGTCCATCCCCACGCACTAATGCACCGGGGCCATGGACAGATGACCTACAGTGGCCAGCAGTGGTGAATGCCATGCCCTGCGTGCCTGTCTGCAAGTGTGGATATGTGCAGGCCAGGTATGTGCCTATCATGCGTACCCACCCCTTATTGATGCAGTGGCACTATTATGTGTAAATACAGTAGTCTTTTATTTATCATAAGACACTGACTGGTGCTGCATTTTAAAGATGGTATTCTTATGAACCTCTGAGATAGTCATCAATCCAAAGGGATACGCTATCCTATTGTAACCCCCTCTACAAATTTGGGGTTTACCGTAATGTCTTCCTGGACCCCTAATGCCCGCTGTCAGGCTGGTGTCCCATCTTAGTGTGATTCTGTGTCTTTGTGTGAGATTGCCATATTAAGCCTCCGCATCTGCCCTTTAAGAGAATAGCTAATCTGTGTTCAGAAATTGGTCTGTGCTGGGTCCAAGTGATTTAAGGCTTGCGACCAGCCAGACAGTGTGTTGTTTTGCTCCATTCTGCAGTTGCTACTCATGCAGAGGGAGCCTAAGTAGGAACTGTGCTTATTTACTGTTTGTGAACTGTTATATAAAAAACAGAGATGTGTGTCTAACCTGCTTTAATTGCAGCCCGTTCATCTTGGATAGAAGCCACCATGTTAGGTCCGGGACTTCCAGTAATTGGACCAATAGAACCACTGGGGACCTAAAATGGATCCTGTACCCAGGGGTCTTGTGGGGAGGAAAAATACAGTTTACTCACCTGTAACAATAGTTCTAGAAGTGGTATATGTTGTTCATCCACACTGTCTGGCAGGTTCCTTGCTGCTTTAAATCTTGCCGGAAGGTCTTCAAGCTGGCTCCTCCCCCCCACCCAGCTGGTAAAACCCTCGACTCCGCCCCATGACGCCAGATCTAGCCCGCTGGAAGCCAGGTTGCGCATCGGAGCCGGGGAGGTCGGGTGGGTCATGTGGATGAACAACATATACCACTCCTAGAACTCCTGTTATAGGTGAGTAACCTGTATTTCTAGGGACGTGGATATGTTGTTCAATCCACACTGTCTGGCAGACTCCTACCAGTTCTCCGGGAGGAGGGAGGCAAGGCGCGCACCCCCGATACATACTTGGGGAATAAGGACTGGAGAACCGAGGTCCCAAAACCAGCATCCCAGCGTGACTCTAGGTCAATGTGGTAATGGGAAATGAAGGTGTGTGCTGACTTCCAGGTAGCAGCCCTGCAGATTTCATGAATAGGGATGACCCTAGAAGCAGCCACCGAAGCAGCGGTATGGCAGGTAGAATGAGCTCTTATCCCTTTGGGAGGCTACATGCCCGCCAACCTATAGCAGAGATCTATGCAGGAGATGACCCACCTGTTATCGTCCACTTGGCTGCAGGTCTGCCAGGTGCGGCTTCAGCGTAGGTGACAAACAGCTGGCGAACCTCTCCCCGAACTTCAGCCATTCACTCCTTATAATAAGCGAGCGCTCTTCTAGGGTCCAGAGTATGGAGCTTATATTTGGCTTCCGAGGTGTGACTGGGGTAGAACACCAGCAGAGTCAACACCTGGTTAAGGTGAAACTCCAACACCACCTTCGGAAGGAATTTCGGTTGGGGGCACAGGACAACCTTGTCCCTGTGAAAGACCAGATAAGGAGACTCGATGGAAAGCGCCTGGAGCTCTCCCATCCTTGTGGCTGACGTGATCGCCACCAAGAAGGCGGTCTTCCACAACAGGTGAAAGATGTCACACCTGTGCATCGATTCAAATGGCTTGCCCATGAGCTTAGCCAATACCAGCAGTAGATCCCACAGAGGTGGAGGTTCTGGCACCGGAGGGGATATGTGATCAAGGCCTTTGAAAAAGCACACGATCACCTTCTCCTGTGCCACCGACTGCTTGCCGGCCCACGCCCGCTAAGCAGAGATGGCTGCCAGGTGCACCTTAATGGTCATCGACCGAAGCCCTAGCTGAGAAAGGGACCACAGGTAGTCCAGAATGCTAGCCAAGGAATAGGAAGAAGGGTCCAACCCCTTGTCCTGACACCAAATGGAGAATCTCTTCCATTTGAAGACATAGCATTTTCTGGTCGACTCCTTACGGGACGCCTCAACGATGTTGAGGACCTCATCGGAAAGACCCAAGGCCTGGAGCTCTAGTGGCTCAGGAACCAGGCCATCAGGTGCAGGGATTGAAGGTCCGGATGGAGTACCTTCCCCTTGTTGACTAAGATCAGGTCCGGGTGGGCTGGAAGCTGCCTCGGGAGCCTGGAGCTGAGGCTGAGGAGATCTGGATACCAGAACTGGTGGGGCCAGTCTGGGGCTACCAGAATCACCTGCACCTTGTCCTTCTTCACCTTGAGAAGCACCTTGTGGATCAAGGGAAATGGAGGGAAGGCGTAGAAGAGGCCCGGGGTCCACGGCCTCGAGAAGGCATCCCCCTGCAGCAAGCCCTGCTGAGGGGGCCGGGCGTGAAACAGCCCCAGCTTTGCATTCCCCCTGAAGGTGAACAGGTCCACCTGAGGGGTGCCCCAATGGGAGAACAGATCTTGTACTACCTCCGGCAGGAGAGACCACTCGTGAGATGCAACGCCTATCAGGCTGAGGGCATCGGCCAGACTGTTGGAGACTCCTGCCACATGGATGGCTAGGAAATCTGCCTCCAGGCTGATCACAAGAGACCAGATGTGGAGAGCCTCCTTGCACAGAAGCAAGGAGTGCGTCCAGCCCTAGCGGTTTACGTAGTACATGGTTGTGGTATTGTCCATCTGGACCTGGACCACTTGACCCCGAACAAATGGAGCGAAGGCGGTGAGGGCTAGTCGGACCACTCAAAGCTCCAGCAGGTTGATGTGGCATCGAGACTCCTGAGGGGACCAGAGGCTGTGGGCCCTGAACTCCCCCAGATGGGCACCCCAACCCATCAGAGAGGTGTCGGTCGTTAATGTGACCGTCAGCTCGAGCGGACAAATGGGATACCCTCCTGCAGATAAGCTGGGATGAGCCACCACTGTAGGCTGTCTCACATCTCCTGGGTCACTGTCACTGGCTGGTCCAGAGGATCGGAGTGCTGTGACCACTGGCTGGCCAGTCCTTATTGCAGGGGATGCATATGCCAGTGGGCCCAATGGACCACACTGGTGCAGGCTGCCATGAGACCCAGAAGGCACAGGAAGTCCCGGAAATGATTGGGCAAAGGAGGAAAGGACCTCGGCCCTGTCTGCCGGGAGCCGGGCTCTGGCTTGAAGAGAGTCGAGCTCTGCCCCAATGAACTGAATCACCTGCGATGGCACGAGTTCCAACTTGGCCTCGTTGATGAGGAGGCCAATCTGAGAGCAGACCTGGAGGGCCAGATCCCTGGACCGCTCCACCTCCAACCTGGAGGGGGCTGCAATCAGCCATTGTCCAGGTAAGGGTACACCCGAACCCCTCGGCACCACAAGAATGCTGTCACAACTGCCATGCATTTAGTGAAGACCCTGGGAGATGGAGAGAGGCTGAAGGGCATGGCCCGGAACTCGTAAAGGGATCCCTCTGCTCTGAAGTGGAGGAATCGCTGGTGAGATGGACGGATAGGGATGTGAAAGAACGCATCCTGAAGGTCCAGAGAACAGAACCACACACCTAGTTCCAAGGATGGAATGATCTGAGCCAGAGTGACTATCCTGAAGGTGCGCAGCCTTAGGAACTTGTTCAGGTCGTGCAGGTCGAGAATGAGGCGCCAGCCCCTCGTCTGTTTTGGGACCAGGAAGTACCTGGACACAAACCCTGGGTCTGGAGGAGGGTCTGCCACCTCTATGATCACCTCCTTCTGAAGGAGCCAGGCAATGTCGGCTCAACGAGCCGACAGAGAGGCTGCAGAACCCATAGCCCCCCATGGGGCGACGGCTCGATAGGGAGTGAACTGCTCAAATTCCAGAGGCAGACCCCAGCCTACCACTTCTAACACCCAGCGGTCCATGGTAATAGCGAACCAGGCGGAAAAGAAGTGGCGGAGCTGTCCCTCCATGGGAGGAACCCGGGGAGGATCGACGAGGTTGGGGGCAACACCCCTCAACCCGTCACTGGGCAGGCTTGGAGGAAGGGCCCACAGAGGGACCTCCTGGACCCTTGCCTCCAGGCTTCCTGCTGGAGGAAGCGGCAGACTTGGCCTTGGGGCGCCAAGTGTGTGCCTGCTGGCACTGGTGCTGGTGTTGCTGGGCTGGACGTGCCGCAGGGGCGGAAGGGTCAAAGGGCTTACGTTGCTGCTGGCGACCTTTGTCCTTCTGGGCAGACGTGACCGAGTCCAAGGTGGCATTGGACTTCTTGATCCTCTGGAGATGGCCTTCCACTCTGGGCCCGAACAAGTCGGTGCCCAGGAAGGGAACGTCTGCAAGCTTGTGCTGGGTGTCCGCCGTGAAGGTGGAGATCTGCAGCCAAGCTCTTCGGTGCATGGCCACTGTGGCCACTACTGAATGGGCACAAGAGTCACCAATGTCCAACGAAGTCTGGAGCTGTTGTTTTGCCATTGCCCTTCCCTGATTCCGCACCTGCTTGACCGTCGTCTGAAGGTCAGCAGGGTGATGAGGAATCATCTCATCCAGGGAGCCCATAAGGGCGTGTGAGAAATGTGCCATCAGTACGGCCAAGCTAGCCTGTCAAAGGCCTAGGGAGGAAACAGCATAAACCTTCTGCCCCACGTAATCCAGCTTTTTGGATTCCTTATCGGGCGGTTTGTCCACGTCCCGAGCATTCCCAGGACACCGGAAAATGCTGTCGGTCACTAACCCCTCCGCAGAGGGGTGCTCCGAGAAACCGGAGAGTGAACCAGTAGGGACCGCATACTTGCAAGCCATCCTGGCCGAAGGAGTGGGACAAGATGCTGGCCGCTGCCACAACTCCAGGGCCGGGCCAACAATGGCTTCAGCCATCAGAAAGGCCTCTGTAGGGGAATCCCCTCGGTCCAGTATCTCCGTGAGGGGATACTTGGCCCATTTTGAAACAGGTTCGAGCTGCATCCCAATGGACTCTGAGATGAGCCGAAACAAACCCAAAAACGAGGATGGGCTCTCGTCCACTGACTGGCCTCTGCAGACTCCAGGTCAAGCAGCCTGGAGAACAGAGAGGCGTCATCATCAGACTCTGAGGAGTCTGCAAACAGCTGCTGAGCGCCTGAGCCACCCTTCACCTGATGAGGTCGATCAGGAGTGAAGGTGACCGACAACCCGTGGGGCAAGCCCTGACCTGACCGAGAATCCTTGGTCGGGGCCCCAGTCTTTGGTTGTGCAGGCAGAGGTTCCACCACAATGGGTGGAGCAGCCAGTTTCAGCCGAACAACCGGCACCGGGGCCGGCTCCTCGATCACTATGAGGGTTTTTTCCGGCCGCACCGGTGACAGCCACTTAATGGCCGGGGAAGGTGATAGAGTCGGTTTGTTACCGGTCAATAAGAGCTGCTGTCACATTAAATCCTCATAGCACAGACGCAACTTGCACCGGAGCCTATCCTCCGAAGAGGACGACGAGGTGAGCGGCGACGCCACTTTCCATGGTGCCGAGACCGCCGACATCAGCGGGACTGGCTGGACCTGCAAGAGGACCGAGACCTTCGGGGATTCCGAGGGTGGGTCAGAGAGGGGATGGGGGAAACCCGCTCCTCCCTCGGTACAGGGACCTTGACCAGGGACTTCGGCACAGGAGGCACAGGCAAGTCCTCGGTTTCCACCGGGGGAACCGGTGAAGTAGGGTTGTCAGCATCTCCAGTCGAAAAACCGTCTGACGGGTTGAGAAAAATCTCGACTGCGTCGATGGATATCTTGGCCGGCTGACCTGACAGGGACACCTTGAAGCCAGCGGCAGCAGCCGCAACCTTGATTGAAGTCGAAAGTCGACGGTCTGGTGAAGGGGATCTCTCCCGCTCCCACGAACATCGACGGTGGGACTTACCCTTAGAGTCCTTCTTCTTGGACCGACTGGAGTGTCCCAATGGTCCTTCTCCCTTGGTGGAGAGGGACTGACAAGGCTCCTTAAACGGAGCAGTGTAGGAGGAGCCCAAAGAGAGAAGGATAAATGCCACAGCCGAGGAGGAAGAAAAAGTGGCCTGGGCCGCCTCCTCCTCAAGGGCGATCAACTGCTCCAATTGTTCCATGGAGCCCGCCGTCGCAGACACCACCTAACGAGCTTCCTTAGACTTAACCGGTGGATACCATTTTTCAGGGTGCCTGAGAAGAAGTCTGACAGCGAGGTCCTCCAAGACCGAAGCTGAAAAGGACTCACACAGTTCACAAGCCTGTAAATCATGGCCAAGCCCCAGGCAGTAGACGCACGTGGAGTGCGGATTGGTCCGGGACATCTTCTGCCCACACGGGCACCGACGGAAGCAGGGAGTCAATTTGTCCATCGCAGCCATAAGGGAAGACGAAGACTGAAGTCTTGTAAATTTTAAAATTAGTTTCGGAAATTCCGAAGAGTGTGGATCCAGGCCTAAAATGCAAAGCGCTAAGGAGGGAACCTGAGCTTCCAAGCAGTAAGGAAGATCTGGCATCATGGGGTGGAGCCGAGGGTTTTACCACCTGGGTGGTTGGGAGGAGCCAGCTTGAAGACCTTCCAGCAAGATTTAAAGCGGCAAGGAACCTGCCAGACAGTGTGGCTTGAACAACATATCCACATCCCTAGAACTGTAGTTTTTGTAATTTTGATGTTAGTGCCAAAATTGGCCTGGAGGAGGAGCCCTTACTGTAACAGATAGCGCCTTCAGCCAACCGAACCTCTGGATTTACAAGGGAAATGCCCTGTGTGCCAAGAGACAGTGGATCAGTTAGAGTTAGAGGCTGAAGTGTGAACAGCCCGAGCTTTCGAGCAGCTGCTCCCAGAAGGAGCATAGGGGAATTGGCAGGAAGAGGCCTAACTTGCCCTCCTGCCACCTTCTCCTACATTGAACTGCCTGACTGCAGAAGTCGGACTTGTCCGATTCCAACCTGGGACTGCAGCAAGAGAGAAGAAGAAGTTTGTTAGTGCAACTTGCGATTTGGACCGAAGACTTGCTGCTGAAGCTATCGGCCCAGCTTGTGTGTGAGATATACTTGGGTTGAAAGGTTTATGCAGTAAAGCTGTTGATTTGCAACCGGACTGAATCCAAACTGTATGCAGAAGTAGTTACTGATTTAAATGTGCTGAATGTGTTTCGTGGGTCATGATTTGATACCCCCGAAAGAACCTGTTATGCCAGCTGGAGGCTTCACCAGCAGAAGATCCCGAACTTTACCAGACTTCTTATCCCGCCTGGGTCTTGCCACTCCGGCCAAGGCCACTACTCCATCACAAGAGATTGTCACGGCCAGAGACCGGCTCGAGGATCCAGCCCCTGCACAGCTACAACACGCAGGTTGCAGCCACCTGGAGGAAAGTCCATGAAAAAAAGGTGTGTCATGCCTGCTCTGCTTCCCTCAAGCTTTCCTGTCATCGCCACAAGGTCTCCATATCACCTGCCTTATAGCAGATTCCTGGTAGCGTGAGTACAAATCAGGGTAGCTCCCTGCAATGAAAGCTTAAATCATTTGTGGTACCATCTAATTGTCTTCATTTCTTGGGTTTGCAAAGGACTGAGCCAAGTGGCTCGGACTACAAATAATTTGGGTATTTTGCATATTAACTGCTTTTCTTTCCATCAAGGGCCCCTACCATCAGCTGCAATGCTGGCCACCCCCGGGCAACGTCTCCGGCTAGCTAGACTTACCATCCTGGGTACCCAGTGTTGTGTGACTATCAGGTCGGGACTAAGAGTGCATGCAATCACTGAACAAATTCAGTTAGCTAATCGTTTGCCTAGATTCATGCCCCTCGCTTGTTCATTACCCCTAAATACACCTGATTGTCTTGTTTTACGCTTAACCTGGCGCGTGTGCCTATTACTAGTTGGGTTACAGTGTTAAGATTGCACTGCTGTATTGCTAACATTATTTTACAGGGGGTCTCAAGGGAAGTTGCTGCAAGTCCAGCCCTGGCGGTAAGTGTGAAGGGCATGAGCATATTATTACTGTTTCCTACTGATTGTGAATTTACTACTGTGTTAGATACTAGGCCACTAGGAGGGTTGGTGGGTGGTTATAGCTTCCCAGAGGGCTATACCAGAGCAGATAAGCAACCGCAATACCACTTCTCTGGGTGGAGGCACCTTGTTAGAGATCTCAGGCCCCTTAACCTGTGCATATCTATACAGACAGGGGTAGTAGCCCTTAGAATAGCACCACCTAGGGGTTACACCATTTTAAGTAATTGTTAAGTAATTGGATAAACAGAATCCTTCATGATACAGGGAAGTAATTTGGGGCAAGTGTTGTTTTTTTTTTGTTTGTTTGTTTTTTTTTATCGCCTTGTTGCCCCGACCTGCCCCTATCAGCCTCCTTCCCCCAACCCTGTCAGCCCACTGTCCCTGGGACTTACTGATTCGCCCCTTGCAGTGCCCCACAGATTACCCCCTGTAGCAGAATGTCCTGGGTGACCCCGTTCCTGGGAGGTGTTTATCTCGGTTGTGGAACAACATGCCCAGAAGGCGGGTGCAGGTCCTGTGAGATGAGGAACCTTCATCTTGAAGGTCACGGTGGTTTTCTGATTTTTATTTTCCTGTGCCCCTCATCCCTCAGACACTCCAAGAGGCATGGGGGCTTGACGTGTGCCACACACTGACACCTTCTGCTGGGAGCATGTTCCATCCAAACCGCTGCTGAAGCCTGCACTTCCACCTATGGTCACCTAGGTGGTGGTTGCACAGCACAGCGGGCAACCCTCCCTTCCTTCCTGGAGAACAGCATCCATTGGGATGCTCAATCCTCCTCTCACCAGCCAACCCCCCAAGTGGCCTGGGCTCATTCCCGAACCTGGGTCACCAGCGTGGCAGCAAGTAAGGCACAAGTGACTCAGCCCTCCACACCAGCAGACCGGCTAACCTGGGAAAAGTTTGATAAGACAAACCCACACTCCACCCCAGGTTCGACGCACACCCCACCTGGGGTTCGAGTCATCTTCCATAGCTTCATACAGGGTACTGGTAACCTGGCTCATGGGGGCACAGGTGTCCTGGGCATGCCAGCTGTGAAGAGAGCTGAGTGTAGGTGCAGCACACTGCACACAGTGAACCAGGGTGCAAGTTTGCGGCATCCGGGGAGAGAAAGGCACTGAATGGAATGCCGGTGTGTGCTTTGTCACACTTATATACTGGTAAAATCCAATTTACTGTTTGAAAAGTGGAGCCTTCTGTGAGATCAACTCTCCTTGTAACTTATAGTTTAAACAACAGCTGTAGAGATGTGTTTATTCTCATCTGAAGGTTTTCCTTGTCTGCATACTACCACAGCCTGTGTCTGAATATTCTATTCGAAATAGTTCTCTTGGATACTGGAAAAAATGCCTTAATGATGGAATGTCAGCGGGGGGGGCAGCATTTTGGCAGGGGGACAGCATCTGTTGCTCAGCTGCCCATTCCTCCTTCACTGACTCAACTGGAATGCATTTACAGAAGGGCACCTGCCTCCGTAATTCCTCAATCCACCTGGCCTCTCCCAGGGAACCTGACTCCATAATTGCTTAATCCAGCTGGGCCTCTCCCAAAGACAAGTAGAAACAGAAATGGAACGTGCTGTACACATACCATTAGAAAATTTACTGGAGTACAGGTAAAAAAATCAAACTGATCACACACCCCTAGCCATTACATACAGCCCCATGCTGACACCCTTTCAGCAAATGATTAAAGAACTGTAACCCGTGCTGAGTGAAGATGAAAAACCTCAAACCTCAAGACATTTTCTCTGAACTATCTATTATTGCCCACAAGCAGCTGCCTATCCCTTCTAACATAATAATCCATAGGTAACTCACAGCAGATGAAAATACCAGTGAAATGAGAGGAACATCACGTAGCAAGATATAAAACCTGCCCCCACAAATGCATCCAGATCACCATCAAAACAGGACAGAATAGCACAAAAACATAAATGGATCCTACATGTCAGTCCAGCAATGTGGTTTACCTAATTCATTACAAAAAGTGCACAGATGGATGCTATAGAGGGGTGTAACCCCCCTACAAATGGGGGTTCCTAAAAGCCTCCTAGGAGCTTTCCTAAGTGTTCCCCCTGCCTGCTGATGTTCGGTGTTTAAGCCGTTTAAATGGCACTGTGAGTGCTTGTAGAGCCTCTACATGCTGTCTCTTTAAGAGCTGTCTGCTTGCAGACATAATTAGTGCTGATAGAGAGGGACTGGTGTTTCTCTGCTCGAATCCCACCTGAGCTGCGGTGTAATCGCTCCGTTTTGCAGTCGCTGAACGCCAAGAAAGGGTTTCCATCTGAAAGATGTAACTGTTTGTCTGTAATCCTTTAAAGCATTAGTGAAATTGCAGTTTGTCTAACCTGCCTTTATTGCAGCTGGGACTCTGTGTGTGTTGCCCCTCCATTTTGGACTTGAACTGCTGTGCTAGGCCAATTGGGTTAAGGGAGCCCTAAAATGGAGACTGCTTGGGCCAACCACAATTGGGACTCTCACTGGAGCCGGATTACAAGGGGAGTATATGGCTAGTGCTCATGGGAATTGTAGTTTGGGCCTTGGCACCTTTTTGCACCAACAGAGGGAGTTCTGAAGTGATTTGACAGCTGAACCCTCCACCTGGACCTGTTGGAACCTAAGGGAAATGCCCTGAACTGAAGCTGGAGAGGCAGATCATTGTTGCCTGTGAAAGGAGTAGGAACTCTGTATTTTTCTGCGGTGTACAGTTTGGCGGGAAGCACGTGAGAGGCCTTGAAGTCAGCTTGCAGCCGTTGTAAGCTATAGTCGGACTGAATCCGAGTTTTCTGAGGAGAAGGAAGGCTGAAGAGTGGATACCAGGCTCACCCTGTAGAAGACTGGAGATATTGCTGAATCACGCTCGGTCTGTCAGGAACTGAAACTGCTGTGTGTGCTCCCGGGTATTTTGCAGTAATTGCGATCGGGATCAAGGAGCAGCCTGCCTGGTATAGTATTTTCCTTTTAAATATGAATGTGCGTAGATCTTGTGGGGAATTGCTGTTTCTTGTCCCCTGTCCTGTGTGCTGTGTAGTGAAGCTGGAAGCGAACCCCAGCGTGTTTCGGACTAAATCCATTTGCTATCAACTGCCTAGGGGTCCAGCCACAAGGACCTTGCATCCATGCCTTGTTGTTTCTGGAAATCCAGAAGAACATCCACCATCAGGTTCTCAGCTTGGGTATTGTGAGTACAAATCAGGGTATTCCCCTGCAGCCTGTTTTCAATCACAAGTGTGTCATCTAATTCTTGTTGTTTCACTTCTTCATGGACTGAGCCATCCAACTCCGGATTACAATTGGGTGTTGTGCATATATTTTCTTCTACAGGGCCCCATCCATCTGCACCTGCCAGCCAACCCCGGGCAACGGACCTGGCTAGCCCCCCCCCCCAACCTGGGTACCCAATGTGTGACTTTTCAGACCCTGTATGTGTGCACAGTACTGTGATTTATTACTGCCAATTAACCTGATTTTCCCCCTCCCGTGTTCCATTCCCCTAAAATAAACCAGATTTGATGTTATTGAACTTTATACTGTCTGAAGTGTCAGTACCTAGAGAACAAGCATTGTATTGTGCTGTGTATGTTGTTTAACCTTGTTTTACAGGGGGTCCTCAGAGACGTGCTGCAGAATCAGTCTCGAGGGTAAGTGGTACCTTAAGAGTGAACAGTGTGTATATGTGGGGTATTGGGACTGTAACTCCTGTGTACTGGGTGAGCCACTGAAAGGAACCAAGGAGTCACGGTGTCCCAGAGGGTTGTGACCAAACTAGTCTAACCACTACAAACCCTGACCTCTGGGTGGAGGCACCCGTCATAGAACCTAGGCCCCTCAACCTGTCCATAGTCAAGCAGGCAGGGGTAGTAGCCCATGGGATAGCGTCACCTGGGGGTTACAGGGGAAACAAAACAGCCACTGCAAACCAGGATGAACCACCGGTGACACACAATATTAAACTAGGTCATCAGCACACCAGGACTACTGTTTCCCAGCCAAACTACTCTCTCCCTCTCAGACCTGTCTGTTCTAATAGTAAAAGGCAATACTAAGAGGCAATCTCAAACACACACAAGAGGGACGGACATGGTACATGAAATATAACAGGCTCAGTTGGGACATTGGATTTATGACTCCATAATACTCATTTGCATTACTAAGTGGTACTTTTTATAGTCATGCTGATTGCTTTTGCATGCACCTCCTTTCTAGTTTATTTTTTCTTCCTGTTCCATCTCCCCTGTACTTGCGTATTTCAGTCTATCCCCCTTTCCCGTGCTCCTGTCAGAAAACCTTTCAGTGCACCTATTCTGCCAGTCTCATATGGATATCTTAACACTTCCTCCAACGGCATCCCCGCACAGCTGAAACCTGTGTCCTCTCTGTTGTCTACCCACCCTCCCTATTAACAGTTCTCATCTTACCTACTGTAAACTATCCTGTCATAAAATATTTTGAAACAATGTAACTCTAAGTACAGCTTCATCATCTACTGTTCAGAATATTACTGAACTTGACGAAAGGACATGAGTGACCCGAAAACTTTTGTAATGTGGCATAAATCTGTGCGCTATTGTCCAACAGTTCTATTGGTTCAAATATACCAGGTGGTACATCTGCAACCATGGTTTAATTCCCACGTAGACCATGGTTTCTGATGTAGTACCTGAACAGTTCACCACACAAAGTTGTACTCAAATATTTCTGAATTCCCCACCCACCTGCCCAGCAGTCCGTCACTACAAACGCTGTTAAATTACTCAGTGAAACGCCAACTCCTAGCAGAACTATTACTAGCAGCAGTTGTGAAACAAGACAAAAACCAGCAAGGGAAAATCATCTTTCCAAATCACCATGCCCATCATCCTCAAATACAGAAATACCGAATAACAGCAGTATAGATCCTGACAGCAGAAAACGAACGTGTAAAAGTAAACCAAGCACCATCAGTGACAGTGCACACACCGACAACACGGCAGCATCAGATGCGAATAGTAGTACGAGCTGTGACTGTCACCCCTTTAATTTAACTAAATTAATGAATCATAGTGCTGTGAACTCCAATTATTATGCCAGCCCTCACAAAATGGACCCTGCTGAAGGGAACCAAAGTAACTATCAGTAAAACGTACCATGTTTTTTCCAGCATTGCAAATGTTTCCAAATTATACAAACATACAAAGAAGCCAGCAGATGAAGGCCATTTGGTCTAACAAGTCTGCTCATGTTGCAGGGTTAACAGCTTGAGCTACTGTCCCTGCCCCCTCTCCCCACTCCTCCCATACTCCCTACCAATGACCCTTATCCTCCCCTATACCTGTCCCAGCCTCTCTTAAAGCTGCCCACTGTCTTCAACGAGATTACTTCTTCTGGCAGCACATTCCAAGTGTCCACCACCCTCTCTGTGAAGAAGTGCTTCCTGACCTCCTTCCTAAACATCCCACCCTCCAGCTTAAGACTGTGCCCCTTCGTGTTATGGTTGCCACTCAGCTTAAAGAGACTCTCCTTATCAAACTTATTATCCCTTTCAAGTACTTGAAGGTCCCAATCACGTCCTCTCTCTCTCTCTCTCTCTCTCTCTATCCCCTATCTTCCAGGGAGTACATGTTCAGTGTCCTCAGCCTCTCCTCATATGCCTTACCCTGCTGATCAACTATCACCATTGTAACCCTCCTCTGGACCTTCTCCAGCAGGTTCACAGTGACACAGTGACAAAGTTCCACAGTGACACAGTGACAAAGTTTCACAGTGACACAGATTTTTAAAATGTAAAAATAGGTTTAAAATGTTTTAAAGCTATGTTTAGACACCGCTAACTCTTTGCAGTGGTGCTTTGCTTCCTCTGTACTGTTGTGCCTGCACAGAAATGTGACGTGCGTGTCATAAATGATCCCAGAATGCAGCACAGCACGAGTGGAGCAGCAGCATTTTCAAGCAGTATAGACATTAAAATGTGAGTTTTTCAAAAGTTTTGTAATCAATGTAGGAATTTGCAAGTTAAAAGCTAGTAAGGGAGCATATGTTAGCGGGCAATGTGTAACCACCATGATACTGCCAGTAGGAGTGTTCTGATTTTCTCACTGTTTGTCCAGCGTGGTTGATTCCTGATTATGAAACAATACAAAAATGTACTGTTTCTGTTGTCACTTATTGAACAAACAGTAGTAACTACAGTAAATGCCATGTTATAAGAGGATTAAGCCATTCAAAAGAATGGGTCTACTGTGGAATTAATCCATGGTTGGTTAGTTGGAGGCACTCAGCCTCCTGCCTCGTGCCCCAACCCCCCAACCATGGATTAATTCCACAGTAGACCCATCCTTTCTCGTGGCTTAATCCTTATGTGTATTACATCATCTTTGTAAAAGACATAGGTTGGGCCAATAAAAGGTATCAAATGTATCGAACTAACCGGCGACTCCTGTTTTCCAAGGACCAATATGGCTACAGTCTGCTATTAATCCAAAAGTGTGGTTCTAATGCCCACAGCTTCAACAGTTCTAACACCTACTAATGGTGCAGACCATGTGTCTAACACCCACAACTATAGCTGTTCTAATTTCCGCTATCAATCCAAAGCCATGGTTGTAACACCCAGAGCTTCAGTGGTTCTAATGGCCACTAGTCATTCAAAGCTGTGGTTCTAACATCCTCAGCATCAGTGGTTTTAATGCTCGTGACTACAGTGGATTCTTACCCCTGCTGTGATTCCAAAGCTGTGGTTCTAATGCCCACATCTCGTGTATCCTTGGTGCTGCTACTCAGGTTCACCATGGCTCAGACCTAATTGCTCAGTCTCGTCTCAATCTACTGATTGCCCTACAAGACCTGTGAGAAAAAAGCTGCCACAAAAAAAACTATAAACACCTTGATAGAACAGCTTGTAGACGTACTTAAGAACAAGTTCTTCCCACCCAGAACTGATCTACCTCCCACAGCCATAACATTAGCCTTTGTTGGATTCTTAACCGAGACCAAGGATCCGCATGTGGTTTCCTCCATACAAAGGGATTCTTCCTCTCCTCCGTATAGAGGTTATTTGTTCCGAGAGCTCGTCTGCTTTTCTATTTGAGTATTTCGGGCAGTCTAGTTTCCTTTAGCTCTGCTCCATGTACCTGGACACATGCTACAGAGTGGAACCGTGCAATTAAACCACCAAATTACACATTGCAGAAGTGTCTAGACATTATCGTTAGCTCAGTCTCGTCTCAATCTACTGATTGCCCTACAAGACCTGTGAGAAAAAAGCTGCCACAAAAAAAACTATAAACACCTTGATAGAACAGCTTGTAGACGTACTTAAGAACAAGTTCTTCCCACCCAGAACTGATCTACTTCCCACAGCTATAACATTAGCCTTTGTTGGATTCTTAACCGAGACCAAGGATCCGCATGTGGTTTCCTCCATACAAGGGGATTCTTCCTCTCCTCCGTATAGAGGTTATTTGTTCCGAGAGCTCGTCTGTTTTTCTATTTGAGTATTTCGGGCAGTCTAGTTTCCTTTAGCTCTGCTCCATGTACCTGGACACATGCTACAGAGTGGAACCGTGCAATTAAACCACCAAATTACACATTGCAGAAGTGTCTAGACATTATCATGGGTTGTCCCAGTGAACTGTAAATAACATTTATTACTCGTCATTGCTTCATCTGTGAAGCTGTTGCAAAATGGAGCCTCTCTTTAGAGTGTTTTGAGAAACAGAGAATGAAGATACACAAAACAGAGTACTATGCCATTCTAAGTGTAGTGTCCTTATTTATTTAATCCAGCCTGCATTTGTTGTGGGAGTGAATTGGTTATCATGACATGCTACAGGCTCTGCAACAGAAGAAACTAGGTCAGGACCAAAAAGACCTTTTTCCATATCACTGAACATGTATTGTAGTCTGATGCCTCGAAGGGTACCGCATTGTGTGCCTTTAATCAGTTCCACCTTCTTGAGATCCTATCTGTCAATGAGCATGGATCCTTGAGAGACAGCCTATTTAGCTGCACTGAATGGCCTTAATAATTGCTGTCGAGTTTCCATTTATGGGTTGTGTTGGAAAAAAAAAACATATATACAGCATAACAACTAAAACAAACTGGTTTACTGCTGCTGCTGGGCCACTTCCTCAATGCAGCCTGCGACTTGAAAGATGAAACTAGCTTTGTAGCTACTGCTATTTATGCCCTCTCATCTCTGGTCAGCCCCGTTCTGCTTGGCCATCCCAAACCCATCACCCTAGCATTCCCCAGGACTTACCTTCACCCCCAAGAGTTTTCCCAGAGCTTGACCCCCTCTGATGGGGGCAGCGGAGACACCCCAGACTCTGCTGAAGAATGGCTCTGGTGTGTGTGGAAGTGGTGGCTGAGGAACCAGATCCGGGGCATGTGGGCATCTGACGTCATCCTGCCGGCCAGGGAATTATCTCTTGCTCCCTTCTTCCCCTAGGATGTCAGCAGCAAGGGTGCACAAGCACGTGTGCATGCAGGTGTGTGCGGCACCAGCTGACGTCCTCCACCCATGACCCACTCAGGACTACACTGTCACCTGTGGTCATGCAGGTGGCAGTATAGTAGAGGGCCAGCTGCTTCCCTCCCTGGAGGAGGATAGAGTCCCCAGGACACTCAGTCCTCCTTTCTGTAGCTGGCCCCTGACAACCCGCGCTCATTCCTGAACTTAGGGCACCGGCATCACGGGCAGTAGCACTACTGCTGTGCCAATGGGCCAGCAATCTTTAATAGACACTTTTTTTCCCTGACATTATTTATCCTCCCCAGTCACAGGTGGGACCTCCTTTCACCTGCTGCCAATGTGTCCTGTTCCTGTCTGACTGAGATTCTGCCATCCTTCCTCGCAGGACCCCCAGCCTACCCGCGACTCATCACTGTGATGCCTCCCTGGCTTGCCCCACAGAGCCGGGTAGGCCTTCAGCTCCACAGCATTTCTTCCCCACATCAATCTGGCCACCCAGGGCAGAGGTGAAGACTGATGCTATCCACAGGAGGTGGTGGCTTGAGTCCAGTGTGGGATGTGGTGGGCCGGCGGAGGTTTCATACTCTCAATCCTGCACCAATTTTCCCTTTTTTCTCCCTGTCTCCCATCAGAAGCACACACTGGGATTGGCTGCCAGTGAGGCCTGACACAGCCAACCCATGGATGCTCTCCAATGGTCCCTCCTACCATTTGCGTATCCCATTCACCACCACCTGCATTCACCCAAGTAGCCATAAAGCAGTGAGATGCAACACCTTCCCTCCATGGAGTAGAAGAGCGTGCTGTTGGATGCTCAATCCTCCTCCCCCTGGTCGTCCCAAAGACGACCCAGCCTCATTCCTGAACCCAAGTCATTGGCATTGCGAATGGTAGCGCTGCCACTGTGCCAGCGAGCTGGCTAGGCACTTTTTCTACCAAGGGTGTTCCCTTTTGCCTGTTCATCCCACCTTCAGCTGGAACCACCCAGCCTGATCACCCAACTTCCCTAGGACTTATCCCCAGCTTTCACACCTTACCTTTTGTGAGGGGGTCTCAATGGCAGACCCATACCACAGGGTAGCAGAATCCAGTTGCTGGGGTTGACTGTTCAGTGGTGCCAGGCTTGCAAGGGTATGGGTCATTTTCCATCTCTGTTTGTCTCCCCTGGAGCTCCAATATGCAGTGACATGCATGCTTTTGCATGTTCAAGGCATGTCCACTCACCCGTTGGTAACTCCCACCTGTGTTGGAGCTCCAAGCTGTGCTGACACCCACCTTCTGCTGTGTGTCACTTAAGCAGCAGAGCTGCCAAACCCCTTGTGTTTTTTCCTTATTTTCTTCCCCGACCCTGCCCACCTCCCAGACGTCGGGCCATGCGCTATCAAATGTTGCATGCACTAGTGTGCTCCTGCAGAATTTATTCATTTATTGGAGAACTGGTAAATGGGAAAGGAACACTGAGCCATGCCTCGTCTCCAGGTGTGACCGGGGTGGGGGGGGATGGGAACTACACTAATAAAAACATACGCAGTATTAATGACTGATACAGTTGCACATAAAAATGAAGCAGAATAGAGTAAATATACTATGAATGGCTTTTTTATTTTCTCCCCGTCCAACCAGCCCCCTTCTACCAGTCCCCCCAGTCCTATCACCCCGGTGTCCTCCAGGGCTTACTTTGTCCCGCATCTGCCCCCAGGGCTTGCCCCCCCCCAGTGGGGTCAGTGGGGTTCCCAACCCCTGCTGTCAATCTAGATCCAGTTTCACTGGACAGGGCCTGAATAGCTAGGTGTGGGGCCTGCGGGGGACCAGTGTCATCTTGCTGATCGCACATTTTTCACAGTTCTTAGGGGGAGGGGAATGTGGATATGCAATGCCATCAAGATGCACGTTGCATGTTCCCACATGATGTGCATCGACAGCCACTGTACTTTCATGCGCACCTGGCAGCCCCAGACCACCTACCTCTAGCCTCTGCTAGAGGTCAGGTAAGTGCCAGGCTCTGCATTCCCCCACCCCCTCTAGAGGAGAAGAACAGTCCCTTAGATGTTCGAGCCTCCTCACCCAGCCAATCCTATAATGTCCCGAGTTCACCTCCAAAGCGGGGATGTCAGCGCCGCAAGTGGTAGTGCTACCACTGCGCCAATGGGCCGACCCTACAACGAGTGGCTTTGTTGTGCAAATAAAGAGACCAAAGCAGGAGGAGTGAATGGCAGTGCAGAGGTAGAGAAGGACGGAGGCTGACACCAGCCGAGGCAGAACCCAGGAGGAATGAATGGCAGTGCAGATGTAGAAAAGGAAGGAGGCTGACATCGGCCGAGGCAGAACCCAGGACGAATGAATGGCAGTGCAGATGTAGAGAAGGAAGGAGGCTGACACTGGCTGAAGCAGAACCCAGGAGGAATGAATGGCAGTGCAGATGTAGAAAAGGAAGGAGGCTGACACCGGCTGAGGCAGAATACAGGAGGAATGAATGGCAGTGCAGATGTAGAAAAGGAAGGAGGCTGACACCGGCCAAGGCAGAACCCAGGAGGAATGAATGGCAGTGCAGATGTAGAAAAGGAATGAGGCTGACACCGGTCGAGGCAGAACCCAGGAGGAATGAATGGCAGTGCAGATGTAGAAAAGGAATGAGGCTGACACCGGCCGAGGCAGAACCCAGGAGGAGGCCCAACAACAGGGACAGTATGGGCTCCAGCAGGAGAATCAGAAAGAGAAACGACAGGACCAGGTGGGGGTGGGAAGGAGTCTTAGCTGGTGCCTAAAGGAGACAGGGAGGAGGAGGAGGAGGAGGAGAGATGGATAGAAGAGGATAGCAGGTTCCAGAGGGAGGGAAGGCAACAGCAGAAGGGCGACTGCCCCAGCAGAGGCATGAGGGTGGGAAGGGAAAAGGTGCAAGGATCCCTGGAGCAGAAGGAGTATGAGGCAGAGAAAATGGGATAAGAACGAAAGAGGCAAGCTCCTCAGCCTACCACAGGGGTCGCTAGTGTGGATGATCCCGATGCCATCGGCCCCAGGCTACCCAGCTGGCTTCCTCGTTTGCTCCTGAATGTGAGTCAACAGTGTGGGAGCACAGTGCTTCCTTCTGGGCCATCGGGAGGCCCTTATTAGGACATTGTTGTGTTTGTGTTTGGCTGTCGAGCCAGGAACATACAAATACCTCAGGGACAAGGATTTGAGATCTGCTATTTTAGCAACTGCATGACTTTTGGGTTGGGAGTTGTTTGAGCAGTTACTTACTGTTTCAGTTAAAGTGCACCACTTCCAGCCAGCCAGCTGCAAAAGTCAATGAGCCTGCACCGACTGAACACTGGTACCCAACAGCATTTAAGGGAGTTCCCTTGCATGTTAACAAGGGAAATTATGGCACAAGGCTGGAGAAGGTATCGTCTTGCAGTACCGGAGGGAACATCTTACACTGTGCTGTATGTTCTGGTGTTTGGGCGGGATGAATGTGGGGGCTGTGACTGGAAGGGCTTTTTTCAGTGATAACTTGGAAATCTGTTTGTGGCCACACCTGAACAGCGCATGTAGTAGCATGCCTACACAGGACGCCAGAAGACCAGGCCATTTGCCACCTGATTACCTTATTTGCTTTAACTCTTTAAGGTGCATTTTGTTGGAAACTATTTGCTGTTATTGTCTGTAAAAAAAAAAAGTACACGCTAACTAGGGAAACAGTTTGCCACTGTTTGGGCTCTGCGGGAGGAGTGACCAATATGGGGAGGTGGGCAAGTACTACATACCGAGGGGTTGTACTGACCAGTCACCAGACCCATTTAAATCTTTCTCTGAGTGGAGGCCCTGCACTGTTTCTAATATCTGGATATGAACCCCCATCTCTGGCTAAGGGGAACACAAACACAGGAGCCAGCAAAACATCTGTGGTGACTTGGTGGCATAGTAAGGCAGTGGCACCCCACCACCAAGCCAGGTGGAAGGAAACTCACTTTACAGCTACCTTAAACATTAAAAAACAGTTTTATTTATTAAGGTAGTTTGCTACTGATGCAGTAACATGGAGGGTTGAGGCACCTCACCTCACCTGCTGCCACACCAGCAACCCGGGATCAAGAATGGACCTGGAATGTTGGGGGCGGTTGGGGCAGGAGAGGAGAGGAGAGCACATCCAGAGGACTTCTCTCCTCTCCTCTCCTCTCCTGGGGAGGGAGGGTTACAGCATCCAGTGTTTGCGTAGCCCCTAGTGTTGGCTGGAGTACAGCAGCTAGGGACTGTCTGGAGGAGGGCAGAGTGGCAGCTGCCAATGTCCCACATGTGGTAGCATGCATGGGGACGTCTGGGCAGCACTGCACATCCAGTCTGCACTGAAGCGGAGAAAATGAGAAAATGGATCCCTGGGCAGCCATTGACTCCCAGCCACTCAATAGCCCCGCACCCGACAAATACCCAGGCCATGATGTCTTTGCACGAGGGGACATCCTTGAGGGAACGAATACCCAGGCCATGCTGACTTTGTACGAGGTAAGTCCTAGGCCACTCTGTCCTTGCATGAGGGTAAGTCCCAGGCCACACTCTGTTTGTGTTAGGATAAGCCCCAGGCCATGCTGTCTTTGCACTAGGGTAAGTCCCAGGTCATACTGTCTCTTCATGAGGATAAGTTCCAGGCCATGCTGTCTTTGTGTAAGGGCAAGTCCCAGGCCACGCTATCTTTGCATGAGGGTAAGTCCCAGGCTACACTCTCTTTGTGTGAGAGTAAGTCCCAGGCCATGCTGTCTTTGTGCGAGGGTAAGTCCCAGGTCATGCTGTCTCTTCGTGAGGGTAAGTCCCAGGCCACGCTGTCTTTGCACTAGGGTAAGTCCCAGGTCATACTGTCTCTTCATGAGGGTAAGTCCAAGGCCATGCTGTCTTTGCACAGTTGTAAATCTCAAGCCATGCTGTCTTTGCATGAGGGCAAGTCCTAGGCCATGCTTTCCTTTTGTCAATAAAAGTTTATTAAATTTCAAGTAAAATATACACTATGCATCAATGTTGTCTTTGTACAGAAAAGTGTTTGTCATGAAATACATACTATTCAACAGTAATACTACTATACAATAATAACAATAAATCACATCAACAGTTACATATGTAACACATTTAAACTGTTGACTGGACTAAAACGGCTACCACATTTCTTTTTTGATATTTTAAAAAGAAAGTTAAATACAAGCCCCTAGGGCTAATTCAAACCAAATGGAATTATGGTCACTGTTCCCCTGTGACTCCCCTATCTCACAGCTCCTACCACCTCAGAGTTTGTGAGCACCACACTGAGAACTGCAGTCTGCCTGGTGGGCTCCTTAACTAACTGTAGCAGTAGACAGTCCTGGAAGGCATCCAGTGGCTCCTTAACTAACTGTAGCAGTAGACAGTCCTGGAAGGCA
Source organism: Neoceratodus forsteri (assembly GCA_016271365.2). NCBI lineage: Eukaryota > Metazoa > Chordata > Ceratodontiformes > Ceratodontidae > Neoceratodus > Neoceratodus forsteri. Next base: position 7,623,966 of record JADMNL010000026.1, read on the forward strand.
TCCAGCGGCTCCTTAACTAACTGTAGCAGTAGACAGTCCTGGAAGGCATCCAGCGGCTCCTTAACTAACTGTAGCAGTAGACAGTCCTGGAAGGCATCCAGCGGCTCCTTAACTAACTGTAGCAGTAGACAGTCCTGGAAGGCATCCAGCGGCTCCTTAACTAACTGTAGCAGTAGACAGTCCTGGAAGGCATCCAGCGCCCTTAGCTAACTGTAGCAGTAGACAGTCCTGGAAGGCATCCAGCGGCTCCTTAGCTAACTGTAGCAGTAGACAGTCCTGGAAGGCATCCAGCGGCTCCTTAGCTAACTGTAGCAGTAGACAGTCCTGGAAGGCATCCAGCGGCTCCTTAGCTAACTGTAGCAGTAGACAGTCCTGAAAGGCATCCAGCGGCTCCTTAACTAACTGTAACAGTAGACAGTCCTGGAAGGCATCCAGCGGCTCCTTAACTAACTGTAGCAGTAGACAGTCCTGGAAGGCATCCAGCGGCTCCTTAACTTGCTGTACCAGTAGACAGTCCTGGTAGGCATCCAGCAAGACCTGACGACTGGTGCTCCTGGCCACTGGAACATCCCAGTCGAAGTCTGACAGGTTCGGATCACCCACCTCCACTACTGCCCCATTAGCTATCCCTCTTTCTAGTTCTTCCCTGAAGTCTTTGTCCCTCTCCTCCCTTTGCCCTGGCAGTCTGTAGATCAGTTCCACCAAGCCACATCGACAGGAATTCTGTCAGTGGGCATTGCAGCGATGGCACAATGCCAACAGTCGGCATTGTGCCGTCAGGAGAACCAAGTTTTTTTTCGGGAGCTTTGCCCCATGCACCCACACACTACTGATTACCAACTCCGAGTTGGAGTTGTTTCGGGGAGGGTGCAAACACCTTGGAGATAGCAGTGTCAGAACATCAGCGGACCATTATAGCGAACAGCCGATTCTGTTGCTGCAATGGTCGTTGCTGTTGTTCTGTCGCTGCGGCAACGGTATACATTGTAGATCACCCCCAAGCACAGTTTCTTGCCTGAGCCTGCCATGAGTTGCACCCACAACGACTCAGCCTCCCCATCACTACCCTGATACACCCATCTTCTGTCATCTTTATGCCCTCCTTGACATAAAGGACTAATCCTCCCCCTCAACCTGTTCCTCTGTCCCTCCTGAACATCGAGTACACAGGGATCATCACTTCCCAGTCATTGTTTTCTGAAGCCCATGTTTCCATTATGGCCACAATGTCCACCTCAGTGTCTGCCATCAGCACCTGGAGCTCACTGATTACCTGGCATTAAGGTATACCCCCTTCCATCTGACCCCAATCCTGCTTTTCCACTATCCTTGTGCTTTGCATGTCCTCTCATCCCTTGTTTTTACTGGTGCTTGCACCCTTTGCATTCTCCCTATCCAGAGTCTCTTCACCTAGTGCAGTGAGAGCCACAGCTTTCTTTGTATCTGCTATACTGCTACAAGCATTTGGATGTGAGGGAGTACTAGCTATTATACAATGGCTCAAAGGCTTGAAAAATACTGGATTCTGATTGTCTGGCTGGCACGATTTACACGTTGTAAACTGTAGCATTACCAATGGTAAAAAGTGCCAGCCAGCCACATCTGCCAGCCCCACTATGTGAAATACTTACAAGCCCAAAAAAACAAACAGAAAAGCTGCCATGTCGACTCGCTCCTAAATGGCAGTCTCCAGCTCCCGGTACAACACTCCCCAATGACATCTACATGCATGATTTCTATTTTTTTTTTAAATCAGAAAATATGTACCTCCTCAACTCTAGCACCATGATCCCCTCAGCCTCCAATTGCAAGACTGCCAAAGACAGGTGACCGATAGGGCAGTTACACTGTACAGGAACCCTGCATCCAAACTATCCACTGCTGCTGCTTACCCGAAACGATACAGCAGCAGCGCCCTGCCCATACCTCCCACCATGTCCGTTTTGCTAAAGATCTGTTTTAAAACTTTGAGGAATTCTAAAGTAGGAAAAGTGTTTTTTAAGGAAAAGTAAGGGCTAAAACTTGTACCGCTCAAGACCGCAAAGTGGAGCTGTAATTCTGCATATGCGACTATGCATATGCATATCCCCTGAGTTATGCATATTCAATAGCGCAAGCCCAGTATCACAGATCAGCTTTTTGGATATAAATTTTACAACTTCTAGTCCTTGTTTTTCATTAAGAATGAGTTTCCCTAGTGCAGAATTATTCCAGCTTTTAAAATATATCTTTAGCAAAATGAACATAGTGGAAAGCGAACTCAAGCCTCCTGTGGCTTCAGCGCCACACTGAACCACCACTATTACAGAGTCTTCCTGCTATGTGCCACAGATCAGATGGGGGCACCGAGGGAAGGGGGTGCCATTCCATTCTCAGGCACACAGAAATGATGAACCAGATGTTTGTGGCACAGATGAGGGGGGTCTCAGTCCATTAGCAGGCCCATAAATCAGGAAGCTAGGACACAGTCTCCCTAGCAACAAGGAACTATTTTCTAGTGGAGCAATAAAATCAATGTTTTTTTTTTTCCACTAAAAAAAGGCAACATTGTATAATCGCAACTCCAGGGTGTGGGTGATGCTGGGATTTACCCACTTCTGCTGTGGTTTACTCACTCAGCCTGTGGCCTCGTGACCGAACCACACTAGGCGAGGGTAAATCCCAGCATAACCCACACCCTGTCATGGTATATTGCTTAAAGATTCAAACAACATGAAGTCTTGCTGTATTCTGACATAATGCAGTTAGCCCCAGCACTTGAACTGCCCCGGAGAGGAAAGAGTTAACTCTAAGCAGAAGCATAGAATGTTGAGCTCGAGCTCGGTTTTCAAACCTCTGTCTGTGGTACTTCCTAGTTTAACCGTCAGATTCTTTACTCCGCCTAACAATCAGTTCGGTAAAAAGTAAAGCGTTCGGTTTTAAAACTGCTATTTGTTATTTTTCGGATTTCCAGCCTCTGTCTACGGTACAGGTAGTGTGGTAGATAGGTAGTGACTGTGTTTGTTTGGGGAAAAGAGTGTAGAAATTGTTTTTTCCTGTTTCTTTTCGGTCAGTCCGGTTTGGAACCGATCTTGTAGTCTCTGACTAATCTTTCTCTGGGATTAGAATGGTGTTCTGGTACCGATCGGTTTCAAAAGAACCAGTGTTTTTTCTGGTTCTTTTTCAAAACCCGTGACACTGTTTGTAACCAATCGGTTACTGCATTACCTGGCTTGAAAGCTGCAATAGGGTAATTTGTTAGGTTGGCCATGTCTGAGAAACCCAAGAAGAAAACTGGTCCCACTGGGTTTCAACACTGTACTGAGTGTGGGGAGGCCTTTGCTAAGGCTGACCCCCACCTCATCTGTGTTTATTGTCTAGGGTTTGACCACCTCAAGTCAGACTGCCAAATCTGTAAAAACTTTCCTAAATCCACTCTAGAAAAAAGACTGAGTAGGCTGAAGGAAAGGGAGGCCGAGAAGTCCGTAGATCCAGATGGCCAGCCTGGTTCGGTTGCGGCCGAACCTGAGGAGGTGCCTACTGACCTAGGCGATACCTCCTCAGGCAAAAAGAGAGCTGACCCCGAGGAGTCGGTTCCATCAAAAAAGAAGCGTAAGTCTGCCGGTTCGGATCCTGTATCGCATTCTCCAACCGCAGACAAAATAGCCAAAGCAATTAGCATTGTTCAATCGCTTAGACCGGTTCCATCCAAACCGGTACCGCTGGTTAGGCAGTCGGTTCAGTCGGATCTGTCTCCTCCAGATTATGATCCAGATGCTTATTATGAGGAGTGGAAGGGAGACGAAGACTATCCCGGTGATGATGATGATGATGACAAGGGGGGTCTGGATGTGCCCATTCAACAGGACATCTCCCCAGACAGGCCCTTGGGTGTCTCTCCTCCCAGGCTCTCTGAGTCCCCTTCACATTTTTTGTTCTACAGAAAGGAGGCAGAAACCCTGCAGCTTCCCTTGGTTGAAGCTGCAGATGAGGAAGAAGAGTCTGATTTTGTGGAAATGATGGACATCCCACAGTCCAAAAGGCTGTCCATCCCTCTTCATAAATCCTTGGGGAAACAGACACACAAAATTTTACAAACTCCTAATTTAATACCTCCTGTGGACAAGAGAATGGACAGGAGGTATATGTTATCAGGCTCAGCTGCGGAGTTCCTTTATAGTCATTGCAGCCATGTTGGGGTAGTGCAGGCTGCAGCTTGTGACAGGGCTAACATTCCTTTGGTTTCACACACCCCCGGATAAGGACTCCAAGAAAGTGGATGCCATGGCCAAAACAACAGTGTTTGGCATCCTCTTTGGGACTCAGGCAGGCTACGTATATGGCCTACACAGCTAGGTGCGAGAAATCCAGATGGGATATGGTTCTGGAACTGGCTAAACAGGCCTCTCCCCAGCTAGCCAAGGAGCTGGAGGAGGCGGCTGCTGATGGAATTGAGGCATCAAAAAATGCAATTTCATGCTGCTGTGGACTCCAATGATGTGGCATCTAGAGTCATGGCTACATCTGTGTCTCTCAGGAGACATGCTTGACTCACATGTACTAGTCTTTCACAGGATACCCAGACTAAGGCTATAGATTTTCCTGTAGTGGGTAACTCTCTGTTTGGGGAGCAAACAGAGGCTTACATGAAGAAAATGGATGAATACAGGACCACGTACAGGAGTGCACAGGCCAAGGAAAGGCAAGCCACTCCACAAAAGCAGCAGTCTAGGGGCAGAGGCAGGCCCTTTCACAGGCCTTTTTACCAAGCCCAGGCCTCCTCTCCCTTCCCACAGAGGGGGTTCTTCAGAGGGAGGGGCAGGAGGGGGGATGAGTAGGCCTGCTCCCTCCTCCTCTCAGTCTAAGGCTCCTGCCAAGCAGACACCCTGATGTACCAGCCTGGGTTGACTCCCCATTTCCAGTAGGAGGCAGGCTAGCTTACTACTTCGAGGCCTGGAAGTCTGTGACTTCAGACAAATGGGTCCTGGAAGTAGTAAGCCAGGGACTGGCCCTCAGCTTCAAAAAGCTCCCAAAAAAGAGGGCCAAGTCTTTTCCACCTGCATCAGCCTCAGAAACCATTGCACTAGAGGCAGAGGTTTCCTCTCTTCTAGCTCTCAGAGCTGTAGAGAAGGTTCCTGCTCAACACAAGGGAAGAGGACTGTACTCCAGGTACTTCCTTACCCCAAAGAAAACAGAGGAGTGGCGACCCATCCTAGACTTAAGGTATCTGAACAAACACATTTTAAAGCCAAAATTCAAAATGGTAACTCTGGGAATAATCCTTCCCTCTCTAAGGCCAGGAGAGTGGTTATCATCTCTGGACCTCAAGGATGCCTACTTCCATATTCCTATCAGGTGCTCCCACAGAAAATACCTCAGGTTCGAGTTGCCTTCAGGCCATTACCAATTCAGACCCATGCCATTCGGCCTAACATCAGCTCCAAAGGTGTTTACAAAGTGCCTTGCAGTAGTGGTGGCTTACCTCAGAAGACAGGGTATCACCATCTTCCCATATCTGGATGACTGGCTCATCGTGGGTCAGTCATCTCTACAGGTCAAGTCAGCTCTACAAACTACCCAGGACATACTCAGTTCCCTGGGTTTCTTCTCAGTCTTCCAAAGTCTGTCCTTAAACCAGTTCAACTTCTCACCTTTATAGGCATAGAGTTGAACACTGTACAAGCAAAAGCTTTCCTTTCCCTGGCAAGGGTGAAGGCCCTAGTGGATCTCACTTCATCCTTTCGACCTCAGGTCTCCCACCCAGCAAGACAGTTCCTCCAGCTTCTGGGCCACATGGCAGCTTCCACTGCAGTGGTGCAGGGGGCAAGGTTCCAGATGAGGGACATTCAGTTTCACCTAAGGTCCTTCTGATCTCAAAAGAAGGATTCACTTACCAAACTGATTCAGGAAGAAGTAGGCTGCTGGTTAACTAGGATCTGCAGCTTATCCATTAGGTAGGGAAATGGGCAGACTGGGTGGGCCAAGCGGTCCTTATCTGCCGTCAAATTCTACGTTTCTATGTTTCTATGATTCCAGTTACTCAGACTCTAGTCCAAGCTCTCCAGTGGTGGCTGGACCAGGACAACCTCAGACAAGGGGTTCCATTTCTCCCTCAAGTCCCATCAGTAGTTCTAACTACGGATGCTTCTCTTCTAGGTTGGGGAGCCCACCTGGGACTCCTGATAGCTCAAGGGGTCTGGTCTCCACAGGAGTCTCTCCTTCATATCAGTCTCCTGGAGCTCAGGGCAGTTTTCCTAGCCCTTCAGAGCTTCTCAGATTCAGTCAAGGGCAAGGTGGTTCAAGTCAGAACAGACAACACCACCACAATGTGGTACATCAACAAGCAGGGAGGCACTCGGTCCTTGGCCTTGTGCACTGAAGCCATGAAGCTGTGGTCTCTGGCCTATTCTCTTCAGACTTCTCTGGTAGCAGTTCACCTTCCAGAGAAAGACAATGTACTAGCAGATGCTCTGAGCAGAATTTCACAGGTACATCACAAATGGTCCCTGGATCCTCACATCCTGAAGGTCATCTTCTCCAGGTGGGGCACTCCAGAGACAGATCTCTTTGCAGCACCGGACAATCATCAACTTCCTCTATTTTGTTGCAGACCTCCAGTCCTGGGGATGGTACCCCAGGATGCTCTCATTTTGGACTGGAAGGGCAGGTTTCTCTATGCCTTCCCTCCCTTCCCTCTGCTGTTCAGAGTTTTGATCAAGATTAGGACTCAACCCTGCACAGTGATACTAGTGGCTCCAGATTGGGCCAGACAGCCTTGGTATCCTCTACTACTGTCCTTGTCGGTGTCACATCCCCTGTCTCTGCCCAGGACATACAATCTCCTGTCCTCCTCCCAGGGGCGGATCTGTTACCCCAATCTCCAGTCTCTCAATCTCAAGGTCTGGCTCATGAAGAGTTAGAATATGCAGCACTACATCTCTCTCAGGGAGTTCTGAATATTCTGAAGGTCTCCAGGAAACCTTCCACTAGGAAAACTTACAATTCCAAATGGAAGAGGTTCAGTATTTGGTGCTCTCAGAAAGGCATCGTGCCTGATTCTGCAGACATTTCCACAACCTTAGACTATCTAGTTCATCTGAATAGTCTAGGCCTTAAGCCTGCTACTCTGAAGGTTCATCTAGCAGCTGTCTCTGCATTCCTTTCAGCAGGAAGGGGCTCTTCCCTGGCTTCTCATCCTGTTTTCAGAAAGTTTTTCAAAGGTCTGGTTCATATTAACCCTCCCTTTATGGAGCCTACTCCGCCTTGGGATCTTAATGTCTGCATTGCTCAACTTATGCAGCCACCCTTTGAGCCTCTGGCTTCGGCCGAATTGAAGTACTTGACCTGGAAAACTGTGTTCCTGGTAGCTACCACTTCTGCCAGGCGGATTATTGAATTACAGGCCCTGTCAGTTGAACCTCACTTCATTTCCTTCCATAGGGATAAAGCGGTTCTAAGAACCAATAGGAGGTTCTTGCCCAAAGTGGTATCGGGTTTTCATCTGAACCAGTCTATATGTCTCCCTGTGTTTTTCACTGATCATTCTTCTTCAGGTGAAAGAAGGTTACACAGTCTGGATGTTAAGAGGGCCCTTAGCTACTACATAGAGCATACTAAGGCACACAGAAATGACTGTTTTCAACTGTTTCTCACTTATGGTGAAGTGGGGAAAGGTAAGCCTGCCACTAAAAGAACTATAAAGAACTACTGCCAGGTGGATTGTTTCTTGTATACAAGTCTGCTATGACAAATTGGGTAGAACACCCCCTTCAGGCATGAGGGCTCACTCGACTAGGGGTACAGCTGCTACTCTAGCTGCGGCCAAAGATATACCCTTGTTAGAGATCTGTAAAGCAGCCACCTGGAAAATGGTACATACTTTTACCAAGCATTACTCCCTGAGCATCCAGGCTAGGAGTGATGCTAGGTTTGGCACAGCAGTTCTGCAGAGCCTCTTCCCAAAGTAGGTTCTGCATTCCCTCCTCCATAGGGAACTGCTTGGTAGTCTGCATTATGTCAGAATATAGCAAGACTTCATGTTGTTTGAAGAAAAAATTACTCACCATAGTAATGTTGTTTCTTCTAATGGAGTCTTGCTGTATTCAGACCTCCCCCCACCGCCTCCCCTCTCAGAACCTGGTTTTTGGGAAGTGGGCTGGCAGGTACAGTGTTGACCTCAGGGGTATACCTTGTACGCTTCCTCTTGGGTTGGGTGGATGTTGTTGTTATTTTTTCTGGTGTTTTAAAGATAAATATTGTCACTACCTTTCCTCCTTGGGTTCTCGACTTGAGTCTTTTGGGCCCAAAAAGTCTTTGCCCTTTGGCTATATGTTGAACAATTTCCATACTATAGTATGTTAGTTAGTGTGCTCGTAAGAATCTGACGGTTACACTAGGAAGTACCACAGACAGAAGTTTGAAAACCGAGCTCGAGCTCAACGTTCTATGTTTCTGCATAGAGTTAACTCTTTCCTCTCTGGGGCAGTTCAAGTGTTGGGGCTAACTGCATTATGTCAGAATACAGCAAGACTCCATTAGAAGAAACAACATTACTATGGTGAGTAATTTTTTTTTCCCTTCCTCTCCCCTGCCATTGAGGTTCCCCTAGACCCAATCTCTCCATAGTCAGTTTAAACGTTCAATATAGACGTCAAATTTCTGCCACATCGCGCAGTGCCCCTCTCTTGTCAGGTGAAGTCCATCACCTTTGAAGAGCCTTCTGTCCCAGAAGTCCCCCCAGTCCCCAACAAATTGGTACCCCTTATCCTTACACCATCCCTTAAGCCATTCGTTAAACTCCTCTATCACTTCCCTCCTTATCCTATCTGCCCCACATAGGAGGACTTTGGAAAAGGCCAGGGAGGCCTGGTGTGCTGCCAATCTGTCCCCCAGTCTATGAAACGTCTATGTCACCATTTCCACCAAGTGGTTTGCCAGATCATTGGTACCCAGGTGTGCCAGAACCCCCTGCTCCCTGTCCACTATCCTCTCTATCCAGTCTAAACCCCGGATGGCAGATGCCCCAGGAAGCCATCGGACCATTTCCCTACTGTCCATCCCCCTTCCCCCACCCTCTCTACCCCCCAATCACTGAGTCACCACCACTAAGACTCTCCTGGCAGACTTGATCCCCTGGGTGCCAACACATTCCCTTTTCCTTTCCCATCAACTGTCCTGAAGACCTCCCTCCCCCAGTAGAGTCAGGTGCCTGAACCTCCTCTAGGGGTGCAAAGTTATTCGTCATGTGAATTGTGAGGGGCAAGACAACCTCCTTGTGACCAACCCTGCTTCCCTTCCCCATCCCCCTTCACATCACTCTCCACCCACTTGGACCAGTGGGTCTCTGGGAGAGTGGGGGTTTGGGAAGTGGGCTCCTGTTGAGCTGTTGACACAGCTGAGATATTTATACCCTTGCTGCCACCAGTTGAGCCTGGAGCTTCACCAAGGCCCTGCAGATGGGTCAGCGCCCCTTTTCCAGAGAATATCTCTAGAGAAGAGCACCCCACAGTCGGCACAACTGACTGCCTCATCTCTAAACCTCATCTCCATAAAGACCCATACTAAGCAGATGTCTAATATAAGCCATAGCGCTCACCCAGACAGAGTCTAACTGTAAGAGTCACCTATGGCACATAAAATCAGGGATAAAACAAAACTATCGTACTAGGAATTGTACTAGGAAATTATAGATGTACAAAAGGCCGTAGCCCGTATGAGTACATCTCCAGCAAGCTGGAGAATCACCCACAGTTCAGTAGAAAGTTGTCTATATTATTTTTAAAGGTCTCAAGACTATTGGTGTCAACTACAGATTTTGGGAGTGAATTCCATAATGGAATTATCCTTTGAGTGAAAGGAAGCGTCTATTATCTTTTTTGGGATAAGTTTGTTATAGTGCTTGTCCAGATAGGGTGTAGATGCAGGCTTAGTTATAGCACAAAAGAAATGGAGTTAAAGGGAAACTCCGATAAGGGTAGTACATGCAGCAGCTGCTGCAGAAATACCCAATTAGGGCTTTTAGCATCAAAGTATTTTTTTGTGTAACCCCCCTGCAAATGGGGGTTCCCAAAAGACTTCCAGGAGCTTGCTTGAATGCTCCAAGCCTGAATGGTGTTTGGCGTTTAAGCCATTTATCAGTGAGTGTTTTTAGAACCTCTGGTACTGTCTCTTTAAGAGCTGTCTGCTTGCAGACATAATTAGTTTATATGGGGGGGACTGTGTGTTTCTTTGATTGAGTACCACTCGAGCTGCTGCCAATTCACTTAATTTTGCAGTCACTAGGAGTGCAAAGGAACCTATCTGAAAGATGTAACTGTTTACCAGAAATTATTTAGAGTAATAATGAAATTACAGTTTGTCTAACCTGCTTTTTTGCAGTCAGAACTGTGTCTGCTAGTTCCCATTCTAGTTTTGAACTGCTGAACTGGACCAATCAGTGTGGGTAAGCTAGCTCTAAAATGGTGCCTTGACGAATCAGAACTTGGACTCATAATCTGAGCCAGCCACAAGAGGATTGTATGGGCAGTGACTCTGGGAGATGTAGTTTAGACTTCAGTGCCTTTTGGACCAACAGCAGCAGTCTATTGTGAGTGACAGCCAATCCAGTCAAGAACTGGGAGGAACTCAAAGAGTGCCCGGTTTTTGTCGGTTGGAGTTGAGTTGAGCTTTGGCAGTGAAGAAGGAAGGAGCCCTGTACTTTTTCAGTGTGCAGTTTTAGTCAAAAACGTGTGTAAGGCCCAGAGTTCGGTCTGCAGCTTGTTAGACTGAATCCGTCCTGTGAAAAGAATCAAAGGATCTCTGAAGAGTAGAAACCAGGCTCACCCTGTAGAAGACTGGAGGAATTGCTGAAAATTACACTCGGTCTGTCAGGAACTGAATCTGCTGTGTGTTCTCCTGGGTATTGTGCAGTAATTGCGATCGGGATACAGATGCAGCCTGCCTGGTATAGTGCTTTCTTTTATATGGATGTGTGAAGAGTTTGTATACCTCAGTGAGCCCTGCTGACATTGAAGGACCCTATCTTATTTGGAGGTCGTGAGTACTAATTCAGGGTCGCTCCCTGTTGAATTGCCACATTAAATCCAAATGGAATTACTGTACTGCTGACTGTTTAATTCCCTCCTTCTGTGTGTGAAAGGGGCCCTACCAGCTGCCACGGTTTGACTAGCCACTAGGGCTTGGGTACCCAGGACAGTAACTGATAGGGATAGGCCTGTGCACAGAGCCATAGGTAGATTATTAGAGTGATAAGCTAATTAACCTGATTTCCCCTGTCCTTGTTATATCCCTCAAATAAATCAGAGCTGCTTGTTTCAGCAAAGTTATACTGCCTGAGGTATTTGTCTATGTTAAAGTACTGTACTGTGATTGTTGCACTGTATCTCATTTCACAGGAGGTCCCAGTGCCGAAACCAGACCTGGGGTAAGTGTATACTGTGAAGGTAATTCTGATATATTGTGTGGGCCACTAGTGGGAAGAAAGGGGGCTGTAGTGTCCCAGAGGGCTGTGACCAGTTAGTTTAACTATTGCAAACCCTGACCTCTGGGTGGAGGCACCCGCATTGGATCCAGGCCCTCAGCCTGTTAGTGGCAAATCAGGCAGGGGTAGCCCTGGGATAGCGCCATCTAGGGGTTACATCTTGAGGCTCACGCTGGGATTGTGTGTCCTCTAGTGGCCATATTCTGAACCACTGTTAAGAAAAAATGGGTACCCGACAGAAGTGGCTGTGCACCGCTGGTGGAGTGGTGTACTGGGAGGAGATCGACCCCCAAATGCTATGCTTATCCTGGACATCCCCTGGGTATCAATACGGACACTGTGCAGGAGTACTTTCCAAGGTGGAAGGTTTACAAACCCCTGTGGTGGTGGGTCGGCATGCTAATCTGCTCACCCACACTTTCCTGGCCCTAGTAGAGTTTAAGGATCCCATAGATAGCTCCAAAGTGCCACAGACCATTACCCCAGAGGAGCCCTCACTGCTTGGAGAGTGATAACTAGGACAGTAAAGACCGGGGAATCAGCCCCCACCACTATCTGAAACTTTTGAGGAGAAATTTGCTGAATGGTTGCTGGGAGAGGGGAAAACTGTGGAGGACTTGAAGAAACTATTCTTGCCACCTGGGGGTGTTCCTCCCCCAACACCCTCTCCTGCTCCAGTGCCCGTAATGGTGGCTGAACCAATGCAGACTCCTATTTCTGCACCTGCCATTAGTCACGACTCTTACCGAAGGTTGAGGATCTTCTCTGGCACCCTCCCCACCCCCCAAGGGGAGGATGACTGGGAGACCTGGATAGACTATGTTGCCCCCCAAGTGCTAGAATGGCAATGCTCGGAAGTAAAAGCTAAAGAGGGTTAGTGGAGAGCCTCCGAGGTCCTGCCCTGGCTACCATCCGTGCTAAACGGGCAGTAACCCTGAAGCGACTGCACAGGCCTATCTTGAGGCCTTGGAGAATGTGTATGGGAGCCCAGATTCTGATGAGGACCTGTGGTGGAGAGTAAGAAATGCACAACAGTACCAAGGGATTGTTGTCTGTGTGTGTCTCTCGCTGGAAAATTGTTGCAAGAATGCCTCAGAAAGGGTAGTTTGCCAGCTATTGAACTAGACCGAACCAGACTGACAGAATCCTTAAGTCTGCCCCTTCTCAGAACTGCTGTTGCTTCAGTTACGCCTGGCAAATCGACTGGAATCCCCACCCTCCTATGATGAGTTAATGAGAGAAATTCGAGGAGTTGAGAAAAGGCGACCTCGGAGGTACCTGCACCAACAGCTGTGGCTACGACCGAGTGACTGAGGATGACCCATCAAGTGAAGTTCAGGGGCAGAGGTTGACAGTCAATGAGTGCTCTGACAAGGAAAAAGATATGCCACAATGGGGCGAACTGTTGAGAGATCCGGAATTCAAAACAGTCCTTATGAAGGCCACGCCTGCAAATACGGGCCCTGACCTATATCCGACTGCATCTCTACATGGGGGTGGGGTACCCACCCATGTATCTCCTGCTGATAACAGCTCCAAACTCAATTCCTTGACCATGGAAGTGCAGAAACTGACTAGATGTCTCCAAATGCTTATCACGCCGCAGACAGAGATGGCACCTAGGTTTCCAGTTAGTAATACCCCGCCCTGGCTCCCAGTGTGGCGCCTCGGCCAGCTCAAACTCCAGAAAGTATGTTTTGCTATAATTGTGGGAAAGATGGGCACATGAAAAGGGAATGCCAGTCCCCAAAAGACACTGACAAAGTTGCATATAGGCTACAAGGAGAGCTCGGAGAAGAAATCAGTGGTTAAGAGGTGCACGACATGATCCCAGTGAGAGGCACCAAAATGCTAATTACGTCCTTTTGTGGCAAGGTCAGTTGCCCAGGTCCCACTACCACCTCTCCAGACTGGTCCAGAATAGTGGGTCCCTCCATGGAGACTACTGTAAAGGTGAATGGAGTGTCTACAAGAGCTGTATTAGACAGTGGCTCCAAGTGACAATTATGTTCCAGGATTGGTATCAGAAGCATTTGTCAGAAGTACCCTTACAACCATTAGAAGGACTGCATGTATGGGGTTAGTGAGAAGGCCTACCCTATTCCGGTATATCCGATTTGGTTGTCTTTCCCACCTCCGTGGCTGGAGTGGTCGAACAAGTAGAGACCCTAGCCTTAGTGTGTCCCCCCACTGGACTGTATAGGATGGTGTCCCTTTGTTGATTGGAACAAATGCTCATATGTTCGGAAGGCTGGCACAGTTGTGTTATGAAAACAGGGGTCAAAGACTAGTAGAGCTTTAAGAGTTCAGCTTTAATTAAGAAGGCCTATGAGGCACAGAGAGATGCTGAAAAACAGAACCAGAGGAACCGTCGGAATTGTATGGAAGAAGGATCCTGAGTCTCTGATCCTGGCGCCAAATGCCCAGTGTACCTTACAGGAGAGGTCCTGATCAGAAAGGATGTTAAGAATAAAATATTAATGTTGGATGCACCAGGCGATGGAAAATTGCCAGAGGGACTGCTGGTCAAGCTTAGTATTTTGCCCGCTAGAGCTCATGCTTATGCCAGAAGGGTAATGGTCCAAGTTCATAATGTGTCTGAAAGAGACATTCGAGTAAACCGAGGTTGCATCCTGGCTAATGTGCATTGTGCAGACACTGCAGTGCTACCCAGCAGCAAGAGTTCAAGGAAGAATGACAGAGTAACGCCTGACTTGTTTGATTTGCGACCACCGCTGCCAGCTGAATGGAAAGTGAGGATCAGTGAGAAGCTTGCCCAGAGAGACCAGGTGTTTTCTTTAAAGGAATGGGATGTAGGATGCGTGCAGAGCTGAGCACAATATCCGCTGCATGACGAAGACCATTTCGTGAGAGGTCTCGACGCCTGGCACCTGCTGACATAGATGATGTGAGACGGCATCTGCAAGAGATGTTAGCTGCTGGTGTAATACAAGAATCCAGAAGCCTTATGCTTCCCCATTGTGGTAGTGAGGAAAAGAATGGAACAGTAAGGATGTGTGTGATTATCGCACCTTAAACCGGCGGACTATCCCTGATCAGTACACAATGCCCGCGTTCAGGATGCTTTGGACTGCCTAAACGGGAGCAAGTGGTTCTCTGTGCTGGATCTCCGCAGTGGGTACTACCAGATCCCGATGGCCCCAGAGGACCGTGAGAAGACGGCCTTTATCTGTCCGCTTGGCTTCTATGAATTCATGAGGATGTCTCAAGGGATTTCAGGTGCCCCAGCCACTTTTCAACGATTGATGGAGCGTGCAGTGGGGGACATGAACTTACTAGAGTGCCTGGTATACCTAGATGATGTTATTGTGTTTGGCAGCTCACTGGAGGAACATGAGAGCAGATTATTTAAGGTATTGGACCGACTGGAGGACTTTGGCCTTAAACTGTCCATTGATAAGTGTCAATTCTTTCAAACATCAGTAAAGTATGTGGACACATAGTATCCACCGAGGAATAGAGACCGACCCAAGTAAAGTTGAGGCCTTGACCACCTGGCCACAGCCCAAAAATCTAAAAGAACTGCAAAGATTCCTGGGATTCTGTGGTTATTATCGCGCTTCATCAAGGACTATTCAAGAGTGATCCGCCCTTTACTTAACCTTACTCAAGGGTATCCCCCAACCCACAAAAATACCAAAAGTCAGCGTCCCTCAAGACTGAAAGGTGTATTTTCATCCAGTGAAGTATTTGGGGCCGCTGGACTCCTGATTGTGAGACTGCTTTTCATGAGATCATATATCAACTTACCCATGCTCCAGTGCTGGCCTATGCCGATCCAAGAAAACCTTACGCCCTGCACACTGATGCTAGCTTGCAAGGGTTGGGGGCTGTTGTACCAAGAGCACGAGAATGGCCTGAGACCAGTGGCCTTTGCCAGTAGAAGCCTGACCCCATCCGAAAAGAACTATCCTGTACATAAGTTAGAGTTCTAGCTTTGAAGTGGGCTATTGTTGACCAATTCCATGAGTACTTGTATGGGGCTAAAATACTAGTAAAACTGACAATAATCCTTTGACCATGTGCAGACCTCAGCTAAGTTGGATGCCACTGGCCATAGGTGGCTTTCTGCATTATCTACATATGACTATGCTCTCGAATACCGAGCAGGTCTGAACCACATAGATGCTGATGTCTCTCCCGGAGGCCTGTTCCTCAGAATGATTGGGTCCGATTGGCAGAACTCTGACATTCGGCACTCTGTCGGAAGTTTGACAGGGAGGAACAAATGTCCACGGACGCAGTGGACTGCATGGTGGATTGCTTGGGACCCTCTGAGAATTGCATACCTGCTGCTTATTGCCACTTTTCTGCAATAGACATTGGTGCACTGCCTCAGCTGGACAATGACAGTATTCGGCGGGCTCAATCCCGCGATCCCATGATCAAAGCAGCTTTAGAAGCCCTCTATGCAGGAAAAGATGTGTCCAAATTACGCTCCACTGATTTGAGAACTGCACTGTTATACAAAAAGGTCCTAAGTTGAAACTGATCAATAAACTGTTATACAGAGAAACAGTAGACAGAGGGGCAAGTAGACAAACAACAACTAGTGCTGCCCACTGCCTTTCGAGACTCAGTACTGAGGTCCTTGCACAACCACATGGGGCACCTTGGTATAGACAGAACACTTGACTTGGTGAGATCCAGATTCTATTGGCTAAGATGGGGGCTGATGTGGAGCAACACATTCGAACTTGTAGTCGCTGCTTACAGAGGAAAGCTTTGCCCAGAGGGCTGCCCCTTGTTAACATCACCACCAGTGCACCCATGGAGCTGGTCTGTATTGATTTTCTGAGTTTGAGTCAGATCAAAGAAATATCAGTAATGTGCTGGTGGTCACTGACCATTTCACGAGATATGCCCAAGCTTTCCCCACAGACCGAAAGCATCCACTGTGGCCAAAGTACTCTTAGAAAACTTTTGTTCACTATGGGGCTCCACAAAGAATCCATTCTGATCAAGGGGAGACTTTGAGAGTCGTCTGATCAAAGAGATGCTTTCTCTGTGGGAGTGCGAAAGTCCAGAACCACTCCTTACCACCCCAGGGGACCCACAGCCTGAGCGTTTCAACAGCACTTTGCTAGATATGCTAGGCACCCTGCACCCAAAGAGACAAGCCTAGATGGAGCCAGCAAATTAGCACCCTGGTACATGTATAACTGCACCAAAGTGATGCCACTGGTTCTCCCCTACCGCCTGATGTTTGGAAGAGAAGCTCGACTACCAGTAGATGTGTGTTTTGGGGTCTCTCCTGATGGGGTTCAAGCTGACAACTATTTACAGTATGTGCAAAAGTTAAAGGCCCAGCTAACTCATGCGTACCAACTGGCTCAAACCATGGCTGCCAAAGAAATCTGGCCAACAAAGAAAGGCATGATAAAAGGTGACATAGGAACTCCAGGAGGGAGATCGGTATTGCTAAGAAATCTGGGACTGCATGGCAAGCACAAGATTGCTGACCGATGCACCATCTCCCTCACATTGTAGTGGGCAAACTAGATGATCTGCCAGTGTACAAAGTAAGGCCTGAGAATAATTCAAAGATGTAAAAACAATACCAGAAATCATTTACTGCCCATTGGACAAATCTTAATTGAGTCTGAGCCCTAGAAGATGCCCCTCTGGACCAGTGACTAGAGCTGCTGCTAAGAAAGATCAAGAAAGTCTGCACCTACAGAAGCAAAGTTAAAGTGTTCCCTCCACAAGTCCCAGTTGAGCATGACTGTCAGTCCATATCGGAAGAAAGTGGAGTGACTTTGAATACTATCCTTCTTACTAACTGAGTCAATTGTTTGAGGGCAATCCCTAGTCAATACTGGAGACAAAGCTGGGCCTTCTGGACTGTCTAAGCCCCAGCTTCATCCCTGGAGCCAATGCTCCCAGAAAGTGAAGTGCAAAGCATCAGATCAGATGAAATGGAATCATTGTGCATGGTTGAACTGTTTGAGCTTTCAGGAGGAAAATGATAGATTGGGGCAGACTGGTGATACACCTGAACAAGAAGAGTATTTTGAGTGCCCTGACAGTCCACTGCCAGTGTCCGAAAGCTCTCCATGCGAGCCAAATGTTGTGGACTCAGAAACTGTAACTCCTGGAGCTGAAAGTGCCCCAAGTTCTAGCCTCTCTACCCCATGGAGACCCCTGACAAGTGAGGACAATGCTGAAAATGAGGCTCAGAGTGCAGAGACTATAACAGTTCCCCTAGAAAGACTGGTCGAGCTGTAAAGCCTGTGGTGCACCTCAGTTATGATTCCCTTGGGAGGCCTGTGGATTTGCCTCTCAATGTTGTCCATAAAAGGAGTGTATGTGTCCCCAGCTCATTGCCCAAACTGAGCGTCAGTGCTAACTCCAAGTTACTTGTGTTGCCCTCTAAGCATGGTGCCCTTGCCCCGTCCAGCCCCAAGGTAACTGATAGGGAAGGGCCCCCTCTCTTCAGGTTTCATGTACAAGAGGTAATAACTTGAGTTATGGTACAATGTGTATGTAATACTGTCTAAAGAGTGACGTACTGCAATGTTTCAGAAATGTGTTCTTGGTAAAATGATATATTGACTGATGATTACATGTGCGAGCCTAATGCAAATGTATATGGTTGCAGTTGAAACTTATGGGGGTACTTGCTTGACGCGGACGTCAAGCTTTCCCAAGCCAGGAAGGGTGTAACCCCCCTGCAAATGGGGGTTCCCAAAAGACTTCCAGGAGCTTGCTTGAATGCTCCAAGCCTGAATGGTGTTTGGCGTTTAAGCCATTTATCAGTGAGTGTTTTTAGAACCTCTGGTACTGTCTCTTTAAGAGCTGTCTGCTTGCAGACATAATTAGTTTTATATGGGGGACTGTGTGTTTCTTTGATTGAGTACCACTCGAGCTGCTGCCAATTCACTTAATTTTGCAGTCACTAGGAGTGCAAAGGAACCTATCTGAAAGATGTAACTGTTTACCAGAAATTATTTAGAGTAATAATGAAATTACAGTTTGTCTAACCTGCTTTCTTTGCAGTCAGAACTGTGTCTGCTAGTTCCCATTCTAGTTTTGAACTGCTGAACTGGACCAATCAGTGTGGGGTAAGCTAGCTCTAAAATGGTGCCTTGACGAATCAGAACTTGGACTCATAATCTGAGCCAGCCACAAGAGGATTGTATGGGCAGTGACTCTGGGAGATGTAGTTTAGACTTCAGTGCCTTTTGGACCAACAGCAGCAGTCTATTGTGAGTGACAGCCAATCCAGTCAAGAACTGGGAGGAACTCAAAGGAAGTGCCCGGTTTTGTCGGTTGGAGTTGAGTTGAGCTTTGGCAGTGAAGAAGGAAGGAGCCTGTACTTTTTCAGTGTGCAGTTTTAGTCAAAAACATGTAAGGCCCAGAGTTCCGGTCTGCAGCTTGTTAGGACTGAATCCTGTCCTGTGAAAAGAATCAAAGGATCTCTGAAGAGTAGAAACCAGGCTCACCCTGTAGAAGACTGGAGGAATTGCTGAAAATTACACTGGTCTGTCAGGAACTGAATCTGCTGTGTGTTCTCCTGGGTATTGTGCAGTAATTGCGATCGGGATACAGATGCAGCCTGCCTGGTATAGTGCTTTCTTTTATATGGATGTGTGAAGAGGTTTGTATACCTCAAGTGAGCCCTGCTGACATTGAAGGACCCTATCTTATTTGGAGGTCGTGAGTACTAATTCAGGGTCGCTCCTGTTGAATTGCCACATTAAATCCAAATGGAATTACTGTACTGCTGACTGTTTAATTCTCCTTTTCTCTGTGTGAAAGGGCCCCTACCAGCTGCCACGGTTTGGACTAGCTACTAGGGCTTGGGTACCTAGGGACAGTAACTGATAGGGATAGGCCTGTGCACAGAGCCATAGGTAGATTATTAGAGTGATAAGCTAATTAACCTGATTTCCCTGTCCTTGTTATATCCCCTAAACAAATCAGAGCTGCTTGTTTCAGCAAAGTTATACTGCCTGAGGTATTTGTCTATGTTAAAGTACTGTACTGTGATTGTTGCACTGTATCTCATTTCACAGGAGGTCCCAGTGCGGAACCAGACCTGGGGTAAGTGTATACTGTGAAGGTAATTCTGATATATTGTGTGGGCCACTAGTGGGAAGAAAGGGGGGTTGCAGTGTCCCAGAGGGCTGTGACCAAGTTAGTTTAACTATTGCAAACCCTGACCTCTGGGTGGAGGCACCCGCCATTGGATCCAGGCCCCTCAGCCTGTTAGTGGCAAATCAGGCAGGGGTAGTAGCCCCTGGGATAGCGCCATCTAGGGGTTACATTTACTTACCTGCTGCCTGGCGATTTTAGTTAGAAAGATCCACTCTGTCAATAATGGCTGCAGAGTCCCGGGCAGTCATCTTGCGCACCCCAGGTAGCTTCTGCCATGAAGGTTATGCTAATGAGGGCTACCAGCAGATGGCAGAGTTGGAAGCCCTCATTAGCACAACCTTCTCAGCAAAAGTCGCCCGATATGCGCAAGATGCCCGCCTGGGGCTCTGCAGCCATTATTGGCAGTGTCAGTGGCTCAGTAGGTAGCACACTCACCTCTGAGGCCGGGAGATCAGAGGGCTGTGGGTTCAGTTCCCACATCTGGCACTTGGGTTAATATCCCAATACTGACACTGTAGTGCAGCATGAGAGGGGTGCTGCACTTCTGAGGTACCATCTTTCGGATGAGATGTTAAACCGAGGTCCCATCTGCCTGGATTGGTGGTAGTTCAGGTGTATGTTAAAGATCCCATGACACTTATTGAAAAGAGTAGGGGAATTTCCCTGGTGTCCTGGCCAAATTTCCCTCATTCACTCAAAAATACCACCAACAGCTTAATCTGGTTCAAGGTCAGTTGGTATTCATCTGTATCCCCCTCTCCCGGGTCGTGCCTGAAAATAGGTAGGATTTGTCTAGTGCACTTACCCGGTCAACAAAAACTAAATAAATAAAATAAAATTATGGACAGATTGGATCTTTTAAATTAAAATCACCAGGCAGCAGGTAAATAAAAAAAATATATATTTTGATGCTAAAAGCCCAAATCGGGCGTTTCTGCAGCAGCTGCTGCACTTACCACCCTTACAGGAGTTTCCTTTTAAAACTACCTCGTAGTGCTCACCCACATTGATAAGAGTCTGGCTGCAGGCTTAACTATAGCACAGAAGACTGGAGTTAAACTGTCTTGTAGTGCTTACCCAGGTAGGGTGCAGCTGATTTAACTACAACACAAAACAACCCTACAAATGAAATGTTCACTAGCTATAGCACAAACACTGTTTTGCAAATAGACGTTACCATAACCCACAGTACACTTCTCAATGCGTTACAGGCAGGAGCCCACACGATACTCCCACAAACTATGTTGTTAATTGTGTGTATACAGTTTTACCTGGGAAGTGACAGGCAGAGTTCCTGGCTGCTGGCTGTCATCTGGATGACTCCATGGCAAACTCCTGTGATGTCCTTCATGCAGAGGTCCGCAGCTCGGAGGGGCCACCGGTGGTAACTGCATTTTAAGGGCTAGTAATGGATACACAGATGATTGGCTGCCACAACTGTAGTGGGCGGATCTTCTTCTGTTGTCTATGACCAAAACAGGTAAACTCTTCTTTCAACCTGAAAGGTCCTATCCCTAGTGCTCTACACAGGGTGCCCTTACTAGCTGTGAAGATCAGACTGATCCTATTTCTAGTGTTCTACACAACATGCCTTCACAAGCTGTGGAGATCATACTAATCTTATCTCGGGCCGGCCTGCCGGGGCAACAGAAGTGCTTCCGCTGGCGACACTGATGGCCCGGGTTCGGGAACAAGCCTGGGATATCAGAGGACCTGTTTGGCAAGGTGGTTTGGGCGTCACCTCAGGATGTTCTCCACCTCAGAGAGGGAGGGTTGTGTCTCCAGTGCAATAGTGCCACCTGGGTGACCACAGGATGGCAGTGCAACTGGAGCCCAGGTTCAGGGATGGTGGACTTTGTCATGTGTGCGCGCATGAGGTGCACTTCACACACACACACCACTGATGTACTTGGGCCCAGAAAAAGAACAGAGAAAACACCCCTAACCAACACAGGATGACACCCACTTCTCATCACAGGCCCCGCACTACCAACCACGGCGCTGTCCCGACATTTCACACTTGCTCCACCAGTGGTTGGGTCCCCTTCAAAGGCCTCGCCTTGGAGGGCAATCCAGGGAGGAACATGGGAGAGGTAAGTCTCGGAGAAGGCACGTGACAGTGTGTGAAGTTGGGCTGATGGAGGCTGGTCAAGGCAATAGGGAGAAATACACTACAAAAAAAAAAAAAAAAGACTAATGCTATCTCTAGTGTTCCACATGCTGTGCCTTTACAGGCTGTGGAGATCAGGCTGATCCAGTCTGTAGTGTTTCACATGCTGTGCCTTTACAGGCTGTGGAGATCAGGCTGATCCAGTCTGTAGTGTTTCACATGCTGTGCCTTTACAGGCTGCGGCGATCAGGCTGATCCAGTCTGTAGTGTTCTACACACTGTGCCTTTACAGGCTATGGAGATCAGGCTAATCCAGTCTGTAGTGTTCCACATGCTGTGCCTTTACAGGCTGTGATGATCAGGCTGATCCAGTCTGTAGTGTTCTACATACTGTGCCTTTACAGGCTGTGGAGATCAGGCTAATCCAGTCTGTAGTATTCCACATGCTGTGCCTTTACAGGCTGTGGAGATCAAGCTAATCCAGTCTGTAGTGTTCTACACACTGTGCCTTTACAGGCTGTGGAGATCAGGCTGATCCAGTCTGTAGTGTTCCACATGCTGTGCCTTTACAGGCTGTGGAGATTAGGCTGATCCAGTCTGCAGTGTTCTACACACTGTGCCTTTACAAGCTGTGGCGATCAGACTTTTTCTACCTGTAGTGTTCTAAACAACGTGCCTTATCTTCAGCACCTGATTTTCATGGCATGTTTGGGAACAGCTTTGGAGATACCAATCCCCGCTTCATCAGGTTCATCATAGAATAAAGTCAGACATCTATAGAAGCAGACACAAATAAATATTTTTTTTCCTTTTTAATGCAGTTCAATATGACTTAGCCATGGAAACAATGACAAACTCATCAGTCTCATCCTCCTACTGCTCCTACGTTCCCTGCTGTCCTCAGCTCTGTGAGCCATTCCTTAAAGATACCAATATGATTGTTAGTCAGGGAACATCCTTTGTTTTTTCTCGTTTCGCTTCACTGGCTCAGTTGTAGCATCTCAGGCAGTCTGACAATGGAGGATGCCGGCTCACACCATCAATGCTAGTCTGGGTTTTTTTGCTTCTGTAGTTCAGAACTTGAGCACAAATGTTGCATTTGATTATGACAGTAAGTTATCACCAATTCAAGTTTTGTTTCTCATAATCCCAGTGTGTAAATACAAAATACAGCTGTACAATGCATACATTCACTTTTGGCCATACACAGAGGCAGAGCTGCATGGCATTACTCTGTGATAAAGCAGAGCCAGAAAACCTTTGTGCCATGTGATTCCATGGTGTATCAAAGTCTGCACATCACTGAAAGGGCAACACATTACGCTGCGCCTGGAAGACTGATGTTTGTGTGCGATCTCTAGAATTCCACACTGAGACCAGCAGGCACCTGGTGCACTGTAAAGGAGGTGTTCCATTCCTGAAGACAGAAAACATGGCCAACGTAGCATTTGTAACCCTCCTGCTGGTAGGCCAAGGAGTGGCACCGGAATCAGCTGTGAAGGCAATCGCCCACCCAAAATGGAGGAAGGGTAAAGCTTTGGCAAACCTGATCATCAGGTTTAAGGACAGGGGAAACCACAGGGGATCAGTACACAAAAAATATTTTTGTAAATCAGAATTTTATTCAAGTATTTTTATTTTGAGAAAGTGTTAAAACATGGCTGCTCCATGTATGGTACAGAGGCAGCTTCTTCAGTTTGGTGGCTGGTCATAGAGAGCATGCTGGCCATGTAGCAGTCCGTCACAGGCCATCACAGTCCGTCACATGAGACCTGGAACCAAAGGAAACCTCAGGGCTCCCATGCCTGCTGATTGCTCTTTGGCTCAAATTGTGAAACATAAAATCCATTATTCTTGGGGTCAGTCATTGTTCCTGGAGTTGGCAATTGTTCCTGGGCCAGCCATTGTTCTTGGGGTGGCCACTGTTCCTGGGGTAAGCTTATTGTTCTTGGGTTGGGCTTGTTCCCAAAGCTAGCCATTGTTAATGGGGTTGACCATTGTTCCTGGAGTGGCTACTGTTCCTGGGGCACGCTCATTGTTCCTGGGGTTGGCATTATTCATGGGGTCAGCCATTGTTTCAGGGGCCAGCCTTGTCCTTCGGCCAGCCATTGTTAATAGTCAGTGGCTCAGTGGGTAACACACTCACCTCTGAGGCTGGGAGATCAGAAGGCTGTGGGTTCTATTCCCACACCAGGCACTTGGGTTAATATCCCAATACTGACACTGCAGTGCAGCATGTGGGTGGGGTGCTGCACTCCTGAGGTGCTGACTTTCAGATGAGACGTTAAACTGAGGTCCCATCTGCCTGTTCTGGTGGTAGTTCAGGTGGATGTTAAAGATCCCATGTCACTTCTCGAAAAGAGTAGGGGAATGTTCCCTGGTGCCCTGGCCAAATTTTCCCCCTTTCACTAAACATACCACCAACAGTTTAATCTGGTTCAAGGTCAGTTGGCATTCATCTGTATTCCCCGGTCATGCCTGAAAATAGGCAAGAATCTGTCTAGTGCACTTACCCAGTCAACAACAAAAAAAACTGAAAAAATAGAATTCTTCTTGCATGTCAGCCTCTGGGTGGTGACCAGGAATTCCTATGGGAATTTGCAGAGTTCATTGTCAACATGTTGTTGAATACCCCCAATCTGATTGTGCTAGGGGATTTCAATGTGTGGGCGGACAATGAAACCTCGCAATTTGCTCTGCAATTCCTTCAGCTGATGGATTCACTGGGCCTTGCACAAGTTGTTTCCGCTGCTACCCCTGATCATGGCTCACATTGGACCTCATCTTCTCAATGGAGCTTGGCATTTGAGATGTCAGAGTGGATCCAGTAGGGTGGCTGGATTATCACACCATTCAGTTCCTAGTAGGGGCCCCCAAAAACATCCCCCATGGAGATGCTCCAGTACTGCCATTTGCCTAATCCAGAGTCTGGAAAAGAGTACTGGACATCCCAAGCATGGAGAGGGCATGCAAGAGGGGCTCAGTGGTGGCTGGGACAGCTATAATTTAGCTGTTTCGGCCTCACAGGATTCCACTGCACCAATTCACGTCCATTTGATGTCCTCCCATCATAGTTTGCCATGGTATAATGATGAGCTGAGATGCTTGAAGACAACAGGGTAGAAGTTGAGCATTTCCAGTAGAGAGCAGGCTCACTGGAGGGCAGGATGGCTCTGAGATCACATTATAAAGATTATCAGCCCACCAGCACTGCAATACCATTATCACCTGCAGTGTTGATGACCCAGTTCGGATGCAAACTCAGGGTATCAGATGGTCGGCCAGGGGAGGCAGATCGAGCATCTGTGGGACTGCTCTCCTCCTCAGAAGGTGGGAGAACACACACACCTTTGCTTGCATCTGCCCCCTAGCAGAGGCTGGGGGAAGGCAGTCCAATGTTGCCAGAAGTGCTCGGAGATGCTGTGGCCATCGACGTGTGTTGTGCGGAAGTGTGCAATGTGCATTATGATGGGACTTCATGTCCACACCTCCTAGGGAAAATGAGTAATCACCTAGCCAGCAGGATGACACCGAGCACCCACAGGCCCTGCACCCAGCTATACAGGCCCTGTCCAGTGCACCGATTTGATGACTGGGGTTAGGGAACCCCATCACCCTCACCGTGGGGGGGTTTAACTCGAGGGGAAGATGTGGACAGGTAAGTTTTGGAGGATGCCTGGATGATGGGGCTATGGTGACCACAGAAGGGGACTGGCTGGATAGGGGCAAAAAAGATTACCCCCCCCCCCAAAAAAAAGACTATCAGAAGGCAATAACCCTGAAAAGGGTTATTGCCTCAGGCATAAACAGACCAGCCCAACTGTTCTGCACTGTGGACAGATATAATAAATCCTTCCTGTCTACAGTCTGGAGGAATTTTTGTCACTAGACAGATGTTGGCAAGTGTGCTCTTTTATTCCTGGACAGTGTCCTCCATTAGGGCTGTTGATGAGCTGTTGTGGAGCCCTTGGTCCAATGTTTGCTGGTATTGTTGGGTGTTCTTTGACAGAGAGTTACTTCCTTGGGACTTTTAAGTTATTTAACAAGTCTGTACCCAGCTTGCTCTGTGAGGAAGCTTACTGCAGTGAAAACTTGCCTACGTGGGTTTGATCATTTTCATCTTCCCCTGATCTGGAGGGAAGGGATTGTATTTTTGCCTCAAGGGGCCACTGAAAATATCCCTTTCCTTGCTGGTGCTCGCCTCACCCCCATGCTGACATACACTCTGACATATGCATAGGGAGACACGGGACCGCACGCCTCATTGCAGTCAATGAAACGGGTTTGTAGATAAGTTTTCGCTGCGGTAAGCCTCCTCACAGAGGATGCTTTTACACCCCCCAAAAATGTGGTAAATCACTTTAAAGGAGCTGCAGTAAGACTCCTCTGGAAGTAACTGCCTCTGGACTCAGACATGATAGCAAATTAAAGTCCTGTCTCAAACCTTCCCTTTTTGGGGAAGGTTATTGAGAAGATGGTGGTGATACAGCTGGAGGCACACATTGAGAAACATAACATCTATTAACCATCCCACTCATGGTTTTGACTCCGCCACAATACAGAGACAGCCCTTGTCAAGGTGTTTAATGACCTGTTCCTAGCAAGAGATGGAGGGGAATGATCGATTGTCATTCTCCTTATTCTCTCAGCAGCATTTGATACTGTGGATCACGGGGTATTGATGGCATACCTTGAGGAATAATTGGGACTCTCTGGAACAGCTCTGAAGTGGTTTGAGTCTTTCTAATCAGGTAGGTCACAGCGGGTTGTGATGGGTTCTTGTCACAGCCAGCAGCGATCACCTGTGGCGTTCCTCAGGGGGTCTGTTCTGTCCCTCATGCTCTTTGTAGTGTTTATGCTACCGGTGGGTCTGGCCATTTGGTGGTATGGTGTGAGTTTTCAATGCTATGAAGATGATATTCAGCTGTATTTGTCCTTTACACCTGATGGACAAGGAGCAATCTTGGTGCTGGAACAATGCCTACAGGAGATCTCAGACTGGATGGCATTTAACTGGTTGAGCTTAACTCCGACTAAGACGGAGTTGCTACTGGTGGTGCCAGGTCCCCATGGGTCACCTTCCAGACAAAATGCCATTGGTTTATCAGCTTTAAAGGCCTCTGTCTTGTTGGCTGTGGATAAGGTGAGAAATCTGGGTGTCATTGTGGACCTAGAACTTACTTTTGAACATCAGGTGTCGTCCATAGTGGCTGTTTTCAACTTCAAAATATCTCTCAGAATAAACCCTATCTGATGCAAGAGGACCCAGTGACCCTAGTACATGTGTCTGTCACCTTGAGACTTGACTACTGTAATGCTCGCTATGTAGTAATATCTGGAAGGTTAATGTGCCGCCCACAGCTGGTGCAGAATGCCGTGGCCTGGCTGATCACTGGGTCATCACATGTGGATCATAGCTCACTTGTGATGTGGCAGATGCACTGGCTTTCAATTACATGGGGCTCCATATATAAGAGTGTTTTACTAACATATAAAGCCCTGCATGAGCTGGGTGCTGGATACCTTAATGACTGCTTGGCTTGGTATACTCCCAGCCACTTACTAACATACTAACATACTAAAATGCCAGCAGAATAGGCCTAATGGTCTTTTGTGTCTGCTCGGTTGGTCAGCCCCCACCCTGGGTGCTGACCTTGCTGTCCCCCTCGCCTTCTCTGGCTTCTCCCTTCCCAGTTCCGGATATTCTTGCTGCATTGGATTTTGCTTCCTGAACCCTTCCCCTGTACCTGTCCAACCCCCTCTTGAACCCCTCCACTGTCTCTGCCTCCACCAGCCCCTAGGTAGTGCATTCCATGGCTCTACCACCCTCTCAGTGAAGTAGCACCTCCTCCTTTCTCCCGAATCTTCCCCTCCAGCTTCCACCATGCCTCTAGTGGCCCCTCCTCCTTCCTTGAAGCACCCTCACTGTTCCTCCCTATTTACCCTCTTCATGTACCTGAAGACCTCTATCACGTCCCCGGTCCCTTCTCTCTTCCAAAGTGTACATATTTAGCTCTTGAGCCTCTCCTCATAGGTCCTGTCCCCAAGCCCCAAATCATTTTGGTTGCCCTCCTCTGGACCCTCTCAGGAGGTTAATATCCCTCTTTAAGTGCAGCCTCCAAAACTGCCACGCAGTACTCCAAGTGCGGCCTCACCAAGCAGTTATACAGAGGAGTATCACTTCCCTCCTTCTGGAGGTGATCCCCTAGCGATGCATCCCAGCATCCTGTTGGCCTTGGCTGCTGCCCTCCTACAAGTCTCAGGGTTGTTCATCTTGACATCACCACCACCCCAGGTCCCTCTCAGCCATTGAGACTTGTAGTATTCCCCCAGGGTGTACACTTGGCCTGGGTTTCTGGCCCCAGGTGGAGTACCTTGCATTTCCCTGCATTAAACCTCCAGCTTCCACTTTCTAGACCATCTTTCCAGAGCCTCCAGGTCCCCTGCAGGGCCACCTCCCTCCTCCCCATCCACCACCACCCCAGTTTGAGTCATCTGCAAAGAGACTCATCTCCTCCTGATTCCTGTCCTTATGTCAGATACGTGGGCATTGAACAGAAGGGGCCCAGGACTGATCCTGTGGGACCCACTAATGACCCTCCTTGGGGAAGAGACTATCCCACCAACTACGACCCTCTGGGTCCGGTCCTGGAGCCAATTGCCTATCCATCGGATCATCTGGTTTCCACCCCATTTCTCCTAGTTTATCCAACAGGCCCACGTGAGGAACAGAGTCAAATGCCTTGCTGAAGTCTAGAAAGAGGACATCCACTGGTCTACCCAGGTCCAAGGCACTTGTCACCCAGTCATAGAACTCCACCAGGTTTGTCTGACACGATTTCCCCGGGATGAATCCATGCTGTCTATCGTCCAGGCACCCTGACTTATCCAGGTCCCCCCCTAGCCTCTCCTTGACAATGCCCTCCATCACCTTGCCCACCACTGATGTCAGGCTGACAGGCCTGTAGTTCCCTGCCACCTCCCTTGATCCCCCTTGTGGATAGGCACTACATGCGCCACCTTCCAGTCTTGGGGCACCCACCCTGTCCTCAGAGAGATGGTGAAAAGCTCTGCCAGGGGTTTCGCCAGGACATCTGCAAGTTCCTTCAGCACTCTAGGATGTAATTTATCCGGCCCCGGTGCTTTCTCCGTCTTAAGGAAGCTGAGGCTTCCTTCACTCTCTCTGCTGTGATTTCCACTTCCAGTACCTCTTCTCCTGCTTAGCCCCCCCCACCTGCCAGTGATGCCCCCTCTCCCCAGACCTGCCGATTGGTAAGGGCCCCCTCCTCATTATCTCTGTCTCCTCCCATGTATGATGCAGCATCCCCATTTTCCTGGTGAAAACTGGGTGAAGTACTCATTTAGTACCTCAGCCTGCTCCTCTGGGTCTTGTGCCCATCTCTTCCCTGATTTAATCCTGCTAATCTGCCCCTTCACCCTTCGTCTTTCCCCAATGTATCTAAAGAACCCTTTTCCCTCTCCTAATTTCCTGGCCAGGTTCTGTTCCTTCCTTGCCTTAGCCACCCTCACCACTCTAGTGGCCCTTCTAGCCATCAGCTCATACTCCCTCGATCCCTTTCACTCCTTGAGCATTTGAATTTCTTATAGGCTGCTTTCTTTCCTGCACCACCTCCTGGACCTCCTGGTCCCCAACAGGTTTTGGGCCCTACCGCATTTTCGTCTTACTCTTGCACAGGTGCTGGTAGCATCCTGCACCCCTCTCCTGATGATTTCCACCTACTATCGTGCCCATGTCTGACCCAATCCCATCCAAATGCTCCTTAAGGATCCTTCCCATTTCCTTAAATCCACCCCTGAAGTCGGTTACTTCCGTCTTTGTGCAGCCTTCTACCCCTCCTAGGTCCAGGCAGAACCAGACCGTGGCATGGTCACTCCCCGCCAATGGGTCCCTTACCTCCAGGCCCCCAATCTGGTCACTGTCTGCCAGGACCACATCCAGTACCCGTGCCTCCCTGGTCGGTTCCCTTACTCTGCTCCACTGAGGGATTACTTTTAGCCATCCCAAGGTCTTGCTTGAAGCCGTCTGGTGACCAAGCATTCTTGGTGGTGGCTCCAGTAATTTGGATCGTACTCCCTTGCCATCTAAGGAGTGCACCATCAGTGGAGCCTTTTAAAAAGGGGATAAAATATTTTTTCTTCTTAGCAGCATTTGGGGACCAATGATGTGTTTCTTCCTCCCTTAGCATGTATTACTGATTGATTGATTGATTGATTGATTGATTGATTGAGTTAGTGCCAAATTATTTCTGAAGCTCTGTTTCACTGTTTTAGTGTATGTCTATTTCTTAAGGACTGGTTTTGTGAATTGCCCTGAGCCCTAAGAATGGGGTGCTATATAAACAGTAATGCCTTGCCTTGCCCTACTACACCATTCTTCTGTGAATACAAGTGAAAGGCAGTACAGACTTTCCAGTACTTGCTCTCCCACCACAGTTACCCAGACAATTCAAGTATTAATTCCATCAGTGGGACCCCCCAGTGCCTTCCCTTCACCCTGGAGATGCCAGGAGCAGAGCCCCTGCGGAACTTCAGACCTTCCTGTAGACACATTCCTGCAGACACCATCCTCCTTCTTGTGGTCCCCTCATTTCGTAATTGCTAACACAAGTGGGCACTTGGACCTGCCAAAGTTAAATAATGGATTGGCCGCCAGCAGAGCCCATCCCTAGCCTACTCAGCATTCTCTCCTTCCTTAACTCCAGTCCCAAACAAATTATTTGAAAATTAGACTGTTTCTGCAGCGACTTAAAGGCCCTTTGCCAGCTGTCCCTCCCATTTACCTCAATCACTTGCCCCGAGTGTTACTCTCACCACACTGGTACAAGCAAACAAGCTCTAAAACAGACTTCGGCTGACTGTGCTTTCTCCAGCCCAAAATAAATAAAGAAATAAATAGATAAGACACTGCAGTCATATTCCGCATTGGATTTTATTCATTTTGTTTACATGGCATGTTCTCTAAAGCACTCACTTGCTGCAGGAGGTGACATGACTGAGATGAGGGTTGCATGGAATATCCACAGACCCAGTGTCTCTGCCTGGTCTGGTACTCAGTGTTTGTCACTAGTTTTTATTTTTTCACTTTCCCCTGAGCAGCCACAGCCTCCATGGCTTTGCGAACAGTCTCCTCATCCCCCAAGAACTGCATTGGCTTAATGGGTTTGAGGTTGTCGTCAAGCTCGTACACGATTGGGATTCCCGTGGGTAGGTTCAGCTCCATGATTGCTGCGTCTGACATCCCTGGTTAGAAGAAGAGAATGGCCATTAACATGGTTTATTAAATGGAAGTGCAAAATGGAGGTGATCAGCTGAACCACATATTACACTGTGCTGTAAGATTTGTTGTTCTGCGTAGCTGGTGTCAATCAAATTGGTGCTTATCCTCAAAACTTATAAAAAGTTTTGTTCATACATTTTCTGCCTAAAACAAGGCATGTTATAAATACAATAACCCATGCTAGGGGTGGGTAAGCTAGCGCATACCATTCTTTCCAGGAGCTTGCAGGCACTCTGCTACGCCTCAAGCTTACCAATCCACCTAGGGCATACGTTAAGATCTCTCTTACCTCACCTTGTCGTGAGCTGCTGTTTCCAAAATGTCACTCTGAGTTTCTGGCCTGACACACCAGCAGCCCTGCCTTTAACCCCGGGCCTCTGAAGGGGACCCAGTGGCTGAAAACATAAATAAACCACATAGAGCCAACTGAGATTATAGGTGGGGAAATCAAATTAAGCAGCACTGTAACTGGAGTAAAAATAACATTATTTAGATGTGGAGGTACTCAGAACTACTGCAGTCACAACTTCTCCCTGCAGGAGTCACTGTAGGTAATGGTGTAGGAGCACTGACTCTGGGGGAGCTCACAGTTACTCCAGTCCCAGCCTGTCCCAGCAGGAGTCACTGTAGGTAATGGTGTAGGAGCACTTACTGTGGGGGAGCTCACAGCTACTGTAGCCCCAGCCTGTCCCAGCAGGAGTCACTGTAGGTAATGGTGTAGGAGCACTGACTGTGGGGGAGCTCACAGCTACTGCAGTCCCAGCCTCTCCCAGCAGGAGTTGCTGTAGGTAATGATGTAGAATCACTGATTGTGGGGGAGCTCACAACTACTGCAGTCCCAGCCTCTCCCAGCAAGAGTCACTGTAGGTAATGGAGTAGGAGCACTGGCTGTGGGAGAGATCACAGCTACTGCAGTCCCAGCCTCTCCCAGCAGGAGTCACTGTAGGTAATGGTGCAGGAGCACTGACTCTGGGGGAGATCACAGCTACTGCAGTCCCAGCCTCTCCCAGCAGGAGTCACTGTAGGTAATGGTGTAGGAGCACTGACTGTGGGGGAGCTCACAGCTACTCCAGTCACAGACTCTCCCAGCAGGAGTCACTGTAGGTGATGGAGTAGGACCACTGACTGTGGGGGAGCTCACAGCTACTGCAGTCCCAGCCTTTCCCAGCAGGAGTCAGTGTTGGTAATGTATAAGAACGCTGGCAGAGGGGGTGCTCACAGCCACTGCAGTGCCAGCCTCTCCCAGCAGGAGATGCTTCAGAACAATGGTGTAAAACCACTTTCAGTTTCCATCTTCAGCCTCGGCATCTCCCAGCTGACGTTGCTATATTTACAACTGTACAGTAGGAACATCAGCCGGGTGGATCAAGAGGCATGTAGGAAAGTAAATAAAGCACAAGAAATGTTTAAATGGGTTGTCTGTGAGGCCTTATTTCTGGGAAAAGCTGGCCTTGTCAAACTCTGAAACCTGCTGGCATTCTGACTTTGGTAACCTTTGCCTTCTCCAGCCTCCCAAACCTTCTTAGAATGTCTGACCTTTCAGCTGAGGTAGTGCACTTTAGTCTACGACCTCTTACTGCAACCTAATCCTACCCTGCAGCCCCTTGGACTGCAAGAGGAAGGGAGAATTTATAGAGATGGAACCACTAGCCATGCAAGGTCAGCTTCTACCAGAAATAGTAACACGCCCTTTAGCCATTTACTGTATGCAGTCACTGGTTGTACTGTAGTAGGCTTGGCAAGGGGCCCAAATTCAAAGTTACTGTATACTGCTTCTAAAGTAAGATGTCACCCAGAGAAGAAAGGACACATTTGGCCAGGATAGCTAAACCGAGACACATACCCTCAACTGTCCCACACTAACGGAGGGTACACCAAATACTTGCATCTCAACAGTCCCATACAAGGAGAAGGGAACATCCTTCATTGTACCACAAAAACCTTTTGTCCCACATGGTGAAGACACTGTGATACATCATACACTGAGACGGACAATGACAAATTTGTGTACAGTAACTGTCTCCCATGTCCACTACTGCAAAATGTGCTGCCATGTTGTCTAGCTACTCGGTCACTTTATTCTTAATTTTAAAAGTATTCATTTGTTGTATTCTTTGTCTCCCTTTTTTTGTGTGTTCTGTTAAAAAAGCTTTTAAAGGGGACATTAACTTTTTCAGAGTCACTCAACTTCTAAATGCTCTTGAAAAGATCTTTCAGACGAGGTATTGGACTAGCAATAGGTTTCAGGAGCTTTGAGATATCAATACCTGAGTCATCCGTAAATCAAATCAAAGCAGCGGCCACTTCGTGAAATCTTGAGACAGAATGTGACCTCACTGAAAGGGAAGCTGTATGTTGTTAATTACAGCTTGCTCATCAGTGACATCACTTTCTGTCTCAAGGTTCCATAAAATGGTATTTGTATTAATTTAGAGACAATTTAGATATTCAAATCAAGGGACTCCAGAAACCTACAGGTAAGCCCAATATCTTGTTTGAATGTCAGTGAGCCAGTATTGTTTACTTCCCCTTTAAAAAATAAAGTAAAACAGACCGCCTTATGGCCCAGCAGAAGTGCTACATTCTCCCACGCTGACTACCCAGGTTCGGGAGCGAACTCAGAAGTCCAGTCTGACAGCCAAGGGGGGAGGGTGCTGGGGCACCACTACCAGCCAGGGAAGGGTGATCTCCTGGTTCCACCACCATAGCAACTCCTGCGGTGGCCCAAGGGAGCTTGTCTCCACTGCAGGGTGTCACTGTGTGTATGTGAGGGTCCGTGCGTGGGGGCGCATGGCCTGTGCCAGATGCCACGGAAGGGGGGAGGGAGAAAAACACAGAAAACCTGTGTCTCCCTAATGCTGAACATGACTGCCCCCGGTGCTCTTGGGTCCTGCACTGTGTGGATCCTTACCGGCTGGATGATGGGGGAAGTGACAGATGGGACTGGGTCAGACAAGGAAAGGCGGAGGTGTGGCAGGGGAGCAAAAAGCTCTGTAGCAAAAAAGTAAAATGAATCAGCAATAATTTATATCGGTGATGCTCAACAAATAGCAAGCAGTATGAAACGTGGAGCACTAGTTCATACAAAGTTCAGGTACGACCAGGATTTGATGAGGGGCACTACAGTACGCCTTTTTTCACAAGTGTTGAAGGCAGAACTGGGTAAGAGGTGAGAGGCAGCATCATGTTGTTGAAGGGAGTGCTGCTTCTATCCAGGAATTTGGGCTTACCTCCTACTGGGACTGCACAGTCGTTCTTGTGGGGGGCACTGCACTGTTGAGATGCTGTTCTTAGGATGAGATATTAAACTGAGGTCCCCTCTTTCTATCTGTAGTAGGAATTTGGAATACCCACTAGTGACACTGTGTCGGGGCCCTTTTGGGGAGGTGCTGCTCTTAGGGTGAGACATTAAACTGAGGTCCCTTCTTCCTATCTCTGGTGGTTTCTCAGCTGGAAGCATGACGCATTTCATAAGGGAAGGGGATTTTCACCTGGAGTCCTGGTCAGTATTCTTCTTGTCAGTATGACAGGGCCATATAACACCCCCCCCCACACACTGCATACCTAGAAACAAGTGGTTATAGCACAGTGTACCTTTCTTGGTCAAAAAATTACAAACAGGCACTTCTAGAGTTGTCCAGGCTAAGGCACAGGGAAGTCAAGGGATTTACTGAGTGCCACCCAGTGAGTCAGAGATTGTGGCGGCATTCGAACCCTGTTAAGTGCTCTCTCATCACAGGGCTACAGTGAGTCCCTCTGTTCACTGCCCTTGTGTGTGCAGGGACATGCTTCTGGAGAGCAGTCCCAGTGGACACTGGAAGCAGTCAGAGGATCGTGCTCCACTGGTAGACCTGTCACAGAAGGGTTAATGGCCTTTTCAAAGCACTTAGTTCTGAGGGCAGCGGCCAGCCATCTCTCTTCTGTAAATGTCAGCTGTAAGTGATAGCAGCAGAGGTTGAGGCTTTTGGGAGAATGTGTGTCCCAATGGTAATCAGAGTGGCGTTTTACCTCAAACCCCAACTAAGCAACTGTGTGTGTGTCTACGTGCAAGTATGTTGGGAGTCCTCCCAGTCTAAGTGTGTGTTTGTAAACCATTACAGTACCTTAGCCTGACCCATCAAAAAGAAGAAAAACGCATTTTGTTTGTTTTCTCCTCAGGTGCTATCACACAACCATTTGTTAATTTTTTAATGGTTTTATGTATTATTGTTTTGTTTACTAGGAAGGGGGTACTTTGTGTTTTATCCATCTCAAGGCTAGCATTACTAAACATGCTAAGCCCAACCTAGCTTGCAAGCCTTTGCTACTCCAACCCTGCCCTATCTGGTACTCTGTGCCCCCTTCCCCGACAATGGGGTTGGTCTGCCTGATGACAGTGGGAGTTTGAATACAGGTCTGTGTTCACTTCTTGTCACTCCAACTGTAACCTATTCTGGCACTCTATGCCCCCCTCACAATGGGGCCTTTCTACCTAATGACAGTGGGAGTTTGCCACTCCAACTTTGACCTTATCTGTTACCCTGAGTCCCCCTGGTCCCCCCACCCACAGCAGGGGTTGGCAGTCTGATGATAGTGACCGTTAAAACGGAGCTTGGTGCCAGACGCTGGGTGACAGTGGAGCCATGTCCACGGAGCATGGAAGTAGACCTCACCATTTTTTCCTCCCTCATCCCCAGTGCCAACACATTTCATACTAGGATACGACAGATGCACAGAAGGCTAATTATGCCCATTATGATATATCTCCCACGAAGGCGGGTCATTATGTGCCCATAGGTTTTAGTAGGTGTTTATCTAATTTAGTCTTGAAGGTACCAAAAGTAACTGCTTCCACCACTTCTTTTGGCAGGGAGTTCCATAGCAGTACACTCCTGTGTGTGAAGAAATATTTCCTACTGTCTAGTTTTGGGTAAAGTCAGCATTAGCTGATGACTATGACTTTGGAGAGAGAGAGCCCTGTGATTCTCTGTTAATCCCAGATCATCAAGGAGTTGGCTTTCCTTCGATATTTGATACATCTGTAAAAGGTCTCCCCTAGTACGCCTAAGTTCCAGTGGGTATAGGTTTAGATCAGTAACCCAGTCACAGGTATGCATATCTAGGGTAGCCCCTCTCCCACCCGCTGAGCCCATGGTTGCAGCCCCCCACTCACAGCTAGAGATTTCAGCACCTAATGTGTCTGATGACTCCTAGTCAGACCACAGGGGCAGCTGCAAGCAAGGGGATACAAGCGACACCCCCTCCCTGAGGCATTCAGTGTGGGGAGATGAGGGCTCGCTGACCTACCATCAGCCACACAGTCATGATTCGATCACACTTATGGGTCATGCTCTGCCGTGAAGTGAAATATGACGTACCACATTAAGAACATGGCTGGTTTATGACACCATGGCCGATCATGTTGAAGCACTGTCTTGTCGCATTCAAATTGCTGTTAGACTTTAACACGGCCAGGCCCCACTGCATTCCACTCAGTGTAGAACAATACCATATCCAGCAGTGGTTCTCATTTAAAAAAATAAAAGGCAAGAACACAGAGACCACTCCAGCGTCAGAAACGATACTCTTCCTTCTGCTGGGCTTCAGTGTCGATCTGGGCACTAGATGTGAACCGGAGTCACTAGCATGGCAAGTGCGACCCCTGCCTCTGTACCATCAGGACTGGCCCTGCTGCTGTCACCAGTAGCCAAACAGCACTCCTGCCTCTGTACCATCAGGATTGGCCTAGCTGCTTTCACCAGTAGCCAAACAGCACTCCTGCCTCTGCACCATCAGCACTGGCCAGCAGCTGTCACCAGTAGCCAAACAGCACTCCTGCCTCTGCACCATCAGGACTGGCCCAGCTTCTGTCACCAGTAGCCAAACAGCACTCCTGCCTCTGCACCATCAGGACTGGACAGCTGCTGTCACCAGTAGCCAAACAGCACTCCTGCCTCTGCACCATCAGGACTGGCCCAGCTGCTGTCACCAGTAGCCAAACAGCACTCCTGCCTCTGCACCATCAGGACTGGCCCAGCTGCTGTCACCAGTAGTCAAACAGCACTCTTGCCTCTGCACCATCAGGACTGGCCCTGCTGCTGTCACCAGTAGCCAAACAGCACTCCTGCCTCTGTACCATCAGGACTGGCCCAGCTGCTGTCACCAGTAGCCAAACAGCACTCCTGCCTCTGCACCATCAGGACTGGCCCAGCTGCTGTCACCAGTAGTCAAACAGCACTCTTGCCTCTGCACCATCAGGACTGGCCCTGCTGCTGTCACCAGTAGCCAAACAACACTCCTGCCTCTGTACCATCAGGACTGGCCCAGCTGCTGTCACCAGTAGCCAAACAGCACTCCTGCCTCTGTACCATCAGGATTGGCCTAGCTGCTTTCACCAGTAGCCAAACAGCACTCCTGCCTCTGCACCATCAGCACTGGCCAGCAGCTGTCACCAGTAGCCAAACAGCACTCCTGCCTCTGCACCATCAGGACTGGCCCAGCTTCTGTCACCAGTAGCCAAACAGCACTCCTGCCTCTGCACCATCAGGACTGGCCAGCTGCTGTCACCAGTAGCCAAACAGCACTCCTGCCTCTGCACCATCAGGACTGGCCCAGCTGCTGTCACCAGTAGCCAAGCAGCACTTCTGCCTCTGCACCGTCAGGACTAGTCCAGCTGCTGTCACCAGTAGCCAAACAGCACTCCTGCCTCTGCACCGTCAGGACTGGCCCAGCTGCTGTCTCCAGTAGCCAAACAGCACTCCTGCCTCTGCACCGTCAGGACTGGCCCAGCTGCTGTCTCCAGTAGCCAAACAGCACTCCTGCCTCTGTTACCATCAGGACTGGCCCAGCTGCTGTCACCAGTAGCCAAACAGCACTCCAGTCTCTGTACCATCAGGACTGGCCCAGCTGCTGTCACCAGTAGCCAAACTGCACTCCTGCCTCTGCACCGTCAGGACTGGCCCAGCTGCTGTCACCAGTAGCCAAACTGCACTCCTGCCTCTGCACCGTCAGGACTGGCCCAGCTGCTGTCACCAGTAGCCAAACTGCACTCCTGCCTCTGCACCGTCAGGACTGGCCCAGCTGCTGTCACCAGTAGCCAAACAGCACTCCTGCTTCTGCACCGTCAGGACTGGCCCAGCTGCTGTCACCAGTAGCCAAACAGCACTCCTGCCTCTGCACCGTCAGGACTGGCCCAGCTGCTGTCACCAGTAGCCAAACAGCACTCCTGCCTCTGCACCGTCAGGACTGGCCCAGCTGCTGTCACCAGTAGCCAAACAGCACTCCTGCCTCTGCACCGTCAGGACTGGCCCAGCGCTGTCACCAGTAGCCAAACAGCACTCCTGCCTCTGCACGTCAGGACTGGCCAGCCGCTGTCACCAGTAGCCAAACAGCACTCCTGCCTCTGCACCGTCAGGACTGGCCCAGCCGCTGTCACCAGTAGCCAAACAGCACTCCTGCCTCTGCACCGTCAGGACTGGCCAGCTGCTGTCACCAGTAGCCAAACAGCACTCCTGCCCCGTACCATCAGGACTGGCCAGCTGCTGTCGCCAGTAGCCAAACAGCACTCCTGCCCCTGTACCATCAGGACTGGCCCAGCTGCTGTCGCCAGTAGCCAAACAGCACTCCTGCCTCTGCACCATCAGGACTGGCCCAGCTGCTGTCGCCAGTAGTCAAACAGCACTCCTGCCTCTGCACCATCAGGACTGGCCAGCTGCTGTCACCAGTAGCCAAACAGCACTCCTGCCTCTGCACCATCAGGACTGGCCCAGCTGCTGTCACCAGTAGTCAAACAGCACTCTTGCCTCTGCACCATCAGGACTGGCCCTGCTGCTGTCACCAGTAGCCAAACAGCACTCCTGCCTCTGTACCATCAGGACTGGCCCAGCTGCTGTCACCAGTAGCCAAACAGCACTCCTGCCTCTGCACCATCAGGACTGGCCAGCTGCTGTCACCAGTAGCCAAACAGCACTCCTGCCTCTGTACCATCAGGACTGGCCCAGCTGCTGTCACCAGTAGCCAAACAGCACTCCTGCCTCTGCACCATCAGGACTGGCCAGCTGCTGTCACCAGTAGCCAAACAGCACTCCTGCCTCTGCACCATCAGGACTGGCCCAGCTGCTGTCACCAGTAGTCAAACAGCACTCCTGCCTCTGTACCATCACAGCTGGCCATGCTGCAGTCACCAGTAGCCAAACAGCACTCCTGCCTCTGTACCATCAGGACCGGCCCTGCTCCTGTCACCAGTAGCCAAACAGCACTCCTGCCTCTGCACCATCAGGACTGGCCCAGTTGCTGTCTCCAGTAGCCAAACAGCACTCCTGCCTCTGCATCATCATGGCTGGCCATGCTGCTGTCACCAGTAGCCAAACAGCACTCCTGCCTCTGTACCATCAGGACTGGCCCAACTGCTGTCACCAGTAGCCAACCAGCACTCCTGCCTCTGTACCATCAGGACTGGCCCTGCTGCTGTCACCAGTAGCCAACCAGCACTCCTGTCTCTGTACCATCAGGACTGGCCCAGCTGCTGTCTCCAGTAGCCAAACAGCACTCCTGCCTCTGTACCATCAGAACTGGCCCTGCTGCTGTCACCAGTAGCCAAACTCCTGCCTCTGTACCATCAGAACTGGCCCTGCTGCTGTCACCAGTAGCCAAACAGCACTCCTGCCTCTGTACCATCCGGACTGGCCCAGCTGCTATCTCCAGTAGCCAAACAGCACTCCTGCCTCTGTACCATCAGGACTGGCCCAGCTTCTGTCACCAGTAGCCAAACAGCACTCCTGCATCTGTTACCATCAGGACTAGCCCAGCTGCTGTCACCAGTAGCCAAACAGCACTCCAGTCTCTGTACCATCAGGACTGGCCCAGCTGCTGTCACCAGTAGCCAAACAGCACTCCTGCCTCTGCACCATCAGGACTGGCCCAGCTGCTGTCACCAGTAGCCAAACAGCACTCCTGCCTCTGCACCATCAGGACTGGCCCAGCTGCTGTCACCAGTAGCCAAACAGCACTCCTGCCTCTGCACCGTCAGGACTGGCCCAGCTGCTGTCACCAGTAGCCAAACAGCACTCCTGCCTCTGCACCATCAGGACTGGCCAGCTGCTGTCACCAGTAGCCAAACAGCACTCCTGCCTCTGCACCATCAGGACTGGCCCAGCTGCTGTCACCAGTAGCCAAGCAGCACTCCTGCCTCTGCACCGTCAGGACTAGTCCAGCTGCTGTCACCAGTAGCCAAACAGCACTCCTGCCTCTGCACCGTCAGGACTGGCCCAGCTGCTGTCTCCAGTAGCCAAACAGCACTCCTGCCTCTGTACCATCATAATTGGCCATGCTGCTGTCACCAGTAGCCAAACTCCTGCCTCTGTACCATCAGAACTGGCCCTGCTGCTGTCACCAGTGGCCAAACAGCACTCCTGCCTCTGTACCATCCAGACTGGCCCAGCTGCTGTCTCCAGTAGCCAAACAGCACTCCTGCCTCTGTACCATCAGGACTGGCCCAGCTGCTGTCACCAGTAGCCGAACAGCACTCCTGCATCTGTTACCATCAGGACTGGCCCAGCTGCTGTCACCAGTAGCCAAACAGCACTCCTCCCTCTGTTACCATCAGGACTGGCCCAGCTGCTGTCACCAGTAGCCAAACAGCACTCCAGTCTCTGTACCGTCAGGACTGGCCCAGCTGCTGTCACCAGTAGCCAAACAGCACTCCTGCCTCTGCACCGTCAGGACTGGCCCAGCTGCTGTCACCAGTAGCCAAACAGCACTCCTGCCTCTGCACCGTCAGGACTGGCCCAGCTGCTGTCACCAGTAGCCAAACAGCACTCCTGCCTCTGCACCGTCAGGACTGGCCCAGCTGCTGTCATCAGTAGCCAAACAGCACTCCTGCCTCTGCACCCGTCAGGACTGGCCCAGCTGCTGTCACCGTAGCCAAACAGCACTCCTGCCTCTGCACCGTCAGGACTGGCCCAGCTGCTGTCACCAGTAGCCAAACAGCACTCCTGCCTCTGCACCGTCAGGACTGGCCCAGCTGCTGTCACCAGTAGCCAAACAGCACTCCTGCCTCTGCACCGTCAGGACTGGCCCAGCCGCTGTCACCAGTAGCCAAACAGCACTCCTGCCTCTGCACCGTCAGGACTGGCCAGCTGCTGTCACCAGTAGCCAAACAGCACTCCTGCCTCTGCACCGTCAGGACTGGCCCAGCTGCTGTCACCAGTAGCCAAACAGCACTCCTGCCTCTGCACCGTCAGGACTGGCCCAGCTGCTGTCACCAGTAGCCAAACAGCACTCCTGCCTCTGCACCGTCAGGACTGGCCCAGCCGCTGTCACCAGTAGCCAAACAGCACTCCTGCCTCTGCACCGTCAGGACTGGCCCAGCCGCTGTCACCAGTAGCCAAACAGCACTCCTGCCTCTGTACTATCAGGACTGGCCCAGCTGCTGTCTCCAGTAGCCAAACAGCACTCCTGCCTCTGTATCATCAGAACTGGCCCTGCTGCTGTCACCAGCAGCCAAACTCCTGCCTCTGTACCATCAGAACTGGCCCTGCTGCTGTCACCAGTGGCCAAACAGCACTCCTGCCTCTGTACCATCAGGACTGGCCCAGCTGCTGTCACCAGTAGCCGAACAGCACTCCTGCATCTGTTACCATCAGGACTGGCCCAGCTGCTGTCACCAGTAGCCAAACAGCACTCCTCCCTCTGTTACCATCAGGACTGGCCCTGCTGCTGTCACCAGTAGCCAAACAGCACTCCAGTCTCTGTACCATCAGGACTGGCCCAGCTGCTGTCACCAGTAGCCAAACAGCACTCCTGCCTCTGCACCATCAGGACTGGCCCAGCTGCTGTCACCAGTAGCCAAACAGCACTCCTGCCTCTGCACCGTCAGGACTGGCCCACTGCTGTCACCAGTAGCCAAACAGCACTCCTGCCTCTGCACCATCAGGACTGGCCAGCTGCTGTCACCAGTAGCCAAACAGCACTCCTGCCTCTGCACCATCAGGACTGGCCCAGCTGCTGTCACCAGTAGCCAAACAGCACTCCTGCCTCTGCACCATCAGGACTGGCCCAGCTGCTGTCACCAGTAGCCAAACAGCACTCCTGCCTCTGCACCATCAGGACTGGCCCAGCTGCTGTCACCAGTAGCCAAACAGCACTCCTGCCTCTGTACCGTCAGGACCGGCCCTGCTGCTGTCACCAGTGGCCAAACAGCACTCCTGCCTCTGCACCGTCAGGACCGGCCCAGCTGCTGTCACCAGTAGCCAAACAGCACTCCTGCCTCTGCACCATCAGGACCGGGCCAGCTGCTGTCACCAGTAGCCAAACAGCACTCCTGCCTCTGCACCATCAGGACTGGCCCAGCTGCTGTCACCAGTAGCCAAACAGCACTCCTGCCTCTGTACCATCACGGCTGGCCATGCTACAGTCAACAGTAGCCAAACAGCACTCCTGCCTCTGTACCATCAGGACTGGCCCAGCTGCTGTCACTAGACCCCGGAGTCAGCTGAATAATCAATTATGACTGACTTACAACACATTATGACTGATTTTTTCAACTAGTTTAAACTTTATGACTACAACTCACTAAAGAAAATCCAACCCCAATGTTTTCAGCTTCCGCCATTGTGGAATTTTATTCATGTACTAGCAAGTTGTACTTGAGTGCAATTAGTGGGAAAGACTTTGCAGCAGATTTATTTAGATAGTGTTTATTCAGTATTTATATAGCAACATCCTCTAAATTTCATATGAAACCACTACCCATGCTACACAAATGTACACAATACACAGAAATACATTCACATTGTCCACAGTTGTGTACAAGTTCACACAGTACGTTCATTAAGATAATAAATAATAATTATAATTATTTTGTCCTTAAATTGCACACAGTGGATGGGGAGAGAGATTTTATAATGTGGGGTTGAAAATGCCTGGATGGATATTGGACATAAGAGGCCTCAAAGTTTTTAAACTACATGGCAATGGCAATAGCAATCTGACCCAGGAAAGTTTTTATTTATGAAACACTCTGTTAGGACAGACAGCGCAGGGTATGACTAGGATATGTCATGTGTCAGTAATAACAGCAGAGCAGTGCTGGGGTGTGCTGTAGTTCTAGGGGGCTGATGTGGCTCCAAAGGTCACACCTGGCTACTCTAGCCTCCACTAGACAGAACACATTCCCATTCGATGAATGTCTCAGATAGCAAGACTGCCTCATTCACTACCTGTGGGACAGGGTGGAAGACCATGAAACCAGGTGCCAGTGAATGAAACAACTAGCATTTCATCAGCTTCCCTAAGGGATGTAAAGACTACGACTGCTGCAAAAGCTTTGTTTCTGCAAGACATCCTGCCAGTACTGGTTGTTGCATGCACTCCCAGTGCCCTACTCTCTATGAGACTCAGAGCTCTCACCACTCCTTGGCACTGATGCTGAAGTCAGACAACCACCCTGCCCCATACTGGCCTATGTCTTAATCCTTCACTTGGCCAGAGGGCACCCCCCCAATGTAGCAGGGACACCTCATCTAGATATTTCAAGACTTCTCACAAGTTACAAGAGCTTTACATTACGCAGTGGGTCCAAGCCACTGTGAGGAAATGGCTCTTCAGACTGGGAGCCGAGTTTAGCCCTCACTCACCCTGCTGCTGCCACACTTTGTGGTATTAAATGGGGTCCACAAGAATTTGAACACACCTGAAGCTACCGTGGCATTTG
This sequence comes from Neoceratodus forsteri, assembly GCA_016271365.2. Classification (NCBI taxonomy): domain Eukaryota; kingdom Metazoa; phylum Chordata; order Ceratodontiformes; family Ceratodontidae; genus Neoceratodus; species Neoceratodus forsteri. The sequence goes on from JADMNL010000026.1 coordinate 7,667,644, forward strand.
TGGACTCTCATTGGTCCTCCAATAAATACCACCTACATTCCACATCTCACAGACCTCTGCCCATGCTGAGCTGCGAGTCAGAGTACTACTCCGATTCCATGAGTAATCACCAGAATTGTACTCTGAGCTAAACAGCACTCCTGCCTCTGCACCACCAGGCTGGCCCTGCTATGGTGCTTAATGTTGATTTACTGGTCACATGATATCATTTCCAAGTGCTTGTCTAGCACAGAATGTTCAGCAGTAGGAAGTCCCTAAGTCCCTAAGCCACTCCTTACCGTCCAGGTGTTTGTCGACACCTCGCAGACTGTTGCCGTGGGCTGCAATCAGCACCCTCTTCCCGGCCCTAATCTGTGGGGCGATCTCCTCATTCCAGAAGGGTAGGGCTCGAGCGATGGTGTCTTTCAGGCTCTCACAGGTTGGAAGTTCTCCAGATTTTAGCCCAGCATAGCGTCTGTCCTAGAGTGACATAAATGTACTAGTAACAAATTGTATTAATGTCCTTTCACCAACTATAAGCAGTAATTGCACCAGTCTACACCCAGTAGCTTATCCAGCATGTCTGCAATCCTGGATATTTCTTGTGCCTGTAACTCTTCACCTTGCTAATACTCACTGGGCTTGAATTTAACAGCAGAGAGGCCAAGAGGACCCTTTCAGGAAGGAAGGAAGGAGGGAGGAGTGAGGAAGGAATTTTGGTTGCACTTTTCATCTCTTTTTTGTATCCAAAGTGCTTTACAATGGGCTGGCCTGGTGGCACTGAGGGTTGAAGCGTTGGACACCACATCTTGCATCACGCCGGTGAGCCCGGGTCATTGGGAGTTAGCAGGGGAGGACTAGGATTGAGCATCCGCCGACTGCTCTCCCAGTCCTGGGATGAGCTGGGGCATGCTCATCACGTGGCACCAACCTCTTGGGATGCCCGGGGTACTGCCAAGCGCTGTGACAGATGGGAGGGGGTATGGCGGACGTCAGCATGCAGTGCCTGAGGTCACTGCATATCCGCACCCCAGTGGGCATTAACAGGAGGAAAATAGTGCTGGGCATGACCAAGCAATTTGATGGCTGTGCCCTGAGCTGCCTGGAGGACTTGCGTGGAGTCCTGTTGGGGAGGGTCCGGGGCTATCCTAGCTGCGAGTGGCATAAGGGAGGCCCTCCAGCAGGATGGCATGATGTCCATTCTGGATCCTACCGGGTGCGGTTTGAGCTACCCAGCTCTCCAGGCAGGCAAGGTCGGCAGTGGGATGCCCCATGCCAGTACAGGCGCTGCAGCAGGAGAATAAAGTAGCTGTGAAGTGCTTTACAATCCAGGAGTGGAAGGGAAATGAATGCTGTCACCAGCTTAGGCACACAGGAAGTTGCAACCAAAACAGATATTAAGTAAAGACTAGGCTAATCTCAGAGAGGTTAAGTGGCTTGTTCAGGGTCACACAGTTAGTAAATAGCGGTTGTTGGTTTCAGAACTGGCTCGCCAGGGTCACAGCTTTTTCTACTAGGTTCAGCTGCCTCCTGCGAATAAAAGTAAAGACTGCATGTGTTGATAACAGACATGATCTGATTCAGATCTGCCTGTGAAACCTTACTGATAGGTCAGTGGGTGACACTTGTATGGTTGCACCTCAAGGGCAGACGGTCATGGGTTCAAGGCCCACGCCTGGGAATTTGGGCTCATACCCAGCGCTGACCATGCAGGATGAGGGGGTTTCCCTGCTAGAGGTACCATCCATCATTTGACATTGAGTCAACAACCCTACTGACCATTCTGAAAGTAGTTCAGGTGTTGTTAATGACTCCAGTGGACTTTTCAAAAGTCGGGCATGTCCCCGATGTCCTTGCCGACATCCCCCCTCAGTAAAAGGAGCCCTTCTCCCTTTTGGCTCTTTGATTCTGATGATTTTGGGGGAACTGCAATAGTGCTATAAGACACGAGGAATGGCATGCATGCCCCTCTATAAAAGTGGGCCCAAAAATGAACTAGGGAACTATAGTCCGATCAGCCTCACCTCCATTGTGGGGAAGCTAATGGAGACTATCCTCAAGGAGAGGCTAGTAGCCTTTCTAGAGGAGAATGGTCTCCAGGACAGTAGGCAACATAGGTCTGTGTCTGGGAGATCTTGCCAGATCAACCTGGTTGACTTTTATGACTGGGTGACTAGGGCACTCGACAGGAGCCAGGCGATGGATGTCCTGCATCTGGACTTCAGCAAGGCCTTTGATTCTGTGCCACATGGAAGGTTGATTAGCAAACTGGGATGCCTGGGGGCAGGAGAGAAGCTGGTGGTGTGCATCAAGAACTGGCTGCGGGATAGGCAGCAGTGGGTAGTTGTAAGGGGGAACTCTCAGCTCCAAGGGCTGTAACCAGCAGGGTTCCATAAGGCTCAGTGCTGGGTCCAGTGTTGTCTGACATCTTTATTGCTGACATCTCAGAAGGGATTAAGAATAAGATCAGCCTGTTTTCTGATGACACGAAGATTGGTGCGGTGGTGGACAACACAGAGGGGTGGGTAGGACTACAGGAGGATCTGGCTAAACTTAAGCGTTGGTCAGATATATGGCAGCTGGGTTTCAACACAAAGAAGTGCAAAGTCATGCACTTGGGAACCAGAAACCCAAGGTATCATTAAAGGCTGGGGGGGTACAGTTATCCACGACAGAGGAGGAGGAGGAGAAGGATCTTGGGGTGCTGATCACAGGGCAAATGAACCATTCAGCACAGTGCAGGAAGGCAGCAGCTAAAGCTAATAAGGTGTTGGGGTGTATTGCCAGAGGAATCGCCTCCAGAAGGGAGGTCATCCTGCCACTGTACAGGTCACTGGTCAGGCTGAACCTGGAGTACTTTTTACAGTTCTGGCGTCCCTACTTAAAGAAGGATGTCAAACTACTGGAGGGGTTCCAGTACAGACAACCAGGATAATCATCAGAATGGAAGGCAAACCCTACGAGGAGCGACTGAGGGAGCTCAGCACATACTCCCTGGAGGATAGGAGGGATAATGGGGATATAGTCAAAACCTTCAAATATATGAGGGCCATAAATAAGGTTAGTACAGAGGGCATTTTTAGATTAAAGGAAGGGAGAGACACTAGGGGGCACAGTCTGAAATTGGAGGGGGAAAGGTTCAGGAGGGAAATGAGCAGGCACTATTTCATGTAAAGGGTGGTGGCTGGGTGGAACGCACTACCAGAAGAGGTGGTGGTATCCTTAAAGTCGGTAGGCAGTTTTTAGAGGGGGTGGGACAGAGTTAGGGGGAAGGTCACTACTATACAGGTTGGGGGGGGGCAGCTGCAGAGGAATAAACTGATAGCTGCACACTCGATAGACCATATGGCCTGTATCTGCTGGCATTTTCGTATGTTCGCATGTTTCAGCAAAATATGGGAAACTCCCTGACAATAGGAAGGCTTCAAAGGTTTGTAAATGTCCCTGTTTGATCTACTTGGGGGTTATTTTTCAGCCTTTCATCCACTGCAAGATACTTCACAAGTGGGAATCTGGAGCTACTGAGAGCAGCTGTCTGTTGGGGAAGGGCAGGGACCGCCAGCTCTATGGAACTATACATTACGTCTCCCCTTCCCTATTTTTATGTTGCCTGATAATGCCTTTGTGGCTGTGAGTGCTGAACACTATGGTCACCTTGGTTGTTAGGGAAGGCCCTGCCTCTTTTCCAGACAAAAATGGAATTGGAAGATGATATCCACTCCACTGTAGCAAATCCTGTGGCACAGGGGTACACAGACGTCACATGCGTGGCATCCTAATGTTGGAGTTTTTGGTCTTTTCCATGGAGTTCGAGGGGAACAGCTTACTGGCCCATGGCTACTGCGGGGCAGAATCCTGCTGCACGGGCCTCACAGTTAGCTAGCACAGCTGTCACTGCTGGGATTCAAACTCCTGGCCATGACATGTGAGGAGCTGGTCCACAAAGTCACTCATCTGAGCCACTACTACATGGTAAGCATCAGGGTCTATTTAGTTCCCCAACCTACCCCATTCCCTTTCCTTTCATGTGGCTGACAGCAGCAACCCGGGCAGGAAGGCAGGACTGTCAGCCTGTACTGGGATTCCCCATCACCCGATGATGAAGCGCCATTTAAACCCCAGTGTTCGGGGGAACAGTTGGCAGCAACTGTGCAATGCTACCTTGGGAAAATTGCTTAACCTCCCAGAGTTCTGTTCAGCCAGCTGTAAAACATGTGAAGCAGGACCCACTGAAAATCGAGGTGTTGCATCACATCCAGGTTGTCCTGGGTGCATCCCAGTCTCAGTAACCCTGTCTGAATAGTGTAACACTTGAACACCTGTATAGATTTTTATTAACTGCTGTTTGGCCATTGCTTAGACCCAGGTGGAAACCCTCCCCAACCCATGCAGCTGATGCTCCTTTAGTGCCCTATGCATGAGTCGAGGTCAGCTGGAAGAAGCAGGCTTTTTCCTCACCCAATTTGGGGAGCTGTCTCACCTTCTGCTCAGTGCTGTATTCCCCTTACACTGTTGCATCTGGTCCCTAGAGAAGGGAAACCCCGGTATTCCTCTGCAGGGAAACCTGCAGCTGCCAGCAGCTTTCACTTCAATCCAAAGCCCAGTAAGAGTGTGTGAAACAGCAAGCTAGGCATTGCTATTGTTTTTTTTCCCCCATTCTCAACTCAGCTGACTCCAGCCTCAAATGCCCCCCACCCCAACCCCATTGCCTGCCACTTGGCCCCTTATCCTCCGGTCCGCCCTCCCGTTGTGGCTCTGGCTGGCACCACCAACTCTGGTCACCCAGTTAGCACAGTGGAGTTTACCACCCTTCCTCCCTGTCCTGCAGGATGCTCAATCCTCCTCCCTCCAGCCAACCCGAAGCCTCAAGCTCGCTCCCAAACCCGGGTTTCCAGCATCACAAACACTGGTGCAACCATTGTGCTGACTGTCTGACCCTTAGCTGGTCATTACTATTGACCAATCACCCCACACTGCCTGATCCCAGTACTGCCCTGAGCCAGCAAAATGCCAGGTTAGTCCCATGCATGCCCAGTGGGATCCAGTATGGCTTCAGTGCAACCAGCAGCATTTTACAAACTGTGCTGCTCGGCCGCACTCTGTACCTGCTGCATGGGGCTTTGGTGACTTGTCACAACTCACCTTGCTGATAACTTGGTACAAGGGATGGTCCGGGTCCATGGGCGGGGGTGGGATATCATATGACCGCCTCCAGATCTTCACTTGCTCCTCGCCGTGTTTGGCAGCAGTCTCTGCTTTGTTGAGTCCAGTCAGCCCACCATAGTGGCGTTCATTCAGGCGCCAGGTTCGCACCACTGGCAGCCACATCTGATCTACCTCATCCAGTATCAGCCAAAGGGTCCGGATAGCCCTCTTCAGGACAGAGGTGTAGCAGATGTCAAACTGGAACCCAGCTTCCTTCACAGCCTGGGCCCCACACTTGGCTTCTTGCAGCCCCTTCTCACTCAGGTCGGCATCGAACCACCCACAGAAACGGTTCTCCTGGTTCCAGGTGCTTTCCCCATGCCTCACGATCACCAAGCGGTGGGTGGCCATTGTCGGCAAACTGCAGGAATAAAAAAGTTTGAGAACAGCAGCAGAGACACTGAGGAGTTCAATTTGGTCTGTTTCTAAACCTTCAGAGATGTGCAGATCAAGACAAAGGTCAGCAGATAAATTTAAACTGATAATCTTACAAGTTTTTTTTTTTAAATATACAGTTTGCAATATGTGGTAGTTACTCCTGTCTGTCTCCTTCCTGTTCTCTTTTTTCCCGTACCTTCAAAAGTCCCCACAGTTCAGCCGTCCTGCCTTAGCACTGTCTCTCTCCCAAGGTCAGTCATCGTCTTTTCATACCATCTCTCTGGCCTCCGGCCAGGTCCCTCCCTTTCTATACAACTGGAATTGGAGTTGGGAGAGACTGACAGATGTAGGCAGCCAATCTTACCGTGGTAGGAGGGATCAGGCCACCGGCCTGATTGGGGGTGTAGACAGCAGAGAAACAGCAGCAGGTGTCTAACTCTGGGTGTCTGCTTTATATCAATGAACAAACATATCCAACCTCAGATGAGACACAACACCTGATGCATTCTCTGCAGATACAACACTGCATCATGTTTCTATGAAACTGACTGGAGGAGGATTCAGAAGGGACATGAGGAAGTATTATTTTACAGAAAGTGTGGTGGAACCATGGAACAGTCTGTCTGCCAAAGTGGTAGGTGCTAAAACTGTTAGTGGGTTCAAGTATGTCTGGGATAAGAATAGAGAGTATAGTGGTTGCTCAGGGTGGCAGAAGCTGGAAGGGGATTGGGGGGGGGGGGGCTAAGACCCTGGAGGGGCAGTAGGCCCCAAGGCAAAATAGGGAACTCTGGCAGACTGGATGGATTGTTGGTCTTTTTCTGCCATCATTGTCTATGTTTCATTACTGAAAGACAATTTGACACATCAAGTGTGACTACCCATCATGATATTCAGAGAGCTAACAGAACCAAAACAGCAGACAGGGAAATGTTACAAATTTTAAGAAGTAGTCAGCTGTAACTTTTTTTATTTCTGAAGTAACACAGAAACATAGAATTTCACAGCAGATAAAGATTACTTGGCTCACCCAGTCTGCCCATTTTTCCCTACCTACATTAACACCGCAGAGCCTACTTGATCTCCGGCTCTCCCCCCCCACTACAATTCTCTTGTGCTTGCCCCATGCATTCTTGAACCCTACCACTGTTTTCGCCCCCACCATTTCTGCTAGAAGGCTGTTCCAGGAATCCACCACTCTTTCTGTGAAGAAGTACTTCCTCACATCTCTCCTGAGTCAGCGTCAGCTCAGTGGATCAGCAGGTAGTACACGCGCCTCTGAGGCCAGGAGATCAGAAGACTGTGAGTTCTATCCCCACACCAGGCACTTGGGTTAATATCCCAATACTGACACTGTAGTGCAGCATGAGGGGGTGCTGCACTCCTGAGGTGCCATCTTTCGGATGAGACGTTAAACTGAGGTCCCATCTGCCTGTTCTGGTGGTAATTCAGGTAGATGTTAAAGATCCCATGGCACTTCTTGAAAAGAGTAGGGGAATTTTTATTTAAAACAAAATAGTATTACTTCATACAAAATCATAGAAAAAGAAAATCAAAAACATAAAGGGCTGGATATTCAAACTGCGCCATTCTGAGGCGCAAGCCCTTGAGCTGCGCAAAATAGTTGCGCAGGGGTGTGGACGGGGCAATATTCAAAGGAGTTGCGCTATTGAGCAACTCCTTTGAATATCACCCCCCAGCCACAGCCACTGTGCATGGCGCAGTGGAACTTGTGTCACCGCAAGTTGTCAGAGTGGAGCATTCAACGATGTGGCGAAGTACCATTGCGCCATCGCCATCACGATATTCAAAGGTGACATGCAAATGGGGCCATAATTCATGCAAGGCACAGGGGCCATTTGCATCTGATTATGGCCCCATTTACTGTCTCATAACATGTAGGTCGCCCGATCCCGAGGACTTCGCCTGGCACCCTGCCAGGCAGCAGCCGTCGAGGACCGCACATCCTGCAGCCCGATCGCCGAGCAGCAATGTGGCTCCCACCTCCTCCCGTACATATCCCTGGTGGTTGGCGGGTGGCAGGCGGTGGGATGCTGCCGGGGGAGCGGGTGGTGGCTTCGTGGGTTGGTGGGGTGGGGGGACACTAGCCACTAGGGAGATGTTTTGGGGGTCTAATTTACTTACTGCTCCGCGATCGGGTATTTGGTCCACTGGACCACCAGGGAGATGTTCGGGTGGGGAATTAATTCTACTTACTGCCCATGATCGGGCATTTCTGTCCACTGGACCACCAGGGAGATGTTCTGTGGGTGGGGGTTTCACTTACTTACTGCCCGCGATGCGCACAAGGGGAGATGTTCGGGGTTCAGTTACTTTCTGCCCGCGATCGGGCACAAGGGAGATGTTCGGGGTTCAGTTTACTTTCTGCTCGCGATCGGGCACAAGGGAGATGTTCTGGGGTTCTGCTTTACTTTCTGCCCAGCGATCGGGCATTTCCGTCCACTGGACCACCAGAGATGAACGGAGGGGGGAGTTATTAAACATACCGCCTGTGGATCGGGCATTTTCGTCCACTGACCACCAGGATGGAACGGGAGGAGGGGAGCTACATTGATGCCCGCAATTGGGCTGGTGGGGGAGTACTATGCCCGCGATCGGCATGGGGGGCACAGAGACTGAGTTGGGGCCAGCCACAGGTGGCAGCTGCTGTGTGCGCCTGCAATACAGCAGCTCACCTGTGGGTGGCCCGACTTGAGCCTTTTTGGCTCAAAGTCCTGCAGGCGCAGGTTGGGGTTGTGCTCGCATAACTCTGCACAGCCCGGCTGAATATCGGGCTGTGCAGTTTATGCATGGTTCCTCCCCCTCCAGTTGAGCATGCATTCATTTGCATTGCGCTGTTGCTCAGCCTGTTTTCAGTGGCGCAACTGCCTCCTGCTGAATATCGCAGAATGGCGCAATTTAGGACTTGAGCATGCGCAACCCTGTTGCACATGGCGCAACCCTTTTGAATATCTGGCCCAAATAGTATTATTTCATACAAAACATAATAAAGAGAAATTGAATACATAATTAAGCATTACATCATACCCTAACTCCACATATAAGTAATTCATACTATACCAAACACCCCCTCCCCCTCCTCCCACTAAAGAGTAGGGAATTTTTTTTATTTATATAACTTAAAAAAAAAATACATACAAGATAATACTGTATCATACAGAATCAAAGAAAAAAGAATTATGAGAGCATGAATAGGTATTCCATCATACTTTGAACCCCAGAAAACTTAAAGGCATATTATATTCCAAATAATACTGTCATACAAAATTACAACAAAAAGATACAAACCCATAAATAATCATTTCATCCTGTACTAACCCCAAATATAAGCAGTTAGTAATGTAAACAACACCCCCCCTTTAAAAGAGTAAGGGAAGTTTCAATTTTAATTTTGAAAACAAATTATATACAGTTGAATACTGTTTAACTATACAAGCATAAAAACGTATAACATCATACAGTGTCTCCAAAACAAAAAAAATTATACTGCGAACCAACCCCCTTCCCTGCCTCACATACAATAAATTAATTGTAAAACTAACCCCCTTCCTCATCCTTCACTAGGTGAGGGAATACAATAAATTCCACCACCTTAAATCACTTAAATGTTGTTCCAGGCCCTACATTCTCACTCCTCAAATTGTTATTTCATAACCAGTGAAAATGTTGCCAATAAAGGAAGGAGGAGGCAGTGGTGGCACCGCTTCTGAAGAAAGCTTTAGACACAAGTATCTGTACAAACTACAGACCTATCTTTAACCTTCCCTTTGTTGGGAAGGTGATCAAGAAAGTACTGTAGTTGTGCTGCAACTGGAGAACCATCTTACCATCCACGATATCTTCGATCCTCTCCAGTCTGGTTTCCGGAAGAGACGTAGTACCGAGATTGCTCTGGTTCGGGTGCTCAATGATCTCTTGATGGCAAGATACCAGAAGCACCACTCCATCTTGGTGCTTCCGGATCTCTCTTCAGCATTCAACACTGTGGACCATGGGGTTCTGCTTGAGGGTCATTTGTGGACTGGCTGGTCCAGTTCTTAGATGATTCCATTCATTCCTAGCTGGCAGGTTTCAGAGGGTAGTGTCGGGGAATTTTTCCTCTGAGCCATTCTTCCTGCCATGCAGGGTGCCTCAGGGCTCAGTGCTGTCCCCATGTTGTTCGCAGTGTATCTGCTGCCCCTCGGAGACATTGTAAGATGATATGTGTTGAGTTTTCACTGCTATGCAGATGATACACAGCTCTATCTGTCTTTTGCACCCGACCAGGATAGTGCGATCTCGATGTTTAACAGCTGTCTGGTGGAAATCCATGGCTGGATGAGGCACAGCTGGTTGAAATTGAATTCCGGGAAGACTGAGGTGCTGGTGGTGGATCCAGGGCACCGGATAGAGAGGTCAGTGGTGGGGTTACTGTCTGGGCTTTGGATCAACGGTGTACAGCTACCCACCTCTGAACAGGTGCGTAATCTGGGGGTGGTATTTGATGATGGGCTGAAACTGCGGGGGCAGGTGTTGGCAGTTGTCAAGTCTTCCTTTTATCATCTTAGGAACATCACCAAAATTAAGCACCTTGTTCCATCTGATGATTTGCCCACGTTGATCCACGCCTTTGTGACCTCGTGCCTTTACTACTGCAACTCCCTATACTGTACCTAGGGCTTCCGGGGGTTGATGTCCGCCGCTTGCAGCTGGTGCAGAATGCAGCAGCACGACTACTGACTGGGACTTCTCATACCAATCATATTAAGCCTGTGCTGTGCGATCTGCACTGGCTGCCTATACAGTGGCAGACCACCTTTAATGTTGGTTTTATGACCTATAAAGCCCTACATGGACAGGGACCAGGGTTATCTACAAGAGCTCCTGGTTCCTTACAGCCCTGGCTGACCTCTCCGCTCTACTTACGAGGGGTTGTTAGAGGTTCCCAGGGTATGGTTGAAGACATCTGGTACAAGGGCTTTTATGTTCATGGCGCCATCCCTGTGGAACTCTCTACCTCATCAGATCAGAGAGTGCGAGACCGTGGAGAGTTTCAAGACCAGTTTAAAGACGTATTTATTTAAACAGGCTTTTAATACCTGAAATACCGTGAATTTGGAAGATTTTAATTAAGCTGCTGTGTATGTTTTATGTGATTTTATTTAGCTGTTTTAAAATGTTGTACGTAAAGCGCTTTGATACTTGAATTGTGCTATATAAATAAAATTATTATTAATAATAATGAGCCCATGCTTCTCAGCTATACTTTTTTCTTTCTGAACTACGTAACACATGTGTATCTTGTACAATTATATTAAAAAGATCACCCACCAGAATTATTTGTTGCTGAAGAACCAACCTTGACCTGCTAATCCATGTCCAGCATAGACAATGTACCATTATAATACGGACTCTGCTGGCATCACAAGACACTGTTAACTGTGGAACAATCCCCAAAAATAATCCTTCTGGGTTAGGGGGGGACCTGTCACTTCCCATTTCCGTTTTTTTTTATTATGTCCCAAAACTGAAGAATATAGGGACAATGTAAATACATATGATCCATAGTTTCCATCTGTGCCGTGGAGCGCTCCCTAAGAAAATACCTCTTTTGTAACTGCTTATGTTTCTGATTGCCTCGAACATTTACCCTCCCATGTATCCCCAACCATGCCATGTGCCACATTTTTTCTGGGATTCTGATATCCAAAATATATGCTGAAATACAGTTTTGGTGTGCCGTTGAAACCCCTGAAAAAGGGTGTTCCATAAAACACTCTAATAAAACAGCTCTATATAAAACATTCTCCAAGGTAGATTCAAAACAGTAACAAAATCAATTTTCCATTTCTTTACGTTGTCAAAAAAACAGTGGTGGAGCTAGAGGTGGGGCTAGGAGGTGGGCAGTCGCCCCTCCTGGCTGCCCCAGTGTGAGTAGTGACTCACTGAATGCCCCCCCCGGCTCCCAAACACTCCTAAACCTGGCTCCACCACAAAAAACCCTCCCACATATATTTCAGCCTCAGTGTTCTTTTGTTTTTATGTAACAAATCGTCCACTCACCATTCTGCTATAACCCCCTTTACTGTCTTAAGGCTTCTCATGATCCAAAGCTGGTCCCATCATTTTATCAGTGGGACTATATTAACATATCAAAACATTGTGAAAAAATATAAGATTGGATTGGGCATACCTACTCCTCCATCCTCGACATCTTTATACAATATATTCCACTTAATTGGGTTAAGCCTGCTCCCCCCAAAACAAGAAAAGAAACAACTGAGCACACTAGTTTCCATTTTCTTCAGTAGGGGAAAAACATAACTTAAAAATAAAAATACTGGTACCAAAAAGGTTTTAATCATATAAACCCTCTTTTTTTTTTTTTAGGTTTTCCAAGCATTCTACCAGGTCACTTTTTTCTTCCCCATAATCAGTCATCATTCCCAATTAAACTGGGCAATATCCCTCCCCCCCCATAATGTACCCCTAAAATGTTACACAGAGTTGTGGACACCCATACACCTGCTACCTCCTCCTGTACCTTAGAGAACCCAAGTATAGGAAGACATTTAGTTTTCTGTAAATTGAATGTAGCTCATGTCACACTACCCAGGGCCTGTAATAAACCACATGCTTTCTGAATTGACTCCCCATCCTTCACCACTAGACATAAGTCATCAGCGTAAGCTATCATTTTGACAACTGGTAAAACCCCTGTCCCAAGTCCAACGATCAGCGGGGATCTATGGAGAATTCTGACCACTGGGTCCAAGGTAAAAACGTATAACAATGGGTTCAATGGGCAGCCCTCTCTGACTCTCCTCCGAACCCACCCCCTTTCCCCCATCCTCCCATTTTCATATGGTCTCACAAATGCCAGAGCATAGCTCATCTGAAGCCACTGTATGAACTGTCTCGGGATCCCATATGCTCCCAAGCATTACCATAAGAAATCACAGGAGACCCTGTTGAATGCCTTAGCCTGATCCAAACCCAACACGAACCCTTGTTCGTGATGCACCTCAGGGTCTTTCCCCTCCAAATTGGTCAGTTCTCTTAACAATATCAGCACATCTGAGATCTGCTTTCCAGGGATGGAGCTAAACTGGTTGGGGTGAATCAGATCCTCCATAACCGACCATGACCTATTTCCCGAAAGCTTGGCAAAAATTTTAAAATCGTTATTTAGTAACATAATGGGTCTCCAGTTAGAAATATCTGTTTGCTCCCCAGATTTAAACAAAAATATCATAAGTCCCTCATACATCTGGAAGGGTATACAGTCATCTGTAAGAAATGAATTATAGACAGCTAGCAGTTCTCTTGGCATTAATTCCCACAAGATTTTATATAATTCCCTGGGCAGGCCATCCGATCCTGGTGCAACATCAATTTGTAATGCCTGTATTACCACCTTCAATTCCCCTGTCTTAAAAAGGGGGTCGAAAAACTATCAGTTTTGTCTGGGTCTAATAATGGCAATTCAGTTGCCTGTAACACTTGTCTCATAAATGGAGAGTGTGGGGCTGGTGCCCCAAAGGCTTGAGGAATATGATCCTCTAACTGCCCCATAATGCCCTCATTATCTTTTGCTAAAATTCCCTGTGGTGATACCAGCTGCACCATTACTTTCATATCTCTTCTGGTTTTACAATCTGAAAAGGGATTAGTGTGTTCTTTCTTCCCATGTGTTCCAAATGCCTGTTCTTTTTCTAATATTTTTAGCTTGTTATACTGCTGTTTAGTCATTTCCTTGTTTATTAAGTTTATTTCCTCAGTTCAGCACACCCGATGTGTATTTTGCCTAGAGATCAGGCATTGTAGGTCGCCCCCTCAACTCCAAATACCTACTTTGCGCTGATTTAGCATGTACAGAAACCTTCTGCTGGAAGAAAATCATTAAGCATCATCACAAACCCACTCAGCAGGTCAACCCTCTACTCCCAAAGTGCCAACCTCTGAGCATAGAATTGTGAACAGTGAACAGAACAAGGTTACCCTCTTGTCTGTTCTGTGGGTTCGAGTCACCTTTGTCCCAAGTTCTGGAGGGATTCAAACTGATAACTTCTTGTTAGCATATCCAATTGTCAGGCTCAGATAATTCTGTCTTCGGGGGGCCAGATATCTTTGCCTACGGGCACCTAACCAAGTATTACAAAATGAACCTTTAGAACTCTATGCAAGACCTAGAGAACTCTTATCTGTTTCCCAGTTTGGTATCACAATAAGCGCATGCACAGTGTCAACTATAGCCATCTAAGCTTCACTTATAAAAAAAGAAGTTTCAAGGCACACCAGGTAGTTTCTGTTTTTAAAATATTTCTTTATTTTAAAATAGGAAAACAGTAAATACAGAACAAGATATTCTAACACGTACAATCTTAAAAACAAAACAGGTTTAAAAGTGCAAATTCCTACAACCCATACACTCAGACTGGTCTTATCTAATGTCCTTACTTTCTTAATATTTCAGTGCTTCGATGTTACTCTTTTCTCAGTCAGAAAATGAATGTCTCTGTGTAAGGTCTGCTCAGTATACTTAAAAGCAGTCTTGAGCCGGCCTTCTCTTTGAGGTCACCTAACTCTGCATTGGTGTATTAAAATTTATATTTTATAACACAGGATGTCCTAATAAGATATTTTAAAGAAAATAGGTGACATCAGTGATCTCCTCTCTTCATGTGACTTCCTCAATACCAGTCTGTGATCTGCTTCACACAGACATCAAAAGTCTCTTTGATGTAATTCACTGGATACCCCAAGCAAATGCATATTGGACTTTCTAATTTAGCATGGGACCTGCTTCACACAGACATCAAAGTCTCTTTGATGTACTTAGCTGGCTTCCTTGGAAGACACCCCAACACATGCATATGCCCTTTTCCTCATGACACCTAGTGCAAATCAAAGGATTTCCCTGAGGGCATTATAAAATGGATATCTTGGTTCCTGGCTTCAAAGCAAACTAAAAAGATAATTGCACCTCAGAAATCTGTAGTTTAACCTACGTCCTGTCCTTTGAACTTATCCCTGGGGGGTTTGATGTGCCAAGTTCAGCAAGATAGTTCCTCCTGACAGACATTCCTTTACATATTTTATATTGCAGAAAAAATATCATATTGAAATCAGAACCAGCTGTCCACAGGCCACAAGCATAACTTCAACTCCTCCCATCACTGGCTCATACTGTCACAAAGTCAAATAGTGATGATTCTGTCCTTCATGAGTTGTGTTAGTTCTTGGTGTATATCAGGATCTAGTAACAATGTGGATTTCATCCTCCAGTAACCCCTCCCCCCGCCTCCCTAGGTGGGACTGTGGCTACTGAAACCCCAACCATTTTGTGGTCTGAGGTTTCCATAGGCAGGACTACTGTTGATATAACTGGTACAGATTTTTTCAAAAAAATAAAATCAATGCACGAAGATAGTGTCCCCTTATAAAATGTTGGGGTCTTTCTCTTCCCATTAATAGTCTGTGCATCCTGTAAGTCTGCTTGGCTCACCATTTTAGTTAAGAATGCTCTATCATAGTATACCTTGTTAGTCCCACTATCATTATTTCTACCCTATAAATTGATATTGAAATCACCTCCAAAAAACAGTTGCCTACTAGTATAAAGAAATGGTTGTACTGCTTTCAGAAGATCAGTCCTACTAGCTTTGGTCTGTGGTCCATAAATATTAATTAATCTACAATGTAAATTATTAATGTAAACATCTAACAACAGTGCTCAGCCAGGGTCTATCTCCACAGTTCTTAATACCTGCACCTCTGGGGTTGTAAAACAAAATCCCACCCCACAACATGCGTCCAAGCCTGTGGACCAGTAAGATGCCCTTCAATGCCACTCCTTGGTGGCTACCTTCATTTCTGCCACTGAACGAAGCCTGGTGTCCTGTAAAAAAAATACATCAAAACATGTCTGTTTTAATATAGCATATGTGGTGGTGTGTTTTAATCTTCATTTTATGCTATTCACATTTAGGCTTGCTAGCCTCAAGAGTTCAAGCTCAGGGAGGTTGGTGTTGCTTCGTACTTGATCTCGTTATACGTTTCTGAATGCCAACCATAACAGTTTGAGCATTCACTGACATAACCTCCGGTCCTTGTTTTTCAGGTTGGGAAGCCTGTAAGGTCTCCACCAGGTCTTCAGAGTCCATCCTCTCACTTCAAGTCTGAAAAGTTTCAAATCTGTTCCTAAGGGGCAGGGGGATAAAGCTTTACCCGATCTGGCATCTTGAGCTACTGTCACTGTGGGAGGATCTCCGTTAGTCTCAACAACCATCACCAGTGATAGTTGGTCTTCTGGGTCTGCTATAAGTAGCTCATTCATGCCGCAGGTGGGGAGCGGTGGAATGGGCTCTGGCTTGACCAAATCTATAGGCAGGCAGTCCACCTGAGGGGGGGGGAGTATCCTCCGGTTGTAAGTTCACTCACTGCCTCCTGGCTATGGGAGCCTTCGTTGTAACAATATTTGCTGTGGGTGGCCCCATTTCTGTCTCTTTACAACTCTGGGGTTGTGGTCTAGACTTCTCCTTAGCTGGTGCAGGTTGGGGCTCAGGGTGTTCTGGTCTAGGCTGTGTCCCCATGTTTCCTCCCCCACCTCTGCCTCTTTGTTTTGGATAAGCTTCATGTCTCAGTTCTTCCCTCTCTGACTGTCGGAAAGGTTTTTAGCCTGATAGAGGTAATAGTCTTATCTGAGCTCTCCTCTAAATTATGGGCTGCCCATGGGCAGTCTCTAAAAGTATGCTCATCATCCCAACATAAGTAGCAGACTGGGGGAGCTGTACATTGTGCCACTGTGTGATCAATCACCCCACATTGGTAGCACTTGATTTTATCACAATCAGCATTAAGGTGTTCTAAAGACCCAGTTCGATAGCAACTTTTAGGTTGACCAGCATAGAAAAGTCTGCCCCATCTCTCCCCAAGAAGAAGGAGTTTGGTAGGTGTTGAATGCCTTGCTGTGTCTGTTTCAACTGAATTCGAAATGTCCACCCCCCGGTCCCAAAATCCACTGTCATCTATGATGGGGTTTGGCCTGCCAATTTGGCCTGCCAAAAATGGTGCACCGTTTTTCCAACCAGAAAACAATATCATCGATATTCACCCTTTCAATTCAAAAAAACAAGAGTCAAGTTTTTATTGTGTGTTTTGTGATCAGAATGGATAAGAAGTCCTTCCACATCTCAGTGTGTTTTATTTCATAGTACGCCCTTCAGAATGTATCCAATGCCATAACAGTGCAAAAACTAATATCATAGCAGTGGTCCCCGGGAGAATTAATAAATGCATAAACTTCTGCAGGGGAGAGGCCCAAGGATTCCTTAATCAATGTTTTACCAACCCGGTGCCTATCTGGGGATAAGGAAGCCAACCCTTTGTAACGAAGGCGGACCAAAAACCTTCGTTTTGCAGCCTCCACAGGTTTTTGGAAGAGGTCCGCATATGATTTTATGCTAGAAGTTGTGTCCTGGGCCACCCTCTCCCTGCCCCCGTCTTTCATCACAGAATGTCCCTCCAACAGTGTACCTGATTGAGGAGGTGCGACCACAGCCTCCTCTCTCCACTGTCCACTGAATGATAGGAAATGGATGAGGCCAGCGAGGATCTTTTAGAGATGTCACAACCAGTCATCCTGCCTGTTGTAGGAGTAGTGCCTGGCGCAGTACCATTCTCTTGCACCTCCACTTCATCTCATGCAGCTGCAGCCGGGACTACTACCTCAGCTGTAATCTCCACAGTTTCATCCTGCTTACCTAACCCATCCTCAGCATCATGACATGGTATCACCTCCTGGTGGGGTTCTGGTGAGCCCAGGAGAGGGATAGCTGGGTCCGGGACCCACTGATTATTTTTGAATAGCTAGCCTGCTTGTTGCAAAGCGCCTCCTGGTGTCCAGTCCATCAAAGACCCACTTATAATAACACTGTCATCTGGTGACCCTGGGACTTCTGGAGCAACCACATCCTCTTGAGGAATCTCTGTCTCTATTCTTACATGTAAACATTTACTAGTTTCCTGCATCAGACTTGCCATGGAATGTTTTCGTTTCTTGTGTTCTTCTTCCAGTTTAGTTTTATTTTGTAAATATTCCTGCCCCACAGCCAACATCATGTCCAATAACTGGAGTTTTTCATTTTCTAATTCCACTCTCAATCGATCCTCCTCCACCACTATTTCCATATCTTCTGGTAGTATAGGTTGTACAGGACCTTGCTGTTCTCCACTCATACTTGCACCATTCCGGTGCTCCAAGCCATTTGCTGATATAGCAGTATTCAAGACATCTCTAGCTCTTGCAACACAACCTTCCCCTTCCAGCATTCGATCCTGACTGAGGTCCTCCATGCTCCCTGCAGCGCTGACAGTGCCCACTGCAGGAGAGTAGGGGAATTTTCCCGGTGTCCTGGCCAAATTTCCCCCCATTCACTAAAAATACCACCAACAGCTTAATCTGGTTCAACGTCAGTTGGCATTCATCTGTATCCCCCTCCCAGCGGGCCGGGCCTGAAAATAGGCAGAATTTGTCTAGTGCACTTACCCGGTCAACAAAAACTAAAAAACTAAATAAAAAAAGAATCAACCCGCTTCCAGTTTCATAGCATTTACCCTTTCTCTTGGTCACCTTTTTTGCTCAAAAAAACTCCTCTCTTGTACCTTCTTTACCCTTGTGACGTATTTAAAGGTCTCTATCATATCCACCCCATTCTCCTCTCTTCCAGGGTGAACATACTAAGATCCTTTAGTCTCTCTTCATAGGGCTTTTGATGCAAACCCTCCACCATTTTAGTTGCTCTCCTATGGACCACCTCCACTCTATGTCCTTCCAGAGATGTGGCCTCCAGAACTGGACACAGTACTCTAGGAGGGGTCTTACCAGCGATCTATACAGAGGCAACACCACCTCCCTCTTTCTGCTGGTGATACCCCTCCCTATGCACCCCGGCATCCCATTAGCCCTCCCGACTGCCTAGTCACACCTCCTGGCCACCTTTGGGACATCAGATATGATTACCCCCAGGTCTTTTTCTTGCTTGGTGGTCGACAATACCACTCCACCCATTTTGTACTCTGCCCCAGGTTTCTGTGCCGTAAGTTTATTATTTTGCACCTTGTTTTGCATTGAAACCTAAATGCAATACCCTTTTCTCAGGTCTCTGCTCATCTTTTCCACCCCCCCAGGAGTGTCTACCCTATGGTAGATCTTGTTGTCATCCGCAAAGAGGCAGACCTTCCCTTCCAGCTCCTCTGCAATGTCACTTATAAAGACATTAACAAGCATTTGTCAATGCCGAATGTTTGCTTGCTGGCATTGGGATTGGTAGTGTAGGAGTTAGACAGCTGCATAATAGGAATGGCAGTGAAGTATTGAACTGAAGCCAACCCCGCCACCACCCTGCAGATACGGACAGGCATTGGGGTGTGCCTTTGGGTCATCAGGCATAATGGCCACACCATTTCACCACACCCCACCCTGCAGACACTGACAAGTGTCACGGTGTGTTAGGATCTTTGGCACCTATGCACCCCATTCCATTAGGAAGTATGGTGAGATGGGTGCGGTATAGGAGAATGGGGTGAACTTTGGGGCCGAAGAGTCCAAGGCATACCTCGATGCCTCTCAATGACTGCAGGGTGTGGAATGGTATGAGCATCACAGGCAAGAATCCCAAGTCACACCCCTGATGCCTGTCATTCTCTATAGGGTCAGGCGTTATAGTTGAAAAGCCTAATACCTCAGGCATTCGTTGGTATTTTCACTCCAAATTTTCAACATGTTTGTTTTGTGACCCCACCTCATGAACAGGGGGAATATCAGTTTGTTAGCAGCTGCTTATGCACAGTGACTGGCATTTTGCACCACAGGTGAAAATATTCGAACAGGATGTGAAAAATGACAGCTGTACTCTTTCATGGGGAGGTGTAAAAAATGGCTATGTTGCAAATGTGTAGTAAAAATATTTTAAAAAAATGGTGAAGTCACGAGCGTACATAGAAACTGTACAACGCACGCCCGTAATATAATTAGGTTGGGGATTTCTTACAGCAGATTGTCAACTCAGGCATTTTGGTGCCTCCGATCATGAACAGTGTCACTGTGATTTTATCTGTGCTGAACAATGATTTCCCACAGCGACCACGCATCTCTGCACTGAAAGTGTGAAAACACACTTCGGCCATGTTGTGAAAAATGGCAGCTGTACTGCTCATAAGGAAGTGTGGAAAAATGCCACTGGTGAAAATCTGGACTGAAAATATTACAAAGTCATGAACTAACGAGGGTGCGTGGAAACTGTGCAATGCTCACTCGTAACACAGTCATTTTATGGACTTTTGTCACCAAATTTTCAACATAGCCATTTTAAGACCTCTGCTCATGAACAGTGTAACTGTGATTTTCTTAATCTGTCCTAAACATTGCTTTCGCACACCAACAGCACCACTGTGCACTACATGTGCGAAAACACATTTTGGGCAACATATGAAAAATTGCAGCTGTACTGTTCATAAGGAAGTTTAATAAAATGGACATGTTGAAAATCTGAAGTGAAAATATTAAATTTGCAAACTTAAGAGCATAGAACTGTGTAACGCAGACGTCAGAAAAGTCATTTTTAGAATTTTTTCACCTAATTCTCAACATAGCCATTTAAGACCTCTGCTCATGAACAGTGTCACTGTGATTTTCTTAATTGTCCTGTACATTGATTTACGCACACCGACTGCGCCATTGCATGCTACATGGTGAAACACATTTTGGGTGAGATGTGAAAATGACAGCTGTACTACTCATAAGAAGGTGTGCTACAATGGCAATGTTGAAAATCTGGGTGAAAATATTAAAGAAAGAATTAACGCGAACTAACGATGCGTAAAGCCTGCTTGCTTAGCTAAATAAAACAATCATTTTTGAAATTTTTCACCAAATTCTCAACATAGCCATTTTAAGACCTCTGCTCATGAACAGTGTCACTGTGATTTTCTTAATTTGTCCCGTACATTGACCTCTTACACCAACTGCGCCATTGTACGCTATATGGCGGAAACACATTTTGGGTGAGATGTGAAAATGTCAGCTGTACTACTCATAAGAAGGTGTGGTAAAATGGCAATGTTGAAATTTGGAGTGAAAATATTGAAAATTCACGCCCTTATGGCGATGCGTGGAACTCGCAATGCAGCTTGTAAAACAGTCATTTTAGGACTTTTTGCCAAATTTTCAACATAGCCATTTTAAGATGTCTACTCATGAACAGTGTCACTGTGATTTTCTTAATTTGTCCCAGTACATTGATTTCAGACACCGACCGCGCCATTGTGCTCCATGATGGCAGAAACACATTTTGGGTGAGATGTGAAAATGACAGCTGTACTACTCATAAGAAGGTGTGGTAAAATGGCAATGTTGAAAATCTGGAGTGAAAATATTGAAAATTCGTGAACTTACGAGCCTCGTGAACTGCACAACGCACGCCAGAAAACAGTCCATTTGAGCTAGACTATCATTTTACTGATGAGTGAGACCTTCTGATATTGATATCACTGTCATGGCATTATTCAGGTCCGAGGCACATTTCATAGTCACTGGCCAAATCACTCTTTGGGCCCAAATAACGCCATGACAGTGACATCAATCATGAGAAGGGGTCCAAACCCCATGTTGAAAATTTGTGCAAAATTCAAAAATGCCTGAGATATGCATAAAGTTGAAACCCCTATCTAGCCCATTATACAGCTTACGGCATTTCCTCAGTTCGCGGTCGCCTTTGAAGAGTGCAGGCGTGTTTCCGGTCCACCGAAGATAATCGGCGCCCGAGGTCCGGAGAGTAAGTATGGGGTGAGGAGGGATTGGGAGGCTGGAGTGCGCAGTGGGTGGTCTGCGGGTTGTGGGAGGCGGAGACTCACCGTGAGACCGTTTTTCTTCAAAGGTGAAAAAAACAGACGACATAGACGTTGCCACGCTGGGGTGGGCTCCCAGCATGGCACAAGGGGCGTTAGAGGCGGCGTTCAGCCGACAGGGGATTGGGCACCCCGATGACTCTGGTGCACCACGCTGGGGTGGGCTCCCAGCGTGGCACTCACTACTGGGGGGACAGTGCAGCCGGCGGGGTTGGGCACCCCGTCAGCTATATGATTAGTTGCCATGCTGGGGTGGGCACCCAGTGGCATTTTATAGCGTTGGGGGGGTGGAAGAGACACAGCACAGCCCGGCGAGTTAGGCACCCGTCGGCTATACAATCTTGACGCGCGTGACCTGCGAGCGTCTGTGAGGGGAAGCTGCGGCGTGAGAGCCTTATCTTATCACTGCTCACCAAGCGTAGGCCCCTTTCAACTGAGAGGCCACTGCATTTTGGAGCGTATCATAGACAGCTCCAAAATGCATTGGCTTACAGGGGCCGCGCCTGCCAGCATACTGACTGAATTGGAGGAAGAGGTGACACACCTCCGAAATCTCCGATGATGGCACTATGTTTCTTGCACATGCGTGCAAGCAAACATAAAAAGGACCAGCCCCAGCACTGATCCTAGAGGCACCCCACTGATCACTCTCTCTTCTTTGGAGTGGACTTATCTTACCACCACCTTCTGTTGCCTATCCCCTAAACAATTTCTTATCCAGTTTACTACCTTTGGACCCACTTCTAAGCTACCCAGCTTGCTTACTAGTCTCCTATGTTGAATGGTGTCAAAAACCTTACTGAAATTTAGGTAGGCCATGTCCCCTGCTCCACCCTGATCTAATTACTTTGTCACGCAGTCAAAGAAATCTATCAGATTCATTTGACATGACCTGCTCCTGTGAACCCATGCCGTCTTAGGTCTTGTAACTGTAACCACCCCTACTACTATATGCACAACCGCTGCAAGTGGTGCTGACAAGAAGATGTAGGATGGTGCATGGATTCATGGTTAGCAATGGAGATGGAAGTGGCGTGGTGCCTCCACCTATGGGAATTCTTATAGCAGAGTGCTGCTAGAGTGTTTCCCCACAAGAAATAAATACAACCTCCTCCCTTGGTGACAGGTATGTTTGTAACACAATCACTCTAAGCTTGCAAATAACAGCACTAACACAATAATGGCAAAATACTTCAGGAGTTGCAAAAAAATAACCAGAGGGGTTTATTTAAGCAATAAGGCACGACACGACAGGGGGCATTATGGTGGGATAACGGCCTGCCTTGAGTGAGTTGAAGCATGTGACGAAGCCGAGTGCTTCCACTACCCGAGAAGGGCCATTAGCCCACCATAACACCCCTCCTGGTGTGCCTTATTGCGATTATGAAATGGGTCCAACATTGTAAATAAAAAATATTTTTAAAGAAAGTGTTTGTGTTTTAAATTTGTAAAAAATACCAACAGAAAGAATATCAAAATAAAATGAAAAAAGAAAAAAAATAGTTCCTGTAGATTCCACTGGCCAGTAGGTGGTACCAGTGCTGCAGATAGGCAGCAAGTATGTGGGACACCACTTGCCCTCACCCTGCAGATATGCAGTATATGCTTTCTCATCCTGGCTCCCACTTCCTCAAATTCCAGACCCCCATCTGACCCCACCGTCAGGCAGCTTGACCTCTGTCATACCTCAGCTTCCCTCCCGGAAAGTGAACGGCCTGGACAAAAAGTCAAGGAGAAGGCCGTATAGTGTGGCGTTGAGTGATAGGCCGCTGAAGAAGCCTCAACTCGTCAGGACAGTAACGAGTGGAAAATTATAATTTTTTTAACTTTATATTTATTGAGTTACAGTAAACATATAATAATGCTTTCGAAGACAGTACATTAGGATTAAATGTAGGAAGTCAGATGAGGGCACCGCCCCTCTTAATACACGCAGGTTAAAAACTGATCGTACTGTTTCAATAAGATACGTCTTTGGGAGGAATACAATTAATACACCTGAAACACAAATACCTACAGAGAACCATAGCTGTTATGTGAACCCATCAGCTGCAAGATATTTAAAAAAAATAAAATCATTGAGAATCCCCAAATAGTGCGAACTCTATTTCCTTTTAAAGAAAGTGAGAGAATCATGCATATCTCCTTTTTTAGGTATCATATTGGTAAACTCTAAGACAATATCTAAAGCATCACAATCTTGTGACTATATAGTTGGTGATATGGTAAAGAAAATGCAGTACCCTTGTATGAGCAGTCCTAAAGGGTATACTACACCCCAACCCCAAGTATTTTAACTAGTTAACACTGGTTACTTCAATCTGTAAACATGGGGAAAAAAGAGGAAACACATTTTTTTTGTATAATCTATTTTCCCCTCCTACATGTGCCCCGCCCCGCCATTCCGAGCCACCTACTACCCCCTCTTGAGCCTCCGACTTCATATAGCAGCCATCCCCAGGGTAATCCGTCGTAACCTTTCGCTGGATGGGTCCCTCTCCTCCGAGGGGGAAGGTGCCGGTTGGGGAGGCCAGTGCAACTATTTGTCCCCGGGGTGCTGCTGAGGCAGACATGGCTCCTTTGGGGGCTTTGGTGGCGTCGGTGAACAGGCAACCATCATCTGGCCGGTCGTGGAGCGATTTCCACTTTTCTGGTTGTTCCCTATTGCGCCGCTCATGCAGTGCTCCCGGTCTCCACCAGGGGCTGTTGCCGAGCGATGCTACCCTGCTACCCACCCCAGGAGGAGAGAGAGCAGTCCCATGGATGCTCAATCCTCTCCTTCCCCTGCCAGCCCCCAACATCCCGAGTCCATTCCCGAACTCGGGTTGCCGGCTTGGCACGAGGTAAGGCATCCAGCACCTAAACCCTCAGCGCCACTGGGCCGGCAGAAATACATTTAAAACACGTTTAACATTCCTCAAAGTCCTCAGTGAAACGTTTCCCAAATGGGTAAAAGAAATAAAGTCAGGAGCCTGTGCAGCTTACTATTTCCATCTGGACTTTGCGCTAATAGTTACTTTTTAACCAGTAATAGAAATTTAGGGATTGAGCTGCAGGATCAATTTAAACAAAGTTAAACCTCAAACCTGGCCTTTCAAAGCACAAGTCAGATATCCCCATCCTCTGCATTTTCATGATCGGACTGGTCTGATGTCTCCCTTAACTTCTGCGCGGCAGTGGAGCATATCATTGTGCCCATTTCAAGGCTTCTGTCAGGTCTGAAAAAAACAAACGCCTTCCCAATGAAGAATCGTTAGGTGCCCTGGGAAGAGCATATTATGTGAAACATCAGCCTCTCTTAGGATAGCCCTAACCCCGTCGTGCTTCTTCTTTTTCTGCCTGGTGGCATAACTTAAGTAAGCAATAAGACATGACAGGGTGTGTGTTGAACATATATTGCCGAACGGCTGGGCGTAGTAAGTCACGAGGCCGCAGGCCGGGTGACTTCAGCCACAGACGTGCGGTAATATATGTTCAACACACACCCTGGAATGTCTTACTGCACTTATAAAATGGAGAAAGTTCATTAGAAATTTAAAAAAAAATTCAGAAAATATATCATTTACATTAAAATATAGTTTTATTTAAACAGTGTCCCTACGCAAGGAAAAATAGTCACTTTTAATTGAGACAGTAAAACTGCTTGAGACAGTGTAAACTGACAGTACGTTGAAAAACACTGCCAAACAAACAATAAGGCATCAAAAGGTTTCATTTTTTAACTTGTCTACTGAAAATGATAAATTAGTGTTGAAACTGACACATGCTATGCTATGTGTTACAAAGAACCAGAACTTGAAATTGACTTACACTTTGAAACTGACGCATGCTTAGCTATCTGTTACAAACAAGGACATCTCATTCATTCATGTTGTTGAAATTGACCGTACCACTGAAATTGACCGGAGCATTGAAACTGAAAGTGCCACTCGGCTGACTGCACTGAACATGAACCCTAAACGCAACTCGGACAGTTTACTGCTTCTTGCCATGGAGCTGACTGACTCACCAGGAATCACGCTGAAACTGTTTTGAGAACTGTACTTTTAGTTTGCTTTATTTTGTTATGCTGACATTGAAATTAACAGAACACTCGCTCGATAAGGAGCATTGAAACTGAAAGTGCCACTCAGAAAGTTTATCAGTTGTTGGCATTGAGCTGACTGAGATGACAGCACGGCTGACTGCACTGAACATGAACCCCAAACGCCACTCGGACAGTATAATGCTTCTTGCCACGGAGCTGAGTGACTCACCAGGAATCATGCTGAAACTGTTTTGGGAACTGTACTTTCGTTTGCTTTATTCTGTTATGCTAACATTTAAATTAACAGAATACTCGCTCGATATTGTAGTTCTGATTTTCTCTGAGGCTGAAAACAAGATGGCTACCTGAATTTTTCTTAACATTCCATGCCTGTCTGTCAACATTCCATTTCGGGGCATTGATTTAGTTGCCTGTAATTTTTTTTCTCTATGTGTAAAACATATTTGACACTGTCTTTCTGGCCAATCACAATGCTTATTTTTACAGGCCCATTTTATAAGTCGGGGTAGAGTCTACTCTGCACGCCATCGTGTAGAAGAGTTCTTTTCCATCTTGCTAGTGCCAGGATGAAATCTCTGCTTCCAACTCCATCCAGTACTGCAACAATGGCTCTTGGGGCCTTGGGGTTGATTGGTTGCCCCCCCTCGTAGCCACTCAATAAGCCTTTTGTATGTTAATGTGGCAGTCAACAAAGGCTTGCCACAACTGGTGTTCCAGCCATTCGGTAAGAAATAAGCCCAAATGATCACCCTCGCTCACTTTAGTCATGCAAATAATTTTTAAATTTGCTGCTCTGGCTTGGTTTTCCAGGGATTCAAGCCAAGACCAAAGGTGCGCACATTCTCCTTAATCAGTGTGACAGTCGTACCCATTACCACCTCAGAGTGTTTGCAAGTCTCTAATGCTTCCGATTTTACTGATACCATGTCCGTTTCCAAGGTATTAACTCTGTTTGTCAAAGGGTCAAACTTTTCTGCAAGTCCAGATACCGTTGATAGTAAGCGATTAATTTTAATACCTGTAGTTTGTAAGGTTTCTTCTCCTACAGCAGTATCATCTGGAACGGGACAGCCATGGGCGGACCTCGTGACAGGGGTCCAGGAGCATTCCTGCTTTTTGCTCCGTCCTGCTGCATCTTATCTTTCTTTGGATTGCCCATACTAGTACTTCTGATATTCCAGCTATGAGATATATTTATTGAAATTGCTAAGATTCCTGATAAAATATGAAAATTAAACTTAATATACCATCCTGCTCTGGCTCAACAGCGCCCCCCATGAGTGGGAAATTCAAATGGCAGAGTGGCAGGGGAGCGCGGCCGGCAGCTAGATTCACTGCCAGCGAGTTGTCCGATGAATAATGCGACTGGCAGTCAGAGCAAAGTGGTATGTGGACACTTCATTTTTAGCTGCATTTGGCAGCTAAGGTAAAGGCAATTTGTTTTTCTTTTGATTATTTAAATTGTCATTGGGAGGACAGCATAACATTGGGTGTGTCCTGTTTGAATCAGGACAGTTGCTGGGCTGTGTTTTTTGTGGACAATTGAGCTGCCGCGAAGGGGTATTTGCAAGGTGAACATGCCGTTCATGCCTAACTGTATTTTCTCCAAGCTGCCAATGGGCAGTGTATGGCGACTGCATTCGGGGTGCATATCGTGTATGGACTAACAATTTTGGGGTGGGATTCACAAAAAAGATGTGCCCAGCACATCTGAGATGCACTGGCGCAACTCAGAATTGCGTCTAAGCACGATTCACAAAGGGCAGAGATGCACCAGCCCACCTCCCACGTGCCAGTCACCACCTATAATGGTATTTGGCACAACTGGAGGGGGCTTGCCCATGCATATGGGGCACATCCCTGTTCACAACCCACCTGGGAGGCGCATCTTCAGAGCAAGTCTAAAGATGCACCTCCCAAAGTTACATTTAGAAAAAGTAGACCTAAGTGGGTGTCCACCCACAGGCAGGCTGCAGTACTGCAGACAGCAGCACAGTAGTCTGCCTACCCTGGCAGTCCAGTGGCCCCCCACCCTGCATTCGCAATAAAAAATCCTGTCCAGTAATCCCTGGTAGTTCAGTGGAACCTCCCTCCTCCCCTGCCCGTATTCTGTGAAATAAAAAAATGCTGTCCAATAATCCCTGGTAGTCTAGTGGAACCTCCCTCCTGCCTGTATTCCCAGAATACAAAATGCTGTCCAATAATCCCTGGTAGTCTAGTGGACCCTCCCACCCCAACCCGATCACATTACCATATGAAACCCCAAAGTCTCCCTGGTAGTCCGGGGACCCCTCACCTACCCACTCCCCCGTCCCAGCAGGTGCAGAAGGTCATCAGGCAGTGCAACCCACCTGCAATCTGCCATGACTGCCCACTGACTGAGCTGTCAGTGAATGACAGCGTACTGTACTCCTGTAAGTCCACTGGGAGACCCTGTTGACCAATGGGCTTGCAGTGTGTACTGTAAGCTGTCATTCACAACTTTGTGATGGTGTCATTCAAACTGTGGCATCACATCAATTCAATAGCAGGGAAGTAAAGCACCAAATATCAGCAATAGATATAGTCAATTAGTTGATGACATACAAAGAGATAACTTGAATTCTAGCAAATTACAGTTTACAAGGGAAACAGTGATGTTCACACCTCCACGCTTGTGGTATCCTTCTCAGCCTGAATCACAAATGACAGCTGCATCTAAATGGAAAAAAAAGAATAACTGCTACAAAGGCCTTTTTGCATCAAGCAGTCACGCTTTCAGTCAGATCAACTATGTTGTGTGGCAGATGCCAGTTCGGCTACTACAACTGCTACACAACGCACAGAAAATAATAGCAGTGCTTCCAACAAAGTATGCAGATCGTACTACAAGACAGAGTGAGAGAGTTAACTAAAGAAAAAAAAACACAGATCACGGGTCAAACTTAAGGTTTACACTTGCAGTCAGAGAAAGCAGATGGCATGCATTCACTGTCCACATCGGATCTCAGAATTTTCTCTGTGTGTGTGGGGGGGGGGAGGGATTACAGTTATGATAAATGAAGGTGCAATTACACTTTCAGGAACACATTAAATCAAAGTACTATTTCTATTCTGGAAAATCACACTACAGTGATGCAGACCTAAGACTAACAACCTGGGACAGGTAGCAAAAGAAAAAAAAAATAATAATCACGTTAGATGAGCAGACCAGCAGTCATTACTTTACTTTTTTTTATAAAGAGCACACTTTATTTAATATGGTTCAACAGCAACGAAACAGTTCCAGTAATACAAACACATTTCAAAACTATCGGAAACCTGACCACATGTGCAGTGCGAGCAGTACCCTATTGACTTGGGCAAGGTTCCAATTTTCCGATAAAAGCAGAGTGTAGATTTTGCCAGACCCAGCAGGCACCAAGTCCAACGGAGGAAAAATCAACATATTCTAATTCCCCGTACAGGTGATCTGAAACTGTGCAAGAGTCACAAACCTGAGTTCAAACAGACTGACACATAAATATGTGCTTTTTGACCAATGGATTAGGGCAGCTACATAAGTAATTAGGAGCTCATGCTGTTGGCTTTTTTCTAAAAGCAGCAAATTTGTGAAGCACCTGTGCATAACGGGTGTACAAACACCCTTTGTCCTGACAAAGCCCACTGGGCTGCACCGTCTCCTCACCATCTTATTCCTACCACCTACATTACTGCCTCATCCAACTGCCTACCTTCTGACTACTGTCAAGAACTAACCATGTATGGCATTCTTATTATACTGCTTGCTAAGTTGTCCCACTAGTATGCAACACTGTTACCGAATCAAACCACCGCTGTAATGTCCTTGTCACATGCCTTACTTCTCTGTTATCTAATACCGTGTAACCTGTTTGACTGTTTTCACCTTTGCAAATGTCATACTTTTATGCTGCTAAACCCTGTATTCTACCCTGTTATACCTGTACCTGCACTGTATAATACTACCAATGTAAACTGTATCCAGGATCCATTTATGCCTGTCTCTTTATGCATATGCTCGCGTATAGTATGTATTTTGTACCTGTATTATCTTCTCTTCTCTTGACGAGGTACCTTTGGAAATGAGCCTCTGGCTCAAAGGTTGTAAACCGACTGCAATATAAATAAATAAATAAAATAAAAAAGTACAGGAATCTCCGATCTTTTAAATGAGGCTTAAAGGGCTTCCTGCAAGGGCCGGATAAAGGCATAGGCAACATACGCAATAGCCTAGGGCCCCCACCTGTCAGGGAGCCCCCAGAAATCCCCAAACTATATTTTCTACATACTCATTTCTTTCTGCCTGAGCTGTATGTTTTTGTATTGAACTTACCTGCTGAGTAATCTGAGCAAGGTAGGAGCTGAACTGTGATGTGAATCTCACCTTCCTGGTTAGGTGTTAAGTACAGCTGATAGCTTCAGGGGGCTCCAGCCAAACTGATCATTAAGGTGAAAACAGTCCTTTTTCCTTTGTTTTTGTCTCCCACCCCCTTGGTATCCCAACTGGGAAGAAGTGGCTAGAGAGATCCCTGCCCCCCAATTCGTGTTCTTGATAGGGAGAGTGACTGTTGCAAATCTTAAATGGGGGCCCCCTGCAGTAGTTTGTCCACTACTTTCCTCATCTTGTGCATTTGGGGGGCCCCTATCATTCTTATTGGGAGGATTGGAGAGTCAGCAGAGCCTGCGTACTGAAGAGCTTGTTCCAAGTTCCATTTCCCTTTCATTATCACATGGATGTTCTGAGACATGCCCTGGCCCTGGGTAACATAGAATGCAGACAGAGGTTGTGGTTCACAAATCCGAGTGTTCCGAGTCTCCGTGTTTTCCAGGTTCTTGACTTGGAGCTGTAGTCACTAGACTATACTGCCTCATGTATGAATTTTTTCACTCCTTGACTAGAAGTGGATTATCATTGTTAAATGCAATTCTCCTCTCAGGGAAACTTAGAAGGAGGGTTCATGGCTGAGTTTGGGACGGATTGATCCTTTAACAACACTATATTGCAGTTTACAAACAGTATGGCTAATCCTGATCTTTAACATCATCTACAAAACCACATTTTAATAACACAAAGTAGCAAAGAGGTTACAGTGCTATAGATAGACTTACAATGTATCAGGGGCAGCAGTGGCCTTTAGATCATATTTGTTTAATTTGCAGACAATTGTATATTCTGGAGCTATATACATACAATACTACCCCCCATTGTGTACAATTGCCTGCAAAGCAAACAAATAGTATTTGAAGGCCACCACTAACCCTGACCGTTATAAGTCTATCTAAAGCACTACAACCCCTTCCCTTTGTGGTTTTGTGGATGGGGATGTATTAGGAAGTAAGAGTGTACTTGCAGTGGGGCTGTATTAGGAAGTAAGAGTGTACTTGCAGTAAGTTAAGCACATAACAAAGGTGGCAATCATGTACGCTGAGAGCAGTTTTGCCCATACAGCGATCCCTCGATTGTTCACCAAATGTTTGTACAAAATGATAGCTATTCCATTGCCCCTTATCATCTCACACCCTTGATTATCCACCCAATCTTGCTTGTACAAAAATGGGCGGATGGTCAAGGGTGCACTGTAGATTATCAGACTTAAATCAAACAGTGTGTGACACTTTGGGGGAGGGGGAGACTAGAGAATTGTGTGCACTGTCACTAATATAACTTTGAGAGAGGGTAATAGAAGGGTAGGAATTTTTATTTGTATTCTGTTGCCCGTATCTCTTTACATACAAACTGTATCCTAACATGAGATACAGTTTGTATGTAAATGGATTCCCAAGGTGCCTTACATAGGAGACAGTATAGCGCAGTGGGTTAAGGCTCTGAGCTGCAGATCTGGAGACCTGGGTTTGAATCCCACAGTCACCTAGGTGCATACTGTGTGATCCTGAGCAAATCACTTAACTTGCTTGTGCTCCCAGGTCGCACCTGAAAACAAGCTTTGGCTTAGTGTGCTACTCCTGGTTAAACAATGTTCCCTTTCCCTTACAGTCTGTGACAGAGTTCCTTTGGCAAAGGGGCATGGTCATGGCGAGAGGGGGCCCAGATTTCTCTTGGGCCTAGGACCCCAGGTTACCAGCCCAGATCCCTCTCTCGCTTGACTAAGGCCTCCTGGCCGTTTTGAGTCCCCCACCTGAACTCCTGAATTAGCTACTTAGTGGGGATTATATGTGTCGTTCTTGAGGCTAATATGTTGAATCTACTAGTATCCAAATGTTAGCCTTTTACTGTATGCCTTGTATCATGATTGTTGCTTGTGTCCTATTGCTGTACAACTCTGTACTGTTCTCTTCATGCTGTATCTGCTCTGACGTGGAACCTTTGAAAAGGAGTCCTTGACTCAAAGGTAATCTCCGAATAAACAAATAATAATAATACCTTAATCTGGTCCTGGTTCCTGCACAGCCCTGATTGGCCATTTGACTCAGCTGCCTCTGTTTAGACCCATCTTTCTGTCTGATGCTGTCTTACTGTCCTGAGCCAAACTGCTGCTCCTGCAAATAAAATGACTAAAAACCAGGATAGTTTTCAGCCATATTCTCCCTTTGGTTAGTGCTTTTCTAAAAGCAGCAAATGTGCCAAGTACAGCAAGCCCCAATCATTTGAATGAAGTTTCAAGGATTTCCTGCACACCCCCAATTGACCCCATGACTCAGATGACTCTGCTTTGACCTGCCTACCCGTCTGATGCCGTCCTGAGCAGAACTGTGAATCCTGCAAACAAAAGGAGTAAAAACAAGGTTAGTTTCAGCTCTTACTGTGCTTAACATCTCCCCTTCTGTTGGCACTTGTCAAAAAGCAGCAAATGCCTTCTGAAAGCAGCAAGACACACAGCAGGGAGTGGCCTTTTGTGTAAAAAGTTATTTGTATTCAAGACTACAAACAAGTGGGTGTAGGTAGCAGGCAGGACTGAACTGGCAGCCTTTTTAAATTAATATTCCCCCCTTGCTCACTCCCCCCCAAAACACAACTGCCCTAGAGTCACAGCTGCCACTCGGTGAGTCACTGATGACTACTGCATATGATTCACATACTGTATACACTGCAATAATAGTATCGACGTTGTTCATCTCTCTTTTTCTCCTTCTTACAACAGTTTCCTGTTTTCCAAAGTTGTCTCCAGGCTGATAAGACAAATCCTTAGAACAACTGAAAATGCTATTTGCACAATATTCTCTTTCAAGTTTTTTATTTATTCATTCAGCACTCTTCTAAAACCCCATCTCCCTGATGATGCCTACTGTCTCCCAGGACACTCCTTGCTGAGGCATGAAAGGCCTGGTAAGAAAAGGGGTGGTGAGGTGGCTATCTACATCCGTGAGCCTCTTTTTACTACCCCCATCCTCCGCTCCAACCCTAGCTCACCCAGTGAGTGGCTCCTAGTGGAACTGACCATATGTGCAGCAAAAAAGGTGTATGTGGGTTGCTGCTATAACCCCCCCCTCCAGGACGCCCAGCAGGTCTCACCACCCACCTTGAAGGGATGGGAAGCCTCTCCCCAGCTAGGGCACCATCCTCCTTGGGGACTTCAACTTGGACTGGCTTAGTGCCCAGGAATCTGATTACTCTAACCAACTCAAGCTCCATAACCTGGTGTAACCCCTAGGTGGCGCTACCCCAAGGGATACTACGCCTGCCTGCATGACTGCGAGCAGGGTGAGGGGCCCGAGTTCTAGGAACGGGTGCCTCCATCCGGAGGACAAGGTCAATGGCAGCATAGCTGCTGTGGGTACAGCCCTCTGGGACACTGTTACCCCCCCCTCCATTTCCCTCTAGTAGCCTAAATGGTTCACTGAATACACAACTGCAATTAACACCTGACAGCAGATTTAACCCCACACTAGTTGCACTTACCACCAGAGCTAAATCAGCTGGCTCAGCCCTGGAGACCCCCCGTAAAACAAGATTTACCACAACAACCAACAGTATTTCAGTGCTGTCTGTACAGAGGCACACCACAAACAGTTTTAAGTGCAAAAAGATTCAGATCTGATTTATCTGGGGGCATGAACAAGGAAGGGGCATAATCTGGTGCTTGATTCTATTACTGATTAAATCAGGTTTAAGCACAGATGCCTCTAAGAGTCCCTCTATCACAGTTACACACACTCTGGGTACCCAGTTGGAGTTACAGGCCAGCATGAAGCGTTGCCCGGGGTAGGCCGGCATTGCAGCTGTTGTTGGGGCCCTTAGGAAAAAGAAAACACAACATGCACTTTAACCCAATATTTGTATTCCAGAGCCGGAGAGCTCAGTTCATGACAATCAATCAAAACAATTAAATCAGATTACATGCTTTGATTAGGAGGTAGCTGCAGGGAGCTACCCTGTGATTTACTCACGATATTGTCATCAGTGACATTGCAGATGGACTGGAGGGTAAGGTTTGTCTGTTTGCCGATGACACCAAGATCTGCAACAGAGTAGATGATCCAGATGGTGTGAGCAGAATGAGAAGAGATCTGGATAAACTAGCAAAATGGTCAGAAGAGTGGCAACTGGGGTTTAACGGAAAGAAGTGCAAGATCATGCACATAGGGAAGAGAAGCCCTGAAGCCACCTATAGGCTGGGAGGGGAATTGCTGGCATTCACAAGGGAAGAAAGAGACTTGGGCGTCAATATCACCGATGACCTGAAATCATACAAGCAGATCTCTAAAGCAGTAGGTAAGGCTAGAGGGATGCTGGGGTGTATTAGTAGGGGTATCACAAGTCGTAAGAGGGAGGTAATAATCCCTCTTTACAAGACACTGGTTAGGCACCATCTGGAGTACTGTGTGCAGTACTGGAGGCCACACCTTCACAAGGGCATTAACCAAATTGAGGCAGTCCAGAGAAGGGCAACCAAAATGGTGCAGGGACTGCATCAGAAAACATATGAGGACAGATTAACTGAACTCAATATGTATACCCTAGAGCAAAGGAAGGAGAGAGGTGATATGATTGAAACATTCGAACACCTTAAGGGCATTATCAAGGTGAAAGAGTCTAGCATGTTTCAATATAAGAAAAATAGCAGGACAAGAGGACACAGCAGGAGATTAGAGGGAGGCCATTTAAGGGGTAACATGAGGAAGTTCTTTTTCACAGAAAGGGTGGTGGATGCATGGAACGGCCTACCTCAGGAAGTGGTGGATATGAATACAGTGCAGGCATTCAAACAGGCATGGGATAGGCATAAGGGAGCAATACAGATGAGTATGAATACATAGGCCATTGACAGAGCAAAAGCCTATGGCACATTCATAAGGTGGAACAAGAAATGGGCAGACTGGATGGGCCTTGCGGTCCTTATCTGCCGTCAACTTTTATGTTTCTATGTTTCTATACCCAGACCAGGTTGCAGGAGGGATGAAGTGGAGACCTCAGGATGAAGTGCTGGTTTGCCAGGAGAAGCAGGACCCACATGATTCACCATGGTGGCATTCCTGTTCATTGATGTTAAGCAGGGAGCCAAATCCCCAGGCAGGTCTCTCATTGGGTGGTTCTCTGCAGCATGAGCGGCAATCAGGGCTGTGGTGTTGAGGCCCAGACAGGTTGAAGGAAATGGATTCAGTCCAGTCAGAGTTACTGGATACTGCTTCCAGCAAGCGCGACACATTCAAGCAGTGGGGAACCAAATCGCGATCCACTATTCGCATTCAGCACACTCACAGTAAAGGCAAAGGAAGTACCACAGTTCGGATGACAGTTCAGTTGTAATTCACGGGATTTTCTGTGCAAATCATACGCTCTGCAGTCGTGGTGAAAGTCCTGACAGGCCAATCACACAACAGCAAGTCTTCGGTTCTCTTCAGGCAAAATTAGTCACAATTCAGGCTGAAAGTCACAGGTTCGGATGGAGTCCGATACTAAGCTTAAGGTCTCTTCACTCAGGAAGATGGTAGCAGGCAGGCCAGACACAGCCTTTCTGCCGATTTCCCCTGCGCGCTATGCAGGAGCAGCTGCTCGAATCTCTCGAGCTCCTCTCACTCTCAACTCTTACTTCAGACTGACTCACTGCTGCAGGCAGCTCGGGAGCTTCCCAGTGATCCAAAAGGTTTGATTCGTTGATCCATCTGTCTGTCACAGCAAGGGCTCCCCCTCCAGGTCCATTTAGGCGCCAAGGGAGAAAACTACAATTCCTACAGAAATTCACTCCCACAAGACCCCTTGGGGCAGGATCCATTTTAAGGCCGCCAAAGGTACTGATTGGTGCATACTGGCAGTCCAGAACCAAGATGGTGGTGATTAACAGAAAAGACCCTGCTGCAAGGAAGGCAGGTTGGACAAACTACATTGTCATCATTATTGCAACAGATAATCAGCAAACAATCACAGGTTCTAGCAGGGCTCCCTCTGCACAATTAGCGACGGCAGAATGGAGCAATGTTACTGCAGTCCGGGTGGGACTTGAGCCTGAAACTACACAGCCCCTACCCAGATTAATTATACACTACAAGATAGGCGGCTCTTAAAGAGACAGGCACGGAGGCTAACAGTGCACTCACATGCTGACACTTTTAAACCTGTAAAGACACAGAACGCCAGCCTGGCAGTGGGCATTTAGGCACACCCAAGGAAGACTTTTGGGAACACCCATTTATAGGGGGGTTACACCAGTCCAAATTATCATCATCCCCACCAGGCACAACCCTAGTACCCAAAACCATACACTTCTTGACTGGGTAATCACCAATAGAGAGGACTGGGTGTTCCTATCAGGAACTCTGTCTGATGCTATTAGCGATCACTCTGCAACCTACCTGGTCTGGGCCTCTAAGACCAAGCGCCCACCCCCTAAACTACTCTCCTTCCGTAATTTCAATCACCCAGACATCCCCTTCCTCCTGAATAATGTTCAAGCGATAAACTGATCAGCTTTCTATACCCTTTCTGATGTGTCCGAGGCTGAGAGTTTCTTCACAACCGCACTCCTCCATCTCCAAAATCAACACTTCCCCCTACCTACTTGCCGAGCTAGGGGTGGCTGTACGCGTTGGGTTACCAAAGATCTCCTGGACATGATAAGGGAAAGGGATAGACTATGGTCAGCCTATAAAAAAGGCCCCTCCCCTGCCCAATGGAATGATTACCAGCAGCTACGAAACCTTTGTAAACAGTCAGCCCTTGCCAAAAAGCATGCCTTTTTTCAGCACAAACAAAGGGACAGTCTTGGTGTCCCCTATCGCTTCTGAGGTGAGGTCGGCTCATTACTCAACCCTCAAACTCATAACCCCATTATTCACCTTGACACTCCCTCCAGATATCTGGCCAACCCCGTTGCTGTGGCACAGGCCTTCAATAAAAAATTCACAGACCTGTCTGCCCTCCTTAGCAAGCTGCTACCCCTGGTGACCACTGGTCTCTCTGATCATCCCCCCACCCATACCCCTCAAGCTCCTCCCCTCCCTCCCCTCTTTCTACTTCCAGACCATCGCCCCCAGGGACACTGCCAAACTGCTGAAGAGCCTGCCTAGCCGGGGTAGCCCGGGCAGCGATGGTCTTTTCCCTGCTATGCTTAAACTTATATCACCTGCCATCTTAAAACCACTCACCTACCTCTTTAACCTGACATTGACTACCTCCTCAGTGCCCAGCACTTGGAAGCATGCCAGGGCGGTCCCGATTTTTAAGATTGGTGACCTGCTATCCCTAGATAACTATCGGCCTATATCCTTGCTCCCCCACTTTAGTAAACTCCTAGAAATGATTGTCCACCAACAACTGTCTGACTATATTGACACACACAACCTACTGTCCAGACAGCAACACAGCTTCCGTAAATATCACTCCACCACATCTGCTCTTGCCCTGTTTACGAATCATATTCTTAGGAACATGGACCTTGGAAGATCAATGGGTGCCGTCTTTGTCACCCTGTCTAAAGTTTTTGACCTGGTTGACCACACCCTGTTGCTCTCCTCCCTCCGCACCCTTGGCTGCTCTACTGAGACCATGCGGTGGTTCCAAAGTTACCTTTCAGATAGATCACAGTCGGTACGTGTAGGACCTTCTACCTTCCCTTCCCTCCCAGTCACTACCGGTGTACCCCAGGGCTCCATCCCAGGCCCACCCTTACTTTTCCTGTTTATAAACTC
Organism: Neoceratodus forsteri; assembly: GCA_016271365.2. Taxonomy (NCBI): domain Eukaryota; kingdom Metazoa; phylum Chordata; order Ceratodontiformes; family Ceratodontidae; genus Neoceratodus; species Neoceratodus forsteri. Next base: position 7,705,244 of record JADMNL010000026.1, read on the forward strand.
TCTCCCCTCTGACTGTCTCATTTGTGATGCCCTATTTTATTCAGCTGACCTTGTCTTCTTTACTAGTGACAAGGCTCTTGAGAATATATCTGGGGTTTTATCCGATAACTACTCTGCGGCGCACACCTGGTTCCATTCAAGTACAAACAAGTACGAGTACAAAGTCGTTTATTGCTGATTGGTTAAAAAACATTACAACACAGAACGCTCCAAATACATTTAACAAGAGTCTGCAAGACAGTATACAAAGGACAATTTATGCATGTTCAAGCCGAATCAGGCCTGCTCCCCATATTTCATTACCTGAACTGGACTGTTCCATGCTCAGGGTGATAGCCAGAGATCAAATACTTCTTCATGATTTATTAGTTTTTTTATCTTAACTTGAGTCAGCTTTAAATACCCACAGTATAATTAACTATCATCAAAAGGCCCAAATGCAAGGCTACGTCACTAGGCATAGGATGCCAACCGAGCAAATTTCTGTAATGCTCTAATTAGATAATTAGATACTTACATCATTAAGCAACAGGAGAGCTCTTGCTCGTTGAAACAGCTTATTAACAATAAAGGCAACGAGAGCAAAACTTAAACAGCACACAATTAATTTACAGAATCAAATAAAACAGTTGCTAAAAAGCCACATGAAAAATAATAGAATTCTTTGTAAGTTGGCACTTTTTGCAGCATCCATAGCAGCTATTAGCCAGTTATGAGTACAACTGTATTACAACTTCGACAAGATAATATACTCTGAAGAGGCAAACCCGTCTCATTAGAAGTTCATGAAGCTTTACAAAGTTCCAAGTTGAGTTCGGGCATTTCTCTAAAGAACAATGGTCAGTGAAAAAAACAATGCCACAAGAACGAGTGCAACAAGTGACTCCAACATGAAGCACAGGGTCTGTATCAACATGGTTGCATATGAGGTATCCACAACCTTTCTTTTATTTGGACCGGGTAGTACATATATAATAAAGTAGCAATTCAGTGGCTCAAAAATATAGTAGCGAGTCTCGCTTGAGACACCGCAGCAACAGAGTAAAAACTTTACTAAAACTTCCAGCCATTCCAAACAACTAAACGTAGCTCCAGCCTTTCCACAGCTCTAAAAGGAGTCCTTATAGATAGCACACAATCTTAACTTCAGGGAAGGACCCTAGTGGTTTGCAGAAGTCATGCTCCAAAAACGGAGTTCCCATCCAAAAAAAGGAGAAAACTGTATGAGAGAACCACGATCTCCTGAAAACAATAACAATAGCTAAATCACGTGGTCTTGTCTTCTCCGTTTCATAACTAAACGTTACTGGTTGCCATCCATAAGAAAAAGGTTTAAAAGTTACCTTCCTCGAAATTTTACCCCGCAGGCAGTTTCCAGTACTCACCAAGGAGGGATTCTTATTAAGCTAATAGAGAATGATAAACATAACTCCCGTCTCTGGGCTCTTGTGCTGGGGAACTAAAAGCCTCTGCCGACTTTAGTGCCCTGCTGTTCTGAATTCTCTCGGGACTCTGGAACCATCTCACTTCTTCCATAATTCGATTTTTGGGAAGGTGATCCATCTGTAAAATAAAATGAAGAACAATGCTCCCCTGAGTGTAGTATTTTTTCATTTCAAAGCACCGGCATCCTTCCCCTTAGGCAACAGTGACATACCTTAAAAATGAAGGAAATGCACCTTGAGCGCTAATAGCGCAAAGAAACCATCAGGCTCTCTCTCTCTCAATGGAATTGAATCCAGGCAGCCAACACTCCAGTCATCAACTCCTCCTCCTGCTCCACTCTGTTATTCCCCTGCTCGATAGATGCAGCTCCCTTCTGCTTTCTGGCTTTTGAGCCCTCAGTGCCAGATTCAATTCAGATTACTTTTCTTTTTAATTATAGTAACTATCCGGCTACATGTCGAACACCAACAGATGGTCAGCACGACCGAAGAGGAACTAAAAAACATTTAGCATTTGTTTCCAGACTACAAAAAAAAAGCTTCTCTGGAAACTATAAATATAAGTTTAATTCAGGAAGATTTTGACAATACTTTTAACGCTCCGCCAGCACTCACTCGACACAGCAAGTGTCCAGCAAAACGCCGGAGCTAACAGGAAGCAGAAATGGTTATTTGGAATAAAACCAGTCTATATCTTTCCCGACTACAAGGGAAATACTTTCCAGTGTTTAATATAAAAAAATAGAGTGTGTTTCATTCATAGAACCCACTGATAATCCTAATCAGAGTCGGCAAAGCGAGGAGCAAAACCGTGGAGCAGAGCAGCACCGCAGCCATCTTCCTGGTTCCATTGCACCTGATTCCATTCACATCGCCTAATTGTTAATGCCAAAAAAACGAAATCCATGCTATTTGGATCTAAACCCTTCCTATGTAAGGTTGCCAAAGCTGGGGCCACCCTCTCAGTAATCTCACCGAACAACACTGTACTTAAAAATGTACTAACTTTCAAATATCTGGGAGTTATCCTGGACCCGTCCCTCTCCTTTTCCGATCATATCTCCTCTGTTATCTGCCGTATTAACTAGAAACTTGGTGCAACTTATCGGATAAAGTCACTCCTGACCAGGGATGCCTGTTTAGCCATTGCCCAAGGCAACCTGCTACCTTTGATTGACTACTGCTCCCCTATTTATTCACACACATCCTCAGCCTTGCGTGCACGCCTCTGCTCCACATACAACAACATCATATGTTGTTTCTCTCTCCTGGCATCATATTCCACTCACCACTGCCACCTCTACCAGACTCTTGGCTGGCTCCCACTATACTGCGGATTTGATTACGGGCTTGGCTGCCTCCTGGACAGCACCATCAGGCATGGTGAAGCCTCCCCTTATATGTCTCTCCTCAAGACCAGAACTCCCTCGAGGTGTATGTGTGCATACTCGCCCCCCCCCCCCAGATATCCCGAAAGTCTCCTCGGCTATAGGTAGCAGAGCATCATCTGTAGCTGCTCGCACTCTGTGAAACAGAATCCCCGTGCCCATCCGCTCTCTGGACTCCCATGCCACTTTCAAGACACATCTCAAATCCCGGCTGCCTGATGAGGCCACATGCCATTGCTAGCTTGGAAAACCCCCCTACCTTTCTGACTTTTCCCTCTCGGGCTGTTTTGGCCTCCCCTGCCCTCTCTCATTTCTTTGGACTCCTGTCTTACATCCCTCACTGCCTGCTCTTCAGGCGCTCTCCCACTTGGCTGTTGTCTTGTAAGGTTTTTTTTTCCTTTTTACATCATGCATTTATTTGCACTTATCCTTCGTAAATAATTGTGTAATAAGTATTGCTTATCATGATGTACTGGTTGTTTTTTTCAGACTCTCATTAATTTTATTTCCTATGTTACTTTCTTTGTTCACCAATGATGTCTGTATATCCACATGGCTTGTACTCATTGCATTACTTGTCACTACCTCTGTAACTGCCACCTATGTGGCCCGGTCGTGCCTGAAAACGGTCCCTTTGATCAGTGCACTTACCCGGTTACCAAAGACTTAAATAAATAAAATTCTCTATCTTTGGGTTTGGGGTAGTATAGTACTGTATGTTTCATTATATTTTTGTATTATCTGTAGTGCCTTGGCCCATTTACAATCAAATAACTGGAAATGAAGGAGTTTTCCATTAAATTCTGTGGGTGCTCTATAAGTGCACTGCCACTTTAAATGTGACTTCCCTTTTAAGTCTGACTTTAAAAGCATGAAGGGATTGTAACTGCCATCCCCTTGACAAAGCACCATCTTTAGTGTGTGAAACACACTGGGGGCCTTTTGCAGGGGATGAGTTAAGCAGCATCTGGACACTTATGAAGAGCAAATGACCTGCAACAAATAAATCCCCATCTCCAGTCACCCCACCGGGTCTAACTGTGGTTCTAGGCTCGCCAGTGCACATCATCTAAATCTTTTGGAAGGTAATTACTGAGGTGCTGTAGAAATGGTAGCCTGCGATAATGGCAACCACGACTGAGCACTTTCAAAAGGGGCGACTCAATCACAACGCCTGTCCACAGGACTCACCAGGCAGGGAGGGTGATGGATGGGGTTCATAATATAGCTTACAGGATGTCGCTATATGTACACATGCATGGGGGGGGGGCCACGCCATGCAATGAGTGAAAGGGGAGGGAGTGTTTGTGGGGTGTAGTGCAGCGGTCGGCTGCCGAACTGGCCGTGTGACATGGTGGGTTGGTGGCAGGCTAGGGTTGGGAGGATGCCGGGTGTGCCGATCCGGGATTTGTTTTTTGTTTTGTTTTGCACCCTCCTCCGACATGCACCTCCCTGGAGCCAAGAATCCAATTAGTAGGGGGGTGCGGGGGGCATAGCCCCCACATAATAAAAAAATCTAAATCTCTGGCACTGTTTTGCTGTGCACCGGTAGTGTACATCACTGAAACTGATTTTCAGTGATGTACACTCGCCCTAACGGTGATCACCTTTCTGCGATCACCGTTATCACATTGAACCGCAGAACACAAACAGAGCCATCCTATCAATTGTGATGGACGGTGCCTCTCACCCATGATCCAGGTGGCCCCCTCCACCCCACCTCATTAACAATGCAAGTAATGTTAGGCAAATCTGTCCGAAAAGATGATTTTGCGGTTGCTGCGCAAAATCACCTTTCAGGCAGGAGTTCAACATTTTCTCTGCACTTGTTTATGAGGTGGGGTCATAAGAAGAGTATGTTGAAAATCTGGCCCACAAATACAGCATTAACAAACAAGACAGTTACACTGCCCAACATCATCACTTCTACTTTGCATTCTTAACTGTTAATAAAATGATTCCTTCACTGAAGCAGTTTTTAATGTCCCTTTCAATTTATCAGCACCACATAGCCCCATGACACCAGTGCACACGGCAAACACTTGGCATTGGCAAGTGCTTGTTTATACATTTGTATGTCAGAGATTACAGTTATTTCCCCTAAAATGCAAAGAATCCGAGTAAAACGAATTGTGGCCTTGAGAACTAATTGGCAAAAGGAGTTAATTGCTTTCTATGTATTTAAAATCTCTTTAAAGTGCCACAATAAATGACCCAGATTGGCTTTTGGTTCCCCACATCTCCAGCACTTGTCCTCATGTGATAGCCCTAATTTTTTATGTTAGTAGGGAGTAGTAGAAATAATGTAAAATCTTAAATTGTTTTAACCTTCTTTGTAGTTCTCTGCAACTTCTAACCACATTTCCCCAAGTTTTAGCCCATGCCTCAGGATTAAACAAAGAGACTCTTGGGACCGTGCCAGAGACTTGTGGGAAATAAGCAGGGACAAAATCTAGGCGCCAAAATGCTGTCCAATTAAAGGACTGGGACTGTGATTATCAACCTGGACAGCCAATCAGATTACAGGAATTTTTCTCTTTATAAAAGGGGGGACTGTTTGAATCAGTGCAGTCAAAGGAGAGTTCAAGCAGCAGTTCCAGGGATCTGTCTGGAGCTCCTGAATGGAAAGGAGGTTCCCTGCAGCTTGCGGAACGTGGGAAGAGGCCTGCTTTGCCTCTTCTCAACCAAAATGCCTGCTGAGTAAGTGTTGGGATGGCCAAGTCTCCAGAACAACCTGCAATCCTCCAGAAAGGGAGAATTCCTCAGAGTAAATTGCCAGATTGAAATTGGGGTCAGAGTTGCTGAAAGATCCCAGATCTGCAATCTGGTGAGAGAAACTGCTTTTGCCTCAGGGACTGCATCTAAAATTAATGCCTGTGGTCACTGAAATTGTTGCCAGCCAATTTGCCAGAGGGAGATCTGAATTGCTGTGTGCCAGCTTACATTTCCAGGACTTCAACTTGCAAGTGAGTAAGCTGTGTAGCCTATTACCAAACTATATCCAAGCTGAACTGGTGATGCCAAGTAATTTGCCTAATAGACTGTTGCTGCCTGTAAAAGCCAAGCTGCCAGATGACCAGAGAAGGGAATCAGCTCCTGCAGAGAAGTTCATCGCGGGTTGCAGCCGCCCTTGGGGGTTATGCCTTTACAAGGGGTGAGTCGTGCTAGCTCGGGTCCCTGTATTTTGGTCCTTGCCAGAAAGAATGAAGTCCTGCAGCCTGCAGGCACATCCTGCCTCGAGGAGAGTCATCCGGGAAATCAGCCCCGATCCCAAGGTCCAAGGTTCAGTGAGAACCTCAGGGTTTTACCCTGCAACACCAATTAACCTGTTTGTTCCAACTGATTTGCCTTTCAAGTCTGCACTTTGGTTTAGATTGTCGTTGCAGGCCATCAGGACTGGGGATTACACATTTCTGGGTTTGCACAAGTGATTTATGTTGCTACAGTCAAGTACAAATTAAAACCTTAACCATTTCTTTGTTTAAGGGCCCCAACCAGCTGCAACGCTGGCCATCCCGCGGCACCACCTCAGGTCTGCAACTTAGCTTATCCTGGGTACCCAGTGAGGTTAACTGGACAGTCCAAAGGGGTTAATGCATTTGGTTGAATGTTATACAAAGCCAAAATACTGCTAAAAACAAAACTGCCAATTGATAAAGCTATAATTTGCATTCCCTACCCCTTATTTAAACCCCTAAATAAATCTATTTGTTGTTTAAATGTTAATCTGGTCCATGAGCATATTATTAGAGTGCTGGGTTAATGAAAACAACTAAAAGGTATTGTGTTATTGATGGTAACTGCTCTTTACAGGTGCACAGCATGAATGCAGAGTTCCAGATCCTGTTGGTAAGAGGTCACTGTGAGCATATTATTAGTACTCTCCATTAATTGTGAATTGAATGCAAAGCAAGCTAGTTATTGTAATTTCAAGTGTGGGGCCACTAGGTGGGGCTGTGGGTATGTATAGCTTACCAGAGGGCTGTATCAGATTAAGCTCTAACCCACTAAATCATTACTCTAGGTGAAGGCACCATATTTGTAGTTTTACTGTTGGTAGTAACACCACAGTGATCCTTGATAGCGAACCCAGGCCCCAGCAGTCAGAGAAGCAGGCAGGGATAGTAGCCTTTGATATAATGGCATCAGGGTTACATAAGTAATACAAAAACTGAAGTTTATGTAAATGAAATGTATGCTTTAACTCTTCAAATGATAGCAGCCACGCTCAGTCTTTAGCAGATCCTGCAGGGTCCTTATTCCTTTACTAGCCCAGCCAATATCTTTCAGTTTTTTTTACCATTAAAGGAGATGAATTGTTCCACAGAGGCATAAACTTCAAAGGCACATACTTAGACTTTTTAAGGAGATTGATTTTTTTTGCAAATTAAACCCGTACTTTGTCGCATCGGATGACTATATAGCCTGCTGGGAGCATGCACAAATAATAAGTCTGGTCATTTTAACAGAGCAACTATCTCTTTTTCTACTTTAACCCACAATGGTACATTATTGTTATCTGAAAATAAAAACCACGCAGCAGCCCGTTTAATTGTAAAGGCCCCAAAGTAACCCTACCACCATGGTAAAAGCAATCCCTCCACATTTAACAGGGGACCTCAGTTTCTTTTGAATAGGCGGGGGGGTTTATTGTCCCATAAAAGGCCAGAATATTTTTTTCAATCTTGTCAAACCATGTTCTTCTAATATTAGTCAACATGTTATTTATAATGTAAAAGATTTCTGGAGCAACAATCAACTTTATTGAACTAATTTTACTCCATTGGAATAGATGGAGACTCTTTTCTTCCGAGTAAGAGTTATTAAGCATTACATATTCAGATTTACTTCAATTAATATACAGACCTGAAACCTTACCGAATTCTTGAAGAAGCAATTTCACATTTTGCAGTGAAAAAAAAAAGGGTTGAGTTACTGTTAATAAAATATCATCGGCAGAAGTGAATCGTTTATTGGTGTACCTCCCAGTTTGAACCCCACGGATTCAACAAGATTGTACGCTTCTCTTAATCAAAGGGTCGATAGACAGAACAAATAATAAGGGGGATAGAGGGCAGCCTTGTTCCTCTGTGTAATTGAGAGGGGAAAGAGATAAAGTCTTCAGTGATTACACTAGCTTTTGGTTTATCATAAATGGTTTGGATCCATTTTCATAAAATGGGACCAAAGTTGATAGTTTCCAGCGCTGCATTGAGCTACTCCACTCTAGAGAGTTGAAGGCCTGCCCAATATCAAGAGGTGTTGCCAACCTTGGAGCCTTATGTACATGAGTAGACTGGGCAGCCCAAATCACTGAAAATAATCTGCGCAGGTTGTCTGAGGCTTGTCTTCCCTGCATAAAACCCACCTGCTCCTTTCCTATAGGTTGGTGTAACATTTTAGAAAGTATATTAGCCAAACTATTAACTAATATTTTGTAATCAAAATTTAAAAGTGAAATTGGCCTATAATTAGCGCATTCCTGGCTTTCTTTACCCTTTTTAGCCAACAAGCAGATAAAGGCCTCGTTCATGGAGTCTGGAAGCCTCCCTGTGATAAGAGATTCCTGAAAATCGGCCATTAAATGTTTGCCAATAGATGGATTTAAATGTTTGTAAAACTCACAGGGAAGACCATCTGGACCAGGAGTTTTCCCTTTAGGTGCTTTAGAGATCACTTCCGACACTTCTTGTAGGGAAATGCGCCTATCCATTGTTTGTTTTTCGGAGTTTAATAAGGGTAACTGAGTGCGCTTAAGGAAGTCCCCTATGAGGTCATGCCCCTGAGTCACTTGTGACTTATATAAATTCCTATAGAAGTCCTTGAAACATGCATTAATATTTTTAACAGTATGAGTTACAGTTCCATTAATTTCTCTGATCCCTTTAATATGATTTTGATTTTGCTGCTTCTTAAGACAGTATGATTGAAGTTTACCCACCTTCTCACCAGACTCCAAATACCTCTGTTTTACCCTAAAAAGTAAATATTCAATTGTTGCCGAATTAATTTTATTTATCTCATATTTTAGCCCAGTGATTTGGTAAAGCAAGTTTTGTTTCTGGGACGGATTTTGTTTAAGGGCCAATAACAGGTTACTTAAGCTTTCTTCTTTTGTCTACCAAGTCCATTTGCTTTTCTTTCTTTTTCCTAGATGCATAACTGATGATACTCCCTCTTATAAATGCCTTGAAAGCTTTCCAAACTATCTTAGCAGACACCTCGCCATTACAGTAGATACTGAAATATGAAACAGCTTCTTCATGTAACCAGACTACGAACTGAGGATCTTGCAGAAGAGATATGTTAAATTTGCATGTAACATGGGGACAAAAAAGGAACACTGCTCATAGGTGCGGAGCCGTCATGTGGCCATCGATTAACTCTCAATTAATCAATGGCTCAGACAACATTAATCAACGGTGTAGTTCCCTCCTTGGACACCATATCAGTATTTTTATGTTGCTTGCACGCATGTGCAAGTGCAAGAAACATAGTGCCATGAACGGAGATTTCGGAGGTGTGTCACCTCCTCCTCCAATTCAGGCACTGGGCTGGCAGGCGCGGCCCCTGTAAGCCAATGCATTTTGGAGCTGTCTATGACACGCTCCAAAATGCAGTGGCATACAGTTGAAAGAGAGAGCTACGCTTGAGTGAGCAGCGATAAGGACGCTGCTCACGCGCAGCTCCAATCTTGGCGCTCCGCATACGCACTGTATAGACGACGGGTGCCCAATCCCCGTCGGCTGAGCTGCTGTAGTCCTCCCCCAAGCTGGTGCCACGCTGGGAGCCCACCCCAGCGTGGCAAGCACTTATGTAGCCGACGGGGGTGCCCAATCCCCCGTTGGCTAAACGCCCCCCCCAAAGTGCTTGTGCCATGCTGGGAGCCCACCCCAGCGTGGCAAATGGTCCCACGTTGTCTTTTTTTTTTTTTCACCTGAAAACCAAAAACTGTCCCGCGGAGCTTCTCCCGACCCCTCCTCCCACAACCCGCGCCCACCCACTGTGCACCCAGCCTCCCCACCCCCCTCACCCCATACTTCCCTCGGGACTCCGTGCAACGATCTTCGGTGGACCGGGAACACGTCTGCACTCTTCAAAGCCGACCGCGAACTGAGGAAATGCCGGTAAGCTGTATAATGGGCTAGATAGGGGGGTTTCAACTTTATTGCATATCTCAGGCATTTTTGGGAATTTTTGCACCAAATTTTCAACATGGGGTTTTTGGGACCCCTTCTCATGAATGATGTCACTGTCATGGCGTTATTCGGCCTCGAAGGGTGATTTCGTGCAGTGACTGCGCAGTCACTGCGAAATCACCCTTCCGGCCTGAATACCACCATGACAGTGACATCATTCAAGAGAAGGGGTCCCAAAAACCCCATGTTGAAAATTTGGTGCAAGAATTCCAAAAAATGACTGTTTTCTGAAGGCAGTGCTATGCAGTTCCAAAGAGGCTCGTGAGTTCACTGAATTCAATATTTTCACTCCAGATTTTCAACATTACCATTTTACCACACCTGCTTATGAGCAGTACAGCTGTCATTTTTCACATCTCACCCAAAATGTGTTTCCGCCCATGGAGCACAGAATGGCGCAGTCAATGTGCGAAATCAATGTACGGGACAAATTAAGAAAACCACAGTGGCACTGTTCATGAACAGAGGTCTTAAAATGGCTATGTTGAAAATTTGGTGAAAAAATTCCTAAAAATGACTGTTGTACGAGCGTGCGTTGCGCAGTTCCTACGCAGGCTCAGTAAGTTCGCTAAATTTTCAATATTTTCACTCCAGATTTTCAACACTGCCATTTTACCACACCTCCTTATGAGCAGTACAGCTGTCATTTTGACATCCTGCCCAAAACATGTTTCCCCATGTAGCGCACAATGAAGCAGTCAGTGTGCAAACTCAATGTATGGGACACATTAACAAAATCACAGTGACACTGTTCATGAGCAGAGGTCTTAAAATGGCTATGTTGAAAATTTGGTGAAAAAATTCCTAAAAATGACTGTTTTACGAGCGTGAGTTGCGCAGTTCCTAGGCACGCTCGTAAGTCCGCAAATTTTCAATATTTGCACTCCGATGACTTCCAAATACCTAAACAGCACATAGAAGCAAGCAACATTCGGCATTGACAAATGCTTGTTTCTTCTCCTACCTGCATGCTTGCAAAATGATGGGATTCCTTCTGTTGCTTCACACTGCGCAATAATCACAGCTCTTGTAGACAGCACACAGCCTTATGAAACATAAAAAATGCTGCAACTGGCAATCTTACACCGTAGCAACAGCGCCCGGCACATTCAGCTGTGTCACACTGTAACCCTTCCCAAAATGCCCTCCTAACAAATGGAAGAGTGCTCATTCGCAGTAGCACACACACAGAATCTCACATCAGACCTAAGTTGTGAAGCGAGCAGCACAGTCTTTCATCGCAAGTGGTGCTTTCAAACCGTGGTAATTACAAACAGAATAAAATGAATGCACAGTTTAACATCCTTGGTGGTGTCTCCTTCAAACGTTGGCTCCTAAATAATTTCACAGAGCAACACACACCGGCCAAAAAACCAGGCACACTGCTTTCCTCACACGCTATCCGTGCATGATGTGGCCACCTCTGGCCACAGCGACTGGGCACTCAGAATACGGCACTGCAAAGCTGCAAAACAGCGTTTCTTGCAGCAACTCTCAGATATACAACTCACAAAGGCAGATGACTCACACATACATTTGCCTGTAGTACAGATGCAAAAATCAGTATTCCACAGCAGCTGGGACAGGACGTGGGATGAACACTGTCCGACACCTGCATCTGTGCTTGAAACAGCAGCAACACAGCAGGCCACGAACTCCTCAGAAATGTGTGACCACACTCCTACAACTCCGCCTACAACCACAGCCAGAAAGGCCCATGTAGTAACACAGCAAACACTGCTCCCAGACAATGGCACAGTAAGTACTACACGGGACTTCAAGAAGCAACCTCTCCAACACAGCGCAGCAGACAGCATTATTAGGAAAAAGCTTTTCCCAGCATGTAACACAGTAGCAGAACAAAACATTGACACCACTTTGAAACTATCACATGCTAAAAACATGTCACCCACTCAAACCTCTGCAGAAATAAACAGAACATATAGCCAGTGGTCTGAAACCAGCACAGAAAATGGCAGTGGTGTAGGAGTCCGCTCAGAACAGCTCTACAAATGAATTAAAGCCTTAGTGAGACGATGCTCTGACACAAGAAAATGTTTATACCCCACGACAAACCCCATTACAAAGGCCTAAGGGCAAGAACAAACAATCCAACCTACTAAAGACACCATGTCTGGCAGACAAAAAGGAATAATCCCTGCCCTGCAGATTAGCCAGCCTCCAGACATCTAACTGACCCAAATCTCCTAAAATGTCATGTAGAGTTTTTTTGTGATTGGACTATGTAACTATAGCTTTGGGGTTAGACCTGTCCAGAAGAGGACCCATGACCTCATTGAAATCTACCCCAGAATGATTTCATAATCCCCCAGGTTGCCCAATATGAAACCTATTTTCTGAAAAAATGCTGTTTGTTGGGCGTAGATGTTGCACAAGGCAACATTTTTTTCCAAATAGAGTGCCCATCAGTATCTGGTATCTGCCCTATGTATCAACCAGATGGTTGTTTAGTAAAATTACCCCCTTTCTTTGTTAGAATGCCACCCCCTTTTCTTGGAAGAAATGCTGTAGCATTCTACGCTAGCTACCCAACTCCTGGCTAATTCATCTGCCTCAGATGGCATCAAGTGTGTCTCTTGTAACAAAGCTATGTCTGCTTTATGTTGTTTTAAATGATTGAGGACCTATACCTTTTAGCTGGGGATCCTAAGCCCTGAACATTCCAGGATGTTATATTAATCTTTGTATGGGGTCGGAAAACAACATGACCGCCACTAGGGTAATGGACTTCCGGAAAGCAGATTTTAAGAAAATGAAAGAAATTGTCAAAGGAGAACTAGAGGGGATAGAGAACCTAGAGGGAACTGAGGAGATATTGGCGGGGGAAGGGGGGCAATAAAGGAGAGGAATCCTGCTGGCAACAGAACAGCGCATCAGGAGGCTGAGCAAACACAAACGAGGGAGGAAACCACTCTGGTTTACAAAAGAGGCGGAAAGAGCAGTCAGGGAAAAAAAAGAAGGTATTCAGGGCCTGCAAATCTTTACAGGGGATGGCAGAAAGGGAAGCTTACAAGGAGAAGCTACAGGATGCCAGGAAAATAGTCAGGAGGGCTAAGGTGGCTATGAAGGAGAAAATAGCGAGGGAGGCCAAAAGGGGGGCAAAAAATTATTCCGGTATGTAAGTGAGAGAAGGAAAAGCAAACCGGGGATTATGAGACTCGCGGGGGGAGTTCTGATGGAGGGGGATTGGGGAAAAGGCTACTCTGCTGAACAAATCACTTTACCGCAGTCTTCACAGTTGAGGAAGAAGGAAAGGGCCAGAGCTAAAGCAGGGGAAGGGTGGGCAGGAGATGGGACACAAGCCCCTTTACAGAGGGTAGGGTTTTAGAGGAATTAGGAAAATTGCGGCAGGAGAAGGCAGTGGGCCCCAGTGCAATCCACCCCAGGGCGCTCAAGGAGTTGAGGGAGGAACTTGCGGCACCATTTACCAAGTTATTTAATCTGCCCCTAGACCAGGGGAGGGTCCCCGGCAACTGGAAAAGGGCTGATGTGGTGCTGTTGCACAAAGGGGGAGGGAAGGAAGAGCCTGGCAACTATCAGCCCATCAGTCTTACCTCAGTGGTGGGTAAGCTGATGGAGGCATTTATAAAAGAAAGGCTGGCACAATATCTGGGGGGGGGGGCTCATGGATGACAACTAGCATGGGTTCACAGGTGGAAAGTCATGTCAGACCAACCTGATTGAATTCTTGATGGAGTAACAGAGATAAGTGATCAGGGAGGGGTGGTGGACATGGCTTATCTGGACTTCAGAGAGGCCTTCGACATCGTCTCTCACAAGAGACTGGTAAGCAGGTTAGGCAGCTTAGGGGTAGGGAGCAAACTAACAAACTGGGTGGAGAATTGGCTGGTAGATAGAACTCGGGGGTGGTGGTAAATGGGGTGCACTCCAAGGAAGGGGGTTAATGACTTGGGGGTTGGTTCCCCAGGGGTCCGTGTTGGGTCCCATACTGTTTAATATATACATTGGGGACATTATAGAGGGCCTGCATGGGAAGGTGTGTCTATTTGCAGACGATACAAAGATCTGGAACAGGGTGGACACACCAGGAGGGGTGGAAGGAATGAGGGAGGACTTGTCCAGGCTGGAGGAGTGGTCAGGGAAGGGGCAGATGCACTTTAATGCAAAGAAATTTAACATTATGCCCATAAGGTGAAAGAACCCAAGGACATAATAATGGCTGGGAGGGAAGGAACTTGAGGCAACGGAGCAGGAAAGGGAGCTGGGGATCATCATTTTGGATAGCCTGAAGGTTGGGAACCAATGCAACAAGGCAGTGGAGAGGGCAAACAAAATGTTGGCATGCATAGGGAATGGCATTACAAGTAGGAGGAGGGAGGGAGGTGATCATGCCACTATACAACATTATGGTCAGATCACATCTGGAGTATGGGATTCAGTTCTGGAGGCCACACTTATAGAGTGACAGAGACAGTGGAGAGGGTCCAAAGGAGGGCAACCAAAATGGTTCAGGGACTACACAGGAGATCATATGAGGAACGACTAGAAGAACTAAACTTACACACACTGGAGACAAGGACGGAGAGGGAAATATGGTAGAAACCTTCAAATATCTGAAGGGAATAAACAAAGTGAGGGAAGGAAGCATATTCAAGATGAGTGAAAACAAATCAACTATGGGGCATGCATTCAAGTTGGAGGGGACAGATTTAGAGGAAATGTGAAGGGGTAGTTCTTCACTGAGAGAGAGGTGGGTCCTTGGAATAGGCTGCCAGAATGGGTGGAGGGGGTAGATTTGGTAAGCAAATTCAAGAGAGCATGGGACTAAACAAAAGAAACAATGGCATGGCATAAAGGGAGTAAGAATGGGGGGGGGGGTAATGGGCAGACTGGATGGGCCAAGGGGTCCTTTTCTGCCAGCAGATTTATATGTTTCTATTAACAGTACTCATCCTAAGTCCTATTTAAAGTTAACTTCTAAAATAACTTAAATAAAAGTTCAACTATACAAAAGAAAAAAAAAAACAAACAAGTACCTGGTTATTCTCAGACAATTACTAAACAGTAGCAACCGTACCTTATTAATGACTTTAACAAAGGTACTGTGTATCGTACTAAATACAGTACTAAATTCAGGCTTCAACAAAACTTGTATGTATGAAATATTTGTTAACAACACAAGAAAGACGGGAAGAGTCCATTGAGATAAGTATCTCAATGTGGAACAGCACGTCTTTTGAACAGCCAGAAATGGTTAACTCACCATAATTTTGGCATTGCGTTACAACATGGTTAATATACTCTGGTTGATTACCGAGTCACTACTAGTTCACCTCACGAAACTGCAAATTGTTTATGTCTATAATAAACATATGTGACAGCTCCCTCCCCCCACCATCCTTTAGAGTAAAGTCAGAGTGAAGTAAGAAAACAGGCAGCAAGAGGAGCCCCCAGTTTAAAACAATCAATGTGGCTTAATAAAAGGAAATATGTTTCATAATCTTGTGAGACTTGGGGAAACCATTTAGACAACCAGCAGCCCACTCCTACTACAACTTACCCTTTCCTCTTTTGAATGCTTTCTCCACACTTTATGTTCCAACTTTTTTCCATCTCTTTTCCTTCATCCATTCTGGGAATCTTAGACCAGAGGCAGGCATCCCCACCACTCCCGGTGCCTTGCTTTGAAGCACCTCGTGGAGTAAGGTTCCACCTGCCCCCATTAGACAGTACATATGATTTTTTTGTAATACCTGAACTTCAACCAGCATGCAAAATCCACTAGCCTTGGTAAGGGATTCATCTATTACAAGAAGTAGGAGATCATACTGATGTAGTGGAGAGGAACAGGAGCTCCCCCAGCTTAACTAAGACAATAGATGAGACCCCAAATTGTTGCCTCCCCCCCCCCAACCAATCTAATCCATCCCCCCCAACACTTACATTACTACTTAGTTTCAAGTGTAACCAGGGGTTGGGTTGGGTTAGTGTTTTGTTATTATTAGGCGCCGAGCCTCCATTTTGTAACCCATTACCTGGTTAGCCTGGGTTCGGGGAGAAAACATTCACTCAGCATCAGGGCTAGGTTTGCACTTCTGGACAGGGGCACCCAAGTAATTCTGGACACAGGAAGCAATAACTCTGAATGTCTAAACCAGGAGTGGGATTCTAAAGTGGGGCTTTTATTCACTCACACACAGGAATACAAAGCAAGATGGACCCCCACGGGGCTACACTCACTGGTTATGCAGTCCTATAGAGGTCAGAACACATCTTCTTCATCATCATAACAAATCTCGAGTTCAGAACACACTGGGCTCTCAACCTGAACTGGTACTCTGTCTATCTTGAATTCCCTGGCATGGCCCTCGGCCAGCACTGGTACACACTTTCCATATAGCATGGACATTTCTGTTGGTGGCTCTCTCAACCACCCATAAGCACTTCCTAGCTCTAAAGCGAAAAACACACATCCTTAATCCCATGTCTGGGTACTTTCTGCAGACACTGGCCAAGTGCCTGGGAGAAAGATATAGGTGCCCAAAGTGAATCCATGGAGGTAAATCTGGTTACTCCAGATGGGGGTGGGTCTCCCACCTCTTGTACTTAAATCCATACCCGGCCATTCATTTGGAGTCAACACCTTTCCTTTGAGACTCTCTGTTTGTAGAATGCTATCTCGAAATGTATATCACATTTAACAATCTACTGTCTTTGGTAACTGGTGTCCTGACTTGCAGCGTTCTCTAAGTGGTTATGTCCATCCCTGTAGACCCCCACTGTTTAAATGCATTTCAAGCCAAACACATAACTTAAAGTACTGTACTTGGCTGTCCTTTCCTGACCCTCAGTAGCAGATACTTGACACAACTGTCTCGGAGAAAACATAGGCTCTCTGGCAGAGCAGACTCACCATGGTTCGCAGGTGCCCCAGGGCTTCTCTCACAGGAAAAACATACTTCTGGTACCTCAGCACAAATCTTCTTCAGGCAGCTTTTCTTCTTCTAGCAGGGCCAGGGGGTTGCCCCTGAAAAGCTGGTCTTGTCCCCCCCCATCCCTCTCAGGGATGGGGCACTGGAACAAACTGGGGAATGGTCTCAACCACTTCTGTTTGTACTTCTTCTGTGTCCTTCTCTAGGGCCAGAACACACACCCTCTTCTTGTAGTAGCTCTGTTACAGAGCTGGGGCTATGAGGGGCTGCCAACTGCAGCGCACCTCCTCCCTCCACTGAGTCTCCCACTAGACTACTTTGAAAACCCCAACATTCTAACCTAACTCCCAGCTGCAACATTCCACTGTGGCTTATGCTGCTACGAGAATTCTATATGATGTCATCTCTCCAGCTCAGCTGAAACTGAGGACAGAGTGAGACAATGTGAAACCCATTTAACTGGTGTCTCACAAGATGCCTTCCCTGCCTGCCACTAGATCTAAGTGGGATTTGAGTAACCCAGGGTGACGGGGGGGGGGGGTTACACAAGTCTAATAGGGGAGGTAACAAGCAGGAGAGAGAAAAAGAAACAAGCAATTGTCAATGCCAAATGTTTGCTTGCTGTCATTAGCACTGGAAGTGCAGGAGTTAGACAGATGCAGAATAGGAATGGTAGTGAAGTATTCAACTGACACCAGCCCCACCCCCACCCTGCAGAGATGGACAGGCAGTGGGGTGTACCTTTGGGTCATCGCCCACAATGCTCACGCCATTTCACCTCACCCTACCCTCCAGACACCGACAAATGTCGAGGTGTGCCTTGGGGTGTTCAGGCTTTACATTCACCCACTCCATAAGGAAATATGCTGAAATGGGTGCAGTATTGGAGAATGGGGTGAACTTTGGGGCAGAAGAATCCAAGGCACATCTCAATGCCTGTCACTGGCTGCAGGGTGGGGTGGGGGTGGAATGGCATGAGCATTACTGTCAACAATCCCAAGTCACACCCCTGACACCTGTCAGTCCCTACAGGGTAGGGCATTATGGTCGGAAACCCTAACGCCCTGGGCATTTCTTGGTATTTTCACTCCAAGTTTTCAACATGAGCTTTTTGTGACCCCCCCGCATGAACAGTGACACTATCAGTTCATTAGCCGGAAGGTGATTTTGCACAGCGAGTGCGCCATTTGGTGCTACAGGTGTGAAAACACATTTCAGGCAGGGTGTGAAACATGACAGCTGTACTGTTCAGGAGGAGGTGTAAACAAATGTTAAAAATCTGAACTGAAAGTAACACACACCCGTAATGCAATTATTTTGGGGATTGTTTACACCAGATTTTCAACATAGGCATTTTGGGACCTCCACTCATGAACAGTGGCACTGTGATTTTTTAATCTGTCCCGAATGTTGATTTTGCACTGCGACCATGCCTATTGTGTGCCACAGGTGCAAAAACATGTTTTGGGCAGGATGTGAAAGATGAAAGCTGAACTGTTCAGAAGGAGGTGTGCAAAAATGACAATATTGAAAGTCTGGAGTAAAAATTTAAAAAACTGGCGAAGTTACGAACGTGCGTAGAAATTGCACAACGAACGCTGGTAACGCAGTCATTTTTTGGAATCTGTTCACCAAATTTGCAACATGGGCTTTTTGGGACCTCTCCTTATGAGCACTGTCACTGTGATTTTCTTAATCTGTCCCCAACGTTGATTTCGCATAGCGACCACGCCATCGTGCGCTAGAGAAGCAAAAACACATTTTGGTCAGGATGCAAAAAATGACAGCTGCACTGTTGATAAGAAGGTGTGGAAAAATGGCAATGTTGAAAATCTGGAGTGAAAATATTAAAAAGTCTCGAAGTTATAAGCGTGCGTGGGAACTGCGCAATGCACGCTCGTAACACAGTTATTTTTTTGGAATTTTTTCACCAAATTTGAAACATAGGCTTTTTGGGAGCCCATCTCATGAACAGTGACACTATTGTTTTGTTAATCAGCCCTAGAAGGTGATTCTGAGCAGTGACCACAAAATCACCTTTCGGGACCAAATAACAACATGACATTGACTGAGTTCATGAGGTGGGATCCCAAGAAACCCATGTTGAAAATTTGGGGCCAAAAGTTGCAAAAATGGCCCAGATAACCACCTAAGTTGACCCCCCCCCATTGATGCCATTATGCAGCTTACCGTCATTTCTTTCATTCGCGGTCGGCTTTGAAGAGTGCAGACGTGTTCCTGCAACACCAAAGAGAATCACACGGGGCTCCAGAGGTAAGTATGGGGTGAGGGGGGTGCAGGGAAGTGGGGTGCCCAGAGAGTGGGTGTGGGTTGGGGAGGGGACCTGACGGTGAGGGACCATTTTCTTTGTTTCAGGTTAAAAAAAAAGAAAAACGCAAACCGTTTTTCTTTTTTTACAGGTGTAAGGGAAATGTTGGGCAAACTGGGGTGATTTGGGGGATCATGTTAGCCACACTAGGGTGGGCTCCCAGTGTGGCACTCAATGGGGGCAGGGGCAGGAAAATGCCAACACAATGGGGGGGATTAAACATGCTGACAGCAGGATTGGGCACCCCATCAACAAGCATGTCTGGGGGGATGATGCCGAGGGGGATTGGGCACCCTCCTTGACAGATTGAGGACAGGGCACAGAAGCCGATGGGGATTGGGCCCCCCATTGGCAAGCATGTCTGTGTTTGGGGGGATGATGCCAAGTGGGGATTGGACACCCCCCCTCGGCAGACAAAAACAGCACAGGGGAGTGCCTCAGGGTTCAGTCCTGGGGCCAGTGCTCTTCAATATCTTCCTCAGTGACATTGCAGATGGACTGGAGGGTAAGGTTTGTCTGTTTGCAGATGACTCCAAGATCTGCAACAGAGTAGTTGATCCAGATGAGGTGGGCAGGATGAGAAGAGAGCTGGATAAACTAGCAAAATGGTCAAAAGAGTGGCAACTGAGGTTTAATGCAAAGAAGTGCAAGATCATGCACACAGGAAAGAGAAACCCTGAAGCCACCTATAGGCTGGGAGGGGAGTTGCTGGCAGTCACAAGGGAAGAAAGAGACTTGAGCATCATCATCACAGATGACCTGAAATCATCCAAGCAGACCACTAAAGCAGTAGGTAAGGCTAGAGGGATGTTGGGGTGTATTAGTAGGGGTATCACAAGTTGTAAGAGGGAGGTAATAATCCCTCTTTACAAGACATTGGTTTGGCCCCATCTGGAGTACTGTGTGTAGTACTGAAGGCCACACCTTCACAAGGACATTAACCAAATTGAAGCAGTCCAGAGAAGGGCAACCAAAATGGTGCAGGGACTGCATCAGAAAACATATGAGGACAGGTTAACGGAGCTCAATATGTATACCCTAGAGCAAAGGAGGGGGGGAGAGAGGTGATATGATCAAAACATTCAAACATCTTAAGAGCATTAACAAGGTGAAAAAGTCTAACATGTTTCAATATAAGAAAAATAGCAGGACGAGGACACAGCACGAGATTAGAGGGAAGCTGATTAAGGGGTAATATGAGGAAGTTCTTTTTCACAGAAAAGGTGGTGGATGCATGGAACGGCCTACCTCAGGAAGTGGTGGATATGAATACAGTACAGGGCTTCAAACAGGCATGGGACAGGCATGAGGGAGCAACACAGATGAGTGTGAATAGATAGGCTATTGACAGAGTACAGGCCTATGGCACATTCATAAGGCAGAAAAGATGGGCAGACTGGATGGGCCTTGCGGTCCTTATCTGCCATCAACTTCTATGTTTCCGTTTCTAGGTCTCAACTTTTTGTTTTGTTAAAAGCATTTATACAACAAGCATTTGTCAATGCCGAATGTTTGCCTGCTGGCATTGGCATTGGTAGTGTAGAAGTTACAGAGCTGCGTAATAGAAATGGCAGTTAAGTATTGAGCTGAAGCCAACCCCACCACCACCCTGCAGAGAGTGACAGGCATTGGGGTGTGCCTTTGGGTCATCAGACATAACGGCCATGCCATTTCACCACACCCTACCCTGCAGACACTGACAAGTGTCACGGTGTGCCTTGGGGTCTTTGGCCCTTATGCGCACCCCATTCCATCAGGAAATACGGTGAGATGGGTGCGGTACAGGAGAATGGGGTGAACTTTGGGGATGAAGAGTCCAAGGCATACCTCGATGCCTCTCACTGTGACAGGATGTGGAATGGTATGAGCATTACAGGCAAGAATCCCAAGTCACACCCCTGATGCCTGTATTCTCTACAGGGTGCTTGGCGTTATGGTTGAAACCTAACACCTCCAGGCATTCGTTGGTATTTTCATTCCAAATTTTCAACATGTTTTTTTGTGACCCCCACCTCATGAACAGTGGCAATATCAGTTTGTTGGCGAAGCTGCTTATGCAGCGACTCGGCATTTAGCACCACAGGTGCAAAAACACATTCGAACAGGATGTGAAAAATGACAGCTGTACTGTTCATGGGGAGGTGTAAAAATAGCAATGTTGCAAATCTGCAGTAAAATATTAAAAAACTGGTGAAGTCACGAGCGTGCATAGAAACTGTGCAACGCGCACCCATAATGTAATTACGTTGGGGATTTTTTACAGCAGATTGTCAACATAGGCATTTTGGGACCTCCGATCATGAACAGTGTCACTGTGATTTTCTTTATCTGTCCCGAACAATGATTTCCCACAGCGACCACGCATCTCTGCGCTGAAAGTGTGAAAACACATTTCGGCCATGTTGTGAAAAATGACAGCTGTACTGTTCATAAGGAAGTGTGGAAAAATGCCACTGGTGAAAATCTGGACTGAAAATATTACAAAGTCATGAACTTACGAGGGTGCGTGGAAACTGTACAATGCTCACTCGTAACACAGTCATTTTATGGGCTTTTGTCACCAAATTTTCAACATAGCCATTTTAAGACCTCTGCTCATGAACAGTGTAACTGTGATTTTCTTAATCTGTCCCAAACATTGCTTTCGCACACCAACTGCACCATTATGCGCTCATATGAGGAAACACATTTGAAGCGGACGTGAAAAATGGCAGCTGTACTGTTCATAAGGAAGTGTAATAAAATGGCAATGTGGAAAATCTGGAGTGAAAATATAGAAAATTCGCAAACTTACGAGTGTGCGTAGGAACTGCGCAGCGCACGCTCGTAAAACAGTCATTTTTAAGAATTTTTTCACCAAATTTTCAACATAGCCATTTTAAGACCTCTGCTCATGAACAGTGTCACTGTGATTTTCTTAATGTGTCCACACATTGATTTGCTACACCGACTGCGCCATTGTGCTACATGGGCGGAAACACGTTTTGGGCAAGATGTGAAAAATGACAGCTGTACTGCTCATAAGGGCGTGTGGTAAAATGGCAATGTTGAAAATCTGGAATGAAAATATTGAAAATTCGCGAACTTACCAGCGTGCGTAGGAACTACTGGCAACTGCGCTCGTAAAACAGTCATTTTAGAATTTTCCTCCAAATTTTCAACATAGGTTTTGAGGCCCACCTTGAACAGTGGCAGTGTTGTTTCGTTACTCAGTCCCGAAGGTGATTTGGCATATGATCTGAAATCACCCTTCAGGCCGAATAACGCCATGACAGTGAGAGCATTCATGAGAAGGGTTCCCAAAACCCCATGTTGAAAATTTGGTGCAAAAATTCCAAAAAATGGCTGAGATATACAGCAAAGTTGAAAAAACCCTATCTATCCCATTATACAGCTTACCGGCATTTCCTCAGTTCGTGAGTACGGCTTTAAAAGTGCAGGCGTGTTCCAGTCCACGAAGATCGTCATGCGAGTCCAGGTAAGTATGGGGTAAGGGCTGTGTGGGGAGGCAGGGTGCGCAGTGGGTGGGCGCTGGTGGGGGCAGAGACAACGAGGGACCGTTTTTAAGTTTCAGGTTTTTGTTTTTAAATGGCGCGGACGTTGGCCACGCTGGGGTGGGCTCCCAGTGTGGCACAAGGATGGCTGGTGGGGGCGTGGGCCGGCGAGGTTGGGCACCCCCATCGGCAATAGCATCTGTTGCCACGCTGGGGTGGGCTCCCAGCGTGGCACACTACTTCCGGTAGGGGGACAGTGGAGCCGGCGGGGGTTGGGCAATCCCGTCGGCTGTCACGATGTACAGCCACACTGGGGTGGGCACCAGGCGTGGCATATGTAACTCTGCTTTGGGGCGCCCAGCATGGCCGACGAAGTTAGGCACCCCGTCAGCTACACAGTGTGTGCGTGGGGGGGCATACGCATTATGCGTGCGATATTATGTGTGTGTGTGTGTGTGGGGGCGGCGCGCGGGCAGGCGATATCTGATCGCTGCTCACTGAAGCGTAGCTCCCCTTTCAGCTGTATGCCACTGTATTTTGGGCGCTGTCATAGACAGCTCCAGCAGGCATTGGAGAACTGCGGCCGCACCTGCAAACACACTGACTGAACTGGAAGAGGGATGCCACACCTCCGAAAACTCGGATGATGGCACTATGTTTCTTGCACATGCGTGCAAGCAAACATAAAAATGGTAGTATATCGGCTTGATCAAAGCAGGGACAGTTTGATAACAGAGGAAGAAGATCCTTCAGCCAGGGATGAAAGAATGGGTCATCCACCTTTTGTTTCACAGTTTTCCTCAGGAAGGAATCCAGACCCTGTAAAAACAGAAACCAGACAGTATTTGAACTATTGTAGGGGTTATATTGGACATTGAGTTGGGACTTTTTTTAATACACCTTATCTGGTTTATATAATTCTGTACTTTATATCTGTATGGATCTTGGATACTCTGTCGACTTGTTGGACATGTAACAGTTCTCTCTTAACCGCTCAATAAAATTTAAGTTAAAAAAAAGAAGTGTTCCATTAAGTATTACATATCTGCCCTCTTGATCAATCACTTTTTCTATACATTCAGAATTTACCCCTCGTGGAATCAGTATGACCACCCCTTTTCTTCTGCTGTTTTCGTATGATGATGAATAAATCCCTTCAAATCCAAAACGTTACAGTTTCTGGTGTTCTATCTCTGTGAGGTGCGTCTCTTGTAGAAACACTATCCCTGCCTTTGTTTGTTGAACATATGTCATTATTTTTTTCCGCTTTATTGGGTTGGATTATCCGTTCGTATTAAATGATAATATTTGGTCTTTGTGTTGTCCATCATTGTTTTTTTTGTGTGTCTTTCTCCTCCCCTGAAGAGTCCTCCATCTATACCCTCCTCAGGGTCCACTCGAAGTTTTATCACTTTGCTCCAAAACTATTAACTCTGTAACTTTTGCTAGCCTGCCAACAGGGCAAGCTACTTTTTTATGTAACCCTCCTACAAATTGGGGTTTACCACAATGTCTTCCTGGGCTTCTTAATGCCCACTGTCAGGCTGGTGTCTTGTTTTAAGTAGTTCTATTTATCTGTGTGCGTGAGAGTGCCCTAATGAGCCTCTGCACCTGTCTCTTTAAGAGCATAGCTAATCTGTGTTTAGAAATTAGTCTGGACTGGGTCCAAGTGATTTAAGGCTTGCGACCAGCCAGACAGTGTGTTATTCTGCTCCATTCTGCAGTCGCTACTTGTGCAGAGGGAGCCTACTTAGGAACTATGATTGTTTACTGTTTATCTGTTGTTATAGTAAAGATAGAGAAGTTTGTCTGACCTGCTTTGATTGCAGCTTGAACATTTGGATGGCAGCCACCATGTTAGGTCCTGGACTTCCAGTAATTGGACCAATCAAACCACTGGGGACCTAAAATTGATCCCATCCCCAGGGGTCTTGAGGGAAGGAAATTCTGTAGTTTTGTTCTTTTTTTTTTATTATGCTTTTATTCCCCTACCGCCAGCCGCCCGGAACCTCAGCCCAGTCACGGACCTCAGGCTTCCACCTCCAAATCGTCCACGACCCTCTGATACCCCATGGTTTACCCCCCAGGGCGGGGCTGCGGCACCACCTCCCAACAGTGCCGCAAACAATGGGATAGGTCCGAGAGTCGGCCTGGAGGCTAATTGAAGCCAAGGCAGGCTTCATCTAGAGCAGCCAGCAGCTGAGAGTTTTTTCCTTGTTTTGTTCTGGGGGCAGGGATGTGCAATGATGTCCGGCGACCGCCCCACACCCCTGAACGTTCTGATATTGGTCGCTGCGGTACCTCTGGCCTCTGCCAGGGGTCTATCAAGCACCAGTCATACTCCCCTTCCACCCCCAGGAGAAGGAGAGCAGTCCTCAGGACATTCCATCCTTCTCCCCCTGGCTGGCCCTCAGATGACCTGGGTCCATTCCCAAACCCGGAGCACCAGTATCGCAAGTGGAAAACCAACCGCTGCGCCGACAGGCTGTAGTTTTGTAATTTTGAGTGTTGGTGCTCAAATGGACCTGGAGGGGGAGCTCTTACTGTGACTGACAGTTCCCTCAGTGAAACAAACTGTTTGGATAACAGGGAAAATGCCCAGAACTGCCTGAAGCAGTGGATCAGTTAGAGCTGGAAGTGGAAGAGTGAACAGCTCGAGCTTTCGAGCAGCTGCTCCCTGAAGGAGCATAGGGGAATCATCGGGAAGAGGCTTAGCTGGCCTTCCTGTCACATTTTCCAAGAATTTAACTGCCTATTGCAGAAGTCGGACCTGTCTGATTTCCAGCCTTGGAACTGTGGAAGAAGAAAGAAGTTTGTTAGTGCGACTGGTGATTTGGACTGAAGACTTGCTACTGAAGTGATCGGCCCAGCTGTTGAGAGAGTTAGACTCGGACTGAAAGGTTTGCGCAGTGCAGCTGTCAAATTACAACCGGACTGAATCCGAACTGTTGTTCAATGAGAATAGTGATTTAAATGTGCCAAATGTGTTTTGTGGGTCGCAGTTTGGTTCCCCATGGTAGAATCTGTTACGCCAGCTGGAGGCTCCACCAGCAGAAGATCACAAACTTTTTCAGGACTGTTCATGCTGCCTGGGCCCTGTCATCTCGGCCTAGGCTACTACTCGTGCCTCAGAGACCTTCTCGTCGAAAGACCAGCCTGGGGATTCAACCCCATGCCCAACACCATCGATCAGGTAGCAACCACCTGGAGGTGAGTCGTGTTGGCCCTGCTTCCCTGGTCTCCCTGATCATCATAACGAGGTCTACATCTCACCTGTCCTGCAGCCAGGTCCTGGTAGCATGAGTACAAACCAGGGTAGCTCCCTGCAGCAAAAGCAAAAAATCACTGTGGTACCATCTAATTGTTTTTCTTTACTGGGTTCTTGCAACAGACTGAGCCATCCAGCTTGGATTACAGTGAACAATTGCATTTATTGTTGATCAGTTATAAAAACCCATTACAACATGGCATACATTAAAAGTATTAAAATACAACACATTTGTCCACATCTCAAACAATTAGATCTAGTATCCCAGTGGGTCATCACTGACAAATGCAGACCTTCTTTCAGCTTTCAGTATTCTAAAAATGAATGAAAAGTAGGTCATAAATAAGTCATAAGGCATGTTTGTATCAATCAGTAATTATACAAGTCTTTCTTTGACAGCTTGGATTATAAATAATTGGGTTGTGTGCATGCTTAACTGTTCTTCTTTCATTAAGGGCCCAACATCAGCTGCAATGCTGGCCACCCCAGGCAACGCTTCAGGCTAGCCTGCATGACATACTGGGTACCCAGAGTTGTTGAACTGTCAGGTTGGGGCTTAAAGTGCATGCCAGACAATCCTGATTTCAATTAGATTGTTAATCGTTCTCCTAGATTCACATCCCTCCCTTGTTCACTGCCCCTAAATAAATCTGATTGTCTCTGTTCACGTTTAACCCGGCAAGTGTGCACATTATTAGTCGGGTTACAGTGTTAATGTTGTATTATTGCATTGCTGATCTTATTTTTCAGGAGGTCTCCAGGCAGTTGCCGCAGATCCAGTCCTGGTGGTAAGTGAACCGGGCATGAGCACATTATTACTGCTATCTACTGAATGTGAATGTACCATTGTGTTGTTACTTGGGCCACTAGAGGGGTGGGTGGGTGGTTACAGCATCCCAGAGGGCTATACCAGAGCAGTTAAGCTACCCCGATACCATTCCTCTAGGTGGAGGCACCCGATTAAAGAACTCAGGCCCCTCAACCTGTGTATTGCCATACAGGCAGAGGTAGTAGCCCTTAGAATAGTGCAGCCTAGGGGTTACATAAACATCAACAGTAACTGTGCATTGCTTCCAAGCTAGAGGAAGATATTCGAATCTTTCTTTTTTTCCAGGTGGTACGCCCTCCTGCATCTCTGTCTCCTTCCCACCCAGAAAGATAGTGGTGCCACATCCCCTCTGCCCAGGGGCCATTACCAGAGCCTTCTGAGGATTCAGGGTCCTGCACCAACCCCCAGAATCCCCCATCTAGGCTAATCATTATAAGAATGATGCGCCATAGATCATACAAAAGCTTATCCAACTGAATTTCGTTGCCCCCCCCTCCCCCAGGCTACTTTTACTTGTATTTTCTAGTGGCATGTCGTCTAAGATGATCCTTTGCCACCTTGTTCTTCATTACTGTTTATATCTTTCTTGCTGTCCCCACCCCCCTTTTCTGTGCTTATCATAGGGCCCTTCCCTTTATGTTAGCTGTCTCCCCCTTTTCCTCCTCCCTCCTCCCTCCCACTGGTCTACTGCTGTTTAGTCTGGATGTTGTGACCATCTCCAACACTTTCTGTGTTGTTAGCTGTTCTCTCCACCTTATTCTTGTGTATACCCCTTACCTTCTGCAGTAGTGTTGACTAGGCCTCTGCACCACTGCAACATCCTTGGACTTACACAGCATTTGTTGACTGGGCTTCGCTATGTTGGAGAGGTCTGGTCCGTACCCTGTCACCTCCATAGGGCTTGTCCCTCTGGTCTATTTGGGAAAAGAAAATTTCATTAGGACCATTTTTGCATTTCATGTCAACATTTCTCATTTCCCACATCTTCCCCGCCCTTTAGTTTATGACAGCGTAACACCATATATATACTCCTCCTCTTCAGCCTGAGAGCTCACACTCCTCCTACCATTTCTTGTGACATTTCAGCATTTTTTTACCTGTCCAAAGGGTTGGTCTGGATCGTTCCAAAGAGCAGTTCCTCCATACTTGTGGCAGTCATTTGTCTTGCCTCCAACCCAACTGTAAGCCCCCTGTAAAAGAGGGGCTTATATTCCCATTTTAGATATTCTTTTCCTCCTACCCCGAGCTAGGGAATGGGGTAGTGCTCTGGGGGAAACTGACTGCTGGATGCCTCAAGGTGGCGGCAGAGAGCAGGTCTAGGGGAGTATAAAAGGGAGTGGACAGGAAGTATCTGGGCCTTTCCAGCCCGGGCATTACGCCTGGGGCTGGGGGGGGGGATCTGGAAGCGTAGAGTTATGAGCAGATGAGGTGGGTAAGTGAGGGAGCTTGGCAGTCCAGGAGGGCCAGTGGGGAAACCCACCAAAAGAGTACAGTTAGGACAGTTTCCCCATGCGTCATGGTCGATTAGGAGCAGAAGAATGGAGCTCCGTGGGGAATATGTAGCCAGGTCCTACATCGTTGGGGGCAGGGACAGCAGGTGGCTTTGTAGGCCAGGAAAGTGTAGGAGCCCAGAGAGACCCCTTGTATGGCATACCCCAGGTCACCAGGGCTGGGAGGGCAGTGGCAGGGCCCTCCTAGGAGGGGAGCCGGTGGCAGTGGCTCCTTTCATACCTGGTGTGGCAGAGCAGCCTGGGGGGGTAATGGGAGCTGGGGGGGGGCCTTTTATCCAATTTTTGAGGCTTGCTTTGGAGGGGCAGGTCCTGGGGCACCAGTACCTTGTGGTCCGGGTGGGTCACAGGCTGTAATGGCAGACCTTGGAGGGTAGCCCCCCTGCTGGAGCTTAATTCAAGCCCAGGCTGTGAAAATGGGGATGTGGGCCTGGCCAGGACCCCGAGGAATTAAGACCAGTGGAACCCAGAGTGATTTGGGCCACCAGTGAGAAGACAGGTGCTGAGGCAGAGCCAAGTGGGGGTGCCAAGTGTTGCATTAGCACCGGGTATAGTGCCAACCATGCCAAGAGGGTTGGGGCCTGGGACCTCAGTAAAATTCCTGGAAACCCTGTGGCTTGGGCCAGTGCCCAGGGGTCCAGGTGGGGAAGGCAGCTCACTTTCCCATGCCAGAGTATTGGGGGATGACCAGTGCCAGTGAGAGTGACCCGGTTGAGGAAGAAAAGACAAAGTGTGCCATACCAGATCCTAGGGAGCCAGGAGATTGCAGGGATCTGAGTTCGAGTAGGTCTCAGGTAGAACATCCGAGAGAGAGAGGAAAAAGAAAATCCTTGCTTGTATGCCTGTATCCATCATTTCTGCTGCCTTAGAATGTCCAGCCAGTGTTTGTAAAAAGTTAAATAGTCCCATGGAGCTGCTTTATCTATTTAAAAAATGATGTATATGACCACTGTATTGCTGGAAATCATTTGCATTACAGATACAGAATAAAAGCCAGTTTGGGGAGGAAATAGTGGTTAAGTGCATTAGTTAACTGAGAGGGGGGAGTAAATGAAATAAAATCCTTCTTTCCCCCTTTATCTCTTGTTAGATTAATTTTCCATGACTTGCATTCCAGTTGCTTGCAGTGTTCATCCAGCCCGGATGGGACCATAAGGACTCCTGAAACAGCCGAGGTGCAGAGTGGCGGTCCTGGTTTGGTGGGCAGCATTGGGAAGGAGAAAATCAAATTGCCAGTGTCATTGGCTCAGTAGGCAGCATACTCGCCTCTGAGGCCGGGAGATCAGAGGGCTGTGGGTTCAGTTCCCACATCTGGCACTTGGGTTAATATTCCAATACTGACACTGTAGTGCAGCATGAGAGGGGTGCTACACTTCTGAGGTACCGTCTTTCGGATGACACGTTAAACCGAGGTCCCATCTGCCTGGATTGGTAGTAGTTCAGGTGGATATTAAAGATCCCATGGCACTTATCGAAAAGTGTAAAGGAATTTCCCCGGTGTCCTGGCCAAATTTCCCTCATTCACTAAAAATACCACCAACAGCTTAATCTGGTTCAAGGTCTGTTGGCATTCATCTGTATCCCCCTTCCCTGGGTCGTGCCTGAAATAGGCAGGATTTGTCTAGTGCACTTACCCGGTCAACAAAATCTAAATAAAATAAATAAATAAATAACAAAAGTTAGATTAGATCCAGCCCTCCATACATCTTCGAGTTTTAGCTTGCGATTAATTTCCTCACTCATTTCTGCTCTCCTCTGCCCCAGCAGCTACTAAAGGAACAAGAACAAGCGTTTAACTGTGTTAACACTCAGTTTTAGCGCACTGTTACTACCCCTTGTCTGTCCACAAGGAAGCAACAACATGGCTAATAATTATGTCCCATGAAGTGTAACTGTCGGGCCTCGGTCCCTTTCTTTTACCTCCTCCCGTCCCCATCTCAGCAAGAAAATATTCACAGTCAGCAGAACACTGTCTGTATAGTCTCCAGCCTTCAATTAAGTCCATCTCCCCAGTAAAAGTTCAGTACTTATCTGATCACGACATTTCCTTTTCAGCTCCATGGTGTTCTGTGTCTGTTGTAAATTTCTTCAGAAGGGTGTGAATGTCTTCCATGGCCTTGTCTGCTGAGCCTCATCCTACTGCTCCGAGGTTCCATCTGGAGACTGTTTGCCGTGTTTGGTGCTCTGTCATCCACTGAGCTGCACCATGAAGCCGCTGGTGCTGTTCTAGCTGTATATTGTGGGTCTTCACTTCCACAGCCGCTTCCTCCAGCGTCTGGTATACTTGGGTCCCCTCCTCCCAGAAGATCCTCATTCTTGCTGGATAAGGCATTTGAAACTTCATCTTTTGTGTTCTCAGTGCCTTCATTAAGCCATTGTATTGTAGTCTCTGCCATTGGATCTCAGGAGGGTAGTCTTGGTCGAAGTACAGCCTAATTCCGTTATATCGAACATCCCCCTTTTGCCAAGCTCTTTTGAGGATCTCTTCTTTTGTCCTGAAGCTAGCAAATTTCATAAGGACTGTTCTTGGTCTGGCTGCATGGGCCATTGGTTTTGAGTAAAGCATCCAATGAGCCCTTTCAATTTTTATGTCCATTCCCAGTGGGAGCACTAAGACATCTGTCAGCATGTCCTGAAGAAAAGTACACATGTCCGTCATCTCTGAGTTTTCTGGCAGTCCAGAGAGCTATTATCTCTTCCGGATCTCACCTCAGGATCCAAGCATTTCTCCTGCAGTACCTCCATCTGGCACACAAGGGCGTCTATAACTGTCCCAAGCTGCCCCATTCCATGCTACACTGCTCCCAGGTACTCCTCGGCCTTCTCTGTTCTTTTCTGCATGTTGTTAAGCCGGTCTTGTATTTTTTGGAATTCTACCCTGTTCTCCTTTCTAAAGGCTTGTATTTCCTGGAGGAGTGTTTCAAATCTGTTTCGGGAAAGCCACTCATCCTCATGGTCTGTGTCATAGCCATGACCTTGTCTGCTTGATGGGGAGACGCTGTGGCTACCCTCTAGACTCAATACTCTTTATCTGGAGCCATCCAATGCTGGGTTTCGCTTTTCTGCCCTAGATCTTGTATGCCTGGCATCTCCCTTTTCTTTCTCCGCCATGGTCAATTCTATTTTCCTGTTTTTAATTGGTTTTGGGAGGTATTTGTTCCCTGAGGTGGAGGAGCTCTTTCCTTTAACCTGCGGTTGCTTCCGTGACATCACCGGAAGTCCCTCTGTTTTAGCTTAATTACACTCCCCTCCTTAACAAGATCTAAGCAGCCTTACAGAGGTGGCAAGGCCGGCCAGTATCTTGGTTGCGTAGGATTAATCTTATTAATATGAATATCCTTGCTGGCCCAGTGGCATGGAGGGCTGAGGCATCCGTGCCTTACCACCTGCCACGCCAGCGACCCATGTTCATGGTGCAAGTGTGCCACTGGGGGTTGGCTGGGGAGGGAGAGGATCAAACATCAGAAGGACTGCTCTCCTCTCCCGGGAAAGGAGGACTTGCGCTCACGTCAAATGACTTCCCGCGGGTGGAGGCCCAAGGGTAGTGTGGGAATGTGGGCGCCATAAAAGGGAAGGTGCTGCGGGACTTCTGCAGACGTGCGCGTGCCTCCACGTTCACACATCTTGAGTGTGCACCCCTGCAAAGGGATGGGAGAAAACGGAGGAAAAACACCCCCAGCTGCGGATGACAACTGACCCTCCACACCCAGCGATCGGGCAGGCTCTGCGTAAGTCCCGGTGATACGGGGTGAGGGGGCTGGGGGGGTTGGTTAGAAGGGGGCAGCTGGGGGCAGTACAAGGAGATAAAGTGCTTATTAAAAAAAAATGAATATCCTCCCGTGTCTTTTGTACCCAATTCATATGCTCCCTATGGGACTCTATAAAAAAGACATCCAGGTCTTGTAGAAAGCCTGTGATGATTTTATATGGCGGACCAAAAGGCCTAGAATTAGTTTGAAAAGGCTCCAAAACACCTCCAGCAAAGGAAGTTTATGTTATCCTGACTTTGGCTAATACTATCCTGCAGTACAGGCTCGACTCCTAACGAAGTGGGTAAAAGGCCCTAAGGGTGCCCATTGTGTCTCCTGGATCACTTGGGGCAGGAGCAGAGGCTCACGGCTTACTTGAATGCAGGAGCCAGTGGGCATATAGATCTGGGGAACCTAAGAGCATTTTAGTGGAGGTGCTCTTCGAGGCATGGGGAGAATACGGTTCCTTATGGCTGAGGAGAGGCGGGGCACTTTATTGGCTCCTGTCCAGCCCAACCCAGATTTTCTCCCTGGACTGGAGGATCATGGCTTCCAGCTGTGAGATGGGAGTGGCACAGAATGTATAGGGGACTTGTTCTGCCACCAGGGGTTTAAATCATTTAACCAGCTGAAGGAAGAACTGGAGCTTCCACATTCTCATATATATATATATATATATATATATATTATTTTTTAAGTGAGAAATTGGATCCAGCAACCGGACTGCTTACAGCCTTGGGACTCCTCACTCCCTGAATTGGAGAGTTATATTTTGTGGGCTCAGATTAGCTCTGGAGGCACCCTGACTAAGCTCTATGGATGCCTGTGTGCACGGATGCTTGATTATTCTCTTAGTGCAAAGTCCTTATAGGAGAGGGACTTGGGGAGCCGATAATGGAACAGACGCGGAGCGATACATGCGACTCACACGCGCCTTACCATTTGTAATTGCTATAAGGAGGCCCAGTTTAAATTCCTGTATAGACTGTATGTGCCACCGGCTATTGTAAGTTCAACCCGGGCATTTCACCCTTATGTGGGCACTGTGGGACAGAGAGAGGAACATATATACACTATTTTTGGCAATGAAGGGAACTTAAACCCTTTTGGACAGGTATTGCTCAGTGCGTTGCACAGTCCATACAGGTTTCTGTTGTGATGGACATATAGGTGATGCTCTTTTGGGATAGAATCGGGAGGAGGGGGAGAAGGATTGGTCCTTTTCCCTGCAGAATCATGCTGGTGATGGCACAGGGATGTACTGTGTTCAGAATACATGGATGTCGCATGCTCGCCCTACACTGCAGATGTGGAGAGACCTAATCCTCAGTGCTCTACTGCTTGAGTATTTCACCTATGATCTCAGGGGAGGGACAGACAGGTTTGAGTGACAATGGGGTTCCTATATGGATTCATTATCCCCAGTGGAACAAGTTGTGTTACGATTAGGGTGAGCTGGCTGATCTGATACAACCCTCTGTCTTGGCTTAGAAGACTGGTCCTGTCCCTTGTCTTGCTCACGTCCTGCCAAAAGACACTCACTTATTGATGTGATGTAACAGGGGTCCCCCCTCCTTTACTATGCCTGCACTGGATAAACCTGGTGTAATGTATCTTGTCTAGCCTGCATGTCTGCTTTTGTATAGTTTTTAAAGTTGTTATGTACTGTATTTAGTGTATCAGCTTTCCATATTTTGTGTGCCTATTTACATTTTTGTTCATTTTCTACTGCTGTGCTGACATGTTCTGTTAGGACTGATGCCAACTAGTATATGGAAATGCTGTTGTTTCTGTTATTAATCTTAAAAATGTTCAATAAACAGAAGTTAAACAAATAAAATGTGACTGTGCTTTGGCATCAGGTGCAGTAAATAGGATCGGCCCCAAGAGGGTTTCTTTTTAGAGTAAATTAGTAAAAGTATTTTCCATAGGAAGAAATGTATGCTGTGGATATCATATCGCTTCAGGGAATGCTGCAGGCACCTTTAGCAATAACGGTAGAAAAGTAAACAAAGGTCTGGCGGTGTCCCTTCAATTTATTTACCAGTGTTAAGCACGCCATCTGCTGGCTGAGTGTAGAATCCTGTCCTTTTCATGAGGTCCCATTGTAACTGACAACACCTGTGGGCGACATTGGGATGATCGCTCTGACATCTGGGGGTTTGGGACGGGCCTCCAAAATTACAGCAGGGGTGGGAAGATGCAAGACTGCTATCAGTGAGGCAGCAAAAGTTGCATGGTCATCCCTGAGAGTTCCAGCTAACCCAGTAGGGAAATATTCATTGCCTGCGGCCCAGCTCTTGAGGCATTAAGCACAAGCCTTAAGAATGTATTCCTTTTAGCCAGTCCTGAGGATTTCATCAGGGCTTTTATTGCAGTACCTGAGGCTTCATGAGACTGTGGTTGGCAGCATCTCTATGGGTTTCTAACGTAAGACTGGTGATTCCACAGCACTGATGGTTAACTTCCAAGAGCTGGCAGTCTAAGTCAGAATGGGGCAGGTCTTACTACAGAAGCATGAGCCCATGTTTGCCGGTCAATGACAGTTGTGAGTGGGCAATGATCTGTCAACATCTCATATCCTGTAGCAGACACTAGTTCCTCAGAAAACAGCAAGAATTTCATGGCAGACGCCATTTTTACAGCAGTCGCAGATGGCGCAGTCTGCCTAGAGACTTTCCTGCTATGGTAACAGGAACAGCATGTTGGCTTTCTGTGAGGGAAAGAGACCTTGTCACCCTTTTAAAGAGCTGATTACAGAGCTACAGTGTCCAGTGGGCAGTGAGTTGGGGCACATGAGAACTGTTTTGGACTAGTTTTTGAGAATTTTTCAAACCGGCTGGCAACCTGTGAGAGGGAAAGAAAGCAAACATTTTTAAACCAGAGTTTAAACTCTGATCCCTCCACCCCCCCCCCACTATAGTGACCACCTAACCCATAGCTATTTCTCAGTTGGAGTGAGGGTTTTAGATCCTGTAGCCACCCTGGCCTGCCCTGGGTAGCAGCAGCTTAACCATGCCCAATGGGACTAGTGGTGAGACAGTGGCCCTAAGAAGACTGGGGGAACAACTTCCTACACCCCTTGAGGTCAGGATCCTCAGGACCTCCCGCTCCCCTCCCCGAGCACATGCTATGCTTGTTCCCGGGCATCCTGCTCAGTGCAGTGAGGTATTTGAGATGTAATGTGTAAAATAATTTATTGAGGGCTTTCCAGTTGGTAGCCCAACCAAAAACTGAGGATTCAGAACATCTTTTTTTTTTCATCATGCTTTGCCCTTAGGTCCCACCTGGCCACCTTCCTTCCTTTTTGATCACCCACCATATCAGGTTTCCTTCATGGATCTACCCCAGTGTCCAGCAGGGGTGCGGGGGTATCACCCTGTGGCTAGAGCAAGTGTTTTCCATTTTCTGGCCCCACTCTCCTCCCTGATGTCAGGCCTAGTCCGAAGGTGGCCTCATTCTAGCATGCATCTGTGGGAGAGGCAAGCTCCCTAGCCCACCACAGAGTTTGCAGCATGGTGGGACCTCACAGCATCCCTCCCCAGCTGCTGCAGGAGTCACTAGTACAGTGGGACCTCACAGCATCCCTCTCCGGCTCCTGCAGGGGTCACTAGTACAGTGGGGACCCCATGGCATCCCTCCCTGGCTGCTTCAGGGGTCACAAGTACAGTGGGACCCCATGGCATTCCTTCCCAGCTGGGTGCATTGCCACTTGGCATTACCCAGCCCTTAGGATCACCCGATTGGCTTCCAAGGCTCACATCCGAACCTAGGTTGCCAACATGGGAGCGCACAGCGCTACCCACTGGACATCGGTTGGCCCCCAGAACATCTTTGTAATCCATTTCTGTGATTACTATAGCCAAAGGGCATCTGCACAGCCCAAACCTAAACAGCACTCTATGCCAACCAGTACCCAAGGGGCAGCTGCACAGCCCAAACCTAAACAGCACTCTGTGCCACCCAGTACCCAAGGGGCAACTGTGCAGTGCAAACCTAAACAACACTCTGTGCCACCCAGTACCCAAGGGGCAACTGTGCAGTGCAAACCTAAACAACACTCTGTGCCACCCAGTACCCAAGGGGTAGCTGCTCAAGCCAAACCTAAACAACAGTCTTTGCCACCCAGCTGGTACCCAAGCAGCAGCTGTGCAGCCCAAACCTAAACAGCACTCTGTGCCACCTGGTACCCAAGGGGCAGCTGTGCAGTGCAAGCCTAAACAGCACTCTGTGCCACCTGGTACCCAAGGGGCAGCTGTGCAGTGCAAACCTAAACAGCACTCTGTGCTACCCAGTACCCAAGAGGCAGTTGCGCAGTCCAAACCTTAGCAACATTCTATGCCTCCCACTACCCAAGGGGCAGCTGCACAGCCCAAACCTAAAAAGCACACTGTGTCACCCGGTACCCAAGGGGCAGCTGCACAACCCAAACCTAAACAGCACTCTGTGCCACCCGGTACCCAAGGGGCAACTGTGCAGCCCAAACCTAAACAGCACTCTCTGGCGCCCGGTACCCAAGCGGCAGCTGCACAGTCCAAACCTAAACAACACTCTGTGCCACCCGGTACCCAAGGGCCAGTTGCGCAGCCCAAACCTAAGCAGCACTCTGTGCCACCCGGGACCCAAAGGGCAGCTGCACAGCCCAAACCTAAACAGCACTCTGTGCCACCCAGTACCCAAGGGGCAGCTGCACAGCCCAAACTAAACAGCACTCTTTGCCACCCAGTACCCAAGGGGCAGCTGCACAAGCCAAACCTAAACAACAATCTGTGCCACCCAGCTGGTACCCAAGGGGCAGCTGTGCAATGCAGACCTAAACAACACTCTGTGCCACCTGGTACCCAAGGGGCAGCTACACAGCCCAAACCTAAACAGCACTCTGTGCCACCTGGTACCCAAGAGGCAGCTGCGCAGTCCAAACCTTAGCAACATTCTATGCCACCCACTACCCAAGGGGCAGCTGCACAACCCAAACCTAAACAGCACTCTGTGCCATCTGGTACTCAAGGGGCAACTGCACAGTCCAAACCTAAACAGCACTCTCTGGCGCCCAGTACCCAAGGGGCAGCTGCGCAGTCCAAACCTAAACAGCACTCTGTGCCACCTGGTACCCAAAGGGCAGCTGCACAGCCCAAACCTAAACAGCACTCTGTGCCACCTGGGACCCAAAGGGCAGCTGCACAGCCCAAACCTAAACAGCAGTCTATGCCACCCAGTACCCAAGGGGCAGCTGCACAGTGCAAACATAAACAGCAGTCTGTGCCACCCAGTACCCAAGAGGCAGCTGCACAGTCCAAACCTAAACAGCACTCTGTGCCACCCGGTACCTAAGGGGCAGCTGCACAGGCCAAACTAAACAGCACGCTGTGCCACCTGGTACCCAAGGGGCAGCTACACAAGCCAAACCTAAACAATCTGTGCCACCCAGCTGGTACCCAAGGGGCAGCTGTGCAGTGCAAATCTAAACAGCACTCTGTGCCACCTGGTACCCAAGGGGCAGCTGCACAGCCCAAACCTAAACAGCACTCTGTGCCACCCGGTACCCAAGAGGCAGCTGTGCAGTCCAAACCTAAACTACACTCTGTGCCACCCAGTACCCATGGGGCAGCTGCGCGGCCCAAACCTAAACAGCACTCTGTGCCACCCGGGACCCAAAGGGCAGCTGCACAGCCCAACCCTAAACAGCACTCTATGCCACCCAGTACCCAAAGGGGCAGCTGCACAGCACAAACCTAAACAGCACTCTGTGCCACCCAGTACCCAAGAGGCAGCTGCACAGTTCAAACCTAAACAGCACTCTGTGCCACCCAGTACCCAAGAGGCAGCTGCACAGTCCAAACCTAAACAGCACTCTGTGCCACCCAGTACCCAAGAGGCAGCTGCACAGTCCAAACCTAAACAGCACTCTGTGCCACCCGGTACCCAAGGGACAGCTGCACAGCCCAAACCTAAACAACACTCTGTGCCACCCGGTACCCAAAGGGCAGCTGCATGGTCCAAACCTAAACAGTACTCTGTGCCACCCAGTACACAAGGGACATGTTTGCAGCCCAAACCTAAACAGCACTCTGTACCACCCAAAAGGCATTTATAAGTTCCTTTTCGGGATGTGTACTCTTTCGGACACTGAACTCTACCCCACGTGGGGGGTAAAACATGAGACTGTACCTGAAAATAAACTTTAAGCATGCTTAAATTGGATTGGCATAAAATGTTCTGGCACTAACGTTTGTCTAGTAGTCCCTTATTAACGATCCTGTATGCTGTCACTGTGGAAGGTCACCCCAGATTCAGAGGTCAGATAAGTGCATAGTGTTCTAGTTGATGAACATACAGTACACAGATAATGGCAGCAGAAAAAGGCCAACTGGCACATCCAGTCTGCCAATCCTACCTATCCACTCTGAACTGGCCTTAGTGACCATCCCCCCCAGTTCCACCACCCGTTTACATGCCTATCCCATGCATGTTTGAAGCTATTCATGGAATTGGCCTCTACAAGTTCCTCTGCAAGCTTGTTCCACTGGTTCACCACCCTCAGTGAAAAAGTGCTTGCGGATGTCTTAAATCTTCCTCCCCCTGCAAGTTTCGGTGAGTTCCCCCTTGTCCCTGTATTTGAGCTTAAAGAGAAAGACACCGTGGCACCCACCTTATTTAGCCCATGCTGGTACAGTACTTGTATGTTTCGATCATGTTCAGGAGAGAGTCCTGAAGGACCTCGCAAATCTGAAAGTGGACAAGGCAATGGGACCTGACGGGTCCATCCAAGGATACTGAGGGAGCTCAGGGAGGTGCTGGCTGCACCTCTGACAGTCCTGTTTAACCACTCACTGGATACAGGACTGGTTCCAGATGACTAGAGGAGAACAGATATAGTCCCACTTCACAAAAGTGGTAGCAGGGAGGAGGCTGGAAATTACAGGCCAGTCAGCCTGATCTTCAGTGGTGGGGAAACTAATGGAATCACTGCTGAAGGAATGGATTGTGGAATATTTATTTATGTATGTATGTCTAGGAGTTACACCTTTGAGCTGGAAGCTCATTTACAAAGATTCCACGTCTGGTTAAGCAAACAATACACGTAGAAAAGGTACAGAGGAAGAGTACAAGTGCAGAGTTACCGAGTGATAATTAAACATTCAAACTAAAAAAAGTAAATGTACAGTTTTATGAAAGCATTTAACATACAGAGTAAAGTCAGCGTACAGGTAAATACATATTTAACAAATAATAAATGAAGCAGTCCGATGTTGAGCTTTGTCAGGGAGCGATAGTAGTCGGGGGGGGAGTGGTGAGGAGGAAATAAGTGTAACGTGGGGGTGGATAGAGAGTAGTGAGAGGGGTAGGTGGAGGCAGGTGTGTGGGGGGGAGAGAGAAGCAAGACATAGGGGAGGTAAACGGGGCAGACTGGAGGTAAGCAAGTAAGTGTAGGGTTGGGTTAGCAGTCACGGCTGCTTAGGGAGGTAAGATCTTAACACCTGCAACTTACAGGTTCCGAGGCAGCATGAATTCAACAGGGGGAGGTCATGTCAAAGGATTTCTTTAACTGAGTGACCAGGGAAGTAGATCAGGGTGGAGTGGTGGATGTGGCCCACCTAGATTTCAGTAAGGCCTTCGACACCGTTCCACATAGGAGACTCATGAACAAGCTGGGCAGCCTGGGAGTGGGGTCAAAAGTGGTAAACTGGGTAAGGAATTGGTTGGGGGGATAGGTGTAAGAGGGTAGTGGCAAACAGAGTTCGCTCCGAGGAAGGGGCGTGACCAGCGGGGTGCCACAAGGATCAGTACTGGGATAGGTCTCTTTACTGTATTAGTGGCAGTGCAGCGGACTGGCTGAATATCTGCCTTTTGCAGATGACACTACAGTCTGCAACAGGGTAGTCACTCGGGGGTAGAAAAAATGAACAGGGATCCAGGAAAGTTTGAGGGGTGGTCAAGAATGTGGCAACCAAGTTTCAGTACAAAGAAGTGCAAAATCATGCACCTCGGGCATAGAAACCCGGGGGGGGGGGGGCACAAGATGGCGGGAGTGGTACTGAAGACCGCCGAACAGGAAAGAGACCTGGGGGTAATTATAACTGATGACCTAAAGGTGGCCAAACAGTGTGACAGGACTGTGGGGAGAGCCAGTGGGATGCTAGGGCGCATAGAGAGGGGGGTATCGCCAGGAGAAAGAGGGAGGTGGTGATACCACAGTATAAATCATTGGTGAGACCTCACCTGGAATATTGTGTCCAGTTCTGGAGACCACATCTGTGGAACGACATAGACACAGTAGAGGCATTCCAGAGGAGGGCAACAAAAATTGTGCAGGGTCTGCACCAGAGACCATGTGAGAGACTTAAGGGATCTCAGTATGTACACCCTGGAGGAAAAAAAGGCAAAGGGGGGGATAGGATAGAGACTTTCAAATACAAACAGAAAAAAATGCTAAAGAACAAGGGGACATGCTATGAAACTGGGGGGGGGGGATAAACTCAGGGGAAGGTCATACTGAACCTGTTGTGCAATGGATTCATCTTCCCTCCTTCCCTGCCCCCCACCCTTATTTAGCCCTCTCTCCCCTTCCCATCACCCTTCCTCTCCCTTGCACTTTAGCGGCTAGACTGTCCCTCATCACTCTTGGTAAGCAGTATAGCATAGTGGTTTAAGGCTCTGAGCTGCAAATCTGGTGACATCCAGCAGACTAGACCTGGGTTTGAATCCCACAGATTCCACTTATATACTGTGTGACCCTGAGCAAGTCACTTAACTTCCCTGTGCTCCCAGGATGCACCTGTAAAAAAGCTTTCAGCTTAGTGTGCTACTCCTGGTTAAACAACTAAAAAAAAAAACTAATCTTATCTGTGTCAATCTTCACCATTCATCACAGATGGGTACTGGCCAGAGATCAGGACCCGGGAACCTTTTTTTTTTTTTTAAAAGGATAAGGCGGTCGGCGCAGCATCGGGCGCCACCTCGAGGCCGATGTACTCGTGCGCCGAGGATTAGCCGTTAAGCTGTGTCGACCCGCCCGTCTACCAGTTCTTCGCTCCCGCCATCGAGGTCGCCTCGTGGGAAGCCAGTGAAGAGATTTTCAAATTTTTAGGCCTTAGCCTTTTGTCATCGACAGTCCGTCGGGTCCTGCTAGTTCTAGTCTGCCACTACTCGACGTCGCTGGTAAGATCTTTCCATTTATTTTACATTTAAGCAACATCGAGTCTGTTTTTGGTGTTTTTTTCTGTAGGTCATGTCGCGGTCGGAGGGCAAGAAGTCGTCTAAGCGGGGCGACCCCCCCATGCGTCGGTGCCCGTGCGGCCGCAAGTACTCTATTACCGACCAGCATGACGGTGTCTCTCATGTCTTGGCCTTCTTCATGACATGGATTAGATGCGATGCCTGCTTCTCCATGGACCGCCCGGCGTCCGTCGACACTTCGGTGGTCTGCGCACTCCTTCGGGCCAAACCGCGCTCTCGGCCTTTCCTCCAGGTCCCCTCCAGGTTCTATACGGACCAAGGAGGAGGAAGCCTCGGCCTCTCGTAGCCTAGCCTTGGCCGAGGCTCCTTCCGTGGCGCAGGAGGCCCGTTCTGCTTCCTCCTGGGAGCGGGCGGGAGGCGCCGCTATGGCAATCACCCCTGCGGGGTGAAGGTTCCCCCGGTGTCGCTCCCGCAGTCCAGAAGGCCTGGGTTGACGCCATCCTCGACGCCGTCGCTCGGTGCTGTTGGGGCCGTCGGCACCGTTTTGCGGCGCTGTGGGTCCTGTTGCGCTGCGATGCGGCGTAACTGGAAATCTTCGGCGCCGTGGGCCTATGCCGGCCCGTTCCGCGGTGCCAACCCTGCTCACGGCGCGTGACCCTGGAATCGGCATCACCTTTCACCATGTCTACCGCCTCGGACGTCGCCGAGGGCCTAGCGGTCTCGTGGCGCGAGGCTGTTGCTGGGGTTTCTGTCGGCGCCGTCTCTGTTACTGGTACCGCCCCTGGTGCTGGTGGACTTGACGGTGCCGCAGCTGGCCCTAGTTTGGGACCTTTGGCCCATGCTGCCCTGCCGCCTTCTGCCAGCGCCGCTTGCAGGGCTGTGGAGGGTGCAGGTGCCGCCTTGGCCACTGCTTGGACTTCTGGGCCCTTTGGTAAGGTCGCCCTCCCTCGCCCTCCTACCGTCTGGCTTAGGGCCTCAGACTCTACCTCTTCGGAGTCGGAGTTGGGCTCGGAGTCGAGCGGGCAGTCACACCCTTCGGGGTTGTCTGCAGAGGAGGACGAGCCGGTGGTCTCCACGACGGGTCTCAGTCAGCCCCCTTCTGAGGTGCGTCTGGTTCCCCCCGAGGTTAGGGTCAGTGGTACTGACCAGCAGGCTGTGGTGCGTGCCACCATTGCCATGCAGCCTGGCCTTGGGGGGTTCCTTGACCCCTCAGCGGTGGGTACCCCTCCGGTGGTGTGTCTCGATCGCCCAACTTTGGGGCCTATCGGGAAGCCCACAGGAGGGGAAGGTGCTGCTCCCTGGGTCTTACCCTTCGGAGGCAGCCCAGAGCTGCCAGCTTCCTAGGCTGGCCCTTTAGGACTAGGACTCTCTCGGACTCCGAGGGGTCGAGGGGTGTGGGGTCGGTGCGTCGACCTTTCTCTGGGACCCAACCGGGCCCTGGACAAAGCCGGAGCGTGGACTTCCGCCCTTCCCCTTCTGGTTCCTTGAGGGGGTCCCATTCTTTGGAGGCAGGGGACCGTCCTTCTGGATCTATATGGCCCCGGTCGCCTCACTTGGGGGATTCTTCTGGGCGCAGCCTAGGCAGTACCAACGTGGTTGTACAGCTGTCGGCTGCGGAGTCTTCCAGGACACCCTCCCGGGGGTCCTTGGTCCGCTCCTAGCCCTGGCAGAGGTCAGCCAACTTCCTCTCGGCTCTGCCCTCCCTCCCCTCTGCCGCCTTCTCCAGCGTTCCCAGGTATTCTTGGTCCTAGCGGTCCTCTCACCTGGGAACAGTTCAGAGCAGTGGCTGCTCAGTTCCCTGCCTACGTTAGGGCCATGGACAGCCAGGTTTTTCAACCTCCCCCTGAGCAGCCACTCTCAGAGCGCATGGTGACCTCCAGCTCATCCCCCTCTTCAGGGGGAGAGGAACCGTCTGTCCATATCTCTCCTGCCGCTGATCTCTCCGAGTATCAGCGTTTCCTCGTGAGGATGCTGGAGGACCTTCACCTCTCTCCCCTCTCCATAAGCAATTCTGAGCATGCGGCACACACCTTTCTAGGCGATTTCGGTGTGGCCACCCTTGTGGT
Source organism: Neoceratodus forsteri (assembly GCA_016271365.2). Lineage (NCBI taxonomy): Eukaryota > Metazoa > Chordata > Ceratodontiformes > Ceratodontidae > Neoceratodus > Neoceratodus forsteri. Next base: position 7,748,610 of record JADMNL010000026.1, read on the forward strand.
GCCGCCCTGGCCTGCTCCCTTTTGGGAGGCGTTCATGCATTTCTGGCAGAGGCCCTTCTCCGGAGTTCCTGCCCCTAGGGACCTCAGCCAGAGGTATTGCGCTTCCCCAGAGTCTCCAGGTTCTATGCCTCATCCACAGTCCGGATTGACGCACCTGGACACTCCTGACAGGCTTCGCGCCCTCCACCGTGACTGGCCCCCAGATCAGGACTCTTCGGATTTTGATTTCTGGGGGAGGAGGACTTTCTACTCGGCACGGTTGCTTCTCTCCATCTCTGCTCATCAGGCCCACTATGCAGCCTACAACAGGTTCTTGTGGTCAGCGCTGGGTCAGATCCTAGCTGCTTTGCCTGACTCGGAGCAAACCAGGCAAGCCATCGCGCTCTCTGCACATGGCCTGGAGCTAGCAAGGCACGAAGCAAGGGCATCTTACGACACCAATGAGGTAGCTACCAGGGTAGTAGGGACAGCGATCTGCACCAGAAGATCGGTGTGGCTTCGCCTTTCCCGGTTGTCACCCTTGGCCCGACGTAGGGTGATTTGCTCCGTTCACCAGGGAACCTATCTCTTTTCCCGTAGGGCGAGACGACGTTTGTCAGGGCAAATTCCTTCCCCCTCCGGGGGGAACCCGTCTCGCTTTTCCCACTCTCGGGCCTCCTCATGCCCAGAAGGTTCCCCCCCTTAGTGTGTCACCCACTGAGGGCTAAGGGACACTGTCCCTTAGGGTGCAATTAATCAACCCCCTTCGGGGGGCTTGGTACTCACCCATCTGTGATGAATGGTGAAGTTGACACAGATAAGATATAGAAAGTGCATTACCTACCGTAATTATAGTCTTTCTGTGTATCTTCACTATTCATCTCAATCCATCGCCATCCCCCTGGGGCTCCAGTCTCTGGATCCTCCTCCTTCTGTGCCTACCCCTCTTTTGAGGCGGGGGTAAAGTTAGGACACACAGGGGGTAATTTCTTCCCCAAGGGGTACAGTTCGAGTGGCACTTCTTCTCTACTACTTATCCTCACCCCTACGAGGTGAGAACTGGTGGTTGCCCTCCTTCTGTTATCCATCTATTTAAAAAAAAAAAAAAAAAAGGGCCTTTTTTTCACCAAATATCTTTACAGAGAGAGTACTGAGTCCCTGTACCCTGTCCTTCTCCAGAATAGCCGACTCTGCTTTGGGGGTATTGCCAGTTATTCTGTGCCTTGAATTCTGGCAGATGAGCTTTGCCACTCCTTGCAGTTCCTATACAGTCTGGTGACTGACAAGGGTCCTAGATCCTTGTTACCTCTCACTCTCTCCTAAATTCTCTCTCCCCCCTTCTTCCTTTTCCAGAGATTGGGGCCCCTACCCAATCCCCTTAGTTTTACTTCCTCTATACTGTCCTCTCAGTCGTTATTTCTCCTTTTAGTTCAGTTTTCTCTTCCTTTTTCTGTCCCTTGGACTCTCTTGTCCCACCCTCCATCCCTTCCTTTTACCTCTCCGGCGACTCAGAACTGGTAGGCAGGCGGAGTCGACACAACAACGGCTAATCCTAAGTATCACGTGATAAATCGGCCTCGAGGGGCGGCGCCGATGCTGCGTCGACTCCGCCTATCCTTTTTAAAAAAAAAAGGCTCCCGCGGGGTCCTGATCTCTGGTCAGTACCCATCTGTGATGAATGGTGAAGATACACAGAAAGATCATAATTACGGTAGGTACGTAATTTCTATGTCTTGGCTATCATGCACTTGCTCTGTATTGCACCTCAGGATATTCTTGTACTGTCTGTTTTTGCTGTATTCTGCTACTGATTATCCCAAATGATGCATGTAACTCACTTTTATGCTAGAAATGTATTTTTTGTATTCCTGCCATGTATGTTCCTATCTAGTGTGTACCTTAACCCTCTGTACCCCGGATGCACCAGGAGACGAGCAACTTGTTGCTCAATGTGCCTTCCTGGTGAAACATTTCAATAAATAAATAAATAAGGTACAAAAGGGGAGCATTTATTCAGAAAAAAAGATGCTAAAGAACAAGGGGACATGCTGTGAGGCTGGAGGGGGATAGGCTCAGGGGAAAAGCAAGAAAGTACGTCTTCACAGAGAGAGTAGTGGATGCCTGGAACAGCCTTCCAGCAGAGGTGATGGGGGTGAAAGCTGTGGCAGGATTCAAGAATGCGTGGGATAGGCATAAGGGAACCTTAATGGTTAGGGAAGGGAGGGATAAGCCAGAGATCAAGTAGGGTCTATGGTATTACAGTAGGGAGGGAAAATGGGCAGGCTATGTAGGCCAGGCAGTCCTTATCTGCCATCAAATTCTGTTTCTCTGTTATTGTTTCCCTTCTTTTGTCAAGGATGTGCATGTTCAGCTCCTGCTGCCTTTCCTCACATGTCTTGCCTTCTAGTTCAAGGATCATCTCCTTTCCCCTGTGCTGTACTGCTTCCACCTTGCTGCAGCCTTCCCTCAGATGTGGACTCCAGTAACTTATGCAGCATTCCAGGTGGAGTCGCCCCAGTGACCTGTGCAATGAGAGGATCACTTACCAGCTTCTGCAGCTTAGTCGTCTCCCTATGCATCCCAGCATCCTGTCTGCCTTACCTGCAGCCCTATTACAATGTGCTATTATTTTCAGGCTCTCCAGTATCATGATCCCAGGTCCTTTTCTTCCACGGTGCTTTCCAGTACTACCCCTCCTCCCAAATCATACTGCACTCTTGGGGTCCTTTCCCCAATGCGCTTTACATTACGTATAATTTAGCATCAAAGCCCAGCTGTTGCCGTATCTTTGACCAGTACTCCAGCCTACCCTGATCCTCCCTGAGTTCCATTATCCCTTCCTCTGTATCTCCCCTTGCACAGATCTTCACGCTGTCTTCGAAGAGGCAGATCTCTCCCTTAATGCCTTCCTCATGTCACACATTAACACACTGAAAAGGACTAGGGCCAGCACCGACCCCTGAGGTACTCCACTTGTCACGTCCCTTACCAGTGAAAACTCCCTGTTTACTACTACTACCCGCTGGTTCTTCCCCTCAGCCAGTTCTCTACCCAAGTTGAAACTGAGTCAAAAGTCTTGTTGAAATCCAAGTACGCTACATCGACTGCTTGTATCTTGTTGGCTGCCCTGGTCACCCAGTCAAAGAAGTCAACCAGATTTGTTTGGTAAGACCTTCCTCTTGTGAACCCATGTTGTCTGGGGTCCTGCAACTCATTTCCTCTAGGATGTCCACTACTTCCTCCCTCAGCATAGACTCCATAATCTTTTCTGCTATAGACAGCAAGCTGACTGGTCTATGATTCCCTGACTCATCCTTGTAATGCAACCCTCCCAGTAACAAATGAGGGTTAATCACCTGTAACCGTACTTCTAGGAGTGGTATATGGTGCACATCCACACTCTGGCAGTCTTTCTTTCCCAATAAATCTGCCGGAACATCTCCAAGCTAAGCTCCTCCCATCCCCGCCCTGTGACGTCAGATCTTGCACACTGGTAGCCGGGGTCTCTGTGCCACTTACCAGGGGAGGTTGGGTGGGTTGTGTCGATATGCACTATATACCACTCCTAAAACTATAGTTACAGGTGACTAACACTCATTTCTAGGGGTGTGGATATGGTGCACTATCCACACTCTGACAGACTCCTAGCAGTTCTGCAGGAGAAGGAGGCAAGGCGTACACCCCTATTTGGCAAATGGGTTGGAGAACCGAGATCCCAAAACCAGCATCCCAGCATGACTCAAAGTCAATATGGTAGTGGGAAATGAAGGTGTGTGCTGACTCCCAGGTTGCAGCCCTGAAGATCTTCTGGATAGGGACGTCCCTGGAAGCAGACACTGAGGCAGCAGGATGCCTGGTAAAATGAACCTTAAGCCCTTCGGGAGGCTCCCTACCAGCCAGCTTAAAGCAGAAGTCAATGCAGAAGAAAACCCACCTGCCAATAATCTGCTTAGCTGCTGGTCTGCCTGGTGCAGCATCAGTTTATGTTGAAGACCTGGCGAACGTCTCCCTGAACTCCAGCCGGGTGCTCCTGGTAGTAAGTGAGCACTCGCCTCAGGTTCAAAGTATGGAACCTGTGCTCAGCCTCCAAAGTGAGACTGGTGATGTACACCAGGAGGTTAATCAATTGGTTAAGGTGAAACTCATAACACAACCTTCAGGAGAAACTTTGGGTGGGGCGGAGGACAACCTTGTCCTTGTGGGATACCAGATACAGAGACTCCACCAAGAGTGACTGGAGCTCGCTAATCCTTCTGGTGGAGGTGATAGCCACAAAGAAGGCGTTCTTCCACAACAGGTGTTCTATCTCAGACCTGTGCACTGGTTCAAATGGCTTGTCCATGTGCACTGCCAGCACCAGCAACAAGCACCAAGTGGAGGTGGTTAACGCAACCCGGTGGGGACAGGTGGTTCAGTCCTTTGAAGAAACACCCAACCAACTTCTCATATCCCACCATTGGCATACCTGCCCATGCCCGGTATGTAGAGATGGCTGCTAGCTGCACCTTGAGGGTTGTCAACCTCAGTCCTGACTGAAAGGGGACCACAGGTATTCGAGAATGCTAGCCAAGGGGCGTGTCTGGAGGCCTAGCTCCCTGCTCTGGCACAAAATGGAAACAATTGCCATTTGAAGGCGTGGTACTGATGGGTCGACTGCTTCCCAGAAGCCTCCACAATGTAAGGAACATCTTCCGAGAGACCCAAAGCCCGAACCCTAGCTGTTCAGGAACCAGGCTCTCAGGCACAGGGACAGAAGGTCTGGATGCAAGACGTTCCCCTTGTGACAAGAGAGCAAATCCAGGTACAGAGGCAACCGCCACAGAGGTCTGCTGCTGAGGCTGAGGAAATCCGGGAACCCATTGTCCCTCTGCACCTTAACCAACACTTTGTGGATCATGAGAAAGGGGGAGAAGGCATAGACGAGGCCCGGGGTTCAAGATCTTGTGAAGGCATTCCCTATCACTGTCCCGCACTGTGGGGGCAGGCACAGAATAGCCTCCACATTGCGTTCTCCCAGGAGGTGAACAGATCAACCAGGGGATTGCCCCACAGTGAAAACAGGTGATTTACCATCTCCTAATGCAGGGATCACTCAGGAGACACCTCATCCACCCGGCTGAGGGTGTCTGCTAGCTGGCTGGAGGATCACACTACATGGATAGCCAAGAGATCTGCCCCCAAGCTGTGCACGAGAGTCCAGGTGTGGACAGCCTCCCGACACAAATGAAAGGAGTGCATACCACCCTACTTGTTCAGATAGTACATGGCTGTGGTATTGTCTGTCTGGAGTTGCATGACCTGACCCCGGACAAATGGAGCGAATTCTGCCTAAGCGAGGCACACTGCACAGAGCTCCAGTGGGTTGATGTGGTGACGGGACTCCCTGGGGTGCAGAAACCATGGGCCCTGTGGTCCTCCAGGTACACTTCCCATTCCATTAGAGACTTGTCAGTCATCAGGGTGATGGTCGGTTCTGGGTGGACAAATCAGACTCCTTCCTTCAGGTGTTCCAGGATAAACCACCACTGGATGGCATCCCACATCAGCTGGGTCACTGTGACCTGCTGGTCCAGGTGAGTTAGGTGCTTGGACCACTGGCAACCCAGCTCCCACTGGAGGTGGCACATTCACCAGCAGGCCTATCTGACTACGCTGGTGCAGGATGCCATGTACCCCAGCAGCCACTGGAAGTCCTGAGCAGGGAATAAACACCCAACCTGAAATGATCGGGCAAAGGAGGCAAGATCCAATGGGAATCTAGCTCTGCACCAATAATGAGGATCACCTGCAAGGGGCTGAGTTCAGACTTGGCTGGGTTGACCAGAAGGCCCAAGTCTCGGTAGGTCTGGATGGCCAGCTCCCTGGACCGCTCCACGGCCTCCTTGGATAGCTCAGCTATCAGCCAGTTGTGCAGGTAAGGGTAGACTCTGACCCCTCAACACCTCAGGAAGGCAGCAAATTCCACAACACACTTGGTGAAGACCCTTGGGGCTGAAGGGCATGACCTGGAACTCATAGAGACCCCCCTCTGTGTGAAACAGGAGTTACCATCAGTGGGACAGATGGACTAGAGTGTGGAATAAGACATTCTAGAGGTCCAGGGAGAAGAACCACATGCCCTGCTCCAAGGATGGAATGATTTGGTTCAGAGTGTCCCTCTGCAACTTGTGCTTCCTCAAAAACTGATTTATATCGTGAAGATCCAGTATGGGGCACCAGTTCCCCCATTCATTTCAGAACCAGGAAGTACCTGGACACAAAACCCTGGCCTGCAGTGGAGTCTGGGATATGGGCTATGACTCCCTTCTTGAGCAGCTGAGCAACGTCCTACCTGAGGGCAGACAGCATGTTCTGCGACACCACGGACTCCCTTGGTCTGTGGGGTCAGTATGGCGGGAAAGCCTCCAACCTGAGAGGCAACCCATGCCCACCACGTCTAACACCCATTTGTCTGAGATGATGATGGACCAGTTGTGCCAGAAAAGGCAAAGCCAATCCCTCACAGGGAGCTGAGGTAGGGACTGGATGGGTGGGCGGTAGACACCCCCCAATCCATCACCTCAACCATAGAGAGGGCACCAGCATTGGCTGCCAGAGGGGCACCCCCAACCCCACTCTTCTTGGTGGCCTGACCAGAAAACTTGGTCGTGGTTCACCAGGCCCAAGACTGCCCTTGCTGGGGCTGCTGCTGCGGCTTTGGCTGCTGCAACTGAAAGGGATGAAACTGCAGAATCTTTACGCTACATGCAAGTGAGACACTTTATTAATTCGGAAGATCATATCCAAAGATTTATTAGACCATATACGAGTTAGAAAACCTTTTTATGGCTGCATGTACAAAAGGAGTGATGTCATGTTTTCTGTCCGTGGAACTGACTGAAGGTGTAAATAGTCTCCTCCACCTTACCCTCCTCCAAGAAGTGTTTTCTGCCCTCAAATAAATCAACTTTCATGATCGTCAATGGTTGCGGGGTACTATTTTCTTTCTTAAATGAGCAGTACAAGAACTGGAAACTGAGTAGCGGGAGGAAGCATTAGGATTTTTGGGGGGGAGTAAGATCCATCCCACCTCCACCTGAGAGACTCCTAAAGATCCACCGTTACCTTTTTTTTTATTCATGTGGGAGGGGCATGAGGTGAAACTGCATCTAATTGGAAATGCAGTGTGTACTGAGCCTGTGTGGTTACTGAGTTTTACTTCTCTGTTTTTAGAGTAAGTTGAAGCGTGTCTTTTACTTGATAAATGTTTGCAAAAGTGTAAATCATATTTGCTAGTGCAACTGTGAGTTATGTAACTGCTTTTTGTAGATTTGACTCCTGACTTCTTTTCATGACAAGCAGTATTCCTGGAACAGACTTTGCCATTGAAGCTCCTATAGAGTGTTATTTTTAGGTCACTGGTAGTTCCTCACTTTATAGGTGCTTCAATGGTAAAGCATTTTCATGCAGGAATGTTTACTGCCTGTCATAAACAGAAATCAAGAGTAAAATCTACCAAACACAGTTTAGCAAGTTAGCTTCAAAAGCAAAGCCTGTTTGTGCATGGAAAGATGTTACAGAAAGGCAGGCATGCAATTATTTCAAGTCTACAAGTTAAGCAACTATTTTTTTAACCAGCCTTGCCTCACCTTACATTCCTATCCTCATCAGTCATTTTCACAAATAAATTCCGAGGGATGTAAAGTCCCTCCTGTTGGGTATATGGTGTTAAACTTGGTATGTATAGACAAAGTAGGCCATTGATCCATTTAATTGTCTCCCACTCATAGTGGGCTTATCTGTTAATATTTCGTATGCTATTCAATGACAGAAATTTATCCAACCTATTTTTAAATGAGTCAAAAGAGGTAGCTTCTACTACATTTTTGGGCAAATTATTCCAAATTATTGGTGTTCGTATATTATAAAAGTTCTGGTGCCTATTTGTTCTTGCCCTATTTATAAATATTTGTTTACTGTGTGATCTAGAGTTTACTAATTTATGAATCCTTTTTATGTTACATTGTAACATTAGGGTCTTGTCTTCCATGATACAGTATAAAAATAATAAATCTCCTCTAATTCTTCTGGATTCCAAGGAGTACAGATTTAGATATACTAATCTGTCTGCGTATTCCTTATTTTTTAGGCCATTTATTGATTTAGTTAGTCTCCTTTGAACTTTTTCCACTTTTGAAATATTCTTCTTTAAATATGGGCTCCAAATCGGTGAACCAGAATCAAGATGGGGGAGTACATATGTCCTATATTAATTTAGAACACAATCTTTGTTCCTTGAAAGGAAAGCTCTTTTAATGGAGTGAATAATACTGTTGCATTTCCCTACTGTTTTGACAATATGTGTGCCCGAGGATAATCTAGAATTTATCCATATACCTAGGTCTTTTTCACAAGTACTGTTCTTGATGGGCTTATTATTTAATAGATATGAATATTTTGGATTATTTTTCCCAAAATGTATCACTGCACATTTGTCTTCACTAAATTTCATATTATTTTGTTCACCCCATCTTTCTATTTTGTTTAGACTATTTTTTAGTTCGTTATAGTTGACTAGTGTAGTAACTTTACCAATTTTGGTATCGTCTGCAAATTTGGTTATATAAGAGTCCACCCCATTACCCATATCACTAATATATAGTCCAAACAGTAAAGGGCCTAGTACAGATCCCTGGGGGACACCGCTAGTAACTCTACCCTCGTCCAAAAGAACTGAGTTAATACACACCCTCTGTTTCCTGTTTGACAACCAATTTCCAATCCATCTTATAATAACTTTGTTTAAACCTAGCTCCGTCATTTTTATGATCAATTTATGATGAGGGACCTTATCACACCCATCCTCCAGCCTCGCCCCCACCACCTTGCTTTGTATTTTGCATCAGCTGTAGCATTTCAGTACAGCAAGAGGTGACAATGCATATTTTTTTCTGGACTTGCAGTGTTAATTGAGCCGTCCCCAATCTGTATCCTTTCAAGAACTACTTTATGTGGTGTGCATACCAGCATGGTTGTTTCACTCTTATTTACAGCTTTACGCCTTTATCAGTTTTTAATTGGAATTGTTTTGCCCTTTGAATAACAAGGTTCAACACCTATAACTTCTCAGTTTCTTTATTATGGTCACATTGATTTTGAAAACCCCCTTGTAAACGAGGTACAAACACAACTTGGTTTTGTCTTTTTTTGTGTATGTAGTTTTATTAAGCTTGTAACCATAGAAACAAGGGTGCAAAGCACATATCTTACAAGTAATGCCATATAAAAAACGCATCATGTACACAGTAAAACCAATGAAAATATATACTGATTCCTCCCAGTTCCTGGAAAATTATTTTTTTCACTAAACAAGTTACAACTACTGAAAAATACAAAAACTATAAATAACTGTGCAGTCTGACATCTTCATTTAAACCTCTTGGCTGCAAACTGTGACATTCATAAATCCAGTAAGGTTCTCACTGAAGCTATCTCCTTCGCATGTCTCCTCTCAAACTGTCAAAATAATTTCTTCAATGTGAACTGTCAGGCATTCAAGTTGTTCTCAGATTAAATGTTACTTTTATAAACATAGATTTAACAAGGGTATCTTCCCTTGTCAATCTTCACCATTCATTACTGCTTGGGTTAAGCGGGCGGCGCACCCTTCTGGAGGTTTTTTTTTTTTTGAGTCGGCTCCAGCGGCACGCCCTCAAGTCGCGATGTACCGTGTCATGCGAGGTGGCCGTTAGGTGTCAGCAGACTCTCCTCTATCTCAGTTCTGTTTTCCACCGAGGCTGCACCTGCTGCCGGTAGTGAAATAGTTTAACGGTTCCTCGTGATCCTTCAAGACTGCTCGTTTTTCCTCAGTGTACTCGCTCGACGCCGTACACCGGTAAGACCGTTCTTTTTTTCTATCTATGGCGCCGAGTGCTTTATTACTGTTTTTTTGCCTTGTTTAGTTCGCATCATGTCAGGTTCGGGAGCAAAGCATAAGTCGGTAGACGTGCTCTATCGTCGGTGCTCCTGTGGCGGCATTTCTCCGTCTCGGACTGGCATGATGTCTGTCTCGTTGCCTGGGACCCAACCCGACATGTAGGCGTGCGGCGCTTGTTTCTCCATGGACATCCGTGTCCTCGAGAGTCCGCAGCGTTCAAGATCGGCAAAGCCCGCCTGACCTTCCGGGGGACGGCGTTGCTCAAGGATTCCCAGGTAAGGTCTCTGACCTTCCTCCGGGTCCCCTCCGGCCCTATCACAGTCCGTGGAGGAGAGCTTCCTCCTCTTCTCTTGCCGAAAGAGCTTCTCTCACGGTGTCGGAGGAGCGTCGTGAATCCCTTCTGGGGTCGCGGCAGGGACACCGCCTCGGCAGTCACCTCCTCGCAGTGCAGGCTCCCCAGTGTCGAGGCCCGGCTGCTGGACCCGGCACGGTGGCTCGGCGCCACCCTCGGCGCGTTTCAGATCCTGGCACCGCTTGCGGTGCTGGTGATCGAGACGGCGCCGTATCGCGTCGTCTCTGCGCCGGCACCGGGTTGGCTTCCGATGCGGGCGGCCGTCGGCCTAACGGCACCACAGGGGGGGCGGGCCCAGCGGTTGAGGTGGGCCAGGGTGCGTCGCGCCGTCTCTGACATCGCGCCATTCGCGGCGCAGTTTCTCCAGGGACCCCCGGGGTTGCCAGCATCGAGGTCCAGCTGGTCTCTTCCTCTTCGGAGGTTGATAACTCGGACGTGGATCCATCCTGGCACCCTGACTCTTCGGAGTCAGGGTCCCTGGTGGCACGTGGTGCTAGGCGGCATAGCGGGCCCCTCCCGCTGTCCTCGCTCCCGTCCTCCCCTGAGGGCCCTCGGGCTAGAGGTGGCCCCGGGTCCCGGGGGGGCGATGGGGTGGGGATGGAGGGGGGCTCTCCCTCCTGGGGGGCCTGTGACAGCTACCCTTCCGGGTGCTGTTACCACCTCTCGGGGTGGGAGGCGCTGAGATTGAGGAGGCGTCTCGGAGTCCGAGGGGTGAGGGGGGACGGTCATTGCGGTCTCTGACGGCCACTCCTCATGGGGTGGCTAGGAGCCATAGCGCTGAGCCCCGCGGTCCCCTCCGGTGGCGTTGCTGCGGATTGCCCTTCTGCATCCATGCAGTCCCAGGTTCGTCACAGGAGAGGTTCCCCTCCTGGGCTCTTCCAGGTTTCGCATTCCTAGGGTTCCGTTTTGCGACCTGGTCTGTTGTCCGGAATCCCGCCAGCTCGGGCTCCGTTCTCCGGATTCCAGAGCCCTAGCAGAGGTCAGTTGCCTCTTCGTAGGTGCCCATCTCCAGTACCTCTGCAGCCACCCCCGCTCTTCTAGGCCATGTCAGTCCCTACGGTCCGTTATCCTGGGAGCAGTTCAGAGGTTCTCTGGCCTTCCCTCCTATGTTAGGTATATGCATGGCGGGTTTTCACCTCTCCCCACCGCGCAGGGAATCTTCTGGACACTCGAGCTCTCCATCATCCTCGTCTCCCTCCTCTGGGGAGAGGAACCTGCTCATATCTCCTCCGATGCTGTTTCACTGAATATCAGCGATTCCTTTCGAGGATGGTGGGGGATCTTGAATCTCCTATGTTAGGCGAGACAATACGAGCGGAGATCGGGAATTCCTTAGAGAATTCTGTGCCCAGCACCTGGTGGTACCTTCCTGGCCTATCCCCTTCCAGGAGGCGTCTATCCGTTCCTGGCAGTCGCCAGCCGCCCTTCTCCAGCCCCGGCAGACTGTTGATGAAGGTATTGTGCCCCCTCGGAATCCCTGGGTACCCTTCCCAACCCGTCCTCGGGTTTGGTATACCTAGAGACTCCTTCCGGGCACCGCTGCCTGGCGCACGACCGTCCACCGGATTCGGATTCCCTACACTTCGACCGGTGAGGGCGTAGAGTGTTCTCTTCCTCTCGTGCGATGGCTTGCATTGCGTCACATCAGGCTCACCACGCTGCCTACAGTAGGCATCTGTGGTCGATGCTCTCTCAGCTCTTAGCATCAATGCCTGATACGGAGCAAATCAGACAGGCTATTGCCCTCTCCGCTATAGGCCTGGAGCTGGCAAGACACCAAGCAAGGGCATCATATGACGCCAATGAGGTGGCTTCCAGGCTTGCGGGGACAGCGATCTGCATTAGGCGGACGGCATGGCTTCGTCTATCAAGGTTGTCACCCCTGGCCCGGCGTAGGGTGATTCGCTCCGCCTTCCAGGGGACCCGTCTCTTTTCCTCCAGAGCTAGGAGACTTCTGCAGGGGCTTCCTCCGTCTCCCGTCCTCAGGGACACCTCCTAGCTCTTCTCCCACATAGGCTTTCTCTGGATTAGCCCAGGGTCTTCCCCTTCTGTTTCTCACCAGCAGGAGGCTGGGGGTCTTGTTCCCTCAGGGTTCTACCCCCTCTTTTGGGGGGCTTGGTACTCACCCAAGCAGTAATGAATGGTGAAGATTGACAAGGGAAGATATGAAAATTACGTACCTACCGTAATTCTTGATCTTCTCTTGTATCTTCACCATTCATTACTGATACCCACCCACCTTCCCCTCAGTGGCCTCCTTCTGTGGCGTCTCCCCCTCCCATCTCGTTCCTCTTCCTTCCCTTGGCCTTTATGCCAAAAAAAAAAAAAAAAAGCTTCTGTTTCCATTCTTAGTGAATGGATCCCCTTTTTTCCTCAAGGTAAAGAGGAACGAGCACGGTTGTAATTTCTCTAATTCTGAGGGAACTCTTTCTGACCGCCCTTAGGGTGCGATTCCTGAATACCTTCTTAGGTTATGCAGTTCTCCAGCTAAGAGGCCATGTTCTGACGCAGCCTCGGCAAAATTTAGAATCCCCCTGGCAGGTATTATTTTGAGCTCTCCAGCTGCTGGTTGAACTTGTTAGCTCTGAGCGTCTGCTTGCCTTGCCTTAGGGAGTCTGATTGAATTCCACTCTATTTTTTATACAAACTGCCTTCGTGAAGGCATAGTCTTTCCCATTCACTACTGTGTTAGCACTTGACAAGGTGCTAAGGGACTTAGTCCCCTTCCTGGGTGGGCGCTCTTCCCGGAACAGGTTCTGCCCGGGCAGTCCAGGGAGCCCTCAGCTAGGATGTAGGGACTTGGCATCTTGGGAGCTCAGAGATGTTGCCATCATTCGAATCTGTTCAGGTGGTTCGGTTGAACCTCCTCTCAGTCCTAGCAACTGGGATTCTTGCTCCCTTGTTAGTCTCGAGCCTGTAAGCCTCTCAACCAATGCTCGATGGGCACTGTTCTCCCTCTCAACATGCCTCTTATTCTTATTCTTCTTTTACTTTCCCTTTCCTTCTCCTTCTCTCTGTTCCTCCCCTAGAGCCACCCCGGAAAGGAGGCCCTGCGGTCCCTTACGGTAGGAATTCTCTCTTCTCTGTCTTTTTCTCTACCGGCTTATTCCTTTTTCAGTTTATATCCTTTCCTTTTTCTATCCCTCGGCTCTCTTGCCTCGCTTTCCTTTTTTCTTAACCTTTATTTTCGCCTCTCCGGCTGCAGAACTGAGATGCAGGAGGGTCTGCGGCACTAACGGCCTCTGCGCATGACACAGTGCGTCGTGCTGAGCGGCGCCGTTGCAGCCGACTCAAAAGAAAAAAAAAAAAAACTCCTGTAGCGGGTGCGTGCCTCCGGCTTAACCCAAGCAGTAATGAATGGTGAAGATACAAGAGAAGATCAAGAATTACAGTAGGTACGTAATTTTCATATCTTGTAAAGTACTGGCTCGTTTAAATGTTAGTTGTAGTCATACTAATATCACATTATTCAGACCTGGTTCAGTATCTAGGAATTCCCATTTTTTTGGTTTTTATGATCCAGGTTATTTTATGATGCATGTATTTTATGGAAATCCTAGGGCCTATCTTACTGTTGTGCACAGCTACTAAGCACTCCAACTGTGATTAAAAAATGACAAGTGTAAAAATAAATAAATACAAATAAAAATGCATGTAGTCTACTAAGTATAGTAGACTGGTACAGGAACTGTAAAACAACTATTCAGTCATATAATGGTATGAGAGAAACACAAAGAAGTGAAACCCTGAAACCCACCATCTGAATCCATAGGGAATGCACATTTCATGAAACATAGTAAAAAAAAGATGCAACACAAAAATTATAGAAACATAGACTTTGACACAGATAAGGACCGCTTGGCCCACCTAGTCTGCCCATATCCCTAGCTACTGGATAAGTTGCAGATCCTAGTTAACCAACAGCCTATTTCTTCCTGCCCCCCACCAAGAATTGCCTTATGTCTGTCCCATGCATTCTTGAATTCACCCACTATTTTGACCCCACAACCTCCTCCACGAAGAGGCCATTCCATGCGTCCACCACCTCTCTGTGAAAAAATACTTCCTCACATTACCCTGAGCCATCCCTCTCTATTTTTAATTGTGTCCCTTGTTCTTGCACATCTCTTTTTCTGAAAGATGCTACCCTCTTGGACTTTGTTGATTCCTTGAGATACTTAAAGTTTCTATCATGTCCCCGTCCTCCTTTCCTCAAGGGTATACAAATTAAGCTCCTTTAGTCTCTCCTCTCACGGCTTCTGTTGCAGACCCTGCACCATTTTCTTGCCCTCCTCTGGACTGCCTCTATCCTGTCTATGTCCTTGCGGAGATGGGGTCTCCAGAACTGGATGTAGTACTCCAGATGGGGTCTCACAAACTATCTGTACAGAGGGATAACAACTTCCTGTTTTCTACTGGTGATACCTCTCACTATACATCCCAGTATCCCCTAGCCATCCCTACTGCCTTCTCACAGCTTGCTAACCTTTAGGTCATCTGATATGATTACCCCCAGATCCCTTTCCATTTTTGTTGTTGTTGTTACTACTCCCCCCCCACTGTGTACTCTTCCCTTGGATTTTTGTTTCCCAGGTGCATTACTTTGCACTTCTTTGCATTGAATCCAAGCTGCTATACTTCTGACCATTCCTCCAGCCTTGTCAAGTCCCTTCTCATCCTTTCCACCTTCCCCTGTATATCAACCCTGTTGCAGATCTTTGTGTCTGTAAAGAGGCATACTTTTCCTTCCAGTCCCTCTGCAACATCATGACGATGAGTTGAGGTATCTTTGCATGGTATGGTCAACCCCCACTTCACAGATGCAGTCCCTATTCTCTACAGTAAGATGGAACATCTTGGTGTAATGAGTATGGAATACTAATTTTGTGATCTATATCATGAGTGTCACTGTTTGTTCTATGCAAAATCTGCCCCCCCCCCAAAAAAATGATAATATAGAAATATTCCCAAGGTGACATATGCATTGTCATCTATTAAATAGCAGTAGCTAATATCTGAAATTGGACTGATCCAAACTCTATAATTCCTAGGTACAAGTCTGTGCATAACAGAAACTGGAATAAGTGTTGTTATGTAAAATAGGAGCACCCATGTGTTATCTGTGAAAAATGTATGTACATAGATACATAGACAGTGTCGGCAGATAAGGGCCTATGGCCCACCCAGTCTGCCCATTTAAGTTTGTAAGTTCAGTTTATGTTTTCCAGGAAGTCTGTTGCCCCTTAACCCTGACCTCCAGAATTCCTTTATGTCTATCCCATGCATTCTTAAATCCCGTGATTGTTTCAGCCCCCACCACTTCCTCTGGCAGGGTGTTCCACTTGTCCACCACCCGTTCTGTGAAGAAATTCTTCCTCACGTTTCCTCTGAATCGTCCTCCCTCCAACTTCATCCCATGCCCTCTAGTCCTGGAACATCTTTTTCGCTTAAAAATAGTGCATTCCTGCACCCTGTTCCTCCCTGTAAGATACTTGTATGTCTCTATCATATCCCCTCTCTCCTCCCTCCTCTCCTCCAGGGAGTACATGTTCAGTGCCTTCAACCTGTCCTCATAGGACTTGTGATGCAATCCATGCACCATCTTTGTTATCCTATGTATTATCCTAAATAATTTTTTTGTTCCAATTGTGCATAGTGGAAAGTGTCATAGTCCTGATGTCAGTCACAAAAGTAGCAATCAGTAGTCCATAGATAAAATGTTGCATCTTAATGTAGAGAACAGGGACTGAACAGGGGTTAGCCACGCCATGCAAGTCTAGGCCAACTGAGTCATGATGTTTGGTTTGATAGGCCTCAATATGAAGAATGAAATGTGCATTCCCTAATTGATTCTGATGGTGGGGTTCCAGGGTTCTGAATCAGTCTGTTTCTATCGCTATGAGTATATGATCGTTACACAAAACCTTTATTGCTTACCATTCTTTCCATTAAAATTGACACCTCCATATCTTTTCCTAATAATATGTCTGACTTCCTTAGAATAGAAAATAAAACAAATCTTACTGGTTAAAAAGCAGTGTGTTGTTTCTCCATGTATCCTTCACAATTCAACACAATCTCACTAACTTCATAATGCAGCGATGGTGAATATGACTAGAATTTGTTGTATAGTGTAGTTACAATTGCTGGTTCAGGGAAATATATCTCCGGGATTTACCAACTGCTGATGAATAATACCAGTGCTTCCTTGTACACGCACATGCTAGCATGGGAAAGGGAAGCAAATATTTCTGTTAGAGAAACGGACTGGACCCATAGGCTGAAATGGGGCTGGATGGTAACCTTGGCACTAATATGGCGTGAATTCCTTTAGAAAGTATTAATTCAATACTTTCATACTCCAATCATTACGTAACACTATAAAGTGCCTCCAAGTCGGCTGCCTGTTGGAAGGCCTATGGCCAGACGGGGAGTCATTAGCACATATTTTGGGGTTACCCAGTGCTGATGGAATTTTGGAAAACCTTGCAAACTGCGGTACATGCTATTACAGGAATCCTTCTTTCCCTGACTTTTGAGGAGTGGATTTTAGAGATCCCCACAGCAACACATCAAAGAGGGGAAACCCGAGGGGTCCTGCTAACTCTGATAGTGGTGGCATTAACATGTATTACTAGGAAGTGGCACCAGTTGGAACACCCCACGTTGGGTGAGTGGATGCGGAAGGTCAAGGAGGTACTTACAATGAAGGCCGTGACGGCTAAGCTCAGGCTTCGTTTTGATAAACATGAATCATGATGCAGGGGGTGGGAAGTTTGGTTGTTTGGATGAGGAGAGGGAGGTGCCCAATCGCCAAACACAGATTGATTGCTGGGAGTATCAGTTACCGCACCCCAAGCTGAGCGACTTGATTTAGGTGTGTTGGTGTGGATCTTTTTGCTCTTGAGCATTTTGGGTTAGATGTGGTAGGTTAACACCAAGACCCTGAGCTGGAAATGTTACGCCTTTATATAATGGTCAAGGGGAATACAGAATGAGAGGAGGAACCGGGGAATACACGTGCGGTTACAGGTTGGGCCTCTCTTGTTTTGGTTTCAAGTTATTTTAATTTTAACAGTACTGTTTTTTTTGCTTACAATAACTCCCAGGAACTTGGGAGATACCTTGTTCCTATTTATTCTTTATGCTATATGTAGAATTTTCCTATATTTGTTATACCTAGGTAGCAGTTACAGACTGGAAAACAATTTTGTTGGATTAATTTCTGTTTACATGCTGATTTCTTTTTATATTATACTGTTATATACCTGATATGCAGCTGTATTATTGTATGCAATAAAGCTGAGTTAAAAAAAAGGGCAGAAATGGGAAGGGCTTCCTTTTCAGCTTCTGCCCTTTCTGTTCTTTCTGTGAAGTCACAGAGTCAAGGGTGGCATTGGACTGGATCCTGGTGAGATGCCCTTCCATCCCAGAAAGGTCGGTGCCAAGAAGGGACATCAGCCAATTTGTGCTGAGAGTCTGCCATGAAGGTGAAGATCTGCAGCCAGACCCTGCATCATGGAATGCGCGCAAGAGTCACCAATGTCCAAAGCTGTCTGGAGCTGGTGTTTAGCCAGTGCCTGACCCTGGTCCCTGAGTACTTTAGCCGACACCTGCAGGTCAGTAGAGGGGGGAGAACATGGTCCAAAGCTCTCATCAGGGAGTGACTGAAGTTGTCCATCATCAAGGTGTAACCAGCCTGATGGAGACCCAGGGAAGACGCAGTGTACATTTTCTTAGTTGCGTGGTCCAGCTTTTTGGACTCATTGGGGGCTTGTCCACATCCCCAACACTGCTCGTCTTCCAGAATACGGAGTCAGCCACCAACCCTTCTTAGCCAAGGGGTGGTCCGAGAAACTGGACAAGGAGGTAGTAGAGACCACATACTAGCAGACCACACTGGCCGTGGGTGCGCGCAGGAGGCTGGATGCTGCGAAAGCTCCAGAGCTGGTCCCAGAAAGGCCTTATCCACCGAGAAAGGGATTCATCCTTGTCCAGAATTTCAGTGAGGGAGTATTTAGCTTTCTTTTGAACTGACTCCAGTGGGATCTCCATGGACTCAGAGATCAGTCTGAGCACAGACCCAAAAGACACTGGCCCGTGGTCGGTGGTTAGTTCTTCAGTTGAATCCCGGTCGACACCAGGAGTCTGAGGACTGCTTGGAGGACCCATCAGAGTCATAAGAGGACTCCTCGAACACAGCCCTCGACCATTTCACGCCATGCATCACTTGGGACTTGTCCAAGTGGGTGATCTTCATGGACAACCAGCCTGGCAAGCCGGTGGCTGGAGAAGAGTCTTTGGCATGGGGCTTCCTGCAACTGGCTGCCCTGGTGGCAGTTCCACCCTCATGGGGGAAGAGACGGGTGCTGGTGATATGTCTCAGCAGCACTGAAGTGCGACCAAAGGGATCACCATGGTAGAGGGTAGGGCCGTACCTTGCCCAATCGAGGCCCACTGCTGCCATATCAGCTCCTCATAGTGCGGACGCAACCTGCGACAGTGCCTCTTCTCATTAGTCAATGAGGAGGGAAAGGAGCACCTGAGGCATTGCCTCACAGAAGATCAGCATCTGGAGTGCCAGGAATCCCTCAGCCAAGACCGGGATCTTGACCGACAACTGGAACATTGACGGCAGGGAGAGGGGCCATGTAAATCACATAGACTGGCTCCTGCTACTGGACCCCAGAGGGAGTCAGCTCTTGAGAAGAGACAACCGTGTCCACCTGGCTGTTCTGGATCTTACTGAGAGAGAGAGACAGTCGAAAGGACCGGAGTCCTAGAGCAGATCAAGTTAGCCTCAACCCCTTCTGACAACGAGTCAAGCGGTTTGAGAAATATCTTGATCGCCTGGTCAACCTGTGTCATGGTCAACAAGCCCAATGGTGGTACCATGGAGCTAGCAGCCTGACCTTTGACCAGAACAGGCTCAGCCAATGCCAAGTGCTCAATGACCACTGAGCAGCTGAGGGAGTCGCAGGAGCAGGAAGAACGTGCTCATTCCTGGTCCCACGATCAATGACAAAATTTCTTTGCTTTCTTTTTGCTGCAGTGGCAAGAGGGGCCCTCTTTGAAGGTTTAAAGGGACTTGCACATGTACCTGAACATCCAGCAAAATGACACCCCAACACTGGCCCTGGCTAGAAGCAGCACTGAGGCTGAGCTCCTGCTGCAGGTTGTGTCACTACCTCTTCCACTGCTGTGAGATGGGCCGCCAAGACGGCTGCTGCGGAACTCGCCTTGCGGGCATCTTTTGAGTTAACCAGGGGGTCCTGTTTAGCCAGCTGTCTGAGAAGAAGAAGCATGTAGTGTCCCTCAAGGGATGACAGCAGCAGGGTTTTGCATAGGCCATAGGCGGCAACATCGTACTATACCCTGAGGCTGTAGATGCACGAAGTTTGCAGGTCTGTCCTGGACATCTGGTTGCATTAGATCCAACACAACAAACATTCAACAAGCAGCATTACCACAACGCTTCGACTCAAATGCGAGTTTTCCTCAGGGGCCCCCTGAGGAAGATTTGTATTTGAGTCGAAGCGCTGGGGTAATGCTGCTTGTTAAATGTTTGCTGTGTTGGAACTTGTGCTTATTTGCTATGTGCACTAAATAAATTGGATTTTTCTGTATGAAGATCCTGTGTGCCGCCCTCTCTGTGGATTTTTGTTTGCTTTGAGACTGGCTGTCTGTCTCACCAACCCTATTGCCCTGTGATTGCACACTAACTTTTTGGAACTTGTGCATCTGGTTGCATTGAATACAACCCTTAAAACCAGAACTTGACTTGGGTTCTTCACAGTCCTTAGTGGCATCAGCGACAAGATGAAACCAAGACATACGAGTTAGGAAACAAGTTTGCCAGTGGTGCACTAAGAAAAGGGCCTAGAACATGCATAGAGCTGCGAAGGAGAAGACTTGACTCTTCCAGCGGAAAGGAAGATCTGACGTCATGGGGCGATGCCGAGGAGTATACCTCCCAGGTGGGTGGGAGGAGCTTAGCTTGGAGACATTCTGGCAGATTTAAAGGGAAAAGAAGACTAGCAGCATGTGGATAATGTACCATATCCACGCCCCTAGAAGTTAGTGGTTTACATTTTGTCAAGTTTTTGGTTTACTACTGGAGGCAGTATAGCATAGTGGTTAAAGGCACTGAGCTGCAAACCTGGAGACCTGGGTCTGAATCTCATCAGCCTCCACTTGCTTACTGTGTGACCCCGAGCAAGTCACTTAACTTCCTTGTGCTCCCAGGTTGCATCTGGAAACAAGCTCTTGCTTAGTGTGCCTTTTCTGGTTAAACAAGTTCCCTTTTCAACTTTTTCCTGTACTTACTTTCCCCTAAGCCTGTGAGACAGCTTAAAGACTCCATGGTCACAGTCTTCATTTTAATCTCTAGTACAGTCTCACAGCTTTTAAAACACTTTTTTATCACACATTTCCAAGTGGCAATCTAACACTTGGACAGCACTGAGAACAGTTTACAGTGTGGGGTGTCCTCCCCTTGTGGTCAGACCATTGTAGTCGGAATGGTTCCTCCATTTGGACCTGAGACCGCAGCACCTTTTTACTTAACAGAATCATCCGAGAGCTGGCCCATTGACACAATAGTAGGGCTATGACTTGTGATGCTGGTGACCCAGGTTTTGGAACACATGTGAGTCACTGGGGGCCAGCCAAGGAGGAGAGTGTCACAGATCCCAGCGGATGTTCTCCTTCTCCTGGGGGGAGGATGCCGCATTGTGTAGCACTGCCACCTGTAGATGTATGAGTGACAGAGTGTTCAGGACACAGGGAGGGGGACGTCGTGCTGCGTGAACATGCCCATGCACGCTCATGTCAGAGACTGCGTCCCAAACGTCAGTGTCCCCATGGGGCATGGGGACACACTGCACAGAGAAGAGGGGAACTAAATACAAGGTTAACAAAAAAAAAAAGAAAAAAAAACTTCTCCGCTCGTAGCTGCATGAAGTCTGGTATTTCCAGACTGAAGGCAGGTATACCCACCAAAGTGAAGTGGAGGAGGCGCAGAAACAATTAAAAAAAAAAAAGGACTGTCTGAATTTTTTTAGGTCATCCCATCATGGCCAAATCAGGAAACAAGTTACTATGCCGATACTAGAGCTGTTACGCTATTGATACATAATTTTTTAAGACACAAAGCAATAGCTAAAAATAGAAAACAGTTCTTTCTGTTTGGAGTGCTGAAATTAGTCTGTTGTGGCTTCCTGTTTGCCTTCCCCCTCAGTGAAATATAATAAAAATTGTTCATCATCCTTAGTGAAATACACAAACTCTTAAATACCATTCTCAGCAACTACTTTACATTGCAGCCGAAGATCCTGGTTTTCATTCATTCCATCTTCTTCAACACTTTCTTTACCACTAGCTCAGGAAAGAGACCTGGCAGATTGAGGAGGCATTATTGTGCCATGTATTCTGGTCCCATTACAGTTCTTTTTTTTTTTAATTTTCAATTTTGTCCCTCATTTTCACCCATTTTCACCCTGCCAGCTGTCAGGACCTCTATCTACCTGACCAATCCCTTATGCCCGCTGCAGGAATCCTTCAGTGGTCCTTCCCACCACCAGCCCTCGCTCTACAACCTCCCTGGACACTATGACCGCAACTACAGTCATTCCTGTGAATGGGATTATATTTAAGCAGTAATGCATGACAGCGTGTGTGTGTGTGTCGTGCTGGGATAATGCCACACTTTGGGTGGTTGGGCACAAGGCCGCAGGCCAAGTGCATCTAACATCTGAGAAGTGATGTTATCCCAGCAAGAGGCACACCCTGGAGTGCATTAGTGCTATTATACAATGGCTCCCTTTAATAAAAATAAATAAATAAAATATACAGTTTTAAAATATATTTTCAGGGTTTTTTGTATGGGTAAGGATAAATGTTTCAATAACAAGTTGTTAATAGAAACACAGAAAATGTCGGCAGATAAGGACTGCCAGGCCCATCCAGTCTGCCTGTAAGCCCTATACTTGTATACTTGTATGCAGCCACTGACCCTATCTGGTCAGTGGCTTTTCATCACCCCCTCCCACCTCAAGGTTCTCTTGTGCCTGTGCCAGGCACGATTAAAAAACCCCACTGTGGTTGTTCCCACCACCTCCTGTAGCAGATCATTCCATGTGTCCACCAACCTCTCTGTGAAGAAAAACTTTCTTACATTTCCTCTTAATCTGCCCTCTTCCAATTTCATATCATGCCCCCTCATTCTTGTACTCCTTCTACAATGGAAGATATCTCCCCCTGCATCTTATGTATGCCCTTGAGGTACTTGAAAGTTTCTATTATGTCGCCCCGCTCCCTCCTTTCCTCCAGTGAGAACATGTTGAGGCCCTTTACTCTCTCTCTCTCTCTTATATGTTTTGTGGTACAAGCCCCGTGCCATCTTGGTCGCCCTTCTCTGGATCACTGCCACACTGTCAATGTCCTTGGGCAGGTGTGGCCTCCAAAACTGCTCACAGTACTCTAAGTGAGGCCTCACTAGTGTTTTATACAATGACATCACCATCTCCTGCATTCTGCTAGTGATACCTCTGCCTATGCACCCCAGCATGCCACTGGCCCTCCCTGCATCCTTTGTGCTCTGCTTTGACACCTTGAGGTCATCAGAAATGATAACTTCCAGGTCCCTTTCTTCCTTGGCAATCATCCACATCCCCCCCATCCTGTAGCTCTCCCCAGGGTTCACTCTCCCCAGGTGCATTAGTTTGCACTTTTTTGCATTGAACCTCAGTTGCCACACCTCAGACCATTTTGCAAGCTTCCCCAGGTCCCTCCTCATTTTCTCCATCACTTCTGGAGTATCTACCCTGTTGCAGATCTTGGTGTCATCTGCAAACAGACATACCTTTCCTTCCAGCCCTTCCACAATGTCACTAATGAAGACACTGAACAGGATTGGCCCAAGGACTGATCCCTGAGGTATCCCACTGGTCATCCCCCTCTCCCTGGATTGGATCCCATTTACTACCACCCTCTGCTGTCTGTCTGTCAGCCAGTTTCTAACCCAGTTTATCACCTTGTGCCCCAAGCCCAGACTACCCATCTTGTTTACCAGCCTTCTATGTGGGACAGTGTTGAAGACCTTGCTAAAATCGAGGTTGGTGATGTCCACCGCCCCTCCCTGATTTACCTCCTTTGTCAACCAATCAAAAAATCTATGATTCATTTGACATGACCTTCCTGCTGTGAATCCATGTTGCCTTAGATCCTGGGACCCATTGGATTCCAGGTATGCCACTATCCTTTCTTTCAGCAGTGCCTCCATGATCTTCCCCACCACTGAGGTGAGGCTGACTGTCCCATGTCATGAACACACTCCTGAGGGTCAGGTCCACTGAGCTCACAGTGCCCACCCCAAAGCGCAATCCATGACAGGGAGGGGGAAAACAGGGGATACCCTCTTTGAGTCCCTATATAGTGCTTGCTGGCTTCACAACTGAACACTCGCCACAAAGTCCCAGTGTCCCTGCTTTACTCTGGATCAGGCAGCCAGATAGGAACCTTTCTTGGTTATTACACAAAGGGGGAAGATCTAGGCATTACAACCTCTTTGGGGTAGCGTTGTAACTCTGATTCTACCTTCTCCCACAAGGCGTGCAATAACCTGGTTCAAATCCCACCAGACTCTTCCTTGAGACTTTTGTATTTCCCCTTTATCCAGACTTTCCCTTTTCAGATCTTTTGTTCGATCTGGTAGCTTATGATGGCACCCCTCAGCAATAACAGTTTAGTCACAGATTATTACAGAAACATCCCGCAATCACACATGCAATAGAAGAAAATCTCGCTCAGGCAGATTTCTTAACAACAAAATGTTTTTACTAAATAGTTACTAATCATACAGTTACAACTAAAAAGGTTTAAATAATGTTTTTGGTCACAGCATAACAAAAAAAAATGTAATTGTACAAAAAATGCACTATGACAGTTATCTAAAGTTCTACCTTAGTTTGTAGTGAACTGAAGTCCATAAAGAGTAAGTGCAGTCTTTAGTTCTTAGTCTATATGCTGTGGCAGTTTTGCTTCTAACATACTAATTGCCAGCAGATTAGGCCTTATGGTCTATCGAGTCTGCCCGAACCTCAGATCCCCTGTTGGGAACCGAGGCCCCCCCAGTGTTCTGAGACCCCTTTCTGTATCTGTCCCATTCTCTCTTGAAGTCCTCCACAGTGAATATCTGGACCAGCTCGCCAGGTAGCGCTTTCCAAGGATCCACCACCCTCTCCGTGAAAAACCTCCTCCTCTTTTCCCACTTCATCCTTCCTCCTTCCAACTTCAAACCATGCCCTCTGGTGATACCTCCCTCCTTTAATTTAAAGATCCCCTCTCTGTTTACCCTATTTATTCCCTTGAGGTATCTGAAGACCTTGATCATGTCCTCCCCGTCTCTTCTCTCCTCCACAGTAAACAGGCAGAGCTCCTCAAGTCTGTCCTCATACGTCATTTCCCCCAGTCCTCGAATCATCCTGGTAGCCCTCTTCTGTACCCTCTCCAGGAGCTGTATGTCCCTCTTTAGGTGTGGTCTCCAGTACTGTACACAGTACTCCAGGTGTGGCATCACCAGCCCATTGTACAGCCGCTCTCCTGCACTTCTCAGAGTTATTCATATACGCATCCACCATGACCCCTTGGTCTTTTTCCCCAGACGAGGCCTCCAGCAACACCCCTCCCAGGGTGTACCTGTGTTTGGGGTTTTCCCACCCAAGATGTAACACCTTGCACTTGGTTGTATTGGAATTTAACTTCCATGTGACAGCCCAATGTTCCAGGGTGTCCAGGTCCCCTTGCAGGGCCAACCTCCCCTCTTCCCCCTCAACTACTGCTCCCACCTCGGAATTGTCAGCAAAGAGACTCATCTCACACTCTATACCCGCCCTGATGTCAGATATGTATGCATTAAACAGGATCGGCCCCAGGACTGAGCCCTGCGGAACTCCACTACCGACCTCTCTAGGGTTCGAGAGCTCCCCACCGATCACCACTCTCTGTGCGTGACCAGCTAGCCAGTTTCCTAGCTATCTGACCATCAAAGGGCATACTCCCAACCTCGTGAGTTTCTCCACCAGCCCATTGTGGGGAACAGAGTCAAATGCCTTGCTGAAGTCCAAGAATATTACATCCACAGGCTTCCCCCTGTCCAGTTCTGATGTTACCCATTCGTAGAACTCTACAAGATTGGTTTGACACGATCTACTTGGCACAAACCCATGTTGCCTACTGTCCAGCCCTCCCTCTTCCTCCAGGAACACCCCCAGTCATTTCTTCAGTATACTGTCCATTACTTTTCCCATTACTGAAGTCAAACTGATGGGTCTATAGTTACCTGGTACTTTCCTCAACCCCCCCTTTATGGATTGGCACCACATGCACCTCATGCCAGTCCCTAGGTACCATCCCTGTCTCAAGCAAGCTATTGAAGAGCTCTGCCAGGGGTGCGGCCAGTATGTCCGCCAACTCCCATAGTACCCTCGGATGAATGCCATCCGGCCCAGGAGATTTATCTTTCTTCAGGGCCTTCAGGGCTTGCCTCACCCATTTGGTGGAGACAGCTTCGTCCATTCCCCCATTCCTTGCTGGTCTTTCTATCCTTGTCCTGTTGTGAAGCCCCAGGGGTGCCTCTCCCTCCCTTATGCTCCCTTTCTGTTACTCCCCCTGGTCCCACTCAGTTTTGCTTCTATCCCCTTTGTGCCTTGCTTAGCAAATATCCCATCCCCCTCCCTAGTGAACACCGAGGCGAAGTGCTCATTTAATACCTCTGCCTGCTCCCTCGCCTCTTCCACCAACCCACCAACTGTTCTCAGTCTGCCAAGCTTGCCCTTAGTTTTTCTCCACTCCCCGATGTACTGGAAAACCCCCTTTTCCCCTCCCCAAATCCCCTGTGCCAGACGCTGCTCTTTACTGGACTTAGCCCCCGTCACCACCTGGGTGACTTTTCTAGATGCAAGGTGGTACGTTTCCCTTTCCCCTCTCGATATTTTGTATTTTTTGTAGGCAGCCTTCTTCTCCCTGACCGCTCCCTGAACTTCACTGGTCCACCAGCATGGTTTATGTGACCTTGTTCCCTTGCGCTTCACCTTAGCACAGAACCTGACTGCCTCATGAAGTCTCCGTTTTATAACCTCCCATCTCTTTTCCACGTCCATCATTGTTGTAATCCCTTTCATGTGATCCTTCAGAATGTTTCCCATGCCCATAAAGTCAGCTCCCCTGAAATCCACTGCCAGTTTCCTAGATCTCTTCACCCCTCCTCCATGTTAATTCAAAACCATACAGTGTCGTGGTCGCTTCCAGTCAGGGGATCCTCTACCACCAGGTCCCTTACCAGGTCCCCATCTGCCAAAACCACGTCCAGAACATGACTCTCCCTCGTGGGCTCCCTCACATGCTGTGTTAAGAACACATCCTGGAAACCATCTAGCAGCCTCTGCTCCTTGGCCACCTTAGAGGACATGGTTCCCTAGTTTGTCTCTGGCATATTAAGATCCCCCTTCAACACCACTCTCTCCCCTTTTGGTCTGCATTGAGCAATTATATTGTCCAGCAAACTATCCTCCAGAACATCACCCAACCTGGGGGGCCTATATACTACACCCAGCTTGACCTTACCTCCTGTCGGGGTTTGTAAGGTGGCCCATAAGGCCTCCATATTTCCCTCTGCCTCTTCTACCCTACCAATTTCTATGCCTTCTCTAATGTACATAGCCACTCCTCCTCCTCTGCCCTCATTTCTATTCTTCCTAAACAAAACGTATCTCCTCAGGTTTTGGTCCCAGTCATGGTTGTTGTTGGCCCACATTTCCGTCACCACTGCCACATCCACCCCCCCGAACAGCATGGTCTGGATCTCTGGTAACTTGTTACCTAAGCTCCTGGCATTTACTAACACCATCCCCCATCCCTTGTCCCTGGTCCCGTTTGTCGAATCACACCCGGGTTCCTTATGCCTCCTGCCACCATCTGCTCCTCCTGAAACCTCCTCCCCCTGACTATTTTCCCCCTCCTCCCCTTGGGTTTGATGGCTACTCCCCTCATCTGGAAGGGGGAGCTTCAGGCCAGCCCCTCCCATGTCCCTCCCCCCTCACAAGTTTAAACCCGTTTCTTGAATGTAATCCACCACCCCGTTTAAGGATTTCCTTCCCTAATGGGGTAAGGTGAAGCCTGTGCTTGGCATACAGTCCTTTATTCTTCCAAACCCCCTCCCAGTTACCTAACACCCCCAACCCCTTCTTCCCCCCACTTCCTGAGCCAGTCATTTACCTCTGTGATCTTCCTTTTGTTTTCCACTGAGGCCCTGGGTACCAGCAATATTTCTGAAAAGAAACTGTTGCATCTATTGTCCCGACAGACCCTAGCAAGTTCTCGGGACCTTGCCTGGATTTCCAAGACACTGTGCCCCTCTATATCGTTAGTCCCCAAGTGCACTAGGAAATCTGGTTTTCCCTCACCAATCCCTTACCAGCTTGTACACCATGAACTTAGCTCTGTGCACCATCAACCCAGAGATACCCACTACCTTCACCCGGTTCTGGCATCCCACCCCCTTCCCCTTCCATTGGATATCCTTTATCATTGAGTCACCCAGTAACAGAACCTTAACACCTCCATCATCCTTATGGTTACTTCCACTACCTCTCTGCACTCACCACCCCTCCTCTCCCCCTTTATCCAAACTCCCAATGTCATGGAAGTCTTCCTGCCTTATTATGAGAGACCCCCTTGCTACCCTCCCCTTTTTGTCTCCTTTAACATTTTGTCCACTTGGCTCAGACCCCCCCCTGTATAGGTGTCCCCTTAATCACACTCATTTCTGGGCCATTTATCCTGGCCTTGATCATATCCCCTTCCTCCACACTGTCATCCTCACCCCTTATAATGGTACCCCTATCTCCAGAGGCCCCCTGTGGGACCCGTTCACCTAGGTCCCCATCCTCTGTGTGTTCAGGAGAAGAGTGTCCTTAAAGATGCTCCAGGAAAAGGAGAGATAACCACTGGTTGTCAGTCTCTTCATACAGTGTCAAAAATCTCTGGTCCGTCCTAACTTTTAGGCCAGTAGATTTTACTCTTGCGCTTTTCCCAAAAATTGTCTTATTAAGGTTCTGACATCACAACTTCCTTTCAGATACAATGACCATGAACATGACTTCAGAGTTAAAACTTTGATGTCTTAGTATAACATCCTGCAAGCTAATTCACAGTGTCTTCTCAAAAAATACTGGTCACTCATCTGTAACAGTAGTTCTAGAAGTGGTATATATTGTTCATCCACACGTCTGGCAGTGTCCTTTCCCCTTTAAATGTTGCAGAAAAGTCTTCAAACTGGCTCCTCCCACTCACCTAGGTGGTATAACCCTTGGCTCCAACCCATGATGCCAGATCTTGCCACTGAAAGTAGTGTTAAGCGCCGAAGCCAGGGGAAGCTGGGTGGGTCCATGTGGATGAACAACATATACCACTCCTAGAACTACTGTTACAGGTGAGTAACCTGTGTTTCTAGGAATGTGGATATGTTGTTCTATCCACACATCTGGCAGACTCCTAGCAATTCTCCGGGAGGAGGGAGGCAAGGCGCACACCCCCTATTTAGGAAACACAGACTGGAGAACTGAGGCCCCAAAACCAGCATCCCGATGTGACTCTAAGTCAATGTGGTAATAGGAAGTGAAGGTGTGTGCTGACTTCCAGGTAGCAGTCCTGCAGATTTCTTGGATAGGGACATCTCTAGATGCAGCCACCGACACAGCGGTATGGTGGGTGGAATGAGCCTCAGCCTTCCGGGAGGCTCCCTACCTGCCAACCTATAGCAGAGATCAATGCAGGATGTGATCCACCTGCCAATCCTCCGCTTGGCTGCAGGTCTGCCAGATGAAGCTTCAGCGTAGGTGACAAACAGCTGGTGAACTCCAGCCGTGCACTCTTTGTAATAAGTGAGCGCTCTCCTCAGGTCCACAGTATGGAGCCTGTGTTTGGCCTCTGAGGTGTGATTCAGGAAGAACACTGGAAGAGTCATCACCTGGTTCAGGGAGGAACTTCGGGTTGTGGCACAGGACAACCTTGTCCGTGTGAAAGACTTGGTAAGGAGACTTCGCCGAGAGTGCCTGGAGCTCACTGATCCTTCTGGCTGACATGATAGTCACCAAGAAGGCAGTCTTCCACAACAGGTGAGACATCTCACACCTGTGCATTGGTTCAAATGGCTTGCCTATGAGCTTTGCCAAAACCAGCAACAAGTCCCACAGTGGTGGTGATTCATGCACCAGAGGCGAAATGTGATCTAAGCCTTTAAAAAAGCACCAGACCACCTTCTCCTGCACCACCGACCGCTGACCAGCCCAACTCGGTAAACAGAGATGGCTGCCAGGTGCACCTTAAGGGTTGTCAATCAAAGTCCCACTTGGGAGAGAGAGACCTCAGGTAATCCAAAATGCTAGCCACTGGACAGGTCAAGGGGTCCAGCCCCTTGCCTGACGCTAAATGGAGAATCTCTTCCATCTGAAGGCATAGCATTTTCTGGTCGATTCCTTTCAAGATGCTTTCCTAGCAGCCTCCGAGCAATGGTCAGTTTGGGATAGGGAATTATTTACAATAATCCCAAGGTCCCTTTCCTTAATTACAGATTTTAAAGTAATCCCATCTAATGTATATTTGAACTTTATGTTGTTATGACCAAACAGCAGTACTGAACATTTATCAGCATTAAACGTCATGTTATTTGTAGCCTACTCAGATAATGTATTTAGGTCATGTTGCAGAGCATCACTATCTTCCTTATTACCAACTGTTCCTCTTACTTTTGTACCGTCTGCAAATGTTGTTAATTTACTTATCTCTATATCCATGTCAGCAACAAGCAGGCCGAACAAGACTGGGCCCAGGACTGAGCACTGGGGCACCCTGCTGGTGACCTCACATGACCAGACAGGATACTGTTTACTCTAACCCTCTGAGTTCTGTTGTTCAGCCAATTTTGAACCCATCTTACAATGAATTTGTTTATTCCCATTCTTAATAATTTATTTATTAGTATATCATGGGGGACTTTGTTGAAGACTTTACCTAGGTCCAACATGATCACGTTGTATGGGTTATCCTGATCCAGGTTTTGGCTTTCTCATAGAAAGCAATTAAGTTTGTGTTGCAGCACAGACCCTTTATGAACCCATGCTGTGAAGTGTCCTGCAGCTACAAATCTTTGCCGTCCTTATCTATTAGAGTTTTGAAAGTTTTTCCATAAGTTTACGCATATTGCAGTCAGACTTATGGGTCTGTAGCTTCCTACTTGACCTTTAAGCCTTTTTTGTGAATAGGAATCACAACCGCACTTAACCAGTCAAGGGGGTCTACTCCAGTCTGACAGGAGGTATTGAACAAAATAGAGAGTAGGAATGCAAAGGTTTCAGACATTATTTTCAGAAATACTGGATGTACATTATCTGGCCCAGGGGAAGTGTTTTCCTTAATAGTATGCAGTTCCTGTAGTAACTGAGAAGGGATGAATACTTCAAACCGAAAGGAATTTACAGAGAATACCGGAGGCAAACTCTTATTTGTTAATGAATACAGAAGTAAAGAATTGATTAAAGGTTTGAGCCATTTTCTCGGGGTCAGAAATCTTGTTGTTTTCGAACAAGGGACCAATGCTTTTTGTATTGTTTTTATTGTTATTTATGTAGGAGAAAAAAAGCTCTATTGTTATCTTTGGTGAATACAAGCCTGGGTTCGGCTTTTAACCTTTCTTTCTTTATTTGTTGTTTAAGTTTTTGCAGATTAATACGATATTTTCTTTTATTCGCGTCTGTAGACAATTTTGTTGATCTAACATAGCTTTTCTCTTAAACTCTTATCAGTCTTCTAACAGAGTTGTTTAACCAAATAGGAATGTGACCCTTGTTGTTATATTTTTTGACCAACAGGACATATCTGTCTTCCAGATCACAAATTATTGTTTTAAAGGTTTCCCATATTTCATTCGCATCCTTGTTTTCTAAAATCATATTCCAGTCTATAAATCTTAGAGCACTCTTAATCATCTCCCAGTTGGCCTTATTATAATTTCTAAATGTACTGGGATTTGGGGATATAAATTCCCTGGCTATAATTGAGCCAGACATTTTGATGTGGGAGTATTCAAAGGCCCCACAATATCCATTCCCACCCTCTGGAATGGCTCCTCCACTATGGGCAATGGAATCAGGGCGGCTTAGGTTTTCTTGCCCGTTTTCCCTATTTCTTGGCACTGGTGACAAGACCTGCAATACTCCTTCACCTGCTAGGTGAAGTTGGGCCAATAGGAATTCTGGGCCAACTGCTGCGTAGTGTGCACAATTCCCAGATGACCAGACAAGGGAATATCATGTGCAATCTTGAGCAAGTGCTCACGATACCCCTGGGGAACAACAAGCTGCCTGCCTAGCACCCCTCCCTCTGTCTCCACAGCCTGAGAATACATCAGTCCATTTTCCCAATAAACCTTATGTCTGCTGTCACCTCTCTGTGCTCCATCAGAGTCTGCCCAAGTCCTCAGATTTTCTAGACTAGGGTCACTTCTCTGAGCAGCAGCAAACGCCTTACACATTCCCAAGGCATGCGACAGGTCCCCTTCAGTCTCTAAACTAGGGTCCCTAGCACTAGCATCAGGGCACTCAGAATCACTGCCATCCCTAACCCTCTGACAATGGGTCACCCCTCCCTCTTCAGAGTAACCCTCTGTAGCTGTGTGGTTAACTGCTACTGGGGAAATTTCTACCCCCTTTTCATTAGTCTCCCCATCCAGAGACACAGACTGGGTAACCAGCCTCCCAGTGGTTTCCACAATGGCTTCTGTGGGGTCCAGGGAACTACAATTTTCCCTTGCCACTTGGCTATGGGTAACTGCACACACCATCCCATTTGAGACTATTGCCAAGGATGACGTTCACTGCTAAAGTTTTGGCTACAGCCACCTGTTACACAGTTCTCCCTGTTTCACCCCAGTCTAGGAGAACACTAGCAAGGGGCAATGTTTTCTCCTCACCAGTAAAGTCTTGTACAGTGACATATTTATGGGGTATAAGCTGACCAGGCTCTATCAGATCCCCTTTTACCAATATCAGGGATGCCCCTGTGTCCCTTAACCCTTGCGTCTGTACACCATTAACCATGACTGGGTGCATGTGTTCCCTCATGTTCACAGGTATGCTTCCAGGGACACACAAACAACCCGCTTTTTTCCTAGCCCCATGTTGCGTATTGCTCATCCTTTTGGGACACTGTCTGGCAATATTTTATTTTTTTAATTTTATTTCAAGAAATCAGATTTACAAACCTTTGAGTCAAAGACTCATTTACAAAGGTACCTTGTCACAGGGAGGGGAGACAACATATTTATGAAGCAAAGACAGTGGAGAACAATACAGGTGAGATACAGAAGAGTAAACAAAGCAAGGCAAATTACACACGAGCATAAAAAATTAAGCTATATAGTGTCCCAGTGGGGCACTCAGGTTACAGTGCGAGTTGTACAGACTACAGCAGGCTATTTTAAGTGGACTAGTGCAAAACGTCATGCTGTGGGAGGCAGATTGGTTCAGGATGGTGCACTCGGAAAGTCTTACAATGGACATTTACAGCTTTGAGTGTCAGTGAGGTGTTTGCGCAGGACAACTTTAAAGGGGCCGATTTTGGGGATGTTTGAGATGTGCGATGGAGGGAGTTAAACCAGCAAGGTGCTCTGTAGTGAAATGCCCTTTGGGCGAGCGAGGTCCTGGCTCTGGGCACCTGGAAGGTGGTTTTGGCAGTATTGCGGGTGACGACCGAGGGGGAGGCCCACTGAAGGGGTGCAGCGACTCCTGGGGGGGCAGAGCTCAAGTAGAGCCTTTTTTGCCAGTATGCAGGTGTGGTATTGCAGTCGTTCATCGAAAGTGAGTAACTTTGAGGTGGAGTAGAGCTGGGATGTGTGAGTTCTGCTGGAGGCGCTGGTGAGGAGCCTGCAGGCTTTGTTAATAGAGGTCCGGACTTTGTTGAGGGCAGTGGGGTCAGCAGCTGCATAGACAGTGACTCCATAGTCCACCAATGACAGGATGGAGGAAGTGATAGCCAGCCACAGGGCAAACTCAGGGAGGCAGTCTTTGTGGTGGTAGAGGAGTCCAATCCGGGCATTCATGGCAGAGGACAGGTAGTTAATATGGGCATGGAAGGAGAGAGCTGCCCAGTTTCTTTACACAACCAACATTCACTTCTTTTCTCAGAGAAATCTTTTCTCTGAAATCTGGGGCTAACTAGTTTTGGTGGCGGCAGTGAGGGTTTTAGCTGCCCTGAAGGCACGCTTTTCCCTATCTGTGCTGCTATGCCTGCCCCATTCGCTCTCAGAGCAGGTCTGCTCTTGGCATAACGGTCCGAGAGTTCAGCAGCCTCTTGCACTGTTTTGGGATCTCGGTCCTCCAGCCAGGTTTTCAGCTGTGCTGGGCATGCCCAAAAAAACTATTCTAACAAAACCACATTTTCAATTTTATCTATAGCATTTGCTTCAATTCCCTACCACCAACGTTTTAAAAACTGACGTTGTTTCGCGGCTAGTTCCTCGTAGCTCATATCAGGGCTTCTCCTGAGCTTACGGAATTTAGCTCTGTATGCTTCAACAGTTAAATCAAATTTTTTTAACAGTGCAGCTTTAAGTTTGCTGTAATCATTACTGTCCTCATTTTCCATTTGACCCAATGCATCCCGAGCTTTCCCTGTAAGTAGCGGGAATAGCTGGAAGCACCAGGACCCTCTAGGAATTTTAGCCTAAATACAAACTTTTTCAAAGGAATTTAAAAAGGCATCCATATCCTCCTCCTTGTTAAATTCAGCTATTAATTTGGAATTCAATTTGTAACCCAGTCCTGTAGTTCCAGTTAAACCCAAGCCACTTACCTGCTCTGGTGCTGGTGGTTGGAGTCATAGCATCTCCAGTTCATGTTGCCTCTGGCACTCACGCTCCTCACGGTCCACCTCTCACCATTCTTGCTCCCTCTTCTCCTCTGCAGCTCGCTGGCACTCACGCTCTTCACGGTCCACCTCTTGCCTTTCTCACTCCCTCTTCTCCTCTGCAGCTCGCTTCTCTCGCTCCACTTCTTTCTGTTCTCGCTGGAACTCCAGCTCCATTCTGCGCAACTCAATCTGCAGCCTGAGTGCTTCTGGCTCCAGAATGCTGGTGATCTTCCCCTGCTGCTGTGGCCCTTCACTGGTGCTGGTCCTGCTGTCATCCTCATCAGATCTGGACACTGCACTGTCCGTTAGCCCTTCCACGCTCAAGGTTTGGTCCTTTACAGTCACAGTCTGTGACTCGATGCTCTGGGTATCTGCTGTCATCAGGGCATCCACAAGGTTCTGCTTGGTGGCTCTCACCTTGTACAGGACTCCTCTGTCCTTGCACAACTGCCTCAAGTAATCTACAGTGTGCCCGCTGCAGTTGGAAGCCATCTTCTTCCCTAACTACGACTACTCTAACTTGCAGTTTAGGGGAAAAAAAAAAAAACAGGTAGGAACTCAACTGTAAGCCAAATGATATGTTCTGTTTCCTTTTTAAAAAATAAATCACCATCTTTTTTTGTAAGTGAGCTGTACAGTATTAAGCTGACACACTGAATAAGTAAAGCTTGTTTTACCAAAATTATCAGCACCGCTGCCAACCAATCTGTCACAAACCCACTCAGCAGGTCAGGCCCTCTGATCCCACAGTGCCAACCTCCTAGCGTAGTATTGTGAACAGGTAATAGAACAGGGTAACTCTCCTGTCTGCTTGTGGGTCCGAATCACCTTTGGTCTCAAGTTCTGGGGGGATTCAAACCATGAACCTTATGCTAGCGTACCCAAATGTACAGGCTCAGATAATTCTGCTCTTCAGGGAATGCCAAATATCTTTCACCTAAGGGCACCTAACCAGGTATCCAAAATGAACCCTTTAAAACTCTATAAAAGACCTTAGGTAAATTCTTACCTTTTCACAGTTTAGTACACCATCAAGCTTTGAACAGTTTAGTCAGTCTTAACCAGCTATACTTCACATGCAAAAGAAAGAAGTTCGAAGGCACACCAGGCAGTCTCTTTAAAATAAGAGGTTTACTTAAAAATGGATAAAAATATGTAAAATGTAAACACAGAACCATATATCACAACACATGCAATCACTTAAAAGAACAAGGTTAAAGTACAAACATAAACTCCTACCATAGTACAATTAGACTTTCCTATCCAATATATTACTTTCCCCCAGTGCTTATAGTTAGTTGTTGCTTCTAAGAGCCCACAAAGAAATGTGTCACTAAAGATCAGACACAGTATACTTCAGACTGTCTCTATACCTACCTCTTCCATGATGTCACCTAGTTCCTCCCTGTTAAATATATAAACAAAATATTACACACAGGATGTCCTATCAGGAGGTATATTAAATAAGGTGACATCAGCAAAAACTCATTTCCCAAATTATAAGTCTGTGATTTCCCAGTTCCTTCTCTGTGATCTTTGAGCAGTTTCCTGCTTTCCAAAGACATCACATGACTTTTACAACTCGGCAGTTTTCTCACCTAGATGCCATATAGCTTTTTAACATCAGCTGATATTAACTGCTCTTCCTCTAAGATGTCATAAAATGGATATTTTAGTTTTCTAGCTTCAAAGAAGTACAGATCATCAACAAGGTCATAAAATGCAATGTCTTGGAAGTTAATCACATTACAGAGCTCTGCTGTTTAACATATATCCTGTCATTTCAACTGAAACCTGGGGGGGGGGGTCATCCCAGAAGCACAGGATGTCTCATGACAGACAATCGCACACTACATTTTTATATTACAAAATCATAAAACAATCATAACCAGCTGGTCAAGTGTCACACTCTCATTCGTGATTCAGAGAACAAGAGCGACTGAGACCGTCGGCAAGAAAGTTCTGGCTTCCTGGGATGTGCACAGCCATGAGACTCAGAAGATGTTCTACTGCCCAGTCCCACACTCTCATGGCCTCCCTGCAAAGGGGATAGGACTGAGTGCTCCATTGCTTGTTGATGGAGAAGACAACCGGAGCGTTGTTTAACTGCACCAAGAGGGAACCTTGGGGAACTTGGTCTTGAAACACCCTCCGGGCATATAGAACAGCTCTCATTTCCAGAATACTGATATGTAGAGAGCACTGTATGGGGGACCAAGCTCCTCTAGTCCTTTGTTTCCCTAAGTGTGCTCTCCAGCATAGCTTTGAGGCGTCTGTCGTTAAAGCTTGTGATGGAGAAGGTCTCTGACAGGGGACCCCTCTCTCTAGATGTGGACGGGAGAGCCACCACTCAAGAGAGCGATGAACCGCCACTGAAACTTGGATTGGCATATCAAAGTCGTCCACCACCTAGTCCCATTGGACCTTGAGATGCCACTGCAGAATCCTCATATGTAATCTGGCAAGGGGAAAGGTAGCGATGGCTGCAGCCATGTGACCTAGGAGTTGAAGGATCACCCGCACTGGAAGGATGGCTTTCTGTATGGACTCTGCATGCTAGCTCCATCAAGTGATCTGCCCTGTCTGGTGGCAAGGAGGCCTCTCCCTGAACAGTGTCCAGTATGGTCCCTATGTACTGCAACCTCTGGGAGGGCCAGGGTTTCAATTTTGGCCAATTTATGGTGATACCCAGGGAGAGGAAGAGGTTTTCCATTTCCTCCATGGCCACCCTCAACTGGCTTTCCAACTGAGCGGAAATAAGTCAGTCATCCTGGTAACGGTAGTTGAAGTGGCTTTTCCTCCAGAGGGCCGCTACCACTACCGCCAGACATTTGGTGAAAACTCTGGGTGCCGATGAAAGGCCGAACAGCAGACCTCTGAACTGGTAATCCTTGTCTCAGAAACAGAACCAGAGAAATCTCCTGTGGGAGCGCAGGACCTTGATATGCATGTAGGCATCCTGCATATCTAGGGAGCATAACCAATCTCCTTGATGGATAAGGGGAAGCAGGCTCGCAAACGTCACCATCCGGAACCTCTGGTACTTGACTGAGAGATTGAGCTGGCTGAGGTCCAGAATTGGGCACAGGTCTCCCATTTTCTTTGGGGCTAGAAAGAAACGGAAGTAAAAACTGGTGCCCCATTGTGTCTGTGGGACTTGTTGGATGGCTTTCTTCTCAAGCAGCGACTGAAGCTCATCTGCCAGAAGTTGGCGTGGACTGGTGGACAATGAGTGCGAGGGAAGGGATTGTCCCGTGGGATGCTGAGAAACTCTATTGCGCATCCTCTGTGAAGGGTTTACAGCACCCATTGGTCCTAGGTTATGCTGGACCATTCAGCAAGGTAAGGGGAGAATCTCTCTCCCACTTTCTCGCTCTGCGTCTCCCGAGAGGAGGTAGATGCAGCAAGTCAGGCTGTGCAGGGGTTGGGGCCCTGTGCCCTAGGAGCTTTGGGCTGCTTGGGGACTGGGGTGCCTTGAGGGGCAGGGTGACCTCACCTCTTAAACCCTCTGCCCTGGGGTTGCTTGCCTCCCTGTCCCTGTCCTCTACAAAAGGGATGGCGACGGGGGCCCCCGAGGTTCTGATTTGTAAATTCTATGTACATCTGCTACAGCTTTGCCTGACTCCTGAAGCTCTTTGACCATTGTTTCGATTTCCTTGCTGAGCAGTACTTGGCCCTGGAAGGGTGCATCCAGAATGGACTCTTGGAGGTCTGGACAGAACCCTGTGAGCCTGAGCCAAGAATACCTCCTCATACAGATTCCGGTGGCAGCCGTACGGGAAGCCATGTCCACAGAGTCACAGGAGCATCTTAGGACATGCTTATCTACATCCAATCCGGACTGAGCGTATGCAAAGATTTCCTCCTTGGTGTCTGAGTCCAGCAGGGTCTTGATCAGCTCCATTGGACTCCGCATCTGGTGGTTGGGAGCTAAGGTGCTTGGGTTGACTACCCCAGCCATGAGCAGCCACAGGCACTAAGGAATTGGCTCTAGGTCCCCCCCCCCAAAGGGTTCATCCTTGGGTGGCTTATAAAGCCTGTCGCCTTCTTTGGGACAGCGGGAGTGGATGAGGGCTTGCTCCATGTAATCCTGATCACATCCTGGAATGGCTCTGCAAGAGGTGGGATGACCAGGGATTTTGGTTCCTTGGAACCCAAAAACTGTCTAAATCATATAGACCAATTTCCATCTTAAATGTCAGCTATAAAATTTATACAGCCATCTTATCATCCAGATCAGAAAATTTAATTCCCGCTATAATACACCCCGACCAAAATGGTTTTGTTAAAAATCGAAATACAACGGATAATATACGTAGGGTCCTCCTTCTTCAAGAATATGTTCGGACCAGGCAGATCCCAGCGGTCTTTATAAGTCTTGACGCTGAGAAGGCCTTTGATCAGGTCTCATGGCCTTTCTTATGGGAGACTCTCAAAGCATTTCATTTCCCACTACAATTTATTGCAATCTTAGAAAATCTATATCTCTCCCTGAAGGCCTATCTCAGAGTCAATGGCTCCCTTTCTACCCCATTTCACCTATATTGTGGGACTAGACAAGGATGCCATTGTCCCCTTATCTTTTCGCTCTATTTATTGAACCTTTGGCTGCTTGCCTATGTAATACACCAGCTGTGGAGGGGGTCCCAATAGCGCAAACCGAATATAAGGTATGCCTATTTGCCGATGACATTATGCTAACACTGTTACCCCCTTCACAGTCGATCCGATCGGCCTGGAAAATATTTGCCCAATTCGAGAAACTAGCCAAATTCAAATTGAACATAAGCAAGACAGAAATAATATCTTTCAATTACTCTTCCTCTCCCCAGATTAGAAAGGTATTTCCATTTAAATGGAGGACTACTGAAATAAAATACCTGGGGATCCATCTTTCCCATGACCTGGGTGTCATAGAACTCTTCAATTATGAACCCCTAACAATTCAAATACAATCGGACCTAAGCAAGTGGTCCTCTTATTGTACTTCCTTACACCAAAAGATTCTAGCACTTCGCACTAATATCCTCCCACGAACACTTTACTTACTTCAGACTATTCCTTACTTTCCTTCCAAATTTTACTTTACTTCATGGAACAAAATGATCCAAAACTTTATTTGGGGGAGAGACCGACCCCGGACTAGACTTTCCACACTCAAGTTATCCCTTAAACAAGGTGGTCTAAACCTCCCAGACTTCCTCCTATACGCACAAGCAGCATTCCTCCGAATCCTTATACTGTGGTTAACATCTTCATATAACTCTCTGGAAGTCCATAGAATTCCACCTTAATGACTTACATGATATCAAGAAGATATTGTTCTCCACAGATGGTAACTCCTTAACTCCCTCTTCCCTCACTGGTATTACGGCCCAAACTTATAAGTTTTGGAAACAACTCAGAAAAGCAGGCCCTATCCAGCAGATATTTGAATTTTGCAAATGAATATCTCAAGACGAAAAGTTTTTTCCCAACTGTATGGATCAGGCCTTTTCTCAGTGGCGGTCTTTGGGCCTATCCCATATCTATCAGTTTCTCTCTCCCGATGGCATTATCTCGTTTGATAAGCTACAATCTCAATTCTCCCTAAGATCTTCGGATCTCTTCCGATACTTTCAAATCTGAAATCATCTTCTAAGAAATAAAGTAATACCCCCTAAAATCCCTTCCCCAATGTCAAAACTACTGAAATTATTCATCGACGCCATTGAAGGGAGACCAGGATCTCATATAATTGGCCAAATACACTCTGAATTGCAATTAAGACTCCCTAACACCACATCTTTAACATTGTCCGCCTGGAACATGGACTTGCAATTACAGATTCCCTTTGAAATATGGCTCAAAACAGCATTGGTTGAGATAAAATCAACCCCATCCCCGTACTGGAGGGAATTTGCTTGGAAATGTCGCTCGAGATACTTTAGGGCCCCCTCAGTCCTCATGAAGTATCTCCCGGACATATTCGGTAGGTGCTGGAGGGAATGAGGGTGCCTTCGGGCCACCCTTTCTCATGTCTTTTGGACCTGTCCATACCTCATGCTGTTTTGGCTAACCTTCCAAAATGAACTGTCCATTTTGTTTTGGAACCATAAATTAACAGCCGAACAATTCCTTTTGGGCATCTACCCAGACACGCCCCGGGAGAGACTATACTCAGTTATGTTTACGTGGCCGCGAAGAAAGCGATCACAAGATGTTGGATGAAAACACAGATCCCCACATTACAAAATTGGAGACAAATAATGTTAGAAATTTATAAAGCTGAGACTTTTAACCTGGAGTTTCGGGGAAACTCCATAGTACAAATCTGAAAATGGAATCAATGGTCTCAATATGTTTCTTCTCAGAACTTAGATTTGGCACTTTAAACCCACTAGACCTGAATATGGGTTAGCAATTTACAGAATATCCCTGCCCTACCTTATTCCCATACCAAGCAAGGGGCCCAATGCTTCACCCATGAGAGACCTAAACTTTATAAAATGTGTTTCTGGATTTTTTTTTCTCTCATCAAACATGACCTACCTACTTGTACGTTTATCATACAATCTGTGTATCTTCTGGCTATATTATTGTCCTAAGTGTAGTATTACATAAAATCTTCTGAATAAAAAGAAATTAAAAAAAAAAAGAACCCAGAAACTGTGCCAGTCATCTGCGTTCTGGGTCTAGTTCCTCTGTGCCCCACTCATACATGGACTGAATGTGATGCATGATGTCCAAAAATGAGGGGTCATCTGGGGGTGATCTTGGTGAATCCCTGGGGCCCAGACAGGGTGGAATGAACTCATCTTTGTCAGAGGACTCTGAGGAGGAAGGGTTTGCAGCACTGTGGTCTGGTGAGGACGGCCGTGCGCTGGAGGACAGAATTGGGAAAGACGGCAGTCTACATTTACCCCTTGGGTCCAAGTGGGTAACATCCTCTCCTGCTAGGGTTGGAGGGGGCCCCATGGGAGGTGCTTTTGGAGTAGGGTCAGGGGAGTCTGTATAACAGGTCCCCCTTGACCGTATTCCACCAAGTGGTGAAGAGTGAGCTGATGTCCGCCAGTGGGACGACCGCTGGGGTGGACGACGGGTTTGCTGGACCAGGCGTCTGCGGTTCCTGTGTATCTGGTGCCTGGTCTGGAGAACCCTGTTTTTCCTTATATGGCTACTTGGCATCCATGTCCTTAGGGGAACCGGCATCCGGAGTGGGCAGGGGCGCATCATGTGAATGGCCCACTGAGGGTGGGGCGGGCATCCGGGTCTCATCTGGCGACTGCCTCCAATCAGGCATCAGGGTGCGGGTTGTCGGAGTGGGGGACTGGCTAGGCGAGCGCCTGTCAGGGGCAGATGGGCACACCTTAGCCGGAGGCAGAAGAGGGAGTGTCTTATGATGGATGGCCTGCGGTCGCCTGCCTGGGTCGTCCGTGCACTTTTGCTTATCAGACAAACTGCTTGTACTCTGAGTCTTTAGGCTTACTGGCAGGCGGTTGGCCTTCGTGGGTCGACCTTGAGAAGGGATTATGGGGTCAGTGGGCCAAGGAAGAATGAGTGGGCGAATGCCCGGAGGAAGATGGCTCCCTATGTTTGTCCTGTGAAGAGGTGGGAGCAGACTTAGACGAGGACTCGGCTATTTAAGGCGGGACCAAGCCAGACCTCCCACCGGAGGTCGAAGAAGAGGATGCCTGGGAAGGCGACTTGGGGCGGGACTCAGACCTGGCCCTATCCTTCTCCCTGTGGTGGTGGTGTTTCCTTCCCGATGACTTGTTTCTAGGTGGGGAGTCCTTGGCAGGAGAAGAAGAGCTATGTTCCGATGTCTGCTGCATGACCGCCACCTTCTGCTCCAGTAAGTAGGCCTTTAGGGCATTGGCTCTCCTGATCCTCATCTTCTGGTTGAATTTCTGTCAGTGTGAGCAACCGGTGGGCTAGTGGTCGGGGCTGAGGCAGGCCGCGTGGCCGTCTTTTGCCGGTATGTTTCCCACACGCACACTTAGACTTGTGCCATGGTGGAGAGAGCGATGACATGCAAAGGATGCGGATAATCTGAGGATAACAT
Organism: Neoceratodus forsteri; assembly: GCA_016271365.2. NCBI lineage: Eukaryota > Metazoa > Chordata > Ceratodontiformes > Ceratodontidae > Neoceratodus > Neoceratodus forsteri. Next base: position 7,790,865 of record JADMNL010000026.1, read on the forward strand.
TGAAAATTTTGAAAAAACTACTCAAAGCGGTCAACGGCGTTGAAGGGCATCTGTGGAGCTGAACTAAGTGGGTCAACGGCAGGAAAAGAACTGAGATGGCACCAGGGGACCATCCCCTTTATACCACATCTGACATTGGGCGGAGCCGATGGGGGCAGTCCCCCGCTACAGACTGCTAGCTACAAGATTTTTCTGTGAGGTCCTAATGCCTGGCGGCACTAGTCCTAATGGCAATACCTGCTGCAAGAGCTCCACCTCGAAGTCAGATCCAGATCTGATGCAGCCACAGCAAAGCAATCAAGATCAAGGTGCTCCCTTTTGATTGCGCTTTGAGGAGAACTCTCTAGATAATCAGAAAGGGCGGAAAGGCATAAAGGAATCTCCCTTTCCAGGAGAGGGACAACGTGTCTCGCCAAAAAGCACCAGACTTGTGATCTAGCGAACAAAAACTGGGAAGTTTTGTGTTGGACCAAGACGTGAAAAGATCCAGCTCTGGTGTCCCTTACCTGTCGAACAGATCGTTGGCCTCATCCTGAAGAAGAGACCACTCATGGGCTTGTGACCTCGGCCTGCTGAAAGCATCTGCTAGTTCATTCTGGACCACCGGAACATGGATGGTGAGTATGGTAAGGTGATGGGCGACAGCCCAATCCCAAACTCTCATCTCCTCTTGGCAGAGGGTGTAAGAGTGAGTACCTATTTGTTTGTTGAGGTAGTATACCACCGAAGAGTTGTCTGTCTGGATGAGAAAGTGACCCGGAAGGATCACTGAATCCAGTGCAAGCAGTGCATAAAGGGCCGCTCTCAACTTTAAGATGTTGATGTGAAGACTCTCTTCTATCGGAGACCAGGAGCCCTGCATCCTGTAATCCCCCAAGTGCACTCCCCATCCCATGTTGGAAGAATCCATGGATAGAACCTGAGAGGAAGCTTCAAGCTGAAAAAGAACTCCCTCCAGGATCGTCGGGGATGACATCCACCACTAGAGTGCCTGACAGACCATCTCTGTGATGCTCACCGGCGCATTCAGGTCTTTCCAACTTTAGTCCCACTGAACCTTGAGGGTCCACTGAATCATCCTCATCCGCAGTCTTGTGAGGGGGACAGAGACTATGGCCACTGCCATATGACCCGGAAGGCTGAGCAGAAGACTGGCAGGCACCCAGGAGGCAGAAAAGATGTGGCCAGCTACAGACTTGATGCAGTTGACTCTGCTCATTGGAAGAAAGGCTCTTCCCCGAAGGGTGTCCAATAATGCCCATATGAACTGAAGGTTCTGGGTGGGAATCAAGCATGATTTTTTGGGATTTATCGTGTTTCCTAAGTGCTGACACAGAGTGCAAGTGTCTTGTATTGTGATCCAAAGGCAATCCCTGGAGGGGGCCAGAAGAAGCCAGTCCAGATAACAGAACACAAAGTGGCCCATCCTGCGGAGTGCCACGGCTACGACTGCCAGGCACTTCGTGAAGACTCTTGGGGCCGAGGAAAGACTGAAGGGAAGAGCACGGAAAGTACAGTTACATAAGAACTTCCCGTAACAGTAGATCTTCGAGAGGAACTCTTGCAGCAGGCTATAACCATTAGGACTAATGCCACAGGCCTTAGGACTCACCGGAAAAAACTTACCTAGCAGTACCCAGCGGGGACCGCCCCCCCCAACGTCAGCTCCACCCCGACGTTGGTCACGCTATAAAGGGGGCGAACCCTGGCTCCACCTCAGTTTACCCACCAAGACCCGGGAACAGACCCTAGCAAGCATACCAGGTGAAGCTTGTTGAAGACATGCTGTGAACCTCTCCAGAGGGAAGGAGGGCGGGAAAGCAGTGCCTGCTGCAAGAGCTCCTCTCAAAGATCTACTGTTATGGTAAGTTCTCACATAACCGTACTATCTTACTTCAAGGGGAAGCTCTTGCAGCAGGCTATAACCTTTAGGACGGAATCCCAAGCAGTCCCGCGCCAAGGAGATGACTAACCCCGGGGGGAGGAAGATGGAAACTGATTGCTGAAAGACAGCACGGCTAAGATAAAAGTCCCTGAGGAACTGCCTGGCCAAATCTGGCATGGTGCCTGGAGGCACTATCCAGGCTATAATGCTTAACAAAGGTGTGCATCGAATTCCAAGTAACAGCAGCACAAATGTCCTGAATAGAGACGTTCTTCAAGGAGGCGAAGGAGGTAGAGACCCCTCTGGTGGAATGACCTCTAACCGAGCCCGGCAGAGGTTTGTTGTGCTTGCTATAACAAAACACAATACAGTGAACAAGCCACCAGGAAATAGTTTGTTTAGACACCGGTTTGCCCAGATGTTGTGGCACAAAGGCCACAAACAATTGCTCTGATTTACAGTGTTCTGCTGTACACATGAGGTAGTACCTCAGCGCCCTGTGGACATCCAATGTGTGTAGGAGAGCCTCTCTCCTATTAGCAGTAGTAGAATAATAAACTGGAAGGTCAACCGACTGGTTGAGGGTCAATTCGGAGACCACTTTGGGAAGAAACTTAGGATTTGTTCAGAGGGAAACCCTTTCCCTATGAAAAACTAAATAAGGCTCCTTGCACATCAGGGCCTGAAGCTCAGAAACCCTTTGAGCTGAAGTAACAGCAACCAAAAAAACAAACCTTCCAGGAAAGGTAACGCAGCCCACACTCTGCTGCAGGTTCAAAGGGAGGGAGAGTGAGCTTCTCCAACACAAAAAGGAGATCCCAGGGAGGGATAGGATCTCTAATGGGAGGTCTCTAATGCAAAATGCCGCATAGAAAGGTGCAGGCCACGTCCAACTGGGCCACAGTCCTGTCTGCAAAGAGGATGTGATAAGCAGAAATGGTCCACATGTGCATCTTTATGGAAGAGTAGCTCAAGCCTTGCTGGTATAAGGAAAGAAGGTACTGTAATGCTGAGTTCACCGGACAGGTAAGGGGGTCCAGATGGTGAGATGAAGCCCATAAACAAAATCGCTTCCACTTCATAGCGTAAGTAGAGTGAGTAGAGGGCTTCTTTGCCGAAACAAAGATGTCTGCCACCTCCTGGGTGACCCCGTACCTTGATTTGGCTATGTCTGCAGGAGCCATGCATGAAGGTGCAGAGACCTGAGATCTGGATGAACCAGCCTGCCCTGATCCTGGGACAGCAACTGCCAGCATATTGGCAACGGAATTGGAGGTTCTGAACACAACCGCTGAAGTAGCGGGAACCAAATCTGCCGAGGCCCACAACGCATCTGGCCAGAAAACACCAGGCATGTGCTCTCGCGAGCAGAAAACAGGCAGTTTGGCGTTGTGTGGAGACACAAAGAGGTCCAGCTCTGAACGACCCCAAGTGCCGAAGAGCTGGTCCGCTACTGACTGGAGTAGCTCCCACTCATGCGCCTTGGACTGAGACCTGCTAGACTGTCTGCCAAGTTGTTTTGGGCACCTGGAACATGAACAGCGGACAGAATTATGTGATGTTCCAACCCCCAGTACCAGACTCTCATCGCCTCCCTGCACAAGGGGGGGTAGGAGTGAGTCCCCCCCGCTTGTTGATGTAAAAGACAACTGCCATGTTGTCCATCTGAATGAGAAGAGAGCCCCGTACGAGGTCCTCCTAAAAGACCTTTAGAGCATTGAGGACTGCTTGCATTTCCAGAACATTGATGTGGAGGTTGCGCTCCTCTGGGGTCCAGACTCCTTGAGTCCGGCGGTCCCCAAGGTGCGCCCCCCCAATCCAAATCACAGGCATCTGTTGTCTGAGTCCGGCTTGGGTGCTCCTGATGAAAGGGGACCCCTTTCTCCAAACTGAGACGGTCCAACCACCAACGCAGGGTCCTCCTGACTGGCTCTGAGATCCTGACCATATGGTCAAGACCATTGGAGCTTTGATCCCACTGCACCCTGAGCATCCACTGTGGGACCCTTATGTGGAGGCGAGCCAAGGGAGTGACAAGGATGGCCACCGCCATGTGCCCCAGAAGTTTGAAGAAGGTCCTGGCTTGGACCCTCAGGCGATCTCCTCCCTCCTGGGGAAGAAAGGCCATGCCCTGGACCGAATCCAGGACTGCACCTATAAAGATGAGTCTTTGGCTGGGTTCTGGGGAAGACTTTGGTAGGTTCAGGGTGATCCCCACTTCTCGGAATAGAGTATAAGTGTCTCCGAGAGCTTGAATTAGGTGCATCCTTGACGGGGCCGCAAGCAGCCAATTGTCGAGGTAAGGAAAGACGTAATGCCCTTTGCACCTTAGAGCCGCAGCTACCACTGCCAGAACTTGGTGAAGTCTCGAGGAGCAGAGGAGAGGCCAAACAGAAGAACCCAGAACTGATAATGTTCCCCCAGAAGTGGAACCTCAAGTACTTCCTGTGAGAGAGAAATACCCCAATATGCATATACGCATCTTGCATGTCCAGGGAAAAGAGCCAGTCTCCCTGGTGCAGCAGAGGAATGAGACCTGGAAGGGTCACTATCCTCAACCTTCGGTATTTTATATAATTGTTTAGACAGCTGAGGTCCAGGATGGGCCGAAGGTTTTTCATTTTCTTTGGAACCAGGAAGAAATGGGAGTAATACCCCCTTCCTTGCTGCTGCAGAGGAACCGGTTCTATTGCCCTTTTTTGCAAGAAGGCCTGAATTTCTCCTTCTATAAGGGGAACGTGAGAAGGAGGATACCTGAAGGACCTTGTTGGAATTTCTGGAGGGATCTCTGTGAACTCCAGCATATGTCCCCTCCTTATGATGTCCAGGACCCACTGGTCTGCAGTGATAGAGCTCCATTCCTCCAGATAAAGGGAGAAGCAACCCCCCCACTGCCTCCTCTGATGCCTCCAGAGGAATAGGGAATTGATAGGGAGTCACTGGGCAGAGCTGGGAGTGGGCTGAGAGGCCTGGGAGGACTTGGGGCCTCGAAAGGGAGGGCCTCCAGGATGCTGGTGTCTGGCCTTCCTTTTGAAGCCGCCTCTCTGACCCTGCTGGTTTCCATGGGCTTGCTGGCCTGAGGACTTACGAAAAGGCCATCTTCGAGCACGCTTCTGGTTCCCCCTGATACATCTGTCGGACGGACCAAATAGATTTGCCTGACTCTTGGAGATGAGAGATAAGACTCTCGGTCTCCTGCCCAAAGAGCATGGAACCCTGGAATGGGAGATCCCTGATTCCAGAGTGCAGATCCTGGTGAAATCCTGAGACCCTCAACCAGGCATAGCGCCTGAGGCAGACACCTGACGCTGACGCCCTAGCTGCCGTATCTGCAGTGTTGTACGAGGCATGAAGGACATGCGTGCCCACGTCTGAGCCCGATTTCAAGATGTCCAGAAGCTCCGTCCTCTGTGCGGAGTCTGGCAAGGCATTGGCTAGCTTCTGTCCCTTCTCCCAAAGCATATTCTGGTACTGAACCATATGCGTGAGAAAATTAAGGGAACGAATGGAGCAGGTGGAGGCAGAATATACTTTCTTGCCCACCTGGTCCAAGTAACGGGATTCCTGGTCAGAAGGCTGGGAGCTGAGATGTTTTGGCTGCTTAGGTTTGTCAAGAGCAGCTGTTATCACTGAAGAATCTGCCTGAGGGTTTTCTGCCAAGAAAGGCTCATCCCTCGGGGCCTTGTATATCCTGTCTGACTTTTTGGGAACCGCCAGGACTGAGGCTCTCCTTCATCCAATGGTGGGTCAACAGTCTCTGCATTTTCTGCAATAGGCTGAAATCTATTCCGTGATTGTTTAGCCATAGCGTTGTCAGTACATAGAGCACCACACCACGGTCGTATCTTTATTAGCAATTATTTAGATAAATAAAATATGCTCTATTTGAAAGTTTGAGGCAAGAGCCGAGCAGCACACGTCTTCACCAAGGCATGACCGGAACTGGAAGCCCCCGTGACCTGAGATATTGATTCAGGTCGTGCAGATCTAGAATGGGGCGCCAGCCCCCCCCGTCTGCTTGGGCACCAGGAAGTACCTGGAGACAAAGCCTGGGTCTGCTGGAGGATCCACCACTGGAGCCACAGCCTCCTTGAGGAGAAGCTGAGCAATGTTGTCTCTGTGAGCCGACTGAGTCTAAGTGGATAATCTTTCCTCCAGAGGGGCTTGGCTTGGCTTGGAGGGTACTGCTCAAATTCCAGAGGCAGTCTCTGGCCGACCACTTTGAGAATCCACCTGTCCGAAGTGACAGCAGACCAGGCGGAAAGGAAGTGGTGGAGCTGGCCCCCCATGGGAGGACCCAGAACTAGCATGATGGGAGAGGGGTGGCAGCCCCACCCAGTCACTGAGAAGGCTTGGAAGAGGAGGATTCAGGACCGGAACTACGGCCTCCTTTACGGGCCTGGGAGGGCCCGGGCTTGGGCGCCAGGCTTGAAAGGAGGACTGCTGAGCCACAGGGGAAAAATGCCCGAAGAGCCCTTGGCAGAAGTAGTGTCCAAGGTGGCACTGGACTGCTCAATGCGCTGAAGGTGACCAGCCACTCCTGGGCCGAACAGGTCGGCCCCTAGGAAAGGCATGTCAGCTAGTTTGTGCTGAGTGTCTAACAGGAAGGAGGAGAGCCTCAGCCAAGCCCTGCAATGAGAGGCAACTGCGGCTGCCATCGAACGGGCACAAGAGTCCCCAGTGTCCAGGGCCTTCTGAAGCTACTCTTTGGCAACAGCTCACCATTGGTCCTGTATCTGCTTGACCATGGTCTCCATGTTCACAGGGAGATGTGGGAGGACTTCATCCAGAGACCCTAGAAGGGTGTGGAAGAAGTGTGCCATGATGACGGCTGAACTTGCCTGACGAAGGCCCAAGGAAGAAGCTGCATAGACCTTCCTGGCTGAATGGTCCACAGCTTGGACTCTTTCTCAGGAGGTTGGTCAGTATTGGCAGAACTGCCAGTACGCCTGAACACAGAGGCGGTCACCAGGCTCTCAGCCGAAGGGTGCTCTGTGAACCCTACAAGGGACCCCATGGGCAAGGAATACTTGTAGGCCATGCGGGCAGATGGAGCTGGACAAGAGGCAGGACGCTGCTAAAGTTCAAGAGTTGGACTCACTATGGCCTCGGCCACCGGAAAAGCCTCCGTCGGGGTATCCCCTCTCTTGAGGATGTCCGTGAGAGGGTACTCCACCTTTTTCTAGACTGGCTCCAGGGGAGTCCCTGTGGACTCAAGAGATGAGGCGGAGAATGCCCTGAAAAGATGAGGGACCTTCCTCCATCTCTACCCACCGGCTGATCTGTCATCCCCCAGATGAGAATGCAAGCCGGCGACATCCTAATCTGGATATAACGGTCGACCGTCCAGGTCACTTTCGACTCGCCGAGGGCAGTCCGGGGTGACAGTGACCGAAAGATGCCAGGGAAGCCCAGTGTCTGACCTGTATTCTTTAGAAGCAGCCCCTCTCACAGGCTGCTTAGGCGGTGGTTCCACCATAATCAGTGGAGAGACCGGTTTTGGCCGAACCAGAGGTTTCACCGGCTCCGCGGGTGGGGGAACCGACTTAATCATCTCCAAATGAGTCAGCTTCAGCCTAGGAGGCGAAAGCCAAGTAATGGCCGGGGTAGAAGCCGGGGTCGGCTTGTGGCCCATCAAAATCAGCTGCTTCCACATCAGGTCCTCGTAGAGCCGGAGTTTCCGCTGGAGCCTCTCCTCATCTGAGAAGGATGAGGATGACTGATGGCATCACCTCTTTTTAGAGCGCTTATGGCTCTTCCTCGGCCTATTGGTTGAGGGAGTCCAAGACCTCGATCGAGACCAGACAGGCCGACTCAAGTCGCTCGGGAGACGCCAGCGGGACCGGCAATTTCCTGGGGTCGGGCACCACTTCCTCGATGGGAGTTCCATCAGGCTGGTTCTCCTCATCGGGAAAAGTCAGAATTGGAGTTCAATCAAGGGAATCGTTGACCGGAGTCAGCGATATGGGATCAATCGGGTCGACAACGATTTCAACATTGTCGATCGACGGTTCGGTCGACTGACCAGACAGCAAAGCCGAGAAGCCAGCAGCCGAAGAAGCAGTCCCGATCATTGAAGTCGACTGCATGCTTCTGGGAACGAGATCTCTCCCGGTTCCAAGAGCGTCTTTGTCGGGACAAAGACGATCTCTGATCCTTCTCCTGCTTACGGGATCAAGAGGAGTGCATGCCTGCAGGACCCTCTCCCTTGGTCGGAAGAGACTGGCACAACTCTCGGAAGGAACCCGAGAAGGTGGAGCCTAGGTTGAGTGGAACGAGAAGCTTCAAATGGTTTCCGCAGCCCATGCCACTTCCTCCTCGAATGCTTGCATGCATTCCAATTGGTCGGCGGATCCCGCAGCTGCAGAAACTGCCCACCGAGTCTCCTTGGATTTCACCGGAGGGTTCCGTTTCTCAGGCCTCCCCAACTTCTGGCATGTGAGACGGTCGTCCAGGACATTAAGGTGGAAAGCGAGACACAAACTGCATTTCAAGGTGTCATGGTCGACACCGAGACAGTATACGCACATGGAGTGTGGATCGGTGTGGGACATCTTCTGGCCGGACGGGCACCAATGAAATCCAAGGAAGACTTGTCTTCCATAATTGAAGGTAAGTAGTCGCGATCACTAATGCGAACTAGATGGATTTTTGGAATAACCAAAGGTTTTTGAGCCAGGACCTACAAAATGCGTGAGCACGAGAGAGGCAACCTGTATCTTCCAGCAGAAAGGAAGATCTGGCGTCATGGGGCGCAGCCAAGGGCTATACCACCCGAGTGGGTGGGAGGAGCTATCTTGAAGACATCCGGTACATCTTAAAGTGGCAAGGTACCTGCCAAAGAGTGTGGATGAACAACATATCCACTATCCTAGAAATTACAGTTACGTAAGAACTTACCATAATAGTAGATCTTCGAGAGGAGCTCTTGCAGCAGGTAATACCATTAGGACTGAAGCCGGCAGATGTCAGGACCCCACGGAAAACTTGTAGGTAGCAGTCTGAGGCAGGGGACCGCCCCCTGGTGCCATCTCAGTTCTCCCGCCGGAGACCCGGCTAGAAACCAAACTGGAGAACTGAGCAGAAAACCCCCACCATGTTCTGGTGACATAAGAACCAAATCACTATCCTGGGGGATGGAGGGTGGGAAAGCCACCTGCTGCAAGAGCTCCTCTCAAAGATAATACAGTTACTTAAGAACTTACAGTAACAGTAGATCTTCGAGAACAGCTCTTGCAGCAGGTTACACCATTAGGACTGAAGCCGGCAGGCGCCAGGAACCCACGGAAATTTTCTAGCTAGCAGTATCCAGCGAGGACTGCCCCAGATGTCGGCCCCGCCCCGATGTCAGGCATCATATAAAAGGGGTGGTCCCCCACAATCCCCAGTTCTCCCGTCGGAGACTCCCGGCTGCTAGATGACATCAGAAGTGGAGACTGAGGATCCGCCATCAAAAGGTATTCAGAGCGGTGTTAGAAACACCTAATCCTAGAAAAGAGATATCGGAACAACTCTACCTCCAGAGGGGATGGTGGGAGGGAAACTACCTGCTGCAAGAGCTGTTCTCAAAGATCCACTGTTACAGTAAGTTCTTATGTAACTGTACTATCTTACTTCGAGAAACAGCTCTTGCAGCAGGTTACACCATTAGGACTGATTCCCAAGCAATACTGGAAATCCCTCGCAGGTGGGAGGAGGCTAGGTAGAGATCACGAGTTGGACCGAAGCCTAGGATAGGAGTCTCTGAAGGACTGCTAGACCAAAACCAGCTCTTCGCCGTGATGCAACGTCCAGGCTATAATGCCTGATAAAGGTGTGCACGGTGTTCCAAGTGGCTGCTGCACAGATGGCTGAAGTGGACACGTTCTTCATGGCTGCAAAGGAGGTAGCCACCCCCCTTGTGGAATGACCCTTAACCGTGCCCAGTAAAGGTTTGTTACGTTTCTGGTAACAGAACAGGATACAATGGATGAGCCACCTGGACTGCGATTGTTTAGAAACCGGAGCTCCCATCATCCTATGGGCAAAGGAGACAAAGAGCTGATCAGATTTACGGTGTTGCCTGGTTCTGGTCAGGTAGTATCTTAGACACCTATGCACAGCTAGAGTGTGCAACAGGGCCTCTCCTCTATTAGAGTATTTAGAAAAATACACTGGTAAGTCAATGTCCTGATTGAGGGTGAGAGCTGAGACCACCTTAGGTAGAAACTTTGGATTTGTCCTTAGGGACACCCTGTCCTGGTGAAAAACCAAATAAGGTTCTTTGCACATCAGTGCGTGAAGTTCAGAAATCCTTCTGGCTGAAGTAATGGCAACTAAAAATAACGTCTTCCATGTTAGGAGATGTAGCTCGCAATCCGCGGCTGGTTCAAAAGGTGGCAGCATGAGCTGCTCCAGGACAAAGGGTAAATCCCATAGAGGAATAGGATCCTTAATCGGAGGTCTAAGGTGGAGAACACCTCTCAGGAATGCTCGTGCTGTGTCCAACTGAGTTATGAGACGTCAGCCTATAGGTGTATGATAGGCTGAGATAGCACAAAGGTGTACTTTAATAGAGGAGTAGGCCAAGCCTGCCTGGAAGGTAGTCCAGGACCGACCTTTCCGGACAATCCATTGGGGAAAGTCCATGTGCTTGAGCCCAGAGGCAAAATCTGCACCATTTCATGGCGTATGTGGCGTGAGTGGCCGGTTTTCTAGCAGCCGCTAGAACATCTGCTACCTCTTGCGAGACCCCGTACCGCATGACAGATATGTCTCTAGGAGCCAGGCATGCAGGTTCAGAGAGTGAAGGTCTGGATGGACCAAAGAGCCTGCCTCCTGGGACAATAAGTGACAGCTGATTGGCAGAGGCACCGGAGGTTCCTGGGACAGCTGGTGCAGCAGAAGGAACCAGATCTGTCTGGGCTAAAAGGGTGCGATAAGTATCAGCGTCGCCTGCTCTCTGCAGAGTTTCAAAAGGACCCTCTGGATCAACGGGAAGGGAGGAAACACGTAGAGGAATCTGCCCGTCCAGGAGAGGAACAACGCGTCCCGCCAGAAAACACCAGGCCCTGGATCTAGTGAGCAGAAACTGGGCAGTTCTGCACTGGATGGGGATGTGAAAAGGTCCAACTCTGGTGTGCCCCATCTGTGAAACAGATCCTCTACTACCTCCTGGAGTAGTTCCCACTCGTGGACTCTGGCCTGAGAGTGGCTCAGGCTGTCTGCGATGACGTTGTCCACTCCTGGGACATCAACAGCAATGAGGTTTGCGTTGGATGGCCGTGTTGTAGAACCTAATCCCACACCCTCATGGCCTCCCTGTAAATCTGGTAGGAAAGGGTGCCTCCTTGTTTGTTGAGGTACTACATCACCGTGGTATTGTCTGTTTGTAACAGGAGAGTACCCGGTGGGATCTCCGACTGGAAGGCCTGCAGGGCATAAAAGAACTGCTCTCATTTCCAAAATATTTATGTGGAGATGAGCTTCCTGAGGTGTCCACGAGCACTGAGACCTGACCCCATCGAGGTGTGCTCCCCAACCAAAACCTGAGGCGTCCGTGGAAAGCATCACAATCGGAGACGGCGCAATGAAGAGGACCCCCGCCAACAGGTTCTTTGAATCTAGCCACCATTGCCAATCCTGGATTACGGCATTCGTGATCCGAATTGGAAGCTGCAAATGGTCTTGCTTCTGATCCCATTGAACCTGTAACATCCACTGGGTCACCCGCATGTGGAGATGGGCTAGCGGGACTGTTGCAATGGCCACAGCCATGTGTCTGAGCAGGCAAAGGACCAGTCTGGCTGAGACAGTCTTCTTTGCCAAGATATCCCTGACGAGGGATCTGATGTGTTCTGCTCGGTCCTGAGGCAGAAAAGCTCTCCCCTGGACAGTGTCCAGGACTGCGCCTATGAACTGCAGATTCTGTGACGGAACCAGGTGTGACTTCTCCTGATTGGTAATGATGCCCAACCTCTCAAACAGGGACTGAGTACAGTGAATTGTGGACAACAGAGCCTCCTGAGAGGGTGCCATGAGGAGCCAGTCGTCCAGGTAGGGGAACACGTAGTGGCCTTGTCTCTTCAGAGCCGCAGCTATGACTGCCATGCACTTCGTAAACACCACAGGTGTCGATGACAGTCCGAAAGGGAGGGCTCGGAACGGATAATGGCGACCTAGAAATTCGAGGCGCAAGAACTTCCTATGCGCTCGAGCAATGGGTATGTGCAGGTAGGCATCCTGCATGTCCAAGGATGCTAGGAAGGCGCCCTGCTTGACATGGGTATCAAACTGGGAAAGGTCACCATGCAGAAGCGCTTGTAAAGGATCAAAGCATTGAGATCATTGAGATCCAGTATCGGACGGAGGTCCTGTCTTTTTGGGAACCAGGAAGAAGTGGGAATAGTAAACTGCACCTCTCTGGTTCCTCGGTATGTGCTCTATAGCTTCCTTTCCCAGAAGTGTGAGCACCTCCTGCTGTATGAGCAGTGTGTGCTGACCCGAATAACGAAAAAGCAGGGGAGGTCTTGATGGTGGGTGGTCGAGGAATTCTATAAAGTGATCTCTCTAGACCAGCTGAAGGACCCACTGGTCGGCGGTAATTGACTGCCACCCTGAAAAGTGGCGAGCGATGCGACCCCTGACCTTTTCTGCCCGTTGATCCAGAGGAGGGGTGGGGGCCGGGAAGGAGTCATGCTGTGGTGGCATTAGGCCCCGTAGGCTGGGCCGGTTTGGTATACTGCTGACCTTGGCCTGGGGAAGACTTAGGTTGGGCCTTACGGTGGAAGGTGCCCCTTTGCTGCTGGCCGGAACGTGGCTGCTGTCGTCGGCTACGAAAACGGTTCTGGTTCCTATGAAAGGAACGAGATTTAGGTCTGTACATGGCCTGTACAGTCCTTACTGCCTTCCCAGCATCCTGAAACTTGGTGATGACCTTTTCAGAGGGTTCACCAAACAGGACCTCTCCGTTATAAGGTACATCCAGGATACTCTTCTGTATGTCCGGGGTAAAACCAGAGACATGGAGCCAGGAGTGTCTCTGGAGACAGACGCCTGAAGCTGCGCCCCTGGCAGACGAGTCTGCAGAATCATATGTGGCTCTTAACATTTGGGTCCCCACGTCTGACCCTGTGCGAGGGAGGTTCAAGAGCTCCACCTTCTGCTTGCTATCCAGTAGTTTGTCAACCAGGTCCTGACCCTGTTCCCACGGGGCATTCTGAAACTGAACCATATGAGTCAGATAGTTCAGTGACCTGATGGAGCATGTAGCAGCTGCATAAATGCGCCTCCCCAGGGCATCCAACTGCTTGGATTCCTGGTCCGGTGGCTGTGTACTCAGATGCTGTGGTCATTGAGACCTATCATGGGAGGCCATAATGACCAGGGAATCAGCCAGCGGTTGTTGTGCCAAGTACTGGTCCTCTGCCAGGACCCTGTACAGGCGGTCAGCTTTCTTCGGCACCGTGGGGGTGGAGTGCGGATGCTTCCATGCAGCCTTGGTGATGTCCGCGAAGGTGTCCACCAAGGGTGGCACCACCATAGGCTTAGGATCCTTCTGCCAAAGGTAACGAGCTAGGCGCTGTCTCTTGGGGTTGAGATCTTCCTGATCCCATCCCATATTCTCCTGGATGTGCCTCATGATTTCGGAAAAAGAGGGATCATCCGGAGGTGACCTGGGCAGGTCTCGTGGGTCAGGTGATGGGATGCTGATTGGAGAAGGAGACCTGGAGGTATCTGAGGTGTCAGGTCTAGAATCATCCCCCTGCGGAGTGGACCGTCGACATCTGGGTCCCTTAGGACTGGGAGACCCTGAGGGAGATCTTGAAGGGAGCCTTCTCCATTCTTTGGATCTTCCCCTAGGAGGTGGAGTAGGTTCCTTGGGGGTCGGTGATCTTCCTGCTGGCCCCTACAGTGGAGGAGGGGGAGTAGGAGGTGAAGGAGTTGGAGGAGGAGGAGGTTTTACTGGGATCATGTCCTTCTTTAGTGTGTCCCATCAAAAGGTGAAGAGATTTTTGACCTCCTGGATGTTCATACCGGACAACGGACCTGGTGTCGGTGGTCTGTCGCCGATATCGGGCGTTGGGTCCAAGGGCGTCACCGGGTTTGGTGAAGGCTCCTGTGGAAGCCTGGCATCCTGTCACCTGCCTGGTCATCAGGTCCTCCTCTGAAGAGTGCCGGTGACCGGTGTCCACCTGTGACAGGGAGGCAGTCTTCGGCTCAGTGAACGTCTCACTGACGCTGGGTGCTTAGCCGACATCTGGTCCGATGGGTGTATAATCGATGAAGGGTTGGTAGCTCTGGTCCGACGGGCGTATAACCGATGAATTGTTGGTAGCTCGCTTCGGGTCCATCATCCGTTTTAGGGATGTCAGGTCCTTAGTCTTCCTGGGAGGGGGATCCGGACCCCTAGGAGGCTGGGATGCTGATCTGGCGTTGGGAGTCCCGGCGTCTCTCTGAGGAAGCTTGAGGTTTTGAAGAGGACTTGGACTGGTGATGGTCTGAAGACTTCGTGGAGGCCCGGGAGGGTGTTGAGGAAGCCGAAGGCCTGGAAGTCTTGATGGGATGCAGAGAAGCCGAAGTACTGCCTGAAGACCTAACCTTTACTGGAGGGGGCTGAGAGCAGGCCCTGGAGGGAGAACAGTCTGAGCGCGTGGAGCCTGAGCTGGTGCATGAGTCTGAGGCCCGGTTAGGGGATATGGACCTGGCCTTCTCCAGATGCTTGTCCTGGTGCTTATGGAACTTAGAGGTGGACTCAACTCTGGAGGCAGGGTCTTTGTCTATGCTTTTCAACTTTTCTTCCAAGAGGAACCCCTGAAGTGCCTTCTGGCGGCGGATCCGGGTGCGACTATTGAACTGCTGGCAAAAGGAGCAGGCCTTGGTGTCGTGTTCCGGGTCTAAGCACCACAGACAGGATGAATGTAGATCCTTGAAAGGGATCTGTTTGCCGCAGGCACACTTGGAGGGACGTCCTTCTGAGGAAGGAGTTGGAGATGCCGACATTTAGAGTAAAACTTTGAAAGTTTTAGGCATCGTTCACTAGAGTGGGACCGTGAGGCCGATGCTGGCGAGTCAACGGCGGGAAAAGAACTGGGGATTCTGGGGGACCCCCCCTTTTATATGATGCGGGGTCGACATCGGGGGCGGTCCCTGCTGGATACTGCTAGCTAGAAAATTTCTGTGGGGTCCTGGCGCCTGCCAGCTTCAGTCTTAATGGTGTAACCTGCTGCAAGAGCTGTTTCTCAAAGTAAGAGCTACTGTTACGGTACGTTCTTACGTAACTGTACTATCTGACTTCGAGGGTGGAGCTCTTGCAGCAGGTAATACCATTAGGACTGAGTCCCAAGCAGTACCCAAAGACAGGCCCACGTCTGAGAGGGTGGTAGGGGGAGATGCTGAAAACAGCTGATTAAAGGCACTTATGAGAGTAGCTCAGGACTGCTAGTCCGAAACAACTGCTAGTCCGAAACCTGCTCTCCTTCTGGATGCAATGTCCAGGCTGTAATGCCTGATGAAAGTGTGGACTGAACTCCACGTAGCTGCAGCACAAATATCTGCCAAAGAAACAGTTTTGAGTGCTGCAAAGGAAGAGGCAACTGCCCTAGTAAAGTGGCCCCTGACTGTTCCCAGAAGTGGTTTGTTATGATCCTGGTAGCAAAAAGTAATACACTGCACCAGCCAATGGACTAGTGACTGTTTGTAAACAGAAGCCCCTAGCATTCGCCTGGCGAATGAGACAAATGACTGGTCAGACTGTCTGGAGGAACGGGTCCTGTGAAGGTAATACCTCAAAATCCTGTGAATGTCCAAGGTGTGCAACAGCGCTTCACCTTGATTGACAAATTCTGGATAATAAACCAGAAGGTCAATGTCCTGATTAAGAGTCAGCACGGACACCAGCTTCGGCAAGAACTTAGGGTTCATGTGCAGGGTCACCCTGTCCCTGTGGAAAACTATGTAAGGTTCCTTACACATCAAGGCCTGGAGCTCGGAAACCCTTCGAGCGGAGGTGACAGCTGCCACAAAGAGGGCTTTCCATGCGAGGAAGTGTAGCTCACAGGAAGCTGCTGGCTCAAAGGGAGGGAGGGTGAGTTTTTCCAAGATGAAAAGTAAATTCCAAGGAGAAACTATGTCTCTCCTGGGAGGTCTGATATCCAAGACCCCTCGTAAGAATGTCTTACAGATGTTGAGCTGTGCCAGTGTTCTATCTCCGAAGGGATCATGATATATGGAAACCCCACACATGTGCACCTTAATGGATGAATAGCTCAGTCCTAAGTCCAGAAGGTGACGAAGATAATCTAGCATGTGCCTAGCCAGAGAACCCAGGGGATCTAGGGCACGGGCCATAGCCCAAAGACAGAAGCGTTTCCATTTCAGAGCATAGGTGGCCCTGGTGGAAGGCTTCCTCGCTGCAACCAAGATCTCAGCCACCCTGCTTGGCATTCTTAGCCTCTCTTCCACTAGGATTGCAGGAGCCACACGTGCAGGTGAAGAGCAGGATGGATGAGAGTCCCCTGCTCCTGTGAGAGCAAGTGGGTGGAGAGTGGCAACTGAACTGGAGGTTCCAAAGACAGCTGCTGGAGCAACGGATAACATATCTGGTGGAGCCATAGAGGGGCCACAAGAATCATTCTGGCCCCATCTGACTGCAACTTGAGCAGTACTCTCTGAATGAGGGGAAAAGGAGGGAAGGCGTACAGGAACCTTCCTGTCCAAGAGAGGGACAATGCATCTCGCCAGAAAACACCAGGCCCTGGAACGAATGAGCAAGAATTTTGCAGTTTGGCATTGTACAGGGACGCAGAGGTCCAACTCTGGACAGCCCCAGCGACCAAACAGGTAGGCTGCGATTTCTTGGAGCAATTCCCACTCGTGATTCAGAGAGGAAGAGTGTCTGAGACTGTCGGCAAGAACGTTCTGGATCCCTGGCAGATGAACTGCGATGAGATCCAGTTGGTGTTCTACTGCCCAATCCCACATTCTGATGGCCTCTCTGCAAAGGGGGTACGAATGAGTCCCCCCTTGCTTGTTGCTGTAGAAGACCACTGGTGTGTTGTCTGTCTGCAGCAGGAGAGAACCTGATGAGAATTGGTCTCTGAAAGCGATAAGCGCATTCAGCACGGCTCTCATTTCCAGAACATTTATATACAGAGCGCTCTCTATGGCAGACCAAGACCCCTGGGTCCTGTAAGCCCCAAATGATCCCCCCAGCCGGACAGGGAGGCATCTGTGGTTAGAGTTTGAAGAGGGGTGGGGCTCTGGAATGGGACCCCTCCCACTAGACTGTCATGACGGAGCCACCTTTCGAGAGAGCGGTGTACTGCCCGAGAGATTAGGAGATCCAGATCGTCCACCGATTGGTCCCACTGGACCCTGAGATGCCACTGGAGGGTCCGCATATGCAGTCTGGCTAAGGGTACTGTGGCTATGGCAGCTGCCATATGGCCTAGGAGTTGAAGAACAACCCCGGCAGGGGAAGTGGAGACCTTCTGGAGCCTGCTGGCCAGAGCCCAAAGGTGGTCTGCTCTGTCTGGGGGCAGAAAAGCTCTCCCCTGCTCGGTGTCCAGAATAGCCCCTATGAACTGCAGCTTTTGTGTTGGTCAAGGATGTGATTTTGGCCAGTTTATTGTGATCCCCAGGGAGGAAATAGATCCTGTGATATAAGTGGGTGATTAGGAGGCTCCTCCTCGTGAGCTGATGGAGCCAATCGTCCAGGTAAGGGTAGACGAAGAGGCCTCTCCTTCAGAGGGCTGCCGTTACCACCGCTAGACACTTGGTGAAGACCCTGGGAGTGGATGAAAGGCCAAAGGGGAGTACCCTGAATTGGTAGTGCTCATCCTGGAAGCTGAAGTGCAGAAACCTTCTGTGAGACTTCAGGACTTTGATATGCATATAGGCATTTTGCATATTTAGGGAGCACAGCCAGTTCCCTTGATGGAGCAACGGGAAGAGTCCTGCCAGAGTGACCATCCGGAATCTCTGGTATTTTACTGAGAGATTGAGCTGGCTTAAAACCAGAATGGGACAACGATCTCCAGTTTTCTTCAGGACAAGGAAGAAGCGGGAGTAAAAACCCTTCCCCTTCTGGTTCTGCAGGACCCTTTGGATGGCCATTTTTTCTAGGAGCTGTTTAGTATCTCCGCTTCTAGAAGGAGACTGTGTGCCGGTGGACAACAGGCCGGAGTAGGGGGTTGTCCGGCGGGACAGAGATGAACTCTATTGTGTATCTTTTTTGAATGGTGTCCAGTACCCACTGGTCCACCGTGATACTGGACCATTCGAGTGGGTAAAGCGAAAACCGCCCTCCTACCTTCTCACTCTGCCTGTCCCTGAAGGGAAGAGGGGGGCAGAAGGAGTCAGGCTGAGGGGATGGTGGGGCCTTGGGAGTTTTGGGCAGCTTGTGGCCCTGGGAACCTTGAGCAGCAGGGTGACACGCCTCTTGAACCCCTTACCATGGGACTGTTTGCTCCCCTGTCCCTGCCCTTTATGCAAAGGGTGTCAGCAGGGTTCCTGAGGCTGGGATTTATACATACGGTGCACATCAGCCACCGCTTTCCCTGACTCCTGAAGTTGCTTGATCATGTCTTCAACTTCCGGGCTGAACAAAACAAGATCTGGAAAAGGGGAAACCAGGATAGACTCTTGTAAGTCCGGCTGGAAGCCTGTGAGCCTGAGCCATGACTGCCACCTCATGCAGATCCCCAAAGCGGCTGCTCTGGAGGCCATATCTACAGCATCATAAGAACACCTTAGGGCGTGTTTGTTGACGTCTAATCCCAACTTGGCACACACCAATATTTCCTGCTTCGAGTCAAGAGTCTGGCATAGAGTTGACGAGGTCCATTGTCTTCTTGCACGGCGACTGTTGATAGGTAATCATGTGGGCCATGAAGTTCAAAGACCTGATGGTCCCAGTGGCTGAGGAGAAGACTTTTCCGCGCCAACCCTATAACTTTTTAGAGATGGGATCCAGAGGGTGGGAACTCAAATGCTTTGGCTGGAAACCTCTGCCATGAGCAGCCGTAGGGACCAAAGAGTTTGCCTTCGGTTATTCGGCTAGAAAATGTACAGACCTCGGAGGCTTATAAAGTGTGTCTGTCTTTCGAGGGACTGCGGGTATGGAGGACGGTGTATGCCAGGTCAGGTGGGTCACGTCCTGGAACGGTTCCATGAACAGTGGAATAACCAAAGGTTTGGGTTCTTCTCTCTGAGGAACTTGGCCAGGCACTTGCGCTCTGGATCCAAGTCCTCCGTGTCCCATTTGTGTATAGCCTGGATGTGCCTCATAATGTCTAAGAAAGAGGGATCATCGGGGGGGGATGTGGGAACTCTAGGTTCCGGCAGGGGGGGAATAAAATTCCCCATCTGAGTAAGGCTCTAAATCAGCGTCGCCTCTGAGGAGGATGTGACAGGAAGGGAAGAAGGAGATGAAGATGAAGGGCATTTCCTTCTCTTCCCCTTAGGGTCAGGACATGGGTGCTCACCCTCACCCCCCTGAAGGATGGGAGGGGGACCCATGGGTGGTGGAGTAGGGAAAGTGTCTGGGGGTCAATACAGGAGATCCCCTTTCACTATGTTCCACCAGGTAATAAAGAGATTCCCTATGTCTGCTACCAGGGAGACCGCAGGGCTCGGAGCTGGGTCTGAGGGGCCGGGCATCAGGTCTTTAGGCGCAGGCGTCCGAGGCTCAGGTTCCTTGGGCAAAGGCATTGGGTCTGGGATCCTAGCATCAGTGGGCTGACAACCGGTAGCACCTTTGTCTCATGGTCCGGCATCCAGTGTGGCCCCGTCAGGCATCCGGTCCCTCGGGGGGTGGATGGCTGGTCTTCATCCGGCGACCGCCCCGTGTCAGGGAGCGGGACGACGGAGTAGGTGACTGACTAGGCTTGTGCTGATCGGGGGGGTGCACCTTAGCCGGAGGGGGGGGAGGAGCCCAAGCCCAGGCAGCATCCTGCCTACCTCAGGGTTCTTCCGAACGCTTGCGTTTGTCCAAAGAACTGGGCCTGTCCTGAGCTCTGGACAGGCATTCCTGGGTCGACCCTGAAGGTTTGAGGGGTTGATGAGCCAGGGAAGTGTGGTGTTCCGACGTGGCCGGCTCCCGATGTTTGCCTTGAGGAGAGGCAGGAGTGGACTTAGATGTGCGGGAAGGTGCAAATGACTGGGCCAGAACTGAACCAGACCTCTGGTCGAGGAAGACAAGGTCTGCTTGACTGGCGACTTAGGGTGGGATTCAGACATGGCACAATCCTTATCCCTGTGGTGATTCTTCCCCCTGATGACTTATCTTTCGATGGAGAATCCCTGGCAGGAGAGGATGAGCTGGCTCCTGATCCTCGCTGCATGGTCGTAAGCTTCTTCTCGAGCAGGAAGGTCTTGAGTGCGTTGGCCCTCCTGGCGCGGGTCTTCTGATTAAACTTTTGGCAACGTGTGCAGGTGTCGGGCCGGTGTTCCGGGCCTAAGCAGATGAGGCAGGCTGTGTGACCGTCTTTGGCCGGGATCTGCTTTCCACACGTACACTGCTTTTTGCCGCGGTGGGGAGGGCAATGACATACACAAGGCGATGGTTGAAAATGTTGAAGAATGAAAATACTTCTGACATTCAATGACTGTCGACTGCTAAGGAAGGCATCCGAAGGGCTGAACTACACGGGTCAATGGCGGGAAAAGAACTGAGATGGCGCCAGGGGACCATCCTCTATGTACCATGTCTGACGGACACAGTTGACGTCGGGGGCGGTTCCCTGCCTCAAACTGCTAGCTACAAGTTTTCCGTGGGGTCCTGATGCCTGCCGGCTTCAGTCCTAATGGTATTACCTGCTGCAAAAGCTCCACCCTGGAAGTCGGATCAATCAACCAACAAATGCAGTAGCCCTGAAAGCTTAGCCTAATGATAGATAACACTGTAAAACCTGTAAAGCACCACCTGTAATAATTTCACAGAAGATATACCCTGCAAAAAACACTTTGCTACAAAGAAAAATAAAGCAGTAATAGAAGACATACCTTGCAAAAAACAATTTGAATCAGAGATTACAGCAGTAATCTGCAAGTACAAAACAGTAACAAATCTGTCGGCACACCCTGTTATAATGCAGCAGAAAGCATACCCTGCAACAGAAATTTGAATCAGAAAATAAAGCAGTAATATGTCAGCAAAAGACAGTAACAAACTCTGTGAGTACAAAAAAAAATAACACACAATAAATCTGCCTAGCCAAAATAAATCTTAATCTTTTTACTTGCTCTGATAATGTTCCTTGCTTTGTCTTTACAAGCAAACCTAGAAGAAAAGAGCTCAGGTGAAGCTAAGTGCCTTTGCCAGCAAACCTAGTCTTCCACCCTAGCAGAAGATGATCCTGCTATTGTTTGACTACTGCAATATGGTCTACAGTGCAGCTCACAAGTCTACCTTGGCCAAACTGGACCCCCTATTCAAAGCGTTCTGCTGTTTTGCTCTCGATGCCCCCCCCACACCCATCATTGCGATCTCTACCACTCCCTTGCTTTCCCATCCCTCGTCAATTGCTGACTACTGCACTGTACCAAGTTTGCCTCAAAATTCTGGCTTGGCACCCTCCCATCTTACCTTTCCGCTATGCTACTGCCAGCCCCCGCCCCCACACATGCCCTCAGGTCCCTTGACTCCCCGTCAACTACTAATCCCTAGGTGCAGGACCAATATGTTGGCCAAGCAGCCTTATCTCACCACTTCCCTAAACTCTGGAATGATCTCCCCCCTCAAATGTGCCTCTCCTCCTCCACCTACTCCCTAGCCTCCGCATTGGCAAGTTACCTTACGGTAAACTGCTCCTGTGCTTGATAACTCAAGAGCTGGCCCATATCCCCCCACACCACGTCTGCCTGACCAGCGGCACCTAGCTTACGCTATGGAAGCAGGCTTATTTTGACCAACTATGGAACTTACTTGTCTCGTGCTCTCGTTGTCCCATCCTAAGTTGCACTTGTTACTTGTTTTAAACTGCCTCAGTGACTTGTATTCCATGTGCTATGTGCTTGTGACATGTATACTACATACACTGTACCTAACTGCAACCAAAGTGTTATCTCATCTGGAACCTGTATAAAATGTTACCTCATACCACTGTAAATCTTCTTAAATGTATAATCAATTGATAACCTGAGTGTTATCCTCCCACTGTACCCCCTTCCCCCCAGGTCGTACCGGGAGACGAGCTTTCTGCTCAGTGTGCCTTTCCTGATGAAACACTTCAATGAATAAATAAAATAAATAAAAAACCCTAATCCGCCTCTGGAGGGCAGTATCACCTTCTTGAAATAGAAGCTGGTATGAAGCCAAACGGTCCATTAAAAAATTCAGTCTAGCATTCTGCATTTTTTGTTTCCGAGAAGCGTATTCCAATATCTCACCCCTCAAGACAGCCTTCAATGTATCCCACTGAATTGAGTGTGATACTTCTGGAGTTAAATTATCCTGAATTACCCGTGGAATTTGTTCCCTCATGGAATCCAGGAATTCCTGATCCTTGAGGAGGGACACATTGAATCTCCAGGACCTGAATTTCTTTTGTTTACCCAAATCTATTTTAAGAATGAATGGGTTATGGTCAGATAATAACCTTGGTTCGATTAAAATGTCTTGAACTAAAGTAAGATGTTCCCCAGTAACAAAAAAATAATCTAGCCTAGAATATGTTCTACGGCATCCTGAAAAAAAAGTATACCCTGGTACAGATGGCAATAATCTCCGTCAGACGTCCTCTGTACCCATGAAAGCCAGGTTTCCTTTCAAATATTTACCTGCTTTAGGTAACCTGTTCAGCTTTGGGTTAGAAGAGTCAAAATGTGGATTAAATGCAAAGCTGAAATCCCCCCTCCGCCCAAAAAAAATCAAAATCCCTTTAAGTCTCTACATTACCCGATGTAGGAAGGTCTGCACCACCGGTAAAGGAGTTTGTGGGGGAGGTAGGTATTAACCAAATTTATAGTCTGGGAATATAAAGTGCCTGTTAAAATTATGTATCTACCCTGTAGATCTAAATAGGTATCCTGTACTTCCAATGGGACAGTGGAAGGGATTAAAATTACTGTACCCCTCTTATGTCCCCTCGGATGAGAAGAGGCTACTACTTTATATCTACCCCCAGTGTAATTTTGAATGCTCAAGGGAAGAAAGGTGAGATTCCTGTAAGAAATGTAAATTCGCTTTCTGTTTTCCCCAAATGCTGCATTATCTTATATCGCTTAACAGGGGAATGCAAACCATTCACATTTTGAAAAAAGATTTTTACCGAAACATTAATCATTGGCACACGGAGAAAGTGTTATCTTAAGTAGGCTAGAACATTGACCGGTCTCCAGAGAGCTTGAAAGGTTAAAAAGTATGCCTTTACTGGTGTCCCCCTTCCCTCTGGTGGTCCTATATGACCATACACAGCAATCCCAGAGAGAGAGGGGAGACATCCATGTGAACTGCCCCTTGGACCCCGAGCCGTCCAACCATTACAGGGGTATAGAATCTACAAACTGAATTTGTGTCACCATCCATTTTCAAAGTTAACAAAACTATTAAACTTAACCAACTAATTACCGTCAATAACTGTTGAGCAGTAACCTGTCTCTTAACAGAGAGAACTATATACATGCGGTCTTCCATTTGTGTGGGAGAAAAAAAAATCATCTCCCACCAAGGTCCCAGGGCCTAGGATCCCCTTTGCCTTAGGAAAGTGGGTCACCACCCACCAAAAGGTGGGTATAGACCCATCCGAGAGGGGACACCCCCTCTGGGAGCAGTCTCAAAAACTACAGAAACTGCTCCTGTATTGGTTGGGAGCTAGACTCTAATTGGTAAAATAGTACCCAATTCCAATTTATCCTAGGGGGAAGCATCTTCCACCCCACCATACCGTGTAGCCCAATAATGGACTGGATAACAACCCCTGAGGGAGCATAGCAATATCCAAGGGGTTCTGGGGACACATTCCTGTCTAAAAGTAGGAAACTTAATGTGATGGGGAAGAGAGAGGGACCACAGAGATCCTCTAGGGGGAAACTAGCGAACTTGTCCCTCTTATTCAGACCTATAAGGTTTTAAGATCTTTTACTACTTGTCCTCCCCTATAGTACCAACAGCTACAGACTGATCAGGGCGAAGTTGTTTTATTACCAAAGAGGGTTTAATTGGGAGCTGGAGGTGTCATGGAAATCCAGCCTTATTTATGAACCCCAGCAAGTGACAACAAGGTCTGGGAGCTGAATATCCCCTCTGACCAGAGCAGAGATAGCTTATTATGCCATTGGCTCCCTCCCGTGGCAGAAAATACTGTTACTGCTACGAGGTCGGGTCAGTAAGCACCCCCCTCAACCACCCCAACAACAAAATCTGTCCACCATTTTAAAACCAAACAAACCCCCTGATGTCAGGAAGGTACTGAATGGGGGTTGGGTGGGGGAAAGGGGAGGCAAGGCCATCTGTTACCCATTCCGCTTCACAAACGGTCCCTCCCTTGGGAATCATAAAAGAGAATATATAATTATAACTTGTGTCCTTATGTGCCCCACATGGGCCGTGAGTCCTAAAATCCATAGTCTGTCTTTCAAAAACTGTACTCTCCCACAGCCCCACTATGGGAGAAAGAGGCATGTAACGACCATCACTGGTAGCAGCCCTCGTAGACACCCTGGAGTAGACTGAAGTTGTAATCTATAATGTTCGTTGACAGGGCATGCCAGAGTATTCGGACTGCAAGGTGTAGAACTGTCTCCTTCGGGATAAAAAGGCGCGTGGGGAAGACAGCCTGCCAGATCACAGTGAGGAAGAGGGACAGACATGTGCTCCCGAGGCCCCAACAAACAGCCAAGTATTTATTAGAGGCTAGTCTGTTAATAGTAATATTATGGTGAAGCCTACACTGGAGCAATAGCCCTCCCTCAACCCCTCTCACAACACTGTGACCGACCCCTCCCATTCCCCCCTGCACCCCCCCAATCAGCCTGCCAGTATCTGATGTGGAGTTCTGGTCCTACTCTGCTTGTAGGGTAGGATTTCGAAGTGATCGAACTCTATCCAGGATCTTCTGTAGGTGTTGATCTCCAATATCAGCTCGAGATTTATCTTGGGAGCCATTTCTGGAAGGTATGGTTGAGGCCCTTATTGGCAGTTTGGGGTCATTTTCTGATAAAATCCCTCATTGGAGCAGATCCAATCTGGCCTCCGCTGCGGCTATGTCTATGTTGTAGATCCATTATGGAATTGGACTACCAATTTGGCTGGACAGGGGGTGCAGAATCTCAAATTCTTAGCTCTGAGGGAAGGGAATAGTGGGGAATATTGCCATCTCATACGCTGAGTAGCTGGGGTGTAGTCGTTATCAAATATGATGCATTGCTCTCCCCACATCACCTTCTGTTTGCGCCAGGTTTTTAACAGTAGCTGATCTTTCTGATAGAAGCTAACGAAGCGCATGACAAATTATCTTGGTCGTGCATTGGGTTTAGACAGGCGACGGCCCAGTGCCCCATGTGCTCTTTCTATGTCTACCTGGAAGTCCGGGCACAACTCTAGGACTCGGTGCAACAAGTAATCAGCAAACACTACTGAATTGTTCTCCTCCTCCTCGCCTCTCCCTCGGGATAACATATACCCTTATGTTCTTTTGCCATCCCAGATTCTCCATATTCTCTAGCCTCAAGGATGTATATAGTTTGTTCCTCAGCTAGTTTGTGTACCGTTCGCTCTAGGACCGAGATTTTGTTTGTGTTGTCTGTTATTTGTACTTCTGCCTCTGTGGCCCTTGACTGCAACTTGGTGATGTCTGTACGGATTCCTTTTTAAAGTGTCCCTCATTTCTGTGCGGAACTCCAAAATCGCTGACAGGACTGCCTCAGAGTGTGACATTTTTGCATTTGTTTCTTTTTATCTCATTTCCCCTGTTCACTATCAGATAAAGGAGGAATTGGTAAGGTGGCATCGGAGCTCTGTAGGCCGTTCTCCTCGTCATCAGGTAAGTCTCTCAGCGACTGATAGCGGTTGCGATCGTGGCGTGCCATATCCCAGAGGTACGTCTTAAATGTAGCTTTATTTTGGTTTAGTTCTCTTCCCCAATCTGTCAACGTTTGAAATAGCAAGTATTATTGCTGGATGGCAGAGGTTTTGGGGAAGAAAAGTCTGAAATGGCTATGGTGAGGCGAGAGCTCGATTCCTCCGTGTCTTCACAGCGCCATGTCCCCTGGGATAGGATTTCTTCTAGAACCAGAAGAAGAAGGTGTGGGGAGTAAGACGACTGAGGAGGGGGTTTTCAAGGTTTTTGTAGAAACTCCATCAAGTGACCGGCAGATATTAGCTGGAGCATCCAAGCGTCTGTTGTTATCCTCTCCCAACTCTTGATGGGAGGAGAATCTCCCCCCCACTGGTTCCTCTGGGATGGCCAGAGGCAGAGGGAGAGGCAGGGAGTCAGGAGGTGGAGGGCAGCACAGCAGCCGGGGCTCCCGCGTTTTTTTTGCTAGGGGGAGCCTTGGATGCTGGAGGGGCCCAATGTTTGTTGTTGCGCTTTCCTTGGTTGGGTTTTGGTGACGAAAAGGACACTGCTGACCTTGAGGGGGCCTGTACAAAGTCTGGATAGACTTTAGTGCAGTGCCCTTCTCCTGCAGTTCGGTTATGATGTCCTTGACATCACCCCCGAACAGCACTGAACCCCTGAAGGAAGCATCCTGTATAGCAGTCTGCACTTCAGGGATCAATCCTGACACACGAAGCCAGGCATATCAGCGTAGGCCTATAGCGAAAGCCGAGCTCCTGCCAGCTGTGTCCACTGCATCGTAGGTGGCATGGAGCATGTGCCTGCAGGCTGAACGAGCGGACCGGACAAGGTCTCCCAGCTCCTATTTAGTCTGTGAATCAGGAAGAGA
Organism: Neoceratodus forsteri; assembly: GCA_016271365.2. Taxonomy (NCBI): domain Eukaryota; kingdom Metazoa; phylum Chordata; order Ceratodontiformes; family Ceratodontidae; genus Neoceratodus; species Neoceratodus forsteri. Next base: position 7,817,617 of record JADMNL010000026.1, read on the forward strand.
GTCCAGCTTAATTTCTACCTGGCTAAGAACCGACTTCTGGAAGTCCCCCATGTGGCCGACGTAGTTGAGGGCCCTGATGCCTAGGGTTGAAGAGGCGTAGATCTTTTTCCTGTACTGGTCCAGAAGTTGGGATTCTTTGTCAGATGGGGACGAGCTCAGGTGTTTGGGATTGGTGGAGCGGCCGTAGGCGGCGCTGATCACAACCAAGTCCGCCTTGGGGTGGAGACTGAGAAAGTCCTTACCCTCTGGAGCCTCATATAGCCTGTTCACCTTCCTCGGGAGGGGGCTAGCATGGATGGTTGTTTCCAAATGGTGGAAACAAAATCCACATGAGGCTCTATCCAGGCTGGAATCAGCATGGAAGCGGTCTCCAGCAGATCCAAGTGAGCAGCGAGCTTCTTACGCTGTGGATCTGGCTCCACTGATTGCCACTGGCATGTCTCCTGGATCTTTCTCAACAGCTCCAGAAAAGAAAGATCCTCTGGAGGGGACTTCAGAGGGTTCCTCGGTCCTGGGTTTTCTGGAGTACGGGGCTTGTCTCCAGGTTCCGAGTGATTCGAATCGGTATCCAAGTCTGATGGATCTGAGTTAGAAGAAGACGGCTCCTCCCTAGGTGGAAGAGGAATGACCCCTCTGGGGACCACCCACGGGTGCGTATCCTCTCTGATCCGGGAGCAAGATGGATCTCCTCTGGTGTTGGGTAAGAGGGGAGAGGTCTCTGACGTAGGGGGTCCGGCGTCGGAACACAACTCTCGATCTCCCTGGTGAGCTGAGCCTAGGCTTAGGCCCACCAGGAGGCCAAGACCTCCTTCAGGTCTGCCAGCGGCTGAGAAGGTGGGGGGCTCGGATACAGGTAGTTGGAGTACCTGTAATAGGACTATCCATAACCTGGCATCGGGTACTGTGGTGTTGGGTACCCTGGCCCAAGGGGCTCTGACGGAGCGGCAGGAACTGGCGTGGGTCCTGCTGGCAGACCAGATGCGGGAATTGTCAGTCCAGAGGGCGTCGGGCCCGGCGGAAGAGCAGGTCCTCTGTCAGGCAAGGGTATGCCGGAGGGCAACGCTAGGTTGGCCGGCATCGGGGGGGCACCCCTGATGGCAGCATCCCTGGGTCCTCAGCCGCAGCCGGGGAAAGAGGTTCAGAATCCCTTGGGGGGGGGAGGCCGAGGGGACCTCAGAGGGCAATGTGTCCATCCGTTGCAGGGAACCTGGGAAGTCAGGCGTGACAATCGGGTCTGATGCAGGCAAATCTGCTGGGTGGTCGTCCCTTGTAGATCAGTTAAGATATATTTTACATCCCCTCCAAAGAGGACAAACTCCCTAAAAGGGGCGTCCATAATGGCGGTCTGCACTCGGGGGGCAAGACCTGAGATTCTGAGCCAGGCATGTCGACGCAGGCCAATGGCGAAAGCTGAGCTTCAGCCAGCCAAATCCACCGCATCATAGGTGGTGTGGAGCAAGTGTCTGCAGGTGGACCTGGCTGAATGGACGAGATTGTCTAGTTCTTGTTTGGTTGAGGAATCTGATAAGGAGTCTGTTTTGGAGGATAACTGACCCAAGATAGATTTCTGGTAATCCCCCATGTGAGCCACGTAATTAAGAGCTCTCATGCCGAGAGTGGAGGATGAAAAGAGCTTCTTGCCAGACTGGTCCATAACCTTAGACTCTCAGTCCGGGGGAGTGGAGCTAAGGTGCTTCGGGTTCGTAGACCTGTCGCGGGTGGCGTTAATGACCACCGAATCCATCTTAGGCTGGAGGCTTAGAAAGTCTTTCCCTTCCGGTGACTGGTACAGCCTGTCCACCTTGTGCACCACAGTGACCAAGGAGGAAGGCTGCTTCCAAATGGTCATGACTAAATCTTCATGTGGCTCGATCCATGGAGGGATGAGCGTGGGAGAGGCTTCGACTAGGTCCAAGTGCTCTGCCAACCTCTGACATTGGATATCCTGCTCCACCATCTTCCACTCATAAGCTTCCTGCATTTTCTTTAACAACTCCAGAAAGGAAGGATCCTCCGGAGGGGACTTGGGGGAATCCTTTGCTTTAGGCATTTCTGGAGTGTGTCGAACCTCCCCAGGATCTGAAGGGTAGTAATCCTCTTCAGAGTCTAACAACTTGTGTGAACTGGAAAAGTGCACAGAAGGGAGAGGAAGGTCCACAGACTTGGAAGCGTTCCGGGGTCTAATACACTCCCTGGGACATGCACCTGCCGAAGGCCCTGATCCAGGCTCAAGGACTGGAGGCAGCTCAGCCGGCAGACATCTAGGGGCCAGTGAAGGACCCGGCACTGGCTGACATTTGTCTAGCTCTGACACCAGCTGAGACTTGGCCTCAGCCCACCCAGTGGGAAGGACCACTTTGAGGTCCACCTGAGGGGGAGGTGGAGGCAGCAGGGGGTAATCCCGGTAGCCACAGCACGACGGTGAGTAACCCAGACCAGGATAGACTGGTGGCGGGTACTGCGGTGCCAGATAACCCACTGTTGGCAAATGCAGCATCGGGTGACCAGACAGTCCCACCGGGGGCGACAGGATAGGTGTTGGCCCAGGAGGTGGAAGAGATGACGTGGAAGGAGGGACTGGCAAATTTGCCCCAGTTGGCTCCAATGAACGACCCGCGGGCCGACCGTCAGGTCAGTCAGAAGGATCGGTTGGGGGGAGGGGGAGATGACCTCTGACGGCAGAGGTGTTTCTGGTTCCTGATCCCCCTTGGGGAATGAGCAGCTGACTCCAAAGGAGGAGGAGACGAAGCAACTTCCGACGGCAGCTGGTCTATCATCAGCTGTGGCGATGTTCTAATATTGGGCGCGGTCTCAGGACCCGAAGGATTGCTGGCTGGGTGCACATCAGAAGGGCCGGTGACGGCTTATCAACCATGTCCGGGCGGAAAATGGCAGCGCCGGAGCCCGACTTACCAGACCCACCCGCATCGCTGGGCTATGAAGCATGACCCTGAGTGGGGGGGAGGCCTCCTTTGCCCCGAAGCTCCTGTCGGGCTTGGCTGTGAGTCCGATGGGGGGGAACGCGCGCTTGGACACCACCAAGGCAGCCGTCGGAGAACGATCCCCCGGAGGGGCAGTTATCTGCAGAACCGCAATTCCAGCTGGAGTCAACAGGGCTGTGGAAGAGGAGTCCCAGTCCCTGTGCTTCTCCTTGTCCCACTTCTTTTTGTGGTGCCCTTCAGGACAGTCCAATGCCTGCCTAAGTTTCTTCAATTCTTTTTCCATGGAGGCCATTTTCTTTTTAACATATGGGCTTCCAGGGCCTGCTGCCTTCTCTTGCGGGTGGTAGAATTGAACTTCTGGCAGTGGTCGCACTCTGCCATGTAGTGGTCTGGGCCTAGGCAGAAGAGGCACAAGGAATGGCCATCCTTATGCAGTAGTTGGGATCCGCATGAGTCGCACTTATTTTTATACATTTCAGAGGGCGTCGGGGACGACATGCACAGTCAGTAAAACGAACTTGTTAAAGCAAGAAAAACACTTTACTGCAATATTTTAATGAAAAGGGAGCAATACTCATCCAAGATGGCGATGCAAGTGCTGATCTTCGTGAGGCTGACCTGTATGGAGCCGTTAGTGGGGAAAGAACTGGAGTACGAGGACTTTTATCTGACGCACACTGATATTGGTCAGCTGAAGTGGGGCGGTCCCTGCCAGAGACTGCTAGCTAGAAGATTCTTCCATGGGGTCCTGGCACCTGCCGGCTTAGTCCTACTGGTTAGTACCTAGTGCAAGAGCTCTCTCGAAGTAAGATCTTACCGCAACAGTAAATCTTCGAGACAGGCTCTTGCAGCAGGTATTCACCAACAGGACTAAGCCGTCAGGCGTCAGGACCCCACGGAAAGTACAGTTACGTAAGAACTTATCATAACAGTAGATCTTCGAGAGAAGCTCTTGCAGCAGGTAACAATTAGGACTGATGCCACCATGGAGGCCATCTTTTTTTTTAAGGATATGGGCTTCCAGGGACTGCTGCCGACCTCTACGGGTGGCTGAACTGAATTTTGGGCAGTGGTCGCACTCTTCGGTGGTGGTCAAGGCCTAGGCAGAAGAGGCACAGGGAATGGCCGTCCTTATGCTGAAGCAGAGTTCCACACGAGTTGCACTTATTTTTATGCAATTCAGACGGCGATGAGGACAACATGCACAGCCGTCGAAAGTAACCAGATAAGTCAGAAAATGTTTTTTAAATTTGAAAGATTAGGAAAAAAGGAGTGAGTACTCATCCAAAATGGCAATGCTAGTAGTGCTGTTCTTCTGTGAGGCGACTGTCTGGAGCCGACTGCCGGAATGAACTTAAGGGCGGTCTGGAAGATTTTCCTGTAGGGTCCTGACACCTTAGTCCTATTGATGAATACCCACAAAAAAGCGAACTCTAAGTAAGATCAGATCTTCGAGAGGCCTTTTGCAGGTATTCAAACAGTAGGACTAAGCCGCCAGGTGTCAGGACTTCATGGAAAAATCTTCTAGCCAGCAGTCTCTGGCGGGATCACCCCCAACATCACCTGACTGATGTCAGGACACGTCAGTATAAAGGGGTGGTCCCACGCCTGCCTTTCAGTTCTCCCGCCGGAGGCCAACAGGGCATGACAGAAGAAGAGGAGATGCCCCTTTAGAAAAGAAAAAATTCTGGGACGGAGGGAGGGAGGAAAAGCAGTCCCTACTGCAAGAGCCTCTCTCAAAGATCTACTGTTATGGTTAAGTTCTTACGTAACTGTACTATCTTACTTCGAGAGGGCTCTTGCAATAGGTATTCACCAGTAAGACTGAATCACAAGCAGTATGAAGCAAAGGCAAGTCCAAGGAGAAGAAAGTTGTCCATCCACAGAAAAAACTGGCTAAAGGAAGGGGTCCCTGTAGGACCGCCAAACTGAACCCCACCCTGCGTCGAGAGGCAACGTCAAAGCTGTAATGCTTGGTAAAGGTGTGGACAGAAGTCCAGGTAGCGGCTACGCAAATTTCTGCAGCTTAAACATTCCTGAAACAAGCAGCAGAGGCAGCCACACCTCTGGTGAAATGCCTCTTCACCTGACTGAAGAGTTTTGTGGTACTTCTTGTAACAGAAGATAATGCAATTTGCCAACCACTTAGAGAGGTATTGCTTGGAAAGGGCAGTGCCTTCTCTCTGAGGAGCAAAGGAAACAAAAAGCTGGTCTGTTTTCCTGCAGTCCTTAGTTCTAGGAGTATAACATCTCAAGATCCTGTGGACATCAAGAGTATGCAATAGATATTCTCCCTGATTGGAGTGCTCCAGGAAAAAATACTGGGAGCTCAATAGACTGGTTCAAGGTAAATTCAGCTACCACCTTGGGCAGAAATTTAGGGTTGGTAGACATGGACACACGATCCCCGTGAAAAATCAAGTATGGGATTTTGCACAAGGGCCTGAAGCTCAGAAATCCTCCGAGCTGATGTAATGGCCACAAGGCAGTGTCTTCCAAAAGAAGAAACATGCATCTGCTGACGGCTCAAAGGGCAGCAGCGTGAGCTTTTCCAGAATAAAACCAAGATCCCAGGGGGAGCAGAACTGCAGATGGGTGGCTTCAAATGAAGGACCCCTCTGAGGAATGTCTTGGAGACTTTCAATTGAGCAACTGACTTGTCTTCCACCGGGAGAAGGTAGACCGAGATGGCCAAGTGCACTTCTAGCAAAGAGTAGCTGAGACCCAAGTCATAAAGGTACCTCAGATAATCCAGAATCCTCGTTACGGGGCAGGAAAAGGGTTCCAGATCCTTGGAACCCACCCAAATAGAAAATTGCTTCCACTTCATGGCACAAGTAGATCTCATGGAAGGCTTTCTAGCCTCCACCAGAATATCAGCTACCTTAGGAGAAATGCCTGTCTGTAGCAGTCAGGCATGCAGATGTAGGGATTTTAGAACGGGATGAACTAGGGTCCCCTGATCCTGGGCCAGCAGGTCCTGAGATATCGGAAAAGGAATAGGTGGCTCTTCGATAACTGTTGAAGTAGAGAGAACCAAACTTGTCTCGGCCAGAAGGGAGTGAAGAGAATCATGCACGCCCCCTCTGCCTGGATCTTGTTCAGGACTCTCGGGATCAAAGGTATTGGAAGGAAGGCATAACTTAATCTGTCCCTCCAACACAGAGACAGCGCATCTGGCCAGAAAACATTGTGCCCTGAAGCGAGTGAGCAAAAGGTGGGAAGCTTGACGTGGGCGGCAAACAGATCTATCTGTGGCATGCCCCAATTTGCGAACATGCTGTCTACCACCTCCTGCTTCATTTCCCACTCGTGAGCTCTGGCTGATGAGCAGCTGAGAGTATCGACCAGAGTGTTTTGGACTCCTGGAACGTGACCCGCTGTCAAATGCAGATCGTGCTGTGAGGTCCAGTACCACACCCTCATCGCCTCCCGGCACAGGAGGTAGAAGCGAGTCCCCCATTGTTTGTTGAGGTACCAGACTATGCACGTTGTCTGACTGTACTGGGAAGAATGAGGGGTGTAGGGCCTGGAGTGCGTACAGGCCTGCTCTCAGAGTACGCTGACGTGCAACTGTAGCTCGATGCGGGACCAGCTCCCCCCCACCCTGCTCTGGAGGCATCCATTGTCAGGGTTTGGGACGGATTGGCAGGGCAAAAGGGAACTCCCTGGAAACAACCACCAGCTGAGATCCTTCACCATCAGATCTGATACGAGAAAGTACAGTTACGTAGGAACTTACCGTAACAGTAGATCTTCAAGAGAGGTTTCTTCAGTAGGTCATTACACATAGGACTGGCACCACCTGGTGTCAGGCCGCACGGCAGACTTTTCTAGCAATCTCTGACGGGGGTGACTGCCTACGCGGCGTCACGTGACCAACATCAGTGTGACTGTATATAGTGGGCGGTCCCCACGCCCGCCCTTCAGCTCTCCCGCTGGAGCCAGGAAGAGGCCTGATAGCAGGAGTGAACAGGATTTGGAGTCCCTGTAAGAAACAAAATGAGGGGAGGGAAAAATACGACCTACCGAAGGAACCTCTCTCAAAGATCTACTGTTACGGTAAGTTCCTACGTAACTGTACTATCTTACTTCGAGAGGGTTCCTTCAGTAGGTCATTATAAACAGGACAGAGTTCAAAGCAGTCCCTCCAAAGAGAGACTGAGAGAAACCATGGAGGAAGAAAAAACAACTCCAACAGGAACAGTGAACCAGAATGGACCCAGCCTAGGATAGAAGGCCCTGTAAGATGGCTAGGCCGAAGCCAGCCCTCCGCCTAGAAGCAATGTCCAGACTGTAATGTTTGGTAAAGATATGGACAAAACTCCAAGTGGCTGCGACATTGATATCAGCCACAGAGACATTTCGCAGGAAGGCAGCAGAAGCAGCCATGCCCCTAGTAGAATGACCTCTGACGGGTCCCGGCAGAGGTTTTTCATACTTTTGGTAACTATACCTAATGCAGTTGCCTAGCCATTTGGAAAGGCCCTGCTTGGAAACCGGTTTACCCTTAGATCTGGGGGCAAAGGAAACAAAATGCTGATCACAGTTACGGAAATCCTTGGTCCGGTGAGTACAGCACCGAAGCATCCGATGGACGTCCATAGTGTGCAGGAGTGCCTCGCCTCTACTGGTGGGGGACAGAAAATAAACCGGAAGCTCTACTGATTGGTTCAGTGTGGCTTCTGACACCACCTTGGGAAGAAACTTAGGATTTGTCCTAAGGACCACCCGGTCCTTGTGGAAAATAAAGACTCTTTACAAACCAGAAGGTGAAGCTCCGAAATCCTTCAGGCTGACATAATAGCAACCAAAAATAACATCTTCCAGGAAAGGAAGTGCAAGTCACAGCTCATAGCCGGTTCAAATGGGGAAGGGTGAGCTTCTCTAACACAAAGTTCAAATCCCAAGGTGCAGTAGGGCTGCAGATGGGGGGGTTTCAGGTGGAGTATCCCTTTCAGAAAGGTTTTAGAGACTTCCAACTGAGCCATGGGTTTACCATCCACCAGCTCGTGGTACGCCGAGATTGCGGAAAGGTGAACCTTCAAAGAGGAATATGACAGACCAGAATCTGACAGATGAAGGATGTATTCCATAATTTGAGGGTCCAAAGAAAAAAAGAGGTTCCAACTCTTGGAAGTCACCCATATAGAAAACTGTTTCCACTTCATGGCATAAGTGGAACAAGTAGAGGGTTTTCTAGCCTCTATAAGGACTTGAGTGACTCGAAAGGAAACCCCGAAGTGAGAAATCGCTGTGTCTGCAGGAGCCAAGCATGAAGATGCAGTGTCCTGAGCCCTGGATGTACTAGACGACCTTGATCCTGGGTCAGGAGATCGTGGGTCAATGGAAGCGGACCCGGTGGTTCCCTGGATAACTGTTGTAACAGTGGAAACCAAATGTGTCTCGGCCAGAGAAGAGCGACGAGGATCATCCTCACCTTCTCTGCCTGAAGCTTGAGAAGGACCCTCTGGAGAATGGGAAACGGAGTGAAGGCGTACAAAAATGTCCCTATCTAGGAGAGAGACAGCACGTCGTGACAGAAAGCACCATGCCCTGGAATAAGCGAGCCAAAACTAGGAAGTTGTGCACTGAATTTGGAGGAGAACAGGTCGATTTCCAGTTGCCCTCATTTTAGGAAGAGTGACTCTGCAACTTCCTGAAGTAGTTCCCACTCATGAGCTAGGGTCCGAGACCTGCTGAGACTGTCCGCCAGGACACTGAGAATGCATGGAACATGCACGGCCGCAAGGGCCAGATTGTGCTGGACTGCCCAGTTCCACACCTGCATCGTCTCCCTGCACAGGGGGTACGATCGGGTTCCTCCTTGTTTCTTGAGGTACCAGACTACCGACATGTTGTCTGTTTGGACCAGTAGTGATCCCTTGGGAAAGAGGGTCTGAAGGCCTGTAAAGCGTACAAGACTACCCTAATTTCCAGAACACTGATGTGTAATGATTCTTCCAAGCCAGACCACTATCCTTGAGCTTGGTGCTCCCCATCCCACATCTGTAGTTAGCAATGCCGATGGAGCAGGGTTTCCGAAAAGGAAGACCTAAAAAAACATTGCAGGGGTCCATCCACCAAAGTAATTCTTTCTGAACCGCTGAGGAGACCAGGACTGGATGGCCCAGGTCATCCAGGAGTTGGTCCCACTGCACCTGCAAGAACCACTGAGGAGCTCTCGTATGGAGCCTCACTAGGGGAACGGTAGTGATGGAGGCTGCCATCAGGCCAAGAAGGCGGAGGATCTCCCGAGCCGGGATGGTCCTGGATGAAGCCACTCGGGCAGCCCGACGGATCAGGGTCTCCACCCTGTCTGGAGGGAGGAAGGCTCTGCACTAGACTGTATCCAAGACTGCCCCAATGAACTGTAGTCTCTGGGATGGGATCATGGATGACTTGGGGACATGGACAGTAATCCCTAGTCTGCCAAAGAGGTCCAAGGTGAAAGAGAGAGCCTCCAGTAAAGAGTCCCTAGACTCCCTATCTTAGGAAGGCCGTGAAGGAGTGGCGGCCTTGTCAGAAGGGGGCTTGGCTGGGTGATCACCTGAAGAGGTAAGCGGCTTAGCAGCCTTGTCCGGGCGAGTGTCGGTGGGACCGACGCCCCACTTATCGGACCTGCTCTGACCGGAAGGCCGCAGAGGATGAGCGGCCTTAACGGGAATGGTGGCCTCCCTTTCCCCGGAGGCTCCCGAAGGGCCCGAGCCCAACGGGGGTGACGCCTTCTTGGTAACCACCAAGACAGCTGTCGAGGAGTGACCTCTGGAGGGGGATGTTACCTGGAGGGCTGCGACTCCAGCCGAAGTTGCGGCTGCTGTGGAAGACTACTCCCACTCCCAGTGCTTCTCCTTGTCACGCTTGTGGCCTTCATGGGAAGTGGACGCCTGCCTAAGCTTCTTTAACTCTTTTTCCATGGAGTCCCTTTTCTTCTTGAGGAGATGGGCTTCCAGGGACTGCTGCCTTCTCTTGCCGGGTATCCGAGTTGAACTTCTGGCAGTGCTGGCACTTCTCCACGGGGTGGTCAGGGCCTAGACAGAAGAGGCACAAGGAGTGGTAGTCCTTGTGTGGAAGCTGGGAACCACATGAGTTGCACTTGTTTTTATGCGGTTCGGAGGGTGTCGGGGACGACATACACAGCAGATGTTGATGAGAAAAAAGGTTGAAAAAGTTGTAAACTTTAGGACTGAATGAACGGACTAGCACTGTTCTACTGTGAGGAACTTTCGCAAGCTGACAGTGGGAAAGAACTGGAAGGTGGGCGTGGGGGACCGTCCCATTATACCGACATCGTATGATGCCGGTCACCTGACGTGGTGGGTGGTGCCCCGCCAGAGACTGCTAGCTAGAAATGTTTCCGTGGGGTCCCAATGCCTAGCGACTTAGTCCTATATGTGAATACCTACCGCAAGAGCCCTCTCGAAGTAAGATCTGGCAATCTGCCGACGGGCCCTAGTAAACCAGATGGCGACTAAGGAAGGTCCGGCGTCTGAGGCTCCAGAGAGAGAGAAGCACCCACTACGGCAGAGGCGTCCCCTGGTCCTCATCCCCTGCAGGAGAGGGAGGGACCGTCCCTGTGAGGACAGGGGGATGGAGGAAGAATCGTCGGCAGTCAGGGATAACTTCAAACTTCAGAGCCTGACCGGGAGATTGAGGGCTGGGCATTCGTCTGAAGGTCCGACGGATGACTTAGCAGCCCCATCCATGCAGGAACCAGCAGCGCCAGAGCCCGACTTACTGAACCTACTCGCATCAAGAGACCAGATAGAAACAGTGGGCGTAAGAGAAGTGGAGGCGCCCGCCGTGGGGCTGACGCGCCCAGGCACCGGAGATTGTTCTTCTGGAGAGGAAGTTACCTGCAAGGCTGCAACTCCAGCTGGAGTCGGCACGGCTGTGGATGAAACGTCTCAGTCCTGGTTTCTCCTGGTCCCTTATCTTTCTGTGGTGACCCTCAAGAGAAGGCTATGCCTGCCGGAGTTCTCAATTCCTTTCCATTGAAGACCATTTTCTGTTTAAGAATGTGGGCTTCCAGGGACTGCTTCCTTAGTTCTTGTGTAGCCAAATTGAATTTTGGGCAGTGATCGCACTCCACGCGGTGGTCTGAGCCCAGAGAAGAGGGGCAAAGGGAGTGTCTGTCCTTGTGGAGAAGCTGGGTTCCACACGAGTCACACTTGTTCTTATGCAAGTATGAGGGCAACAGACATGCACAGCAGAGATAATGATTTAAGAGAAAATATACCAAATTTAGAGTGGAAGAAAGGAGCAAATACTCATCCAGTAAGGTGATGCTAGCAGCGCTGTTCTTTCACAAAGACTGACTCTACGAGCCGATGACATGAAAGAAAACTAGAAGGATGGCATGGGATCGCCCCTTTATACTGACGCGTCCTGATGTCGGTCAGGTGACATCAGGGGCGGTCCCGCCAGCGACTGCCAGCTAGAAGATTTTTCTGTGGGGTCCCGACGCCTGGTGGCTTAGTTCCACTGGTGAATACCTACTGCAAGAGCCCACTCAAAGTAAGATCACCAGAATATGCAAGTAAGCATCCTGCATGTCCAGGGCGCGTAACCAATGGGCCTCTTGAAGTGGTAGGAGGCCCTGTAGGATCAGCATTCTGAATCTCTTGTACTCTAACAGATTGAGCCTGCTGAGGTCGAGAATGTGTCTGAGGTCACCCGTCTTTTTTGGAACCAGAAAGAAGTGGGAGTAAACCCCCCCCCCCCCTTGACGAAGGGGGACTGGCTCTATGGCCGCCTTTTGCAGTACAGCCCAAATTTCCCCTCTCATTAGAATAATCTGGTGGGGAGAGTAGGACGAGCAACCCAGTGGAAATTCAGGAGGGGTTTCAAGAAACTCCGGCGTGCTCATGTGGTAAAGAGTTACAGGACCTATGCATTGGAGATTACGCCTCTCCATTCCTGCACATGGAGGGCGAAACCCCCCACCGGCTCCTTGCTCTGAGGCCAAGGAGGGGGTTTGAGTCAGGAGGTGGCAGGACCGGTAGGGGGAGGGCCCCAAGATAGTATGTGGGACCTTGAGGCCAGAGGGGAAGAAAAGGAAGTACCCATGGCCCTTCTCTTGCCCCAAAGATTCTGGGCTTGCTCTGCCTGCCTTCTGGTCTGCCACCAAAAGGGCCGCTTCCTTTGCACGCCCGATCGGTACAGTGACCTAATCGATCTCAGGGCCTGGACTCTGTCCTGTAGGCCTATGATGTCCTTTGTATCTCCCCCAAAAAGGACAGAGTCTTGTAAGGGGGCATTCTGAATCGCAGTCTGGACATCACTGGAGTCCAGAAATGCATAGCCAAGCATGCTGCTGAAGGGAGACAGAGGTCACTGAGGTACGAGCCACTGCATCGACCGAGTCATAGGTGGCCCATAGGGCATGCCTGCAGGAGATCTTGGACAGGCACAAGTCCTTGACAAGGTCCTCCTTGAGGTCCGAGGGATCCATGGATTAGATTTGGGCCTACAGCTTGGCTAGGGTCGCCTTTTGAAAGGCTGTCGTGTGGGCTACATAACTGGGGGGAAATGCAGTGCATATGTAGCTGAAGAGTACACCTCTTTGCCATATTGGTCAATCTGCAGAGACTCCCTGTCCAGAGAGGAGATGCTCACGTACTTTGGGGCAGCTGAGCGATCATGAGCCGCAGTAATGACAACTGAGTCAGCCTTTGGGTGTGAATCTCGAAAGGGAGGACCCTCAGGAGCCCGGTAAATCCTGTCAGCCTTTTTTCAGGACCACCAGGATAACGTGTGGCAGTTGCAAGATCGTGGTGGTGAGGTTTTCATTGGGCACTATCCAGAGAGGATCTGGAATTGGGGAGAAAGACTCCTGGTGTTCGGCAAGTCTTTTCCTCATGAGTCCTGTTCCTCAGTCTCCCAACTGTAAAATTCCTGATTGGACCTCAACAGGTCCAAAAAGGAAAGGTGCTCAGAAGGGGACTTAGGAGAGACCTTACCTTTAGAGACTGGAGACTGTTGAGAGAAATCCTCCAAGGAATTCTCCAGAGTCTCGGTTGTAGTTCATCCATGGGCCCGAAATCTGGAAGATGGACCCCCTGGAGGTAGCCCCCGAAAGATGAACAGTGGAGCGAACAGAGCTAACTGGAGACAAGGACAGGGGGGTATGGTAGGGTAGGGTAGGAGCCTGTGTTGGGAGATGGCTCTCCAGGTCCGAAACCAGCTCAGTCCTGGCCTCCTTCCACCTGCACTGGATCATAGACTGAACTCCTGAGGCAGAGAGGGCGGGCTAAGAGGCACACAGATAGGATAATGATACCCATGGACTCCTAAGCCCTGATGAAGATACACTTGATAGAGGGGGTATCCTAGATAGTGATGTCCCGAGAAGACTGTGGAAAATCAGGAGGCAGACCGACTGAAGGAAGGTCCAGTGGAAACCTGTGAGGGCAGCTTGGGACGTTAAGAGGCCTAGAAGCCCGGTGTAATTTCTGTATGTCAGGGTACCCAACGTTGGGGGTACCAACGCGAATCCTGACGTGTAGATGGAAGGCAGGGTGGGCACTGTAAAAAGTCATTTGGACCACTTACGTTGGGGCTGGTTCCGCCAGGCCCAGCACTGGGGGCTGGATGGAGAGATTTGCCAACAGAGCCGGTCCGGCAGAGAACAGGCGTCACGACAGGACGAAAGGGCTCTGGCACAGGGTTGGACCCTGGCAGAGGAACTGGTATTGGAGCATGCCCAAAAGACTGATGGGGGGGAGGTCCGGCACTGGGGCCAGCTGAAAGGGTCACAGTGGAGGGACCCACTCCTCTTCGGGGGCGCCAAGGGAAGGGGATCAGACGAAGGGCCCTGAGGAACCTTCAGCATGGGACAACTGAGGGGCCTCAGCCCCACATCCCCCTCCCGACAGGGACTGACGGCTGGTGTAAGGACCACTTCTAGCTGTCCCATCGCTCTCTTCCCAACCCGGGGTGGCAGAGGGAAGACTCTTCTTGGATCTCAGCTGGATGTCTGGTAATTCAGCAGAGGCCACTGACAGGTGAGCATAGTCCAGGCAGGCGCCAGAGGCAGCAAACTTACTGGACAAAGGGACCAAGCAGGCGAAGTAGGATCCCCCTGTCGGCTATATCAGTTGTGACCGGGCCCTGGAGGAGCTGACGGGTGGCTTACTGGTTGAGACTGGGAGCAGCACAGCGGACGGGCCTGGAGTGTCCCTGGTCGCTGCCTGGAAACATAAAATTTAACGGCAGATAAGGACCGCTTGGCCCACCTAGTCTGCCCATTTCCCTAACATATAAGCTGCAGATCCTAGTTAACCAACAGCCTACTTCCTCCTACCCTCCTCTAGAATTACCTTATGTCTGTCCCATGCATTCTTGAATTCCCTCCCAGTTTTTGACTCTACAACGTCCTCAGGAAGGCTGTTCCATGCATCTACAACCCTCTCTGTGAAGAAATACTTCCTCACATTACATCTGAGCTGTCCCCCCTCAATCTTCAAATTGTGCCTTGTTCTTGCACATCTTTTTCTGAAAGATGCTGCCCTCTTGGGCTTTGCTGATTCCCTTGATGTATTTGAAAGTTTCTATCATGTCCCCCCTCTCCCTCCTTTCCTACATCTTAAGCTCCTTTAGTCTTTCTTCATGTGTCTTCTGGTGCAGACCCTGCACCATTTTGGTTGCCCTCCTCTGGACAGCCTCCACCCTGTCTATATCTTTGTGGAGATAGGGTCTCCAGAACTGTACACTGTACTCCAGATGTGGTCTTACCAACTGTCTGTACAGAGGGCCAACAACTTCCTGTTTTACTGGTGATGACTCTCCCTATGCATCCCTGTATCTCCCCAGCCCTCCTTACTGCCTTCTCACATTGCTGGCCCACCTTTAGGTCACCTGATATGACTACCCCCAGGTCCCTTTCCAGTTTTGTTGTCAGTTATCTCACCCCCCATTGTGTACTCTTCCCCTGGGTTTTTGCTTCCCAGGTGCATCACTTTGCACTGAATCTAAGCTGCCATACATCTGACCATTCCTCCAACCTTGCCAAGTCCCTTTTCATTCTTTCCACCCCACCTTGCGTATTAACCTTGTTGCAGATCTTTGTGTCGTCTGCAAAGAGACATACTTTCCCTTCCAGTCCCTCTGCAATGTCACTTATAAAGACATTAAAAATGACCGCACCAGTACTGAACCCTGCGGTACCCCACTAGTAACCCTCCTTTCTTCACTGTGGACTCCATTTACTATTACCCGCTGTGTCCTGTTGTCCAGCCAGTGTTTTACCCAGGCTACCACCCTAGGACCCACTCCCAGGCTGGCTAATTTATTAATCTTTTGTGTGGGACCGTGTCAAATGCCTTGCTGAAGTCTAGGTAGGCCATGTTCACAGCCCCTCCCTGGTCTACTACTTTGGTCACCCAGTCAAAGAAATCAATTAGATTCGTCTGACATGACCTTCCTGCTGTGAATCCATGCTGCCCCACTGGCCTCTAGGTACTCAACAATTCTTTTCTTCAGAAGTGATTCCATCATTTTCCCTACCACAGAGGTCAAACGGACAGGTCTGTAGTTTCCTGCCTCTGTCTTGCTCCCACTTTTGTGAAGGGGAATCACATCCACCCTCTTCCAGTCCTCAGGTACACCATCCTCCCAAGATTTATTAAAAAGGGTAGTCAGTGGTGTTACTAGTTCTTCCCTTAGTTCTTTTAGAATTCTGGAGTGAATCTCATCAGACCCCATTGCTTTATCCACCTTTAGTTTTAAGAGTTCTTTCAGAACCCTTTCTTCTGTGAAAGGACTAATATCAACCCCCCTATCTAAAGTGTTTCTACTGATTAGATTAGGAACCTCCTCCTCTTTTGTGAATACTGAGCAGAAGTATTTGTTCACTATCTCTGCTTTTTCAATGTTGCTCTCTGCCCAACCACTTTCCTCTTTATTCAGTCTCAGTATCCCTGCCTTACTCTTTCTTTGCTCCCTAATGTACCTATAAAAGGTTTTATACCCCTTCTTAACCGGATTGGCTATCTTTTCTTCGGTTTGGGCCTTTGCTATTCTGACTGCCTTCCCCGCTTCCTTCTGCTTTAACTGGTACAGTTCTCGGTCCTGCTTTTCCTGTGTTTCCTTATACTTTCTGAATGCTGTCCTTTTCTCCCTTACCTTCCTCGCCACTCCTTTTAAGAACCATTGTTTTTTCTTTTGTTTTGATTTGTTTGCGTCACAAAGGCTTGTTGCCTCTGTGATGGTAGTTTTGATGTTTCCCCATTGTTGCTCCACCCCACCTTCTTGCCTGTTCGCTAATGCTTTTATGAAGCACTCTCCCATTTTGACAAAAATCAGCCCTCCTGAAGTCCAGCACCCTCACTTTTGTGTGGCTTGACTCTACAGCTAAGTTTATCGTGAACCACACTATTTGGTGGTCGCTTGTTTCCAGATGGTTGCCCACTTCAAGATCAGATATCCTCTCTCCAACCCCATTTGAAAGTACCAGGTATAAGATTGCTCCCTCCCGAGTGGGTTCCAAAACTAGCTGTCTGAGGCATGCCCCCTGTAGGGCATCGACAATGGCCCTGCTCTTGGATGTGGCTGCAGCAAAGGTGCTTCAGTTAACATCTGGCATATTCAGGTCCCCCATCAGCAATATCTCCCCTTTCTCTGCCATCCCAAGGATGCCTTCAATCATTTCCTTGTCTATTTCGTCTCCCTGAGATGGGGGTCTGTATACAAATCCTGTCCAGATTGTGGAGCCATTTCCAGTCTCCAGGGTGACCTGCAGTGCCTCCTCTCCTCTCTGTTTACCCTTTAGTTCTGTTGCTTTGATCCCTTCCCTTACATAGAGAGTCACTCCTCCTCCTCTTCTTCCCTCCCATAGATTGTGTACCCTGGTATGTTGACATCCATATCATGGTTCTCTGTGCACCAAGTTTCTGTGACTGCCACGATATCCAGGCATCCCTCTTCAATCAAGGCCACTATTTCGGGGAGCCTTTTACCTAGACTACAGGCATTGGTACTCATTACCCTCCATTTTTTAATGGCATTTCTTTTTGCCCCATCCCTGTCCTTACTGCCACTGTCGTCTTCTCCATTTACCCCTGCCCTTCTCCCTATCGACTGCTCTATCTTGGTGTTTACCTAACTAGCTACCCTGATTTTTTTTTGGTGGGGGGCTAGGATTTCCCTTCTACTTTTCAGTGCCTCCCCCCTTGGTTAGTTTAAATGCTTGCCAATGAAGCATTTAAACCTATGACCTAGGATCCTGGTTCCTCTCCTGATAGATGCAGACCATCGCGCCTGTATAGGCCTGCATCCCTCCAAGTGGAGCCCCAGTCCCCAATGAAGCCAAATCCCTGAGCTCTGCACCAGTTTTTCAACCAATCACTGAATCCCATGGTACAGAGTACCCAAGCCTCATCCATGCCATAGACAGGTAGCACTTCCGAGAAAGCTACCGTGTATGCTACTTGTCTAATGCCCCTCCCCAAATCCCGTTGCACTGCTCTGATCCCATTCTCAGCCAGGTCATACGTCCCTAGGTGGATAATGACATCCAGCTCCCTCCCCCTTGCAGCTGCTCCCACGATCCTGAGGATTCAGTTCCTGTACCTCCAAGCCATGGTGCCGGGCAGGCACCTTACCTCCCTTTCCCCTCCCTTCCCCAGTTCTACCCCCCCTAACAACTGAGTCCCCCACCAGGAGTCATTTACTTTTCCTGTGAGGTCCTGTGCCACCCTCCTGTGGGTCTCCACTGTGGAGGTTCCCAGCATCCTCCTTGGTCTCCACTGCGGGTTCCTCCATAAAGGAACCATGCTCCACCAGAGTGGTGAATGAATTGTGGAGAGGCACAACTGGAGAGCTATGGCTGCTTTCTCACTCTGTCTCAGAAGACAGAGACCACAAGCAACTCCTGTTATAAATCCACAGTTCAACTAGGCCCCTTTCAGGTCCTCCCCTTAACAGACACCTATTCACAGAGGTTAAGTAACAGGTCTGGTCACAAATGACTACAAATAGCTCCCAGCTACAGTTCTTCCCTAACAAATTAAAGTTAAAACTAAGAAAAGTGGACTGCCACTACAGGAGGTGGAGGAGAGGCTTTGCTGGTAGTAAGCATACCAGGATCCGGACAGTCTTTGTCCTCTTGGCACTCCTGCAAGTTTCTCTTTCTTCTACTTCTCTGAGGAAATGGATTCTCCAAGACACTCCATTTCTTTTGAGAGTGTCCATCCTAGATTTTAAAATATGGGCGTCCAGGGACTGCTGCCTTCTTTTGCAGGTTACCAGATTGAAGGACTGGCAGTATAGACAAGCTGTAGTATCGTGGTCCAGGCCTAGGCAGGGAAGACCTTCTGTGACCATCCTTGTGTGGAATTTGGCTTTAGATGGAGAAGAAAAGAAACCCAGATCGAAGAATCAGTAAAAGTATTAAGGTGATTAACTGGGCAGACTTACCACAAGATACCTTGCACAGGACAGCGGGAAAGAACTGGAAAGTAGGTGTAGGGACAGTCCACTATATAGGGTCACACTGACAGCCATATGACAGGTTGGTGTTCACCACCAGGCATTGCTGGAAAATTCTGCTGTGCAGTCCAGACACCAGGCGGCGCAGTCCTGTGTAATGACCTAGTGCAGGAACCCTCTTGAAGTAAGATCCATAGTTGTCTTGGCCAGAAGGGGGAGATGAGAATCATTCATGCTCTTGCCTCGAGTTTCATTAGTACTCCGAATCAATGGAAGTGGAGGAAAAGCGTACACGAACCTCCTCTTCCAGCACAGGGACAGCATGTCTCACTGGAAAACACCACACCCTGGAGCGAGCAGAAAACTGGTAGTTTTGCATTGGATGGGAAGGCAAACAGGTCTATTTGTAGCCTTCCCCACCTTCTGAAAATGTAGTCTACCACCGACTGTCCGAGTTCCCACTGGCGTGTGTGCAGCTGACAGGACGATCCACCTGGCACATGAACTGTTGTCAAATGAAGCTTGTGGTTGGCTGCCCAGTACCACTCATTGCTTCCTGACAGAGGGGACAAGAGCAGGTTCCACCCTGTTTGTGTACCAGACTACGCATGCCTGTCTGAAGTCAGAGTTGACCCAGTTGGATAATGCGTTGGAAAGCTTCTAGGGCTTTCAACACTGCCCTCTTAGAGCACACCAATATGAAAGGACAGTTCATTGTGGGACCAAGGACCCCGTGTCCTGTGGTTTCCCTGGTGCACTCCCTCTCCCAGGTTGTTAGGATCTGGGAGGGAATGCCTGAGCAGAATGGGATACCTTGGAAAGGTCCTGGTTCTGCCACCAAAAAAGGTCCAGAGACAGTCCAACCTGTGGTCCCACTGTAGTGGGGGTCCACTGAGAGACTCGTGTGCAGTCTCTGGCTAAGGGACTGAAGGGATGGCCCAGCCATGAGCCTAAGCAGCTGAAGGACTGACCTGACTGTATCCTCCAAGAGGCTACTAGGCATGCCTGTTGCTGCAATGTTGTCATCCTTTCCTGCGGCAAGGAAGGTCTT
This sequence comes from Neoceratodus forsteri, assembly GCA_016271365.2. Lineage (NCBI taxonomy): Eukaryota > Metazoa > Chordata > Ceratodontiformes > Ceratodontidae > Neoceratodus > Neoceratodus forsteri. Next base: position 7,837,039 of record JADMNL010000026.1, read on the forward strand.
GCCCTGGACTGTGTCCATTACTGCTCCAAATGAATTGGAGCCATTGGGTAGAGAAAAGGTGGGATTTGGCATAGCTAATGCCCACCCATTCGAAAATATCCAGGGTAAGGGCCAAAAAGCTGTTCAGAGTGTCTTGGAGCTGAAATCAGCCAATCATTGAGGTATGGCAATACTTATACCCCCTACCTGCGTAGAAAGGCTGCCAACACCGCTAGGCACTTCGTGCCCACTCTGGGTGCCAATTAAAGACCAAAGGGAAGAGCTCTGATTAGAAAATGCTCTCTTAAGAGGAATTTGCAGTGGGGCTGGAAAAAAAAATCTGGATATATAGATAGGCATTCTGCACATCCACAGCACACAGTCAATGACTTCTGTAATAAAGAAAGTAGGCTGGGGAGAGAAACATTCTGAATCTATTGTATTCCACAAGAGGTTTGAGAGAGCTTGGATCGAGAATGGGTCTGACATTGCCTGTCTTCTTGGGTACCAGGAAGAAGTGCGAATAGTACCCATTCCTGTGATGTTTTCATTTATTTTAGTCTTTGGTAACCGGGTAAGGCCCACTAGGCACAAGTGCCTGTTTTCAGGGGTGACCTGGGAGCACTGGGCAGTTAAGTGACTTGCTCAGAGTCACAGTATGCAAGTGGAGGTTGTGAGAATCAAACTCAGGTCTGGGCTGCTAGATGTACCAAGCTCGTTCTCAGCTCATTACTCTAACCACAAGACTATCCTGCCAGCCCAGTTTTGGGACTGGCTCTATTGTTGCCTCTTCAAACAGGGAGTTTCCTCTTACCAAAGATCGTGGTGATCTCAGAATTCTATTGTGTGGCCTCTTGCAGCACCCACGAGTCTGGTCATTTTCTCCCACTCCAGTAGTTGAAGGGAGAATCTTCCCCCTATTGGTTCCTCTGGACAGTGATCCAGTGGAGGTGTGAGGGTTATAGTCAGGACGCAGTGGGCAGGGAAAAGGCTGCAGCGCTCAAGGCCTTGAGAGATTTGAATTGGGGGGGGCCTACCAGCTGAAGGCACCAGACATTTGTTCTGGCACCTGTTTTGAGGCAGTCTTTGTTGAAGTCATCTCCGAAATGGCAGCTGTTTTTGTGGATGCTTGAATATAAACTGTACAGAGCATAAGGCTTTGTCCTTGTCCTGTAAGTCAGTGACAATATCCTTGACATCTCCTCAAACAGAACTGAGCCTCTAAAGAGGGCATCCTGTGTGGCTGTCTGGACTTCAGGTGCCAAGTCTAAGGTCCTAAGCCATGCATGGTGTTGGAGGCTAATGTCAGATGCCGAGCCTCTACCAGCAGCATCTACCACATCATAGATCTGCATGCAGACATGTTAAGAGCCAACAGACCTGACTAAATCTGCCATTTCTCCACTTAGGGTGGAGAATATCTTGGACTCCAGTTGTCCTAAGACTGAATTTTTGGTAGTGCCCCATTTGGGTAAAGTAGTTATGTAAGAACTTACCGTAACAGTAGATCTTTGAGAGAGGCTCTTGCAGTAGGTATTCACATACAGGACTAAGCCGCAAGGTGTCAGGACCCCATGGAAAAATTTCTAGCTAGCAGTCTCTGGCAGGGGGACCGCCTTGTCAGGTGACCGGCGTCATGCGACGTCAGTGTAAAGGGGAGGTCCCCCATGCCTGCCTTCCAGTTCTTTCCTGCCAAAGGCCAAAAGAGGCAAGACGAGAGAGAAGAGGATATTCCCCCCATGGAAATGAAGCAAAAAAACTCAGGGGGACGGAGGGCAATACCTAATGCAAGCGCCTCTCTCGAAGATCTACTGTTACATACTATCTTACTTTGAGAGGGCTCTTGCAATAGGTATCCACATATAGGACTGAATCCCAAGCAGTCTGGAACAAGGAAAAGCACTCGGGAGGAGGATTGTCATCCACAGCATGGAACTTCAGACTGAACGGGTCTCATGAAAGGACACCTTGTAGTACAGCCAACCTGAAGCCTGCTCTATGGCGAGAGGCAATGTCCAAACTGTAGTGTTTCGTAAAGGTATGGACGGAAGTCTAAGTTGCGGCTGCCACAGATGTCTGCCACCCACACATTCTTGAAACAAGCCAGAGAGGCAGCTACTCCCTCTGGTGGAGTGACCTCTGACTTGACCCGCAGGGTGGTCTTGTACTTGTCGTAACAGAAAGTGATACAGTGAGCCAACCATTTTGATAGGCATTGCCTTCTCTTTTGGGAGCAAGAGAGACAAAAAGCTGATCAGTTTTCCCGAGATCCTTAGTCTGAGTGGTGTAGTATCTCAGTATTCTGTGAACATCCAGAGTATGCAAGAGGTATTCCCCTTGATTGGAGTGTTGCGTAAAGAAAAGCATGTAGCTCAATGGATTGATTCAGCCACCCACCTTAGGGATGGTGTGTAAAGCCATACGTTCCTTGTGGAAAATCAAGCATGGGATTTTGCACATCAAGGTCTGAAGCTCGGAAATGCGCCGAAGCAGAAGTAATGGCCACTAAGAAGAGTGTCTTCCAAGAAGGGAACTTTAAATCTGCTGTAGCTGCCAGCTGAAGGGAGGCAGGGTAAGCTTCTCCAGAATAAAATTCAAGTCCCAAGGAGGGGCAGGAATGCGGATGGGGGGGCTCAAATGGAGAACCCCCTCTGAGGAAAGTCTTAGATACTTCCAACTGCGCAAAAGTCCTGTCTCCAAAGGGAATATGGTAGGCTGAGATAGCTGCCATGTGGACTTTCAACGAGGAACGGCTGAGACCCAGGATCGAAGAGGTGACGCATGTAGTCCAGGACTTTATTGACTGGGCACGAGAAAGGCTCGAAGTCTTTCAAGGTAGCCCAAATAGAAAATAGTTTCCACTTCATGGCATAGGTGGACCTGCTGGAAGGCTTTCTGGCCTCTACCAAGATGTCCACTATGAGAGGAGAAACTCTGAAGCGGACTTTTGCTACGTCTGCAGGAGCCACGCATGTAAATGAAGGGATCTGAAGCCTGGATGAACAAGGGTCCCCTGATCCTGGGTCAACAATTGTTGCGACAGAGGAAGAGGAACTGGAGGTTCCTCTGAAAACTGTTGCACAAGAGAGAACCAAACTTGTCTGGACCAGAAGGGAGCGATGAGAATCATTCACGCTCCCTCCGATCTGAGTTTGTTCAGGACCCTCGGAATTAAGGGAAGGCATAAACGAATCTGTCCCTCCAAGCAAGAGACAGCGTGTCCCGCCAAAAAATGTCTCGCCTTGGAGCAAGCGAGCAGGAGGCGGGAAGTTTTGCGTTTTGGGGAGATGCGAAGAGGTGCATCTGAGGTGTTCTCCATCGCTGAAAGATGTCGTTTTACGACTTCTTGATCCAATTCCCATTCGTGGGATCTGGCTAAGGACCGGCTGAGCTGGTCCGCCAGCGTGTTTTCCACTCCCGGAACGTGGACTGCAGTCAAGAAAGGATGATGCTGGGTTGCCCAAATCCACACACTCACCGCTTCCCAGCACAGAGAATAGGAAAGTGTTCCTCCCTGCTTGTTGAGATACCAGACTAGGCACGTTGTCTGACTGTATGAGGAGATGGGCGGGAAGGATAATGGGAGTGTAGAGCCTGAAGGGCATAAAGGACTGCTCTCAGTTACAGCACATTTATGTGCAGGTTTTGTTCGAACTTGGACCAGCTGCCCTGAGTCCTGCGAGACCTGAGATGGGCTCCACAGCCTTCTCCCGACGCATCTGTCATCAACGTCTGGGAGGGGGGTTCGGTATTGAAGTGAACTCCCACGCATAGGTTCTCCTGCACCATTGTAACATAGAAACATAGAATTTGACGGCAGATAAGGACCGCTTGGCCCACCCAGTCTGCCCATTTCCCTACCTACTGGATAAGCTGCAGATCCTAGTTAACCAGCAGCCTACTTCTTCTTACCCCCAACCCCCAGAATTGCCTTATGACTGTCCCATGCATGCTTGAATTCCACCACTGATTTTGACTCCACAACCTCCTCCGGAAGGCCGTTCCATGCATCCACAATGTGAAAAATACTTCCTTAAATTACCTCTGAGCTCTCCCCATCTTCAAATTGTGCCCTCTTGTTCTTGCACACCTCTTTTTTTGAAAGATGCTACCCTCTTGGACTTTGTTGATTCCCTTGAGGTACTTGAAAGTTTCTATCATGTCCCCCTTCTCCCTCCTTTCCTCGAGGCTATACATATTAAGCTCCTTAAGTCTCTCTTCATATGTCTTCCGGTGCAGACCCTGCACCATTTTAGTTGCCCTCCTCTGGACAGCTTCTATCCTGTCTATGTCTTTGTGGAGACTGGGTCTCCAGAACTGCACACAGTACTCCAGATGGGGTCTCACCAGCTGTCTGTACAGAGGATAATAACTTCCTGTTTCTACTGGTGATGCCTCTCCCTATGCATCCCAGTATCCCCCAGCCCTCCTTGCTGCCCTCTCACATTGCTTGCCCACCTTTAGGTCATCTGATATGACTACCCCCAGGTCCCTTTCCATTTTATTGTTGTTAGTATCTCACCCCCCATTGTGTACTCTTCCCCTGGGTTTTTGTTTCCCAGGTGCATTACCTTGCACTTCTTAGCACTGAATCTAAGCTGCCATACATTTGACCATTCCTCTAACCTTGCCAAGTCCCTTCTCATCCTTTCCACCCCACCCTGTGCATCAACTCTGTTGCAGATCTTAGTGTCATCTGCAAAGAGACATACTTTTCCTTCCAGTCCTTCCGCAATGTCGCTTATAAAGACACTGAAGAGGACCGGTCCTAATACTGAACCCTGCGGTACCCCACTAGTAACCCTCCTTTCTTCTGAGTGGACTCCATTTACTATTACTCTCTGTGTAGGTCTTGTAGGTCCCCAATCATGGGATTGGAAACTAGCACCTCTTGGTCTAGATTGCCCTGGGTCTGGTCCCATTGTGACCGAAGCATCCATTGAGAGATTTCATATGGAGCTGAGCACGTGGGAGTCTGAATGGCAGCCATTAGCCCGAGAAGGCAAAGGACTGACCTGGCTCCGACCCTCCTGCGACTGGACAGAAGACTGTCTTGCGTCTGAAAGGTGTCCACCCTGTCTGGAGGCAAAAAGGCTTTGCCAATGGCTGTGTCCAGAATCGCCCCAATAAATTGGAGGCGTTGGCAAGGACCAAATGGGACTTTGCCCTGTTGATGGTTATACCCAGGCTGGTGAAAACCTGCAGGGTAAGGGGAAAGGAGTGCAGAAGTTCCTCCTGGGCGGGGGCCACCAGGAGCCAATCGTCCAGGTACAGGAAAACCTGAACTCCCTGGGTATGCAAGTGGGCCGCTAACACAGACAGGCATTTGGTAAAAACTCGGGGCGAGGAAAGACCAAATGGGAGGGCCCTGAATTGGTAGTGGTCCCCCTGAAATCAAAAACGAAGGAATCTGCGGTGGGGAGGGAAAATGGGGATATGCAGGTACGCATCCTGCATGTCCAGAGCGATTAGCCAACGTCCCTGCCGAAGAAGCGGTAGAAGGCTCTGCAAAGAGAGCATTTTGAAGCGCTTATACTGAACTTGCATGTTGAGGGAGCGGAGGTCTAGAATAGGGCTCACATGTCCAGTCTTCTTTGGAACTAGGAAGAAATGGGAATAGGAACCTGTCCCCAAAGATGGGTGGCAACTGGTTCTATCGCCGCCGAGAAGGAATGTGATTCTTCTAGGACCAGAAGAAGATATTGCGGGAGTAAGACGACTGGGCGGTTTCTAAAGAAACTCTATTGAGTGTCTTCCTGATATAAACTAGAGCACCCAAGCATTTGACGTTATCCTCTCTCAACCCTGCAGATGGAATGAGAATCTCCCCTACGGTTCCTCTGGATCCTCTAGAGGCAATGGGAGAGGGAGGGAGTCAGGCGGTGTGGGGCAGCGCAGCAGCCGAGGTTCCCGTCGCTTTTTGCTGGGGAGTCTTGGTTGCTGGAGGGGCCCATTAGCCCTGTGGTTTTCATCAGCTTTGCCTATGAAAAGGACACCGCTGCACTTGAGGGGGCCTGTACATAGAGTAGAAAGACTTTAGTGCAGTGCCCTTCTCTTGCAGTCCGGTAATGATGTCCTTGATATCATCCCCGAACAGCACCGAATCCCTGAAGGGGGCATCCTGGATAGCAGATTGCACTTCAGGGACCAAACTTAACACACAGAGCCAGGCATGACGCTGCAGGCCTACCGCGAAAGACAAGCTCCTTCCAGCTGTGTCCACTGCGTCGTAAGTGGCATGAAGCATATGCCAACTGGCCGAACGAGCAGAATAGTAAAGATTCACCACTTCCTGCTTAGTCTAAGACTCAGAAAGGGAGTCCAATTTGGATTCCACCCAACTAAGGATTGTCTTCTGGTAATCCCCTACATGTGCCACACAATTCAGGACCCTAATACCCAGGGTAGAAGAGGAATAGATCTTCCTGTATTGGTCCAGAAGCCAGCATTCCTTTGTCAGGCGGAGATAAGCTGAGGTGTTTGGGATTTGCGGAGCAGCCGTGAGCAGCGCTGACGACCAAGTCCGCCTTGGGGTGTAGGTTAAGGAAATCTACACCCTCAGGAGCCTGATATAGCCTGTCCGCCTTCCTTGAAGGGGGCTAATGCAGAAGGTTATTTCCAAACAGTGGAAACAAGATCCACAGGAGGTTCTATCCAGGGTGGAATCAGCTTAGGAGCGGTCTCGGGCAGATCCAGATGAGCAGCGTGTTTTACGTTGCGGGTCTGGCTCCAGTGAGTGCCACTGATGGACTTCCTGGATTTTCCTCAGTAACTCCAGAAAGGAGGGATCCTCCAGAGGGGACCTTGGCCTGGGGCGATCTGGAGTACGTGGCTCGTCTTCGGGATCAGAGTGTCCCGTTTCTAAGTCAGAGTCCGACATATCTGAAAAGGAAAACTCCTCCTTATGAGGGGGAGGGGCGGCCCCTTTGGGGAGTTCTCTGGGGCGCATAACCTCCCCTTTTTGGGTGCCAGAGGACTCTCCTCTGGTGTCGGGAAGAGGGAGGGAGTCTCCAATGGGAGAGCTCTGCAGGGTCTTGCGTCGTCAAATGATTCTTGACCTCCCTAGTGAGCTAAGCCTTGGCCTCAGCCCACCAGGAGGCCAGTGTCTCCTTCAGATCTGCCGGTGGCTGGGGAGCGGGCGGCAGAGGGGGATATTGAAGATATCTGTAGAAGAAGTATCCATAACCTGATGGCGGGTAGCCCGGTGTCGGGTACTGCAAAGTCTGGTACTGTGGCACCGGATACTGCGGTGTCACGATACCCGGGTGCCAGGGGCTCTGATGGAGCAGAGGAACCTGGCAGAGGCCCAGCTGGCGGGCCAGGGGGTGGTAATGCTGGCCCCGCGTGGGTACACCTTCGACAGGGTCCTAAGGACCCGGCAGGCAGGGAGCGCGCAGATGGTGTCGGGACCGCGCCTGAGGGTCCGCTGTCAGGTATCAGGCTCCGGAGGAGGGTTACCCAACAGCGGTGTCTCAGTATCCCCCCACCGTGATGACTGGGGAAGATTAAAATCCCGGGCTCAGCTAAGGCAATGTATACGTTGTAGAGGCACAGGGCTGATCCTAAGGGTCCGGTGCAGGCTTCTTGGCCGGGCGGGTGTCGGAGGAGCAGATGTCCGACATCGGCTTCCCTGCCCAAGGAAGACCATGCTGGGGATGCTGCGTTGTTGGGTGGAGATTTGGCTGGGCGCGCCCCCAAAAGGGATAAGCGGCTTAGCAGCCTTGTCCGGGCGTCAGTGGGACAGACGTCCGACTTACCAGACCCGCTCTGACCTGAAGACCGCATGGTAGAAGCGGCTTTCTCGGAAGCAGAGGTCTCCTTTGCCCCGGAGGCTCCTGAAGGGCCTGAGCGCAAGCCAGACAGGAAGGGCAATGCCTTCTTGGTCACCACCAAGATGGCCGTCATGGAGCAACCCCCCGGAGGGTATTGCAAGTCGCGGATCCGGCTGGAGTCGCGGCTGCTGTGGAAGCAGTCTCCCTCTCCCGGTGCTTTTCTTCATCACGCTTCTTCTTGTGACCTTTGGGGGAAGTGGACGCCTGCCTTAGTTTTTTAGCCCTTTCTCCATGGAGACCATTCTCTTCTTTAAGGTATGGGCTTCCAGGGACTGCTGCCTTCTTTTGCGGGTAGCGGAGTTAAATTTCTGGCAGTGCTGGCACTTCTTCACAGGGTGGTCTGGGTCCAGACAAAAGAGGCACAAGGAGTGGCCATCCTAGTGTGGAAGTTCGGAACCATACGAGTCGCACTTATTTTTATGCGATTCAGAGGGCGTCGGGGACGACCCAGCGAATTGTTGAGAAGAACTCGAAAAGAGAAATTAGGTCAAAAACTAATGGACTGACGAGCAATGATTCTACTGCGAGGAACTTTCACAAGCAGATGGCGGGAAAGAACTGAAAGGCGGGCGTGGGTGACGGCCCCTTTATACTGACGTCGTATGATGCGGTCATCTGACGTGGGGCGGTCCCCACCAGAAACTGGCGGGACAGTCCTACATGTGAATACCTACTGCAAAAGCCCTCTTGAAGTAAGATAATAATTTAATGCCCTACTTCCTGGGGTGGAAAAAAAAACAAAAAAAACAGGCTACTCACCTATAAAGTACAATCACGTAAGAACTCACCACAACAGCAGATCTTCGAGAGAAGCTCTTGCAGCAGGTTCCACAGTGAGGACTGACGCCACCTGGCGGCGGTTCCGGCAACTTTCTTCTCTAGTAGTACTGATGTGGGAACCCCCCCCCCCCGACTCCACCCTATATAAAGGAGGAGTTCCCCACATGCTCCAGTTCTTGTACACCCCCAATCAGGCGAAGGTAGCAACAGGCAATGGTCAGAAGTACGATTGTCAACGGACAATCCCTCAAAGGAGGAGAAACCGGCCTGAACAGGACCTGATCCCTGGGGGAAGGAGGGCGGGAAATATACCTGCTGCAAGAGCTTCTCTCAAAGATCTACTGTTACGGTAAATTCTCATGTAACTGTACTATCTTACTTCCAAAAGCTCTTGCAGCAGGTTCCACAATGAGGACTGGGTCCCAAGCAGTATAAACATATAATAACCCCTGGGAGGAACGAAACAGCAGGATAAGGGAAGGTCCCTCAGGAAACCAGACCTTGCAGAACTGCGAGGCCAAACCCTGCTCTGTATTTGGAAATAATGTCGAGGCTGCAATGCCTGACGAAGGTATGAACAGAACTACAGGTAGCAGCAGCACAAATATCCGCTGTCGGTGCCCTCTTCAGCGCTGCAAAGGAAGCAGCGATAGCTCTAGTAGACTGAGCTTTTAACCGGCCTCGATGTTGACTTGTGCTTATAATAGAAAGAGATGCAATGAACCAACCAGCGCGAAAGTGTCTGTTTGGTGACCAGGCGACCTATGGACCGTCAGGGGTGGAGGGGCGGGGCGCAGGGCATTCCCACGTCAGTACTACTAGAGCAAAAAGCTGCCAGAACCGCCACCAGTCCTCACTGTGGAACCTGCTGCAAGAGCTTCTCGAAGTAAGATCAGTAGATATGTTGTTCATCCACACTTACTGGCATGTCCCTTTCTCCTTTAAATCTTGCTGGAAGTCTTCAAGCTGGCTCCTCCCACCCACCCGGGTGGTATATACCTGGGCTCTGCCCCATAATGCCAGATCTTAGCTCGCTGGAAGCCAGGTTGTGTGTGTCCGCAGCGCGGGAGGTCAGGTGGGTCCGTGTGGATGAACAACATACACCACTCCTAGAACTAGTTACAGATGAGTATCCTGTTTTTCTAGGATCGCGGCTATGTTGTTCATCCACACTTATTGGCAGACTCCTGGCAGTTCGGGAGGCAAGGCGCACACCCCCTACTTAGGGAACACAGATTGGAGAATAAGGTCCCAAAATCAGCATCCTGGTGTGACTCAAGGTCGATGTGGTAGTGGGTAATGAAAGTGTTTGCTGACTTCAGGTAGCAGCCAGACACATTTCCTGGATAGGGATGACCCTGGAAGCAGCCACTGATGCAGCACTATGGCGGATAAAATTAGCTCTTATCCCTCTGGGAGGCTCCATGCCCGCCAACTCATAGCATAGACCTATGCATGATGTAATCCATCTTGCTATGGTCCGTTTGGCTGCAGGTCTGCCAGAAGCGGCTTCAGCGTAGGTGACAAACAGCTGGCAAACCTCTCCATGAATTTCCGCCATCCTCTCCTTGTAACAGGAGAGAGCACGTCTCAGGTCCAAAGTATGGAGCCTGTACTGTGCCTCCAAGGTGTAATTAGGGTATTATACCATCAGAGTCAACACCTGGATGAGGTGAAACTGACCACCTTCGGAAGGAATTTCGGGTGGGGGCGCAGGCCAACTTTGTCCCCGTGGAAGACCAGATGAGGGGAGTCCACCGAAAGCACCTGGAGCTCCCCTGTCCTTATGGCAGACGTGACAGCCATCAGGAAGGCCATCTTCCACAAGTGTGACAGCTCACACTTGTGCATTCGCTTTGCCAATTCCAGCAGTAGATCCCACAGAGGTGGAGGTTCACGCACTGAAGGGGATATGTGATCCAGGCCTTTGAAAAAGCGCCCAACCACTGTCTCCTGCGCCAATGTCAGCTGATCGCCCGGTAAGCAGAAATGGCTGCCAGGTGCACCCTAAGGGTCGATGACCATGAATCCCCTTTGGAGAGTGAACAAAAATAGTAGAGAATGTTAGCCACAGAACAGGATAAGGGATCCAGACCCTTACTGTGACACCAAAAGGAAAATCTTTTCCTTTTGAAGGCATAACATTTCCTGGTAGATCCCTTTCTAGATGCCTCCACCACGGTGTAGACATCTTCGGAAAGACCCAAAGCCTGGAACTCTAGCCGCTCGGGTACCAGGCTGTGAGGTGCAGGGATTGAAGGTCCGAATGGAGGACCTTCCCCTGGTTCAGAGATATCCGGTGTAAGAGTGTACAAAGCCCCTCCAGGGGCCTGCAGCTGAGGCGCGGCCAGCCTGGGGCTACCAGAATCACCTTGAGTAACACCCTGTGGATCAAGGGAAATGCAGGGAAGGCGTAGAGGAGGTCTTAGGGTCCACAGCGAGCCCTGCTGGAGGGGGGGAGCATGATACAGCCTCAGCTTGGTGTTTCCCCTGGAGGCAAACAGGTCCACCATCGGTTTGCCTCAACGAGAGAACAGGCTGTAAGCTACCTCTGGCTGAGAGCATCCGCCAGCTGGTTCGAGGATTCTGCCACATGGTTGGCTAGGAAATCCGCCTCCAACCGGCCTACGAGGGTCCGGATGCGGAGCGCCCCCTTGCACAGCAGACTGGAGTGCATGCTGCCGTTTGTTGAGGCAGTACATGGTCATGGTACGGTCTGTCTGCACTTGACCCCAGAGCTGAGGAGCGAAAGCTGACCATGCCAGTCTGACTGCTCTAAGCTCCAACAGGTTGATGTGGCATCAGGACTCCTCAGGGGTCCAGAGTCCGTGGGCCCTGTTGTCCCCCATGTGGGCTCCCCTGCCCATGAGAGAGGCATCAGTCGTGAGGACAACCGTCAGCTCGGGGTGGACAAACTGGATCCCTTCCTGCAACCATTCTGGGGCAGTCCACCATTGGAGAGTGTCCCACATCTTCTGGGTTAGTGATCAGCTGGTTGAAATGACCGTGTTGCTGAGTCCAGTGGGCAGCCAGCTCCCACTGGAGGGGGCGCATGTGCAACCGGGCCCAACGGATCACCAAGGTGCACGCCGCCATGTAACCAAGAAGGCACAGAAGGTCCCGGGCAGGGCGCAAGTGCCCAACCAGAAATGACTGGGCAAAGGAGGAGAGAACCTCCGCCTTGTCCACCGGGAGCTGAGCTCTGGCTTGAGAAGAGTCGAGCTCTGCCCCGATGAAACCCATCACCTGAGAAGGCACGAGTTCCGACTTGGCCTCGATCAGGAGGCCGAGTTGAGAGCAGGTTTGGAGGGCCAAGTCCCTGGACCCCTCCACCTCCTGTTGGGTGGAATCTGCAAGGAGCCAATCGTCAAGGAAGGGTTAAATTCTGACACCCCCGAGATGGGCTGCCACCACTGCAATGCATGGCTTGGAACTCTTACAGGGTCCCTTCAACCCTGAAGCAGAGGAACCGCTGACGGGACAAACTGATTGGGACGTGAAAGACCGTGCCCTGCGGATCCAGTGAACAAAACCACGTTTCGCTCCAAGGATGGTATGATCTAGGACAGAGTGACCATCCGAAAGGTGCGTAACCAGAGACATTGATTCAGGTCGTGGAGATCTAGAATGGGGTGCAGCCCCCCTCATCCACTTGGGCACCAGGAAGTACCTGGAGACAAAGCCTGGGTCTGCAGACAGATCCGCCGAGCGATGTCTCGAAGAGCCGACTGGGTGCAAGCGGAGATCCCGAGGGGCGTGGGCTCAGCTGGGAGGGTGCTGCTCGAATTCTAGAGGCAGTCCCTGACCGACCACTTCGAGAATCCACCTGTATGTAGCGATAGCAGACCAGGCGGAAAGGAAGTGGCGGAGCCAGCCCCCCCACGGGAAGACCCAGAGCTGGCATGATAGGAATAGGGGTGGCAACCCCCACCCCGTCACTGAGCAGGCTTGGAGGAGGAAGCTCCAGGACCTGAGCCTCGGCCTTCTCTGCGGGCCTGCTGGGGACTAGGCTTGGGCTGCGGGCACCTAGCTTGAGCCTGCTACTGGTGCTGCTGTCCTCCCTGGAAGGACGACTGCTGAACTGCAGGGGAAGCATGTCAAATGGGCTTTTTCTTCTGCTGGTTCTTGCCCGAAGAACTCTTGGCAGAAGTGGCATCCAAGGCGGCACTGGACTGTTCTATGTGCTGTGGGTGACCGGTCGCTCCTGGGCCAAACAAGTTGGTCCCAAGGAAAGGCACATCAGCTAACTTGTGCTGAGTATCTGCCAGGAAGGAGAGCCTCGGCCAAGCCCTGCGGTGAGAAGCAACTGCAGCGGCCATCAAGTGGGCACAAGAATCCCCAATGTCCAGGGCCGTCTGGCAACAGCACAGCCCTGATCTCTGACCTGCTTGACCGTGGTCTGCATGTCCGCGGGGAGATGTAGGAGAACTTCATCCAATGACCAGAGAACGGCATGGGAGAAGTGTGCCATGATGACAGCTGAACTTGCCTGACGAAGGCCCAAGGAGGAAGCCGCATAAACCTTCCACCCAGAGTGGTCCAGATACTTGGACTACTTGTCAGGAGGTCGGTCAGTGTCGGCAGAACGGCCAGTATGCCTGTACACAGAGACGGTCACTAGGCTCTCGAGCGAAGCATGCTCTGTGAACCCTGCAAGGGACCCCATGGGCACTGCATACTTGAGGGCCGACGGTGCTGGACATGAGGCAGGGCGCTGCCATAGTTAGACAGCCGGACCAACAATGGCCACAGGAAAGGCCTCTGTTGGGGTATCCTCTCTTGAGAATGTCCGTGAGAAAGTACACCACCTTTCTCTGGATGGGTTCCAGGGGCATCCCTATGGAAGAGATGAGACGAAGGACCCCTTGGAAGGACCTTCCTCCATCCCTGTACCAACGGACGACTCATCCCCAGGATGAGAGTGGAGGACGGGGACAGCGTCCAAAGAGTTGGGGTACAGCGGCCTGCCACCCAAATCACCCTCGAACCGCCGAGGGCGGTCCGGGGTGACCGACAGAAGTCGGGGAAGCCCAGTATCTGGTCGGTCCTCTTTGGAAGGAGCCCCTCCCACAGGCTGCTTAAGCGGCGTGTAACATTATATTAACTACGTTTTAATTACTGCTATGTTTATAATGTACTTGTCACACACAAATGTTTTATCACTATCTTGTTTTACTGGTACTGTTGTATGTAACTAAAACAAGTCCTTGTGCAAGCATAGTAGTGGATGGACACACCATGTACAATAAACCATTTCTAATTTCAAGATTGTTACGTAGCTTAAAGAGAGAACAAACTGTTGCTTCCTTAATCATAAACACAGCGCATGAGAGTACGTCACACTGCATAATCAGCACATGCCTCAGCTATGGAAAAATATTGACATATGTCAAACTATGCTGTTCTATGACAAACAGGCCAAAATTAAGAACAACACGTATCTAAGACAGTCATTATGTGGAAACAGACCCTCAGTAGCTCTACTTTATTAAATATTAACCCTTTGGGTTTACAGCATGTAGATTCTGGTATTTATATATACACTGTTAGGGTAACCTAATAATGCCTGTGCTCTTTTAAAGTTACAAAAAAATCAGTCGGAGATATGTAAACCACTGGGAGTAGTGACAGCATACAGATTACGTGACCTTAAAATCAGCCAAAACAAAGTCAGCCTGTGCTAAGTGGGTCATAAGGAGTTACGACAGCATTTGTATCAGAAAACTTTCTAAAAATACAAAGTAAACTTTCAAATCGCATAATCCATATACGTATAATGGTCATTTAGTTTTGTATTAGTTGTGGGGAGCTACAAATAATACTAAATGTCCGACCCAACCTGTTTCGTGATATGCAATGAATAAGGGCAAGCATAAAAAAAGACCTAGCAGTAGTGTCTACTTGTAATTAACCTGTTTCTACATGCTACTAAGTAAATAACCTTTTCTGTTTTAATCATAAATTGTTATTAAATGTACTAGAATACATACTGGATTACTTCTGCTCATTAGTCATACTGATTTAACACTGGCTCAGTATAATCCTAATGGAGCAATGTCGCCATCTTATGGTGAGAATTAAAATTGTTAGCTTAATTGCAAATCCAGAAGCAAATGATTTGATACCTTTTAATGGACCAACATAAATGTAACAACAAGAACAAAGTGCTCTAGCTTTCGGACCAACCAGTCCTCCGTCAGAAACATTACATTTTTAAGCTAGGGGAAGCAGTATGACCAAATATGGATAAACTGTTATGAAAGCAATAACCAAGCAAAAACAATCACCAGTGTCACAACTCATGGACAACATTAAGCCATGCCAACATAGCCAATCGGAGACTGCCACATATCATTGTAGCTAAAGTATTACCTTATTTGTAACTTCCTGAAATGTTCACACTGTGTATACATATATATACACACACACACACACCCCACTGCCTAAAGCTTTGGGAGAACATGTAACGAGAACTGTAAACGTGTGGGTCCCAATAAACAGATCGTACAACCAGATTATGATGCATAAAAAATGCATACTTCTGCATTTATCATTACTTTAGAAAAACACAAAACCAAAAATGAATAATCCAAAATTTACAGAAAGAAAAAAATTATTTCTTCACATCAGTTCAGACATCAGGATATACTGCTTGCTTCAGATGCTATAAAGAAATTTCTGATTCTCTCCTTCCTCAGATAATGTGAAAGACATCACATTACCTCTTTGCTGAGATCCTTCTCTCACCTTGGTCAGAACGAATCTGACTAAGCCTCCTTTTGGAGGATTTATATAGTAAAGAGAAAGGGGTGTGGTTTTCACAGCACCCCTCCTCCTTTGTGACATCACATTGCCCTGTATCCATATAACCTGCCATTTCAGGGGCAGCTTGCCCTATAGGAGGATCTTTCCAAATGAAACCGAACTCAAGGTAACAACCTTTCTTTACAGTTGTATAAGGTTAAACCAACTTGTTTTGGAACAAATAACCGGTTATAACCTTTGCATGGACAGAGAGATGAGGGGCGTGCTTCCTGTCTCCATGAAAAGTTAGTCTTTTGTCTTCTATGTTCATACAGGAAAATACATACAATATGAAACTACTGAAGTATCTATGCTTTGTTTCACACAATATGGTACTCTATTCTTTAGACAGGCTCTATTTCTTTCCCAAATCCTTTGTTTTACATTTCTAGACCTTTTATTTTCTTCCAAGCAGTTTATCTGGCTGCAGCACTTTCAGCAAACGCCCTATTGAGGAACTCAGCCTTCTAGAACACAGAAGGCTTTATTGAAACAATTACAACTCCCTTTTTAAAAAAAAGTGCTTTAACACTACAGGTTCTATGGCATTCTCCTACAACCTGAACTTTGTTTCAGTTGCCTAAAACATTTCACTGTTTACAGCAATTCCACAGCCTCCGCTTTCCTTAATTACTACCTGGCTTGTAGGTGAAGGCTTTCTTTCATAACCCAGCCCTTTACTCACATTATGGCTTTATTTAAGTGACACAGTTCCCTTTTGTGTTCTTAAACAAGATACAAGCTTTTGTTTTAATACCAGAGCAAAAGTGATAATAAAGCAAAGTAGAGAATTGCCAGGTTGGCCAACCTGACAAGAAAATTAGGACAGACTGAACAAGCAGAAGGACAGAGGATAGAGGGAAAGCAGAAGCCCAAAGGGGCGGTATTTCTTCTCTGTGTCAGCTTTTTTTCCAAACTGACCCGCCTGTTACAAGAACATGTAACCAGATTGCGCAGAGCGCTGTGTCGCTCTTAATAAAATACCTTTTGTCTGCAAGGAAAGTTCTCCAGTCTGTTACTCTTTGATGTCTTTATCCTCGAGGTGCCGGAGCCAAACATCATGTAACCTACCGCTCGCCGGCTGGCAATTTGTAGGGTTACACGGCGGCCCCACCAGACCGGTACAGGCCAAACTGAGGACGGGCCAGCCCCGATAGGGGAACCGAAGGCTTCGGTTTTTGTGTGTGTGTGTGTGTGTGGGGGGGGGTCAGCTTCAGCCTTGAAGGCAAAGCCAAGTAATGGCCAGGATAGGCAGCGGAGCCTGCTTATGCCCGGACAAAATCAGCTGTTGCCACATAAGGTCCTCATAGCGCCGGAGTTTGTCGGAGCCTCTCCTCACCCTAGGACGACCTGTTGTGTCACCTCTTTTTGGAGCGCCTGTGGCTCTTCCTCGGCCAAGGGAGTTCTAGACCACAACCAAGATCAGGCAGTCCGAACCTGCATCTTCCAGTGGAAAGGAAGATCTAGCGTCATGGGGTGGAGCAGAGGTATATACCACCCAAGTAGGTGGAGAAGCCAGCTTGAAGACTTCCAGCAAGATTTAAAGGAGAAAGGGACATGCCAATAAGTGTGGATGAACAACATATCCATGATCCTAGAAAGAGTACATCTTGTCCTGTTAGAGAAAATACAGTTAAGCAAAAACTTGCCGGAACAATAGATCTAAAAGGCAAGCTCTTGCAACAGATAACACAAGTAGGGCTGACGCCACCTAGCGGTGGTTCTCGGCAAATTCTTCTCCAACAGTACCGGGGGAAGGGGGCCACCGTTGGCTCCACCAGACATCCCCCATATAAAAGGAGGGACAGTCCCCAAGTGCTCGCTTCTGCATGCCAAAAAGGCAAGATCGCATGAGGAGACATGTACAAATGGCCTGAACACACCCCTTAAAAAAAAGGAGAGAACGTGGCAGATATAGGAAAGGTCTGGTCCTCTGGGGAAGGAGGGTGGGAAATCATTACCTGCTGCAAGAGTTTCTCTCGAAGATCTACTGTTACGGTAAGTTCTTAACGCAACTACTCTCTCAGAGAGAGGAAGCTCTTGCAGCGGGTAACAAGTAGGACCGATTCCCAAGCAGCATAAACTGAAGACAAGCAGGAGGAATCCCTTAGGAGATCAAGCTCTGCAATACCAAATCCTGCTCTGCATCTAGAAACTATGTCCAGGCTGTAATGCCTGACAAAGGTGTGAACAGAATGCCATGTGGCAGCGGCACAAATGTCAGCCACCGACACCTTCGTCATGGCCGTGAAGTAGGTGGAGACAGCCCTGGTAGAATGAACCTTGATTGGGTCATGCGAGGACTTGCGTTTCTGGCAATAGTAGATGCAGTTAACCAACCAACATGAACGCGTCTGCTTAGTAATCGGGCGTCCTAAGGACCTGTCTGCAAAGTAGATGAACAATTGATTGACGTTCCTGGCCCCCTTAGTTATGGGCAGGTAGCAGCACAACACCCTGTGAACGTCCAAAGAGTTGAGAAGTGTCCCCTTTGTTGGAATATTCCGGGTAGTAAACCAGAGGTTGAACAGTTTGGTTCAAGGTGAGCTCCAAAACCACCTTAGGTAGAAACTTTGGATTGGTGCAAAGGTCTACCTTGTCCCCATGGAAAGTGAGGTAGGGTTCTTTATACAAGGGTCTGAAGCGCTGAAATGTTCCTCGCCGAGGCAACTGCAACCAAAAGTAAGGTTTCCCAGGACAAAACAAAACTCAGCCTCCATGGCCAGTTCGAAAAGGGGAAGTGTTAGCTTTTCCAAAATGAAAAGCAGGGACATGATCCCAAATAGGGGGTCTGATATACAAAATGCTGTGCAGAAAGGTTTTTGACACCTTCAATTGAGCCATCGATCTGCCCTGGACCGGTACGTGACAGGCAGAAACGGTGGCAAGCTGTACCTCAATGAAGGAGTAACTTAGACCCGACCCAGAAAAGGAAAGCAGGTATTCCAAGATACAGGTAACCTGACAGACCAGGGTGGGTGTCCACCCGCGTGCCCACAAGCAGAAATGTTTCCATGTCACAGCGTAAGGGGCCAGCGTGGTGATGTCTACCAATACCAGTCACCCTCTGACTCCAAACCTAGACTTCACTAGGTCTTGAGGAACCAGGCATGCAGGTGAAGGGAGCACAGGTTTCGATGAACCAGGGACCAGTTTTGTCCTGTGACAGAAGCTGGGAAGAGACTGATGGCAGAGGCTCCGCTTCCTCCTCCAAACACTGAAGCATGAGAAACCAAATCTGTCGAGGCCACAGAGGAGCCATCAAGATCATGGTGGACTGTTCAGATTGAACCTTGAGGAGCACCTTCTGAAGCAAGGGGAAGGAAGGTGTAGAGGAATCTCCCCAAGGAAGAAAAACCTTTTAGAGTGGTGTCCAGAAGTGCCCCTGCGAATTGGGAGTCTGGGATGGGAACAGGGGAGACTTGTCCCTGTTCACCATAATGCCCAGACGCTGGCACAGCATTAGGGTGTCCCCGAAGGTCTCCAACAGGCAGGGTCTGGAAGAAGCCAGTCCGTCCAGGCAACAAAACACAAAGTGGACCATCCTCTTAAGTGCAGTGGTAACCACTGCCAGACACTTTGAGAATACCCTGGGGGCTGTGGAGACCAAATGGGAGGAGTTTGAACTGAAAGCGCATGCCTTTGAACCGGAATCTCAGAAACCTTCAATGTTTTCTGGCAATCTGAATGTGCAGGTAAGCATTCTGCACGTCCAGAGGGATTAGCCAATCTCCAGTTGAAACCATGGGTAGGGGATTCGGAAGAGGCCATGAGGAACTTCCTGCAGGAGACCCACTGGTTCAAGTTGCCGAGATCCAGGACGGGTCACAGATCAGACTTCTTTGGGACCCGAAAACTGGAAAAGAAACTCATCTCAGCCAGGATCACCGGCTCTATGGTGTTCTTGTCCAACAGGGACTGAATCTCCTGATGAATAAGGGCCCTGTGTTCCCTCTGATAACGAGATGGGGCGGTGGTCTGTCCGGAGGGATGGCATTGAACTCTCTGGAATGCCAGAATTCCACGAGGTCAACCCACTGGTCGGAAGTCACTTGTCTCCAGGCTTCTGCGTATGGAGAAAAGCAGCCTCTGACCAGCTTGCCCAACTGGATGTCTGGGAGGGGAGGGTCACCTAGTCAGGTGCTTTTGGGGGGGCGTGGCAGGTCTAACCTGTCGTGAGGTAACAGTCAAGGAGCCCCTAGCTCATCTCTATGACCAAAGCCACCACGCTACGGTTGCTGCTGATAGCAGGGCTGCTGTCCCTAGGCAATGAAAATGGGACCTCCGAAAATTTCCCCATTTCAGGAGATACAATGACTGCACAGTACAGATGACCTTACCAGAGTCCTGTAATTTTGATATTTTCTGACTTCACTGACAAGTATGGAGCCTTTAAAAGGAGCATCCAGGTTAGTCTGTACATCGGGATCACCCCCCCCCCAAAAAAAACCACCCAGAGCCAGGAGTGGCACCAGAGCTGTCCGGAGAGTCGTAGACTGATCTCAAGACATACATATCCACATCTGAGCCAGTCCGGAGAAGCCTGGCAAGCTCAGCCCTCCGAGGCCAGTCAGGCAAGCCCTGCACAATGTTCAGCCCTTGTTCCCAGGGAGCATTCTGGAACTGGACCATGCGAGTCAGGAAATTGAGGCCTCTGATGCTACAGGTGGCAGACATGTACATCTTCCTGCCCAATGAATCCAGCTGTAGACTGTCGGAAGGGGGTGCTCAGGTGCTCGGGCCTCTGCGAACAGTCATGCGCCCCCGAAACCACCACCAAGTCAGCGGTAGGGTGTTCAGCCAAAAAGGGATGGTCCTTAAGAGCCCAGTACAATCTCTGCACCTTTTTCCGAACTGCAGAGGAAGAATGGGAACGCTTCCAGGTAGCATGCGAGACATCCTGGAAGCTGTCCACCATGGGTGGGATGACCACTGGTTTTGGATCTTTCTAGTGGAGGTACTTGGCCAGTCTCAAACACTTGAGGTCAAGGGCCTCTGTGTCCCAACCCATATTTCCTTGAATGTGCCACCTTACCTCCATGAAACTGGATGAAATCAGGATGGTCCTCTGGCTCCATGTGGCCAGAGTAGATGGGAGTCTGGTACGGACGGCTCAGAGTCCACACAGGACTCCTAAGAGGAAGGGGGAAATGGTGTCTCCTTCGCTTATGTCTTTTCTGGTTAAGGCAAGTGGGAGGAGCTTCTAGACTGGGTCCTCGTGCACCTACTTTTGTCCGGTTTCCTGGGCACAGCTGGCTCTTTCCCTGCATCATCACCGGATGGGTCGGAAACCACCCCAGTGTTTGGAATAGATTAGGAGTGGGTGCAGGCGGCGGCGTGGGTGGAGCAGGGTTCACTGGGAGGTCCTGCTTGACTGTGTCCCACCAGTAGGGGAAGAGCTCCTGGACTTGAACCATACTGAATCTGGGCAATTCTTGCACAGGAAGAGCAGCCATGCCCGAGCCTGCACCAGTACCAGCATCTGGATTGACTAGCGTCAGTCTGGCAGGAGACGGAGGTACGTCAGGGTCAGATGGCAGGTGGGCTGGCATCTGCTGAGATGGGGTGGCCTCAGAACCGTCATGCCAAGCCACAGTCTCAACCACCTTGGCTAGTGGTCGTGTGCGCGGGCAGAGAAACGCCAGGTCATCGGTCCAGTGTGTTTTGAAGATGGGTCCGGACATCCCTCAGAAGCCCTAGGCTTGGGACAGTCGGAGCGCTTGTAGATTTTTCCTGACGAACACTGCTCCACAGCCAGGGGCTGACAGTGGTCGGAACCCTTTGCTTTAGATGGCAAGGACAAAGCCCTACTAGAGGAAGGCCTGGAGGCCTTTTGACTCCTGGGAGTCTGCTGCAGACAGGGTGGTCATACCTTAACTGGCTGCAAGGTGGTACTGGAAGATTTCTGGGCCGAAGATCCAGAGGTAGGAGGATTAAGCGTTGTGAAGTGGGAGTCATGGTCGGAGGAGCCAGACCTGGAGGCTGAGTGGGAGCCTGGGGAACTAGGCCTCAAATGAGACCTCTCCAGTTCCCCATGCTCGTGGTGCTCATCTTTCTGATGCTTTTTTCTGGTAAGCGATGATTCCATTACCCTGGAGCCAGTTTAGACTAAGCAAGGAAGGCCGAAAGAGACTTGCTGCCCGATGCTGATGGAATGGCCGTCCTTGGAGGGGAATCAGATGCCAGCAGGAGCACTTAAGTGTGGAGGAGTGAACATACAGAAAGATGGAATAGTTGAAAGGCTGTGGGGGAAGAGAGAGAAAAAAAAAAAACGAGCAGCTGGTACAGACAAGTAGCAGAGCATGAACTAACCCATGCCGACAGCAGGAAATGCCTAGGACTGCCCCTCCTTTATTTAGGGAACAGGGGAGAAGCCGACGGCAGGGGTGTCCCCCCCGCGGTACTGCTAGAGAAGAATCTGCCATGAACTGCCACCAGGTGAAGTCAGTCCCACTTGTGTTACCTGCTGCAAGAGCTTCCTCTCAAAGTAAGATCTTTAGATGTTTTGTCGGGAAAAGCATCAAGGTGTTTTGGTTTTATAAACCTATCATGCACTGCACCGATTACCACCAAGTTAACCTTCGGGTGGAGGCCAAGATGGTCCTTACCCTCTGGGGTCTAGTAAAGCCTGTGCCTTCCTGGCCACTGGAGCCAGGGAGGAAGACTACTTCCAAATTGTGACCAAATCCTTACGTGGCTATTCAGGGCAGAATAAGGGTTGGTGAGGTATCTGCCAAATTCAGGTGAGCAGCCAATCTGTATCTTGGGCAATACTACACCAGTCTTATGCTGCCTGGATCTTCTAGAGGAGCTCCAAAAAAAGGAAGGGTCCTCAGGTGGGGATTTAGAAGATTTTTGGTCTGCAGTCTTCAGGCATAGGGGACTCAAGTCAGAGGGAAGAGAATCACTGTTAAGAGTCAGATAATCACTCGTCAGGTGAACTGATCATAGGTGGCACAATATCCAGCCACCTTAAGTCAGATAGCCAGGAAATGTGCAGAGCCTGCCGATTAGGCAGCAATGACTCCATGCTGTCAGACATCTAGATCAGAGGTCCCAAAAGCAGAGGTGGTGACGAAAAAGCAGGCCTAAGGGACTGCTGCAAGAACCCTGCGGTTGGCTGAGCTGCAACTGCTTCTGTACACCAAGCTTTAAGGATCACCTGTAAATCTACTTGCAGTCGTGGGTTATGAAATCTGTAGGTCTGGTACCCATAGTAAGGGTAATTAAACCCCGGATAACCTGGGATCTGAACACCCAGCATCGGGTTGTGTGGCATCTGAACCTGGCATCATAAGCCCAAAGGGACTGCCAGAGAGGCTTGGTGTCTGTCCTGGCCATGGGACTGAAGGAAACCAGAGGGTCTAGGTATCAGTCCTTGAGGAACACAGGCCTGAGGGACCTTCATCTGGTTAGTCGTCTCAGGCGTTTGAACCTCCAGTGTAGGGGTGGCAAGGCACCCCCCACCCCGTGAACCCCTAGGGGGTGCACCTGGAGGTACCACCTCAGCTCTGCCCCATGATGCCAGATCTTAGCCCGCTGGCAGCAAGGCTGTGCGCCCAAAGCCGGGAGGGTGCGTGTGGATGAACATGTACCACTCTTAAACCTACTGTTACAGGGAAGCAACTGTTCTAGGAGCATGGACATGTTCTATCCACACTTCTTGGCAGACTCCAAGCAGTTCTCCGGGAGGAGGGAGGCAAGGCACACACCCCCATTATTTGGTAAACAGATTGGAGAACCGAGGCCCCAAAACCAGCATCCCGGCCTGACTCAAAGTTTGTGGTAGTGGGCTATAGGCATTTGCCAACTTGCAGGTAGCAGAGAGATTTCCTGGACAGGAATGTCACTGATGCAGCAGTATGGCTGGTAGAATGAGCCCTTATCCCGCTGGGAGGCGCCTTGCCCACCAACTCATAGCACAGACCTATACATGATGTAATCTACCTTGCTATAGTCTGTTTGGCTGCAGGGCTGCCAGAAGCGGCTTCAGTGTAGGCGACAGCTGGCAAACCGCTCCACAAATTTCCACTGTTTTCCTTATAAGCTTGTCTCTGGTCCAGAGTATGGAGCCTGTACTCAACGTCTGAGATGTAGTTAAGGTAGTATAGCAACAGTCAACACCTGGTTAAGGTAAAACTGACCATCTTCGGAAGGAATTTTGGGTAGTGGCGCAGGACAAGTATCCTTGTGAAAGACCAGATAAGGGGAGTCCACCGAAAGCACCTGGAACTCACCCCTGTCCTTCTGGCTGATGTGATAACCAGGAATTCAGTCTTCCACGAGAGAGCTCACACGTGCATGGGCTCAAATGGCTTGCCATGAGCTTTGCCAAAACCAGCAACAAATCCCACAGAGGTGGAGGTTCATGCACTGGAGGGGATATGTGATCCAGGCCTTTGAAGCACCTGACCACTGTCACCTGCACGAATGTCAGCTGAATGGCCAGTGCCTGGTAAGCAAAAATGGCTGCCAGGTGCACTCTAAGGGTCAATGACTGTAGACCCCCTTTGGAAAGAGACCAGAGGGAACAGAGAATGTTAGCCACAGAACAGGATAAGGGGTCTAGACTCTGACGCCAAACCATTTGAAGGCATAACATTTCCTGGTAGATTCCTTTCTGGATGCCACCTCCACCACGGAGTAGACATCTTCAGAAAGACCCAAAGCCTGTAACTAGCCATTCAGGTACCAGGCTGTCAGGTGCAGGGATAGAAGGTCCAGATGAAATACCTTCCCCTGGTTCAGAGATCTCAGGTCCAGGCGTGTACAAAGCTGCTATGGGGGCCTGAGGCGGAGGAGGTCTGGGTACCAGAACTGGCACGGCCAGTCTGGGGCTACCAGAATCACGTTGTCCCTCCTCACCTTGAGTCAACACCTTGTGGATCAAAGGAAACTGAGGAAAGGCATAGGAGGAGGCCTGGGGTGCACGGCCTGAGAAGCATTTCACAGTGAGCCCTGCTGGGGCAGGCAGGATACAGCCTTAGCTTAGAGTTTTCCCTAGAAGCACAGAAAAGAAAAAAAAAAAAAAAGTTTTCCCCAACAGAACATGTTGTAGGCTACCTCTGGATGGAGAGGCCACACATGGGACATCTGGCCTATATGGCCGACAGCATCCACCAGCTGGTTCAAGGCTCCTGTCAAATGGATGGCTAGGAGATCCGCCTCCAACTGGCTTACAAGGGTCCAGATGCGGAGCGCCTCCTTGCACAGCAGACAGAAGTGCATGCCGCCCAGTTTGTTGAGATAGTACATGGTCATGGCATTGTCTGGACTTGAACCACTTGACCCCAGAGCGGAGGATCGAAAGCTAACAGTGCCAGTCTGACTGCTCTGAGCTCCAACAGGTTGATGTGGCATTGGGACTCCTCAGGGGTCCAGAACCAGTGAGCCCCATTGTCCCCCATGTGAGCTCCCCAGCCCATGACAGGCAGTCGGGCTGACAAACTAGATTCCTTCCTGCAAACAGGATTCCTGCAATCTGTCTGGGGTGGTCCACCATGAGAGCGTCCCACATCTTCTAGGTTAGTGATTAGCTGGTCGAAATGACCGTGGCACTGAGCCCACTGGGCAGCAAGCTCCCACTGAAGGGGTGCATGTGCAACCAGGCCCAACAGACCACCAAGGTGCTTGCCACCATGTAACCCAGAAGGTGCATAGAGTCCCTGGCAGTGCACAAGTGCCCAACCAGAAATTACTGGGCAAAGGAGGAGAACCTCCATCCCATCTGCCAGGAGCTGAGCTCTGGCTTGACAAGAGTCTAGCTCTGCCATGATGAAGCCCACCACCCCCACCCGAGAAGACACGAGTTCAGACTTTGCCTCGATCAGGAGGCAAGAGTTGAGAGTAGGTTTGGAGGGCCAGATCCCTGGACCTCTCCACCTCCTGATGGGTGGAACCTGTCAAGAGCCAGACGAGATAAGGATAGACTCCAACTCAGATGGGCCGCCACCACTGCAATGCATTTGGTGCAGACCCATGGGGCCGACAGGCTGAACGGCATGGTTTGGAACTTATAGGGTCCCCTCGATCCTGAAGCAGAGAAACCACTGATGGGTCCCCTCGACCCTAAAGCGGAGGAACCACTGATGGGACGGACGGACGGGGACATGAAAATGTGCCCTCTAGACCCATGTTTCGCTTCAGGAATGGTATGATCTGGGTCAGAGTTACCATCCAGAAGGTGCGAGACCAGAAATATTGATTCAGGTTGTGGAGATCTAGGATGAGGCGCCAACTCCCGTCTGCTTGGGCACCAGGAAGTACCTGGAAACGAAGCCTGGGTCTGTTGGAAGATCTGGCACTGGAGCTACTGCCTCCTTATGGACCTGAGCTACATAGTCAAGAGCTGACTGGGTGCAAGTGGAGATCCTTTCCTCCAGAGGAGCATGGGCTTGGAGGGGCAGGTACTGCTTGAATTCTAGAGGCAGTCCCTGACCACTTCGAGAACCCACCTGTGAAGCGATACTGGACCAGGTGGAAAGTGACGGAGCCGACCACCCACAGGAGGACCCAGAGCCGTCATGACGAGTGTAGGAGTGGCAACCCCCAACCAGTCACTGAGCAGGCTTTGAGGAGATCCCTGGACCAGCACCTCTGCCTCCTTTACAGGGCTGTTGAGGAACCTGTTTGGGCTGCGGGCACCAAGCCTCAGCCTGCTGCTGACCTCCTTGATAGGAGAGCTGCCTGACCACAGGGAAAGAATGCTGAAATGGCTCTCTTCTGCTGGTTCTTGCCCGAGACCCTTTAGTAGAAGTGGCATCCAAGGTGGCATTTAACTGCTCTATGCGCTGAAGGCGACGGCTACTCCTGGACCGAACAAGTCTGTGCCTAGGAAGGGCACGTCAGCAAGCTTATGCAGAGTATCTGCAGGAAAGGAGGAAAGCCTCAGCCAAGCCCCGAGACGAGTGGCCACTGTGGCCGCCAGTGAGCAGGCACAAGAATCCCCAATGTACAGGGCTGTCTGGAGCGGCTGTTTTGCGACAGCATGCCCCTGGTCACGGACTTCCATGACCATGGTCTGCATGTCCGCAGAGAGATGCAAGACCTCATCTAATGACCCAAGGGCATGAGAGAAGTGTGCCATGACGACAGCCGAACTGGCCTGATGAAGGCCTAAGAAAAGAGGCAGATTAGACCTTATGGGCAGAATGGTCCATATTTTTTTGGACTCCTTGTCTGAAGGTCAGTCAGTGTCAGCCAAGCTACAAGTATGCTTAAACAGAGGCGGTCACCAGGCTCTCGGCCAAAGGTGCTCTGTGAATCCCGTGAGGGACTCCATGTGCACTGTGTACTTGCGGGCAGATGGTGCGGGGCAGGAAGCTGCACCAGCTCAAGAGAAAAGCCAACAATGGCTTTAGACACTGGAAAGGCCTCCGTCGGGGTGTCCCCCCTTGGGACCATCAGTAAGGGATTACTCTGCCTTTTTCTGGATGGACTCCAGGGGCATTCTAGTAGATTCGGAAACGAGGCGGAGGATGCCCTTAACAGCCTCCCTCCAACCCTGCCACAGACGACTCATCCCCAGGATGTCAGTGCAATCAGGGGACGTCAGAGTCTTAGATGGGAGACTGTATCCCAACTCTCAAGTCCCTCAATGCGCAGAGGGCGATCTGGCCGACTAGACAAATGTCATGGAAGCCTGGTGTCTGGTCCTCTGAGGGAGCCCCTCTGAGACTGCTTAGGTGGTGGTTCCACCAGAATCTGGAGAAACCTGGAATAGGCCAAACTGGGATACAGGCCGGCCCCATGGGTGGAGGTTTGAGGGGTTGGCTTTGGCCTGGGAGGTGAAGGCCAAGTGATGGCCAGGGTAGGTGGCAGAGCCAGCTTCTGCCTGGTCAAAATCAGCTGCTGCTGCATGATTTTTTCATAACGTAGTTTCCGCCCAAGCCTCCCCTTGTCCAGGGAGGATGAGGACCTGTAGCAGCGCCTCTTTTTAGAGTGCTTATGACTCAGGGTTCTGACCGACCAAGATCAGGGAGGCTGACTGGGTCAATCAGTAGACACCAAGGTCTGAAACTGGGTTCTCGATGGGGACACCAGCAGGCTGGGTCTCATCAGGAAAGACAAGGACTGGAGTCCTTTCCAAAGCGTAGTTGGGCTGAACCAGTGATAAGGGATCAAGACCAAACATCTGCCACTTCCTCGGTGGTCTGGCCTGACGGAAGACCCGTGAAGCCAGCTGCCAAGGATGCAACCAACTGAAGTCAAGGCCGCATGTTCCTGGGACC
Organism: Neoceratodus forsteri; assembly: GCA_016271365.2. NCBI lineage: Eukaryota > Metazoa > Chordata > Ceratodontiformes > Ceratodontidae > Neoceratodus > Neoceratodus forsteri. The sequence goes on from JADMNL010000026.1 coordinate 7,864,664, forward strand.
GACCTTTCTGTCCCAAGAAAGTCTTCGCTTGGATGAAGACCCGGGGTACTTATTCCTCTCCAGAGGGCGGGAGGAGTGAGAGCCCGAGGGCACCTCACCCCAAGTGGGGAGAGACTGGCACAACTCCTTGAAGGAGCCCAAAAAAGTGGAGCCAAGTGAGACAAAGAAGCTTCAATTGGCCGAAGCTAGAGCCACTTCTTCCTCAAATGCTTTCATTTTCCTGCTGTTCAGTGGATGTAGAAACAGCCCACCTCGCCTCCTTCGGTTTCACTGATGGGTTCCTTTCTCCAGTCAACTAGCTTTAAGCACGCCTTGCAGTCAGCCCAGAAGTTGGGATAAAAGGCCGCTGGGGAGAGAAGAGGAGAAACACATACAATAAGGTGTCATGTCAGACACCTAGACCTGAGACACATGTTGAGTGGAGATTGGTGCACGACATCTTCTGGCCACAGGGGCACCAGCAAAATCTGGGGGAAGATTTTTCCTCTGTAGCAGATGCGGTAAAAGTCACAATTGCCAACTTGAACAAGTTTAAAACTATTTTCAGCAAAAAGCAGACGCTTTGAATCCAAGGCCTATGAATTGCTATAAGAGCACAAGGGAACCAGTATCTTCCAGCGGAAAGAAGATCTGGTGTCACAGGGCGGAGCGGAGGTATATACCAACTGGGTGGTTAGGAGGAGCCAGCTTGAAGACTTCTGTCAAGATTTAGAGGGGAAAGGGACATGCCAAGAAGTGTGGATGAACATATACATGCTCTTAGAACTCTACTTACTGGTCCAGTCCCACTCAGCCTCTGAATGTTGAGGCTTTTAGAGGTGGCGAGTGCCTCCCGATTCCCTGGAGGCTCCTGTCAGGCCTCTAAGATGGATGACCCCCAAGGGAGTTACCTTCAAGGCTGCGATTCCAGCCAGAGGCAGTGGGTTTTAGGTAGCCTCTTCCCAATTCCTATGTCTCTCCTTGTCCTTTCTTGTGATGGTCATCCAGAGGAGGAAATGTGCCAGAGTTTCTTTAGCTCCTTTTCCATAGTGGCCATCTAAAAAAAAAAAAAAAAAACCACCTTCCAGAGACTGCTGACTGCATTAAGTGTGGCTGGATCAAATTACTGGCAGTGTTCACACCCCTCGATCTTATGGCCAGAGCCCAGGTAAAGAGAGGGAATGGCAGTCCCTGTGAGGGAGCCAAGTTCCAAAGGAGTCGCACTTGTTCTTATGCATTTCTGAAGGTAGATAAAACACGCACAAATATACTTGAGAAAAATATAAATAAAAAAGATGAAACAATTTAACCACCAAATTTAAGAGATGCTCATCCAAAGACTATCAACAGTAGCAAGTCTTCTGCGAGGTCCGACGTGTGCAGGTAGACTGCAGGAAGAACTGGAGAGTGAAAGTTGGGACCACTCAGTTTATAGCACCACACTGACAGTCATGCAACATCAGGAGCGGTCCCCTAGCTAGCAGTGTCTGGCAGAAGTTTGTCGTGTGGTCCAGACGCCTGGTGGCCTAGTCCTAGGAGTGTACCTACTGCAAGAGCCCTCTCGAAGCAAGATCTGCTGATCGCCTCCAAACGGTGTGATGCAGGTTTGCTTAAGGGTCAAACATTTGTGTTCCACCCAGGGTGCAAGGAATGGCACTAGGCTCCAGTGGCCAAGTGAACAAGAGGGGCACCTCAAGACAGTTTTGCTAGTGCGCTGCTCAGATTCACTGCACTGGTGTCCTTCATCCCTTTTGAGATCTTACCGAATCACACCCATATCAATGTACAATGTCAGCACATTACTAGGACTATTGCCACCACCTGTGTGGTAGTGGCTGGAGCACTCCAAAAGACTTGAACTTATCACTACACAATTAGTCACCGAATCACAATCTCAAAAAAAACTTCACTGGATGACTGGCTATCCCACTAGTAAGCCTTCTCAGCCCTGAAGATGAAGTGGCTGAAAGGAGACTGGGTGAGAGCTGCATGACCAAGATGGGGACCACAGACTGCACAAGGACAATACCACCTACAGCCTTTTCTAGTTCCCCCATCCAGCACAACTGAGCAAGCCTGCTTAAAATAAAAAGTGGTTCTGTTACTTTCGATACTAGTACCCCCCCAATCCAAATAAAACCTCAACGCCACACGAAAGTTTCAAGTCAAATTCGTTTTATTTCATATAACAATTCTGTAGTCTGGGATGACTCAAGGGAAGAATTAACTGAAAGGAATGCCTATTTAGGCTAGGAGCACAATGAAGATGACCTCAGGGAAATCCAGTCAACCAGCAGGGGACGTGCTTCTCCAGCTGCAGAAGGAATGGTTGTGCATTAAGACAAAGGAATGCTTCAGCAAAGCTGGCCACAGTCTTTTATGATTACAGGAGCTTTTGTTTTGCCACTCTGGCTTCCCAATTTATCCATACGATCTAGTAAATCCTGACCATCTTTCAGGCATCCAAAGACAACATGCTTTCCATCGAGCCTGTAAACAGTGCAAATGAAAGTCAATTGAGAATCTTTATACACTGCTTTCTCTCCGTGCATGGTCATTAGACAGCAACATTTTACAAATCCCTCAGTCTTGCAAGGAGATCTTTGCTTCAAGTGGGCAGCCTCCCACCCCCACCCAGTTATCTACATTTTGCTGTAAATTCTACATTTTTTCCTGCACAGATTGTCACAGAACCTCCACTACCCCCACTAGATTCTCTCTTCACCCCTACAGTCTTAATGTTAGAGTAGCCCAATCAGACTCCAGCTGAATCCTGCATCCTCTTACACGAACATGGCCGACGGTCAAAAAGTCCTACTGAAATGGGCAAGCTCTCCCTGGCCACCTATAGGTGTCACTGCTGCACCAGAACACCCTGCTAGTCATCTAACAGGTGTCCAACCTTTATGCAGCTTCTTATAAACAATGGCCACTCCCATACACCAGGAAACATAACATTTATAATCAATGTAAATCTTTAAGCACAAATGGTCTTACCATGAAGTTTGGGCAGTGCAGATGAAGAACTGTGAGCCGTTAGTGTTTGCCCCGGCGTTGGCCATGGACAGGATACCCTTGCCAGTATGCTTTAGCCTGAAGTTCTCATCCTCGAATTTGTGACCATAGATAGACTTCCCACCAGTCCCATCGCCATTTGTGAAGTCACCTCCCTGCAAAGAGAACTCCAGTTACAACTATGCATAATGTTCACCCCCCCCATCCATTCCTAAATCTCCTCAGGATTTAGCACTTAAAAGCAGTATATTTCAGTCTGAATTATCCATTTCCGACAACCCAAGGCTCATGATCAGTTTATTGTTTTCAGTGTTAAACTCTAACAGATTTTGTAATTACTCACGTTATTAAAGATGGCCACTATTTAAAAAGTGCAATGATGTTACTTGTTAAACACATGCTAGATTAATGCTATAATTGTATTAAAATTGGCCTTCTGAATGTTTGATAGTAAACAGCAACTTGTTTTGTGGTGGGTGTGGCATGGGAACAAAGGCCCCATATCCTGGTTCAGGAATGAAAGAAAAAGTTTGCATCATGATATTTGCCAGACAAATCATTTTATGGTTACCATTATCCATGCTGCCCCCCCCAAATATGAGTATGTAAAAACAGACATGTGACCTAGGTCTGTTCCAGTGCAGCATAAGCAGGCATCTTCAAATTTACAAGAGGGTGATCTGCAAGACATGCAGACTAGCATATCCAGCAGTACTGAGGGCCAAGGTACTTGTGTCGCCTGCCCACACTGGCAACCCCACTTTAGGAAAAGTGGGGTCAATGGGGGAAGAGGATAGTGACCTGTGGAGGGCTGGACAGCATGACCTAGCTACTCCTAGGAGTGGCCGTGGTATGCATGTTCTACATGCATGCACTCATGCCACCTGTTTGCTACCCCAATGCATGCTGCCTGGTCCCTAGACATTCCCGAATGTGTGCCATGCCAGAGAGAAATCCATGGGCAATTTCAGGCTGGAGGTGGACACTGTTCAGGAGAATTTGGGATGGGGCTAAGCCTGTCCCACCCGACTTCATGAAACACTGGTGCATGCAACTGGCATGTGCAGGAGCACCATCAATCTTCCCACCCACTGCCAAACTGCCTTGCCACTTGAGATGGCAGGTTCTGTGGTACACTCAAGCCTCCTTCCACAGGAGGCCAGGGAAAATTCTGAATCTTGTTCACTGGAGGCAACCCTGCTGCTGTGCTAGTTACCAGTACTAGTGCTTCCTTGTCCTACCTACTGCAGCTACTTATTGGACCAAGCATGAACCAACAGTCTCCACAGGCAAGTAAAATTTAGCCATCAGTCCTAAGAGAATGCAAATACTATTAATTTCTACCCATTTGTGACTGGCACCTACCTGGCACATGAAACCTGGGATAATTCTGTGGAATTTAGACCCCTTGTATCCAAATCCTCTTTCATGAGTACACAGAGCACGGAAGTTCTCTGCTGTGAGAGGGAAGGGGGGAGAGGAAGAGAAAGAGAGAAAAAGCATTAATCACATTGCCCTTATGTTTTCCTTACAAGAAACAAACTGCACGAGCAAACTAAAGAACCACAGGAGAACAGTCAGCACTAGGGCCCACAACCAAATGTAATGCTGGTTCCCCATGCCCCTCAACCTCCTGCCTTGCAAATCAAGAACATGGCACCCAAGTTTAACAATGTGTGGTTCAAACACTGTTCTCAGTGGGGAAATCTGACTTCAGCACTAATGTGCAACAGTGGTATGCCTCATGTCACTACTTTGAAACCTGGCAAAATTGTAGGCAGAAAGAATCTCCTGCAGCACAGAGAACAGTTGTACTGTGCTTGCAGTACAGGTCATAGGTTTTGTAAGCACTGATCAGATGTTTGCCAATCCTGCGCCTATTCTAGCTGCAGGGTGTTCTGGGAGTTGTAGTTATAGAAACCACCAGTCTGATACAACCCACTGCAGTAGGCAGAATTGGGACCAGTCCCACATTTGGGTGTGGGGCTCCTAGTCCAACATGAAGTCCCATTTCAAACTACAAAGTTCAGCTGCAGTAGTAGCTGAAGGATACACACAAAAAAAAAAGTAAGACAATGGACAGAACAGGTCTATAGCTGTAAGGGGTGCTTTACAGTAAGTGCCAGAATATTTGTAAGAAACAGTATGGGTTAACTAAAGCATAATAAGGCTTTATCAGAACACGACCAACGAGGAGATGCATGAAGTGGAGGGGGAGAGGAGAAGGAGAAAGTCAGAAAAAAGGTACTTACAATAAGTTCTTGTAACAGTAGATATTAAGAGATTCCTGCAGTAGGTCACTACTTGTAGGGCTAGCAGCATCTGGACCACCCACCCTCCAGTTCTCCCACTGAAGTCCCTGAAGGAGAAGAAAAAGACGGATTCTGGAATCCCCCCCCCCCCCAAAATGGAAGGAAAAATGACCTACTGCTGGAACCTTGAAAATGTTACAGTAAGTTCTTATGTAACTGTACTAGCTTAGAGATAGTGTCGGCAGATAAGGGCCTATGGCCCACCCAGTCTGCCCATTTGAGCTTGTAATTTCAGTTTGTTTTCCTAGAAGTCTGTTTCCCCTTACCCCTGACATCTAGAATTCCTTTATGTCTATCCCATGCATTCTTAAATCCTGTGATTGTTTCAGCCCCCACCACTTCCTCTGGCAGGGTGTTCCACTTGTCCACCACCCGTTCTGTGAAGAAATTCTCTCATGTTTCCTCTGAATCGTCCTCCCTCCAACTTCATCCCATGCCCTCGTCTGGGAACAAGAGAGTTCCTGCAGCAGATTACTTGTAGAACTGAATCCTGTGGGGTCTAAAACAGTGGGGGAATTCAAACATGCATGGGACAAATTATAGTGGGGGGAGGGGTTGCAAGATGTAGGCCAACTAGAATCTGCAGCTTATCCATCAGGTAAGGAAATGGGCAGACTGGTTGGGCCAAGTGGTCCTTATCTGCTGTCAAAGTCTGTTTCATGCAGGTCTATGGGGACTGTTTTAAAACTAGTTCATTTTTACCAGTCCTAGAGCAATATTAAAAGCAGTCGCTCAACTAGTAGAACCCCCAACAAGACACCTGCAGTATTTTAGTGAAGAGCAGCCACACATGCCAGGGGAAAAGCAGCTGTAGCAGCCGCTGATATACTAGGCTCATGGCCAGGGCATATGGAGCCAAGAGCACAATTCCAGGACAGATGAGCAAACCACAGGCAACTAATTTATGTTAAAGGGACACTCAACCTGTTTTGCATTATAGTTTCTGGGACCACACATCATAATTGCTTAATTCGCTCTAAAATTCATAGATTGTGGTTTTATCCACCTCCTGGCTTATTAGAATAGAAATGCATGGTAATGTTTCTCTGCCCAACTTTGTTTAGCTTCAAATCACTGAACTACTCTTGGTGCACACTTGAATCATTAGAAAACAACCCCAAACAGTGTAGCCACTCATGACAATAGTCTTCTCTACTCCCACTGCATAACAAGTGGCTGGATTGTGTTGGGGTGTTCCCGAATCCAGGAAAGATGCAATAGGAGCTGGTCAAGAAATTTTGATGTGTTTTGGTGTGGTAACACTAGTATGGTGTGGCAGTTCTGAAAAAAAAAAAAAAAAAAAAAAAAAAAGATATGCATCAAACTACCAGCTGCATTAACAGTCTGTGCAGAATGTGAACAATCCTAAATGTGTTTAAAAAACTAGGGACATTCAGAGTTCTAAGAGGCTTGACTTTTTATTTATTTTTTAATATCAGATTTCCACTGGCCTGCTACTTATTTTTGGCCAACTAGTACAGGTTACAATAAAGTTAAACCTGTGGAACATAGTGTGGAGTCAGGTCACAGCTCAGCTGGCAGGGCCACTGCATCAGTGAGGGTTATGTACAGTAGCATACCAGTTACAGCCAGTCACTGCCCAGAGGCAGAATGGTCAGTTTCAGCTTTGTGATCGCTTACATCTAGAATCAGCTCTATGTCCATGATCTTTCGGAGGGTGCCCACTCCACTTGCATTGCTTTTGTTTGTGACCAGTCTCATTCCAGTAGCCAATGTCTGTAGAGGTGGCAAGTGTTGGGATAGCTGCAAGTCAGTTCCCCCACCCCCAATCTTTGCTGCCCGATGGCCAAGATGTCATTTGAAAATGCTGGCTGATGCCAAGTAGGGAGTGCAGAATCTTACGTGCTGCAAGCCGTTCCATTACTGGTGCATATCCTTTCCTGCGTGAAGAGGGAAGGTGGTGTACAACCACTCAAAATACAGACTTGTCTTGTAGGTGTGTGCAGTCACTTTCTTGGACCCCCACCCAAGGCCTAGGCCCTGTGTGGTGGTGGGCTTAGGGCCAAGAACACAATATGGGTGCACTGTTTCTAGTGTGCAAGTTTCAGGCAGGGCAGGATGCAGAGCCATCTCGGAAAAAAAGATTGGGTCAGGTCCTCCCATTCCCTCTGGGCATCCAGATATGAAGGCTTCACCTGCAGTTGTGACATTCTCCCATGTTCTGCACATTCCTGGAGTGTCAAGATTAACTGGGCTTTACTGCACTCAGGCACCTGTCCATGAAGTCAGCAGTTAAGTCTGCTGTGTCTTGCTTTGATGCAAGAGTCACTGCAAAGTGCAGCTGCAGCGAGCCACATCTCTTTACTGATGTTTGACAGTTTACTTTGGTGCTGAATGCGCCCAAAAAGCAGGAGCAGCCTTGTAATCCAGCAGCTTTGGAAGAGACTGCACCAGACAATGCCTTCCATGTTGCAGTGTTTCCTCCAGTTACCATTTAAGGCCACAGTTACCCTTAAGGAAGGGATCCAGAAGGTTTTGTTTCAAGGCTGAAATAAAAGTTATGATCTCAGGCTGCTTCCTGGTGTCGAGTACAGTCCTGGCAGGAGATGGGAGCCATATCACACAAACAGTATGGCAAATAAAATGGCAGAGGGCTGAGGTGCCACACTGTAGACTCAAACTGACACTGACCAGGAAGAAATGGATGAAGCCTAATCAGCTACAGGCTGCACTGGCACCCAAACATCATGTGGCAGATGTCAAGACCCCCGTGTCACATGGCAGGACAATGGATGAATATAATTTCTGGCGAAGACCAGTGGACTGTCAAAAGCAGGCAGTCAGGCCAGGGAAGCCCCCAAAATATGGTTGAAACCCTAGGAGATGAGGTGTAGTCTCCCAGCATGCATCAAGGTAAATTGCTACCAGATGCAAGTCTGCATGATTAGTGTCTGAAGTAACAACTCAGCAAGCAGCTGCTGGCACACAAGTGCCTCTGGTAAAATTCAGTCAGTCAGTCAGTGTATACTGGGACATAGCTGCAGCAGAAAATGGGGCTTGACAGTACCAAGTCCCAGGGTGTCAACAAGCCGAGGTGCAGAATATGTAGAGGGAAGGAAGATAAAACATCCACAAGAAATTTATAAACACAAGCAAGTTAAACACAAATAGCATCTTACCTGCTGTTTTAGGCACCACATCTTTGTATAGCTGAAAAAAAAAAAAAAAAAAAATTCTTATAAATTCTCATGGAATTAGACCATAATGCATTCATCCCACTCCTGTTATGCAACTGCTGACAGAAGTTGAAAGTCATTCTGCAGAACAGCTTCCCATAATTCAGTAAAAATGCTTCAGATTTCCTCTCCCACAGTAAAGTAGCCAATTGCCTTTTCTGCAAAGGCTCCTAGCCACATACAGTATCAATGCTCCTGCAATGGCCAGTGCCTCACCAGTTGAGCAAAAAGTTGACAGCCGCTTCCTGCCCCAAAACAAACCTCAAAATACCAAAGATGTGCAGTCTAGCCCTCAATAGAGCTTTGTGGTGTTCTGGACACACTGTACAGGGGGAAACCCTGCCATGCTGGCAACCTTGGGCCCATCTAAACCACAGGGGCATGTGGACAATCTCCACCAAGGACACCTTTAAAAAAAATTCTCCAGGGATTACCACATAAGCATCAGAATCTTGGGAACTGCTGGCCAAGGTTGAGGGGACCATACCACAGGTCACTCTGCATTAAAAATTCACTGGGTTTCTCCCAAGTGTAGCACGGTCTCTTCCTTTTTTGGTTTTCTAGGCAAGTTTTGTGGCCTCTGGGTAGCCATTCAGGCTTTTTTTTTTTTTTTTTAAATTGCCTCCGATCTGTTGCAATTCTCCCAGATCTCTGGGAAGGATACGAATGAGACCCCACATTACAAGAGTCCAAGATCCTAGTCATGATCTACTCACACCACTTGACTGCCAACTACTTGCAGAAGTAAAGTCCTTAGGCTCCATTCCCAGCTGAAGTCACATTATCTCTGCACCAACTGTTACTCATTCCCAGAGGCATTTTGCAAGAATTCCAACAGATCAAAACCAATAAAAAGGAAGCCCGGATGACTAGGGACCACAAAACTGGCAGGGAAAAGTACAACCCTTGAAAGCCAGGTACCATCAGGAAAACCAGGAAAAAAAAAAAAAAAAGAACTGAGTTCCATTAACAGTCTCCCTCACTGGGAAAACAAAAAAAAAAAAAAAACACAATCGGTTTACAGATGTTGGTATTTTGGGAGAGAGACTTTCCACACTACAGTGTCCACTGGACCACAAGCACGACAAAAAAAATGAAAAAAACAAACAAAAAATGACAGCCAAAGCATTACCATGCTCAGGACAGGAGAAAAAGGCACCTTGCTCATGTAACCCAGGCTGCTCAAAGTAGGTGGAAACCCACAAGCTTTTACACCTTATTTATCAGTGTCTCAGCATGTAGCCGACACTCCTCAGAGGCCGGGAGATCAGAAAGCTGTGGGTTCTGTCCCACCAGGCACTTTGGTTAGCCTTAGGAAACACTGGGTGGGGAGTTATGATCACTTAAGTCAGTGACTGCATACAAATTTAGGGCTCGTGAGCAGACTAGATGGGCCTATGCCAACAATCTATGTACTTAGAACCAACCCAGTTGACAATGGTCTGTAGGCTACCAACTTTTGTATATTTTGTACCAGAAGAACCGCCACTTTTCATGCAGCTAATATTCTTTAAATTTTAACCTGGAAATGCCAGAACAAGCAGCCCCCCTGTGTGTGTGTTACACTGCCCTGTTCTGGGATCCAGACATGCAGATATGGGCAGGAAGGACCTCAGCATGACTACTGGTGGCCCTAGAACCCACAACCCTGCAAGTCCCAGAGCCTCCAGTCACAAGCATGCAACCTGAACCAGTGACCATCTGCCAAATCACCCAATTTACAAATTTCAGGGATTGAAAAAAATAAGGTTTGCAGCAAGCAGCCAGGTGAATGGGAAGAGTCCACCAGCCCCACAGAGACCTCCTCCTGCCCTAGTCCATATAGTTAGTAAGAGCAAGCTTTCTTCCACTCCCCTTGCTAGTTGCAGCCCCCGCCACCAGTGTTACTGTGCTATACATCAACCACATGTGCAGATACAAGCCTGACAATCTGTGGTGCCACCACAGGGAGTAACCCACAACTGGCAACTGCTGTGCGATGGGAGCAGAAATTCTTGACAATCAATACATAAGCAATAAGACAACAGGGTGTGTGTAGAACATTTTACTGACACTAGGGGCACTGTAAGGCACTAGGCCTTGGCAGAGTGCATTCAGCCTGTGTGCTGAAAATGTTATATGCACATCCCTGGAGTCTTACTGCGCTTACTTTGACTCCCTTTAAATTGGATCAGAAAAAAAATGCACATTTTTAACTGCTTAAGACCATTTAAGGAGACAACCTTGCGCAAGAGAAAAAGTCCCTCTACGGGGGAGAAGAAAAAGGAGAGGGGTGTAAACAACTTTGTAACAGGGCCCATTCAGAACAGGTTTAGGGGCTGGAATACAGGTATTTGCAAGCGCGACTAATTTTAAAAAGCACCTGTCAGGATGGTCCAAAAGGCTACAGCTTGTGGTCACGGGCCCAGATATACAGACTGCGCCAGGCAGTGGTGCAAACCTGGGCGTAGTGCAACTGATGCGCCAAGGCCAGGTGATATTCAACAGGGATACGCCATGGCACAGCACCGTTGAATATGGCATGGTCAGTGCATGTACTGCGCATGGTGTAGAGGCACTGTGCCGGTGCAAGCCACAGATAGGTAGCACAGGGATGCCAGCAGCTCAAGTGTAGTTGTGCTAGGCACAGCACCTGTGATATTCAGCAGGGGGCACGCATACGTAAGGTGCAAACGGGGCCATGGGCATGTTGTTATGGCTCCATTTGCATACCTCGCACAGGGCAGTCCAGCGACTTGTGCCTGGTGCCCTGCACAGCATGACATGAATGGGGGTGGAATCATGGTGCATCCCCACCCCTGTAGCCACAATCATGTAGTATGCGTTTAGGAATAAATCCCTGGTAGTCTCCCCCACCACCAGAGATGTAAATATGACGTGGTCTGGTGGACCCCTCCCCCCCATTGTGGCAAACCTCTAAATGCCCTGTGATCCAGTGGCACCTCCAGTCCCACCCAGAACCCACTGCCCCCCCGTGGCTGCATCCACACTGGTCCCCAGTGTGGACCAATGGGCTTGCAGGGCATACTGTACTACAGTGCCAACATGTAGTTATAGCCCATACTGTACCAGTCATTCAGTAGGTGACGGGATGGTATGTAGGTAGGATGCAGCCGCCCAGTGATGGGGAAGTGGGGTGCCACTGGATCACCAGGGCATTTAGTTTACTGTGATCGCAGCAATGGGCAAGGGTTCCACTAGACCACCAGGGACAGTCATAATTATATATAATTACAAAAAGTCAGCAGAATATTCTGGATAGTCCATCATGTCTGCTTGGTTGACAGCCTCCTAAAGGGTGCTCGCTTTGCCACCCCCCTTGCCCCAGAGGGGGCCATCTTCAGTTTTTCCTTGTACTGTCCCACACCTTCTTGAAGCCCTCCTCCACCACTAGACTCCCAGGCAGTGCATTCCATGGCTCCACCGCCCTCTGAAGTAATATCTCCAGCATCCCCCCAGCTTCCACTCATGCCCCTGGTTGCTCCACCTCCCTTAGTTGGGGCATCTCTTTGGCTCCACCCTTTATACACACTTGAAAACCCATATGTCACCAATCTCTCCTCCAGCAAGTACAGCCCAAGCTCTTCCAGCCTTTCCTCTATATCCATCTCGGTGACTGGGGCCACTAGACTACCAGGGATTTATTTAACATATACCCTGTGATCGTGGCTATGGGGGAGAGAAGAGATGGGGTTCCACTAGACCACCAGGGTTGTGTGCTTGGGGATGGCGTTCTAGGTGGGCGGGTGGGTGGCCACCCACCACTGTCCCCATTTACCCCCAAATGTAAGATTCACATACAAATTATGAAATTCAAGTACATTTTGTGTTGAGGGCACACTGTACCCCCATAAGTCAATGCAGTACATGCACCCCACAAAAAAAGGTGCACAAATGGTAGTATAAACCCTTAAAATTTAATTTTTACTCCTGAAAATGTTTGGAGAGAATACTATGCTAAAGGAGCTTACTATGTATACCCTTGAGGAAAGGCACGAGGGGGAGGAGAAAAGACGATAGAAATGTTTAAGTATCTCACTGGAATCAAAGTCCAAGAGGGTAGCATCCTTCAGAAAGATGTGCAAGAACAAGGGGACACAATCTGAAGATAATGGGGGGGCGCCACGCACTCAGGGGCAATGTAAGGAAGTATTTTTTCCACAGAGGGCGACGGACACATGGAACAGCCTTCCTAAGGAGGTTGTGGGGTCTAAAACTGTGGGATAATTCAAGAATGCATGGGACAGACAAAGCAATTTTTGTGGGGGTAGGAAAAAATATATTGTTGGTTAAATAGGATCTGCAGCTTATCCTCTAGCTAGGGAAATGAGCAGACTAGGTGGGCCAAGCAGTCCTCATCTGCCGTCAGTCTTATGTTTCACCCCCAGATCTGTAGCCTTAATAGGAACACTGATACCCACGGAGAACGGCTGCTGTGTTGGGCCATGCAATACAGCAGCCCGCCTGTGGGTGGCCAGGATTTGTTCCTACTTTTCCAGGTCTCAACTCTGAACCCCCTATGCGGCGCAATGCAAGGTTGCACCAGCCTGTGCCGTATATGCCCCCCGCATCTGCACATGATTACACTGCACCCTGGCACATCATGATTTGCACTGTGCCAGGCAACCTTTCCAATATCCCACCATGGCACAATGCAAGGGTTGCGCCGGCGCAACCTTTGTATATCGGGGCCATCGTATGCAGTACTAGACCTGAAGGTATGCGCATGTTATTTTTGGCCAAGGTCTGCTCTGCCTTCCATAATTTGGATGTTTGAGCCCTGCTGCACTTGCCTTTGCTGTTTGGCTGCTAACTCCTGACATAGGATAGAGGAGTGACTTACACTGTGCAGTTGCAGCAGTGTTGCAAGGAAAACCAGTATTCCGCATTATATCAGGAAACCTCGCTCCCCCAAAGCGCCATTAGCAATTTATTACGCCAAAATCCAAATGACTTTTTGGGGGAGAAGAGGAGGGGAGAGAGAGAAACTGACACTGCCCAATAGTGATAGCAGCAGTACAGCCCTGGGCCCACAGCAACACCAGGCTTGCCATTGAAGCTCTAGTACACCTGGTAATTTAGTAGCTCAGAATACAGAAGCCCAACTGCGGCGGACAGTAAAGAAGCTCAATTCCAGAATCAGTACAAGAAAGGGGTATTGCTATATAATTTAATACATTAGGATTGAATGTACTCAAACAGTAAAAGTTTGTTTTACGTTGGGGACTTGTTTTGCACAGTGCGTTAGACTTATCACCCAGTGGAACTGCTCAATTTTCTCTTGCCATTTCAAGGTCTATTCGTGGTCCGAGAAACGCTGCCGGGGGCGCACGTCCCGCTTCCACGCCATGCAGCATCCCACCCCGCCCACGTGGAGACTGCACCATGCGGCAAGCCCACCTTCAGCCCATGTCTTTACCGAGGGAAAAGGCTGCGGCCCCCCGGGAACATGGCCCCACAATCCACGCGCTGCAAGGGAAAGGACACGACAAAAAGCGATGAAGTCACAGCAAACAGGGAGACGCCCAACCTCCGCGGCGAGGCAAGTCACGTCGGCTTCAAATACTCCCCCTCCCCGTAAGTGGACGAATACCGATTACAGCAGCACAAAAAATAAAAATATATTTGAGAGCTAAGCCAAGCAGCCCCCGCCGTGAACCGCAGCACCGGAAACTGGAACCGTTCACGGCGAGCTTCCAAAATGGCCCCCCCGAGTCCGTCTCGACACAGGAAGGCAATAAAATGGCGGTAGTCCCTTCCTCAGCACAGAGAAGCCCATCTAATCTGCTCGCTCACTACCCAACTTGTACATCACCCCTCACAGGGAACATTTGCGGCACACAACATTCACTTTCCGCAGTAAATGACATGACACTAATTCCCCGCAGCACCTCCCCGTCTACATCGCCGCTGTGGGGTGCACACCTAGCTCAAAAACGAGGCGACCAGCGTCCTCGCTGCCGATCTGAATGTCGAAGAACACAATGGGATTGCTCATTGTGATTGTTCCCCCGTGTCGCCTTCGTGCCGGAGTAGTGACTTACACTCACGCAACCAGGTCAGCTTCCTCTGCAGCACGACAGACAATTCGGGCGCGCGCCGACCCTTAAATGAGAGCGGTGGCGGGAAGGGCGCAGCACAGGACTGACGTCCACAAATGGCTGAAAGCCCGTGGAGTGACTGAGGGCATACTTGTCCAATGAACTGACGGCAACGCGGTACTTGTGCTACTTTTTGTCCCTCGCGCAACTAAGCAGTTGGAATGTGGGCGGGACTAACCAGAAAAAAAATGACAGCCATTATAGGGAAAAAACTAACCGATGTGACGTCCTAATCACAGGCAGAAAATCGGAGAAAACCGGTACCACCACCATTTGTAAGTACTACTGTATCCCCATTGCATACAGATTCATATACGGTACGGTATTACAGTATGCAACCACATCGGGGCGGGGAAATATTGACTGCCTGCAGATCTGGCCTCTGAAAACGGAGAGGTGGGTGTGCCAGCTGTGGATTGACAGGCGCCTTGTCAAGTAAGGTGCGGAGTTGGAAGTAGCGCGATGCCAAACGGCGGGGATTGGCTCGCGAGCGACGGGGAAGCCGTGACGGTGGTTTAGGAGTGTGAGACGGTTGGTTGTGATTTGGCGCGGGGTCCCTGTCACTACCTAAAGGTGGAGACGGTGGCTCTTCTGTGTAGAAATGATGAGCCGTCCCACAGGAAACAACTGCCCGAAGAGACTGGGCGTTGTCCCAAAGGGCAGGCCTAGGATATAGGCAGGTATACTCACTGAACACGTGTGTACAGTTTTGCCGAGTGCCTGTGCCAAAGCATATGCTTATTTGTTAACATTATCATTCTAATCCCTACTATTTAAATTAGACTAGGCCACTGAGTAGTGCTTGTGTTGTTTAGGGGATAGATATGTGTACAACCTGTTTAGAGATTTGATAAGTCATCTGACAACAGTGATTTGTTTGTTATGGGGGAAGTATTCCCCTCTGTGGCTGGGAGATCAGAGGGCTGTGGGTTCAGTTCCCACATCTAGCACTTGGGTTAATATCCCAGTACTGACACTGTAGTGCAGCACGAGAAGGATGCTGCACTTCTGAGGTGCTGTCTTAAGGATGAAACGTTAAACCGAGGTCCTATCCCCCTGGATTGGCGGTAGTTCAGGTGGATGTTAAAGATCCCATGGCACTTATCGACATACCTCTCAAGTGTCCCTGATTTTGCCTCAAAATTTTACTCTGTCCCTCCTAAAATTTGTGTTTTTGTGGCTAAACAGTGGGGACTGTAAGCAAAAAACAAAGTCAAGCATTAAAGTTACAGACTTGTTCTTCTTCAGAAAATGCATTTTGCACTAAGCCCCATATTCTAGCAGCTTTCTGGGTGAATAGCTCTAATTTTGAAGATGTGTCCCTGATTTTGGTCCTTTGTCCCTGATTTTTTTAAGCCTTGTCCCTGATTTATGAGTCAGGAGGTTGAGAGGTATGCTTATCGAAAAGAGTAGGGGAAGGTGTCCTGGCCAAATTCCCTCATTCACTAAAAAAAAAAAAATAGCAACAGCTTAATCTGGTTCAAGGTCAGTTGGCATTTATCTGTATCCCTCCCTGGTCATGCCTGAAAATAGGCAGGATTTGTCTAGTGCACTTACCAGTCAACAAAAATAAATAAAAAAAAAATCATAGGATGTCTATATTTTTTGGGGGAGAGTGCAGCAGTTCAAAAGCGTGTGTACAAATGGAAATTTCTGGCTACACTCCTGGGACTAACTGCCACCTGCGAGTAGAGGGGAAAGAAAAAAAACATGAGTTTTGGGTTTTTTTCTGTAGTCATAATTTATAATTGTATCTTAAAACAAACACTGCATTATTGCAGTAAGCCAAGGATGAGCACCCCTGTGCAGTGTTACAACAGTTGGGTTATTTGAGCCTAACAAGAATTATAATTCCAAAATGCATGGCTACATTAATGCACCATTTGTCAGTATAACCTGTACAGAATACCGTTGTCCTCTAAGGGCCCATGCAGCCATGAGCAGGGACTGTGCAAGAATGGGTGACTGTGGAAGGGCCCATTAAAGATCAGAAATTGTGCACCTTATCAAAGGGTTTAATTGTCCCATTCATTAAAACGAATTCTCCGACTAGGACAAATTACAGGACAGGGACTAGCAAACTCACCAACTGCCCTGACTACATCACAGACACTGTGTGTTAGTGACCGTTCCCCCACCATCTATTTCTGGTCTAACAAATTCATCAAACCACCGGCTAAAACAATACTTAGCAGAGTTCTGCTGCTTACCCCAGGAGTCCTTTAGCATCAGTAACTGTTTGCACTTTTATTTATTTATTTATTTATTTAAACAGCAGTTTGGAAAACCTTTGAGCCATAGGCTCATTTACAAAGATACCTTGTCACAGTAAGACAAACCAAAATACACAGTATAGCAGTACAACACATAAGTATAACAGTAAAATTAAGACATAGATACAAACAAGCTGGTACAGGTAGGATGGATGCAAACAATACCAGAGTTATGTCGTCCTTAGCAGCTTAGTAATAAGCTTTGTCATAAGTATTGAGTACGGCTTTGACTAGTGGCAGTTACAGCATCGGGTGTTAATAAGGTGGTTACGTAAGGAAGTTTTGAAGCACGATATAGTTGGAGCTTCGGAGATGGAGGGGGGCAGTGTGTTGAACCAGGAGGGGGCCCTAAAGCTGAAGGCTCTTTGGCCGTGAGAGGTCCTAGCTCTAGGGATAACAAGAGAGGTTTTCCCAGAGGTCCGAGTATGAACTAGTGGGACAGAGCGGCGTATGGTGGTGGTCAATCCTGGTGGGGAAAGCCCAAGGAGGGTCTTTTTTGTAAGGGTACAGGTAAGATATTTGAGGCACCGCCGAGATCAAGTACCAGCGCTTTAGCATACAGCAGACAGGTGTGTGTCATCCTAGGTGCTCCAGTAATTAACCTGCAGGCCTTATTAAGAGAAAAGGACTTTTATGGAGTGTGGTCTGATCAGCAGCACCATACACCGGCAGTCCATAGTCCACTAGGGACAGGATAGAGGAGGTGATCATGAGTCAAAGAGCTCCGGGAGGCAGTGTTTATACCGAGTAAGATGCCCAATCGGATATTAGTGGCAGTGGCTAGGGCAGCGATGTGTCCATGGAAGGAGAGGGAGGGGTCAAAATGGATCCCTAGGTATTTATAGGAGCAAACTTGTTCGAGTGGGAATGAGGACCCAGAGTGAATGAGGAGTTTGAAGTTGCAGGACTTATTTTGGGGATGAGTGAAGAACATGGTTTTTGTTTTTTTAAGATTTATCACCAATCTATGTTCCTTGAACCAGCCCTCGGCTTCAGTGAAGGACTTCTGCAGCGAGTCCTGGAGGGCAGTAGGGTTACGACTTGAGGCAAAGATGACTGCATCATCAGCGTACAATAGAATGTTCCCCGAGCAAGAGCGTGGAAGGGTGTTAAGGTAAAGGGAGAATAGTAAGGGGCCCAGAACGGAGCCCTGGGGAACCCCAGAAAAGATGGGACAGATGTCTGAGTAGGTCCCATTACTTTTACACGCTGTGAGCGGTCAGACAGATAACTGGTGCACCAGGAGATAGGCCCAGCAGCAAAACCAGAGAGACTAAGGGCATCAAGAAGGAGGGGTGGGAGACAGTGTCGAAAGCTTGAGAGGTCAATGAAGACAGCACCAGCCAGAGAACCAGTGTCTAAGGAGGAGTGAGAAAGTTGGAGAACTCTAGGAGGGCTGTGTTGGTACTGTGGCCCTTTCCGGAAGCCATGCTGCTCAGGACAAAGGACATTGTAGGTGAAGAGGTAGTCAGAGATTTGAGAGGCCACCACTTTTCCAAGGCCTTGGAGAGAGGAGAGAGAATGGAGATCGGTCTGATAGTTTCCAGCCACAGTCCTATCACCACCTTTAAAGATAGGGGTGACAGTGGCGACTTTCCAGGCCGTTGGAACCTTCCCAGGCAAAGAGAGTGGTTGATGAGGCATGTGATCGGGTAAGGACTGTGTCTAAGACCAGCCGTGAGGATACACGGATTCAGGGTGTCACTGCCTGTACTATTACTCATGAGGGCAGTGACAAGGTGCGGCCTAAGTTCTTGGGCAGAAACACGCATGGAGGAGAAAATAAGGGCGAAAGATTTATGGAAGGTGCTGGGGAGGAGGGTCAAAAATTTGTAGGGAGGATAGGGCTAAGGTCAGTGAGTGAGGTGTTGAGGTGGTTGGCTATGAGGGCTGGGTCTGAGGAGATCACACCATTAATGTTGATCTGGTGGGTGGGGGAGGTGTACTCCATTTAACTGTTTAATGTTATCCCAGAAGGTTCTGGGATTCCCCCATGAGGCAGTGAGTGAGGACCGATAGTGCTCAGACTTGGCCTTTCTGATGGCCCGAGTGCACTTGTTTCGGGCGGCAGCATATAACCGCCTGTCATTGGGCCGGCCAGTCTCAATGGCACGGTGCCATAGGTTGTCCCTATGTTTGAGCTGGTGGATCAAAGCTGGGGTAACCCAGGGGGCATTCTTCCTTTTAGAATGGCGGGTCAACACTGGGGCAAAGATATCACAGGCATTATTAAAAGTTTGGGTAAAGAAGGAGAGAGCTGTGTCGATGTCAGGAGTTGCCTGTATAGGAGACCAGTCAATTTGGGACAGAAGTTCCTTAAGTTTTATCAGTCCACCAGGTATTAGACGCCGCTGGCATGTGGACTGTGCTATTGGTTTGGGGACTGAGGTTGACCAGTGGAATAGAATGGGGGCGTGATCGCTGAGAGAGTCTGGGAGGACTTGTACATTGGGGATCCGATTAGGGCGGTTGGTGAGTACCACATCAAGCAGGGTACTTAGCTGGCTAGATGCAATTGCCCCGGAGGTGTGCCTTTAAGAGATTTTTTAATGAGCTTAGGCCAGCCAATGAAAAGACAGGAGGGGGTGTGAACTGAATGAGAGCTGTTGACTGCTTCAGAATTTTTTCTCCGTTGGACTGAGCATATTACCTTTGAGGTGTCTCCCAACTTTCCTTGTTGACAGCCTCCTAGTGCTTATCTGGGTAAAGATTTCCTCATAAATCATTTCCTTTAGTGTGCTGACTGACAACTTTTACTTTTTCAGTAGTGCTTCTCAAATTATTTATTTTTTACCGCGACTATTTCGTTTAAAGCCTAATTTTATCGTGGGTGTTTATTTTAGATGGTTTCCTTTATTTTTGACTAATTTCTTGTGGGAACCATCAAACTGGGGCCAGTTGCCTTGTTTTTTACCTTAGACCTGGCGGGGTTTACCGCGAGGCACCTGCAGTAGAAATTCTGAAGCAGTTAACAGCCTGTCTGCAGCCGCCTCCAAGGTACGGGCGAAGTTTCGTCTTAATGCCAAGAGAGAAGCTGATTGACCTACTATTATATCAACATTGTACTCTCCACTCCCCACCCTTCATATTGCTCCCTATTCCTATGCACTTCCGTATTTCTCTCCTGTCATATAGACACGACCCTACATACACGTGGGGTCTGCTGTCCATATTTGATGTCATCCCTTGTCTGGGGTTAACTGTGTTTGTTTATTCAATTTATTATCTTTGTATAACATTCTCTGGGGGCAGTGCCCTATCTGTATAATGTATCAACCTTGCGTTGAATGTGAAAATTTTGTATTTTTGTGTAAAACAGGTCCTCCTTGTAAACGAGTTGTGCTCAACGGTGACCGCCTGTATAAACAAAGACTTTGAAACTTAAACAGTGCCTGGGGGTTTTCTTTCTAGATTGGCAATTACAAGGAAACCTTTTTTGTTATACTACTGGACCTTGGTATCATCTGTGTCAGGACTGCCCGTAAGGGTCCGGCAGCCATCTGTGCTTAGTTGAGTATTACTGGTTTTCTATTAAGATTGGCATTGGTATAGGTCCCAGTTTTACAACCAAAAAAAAAAAAAAGGCACTGGTAATAGACAGAGTTTATTAACTGGGGCAGGACTGGCTGGTGGCATTTTCACAGAAACCTGCACTCAGTTCATAGGTCCAGAACTGGTTTGCTTTGCTTAAATTGGCAAACATAGCAGACAAACGTTTGATAATTATGGCTGAGGATAAATCAAAGGTTTCCGAGGAGGGGTCATTCAAAAATACTAATACCAAATTCAGAGGTGCTGAGGAACCCTCCAGATCCCAGCCAAAAAATAAAGTTTCCAAAGATGAAGTTCCTCACAAATTGAAAAATAATAGGAGTGACAAAAAAAGGAAGCTTGATCAAGCCTCTGATGAAGTGGCTAAAAAGAAACTCTGTCAAGAAAGATATGTTCCCATTGCTCCTGCGAAAGCCAATAGTGAGACAACAGGCAGCTTAAAGCATTCAGAAAAAAACAAAGCACTTATAAACTGTGCAGGTTCTTCCGTCTGTGCAAGATATGGAAAAAACATGGCAACTGTTTCAGACCCTTCAAAAGGTGGGTCCTCTATTTACTGGGGCTGGCAAGCAGTCTTCCACAGTTCTATGTTCTGTAGACTATGAGGGTGACGCAGATGATGATCACTTCTATGACGCCACTGACATGGATTTTGAGGGCCTTGAGCCCCAGGAGTCCCCGGACCCTCGCCTTGGGGATCCCCCGGGTGACCACGAGGATCCTTCCTCTATGTTTTCATTCATACAAAATATGCTGGATACCCTGGACCTCCCTACACAGGAGCTCAACGAAGACGATTATAGGGAGAAGAAAGGTCTTTCATCCTCAAAGACCCTGGTCGTCCCTATCTATAATGCATTTAGAAAAAATACCATGAAGGTGCTTCAACACCCCACTTCAGTACTAGGGGTTGATAAGCTGCTTGAGAGAAAATATAAATTGTCTAAAAATGGTACCGAGTTCCTGTCAGCACACCCTAGCCACAAGAGTATAGTGCAGCAGGCAACTTGTGAGAAAGCTGGTGTCTCCTTGTCACCCTCTCCCCCTGACAAGGATTCCAAGAAAATTGACTTCATAGCAAAGAAAATGTATGCCACAGCTTCCCTGCTTCTCAGACTTTCTTCTTACATGGCATTCACAGCCAAATATCAGAAAGCCCTTTGGAAATCTGTCCAGGCTATCGCCCGCAACGGATCAGATTCTATGGTACAGGAGCTGGTGGATACGTCAAAAACTGCCTTGGCAGCTACTATGTACCAAATCCCCATGGCAGATGACAATAATGATGCAGCTTTAGGGCGATGGCCCATGCCATATCTCTGAGATGCTTCGCTTGGCTTAGAACAACCAGTCTGACCACAGACACTCAGAACAAGGCCATGGATTTTCCCTGTGATCAAAATATGTTGTTTGATTACAGAACCACTGACTACATGAAAAAAGGTCGATGAGTACAAGGCCTCCTGGCAGAGCCATTCATCCAAGCCTAAACCCGCCACCCCTAAGAGATCCCATCCCAGGGGCGCTAGGGGCAGAAGTTTTATTCCCAGGCCTTGCAGTCCCTATCCCCAGTCTGACTTCAGCCAGTACAGGGGGTCTTTCAGAGGCAGAAGCAGAAGGGGCCAAAGAAGATCCACCTCTACCCAGCCATCTGCCTCTCAGTCTAAGTCCTGATGTGAGTGTCCAGGTCGCCTCCCCATTTCTGGTTGGAGGCAGACTCTCTCTCACTATTTTCAGCACTGGTCCCTTATCACGTCGGACAAGTGGGTGCTGGAGATAGTGGAGAAGGGTCTGTCATTACAGTTCAAGCAGCTGCCAGACCTCAAGCTTACCCATGTGTCAAGACGTCTGTCACCATCACAGATACTGCTGTTGGAAATGGAGGTACAAAACCTGGCTTTACGAGCAGTGGAGAGGGTCCCCACCCACGAAAAGGGCAAGGGCCTCCACTCCAGGTATGTTCTGACACAAAAGAAAACTGGGGAGGGGCAACCTATCTTAGATCTCAGATATTTAAACAAACATCTGAAAAAAAAAATTCAAAATGGTCACTCTGTCACTGGTCATACAGTCCTTACAGCAGGGCGACTGGCTAGCCTCCCTCGACTTAAAGGACGTCTACTTCCACATACCCATAAGGAGATCTCACAGGAAGTTTCTCAGGTTCAGACTTCCTTCGGGACACTATCAGTTCACCGCAATACCCTTCGGTCTCTCCTCGGCCCCAAGAGTCTTTACCAAGTGTCTAGCAGTGGTAGCAGCACATCTCAAGAGACTGGATGTCACTCTCTACCCCTATCTGGACAACTGGCTCATAGTAGCAAAGTCACCTTGTCAAGTCAAGGAATCTTTTTCCCTCACAGAACACACTCTGGAGTCTCTAGGTTTCCTGGTAAATCTCAAGAAGTCTCACCCGGAACCCACCCAGCTGCTCACCTTCATAGGGGCCCGGCTGGACACTCGGAAGGGATATGCTTTCCTCCCACAGGAAATAATTCAGAGTTTCCTTTCAGTGGCAGATTCTTTCACCCAGGGACAGCCAAGACCAGGCAGACATTTTCTCAAACTTCTGGGACATATGGCCTCTATGACTGCAGTAGTCCCAGGGGTCAGGTACAGGATGAGACTTCTGCAAGTCTACCTCAGAGCTTGCTGGTCTCAGAGAAGCAACACATTTTTCGAAGTTAATACCGGTGTCGGAGCAGTTCCTCTAAAATTTGCTGTGGTGGAAGGACCCTGCAAATTTGTAGGCAGGGGTTCCATTTCAGGCTCCTCTTCCCACAAAGGTGATCACCACAGATGCCTCCCTGTTTGGCTGGGGAGCTCATCTAGACTGCCTCAGTAAGTGGCAACTGGACTCCCGAAGAGTCACAGTTGCACATAAATCTTTTGGAACTCAGAGCAGTCTTACTAGCTCTCAAAGCTTTCACTCCCAGCATAGAAGGGCAAGCGGTTCAAATTCGAACAGACAGCACCACAATGTTCTATATAAACAAGCAGGGTGGTACCAGATCAGGAATACTCTGTTTGGAAGCTCTAGTCTCTAGCATTCTCCCTGGGAGTCAGCCTCTCAGCTGTTCACCTCCCAGGCAAACTCAGTACTCTGGTGGATGCTCTAAGCTGCATCAGTCAAGGTCAGAGTGAATGGACACTGAACAAGGAAGTACTAGCCACAGTGTTCAGGCGGTGGGGCACACCAGACGTGGATCTGTTTGCCTCGCCTCTCAATTTTCAACTTCCTCAGTACTGTTGCAGACCCCAAGTTCCGGGGACACTTCTTCTAGATGCCCTGATTCTGGACTGGTCAGGGAGGTTCCTATACGCATTTCCTCCCTTTCCCCTGATATTCAGGGTTTTGCTGAAACTCAGGCAGCAGCCTGCATCCATGCTTCTAGTGGCTCCAGACTGGCCCAGGCAAGCCTGGTACCCTCTCCTCTCAATGTCCTGCAACAGGCCCATTCGCCTGCCTCCAACTCGCTCCCTGCTGACCCTTCCTCAGACGGGAGTGCAGTACCTAGACGTACACTCTCTTCACCTCAAAGCCTGGTTCTTGAGAAGTTAGAGTTTCTATCCTCACAATATTCTGAACAGGTCCTTAAAATGCTGAGGATGGCTAAAAAACCGAACACTAGGAAGTCTTGCTGTATTCTGACAATTGCAGTGATTCCCAACCTTTGAACTACCCCGGAGAACTAAGGGTTAACTTTCCATGCAGGGCATGGAACGCTGAGCTCGAGCTCAGTTGAAGTCTCTGTCTGGAGTGTTTTGAACTCAAACCGTCAGATTCTTTACTCCGCCTCACTGAACAGTCACTCCGGAGATTTCTCCTGCAGCTCGGTTCGAAGTCGGTTAAAGTTTTCAGTTTTTCGTCGGTTTAAACCGAAAAAAAGTATCCATAGTTGGTTAGTCTCTGTCTGTGGTGCCGTGAATACTAGATAGGAATTGTTCTGTTATTTCTGTGTGGAACTTGTAAAAGTGCAGTCGGTTCGGCTGAACCGACTGATTGTGAATTTTGCTATATTTAGTGTGTGGTTACCGGTTCTTATCAGTTCTAAAAAAACATGTTTTGACCGTTTTTTTTCCCAATATCCGTGACACGGTTAGGAACCGATAAGGGAGTCTTGCCTGGCGGTTGCCGAAAAAAGGGGAAGTTTGGTTAGGTTGGCCATGTCTGAGAAACCCAAGAAAAAAAACGGGCCCACTGGGTTTCAACACTGCAGTGAGTGTGGGGAGGTCTTTGCTAAGGCCGATCCCCACACCACCTGTGTTTATTGTCTGGGGTTTGACTACCTCGATTCAGACTGCCAAATATGTAAAAACTTTCCCAGATCTACCGTTGAGAAGAGATTAGGTAGACTGAGGGAAAGGGAGGCTGAGAGGTCCGCTGACCTGGATGGCCAGCCCGGTTCGGTTCTGTCGGTTCCCCCGGTTCCGGATTATACTTTGGAAGAATTTTATGAACCGGAGTTTGAGGAGGAGGGAGAGTATGAGAATGATTATGGTGATGGTGAAAGTCTAGATGTGCCTATTGATCCGGACATCTCCCCAGACAGACCTTCAGATGTTTCTCCTCCTAGGCTTTCTGAGTTCTCTTCACACTACATGTTCTACAGAAAGGTGGCTGATACCCTCCAGCTTCCTGTGGAGGAAGCAGTAGAGGATCAGGAAGAGCCTGATTATGTTGAGATGATGGACATCCCAGAGTCCAGGAGACTGTCTGGTCCCCTCCACAAATCCTTTGGGAAAAAGACACAAAAAATTCTTAAATCTCCTAATTCTATACCTCCTGTAGACAGACGAATGGACAAGAGGTACACTCTCTCAGGCTCAGACACAGAGTTCCTTTTTCAGCAATGCAGCCATGTTGGGGTTGTACAGGCTGCTGCCTGTGATAAGGCAAACATTCCCTTAGCATCACACCTCCAGACAAGGACTCCAGGAAGACTGATGCCATGGCAAAGAAACAATACATGGTAGCATCTTTGGGACTCAGGCAGGCTAACTATATGGCCTATACAGCCAGGTACCAGAAGTCCAGGTGAGACACTGTACTGGCACTGGCTAAACAGGCTCCCACCCAGCTTGCCAAGGAGCTGGAGCAGGTGGCTGCAGATGGGATTGTGGCATTGAAAGTACAGTTTCATGCTTCTGTGGACTCCAGTGATGTATCATCAAGAGTCATGGCTACATCTGTGGCTCTTTTGGAGAATGGCTTGGCTCAGATGTACTAGCCTCTCACAGGATACCCAGGCTAAGGCCATGGATTTTCCTGTAATTGGTAATTCTTTGTTTGGGGAGCAGACAGAGAATTACTTGAAGAAAATGGATGAATACGGGACCACTTACAGGAGTGCTCAGGCCAAAGAAAGGCAAGCACCTCCTCAAAGGCAGCAGTCCAGGGGCAGGCCTTTCCAAAGGCCTTTTTACCAAACTCAGGCCTCCTCTTCTTCCTTTTCACAGAGAGGGTTCTTTAGAGGGAGAGGCAGAAGGGGGATGAGCAGGCCTGCATCCACCCTCAGCCTAAAGCCCCTGCCAAGTAGACACCCTGATGGGTCTGCCCGGGTCGATTCTCCTATACCAGTAGGGGGCAGGCTGGCTCACTTTGTCCAGGACTGGATGTCTCTTACATCAGACAAGTGGGTCCTGGAAGCAGCAAGCCAGGGACTGGTTCTCAGCTTCAAAAAATTTCCCAAGATGAGAGCCAGATCTTTTCCACCTGCAAATCTCTCAAGAGACCCTTGCCCTAGAGGCAGAGGTTTCTTCTCTCCTAGTTCTCAGAGCTATAGAGAGAGTTCCCACCCTACACAGGGGCAAATGATTGTACTCCAGGTACTTCCTAACCCCCAAAAAGACAGGAAAGTGGCGACCCATCCTGGACCTAAGATATCTGAACAAACATCTTTTAAAGCCAAAGTTCAAAATGGTAACTCTGGGAATTATCCTTCCCTCTCTAAGGCCAGGGGACTGGCTAGCCTCCCTGGACCTCAAAGATGCCTACTTTCACATTCCCATCATGTGCTCCCACAGAAAGTACCTCAGGTTTGAGTTGCCCTCAGGCCACTATCAATTCAGAGCAATGCCCTTTGGCCTAACATCAGCCCCAAGGGTCTTCACAAAGTGCCTGGCAGTAGTTGTTGCCTTCCTAAGAAAACAAAAGATTTCCATTTTCCCATACTTGGACCACTGGCTCATAGTAGGTCAGTCTCCAGACCAAGTCAAGTCACATCTTCAAGTGACCCAGCAAGTGCTCACTTCTTTAGGATTCCTTCTCAACCTACCAAAGTCAGTTATAGAACCAGTGCAGCTCCTCACCTTCATAGGTGCAGAACTGGATGCGGTAAAGGCAAGAGCCTTCCTTCCCCTGGAAAGGGCAAGGACCCTTATGGAACTGGCTTCTTCATTCACCCTTCAGGTGTCTCGACCAGCAAAGCATTTCCTTCAGCTACTGGGCCACATGGCAGCCTCCACAGCAGTGGTCCATGGAGCAAGATTCCAAATGAGGGACATTCAGTTCCACTTAAGAGCCTTCTGGTCCCAAAGAAAGGATTCCCTTACCAAACTAATCCCAGTGACGCGAACCCTAATCCAAGCCTTGCAATGGTGGCAGAATCAGGACAATTTGAGACAAGGGGTTCCATTTGTCACTCAGTCTCATTCAGTGATCCTCACCACAGATGCTTCCCTACTGGGCTGGGGAGCCCATTTGGGGGATCTTACCACCCAAGGACTGTGGTCACCTCAGGAATCTCTGCTTCACATCAGTCTCTTGGAACTCAGAGCAGTGTTTCTGGCACTGCAAGCTTTTTCCAAATCTGTACAGAGCAAGGTGGTTCAGGTCAGAACATACAACACCACCATGTGGTACATCAATAAGCAGGGAGACACTCGGTCTATGGCCTTGTGCACAGAAGCAATGAAGTTGTGGTCCCTGGCCTATTCCCTGCAAACCTCTCTGATAGCAGTTCACCTCCCAGGGAAGGACAATGTCTAGCAGATGCACTGAGCAGAATATCCCAGGGCCATCATGAATGGGCCCTGGATCCTCTGGTTTTGAAAGTGATTTCTCGAGATGGGGCACTCCAGAGATGGATCTTTTTGCAGCCCCAGACAATCACCAACTTCCTCTCTTTTGTTGCAGACCCCCAGTCTTGGGCTCAGTCCCCCTGGATGCTCTGATTCTGAACTGGGAAGGGAAATTTCTGTATGCTTTTCCCCCCTTCCCTCTCCTGTTCAGGGTGTTAGTCAAGATAAGGTCACAACCATGCAGAGTGATTCTGATTGCTCCAGACTGGGCCAGACAGCCATGGTATCCCTTGTTGCTGTCTCTAACAGTCCACCTTCCCCTGTCTCTTCCCAGGAATTATAACCTATTAACATCCTCTCAGGAGGATTTGGTACCCGAATCTTCAGTCCCTCAATCTCAAGGCTTGGCTCTTGAAGAGTTATAGTTTACAGATCTGCATCTTTCCCAAGGGGTTCTGGATATCCTTAGGGCTTCTCGAAAGCCTTCCACCAGAAAGACTTACAACTCCAAATGGAAAAGATTCAGCATTTGGTGTTCTAAGAAGAATATTTCTCCAGAAACTGCTAAATTGCCTACGGTTCTGGATTATATGGTCCATCTTAATGACCTAGGCCTCAGACCAGCTACCCTCAAGGTACACTTGGCAGCTGTGTCTGCTTTCCTGTCAGTAGGCAAGTCTTCCTCTCTGTCATCCCATCCTGTATTCTGTAAGTTTTTCAAGGGATTGCTTCACATCAATCCCCCCCCTCTTTTAGGGCTCCTGCTCCTGCTTGGGACCTTACTGTTTGAATTGCTCAGCTTATGCAACCCCCCTTTGAGCCTTTGTCCTCAGCAGAGCTTAAGTACTTGACTTGGAAAACTGTGTTTTTGGTAGCCATTACTTCTGCCAGACGTATCAGTGAATTGCAAGCTCTGTCAGTGGAATCTGATTTCATCTCTTTTCACAGAGATAGAGTGGTCCTTAGAACTAACAGAAAGTTCTTACCTAAAGTGGTTTCAGATTTCCGCCTCAGCCAGTCTATATCTCTCCCTGTTTTCTTCACTGACCATTCCTCCTCGTGAGAGAGGAGGCTACACAGTTTGGATGTTAAAAGAACTCTTAGTTACTACATAGAGCGTACCAAGGGTCACAGGTTTGAATCCCTCCAGTTGTTCCTCACTTATGGAGAAGCTGGTAAAGGCAAACCTGCCACTAAGAGATCTATTGCCAGGTGGATTGTTTCTGGTATACAATTCTGCTATGAAAAACTGGGTAGAACTCCACCCTCAGGCCTGAGGGCTCATTCCACAAGAGGTACAGCTGCTTCCCTGGCTCCTGCCAGGGATATTCCTCTCTTAAAAATTTGTCAAGGAGCCAC
This sequence comes from Neoceratodus forsteri, assembly GCA_016271365.2. Taxonomy (NCBI): domain Eukaryota; kingdom Metazoa; phylum Chordata; order Ceratodontiformes; family Ceratodontidae; genus Neoceratodus; species Neoceratodus forsteri. Next base: position 7,893,475 of record JADMNL010000026.1, read on the forward strand.
CTGGAAAACAGTCCATACTTTCACCAAGCATTACTCTCTGGATATCCAGGCTAGGAGTGATGCTCGGTTTGGCACAGCAGTACTTCAGAGCCTATTTCCAAAGTAGGTTCTGTCCCTCCTCCATGGAGGTACTGCTTGGTAGTCTGCAATAGTCAGAATACAGCAAGACTTCATGTTGTTTGAAGAAAAAATTACTCACCTTAGTAATTATGTTTCTTCTAGTGGAGTCTTGCTGTATTCTGACTTCCCCACTCCCTCTCAGAACCTAGTTTTTGGGATGTGGGTGGGCAGGAGCAGTGTTGGCACCCTAGGGGTGTCCTTTTTACACCCTCTTTTTTTGTTTGGGTGGAATGTTGTGTTTTGGATGTGTTTTTATTTTTGGGTTTCCTGACTTGAGTCTTCCTTTGAAACCAAAAACATTATATATTTGCCAGTTGGCTAGTAAAAATTTTGCAGTTTCCACACAGAACACCTAGTGAGTTTTTGCTCGTAAAGATCTGACGGTTGCAGTTTGAACAACAGACAGGGGCTTCAACTGAGCTTGTGATGAACCTTCTATGCAAGGCATAGAACAGTTAACCCTTTGTTCTCCGGGGCAGTTGAAAGGCAGGACCTAACTGCAATAGTCAGAATACAACAAGACTCCACTAGAAGAAACATAATTACTAAGGTGAGTAATTTTTTCTTCCTGACCCCCCAAAAAGACAGGGGAGTGGCGACCCATCCTAGACCTCAGATATCTGAATAAACATCTTTTAAAACCAAAGTTCAAGATGATAGCTCTGGGAATAATCCTTCCCTCTCTAAGGCCAGGGGACTGGCTAGCATCCCTGGACCTCAAAGATGCCTACTTTCACATTCCCATCAGGTGCTCCCACAGAAAGTACCTCAGGTTCGAGTTACCTTCAGGCCACTATCAGTTCAGAGCAATGCCCTTTGGCCTACCCTCTGCTCCAAGGGTTTTCACAAAGTGCCTGGCAGTAGTAGTTGCCTTTCTAAGAAGGCAAAAGATTTCTATATTTCCTTATCTGGACGATTGGCTATTAGTGGGTCAGTCTCCAGACCAAGTCAAGTCTCACCTGCAAGTGACCCAGCAAGTGCTTACTTCCCTAGGATTTCTTCTCAACCTTCCGAAGTCAGTTCTCGAACCAGTCCAGCTCCTTACTTTTAAAGGGGCAGAACTGGACACACTCAGAGCAAGAGCCTTTCTTTCTCTAGAAAGAGCAATGGCTCTTATGGAACTAGCTTCTTCTTTCAGCCTTCAGGTATCTCAACCAGCAAGGCATTTCCTCCAGCTCTTGGGCCACATGGCAGCTTCAACAGCAGTGGTCCAAGGGGCAAAATTCCAGATGAGGGATATTCAGTTCCACCTGAGAGCTTACTGGTCTCAGAGAAAGGACTGCCTTGTCAAACTGATTCCAGTGACTTCGACCTTGATCCAGGCCCTCCAGTGGTGGCAGGATCAGGACAATTTAAGGCAAGGTGTTCTTTCTGTTGCTCAGCCTTGTTCAGTGGTCCTTACCACGGACGCTTCTCTTCTGGGCTGGGGGGCCCACCTGGGGTCCCTCACTGCCCATGGCCTGTGGTCCCCCCAAGAATCCCTTCTACATATCAATCTTCTAGAGCTCAGGGCAGTTTTTCTAGCTCTAAAAGCGTTCTCACAGTCAGTTCAGAACAAGGTGGTCCAAGTCAGAACAGACAACACTACCACCATGTGGTACATCAACAAGCAGGGAGGCACTCGGTCCACGGCCTTGTGCACAGAGGCCATGAAGTTGTGGTCCCTGGCTTATTCCCTGCAAACCTCTCTGGTAGCAGTTCACCTTCCAGGCAAGGACAATGTGCTAGCAGATGCACTGAGCAGGAACTCTCAGGGCCATCACGAATGGTCCCTGGACCCTCAGGTGTTGAAAGTGATTTTTTCAAGATGGGGCACTCCAGAGATAGATCTCTTTGCAGCCCCAGACAATCACCAACTCCCTCTCTTTTGTTGCAGACCTCCAGTCTTGGGCTCAGTCCCCCTGAATGCCCTGATTCTGAATTGGGAAGGGAAGTTTCTGTATGTCTTTCCCCCCTTGCCCCTCCTATTCAAAGTTTTAGTCAAAATAAGGTCTCAGCCTTGCAAGGTGATTCTGGTTGCTCCAGATTGGGCCAGACAGCCCTGGTACCCCCTGTTGCTGTCCCTAGCAGTCCATCTTCCCCTGTCTCTTCCCAGGAATTGCAACCTGTTAATATCCTCTCAGGGGAGGATTTGGTACCCCAATCTTCAGTCCCTCAATCTCAAGGCATGGCTCTTGAAGAGTTAGAGTTTGCAGATCTGCATCTTTCCCAAGGGGTTCTAGACATCCTCAAGGCTTCTCAAAAGCCCTCCACCAGAAAGAATCACAACTCCAAATGGAAAAGATTCAGCATTTGGTGTTCTAAGAAGAATATTTCTCCAGACACCGCTGAATTGCCTACGGTTCTGGATTATATGGTCCATCTTAATGGCCTAGGCCTCAGACCATCTACTCTCAAGGTACACTTGTCAGCTGTTTCTGAATTTTTGTCTGTGGGGAAGCCTTCCTCACTATCTTCCCATCCTGTGTTCTGTAAATTTTTTAAAGGATTGTTTCACACCAGTCCCCCTTTTAGAGACCCTGCCCCTGCCTGGGATTTGAATGTTTGCATTGCTCAGCTTATGCACCTCTTTTGAGCCTATGTCTTCAGCAGTGCTTAAGTACTTGACTTGGAAAACTGTGTTCTTGGTAGCCATTACCTCTGCCAGACGTATCATGAATTGCAAGCCCTGTCAGTGGAACCTGATTTTATCTCCTTTCATAGGGATAAAGTGGTCCTTAGAACCAGTGGAAGGTTCTTACCCAAAGTGGTTTCAGACTTCCATATAAACCAGTCTGTGTCTCTCCCTGTATTCTTCACTGAGCATTCTTCCTCAGGAGAGAGGAGGCACACAGTTTAGATGTCAAAAGAACCCTTAGTTACTACATAGAGCGTACCAAGGGTCACAGGTTTGACTCCTTCCAGTTGTTCCTCACTTATGGAGAAGTGGGAAAGGGGAAACCTGCCACCAAAAGATCTATTGCCAGGTGGATTGTGTCTTTTATACAATTCTACTATGAAAAACCGGGGAAAAACTCCACCCTCAGGCCTGAGTGCTCGTTCCACAAGAGGTACAGCTGCTTCCCTGGCTGCGGCCAGGGATATTCCTCTCCTAGAAATTTGTCAAGCAGCCACCTGGAAAACAGTCCATACCTTTACCAAGCATTACTCTATGTATATCCAGGCTAAGAGTGATGCTCGGTTTGGCACAGCAGTACTTCAGAGCCTATTCCCAAAGCAGGTTCTGTCCCTCCTCCTTGGAGGTACTCCTTGGTAGTCTGCAATTGTCAGAATACAGCAAGACTTCATGTTGTTTGAAGAAAAAATGACTCACCTTAGTAATTATATTTCTTCTAGTGGAGTCTTGCTGTATTTTGACCTGCCTCCCCTCTCAGAACCTGTTTTGGGAAGTGGGTGGGCAGGTGCAGTGTTGCACCCCAGGGGTGTATTTGCTGGCACCCTCCTCCCTTTTGTTTGGGTGCTTATTTATTATTGTTATTTTTTTTTAAGTACATTGGGTTTAGTTTTTGGGTTTCCTGACTTGAGTCTTTGTTGGGAATCCAAAACTTTTCAGCCAGTTGGCTAGTAGAATTTTTACAATTTCCACATAGAATTTTTAGTTTAGTTGGGCTCGTAAGATTCTGACGGTTTGAGTTCAAAACACTCCAGACAGAGACTTCAACCGAGCTCGAGCTCAGCGTTCATGCCCTGCATGGAAAGTTAACCCTTAATTCTCCAGGGCAGTTCAAAGGTTGGGAATCACTGCAATTGTCAGAATACAGCAAGACTCCATTAGAAGAAATAGAATTACTAAGGTGAGTAATTTTTTCTTTTAGCATGCAGTATACCCCAGTCAATACTGTTAATAGATTTAGCTGCATCAGTACAAGATAAAGTCCCTTCAGCCTTATAGGCTTCTATTTGCACAAAGTCTTCAATCCCAGCACAATATTACTAGGCACAGTCTTACCTGGGAACTCACATTCAAGTTCCATACTTGCATCCCCAACCTCCAACAGGTAACATCCTGGGAACACAGGAAACAAAGGAATATCCTGCAGTCAGGGGGTCTTCCTTAAACTGAGCCCACGAAAAATCCTCCTCCGACTCTTTGTCCAAACTTTCCGGCAGGAACCTCTCGAGCACCTGGCACCAGTGTTCCACATCTCTGCATAGTCAGTCTGCCTCCAGCCATTGGCCATTTGTCCAGTGGACCATCCTCATAAGGGTCTCCACCTCCCGGGGTGTTGTCTCTCACACCTCCAGTTTGCCTTGACTTGCATGTCTTCATTATCTTCAGGCTTGGCTTTCCTTTGAGCTCCCAGGTCCAGTCCAGGCAGCATCTTCTCTCTGTCTGTCAGCCATGGTTCTGGTCAGAACTCCACGGACTTTCTTCTCCAGGTTTCTACTCTGGCAACTCCTGCTGCACTGGTCCACCTGGGATATCTGGGTGATAGCCACCAGAAAACATCCCTCTTCGGCCAGTCCAGACACTTCCAGCAAGTTATCCTACTTCTAACAAGTCTGTGGAGGGGTTGTGGGATAGCAGATGGACCAGACACCGAACGTCAAGTTCAGCACACAATCTCTGTGTGATGTTTATTCAAAATACAGGAAATAAGCTTCTGCAATGCCATATTCCTCCTTCAGTATCTCAGTTTGCAACAATAGACTATGTATGTCTTTTCTCTGCACTTAGGCAGCACCTACTGACACTGACCTCTGATCTAACCACTTTTCAGTGAAAACCCTTCATACCTATATGGGCCCCGTTTGGGTGGTGGGGGCTGAAAAAGTGAAAAAATAAAACAAGCTACAGAACAAGCTATAGACAATGAACCTCAATGCGGAATCACTGAAAGAAGGGTTACCCCAAAGGGCATTAGTAACAAATCAAGTTTCAAAGAAATACAACATTATACATACTTCCATAATGCAAAGCATCATAAGATATATGCAAATCACAATCACATTTCAGACTTGTTCAGTTTACAGCAATTTACATTCATTTTAAATAGCACAACTAACTTAATTTCTATAATAGTCACCTAGTGGCCGGCCCGGTGGCGCAGAGGGCTGAGGCGCTAGCACCTTACCTAACAGCACTCCGGCGCCCTGGGTTCGGGAACAGACTCAGGTCGCCGGGGGCTGGCAGGAGAAGGAGAGGATTGAGCGTCCGAGACTGCTGTCCTCTCCTGAGGTGGGTTGGGTGGAAAGCCCCGCTTCTAGGAGTGTCCTCGTGGAGACTAGAGCTGGTAAGTAGCGGTGCACAAGAGGGGACCAGAAAAGTGTGAAATGCACACAGCCGTCTGGATGATGGCGGCCTGCCTACCTGCGTCTCTCGGCCAAGAAACCTCCAGGCTGCATTTCCATGTCCTGGTGATGATGCAAGGGAGCACTCCGTGCACTCTGGTCTCTCCTCCCGATGGCCCGGACGGGATATGGGAGAGCCCCCCAGTGAAGGGATACATCTGGTATAACCGGGCATCGGAGCAGCTGACTGGTGGATCGGTCTGAGGAGGCAGTGGTATAACTTGGCCAGCCGAAGGAGAGGACGACAGCGGGCGCGGACGAGGTATTAAAGAAATAATGCAAAAGAAATAAAAAATAGTCACCTAGTAGTTTTTACCATTATCAAAAACACCCAGTGCCATAATATTTTCAACATTTACAGGTTTCATAAACATAAGGTATATAGTAGTAAAGTTTAAAGTTCAGCTAAATAGCCATTACAATATCTGACATGCGCAATACACACTTTACAATATGTGCAAATCCACATTTCATACAGAAAACAGTTAAGATATTTAAGAGGTGAAAACATCTGCTTTTTAAATAGCTATTAAAATTTCACATTTCTTTCGTATTCATTTCCTCAATAAAGTTTGTTACTTTGCTAATTAGTAACACCAGCACATTACAGCGTCCATAAAAAAAATGCTATATGCAATTATTTATTACTATATCTGATAGCATACCTGTATTCAGAAGAAGAAATACTATTTTTCAGCAATTATCAGCTATATTCTACGTATAGTCCCCCATTAGAAGCGGGATTTATATCCATCCCCACCCCAAGTTAGGTTTGTTGCGAGCCTGCAGAGAAACACATGCATGGAATTGAGGGGTTAAGCAAATCACTAGACCCAAATTGCAAAAGCCTAAATCACAAGTAACACCCACATCCTTAGCAAGCTACAGAGGCAGCCTGCAGTACTCACTAGCTTTGAGCCTCCACTCATCATCAAAATAGTGGGAATTATAAACCAGGAATAGATAAAAACCACATCTGGGTCATCACAAACCCCCGTATACTTTCCTGTGCGCACTCAATTACTTCATTTTCAGACACCAGTGTCCTCTTGTGAGCCCTACTGAGGGCATATTAAATACACACCCACTTAACTTCGGGCCTCCTTACAGACAAGGTATCAACTCACGAAGATTCTGCTGTGTGTTGCACATAATTACACACATAGATGTCCCATTATGGATTACTTTCTTTCCAGTTATACCTAACCTACTTGGTGAATACCTGGAGACGTCCTGCCTTTACTGTTGCTCCCCATCTCCGATTAATGCCAAGTATAGTGTGAATTGTATACTTGTAAAAAAGGTATTCACCTCAGATCACTATGAACAACCCTTACCCTCCAACAACCAGAGCATTGTCTTCTACTAATTAGCACACTTTCCCAACATTAGGCAGTGGCCTTATTATCCTCGTTAAAGTCAATAATCAAATAATTATTCTGCAGACTACTTTAAAGCACCTTTACTAACTCATCAATAACTCATCTGTATCTATCTATGTTGTTACTTAATTTTAAGGTGGCCAGCTCTAATGGAATCCTAAAAAAATGTCAACAGTTAACACATTTGAATTGTGAATTACACAAATAAAGACAAATAACACATAGTTTTATATATAAAAAAACACACCAATAAACTGGCGAAGCCTATGTATAAGAGGAAACAGCAGAAATTCTCTACAAAAGTTCCAACTGCTGTGGCAAAAGTGGTCCCTGAAAGGCAGTCACTCCAAAGTCTCTGCAAGATGAAAAACTAATATACAGTTTGTGAAGCAACATAGTACAGCGCTCCTAAACGAGGAGTCCTGCTGGTTTAAAATGTTTGAATAACTCTCAAATATCCATGTTCATTTGAGGCGCCTTGATTAATTAAAATCACTGTAACAGCCAGGAAAAAAAACAAAGCGTTCAAGGCGCCATTTTGCTTGCCAGCCAGGATAAGTTTATAGGGGTTTTACCTCCAGCAATACTACAGCAAAACTGAGGCAGCGTTCTTGTATAGTTTATAGATTGATATGTGCTCATTCTTGATTTAAAGCTTGGAAATAGAGCCGTTCACATCCATACATAATTGTACTCACGGCTACACCTCATTTGCCTTCTTTTCAAGTTTCTTTAGTAAAGTATTTTTCCAAAGCATCAGAGCATCAGTCTAATTTTTAAGGGCCTTCTCATAAAAATGTTTTCAGGCATCACAGCATGGACAGTGCTCTTTAACATTCCATGGCCGCTTAATCCAAGATCATCAACTTAAGCACAGACACTTGGATAAAAAAACACAAACAATATGCTCCTCTAAGCACGGTAAATTTAATACACTTTCACAAAAGACCCCAAGCCCTAGGCAAGGATGGCATACCTTTTAAAGGCATTTTAAAAGCCTTGCAACATGTTTTATCCCATTAGTCTCCTCGCTCCAGTTCCTTACGAACAGTCGAAACTGAAGCCATCTCCGAAACTTTTCTCTAGAAATCTCACGATTCCATGGTTTTCCATCGCCTCCCCGTCCAGAATCACTTCGAATAAATGAGGAGCGAATAAGCACATAATATGCTAGATGAGATTAATATCTCTGAAAGCATTCTTAGTCTAAAGATGACAACATGTCAACTTTGTATCCTAGATAAAAAGACAAGCAAACCGTCCGTATCACAAAAAGCTGACATAAAACAATCACTTGGCTAAAAAAAGTTGTTGGCGTCTCTCAGAACGCCAAACGCAGAGAACAAACGGTCGCTCATCTAAACTGCCTAGAGGCTCCGAACAACATAAAATGGCTTATGAAGCTCGATTAAACAAATACACTCAGGGTTTCGTACATAAAAAATAAAAGAGCCTCAAAGGAATAATTTTAAAACCGAGAACAAACTTGGAGAAAGACAGCCAAAAACGCAGCGACGCAAAGCAGCCCTGCAGCCATCTTGCTGCCCTGCCCCCCCAAAAAAATTTATGTTGATCCATAAGGTATATAGAACAAGGTATTTTATGACATAGTGCTATTACATACTAAATCCAACAGCAATAAACAACCTGTTTTACATACGTTTGGAGGTCACCACAATAACCTCCCTGTATGAGGACCTGAGAGGGAAAAGGAAAATTAAAGAGAACACTATAGCAAAGTCAAGAAAGGGGAGGGGGGCCCATAGGTGGCCAACCTTATGGACCAGAAATTGTAAAGGATAGATTAGACTAAGAAAATAGAAGAACAGTTGCAACAGATTTAGGGAAAGGTCGGTCCTCAAGAGTGGCAGGAGCTTCCTGTCACAAGGTGATGCAGTAGGTGCTAAACCACACATTGCTTTCTCTAGAGAAGAAAACATTAAGGAAAGACTTGTGCATAGCAGACTTACACAAACAACAAACAGCATGTTGTAGGTACCAAACCAAAAGGCACATTTAAATGTCGAAGATGCAATGTGTGTAGTTACTGCAGCACAGGATCTGAGTTTGTACATCCCACCACACATGTGAAATATGGCATCAGGGAATTTATAAATTGTGACCCAACTTTTGTGATTTATACCCTGTGGTGTGACTGCCAAGTTATGTGCATTGGGCGTACTACAAGAGCCCTGAAACAGAGATTACAGGAACAAGTAAGAAATATTATTAATGTCAGAATAGACACCCCTGTGGGCATGCACTTCTCTCTGTGCCATAGTTCTGATTACAGGTGTTAAAAATTCATGGGAATCAGTTGGCAACCACCACTTAAATATGGAGGGGACAGAACTAATGAGCTTCTTAAAAGAGAAAGTAAATGGATTTATATGCTTAGAACTGTTAAGCCAGATGGATTGAATGATCACTGGGACTGAAACCATTCCTGAAGGACACAAAACGATGAATACATCTATGTATCTGCTTCATTACATGCAGCATGCCTTAATCAAATCGAACACAATTCTCTCTTCTCCCTTTATTTTCAGGATTCCAGAAGAGATTGTGCTCCTGTAGATCCCCACCATAATGGAGGTGCATTATTCCCATTCTAAGGATGGAAGTTAATCTAGGGTGATCACACTATGACATCTCTCTAGTCCTTCTTTCCTTCCTCATTATTCTTTTCCTATTGTTCTTTTTTCTTTCTCTTTTTCCTATTTTTATAATTATTTTTACATTTACCCACACTTCTTTTCCATCCCCCCAATCCTCCTGGGTCCCGCCCTCTGTCTCATCCCTCCACCTCTCCCCCCTTTCTTCCTGCCCCTTAGAATGTTCCATCCTTTGCTCTTTATGTCCACCTTGCTCTTTCGATTCTCACAGTGCCTATTAATCTCTTTTTTTCCCATTTGGACTGATGTTACTGTTATATATTAGCTGTTTTCTAAAATGCAGTAATGAAAATGCAAATGTATACAGCTTGCAATTAAAACATCAGTTATTGCATGGAAATGGTGATTTGTAATATAAGTTAGTAAGTATATAAACATTTTTTTGGTATCCTTTTTTGAAGTCTTTGCTGAACAAGTGCCATCCTGATGATGTACTGAATTTGTATATATGCTGCCTTGTTTGTTCACTTAGCCACACTCCCTGACGAAGGCTTGAACCCCGAAGTGCTGGGGTTACTGGCCCGACCTTTGGCTTCGTAATAAACACGGTACTAGTATTTACTTTTGTGTGTTTTCTTCCGTTTTGGAGTGCTTGCTCTTGTTTTGTTTTGAGCCTTTGAAGTTAGCAACCTCCCTCCCGCATGAGCATCCCCCTTGCTAGTGTTTGCGCAGCTCGTTCTTTTTTGTGGTTTGATTTCCTTAGTTGTACAGAACTGCCACATGTTTTTGTAATCAATACCAGCCGCACAATCTTATTTTCGACATTAGATCAATAATGGGTGTTTTTAACAGTTTTCCTGCAAAATGCTGAAGTGCAGGAATTAGCTGAATTATAGTAATTTTTGCAGTGAAATATACAAGTGTCTTTTGTTTATTTTTCTACATTAAATGTTTTCACAGAGGCCATGAGTTCTGTTTGTGCTCTGCACACTCACTGCAAATTTGGAAATATTTCCATTTGTTTGTTGAAAGAAAGCGTATTTCAAATTATGACTTGTGGTTTGCTGTTCTGCCTATGATATCTTAACCCCTCCCTAACCGCAATGCTCTTCCCTTGGTAACAAGGGAACCAGCCTCTTCTCATTGCACCTTTCCTGGTGGTCAGCATAGTTTAAATAAAGAAATAAGAATATGGGATAAATCCTACAACCTCCATGGGTCCACTTGCATACTTTGTGACTCTGAGCAAGTCACCCCAGTGTTTCCAGTCCCAGCTGGCCTGTGGGTTGCAATGTGTTTCTGTCTGGATTTTGATGTGTGTGACTCGGTCCAGGGATGCTGCATGTATGTGCTTGGGGTCAGTGTATGTTTCTGTCTGGAAATGAGTGTGTGTGTGTGTGTGTGTGTGTGTGTGTGTGTGTGTGTGTGTGTGTGTGTCTGTCTAAGTCTAAGGGTTAATGTATGATTGTCCATGGAGCCATGTAAGTCACTTGCATGTATCAGTCTGGGGATCAATATGCATCTATCCGGTGCTCTATGCCTGTTTGTCCCAGGGTCTACATTTGTATGTCCAGCTGTCTGTGAGCATCAGTTGGGGGGCATGCGTATCTGCCCAACAGTCCATGTTTGTCCAGCCAGCTGTCCATGTCACTCCAAGGCTCTTGCTAACTGTTAGTACAGGGGTAGGGACTCCTAACCTGAACAGATGCTGTCAACATAGCATATAGATAATAAAACAGGAAATTATGTGTCAATCTCATAGTTATCTGCATTGCTTTTTTTTTCGGATCACATGGTGACAGGCAGCAGGGACCAGTTACTGGTGGCACCAACTACCTCTTGCTTTTCAATGCCATTTTATAAAATAAAAATAGCCACTCAGTCATTCTTCTCCACTAATCACATAGCCCAGTGCTGTCTCCCAATCCACAACAAGCTGGGCCCTGCATTGATTTAGCATCGCTGCACACCCTGTCATGGATTAATATTCACTTATTGCAATAGCCCAACATTTTAGCATTGTGTTATAGCTCCTTTTTTAAAACACCTTTAATTACTACAACAGCTGGTGATTTCAGTCTTCTCCAAGTCTAAAAATGAAGACTATTTTAGATTCCTTCTCTCACTTTACAGAAAGTCACAAATAGCCTTGGGATACTTTCATTCCTCTTCCTTGAGAAGATGTGCTTAATTACCCTCACACACACTTCTTTGGTGTTTGAGACAGTGGGAACAACAACCCTACTTATCTCTGTAAGGAGATACATACGAACATACGAAGAAGCCAGCAGAGTCTGCTCGTATTGCAGGGTTCATAGCTTGAGCTAATGTCCCTGCCCTCCCTCCCCACTCCTCCCATCCTCCCTACCCATGACCCTTACCCCTCCACTATGCTTGTCCCAGCCTCTCTTAAAGCTACCAACTATCTTAAATGAGATTACCTCTTCTGGCAGCGCATTCCAAATGTCCACCACCCTTTCTGTGAAGAAGTGCTTCATGACTTACCTCCTAAACCTCCCACCCTCCAGCTTAAGACTGTGCTCCCTCGTGTTATGGTTGCCACTTAGCTTAAACAGACTCCCCTTCAAACAACATGAAGTCTTGCTGTATTCTGACTATTGCAGTTTGGTCCTGCCTTTCAACTGCCCTGGAGAACAAGAGTTAACTTTCCATGGCCAGCATGGAACATTCAGTCAGAGCTCGGTTGAAGCCTCTGTCTGCTGTTGTTTTAAACTCCAACCGTCAGATTCTTTACTCCGCCTCACTGAACAGTCACTCCAGAGATTTCTCCTTTGCTCAGTTCAAAAAAAGTCGGTTAAAGTGTCGTTTTTTTGCTCGGTTTCTACCGAATTTCTGCTACTGAACCTGTCGGTTTAAGTCTCTGTCTGTGGTACCGTGAGTACTAGATAGGTTTTGCATTTAGTTTCTGTGTGGAACTTGTAAACATTGGATCGGTTCGGTTTGAACCGATCAGATTAGTTTTAAAAAACTTTTGACTTTATTAGAGTGTGGTATTGGTAACTGGTCCGTATTGGTTCTAAAAAAAACGGATTTAATTACGTTTTTCCAGACCAATAACTGCGGTCAGGGGAACGATCTGGGTGTCTTGCCTGGTGGATTGCCCGAAAAAGAGTAAGTTTTGGATAGGATTGGCCATGTCTGAGAAACCCACGAAAAAAACCGGGCCCACTGGGTTTCAACACTGTAGTGTGTATGGGGAAGCCTTTGCTAAGACACACAAATAAGGCAAATAAGTATTACACAAAGGCATACAGTATATAGGCTGCTGGTTAACTAGGATCTGCAGCTTATCCGTTAGGTAGGGAAATGGGCAGACTAGGTGTGCCAAGCGGTCCTTATCTGCCGTCATAGTCTGTGTTTCTATAGATGCACTTCTGCAGTGACACAGCTCACCTGATTCCACGGCTTCCGGTTGAAGGATGTCATCTGCCTGAGACTCTGCGGTGTCATGCGTTATAGTTTCTAGATATGTCTCTGAGCTCTCCAGTACAAACTGTGGCTCAAAAGTCTCTTTAGTTCCCAATATTTTGTCAAGCTCCTTGAAGAAAGGACAGATGATCCTGCCAACACGGGACTTCCTGTTACTGTCCGTCACTTTCTGCTGCGTTACTTTTGATTGCGTCACTTCTCTCTACATTGTTTTGCTGATCTTGCTACTCCAATCAACAAAAAATCTGCCGCTTTTCATACGTCTTTGTATTCCTTCTACGACTGGCTAATTCTTCTTCTACACATTCCTGTGACCAGTACTGTACGAGGAGTTTGGTTGCCTCATCTGACAAACTGGCTCATTTGTTGCTCATATTTACAATTGTACTACAGATCTCTGAACTTTTTTTTTTTTCAGAGATGTATTAAGCTAGCTGTTTACAGCAGTAAGGACAACAGTTTGAGACTCTCTCTCAATAAAGGTCAGTTACTCTTACAGCTAGAATTTAAGCAGTTGTTTTTATGTTGTGTTGTATGCACTGCCTGTATGCAGCTGCAAGTGTTGAGATATCTGACGGAATCACTATGAATTAGACTCCTTTTCTCAGTTACTGCTTTACAGCATGTAAGATGAATATAAGTTTCAGTCACAGAATTTTAAATAACTGTCTCAGCCCAGGTATTAGAGCCCTTTTTATGTTTGCTTGCACGCATGTGCAAGAAACATAGTGCCATCATCCGAGTTTTCCAGAGGTGTGTCAGCCTCTTCCAATTCAGTCAGTGTGTTTGCAGGTGCGGTCGCAGTGCGCCAATCACTGCTCCAGCTGTCTATGACAGCTGAAAATGCAGTGGCATACAGCTGAAAGGGAGAGCTCCACTTCAGTGAGCAGAGCTCCTCCCCTCATCACGCACACATATTGCGTGCTGACCCCCACGCATATACTGTATAGCCGTCGGGGTGCCCAGTCCCTCATCGGCTGCACGCCTCTCAGCATCTATGTGCCACGCTGGGAGCCCACCCAGCGTGGCCAATTGATGTTATGGCCACCCAGGGTGCCCAATCCCCGCGCTCCAGCCCCCAACAGCTTCCAGCTGCCACGCTGGGAGCCCACCCCAGCGTGGCAAACGCCCTTGTAGTCTTCGGCCTCATAGTCTTAGAAAAACAACCTGTAAATACAAAACTGTCCCTCGGCGCTTCCTGCCCTCCCACAACCCACACCCACCCACTGTGCACCCAGCCTCCCACCCCCACCCCATACTTACCTCTGGAGCTCGGGCGATGATCTTGGTGGACCAGAACACGCCTGCACTCTTCAAAGCCAACCGCGAACTGAGGAAATGCCGGTAGCTGTATAATTGGATAGATAGGGTTTTTCAACTTTGTTGCATATCTCAGGCGTTTTAGAATTTTGGGCCAATTTTCAACATGGGTTTTGGGACCCCTTCTCACGAATACTGTCACTGTCATGGCGTTACTCGAGCCTGAAGGGTGATTTCGCAGCCACTGCGCGAAATCACCTTTCCCGGAACGATTAACGAAACGACACTGCCAGTGTTCATAAGCTGGGCTCTCAAAAAGCCTATTTTGAAAATTTGGTGGAAAAATTCGTAAAAATGACTGTTTTACGAGTGTGCGTTGTGCAGTTCCTACGCACTCTCGTAAGTTCGCGAATTTTCAATATTTTCACTCCAGATTTTCAACATTGCCATTCTACCACACTTCCTTATGAGCAGTACAGCTGTCATTTTTCACATCTCACCCAAAATGTGTTTCCGCCCGTGTAGCACACAATGGCGCAGTCGGTGTGTGAAATCAATGTACGGGACACATTAAGAAAATCACAATGACGCTGTTCATGAGCAGAGGTCTTAAAATGGCTATGTTGAAAATTTGGTGAAAAAATTCCTAAAAATGACTGTTTTACGAGCGTGCGTTTCGCAGTTCATACGCACGCTCGTAAGTTTGCGAAATTTCAATATTTTCACTCCAGATTTTCAACATTGCCATTTTACCACACCTCCTTATGAGCAGTACAGCTGTCATTTTTCACATCTCACCCAAAACGTATTGCCGCCCATGTAGTGCACAATGGCGCAGTTGGTGTGCGAAATCAATGTACGGGACACATTAAGAAAATCACAGTGACACTGTTCATGAGCAGAGGTCTTAAAATGGCTATGTTGAAAATTTGGTGAAAAAATTCCTAAAAATGACTGTTTTACGAGCGTGCATTGCAGAGTTCCTGCGCACACTCGTAAGTTCGCACATTTTCAATATTTTCACTCCACATTTTCAACATTGCCATTTTACCACACCTCCTTATGAGCAGTACAGTTGTCATTTTTCACATCTCACCCACAACGTGTTTCTGCCCATGTAGCGCACAATGGCGCAGTCGGTGTGTGAAATCAATGTATGGGACACGTTAAGAAAATCACATTGACACTGGTCGTGAGCAGAGGTGTTAAAATGGCTATGTTGAAAATTTGGTGAAAAAATTCCCCAAAATGACTGTTTTAGGAGCGCACGTTGCGCAGTTCCTATGCACGCTGGCAAGTTTGCGAATTTGTAATATTTGCACACCAGATTTTCAACAGTGCCATTTTACCGCACTTCCTTATGAGCAGTACAGCTACCATTTTTCACATCTCGCCCAAAATGTGTTTCCGCACATGTAGTGCACAATGGTACAGTCGGTGTGAGAAAACAATGTTTGGGACAGATTAAGAAAATCACAGTGACACTGGTCATGAGCAGAGGTCTTAAAATGGCTATGTTGAAAATTTGGTGACAAAACTCCATAAAATGACTGTGTTATGAGTGAGCATTGTGCAGTTTCCACGCACCCTTGTAAGTTCATGAATTTGTAATATTTTCAGTCCAGATTTTCACCAGTGGCATTTTTCCATACCTCCTTATGAACAGTACAGCTGTCATTTTCCACAACATGGCCAAAATGTGTTTTCACACTTTCAGCACAGAAATGCGTGGTCGCTATGGGAAATCATTGTTCGGGACAGATAAAGAAAATCACACTGACACTGTTCATGATCGGAGGTCCCAAAATGCCTGTGTTAACAATCTGCTGTAAAAAAATCCCCAAACTAATTACATTACGGATTGTGCGTTGCACAGTTTCTACGCTGCGCCTTGACTACCATTTTTTTAAGATTTTTCATAGCAGATTTTCAACATTGCCATTTTTACACCTCCCCATGAACAGTACGCTGTCATTTTCACATCCTGTTCGAATGTGTTTTGCACCTGTGGTGCCAAATGCCATAGTCGCTGTGCAAAAGCAGTTTTCGCTAACAAACTGATACTGCCACTGTTCATGAAGTGGAGGTCACAAAAAAACCATGTTGAAAATTTGGAGTGAAAATACCAACGAATGCCTGAGGCGTTAGGGTTTCCGACCATAACGCCCCACCCTGTAGAGAATGACAGGCATCAGGGGTGTGACTTGGGATTCTTGCCTGTCATGCTCATACCATTCCACCTCACCCACCCACACCCTGCAGCCAGTGAGAGGCATCAAGGTGTGCCTCGGACTCTTCGGGCCCAAACTTCACCCCATTCTCCTATACCGCACCCATCTCACCGTATTTCCTAATGGAATGGGGTGCGTATAAGGGCCAAAGACCCCAAGGCACACGTGACACTTGTCAGTGTCTGCAGGGTAGGGTGCGGTGAAATGGCGTGGTCGTTATGCCTGACGACCCAAAGGCACACCCCAATGCCTGTCACTCTCTGCAGGGTGGTGGTGGGGTTGGCTTCAGTTCAGTACTTCGCTGGCATTCCTATTATGCAGCTCTGTAACTTCTACACTACCAATGCCAATGCCAGCAAGCAAACATTCGGCATTGACAAAAGCTTGTTCCATTTACTATATAACCACTTTCTCGATCACCGATTTAGTGCTTCACTTCCTACTTCCCTGGTTGCTGTGGTGCACTGCACATGTGCATCCAGGGCTAGAAATTCATTTAAAAAAGTGGTGTTCGACACAGAATACCATTACCGAAGATTTGGTATTCTGTCTTGAAAACTAGTATACAAAGCAATTTTTTTGATGTTACCGTTGTATTTTTTTCTGTTACCGTTGTATTGTTAAGTAGCATGAGGTTTTAATTTGTTTTACAGTATTGCTAAATAAAATAGCTAAAAAGTATAGGTTTTGAGTGTCTGTCTGGGGAGAGTAGGAAAAAAATCACACAGGCAATAATTAGTACACCACATGGCTCCTACAGACGTAAGACAAATTGTCACCCTGTTTTAATTACATATTTTCTTAGGGCCCTGATAGGCTGATAAAGAAGATTGACTACTCAGAACAGTTGCAGACTACTGCTAGTTGGAATAGATATTTATTAGTACAGTTGTCACTAGGGCTCAGAGGCTGCCTAAAGTAGTAACGGAGTGGCAGTTTTTTCCTTTGAAGTCCCAGACCAGTTTTAATTCTTGTCTCAGCCCTGTTGATCATGGGGGAATGGTCTGACGACATTTGTGTTGAATATTTTGCCCCTAATTGAAAAAGTGCCTGCATCCATCTGTATGCTTTGCATGGCATGTAAGCCCAAGACTACCCCGCATTATAGATTTATTGACTTTTTTACAATATTTTGTATTTTAGGCGATCCGCTACCACCCGATGCTCAAGCACATTCACCGTGGCATGCATACTGAGAGGTTCCTGTGCCCAGAACCTCTTGATGGTATTACTCACCGGTAATGGACACTTCCCTGTCTGTTATTCTCTTTATGTGCTGTGTCTTACTAATGCCTTATCTAATAAATGTGAGTGAGCTGAGCTTAATTTACAAAAATGAGTGGTCTAACATGTTTCAAGAGCCAGGCATATTTTGATGCACCATAGCAGGGAATCACTGGTTAAAATTAGCTGTACCAAAGTGAAGTAGTCTATATGCACTCAGAATAACAGAATGGATTTTTCCCATTTCATATCCAAATTTATGAAAACACATATTTTATTCTTTCTTGTGACAAAGCAGCAACCCCAAACTAGTTTTTCATATGACTGACAAAAATCATTTGCAACTTCATGAAGGCACACCATCCCGTTTTAATAAGCTGTTTGGTCCCCACCACCTCCTCTGCCAACTGGCGACGGGGACAGATATACATTTTTTATTTTCTCCCCTGACCCCCTTGAGGCCCCGGCACATGGACATGTGAGCGTGTGGAGGCATGCATCGCACCCTGTGGTGCCAGCTTAGTCCCTTCCACCTCCCGTTACTTTGCCACCCCCTCCACCTACGCTACCCGCTAGACCGCCACCCGGTGGGAGCGGAACTACGGGGGGGGGGCACCAACCCATCCCACCACCCTCAGGAGAGGAGAGGAGAGCTGCCCGCCAGTGTAGCGTGAGGTAAGGCGCCTCGCGCCTTAACCCTCTGTGCCACCAGGCCGACTGTTTTAATAGCCTTTTAAGTAGGTGCAGAAATAGAACAGTCAAACTACTTTACAGAAGATGGTCACTTTACCGAATTGGTGTGCATACAATCTTTGCAGCTCAGTTGCCTAATCCCATATGGTTTAGCTGACCATTAGTGATAGTGTGTCCACAGCTACCACCTCAATGGCTCACTTCCCATTTTCTGCCCCTAGCTAGGGGTACTTTTTCTCCACTTTCACCGCTGTTGGAGCTGATAGAATGGTGCAAAGGAACATGTCGGTCCTTTTTAGCACTCGGGTCTCTCCAGTCTCATCAATAGCTCCCCAGGCTAGGGGCAGCTGATCCTCTGCTAGTGCCCGTCCGCAGGTAACCTTATGTTTGACGTGTGATACTGACATTTTGGAGTCAGGTGACTCCTTCAGAAGTGGTAAAAGTGGAGAAAAAAGTAGTGGTCAGCTAAACCATATGGGATTAAGCAACTGTACCGGGAATATTGTATGCACGCCAAAGTGGTAAAGTGACTTTCTTCTGTAAATTATCATTTCCGACTGTTCTATTTCTGAGCTTACTTAAAAGGCTGTTAAAACAGAATGATGTTGCCTTTATGAAGTAACTGAAAATTATGTTTGTCACTCGTATATGAAACCCCACATGAAATGCTAGATCTTCCCTTGTCAGTCTTCACCATTCATTACAGCTGGGTGTAAGCCGGAGGCGTGCACCCGCCACGTGAGTTTTTTTTTTTTTTTAGAGGAGCCGGTGCCGATGGCTCCGCCCCCGAGAGATGTGCGAGGGGTGGCCATTTGATGCCGCAGACTCCTTCTCCATCCCAGTTCTGTTTCTCCCGCCGTCGAGGCTGCACCTGCTGCGCGGAGTTGTTTATAGTACTGCATCATAGGCCACATTTCTCTCAAAGTCGTCAAGCTCCTTCATCCCGGTTTTTCTCTGCGTCATCGACCGGTAAGGCTGTTCTGTTTCTATTATATTTCAACGACGCTGAGAACTGTACTGTTTTTTTTCCTTAATTGTTTCGCATCATGTCAGGTTCGGGGGCAAAACGCAAGTCTAAGGCGGGCCGTGCCCCTGTGCATTGGTGCCCTTGTGGCCCGGCAGTTTTCCGTCATGGACCGTCATGATGTTTGTCTTCGGTGCCTGGGACCCTACCATGATATGGATCATTGCGACGCCTGCTTCTCCATGGATCGCTGTGTGTTAGAAGTTTGCACGTTTAAAGTCGGCAGAGCTCTGCCGATTTTCGGAGGACGACGTCGCCAGCGGGCCTCCAAGGCCAGATCTCTTGACCCTTCCTCCGGGTCCCCTCCTGGGTCTATACGGCCTGGCAAGGAGGGAACCTCCTTCACCTCCAGCCTTGCCAAGGAGGAGGTTTCTTCTTCGGTGCAGGAGGAACGGTGTGATCTCTTCCGGGGTCATGCCGTTGACGCCGTCCTGGCAGTCACCTCCACGGAGGTGCAGGCTCCCCCGGTGTTGCGGTCCCCGGTTGCGGGGCCCGACTCTGGTGGACCCTCGTTCTCATTTGCCCTTGTCGCCATGGAGTCTGGCACAGCATGCGGTTCCGGTGACTTGGGCGGGGTTGTTGGCGGTGCTGTTCGGGGTCTTGGCACTGTTTGCGGTGCCGGGGACTCGGCGGTGCCGCTCTGTTTCTTGGCACTATCCGCAGTGCTGGGGACTCAGGTGGTGCCGTCGGTGGTGCCGTGCTGGGTCTCGGCACCATTCATTGCGCTAGGAATTTGGGCGGCGCCGTCAGCAATGCTGTTCTGGGTCTCGGTGCCATCCACAGCACCGGGGATTCGGGCAGCACCATCGGTGGTGCCATTCTGGGTCTCAGTGCCGTCTGCAGCGCCGGGGACTCGGGCGGCACCGTTCGCAGTGTGGCCCGGGTTCCTGACAGCGACGGAGGTGCGGCTGACACCGCTGGTATCATTGGCGTCGGGCCTCTCGGTGGTACCAGGCCTGGTGCTGCCTCTGGGGAGGTTCCTGCGGTTGTTGCAATGGAGTCTTCCCTTGTCATCCCCTCCTCGGAGGAGGACGATTCAGGGGAGGACCCAAATCAACGACTGTAGTCTTCTGACTTGGAGTCTCCTGTAGGCTGCTGGGTTAGACGTTCCAGTGTTCCTCTCCCCAGGTCCCCGGAGTTGGTTAACCTGGATGATTCCATGGTTAGGGGTGGCTTGGAGTCTTCTGTGGTGGACCCTTCGGGAGTTCCGGAGAGGATCACCTCTTCTGGGGGGTCCCAGGCAGCTACTGTCCCCGGTGCTGCTGGGGTCCTTCGACAGAGGAGAGCGGTCTCTGCCTCGGCGAGTTCCCTTCGGGGTCTCGCTCAGCAGGGACCTCCACCACTGGTTATGAGGAAGAGGGATGCTTCAGAGTCCGAAGGATTGAGGGGATAGAGGTCGGGAGCGGCGACGATCCCCCACCACCCTGTGGGGTGTGGGGAGGAGTCGCAGTGCTGATCCTCGCCTTTCTCTTAAGGTCTCTACAGCACCTTCTGGTGGCGGTTCTGAGGTTTGCCCTTCTATACTCATGCAATCCCAGGCGCGTCACAGGGGAGATTCCCCCTCAGGGCTCTTCCCGGAGTTGCCTCTTTCACTGTCTACTGTGCAACCCGGCATGATCTCAGGATCCCCAGTCTTGGCGGCGTCGCTACCTGGATCCCAGAGCCCTGGCAGAGGCCAGGCACGTGCTGATAGGTGCCCCTCGCCCATCCCTCTGCAACCACCTCCCTCTCTCCCAGGCCATGCAGGGTCCTCTGGGTCATTAACTTGGGAGACGTTCAGAGCTACTGCGGCGGCCTTCCCGTCCTATGTCAGGACCATGGACGAACAGGTTTTCCGCCTGTCCCCCCCCCCCCGCCGCAAAAGTCTTCTGAGCATTCGAGCTCCACTTTCTCCTCGTCTTCCTCCTCTGAGGAAGAGGAACTTTCTGTCCACTTTTCCTCTGGTGCTGATTTCACTATCAGCGTTTCCTTTCGAGGATGGTTTCGGAGCTTCGGATCTCCTACATCCGTAGGGACAATACTGAGCGGTAGACACGTGCTTTCCTTAGTGAATTCAGTGCTCGCCATCTGGTGGTGCCTTCCTGGCCGATCCCCTTCCAGGAGGCGTCTATCCGCACCTGGCAGTCTCTAGCCACTCCTTCTCCAGCCCCGGGAGACTGCAGGAGATGGTATTGTGTCCCCCACGAGTCTCTAGGTTCTCTGCCTCACCCGCCTTTGGGTTTGACATCCCTAGACACTCCTTCCGGGCCTCGGCACCTGGTGCACGACAGGCCTCCAGATTCGGATTAAGCTGAATTCGACTGGTGGGGACGAAGGGTTTTCTCTTCCGGTCGTGCGTTGTTATGCATCTCATCTCATCAGGCTCACCACGCTGCTTACAACAGGCATCTGTGGTCGATGCTGGCTCAGGTCTTAGCCTCTTTGCCTGACTCAGAGCAGTCTATGTTTTTAAAATATCTTATTTATTTAGATTTTACAACGTATATACAGACATGTCATCCAGATCCAAGTAGCACATTTCATTTATACAGTACATACAATCTCAGCTTCGTTACAAAGAACTGTCACTCTATAGGGGAGGAAGGTACATACAAGCCTGGTTTTACTTATAGAGGCTAGGCAACTAGAAGCATTATCCGACCTGGCTGTACGGCAAAGAAAAAGGAAGATTCTCCAGGGCCCAGAGTCCAACTAGGTTGCACCTGAGGGAAAGAGTCCAGACGTGGTTCAAATTGCTCCATGTGTTATGCATCAGGCCTATGTTTAGTGTTGCTGCAACATTTCTTAATGAATATATTGTTATTCTTCACTTCCCATTTTAGGGTACAATCTCAAACGATAAAGTCGAGTACTCTTGGGTAAAGCACCACTTAAGTGACTCTCCTCAGATACTCCTGGGATAGTTCCTCAGCAGACTTTGCTTAGCTCCGTATGGTGTATTCCCCCCCCCCCTCTTCACCACCGGATAGGTGGTAGCCTGGGAAAGGAGGGGGGGCAAGGTGGGGAGGTTGCATCATAGGTCTTCCCCATGCCATTGCAGGGGGAAGTTCGGTAGATTTATGATCCCCTCCTCTAGGGAGAGAACGTAGGGTCTTTTAGCATGTAGTATATTTGCCATCTGGCCCACCTGGTAGTAAACTTTTCTTCTTGATTGTTTAGACTGTGCGTTATTTTTTCCATTGTATAAATTTGTCTTGTGATATTCCACCAGTCCTGAATCGTGGGGACTTTAGGGGTCAACCATGATTTCGTAATAGCTTTCTTAGCCACGGACTCAGAGCAGTCTAGACAAGCCATTGCCCTCTCTGTGCAGGGTCTGGAGCTTGCAAGGCACCAAGCGAGGGCATCCTACGATGCCAACGAGGTGGCATCCAGACTAGTAGGGACAGCGATCTGCATTAGGCGGATGGCATGGTTTTGTCTCTCCAGACTGTCACCCATTGCCCAGTGTAGGGTGGCTAACTCTGCCTTCCGGGGGACCAGCCTTTTTTCCCGCAGGGCGAGGAGGCTTCTTCAGGGGCAACCTCCCTCCCCCAGCCCACGGGGGACACCTCCACCTCTTCACCCACCTTAGACTTCCTAGTCTATTGGTTAGGGTCTCCCCCTTCCTACTTTTCACCAGAAGGAGGCTGAGGGATCTGTTCCCTCAGGGTCTATCCACACCCCCTTCGGGGGGGCTTGGTACTCACCCAGCAGTAATGAATGGTGAAGATTGACAAGGGAAGATATGAAAATTACGTACCTACTGTAATTCTTTTTTTTTTTTTTAAACTCTGTTTATTTATCATTTTGATGTTGCAAAAGGACAAGACATACAGAATGCATTCAACCTTTCAGCATGATAGTTACAAAGGATTTCCCACAGGCAGTTTCCTTTAAGCAGAATATTCGATCATTAGCAGCCACAAGTATAATTAAACACCCCCATATTTCATCTGGCTGTCTACATATACTGAGCACCTTTACCTTAAATATTTATTACTAAGGTCTCTCCTTTTTTTTTTTTTTTTTAAATCAGTAAAACCAGATTGGTCTAGGCTAAGCTCTCCACGATGGGTTTGCTCGAGTTCAATAAAGACTCTGTCAACTCAAGGGACAAAGTCAGGTCTTGCCTCTGCCATATATAAGATCCATCACCTCCATAAAATTTCAAACTGAGGTAATCTCTTATTCAGAGAGGCTGTCAATGCCTCCATCCTATATATATTTATCATAATTCCTGTTATTTATCTAATGTGATAGGGATATGAGACAACCAGTTTTTAGTTATAACCTTTTGAGCTGCTATAAAAGCTATTTTCAGAAACTTAATTGTAAGGGGGTCTCTGTATTTTTTCGGTAATTCCAAAAATAAAAAGCAAGTGGATGACAGAGTCAAATCTGGAATAATTATTATCCTCAGGGCCTGCTGCAAATCCGACAGGAAGGGGGACATGGTTGGGCAACTCCATAACATGTGTGAATATGTTGCCCTCACCTGACCACAGTTCCTCCAACAATCGGCTGGGCTGCTATTCAAAATTAATCCCATGATCTTAGGGGATCGGAAATACCTAATAAAGATTTTCCAGGAAAAATCCTGCCAGCTAATATCCGATAGGCCCCAATGTACAGTATTTTAGTTTGTGCCCAAGCCCACACCTCCTCCGAAATCTGACTTCCCAGATCTTTCTCCCAGGTTTTTTTTATGGATCCTGTGTTGTCCCCTCTCCATGCCAGTAGGTCTTTATAAAGGTTGGAAATGATATGTGACCTGATAGGCGTCCCTTCTATCGCCCTTCTGAGAGTGAAGGCAAGCTGAGATGGAAATATGGTCCCCCAATTATACTTCGTGGCCAGGTTTCTCACATAATCCCTAGTTTGAAAATATCTAAATCTATCCTGCCAAGGGATTTCATATTTATTAACAAGTGTTTCAAAGAGAACAATCTCTCCCCCCTCTATGAAGTGCCAAACTAAATGCAGACCCCTAGCCTCCCATCTCCTAAATCCAGCGTCCCATCTACCAAGTACAAAGGAATCCAAATATGGAATAGACAACAATAAAGATCTCCAATTGTTAGCATTCCTGTCTTTCAGGGTGTTATACCACAATTCAAGTGTGTGGACTGTGAAGGGATTCCCCAAATGGTCTATATAGGGTCTCCTTCCCTGTTCACAAAGCACACTGTTTATGCTAGACCATGCCCCTTCTTTCAGTTCTAAGTTTTTCCACTTAGAGATGTATAGATTGTCTAACCAGTATATGATTGTCCTCAGCTGTGCCGCCTGGTAATACAGCTTGAAGTTGGGTAATGACAGGCCTCCTGCCTTTTTCGGAATCTGAAGCATTGAGAGTCTAATCCTAGGCTTATTTTGTCCCCATAGAAAGCGTGAGATCACCCTGTTTAATGCATTGAAATAAGATTCCGGGATTCTAATAAGTAGAGTTTGCACTAGATATAATAATTAGGGAGAATTATCATCTTTATGGCCTCCACTCTCTGGGACAAAGAAATGGGAATATTTGCCCATTGCTCTAATTCTGATTTAATAGATTACAGGATTGGAGAGAAATTAAGTGGGAATAGACTATTTACCTGAAAACTCAGTTGAACCCCCAGATACTTAAAATGGGATAGATCACACCTGAAAGGGTACCTCTGCTTAATTTGCTCTGTTGGTTCATAGTGCATTTTTAAGACCTCTGTCTTAGAGACATTCAATTTATATCCTGCCAGGGAGCTAAACTCTGACAGAGTATCCCACAGTTTTGCTAGGGACTGTTCTGGGTCCCGCAGATAAACCAAAAGATCATCAGCATACAGGGCAAGTTTATGGGTTTCTCCCCCTAATTCCCACCCCTGTATCCCCTCATTCTGACGCAATGCCTGGGCTAGCGGTTCCAGATATAGGGCGAAGAGCAGGGGGGAAAGAGGGCAGCCCTGTCTGGTGCCAGTACAGCTTCTCACCTTCATAAGTGCAGAACTGGATACAGTAAAGGCAAGAGCCTTCCTTCCCCTGGAAAGGGCAAGGACCCTTATGGAACTGGCCTCTTCATTCACCCTTCAGGTGTCTCAACCAGCAAGGCATTTCCTTCAGCTACTGGGCCACATGGCAGCTTCCACAGCAGTGGTCCAAGGGGCAAGATTCCAGATGAGGGACATTCAGTTCCACTTAAGAGTCTTCTGGTCCCAAAGAAAGGATTCCCTTACCAAACTAGTCCCAGTGACTGCACCTAATCCAAGCCTTGCAATGGTGGCAGGATCAGGACAATTTGAGACAAGGGGTTCCATTTGTCACTCAGTCTCATTCAGTGATCCTCACCACAGATGCTTCCTGCTGGGCTGGGGAGCCCATTTGGGGATCTTACCACCCAAGGACTGTGGTCACCTCAGGAATCTCTGCTTCACATCAATCTCTTGGAACTCAGAGCAGTGTTTCTGGCACTGCAAGCTTTTTCCAAATCTGTACAGAACAAGGTGGTTCAGGTCAGAACAGACAACGCCATCACCATGTGGTATATCAACAAGCAAGGAGGCACGCGGTCTACGGCCTTGTGCACAGAAGCAATGAAGTTGTGGTCCCTGGCCTATTACCTGCAAACCTCTCTGATAGCAGTTCACCACCCAGGGAAGGACAATGTCCTAGCAGATGCACTGAGCAGAATATCCCAGGGCCATCACGAATGGGCCCTAGATCCTCTAGTTTTGAAAGTGATTTTCTTGAGATGGGGCACACCAGAGATAGATCTTTTTGCAGCCCCAGACAATCACCAACTTCCTCTCTCTTGTTGCAGACCCCCAGTCTTGGGCTCAGTCCGGGGATAGAAATTAACTTTTTTCGGTACCTGCACCAAGGTGCATGTGGCGGCAAAAGTTACATGCACCATGGTCAGGTTACTTGCACCAGTGGTCATAATGATAAAAACTGAAAAAAGATAACTGATTCAGGAATCATTGCATATGAAAATGAATTTAATACTATTCTACAACATATCAGTGTCGTCATCACTTTCCCAGGCCTTTTCATCTTTTCTGGCACCATAGGTACTGTTTGAGGTCTCCTTGTTCTCATTCCTGCTGACCACCACCTAGCTATGGCATTATCTGGTGAGTATGTGGACACTGTGTCACTGCTCAAACTAATTGCCATTAAAGCGGACACAGTTTCTGGTCTCAAGTTTACCCTCCAGTCATGTTTTATCTGTGACATTAACGAGAAACCCCTTTCACATTCTGCAGTAGAAGATGGAATGAGAAGAAATATTTTCAGCAGTGAAAGAATGTCCTTAAAGTCCTCCCTTTCTTCAGAAAGAACTCTAGCCCACATAGTAGTGGAATCTAAAGGTGGATGGTAAGCTGCATTTAGGGTCTGGACATATGTTTTCAGTTCTGACCACTGCAAGACTGCTAAAACAGCACTATACCCCTTTGGTTCCAGAATGTCACTGTAGTGAGAAAATAATGACTTAACTTCTGTGTCTCCATACTCTGCCAGGGAATCAGAGTTAGGCCAGTTAGGTTGAAAATTCCCATTTCCGTAATGACATGGTCATTAACAAATTCAGAGAAACGATTCTCCATTTGATTTAGGGTGGTGGCCAGCACTTTCTTCAATAGCCACAATGCTGCTCTTCGCAGTGTTTGCATCCTCGTCAGGATCTGATCTACTACGTCTTGGTGAACCAGAAGAACCAAGCTCCACACCTTTGTAATGCAGCTTACCATCCAAGAGATTGATTCCTGTGTCAAGGCAATCAATAGTCTCTGAATCTCTGAGAGACTTCAGTTTTGTCATGAGAGAAAGAACTTTAGCTTGCACTGAGTCTACTGTTAAGTTATTTTGCTGGAATGTCAGCATTAGTCTGGACATGACTGCTATATAGAATTCTAGGAAATTGATGAAGAACAATATCTTCGGCGATTTTATCTGCTTCAGGATTGCAGTGGCCTTTTCTCTTTTATCCCCTGTGCCATTTACTGACACATCATCCAGGTGTGTAACAATTGCTGGATAATTTGTCTGCAACACTTTCACATCACGCTGGTGATGTGGCAGCCACCTGTTTCCTCCAGTATTTACAGGACGCAGTACCGGATGCCCAGTGCCTCCCCGCAGCCTGCAAGCCAGTCCAGTTTAAAGCAGAGTGCTTATAGAAGCCATGCAGTAAGGAAAGCAAATCTTCCACTGCAGAGTACAGGGTGTCCCTTTAATCACATATTTAGTGACCAACTCAAGTCTGTGTGCACAGCAGTGCACAACTTTTAAAAGTTTAGCCTCCTCCTTCAGTCTTGTGGCTACTCAGTTTTACTGCCCATCATGACTGATGCCCCATCAAAGCAGCAAGCCACTAGTTTATTTTTCCAGTCTTGTATTTGGAGATCATTTTCCATTGTATGTTTTAAAGTTAATGTTATACTTTCTGCATCTGCCTTGTCTAGAGGTTAAGTGCCACAAATTTAGTGACAGGGATGCCCTTTTCCAAGATGCGGACATACACTACCTCCTTTTCAGTAATACTTTTGTCTGTTGAGCCATCTGACAGAATGGAAAAGAAATCTTGAGACTTCACCAGTGATATTAAATCTTCCGTTTTATCTCTGTAAATATATTCTGTGAATACTCTTGCTTGTTTGTCGTTACAGTAGGTTTCACTGACTGACACCCCATTCGCTCGTAATAAATTTATTTCATCTTTTAGATCAGTAAATGGTCGTGCTTTTTTACCAAGAAAAAAGTTGTTCTAAAAGAACTCTCATTTGCTCAAATTCTTTTTCTTCCATTTTTGACAATCTTTATTAATGGCTGCTCTGCAGGAGTTTATACTGTGGGCAAAATGCTTTTCTGGATGCTTCATGTAAATCTGATGACTCATGAAATTCGACGTTTGCTTTTCTAAAGATGAACACCCATCCCTGAATGAATTATTTTTCCTGATTTATCAAATAGTTCACACCATTCACATTTCGTGATGTTCAGTTCACTATCTATTTAAGCCATTTATGGTTCTGTTTCCAGAGTCCACAAATTTATAAGTTTTTTTTTTTTAAGGGTGGCTCTCACCATCATGTGTCAGGAGGCAGAGAAGGTTGAGGAGGAGGCACTGAGCTTGAGCTGCTCTGCTGGACTTGGGCACAGTCAGATTGGGGAATCAGAAATGGGGCTAGGAGGAGAATCTGACAAGAATGCAGGACAGATAGCATGCCGCATACCATTATCAGGGGAGTTAGATTCAATTGCTGACACATTCACATTGGAAGTACTAGTACTGGGAATGCCTGCTGTTGCACTACTGGCATCAAGAATCGGAGAGACTTCAAACTGGCCACTGCCACCACTGCCAGACTGAGATACACAAGACTCAGACTGTATCTGGTTCTGGGCATCAGCTACAGCAGGAACAGCTGCAACAGCAGTAGCAACTGCAGGCATTTCACCGCTTGTTTTGCTGAACTTGTAGTGAAAAAGAGTATTAACTGCTTTGGGTAAAACTTTCTTGGGCGGCATGGTCGTTTAATGCAGTGAGCTTGCCTTTGTCTTCTTATGTAACACAAATGTCAATAAAAAGTTCTCTGCTATGAGACAAAAAAATGTCTGTGTATTTTTTTAATATCACTTATTTGCTAAATAGATGGATCCCTCGGAGCAGGCAGGTGAGTGAGGGCGTTCAAATAAATTACATCTTTAATACAAACTAGGAACACATGTAAAACGATATGAGGGAAATGCCAGATGCTGCATGGACTAGACACCGAAAATAATGGTAGAAATGCACAAACAGTGCCTGTATACCACATACCACATACCACTCTGGTGTGAAGTACTGAATTGGAGCAGGTAAATCCACAGAAAAAACGGTAAAAAACCATCAAACGCAGCACCGGCGAAACCCGGAAGAGTCAGGCGAACAACGTCACCGCGTAACCGCGTTACATGGACATCACAGTGACGTCCATGTGGCGGATTCTGGCGGTGGTGATGGCCTGGCTCTTCGGGTTTACGCGATTGCTGCGTTTAAACAGTTTTGGTGTCTTCTCAATCCAGCCTTCACGGTATATGTGTGAAGTTCCATCCACTCTGCCCGAGGTGGAACTTTCTCCTCCGTGGAGGTCGCCTGATGTACTTCTACAACCAGTGAAGTCCATAACCTCAGACAATGGGTCTCTTCGGATAATTCATGGTGGGTTATTCTCTCAATTTCTTGGAAACCCCCGAATTGTCCTCCCATCACGACAACCCAGGTTGTCGGCCTCTCAATCCGACCTCCTCACCAAGGAGATCCGAGCCTTCTGAACAACAGGGCAATAGAACTGGTGCTCCCAAGATTCATGTAAACACAGGGTTCTACTCCATTACTTTCTGGTTCCAAAGAAATCTGGGGGATGCGCCCATTCTAGACCTCAGAAAGTTAAACAAATTCCTCCCCAGGGAGAAATTCAAGATGATTTCCCTAGGTACCCTGTTACCCTTGCTGCATCAGCACGACTGGCTGGCCTCTCTCGATATGCAGGATGCTTACCAGCATATCCTCGTCCACCGACCCACCGCAAATTCCTCAGGTTTGTAGCTTTGGGTCAGCATTATCAGTTCAGAGTCCTGCCCTTTGGGCTATCCTCGGCTGCAGTTTTACAAAGTGTTGTGCAGTTCTTGCGGCGATCTCAGGAAAGTCGGACTCCGAGTTTCCCTACCTGGACGATTGGCTTCTAGCAAGCCCTTCCGGCCAAGGGACTTTGAAGCCGTGCAAACGACTTCTGCCTTCTCACGCCCATGGGAGTTCTGCTGAATTTGAAAAATCTCAACTGCAACCCTCCCAGAGGCCCTTTTCATAGGGACGCTTCTAGACACCTCCTCAGCGAAGGCTTTCCTTCCAGAGGACAGAAGACTCGACATCCTTCGTATGGCCTTCACATCAGGGAGAACCAATCGGTTACAGCTTCTCGATGCAACGCATGTTGGGTCTCATATGCCTCTGTCTTCACTGTCCCTCTGGCCCGACTGCACATGAGAACCACCACTGGATGCTCTCCACTCAGTGGTCCCGACCTCTCACCCCAGTCTTATCCCATCAAGGTGACGGAGCCCTTCGAGGTCTCTCACCTGGTGGTCTCAAAGAGCAATCTCCTGGAAGGATTCCCTTGCTCCCCCGGATCATCAGATCTCCATCACCACAGATGCATCGCTAATGGGATGGGGAGCTCACTGTCTCTCCCTCCACACTCAAGGTGTATGGACTTAGTTCGAAACTCATCTCCACATAAATGTCCTGGAGATGAGAGCGGTCCTCTATGCAATCCGAGCTCTGAAGGATGTCCTTTGTCACAAGAACATTCTCCTTCAAACGGACAACAAAGCAGTGATGTATTACATCAACAAGCAAGGCGGTGCTCATTCTTATCCCTTTGCAGGGAAGCAATGAGGGTGTGGGAGTGGTGCTTGGAGCACAAGTCTCTGATTCAAGCGGTTTATCTGCCAGGTACTACATAACCGACCTAGCAGATCCACCTCAGCAGAACGGAGGCAGACCCTCACGAGTGGTCTCGATCCAGCCGTAGCTCGGTCCCTGTTCAAAGAGTGGGGACTCCAGACCTGGACCTTTGCATCCCCACTCAATCCAGAACTGCCTCTCTTCTGCTCCAGAAATCCAGGGCCTGGCATTTTCTGTCAGGATGCGTTTCAGGCTGCGGTGGACAAAACGCTTTACGCCTTTCCACCACTTCCTCTAATCCAGAGAGTACTCCTCAAGTTCAGGTCTCAGGGACCAAGATGATTCTCATTGCTCCTTCCTGGCCTCGCAACTATGGTTTTTCTACTCAACAGTATGTTGGCAGCCTCTCGAGACCACTTCCTACAAATCAGTCTCTTTGACTCAGGGTTCGTTGGTCCATCCCAACCTGAAATCACTTCACCTTCATGCTTGGCTCCTGAAGAGATAGAAGTGAATCGGTTCAACGCCTCTCGTAGAGTCTCAGACATCCTTCTGGCTGCTCGAAGCCAGCCACCGAAAACGCACGCCCAAATGGAACGTTTTTTCTCTGGTGTGAAATCCTCTTGGAATCCTTTTCCTGTCCTCCTGGTAAGGTTCTGAGTATCTTTTGACCTATCAAACTTAGGTCTTCAGTACTCCACAGTTAAAGTTCACCTTAGTGCCATCTCAGCGTTCCATGAGCCGTGTTTCTTCCTCAACTCTGGCTCAGTTACCTATGGTGAAGAGATTTCTTGAGGGATTCTCCATACCAGACCCCTGTTAAGCGTCCAGTTGCAGCCTGGGACATTAACCTGGTGCTGGACATGCTCACTCGAAGCCTTTCAACCCTAGCTACCTGTGAGCTAAAATTTCTTACCTGGAAGACTGCCTTCCTGGTGGCTATTACCTCAGCCCGCAGGGTCTCTGAGATACATGCCCTGTTCCACGACCTCCGTAGATACTGTATTCCATAAGGACAAGGTAGTTCTCCGTACTATCCTAAATTTCTTCCCAAGGTTAGTCTAGAATTCCATCTGAACCAACCCCGGTACTTCCCCGCTTACTGCTAATTTCCAAAATGAAGGGGAACGAGCTCTTCATTCCTTGGATGTTAGAGAGCCTCTACGGTTCTATTTAGATAGAACCAAGGATGTTCGCAAGACTCAGCAACTGTTCGAGTTTCTTTCAGCGACACCCGGCTGGGTCAACCTGTCGCTATTAGATGCATCTCTTCATGGTTAGTGGCTTGCCTTCGTCATTGCTATTCCATGGCTCAAGTTAAATTAGAAGGTAGAGTGTACGCTCACTCTACTAGGGCAGTCGCGGCATCCCTAGCGGAAATTCGCAATGTTCCAATTGCAGATATATGCAACGCCGCCACCTGGAGCTCAGTGCATACCTTTGTTAAGCACTATGCACTGGATGTTCATGCCAGGCGACATTCCGCATTCGGCAGAACTATCCTTAATGGGCTTCTATCTTAGACAGCGTGAGCTCTGGCTCTCCTGGCCGCCTTTTGGGGATTATCAGCTTGGTACTCTCTCGCCTGAATGAGTGGTGGAGACTTATGTCCAGGAAGATAGGAAAATTACGCACCTACCGTAATTCTTGATCTTCTTGGACGAGTCTCCACCACTCATTCACACGCCTCACCCTCCATCCCGAGCTCACCGCTGTATTGGTCTTCACTCCCTCAAATCTTTAGGCCTGAGAGGACTTCTTTGCTGA
Source organism: Neoceratodus forsteri (assembly GCA_016271365.2). Lineage (NCBI taxonomy): Eukaryota > Metazoa > Chordata > Ceratodontiformes > Ceratodontidae > Neoceratodus > Neoceratodus forsteri. The sequence continues at coordinate 7,925,940 of JADMNL010000026.1, forward strand.
CCCTTCTTACACGGGTCATACGGACTATCTTATGTCCGTTTTTTAATGTAGTTTACTCTTTCGACGTTGGTTCGCTGCACCTCCTTGGTAAAGGTACTGAGGCGATTGGAGGGTCATCGCCGAGATGGTCATTACCTTCGAGTCAGCTGCTTTCATGGGCGCTGTCTCACGGGGCGCTCGCTTCTCGCTCCGACCCTCCAGCAAAAAGTTTGCTCCCGATGGGTCTTAGTGCCTCCGGCGCCAATCCCACTAGTGTGAATGAGTGGTGGAGACTCGTCCAAGAAGATCAAGAATTACGGTAGGTACGTAATTTTCCTTTTCTCTCCCACCATCCCCTCTGGAGGTAGAGTTGTTCTGATATCTCCTTTCTAGGATTAGGTGTTTCTAACACTGTTCTGAATATCTTTTGATGGTGGATCCTCAGTCTCCACTTCTGATGTCATCGAATGGCCGAGAGTCTCCGGCGGGAGAACTGGGGATTCTGGGGGACTGCCCCCTTTTATACGGTGACTGACGTCGGGGGCCGGACCGACGCTGAGGGCGGTCCCCGCTGGATACTGCTAGCTAGAAAATTTCCGTGGGGTCCTGGCACCTGCCGGCTTCAGTCCTAATGGTGTAACCTGCTGCAAGAGCTGTTCTCAAAGATCTACTGTTACATTAAGTTCTTACATAACTGTACTTTACCCCCCCCAGGTCTAAACCCAGAGCATCTGTTGCCCTAAAGGCTACACTCTGGATATATGTTGCCCCCAGGTCACACCCAGAGCCTCTGTTGTCTGCAGATCTACACCCGGAGCATCTGTTGCCCTCAGATCTATACCCAGAACATCTGTTGCCCCCAGGTCTACACTCAGAGTATCAGTTGCCCCCACACCCAGAGCATCTCCTGCTACCAGCTCTATATCCAGAACATCTGTTGCCCCCAGATCCACACCCAGAGCATCTGTTGCCCCCAGATCCACACCCAGAGCATCTGTTGCCCCCAGATCTACACCCAGAGCATCTGTTGCCCCTAGATCCACACCCAGAGCATCTGTTGTCCCCAGATCCACACCCAGAGCATCTGTTGCCCCCAGATCTACACCCAGAGCATCTGTTGCCCCCAGATCCACACCCAGAGCATCTGTTGCCCCCAGATCTACACCCAGAGCATATGTTGTCCCCATGGCTGCATCCAGAGCATCTGTTGCCCCCAGATCTACACCCAGAGCATCTGTTGCCCCCAGATCCACACCCAGAGCATCTGTTGCCCTCATATCTACACCCAGAGCATATGTTGTCCCCATGGCTGCATCCAGAGCATCTGTTGCCTACAGGGCTACACCCAGAACATATGTTGCCCTAAGAGCAAAACTGTGATTTTATGGCCCCCACTGCAACACATTGAGCCCGATTCCAAAACGGGCTACAATTGCTGCAGGGGACTTGCAGCAGGGCTATTCCAGAAGCCGATGTCACAAGTCCATAACCCCGCAAAGTTAGACCATCTTCCTGTTGGTCTAACTTTGCGTTCATGGGGGTACCCTTATTACGGGACTTGCGCCAAACCTTTGGTGCAAGCTGCTGTAAAGCGGGAAAATTGTTGCAAATATGCCAGCCCTTCTGGAATAGCGCAGAGTTGCGTTGGAGGGCTTTGATGCAGTTACGTCAAACTTTGCGATGGACGCAGGGCTTGGTGCAAGTCCTGCGCCCACCCTCTGGAATCGGGGCCATTATTTTAGAAAAAGAAAGTTCCAGACCTGCAGTATAGTATAAGGGATGAGTGTGGAAATCATGTAGGTCTGTCATGAAACTTTTATATTAGTTGCTTTATAAACTTACAGATGTGTGTGTGTGTGTGTGTGTGTGTGTGTGTGTGTGTGTGTGTGTGTGTGTACCTCTGTGTATGCCTAGTGGTTTTTATAATCTTGGCTGAAGAAAAGTGTTTTCCAGCATAAACAAGGCAACCACCCTGCACTATCACCAAATAAGATTCTCCTTACATGGGTAAGTGGGGCTTCCATTGTGCAGAAATGCAGTTGTGACACTTAAGACTGGGTGCAGCCGAGAGCTTACATATTTTTCCTTTTACAGACCAAGGCAGTGCTTTTATAGAATGTTGGACACAGTGTGTTCGTTTAATTGACACTGTGGTCATGGTGACAAATAATGTCAACACAGGGACTCCAATATTTGCTGTAATGTACACAAAAGGCTCTTTTATTTATATACTCCATATTTTTTGTTCTTCAGCCTTTGAGGTAGAAGACAATGATTTCAGCTTGAATGTAGTGTCCGTATCTACGAGGTAGGTTTCATTATATTGTAAGCTTGGTGGTATCCTCTTATCTAGGTCGGCAGTAGAACTGCCATTTAATCAGGTCTTCTGTGCTAATGTAATTCTAAGATTTACAAAGTAAGTCCACAGTATACTCAGAATAATTTATTTGTGGATAAAAAGTAGCTACTGATCTTCCCCCTGACTTAATATCCGTTTGCCAGTCTATAATGTGTTTTCTTTAAGTCTGACAGGAACACAGTATCTTACTTCGAGAGGGCTCTTGCAGTAGGTAATTACATATAGGACTGATGCCGGCAAGTGTCAGGACCCCACGGAAAAATGTCTAGCTAGCAGTCTTTGGCGGGGGACCGCCCCCACGTCAGGTGACCGATGTCATGCGACATCAGTATAAAGGGGTGGTCCCCCACGCCTGCCTTCCAGTTCTTTCCCGCTGTTAGCTCATGTCAGCGCCTTGCACTAAAGTTCACCACTCATCAGCCTCAGTCGTCGGTAGTTTTTACCGAGTTATTTTCGATTTTTCGAATTTTTGTTAGGTATTCGTCAGTGTATGTTGCCACCTACACCCTCCGAGCACAAGAACAAGTACGACTCGTGTGGCGGCCTACTCCCACATGAGGACTGCTATTCCCAGTGCCTCTTCTGCCTAGGCCCAGATCATCAGGTGGAGAAGTGCCAGCACTGCCTTAAATTCAACGCGGCCACCCGTAGATGGCGGCAGCAGTCCCTGGAGGCCCATATTTTAAAATGTCCTCCATGGAAAAGGCATCCACTTCTCCTGAAGGCCATCACAAGAAAAAAGACAAGGAGAAGCACCGGGACAAGGGCTCCTCATCCACCGCGTCTTCTTCAGGAGTCGCCGTGCTTCAAATGCTTCCCCCAGGGGACCGATCATGACGGCTGCCTGGAAGTTTCAAAGGCGGCGTCAACCCATCCGTCTGGCTCGCGCCCAGGCCCTTGGGCATCTCCGGTCTATTGGAGGCCTCCCGCTCTCGGTAAAGCTGCCACTGTGCGGCTTACTGGTTCGGCGGCTCCGGTAAGCGGACGTCGGCTCCTCGGCGCCCGCGCGGAGAGCGGTCGATAGTGCCCGACCTCGGGCGGTGCATGACCCCTCTTCCGGCTTGACCAGGCCAGCCCTCGCCGTGACCTGCCTCGTCGACAGGTCCACTTCAAGTCGGACGTCGGCTCCTCCGCGTCTGCCTGGACCCGCTGATAAGTCAGGCGTTGGCTTGCCCGGCGTCCGTGACGGCAGCTAAGCCGACGCCGGATTCTCCCACATCTGCCATTCCCGCCCCCGCGGCCTTTGCTTCCTCCGGGGACCCTGGATCTCCTCAGCCTGACCCCGGGGATTTTTCCCCTCCATTCCCGGGTGATGCCGAGGTTCCTGCTGCGCCCCCGTCAAACCGTCCACCCGCTGGGCCGACTGACCCGACGTCGGCTCCCCGGATGCCAGCCCCGATGCCGGTCTTGCCGACCCCGGGCGACATCCCGCTCCCAGATGCCGCTCCAATGCCGAGCCCTCCGCCCACTGGGCCTTATGCTCCAGACCCGCCCGTGGGCCCTCCGGCCGGGCCGTCTGCTCTAGCAGACCCCTCGGTTCCCGGGTATCCGACCCTGTCGTGTCCGACGCCGTCTTACACGGCTCCACAGTATCCGACGCCCCAGTACCCGATGCCGGCCTAGCCGACGCTGCAGTACCTGGTGCCTCAATACTCGAAACCGGGCTTCCCGCCCTCGAGTTATGGATACGTGCCTTACGGGTATAATCCATACCCGTATCTCCTCTTCCTTCACCTCCACTGCCCTCTCAGCCGCTGATGGACTTGAAGGAGACTCTGGCCTCCTGGTGGGCTGAGGGCAAGGCTCAGCTCACCAGAGAGGTGGAGAGTCGTCTCCCAATGACCGTGCCGGTTCCAGTTCCTATACATCTGCAACAACAGACTCCCTCCCTTCCTCCGGACACTAGGGCCGAACCCTCTGGTTCCAGGGCGGGGCAGGACACGCTTCCCCGAGGGCTTCTCAAAGGGTCCATTCCTCCCCCACTCTGAAAGAGGGAGTCTTCCTCATCATCTTCTTCCTCCTCGGACACCTCGGACGGTTGTTCCGAGCCAGACGACGAGCCACACTCTCTAAGCCCAGGCCAAGGACTCCTCCGAAGTCCCCTCTGGAGGATCCTTCTTTTACGGAATTGCTGCGCAGAATCCAGGAGGTTCATAAATGGCGTTCCTTGGAGCCGGATCCCCAGTGTAAGAAACTCGCTGAGCATCTGGATCTGCCCATGACAGCTCCCACCGTGGCGCCACCCTGGATTGAGCCTCATGCTGATCTTGTTTCCACTATTTGGAAGCAGCCATCGGCTATAGCCCCACTTCCTTGGAAGTCGAACAGGCTATATCAGGCTCCCGAGGGTGTTGACTTTTTAGATTCTCACCCTCGAGCTGATTCAGTTGTGGTTAGCGCTGCTCATGGCCGGACAGCTAACCCGAAACATCTGAGCTCGTCTCCACCTGACAAAGAATCCCGTCTTCTGGACCAGTACGGGAAGAAGATCTATGTCCTATAGTCCTATCCAAGTCCCTCTGCCTCAAATGGCACCTTCCCCCCGTCCTCCATTCTGTCTCAAGGCTGTGATGGTAAAAGAAATGCAGAGATTGCTAACTGGTCTCTCACCCTTTTCTAGTGCTGGCCTTGATGGCATGGAACCAAAGCTTCTCTGCCTTGCCGCTGCCTACACTGCCTCCCCTGTGGCCCATATCGTCAACCTATCCTTAGCCTCTGGGGTTATCCCAGACCTGTGGAAGGTGGCATGGGTTGTCCCTGTGCTCAAACAGGGCAACCCCAGGATCCTTGACAACTATCGTCCGATTGCCATTCTGCCTGCCATCATCAAGCTCCTTGAGAAAGTTGTGGCGGGACAACTCTTGAATTATATCCAGGCTCATAAGCTTCTGTCTCCCTCACAGCATGGCTTTCGAAAAGGGCACAGCACCACCTCTGCGCTGGTCTCTGTCACTTCTAGGATAAGAGCTGCTATGGACCAGGGCATACTCTCTGGGGCCATCTTTATTGGTCTCTCTCAAGCCTTTGACCTTGTTGACCATGCGTTGCTATGCTCTCAGCTTGGGTCTTTGGGCTTATCCCCTCTGGCCCTGAGTTGGTTCTCCAACTACCTTCATGGAAGGCAGCAACTGACCAAATATAGTAAGGTGCTCTCGGACACCACCCCCGTGTCCTCAGGGGTCCCCCAGGGGTCAGTCCTTGCACCCCTGCTTTTTTCCATCTTCATCAACGACCTTCCCTCCTCGGCGGCCTCCTGCAGGGCTGTCCTATATGCTGATGACCTTGTTATCCTCACTCATTCAAAGGATATTGGGGTCATTAACCACCAACTGAGTGAGGGTTTCAGGAGTGTCCATTCCTGGATATCATCCTATAAGCTGGTCCTAAATCTTAAAAAGACCCAGGCCATGCTGTTTGGTTCCCTGGCCAAGTTAAGGGCCTCCTCTGTTCCTATGTGCATCTTGGGTTTTGATGGCACTCCTGTTCTCACCACCGATTCCGTCAAATACCTTGGGGTGACACTTGACCCACGAGCTCGATCTTGGTCCAGCCTATCCAAAATGCGTGTAGAGCTGTTAACTGAATTGGGTCTGGCTTACAGGGCAAAAGAATAACCTTACTCGGCTGCTCGCCTAGCACTGTCTAGAGGGGTGTTTCTACCATCCCTCTGTTATGGGCTCCTTTTGTTTGCCAATACCTCCAAGATCCACCTCTCTAGATGGACCGTTGCCTATAATAACATCTGCCGTTTTGCTCTTGGAGTCCCTTGTCTCACTCACCACTGTGATCTGTACAGTAAGCTCAACTGGCTCTCCCCACCCAATTATTTGAATTTTGTTGTGGGCAGTTTCACGGGTAAGGTACTGGGTACTGGCACCCCCCTGGACTGGCGGAGCTCCTTGTGCCAGCAGCCCCCGCTACCTACCCCCTAAGGTCACTGGGCCCTGCTATCCTTAAGGTCCCTCCTACTCGTACCAAAATGGGGGACAGGGACTTTGCGTCATGTGCCCCTAGACTGTGGAACTCCTTTCCTGTCCCGGTCCGGACCTCCCCCCAGTTGGGCCTACGCACCTCCCTGTGGAACCACTTGAAGCTCTCATCAGTATGTGACTGTCTTAACCCTCCCTGATTAGCCTGGTCCTCTGCACAATATACTTGAGTGTATTCATTCCATGTATCTTGCAAATGTGTAAATTTTGTATATATCTGTATATACATTGCTGGTGACATTGTGTCAGTGACGCTGTACCTTAGCATATTGACTATGATTACTGTCGTGACCTGAGATATCTTACTATGTATGTTATGCTTCTCCTGACATCTGTGTATCTGCCCTACTTGCTTCAAATTATACTCTGTATGTTCTTTGATTTCCTGTACTCTCCCGGGTCGTACCTGAAAATAGGCATGTGTTTGTCTAGTGTACTTATCTGGTTAACAAAAGCTAAATAAATAAATATGTTTCTTCCACTCTGGGTATTAGGGCCCTAAATTATGTCGGTCACATGGGGGATTGCCAGAAGGCGATTCTTAGTGAGGTGGAATCCAAATTGGACTCCCTTCCGGACTCTCAAATCAAACAGGAAGTGGCTGACCTCGTCCGCTCTGCACGTTCGGCCAGTCGGCACATGCTTCGTGTTACTTACGATGCAGTGGACACTGCTGGTAGAAATTCGCTTTTGCGTGAGGCTTACCGGCGTCATGCCTGGCTCCGTGTGTCAGGGTTGGTCCCGGAAGTGCAGTCCGCTATTCAGGAAGCCTTCCTGCGGGTTGGTGCTTGTTCGGTGGTAATGTCAGGACATTATCACCGATCTGCAGGAAGGGATCAGGACTGTACGTCTGTGGACTCATGTATCATCCCATCACAAGCGCCGGCCCTTTCCCGAGATGGAATCGCCAAAGCATGAAAACTCCCAGGAAAGCGGGCCTCTAACGCCGGCTCCTCCAGCTGCCAAGCCCTTCGTCTAAAGCAGGGTGCTTCAGCTGCGACGCTGCCCCACACCACCTGACTCCTTTCCTCTCCCAGAGCCTCTGGGCCTTCTGGAGGAACCGGTAGGAGGGAGGTTTTCCCTCCACCTCCCGGGTTGGGAGAGGATTACTTCAGATTCCTGGGTGCTCCAGCTGATCGCAGAAGGACACTCAATAGAGTTTCTCCAGAAACCACCTCATCACCCTCCCCCAAGGTCATCGTACTCTCGGGAACACCTTCTTCTGGTCCTGGAAGAGATTTCAGCACTTTTGCTGAAGGAGGCGATAGAGCCTGTCCCCCCTTCTCTTCAGGGAACGGGTTACTATTCCCACTTCTTCCTGGTCTCGAAGAAGATAGGAGATGTAAGGCCGATTCTCGACCTCAGTTCCCTGAACTTATTCATGGAGTACAAGAGGTTCAGGATGCTCTCCCTGCAGGGCCTCCTGCCTCTCCTTCAGCCGGGACAGTGGCTGTGTGCTCTGGATATGTAGGATGCTTACCTGCACATCCCTGTCCGCCCTTTTCACCGCAAATACCTCCATTTTGCTTTCCAGGGGGACCACTACCAGTTCAAGGCCCTCCCATTTGGCCTTTCCTTGGCACCCCGGGTGTTCACCAAATCCCTTTCGGTGGTAGCGGCCTACCTGCATACCCAGGGGGTGCAGATTTTCCCGTACCTGGACGATTGGCTCCTGGCGGCCCTGTCCAGGGAGGATCTCCTGCGCTTTCTTTCCCTTACCCAGGGGGTGTTTTTCTCCCTGCGCATCACCATCAACCACTCCAAGTCCCACTTGATCCCGTCCCAGAGGCTCCAGTTTATCGAGGCGATCCTGGACACAACCTCTTTCAGGGCCTTCTTGCCACCGGACAGGGCGGCCATACTCCAGGCTCAGGTCAGCATGTTGTCCGGCTGCAGGCGGGTCAGTGCCAGGTCGGTCCTTTGCCTTCTCAGGCTTACGGTGGCTGCAATCCCAACAGTCCCTCACGCTCGGCTCCACATGAGGATCTCTCAGTGGACACTTCGGTCTCAGTGGGATCAGTTGGTGGATAACCTGGACCAGCTTGTCCTAGTCTCCTCCCCCATGGTTCGGGACTTGCAGTGGTGGATGGTTCAGGAGAACCTGTGTCGGGGAGTTCCCTTCTGTCTTTCTCCCCCTTCCCAGACTCTGACCACAGACACCTTGGGCGAAGGTTGGGGAGCCCATCTTGGACCTCACAGGACCCAGGGCTCCTGGTCCAAGCTCGAGAAAATGCTTCACATCAATGTGCTCAAGCTTCGGGCAGTGCTTTATGCTCTTCAAGCTCTGCATCTGCATCTCCTTCCTGGCCTCTTAGCCATACAGACGGACAATATGTGTGTGGTATGGTACATCAACAAACAGGGAGGGACTCGTTCCTACCCTCTTTGCAGGGAAGCGATGCGAGTTTCTGATTGGGCAGTACAGCACAACCTCCACCTCACGGCAGTTCATGTCCTGGGGGTCGAGAACACCTTAGTAGACAAACTTAGTCGCTAGTCTGCTCAAGCTCATGAGTGGGAACTGGATCATGGGGGTCTTAGATGATATCTTCCTACATTGGGGGAACACCACAGGTGGACCTGTTCGCCTCACCTCTAAATGCAAAGCTTCCTGACTTCTGCTCGCTCGCTCCAGAGCGTGGCATTTTTTGGAGAGACGCTCTGTCTCTAGATTGGAAGGACAGATTCATCTATGCTTTCCCCCTGATCCCTTTGGTTCCGAGAGTCTTACAAAAACTCGGTTCAGTAGAAGCACGAAAGATACTGATCGCTTCTTTCAGGTCCAGGCAAGTTTGGTTCTCTCGTCTACAACAGTACTCAGAGGAACCTCCTCTTCCGCTTCCTCTGTCGCGACTTTTACTGACCCAGGATCAGGGGAACCTGGTCCATCCAGGTCTCAAGTCCCTTCAGCTGCACGCATGGCTCCTGCAGACGTAGCTCAAGCCCGATTTGGGGTTTCACCCCGAGTGGCTGAGATTTTGGTGGAGGCTAGAAAACCCTCCACTAGGTCTACCTATGCCATGAAATGGAAACGGTTCACAATCTGGGCCGCTTCAAAAGATTTCGAGCCTTTCTTGTGCTCTGTTGGGCGGCTGCTAGATTACCTGCGCCACCTCTTTTTGTTCTGGGTCTCAGTCACTCGTCCTTGAAGGTACACATGGCAGCCATTTCGGCCCACCATGTCCCTTTTGCAGGCAGGATGTTTGCTGAGCTGTAGGTCTCTAAGACTTTCCTTAGAGGGGTTCTCCACTGGAGACCCCCATCTGGGTTCCTGCCCTTCCTTGGGATTTGAATTTCATGCTCGAGAAGCTTAATCTGCCTCTTTTCGAACCGGCAGCCTCAACAGACATGAAGTTCCTCTCATGGAAGACTCTCTTCCTAGTGGCCATTACTTCTGCTCGGAGGATTTCTGAGCTCCAGGCCCTGATGTGTAAAATCCAGTATTTGATTTTTCACAATGAATGTGTGGCTCTGCGCACCAACCCTAAGTTTCTCCCCAAGATGGTAGCGGTTTGAACCAGTCCATAGAGTTACCTGCTTTCTTTATGCAGCACTCCAATCAAGAGGAGTATCTCTTACACACTCTGGACGTTCACCGAATTCTGAGATACTATACTAACAGAACAAAAGATCTCAGGAAGGCTGATCAACTGTTTATCTCTTTTGTCCACAAAAGAGAAGGCAATGCTGTTTCTAAGCAATGCCTGTCCAAATGGTTGGCTCATTATATCACTTTCTGTTATGACAGGTACAACAAGACCCTTCCGGGTCAAGTGATAGGCCACTCCACCAGAGGGGTCGCTGCCTCGGCGGCTTATTTCAAGAATGTGTCAGTGGCAGACATCTGTGCTGCCGCCACTTGGACTTCTGTCCATACCTTTACAAAACATTACAGTTTGGATATTGCTTCTCGCCGTAGAGCAGGCTTCTGACTTGCTGTTCCGCAAGGCCTCCTTTCCTAAGGCCTTCACAGCTAGAGGACCTACTTTGAGTAGCTTTCTCATCCGTTTTGCTTCTTCTTGTTCCAGACTGCTTGGGACTCAGTCCTATATGTAATTACTACTGCAAGAGCTCTCTCAGTAAGATAGTACAGTGCGTAAGAACTTACTACAGCAGTAGATCTTGAGAGAGTCTTCTGTAAATAACCTTCCCGCCCTCCATCCCCCTAAGCTTTTTGGCTCCTTTTCCAAGTTAGAAATATCACGCTTCTCCGTCTCATCCATTTGGGCCTTTGGTGGAAAGAACCGGAAGGCGGGCGTGGGGGACCGCCCCTTTATACTGACGTTGCATGACGTCGGTCACCTGACGTGGGGGCAGTCCCCCGCCTGAGACTGCTAGCTAGAAATTTTTCCATGGGGTCCTGATGCCTGCAAGCATCAGTCCTATATGTAATTACCTACTGCAAGAGCCTCTTTTGAAGATCTACTGTTACGGTAAGTTCTTACGTAACTGTACTTTCCAGGCTTGGCACTCCGCACACTTGGCCAGTTCTCATAGCACCCTTGGGTTACCTCAGGCTCTCTGGGCCTTTCTGCACCACTGTAAACTCTTTCTGTTGCTGGGTTTAGGGAAGTAATGGGGCCACCCCAGCTAAGTGAACTCTAGCCAAAATGGCAGTTTCCCTTTCTCTCCAGGATACTGATCCCGGGGGCTCTCTTCTCCTGCCGAGATCAGTGCTCATTGCAGGAAGGCTATGGCAGCCTCCTACACCAAGTGAGCCTTGGTGCTCTGGAGGATATCTGTAAGGCTGCTGCTTGTGCCTTGGCTTCTACATTCTCCAGGTATAACAGCCCAGATGTTCTCTGCTCTGCCAGTGCTGCATTCCGCAGGCAAGTGCTGAGCTGATCATATGGCACTGACTTCCAGTTTAGGGACTGCTTATTAGGACCCACACAAACTGACGGCACGTAGGAGCAGACACACAAAAATGAAAATATATTTCCTTACTAGTAATTCCAGTTGAGTACAGGCTTCATCCACAGGCAGTCGGGCCCTTCCAGTTTCAGTGCTATATATTCCCTAAGGTACCTTCTGATCTATATTGCATATAGCCACCTTTAGTTGTGGGCATTGACATACGTTGGCTAACTTTTACTGTTTCCTATTTCTAAGCAGTTTTGCCACAGACTTGGTCAGAAGATTAAACTGACGGGGTCTGAGAACGAAGGAGTATGTGTAAGCCCGAGGACCTTGAGGTCCCATCCTTCTGTATCTTTACCTCTGTGAGGGGGGTGGCTTCGATTCTGATGTTTGCAGACAACCTAGAGATGCTTGTAAAATGGCATGGTGCATCCTCCTGGGGAGTAAATAATGGTGTAGATGGAGACTACTGTTTACTCCCAGAAAGTAATGCAAGTCCCCCTCCCAGACAACAATGCCATTCTCAAACAGTAACTGTGACTCTGAAAATAAACTGCAAATAAACTCAGTAGCAGGGAGGGAAAATTAAATTAAGGGGGACTCCGACTCTGTGCAGGTGGTAAATACTGTACTCCAGTAACATACAAACGTATGAAGTTGCAAGCAGGAGGAAGCCTTATAGTCTGTCAAGTTTGCTCAATGAATAGGCTGTAGCTCCTGTATTTGGTGTTGCATGATGCTCCAGCCCCTTCCCTAACACTTTTACCCTCCCTTTGACTTTATCCCCAAAACACTTTCAAACAACAAAGGGACCCTGTTTGTAATCCTATAGGCAGTGAGCCTATTGGCCTTTGTGTATCTTCTTCCTGGGCCTATCAGAAATCTGGTGCACTGCTGGCCAGGACTTTAAACTAGTCTACCCATGGGTGTCTAGCTATTTATGTGCTTGCAGGGCTGAGCCCCTGAAGTAGCCCATGGTTCTGCGGAGTTCTAAAGGATGGCTTCCCTTTGGTCAGCTCTGCTCTGACTGCAGTGCAGAAATACGGCGCCTTTTGGCTTGGCTGTATCTTCGTTCATTCCACTGATCTGGACCACTTTGTCTCTGGTCTGTTGATGCTGTCTCTGGACAGGATCACTTTGTCTCTCTGGCCTTTTGATGCTATCAACAGACAGGATCACTTTGTCTCTCTGGCCTTTTGATGCTATCTACAGACAGGATCACTTTGTCTCTCTCTGGCTTTTCCGATACTTTCTGGACAGGATCACTTTGTCTCTCTGGCCTTTTGATGCTATCTACAGACAGGATCACTTTGTCTCTCTGGCCTTTTGATGCTGTCTACGGACAGGATCACTTTGTCTCTCTGGCCTCTCGATGCTGTCTGTGGACAGGATCACTTTGCCTCTTGGGCCTTTTTTTTTTTTTTTAAACTTAGTATTTTAATAAATTAATGCAATACATTATATATTTCAGGAGAGGCAAGATAAAATTACAGTAAGAGTAGAAGTCCCTGTTCTAGCGTTACATCATATAGGGAACCCAACAGTAGTTATGAACATACAAATTTGCCATCAGATAAGGCCTTATGGTCTATCGAGTCTGCCCGAATGTGCAACTAGCAACCCTTGTACTGCAGCTGCCCCTCCCTCCCATCCCCTGACCCTCCCTCTTACCCTATCCCATCCCCTTTTGAAGCAGTCCACTGTTCTACAGGATACCACTTCCGCAGGCAACGCATTCCACCCAAACACCACTCTCTCCGTAAAAAAGTGTCTTCTCATTTTTCTCCTGAACGTTTACCCCCTCAATTTGAGATTGATATATAGTTATATAAAAAAAAGCGCAAACTACCATCATGTGCTGCAACAGTGAGGCCGACATAGGATAATCTCACATCTGGGGCCCTAGTCCTCCGGTGGCCTGGGCAGGACTGTCACTACTTTTTGGGATGTGGGGCTTCCGAGCGTGCTGTGGTTTCTGAAGGAGCTGGGCTGTAACTGTTTAGACTGCACTTGCCATCATCGCATTAAGCTGCAGTGTCGATCTGGGGTTGGATGTGTGGGGTGGACAGCCTCATGGAGGGGCATTGGGGAATGCTGGCCAGTAGTGGCGGGCCCGATAGCCAAGGGTGTCACGTGAGATGGGTGCGGAGGGCCCTGCATTTCTGGGGCCCCTAGTTCTGGGGGTCATTCATGCTCAGGTGGCCGGTTCCGGGGGTGGCATTTTTTGTGGCTGTCCAAAGGAAGGAGCTGCAAGAGACCTGTTCCTGGCTGTTCTCTGAGGACTCTCTGGACTTCCTTTGAGGGTGTCCTGGCTTGTATCAGTGCAATTTAACTGTTGAAGGTGGTGAGAGAGCTTCTGAAACTTTTTATTCTATCCATTTGTGACAGTTCTTATTTTGTCCGCTGTAGTGGGAGTGCAGCAGATTGGCCAGAACGTTTTGATTGGTTGGGTTGGGGGTGAGAGCCCTATCTTCCCTTTTCCTATACATTATTAGAAACCCTGGCATGCTTGCTTAGTAGCTGGACATTGACTGTCATTTACCAACTCATTTTGGACATTGCATAAGTGCTACTTTTTCTCTGGGGGGTTGTGTTTATTGTTTATATTTGTGTTATCCTGGTTTTATTTTTATTTTCCTTTTTTTTTTTTGTATTGTTTTGGTGATTTGTTGTTTGATTGCTGCAGTAGGTTTTTGTAGATATGTGTTGGCAGAGAGCTCTCCTGGCCAGGCGCTACTCACCCTCCGAGCTCGGGGGCCTCCATCCTTTTAACTGTCCTCCATTGCTCACTGGGTTTATGGCTGATGTTGGGCTTTTGGGATAGTGGGAGAGATGTAGGGTAGGGTTCCGGACCTGGGGGAGTGGAGCTGGGTGGGCGGATTGGGGTTGCTGGGACTAGAAGATGCCATAGGGCGAAATGGGTTCTGGAGAGGGGTCCTCCCTGACTAGTTCCCATACCCAAGGACTCCACCTTGAGTGGGCAGATGGCACGGCTGGCCTCAGTGTCCCATCCTACTCAGGCAGTGTTATGCAATGCCAGGTCCATTAAAAACAAGACAGCTACGATTGCTGACCTTGTTGGGTCATCCGACCTGGCTTGCATCACCGAGACCTGGCTGGACGAAAATGCTGGCCCAGTTCTTGAGGCTGCTATTCCAGCCGGGTTCTCGGTGATACACCGCTTGAGGATGGATCATAGGGGTGGGGGTGTAGCCATATGTTTTAAAATGGAATTAAGCCTTGTAGAACTGTCAGTTGGGGAGACCAGGTCCTTCAAGTGTATCGTGGGCGCAGGTGTGGTGTGCAGGATTCTTCTCATCTACCGTCCACCTGGTGGCAAGAAGCAATTCCTGCAGGAAGTCGCAGACTTTGTCTTCGACATGGTGTTGGGAGTCCCCCAGATGGATTGTTCTGGGGGATTTCAGTGCCTGGATCGATGATGAACTCTTGCAGTTTGGTCAGGACTTCTTCCAACTTATGAATTTGTTGGGCTTCACACAGTTGATTACCTCTGCGACCCATAATCATGGTCACTAGTTGGATCTGGTCTTCCTGCTGGGTATGGAGACCTCCGACATGGTGGGGGAGCCGGTTGGTTGGTCTGATCACCACACTATAAGGTTCAGTTTCCAGGCTCCCCCTATAGGCCTGTCCCTACGGAGATGGTCCGGTACTGCCCTTTAAGGGGTTTGACCCCAGATGGCCTAGTAGCGGTGCTGGACCTATCGGGTTTTCCGAGTGCAAGCTTGGATACAGACAATCTGCTACAAGCCTATAACAAGAAAAAATACTGGATTTGGTAGGAAATGGAGCTGTGTTCTTCCTAGAACGTCTTCAGCCACCCTGAGGCTCTTCAATCAATTATGTAGTGCAAAATTAGGGGGCCCTTTAAATAAAGCCAAGGACTCTCAAATATGTTCCAATAAATATTTTCTTTTTATTCCCCTACGTTTCACTCCCATAGGGAGCTTGTTCACGGGGTTCCTTTTTGTTTCTTCTTTTTTTGAATCTGTTAATATATAAGTTTATATTGTTTAGACAGTTTTTTCAATATTTGTTAAATACATTATGCTCATAAAGTTTGAACTGCACATCATACCAAGCTGTGCTCGCTCCCGTTTCTTAAATTTGATATATTCCAAGTCTTAGTCTCACAGCACTATTTGTCTTCTGTGTACCTTAAAATAACACAGACATGGAAAAATGGAGGGCAGATTGGCATGTTTTTAGCAAAAAATTGTCTCAAAATGGAGGTGTTTGCCCAAAAAGCTGGTGCAAAAAATGGCAAAGTCCATTTCTTACCAGTGTTTTTGGTTGAAAATGGAAAATCATTGTCCCTAGACCAACAAGAAGCCTTACACCATGAGACGGCTGTGTCAAGTTGGAACCAACTGCGGCATTTTAAAGACATATGTTGTGAATACTCTATTATATAAATTATAACCAAACATAAAAGTCTTGCATCTTTTTTGTTATATAGGCGTTTATCCTCCTTTGGCAGGTATGGGCAGCTGCATCATCCCCGTCAGCCGCAGCTATCCCGAATCTCCTCGGGTGCCCCAAACCATTAATGCCCTGTGGATCCCCCCCCCCCATGCAGCAGGGCCAAGAAGGGAGGGACGTCCTCCCCACCTGGAACACAAGTCCAGATTGTCCCAGACCCAGAGAGATCAGGCAGGCCAGTGACTGGCAGGGCTTCATGGATCCCGTCCACCATTTTTACTCCTAGCTTTCTCCCCTGGGCTCCACAGGATGTGCAGTGAGCACGTCGTATGAGCTTTGCCTTTGCAGACATGCTCCCGGCACGCCGAACGTGTTCCCCCCATTGGTGACTCATACACAGTACCACCTAGATTCCTCCAGATGGCAGTTGATCGGCGTGTCATGAAATCCACCCCCCCCCAAGGGAGGAGTGCAGTCCTATTGATGCTCAATCCTCCCTCTCCCAGCCGACCCCCTGAGGGACCCATATCCATTCCCATACCCGGGTTACCAGCGTGGAAAAGGTAAGGTGCCCATGCCACCTCGGCCCTCTTAACCACTGGGCTGGATAAAGTCTTGATTCTTAAAGTGCTACAACATTTGAAAATTCCTTCTTAGCAGTTCAAGATTTATTAATTTTTTTATTATTCTTTTAGTAACTGGGTTAGGCCCACTAGGCACAAGGGTCTGATTTTAAGGGCGAGCTGGGCACACTGAGAAGGTTAAGTGAGTTGCTCAAAGCCACACAGTATGCAAGTGGAGGTTTTGGGAATCTAACCAGGTCTGCTGGATGTACCAAGCTCACTTACAGTTTGTTACTCTAACCTCTGGGCTATACTTTATCCCCCTCAGTCTGGCTTAAAGTCCAGGTATCAAATATGAAGTAATTTAAACAGTTCAGCTTGTTTAACATGATGGAAAACATGCTGCTAACAGCTTGACTTAGTGTGATATCAGCTCAGTATGTGAAAGTAAACTGGTGCATTTCCACAGATCGCGCCCCTTCTTCCGACTGTTCCACACTCGCTTTTCAAACTCCATGGCAGTTTTCAGGGCTGACTTGCTGGCCTCCTTGGGGTTGGTGAATTGAAAAGTTTTGCCAGCACAGTGGACCCTAAGACAAGCTGGGATCGTAAACTAGTAAGCGCTACCCGAAGATCGCAGTTGCCGACGTATCCTCTCAAATTGCTTCCTCCTGATTTTTGTTGTGAACTGAGCTCCAGGTATATGTGTGGTGGGTGATCATCACGTGTTAGTGGTGAATGACTGCAAGCTGCTGTCAGAATTAAGTCCTGAGTTGCAGTGCTGTCAGTAGCCACTAAGATGGTGAATTCTGAGGTGTGTTTAGTTTGTGGATTGACTCTATACACGATTTTGATCTGTATCTCAAAGCCCAGTTTCAAATTTGTTTGTAGCCAGTTGTATATAAACCACTTCAAATTGTCCCCTTCTGCTTGCTTTGCTAGACCAACTATGCTAACATTTGACGCACACAGTTGATATAAACTTCTTCCAACTGGTATTTTAAGTGGTGTTTTCCTTAATAATGTCTGTAGTATTCATCAGCACTTTCAGAGGGTGTCCTTTGGTTCCCTTCACTTTTTTCTGGACTGTGTCCATCCTAGCAGAGTGTGTGTTTAATTGTCCCAAAATCATTTCCACCTTTTGATCTGGGGCTCTGATGGTGTGAAGTATTGCCTGCATAGCTGTGTCTTCCTCTGGGTTCCCCGGCGGCTGGGATCTGCTGTTGTTTGGGCCTGGGACCTGTTGCTGAGTTTGGGATTTTTGCCATGTCAGACCAACACCTTTTGGATCTCACATAACCACCATACTTGGTCTGCAGGTTTCTGGTATTAGTAGGTACTGTATCGATAAAGTGTAAAATAAATCAAAGCTTTTTTGATTTGGAGCAGAAATGTTTTTTTTTTTAATTTTGCAGCAGGGAGAGGTTCTAAAAGTTGCTTCTATTCTCTGCTGCACACCTCAGTGGCTGTAACAACTTTTGTGCATTTTTTTCTCAAGCTTCTGTGTTTAACTTTTATTATTAGATAACCTGTTTTTAAGTATTTCGGGTGAGATAAAAACTGATAAATATAAAATTTCATGTCATTGGAGCCCATGCCTGAGGCAGTCAGAGAGGGGGTCTTTTGGGCAAACAAAAGAGTTCCTGTTAGCTAAAGGGTGCTTACATTTCAAATAGATCAGGATCTTTTGTGTCCCTGGCCATGTGGCCACCATTGCTGAGGCAAACAGGACTCAGAACAATGAGAAGGTTTCGGAGTCCCCACAAATCCAATATTCCAGTTTGGCCAGCTTTCCAGGACACAAAGGAAGTGTCAGATCTGTGATGTTGACGTACTAGATTATGTGTCCTGGGGGCTGGCAGCTGAAGCATTCTGAGGACTTTCCAGTCCCTAGAAAAGTTAGTCAGGTTTTGAGACCCCAAGCAGTTAACATCTAAGGTTCAAGTTTGCCTTGATTCACCAGAATTTCAAGTGTGGTAATCCCTTTCTACTTCTGGGAAAGTTAGGAAGTGTAGTAAGATTTTTCTGTGTGTTTTTTTTACTGCTCAAAATATTTTATTTTTACCTTTGTAGAAGTACTGTTCCCCATAGTCTTAGTACTATGTCATGTATTATGGCCCAGATATTCAAAAGGGTTGAGCGTGGCGCAGCGGTGTTAGCCATCGCCCGCCACTGATGCGCCCTGGTGCGATATTCAGAAGGGAAAAGTGCGCGGCACAAATCCCGATGCGCTGGAGAGCATTAGTAATGTATGCAGGCACAGGTGGAGGGGGGGTGTGCCCATGCATAACCTGCACAGCCCAATATTCAGCCCGGGATGTGCAGAGCCATGCATGCGCAACCCCTACCTGCGCCAGCACAAAGTTACGCCCCAAAAAAAAGGAACAACTGATGGCCACCCACAGGTGAGCTGCCGCATTGCAGGGCGCAACACGGCAGCTGCCACCCGAGTTCTGGCTGCATCTGGCGTCGCCCCTCCCATGCCCGATCGCGGGCATTTGTAATATAAAATAAGAATTTGTCCAATATCCCTGGTGGTCCAGTGGACTGCTGCTCGCCCGATTGCGGGCATCTGTCTAAAAAAAGAAGAATTATTTCACTATCCCTGGTGGTCTGGCGGTACCCCCCTCCTCACCCGCCCACTGAGCCCCACCGCCACGCCCCGGTCCGCCAACGGGCGGTAGCACCTCATGCTTGCCGCCCCGATTGATACCATCGGGTAGGTGCACGCCCATTGGTTCACAGCGTGAGCCTAGCAGCCTATCTGACATACATTCCAGATATGTGAATGAATCATTCACATATCTGGAAATGAGTAGTAAGGTATGGGCTGCATGCCTATTGGCTCACGCTTTGAAGCAATGGGTGTACAGCCCTGCTGACAGCTGTCGGCCGGCAGGGCTGGGCAGGCGGTAAGGCGCCGCCCGCCAGCTGACCGGGGAGCGGGCGGTGGGGCTCAGGGCGGGTGGGGGATACCGCTAGACCACCAGGGATAGTGAAATAAATCTTCTTTTTTTAGACAGATGCCCGCGATCGGGCGAGCAGCGATCCACTGGACCACCAGGGATAGTGAAATAAATCTTCTTTGTTTAGACAGATGCCCACGATCGGGCAAGCAGCGGTCCACTGGACAACCAGGGATAGTGAAATAAATCGTCTTTTTCAGACAGATGCCCGTGATCGGGTGAGCAGCGGTCCACTGGACCACCAGGGTTAGTGAAATAAATCTTCTTTTTTTAGACAGATGCCCGCGATTGGGCTTCAGGGGGCGTCGGTCCCCGATGGCTGCTGCCTGGCAGGGCGCCAGGTGCAAGTCATCAGGGGACGCGCACCATGCATGCAACAATATAATGACATGCAAATGGCCCCACGGTGCCTTGCATAAATTATATTCCCATTTGCATGTCATCTTTGAATATCGCTGGTGCTGTGAATGGCGCAATGGCACTTGCGCTAGCGCATCTCCATGCTCCACTCTGGCCACTTGCACTGGCGCAGTGCCACTGCGTCATGCAGACTGGGGGTAGCCAGGGTGCGATATTCAAAGCTGCTGAGCCATGGCGCAGCTCCGTTGAATATCGCCCAGGCCACACCTCTGCGCAGCCAAGTTGAGCTGCGCCCAAGCTTGCACCACAGCCTGGCGCGGTTTGAATATCCGGCCCTATGTGTGCAAATTTCTTGAAATATATAATTTTTCATACTTCATGTTTCTGTGGCTGAGTCCTTTGAGTTACATATAACTGGGTTATAACTTAAGTAAGAATTTTCCATAACAGTAGATCTTCAAGAGAATTTCCTCCATTAGGCCATACCTTTGGAACGCTACCCTATCAGTGTCGGGACCATTTGGAAACTTTTTGTTAGCTGGGGGCCCCCCAGTGTGATGTGCAGCGTCTGTGCATATATATTGTGCGTGGTCCCATCGCTACTCAGTTCCTCAGTGGAGATTAGCCTCAGAGGACCTCCAGCCATGAGGAACTAGGAGATGAGACCAACACCAGGCACACAAAGAGAGACATGGGGCTGGAGACAAGATGCACAGAGTAAGGTTTCAGGCACAGCATCTGTCATGACCCTTACTGGAAACAAAAGGGGGAAGGAAGGAGGGAGGGTATGGCATGGTCTAATAGAGGAGATTCTCTTGAAGATCTGCTGTTACGGTAAGTTCTTATGTAACTGTTCTGTCTTCACTGAGGACATCTTCTCCATTAGGGTATGCTTTTAGAATGACTCCAAAGCAGTACAAAGCAGCAGGGAGGATGGTGTAATCTGATATGTAATCAGGACAGAAGGCCTTGTAGTACAGAAAGCCCAAAACAAGAATATCTATGAGCAATGACGTCCAGATTGTAATGTTTAGTGAGAGTGTGAACAGTGCTCCATGTAGCTGCAGCATATATGTCGGCAGCAGGGACATTTTTGCAGTAAGCAACAGAAGTGACCACACCCCTTGCAGAATGACCACCAATAACACCAGGAGGTTCCTTACTGTGATTCCTATAACATACTAAAATGCCAGCAGAATAGGCCTAACGGTCTTTCGTGTCTGCTCATTTGGTCAGCCCCCACCCTGGGTGCTGACCTTGCTGCCCCCCTTGCCTTCTCTGGCTTCTCCCTTCCCAGTTCCGGATATTCTTGCTGCATTGGATTTTGCTTACAGAACCCTTCCCCTGTACCTGTCCCACCCCCTCTTGAACCCCTCCACTGTCTCTGCCTCCACCAGCCCCTAGGCAGCGATTCCATGGCTCCACCACCCTCTCCAGTGAAGTAGCACCTCCTCCTTTCTCCCTGAATCTTCCCTCCAGCTTCCACCCATGCCCTCTAGTAGCCCCTCCTCCTTCCTTCAAGCACCCTGATTGTTCTCCCCTATTTACCCTCTTCATGTATCTGAAGACCTCTATCATGTCCCCCGGTCCCTTCTCTCTTCCAATGTGTACATATTTAGCTCTTCGAGCCTCTCCTCATAGGTCCTGTCCCCAAGCCCCAAATCATTTTGGTTGCCTCCTCTGGACCCTCTCCAGGAGGTTAATGTCCCTCTTTAAGTGTGTGGTCTCCAAAACTGCACAAGGTACTCAAGGTGCGGCCTCACCAAGAGTTATACAGAGGAGTATCACTTCCCTCCTTCTGGAAGTGATCCCCCTAGCGATGCATCCCAGCATCCTGTTGGCCTTGGCTGCTGCCCTCCTACAAGTCTCAGAGTTGTTCATCTTGACATCCACCACCACCCCCAGGTCCCTCTCAGCCATCGAGACTTGTAGCATTTCTCCCCCCAGGGTGTACACTTGGCCTGGGGTTCTGGCCCCCAGGTGGAGTACCTTGCATTTCCCTGCATTGAACCTCAGCTTCCACTTTCTAGACCATCTTTCCAGAGCCTCCAGGTCCCCCTGTAGGGCCACCCTCCCCTCCTCCCCATCCACCACCGCCCCCAGTTTCGAGTCATCCGCAAAGAGACTCATCTCACTCCTGATTCCTGTCCTTATGTCAGAGACGTAGGCATTGAACAGAAGGGGCCCAAGGACTGATCCCTGTGGGACTCCACTAATGACCCTCCTTGGGGATGAGACTATCCCAACTACGACCCTCTGGGTCCGGTCCTGGAGCCAATTGCCTATCCATCTGATTCCCCAACCCATCTGGTTCCCCAACCCCATTTTTCCCAGCTTATCCAACAGGCCCACGTGAGGAACAGAGTCAAATGCCTTGCTGAAGTCTAGAAAGAGGACGTCCCACTGGTCTACCCAGGTCCAAGGCACTCGCCACCCAGTCATAGAACTCCACCAGGTTTGTCTGACACGATTTTCCCGGGATGAATCCATGCTGTCTATCGTCCAGGCACCCTGACTTATCCAGGTCCCCCCCAGCCTCTCCTTGACAATGCCCTCCATCACCTTGCCCACCACCGATGTCAGGCTGACAGGCCTGTAGTTCCCTGCCACCTCCCTTGATACCTCCTTGTGGATAGGCACTATATGCGCCACCTTCCAGTCCTGGGGCACCCACCCTGTCCTCAGAGATGGTGAAAAGCTCCGCCAGGGGTTTCACCAGGACATCCGCAAGTTCCTTCAGCACTCTGGGATGTAATTTATCTGGCCCCGGTGCTTTCTCTGTCTTAAGGGAGCTGAGGGCTTCCCTCACTCTCTCTGCTGTGATTTCCACTTCCGTGCCTCTTCTCCCTATTTAGCCCCTCCTGCCAGTGATGCCTCCCCCCAGACCCGCTGACCGGTAAGGGTCCCCTCCTCAGTATCTCTGTCTCCTCCCATGTATGATGCAGCACCCCATTTTCCTTGGTGAAAACTGAGGTGAAGTACTCATTTAGTACCTCAGCCTGCTCCCCGGTCTTATGCCCACCTCTCCCGATTTAATCGTATTAATCTGCCCTTCACCCTTCGTTTTCCCCAATGTATCTAAAGAACCCTTGTTCCTCTCCTAATTTCCCTGGCCAGGTTCTGCTCCTTTCTTGCCTTAGCCGCCCTCACCACCCTAGTGGCCCTTCTAGCCATCAGCTTGTACTCCCCTCGATCCCTTTCACTCCTTGAGCACTTGAATTGCTTATAGGCTGCCTTCTTTCCCCGCACCACCTCCTGAACCTCCCTGATCCACCAGCAGGGTTTTTGGGCCCTACCGCATTTTCGTCTTACTCTTGCACAGGTGCTGGTAGCATCCTGCACCCCTCTCTTGATGATTTCCAACCTACTATCAGCGTCCATGTCTGACCCAATCCCATCCAAATGCTCCTTAAGGATCCTTCCCATTTCCTTAAAATCCGCCCCCCTGAAGTCGGTTACTTCCATCTTTGTGCAGCCTTCTACCCCTCCTAGGTCCAGGCAGAACCAGACCGTGGCATGGTCACTCCCCGCCAATGGGTCCCTTACCTCCAGCCCCCAATCTGGTCACTGTCTGCCAGGACCACATCCAGTACCCGCGCCTCCCTGGTCAGTTCCCTCACCTGCTGAGTTAGGAACGCGTCTTGAAAGACATCCAACAACCTCTGTTCCCTGGTCACAGAGGATGTCATAGTCTCCCAGTCTGTTCCTGGCATGTTTAAGTCCCCCAACACCACCATCATTCCTCTGCCCAGTCTGCAGTGTCTCCCAACATCTGCCACCAGCTCCTCCGCCAGGGCAGGGGGTCTATACACCACTCCTATTTTTACTCTCTTGCCCCCCCCTTGTTATCAAGGTGACCCAAATCGCCTCCACGGTTCCCTCCGCCTCCTCTACTCCCCGTATGCCAATGCAGTTTTTGACTATCATTGCTACCCCTCCTCCCCTTCCCTCCCCCCTGTCCTTCCTGAACATAGTGTAACCCACCAGGTTCAGGTCCCAGTCGTGTCCTGCAGTGGCCCAAGTCTCAGTGACCGCTGCCACATCCACTGCTCCCTCAGTTAGCATCGCCTGGAGCTCAGGCATTTTATTGCCCAAGCTCCTGGCATTTAGCAGGACTACCTTCCACCCGTTCCCTATAGTTCCATTTCCCCTGCTCGTGTTCCCATGGGGATTCTGTTTTCCCCTGGTCTGCACTTTACCAGTCGGCCTTTTCCCACAATCCTCCAGCTCCCCCGGGGGGGAGACAGAGTCCCTCCTTTATTGGCACCCCCTTGACAGCCTTTTCTCCCATTCCTCCCCCCTTCACAAGTTTAAACCCCACTTTTCACCAATGAACCCCATTTTCAACTTAAGGATTCCCCTCCCCTCCAAATTAAGATGGAGTCTATCTCTAGCATACAGCTCCTTATCCTCCCAGGTTTCCCCCCAATCCCCCATCAACCCATACCCTCTGGCCTCACACCACTCCCTGAGCCACTGGTTTATCTCCCTAATCTTCCTTTTGTGTTCCCCACTAGCCCTTGGCACCGGCAGGATTTCTGAGAAGGAAACTGTGCATCCTATGTTATGACAGACCCTGGCAAGCTCCCTGAATCTTGCCTATATCTCTAGCTCGCTATTTCCCTCAATGTCATTTGTACCCAGGTGGACCAGTATGTCCGGGGAACCCCCACAATCCTTTGCCAACTGATACAACTCTGCTTAGCCTCTGTGCACCGTTAGTCCAGGGAAGCATCTTGTTCTAACTGGCCAGGCTTTCTCCCTATCCCATTTGATACCCCTGATCATAGAATCCCCAACAGGAGCACTCTGACCGCTCCTTTTCCTCCATTTCCCTTCCATGTCCCTCATCCTTTCTACCGACCTCCACCCAGCCGGCTCCTTGTTCCTCCCCCTATTTGGGTGCCACATGCCACCCCCTCCTTATTTACCATGGCCACCCCTCCTCCAATCCTATGCCTCTCCTCCTCCTGAGTATCCTTCTGTACCTTGCTAATTCCCCCCTCACTGCTCGCGACTGGTCCTTCTCCCCCATCTGCTAAACTAGCCTGGCTCGTCCTCCCTTCCTTCCTGTGTCCATTTAGTTCATCCTTGCTCGTCGTGCTCCCCTGGCCTAAACCCTCAGCTCCCTTTACTGAATCCTCCTTGTACTTCTGGTCCTTCTCCTTTACCTTTCCTCCCAACTGGTCCTTCTCCTTGCGCTTTCCTCCCTCTTCCCCCTGCCCCTCCTGCTCTGATTCACTGCTCCCCCCCATTTTCCTGCATTCCAGGTCCCCCCCTGTTCTTCCTGCTATCTGTCCCTGCCTCCTGCCCTCCACTCCTTTCCGCCTCTAACCACCCCTGTCGTGGCTACATCACCCCCCTCATCCTCGAGCAGAAGAAGAGATTTGAAGCAGTTACTGAGTGTAAGGTCTGATCCACCTCCCCGCCTTGCTTCCTTCTGTCCAGCCCTGGCCATCTGCCTACTTCCCTGAGAATGTTGTCTCTCCGTCCCTCTTTGTGAGGGTTCCCAGTTACCTGCCTGCTTCCTTGGTAGTGTCCTTTTGGACCCCCTTTGCCAGGGTCCCTATGTGACCCCTGAGTATTCTCCTGCACTCCTTTCCCTATGCCCCCGCCCCCAGTGCTTGGTGCAACCCCGTGGGAGATCCCCAGCTCCCTTCCCCAACCATACCGCCCCCCTTCCCCCAGCTGTCTCCTAATCCCCGCAACCTCCTCCCTAAGCTGTGCCAGCTGGTAGCACACTGGGCAACCACCGAACTTCCAAGCCCAGTCCAGTAACATGGCTGCTCCACACCCTGTGCACCCCACCACCCTCCCAAAGATGCCGGCCCTAATGACGTGTGGTTCCATCCCCTTCCAAATAGGTTTCCTTGGGTGAGCCACCAGGTTCCCCTCTAGTCCAAGATACACCCTACTGCCTAATCAGGTCACCCACTAATCTTAGAGACAGTCCCACTGTACACCAGTAACCCTGTTACTAGGTGCAGTACAACACATTAAACTTATAAGGAAATGAACAACTCCCTAAGCTCCTCTCTCCCAGCCTTTAAATCCAACCCCAGTGGCTAGAACTACATGAGCTGCACCTGCAGCCTTTTCCTCAATTGCAGGCAGGTGTTCCCCTATAAGTTAGCAGAATTCTGGGGAGGGAGGGTGGGGGAGGGTGGGTAGTGACACCTGACTCTGAGAGAGAGAGAGAGAGAGTGTATCAGCCTTGTGTCTCCCCTCCAAGCCCAGCAGCCAAAGAACCGGGCCCAAGCAAATCCCACCAAATAGGTTTTAAATCAGAAGAAATAGGCCTCCACCAGCGCAGCCTGTTACACAGTGAAACATCCACAAAGTGAGCCCACTTACAGCCACCAAACCAGTTTTCAAACTGCCAGCATCCCCCAAAACAATACCCTGCTAGCCCCTTAGAAGTAAGAAAGAAAAGAACTAACCTTCTACCAAGTAAAATCCACAAGAACCCTGAAAACAACAAGCAGCAGCTACTGTCCTGGAACACAACTGATCCTGTCCCCTTCCAGTTCTTTCTGAGAAGACAAAGCAGCTAACACCTCAAACCTGATTCAGCTCTGCCTCCAGTCAATTGGCTGAGTGAGACCTGGCCAGACCATTAACACCCTTCCCTTCCCCCACTATGCACTAACCTTTGCAGCTAGTGGAGTCAGCAAAAAGGAATCAAAATTCAACTCAAAGCCCCCAAAATATGTTTGCTACCAAAGGAAACAGGTCTCCAATTTAATCAGCTTCACTAACAACACATCAAAATAGGCTTGAAATTAACAGATATAGGTCTCCAATTCAAATAACCATCTCCAAGCAAATCCCACCAAATAGGTTTTAAATCAGAAGAATCAGAAGAAATAGGCCTCCACCAGCGCAGCCTGTTACACAGTGAAACATCCACAAACATCCACAAAATGAGCCCACTTACAGCCACCAAACCAGTTTTCAAACCTCCAGCAGCCCCCAAAACAATACCCTGCTAGCCCCTTAGAAGTAAGAAAGAAAAGAACTAACCTTCTACCAAGTAAAATCCGCAAGAACAGAACAGAATATAATGTGCCAGTCATTTGGACAGGCATTGTTTAGACACTGGAGTGCCCTCTTTCCTGGGGAGAAAAAAAAGGTTGAGAGGACTTAATACAGTTCTTAGTGTGTGCAATATAGAATCATAGTATTCTGTGTACATCCAATGTATGGAGCAGCACTTCACCCTGGTTGGCATCCTCGGGATAATACACAGGAAAGTGTACAGTTTGATTCAGTGTAAATTCAGATACCACCTGCAGTACAAACTTAGGATTCATACACAAAGACACCCTGTTTTTGTGAAAAATCAAATAAGGAGGCTCACACTTTAACGCCTGAAGCTTGGAAATCCTCCAAGCAGGTGTCATTGCAACGAAAACCAATATTTTCCATGACAGGAAACATAAGCCACAATTTGAGGCAGGCTCAAAAGGAGCCAGCATCAATTTCTAAGAACAAAATTCAAGTCCCAAGGCAGGACTGGATTACGGGTTGAAGGTTTCATATCTTTTAGTGCTCTTTGATGATTTGTAATTGACGTTTCTAGCTGAAATAGTGCTGTTTCCTCTTCTTTCTGCATTTTGGCAACTGTGGTGTTGCTGGTCACCATGATACTCAAAGCTCTGGTCCCTCTCATGACCAGCCTGTTGCTCTGTTCACTTGCCAGACTCTCCCTACCCCCTTGTTCATGCAATAGTACCTGGCAACTGAACTGAATTAGAAACTTCAATTTCTCCAACATGCTGGTTAGACCTACTGAATGCCTTGATCTTACTCCACGATTTATTTATTTTATTTATTTATTTAAGAATCAGTTTACAATCTTTGAGCCAGAGGCTCGTTTACAAAGGTACTTCGTCACATAAAGACATACATTGCGTTTCAGTTACATAGCACAGATTTGCCAAAAATCAGTAGGCATTCACCAGAGGTGCCATCGTCACATTGTGGTCAGACAGATACATTGGGTACAGGGTACATGTAATCGATAGCAGGTATTAAAACAAGTTGGTATCAAGGAGCAATTCTGGTAGATAAACATTGAAACAGCTGGCACTGGCCAGGTTAAACCTAGGCAAGGTGGACATGGAAGTGGTGTAGGGATGGTTGGTGGAGAGTTGCCGGGGGCATGGCAGGAGAGAAATAAAGAGGTGGAGGCTATGTTCAGAGACAGGAGCAGTTACGAAAAGCTGAAGATGTGGTTCAAGTGCGGTTTTGAATGTGGAGATGGTGATGGCATTGGTGATGGTGGCAGGGAGAGAGTTAAACCAGGTTGGGGCTCTGTAGCTGAAGGACCTCTGGCCCGCGGCTGGTTCTTGTTCTGGGGACCTTTAGAGTGGTCTTGTAGGAAGACCGTGTTGCAATGGTGGGAGGGCTCTGGGATGGATGCTGTTACCCCAGGGGGAGAGCCCGAGTAGGGTTTTTTGGTGAGAGACAGGTCTGGTATCGGAGCCGCTCATCCAGGGTAAGCAGGTTAGCATCGACATATAGCTGACAGGTGTGTGTGAGTCTGGGCACCAGTAATTAATCTGCACGCTTTATTCAGGGTTAGTGAATTTTGTTTAGTGCAGTGGTGTCGGCAGCATCATATACTGGTAGACCATAGTCTACAAGGGACAGAAGCAGACGATAAGCTTGTAGCCAGCGAGGCGACATTTGGGGAAGGCAGCTTTTATGGCGGAATAGGATGTCGCGTGTTGGTGGCGGATGTTAGTGTCGGGAGGTGGGTGGAAATGTGAGGGCTGAATCAAGGTAACCCCAAGGTATTTGTAGGAGAGACTTGTTCCAGTGGTTGGTTGGTGCTTGAAGGATATAGAGTGGGTGGTTGCTAGCTTTGTTTTGGGGTGAAAAGAGCATAGTTTTGGTTTTCTTAAGATTGATGATGAGTCTGCGCCCTTAAACCAAGCCTCGACACTGTTGAAAGACTGCTGTAGGGAGTCCTGTAGGGAGATGGGATTATGGTGGGTGGCAAACAGGACAGCTCGGCTGCATACAGCAGGATTTTGCCAGAGCATGCACTGGGCAGGGTGTTCAGATACAGTGAGAAGAGAAGGGGGCCCAGGATGGAGCCTTGGGACCCCAGAGAGAATGGGACTGGTATCGAGAGTGTGTTATTAATCTTGACACACTGGGATCGAGTGTCAAGATAGCTAGCACACCATGCCAGGGGCCAGCCGAGACCAGTGAGGCAGAGTGCTCAGCAGCAGTGGATGGGAGACAGTGTCGAAGCCTTTGAGAGGTCAATGGACACTGCACCAGCTAGGGAGCTGGTATCCAAGGAGGAGTGTAGGAAGTTGGAGAATTCAATAAGGGCAGTGCTGGTACTGTGACCTGCACGGAAGCCATGTTGCTCTGGGCATAAGATGTTATGCTTAGCCAGATAATCAGTGATTTGAATGGCCACCACTTTCTCCAGGGCTTTAGAGAGGGGAGGGAGGATGGAGATTGGCCGGTAGTTGTTGGCCGACGACCTGTCGCCTTCTTTATGAATAGGTGTGATAATGGCTGTTTTCCAAGCTGTGGGGAATTGTCCCAGGCAGAGTGACTGGTTAATTAGGCTTGTGAGAGGTGCAAGGACTTCATCTAGCACCAGCCTGAGGATGCTGGGGTCCAGTGAGTCACTGCGGGATTGTTGCCATTGAGAGCTTTGGTTAGGATGGGTCTGGCTCTCCGGTGGAAATCTTTCAGGAGGAAGCTGGGGTGCTGGAGGACAGGGGAGTTTGGCTGGGGAGGGTCAAAGAAATTACTAGGAGGACTGAGCTAAGGTCAGTGAAAGTGGTGTTGAACCAGTTAGCTATGGTGGCAGGCTCGGTGGAGGTTGTGCCATTTCTAGTGAGCTGGGATGGGGCGGGGAGCAAGCTTTACCATTGAGTTGCTTAATGTTATCCCAGAAGGTCCGGGCTGAGCCCCAGGAGGAGGTAAGGAGGCCTGGTAATGGTCTGCCTTGGCTTTCCTGATGGCCATGAGCATTTATTCGGGCTGCATTGTATGCTTGCCTATCAGACAGACGACCTGTTTCAGTGGCAAGGTGCCAGAGGTTATCCCGGTTTCTAAGTAATTGTAGGAGGGCCGGGCTAACCCAGGGTGCGTTCTGTTTTTTGGACCGGGTTTTGGTTAAGGGTGCAAAGAGATCACAGGCCATGTTGAAGTTGTGAGTGAAAAAGGCGAGGGCAGTATCAATGTTGGTTGCCTGCTGAATGGGGGACCAGTCTATCTGGGTGAGGAGTGCCTTAAGTTTCTTCAGCCCACCAGGGCGGAGGCGCCTGCGGAGGGTGGTCTGGGCTTTGGGTTTGGGATTGGGGGTTACCCAGTGGAATAGGATAGGGAGTGGTCACTCAGGAGTCTGGGAGGACCTGGATGTTTTGGATTTTATGAATTAGGTTAGTTATAATAACATCCAGCAGGGTGCTGGTACCACTCTTAGGGTTAAGTCTCGTGGGCTGGGTGACGAGTTGTGTCAGATCTTGGGCGGCAAATGAGTCTCTGGTGGTGGATGAGGAGGTGCTGAGCCAATTACGTTAAGGTCCCCACTAGGATTTGTTCTGCCTTATGGTGGAGGGTGGCCAGGTAGTCCGTTAAAGATATTAGGGCTGGGTGCTGGTTCTTTGGGGAACATAGGCTGTGGTGAGATAGAGAGGGCTCCTAGAGGTCTGGGGTGAGTCTGAGGTAAGGGCCTGGGCCCCATTTGTGAGGGCAGGGGTGGGGAGTGCGTGTCCAGGTATTGTGTCCCTGGTGTAGATTGCACAGCCACTCGCTTGCCTACTCGGTCCTCCGGTATAAGGTATAGCCTGGGAGGGAGACAAATGAGTCTGGAGTTGATTTGGACAGCCAGGTTTCAACCAGGGCTATGATGTCTGGTTGGTGAGCCAAGGCCAACACTGTAAGGCGTCAAATTTCTTCAGCAGGCTGCATATGTTCATGGAGGCTACTGAAGACCAGTGGGCTGAGTGGGTGGATGGGAGGGGCAGGGCCTGGGTTGGGGTGTATGTTCCCGTTAGGAGTAGAAGGAGGAGAAGTGCTCTGGTCAGAGGGAGGCTGATGGAAGTTTACGCGGGAAGCGATATAATAAGGAATGGGGTTTGGTTGCACAAGGGGTGGGTAGGGTAGCACAGGCAGAGAAGGCCTGAGTGATCAGAAGTGCAAGGGGCTGTGGGGAGGACAGGTGATGTCTGGAAGGGGTGAGGTGGAGAGGAGCAAATGGGATGTGGAGGAGGAGGGAGGGTAGGAGCAGTGGTAAAGGAGGAGGGGAGGACAGGAGGTAGGTAGGAACACTGGAGTAGTGAGGCTGAGGGTTCATAGGGACAGTAGGGTATGTGGAAGGCAAAGGGAGGAGGAGGAGAAGAGATAGACTGGTGAGCAGGGGATGCATGTGCATAGTTGGGAAGGTTGGTGGAGCTGAAGTGAGGAAAGAATGGGGGGACTAGGATGAAAGAGGGGAGATAGTAGTGAGAGATCACCTCAGAGTCTAGTTGCTGCGATGGTGTGGTGGCAGCGCATGTGCCTGAAGTGCACAGAGTACTGGGTTTAAGCCCTGATCAGGGCAATGAGAGAGCCAGACCAGTGGCTGCAGCAGCAGGAGCTGGGCTCAGGTTTGTAGAAGCACCTAGACAACACTTTAGTTGTGTCACAGGGTTAGTGTGTTCTTTATAGTAATGAAATCCTGCAGTAAAATATGCAGGTGTTCTAGGTGAGTGGTGGAGCTGTGGACTTTGGAAATAAGGGTACAGGGTTCAAAGGCAGCAGGAAGAAGAGGTAAACTTATATTTTGGCAGATTGGGTAGCTAAGTGATTAAGAGGCTTAGAAAGTAGTAATAAAGTAGGTAGGCACTGTGGTGCAGAGGCAGAGCAGCAGACTCTGACCACAAGGGTACTGGGTTTGAACACAGCTCAGGGACAGAGGGTAGAGAGGGCCAATTTTTTAAATCTGGGCAGGAGGGAGTGAGGTATGGTTAAGAGCATAGAAATACAGGAAGTTGTTGGCCTGGTTCATTGGCTGAGATGATAGTCAGTAGAATGTAGAGAGAAGGGTACCAGGTTTGATACTAGCAGTTGCTTAGAGATAGGATGAGTGCAGAAAGTAGGTAGTTAAAGGAATCCAAGGGAACTGCAGTGACCTCTAGTGGGACAGCTGTGCAGCAGTAGCTAGGAGGGATAGAGCAGAGAGGAGCTAGAGTGGAAAGTGCAGTGACCCCTAGTGGTTGGTGCCTATAACCTGCAAATGGGAAAGTGGACACTTAGTAAAAAGGAGGGTGGGTCACGTGTCACGTCACGTGACCTGCCAGCAGCAATATATGGAGCGCCGACCCTGGGTGGGAAGTGCCTCACAACAGTCAGGCTGTAGTGCAGGACACTTTACCTCTTCCAGGCTCTGGCAATCCCCGGTTTCAGTCTCTGCTGCTGGGCTGAGTTCCCAAGGCTCACCAATTACCTTGTGACCGCATACCTAGATCATACTCTCTGCTCTAAAACTACTATACTTACTCCTTTTATTCAGCGCAAGCTCTGGTATCTGATGATGCTTGCTAGCCTGTTGGCAGGTGATGTGGAACAGAACCCTGGTCCCTTACACCCTCAACCGTGCAATAATGCCTCCTGGGCTACTGCTTCTGGGCTCCGCATAGCCCATCTAAACATTAGGAGCCTTAAACGTAATTTCATGGAGCTGGAGGCCTGGGTCGCCACACACAATCCGGATGTACTGTGCCTATCTGAGACGTGGCTCAAGCCCTCTACCCCCAATTCAATCTGTTCGTTACAGAACTATTGCCTTATCAGGAATGACAGGTCATCTTCTAAGCGGGGCCGGGGTGTTGCGCTGTTTTACAAAGCACATCTAAATGTCTCGTCGAAAACTAGACCCCAATCCTCCATCTATGAATCCCTTCATGCAATTCAAACAACATGAAGTCTTGCTGTATTCTGACAATTGCAGTGATTCGCAACCTTTGAACTGCCCCAGAGAACTAAGAGTTAACTTTCCATGCAGGGCATGGAACGCTGAGCTCGAGCTCTGTCTGGAGTGTTTTGAACTTAAACCGTCAGATTCTTTACTCCACCTCACTGAACGGTCGCTCCGGAGATTTCTCCTTCAGCTCAGTTTGAAAGTCGGTTAAAGTTTTCAGTTTTTGTCGGTTTTAAACCGAAAAAAGCATCCGCATAGTCGGTTCAGTCTCTGTCTGTGGTGCCGTGAGTACTAGATAGGAACTGTTCTGTTTTTCTGTGTGGAACTTGTAAAAGTGCGGTCGGTTCGGCTGAACCGACCATTTGATTGTGAATTTTGTTTGTAGACTTAGTGTGTGGTTACCGGTTCTTATCGGTTCTAAAAGAAACGTGTTTTTAACCGTCTTTTTTCAATACCCGTGACACGGTTAGGAACCGACAAGGAGTCTTGCCATGGCGGTTGCCAAAAAGGTACGTTTGGTTAGGTTGGCCATGTCTGAGAAACCCAAGAAAAAAACGGGCCCACTGGGTTTCAACACTGCAGTGAGTGTGGGGAGGTCTTTGCTAAGGCCGATCCCCACACCACCTGTGTTTATTGTCTGGGGTTTGACCACCTCGATTCAGACTGCCAAATATGTAAAAACTTTCCCAAATCTACCCTTGAGAAGAGATTAGGTAGACTGAGGGAAAGGAGGCAGAAGTCTGCTGACCCGGATGGCCAGCCAGTTGGTTCGACCGAACCAGTAGGATGCTCTCTGACCGAAATGATACTTCTTACGTGGCAAAAGGCCGATTCCGAGGGTTCGATTCTGACAAAAAGAAAACTCAAAGATAAATCGACCGGTTCGGATCCAGAGGTTCATGTTCCAACCGCCGAAGAGATAGCCAGGACGATTCGGATTGTGGAATCGCTCTGTCCGGTTCCTACCGATCCGGCTCCTTCTGGCAGGGGTTCGGTTCGGTTGGTTCCCCCGGTTCAAGAGTATACCCTTGAAGATTTTTATGAACCGGAATTTGAAGAGGAAGGGAAATTTGAGGATGATGATGTAAGTGAAGGTCTGGATGTGCCTGTGGAATCGGACATCTCCCCAGACAGACCTTCAGGTGTTGCCCCTCCTAGGCTTTCTGAGTCCCCTTCTCACTTTATATTTTACAGAAAGGTGGCTGATACCCTCCAGCTTCCTATGGAGGAGGCTGTGGAAGATCAAGAGGAGCCTGATTATGTAGAGATGATGGACATCCCAGAGTCCAGGAGACTGTCTATTCCCCTCCATAAATCTTTTGGGAAACAGACACAAAAAATCTTAGTTTCCTAACACTATACCTCCTGTGGATAGAAGAATGGACAAGAGGTATACACTTTCAGGCTCAGATACGGAGTTCTTATATCAACAATGCAGCCATGTTGGGGTGGTGCAGGCTGCTGCCTGTGACAAGGCAAATATTCCATTGGCTTCACAGCCCCCTGACAAGGACTCCAGGAAGACTGATGCCATGGCAAAGAAGCAGTACATGGCATCTTCTTTGGGACTCAGGCAGGTGAATTACATGGCCTATACAGCCAGGTACCAGAAGTCCAGGTGGGACACTGTACTGGCACTGGCTAAACAGGCCTCCCCCCAGCTAGCCAAGGAGCTGGAGGCGGTGGCTGCAGATAGGATTGAGGCATCTAAGGTTCAGTTTCATGCTGCTGTGGACTCCAATGATGTGTCATCAAGAGTCATGGCTACATCTATGGCTCTTCGGAGGATGGCTTGGCTCAGATGTACTAGCCTCTCACAGGATACCAAGGCTAAGGCCATGGATTTCCATGTGGTGGGTAATTCCCTGTTTGGGGAGCAGACAGAGAATTACATGAAGAAAATGGATGAGTACAGGACCACTTAACAGAAGTGCTCAGGCCAAGGAAATGCAGGCAACTCCTCAAAGGCAGCAGTCTAGGGGCAGGGGCAGGCCTTTTCAAAGGCCTTTTTAGCAAGCACAGGCCTCTTTTTCTTCTATTTCTCAGAGGGGGTTCTTCAGAGGGAGAGGTAGAAAGGGGATGAGCAGGGCTGCATCCACTCCTCAGCCTAAAGCCCCTGCCAAGCAGACACCATGATGGGCCTGCCCGGGTCAACTCTCCTATTCCAGTAGGGGGCAGGCTGGCTTACTTTGTCCAGGACTGGATGTGTATTACATCAGACAAGTGGGTCCTGGAAGTAGTAAACCAGGGACTGGTTCTCAGCTTCAAAAAATTTCGAAAGATGAGAGCCAGATCTTTTCTACCTTCAAATCTCTCAGAAATCCTTGCCTTAGAGGCAGATGTTTCTTCTCTCCTAGCTTTAAGAGCTACAGAGAGAGTACCTACTCTACACTGGGGCAAAGGACTGTACTCCAGGTACTTCCTGAGCCCCAAAAGGACAGGGGAGTGGCGACCCATCCTAGACCTAAGATATGTAAACAAGCATCTTTTAAAACCAAAGTTCAAGATGATAACTCCGGGAATAATCATTCCTTCTCTAAGGCCAGGGGACTGGCTAGCCTCCCTGGACCTCAAATATGCCTACTTTCACATTCCCATCAGGTGCTCCCACAGAAAGTACCTCAGGTTCGAGTTGCCCTCAGGCCATTATCAGTTCAGAGCAATGCCCTTTGGCCTAACCTCAGCCCCAAGGGTTTTCACAAAGTGCCTGGCAGTAGTAGTTGCCTTTCTAAGAAGGCAAAAGATTTGATTTTTCCATATCTGGACGATTGGCTAATAGTGGGTCAGTCTCCAGACCAAGTCAAGTCTCACCTGCAAGTGACCCAGCAAGTGCTCACTTCTCTAAGATTTCTTCTCAACCTTCCCAAGTCAGTTCTCGAACCAGTCCAGCTTCTTACCTTTATAGGGGCAGAACTGGACACACTCAGAGCAAGAGCCTTTCTTCCTCTAGAAAGGGCAAGGGCTCTTATGGAACTAGCTTCTTCCTTCAGCCTTCAGGTATCTCGACCAGCAAGGCATTTTCTCCAGCTCTTGGGCCACATGGCAGCTTGAACAGCAGTGGTCCAAGGGGCAAGATTCCAGATGAGGGATTTTCAGTTCACCTGAGAGTTTTCTGGTCTCAGAGAAAGGACTCCCTTACCAAACTGATTCCAGTGACTCTGACCTTGATCCAAGCCCTCCAGTGGTGGCAGGATCAGGACAATTTAAGGCAAGGTGTTCCTTTTGTTGCTCAGCCTTGTTCAGTGGTCCTTACCACGGATGCTTCTCTCCTGGGCTGGGGAGCCCACCTGGGGTCCCATACTGCCCAGGGCCTGTGGTCCCCCCAAGAATCCCTTCTCCACATCAGTCTTCTAGAGCTCAGGGCAGTTTTTCTGGCTCCAAAAGCGTTCTCACAGTCAGTTCAGAACAATGTGGTTCAAGTCAGGACAGACAACACCACCACCACCATGTGGTACATCAACAAGCAGGGAGGCACTCGGTCCACAGCCTTGTGCACAGAAGCCATGAAGTTGTGGTCCCTGGCTTATTCCCTGCAAACCTCTCTTGTAGCAGTTCACCTTCCAGACAAGGACAATGTGCTAGCAGATGCACTGAGCAGGATTTCTCAGGGCCATCACGAATGGTCCCTGGACCCCCAGGTTTTAAAAGTGATTTTTTCAAGATGGGGCACTCCAGAAATAGATCTCTTTGCAGCCCCAGACAATCACCAACTCCCTCTCTTTTGTTGCAGACCTCCAGTCCTGGGCTCACTCTCTCTGGACGCCCTGATCCTCAATTGGGAGGGGAAGTTTCTGTATGCCTTTTCCCCCCTTCCCTATCTTGGTCAAAGTTTTGGTAAAAATAAGGTCTCAACCATGCAAGGTGATTCTGATTGCTCCAGATTGGGCCAGACAGCCATGGTACCCCCTGTTACTGTCCCTAGCAGTCCATCTTCCCCTATCTCTTTCCAGGAATTACAACCTGTTAACATCCTCTCAGGGAAGGATTTGGTACCCCAATCTTCAGTCTCTCAATCTCAAAGCATGGCTCTTGAAGAGTTAGAGTTTGCAGATCTGCATCTTTCCCAAGGGGTTCTGGATATCCTCAAGGCTTCTTGAAAGCCCTCCACCAGAAAGACTTACAACTCCAAATGGAAAAGATTCAGCATTTGGTGTTCTAAGAAGCATATTTCTCCAGACACTGCTGAATTGCCTACGGTTCTGGATTATATGGTCCATCTTAATGGCCTAGGCCTCAGACCAGCTACTCCCAAGGTACACCTGTCAGCTGTTTCTGCGTTTTTGTCTGTGGGGAAGCCTTCCTCACTATCTTCCCGTCCTGTGTTCTGTAAATTTTCTAAAGGATTGCTTCACACCAATCCCCCTTTTAGAGACCCTGCCCCTGCCTGGGATTTGAATGTTTGCATTGCTCAATTTATGCAACCCCCCCTTTGAGCCTATGTCTTCAGCAGAGCTTAAGTACTTGACTTGGAAAACTGTGTTCCTGGTAGCCATTACCTCTGCCAGGCGTATCAGTGAATTGCAAGCCCTGTCAGTAGAACCTGATTTTATCTCATTTCACAGGGATAAAGTTGTCCTTAGAACCAATAGAAGGTTCTTGCCCAAAGTGGTTTCATATTTCCATTTAAACCAGTCTATGTCTCGCCCTGTTTTCTTCACTGATCATTCTTCATCAGGAGAGAGGAGGCTACACAGTTTAGATGTCAAGAGAGCCCTTAGTTACTACATGGAGCGTACCAAGGGTCCCAGGTTTGACTCCCTCCAGTTGTTCCTCACTTATGGAGAAGTGGGAAAGGGCAAACCTGCCACCAAAAGATCTATTGCCAGGTGGATTGTGTCTTGTATACAATTCTGCTATGAGAAACTGGGAAAAACACCACCCTCAGGCCTGAGGACTCATTCCACAAGAGGTACAACTGCTTCCCTGGCTGCAGCCAGGGATATCCCTCTCTTAGAAATTTGTCAAGCAGCCACCTGGAAAACAGTCCATACCTTTACCAAGCATTACTCTCTGGATATCCAGGCTAGGAGTGATGCTCGGTTTGGCACAGCAGTACTTCAGAGCCTATTACCAAAGTAGGTTCTGTCCCTCCTCCTTGGAGGTACTGCTTGCTAGTCTGCAATTGTCAGAATAGAGCAAGACTTCATGTTGTTTGAAGAAAAAATTACTCACCTTAGTAATTATATTTCTTCTAATGGAGTCTTGCTGTATGCTGACCTTCCTCCCCTCTCAGAACCTGTTTTTGGGAAGTGGGTGGGCAGGTGCAGTGTTGCACCCCATGGGTGTTTTTTTGCTTGCACCCTCCTCCCTTTTTGTTTGGGTGCTTATTTATTATTGTTATTTTTAGTACAATGGGTTTTGTTTTTGGGTTTCCTGACTTGAGTCTTCCTTGGGAATCCAAAACTTTTTTCAGCCAGTTGGCTAGTAGAATTTTTACAATTTCCACATAGAATTTTTAGTTTAGTTGGGCTCGTAAGAATCTAATGGTTTAAGTTCAAAACACTCCAGACAGAGACTTCAACCGAGCTCGAGCTCAGCGTTCCATGCCCTGCATGGAAAGTTAACTCTTAGTTCTCCGGGGCAGTTCAAAGGTTGGGAATCACTGCAATTGTCAGAATACAGCAAGATTCCATTAGAAGAAATATAATTACTAAGGAGAGTAATATTTTCTACTCCGCCTGGGTGCTAAAAATCTACATATAGCTGTTGCTTATAACCCACCCCAGGGAGGATTGTCTGCCTTCACTAATCTGCTAGAGGATACGGTAAAACTGGCGGGTCACAATGAAGTGTTTATCCTAGGGGACATGAATTTAAACTGGCTTGGAGATAACTCATGAGTCACTTCTATCTGTAACCCAGAGCTATAACCTACATCAAGTGATAACTGAGCCCACAAGGATCTTCCCTAAGGAAATGTCAAGCACGCTACTGGACTGGGTTTTAACAAATAGAGTCGACAGAATTGTGGATGCCGGCACTCTGCCGGATAGCATATCTGATCACTCCCTTATATTCTGTGAGTGGCAACACTCTAGCTCTCAGACTCAGCCCCCACGCTATATCACCTTCAGGAACTATGCTAATCTGAGCCAGGCAAAGTTCCTGTATGAAGTCTCATCTATTGACTGGTCTTGTCTTTCTCAGCCCCTGGATGCACAAACGGCAGTAGACTACTTTCTAGAACAATTCCGTGCAGTTCAGGACAGACATACACTCCTTGTGACCTGACAGGTTCGTGTGGCACCCACAAAGTTGTTACACAAAGATCTCCTGGCTGCATTACATATCAGGGATAAAAGCTGGAGGCGTTTCAGAAAAACTGGCCTTATTGCTGACTACCGTACATATAGCACCCAGAGAAGTGATTGCAAAAAGTGGATTAGACTAGCAAAAAGCACATATTGTAAAGGGCTTCTGGTGGAAGCGTCAGGTGACTCCAAGAAATTCTGGGTACACATCAAATCATTCCTAGTTGCTAAGAATACTCACTTGGCCGATGAAATGATCATCCTAGGAACATGGATATGTTGTTCATCCACACTGTCTGGCAGGTTCCTTGCCGCTTTAAATCTTGCCGGAAGGTCTTCAAGCTGGCTCCTCCCACCCACCCGGGTGGTAAAACTCTCTGCTTCGCCCCATGATGCCAGATCTTCCTTACCGCTTGGAAGCTCAGGTTCCCTCCTTAGCGCTCTGCATCTAGACTGGATCCAAACTCTTCAGTTCACCCGAAAATAATTTTAAAGTTTTCTAGACTTCGGTCTACTTCTTCCTTCATGGCTGCGATGGACAAATCGACTCCCGTTTTCAGCGGTGCCAATGCGGGCAGAAGATGTCCAGGACCGATCCGCACTCCACGTGCGTCAACTGCCTTGGGCTTGACCATGACCTGCAGGCCTGCGAGTTGTGCAGGTCTTTTTCTACAAACGTCCTTGAAGACCGTGCTGCCCGGCTCCAACTTGGGCGCCCCGAGAAATGTTATCCGCCTGTGAAGTCTAAGGAGGCCCGTTGGGCGGTTTCTGCGGCGGCTGGCTCGGCTGAGCAACTCGAGCAGATGATCGCCCTTGAGGAGGAGGCGGCCCAGGGCGCATCTTCATCTTCCTCGGTCGTGGCATTTATCCCGCTGTCCTTGGGATTCTCCTACACAGCTTCTTTTAAGGAGCTTTACCAATCCCTCTCCACGAAAGGTGAGGGGCCATCGGGACACTCTTCTCGGTCAAAAAAGAAGGACTCGAAGGGTAAGTCCCACCATCGACATTCGTGGGAGCGGGAGAGGTCCCCTTCTCCGGACAGTCGACACTCGACTTCAAGTCGAGGTTGCGGCTAAGGCCGCTGGCTTCACGGTGTCCCCGTCGGGTCAGCCGGCCGAGACATCCCCATCAGGTCAGCTGGCCGAGACACCCGTCGACGTGGTCGAGATTTTTCTCGACCCGTCGCAGGGGCTGTTGACTGGCAAAGCCGACAACCCTTCATCACCTGTTCCACCGGTGGAAACAGGGCTTGCCTGCGCCTCCTCTGCCCAGAGTCCCGGTCAAGGCTCCGGGCCGAGGGAGGAGCGGCTTTCCCGTCCGTCCCAGACCCACCCTGAAACACCGGCGGTCTCGGTCCAGCCGATCCTGCGGCACCGTGCGGTCGGTCTCGGCACGAAGAAGCTGCAGCGCCGCTGTCCTCGTCTTCCTCCTCCTCGGAGGAGAGCTGGCAAGTTGCATCGATGCTACAAGGACTTAATGTGGCAGTAGCTCCTT
Source organism: Neoceratodus forsteri (assembly GCA_016271365.2). Lineage (NCBI taxonomy): Eukaryota > Metazoa > Chordata > Ceratodontiformes > Ceratodontidae > Neoceratodus > Neoceratodus forsteri. Next base: position 7,966,141 of record JADMNL010000026.1, read on the forward strand.
CTGACCGGGAACAAGCTGACGCCGTCGCCTTCCACGACCATTAAGTGGGTGTCACCCGAAAGGCCGAAACAACCCCTCGCGGTGGTCAAGGTGCCCAAGCCTGGGCCAGTTGTTCGGCCGAAACCAGCTGCCCCACCGATTGTGGTGGAACCTCCACAACCAAAATCGGGGGCTCTGACCAAGGATTCTCGGTCGGGTCAGGGATTGCCCCACCGGTTGTCGGTCACCCTCACTCCCGACCGTCCTCGGCAGGTGGAGGGTGGCTCAGGCCCTAGGCAGCTCTTCGCAGACTCCTCGGAGTCTGACGACAACTCTCCCTGTTTTCAGGCCCCTTGACCTGGGTCCTCCGAGGGCAATCGATGGGCGAGCCCATCATCGTTCATGGGTCTGCTTGGCTCATCTCAGAGTCCACGGGATGCAGCTCGAGCCCATATCCAGCGGGCCAAGTGTCCCTCATGGAGATACTGGACGAGGATTCTCCATGGAGCCTTTCTGGTGGCTGAAGCCATTGTTGGCCCAGCCTTGAGCTATATGGTAGCAGCTGGCTTCCTGTCCTGCTCCTTGGCCAGGATGGCCAGGAAGTATGGGTCCCTACGTCTCTTTGTCGGTTTCTCGGAACACCCCTCTGCGGAGGGATTGGTTACCGACAGCGTTTTTCAGCGTTCCGGGAACACTAGGAATGTGGACAAGCTCCCCGACAAAGAGTCCAAAAAGCTGGACTATGCCATGCGCAAAGTTTACGCTGCGTCCTCCCTCGGCCTCCATCAGGCCAGTTTGGCCGTACTGATGGCACACTTCTTCCACGCCCTTATGGGCTCCCTGGATGAGTTGATCCCTCATCTCCCGGCTGATCTGCAGACTACGGTCAAGCAGGTGCGGGATCAGGGAAGGGCAGTGGCGAAATGGCAGCTCCAAATGGCTCTCGATATCAGAGACTCCTGTGCCCGGTCAGTAGCGGCCGCAGTGGCCATGCGCCACAGAGCTTGGCTGAGGATATCCACCTTTATGATGGATACCCAGCGCAAGTTGACAGACGTCCCCTTCCTGGGTACCGACCTGTTTGGGCCTGGAGTGGAAGGCCACCTCCAGAGAATTGGAAAGTCCCATGCCACCTTGGACTCGGTCACGTCTGCTCAGAAGGACAAAGGCCGTCGACAGCAACATAAGTCCTTTTGCTCTTCTGCCCCTGCGACACGTCCGGCCCAGCAACACCAGCATCAGGGCCAGCAGGCTCGCACTTAGCACCCCAAAGCCAAGCCTGCAGCTTCCTCTAACAGGAAGCTGGGAGGAAAAGGCCCAGGAGGTCCCTCGGCCGGTCCTTCCTCCAAGCCTGCCCAGTGACGGGTTGAGGGGTGTCGCCCCCAACCTCATCGCTTCCCCCCGGGTTCCCCCCTGTGGGGGGACGGCTCCACCACTTTCTTTCCGCCTGGTCCGCTATCACCACGGACCGTTGGGTGTTGGAGTTGGTAGGAAAGGGTCTGCTTCTGGAGTTCGAGCAGGCCCCGTCATTCCGAGCCGTCGCTTCATGGGGAGGTTACAGGGTCCGCAGCCTCTCTGTCGGTCCGTCAAGTCGACATTGCCCTGCTCCTCCAAAAGGAGGTGATCAGGAAGGTGGTGGATCCTCCACCAGACCCAGGGTTTGTGTCCAGGTACTTCCTGGTCCCGAAATGGACGGGGGGCTGGCGCCCCATTCTAGACCTGCACAACCTGAACAGTTTCCTAAGGTCTCGAACCTTCAGGATGGTCACTCTGGCTCAGATCATTCCATCCTTGGAACGAGGCGTGTGGATCTGTTCTCTGGACCTCCAGGATGCATTCTTTCACGTCCCAATCCGTCTGTCCCACCAGCGATTCCTCCGCTTCAGAGCAGAGGGGTCCCTCTACGAGTTCCGGGCCATGCCCTTCGGCCTTTCTATAGCTCCCAGGGTCTTCACCAAATGCATGGCAGTGGTGACAGCATTCCTGCGGTGCCGAAGGGTCCGAGTGTACCCCTACCTGGACGACTGGCTGATTGCGGTCTCCTCTAGAATGGAGGTGGAGCGGTCCAGGAATCTGGCCCTCCAGGTATGCTCTCAAGTTGGCCTCCTTATCAACGAGGCCAAGTTGGAACTCGTGCCAAAGCAGGTGATCCAATTCATCGGGGCAGAGCTCGTCTCTCTGAGAACCAGAGCACAGCTCCTGGCGGACAGGGCCGAGGTTCTTTCCTCCTTTGCCCCATCATTTCAGGTTGGGCAATTGCGCTCTGCCCGGAACTTCCTGCACCTCCTGGGCCTCATGGCGGCCTGCACCAGCGTGGTCCATTGGGCCCGTTGGCACATGCGTCCCCTACAGTGGGGACTGGCCAGGCAGTGGTCACAGCGCTCCGGTCCTTTGGATCAGCCAGTGACAGTGACCCAGGAGATGTGGAATGCTCTCCAGTAGTGGATCGTTCCAGCTCATCTGCAGGAGGGCATCCCGTTTGTCTGCATTGAGCCGATGGTCTCTCTATCGACCGATGCCTCTATGATGGGTTGGGGTGCCCTTCTGGGGGAGCACAGAGTGCACGGCCTCTGGTCCCCTCAGGAGTCCCGATGCCACATCAACCTGCTGGAGCTTCGGGCGGTTTGTCTAGCCCTCACCGCCTTCGCTCCGTTTGTACGGGGTCAAGTGGTCCAGGTTCAGACGGACAATACCACGACCATGTACTACCTAAACCGCCGGGGCGGGACGCACTCCATGCCCCTGTGCAGGGAAGCTCTCCGCATTTGGTCCCTCGTGCGCAGCCTGGAGGCGGATCTCCTTGCTATGCATGTGGCAGGAGCCTCCATCATTCTGGCCGATGCCCTAAGCTGGATAGGAGCTGCGTCCCACGAGTGGTCTCTCCTGCCGGAGGTAGTACAAGATCTGTTCTCCCACTGGGGGCACGCCTCAGGTGGACCTGTTTGCCTCCAGGGAGAATGCGAAACTGAGGCTGTTTCATGCCCGCCCCCCTCAGCAGGGCTCGCTGCAGGGGGATGCCTTCTCGAGGCCGTGGACCCCGGGCCTCTTCTACGCCTTCCCCCATTTCCCTTGATCCACAAGGTCCTTTTCAAGGTGAGGAGGGACAAGGTGCAGGTGATTCTGGTAGCCCCAGACTGGCTCCGTCAGTTCTGGTATCTAGATCTCCTCGGCCTCAGCTCCAGGCTCCCAAGGCAGCTCCCAGCCTGCCCAGACCTGATCTCAGTCAATCAGGGAAGGTATTCCATCCGGACCTTCAATCCCTGCACCTGATGGCCTGGTTCCTGAGCGGCTAGAGTTCCAGGCCTTGGGTCTTTCCGACGAGGTCCTCAGCGTTGTTGAGGCTTCCCGTAAGGAGTCGACCAGGAAATGGAAGAGATTCTCCATTTGGTGTCAGGGCAAGGGCCTGGACCCTTCCTCCTGTTCCTTGGCAAGCATTTTGGACTACCTGTGGTCCCTTTCTCAGCTAGGGCTTCGGTCGACGACCCTTAAGGTGCACCTGGCAGCCATCTCTGCTTTCCGGGCGCAGGCCGGGAAGCAGTCGGTGGCGCAGGAGAAGGTAGCCAGGTGCTTTTTCAAAGGCCTTGATCACATATCCCCTCTGGTGCGAGAACCTCCACCTCTGTGGGATCTACTGCTGGTATTGGCTAAGCTCATGGGCAAGCCATTTGAACCGTATGCAGGTGTGACATCTCACCTGTCGTGGAAGACCGCCTTCTTGGTGGCTATCACGTCAGCCAGAAGGATGGGAGAGCTCCAGGTGCTTTCCATCGAGTCCTCATATCTGGTCTTCCACAGAGACAAGGTTGTCCTGTGCCCCACCGAAATTCCTTCCGAAGGTGGTGTCGGAGTTTCACCTTAATCGGGTGTTGACTCTGCCGGTGTTCTACCCCAGTCACACCTCGGAGGCTGAATTTAGGCTCCTTACTCTGGACCCTAGAAGAGCGCTCACTTATTATAAGGGAGCGGACGGCTGAAGTTCGGGGAGAGGTTCGCCGGCTGTTTGTCACCTACACTGAAGCCGCACCTGGCAGACCTGCAGCCAAGCGGACGATAGGCAGATGGGTGACCTCCTGCATAGATCTCTGCTATAGGTTGGTGGGCATGGAGCCTCCCAGAGGGATAAGAGCTCATTCTACCCGTCATACTGCTGCATCGGTGGCTGCTTCCAGGGACGTCCCTATCCAGGAAATCTGCAGGGCTGCTACCTGGAAGTCAGCACACACCTTTATTACCCATTACCACATCGACCTTGAGTCACGCCGGGATGCTGGTTTTGGGGCCTCAGTTCTCCAGTCTTTATTCCCTAAGTAGGGGGGTGTGCCTTGCCTCCCTCCTCCCGGAGAACTGCTAGGAGTCTGCCAGACAGTGTGGATGAACAACATATCCATGTCCCTAGAAATACAGGTTACTCACCTGTAACAGGAGTTCTAGGAATGGTATATGTTGTTCATCCCTACGCCAGCCTCCCGGGTTCGGCCGCTACAACCTGGCTTCCAGTGAGGTAGATCTGGCGTCATGGGGCGGAGCCGAGAGTTTTACCACCCGGGTGGGTGGGAGGAGCCAGCTTGAAGACCTTCCGGCAAGATTTAAAGCAGCAAGGAACCTGCCAGACAGTGTGGATGAACAACATATACCATTCCTAGAACTCCTGTTACAGGTGAGTAACCTGTATTTAGTGGGGTCCATTGTAACAACCCTAGGACCATTGTGGAAGCATTTAATAAGCAATTCTCTGACCTATCCAGCTTTACATCTGGCTTCCTCCACAGTCAGTCCTTATTTCCGCCACTCCACCCACCCCCTGCTCTTCCCCTCCATTCTATTTCAAGGCTTTTTCTAAATCTGATGTCCTAGGCCTGCTGAATACCATTTCTGACAATACTAGCCTAGGCTCTGATGGTTTAGAACCCAAACTTCTAAAACTGGCCACACCATTTATTGCTCAGCCGTCATCGCAGATTTTTACCCTCTCTCTTTGCAATGGAGTTGTCCCGGATGTATGGAAAATGGCCAGAATCACTCCGGTCTTTAAGGAAGGCGATAAAAGAGATATGGCTAATTATTGGCCGATAGCTATGCTATGAGTACTAAGGAAAATAATGGAAAAGCTAGTATCAATTCAAGTTACTGAATTCAGGACTAAATAGAACCTTCTCTCACCAACTCAGTATGGCATTCGTAGAGGTCATAGCACCTCCCCTGCCTTGCTCCACCTTACAAATGATACTTTAACTGCTATGGACAGTGGCCACCTCACGGGGGCAGTTTTTGACCTAGTTGACCATCCTTTTCTACTAGATAGTCTCCTAGCTCTTTTTCTCACCTAACTTGGTTGCCAGGTTTAATAGCTATCAAATAGAACACAGCTCATTAGATTCAATTCTGCTGTGTCCAGCCCCATGGCTAACAACCTGGGTGTTCCCCAAGGATCGATATTGGGACCACTCCTCTTTTCTATTTTTATTAGTAGTATCTCGTCAAGTAGCCCGACTGCTTGGCTATCCTTTACAAAGACGGCCTGGTCCTGTACTGTAATGATAAGGATATACACCATAGAAACCAGACCCTTACCACTGCTTTTAAGTCTATTCAGTCCTGGCTTTTCCTCCATAAACTAATCCTTAATGTTGGTAAAACGTATACTATGTTGTTTGGTTCAGCAGTCAAATTAAACAACATTCGTGATCTATTTAAAGTATGTGGTGAGGATGGTACGGTCCTCAAACCTGTACACTCTTTCAAGTATCTTGGAGTACTCCTTGATTAAAACATCAACTTTGATAAGCATATAGCATCTTCTTGTAAGTCAGTCAATGCTAAAATTGGAGCTACCTACAAAACAAGCTACGTCCTTACGCAATCGGCTAGATTAGCCATAGCCTGTGGGATCTTGCTCCCGTCGTTATCCTATGTGGGGTAGTCACTTATCTTAGTTCATCCACAACTCTCCTTAGAAAGTGGGATACCACTTATAACAGCATCTGTAGGTATGCCTTGGCCTCACCCTGGTCTAAACACCATTGTCAGCTCTATGCTGACTTAAATTGGTTACCCCCTGCTTCGTCTCGAACTCTTGCCCTTGGCTTCCTGTCTGATAATATTATAAGAACAGCGATCCCTGTATCGCTGGCCTCCCTACTAACTCCACTGTCCCCCTCCCATGACCTCAGATCATCTGACAAATCACTGCTGAAAATATCGATATGTAAATCTAATGAAGGAACCCTTGCTTTCTCTTACTCAGTGGCTAAACTCTGGAACTTCCTGCCTGTTAATGTTCGCCTAGATCCCAGCCTTGCCGGGTTTAAAACCAACTGTCATTACTCCTCTTCAGTCAGGTCTCCTATGCCTGCTTCAAACCCCCCTGCATTTTTTGCTTTCAGGCTTTGTCTCACTTCTCCACTGCTGCAAACTGTTCCCTACTCAGTCTACCCACCTGGTTATGTTATTAGGCACTTAATGTCTCCATTGGTTTTGCCTTTATCTGTTCTTAACCCAGTTGTGCTTAGCCACATGTGATTGTAATCATTGAATTGTTGTTACTGTTAGTGAACTATTGACCCATCTTGTTACCCACTCACATAATTTGTCTAATCTTGTTCCTACTCCACGATTTGTCTAATGTTGTTTGCTCTGTATTTTGTTCTTCCTGATATCAAATGTCATGCCCTGCCTACCTACTGTAATCTCCTGGGTTGTGCCTGAAAATAGTCATGTCTTGGTTATAGTACTTACCCGGTAAACAAAAACTAAATAAAATAAAAATAGATAAAATAAGAATACCTCTTGGAAACACATGGGACACCTCTAATTGAACAACTGTTGCACACTTGAAATGATTTACACCCAAATGAGGTTTTCAGTTGTTTATTAGGTCTGCAATTGATAAAAAATAAACATTGAAGTACAGAGCTTTCCTAGCCTGCTGCTCATACATTGCAAACAGAAATTCACATAACCTTTTTCTGCCTGCCAGTGCTACTGCTGTACTTTCAAATAACTGTAACTTAATTAGTCTGTAACTGTAATTGGTAACAAACGTATAGTATGCTGGCCAGTTCAGGTAAAGTTCCTTGGCACCAATAATGTTTAGGTACAGTCATCGCACATCCCTTCTTAGACTCGGGGTTTAACAATTATACTCTATTAGTATTACAGATACAGTGGTTCTAAACTACCACTGGGGGCTGCAGTGCTGACTAGGCCTCTAAGTTACTTAAGCTTTTAACAAACTAAAAGGCTTAACCTAGGCTTCTACACTTGTATCAGTTTGTTACTGAACAGTTCTTATACTTATTCAATTATTAAATAAGTTGCAATCTTACCTGCAGTTAATAAAAATGAACATTGAAGTACAGAGCTTTCCTAGCCTGCTGCTCATACATTGCAGACAGAAATTCACATAACATTTTTCTGCCTGCCAGTGCCACTGCTGTACTTCTCTTCTGGCACTACCAACTTGAGAGAGGAATTGCAGCTCTTGTGCAGGGTTTAGCCTAATAATTACACTGATTTAACAACTTTAGGTAACTCAAAAATACAGCGTACATTAATCATTGTTTAATCTGAAAATATTGTATTGGTGGGGGGCTGCTTTCTGCAGCATATCCTATTGGTAGGGGCATGGAAAGCTGATACATTGGCCAAATGCACCTTAGGAGAGGAATACTGCAGGCCAGAGTCAGACAGGGAAGGCAAGTATTCCAACACAGCATTCACAGGGCATGTAAAAGGGTCCAGATCCTGGGAAGCAGCCCACAGGGTGAAGCACTTCCGTTTTACGGAATAAGTATGTCTGGCAGAAGGTTTTCTGTCTGCAAGCAGGACATCCGCAACTGTAGGGGACACCCCAAAATGTGCAATGGCTATGTCTTCAGGTACCATGCGTGCAAGTGTAGAGACTTCAGGTCTGGATGAACCAGGGATCCCTTGCCCTGTGACAACAGACCCTGAAACAGAGGTAAGGGATGGAGGCTCCAACGACAAATGTTGAAGGCATGGAAACTATATCTGACAAGGCCATAACGGAGCAGTGAGGATGAGAGTGACAGTCTCCACACGTTGCATGAACAGAACCTTCTGTATTGGGGGAATGGTGGGGAATGTGCATAGGAAATTCCCGTTGTAAGACAGGGACAACGTGTCTCACCAAAAAATTCCAGGCCCTGAAGGAAGCGAGCAGAAACATGGTTGATCTTCCTGGACATAAAGTCGCCACCACTCATTCGCACTAATGGGGATCTGTGCCGGAGGCACTAGGACCCAGCGGGAGCAACCTTTTTGCTAGAGGGTCGGCGCCAGAGATGGAGCCGCAAGGAGTGGCACTACGAACCCCAGCTCGTGCGGTAATGACTATCTCGGCATTGACCCTCCAACCGCCTCAATTCCTTTTTTCCCATCATCGAGTTCACTTCAGTGACGATGTCGCTTGCCCGCCAGGAGTCAAACTTCAAACTAGCAGCATAGTTTTTCAGTTTTATTGTTTTGTAATATCTCGAATAAAGTATCGCTTAGTTTATTTATTCTTATTAAAAGAAAAAGTCTCAGCCTACGTTGATGGAGTTGACCATGAGCGGGTCAGGTGACGGTAGGGAGACTTCGTATGAAAGCTGTTCAGTCAGCCGGGCTGGGTCCGGTCCGCCGCCTTCTCCGGAGGGGGGGGTCTGATAGCGGACAGTCCAGTGCCTGAGGGGGTGGGTGGTCCCCTCGAAAGCATAAAAGTAAACAGTCGCATTCTCGGCACCGTTCAGCCTTGAGCTCTTCTTCAGCCCACAGGTCAAAAGAAGGCATCACTCAAAGGTCGCCCTCTGATATGTCTTACGTGGGCCAGTCGATTAATGGAGCTCGTTGCGGTCTCCTCCTTCGGGGTCGCCGGGTTCTATTTCTGGTCGCTGACGTCTTCGACATCGGAGCCCTACCCCACCCTCTGGTAGGTCTTCAGCTGAGCAGTTTCATCAGTGGGCTGCTCTTATGGAGCAGTGGGCTTGGAGATTGGTCCAGCTGCCTGGCCCGTCACTCAGGGGCCTTCTGGCTTTTTGGGAGATCAGGTAGGGCGGTTGAGCCTCCCTAGTTGCACGGCGCCATCTTCGGTGCCGTCGACTCCGCGCTTAGGTGTCCCCCCCATACGGCTGCGGCTCAGGGGGCCACTCCAATGCCTCTGTCTCCTGGTATTCATCCTTCTTTCTCCTCAAATCCTGTTTTTCTGAGCCTTGCGATGTTTTTGACGCCCTCGGCGTTGATGGCACGCTCGGCGCCGTCTTTGGTGCCTATGCGTCTGTCGGTGCCATCCTCGGTGCCGTTGCGATTGTTGGTGCCATCCTCAGTGCTGTGTGGCTTCTCGGCGCCGTCCTCGGTGCCGTGCGTTATTTTGGTGCCATGCTCCTCTTCGGTGCCGAGGCCTGTTAGGACGTCATCCAGTCTTCAGGGCTCCTCTTCTTTGAATCCTTTCCCTTCCTCATTTCCTTCTGATTTTCACTGCTTTCCTGTCCATACAGTCCCTCCTGGGCTGTCAGGAGATGACATTAAGCCTGACCCAGACCTTAGGCTGGGTGATGATGCGGAAGGAACAGGATCTATTCCTGCTGCAGAGCCTGTGGTCGATGACCTGTCATTTAAGTCTCTGCTTAAAAATTTGAATTCCACTCTTTCTCTCCAGACTTCAGATATCGATCCTGGGAAACTGTTAAGACTCCAGTACCTCCATGTTCCAGAGATCCCTATGGATTCGACTCCTCCGGTACAGCCCTCCTTTGAGACGCTTTCTCAAATGGTATGGAATAATCCTGCTCTCATTCCTTCCGTGGCTAAGTCCATAGATAGGAAATATGCTGCTCCCAAGGCTCGACCCATTTTGGCATCCCAAGCCTTTGCGGATCCTATTGTAGTCTTGGCAGAGAATGATAAGGTCGTTCTTCCCCAGACTTCTACAGCTCGACCTATTAACAAAGAATCTCATAAGATAGACACTTTAGGTAAGAGAGTCTTTGCTGCTTCCACCCTAGGTATGCGTATTGCCAGCTACCAAGGCTATTTCTCTCAATATGAGTATATTTTTTGGCATTCGCTCAAGCAAATGGTTGAAGCTATACCGGGGTCGGACAGTAATTCAGAGCTTCTTCAAACCATAACCAGGGGTATCGAGTCCAACAACCAACAGGTTAAAGCAGCTATGGACGCCTTCAATACTGCCTCCCGAGTGGCGGCGGTGGGCATTTGTACCCGCCGTCATTCTTGGCTGCACACTTCAGGTTTCACAAATGATGCCCAGCAGCAGGTAATGGCGTTGCCTTTCGATGGTGTGTATCTCTTTGGCCCTCAGGTAGAACAGGCTCTAGAGGCCACACAAAATACTAGGTCAGCCATTAAATTGGCTCGACCTCCTTCCGCTCCCTCTCGAGGGGGTGTTAACAAACGGCAGTTTCATAACCGTCAGTCCTTTTGAGGCAAAGGCACGGGAGGGTTTAATAAAAACCAAACCCCCCAGCCTCAAAAGAAAATGCAGCAGAAGGCGCAAGGACCCAAAGCACCCAGTGCCACCTTCTGAGTTGTTGGCCCAAGTCCCACCTCAGTTGCCCAAGGGGGACTCTTCCTCACCGGTGGGAGGTTATCTGACTCACTTCTACAATCAATGGAAATCCATAACCTCGGACAAATGGGTCCTCCGGATAATCCGAGAGGGGTATTTCCTCAATCTTTTGGAGACCCCTCCGGATCGTCCCACCAGACGACAGCACAGGCTGTCAGTTCTTCAGTCAGAGCTTCTCGTCTCTGAGATACAAGGCCTTCTGAACAACAGGGCAGTGGAAGTAGTTCCGCTGGATCAACGGAACACAGGGTTCTACTCCCATTGCATTCTGGTTCCAAAGAAAACCCGGGGCATGCGCCCCATTTTGGACCTCAGAAAATTAAACAAATTCCTACCCAAAGAGAAATTCATAATGATATCACTAGGAATCCTGTTACCTTTGCTTCATCAACACGACTGGTTAGCCTCCCTGGACATGCAGGATGCTTACCAGCACATTCGTATTCACCCGAAGCATCACAAATACCTAAGGTTCGTGGCTTTGAGACAGCATTATCAGTTCAGAGTCCTGTCCTTTGGGCTATCCTCGGCTCCGCAAGTTTTTACAAAGTGTTGTGCAATTCTCGCAGCGCATCTCAGAAAAAATGGAATACAAGTGTTCCCACATCTGGACAATTGGCTTCTAGCAAGTCCTTCCATGCAAGGAACTCTAGACGCCGTAGTTACGGCTTCACACTTTCTCACGTCCATGGGAGTACTGCTAAACCTCAAAAAATCGCAGCTACAGCCCTCCCAGAGGCTCCTTTTCATAGGAACTCTTCTGAACACCTCCTGTGTGAAAGCATTTCTTCCAGAGGACAGGAGGAGCGATATCCTTCAGATGGCCCGATACATCAGAGAGAGCAGCTCGGTGTCAGCTCTCTCGATGCAACGGATGCTAGGTCTCATGGCATCCTTGGTGTTCACTGTACCCCTAGCACACCTCCACATAAGAACCTCTCAATGGATGCTCAGTACTCAGTGGTCCCCGACCACACACCCTCAGTCCTTTCTCATCAAGGTGACAGAACCTCTGAAGAGATCACTCACCTTGTGGTCGCAAGAGGACAATCTTCTGGAAGGATACCCCTTTGCTCCTCTGGATCATCAGATTTCCATTACCACGGATGCGTCCCTGATGGGGTGGGGAGCTCACTGTCAGACTTTCCACACTCAAGAGTCGTGGACTCAGAGCACAGTCCCAGCTTCACATAAATGTAGTCAAAATGAGAAGCCGTCCTTTATGCAGTCCGGGCTTTGAAGGACATTCTCTGTCACAAGAACATTCTCCTTCAAACGGACAACAAAGCAGTGATGTATTACATCAACAAGCAGGGCGGTGCTCATTCTTACCCCTTATGCAGGGAAGCAATGAGAGTGTGGGAATGGTGCTTGGAACACAAGGCTCTAATTCAGGCAGTCTATCTACCAGGAGTGCAGAATGAACTGGCAGACCATCTCAGCAGAACAGAGACAGATCCTCACAAATGGTCTCTCGACTCAGCCATAGCTCAGTCACTATTCGCAGAGTGGGGAACTCCAGACCTGGACCTTTTTGCATCCCCACTCAACACAAAACTGCCTCTCCTCTGCTCCAGAAATCCAGGGCCTGGCATTTTCTGTCAGGATGCGTTCAGGCTGCGGTAGACAAAACTCTATGTATACGCCTTTCCACCTCTTCCTCTAATTCAGAGAGTGCTTCTCAAATTTGAGTCCCAAGGGGACAAAATTATCCTCATTGCTCCCTTCTGGCCTCGACAGATATGGTTTCCACTACTCAACAGTATGTTGGAAACTCCTCCGAAACTGCTTCCCTCTCAGATGAACCTTCTGACTCAGGGACCTGTGGTTCATCCCAATCTGAGGTCGCTTCACCTTCACGCTTGGCTCCTGAAGAGAGAGAAGTGAACAGGTTCAATGTCTCTCTTAGGGCTTCAGATATTCTTCTGGCTGTGCGCAAGCCAGCCACTAGGAAAACTTACACAGCCAAATGGAAGTGTTTTTCGCTCTGGTGTGCAAAATCCTCTTTGAATCCTTTTTCCTGCCCATCAGATAAAGTTCTAGAGTACCTTTTAGACCTCTCAAATTCAGGTCTGCAATACTCTACAGTTAAGGTTCACCTTTGTGCCATTTCAGCTTATCATGAGTCAGTACTTTCCTTGTCACTGGCTCAGTTACCTGTGGTTAAGAGGTTTCTTAAGGGAATTCTGCATACCAGACTTCCTATAAGACATCCAGTCGCAGCCTGGGACATTAATCTGGTGCTAGACATGCTCACTTGAAAATCTTTCGAGCCTCTAGCTACCTGTGAGTTAAAATTTCTCACCTGGAAGACGGCCTTCCTAGTGGCCGTTACCTCAGCCTGCAGGGTCTCTGAGATACATTCCCTAGTCACAGACCCCCCCCCGTATACGGTGTTTCATAAAGACAAAGTAGATCTTACTTTGAGAGGGTTTTGCAGTAAGTAATTACAAATAGGACTGACGTCTGCAGGCGGCAGGACCCCACGGAAAAATTTCTAGCTAGCAGTCTTTGGCGAGGGACCGCCCCCACGTCAGGTGACCGGCGTCGGGAGACGTCGGTATAAAGGGGCGGTCCCTCATGCCCGCCTTCCAGTTCTTCCTCTCCGTTAGCTCATGCCAGGGCCTCGTGGTAAAGTTCCTTGCTCGTCAGGCTGTATCGTCGGTATTTCACTGAGTATTTTCGATTTTTTCATATCATCCGTCAGGTATTCGACGGTGTATGTCGTCCCCTACACCCTCCGAGCACAAAAACAAGTGCGACTCATGCAGCGCCTAACTCCCACACAAGGACAGCCATTCCCTGTGATCTGGTAGAGAAGTGCCAGCACTGCCTTAGTTTTAACGCGCCCACCCGGAGAAGGCGGCAGCAGTCCCTGGAGGCCCATATTTTGAAAAAGAAGAAAATGAGCTCCATGGAGAAAGAATTGAAAAAGCTTCGGCAGGCGTCAACTTCCCCTGAAGGCCATCGCAAGAAAAAGGGTAAAGAAAAGCACCGGGACAAGGGCTCCTTTCCTACCGCACCTTCCTTGGGGGTCGCCATGCTAAAGTGCGTCCCCTGGGGACCGCTCCACGACGGCCACTTTAGAGGCTTCAAAGGTGGCGTCGGCCCGCCCGTCTGGCTCACACTCGGGCCCTTCGGGCGCCTCCGGGCTTTTGGAGGCCTCCGCTCCCTGTAAAGCCGTGGTTTCGTGGCCTACTGGTGCGAGCGGCTCTGATAAGCCAGACGTCGGCTCCTCCGACACCTGCACGGAGAAGGTCGGTAAGTCGCCCGACCCTTTGGGGCGGCGCGCGACCCCTATTCCGCCCGACCAGGCTGCCCCTCCATAGTGGCCTGCCTCCAGCGATGGGTCCGGTAAGTCGGATGCCGGCCCCTCCGGTGCCCGCCCGGATCCCGCTGCCAAGCCGCACGTCGGTTCACCCGATGCCCGCATAGCGGAAGAGCGACACGGGCCTCAACGTCCGTTGTTTCTGGCTCCCGCGGCCTCCGATGCCCTCCGTGGACCTGGGTCTCCTCTGCCCGACCCGAGGATTTTTCCCCTCCATCCCAGGGCGACGCTGAGGTTCCTATTCCACATCCGTCAGACCGTCCACCCGCTGGTCCGACCGATCTGACGTCGGCTCCCCGGCCGCCGGCTCCTCAGCTACCGGCTCCAACGCCAGTATTGCCGACTCTGGGCGACATCCTGCTCCTGGATGCTGCCCTGACACCGGGCCCTCCGGGCCTTCTGATCCAGATCCGCCCATGGGGCCTCCGGCCGGACCATCTGCTCCGGCAGTCTCCCCCCGTTCCCGGGTACCCGACCCCGTCATACCCGGGACCGCAGTATGCGACGCCTCAGTACCTGGCGCCTCAATACCCGACGCCGGGCTTCCCGCTGTTGGGTTATGGATACGCGCCTTATGGGTATAGTCCATACCCTTATCCCCCTCTCCTCCTCCACCACCCTCCCAGCCGCTGGTGGACCTGCAGGAGACTCTGGCCTCCTGGTGGGCTGAGGCCAAGGCTCAGCTCACCAGAGAGATGGAGAATCATCTTCCGACGATGGTGCTGGTCCCGGTTCCTGTATGTCCACGACAACAAACTCCCTCCCCACCTCCGGACACCAGGGCTAAACCCTCTGGGTCCAGAGAGGAGCAGGACATCTTCCTGGGGGCTTCCCAAGGGACTCCTCGTTCTCCTACCTGTGCTGTGTTTTGTCCTTGCCGCCTGACTTCTTGGCTCCTCATTCAGTCCACTGCCTGCTGTGACGCTCTCCCCTGGCTCCCTAATGGGAGCTCCTGCAATTCACGGTCTGCATCGCCCGAGGAAAGGGTGAAGAGGGTGTCTACTCTGCAGGCCCCAGCCAGCGTCTGGAAGGTCGTCACCTACGCCCGAGTAGAGGTGCCGTGGGCCACTGAGAGCTCAGTGAGCCTCCTCGGAGAGAAGTCAGTGGGAGAAGCGGCGTGGTCCCTGCCCAAGTGCAGGAGAGAAGGGCACAGTCAATCTATTTTCCGGCTGCACATAGCGTTCAACTGCATTTTCCTGGACTGCCACCTACATTCATTTGTGCTGCTAATTCCAGGACTCCTCCGTTTCTCCTACCTGTGCTTTGTTTTGTCCTTGCCCTGGCTTCACGGCTCCTCATTCAGTCCACTGCCTGCTGTGGGCTCTCCCCTGGCTCCCTAAATAGGGCTCTGCGAATTCACGAGTCTGCATCAGCGGAGGAAAGGGTTGAAGAGTTGTCTACTCTGCGGGCCCCAAGCAGCGTCTGGAAGGTCGTCACCTCGCCCAGTGGAGGTGCAGTGGGCCACTGAGAGCTCCGGCGAACTCCTCGGCGAGTCAGCGGAGGAAGAAGCGCGGTCCCTGCCCAAGTGCAGGAGAGAAGGGGCACAGTCAATCTGTTTTTATAAGCCCCAGCCTCCCTGGTGAGGGGAAACTTTTAGGCGTGCCTCTGGCCTTGCCTACTACTTCTACTACTTCATGCTATCCTATCAACTGTAAGGGGAGGTACTTCCCCGAGTTAAGAAGGGTGTTACTCCTGTCCTAATCTCCCTCACTCGATTCTGGACGGGGCATGGCATGTGCCTCAGGGGTGTTCCTCTCCTCTTAAATAGGACTGTGTGCATGATAAGGATACGACTACCCCTGAAGCATCTGCTGCTGTTGTGCCTGACTAATCGGACCAGGACTAGATTATCCCTTGTGGACTACTTGTGCTCTGGATGGTTTCTGTTATTTTTTCCCCAATATTCCAGCTAACCAATTGTTTTTGCTTATTTGTGTAAGGGCCCTTCATGTGTTGATCCCCATGGTAACCTATTCCCGATCTCATATGTCTATGCTTCTAACTTCCCTTAGGTGAACTGTCCCCATTCTGAGTGCTGCTTTAACTCTGGTGTACCGAGCCGTCCCTTCTCTTTTTTTGTGCCCCTCAGACTGCTGTTGCTACATCATCATGCTATTAGTCAAAAACCATTGTGTATGCTGCATAGTACTTTCCAGGGGATGATTTGCATTTACAGTACTGCTGAATCGTTGATCTTCTTAGCCTCCTTACAGTTTCAATTCTAGAGATACTGTGGTAGCCTATTTTCTGATGGTATCCTTTGCCCATGCCACTAGAGAGGGTGCTGGTTTTAACCTTGGGTGCCTGACCCGTGCTGTCTACAGTGCCTGGGGCTGCCTGCCAGTGACCAAGTGACCATCCCCGTCCCACTGGTGGAGTGGACTACCTGGCCCTGCCGTGCCTTGCCTGGCCCTCTTGACCTCGGCTGGGTGCAGAAGAGGTCAACGGTCCTTCTAATGCCAGAGACTTGCTGTCCATTGTCCGTATGGCCACCTCACTTGTAGTGGTGGCACTAGGGAATAGTTCTCTTACTATGGGCTACCTCCTCCCCTATCCCTTGAGGTGACTTGGAAGCTGTCCTCCCCTTGGGCGACACTGACTTCTTCTTTTCTAACCTGCTATCCTCCTTTGTCATGCACTAATACCACACTCAGTCTTGACATCAAATGCATTATGTATGTGGCTAGGGTCAAGAGAATCAGACCTGTAAAGGGCCGGGAGGGCATCCACCCACAGGTGGTACCTCCCTGGCTCTCCCTCCTTGCCTTGCTCAGGGCAGGGGACATAGAACTTAACCCTGGACCTACTATAACGCCAATAACCCTCCCGCCACCTGGAGTGTGAGTAGGGGCTTAGAATAGCTCACCTGAATATCAGGAGCTTGCTACGCAGTCGTGACGAACTGAGAGGGTGGGTTGACCTATACAAACCCGATGTTCTAGGGATTACTGAGACCTGGCCAAAATCCTCTATCCTGACTCCGCCTGTTCCTTAACAGGGTGCGAGTTTATCCGCCTTGACAGGCGGGGGGGCATCTGATCTACTATAGAGTCCACCTGAAAATCTCCCTGGTGACGCATGGTACGCCGTTCACCCTCCCTGTGAGATCCTGCATGGGCTTCTGTTGCTAGGGGATACAAAGAGCTGCATTTGGTATGTGCTATATCCCTCCCAGAGGAGCCTAGAAGGGCTTACCTATCTCCTAGACACGGTCAGGTCCAGTATAGGAGACAACAAACTTATTATTATGGGTGATACCAACCTTAATTGGGAGAGTGGCAATATTAAAAAATGTGAATCTCTTCTTGCCACCCTATCCCTCACCAACTCAGTAAGGACCCGACCAGGCAGTCCACTAGTGGTTCCTCGAGTACCCTGTTGGATTGGATTCTTACCAACCGCCGGAGAAAATATCTACCTCAGGTACCCTATCGGACTCCATCTCTGATCACTCCCCAGTATTTTGTGTTTGGAAAATTCCCTCCTCAAAATCCTCACAAAATTATTCGAGTTAGAAACTATTCAGGTTTGACCAGAGGTTCATGGACAAATTAAGATCTATGACTGGACCAGGGTATTGAGGCCACTGACACCACAGTAGCAACCTCCTGCTTCATTGATACCTTTGGTGACATCCAGGACAGGCCGCACACCATGATCACCCGGAGGTGAGGGAGCGGCCACCTACTGGCTGAATGGAAATCTGCTAGCCAAGTTGCGCGAAAGAGACCAATGCTGGGCTCAGGCCAGGGGATCCAGTGATCTCTCTAAATTCCAGAGATATCGTCACCTCAGGAACCAGTGTAAGAAGGCTATTAGGGTAGCAAAAAGTGACTACTGTAAGTCTGCACTACTCAGCTCTGCCAGTGACCCCAGGAGGTTCTGGAGTAACATTAAATCCTTAGTTAGTGGATCCTCCAGCATGGGTGTCACGGATATGGTCCTAAATGGCGTCTCTTGCAATAATCCCCAGACCATAGCTGACTCCCTTAACCGTCACTTCTCGGACCTCCTAGGCCCTCACCTCCCGACTCTCAGCGAGGCAGGGAGGCTGCATACGTCCCGTCCCTATCGAGTCAGGCGGATCAACACGGGGTGTGTTTAATCTCAGGGGCTGTGTCAGTTCTCCAAGTCCAGAAACTTCTGCTGCCCTGGCCCAGATATTCCAGCCCTGGTCTCGATTTCCTGGAACGCGACTTCTCAAACTAGAAGGCCCATCATTGCCTCTCGGTTGCCCACATCTTTAATCTATCCCTTAGCTCAGGGACTATTCCGTCATATGGAAGGAAGCAAGGATAGTTCCAGTTCTGAAGAAGGGCAATCCTAAGCTTCCTGACAACTACCGCCCTATTGCAATCCTTCCATCCCTTAGCAAACTTCTTGAAAAGGTGGTGGCGAGCAACTCTCGGAGTATCTGTATTCCCATGAACTGCTTTCCAGAGCACAGCATGGCTTTCGAAAGGGTCATAGCACCACTTCTGCACTGATCACTGTAACCTCCAGCATAAGATCTGCCATGGACCAAGGTAAACTGTCTGGTGCAATATTTATAGACCTATCGAAAGCGTTTGACCTTGTTAATCATGACCTTCTTGGAGAACAACTAAGGGCCGTTGGTCTTTCCTCCCATGCCCAGAACTGGTTCATGAATTATCTGAAGGATAGACAGCAGCGTACCTGCTTCAACAAGGTCCCTCGGAGCCCAGAGGCGATGACTCTGGGAGTCCCCAGGGATCAGTGCTGGGCCCCCCTCCTTTTCTCGCTCTTTATCAATCAAACTGCCACTGGTGACCTCTCACTGCCAAGCCACTTATACTACAGATGATCTGGTACTAGTAGCCCATTCCCTAATGTCGCTGCACTAAACCAGAGCCTGACTGATGATTTCAGAAGAGTCCTGGCCTGGGTTACTCACCATAGGCTGGTGTTGAACACCAATAAAATGCAGGCCATGCTTTTTGGCTCCGAGTCAAGATAAAGCCTCATCATCCTCGCTCCACATAACCTGTGATGGGGATCCCGCTGCCATCGGTGAACTCCATCAAATATCTTGGAGTTACTCTCGACCCCAACTTGACATGAGAGTCATATCCTCAATATCTGTAGAAGTACACACTGTAAGTTGGGTATGGCCTATAGGGCCAAATACAACCCTGACCCCAGGGGGAGACTTCGCTTGCCAGAGGTGTGCTTCTTCCCTCCCTCAGCCTCGGACTCCACCCTATTTGCCTGGTCCCCTCAAATCCACCTTGCCCGGTGGAACACGACATATAACAATATATGTCGGTTTGCACTTGCCGTCCCCAAACTCACCCATCGATGCGAGCTCTATGATAGACTTCACTGGTTGCCCCCAGCTGAATACCTGGACTTTGGGGTTGGATGCTTCTCCAAGAAGGTGCTCACTACTGGCTCCCCTCAGGGACTGGCGGATCTCCTCCCAAGTATGGACACTCTGCCCTACAAGCTTAGGTCACAGTCTGCTGGACTGCTCAAAATTCCTCCCACTCGGACTCTCATGGGGGGTCGAGACTTTGCTGCCTACGTGCCTAGACTCTGGAACTCCCTACCTGATCATGTCCGCATGGCCTCCTCCCTTGGGACATTTCGCTCCACCCTGTGATCGCACTTAAAATTATCATCAGTGTGTAACTGTTTCAAGCCTCCATAGGGTAATGCTTTTTTTTTTTTTCTTGATGAATCTCAGTTGTCACCAATGTCAATCTACGCAATTACTGTTATATGATGTAAATACTGCCTGTGTATATGTTTTACTACAATTGTTAGTACCTCCTGTAATAAGCTGTATCTCCTAAGTTGCCTTGTATGTATCTTGTATGTTCTGTACTCTCCCGGGTCGTTCCTGAAAATAGGCATACTACTTGTCTAGTGTACCTACCCGGTAAACAAAAGCTAAATAAATAAAAAAATAAGATCTGTTCCTCCCCCTCGCCGGGAGAGGGAGTTTACTTCTTCTTCATCTTCTTCTTCCTCGGACACTTCCGTTGGTTGTTCTGAGCAAGACGACGAGCCACACTCTCCATCCAAGCCCAGGCCAAGGACTCCTCCGAAGTCTCCTCCAGAGGATCCTTCCTTCACAGAGTTGCTACACAAGATCCAGGAAGTACATAAGTGGCAATCCTTGGAGTCAGATCCCCAGCATAAAAAATTTGCTGAGCATCTGGATCTGCCCGTGACAGTTCCCAAATTGGTGCCACCCTGGATCGAGCCTTATGCCGACCTTATCACCACCATATGGAAACTGCCATCGGCCTTAGCCCCACTTCCCAGGAAGTTGAACAGGCTATACCAGGCTCCTTAGGGTGTTGACTATTTAGACTCTCACCCTCGAGCTGACTCGGTTGTGATTAGCACTGCTCACGGCTGGTCAGCTCACCCCAAACACCTCAGTTCGTCTCCACCTGACAAGGAATCCCGCCTTCTGGCCCAGTATGGCAAGAAGATTTTCGCTTCTTCCACTCTGGGTATTAGGGCCCTGAACTATGTCGGTCACATGGGTGATTACCAGAAGCCGATTCTCAGTGAGGTGGAATCTAAATTGGACTCCCTTCCGGACTCTCAAGTCAAGCAGGAAGTGGCTGACCTTGTCCGCTCTGCACGTTCGGCCAGTCGGCACATTCTTCGTGCGACCTATGATGCAGTGGACACTGCTGGTAGGAGCTCAGCTTTCGCCATAGGCCTACGGTGTCATGCTTTGCTCAGAGTGTCAGGGTTGGTCCCGGAAGTGCAGTCCGCCATTCAGGAAGCGCCCATCTTCCTGGACATAAGTCTCCACCACTCATTCACACTAGTGGGATTAGCGCCGGAGGCACTAAGACCCATCGAGAACAAACTTTTGCTGGAGGGTCGTACGAGAGGCGGAGCGATGTGGCTGACTCGGCGGTAACAACCATCTCAGCGGCGACCCTCCAACCGCCTCAGTTCCTTTTCCGCCGTCGGTGCACTTCAGTGACGACGCCGTCACTTCAGTCGGGAGTCAAACTTCAAACTAGCGCATAGTTTTCAGTTTGTTTTTTTGTAACTTTATCACGATAAGTAGTATCGCTTAATTTTATTCTATTTTCGTTAAATTTTTCTAATATTAAATTTTACTTGAAGAAGTCTCGGCCTACTGGACGGAGTCGACCATGAGCAGGTCAGGTGACGGTAGGGAGACTTCGTATGAAAGCTGTTCAGTCAGCCGGGCTGGGTCCGGTCAGCCTCCTTCTCCTCAGCGGGGTTCCGACAACGGTCAGTCCGATGCCCGGGGGGATGGGCGGTCCCCCCGCCGGCATAAAAATAAACGGTCGCATTCTCGGCACCGTTCGGCCTCGAGCTCTTCTTCGGCCCACAGGTCAAACAAGAAGGCATCACAGAGCGCGCCTCTCTGGTATGTCTGCGGCGTCGGATCGGTTATCGTTGCTAGTTGCCGGTCTCCTTCTTGAGTCGCCAACTTCCGTAATCGTCGTCCTCGACATCGAGTCCCTCCCCCTATAGGTAGGACTCCAGATGAGCAGTTTCATCAGTGGGCCGCTCTTATGGAGCAATGGGCTCGAGGTTGGTTCTTCTGCCTGGCTCGGTTGCCTCGGGCCCTCGGGCCCCTCCGCGATCAGGTAGGCGGTTGCACCTTCCTGAGTCGGTGGGCGCCTTCTGGTGCCAGCGACTCCATGCTAGGTGTTTCCCCCTCACATGGCTGCGGCGCAGGGGCCTCACCGATGCCCTTATCTCCTCTTTTTTCCTTCTCTAGCTTTCCAGGTTCCTGGGCTTTCGGCGCCTTGACGGGTCTGTTGGCTTGTCGGCCGTTTTCGGTGCCGCTGGGTCTTGCGGCGCCACGAAGTCTCATGCGCGCCGCCCGGTGGTACCCGTTGGATAGGGCGGCGCCCGTTTGCAGCGCCGATAAATGGCGTCGTCCAGCGGCACCGTTGCCCGGCGTCGTCGGCTGCGCCCGTCGCAGCGTTGTCGTCGCCCAGCGAAGCGCCCGCGGGCGCGAGGGCAGCGTGCCTCTTGCGCGTCGCCCTCCTCGATGCCGTCTTCAGCCCGTTTTGCCGTCTGGCGCGGCAGCCATAGGGACTCTCCTTGTTTTCTGCTATTTTCTCCTCTCCTAATTTTCCTCCTTTCCTGTCAAACAGTCCTTTCTGGACCATCAGGAGATGATCTTGAGCCTGACCCAGACCTCCGGTTGGGTGATGAAGTGGAGGAAACAGGATCTTTCTTTGCTACAGAGCCTGTGGTCGAGGACCTGTCCTTTAAGTCTCTGTTGAAGAACCTGGGATCCTCTTTCTCTCCAGACTACAGACATCGATCCTGGGAAGATATTAAGACTCCAGTATCTTCATGCGTGGAGATCCCTCGATTTGACTCCTCCGATTCAGCCTTCCTTGAGGCGCTGTCTCAAATGGTATGGAATAATCCTGCTCTTATTCCCTCAGTGGCTAAATCCATTGATAAGAAGTATTCAGCTCCCAAGGATCGTCCCATTTTGGCATCCCAAGCCTTTGCGGATCCTATTGTAGTCCTGGTGAGAATGACAAAGCGTTCTTCCTCAAACTACTACAGCTCGACCTATTAACAAAGAGTCTCGTAAGATTGATACATTAGGTAAGAGAGTCTTTGCTGCCTCCACTCTAGTGTCGTATTGCCAGTTATCAAGGCTATTTTTCTCAGTATGGTATATCCTGTGGCACTCTATGAAAAGAATGGTTGAAGCTCTTCCAGATTCGGATTCCAAGTCAGAGCTGCTTCTGACCGTTATTAGAGGTATTGAGTCCAATAACCAACAGGTCAAAGCCGCCATGGACGCTTTCGACACTGCTTCTCGCTCAGCAGCCGCGGGGATTTGTACTCGGCGCCATTCCTGGCTGCGTACTTCTGGCTTCACGAATGATGCTCAGCAGCAGGTGATGGCGCTGCCTTTTGATGGCTCCTTTCTTTTTGGCCCTCAGGTGGAGCAAGCCTTAGAGGCCACTCAGAAGACTAGATCGGCCATTAAG
Source organism: Neoceratodus forsteri (assembly GCA_016271365.2). Lineage (NCBI taxonomy): Eukaryota > Metazoa > Chordata > Ceratodontiformes > Ceratodontidae > Neoceratodus > Neoceratodus forsteri. Next base: position 7,989,023 of record JADMNL010000026.1, read on the forward strand.
TTGGCCAGACCTCCGCCTGCCCCCTCTCGGGGGCATGTGAACAGACGTCAGTTTCATAGTCGTCCAGTCCTTTCGAGGCAGAGGCGGGGAAGCTTCCATAAAAGCCAACCTGCCCAACCTCAAAGAAGGACGCAGAAAAGCGCGGGGCCTAAAGCTCCCAGCGTTACCTTATAGTCGTTGGCCCCAAGTTCCATCCACTCCGCCCGAGGTGGAACTTTCTCCTCCGGTGGGAGGTCGTCTGATGTACTTCTACAACCAGTGGAAGTCCATAACTTCGGACAAATGGGTCCTTCGGATAATTCGCGAGGGTTATTCTCTCAATTTCTTGGAAACCCCACGAATTGTCCTCCCAGACGACAACCCAGGTTGTTGGCCTCTCAGTCAGACCTCCTCACCGCGGAGATCCAGGGCCTTCTGAACAACAGGGCAATAGAACTGGTGCCCCCGCATCTGCGAAACACAGGGTTCTACTCCCATTACTTTCTAGTTCCAAAGAAATCTGGGGGGATGCGCCCCATTCCAGACCTCAGAAAGTTAAACAAATTCCTCCCCAGGGAGAAATTCAAGATGATTTCCCTAGGTACCCTGTTACCCTTGCTGCATCAGCACGACTGGCTGGCCTCTCTGGATATGCAGGATGCTTACCAGCATATCCCCGTCCACCCGACCCACCGCTAAGTTCCTCAGGTTTGTAGCTTTGGGTCAGCATTATCAGTTCAGAGTCCTGCCCTTTGGGCTATCCTCGGCGCCTGAGTTTTACAAGTGTTGTGCAGTTCTGGAGCATCTCAGAAAGTCGGACTCCAGTGTTTCCCTACCTGGACGATTGGCTTCTAGCAAGCCCTTCCATCAAGGGACTTTGGAAGCCGTGCAAGCGACTTCTCGTCTTCTCACGTCCATGGGAGTTCTGCTGAATTTGAAAAATCTCAACTGCAACCTCCCAGGGCCCCTTTTCATAGGGACGCTTCTAGACACCTCTTCAGCGAAGGCTTTCCTTCCAGAGGACAGAAGACTCGACATCCTTGAATGGCCCGTTACATCAGGGAGAACCAATCGGTTACAGCTCTCTCGATGCAACGCATGTTGGGTCTCATGGCGTCCTCGGTCTTCACTGTCCCTCTGGCCCGACTGCACATGAGAACCACCCAATGGATGCTCTCCACTCAGTGGTCCCTGACCTCTCACCCCAGTCTTATCCCATCAAGGTGGCAGGCCCTTGAAGGTCTCTCACCTGGTGGTCTCAGAGAGCAATCTCCTGGAAGGATTCCCCTTTGCTCCCCAGATCATCAGATCTCCATCACCACAGATGCATCGCTAATGGGATGGGGAGCTCACTGTCTCTCCCTCCACACTCAAGGTGTATGGACTCAGTTGAAACTCATCTCCACATAAATGTCCTGGAGATGAGGCGGTCCTCTATGCAATCCGAGCTCTGAAGGATGTCCTTTGTCACAAGAACATTCTCCTTCAAGCGGACAACAAAGCAGTGATGTATTACATCAACAAGCAAGGCGGTGCTCATTCTTATCCCTTTGCAGGGAAGCAATGAGGGTGTGGGAGTGGTGCTTGGAGCACAAGTCTCTGATTCAAGCGGTTTATCTGCCAGGTATACAAAACGACCTAGCAGATCACCTCAGCAGAACGGAGGCAGACCCTCACAAGTGGTCTCTCGATCCAGCCATAGCTCGGTCCCTGTTCAAAGAGTGGGGGACTCCAGACCTGGACCTTTTTGCATCCCCACTCAACGCAAAACTGCCTCTCTTCTGCTCCAGAAATCCAGGGCCTGGCATTTTCTGTCAGGATGCGTTCAGGCTGCGGTGGACAAAGCAGCTTTCTTTACGCCTTTCCACGCTTCCTCTAATCAGAGTACTCCTCAAGTTCGAGTCTCAGGGGAAAGATGATTCTCATTGCTCCTTCCTGGCCTCGGCAACTATGGTTCCTCTACTCAACAGTATGTTGGCAGCCTCTCGAGACCACTTCCTTTGCAAATCAGTCTTTTGACTCAGGGTTCGTTGGTCCATCCCAACCTGAAATCACTTCACCTTCATGCTTGGCTCCTGAAGAGATAAAGTGAATCGGTTCAACGTCTCTCGTAGAGTCTCAGACATCCTTCTGGCTGCTCGGAAGCCAGCCACCCAACGTCGCGGCTTCCAAATGGAAGCGTTTTCTCTCTGGTGTGCAAAATCCTCTTGGAATCCCTTTTCCTGTCCTCCTGGCAAGGTTCTGAGTATCTTTTAGACCTGTCAAACTTAGGTCTTCAGTACTCCACAGTTAAAGTTCACCTTAGTGCCATCAGCGTTCCATGAGCGGTTTCTTCCTTAACTCTGGCTCAGTTGCCTATGGTGAAGAGATTTCTTAAGGATTCTCCATACCAGACCCCTGTTAAGCGTCCAGTTGCAGCCTGGGACATTAACCTGGTGCTGGACATGCTCACTGGAAGCCTTCAGACCTTAGCTACCTGTGAGCTAAAATTTCTTACCTGGAAGACTGCCTTCCTGGTGGCCATTACCTCAGCCCGCAGGGTCTCTGAGATACATGCCCTGGTTACGGACCCTCCGTATACTGTATTCCATAAAGACAAGGTAGTTCTCCGTACTCATCCTAAATTTCTTCCCAAGGTTGTGTCAGAATTCCATCTAAACCAACCTCTGGTACTTCCGCTTACTTAGCTAATTTCCAAAATGAAGAGAACGCAAGCTCTTCATTCCTTGGATGTTAAGAGAGCCTTGCGGTTCTATTTAGATAGAACTAAGGATGTTCGCAAGACTCAGCAACTGTTCGTTTCTTTCAGCGACACCGGCTGGGTCAACCTGTCGCTATTAGATGCATCTCTTCATGGTTAGTGGCATGCCTTGTCATTGCTATTCCATGGCTCAAGTTAAATTAGAAGGTAGAGTGTCGCTCACTCTACTAGAGGCGATCTTGACATCCCTAGCGGAAGTGCAATGTTCCATTGCAGATATATGCAACGCCGCCACCTGGAGCTCAGTGCATACCTTCGTTAAGCACTATGCACTGGATGTTCATGCTAGGCGACATTCCGCATCGGCAGAACTGTCCTAATGGGCTTCTATCTTAGATCGTGAGCTCTGGCTCTCCTGCGCCCTTTGGGGATTATCAGCTTGGTACTCTCCACTAGTGTGAATGAGTGGTGGAGACTTATGTCCAGGAAGATAGGAAAATTACGTACTCTACCGTAATTCTTGATCTTCTTGGACGAGTTCCACCACTCATTCACACGCCCACCCTCCATCCCCGAGCTCACCGCTGTATTGGTCTTCTCCCTCAGATCTTTGGGCGTGAGGACTTCTTTGCTGACCCTTCTTACAGGTCATTCGGACTATCTTATGTCCGTTTTTAATCTTGGTTTACTCTTTCGTTAGTTGCTGCACCTCCTTGGTAAAAGGTACTGAGGCGGTTGGAGGTCGTCGCTGAGATGGTCATTACCGCTCAGAGCCGCTGCTCATGGGCCGTGTCTCAGCGCGCCGTCTCTCATCGACCGACTCCAGCAAAGTTTGCTCTCGATGGTCTTAGTGCCTCCGGGCGCTAATCCCACTAGTGTGAATGAGTGGTGGAGACTCGTCCAAGAAGATCAAGAATTACGGTAGGTACGTAATTTTCCTTTCTGGGGTTCGGTGCTGTTCGGGGGTGATGTCAAGGACATCATTACCGACCTGCAGGAGAAAGGGATGGCACTAAAGTCTATGGACTCTATGTGTCATCCCCATCAATCGCAGCGCCGTCCTTTTTCACAGACGGAATTGGCCCAAAGTGAGACCACAGGGAAAGAGGGCCACTAAACGGCGGGCCCCCCCAGCTGCCAAGCCCACCCGCCCAAAAAAGCAGCGGGAGCTTCAGCTGCGACACTGCCCCACACCACCTGACTCATTCCCTCTCTCACAGCTTCCGGGCTTCCCAGAAGAACCAGTAGGAGGGACGTTTTCCCTCCACCTTCCGGGCTGGGAGAGGATAACATCAGATTCATGGGTGCTCCAGCTAGTCGCAGAAGGACACTCAATAGAGTTTCTACAGAAACCACCTCATCACCCTCCCCCAAGATCGTCGTATCCTCGGGAACATCTCCTTCTGGTACAGGAAGAGATTTCAGCACTTTTGCTGAAAGAGGCAATAGAACCTGTCCCCCTGCCTCTGCAGGGAACTTGTTACTATTCCCACTTCTTCCTGGTCCCGAAGAAGACAGGAGATGTAAGACCTATTCTAGATCTCAGTTCCCTGAACATAGTTGTGGAGTACAAGAGGTTCAGGATGCTCTCACTGCAGAGTCTTCTGCTCCTCCTCAGCTCAGGACAGTGGCTGTGCGCTCTGGATATGCAGGATGCTTACCTGCACATTTCTATCCGCCCATCTCACCGCACCAGGGGGACCACTACCAGTTCAAGGCACTTCCATTTGGCCTCTCCTCGGCTCCCCGAGTATTTACCAAATGCCTTGCGGTGGTGGTGGCCTGCCTACATACTGGGGGGTACAGGCTTTCCCGTACTTGGATGATTGGCTCCTGGTGGCCTTGTCCAGGGAGGAACTCCTGCACTGTCACTCCCTCACCCAGCAGGTTTTTGCCTGTCTGGGTATTACCATCGACCATTCCGAGTCTCACTTGATCCCATCCCAGAGGCTCCAGTTTATCGGGGCGATACTGGACATGACCCTGGGCAGGGCCTTCCTGCCACCGGACAGGGTGGCCACTCTCCAGACTCCGGTAAGCCTGCTGTCCGGCCACAGGCGGGTCAGTGTAAGGTCGGTTCTTCGCCTCCTCGGGCTTATGGCGGCTGCTATCCCGACAGTCCCTCGTGCCCGGCTCCACATGAGGGTCTCTCAGTGGGTGCTTCACTCCCAATGGGATCAGTTGGTGGACAACTTGGACCAGTTGGTCCTAGTCTCCTCTGTCATGGTTCGAGACTTGCAGTGGTGGATGGTTCGAGAGAACCTTCTTCAGGGAGTTCCATTTTTCTTTCCTCCCCCCCCCCCCAGACTCTGACCACAGATGCCTCGGGCGAAGGTTGGGGGGCCCATCTCGGTCCTCATCCGACCCAGGACTCTTGGTCCAAGCTCAAACAAACACTTCACATCAATGTGCTCGAGCTTCCGGCGGTACTTTATGCTCTCCAAGCTCTTCATCTGTATCTCCTTCCCAGCCACCTAGCCGTCCAGATGGACAATATGTGTGTGGTGTGGTACATTAACAAACAGGGAGGGACTCGGTCCTACCCTCTTTGCAGGGAAGCAATGAGAGTTTGGGATTGGGCAGCACAATACGACCTTTACCTTACGGCAGTTCATGTTCCGGGGCATCGAGAACATCTTAGCAGACAAACTGAGTCGCTCGTCTGCTCTAGCTCACGAGTGGGAACTGGATCAGGGGGTCCTAGATGATATCTTCCTACGTTGGGGAACACCACAGGTCAACCTGTTTGCTTCCCCTCAAAACGCAAAGCTTCCTGACTTCTCGCTCGTTCAAGAGCGGGGCATTTTCTGGAGAGACAATCTGTCTCTAGATTGGAAGGACAGATTCATCTTTGCCTTTCCCCCAGTTCCTCTGATCCCGCGAGTCTTGCAGAAACTCGGCTCAGAAGGAGCACGAATGATTCAGATCGCTCCTCTCTGACCCAGGCAAGTTTGGTTCTCTCTTCTGCAACAGTATTCAGAGGAACCACCTCTTCCTCTTTCTCTGTCATGAATTTTACTGACCTAGGATCAGGGGACCCTGGTCCATCCAGGTCTCAAGTCCCTTCAGCTACATGCATGGTTCCTGCAGACATAGCTCAAGCCCACTTTGGAGTTTCTCCCCAGGTGGCGGAGATTCTGGTGGAGGCTAGGAAACCCTCCACTAGGTCTACCTATGCCATGAAGTGGAAAAGGTTCACAATCTGGGCCGCTTCGGAAGACTTCGAGCCCTTCTCCTGCTCGGTTGGGCGGCTGCTGGAATACCTGCGCCATCTCTTAGTCACTCGTCTCTGAAAGTTCACATGGCAGCCATTTTGGCCTACCACGTTCCTTTTGCAGACAGGGCGTTTGCTCAACTGGAAGTCTCTTAAGACTTTACTCAGAGGGGTTCTTCACCTGAGACCCCCTATCCGAGTTCCCGCCCCTCCTTGGAATTTGAATTTTGTTCTTGAGAAACTTACTTTGCTTCCTTTTAACATAGAATTTGATGGCAGATAAGGACCGCTTGGCCCACCCAGTCTGTCCATTTCCCTACCTAATGGATAAGCTTCAGATCCTAGTTAACCAGCAGCCTACTTCTTTCTACCCCCACCCCCTAGAATTGCCTTATGGCTGTCCCATCATGCTTGAATTCAGTCACTGTTTTTGACTCCACAACCTCCTCCGGAAGGCCGTTCCATGCATCCACAACCCTCTCTGTGAAAAAATACTTCTTACATTACCTCTGAGCTGTCCCCTCTATCTTCAAATTGTGCCCCTTTGTTCTTGCACACCTCTTTTTTTGAAAGATGCTACCCTCTTGGACTTTGTTGATTCCCTTGAGGTACTTGAAAGTTTCTATCATGTCCCCCCTCTCCCTCCTTTCCTTGAGGCTATATATATTAAGCTCCTTTAGTCTCTCTTCATATGTCTTCCGGTGCAGACCCTGCACCATTTTAGTTGCCCTCCTCTGGACAGCTTCCATCTTGTCTAAGTCCTTGTGGAGATTGGGTCTCCAGAACTGTACACAGTACTCCAGATGGGGTCTCACCAGCTGTCTGTACAGAGGGATAACAACTTCCTGTTTCTACTGGTGATGCCTCTCCCTATGCATCCCAGTATCCTCCCAGCCCTCCTTACTGCCCTCTCACATTGCTTGCCCACCTTTAAGTCATCTGATATGACTACCCCCAGGTCCCTTTCCGTTTTTGTTGTTGTTAGTATCTCACCCCCCATTGTGTACTCTTCCCCTGGGTTTTTGTTTCCCAGGTGCATTAACTTGCACTTCTTAGCATTAAATCTAAGCTGCCATACATTTGACCATTCCTCTAACCTTGCCAAGTCCCTTCTCATCCTTTGCACCCCACCTTGTGCATCAACTCTGTTGCAGATCTTTGTGTCATCTGCAACATTTGAACTGACAGCTTCCGCAGACTTGAGGTTCCTTTCATGGAAGACGCTCTTCCTAGTGGCCATTACCTCTGCTCGGAGGATCTCCGAGCTCCAGGCGCTGATGTGTAAAATTCCACACTTGATTTTTCATAAGGAACGTGTTGCTCTGTGCACCAATCCTAAGCTTCTCCCCAAGGTGGTAGCGGAATCTACATTGAACCAGCCCATAGAGTTACCAGCTTTCTTTACACAGTACTCCAATCAAGGGGAGTATCTACGTCACACTATGGATGTCCACCAGATTCTGAGATACTACACTAACAGAACAAAGGATCTCAGAAAAACTGATCAACTGTTTGTCTCTTTTGCATCCAAAAGAGAAGGCAATGCTGTTTCTAAGCAATGTCTGTCTATATGGTTGGCTCATTGCATCACTTTCTGTTACGACAAGTACAACAAGACCCTCCCGGGTCAAGTAAGAGGACACTCCACCAGTGGAGTCGCTGTCTCGGCGGCATGCTTCAAGAACGTGTCAGCGGCAGACATCTGCGCTGCCGCCACTTGGACTTCTGTCCACACATTTACGAAACACTACAGTTTGGATATTGCCTCTCGCTGTAGAGCAGGCTTCGGACTCGCTGTTCTGCAAGGCCTCCTTTCTTAAGGCCTTCACAGCTAGAGGATCTGCTTTGAGTAGCTTTCCTCCTCCCGTGTGCTTCTTCTTGTTCCAGACTGCTTGGGACTCAGCTCTATTTGTAATTACTTACTGCAAGAGCCCTCTCGAAGTAAGATAGTACAGTTACGTAAGAACTTACCGTAACAGTAGATCTTCGAGAGAGGCTCTTGCAGTAGGTAATACCGTCCTGCCCTCCTTCCCCCTAAGCTTTTTCAGCTTCTTTTCCAGTGAGGGAAATATCCGCTTCTCTCTCGTCCGGCCTCTTTTGTCCTGTGGCGGGAAAGAACTAGAAGACGGGTGTGAGGGACTGCCCCTTTATAACGACGTCTCCTGACACCAGTCACCTGACATGGGGGCGGTCCCTCGCCAGAGACTGCTAGCTAGAAATTTTTCTGTGGGGTCCTGCCGCCTGCTGACGTCAGTCCTATTTGTAATTACCTACTGTAAGAGCCTCTCTTGAAGATCTACTATTACAGTAAGTTCTTACGTAACTGTACTTTTTTAGAACCCATCCTAAGTTTCTCCCTAAGGTTGTTTCAGAATTCCATCTAAACCAACCTTTGGTCCTTCCATCCTACTTTGCGAACTTCCAAAATGAAGGAGAGTGTTCTCTTCATTCCTTGGATGTCAAAAGAGCTTTGCGTTTCTATCTAGATAGAACAAAAGACTTTCGAAAAGTTCAACAACTGTTTGTTTCCTTCAGCAAGACCCGTCTGGGTCAACCAGTCGCTATCAGAAGTATTTCAGCATGGCTGGTGGCATGCCTTCGCCACTGTTATTCCATGGCGCAGGTTAAGCTGGAGGGCAGAGTGTACACTCACTCTACTAGAGCGGTCGCGGCATCCCTAGCGGAAATCCGCAACGTGCCCATTGCAGATATTTGCAATGCGGCCATTCTGAGCTCAGTGCATATTGCCAAACACTATGCCCTGGATGTCCATGCCAGACGACATTTTTCTTTTGGCAGAGCCATCCTTAGTGGACTCCTGTCCTAAAACTGTGAGCTCTTGGTCTCTCCTGCCACCCTCTTGGGGGATTATTAGCTCGGTACCCTCCCATTAGTGTGAATGAGTGGTGGAGACTTTATGTCCAGGAAGATATGGAAATTACATACCTACCGTAATTCTTGATCTTCTTGAATGAGTCTCCACCATTCATTCACACCCCCACCCACCATCCCCCGAGCTCACCTCTGTTGTTGGTCTTCACTCCCTCAATCTTTAGGCTGTGAAGACTTCTTTGTTGACCCTTCTTATATGGGTCATCCGGACTATCTTGTGTCCAGTTTTTTGGTTAGGCTATCCTTCTAGGTTAGTTACGCTGCACCTCCTCGGAAAAAAAAGGTACTGAGGCGGTTGGAGGGTCGACGCCGAGAAAGTCATTACTGCATGAGCTGGGGCTTGCATTGCCACTCCTCGTGGCTCCATCTCTGGTGCTGACTCTCTAGCAAAAAGTTTGCTCCCGCTGGGTCCTAGTGCCTCTGGCGCAGATCCCCATTAGTGTGAATGAGTGGTGGAGACTCGTCCAAGAAGATCAAGAATTATGGTAGGTACGTAATTTCCATTTTTGTGTTACGTGGGGCACTAAAAGGTTCAGCTCTGGACAACCCCATCTTGCAAAGAGGTAATTTACCATGGAGGACAGCAGTTCCCATTCAGGAACCATCTGCTGGGACCTGTTTAGCCTGTTTGCCAACACATTTTGGAGACCTGGGAGGAACACAGCTAATAGCTGAAAGCCACAAGACAGAGCCCAGTACCATAGCCTCATTACTTCCCTGCATAGGGGATAAGAGTGAGGTCCCCCTTCTTCATGTAATGCATCACTTTGACATTGTCTATTTGGATTCGCAGAGGACAGGTCAGAGATGATTCTGAAAGGCCTGAAGGCTGTATAGGACAACCCTAATTTTATGACATTTATATGCAGCTCAGTCTCCACTTCAGTCCACGACCCCTGTGTCTGGAAAGGGCTGAGATGCGCACTCCAGCCAGAGTCCGAGATATCCATGGGCAGGATCTCTACAGGAGCTGCTACAAGGAATGGAACTCTCTTCAGTAGGCTTTTATGATCCTTCTGCCACAACAACTCTTTGTGAAGAGGAGACGTGACGAAAACCGTATGGTTCCGTTCATCCATCAGCTGATCTCACTGGACCCTGAGTGTCCACTGAGGTATCCTCACATGAAGACTTGCCAGTGGCTCAGTCACTATGGCTGCAGCTATGAGCAGGGCCCCTACTTTTCTGAGGCACGTGGGACCAAGTTCTGCGGCAAGACTACCATTTGCCGCAGAACTTCTGCGGCGGTGGTTTGTAATTTCTGCAGAAGTTCTGTGGCACTAACAAACTATCACATCACAGTGTCAGCTTGTCATCCTGACTTCACTTTCATGGCAGTGGTTATAGCAACCAGGATGGTGGAAAGCACAGTAACACTAATTCAAAAAATAACAGAATTATAAAAATAATTTTATGCCTAAAAAGGCAAAACAAATGTCTCTCCCTTAAGGTCCTAGCCTGTTAAATGACATATGCAGAGGGGATCTTATGTGATAAATAAGGTATTTCTATATGCATGCTATCTATCCCACTAATGAGGTTTCCACTGTCTATCACTTATGTATTTGTATGTGCTTTCTACACCACTCGTGAGGTTCCCGCTGTGTATCACTTATTTATTTATATGCAATCTGTAACATACATACAAATGTGTGTGTGTGGTGAGAGAGACAGAGATACTGTGTGTGTGTGTGTGTGTGTGTGTGTGTGTGTGTGTGTGTGTGTGTGTATATATATATTTATATATATGTATATATAAAATGTATTTTAATTTCCATGAACTTGCATCCTCATTCATACAGGTCCTATTAGAAATGGAATAGAGGAGTTATTGCAAAACTAATTTTTCATGTCAACCAGCTTTCCCTGACACACTGCGTAAGACCTTCAGGCCATGAGATGCATGTGAACCAATGGTGAGATAGAGCTCTCCAGACCAGCACAATGTGTCCACCATGTGACAGACAACTGCACCATACCTTCCCAGGCTCCGAGCAATGATGTGTTCCACCAATCCTTGTGCTGCCCAGCCAGCTCCCAGAGCTAATCTCTGAACTTGAGTTGCCGGCATGGAAACACAGCATGCTACCCTCTGGCCCAACAGCTGTCCCTGCACACAACATTTCTCCATAACTTTTAGGTGAGTCTATCAACCAATGACAATATGTAATCAATAACCGTAGCAAAAATGCGTACAGTGCAATTATTTAACAGGTCTACACATTATTATATTCCACTTTTCTGGGCATAATTACTTTATTTTTCTTAAAAATGACAGTTACATTTATTTTACCAGTTATTCATTTCAGATGGCATCTCTATACTTTAAAGGCACAAATAGGTTCGTACAAAATGAGGTATGGACTTAACAGGTCTGTGCTATTGACAAAGTTTTGTTTAAGTTGGCCCTAGTGCAATAATGTAAGACTGAAAATTGTATTAGGCTGTAGTTCAGGTTGAGCAAATATCACCATGCCTGATGTGCTGTGTCACTGTCTCTAGCAGTGGGAGCTGTGGTAGATAAGTGACTGTACATTTTTGTTGCAGATTGCAGCCATTTCATTAGCTAATGTATGATGTTATAGCAATGATAACATCATATTCTGAGCATAGAGGGCGTTTAGGATATAAAAAGAGGGGAAGGGAACCAGATTCTATGGAAAAACAGAAATATTAATAAAAAATCAACAAGAAGAGTGAATTCTGCGGCACCGAAGAAGTTCTGCAGTAGATTGCAAGTTCTGCGCAAAATTCTGCGGCCGCAGAATTCTAGGGGCCTTGGCTATGAGGTCCAGGAGACATAACAGTGTTCACGCAGAGACTTAGTAGTTCCTGTACCCTGTCCTGTGGCGGGAAAGCGCATCCCTTCTTTGTGTCCAGCACTCTCCCTGTGTATTGCAATCTTTAACATGGAGTCAACACAGACTTTGGCACATTCTCTGTGACACCCCCTCCTCAAGTTGTCGAACAATTGACATGTCCTAGATGGGGTATATAGTAGAGCTTCCCTGGAGCTGGCCTTTTAGAACAAGGCATCCAGATGGGGGAAAACATACGGACCTTCCCTGCGAAGGGCTGCTGCAACTACTGCCATGCATGTGGAAAGGACCTGTTGTGCGGAGGATAAGCAAAAGGGCAATACCTTGAACTGATAATGCTTGCCCTCCAGCAGAAAGCGGAGATATTGTTTGTGTTATTTACTGATCTTTATATGAAGGTATGCATCCTTCATGATCAGGGAACAGAGCTAGACCCCTATTGCAGTAGGGGAATCTTAGCTTGCAGGGATACTATTCAAAACCTTTTGTATTCGATGTACAGATTGAGATCTTTGAGCTTTAACACAGGATGCAGATCCCCTGTCCATTGCGGCACTAGGAGTATCTAGAATAGAACGCTTTGTTTCTGTCCTGAGTAGGGTCAGGTTCTGTGGCACGTTTTTGGAATATGGTGGGAATTTCTTTCTTCAGAAGGGACAAATGACCTGGATGATAAAAAGAAGGAGGTGGAGGATGATCTAGAGGGATTTGTATCCACTCCAGAGCATGCTCCCTTGCAATTATCTCCAGAACTGACTTGTCTGTAGTGATCACCCACCATTGTTTCAGATACAGGGAGCTCCGGCTCCCCCTTTCCCCCCAACACACACACCCTGGAGGTAACAGCTGAGGAGGGGTGATAGATGGAAGAGAGTCAGGGGGTGCCAGGGCCACCTGAACTGAGTCCTTTGAGTGCTTTTGCATAAGCACCAGGGGTAGGGGACCTAGAAGGGGGCCACTTCCTCTACAACAGCCTTGGTGATGGTAGGTGTCACCAACCCGCTCAACAGGGCATGCCCTCTATGCGGCCTATCCTGTAGGTAGGGAAATGGGCAGACTAGGTGGGCCAAGCGGTCCTTATCTGCTGTCAACGTCTATGTTTCTATGTTTCCCACAGTGCCAACCTCCGAGTGCAGTATTGTGAACAGGTAACAGAACAGGGTAACCCTCCTGTCTGCTTGTGGGTCCGAATCACCTTTTGTCTCAAGTTCTGGGGGGATTCAAACTGTGAACCTTATGCTAGCATACCCAAATGTACAGGCTCAAATAATCTGCTCTTCGGGGGGATGCCAGATATCTTTCGCCTAAGGGCACCTAACCAGGTATCCAAAATGGACCCTTAAAACTCTATAAAAGACCTTAGGTATATTCTTACCTTTTCCCAGTTTGGTAACACCATTAAGCTTATGAACAGCTGTCAAGTCTTAACCCGCCATACATCACATGCAAAAAGGAACTTCAAAGACACACCGAGGCAGTCTTTTTAAACACAGATTTACTTAAAAAATGGATAAATATATGTAAAATGTAAACACAGAGCAGTATATCACAAAGCATACAATCACTTAAAAGAAAACAAAGAAAATTACATACAAATTCCTACCAACATACAGTTAGACTTTTTCTATCTAATGTATACCTCTACACAGTGCTTACAGTTAGATGTTGTTTCTTAAGAGTCCAAAAAAAGAAGTGTGTCTTCAAACACAGTGTACAGTTTAAAAGTCGGGGTTTCCACACCCCTTCTATGATGTCATCTAGCTCCTCCTTGTTAAATATAAAAAATATACAAACAGGATGTCCTATCAGGAGGTATATTAAATAAGGTAACATTAGCAAAAACTCATTTCCCAATATGACTTCTTAATTAACATTCCCTCTTTGATCTCGAGCAGTTCCTCCTCCCATGGCACATCTAAGCATTTTTATGACTTTTCACACCATGGTATAAAAATGTTTTTTTTCCTCTAAAAAGTCATAAAAGTTTACGACCCCTATATCCTGGTAGCTGGTCATCTCCAATTAAGTCAGATAAACAGGAGACCCTTAGTTAAGGCTCTCTAGTCTTTTTAATTACCTCCTGGTTTCAGGTTGATATATCCTGTTATTTCCTCTAAAACCTGACCCATGGTACAGCTGCCTTATGGAGACAATCACACACTACATTTTTATATTACAAATATGAAAGAACAAGCATAACCACCTGGCCAAGCGTCACAGTAGGCACCTCTACCTCAGGCAGCAGGAGGACGAAAGGAGCTCTGACCATGACCACTAACAGGAGAGGGATACATAGACTTCACAAACCTTGGTTATTTTATTTTTTTTATAGTTTATCCGTTTTTGCTCCTTCTCCTTGGTACAGGCTGTCTTTTCTTACTGCCCCCATCACCTGGCATTTTAGGGACTTGCCTCAATCTCCAGTGCTTTCCCCATGGCTTACCCTACCCCCCCCCCGGTCAGTGATGAAACTCATCTGATTCTGGGAAAGGGCCCTGAAGCCCAGTGTGGAGCCTGTGAGGGATCAGTGTCATCCTGTGCTGCACCCGCCCATTTTACTCTACTTTTTCTTCTCTGGAGGAACGGACATGCAATGCCATCCAGACGTACCAATGCATGATCCATGTGTGGGACATCACTGACTGTCGTTCCTCTATTCTCCAAGTTGTGGTCCCTCACTGCCTGCCCCCTGGCCTTTGCTAGAGACCAGACATGTGCCGGGATTTGCATCCATCCCTCCCTGGAGGAAGAGAGCAGTCCGCCGGACACTCAATCCTCCTCTCCCCCTGGCCAACCCCCAGTGACCCGAGTCTGTTCCCGAACCCAGGTGACTGGTGTGGTGGCAGGTGAGGCACAGTGCCTTAGCCCTTCACGCCACCGGGCTGGCTCATTAGAGTCATTTTTGAAGTCTGAAGGCCACATATAGCCTCTTCAACATCATAGCCAAACAATGTTGACCTTTTAAAGGGAGCATTCAAAACGACCTACTGCACATCACAGGCAAAGCCAGCAGCTGTGAGCCAAGAATATCTCCTCATGGAAATGCCAGAAGCTGCAGCTCTGGCAGAGCCATCAGAAACATCAGAAGCTGAGCGCAGCAAATGTTTGCCAGCCTCAGCACCAGTAGAAAATGTTTTAAGCAAATCAGTCTTGGCAGAGTCATCAGGCAAAGCTTAGGCTGCAGTATGAGCAGCTTTCCACAGGCTGTTCTGATACTTGATCATATGGGCATGGTAGTTTGCAAGTCTAAGGCCCAGTGTTGCAGAGGCATAAGTATGCTTGCCCATCACATCTAGCCTCCTAGTCTCATATATCTAGGGGCCCTTGCCCTATCATGAGCAGCCATGATGACCACAGAGTCAGTAGTTTCTGGCTGGTTAGCATAATAAGGCTTTGGAGATGGTGCAGGATACTGCTTTTCAGCCTTTCTAGGGACTGCAGGCAGGGAGTTTGGTTTGTATCATGCAGCAAAAATAGCATCCTCTAATGCAGCATAGAGAGGTGGAATGATAACAGAGGGGGAGCAGGGCACTTTCAAAGATTCCAGCAGACTCTTTTAGTGGAATCTTTCTCTTCCACAGCAAAGCCCATGGCAGACTGTGTTTGTTGCCTCATGGCTTGGAAAGATGGGCCCTCAGGAGAAGAGCTTGTGGTATAAACCACCAAGTCCGCACTACAGGACAAGAGGGTAGAACTAGAGCAAGGGGGCTCCACAAATTGTTCTCCCTCATATTCCTCCCTTCATAGTATCGTAGTAGTCACAAAGCATATATAGACTTTCGTCCTTGTCTGCTTGCCAAAAAGTGTATTAGAAACAAGGGGACTGATTAACAAGCTGTAGACTTGGTTCTACTGAAATTAGCTAGTCTTATTTTGAAAGTATCTATAGTTGGACTATTGACTACCTCATGAGGGAGAGAATTCCACCCTGATACCACCCTCTGATTGAACCAATGTTTTCTTTTTTGTGATTTTCACTTATGTTGCTTAATTTGTTTACAATGAGCTCTAGTATTGTAATTTCTGACACATAATTCAAGTCCTAAATCTTCTCTGAGGATATTATCTTGGAATGATCTATAGACTAAAATCATATCACTCCTCCATCTTCTATAAGCCAAAGAATATAGATCCAAATTGTCCAACCTCTCCTCATATGACATATTTTTAAGTCCCATTATTGATCGGGTGGCTCTTCTCTGGACTCTCTCCACTCTCTCTATCTCACTTTTAGTGTAAGGGGACCAGACCTGGGAACAGTATTCCAAGTGGGTTCTCACCAATGATTCGTACAATGGGATCAAGACCTCCCTACTTCTGCTTGATGTATGTCTCAATATGCAGTTTAGAGCCCTGTTAGCATTTTTTTATAGTTTGATCACAGTGGGCAGTAAAAGAAAGGTCATTTTGTATGACATCCAAATCCTTCTCCTGTGTCACTTGCTTTAATTGTTTATTATTAATAGTGTAACTTAGTTCCTCATTCTTATTGCCCATATGTAGGACAATACATTTATCTTCATTTAATTTAAGTTTATGATCTACTGTCCATTTCTCAATGTATTTAAGAACTTCTTGAAGTCCAGTGTAGTCTGCAGATGAATCTATTACTGCTCCCACTCTACAGTCATCAGCAAACTTGGTTATCCATACGTTTCCCATATTATCTTGTAACAATGGCATACAGTATATACATTGAACAGGCAGGGGCCCAACACTGAACCCTGGGGGACACCGCTCGACACTGAAAGCCAATCAGATAACACCCCATTTATTACCACTCTCTGTCTCCTCTTCTCCAACCATTCCGTTAACCAATTTACAAGAATCCTATTTATATTTAGTAATAGAAGGGATTTAATTAACTCCTCATGTGGTAATTTGTCAAAAGCTTTTGAATAATCTAATTGAATTACATCCACTGACCTACCATGATCCAAAAAACTGCTAACTTTTTCATAAAAACTCAATAGATTGGTCTGACATGATCGTGATTTTGTGAACCCATGTTGGCTGCGATCAAAAAGGTAGTTTTCAGTTAGGTGGTCCTGAATATGATCTTTTATTATGCTTTCCAAAAATTTCCCCAATGTAGATGTTAAACTAACTGGTCTATAATTAGCAGGGGAATCTTTCTTTCCCTTTTTAAAGATGAGAACCATATGTGCTTCTCTCCATTTACTAACAACTTCCCCTGTGTCTAATGACTCTTGGAAAATAAAGGTTAATGGATGGGCTATCTCCTCTGCTATTTCAGAAATCAGTCTAGGATGAATATTGTCCGGTCCAGGGGATTTATTAATCTTAATTCTCCTTAATCTATCCAAAACATCTTTTATGTTAATTTTAATTTGTTTTTATTTGTTGTGTTGTATTTTATATTGGTTGTTCTTGTATTTTTAGGGTTAAATACAGTAGCAAAATATTGATTTTGTACCTCAACCATTTCCTCATAATTCAGCCTGTTGCCTCTGTCGTCCTTGAAAGGGCCTGTTATTTGTTTGTTCCCTTTTTAATTATTTATGTATGCATAAAAGGCTTTGTAGTTGTTTTTACTTCTAGTCACGATAGCAGAAATGATCCAAAATAAAAAGGAGCAAGAGAGAGGCGCGAGAACACTACAGGGAAGCCAGAGGTGGGAGAAAGCTGACAGCCACAGAAGACAGGGAAGCAGTGAGTGGGACTGGAAAAGAGCAGGACAGGGCACACCTGGGAACATAGGGCAACAGAACAGGAGTGGGGAGCCTGTGCCACAGTGGACTGAGGGCAGTGGCAGTGGGCAGGACAGCCAAATCTTGGAGGTGTTCCTGGTGCAGGGGGAGTAGCACAAAGGACAGCCGGGGGCAGGGAATACAGCTTCGGGGGGACACAAGCCAGGGACATGGCCAGTGCCACCATTCAGATGGAGGCAGTAATGAGGGGTGCGAGAAGGCAGGCAGCAGTGGGGCGCGGCCATGGAAGGGCCCGTCGGCGGTATGCCCCCAACAGGCGGTACAGAGCCCGCACCAGCTTCGAGCACTACAGTGACCCCGAAATAGTGGGCCAGTACCGCCTGAACCGGGTGATCCTGAGGCGGCTCTGTGAGCTGTGCAGTGATGAGATGCAGGCATCCACATGATGGAGCAATGCTCTGTCAGCGGAGACAAAGATGACAGCTGTCTTGTGCCTGCTCGCCACGGGCACCTTTCAGAGACCAACAGGGGACACAACAGGCATAACCCAGTTGGCCGCGTCACGCCTACTCACACAGTTCCTCAGCGCACTGCAGCCACATGCTGCGGAGTACATCTGTTTCCCCAGCACACAGGTGGAGCGCACGGCACACATACAAGAGTTCCACAGGGTAGCACGTATGCCTGGCATGCTCGGGGCCATTGACTGCACCCATGTGGCCATCCGCATGCCACCTGGCCCAGAAGGTGCTGCATACATTAATCAGAAGGGCTATGCCAGCATCAACTGCCAGGTGGTGTGCGATGCTAGGGGGCGCATAACCAGTGTTTGTGTCACGCACCCTGGGGGAGCACATGATGCCTTCATCTGGCACCAGTCTGCACTGTGCCACAGGTTCGAGAGTGGGGACATCCCCACTGGCCACTTAGTGGACGAGTATGCAAATCACGCAGAAAGACATGGATCTTGGGAGGGGCATAGTCACAGGTGACATGGGTACTGGCCTAGATGGCCCATGGCAGGGTGATGCTGATCACCAAACTAATGTCCACCCTCTACACACAGGTGACAGTGGATATCCACTCCGTCCCTGGCTGCTCACACCATACCGGCGGCCCGTGACCCCATCGCAGCAACGGTACAATGAGGCACATGCCACCACATGCAGTGTCATAGAGCGGGTGTTCGGGATGTTGAAGGCACGTTTCCATTGCCTGGACACATCTGGCGGTGCCCTACAGTACAGCCCCTTAAAGGCCTGCGGGCTATTCCTGGCCTGTTGCATCCTGCACAACATGGCCAACGACTGTGGGATAGCTGTAGAGGTCGAAGAGGAGGACAGCGATGGGGACGATGAGGACGCCGTGCAGATGGTGATGGGCAGCCCCTGGTCGGAGGGATCTCTCGACTGATCTGATGCTCGCAGCTGCACTGGGACACCATCACAGAGGAGCATCAACCAACCAGGTAAGTCATGGGGCCATGTGCAACCACCAATGGCTAGTGCACAACCCACAAACACGCATGGACAAACCCCAGGGGCGCATGTCGTAAAGGGAATTGGCTGAGCATGGAACCACACACGCCGTCAGGGATGGGCAAGGCCTAACACGGCACGTGGTCTCGCGCGCACACACACATACCCCCCCCACAAGACATGCACAAAGGGTAGGAGGCACGCCAACCCCAACCGCCACCCCTAGCCACACACACATCTACAGACCACCACACCCAGTGCCTGTCATTGTGCGTGTCTCAGACGCTGGGCACCATTGCACAGTGGCGGACAGCGCAACACAGGCATCATCATGCACATGCCACAGCGGCCAGCAGCTGGGAGGGTGTGCACATGGAACGTGTGTGTGTGTGCAGGGCCGGGTACCCCACCCGTGCATTGCATGTTGAACAACATACTGCACAGGGCAGCGTCAGACAGTAGCCATGGTGGGAGACAGGTCAGTCATGTGGCACAGTGCCACGGATGCATGGGCGGCCCCACCGAGACCCGCCAGCAGTGACAGGCTGACCATTGGCCTCATGGGGTGGCACCGACTGTCCCCCAGGAGTGCCACTGCGGGAACGTGACCATTCTCGAGCAGGGGTCTGCAGCTCACCGAACATGCCTGCGCCAGGCATGCTCGGGATACCCACAGCTGAACCCGTAGTCGACAATGAGGATGTCACACGACGCCGGGAACGGGGGGTGGACACGACACTGTGCGGTGTCTGCGGCGCATAGGCAAATAACTGTGTGCCCATTGTGGCCATGACAGCTGCGAATGCCTTTGTCTGCCTGTCAGTGGCAGTGGTCACATCCTCTCGCAGCCGGTCCATCCCTGCCAGGAGCAGACCGGTGTCTCTGCTGCGCCGCTCTTCTGCTTGGCACAGGACCGCACTCAGTGCATCCACCGCCGTCACAAGCCACAACTGCTGATCCACTGATTCATGGAGTATGCGGGTGTGCTCATCTAAGAGGTCATCCGCCTGATCGGCATGCTGTCCCTCACGGTGTTCGCGGCTGTGCTGGGCAGCACCCCGTGAGGTTGGGCGCTGCACACCAGTGCCATGCCTGGGCATGTCCACAGGCGGTGCACTGACGCTGCCCCCGACACTGTCCCCCCATCGCCATTAGCCGACTGCTGACACTGCCCCTCCGGCTGCCGCTCTCCAGGGCTCAATGGTGCCGCCGCAGTGGCTGCAACAGTCCCACTGTCCTGGACGCACACCAGTGTTGCCCCACTGGTGCAGACAGGCACAGGCTGGGACTGTGATGTCACGCAGGCCTCCACAGTGGCACCACCCATGGCTATGTCCGTGCTGTAACCTGCTGTGCGGCCATCCTGCGGCCCACACGTATCACTGTCCATGATGTGAGCTCCATCATCATCAGTGACGGATCCGGCACCAGTCCGAGTCTCAGCATGCTGGCATCCATGGACGCTGTCATGCTGGGACACGGGCAGGGCCTCCTCCGCACCTGCTCCACCAGCATCAGTCCGGACAGCCAGGCAGGCCCACTGTCATCCTGACCCTCGGACACCTGTGGAGGTGGATGGGCCCTCCTCTGTGTCCAGGGTATCGCCCTCAGTGGACGAGCCCACCACCGCTGACCCATGTAGACGCTCAGGAGCTGTAAGGGAGCACAGTAGCATTAATGTATCTGCCCTACCCTGTGGCATTCCACCCCCCACAGTGACAGATCAGGACCTACCATGCAGTGATGGGCTACCACCCATCTGGAAGCCACCACCTGGAACACCCTCGATGGCACAACGCCGCATGCTGCAAGCAACCCACTCTTCCTATGGCGTCAGGCATTGCACGGCTGGCTGTCCCCCACCATTCGCAGCCTGTGCTGCCCTGATGACAGCCACCTTATCTTTAATCCTCCTCCTGTCTGTGCCCAACTACTTCTTGCACTCCTGCATGGACCGCTGGTGGCTGCCTTGCTGGTTGACGGCATGCGCCACCTCACCCCATGCCGCAGCACGGGCCTGTGGTGTTCCCTGCTGTCCGCTGAGTAGCAGTTCCTGGTCAAGGTAGGTCTCAAACAGGGCATCTGATTCTGCCTTGGTAAAGTTGGGCCTCCTCCATCTCCCACGTCTCTTTTCCTCCTCCTCCACCTCACGTTCAGTCAACATTGATCCTGTGGGAATGACAAGTGTTACCTCTGACTGTGCAGTCCCGTGCATCTCCCACACACCACAGTCCACACTCCCAAACAGCATGGAACTCACCACAATAAACTGCAATACCAGACTGTGGTCTCTTCAGCCCCATGTCACATTTATATAGCATAACGCATGCAAATGAGGCGAGGCTCAATTTTAAGTGGATCCTAATGCAGTAGCTGCACCATCGAATTGCTGATGAGCTGATTTGCATATGTCGGCTGAATATCGCGCTGTTGCGCCTTGCGCAATTGTGTTGAAAGGGCACAGCTCTGTGACGTGCACAGTAAACACCGAATGGCGCATGCCTAGGGTGCTGACACTGATGCCTACTGCGCTGCTGACATGCTGTGCGCGGGAGGCAGTGCAGGGCACAGCCACCAATGTGCCAGTGGCGCTAGTGTGCTGTTCACATGTATGGCGCTCTTGCACTGGGGCGCCGTAGGCACCGTGGAGCCACAGCACGGTAGGCCACTACAGGGCGTCTCACACAGGCACCCAACTGTGCTGCATGCAGGGAGTACCGATCGCGCTGTGGTGGTCTGTGCACGAGAGACCCTTGACCCTGTGCCCCACCTTTGCCCCCTAGGTGCCATGCGTCCGCATGGGTGCACCCCTATCGCACTGTACGGTGACAGCACGATGGGGAATGGCAGCTCTGTACCGCGCAGCATCTGCACGTGGCGGATGTGCGCTACCGAGCGCCATTTTGACTCTGACCAGATTCAGCGATGGCAAGATGGAGGACTGCTGTTTGGAGCCAGGTGGAGCTTGCCAATTTGGTGGCCATAGTGGAGCCCCATGTTGGGGCCTTGTTTGGCAGTGCACCCCTGGACTGGGCCAGGAGTGCCGTATGGGAGGAGGTGGTGGTGGTGGCGCTGGAGGAGGCCACAGAACTCGCCCGTACCACGGAGCAGTGTCAACACCGATATGGGGACCTCCAGCAGAGGGACCTGAACAGGCTTGCCCGCATGCGGGCACGCGCCAGACAAGGCGCAGTGCCACGACCAGGTAGGTGCACCATCCATACATTGGTTGTGTCCGTACGGGTATCGCGGTGGGCATGTGTCCACCACACAGGGGGTGGGCCGTCCAGTGTGGGTGGTGGTGGTGTTGGGTGGGGTTGCAGCATGGCTGGGCTGTGCGGGATCGCACACACCCCGGGGGTGGGGGACCTTTGCTACTGGATTGTACTGATATTCCCCTCTCCATGTTTGCACCCTAGGCCCTAAAGAGTGGCACCGAGTCTGCGAAGACCACCACCAAGGCGTGGGTAGGGGAGCTGGGCAACAGCCACGGGCCGCCAGTCCCAACGTAGAACAGCGCCCGGATCAGGCCAATGAGGGTGAGTGCCTTTCTTCCAGGATATTCTGTGCATGCTGTGTTGCGGGGCATGGCCACCAACCATTGACACTACTGCCGTGCACGCCACACGGTACAGTCAGCACTGTCCAGTGACACTGCATGTGTGGGTGTGCATCGCTGGTAGTCCATGTGTGCACCGGGTACATGGCCGTGCCACTGCCTTCGCACTGCATAGCCATGTCACTGTACAGCCACGGTGGTGCTGTTTGGGACTTGGGCAGTGGGTGTGTGCAGCAGTCCGCATGGCTGTGTGCACCTGGGTGGGCAGGTCATGTGGACATGATCACTGGGTGGTCGCACCAGCACAGGGCGTGTCCCACGGCTGTATGCCATGCACAATAGGTGGGCTGCAGGGGGATGGGCATTCACACCTATTGACTCTGCTCCCTTGTCCTAGGTGGACGGAGGATGCTGCAGATGGAGAGAGCCGTGCAGAAGCTGCTACAGGTTGCACGGGCATCTTTGGAGATCCTGCAACGGTTGGACCAGCACGGTGTCTGGAGGCGTCATGGCAGGAGGTGCCACAGGAGTGGGGCGCCCGCTAAGACATCCATGCCCCAAGTTCAGCCTTACCCCTGGACCCACCCTCGCACCTCTCCTTCCCTCTCCTATTTGTTCACCCCTGCCCCTTACCCACCCCCACCTGGTTTGTGGCCCTCACCCCCAACTGATGTGTATATATTTGTATATAGTTGTTGTATTCTATTTTATAATATACATTTTTTTGTTATGCCTACTGTGGTGGTCTCTGATTTGCAGCGGGCTACAGGTGCTCAGCTGCAGTGGTGTGCATGGCGTCAGGGGTGGTGCAGTCATGGGCATGTGTATCCGTAGGGGAAGCGACTATGGTGTGGGCGTAGCTACCAGTCACTGTCTGTGGTTTGTGTGTTGTTCCCTGTGCACTGGATGACTGTGTGCAGTGGTCCATGGTGCATGCACTGTGTCCATGGCGCCCCGTCATACCATCCATGGCCTGTGCAGCTGACACCCTTGCATGTCTGTTATCTGCACGGTCCGCTGGCATGTCAGTGGTGACTGTCCATGCTGGACGACCACTGTACCCAGCACAATGCCGGGTTGCCTCCTGTTACCGGTGTGGTGCACGTCTGCCTTGGGTGGCACTGTGGCCTCCGCTGTTGTCCCACCTCCATGCTGTCGCTTGTGTCTGTTGTAGGGGATGTGCTCCACTGTCTGTCACTTGTGCTCCGGGCGCATGCTGGTGGCGTACAGCTTCATGGTGCCTGCGCAGGGTGGGTGGCACACCTGTGCCATGGAGGGGTGCTGGCCGTGTGTACACGGTTTTCGTGGCCACATGCCAGTGGCTTGGTTGACCCGCTACTGTGTCCCTGTGTTGGTCTGCCCTTGGGTATGGGTGGATGTTTGTCCATGCACTGTGTTGCATCCTGTGTGGCACATGCTTCCATGCACCACTGTGGGTGTCTACGCTGGCTGTTGTGTCCAGTGCTGGGATGGGGTGTGTCCTTGGGAGGGTGTGCAGGGTGATGTACCACTGGTGGTGGGGTCCGGGGCATGCCCTGTCACATGTGGGGTACCTCGTGTGCCGACACATGGTTGGTCTCTCAGCTGTACCGGGGGGGGGGGATGTGCGTGGCGGCACTGTATGCAGTCGTTGCATCGCTGTCTGCTGCCACCCGCTGAAGGGTGCTCGTGGTGGGGCTGCCTTGCATGGTTCTGTGGTGCACAGGGTTGCATTGTCACAGTGGGGGTGGTGGCATGTATGGGGTGTCCTGCACTGATGGGCGCTGCTCCTGGGCAGGGTGTCTGGGGATCGCGGTTCAGGGTGTGCTCTGCATTGGTGGGATGGTGTAGCACGGGGTGGCCGGACCTCCTTGTGTGCCGGTCACAGCTTGCCAGGGAGGTGTGCTGGGGCACCATGCCCCAGCTGTGGGTTTGTTGCTGGTGTCCATGGGCCGGTGGTTATTCCAGCTCTCCTCCGGTTGTGCAGTGCCTGGAGTGTGGAGGGCCATGTCTGTTCTGCTGTGTGCTCCTCTGCCCATCTCCCTACCATGGGTGGTGGGCTCCTGCATCCTGTTCCTGCGCATCCCTGGTTGTGCTGTTGCGCTGCTGCCCCGCTCCACTGAGCATCACTGGTTGTGCTATTGCGCATCTGACCTGCGCCACTGCACATCCCTGGTTGTGCAGTGGCGCAGTTGGCATGCTATTCAGTCGTGTGCTGCAGGCGCATCTTGACCTGCGCAGTGTTTGAATATCGCATGTGTTGCGCATGTGCACAGTGGACTTGCGCTTGCTCCTGCTGTTGCGCACTTTTGTGGCGCAGTTTGAATATCTGGGCCTTCATGTTTTTCTTTTATCTGTCGTTTTATTTTGCAAGTTAGCCATTTAGGGGAAGCACCCAGTTTAGAATTTTTACTTGTATGTGGTATATTTACTTCTGCAATCTCTCTAATTTAATTCACTAAGGTTTTCTACATTTCATCCAACATTAACCCAGTGAATTCTGATTTCCAATCCCATGAAAACAATGCCTGTCTGATTTTATGGAACTCTGCTTTTTTAAAATTTGGGATATTTATATTACTACCCTGTTGAGTAGGTAATTCACTTAATTGAAAGAAAACAGTATTATGATCACTATTTGAGATTGGAGATCCAATCTCAGTGACAGTTAATCGGGGCCCCATGTTTGACAATACAAGATCTGATATATTATTAGATCTTGTATTTTCTAAGACTAGCTGTTCCAAGCCCAGTTGATTGAAACTTTCTAAATAGTTCCTTTCATTTCTATTGAATGTTGTCTGGTTTACCCAATCTATACCTGGAATATTAAAGTCTCCTGTTATAATAATATTTTCAGCTGAATCAATATGGTCCCGGTAACTTAGAATTTCCTCGTCCAGTTCCTTTTGTTGAAGGGGGACGATACATAGCTCTCAACATAACTTTAGGTGCATTGTGCGGCATCATTTTAACAGATAAATGTTCGATATTTAATTAACCATCATGTTATTTCCATACTAGAAATAGACTCATGAACATAAATTGCCACCCCACCACCCTTTCTGTGTATCCTAGATTTATGATAGATATTAAATCCTTTTATGCTTTTATCCCATGTATCGTCCTCCTCCCACCAAGTTTCCTCCTCTAAGTCCATGAGGCCAGGATTATATTCAGTTTCATTGTTGTCATCACACGCAATGCAGGGAGCTGCAGAATGGACTGACGACGCCAGCAACGGCTAAGAAGCAGGAATCTGTGGTGTGCTGTTGGACTCCATCAGTGGGGGGGCTGAGTACAAGAAGGACCCATCCCGATGTGGCAACCCTGGCAGAATGCATCAAATCATGTCAGAAAATGACACTGGCACAGCCTGGGAGTTGACTGTGCCCTGAAAAGGGACCGGGACTGCTTGCATCGACGAGCCTTGATCTGAGAACAATGGTGTCATATCATCCACAGTAGGTACGGCAATGCCCAAACCAAGCCTCAACCTTGTTATCTCAGTGATGGGCGGGGGAAGGGGCTGTAGTCGATGCCACTGGAGTGGTTATTGATGAGGACATACCTTGTCTCAATAGTGACCGGGGCCTAGCTGGCGAAACAGACGAGGAGGAGAAAAGTTCCAGCTGTCCAGTCACACTGAAAATATGATTTTTTTCAATTGAAGTGAAGTTTTTATTTCATAAATCAGCTTGAGCCCTTAGCTCTTGTCCAGCGTTTTTCCACTTTGGCTTCATCAGGGAGAATTGGGCCCTGTCTTATTTATGATAGAGTTAAAATGCCATCAATTTTAAATTGCATGGGGTCCCATAAATTCATGCCAATATATACTTTTCAGAATGTCTGAGAATTTTGTCTTTCAGTTTTCACCTTGTAAGGATTTTTTTGTATATATATTTTTGAGTTTTCACCCAGGACCCCAGCAGATATGTACGTGCACGCTGGGCACTGGCTCGGCCCCTTCCACCTCACCCCTGGTATTATTGCCGCCGCTCCGCTTCGCCTCTGCTTCCCTCCACCCAGTGGGAGCGGAACTACGGGGGGAGGGGTGTACAACCACCCCTGGAAGGGGAGAGCTGCCTACTGCAGCTCAAGCCCGCTCTGACCGTCCCCCCATGCCGGCTCCCCGGTGACCCAAAGTTTTTCCTGAACCCAGGTCGCCGGTGTAGTGCGAGGTAAGGTGTCCAATGCTTCAGCCCTCAGCGCCACTGGGCTGGCACCTTGTAAGGTTTTAAATGTTTGTCACACTGCAGTCCGATTAATAGTTCATTTCACTTACTTTACTCAAACAGAGGATCATAACATTCCCTCGAAACTACTGGCCGACAAGATCCTAAACAGCATGGTTTCACAGCAGGCAGGTCATGCCAGACAAATGTGCTTGAGCTTTTTGACTACACTACAAAAATAGTGGATGACGGTGGGGCAGAAGATATAGTCTACCTAGACTTTAGTGAGGCCTTCGACTCGATTCCACACAGAAGGCTGGTAAAGAAACTTGACCACACGAGTTGGTCCAGAAGTAGTCGGATGGGTACAAAACTGGTTACAAGGCAGAACCCAGAGGATACAGGTTAGTGAAACGCAATCGATGGAAGGCAGGGTGACCAGCAGGGTGCCCCAGGGCTCAGTGCTAGGGCCTGTGCTCTTCAGTGTTTTTATAGCAGACATCACTGACAGACTGGAGGGGAAGGTGTATCTGTTCGCAGATGACACCAAGATATGTAGCAGGGTGAACACCCCAGAAGACGTGAGCAAGATGGAAGCTGACCTCCAGAAAGGGGAACATTGTGCAGCCAGGAGTAGCACACTAAGCTGAAGCGTGTTTCCAGGTGCGACCTGGGAGCACAAGGAAGTTAAGTGACTTGCTCAGGATCACACAGTATGCAGTATGGGGATTTTTTCTGCCTTTTTTCTGCATGATCTGGGTGTTAAAGTATTGGCTTTTCTAAATAACTGTCAGTACGCTTCCGACGAAGGACTTGTTGGTCCGAAAGCTAAAGCACTTTGTTCTTTTTGTTACATCTATGTTGGTCCAATAAAAGGTATCAAATGATTTGCTTCTGGGTCTGTTCTTACAAGGACCAGTATGGCAAATACTAAATCTGGCTTTAAGGGAATACAATTCTGCTTTGAAGACGTCCCGTTATTTTCATCCTTTATCTTCTTTGCTGCTGCTTCTTCTGTTTTACTTTTGTTTCTTTGTTTTCTGTTGGTGACCAGTGAGTGGTTAAGCATGATACACACGTCAGAATGTTTGGACATAACAAATGATAACACGAAATGCCAGCATCAACTCCGACCTCTGTGCACAAACAGTATTACTTGTTTACAATTAACTGGATCTGTTGAAGTTTACATTATGTATATCTGTATCCAGTGCTGATAAAATGTAACGCTTCATAAAAGAATTCAGTAAATAATTTATAAAGAAAATGATAAAAAAACACATGGTTCTATAATTGTGACTTTTGGTTACAGATAGTTGAGTAGCTGTTGCTGGTCCTTTTGAAGAGCACCTTTCTCAGTGCTGCACCGAAATCAGAGGAAGATCCCTTACCTCCACGGGAGCTCCTTTGCACAGAGAAAAAAAAACCTTTGAAATTATGCCCCCAAGGGAAGGGATTGTTAATTGTCCCTGAGAGGCTAGCAGCGCAATACCTTTCCACTTCCCTGTTGCTGGCTACACCCCCCGTACTCCAAAGTTTTATGACACAGCAATAGGATGAACGCAAGGGCACACTCTATTGAAGTGTAAGGAGCGTGATTTTAAAATACAATTTCGGCCATTTAAGTGGCTATGTGGTAAAACTGGAGCAAGGGTTCAACTAACAAGACTCTTGTTAGTTGAATCATAGCTCCGATTTTATCAAATGACCACGTAAATGGCTGAAAACTGTACATTAGAATTACACTCCATACACTTCAGTGGAGCGCACCCCCTGGGCTCTTCCTGTTGCCACGTCATGAAACGGAGCATGGCTAGCAACAGGGATGTGGAAAAGTATTGTGCTGTTAACCTGTTGGGGGCAATTTGTGATCCTGTCCCTTCCGACGGGGGCATAATTTCAAAAGCTGTTTTGTGCAGAGGAGCTTCTATGAGGTAAAGGAGCTGCCTGTTGTTTTGGGGAGTTGTAGAATTACCAGGATTGTTTCTCTTTAAGGGATTAATTCTGTGATCAGAGAGCCTTAGAATGAGTGGGGTGGGGGGTGGGCTGTGTATTACAGAATGCTTGTCTGATTAAAGGATGTAGCCCTTTAATCATGATATAAACTATTACGGACAGATTGTACTGTAGATGAGAAAGTAGAGCAGTTCCCTAATGGATCTGGACTGGCTGTCGTTTTAGTTGTCACAAAGCATATCATTTAATTTTTATTTAATTATTTTTTTCATACTTGTTGGCTGATGAGCAATTTTGCCTGTTTTCACAAGTGATGAGTTAAAATAAAATGCTCATTATTATTTTCAAACAAGATCTGCACTCCTCTGCCGTACTTTATCATACCCCTCTCATTCCTGTAATGTTATTTGGAATATTTGCTGAAAGACGGATGTCTAGAGGGCTGGGCATTAATGACATCTGGACTTGTATGTCTCGGGGGGGGGGGGGCCCTCACCCTTGAGACCGTTAGCAGTCTGTGGAGATTTCATTTCTGCTGAGACAGGCTTGCTTGTCTAATTGCATATCATGATCCATGTAAGAACAGATGCTCTGAGTAAATCTTCCAGTGCCTGTTTTTAACGTGTCTAGCTGGGTGGGATGAATAAAGGGGGAAGGGCTCAGCCCCTGCAGATTCTGATGCATCATTCCACCAGCCTTTCCTATAAATATCTCTATGCTTTCGATGTGGTAGAGGCTTTTTTTTTCTGTTTTAGTGGTTTCTTTCACGGGCATATTGTCTATATTCCACCCTCCCTTTCATCAATAAGGCCGTAATTGTAAATATTTAGGCAGTATTGTGGATTTTCCTTTTTAATTATGTAATTATGATGTAATTTTTGACTCCATTGCAAAAATGTTGATTGCTACAGTGTAATTCCTCTTGCACTTTATTTTAAACCTTGGACTGGCTGAATATTGTCTTGATGTGCTGTGAGTGTATGCCCCAGTTCTCTGCAAGCAGAGAAGTGTTGCTTAATTTGCCACAAACTTGTTTTTTCTGTCCTTAACCCCTATTTTTAAGATATGATGTTTATGTATCACTGTTTCTGATACCACTGTACTCACTGTATTATATGTACCTACTGGATTATAACTTGTACATATTGTCTGTGCCACTCTACTCACTGTATTATATGTACTTACTGTATTATAACTTGTACCTATTGTCTGTGCCACTCTACTCACTGTATTATATGTACCTACTGTATTATATGTACCTACTGTATCATAATGTGTACCTATTGTCTGTGCTACTGTACTCACTGTATTATATGTACCTACTGTATTATAACTTGTACCTATTGTCTGCGCCACTCTACTCACTGTATTATATGTACCACTGTATTATAACGTGTACCTATTGTCTTCGCCACTCTACTCACTGTATTATATGTACCTACTGTATTATAACGTGTACCTATTGTCTGCGCCACTCTACTCACTGTATTATATGTACCTACTGTATTATAACGTGTACCTATTGTCTGCCCCTCTACTCACTGTATTATATGTACCCACTGTATTATAACGTACTCATTGTCTGCTCCACTCTACTCACTGTATTATATGTACCTACTGTATTATAACGTGTACCTATTGTCTGCGCCACTGTACTCACTGTATTATATGTACCTACTGTATTATAACTTGTACCTATTGTCTGAGCCACTCTACTCACTGTATTATATGTACCTACTGTATTATAACGTGTACCTATTGTCTACTTGTCACTCTACTCACTGTATTATATGTACCTACTGTATTATAACGTGTACCTATTGGTTCTGCTCACTCTACTCACTGTATTATATGTACCTACTGTATTATAACGTGTACCTATTGTCTGTGCCACTGTACTATATGTACCTACTGTATTATAATGTGTACCTATTGTCTGTGCCACTGTACTCACTGTATTATATGTACCTACTGTATTATAAGCAAAACAAAATGGTTATATTAAATGCACGCTGAAAATAGAAAATAGAGTTAAAAATCTACGTTTCGACCTTAGGTCTTCTTCAGGAAATATCTAAAAGAGAAAAAAAAACAAAAAACAAGTTAGTCAATACTGTATTATAACGTGTACCTATTGTCTGCGCCACTCTACTCACTGTATTATAGGTACCTACTGTATTATAACGTGTACCTATTGTCTGCGCCACTCTACTCACTGTATTATATGTACCTACTGTATTATAACGTGTACCTATTGTCTGCGTCACTCTACTCACTGTATTATATGTACCTACTGTATTATAACGTGTACCTATTGTCTGTGCCACTGTACTATATGTACCTACTGTATTATAATGTGTACCTATTGTCTGTGCCACTGTACTCACTGTATTATATGTACCTACTGTATTATAAGCAAAACAAAATGGTTATATTAAATGCACGCTGAAAATAGAAAATAGAGTTAAAAATCTACGTTTCGACCTTAGGTCTTCTTCAGGAAATATCTAAAAGAGAAAAAAAAACCAAAAACAAGTTAGTCAATACTGTATTATAACGTGTACCTATTGTCTGCGCCACTCTACTCACTGTATTATAGGTACCTACTGTATTATAACGTGTACCTATTGTCTGCGCCACTGTACTCACTGTATTATATGTACCTACTGTATTATAACTTGTAACTATTGTCTGCACCACTCTACTCACTGTATTATATGTACCTACTATATTATAACATGTACCTATTATCTGTGCCACTCTACTCACTGTATTATATGTACCTACTATATTATAACATGTACCTATTGTCTGTGCCACTCTACTCACTGTATTATATGTACCTACTGTATTATATGTACCTACTGTATTATAATGTGTACCTATTGTCTGTGCCACTGTACTCACTGTATTATATGTACCTACTGTATTATAACTTGTACCTATTGTCTGCACCACTCTACTCACTGTATTATATGTACCTACTGTATTATAATGTGTACCTATTGTCTGTGCCACTGTACTCACTGTATTATATGTACCTACTGTATAATAACTTGTACCTATTGTCTGAGCCACTCTACTCACTGTATTATACGTACCTACTGTATTATAACATGTACCTATTGTCTGCGCCACTCTACTCACTGTATTATATGTAACTACTGTATTATAACTTGTACCTATTGTTTGCGCCACTCTATTCACTGCATTATATGTACCTACTGTATTATAACGTGTACCTATTGTCTGCGCCACTCTACTCATTGTATTATATGTACCTACTGTATTATAACGTGTACCTATTGTCTGTGCCACTCTACTCACTGTATTATATGTACCTACTGTATTATAACGTGTACCTATTGTCTGCGCCCTCTACCCACTGTGATATATGTGTACCTACTGTATTATAATGTGTTACCTATTGTCTGCCGCTCTTACTCACTGTATTATATGTACCTACTGTATTATAACGCAGGCCCCATTGTTCATGCCCACTCTACCACTGTAATATATGTACCTACTGTATTATAACGTGTACCTGTTGTCTGCGCCACTGTACTCACTGTATTATATGTACCTACTGTATTATAATGTGTACCTATTGTCTGTGCCACTGTACTCACTGTATTATATGTACCTACTGTATTATAATGTGTACCTATTGTCTGTGCCACTGTACTCACTGTATTATATGTACCTACTGTACTATAACTTGTACCTATTATCTGTGCCACTGTACTCCCTCTATTATACGTACCTACTGTATTATAACTTGTACCTATTGTCTGCACCACTGTACTTACTCCATTGTATGTACCTACTGTATTTAACTTGTATCTATAGTCTGTGCCACTGTACTCCCTGTATTATATGTACCTACTGTATTATAACTTGTACCTATTGTCTGTGCCACTGTACTCACTGTATTATATGTACCTACTGTACTATAACTTGTACCTCTTATCTGTGCCACTGTACTCCCTCTATTATACGTACCTACTGTATTATAACTTGTACCTATTGTCTGCACCACTGTACTTACTGCATTATATGTACCTACTATATTATAACTTGTATCTATAGTCTGTGCCACTGTACTCCCTGTATTATATGTACCTACTGTATTATAACTTGTACCTATTGTCTGTGCTACTGTTTTATATGTACCTACTGTATAAACTCGCACCTACTGTCTGCGCCACTCTACTCACTGTATTATATATACCTACTGCATTATAACTTGTATCTATTGTCTGTGCCACTGTACTCACAGTATTATATGTACCTACTGTATTAAAACTTGTATCTATTGTCTGTGCCACTGTACTCACAGTATTATATGTACCTACTGTATTATAACTTGTACCTATTGTCTGCACCACTGTACTCACTGCATTATATGTACCTACTGTATTATAACATGTACATATTGTCTGCACCTCTGTACTCACTGTATTATATGTACCTACTGTAGTATAACTTGTACCTATTGTCTGCACCACTGTACTCACTGCATTATATGCACCTACTGTATTATAACTTGTACCTATTGTCTGCACCACTGTACTCACTGTATTATATGTACCTACTGTATTATAAGTTGTACCTATTGTCTTTGCCACTGTTTTATACGTACCTACTGTATAATTTGCACCTATTGTCTGTGCCACTGTACTCACTGTATTATATGTACCTACTGTATTATAATGTGTACCTATTGTCTGTGCCACTGTACTCACTGTATTATATGTACCTACAGTATTATAACTTGTACCGATTGTCCGTGCCACTGTACTCACTGTATTATATGTACCTACTGCATTATAACGTGTACCTATTGTCTGCGCCACTCTACTCACTGTATTATATGTACCTACTGTATTATAACGTGTACCTGTTGTCTGCGCCACTGTACTCACTGTATTATATGTACCTGCTGTATTATAACGTGTACCTATTGTCTGTGCCACTGTACTCACTGTATTATATGTACCTACTGTATTATAACTTGTACCTATTGTCTGCGCCACTCTACTCACTGTATTATATGTACCTACTGTATTATAACGTGTACCTATTGTCTGTGCCACTGTACTATATGTACCTACTGTATTATAATGTGTACCTATTCTCTGTGCCACTGTACGCACTGTATTATATGTACCTACTGTATTATAACGTGTACCTATTGTCTGCGCCACTCTACTCACTGTATTATAGTTACCTACTGTATTATAACGTACCTATTGTCATGCTCACTGTACTCACTGTATTATATGTACCTACTGTATTATAACTTGGTACCTATTTTCTGTGCCACTACTCTCTGTATTATATGTACCTACTGTATTATAACGTGTACCTATTGTCTGCGCCACTCTACTCACTGTATTATATGTACCTACTGTATTATAACTTGTACCTATTGTCTGCGCCACTCTACTCACTGTATTATATGTACCTACTGTATTATAATGTGTACCTATTGTCTGCGCCACTCTACTCACTGTATTATATGTACCTACTGTATTATGACTTGTACCTATTGTCTGCGCCACTCTACTCACTGTATTATACGTACCTACTGTATTATAACATGTACCTATTGTGTAGCGCCCACTCACTCACTGTATTATCACGTAACTACTGTATTATAACTTGTACCTATTGTCTAGCCCTCTATTCACTGCATTATGTGTACCTACTGTGTTATAACGTGTACCTATTGTCTAGCGTCACTCTACTCATTGTATTATATGTACCTACTGTGTTATAACGTTACACTATTGTCTGCACCACTGTACCTCTGTATTATGTGTACCTACTGTATATATTGTGTACCCTATTGTTCTGCCTTCTACTCACTGTATTATGTGCTCCCCACTGTATTATAATCGTACCTGTTGTCTGCCACTGTACTCACTGTATTATATGTACCTACTGTATTATAATGTGTACCTGTTGTCTGTGCCACTGTACTCACTGTAATATATGTACCTACTGTATTATAATGTGCACTATTGTCTGTGCCACTGTACTCACTGTATTATATGTACCTACTGTACTATAACTTGCAACCTATTATCTGTGCCACTGTCTCCCTCTATTATACATGCACCTTACTGTACTATAACTTGTACCTATTGTCTGTGCCACTGTACTGCTGCATTATAATGACTTCACTGTATTATAACTTGTACCTATTGTCTGTGAAATTGTACTGCTGCATTATATGCACCTACTGTATTATAACTTGTACCTATTGTCTTGCCCACTGTACTCACTGTATTATATGTACCTACTGTGATTATAACGTGTACCCTATTGTCTGCCACTGTACTCACTGTATTATATGTACCTACTGTATTATTACTTGTACCTATTGTCGCGCCACTCTACTCACTGTATTATATGTACCTACTGTATTATAACGTGTACCTATTGTCTGTGCCACTGTACTATATGTACCTACTGTATTATAATGTGTACCTATTGTCTGCACCACTGTACTCACTGTATTATATGTACCTACTGTATTATAACTTGTACCTATTGTCTGCGCCACTCTACTCACTGTATTATATGTACCTACTATATTATAACGTGTACCTATTGTCTGTGCCACTCTACTCTCTGTATTATATGTACCTACTTTATTATAATGTGTACCTATTGTCTGCGCCACTCTACTCACTGTATTATATGTACCTACTGTATTATAACTTGTACCTATTGTCTGCGCCACTCTACTCACTGTATTATATGTGCCTACTGTATTATAATGTGTACCTATTGTCTGCACCACTGTACTCACTGTATTATATGTACCTACTGTATTATAACTTGTACCTATTGTCTGCGCCACTCTACTCACTGTATTATACGTACCTACTGTATTATAACATGTACCTATTGTCTGCGCCACTCTACTCACTGTATTATACGTAACTACTGTATTATAACTTGTACCTATTGTCTGTGCCACTCTATTCACTGCATTATATGTACCTACTGTATTATAACGTGTACCTATTGTCTGCGCCACTCTACTCATTGTATTATATGTACCTACTGTATTATAACGTGTACCTATTGTCTGCACCACTGTACTCTCTGTATTATATGTACCTACTGTATTATAACTTGTACCTATTGTCTGCGCCACTCTACTCACTGTATTATATGTACCTACTGTATTATTACTTGTACCTGTTGTCTGTGCCACTCTACTCACTGTATTATATGTACCTACTGTACTATAACGTGTACCTGTTGTCTGTGCCACTGTACCCACTGTATTATATGTACCTACTGTATTATAACGTGTACCTATTGTCTGCGCCACTCTACTCTCTGTATTATATGTACCTACTGTATTATAATGTGTACCTATTGTCTGCGCCACTGTACTCTGTATTATATGTACCTACTGTATTATAATGTGTACCTATTGTCTGTGCCACTGTACTCACTGTATATGTACCTACTGTATTATAATGTGTACCTGTTGTCTGTGCCACTGTACTCACTGTATTATATGTACCTACTGTATTATAATGTGTACCTGTTGTCTGTGCCACTGTACTCACTGTATTATATGTACCTACTGTACTATAACTTGCACCTATTATCTGTGCCACTGTACTCCCTCTATTATACGTACCTACTGTACTATAACTTGTACCTATTGTCTGTGCCACTGTACTCGCTGCATTATATGCACCTACTGTATTATAACTTGTACCTATTGTCTGCACCACTGTACTTACTGCATTATATGTACCTACTGTATTATAACTTGTATCTATAGTCTGCGCCACTGTACTCCCTGTATTATATGTACCTACTGTATTATAACTTGTACCTATTGTCTGTGCCACTGTACTCACAGTATTATATGTACCTACTGTATTATAACTTGTACCTATTGTCTGTGCCACTGTTTTATATGTACCTACTGTATAAACTCGCATCTACTGTCTGCACCACTCTACTCACTGTATTATATATACCTACTGCATTATAACTTGTATCTATTGTCTGTGCCACTGTACTCACAGTATTATATGTACCTACTGTATTATAATGTGTACCTATTGTCTGTGCCACTGTACTCACTGTATTATATGTACCTACAGTATTATAACTTGTACCGATTGTCCGTGCCACTGTACTCACTGCATTATATGTACCTACTGTATTATAATGTGTACCTATTCTCTGCACCACTGTACTCACAGTATTATATGTACCTACTGTATTATATTATAATGTGTACCTATTGTCTGTACCACTGTACTCACAGTATTATATGTACCTACTGTATTATAACTTGTACCTATTGTCTGCACCACTGTACTCACTGCATTATATGTACCTACTGTAGTATAACTTGTACCTATTGTCTGCACCACTGTACTCACTGCATTATATGCACCTACTGTATTATAACTTGTACCTATTGTCTGCAGCACTGTACTCACTGTAGTATATGTACCTACTGTATTGTAACTTGTACCTATTGTCTGTGCCACTGTACTCACTGTATTATATGCACCTACTTTATTATAACTTGCACCCGTTGTCTGCACCACTGTACTCACTGTATTATATGTACCTACTGTATTATAAGTTGTACCTATTGTCTTTGCCACTGTTTTATACGTACCTACTGTATAACTTGCACCTATTGTTCATGCACTGTACTACTGTATTATATGTACCTACAGTATTATAACTTGTACCAATTGTCCGTGCCACTGTACTCACTGTATTATATGTACCTACTGTATTATAATGTGTACCTATTGTCTGCACCACTGTACTCACAGTATTATATGTACCTACTGTATTATATTATAATGTGTACCTATTGTCTGTACCACTGTACTCACAGTATTATATGTACCTACTGTATTATAACTTGTACCTATTGTCTGCACCACTGTACTCACTGCATTATATGTACCTACTGTAGTATAACTTGTACCTATTGTCTGCACCACTGTACTCACTGCATTATATGCACCTACTGTATTATAACTTGTACCTATTGTCTGCAGCACTGTACTCACTGTAGTATATGTACCTACTGTATTTTAACTTGTACCTATTGTCTGTGCCACTGTACTCACTGTATTATATGCACCTACTGTATTATAACTTGCACCCGTTGTCTGCACCACTGTACTCACTGTATTATATGTACCTACTGTATTATAACTTGTACCTGTTGTCTTTGCCACTTTTATATGAACCTACTGTATAACTTGCACATATTGTCTGCGCCACTGTACTCACTGTATTATATGTACCTACTGTATTAGAACTTGTACCTATTGTCTGTGCCACTGTACTCACTGTATTATATGTACCTACTGTATTATAATGTGTACCTATTGTCTGCACCACTGTACTCACAGTATTATATGTACCTACTGTATTATAACTTGCATCTATTGTCTGTGCCACTCTACTCTCTGTATTATATGTACCTATTGTATTATATTGTAATGTGTACCTACTGTCTGCACCACTGTACTCACTGTATTATATGTACCTACTGTATTACAACTTGTACATATTGTCTGCGCCACTGTACTCACAGTATTATATGTACCTACTGTATTATAACTTGTACCTATTGTCTGTGCCGCTGTACTTACTGTATTTTATGCACCTATTGTCTGCGACACTGTACTCACAGTATTATGCGTACCTACTGTATTATAACTTGTACCTATTGTTTGTGCCACTGTACTCACAGTATTATACGTATCTACTGTATTATAACTTGTACCTATTGTCTGTGCCGCTGTACTCTCAGTATTATATGTACCTACTGTATTATAATTTGTACCTATTGTCTGTGCTGCTGTACTCCCTGTATTATATGTACCTACTGTATTATAACTTGTACCTATTGTCTGTGCCACTGTACTCACAGTATTATACATACCTACTGTATTATAACGTTTACCTATTGTCTGTGCCACTGTACTCAGTATTATATGTATCTACTGTATTATAACGTGTACCTATTGTCTGTGCCACTGTACTCCGTGTATTATATGTACCTACTGTATTATAACATGTACCTATTGTCTGTGCCACTGTACTCCCTGTATTATATGTACCTACTGTATTATAACTTGTACCTATTGTCTGTGCCACTGTACTCCCTGTATTAAATGTACCTGCTGTATTATAACTTGTACCTATTGTCTGTGCCACTGTACTCACAGTATTATACGTACCTACTGTATTATAACTTGTACCTATTGTCTGTGCCACTGTACTCACAGTATTATACATACCTACTGTATTATAACGTGAACCTATTGTCTGTGCCACTGTACTCACTATTATATGTACCTACTGTATTATAATGTGTACCTATTGTCTGTGCCACTGCACCCACTGTATTATATGTACCTGCTATAGTGTAACTTATACCTATTGTCTGCGCCACTCTACTCACTGTATTATATGTACCCACTGTATTATAACGTGTACCTATTGTCTGTGCCACTGTACTCCTATTATATGTACCTACTGTATTATAATGTGTACCTATTGTCTGTGCCACTGCACCCACTGTATTATATGTACCTGCTGTAGTGTAACTTATACCTATTGTCTGCGCCACTCTACTCACTGTATTATATGTACCCACTGTATTATAACGTGTACCTATTGTCTGCGCCACTCTACTCACTGTATTATATGTAACTACTGTATTATAACTTGTACCTATTGTCTGCGCCACTCTACTCACTGTGTTATATGTACCTACTGTATTATAACTTGTACCTAATTTCTGCGCCACTCTACTCACTGTATTATACATACCTGCTGTATTATAACTTGTACATATTGTCTGTACCACTCTACTCACTGTATTATACATACCTACTGTATTATGTGTACCTATTGTCTATGCCACTCTACTCACTGTATTATATGTACCTACTGTATTATAACTTGTACCTATTATCTGCGCCACTCTACTCACTGTATTATATGTACCCACTGTATTATAACGTGTACCTATTGTCTTCGCCACTCTACTCACTGTATTATATGTAACTGCTGTATTATGTGTACCTATTGTCTGTGCCACTCTGCTCACAGTATTATATGTGCCTACTGTATTATAACTTGTACCTATTGTCTGCGCCACTCTACTTACTGTATTATATGTACCTACTGTATTATAACTTGTACCTATTGCCTGCACCGCTCTACTCACTGTATTATACGTATCTACTGTATTATAACTTGTACCTATTGCCTGCGCCACTCTACTCACTGTATTATACGTACCTACTGTATTATAACTTGTACCTATTGTCTGTGCCACTGTACTCACAGTATTATATGTACCTAGTGTATTAAACGTGTACATATTGTCTGCAGCACTGTACTCACTGTATTATATGTACCTACTGTATTATAACTTGTACCTATTGTCTGTGCTGCCACTGTACTCACTGTATTATATGCACTTACTGTATTATAACTTACACCCATTGTCTGCACCACTGTACTCACTGTATTATATGTACCTACTGTATTATAACTTGTACCTATTGTCTTTGCCAGTTTTATACATACCTACTGTATAACTTGCACCTATTGTCTGCGCCACTGTACTCACTGTATATGTATCTACTGTATTATAATGTGTACCTATTGTTTGCGCCACTGTACTCACAATATTATATGTACCTATTGTATTATAACTTGTACCTATTGTCTGTGCCGCTGTACTCACATTATTATATGTATCTACTGTATTATAACTCGTACCTATTGTCTGTGCCGCTGTACTCCCTGTATTATACATACCTACTGTATTATAACTTGTACCTGTTGTCTGTGCCGCTGTACTCACAGTATTATACGTACCTACTGTATTATAACTTGTACCTATTGTCTGTGCCGCTGTACTCACAGTATTATACGTACCTACTGTATTATAACTTGTACCTATTGTCTGTGCCACTGTACTCACTATTATATGTACCTACTGTATTATAACATGTACCTATTGTCTGTGCCACTGTACTCCCTGTATTATATGTACCTACTGTATTATAATGTGTACCTATTGTCTGTGCCACTGTACTCCCTATATTATATGTACCTACTGTATTATAACTTGTACCTATTGTCTGTGCCACTGTAAGCCCTGTATTAAATGTACCTGCTGTATTATAACTTG
Source organism: Neoceratodus forsteri (assembly GCA_016271365.2). Lineage (NCBI taxonomy): Eukaryota > Metazoa > Chordata > Ceratodontiformes > Ceratodontidae > Neoceratodus > Neoceratodus forsteri. The sequence goes on from JADMNL010000026.1 coordinate 8,029,679, forward strand.
CACCTATTGTCTGTGCCACTGTACCCACTGTATTATATGTACGTGCTGTAGTATAACTTGTACCTATTGTCTATGCCACTGTACTCACTGTATTATATGTCCCTACTGTATTATAACTTGTACCTATTGCGTGTGCCGCTCTACTCACTGTATTATACGTACCTACTGTATTATAATGTGTACCTATTGTCTATGCCACTCTACTCACTGTATTATATGTACCTACTGTATTATAACTTGTACCTATTGTCTGCACCACTCTACTCACTGTGTTATATGTACCCACTGTATTATAACGAATATCTATTTTATGTGCACTCTATTCACTGTATCATATGTAACTACTGTATTATAACTTGTACCTATTGTCTGTGCCACTCTTCTCACCGTATTATATGTACCTGCTGTATTATAACTTGTACCTATTGTCTGTGCCACTCTACTCACTGTATTATATGTACCTACTGTATTATAACGTGTTTCTATTGTCTGTGCCACTCTACTCACTGTATTATATGTACCTACTGTATTATAACGTGTACCTATTGTCTGCGCCACTCTACTCACTGTATTATATGTACCTACTGTATTATAACGTGTACCTATTGTCTGTGCCACTCTACTCACTGTATTATATGTACCTGCTGTATTATAACTTGTACCTATTGCCTGCCCCACTCTACTCACTGTATTATACGTACCTACTGTATTATAACTAGTACCTATTGTCTGTGCCATTGTACTCACTGTATTATACATATCTACTGTATTATTACTTGTACCTATTGTCTGCGCCACTGTATGTCCCAGGTCGCAACGGAAAATGGTCCTTTGGATCAGTGTGCTCACCCAGTTACCAAAAAACATATATAAATAAATTTACCTTTTGTGCTTTTTTGTATGATAATTGTTCTTTTATACAATGGTATGTAAACTTCAACCCGCACATGGCTGTGTGTGGTTGCAATAATACTAAGATTAATAAATCTGATACTGTGTAAGCCTTAAAGCATGTGTCTATTGAAAATGTTACATTTGGGGGGAGGAAAAAAACACACTGAGCTGCAAGCAACTTGTTTCCAAGTGTGTCCTGTATAATGTACTGTAAGCGTAACCAGCTGTTACCAGTAGAGGTGATCGATAAATTGTATTGGAGCACAGAGTGTAAATACAAAATTAGAAAACAGTGTCCAGTAGCCTTTTGCATACATTATGGGAAGAGAACCTGTAGGCATACATAAGCAGAATGTCTTTGCAGCAGAGCTCCTTTATAAATGGAGCTGGCAGTGTAGCGGTGCATTATATTACACACTACCTTTTTGAAATATATAGTATTGAGCTGCTATTAAACTTCATTTTTTATTTCCATTCTGTATTTCCCAACCTCAGGTGACCAGCCACCTCTCACACATTGTCCTTCATGACTCCTTCCCCCTGCCATGTGGCAGGACATTTGGGTTAGGGCATCCCCCACCTCTGTGGAGTCCTCATCTTATGTAGGGGGAGTGTCTGTGGCATGAGACCCGTGTACCAGTCATCATTATGACAGAAGTCAGGGTTTTTAATAGCATTAGAGTCTCACTGCACCTGCACAGACATGCCCGTTCTTATGTTGCCTCTGACCTTCTCACTAGCCCAGCAGTGCCGCACGTAACAGACCTCATGCTTACATAGCAATGGCTGCCCTTGCAAAACAGTTTTCGTACTGCTAGGGGCTCTGTGGTGCCAGGCTGTGGCAACAGCCCTTCCTAAGGCTGGGATCGGCTGCCACTGGAAGTGCTCTTCCCAGCCCTGATTACCTGCTGCTGCTTCCGAGTTTGCCTACGAACTTTGGTTGTCTGTATGATAGCTTAGTGCAATTCTTCTAGGCCACCAGGGAGTTACAGCCTCATTTTTTAAAACAAATTATTTTCTTTATCTGATTTATTGTTGCTATTTACCTCATCCCCCACCACAATGATTGAAGCTTCACCAATCACTTCTTTCCTCCAGCTAGGAGGATGGGAGTGCAAGTGAGCAGCTGCCTTCTCAGCTGGTTACAAAGCTGCTCTTTGGTTTGCTGACTCAGGAATGCAAGAATGATTGGTAGCCCTTGCTTTTCCTACCAGGGGCTGAGAGCCTCGCTATGGGATGCACCCCCAGCCTGTAACAGTGTAGGATTCCAGGACTGACAAGTCAGTTTGGGTTTCCAGGTGGTGTATTTTGTGCTGTCATAGTGCCAGTGGACTGAACTTGTATTCTCTATTGTTAAGGGAAGTGGTTGAATAGGTAGTGTTTGTTCCCTACCATTCTTCTGCTGTTGCTTATTTTACATCTCGTGTCAACACTTTGCTTGAAAAAAAGTGCCCAGTTCTGTGTTTGGATCATAAGTAGGATTGGTGGCTTCAGTGGCTACAAACATCCCTGGCGGCCTTGGAGGCAGGTCATGTTGGCAGGAATATTCAGCTTCACACCAGGGGGAATCCTGCTGGCATGTCAGGATATTACATGCCTCTGTGAGGGTGGATGACATTTGTGCAGCTGCTCTCTGGTGGCCTGGGGGGTGTTCCATGGGCAGGAATACGCAACTCCTGATGGGGGGAACTCTTGCCAAAGCCTCAAGACACTACATGCCTCGGGGAGGGTAAGCGGCTCCTGTGGTAACATACCTGCACTGTTGTAGCCTAGGAAGGGATTTGTGTGGGCAGGAATATGCAATTCCAGATTTGGGGGGGGGTGCTCTTGCTGCCAGCATGATGCAGGATGCTGATCTGTCCAGTCCTTGTGCACCTGTGCGTGTTCGTCATAATGTGGTGGGTGATACTTATTCCAGACTGTTTTTTTTTATTTATTTAAATAACATGAAGTCTTGCTGTATTCTGACAAATGCAGTTAGCTCCAGCCTTTAAACTGCCCTGGAGAACAAAGGGTTAACTTTCTATGCAGAGCATAGAATGCTGAGCTCGAGCTCGGTTGGTGTCTCTGTCTGGAGCCCTTTGAAATCCAACTGTCAGATTCTTTACTCTGCCTCACTGAACAGTCGCTCCGGAGATTTCTTCCGCAGCTCGGTTCGAAAGTCGGTTAAAGTGTTGGTTAAGTGTTTGTTTTTAACCAAAATTTATTTCCGCATAGTCAGTTCAGTCTCTGTCCGTGGTGCCGTGAGTACTAGATAGGTTTTGTGCTGATTTTCTGTGTGGAACTTGTAAAAGTGTAGATCGGTTCGGCTGAACCGATTATTTGTTATTACTTGTATCTTTCTTTAGTGTGTGGTTACCGGTCCTTATTGGTTCTAAAAAAAACACGTGTTTTTGTACAATTTTCCAATACCTGTGACACGGTTAGGAACCGATAAGGGAGTTTGCCTGGCGGTTGCCTTAAAAAGGGTAAGTTTGTTAGGTTGGCCATGTCTGAGAAACCCAAGAAAAAAACCAGGCCCACTGGGTTTCAACACTGCAGTGAGTGTGGGGAGATCTTTGCCAAGGCCGATCCCCACACCACCTGTGTTTATTGTCTGGGGTTTGAACACCTCGATACAGACTGCCAAATATGTAAACATTTTCCCAAATCTACCCTGGAAAAGAGATTAGGTAGACTGAGGGAAAAGGAGGCCGAAATCCGCTGACCGGATGGCCCAGCCCGGTTCAGTTCCGACTGAACCAGAAGGAGTGCCCTCTGACCAGGCGATACTTCTTCAGGCAAAAGGAGAGTCGATCCCGAGGGTTTGGTTCTGACAAAAAGAAAATGCAAAGAGAAATCGACCGGTTCGGATCCAGAAGTTCATGTTCCGACTGCTGAGGAAATAGCCAGAGCGATTCAGATTGTGGAATCGCTTTGCCCGGTTCCAACCGATCCAGCACCTTTTGGCAGGGGTTCGGTTCGGTCAGTTCCCCCGGTTCACGATTATATCCCTGAAGAATTTTATGAACCGGAGTTTGAAGAGGAGAGGGAGTTTGAAGATGATGATGGTGATGGTGAAAGTCTGGATGTGCCTGTGGAACCGGACATCTCCCCAGACAGACCTTCGGGTGTATCCCCTCCTAGGCTTTCTGAGTCCCCTTTCCACTTTATGTTTTACAAAAAGGTGACTGAAACCCTCCAGCTTCCTATGGAGGAAGCAATGGAGGATCAAGAGGAGCCTGATTTTGTGGAAATGATGGGCATCCCAGAGTCCAGGAGACTGTCTATTCCCCTTCACAAATGTTTTGGGAAGCAGACACAAAAAATCCTGAAGTCTCCCAATTCTATACCTCCTGTTGATAGAAGAATGGACAAGAGGTATACACTGTCAGGCTCAGATACGGAGTTTTTATGCCAGCAATGCAGCCATGTTGGGGTAGTGCAGGCTGCTGCCTGTGAGGAGGCAAACATTCCCTTGGCTTCACACCTCCCAGACAAAGACTCCAGGAAGATGGATGCCATGGCAAAAAAACAGTACATGGCATCTTTCTTGGGACTCGGGCAGGCAAATTATATGGCTTATACAGCCAGGTACCAGAAGTCCAGGTGGGACACTGTACTGGCACTGGCTAAACAGGACCCCCCCCCCAGCTAGCCAAGGAGCTGGAGGAAGTGGCTGCAGATGGGATTGAGGCATCAAAAGTACAGTTTCATGCTGCTGTGGACTCCAATGATGTGTCATCAAGAGTCATGGCTACATCTGTGGCTCTTTGGAGAATGGCTTGGCTCAGATGTACTAGCCTCTCACAGGATACCCAGGCTAAGGCCATGGATTTTCCTGTAGTGGATAATTCTCCGTTTGGGGAGCAGACAGAGAATTGCATGAAGAAAATGGATGAGTACAGGACCACTTACAGGAGTGCTCAGGCCAAGGAGAGGCAGGCAACTTCTCAAAGGCAGCAGTCTAGGGGCAGGAGCAGGCCTCTTCATAGGCATTTCTACCAAGCACAGCCCTCTTCTCCCTTTTCACAGAGGGGGTTCTTCAGAGGGAGAGGCAGAAGGGGGAATGAGCAGGGCTGCATCCACTCCTCGGCCTAAGGCCCCTGCCAAGCAGACACCCTGATGGGTCTGCCCGGGTCGACTCTCCTATTCCAGTAGGGGGCAGGCTGGCTTACTTCGTCCAGGACTGGAAGTCTATTACCTCAGACAAGTGGGTCCTGGAAGTAGTAATTCAAGTTCAAGTTTATTGCAGGAAAGACTCCGTTGAGCAAGCTCATTCACAAGGAGGTCCTGAGGCACATACACATACAGTTCACAATTACATAGACAGGAGATATAAAATGTAGAACAACAAAGAACAAATATATAATACAGGAGGTATACACAATAGAAGTCCTTATGCTATATATGCAGTACATTCCAGCTTTAACCTTGCCCTAAGTTATGCAACACATTTCAGCTTAATAAGTAGAGGGCCAGTTGGTACCTAGGAAGTTGACTTGGCGTTGGAGGCCTAGTAGCACCTACATATGTCTTTTAATTTAGAGATAGCTAGTGTTTTGTAGGAGTTAATTGATACGATGCTGGTTAGCTTCAGCATGGCTTGTAGTTGGTTCCAAATGTTTGGGAGGGCGTATGAGACAGCTCTTTGGCCAGCTGTGGTATGTGTCCTAGGAACATCTAGTAGGATACGGTCAGATTTCCTTAGGGAGTAGGCGCTATGCAAGATGTGTATGAGAGACGTTAAATAGACAGGCAGTTTGTGGAGTAGTAATTTGAGGGTCCAAATGCCAGCATGCAGGAGGCGTCTGGTGGCAAGAGAGGTCCACCCAACTGCTGCATAAAGATCACAGTGGTGGGTCCTGCACGCAGAGTTAGTAATGAAGCAAAGAACACAGTGATAGAGTATGTCCAGTTTAAATAGGCTCAAGGTTGGGGAGGAGATAAAGATAATGTCTCAGTAGTCAAGCAAGGGAAGGAATGTTGCTTGGACAAGTCTTTTGAGGGTCGCGAGAGAAAAGAGGGTCCTATTTCTAAAGAAGAAACCCAAGCGTGCTTTAAGCCTCTTTGATAGATCCTCGATGTGGTCGTTGAAGGAAAGCTTGTTGTCTATCCACATACCTAGATATTTAAATTTAGGTACGACTTCCAAGGGTTCACCTAGGGAGGTAACTATGAAGTTTTTAGCTGGGAAAGGTAGGGCACCAGACAAGGCAAGTCTCAAGAAAATCATTGTCTTGGGTTTTTTGGCATTTAAGAGAAGCTTGGCATTGATAAGGTTGCTTTCTAACTGGATAAAGTCAGCTTGGAGTGCTTCCCTGACTTCAGTTAAGGACGAGCCTGATGTGTACAAAACCGTATTGTCCGCAAAGAAATGTATGCTAAGAGTTCTTTATATGGGAGTCAAGGTTGTTGATGTACAGGGAAAAAAAGGATTGGTCCTAGGATGGAGCCATGAGGGACTCCTCTGGCAATTGGAAGGGGGGCAGATAGTAGGCCATCAGCTTTGACTTTTTGTATCCTTCCCGTGAGATAACTGTTAAACCACTGTAAGGTAAGTGGAGTGGCACCTATGTAGGCAAGACAGGTGATTAGGAGGTGATGGTCTCACAGTGTCGAAGGCCTTACTAAGGTCTAGAAAGACTGCACCAGTAACCTTCTTGGTGTCCATAGCATGGATCCAGTCATTAGAGACTTTGCCGAGGCTGAGATGGTACTGTGCTTCGACCTGAAGCCAGATTGGGACGGGTTTAGGAGTGAGTGCGCTTCAAGGTGATTTTTTAGTTGGTTGTATATAAGTTTTTCCAGCACTTTGGAGAGAACGGGCAAGATAGAGATAGGACGGTAGTTGTTTAAGTCACAAGGATCTCCTGATTTGAAGAGAGGAAGAACATGGGCAGATTTCCAGCAGGATGGAACAGTGGCTGTGGTAATAGAGAGGTTGAAGATGTGAAGGATGGGGGCTGTGAGCTGGGCATAGCCTAGCTGCAAGAAAAATGATTCAAACAACATGAAGTCTTGCTGTATTCTGACAGTAGCAGGGAGTCCCAACCTTCGAACTGCCCCGGAGATGAAAGAGTTAACTTTCCATGCCAGGCATGGAACGCTGAGCTCGAGCTCGGTTGAGACTCTGTCTGTTGCTGTTTAAACTCAAACCGTCAGATTCTTTACTCTGCCTCACTGAACAGTCGCTCCGGAGATTTCTCCTTCTGCTTGGTTCAATTTGTCGGTTAAAGTACCGCTTTTCTCGGTTTTCGACCGAATTTAAAGCGTAACCTGTCGGTTCAGTCTCTGTCTGTGGTATTTGTGAGTACTAGATAGGTTTATATTAATTCTCTTTCTGTGTGGAACTTGTAAACGGTTCATCGGTTCGGTTTGAACCGATCAAGCTGTTAAAAAATCTTTATTTGTACTTTTAGTGTGTGGTTACCGGTTCTTATCGGTTATAAAAAAAACAGACTTTATTACGTTTTTTTCCACGACCCGTGGCACGGTCAGGAACCGATAAGAGGGTCTTGCCTGGCGGATTGCCATTAAAAGGGTAAGTTTGGTTAGGACTGGCACAATGTCTGAGAAACCAAGAGAAAACCAGGCCCACTGGGTTTCAACACTGTAGGTGTGTGGGAAGTCTTTGCTAAGGCTGACCCCCACACCACCTGTGTTTAGTGTCTGGGGTTTGACCACCTCATTGCAGACTGCCAGATTTATAAAAATGTTCCTGCAGCTATCCTAGAAAAGAGAGTTGGTAGGCTCAGGGAAAGGGAGGCCAAAAAGTCCGCTGAACCGGATGGCCAGCCCGGTTCGGTTTAAACTGAACCAGAAGGAGTGCCCTCTGACCAGGGCGAGACTTCTTCGGGCAAAAGGAGAGCCGATTCTGAGGAGTCGGTTCTGGCTAAGAGAACTAGAAAAGAAAAATCAGCTGAAGCGGAGCCAAAACTTTCCTCTCCAACGCTGAAGAAATAGCCAAGCGATAAAAATTGTGCAGTCGCTTTCCTGTTCACCGACCGAACCGCACCATCAGGGAGGCGCTGGTCTGGCCGGGTCCACACGGTTCAAGATTATGATTTAGAGGAATATTATGAACTGGAGGAGGAGGAAGAGGAGTATGAGGAAAGTGAATGTGGTTTTGAAAGTCTGGATGTGCCCATTGAACCGGACATCTCCCCAGACAGACCTTCAGGAGTGTCTCCTCCTAGGCTTTCTGAGTCCCCCTCCCATTTTATGTTTTATAAGAAAGTGGCTGAAACCCTCCAGCTTCCTATGGAAGAAGCTGTGGATGACCAGGAGGAGCCTGACTATGTGGAAATGACGGATATCCCAGAGTCTAGGAGGCTGTCTATTCCCTTGCATAAATCTTTTGGAAAACAAACATTTAAGATTTTAAAGACTCCTAATACTATACCTCTTGTGGATAAGAGAATGGACAAGAGGTATACATTGTCAGGCTCGGATACGGAGTTCCTTACACAACAATGCAGCCATGATGGGGTAGTGCAGGCTGCAGCCTGTGATAAGGCAAATATTCCCTTGGCTTCACACCCCCCAGACAAGGACTCCAGGAGGATTGATGCCATGGCAAAGAAACAGTACATGGCAGCATCCTTGACTCAGACAGGCCAACTATAGGCCTATACTGCTAGGTATCAAAATCCAGATGGGACACTGTTATGGCTCTAGCAAAACAGGTCCCTGGCCAGCTTGCCAGGAGCTGGAGCAGGTGGCTGCTGATGGTATTGAGGCATCCAGGTGCACATTCCATGCTGCAGTGGACTCCAATGATGTGTCATCTAGAGTCATGGCTACATCTGTGGCACTTCAGAGATGGCTTGGCTCAGATGTACTAGCCTGTCACAGAATACCCAGACTAAGGCCATGGATTTTCCTGTTGTGGGAAATTCTCTGTTTGGGGAGCAGACAGAGAATTACATGAAGAAAATGGACGAATATAGGACCACCTATAGGAGTGCACAGGCCAAGGAAAGGCAGGCCACATCCCAGGGGCAGGGGCAGGCCTTTTCACAGGCCTTTCTACCAAGCTCAGGCTTCCTCTTCTGCTTATGCCCAGAGGGGGTTCTTTAGAGGGAGAGGCAGACGGGGTACAAGCAGACCTGCTTCCACCCCTCAGCCAGAATCCCCTGCCAAACAGGCACCCTGATGGGTTGGCCAGGGCCGATTCTCCACTACCTGTAGGGGGCAGGCTGGCTTACTTTGTCTAGGACTGGGAGTCTCTGACATCAGAAAAATGGGTCCTGGAAGTAGTAAGCAAGGGACTGGTTCTCAGCTTCAAAAAATTTCCAAAGATGAGAACCAGATCCTTTCCACCTGCAAATCCCTCAGAGGCACTTGCCCTAGAGGCAGAGGTCTCTTCCCTTCTGGCTCTCAGAGCTGTGGAAAGGGTTCCACCCCTACACCAGGGCAAAGCGTTGTACTCCAGGTACTTCCTTACCCCAAAAAAGACAGGAGTATGGCGGCCCATCCTGGATCTCAGATACTTAAACAAGCACCTTTTAAAACCAAAATTCAGAATGGTGACTCTGGGGATTATTCTACCCTCTCTCAGGCCAGGGGACTGGCTAGTGTCCCTGGACCTCAAGGATGCCTACTTCCATATTCTCATCAGAAGCTCCCATCGAAAGTACCTCAGGTTCGAGCTGCCCTCAGGCCATTACCAGTTCAGAGCAATGCCCTTTGGTCTGACCTCTGCTCCAAGGGTATTCACAAAATGCCTGGCAGTAGTAATTGCTGCTCTAAGAAGGCAAAGGATTGCCATCTTCCCTTACCTGGATGACTGGCTCATAATAGGCCAGTCCCCAGACCAAGTCAAGTTACACTTACAGATAACTCAGCAACTACTCACCTCTTTGGGTTTCCTTCTGAATCTTTCAAAGTCAGTTCTAGAGCCTGTCCAGCTCCTCACCTTCATAGTCGTGGAGCTAGACACACAGAAAAGGCCAGGCTTTCCTTCCCTGGACAGGGCAGGACCCTTCTCTCTGGCCTCCTCTTTCACCCCTGCAGGTGTCTCGACCTGCAAGACATTTTCTACAGCTCCTGGGCACATGGCTGCTTCCACAGCAGTGGTGCAGGAGCAGATTTCAGATGAGGGACATTCAGTTTCATTTGAGAGCCTTTTGGTCTCAAAGGAAGGACCCTCTGACCAAATTGATCCCAGTGACTCAAACCCTGATCCAGGCCCTACAGTGGTGGCAGGATCAGAACAATCTGAGACAAGAAATTCCCTTTGTCACTCAGTCTCACTCTTTAATCCTTACTACAGATGCCTCCCTCTTGGGGTGGGGGGCTCACTTGGGCGACCTGACCACCCAGGTCAATCTGTTGGAACTCAGAGCAGTATTTCTAGCACTTCAAGCTTTTTCCAAGTCTGTTCAGAACAAAGTTATCCTGGTCAGAACAGACAATACCACCACAATGTGGTACATCAACAAGCAAGGAGGCACTCAGTCTACGGCCTTGTGCACAGAAGCAATGAAGTTGTGGTCTCTGGCTTATTCCCTGAACACCTCCCTCACAGCAGTTCACCTCCCAGGCAAGGACAATGTCCTGGCAGATGCTCTCAGCAGGATATCCCAGGGCCATCACGAATGGTCACTGGATCCCCTGGTCTTGGAGGCGATATTTTCCAGATGTGGCACCCCATAGATACATCTTTTTTCAGCCCCAGACAATCACCAATCTCCTTTTTGCTGCAGACCCCAGTGTTGGGCTCAGTCCCCTGGATGCCTTAGTTCTCAGTTGGGAAGGGAAGTTCCTGTATGCTTTCCCCCTTCTCTCCTGTTCAAAGTGCTAGTAAAAATCAGATCTCAACCCTGTAAGATGATCCTGATTGCTCCAGACTGGGCCAGACAGCCCTGGTATCCACTCCTACTGTCCTTAGCAGTCCATCTTCCCCTGTGTCTTCCCAGGAATTACCACCTGTTAACCTGTGCTCAGGGGAGGGTTTGGTACCCGAATCTCAAATCTCTCAATCTCAAGGCCTGGCTCTTGAAGAGTTAGAGTTTGCTGATTTATACCTCTCCCAAGGTGTAATGGATATTCTGAAGGCTTCTAGGAAACCTTCCACCAGGGCTACTTATAATTCCAAGTGGAAAAGATTTTCCCTATGGTGCTCTGGAAAGCATATTTCCCCAGAATCTGCTGATCTGCCCACAGTCCTTGATTATATGGTCCACTTAAATAGCTTGGGGCTTAGACCAGCTACACTGAAGGTGCATCTGGCAGCTGTTTCTGCTTTTATTTCAGCAGGTAAGCACTCTTCTCTTTCAGCGCACCCTGTATTCTCCAAGTTTTTCAAGGGATTGCTTCACACCAACCCTCCATTCAGGGACCCTGCCCCTGCTTGGGACCTTAATGTTTGCATTGCTCAGCTTATGCAACCCCCTTTTGAGCCTTTGTCTTCAGCAGAGCTTAAGTACTTGACTTGAAAAACTGTGTTTCTGGTGGCCATCACTTCTGCCAGATGCATAAGTGAGTTACAAGCTTTGTCAGTGGAGCCTGCTTTTATCTCCTTTCATAGAGATAAGGTGGTCCTCAGGACTAACAGGAAGTTTTTGCCTAAGGTGGTTTCAGATTTCCACCTTAACCAATCTGTGTCTCTTCCTGTTTACTTCACTGACCATTCCTCCTCTGGCGAGAGGAGGTTGCACAGTTTAGATGTGAAAAGAGCCCTTAGCTACTACATAGAACATACCAAGGGTCACAGGTTTGACTCCCTCTAACTGTTCCTCACTTATGGTGAGGTTGGTAAAGGGAGACCTGCCACTAAAAGATCCATTGCCAGGTGGATTGTCTCTTGTATCCAATTTTGTTATGAAAAACTGGAGTGCGGTTCCACCTTCAGGCCTGAGGCTCACTCTACCAGAGGTACAGCTGCTTCCCTGGCTGCTGCCAGGGATTTCCTATTCTAGAGATATGTCAAGCAGCTACCTGGAAAACAGTTCACACTTTTACCAAGCGTACTCCCTGGATATCCAGGCTAGGAGTGATGCTCGGTTTGGCACTGGCCTGTGCTTCAGAGCCTATTCCCTAAGTAGGTTCTGTCCCTCCTCCATGGAGGTACTGCTTGGTAGTCTGCTATTGTCAGAATACAGCAAGACTTCATGTTGTTTGAAGAAAAAATTACTCACCTTAGTAATGTTGTTTCTTCTAATGGAGTCTTGCTGTATTCTGCCCCCCCCCCGCCTGCCCCTCTCAGTACCTCTGTTTTTGGGATGTGGGTGGGCAGTGGCAGTGTTGGCACTCAGTAGGTGCCCACCTTCTTGTTTTCACCCCTTTTTCTTGGGTGAGTGGGTGTTGTGTTTTTCATTTTTTGGGTCTCCTGACTTGAGTCTTTGTTTTTGGGACCAAAAAATGTGTTTTTATGTTTAGTAGCCAGTTGACTAGTGTAGGTTTCAGCTTCCACACAGGACCTTAGTGAGAGTTTAGCTCGTAAAGAATCTGGCGGTTTGAGTTTAAACAGCAACAGAGTCTCAACCGGAGCTCGAGCTCAGCGTTCCACGCCTGGCATGGAAAGTTAACTCTTTCATCTCAGGGTAGTTCGAAGGCTGGGACTCACTGCTATTGTCAGAATACAGCAAGATCCATTAGAAGAAACAACATTACTAAGGTGAGTAATTTTTTCATGTTGTTTCTTCTAATGGAGTCGCATGGCTTCTGACCTCCGCCTTCCCTCTCAGAACCTCTGTTTTTGGGATGTGGGTGGGCTGTGGCAGTGTTGGCATTCAGTGGGTGCTCACCTTGTTGTTTTCACCTTTTCTTGGGTGAGTGGGTGTTGTGTTTTCATTTTTGGGTCTCCTGACTTGAGTCTTTGTTTTGGGACCAAAAAATCTGTTTTTATGTTCAGTAGCCGGTTGGCTAGATTAAGTTTACAGCTTCCACACAGGACCTTAGTGAGTTTAGCTCGTAAAGATCTGACGGTTTGAGTTTAAACAGCAACAGACAGAGTCTCAACCGAGCTCGAGCTCAGTGTTCCATGCCTGGCATGGAAAGTTAACTCTTTCATCTCCGGGGCAGTTCGAAGGCTGGGACTCACTGCTACTATCAGAATACAGCAAGACTCCATTAGAAGAAACAACATTACTAAAGTGAGTAATTTTTTCTTCAAGGCCATCGTCCCCTGCACTTTTCTTGGTGTCAAGGCTAAGAATTATGTCTTCGACATCTTTGTAGCTAAACAGGCACAACTGGAAGGGATGAGGTGGAGTTGCATGTGTAGAATCTGGGCTAGTGTTGCTATTCACTCGGCTAGCATATGGAGAGGAGTCGAATGCCAACCCAGCAGTGGCAAAGTGAAGGTTAAGTTCTTCGAGATTCGTAGTTTATTTTCAACCATCCCGACCTTGGGAAGAATCTTGGTGGGAAGGGAGGAAGCAGCAGGATGGCCTTCAATGGATCTCAGTGTCTTCCAGATTTTTTGGGAGTTCCCTTTGGCCTGCTCCAGAGTGGAGATGTAGAAGTTTGCTTTAGTAGCACGTACACTTTTAACACAGGCATTTCTGCCAGTTCTAAACGCCTGCCAGTCTGCCGGGTTCTTTGTGTGCCTGGCCCTAGCCCATAGCTTGTCTCTATTGGTAAGCCAGGGACTGGTTCTCAGCTTCAAAAAATTTCTGAAGATGAGAGCCAGATCTTTTCCACCTGCAGGTCTCTCAGAAACCCTTGCCCTAGAGGCAGAGGTTTCGTCTCTTCTGGCTTTAAAAGCCATAGAGAGAGTGCCTATCCTACACTGGGGCAAAGGTCTGTACTCCAGGTACTTCCTTACCCCAAAGAAGACAGGGGAGTGGTGACCCATCCTAGACCCAAGATACCTGAACAAACATATTTTAAAACCAAGGTTCAAGATCGGAACTCTGGGAATAATTCTTCCCTCTCTAAGGCCAGGGGACTGGCTAGCCTCCCTGGACCTCAAAGATGCCTGTTTTCACATTCCCATCAGGTGCCCCCACAGAAAGTACATCAGGTTCGAGTTGCCCTCAGGCCACCATGAGTTCAGAGCAATACCCTTTGGTCTAACATCAGCCCCAAGGGTTTTCACAAAGTGCCTGGCAGTAGTAGTTGCCTTTCTAAGAAGGCAAAAGATTTCCATTTTTCCATATCTGGATGATTGGCTAATTGTGGGCCAGTCTCCAGACCAAGTCAAGTCAGACCTGCAAGTGACCCAGCAAGTGCTCACTTCTCTAGGATTTCTTCTCAGTCTTCCCAAGTCAGTTCTCGAGCCAGTCCAGCTGCTTACCTTTATAGGGGCAGAGCTGGATACGGTCAAAGCAAGAGCCTTTCTTCCCCTAGACAGGGCAAGAGCTCTTATGGAACTAGCTTCTTCCTTCAGCCTTCAGGTGTCTCGACCAGCAAGGCATTTCCTCCAGCTCTTGGGCCACATGGCAGCTTCTACAGCAGTGGTCCAAGGGGCAAGATTCCAGATGAGGGACATTCAGTTCCATCTGAGGGCATTTTGGTCCCAGAAGAAGGACTCCCTTACCAAACTGATTCCAGTGACTCGGACCTTGATCCAAGCCCTTCAATGGTGGCAGGATCAGGACAATTTAAGGCAAGGGGTCCCATTTGCCACTCAGTCTCATTCAGTGGTCCTTACCACGGAAGCTTCCCTTCTGGGCTTGGGAGCCCATCTGGGGGCCCTCACTGCCCAGGGACTGCGGTTCCCTCAGGAGTCCTTTCTCCATATCAGTTTCCTAGAGCTCAGGGCAGTTTTTCTAGCCCAGCAAGCTTTCTCTCAGTCAGTGCCAAACAAGGTGGTTCAAGTCAGAACAGACAACACCACCACCATGTGGTACATCAACAAGCAGGGAGGCACTCAGTCTACGGCCTTGTGCACAGAAGCCATGAAGTTGTGGTCCCTGGCTTATTCCCTGCAAACCTCTCGGATAGCAGTTCACCTTCCAGGGAAGGACAGTGTGCTAGCAGATGCACTGAGCAGGATCTCACAGGGCCGTCACGAATGGTCCCTGGACCCTCTGGTATTGAAGGTGATTTTTCAAAGTGGGGCACTCCAGAGATGGATCTTTTTGCAGCCCCAGACAATCACTAACTTCCTTTCTTTTGTTGCAGACCCCCAGTCTTGGGCTTAGTCCCCTTGGATCCTCTAATTCTGAACTGGGAAGGGAAATGTCTGTATGCCTTCCCTCTTCTGTTCAAAGTTTTAGTCAAGATAAGGTCACAACCTTGCAAAGTGATGCTGTTTGCTCCAGACTGGGCCAGACAGCCTTGGTACCCCCTATTGCTGTCCCTAGCTGTCCATCTTCCCCTGTCTCTTCCAAGAAATTACAACCTGTTAACTTCCTCTCAGGGGAGGATTTGGTACCCCAATCTTCAGTCTCTCAATCTCAAGTTGTGGCTCTTGAAGAGTTAGAGTTTACAGATTTGGATCTGTCTCAGGGGGTTCTGGACATTCTCAAAGCTTCTCGAAAGCCCTCCACCAGAAAGGCTTATAACTCCAAATGGAAGAGATTCAGCATTTGGTGTTCCAAGAAGCATATTTCCCCAGATACTGCTGGATTGTCTGCAGTTCTGGATTACTGTATATGGTCAATCTTAATGGCCTAGACCTCAGACCAGCTACTCTCAAGGTTCACTTGTCAGCTGTTTCTGCTTTTCTGTCAGTGGGAAAGTCTTCCTATCTTCTCATCCTGTATTCTGTAAATTTTTTAAAGGATTGCTTCATACCAATCCTCCCTTTAGAGACCCTGTACCTGCCTGGGATTTAAATGTTTGCATTGCTCAGCTTATGCAACCTCCCTTCGAACCTATGTCCTCAGCAGAGCTTAAGTACTTGACTTTGAAAACTGTGTTTTAGTGGCCATTACCTCTGCCAGACGTATCAGTGAATTGCAAGCCTTGTCAGTGGAACCTGATTTTATCTCCTTTCACGGGGATAAAGTGGTCCTTAGAACCAGTAGAAGGTTCTTGCCCAAAGTGGTTTCAGATTTCCATTTGAATCAGTCTACGTCTCTCCCTGTTTTCTTCACTGATCATTCTTCCACACGGGAGAGGAGGCTACACAGGTTAGATGTTAAAAGAGCCATTAGCTACTACATAGAGCGTACCAAGGGTCACAGGTTTGATTCCCTCCAGTTCCTCACTTATGGGGAAGTGGGAAAGGGCAAACCTGCTACCAAGAGAACTATTGCCAGGTGAATTGTGTCTTGTATACAATCCTGCTATGAGAAACTGGGAAAGATTCCACCCTCAGGCCTGAGGGCTCACTCTACAAGAGGTACAGCTGCTTCCCTGGCTGCTGCCAGGGACATCCCTCTCTTAGAAGTTTGTCAAGCAGCCACCTGGAAAACAGTCCATTCCTTTACCAAGCATTACTCCCTGGATATCCTGGCTAGGAATGATGCTCGGTTTGGCACAGCAGTACTTCAGAGCCTATTCCCAAAGTAGGTTCTGCCCCTCCTCCATGGAGGTACTGCGTGGTAGTCTGCATTTGTCAGAATACAGCAAGACTTCATGTTGTTTGAAGAAAAAATTACTCACCTTAGTAATGTTGTTTCTTCTATTGGAGTCTTGCAGTATTTTGACCTCCCCCCTTGCCTCCCCTCTCAGAACCTGTTTTTGGGAAGTGGGTGGGCAGGCGCAGTGTTGCACCTCAGGGGTGCTCCTTTTACACCCTCTTCTTTTTGTTTGGGTGTTGCTTTATTATTATTCTTATTTGAATTGGGTTTTGGGTTTCCTGACTTGAGTCTTCCTTTGGGACTCCAAAACTTTTGTTGCCAGTTGGCTAGTAAAATTTTACAATTTCCACATAGGATAGTTAGTGAGTTTTTGCTCGTAAGAATCTGACGGTTGGATTTCAAAGAGCTCCAGACAGAGACACCAACTGAGCTCGAGCTAGGCATTCTATGCTCTGCATAGAATGTTAACCCTTTGTTCTCCGGGGCAGTTTAAAGGCTGGAGCTAACTGCATTTGTCAGAATACAGCAAGACTCCAATAGAAGAAACATAATTACTAAGGTGAGTAATTTTTTCTTCTTGTTTATGCACCCACTCTGCCTACTGCTGCTTCTGCTAGTCTTTCCCAGCCCCACCACCCACCTATGAAAAGCGCTTTATAAATGCTGATTCTTCTTCTCCACCCTCCTTTGGGTATACCTTCCATGAGCCCACATGGTATTCCAGTTACTGTGAGGTTTTCAGGGTGAACCAAACCCTTTGGGTTACAGAATCCATCGTGGAGATGAGTGCCCAGCTGGTGCTGCGGAGCCTACAGACAGGTGTTACCCTGCCGTGGCAGGTAGTTTTTGGCTGTTCTACCACTTCCAGGATGGCGACGCAACATGTTTAAATGGTGCACACAGTGGGATTATGAAAGAGCACACTGCACATCTTTTCACCTTTGCAGGGTTCACCTTACCACACCACTTGTGATACCCATGTAGCACTGATGTGGCAGAGAATAAGCTCCCATCTTAAGAATGCAAGCATCCTCTGAGAAGCTCAACCTCTTACCCGAGCCGTTTCTATGGCCGCTTCCAGTTCGCTTCTGACTGGACAGTAAGGCGTAGTTTGCACACTAGCAGGAGTGGGACACGGGCTAAAAATGGTGGTAACCATGGTGCTCATGTGAATAATGCTCTTTTGACCAGTTTTGTAGCCTGGATCTCTGGCCCTTCCTACTCCTAATGTAAAATGAGAGGACAGTTCCAGCTGGTCCAGGTGAATCTGGGATAGTATGTGAGGCTAGGCAATGGCTTTCCGTGGTCCAGTGGCTGCTATTCCAGGGGGATCCTTGACTTGTGGACAGACTGAAAGACAATGTGGCCCACTAAGTAAAGAGGGAAATACTGAAAGCAACCCCCATGCATTGTGCAGCTTGTTATATACTGCACAGACCCTTTGTTAGGGTCTCCATTCTGGGATCTGGTTGGTGCAGTGCCTGCAGAATGGACGTTCACTATCGGAGGCTTCTGTTTCATTTTGCTTTATATTCATGTGAGGCAAGGTTGAGGACTTTACCCAATCCCAGCTAGTGAACACAGTCTGCTTCAGTTTGGCACTGCTATCAGTTTTATGATCAAAACAGACCAGTAGCCTACAAGTAGATTGACTACAAGACTCCTCTCCCCAGCCCCAAGTAGACACCTCCCCCACCACCAAACCATTGCTGAAGTGCAGGGGCAGAATATTAAAGAGAGCATTAAAGGGAGGCATTGTAGCAGGTCCTATCTGAAGTAACCCTTTCAGAGCTGGAGCAGAGTATATTCTGCCTTTTAAATTTGATGAGTGGCATGAACAGTAAGCCAGCACTGAAGGGGTTTTAATCCTTTATACAGACACTAATCTATGCTTTCCTCCCTGCTCACCTGCAATAGCTCCCTTCACTACATATAGGTTCCATTCTTTCCTCCCTGCCTGCCTGCAATAGTGCCCTTCACTAAATATGGGTCCCATGCTTTCCTCCTTGCCCGCCTGCAGTAGTGCCCTTCACTGTATATGGGTCCCATGCTTTCCTCCCTGCCTGCCTGCAGTAGTGCCCTTCACTATATATGGGTCCTATGGTTTCCTCCCTGCCTGCCTGCAGTAGTGCCCTTCACTACACATGGGTTCCATGCTTTCCTCCCTGCCCACCTGCAGTAGTGCCCTTCACTGTATGTGGGTCCCATGCTTTCCTCCCTGCCTGCCTGCAGTAGTGCCCTTCACTATATATGGGTCCCATGGTTTCCTCCCTGCCTGCCTGCAGTAGTGCCTTTCACTATGTATGGGTCCCATGGTTCTCTCCCAGCTCACCTGCAATAATGCCCTTCACTGCATATGGGTCCCATGCTTTCCTCCCTGCCCGCCTGCATTAGTGCCCTTCACTACGCATGGGTTCCATGCTTTCCTCCCTGCCCACCTGCAATAATGCCCTTCACTACATATGGATTCTATGCTTTCCTCCCTGCCCTCCTGCAGTAGTGCCCTTCACTGTATGTGGGTCCCATGCTTTCCTCCCTGCCCGCCTGCAGTAGTGCCCTTCACTACGCATGGGTTCCATGCTTTCCTCCCTGCCCACCTGCAATAATGCCCTTCACTACATATGGATTCTATGCTTTCCTCCCTGCCCTCCTGCAGTAGTGCCCTTCACTGTATGTGGGTCCCATGCTTTCCTCCCTGCCTGCCTGCAGTAGTGCCCTTCACTATATATGGGTCCCATGGTTTCCTCCCTGCCTGCCTGCAGTAGTGCCTTTCACTATGTATGGGTCCCATGGTTTTCTCCCAGCTCACCTGCAATAATGCCCTTCACTGCATATGGGTCCCATGCTTTCCTCCCTGCCCGCCTGCATTAGTGCCCTTCACTACGCATGGGTTCCATGCTTTCCTCCCTGCCCACCTGCAATAATGCCCTTCACTACATATGGATTCTATGCTTTCCTCCCTGCCCTCCTGCAGTAGTGCCCTTCACTGTATGTGGGTCCCATGCTTTCCTCCCTGCCTGCCTGCAGTAGTGCCCTTCACTATATATGGGTCCCATGGTTTCCTCCCTGCCTGCCTGCCTGCAGTAGTGCCCTTCACTATATATGGGTCCCATGGTTTCCTCCCAGCTCACCTGCAATAATGCCCTTCACTGCATATGGGTCCCATGCTTTCCTCCCTGCCCGCCTGCAATAGTGCCCTTCACTACACATGGGTTCCATGCTTTCCTCCCTGCCCACCTGCAGTAATGCCCTTCACTGCATATGGGTCCCATGCTTTCCTCCCTGCCCACCTGCAATAGTGCCCTTCACTACACATGGGTTCCATGCTTTCCTCCCTGCCCACCTGCAATAATGCCCTTCACTACATATGGATTCTATGCTTTCCTCCCTGCCCGCCTGCAATATTGCCCTTCACTACATATGGGTCCCATGCTTTCCTCCCTGCCTGCCTACAATAGTGCCCTTCGCTACATATGGGTTCCATGCTTTCCTACCTTCCTGCTAGCAGTACTGCCCTTCACTACATATGGGTTCCATGCTTTCCTCCCTGCTCACCTGTAATAGTGCCCTTCACTCTATCCCTTCACTATATATGGGTTCCATGCTTTCCTCCCTGCCCGCCTGCAATAGCACCCTTCACTACATATGGGTTCCATGTTTCCTCCCTGCCCTCCAGCAGTACTGCAGTTCACTATATATATGGGTTCCATGCTTTCCTTTCTGCCCACCAGCAGTAGTGCCCTTCACTATCGATGGGTCCCATGCTTTCCTCCCTGCCCGCCTGCAATAGCACCCTTCACTACATATGGGTTCCATGCTTTCCTCCCTGCCTACAATAGTGCCCTTGACTACATATGGGTTCCATGCTTTCCTCTCTGCCCGCCTGCAATAGTGCCCTTCACTACATATAGGTTCCCTGCTTTCCTCCCTGCTCACCTGCAATAGTGCCCTTCACTACATATGGGTTCCATGCTTTCCTCCCTGCCCGCCTGCAATAGTGCCCTTCACTACATATGCATTCTATACTTTCCTCCCTGCCCACCTGCAATAGTGCCCTTCACTACATATGGGTCTCATGCTTTCCTCCCAGCTAGCCTGCAATAGTGCCCTTAACTACATATGGGTCCCATGCTTTCCTCCCAGCTCGCCCGCAATAGTGCCCTTCACTTCATATGGGTTCCATGCTTTCCTCCGTTCCTGCCAGCAGTACTGCCCTTCACTACATATGGGTCCCATGCTTTCCTCCCAGCTAACCTGCAGTAGTGCCCTTCACTACATATGGGTTCCATGCTTTCCTCCCTGCCCACCTGCAATAGTGCCCTTCACTACATATGGGTTCCATGCTTTCCTCCCTTCCTGCCAGCAGTACTGCCCTTCACTACATATGGGTTCCATGCTTTCCTCCCTGCTCACCTGCAATAGTACCTTTCACTACATATGAGTTCCATGCTTTCCTCCCTGCCTGCCAGCAGTACTGCCCTTCACTACATATGGGTTATATGCTTTCCTCCCTGCCCGCCTGCAGTAGTGCCCTTCACTACATATGGGTCCATGCTTTCCTCCCTGCCCGCCTGCAATAGTGCTCTTCAGTATATATGGGTCCCATGCTTTCCTCCCTGCCTGCCTGCAATAGCACCCTTCACTACATACGCGTTCCATGCTTTCCCCCCTGTCTGCAGTAGTCCACTTCACTACATATGGGTAACAAGCTTTCCTCCCTGCCTGCCAGCAGTACTGCCCTTCACTACATATGGGTTCCATGCTTTCTTCTCTGCCCGCCTGCAATAGTGCCCTTCACCACATATGGGTCCCATGCTTTCTTCCCTGCCCACCTGCAATAGTGCCTTTCGCTACATATGGATTCCATGCTTTCCTTTCTGGCTGCCAGCAGTACTGTCCTTCACTACATGTATGGGTTCCATGCTTTCCTCCCTGCCCACCTACAGTAGTACCCCTCACTACATATGGATTCCGTGCTTTTCTCCCTGCCTGCCTGCATTAGAGCCCTTCACTATATATGGGTTCCATGCTTTCCGCCCTGCCTGCCTGCAATAGTGCCCTTCACTATATATTAGTTCCATGCTTTTCTCCCTGCCTGCCAGCAGTACTGCCCTTCACTACATGTGGGTTCCATGCTTTCCTCCCTGCCTGCCTGCAGTAGTGCACTTCACTACATATGGGTTCCATGCTTTTCTCCCTGTCTGCCTGCAATAGTGCACTTCACTACATATGGGCTCCATGCTTTCCTCCCTGCCTGCCAGCAATAGTGCCCTTTACTACATATGGGTTCCATGCTTTCCTTTCTGCCCGCCTGCAATAGTGCCTTTCACTGCATATGGGTCCCATGCTTTCCTCCCTGCCTGCCTACAATAGTGCACTTCACTATATATGGGTCCCATGATTTCCTCCCTGCCCGCCTGCAGTAGTGCCCTTCACTACATATGGATTCCATGCTCTTCTCCCTGCCTGCCTGCAATAGTGCCCTTCACTATATATGGGTTCCATGCTTTCCTCCCTGCCCGCCTACGGTAGTGCCCTTCACTACATATGGGTTCCATGCTTTTCTCCCTGCCTGCCTGCAATAGTGCCCTTCACTATATATGGGTTCAATGCTTTCCTCCCTGCCTGCCTGCAATAGTGCACTTCACTACATATGGGTTCCATGCTTTCCTCCCTGCCTGCCAGCAGTACTGCCCTTCACTACATATGGGTTCCATGCTTTCCTCCCTGCCTGCAATAGTGCACTTCACTACATATGGGTTCAGTGCTTTCCTCCCTGCCCACCTGCAGTAGTGCCCTTCAGTACATATGGGTCCCATACTTTCCTCCCTGCCCGCTTGCAATAGTGCCCTTCACTACATATGGGTCCCATGTATTCCTTCCTGCCTGCCTACAGTAGTGCCCTTCAGTACAAATGGGTCCCATGCTTTCCTCCCTGCCTGTCTGCAATAGTGCTCTTCCCTACACATGGGTTCCATGCTTTCCTCCCAGCTCACCTGCAATAGTGCCCTTCACTACATATGGGTCCCATTCTTTCCTCCCAGCTCGCCTGCCATAGTGCCCTTCACTACATATGGGTCCCATGCTTTCCTCCGTGCCCACCTGCAATAGTGCCCTTCACTACATATGGATTCCATGCTTTCCTCCCTGCCCGCCAGCAGTACTGCGCTTCACTACATATGGGTTCCATGTTTCTTCCCTGCCCGCCAACAGTACTGCCCTTCACTACATATGGGTTCCATGCTTTCCTCCCTGCCCGCCTGCAATAGCACCCTTCACTACATATGGGTTTCATGCTTTCTTCCCTGTCCGCCAGGAGTACTGCCCTTCACTACATATGAGTCTCATGCTTTCCTCCCTGCCCGCCTGCAGTAGTGCCCTTCACTACATATGGGTTCCATGCTTTCCTCCCTGCCCGCCTGCAATAGTGCCCTTCACTACCTATGCATTCCATGCTTTCCTCCCTGCCCGCCTGCAATAGTGCCCTTCACTACATATGAGTCCCATGCTTTCCTCCCTGCCTGCCTGCAATAGCGCCCTTCACTACATATGCGTTCCATGCTTTCCTCCCTGCCCGCCTGCAGTAGTGCCCTTCACTACATATGGGTTCCATGCTTTCCTCCCTGCCCGCCAGCAGTACTGCACTTCACTATATATAGGGGTTCCATGTTTTCCTCCCTTCCTGCTAGCATTAGTGCCCTTCACTACATATGGGTCCCATGCTTTCCTCCCTGCCCACCTGCAATAGTGCCCTTCACTACATATGGGACCCATGCTTTCCTGCCTGCCTGCTTGCCTGCAATAGTGCCCTTCACTACATATGGGTTCCACGCTTTTCTCCCTGCCTGCCAGCAATAGTGCCCTTCACTACATATGGGTCCCATGCTTTCCTCCCTGCCAGCCTACAATAGTGCCCTTCGCTACATATGGGTCCCATGCTTTCCTCCCTGCCCGGCTGCAATAGTGCTCTTCACTACATATGGGTTCCATGCTTTCCTCCCTGCCGGCCTGCAATATTGCCCTTCACTACATATGGGTCCCATGCTTTCCTCCCTGCCTGCCTACAATAACGCCCTTCACTATATATGGGTCCCATGCTTTCCTCCCTGCCCGCCTACAATAGTGCCCTTCACTACATATGGGTCCCATGCTTTCCTCCCTGCCTGCCTACAATAATGCCCTTCACTGTATATATGGGTCCCATCCTTTCCTCCCTGCCCGCTTGCAATAGTGCCCTTCACTACATATGGGTCCCATGCTTTCCTCCCTGCCTGCCTGCAGTAGTGCCCTTCACTACATATGGGTTCCATGGTTTCCTCCCTGCCCACCTGCAATAATGCCCTTCACTGCATATGGGTCCCATGCTTTCCTCCCTGCCTGCCTGCAGTAGTGCCCTTCACTACATATGGGTTCCATGGTTTCCTCCCTGCCCACCTGCAATAATGCCCTTCACTACATATGGGTCCCATGCTTTCCTCCCAGCTCGCCTGCAATAGTGCCCTTCATTACATATGGGTCCCATGCTTTCCTCCCTGCTCGCCTGCAATAGTGCCCTTCACTACATATGGGTTCCATGCTTTCCTCCCTGTTTGCCTGCAATAGTGCCCTTCACTACATATGGGTCCCATGCTTTCCTCCCTGCCTGCCTGCAGTAGTGCCCTTCACTACATATGGGTTCCATAGTTTCCTCCCTGCCCACCTGCAGTAATGCCCTTCACTACATATGGGTCCCATGCTTTCCTCCCTGCCCGCCTGCAATAGTGCCCTTCACTACATATGGGTCCCATGTTTTCCTCCCAGCTCGCCTGCAATAGTGCCCTTCACTACATATGGGTCCCATGCTTTCCTCCCTGCCTGCCTACAATAGTGCCTTTCACTACATATGGGTCCCATGCTTTCCTCCCTGCCCGCCTGCAGTAGTGCCCTTCACTACATATGGGTCCCATGCTTTCCTCCCTGACCGCCTGCAATAGTGCCCTTCACTATATATATGGGTCCCGTGGTTTCCTCCCAGCTCACTTGCAATAGCGCCCTTCACTACATATGGGTCCCATGCTCTCCCCCCTGCCTGCCTGCAATAGTGCCCTTCACTACATATGGGTCCCATGCTTTCCTCCCTGACCGCCTGCAATAGTGCCCTTCACTATATATATGGGTCCCATCCTTTCCTCCCTGCCCACTTGCAGTAGTGCACTTCACTACATATGGGTTCCATGCTTTCCTCCCTGCCTGCCAGCAATAGTGCCCTTCACTGCATATGGGTTCCATGCTTTCCTCCCTGCCTGCCAGCAATAGTGCCCTTATGGGTCCCATGCTTTCCTCCCTACCTGCCAGCAATAGTGCCCTTCACTACATATGGGTTCCATGCTTTCCTCCCTGCCCGCCTGCAATAGTGCCCTTCACTACATATGGGTTCTATGCTTTCCTCCCTGCCCACCAGCAGTACTGCCCTTCACTACATATGGGTCCCATTCTTTCCTCCCTTCCTGCCAGAAGTACTGCCTTTTACCACATATGGGTCCCATGCTTTCCTCCCTGCCCACCTGCAATAGTGCCCTTCACTACTCATGGGCCCCATGCTGTCCTACAGAGAAAAACAGAGTAACTAGTGACCATTCACCAGAATAATTTCATGGCATAAGAGTTTATTATGCACACATACTAATAGTTACCAGCTTGAAACCAACCAGCATTTTGGGATGTCCAAATAACCCTTCCTCAGGGTGGACGGTGAATCTAAATTATTATATACAGTGAGTATTTAAAACACAATTTCAGCATCCTTTAGTACATTGTGCACCACAATTCAAGCTCAAATTGCAGCATATTGGCTGGTGCAGCGGTAGTGTTTCCTCCTGCAGCAGTGCTGACCCGTGTTCGGGACGAGCATGGGCGACAGAGGGTCAGTCGGGGAGGTAGGATGAGTGTCCCACAGACTGCTGTCTTCAGGGGGGGGCCTGTGGCTTCCCAGCATAGAGTGACACCTAGCAGAGGCTGGGTGTGCACAACCCAGGGACCACATGTAAGCAGGGAGGAGGTGTTATTCATGCATCCCTGGGGGAACCAAAGTGAAAATCCCTGGGGCCAGCAGCACTGTGATGTCCCTGAACTTCGACCTGAGTGACGCCTCAGGTGGATCTTAGTCTCGCCCCTTGGAGACCCCACAGCTGGGATAAGCTTGGGGGGGGGTGCAGGGTGGAAGGTCCAGGCACTGGTAGGGGGTATGTACCCCGCACGAGAACTGGTGGCAAAAGGTAAAAAGAAACAAAAAATCGCATCATACCTAATGACTTTGTAGGTTCCACAAGCTCTTTATGTCTGTACCTATCTTGTTTCTTTTGAAAAAGTAACTTCTTTATTTCTAATTAGTTTTAGTGCCTTTATCTGATACCTGGCTCCTCGTGTCATTGCATCGAGAGTACACACTGGTCGCCTGCAGTTAACTACCATTCCATGCTTTCCTCACTGCCTGCTTTTTCAGTACTGCAGTTCAGTTTAGTGCTCCCCTGCACCCATCCAGGATTAGTAAATTATAACCCAACCCCCCCACCTTCCCACCTGCTATGTACTCCCACCACACCCCCTCACCCTGATCACCGCTTACCTTTTGACCGGTACAATGTGGCATCTGAATGTGATCGCACTCCATGACTGTTCGACGGCAGCTTGCTGAAGAGGTGGGCAGAGAGCTCTGCCGACTACCGCTGTACAGCAGTCAGAAAGTAAGTGGGGATCGGGGTGTGGGGGTGCAGAGTGGATGGGGGGCAGTTGAGTTGTACTTTACTACTGCTGGATGGGTGATCGAAGAGGACCACTGAACCATTAGGGAGAGTATTCACATGTGGCAAATGACTGATTTGGGGGTGGGTGGAGACTGCTTGGCACAGGGGTGATTGACTGCAGTACAGCTGCCCTACCTTTGTGGGGTGGGGGCATTGGCTTAGCCATCAGATAAAACCTAGTTTCAGCAGTGGTAAACAGCTTTGCTCTTGGGGCTGTTTACTGCTGCAACAAACTTTTGATCATACCATTGCTCTGATATGCATGAAAGACCCCATTATTTGCATAAGCGCAGTGGAGGTTTGGGAAGTTCTCTGGGAGCCTCTGAATATGGTCCTTCCTGGAGTGCTGGCAGAAACCTAGATTAGTGCTGGTATTAACCACATTCATGCTGGCACTAACCTTTGAATATGGGGGCCACAGCTCTAATAGGAAAAATTGGTTGCTAGTCTAGCATCACTTTATCAAATCTGTAGAGCAACCTAATTTTCTTTTTTGACTGGTAACAAGGGAACTAGATAGCGGCCATGCAGTAGATCTACGGTACTTTGACTTCAACAAAGTTTTTGACTCAGTGCTGCATAGACACTTGCTGAAGAAGATGGAGGATCTAGGGCAGCAAGGGATATTGTCAGATGGTTGGGAAACTGGCTTCAGGGTAGGCAGCAGTGGGTTGTTGTCAGCGGGGTTAAATTGGTGGAGGAGGAGGTCCCAAGTGGGGTACCACAAGGATTGGTCCTGGGCCCGGTCCTTTTTAACATGTTCATTAGCAACATTGGTGAAAGAATCCAAGGTAAGATTAGCCTCTTTGCAGATGACACTAAACTGTGCAGAAGGGTGGATAGTGTCGAGGAAGTTGGGGAATTGCAAAATAACCTCCAGAGACTGGAAAGATGATACAGTGTGTGGCAACTCAAATTCAGTGCCAAGAAGTGCAAGGTAAAGCACCTGGGGAAAAGAACTCTAGGACACAGTACTTGCTGAATGGGGTTAAACTTGGCATAACAACAGAAGTGCGCGACTTGGGTGTCATTATCAGTGACATCCTAAAGCAGTCAAGCCAGTGCAACAAAGCCTACAGCAAGGCAAACAGGATGCTGAGGTGTGTGGGGGGGGGGTCTAGACAGTAGAAGGAAAGAAGTAATACTCCCCCTTTTATAAATCCTTGGTGAGGTCACATCTAGAGTACTGTGTCCATTTCAGGAGCCCTCACCTCACAAAGGATACAAATAAGCTGGAAGCAGTACAGTGTAGGGTGACAGTGATAATTCAGGGCCTATGAGAGGAATCCTATCAATATCATCTTTGGGTATTAAACATGTATTTGCTGGAGGACAGAAGTGATATGATAGAGACCTTCAAATTTCTGTAAGGGATTAACAAGGTGAACTGTGCAGAACTGGCAGGAGCACCAACTTGGTGACACGGGGACATGACTGGAAACTGAAAGGGGGGAGCTTCAAGAGGGACTTGAAGTATTATTTTAACAAAAGGGTGGTGGAACCATGGAACAGCCTGCCTGCTGAAGTGGTGGGTGCCAAAACCGTATGGGGCTTCAAGCATAGGTGGGACAGAATAAAGCAAATAGCAAGCTCTGCAGTGAGTACGGTGTGGAGCTGAAGCGAGGAATAGGTCCCCTAACGGACGCTAGTTCTCGGGGGGGGGGCTGAATAGGCAACCAAGGGCAGACTGGATGGACATTTGGTCGTTTTCTGCCATCATTGTCTATGTTTCTAGATTTGTAATACTTAAAACATTGGAGACGTGATACCCAGTTTTGACTGTCACGTTGACTTTTCAGTAGCTTTGAAACTGTAATGGCAGCTATGTAGAATCCTGTTGCTTTTACCTACGTGGAAGTTGTTCAAAGGGAAACATTTATGAACAGAATTCCACATAATTTGAAAGCCTGTTAAAGCTCTTTTTTTGACTGGATGTGGATCTGCCAAGATAGCAGGCAGTCTTTGAACAGCTGTGTACCAGACCTGTCAAACCTTTCTTAGTTCAGTTGGCAAAACTACTTGTCTGGATCAATAAGGCATAGAAACGAATGGCAGAATGCCTAGCCTTCAAAATGGGACCAAACAAGCAACATCAACAGCCAGTGCAGGGGTTGGACAACTACTTTTCCTCACCTGGGGCAAGTGCGATGGGAAGGGTGGGCCACCTTCTCTTAGCTACTAGGACGTCTCACAACTTCTTCCTATCTTAACAAAACTGCAAGCAGCAGGGGAATGACTCTAACAAAAGGCTGGCTTCCGTGGAAGAAAAACTTACTGACCTCGATACAAAAATCAATGAAAAAAAATCAGCGATAACAGACCTTACTGTTGCCTTGGAGCGTCAGACCAAAGTTAGCACTGGTCTCATCTGGGACATAGATTACCTACAGGCCAAGGCAGAAATGGTGGAAAATGGTCAGCGACAGTGTAACGTGCACATTATCTATGGATCTGCCACAACCTCATCTCTCAGGCGTGTTTCGACTTCCCTCAATCAAGCCTGCCGACTCGTTACTGGTTCCCACTGTTTCACCCACGCCTGCGACCTCTACTCCAAAACAGGCTGGCTGCAATTGAACAACCGATTCAAATACCAAACCTGCATCACTGCTAAGAAAATCATGATGGGAAAGGCACCACCAGGAGTCAGCACCCTCCTCAAACCCAAAATCACTAACCACAACACCAGGAGCTCTAAGCCCCAAATCCTTCAAATCCCCCGCTGCTGCATGTCCCAAGGCCAAAGGTCATTTGCATACAGGGCTCCGAGTTGCTTGAATGAGCTCTCTAGTGACACCTCATCCACAGCAATGCTTGGAGCGTTCAAAAAAAAGCTGCGCCACTCCATAACTGGCACCTCCACCTGTGCTTGCACCCCATAACATCTTCATTCCCTATGCTGCTTCTGACCTTATAGGTATCAGTTTCTGCCCTCTCTTCTTGCACTTACCTGTGCACTGCAACTTCTAATGCACTTGCCCTGTGTCTGTCCTGACAAGGCCCCTCGGCTGCCTCACCCTGACCCTCTACACCTATGCCTTCCCCTACCCTTAGCCCTCTCCCCTTCTTGCCCTTTTCCTCCTATTGTTTCTTGAGTTACTCATCGCTCAGTCTGATTCTGTCAAGCAAAGTTACTGTCTAAAACCATATACCTGTAACTGTTTTGTGTTTTAGTGTCTGTTAACCTGTAACCAGCATGACGTGGAACCTTTGTAAAAGAGCCTTGGCTCAAAAGTACTTTGTAATCCTAGACACAAATAAATAAATAAAAACATTGTGAGGTTCCCATGCTTGGAGTTATTGGCCTTTTTAGACCAAATGATCTTTGATGACTTGACCCTGCTTTCTAGAGATTCGGGAATTCAAGTGGTGCAGGCCTTTGTAATCCCACTCTGACCCCAGCCACGAGGCAGCTCCGGGGAGTGACCACTTACAACAATTGCCACCCTTTCCACTCCGGACGCCAGGATCCCGTTATTGTAGGCTGCTTGTCATACGGGAGACATCATGTGGTAAGGAAGCAGGTTGGGCTTTTTCCCATATTTATCCTCTCAAACCCAAGAAAGAAAAAGCTGCAGTTGATCAAAAAGAACTTATTGGGCAAGGGAGTGACGGTGCAGTTACTTTTCCCAGATCATGTGCAAATTATCCATAAACAGAAGGCTCAGATCTTTACAGACCCATAGGCAGCATCCAGCTTTAGTGACAAGATACTGTCTCAACTGGACTGTAAGGTACAGAGGGCTGATCTTGAAGAAGAGCCTGAATGACTGATACCAGAAGCACATGTGTTGAGCCAAGCTTATTTGAACATTTAATTGGGTCCCTGGAGCTCTTAGTCTGTATGTATAGTGCCAGTGGCGCTCCACGCTATACCTTTACTGCAGGCATTCAGATTTAAATGCTTTGTTTTATAGCTCTGTATTATGGCTATCTTGTTATAATAACTAGTCAGCAATTTCTCTCAATGTACTGACCAGGTTGATATTTTCCATAACAACCGGCTGGTTGTTATGATATTCATGAGCCATGCCAGTCAAACTATGCTGCTGCCTCATTGGCCAACATTCTGTTATGTGGGCGGGGCCAAACAGTCTCACAAACTGCTGGAGAAAAATTGCTGGCCTGTTATTATAAAAAATAAAAGATGAGGAGGGTGTTTCATGTGAGAATTTAATGCACACCCTCATTGTGGGATGCTTTGATAAACCCCTTGGGCTTCGCCCTCTGGGTTTATGTAGCATCACACAACTCGGGTGTGCATTAAATTCTCATATCAAACCCTTCCCCATCCATTATTCTCTATATATTACCTGATGTGTTATGGTATACCATTAAAAGGGCGACTGGGATTGAGCGACTCAGATTTGAGTGACTCAATCTCAGCGCCTGTAAGAATAGCGACCCTGAAAGGATAGCGACCGGAAAGTGCAGAGCGAAAGGAAGAGCGACAGGATACCGGAAGGTATCCATAAGGTATGTGGAGGATGGCGAGAGGGGAAACTGCTGAGCTGGCCTAGTGGTTAGGGTGGCTGGCTCTGTTGGGGAGGATGCAGGGTTCGGGTGGAGCACAATATTTTGTGCTTTTCTGTGCTGGTGTCCCCCCACCCCACCCCGGGTTTGTTATTTTAGTAAGTGTTTGCCCCTGCATATTCAGTTAACAGTAGTTTCCTTGCTGCGAATGTACATCGCCGTTTTTATTTTTGGCGATATATATGAGCCATAGTGGCGATCGCTGTTATCACATAGAACCATGTGTTATTTACTATTTCAATGAGACTGTTTTAACAGTTAAGTTGTACTATGGTACACCGCTCAGTTTATGGACTTCTAAATCTCCTTATAGCCATCCATCCTCCGATGCGGTGTCTGTTGTGTAGATGCCTATGATTGACAAGCTTTAGATTAACTTAACTGAACATAGACATTCGATCTGGGTTCTAATTACAAGGGTCCAGCCTCCCCCACTAATTTCATATCTGCAGGGGGGAGGGGAGTCTGATGCAGCAACTGCAAGTATTGCTTTCTATGGTGAGAGTATCATTTTCTACGGATTTACTTCTCTGGACTATTTGACTCCTTAAACCACTCTGAGGTGGATGGCTTTATCCAAGTAGGCTAAGTCCTTATTGCCTGTACACCTGAACAGATAATGTCTGAAGCCTGGTTTTGGCTTATGTGCTGCTTTTATATGTACATGTCGCTTTTCTTCTGTGAAGATCTACAAATAAAAAGTAAAGGAAAAAAGCTCTTTTTTTCTGTCCTAGTGTGGGTCTCAGGGCTCACAACAGCTGGGATGTCCTTCAGGCATCAGCAGATAGGCAGGAAGTCTAAAGTCGAAGCAGCCCCAGCATGTTCTCTTCCCCCACACATATCATGCCAGTCTTCTTTCTGCCTCCTGAGTAGCAGGCACTTTTTGTGGCAGTGCTTTGTGTCTGCCATCCAGAGATAATTTTTCTCTCAACCAGTTTAATTTTTTTTCTTTCTGCTTTTATCGTACGATGGCATCCCCTTCAAACAACATGAAGTCTTGCTATATTATGACATATGCAGTTTGTCCCAGCCTTAGAACTGCTCCGGAGGTGAAAGAGTTAACTTTCCATGCCAGGCATGGAATCTTGAGCGCGAACTCAGTTGAAAACTCTGTCTGTTGTTCTTCAAACTCAAACTGTCAGATTCTTTACTCCGCCTCACTGAACAGTCGCTCGGAGATTTCTCCTACTGCTCGTTCATTTTGTCGGTTAAAAGTGTAATTCTCGGTTTTAAACCGCATTTTGTTTTATTTTAACCGCAACCGGTCGGTTCAAGCTCTGTCTGTGGTATCGTAAGTAATAGATAGGTTTTACATTATTTCTGTGGAACTTGCAAGCGATATTATCGGTTCGGTTTGAACCGATCAGGTTGTCATTTAAACTTTGTTAAATTGCATTTAGAGTGCGGTTCCCGGTTCTTATCGGTTCTAAAAAAAAAACGGATTTCATTACGGTTTTTTCCACGACCTGTGACACGGTTGGGAACCGATAAGGGTGTTTTGCTTGGCGAATTGCCGTAAACGGGCAAGTTTTTGGTTAGGCTGGCACTATGTCTGAGAAACCCAAAAGAAAAACCGGGCCCACTGGGTTTCAGCACTGTAGTGTCTGTGGGGAAGCCTTTGCCTTATCACACCACATGTGTTTATTGTCTGGGGTTTGACCACCTCAATGCAGACTGCCAGATTTGCAAGAATTTCCCTGCAGCTACCCTGGATAAGAGAGTTGGTAGGCTCAGGGAGCGAGAGGCCAAGAAGTCCGCTGACCCGGATGGCCAGCCCCGTTCGGTGACAACCGAACCGGAGGGAGTGCCCTCTGACCAGGGAGAGACTTCCTTGGGCAAACGGAGAGCTGACTCAGAGGAGTCAGTCCCTGCAGAAAGGACTAGAAAATCAGCAGGTATGGAGCCAAAATTTCCTTCTTCAACCACTGCAGAGATAGCCAAAGCGATCAAGATTGTCCAGTCGCTTTCACCGGTTCTGACCGAACCGGCATCATCAGGTAGGCGGTCGGTTCGGTCGGTTCCACCAGTTCAGGAATATGATATAGAGGATTTTTATGAACCGGAGGAGGGGGAGGAAGATTATGAAGAGAGTGAATGTGATTTTGAAAGTCTGGATGTGCCCATTGAACCGGACATCTCCCGGACAGACCTTCAGGAGTGTCTCCCCCTAGGCTTTCTGAGTCCCCTTCTCATTTTATGTTTTATAAAAAAGTGGCTGAAACCCTCCAGCTCCCTTTGGAAGAAGCTGTGGATGAACAGGAGGAGCCTGACTATGTAGAAATGATGGATATCCCAGAGTCTAGGAGACTGTCTATTTCTTTACATAAATCTTTTAGGAAACAGACAATAAAAATTTTAAAAGCTCCTCACACTATACCTCCTGTGGATAAAAAAATGGACAAGAGGTACACATTGTCAGGCTCTGATACAGAGTTCCTTTCACAACAATGCAGCCATGTTGGGGTAGTGCAGGCTGCAGCCTGTGATAAGGCAAATATTCCCTTGGCTTCACACCCCCTGACAAGGACTCCAGGAGGATAGATGCCATGGCTAAGAAACAGTACATGGCAGCATCCTTGGGACTCAGACAGGCAAATTATATGGCCTATGTTGCAAGATACCAGAAATCCAGATGGGATACTGTTACGGCTCTAGCGAAACAGGTCCCTGACCAGCTTGCCAAGGAGCTGGAGCAGGTGGCTGCTGATGGTATTGAGGCATCCAAGGTGCAATTCCATGCTGCAGTGGACTCTAATGATGTATCTTCAAGAGTCATGGCTACATCTGTGGCTTTTCGCAGAATGGCTTGGCTCAGGTGTACTAGCCTGTCACAGGATACCCAGGCTAAGGCCATGGATTTTCCTGTTGTGGGTAACTCTCTGTTTGGGGAGCAGACAGAGAATTACATGAAGAAAATTGATGAGTATAGGACCACTTATAGGGTGCACAAGCCAAGGAAGGCAAGCCACTCCTCAGAGGCAGCTTTCAAGGGCAGGCCTTTCACAGGCCTTTTACCAAGCCAGGCCTCCTCTTCAGCCTATGCCCAGAGGGGTTCTTCAGAGGGAGGCAGGCGAGTGCAGGCAGGCCTGCTCCACCCCTCAGCCTAAAGCCCCTGCCAAACAGGCACCCTGATGGGATGGCCAGGGCCGATTCTCCATTACCTGTG
Source organism: Neoceratodus forsteri (assembly GCA_016271365.2). NCBI lineage: Eukaryota > Metazoa > Chordata > Ceratodontiformes > Ceratodontidae > Neoceratodus > Neoceratodus forsteri. Next base: position 8,063,455 of record JADMNL010000026.1, read on the forward strand.
GGGGCAGGCTGGCTTACTTCGTCCAGGACTGGGGTCTTTAACATCAGACAAGTGGGTCCTGGAAGTAGTAAGCCAGGGACTGGTTCTCAGCTTCAAAATTTCCAAAGATGAGAACCAGATCCTTTCCACCTGCAAATCCATCAGAGGCTCTTGCTTTGGAAACAGAAGTCTCAACCCTCCTGGCTCTCAGAGCTGTAGAAAGGGTTCCTTCCCTACACCAGGGCAAAGGACTATACTCCAGGTACTTCCTTACCCCAAAAAAGACAGGAGAATGGCAGCCCATCCTGGATCTCAGATACCTAAACAAGCACCTTTTAAAACCAAAATTCAAAATGGTGACTCTGGGAATTATTTTACCCTCCCTAAGGCCAGGGGACTGGTTAGCGTCCCTGGACCTCAAGGATGCCTACTTCCATGTTCTCATCAGAAGCTCCCACCAAAAGTACCTCAGATTCGAACTGCCCTCAGGCCATTACCAGTTCAGAGCAATGCCCTTCGGCCTCACCTCTGCCCCAAGGGTATTCACAAAATGCCTGGCAGTAGCAGTTGCTCACTTAAGAAGGCAAAAGATTGCCATCTTTCCTTACCTGGATGACTGGCTCATAGTGGGTCAGTCTCTAGACCAAGTCAAATTAAACCTTCAGGTTACCCAGCAGCTGCTTACATCTCAAGGTTTTCTTCTCAATCTTCCAAAGTCAGTTCTAGAGCCTGTTCAGCTACTCACCTTCATAGGCGCAGAACTGGACACAAAGCAGGCCAGAGCTTTCCTTCCTCTAGAAAGAGCAAAGACCCTGGTGGCTCTGGCCTCCTCCTTCACTTTGCAGGTCTCTCGACCAGCAAGGCACTCTCTACAGCTCCTAGGGCACATGGCTGCCTCCACAGCTGTAGTGCAAGGAGCAAGATTTCAGATGAGGGACATCCAGTTCCATTTGAGAACCTTCTGGTCTCAAAGGAGAGATCCTCTAACCAAATTGATCCCAGTAACTCGAACCCTGATCCAAGCCCTGCAGTGGTGGCAGGATCAGAGCAATCTGAGACAGGGTGTTCCTTTCATCCCTCAATCTCACTCCTTGACCCTACTACAGATCGTCCCTCTTGGGATGGGGAGCTCACATGGGCAACCTCACCACCCAGGGATTGTGGTCCCCTCAGGAATCTCTGCTGCACATCAATCTGTTGGAACTCAGAGCTGTTTTTCTAGCACTTCAGGTTTTTTCTGCATCTGTTCAGAACAAAGTGGTACAGGTCAGAACAGACAACACCACTACAATGTGGTACATCAACAAGCAAGGGGGCACTCGGTCTTCGGCCTTGTGCACCAAGGCAATGAAGTTGTGGTCTCTGGCTTATTCCCTGAACACCTCCCTAGTGGCAGTTCACCTCCCAGGCAAGGACAACGTCCTGGCAGATGCTCTCAGCAGGATTTCCCAGGGCCATCACGAATGGTCACTGGATCCCCTAGTACTGGAGGTAGTATTTGCCAGGGGGCACCCTCAGATAGATCTTTTGCAGCCAGACAATCACCAACTTCCGCTTTTTTGCTGCAGGCCCCCAGTGTTGGGCTCAGTCCCTCTGGATGCCTTCCTTCTCGACTGGGAAGGAAAGTTCCTCTGTGCCTTTCCCCCCTTCCCTCTCTTGTTCAAGGTGCTAGTCAAAATCAGATCTCAACCTTGCAAGATGATTCTGATTGCTCCAGATTGGGCCAGACAGCCCTGGTATCCACTCCTTCTGTCCTTAGCAGTCCACCTTCCCCTGTGTCTTCCCAGGAATCACAATCTGTTAACCTGTGCCCAGGGGAGAGTTTGGTATCCGAATCTCAAATCCCTCAACCTCAAGACCTGGCTCTTGAAGAGTTAGAGTTTGCTGACCTACACCTTTCTCAAGGTGTACTCGATATCTTGAAGGCTTCTAGGAAGCCTTCCACCAGGGCTACTTATAATTCCAAATGGAAAATGTTTTCCATATGGTGCTCTGAACTTATATTTCCCCAGAATCTGCTGATTTGCCCACAGTCCTGGATTATATGGTCCATCTAAATACTTTGGGGCTGAGGCCAGCTACCCTGAAAGTGCATTTGGCAGCTGTGTCTGCTTTTATTTCAGCAGGAAAACCCTCTTCTCTTTCTGCTCACCCTGTTTTCTCCAAGTTTTTCAAGGGATTGCTTCACACCAACCCTCCATTCAGGGACCCTGCTCCTGCCTGGGATCTTAATGTTTGCATTGCTCAGCTTATGCAACCCCCCCTTTGAGCCTTTGTCTTCAGCAGAGCTTAAGTACTTGACTTGGAAAACTGTGTTTCTAGTAGCCATCACTTCTGCCAGGCCTGAAAGTGAATTACAAGCTTTGTCAGTGGAGCCTGATTTTATCTCCTTTCACAGAGATAAGGTGGTCCTCAGGACTAACAGGAAGTTCTTGCCTAAGGTGGTTTCAGATTTCCACCTTAATCATTCTATAGCTCTTCCAGTATACTTCACTGACCATTCCTCCTCTGGCAAGAGGAGGCTGCACAGTTTAGATGTAAAGAGAGCCCTTAGTTACTACATAGAGCGTACCAAGGGTCACAGGTTTGACTCCCTCCAACTGTTCCTCACTTATGGTGAGGTTGGTAAAGGGAAACCTGACACTAAAAGATCCATTGCCAGGTGGATTGTCTCTTGTATCCAATTCTGTTATCAAAAACTGGGTAAGGTTCCCCTTCAGGCCTGAGGGCTCACTCTACCAGAGGTACAGCTGCGTCCCTAGCTGCGGCCAGGGACATCCTATCTTAGAGATATGTCAAGCAGCTACCTGGAAAACAGTTCACACTTTCACCAAGCATTACTCCCTGGACATCCAGGCTAGGGTGATGCTCAGGTTTCTAACTTCAACTATTAACCCCAAGAGCCTATTTCCTAAGTAAGTTCTGTCCCTCCTCCATGGAAGTACTGCTGTATGTAGTCTGCATATGTCATAATATAGCAAGACTTCATGTTGTTTGAAGAAAAATTACTCACCTTAGTAATGTTGTTTCTTCTAAAGGAGTCTTGCTATATTATGACCTCCCCCCCGCCTGCCCCTCTCAGAACTTCTGCTCTTGGGATGTGGGCGGGCAGTGCAGTGTTGGCACTTAATAGATGCCCACCTTGTGTTTTTCACCCCTCTTTTTTGGGGTGTTTGGGTGTTGTATTTTATTTTTTTTTTGGATCCCCTGACTTGAGTCTTTGTTTTGGGACCAAAAAATGTGTTAATATTTTAGTAGCCAGTTGGCTAGTGTAGGTTTAAGCTTCCACACAGAATCTTAGTGAGTTTGCTCGTAAAGATCTGACAGTTTGAGTTTGAAGAACAACAGACAGAGTTTTCAACTGAGGCGCTCAAGATTCCATGCCTGGCATGGAAAGTTAACTCTTTCACCTCCGGAGCAGTTCTAAGGCTGGGACAAACTGCATATGTCATAATATAGCAAGACTCCATTAGAAGAAACAACATTACTAAGGTGAGTAATTTTTTCTTCAGGTACAGGGAAAGAACTTCATTTTTTTTTTTTAGTTAGATTTTTTGCCCCAGTTTTTTTCCCCTTTTCTCCTGACCTCTTGTCCTGGCCACACACGTGTGGAGGCACGTGTCCGCCATGGTACCAGACACCCTAACACTTCTTTGCCGTTCATTGGCCTGCACTGCCCACAGACCTCCATCCGGGGTCAGTGGAACTATGACAGGTGACAGGGTCCTCCCTGGGTGAGGAGAGCTACATTGCAGTTGCTCAATCCTGCTCCCTCCCCCTGTGCCAGCTCTCAGACAACCCAGGCTCGGTCCCGAACCCAGGTCGCCAACGTGACGCGAGGTAAGGCATCCAGCGCCTCAAACCTCAGCGCAGCCAGGCCAGCAGAACTTAATTATTCTGCCTTTCCGTACCACTTGTGGCTTTTCTAGCCACAGGGGACTTCCAGGGTCAGCCGTGCTTCTGCTGCCCACCCTCCCCCAGCTCCAGTTCTGGTCCACAGCAGATGGCAAATACCAGGACCAGCGGCAGTGAGACTAGACAAAGTCAGCTTGGAGGTTCTGAACCCTGCAACAGAGACCGGTGCAGCACGCTCGAGGAAAGGATCTCATGCAGCTTCACAGTTTCAGTTGTCCACAACACCGGCAACTACAGTCAGTGTTAGCCGCTTAAATAATCAAGCCATCATCAGTCTCCTTGATCCTGGAGCTACAAGGAGCCCATGAGTACCCAGTGCAGGGCCACGCTTGGTGGGGGGATGGGACCAGGCAGCACAGGAAGTCTGTCCTGCTGCCAAGCCTAAATGCATAGGAAATCTGTGCTGGTGGCCATCTTAATCAGTGCTCCCATTGCCTTACTGCACCATCCGAACAACACACTCTAACCATTTCATGTCTCTGGCTGGATCTTTGCCCACTTCACAGGCACTTTGGGGAGCATATCCTATAAGTCACTCTATCGGGCAGACCCTCAGCTCCAGGGTCTTCCGACAGTCCCCCAGCTCCAAGTCCTTTAGGGGGATCTGTTCAGTAGCAACTGTAGGGATTTGTTTAGCAACTATTTAGTCCCCAGGGAGAAAAACATCCACAGGAGAGTAAAGGGGTTGGCTCTCAGCTAAGGGGCAGCAGCTCATTTCCTGCATTGTCTCAGATGCCTGCAGGTGCCCCCATCAGCAATACCCCAGGTATCTGGTGCCATGTGCCAACACCCCTCTTTGCGGAGTACCATAATATTAAGACCAAGCATGTTTCCAGAAAAAGCACCTGACACGTCCATAGACAAGTCGTCCAGGGGCAGAAAATGCACCAAGTGCAAATCCCCCTTTTGGCCATGTTTGCTAGCGCTGTATGTTTAAAGTGTGAGACTGAGGCCACTCTGGAATCAGCCATTACAGAAGAAGTTGCTGCCTCATCCTGTCACCCAGAGGAGAGAGGTCCAACAGTAGCCCATACTACAACTGGCTCCTGACGTAATTGAAAAGTTAAACCAAGCATTTGTGTTAGATCCAGTCTGTATCGATTTGCAACCACCTGCATCTCCTACAGCCCGTACCAACAAGAAAGCCACACAAAAATGCACTCAGTCTCCCTCATCAGACAAAGAGGACCCTCCAGTTTATTGCCACAGCAAGAAAAAGAAGAGGGTGCACTCCCTCCAATCTATGGACACGACAAACGACAGTCACAAACAGAAGAAGCACCAGGCTAGATCACCTTCTTCATCAGATTCCAGTTCTTCCTCACCAGAAGAAGGAGAGGAGAGCTTCAGAGAAGTTCCTCAGAATCAGACATGGAGCCAACAAGACACTTTGTTTTTTTTTTGAAATTGTAATTTTATTGATTTTTCTTTTTTATATTTCAACCCCTTATACAGCTAAATTAACATATATGACAGTTAATCCCCACACCAGGCACTTAGGTTAATATACCAATACTGACACTATAGTGCAGCATGAGGGGGGTGCTGCACTCCTGAGGTGCCATCTTTCAGATGAGATGTTAAACCAATGCCCCATCTGCCTGTTCTGGTGGTAGTTCAGGTGGATATTAAAGATCCCGTGGCACTTCTCGAAAAGAGTAGGGGAGTGTTTTATTGTAACAGCAAAACAAAGAAGTCCATCAATGTTGACATCACACATACAAGCCAAACAAGATACAAAACTATACATCCAAGGTATAATATTCACTCCGCAAGCATCCCATAACCCAAATGAATACAGCAGTTTTATAACAACACAAACATAAAGCACTCACCAGAGAACTCCCTCCCTCCAACCAAAAATAGCAAACCCCATGTATGATCCACCATCCCAACAGTGTGAAAGATCTAGCCCAGTAGCACCAAACTTATCCTATCTTATCTTTTAAAAATGGTACAGTAGTCCATCGTGCAATCCACACATTGCGAAGTAAAGTCCTTCTCTCCAATGTAGATTGTTTTAATAAAACAGTTTCTATTCTATTCACCACCTCTTTAGGATTCTGATAATTTTTTTGTAAAATAAAACTAACTCGTGTCTGCCAGAGAATATATTTGATACAGGTAAAGATCAACCGTAAAATCCCAACATTATACCCTATGAGTCTAGTCGAATAACCCCCAATTATTTCTTCATATATCATCTGTCTCCACACGGGATCATTCCAACTGTAATACACCGTTTCCCAAAATCCCATCACATAAGGACAGGTCAGTAAGAAATGGTCCATCGTCTCCTCTTGTGGTATACAAAAAGGCATGGGACACATCCTTTCCTCCTGAATTTTATGCTTTGCATTACCCTTCACACCCAATTTCCCATAACAGCCCAACCAAACCACGTACCACATATGAGAGGGAAGTAATTTATCCTTCAAATATTCAAGCACCAGACCATGCCTGCCTACAGACACACCTTTAAATACTGTAGCCTCAGTAAAAGCTTGAGCCTGAATCAAACAATAAAGTTGCTTCCTGGGGAGATTCTTTATGTGACTAACCACCACCTTCCAGTGCCTGATTTTCTTTACAACTGGTTTGACATACTCAGAGCTGCATCGTAAAACCCCCAATAGATTCTCCCCCCTTGCCGGAGATTAAACAAAGGCACCAGCCGTAGTGCTCCAAAAATGGTCCATGGTGAGGCACTCAAGGTCTCAGGACTAGTCAAATTTGCATGCATGAAAGAACTGAAAAAGAAGGAAATAGGGTTTACTAAATTCAACCCCCTTGCTGCACAGGCAAATACAAATTATTCCTCCTAATGGGATTCAACTGACTGCCCCAAATAATGTGAAAAAACAGACTCAACAGCTGTACCTCCAACGCTTCCGGTACAGGATATAGCACACTCAAAAATGTAAATATGGGAAGGAAGAAAAAAGGCCTCGGTCAACACTTTTTTCAGTTTGGCTTGTTGCCATTTCTTCCAAATCTGAACCTTACTGTAAGCAAAATCCAATTTCAGTTTCCAGTGTAATAACCCGTTATTCCCTCGACCAAAAAAAATCCCAAAATCTTGACAGGGTCCGTAGAAAGAGCTATACCGTGATATTGACCAGTCACCATAGACAAATCACTTAAAGGGTATATCTGACTCTTACCTTTATTAACTGTCACTCCAGCTATGACAGAGTACTGGTCAATGATTTGAAAGGCACGATTCCCTGAAGTCAAATCAGCCACAAATAAACAAATATCATCTGCATACGCCGCAGTCTTCACTTCCATATGACCAAGGTGAGGTGCTATTCCTCTAATACTGCTGTCCTCTTTTAAGGCACGCAATAAAGGGTCTAAACAAAAGATATACAACAAGAGCTCATTGGATACCCCTGCCTCACACCCCAAGAGACCTGTATATAGGAGCCCAAATGCCCATTTATCAACGGTTAACTGACTCCATCTTATAAATCATCATCACCCATTCACAAAACACATCCGGAATACCATACAACGCCAACACGGTCTTAATAAAAGCATGTGGGACCCGATCAACAGCTTGTTCCTGATCAAGCATCAAGAGATAACCAGTAAGATGATCCTCCTTCCCCTGTTCTGTTAGTTCCCAAATTAATAACAAATGATCCTTAATAGATCTACCACGCACAGAACAGGATTGCGAAATGGAAATTAAGTGTGGAGCCACCACAGACAACCTATGTGCCAACATTTTCATCAATATTTTAAGATCTATATTCAGTAAATTCAATTGCCTCCAATTTTTCAACAGTCTCCGATCCGGTTTTTTACAGATAAATATCTGTATTGCCACACTTAAATGAAAATCCAGTTTCTTATTATCCAGTATCCAATTAAAAACCTCAACTAACACCTCCGACAAGATATGACTAAATGTTTTAAAAAATTCAACTTGGAACCCATTTATTCCTGGAGCAGTACTCCTTTTCAGATGTTTTATAGCCCAGCCAATCTCATCTTTAAAAATAGGAACCGTCAAGGAGTTAATCAGATATTGTGAGTCCGTAGGTATCTCAAGCGAATGTAAAAAACCCGACATGGCACCAGCAGCAATCACCAGGGCCGAATACATAGTCCCAAGGTATCGGCCAACCTCTTTCAAAATATCCACTATATTAAACACTTCCCTCCCATGTTGATCTAGTGTAGAAATCATAGTTCTACTATCCACCCTTGCAGAACAACTAACAAAAGCATCGCCAAAGGCGATTTTCCCAGGAGTACAGATTTTTTTGTTCCAACAACATAGAAGAAGCCCTGGTATAGTGCAACTTCTCCATATCATTTTTTATAGTCTGTACTTGTGTAGTCAGGCTCAGTCGTTCTGTATTAATTATAAAATAAAGCTTAGCCAGCTGTAACCTCAAAAGCGAATATTGTTTATATTTATTTAAGTGCTGCATGGAAGACAGAGAATGCAGCAGCCATTGCAATTCATGTTTCAGACAACATGAAGTCTTGCTGTATTCTGACAATTTGCAGTTAGCTCCAGCTCTTGAACTGACCCGGAGAGTGAAGGGTTAAATTCTATGCCAGGCATAGAACGTTGGGCTCAAGCTCGGTTGAAAAAACTGTCTGTGTTTTTTCAAACCCAAACCGTCAGATTCTTTACTCCGTCTCACTGAACAGTCGCTCCGGAGATTTCTCCTGCTCGGTTCTTCACGGTTAAAGTTTCGGTTTTAGTCCGATTTTGTTCCGTTTTTCAGTTCGAGACTCTGTCTGTGGTACCGTAAGTACTTAGATTAGTAGCTGTGTGTGGAAATTGTGAAAATTTTTCCGATCGGTTCGACTGAACCGATCTTGTAGTAAGATCTTGAAAAGGAAAAAGTGTGTGTTTACCGGTCCGTATCGGTTTTAAAAAAAACAACGTAATTTTAGCATTTTTTTCCATCACCCGTGACACGGTGTGAAACTGATAGGGGAGTCTTGCCTGGCAGTTGCCATATAATGGCTAAGTTGGTTACGTTGCCCATGTCTGAGAAACCCAAGAAAAAAAACCTGGCCCACTGGGTTTCAACACTGCAGTGTGTGTGGGGAGGTCTTTGCTAAGGCCGATCCCCACACCACCTGTGTATACTGTCTGGGGTTTGACCACCTCGATTCAGACTGCAAAATTTGTAAGAATTTCCCTAAGTCTACCCTGGAGAAAAGGTTCGGTAGACTTAGGGATAAGGAGGCAGAGAAATCCGCTGACCCGGGAGGCCAGCCAGGTTCGGTTCCTACCAAACCAGAAGGAGTGCCTTCTGACCAGGGTGATACTTCTTTGGACAAAAGGAGAGCCGATCCTGAGGGATCGGTTCCTACAAAAAGAAAACGAAAGGATAAATCGGCCGGTTCAGATCCAGAGCTGCATGTTCCGACCGCCGAAGAAATAGCCAAAGCGATTCGGATTTTGGAATTGTTTCGTCTGGTTCTGACTGATCCGACGCCTTCTGGCAGAGGTTCGGTTTGGTCGGTTCCCCCGGTTCAGGATTATTCCCCTGAAGATTTTTACAAACCGGAGTTTGATGAGGAGGGGGATTTTGAAGGGGATGATTTCAACTGTGAAAGTCTGGATGTGCCTGTGGAACCGGACATCTCCCCAGACAGACCTTCTGGTGTTTCCCCTCCTAGGCTTTCTGAGTCCCCTTCCCACTTTCTTCTCTACAGAAGAGTGGCTCAAACCCTCCAACTTCCTATTGAGGAGGCTGTAGATGATCAAGAGGAGCCTGACTTCATAGAGATGATGGACATCCCAGAGTCTAAGAGACTGTCTTTTCCCCTTCATAGGTCATTTGGGAAATGGACACAAAAAATTCTTAGGTCTCCCAGCTCTGTACCTCCTGTTGACAAGAGAATGGATAAGAGATACACCTTGTCAGGCTCGGCTACGGAATTTCTTTACCAACAATGCAGCCATGTTGGGGTAGTGCATGCTGCTGCCTGTGACAAGGCAAACATCTCCTTGGCTTCACACCCCCCAGACAAAGATTCCAGGAAGATAGATGCCATGACAAAGAAACAGTACTTGGCATCATCTTTGGGACTCAGGCAGGCTAATTATATGGCCTGTATAGCCAGGTACCAGAAGTCCAGGTGGGACACTGTACTGGCACTGGCTAAACAGGCTTCCCCCAGCTAGCCAAGGAGCTGGAGGGGGTGGCTGCTGATGGGATTGAGGCATCAAAGGTGCAATTTCATGCTGCTGTGGACTCCAATGATATGTCATCAAGAGTCATGGCTACATCTATGGCTCTTCGGAGAATGGCCTGGCTCAGATGTACTAGCCTTTTGCAGGACACACAGGCTAAGGCCATGGATTTCCCTGTAGTGGGTAATTCTCTGTTTGGGGAGCAGACAGAGAATTACTTGAAGAAAATGGATGAGTACAGGACCACTTGTAGGAGTGCCCAGGCCAAGGAGTGGCAGGCAACTCCTCAGAGGCAGCAAGCTAGGGGTAGGGGCAGGCCTTTTCACAGGTCTTTCTACCAGGCACAGGCCTCCTCCTCCTCTTCCTTTTCTCAGATGGGGTTCTTCAGAGGGAGAGGCAAAAGGGGGATGAGCAGGCCTGCATCCACCCCTCAGCCTAAAGCCCCTGCCAAGCAGACACGCTGATGGGTCTGCTCAGGCCGATTCTCCCATACCAGTAGGGGGCAGGCTGGCTTACTTTGTCCAGGACTGGAAGTCTCTAACATCAGACAAGGGGGTCCTGGAAGTAGTAAGCCAGGGACTGGTTCTCAGCTTCAAAAAATTTCCCAAGATAAGAACCAGATCCTTTCCACCTGCAAATCTCTCAGAGACCCTTGCCCTAGAGGCAGAGGTTTCTTCTCTCCTAGCTCTCAGAGCTACAGAGAGGGTTCTCACCCTACACAAGGGCAAAGGATTGTACTCCAGGTACTTCCTAACCCCCAAAAAGACAGAATGGCGGCCCATCCTGGACCTAAGATATCTGAACAAACACCTTTTAAAGCCAAAGTTCAAAATGGTGACTCTGGGAATTATCCTTCCCTCTCTAAGGAGAGGGGACTGGCTAGCCTCCCTGGACCTCAGAGATGCCTATTTTCACATTCCCATCAGGTGCTCCCACAGAAAGTACCTCAGGTTCGAGTTGCCCTCAGGCCACTATCAATTCAGAGCAATGCCCTTTGGTCTAACTTCAGCCCCAAGGGTTTTCACAAAGTGCCGGGCAGTAGTTGTTGCTTTCCTAAGGAGAAAAAAGATCTCCATCTTCACATACTTGGGACGACTGGCTCATAGTAGGTCAGTCTCCAGACCAAGTCAAGTCACATTTGCAAGTGCTCACTTCCTTAGGATTCCTTCTCAACCTTCCAAAGTCAGTTCTCGAACCAGTACAGCTCCTCACCTTCATAGGTGCAGAGCTGGATACAGTAAAGGCAAGAGCCTTCCTTCCCCTGGAAAGGGCAAGGACCCTCATGGAACTGGCCTCTTCATTCACCCTTCAGGTGTCTCGACCAGCAAGGCATTTCCTGCAGCTCCTGGGCCACATGGCAGCCTCTACAGCAGTGGTCCAGGGGGCAAGATTTCAGATGAGGGACATTCAGTTCCACTTAAGAGCCTTCTGGTCCCAAAGAAAGGACTCCCTTACCAAACTAGTCCCAGTGACTAGAACCCTAATCCAAGCCTTGCAATGGTGGCAGGGTCAGGACAATTTGAGACAAGGGGTTCCTTTTGTCACTCAGTCTCATTTAGTGATACTCACCACACATGCTTCCCTGCTGGGCTGGGGAGCCCATTTGGGGGATCTTACAACCCAAGGGCTGTGGTCACCTCAGGAATCTCTGCTTCACATCAATCTCTTGGAACTCAGAGCAGTGTTTCTGGCACTGCAAGCTTTTTCCAAATCTGTACAGAACAAGGTGGTTCAGGTCAGAACAGACAATACCACCACCATGTGGTACATCAACAAGCAAGGAGGCACCCGGTCTACGGCCTTGTGCACAGAAGCAATGAAGTTGTGGTCCCTGGCCTATTCCCTGCAAACCTCTCTGACAGCAGTTCACCTCCCAGGGAAGGACAATGTCCTAGCAGATGCACTGAGCAGAATATCCCAGGGCTAGCACGAATGGGCCCTAGATCCCCTAGTTTTGAAAGTGATTTTCTTGAGATGGGGCACTCCAGAGATAAATCTTTTTACAGCCCCAGACAATCACCAACTTCCTCTCTTTTGTTGCAGACTCCCAGTCTTTGGCTTAGTCCCCCTGGATGCTCTGATTCTGAACTGGGAAGGGAAATTTCTGTATGCTTTTCCCCCCTTCCCTCTTCCTGTTCAAAGTGTTAGTCAAGATAAGGTCACAACCATGCAAAGTGATTCTGATTGCTCCAGAGTGGGCCAGACAGCCCTGGTACCCCCTGTTGCTGTCCCTAGCAGTCCACCTTCCCCTGTCCCTTCCCAGGAATTACAACCTGTTGACATCCTCTCAGGGGAGGATTTGGTAGCCGAATCTTCGGTCTCTCAATCTCAAGGCATGGCTCTTGAAGAGTTAGAGTTTGCAGATCTGCATCTTTCCCAAGGGGTTCTGGATAACCTTAAGGCTTCTCGAAAGCCTTCCACCAGAAAGACTTACAACTCCAAATGGAAAAGATTCAGCATTTGGTTTTCTAAGAAGAATATTTCTCCAGACTCTGCTAAGCTGCCTACAGTTCTGGACTATATGGTCCATCTTAATGACCTAGGCCTCAGACCAGCTACCCTTAAAGTACACTTGGCAGCTGTTTCTGCTTTCTTGTCAGTAGGCAAGCCTTCCTCTCTATCATCCCATCCTGTGTTTTGTAAGTTTTTCAAGGGATTGCTTCACACCAATCCCCCGTTTAGGGATCCTGCTCCTGCTTGGGACTTTAATGTTTGCATTGCTCAGCTTATGCAACCTCCCTTTGAGCCTTTGTCCTCAGCAGAGCTTAAGTACTTGACTTGGAAAACCGTGTTTTTGGTAGCCATTACTTCTGCCAGACGTGTCAGTGAATTGCAAGCCCTGCCAGTGGAATCTGATTTCATCTCTTTCCATAGAGATAAAGTGGTCCTAAGAGCTAACAGAAAGTTCTTACCTAAAGTGGTTTCAGATTTCCACCTCAACCAGTCTATATCTCTCCCTGTTTTCTTCACTGACCATTCCTCCTCTGGAGAGAGGAGGCTACACAGCTTGGATGTTAAAAGAGCCCTTAGCTATTACATAGAGCATACCAAGGGTCACAGGTTTGAATCCCTCCAGTTGTTTCTTACGTATGGAGAAGTTGGTAAGGGCAAACCTGCCACTAAGAGATCTATTGCCAGGTGGATTGTTTCTTGTATACAATTCTGCTATGAAAAGCTGGGTAGAACTCCACCCTCAGGCCTGAGGGCTCATTCCACTAGAGGTACATCTGCTTCCCTGGCTGCTGCCAGGGATATTCCTCTCTTAGAAATTTGTCAAGCAGCCACCTGGAAAACAGTCCATACCTTTACCAAGCATTACTCTCTGGATATCCAGGCTAGGAGTGATGCTTGGTTTGGCACAGCAGTACTTCAGATCCTATTCCCAAAGTAGGTTCTGTCCCTCCTCCATGGAGGTACTGCTTGGTAGTCTGCATATATGTCAGAATACAGCAAGACTTCATGTTGTTTGAGAGAAAAGTACTCACCTTAGTAATGCTGTTTCTTCTAATGGAGTCTTGCTGTATTCTTCTCTCCCTCCTCTCAGAACCTGGATTTTGGGATGTGGGTGGGCAGGAGCAGTGTTGGCACCTAGGGTGTCCTTTTCACCCTCTTTTAGTTTGGGTGAGTGGTTGTGTTTTGGATGTGTTTTGTTTTTGGGTTTCCTGACTTGAGTCTTCCTTTTGAAACCAAAAAACCTTTTATATAGATATAGTTGCCAGTTGGCTAGTATGAGTTTTACAGTTTCCACACAGAACTTCTAGTGAGTATTGCTTGTAAAGATCTGACGGTTGCAGTTTAAACAACAGCAGACAGGGGCTTCAACCGAGCTCGTGGTGAACATTCCATGCTGGCCATGGAAAATTTAACTCTTTGTTCTCCAGGGCAGTTGAAAGGCAGGACCTAACTGCATATGTCAGAATACAGCAAGACTCCATTAGAAGAAACAGCATTACTAAGGTGAGTAATTTTTTCTTTTTGTATAGGGCCGTTCTCTCCTGGGCCACAGAATTGGCTTTTCCATTGGAGAAAGATTCAGAAAAGAATAAGGCGACATTTCAACAACTCCAGCTAGTGGGCCTCACCTCTGCGTCTTCTGTGAATGTCTCAGAGGATGTGATTAGTTGTGCTGCCAGGGCTGTGTTCTACCAGACCTCAGCTAGACGTAACCTCTGGTTGCGGGTCTGGCAGGCAGAAACCTCCTCAAATGATCATCTGGTAAATGTCCCATACAAGGGCAACCTTCTCTTTGGTTCAACCTTTAAAAAGGCAGTGAATGAATCAGGAGAAACAGCTAAGGTTTGGATGCCTCCATCTAGATCTAGGGACAAATCTTGATCTGGCAGATCCTGACAACTTTTTCATGGTCAATCCTACAACAAAGAACAGAGTTTTTTCGTGCAAATGTGCTTGGTTTTCCTTTCATAATCAATGCAACAGAGGCCGAGAAAGTGGCAACTGTGACACCGGAGCCTTTACAAAGAAATGTCCACAATGAGACAGTCTGGACCTATCCCCACATAGGGGGCAGACTTTCCAATTTCTTTGGGGAATGGGTCCATACTACAAAAGACAAATGGATACTGGACACTATCCACAAAGGGAACCTCATCGAATTTGATACAAAAGGCACCCTTACCTCATGTCATCCTTGCCCCTCTTTCGACTGACCCCTCCAAATGACAAACGATGCTCCAGGTGATAAAAGACTTACTACAAAAAGGGGCCATAGAACCTGTTCCCCTCCCAGTGCTCAACAGGGGCAGTTACACCCTTATCATTGTCCCAAAATGCATGGGGGGGGGTTTCAGACCAGTGTTATACCTCAAGTTCTTGAATCACTTTTTCAACAGCAGGTCCTTCAAGATAGAGACCCTACTGTCCATCATGAGAGAAATCTGCCAGGGAGACTTCCTGGTTTCCTTTGACTTACAGGATGCTTACTTGCATATTCCCATTCGGGTCTTTCATGGACAAATAGCTCAGAGTTAAGGTTCAGGACAGCCACTTCCAATTCAGAACTCTGCCATTCGGGCTTTGCTCTGCCCCAAGAGTCTTTTCCAAGGTCCTAGTGGCAGTGACTGTGCACCTATGCAGTCATGGGATCTAGCTCTTCCCATATTTGGATGACATCCTGATAAGAGCTCCTTGATTCGAGCTGGCCTTGCAAGCAGTGGCGAAGGTTGTTCGGTGCCTCTCCACCCATGTTTATTTCATTAACAGGCAAGAGAGCTCCCTGTTTCCAGCACAGACTGTGAATCATCCGGGGCAGACCTCAAAATGTGCAGGGGCAAGGTTTTTCCAACTTCCGTGAAATTCAAAGAATTACAATCCCTTCTGCGGAAGAGTCAGCACAGCTGTCTTCTTCCAGCCCAGGTGTTCATACAGCTCATAGTGACAGTGGTTTCTTTAGCAGTTACGGTCCCATGGACCTTAATTCACACATGTCCAGCTCAAGCAAACCTCCTCAAACAGCAGTCCCCACAGAGACACAGCTGGTACCACAAGGTATCTGTTCCACACCAGATGAAGAACAGTCTTCACTGGTGGGCAGTGAGGTCGAACATCATAGTGGGCTGCAAGCTGACCCACCCTCATCAGGTGAGAATCACCACTGACGCCAGCCTCAGAGGATGGGGTCCCCACCTGAATTTTCTTTCCATTCAAGATAAGTAGTTCCTGCTGGAGTCTCACCTCAGCATCAATGTACTGGAAATGCAAGCAGTTCATCTGGCTGTCCCAAAATTCGGAGACTGTGTTCACAACAAAGATGTTCTGATCTTTACAGGCAACCAGACCACGATCGCGTACATCACCCGGCAAGGGGGCACAAGAAGCACATGCATGCTGAGAGAGACTCTCCTGTTGCTTCCTTGGGCCAGACGTTATCTCTCCAGTCTGGCTGCTGCTTATATCCCTGGACGAGAAAACATCACAGCAGACTGGCTTAGTCACAAGGACTTTCTGTGAAGGAACTGAAAAAGAGTGCTTTTCAGCTTCTCACCATCAACTGGGGCCCTCATCAAGTGAATCTCTTTGCTTCCAGATGAAATGCCAGAATTCGACAGATCTTTCCTTGTCAGTCTTCACCATTCATTACTGCTTGGGTTGTGCAGGAGGTGCACACTCGCCACGGAGATTTTTTTAGGTCAGCTCAACGGCAACCCCCGAGGCAACGCACAAGGCCATGCACGAGGGCAGTCGTTAGGGTGCCGCAGACTCCTCCACCTCAGTTCTGTTTCTCCTGCCATCGAGGCTGCACCTGCTACCGCGTGTGTGAGATTTATTGAACCTGCGTCATAGGCCTTCCTGCGACTCCTTCTCCAGTTCCTCCTGATGCCGTTGAACCGTTTTCAGTCCGGTAAGACCGATCTTATCTGTGTCAGTCTTCACCATTCATCACAGATGGGTACTGGCTGGAGATCAGGACCCCGTGGGAGCCTTTTTTTTTTTTAAAAGGATAGGCGGAGCCGACGCAGCATCGGCGCCGCCCTCGAGGCCGGCCTTACTACGTGGCGCTCGAGATTAAGCTGCTGTCGACTCGCCTGCCTACCAGTTCTTCGTCTCCCGCCGTCGAGATCGCCTCGTGGGAAGCCTGTGGAAGAAGATTTCAGTAATTTTAGGCCTTAGCCTTTCTCGTCGACAGTCCGTCGGCTCCTGCTAGTTCTAGTCTGCCATACTCGACGTCGCTGGTAAGATCTTTCCATTTATTTTACAGTTTAGCGACGTTGAGTCTGTTTTTGATGTTTTTTCCCCGTTAGGTCATGTCACGGTCGGAGGGCAAAAAGTCGTCTAAGGCGGGGCGGCCCTCAGCGAGTCGGTGCCCGTGCGGCGCCGGGTACTCCGTTACCGACCAGCATGACGGCGTCTCTCGATGTCTTGGCCGCTTCACAACATGGAGTAGATGCGTGCCTGCTTCTCCATGGACCGCGTCCTCAAACAGCGTTAAAGTAGAGTTCGCTGACTTTCAGGGGGTAGGTCGCACTTCGTCGGGCCAAGCTCGTTCTCTCGGCCTTTCCTCTGGGTCCCCTCCGGTTCTATATGGACCGAGGAGGAGAGCCTCGACCTCTCATAGCCTAGCCTTGGCGAGACTCCTTCAGCGGCGCGGAGGCCCGTCCGCTTCCTCCGGGAGGCGGGCAGGAGAGCGCCACTATGGCGAGTCACCCTCCGGTGAGGCTCCCCGGTGTTGCTCCACGGTCCGGAAGGCCCGGTCGGCGCGTCCTTGATACCATCGCTCGGTGCCGTCGGGGCTGTCGGTGCCGTTCCGCAGCGCCGTGGGTCCTGTCGGCTGCTGGCGGCGCCATGGCCTGTCGGCGCCGTTAGGCGGTGCCCACCTGCTCGCGCGCCCGTGACCCTGGAATCGGCGTCGCCTTTCACCATGTCTCTGGCGCTGAGGTTGAGCATGGCGCCGTGGGGCCTTCCGAGTCGTCCGTCGCTGGCGGTGCCATGTTTGGCGCCGAGTCCGCCCTCGGGGTCGTCGACGCCGCTTCGGTCTTCGGTGCCACTTGCGGCGCCGAGGGGCCTGGCGGCATCGTGTTCGGCGCCGAGTCTGCCCTCGCAGTCGTCGGTGCTGCTTCGGTCCTCGGCGCCGGAGGGGCCTGGTGGCGTCCTCGGCGCTGAGGCGGTTGCTGGGGCTTCTGTCGGCACCGTCTCTGTTCCTGGTACCACCCCTGGTGCCGGTGGACTTGACGGTGCCGCAGCTGGCCCTACTTTAGGACCTTTGGCCTGTGCCGCCTTCTGCCAGCACCGCTTGCGGGGCTGTGGAGGGTGCAGGTGCCGCCATGGCCACTGCTTGGACTTCTGGGCCCTTTGGTAAGGTCGCCCTCCCTCGCCCTCCTACCGTCTGGCTTAGGGTCTCAGACTCTACCTCTTCGGAGTCGAGCAGGCAGTCACACCCTTCGGGGTTGTCTGCAGAGGAGGACGAGCCGGTGGTCTCCACGACGAGTCTCAGTCAGCCCCCTTCTGAGGTGCATCTGGTTCCTCCCGAGGTTAGGGTCAGTGGTACTGACCAGCAGGCTGTGGTGCATGCCACCATTGCCATGTAACCTGGCCTTGGGGGGTTCCTTGACCCCTCGGCGGTGGTATCCCCTCTGGTGGTGTGTCTCGATCGCCCAACTTTGGGGCCTATCGGGAAGCCCATAGGAGGGGAGGGTGCTGCTCCCTGGGTCTCCCATAGGGGCAGCCCAGAGCTGCCAGCTTCCTAGGCTGGCCCTTTTTGAGACTAGGACTCTCTGGGACTCCGAGGGGTCGAGGGTGTGGGGTCGGCGCGTCGACCTTTCTCTGGGACCCACCCGGGCCCTGGACGAAGCCGAAGCGCGGACTTCCGCCCTTCCCCTTCTGGTTCCTTGAGGGGGTCCCATTCTCTGGAGGCAGGGGACCGTCCTTCTGGATCTATACGGCCCCGGTCGCCTCACTTAGGGGATTCTTCTGGGCGCAGCCTAGGCAGTACCAACGTGGTTGTACAGCTGTCGGCTGTGGAGTCTTCCAGGACACCCTCCACGGGGGTCCATGGTCCGCTCCTAGCCCTGGCATGGGTCAGCCGACTTCCTCTCTGGCTCTGCCCCTTCCCTCTGCCGCCTTCTCCAGCGTTCCCAGGTATTCTTGGTCCTAGCGGTCCTCTCACCTGGGAACAGTTCAGAGCAGTGGCTGCTCGGTTCCCTGCCTACGTTAGGGCCATGGACAGCCAGGTTTTTCAACCTCCCCCGAGCAGCCACTCTCAGGCGCATGGTGACCTCAGCTCCTCATCCCCCTCTTCGGGGGGAGAGGAGCCGTCTGTCCATATCTCTCCTGCCGCTGATCTCTCCGAGTATCAGCGTTTCCTCGTGAGGATGCTGGAGGATCTTCACCTCTCTCCCCTGTCCATGAGCAATCCTGAGCATGTGGCGCACGCCTTTCTAGGCGATTTCGGTGCGGCCACCCTTGTGGTGCCGCCCTGGCCTGCTCCCTTTCGGGAAGCATCCATGCGTTTCTGGCAGAGGCCCTTCTCCGGAGTTCCTGCCCCTAGGGACCTCAGCCAGAGGTACTGCGCTCCCCCAGAGTCTTCAGGTTCTATGCCTCATCCACAGTCCGGATTGACGTACCTGGACACTCCTGACGGGCTTCGCGCCCTCCACGTGACCGGCCCCAGATCAGGACTCTTGGTTTTGATTTCTGGGAGGAGGACTTTACTCGGCACGGTTGCTTCTCTCCATCTCCGCTCATCAGGCCCACTATGCAGCCTACAACAGGTTCTTGTGGTCAGGCTGGGTTAGATCTAGCTGCTTTGCCTGACGGCTCGAGCAAACCAGGCAAGCCATCACTCTCTCTGCACATGGCCTGGAGCTAGCAAGGCACCAAGCAAGGGCGTCTTACGACGCCAGTGAGGTAGCTACCAGGGTAGCAGGGACAGCGATCTGCACCAGGAGATCGGCGTGGCTTCGCCTTTCCCGGTTGTCACCGTTGGCCCGGCGTAGGGTGATTTGCTCCGCTCACCAGGGAACCTATCTCTTTTCCCATAGGGCGAGACGGCGTTTGTCGGGGAAAATTCCTTCCCCCTCCGGGGGGGACCCCGTCTCGCTGTCCACTCTCGGCCTCCTCAGGCCCAGAAGGTTCCCCCTCAGTGTGTCACCCACTGAGGGCTAAGGGACACTGTCCTTAGGGTGCACTAATCAGCCCCCTTCGGGGCTTGGTACTCACCATCTGTGATGAATGGTGAATTGACACAGATAGAATATGAAAGTGCAGTACCTACCGTAATTATGATCTTTCTGTGTATCTTCACCATTCATCCTAATCTCGCCATCCCCTGGGGCTCCAGTCTCTGGATCCTCCTCCCTCTGTGCCTACCCCTCTTTGAGAGTGGTAAAGTTGGGACACACAGGGGGGTAATTTCCTCCTCAAGGGGTACGGTTCGAGTGGCACTTCCTCTCTACTATTATCTTCACCCCTACAGGGTGAGAACTGGTGGTTGCCCTCCTTCTGTTATCCTCCTTTTAAAAGAAAAAAAAAGGAACCCCTTTTTTTCACCAAATATCTTTACAGAGAGAGTACTGAGTCCCTGTACCCTGTCCTTCTCCAGAATAGCCGACTCTGCTTTTGGGGTTTGCTAGTTATTCTGTGCCTTGAATTCTGGCAGGTGAGCTTTGCCACTCCTTGCAGTTCCTATACAGTCTGGTGACGGACAAGGGTCCTGGATTCTTGTTACCTCTCACTCTCTCCTAAATTCTCTCCCCTCCTCCCTTCTTCTTTTTCCAGAGATTGGGGCCCCTACCCAATCCCCTTAGTTTTACTTCTCCTATGCTGTCCTCTCAGTTGTTATTTCTCCTTTTAGTTCAGTTTCTCTTCCTTTTTCTGTCCCTTGGACTCTCTTGTCCCACCCTCCATCCCTTCCTCTTACCTCTCTGGCGACTCAGAACTGGTAGGCAGGCGGAGTCGACACAGCTTAACGGCTAATCCTCGAGCGCCACATAGTACGTCGGCCTCGAGGGCGGCGCCGATGCTGCGTCGGCTCCGCCTATCCTTTTAAAAAAAAAAAAAAAAGGCTCCTGCCGGGTCCTGATCTCCAGCCAGTACCCATCTGTGATGAATGGTGAAGATACACAGAAAGACCATAATTACGGTAGGTACGTAATTTCTATTTCCTTATTTCTACAGTGCCAGGAGCCTTTTTCTGTGTTTTCCAATTGTTTTCAGCATCATGTCAGGTTCGGGAGCCAAACGTAGATCGAAAGCGGGCCATGCCCCCATATGTCGGTGCTCCTGTGGCCAGCATTTTTCTGTAACCGACCAGCATGATGTTTGCCTTCGTTGCCTGGGACACAACCATGATGTGGATTCGTGTGACGCCTGTTTCTTGATGGACCGTCGGCGTACTTGAAGTCCGGCGCATTTAGGATTCGCAAGGCCCCACCGACTTTCGGGGACAACGCCGCTCGGCTTCCCAGGTAAGATCTCTAGACCCTTCCTCCGGGTCCCCTCCCAGGCCTATACAGTCTGGAGAGGAGAGAGTCTCCTCATCTTATGGTCTTGCCGAGGAGGAGGCTTCTTTCGCGGTGTTGGAGGAACACCGTGGTCCCTCCCGGGGTCGCGGTGAAGACACCGCCTTGGCAGTCGCCTCTTCGAAGGTGCAGGCTCCCCCAGTGTTGTGGCCCAGGACTTCTGGGCTCGGCATCGGTGGACCCTCGACGCTGCCTTCTGGTGTTGCTCCAGATCCCGGCGCCATTCCTGGTGCCGGTGATTGGGGTGGCACCGTTTTGGCTGTCGGCGCCGCCCGTGGCGCCGTGGGCCCGGTTGGTTCTTCTAGCAGTGCCGTGTTGGGTCCTGGTGCCATGGGTCTGGCTGGCGCCATTAGGGTGTCGGGGCCGGTTTCAGGTGTCTCGGGTGCACCAAAGACGTCTGGCGCCGTAGGTGGCACCGGCGTTGTTTGCGGCACCATTTCTCTGGAGGCCCCGAGGTGACCAGTATTGAGGTCCAGCTGGTCTCTTCTTCCTCGGGGGAGGATGACTCAGACGTGGACCCGTCCTGACGCCCTGACTCTTCGGAGTTGGGGTCTCAGGTGAGACGAGGTGCTAGGCAGCCCAGCGTGCTCATTCCTCAGTCTCCTCTGCTGTCCTCTCCGGAGGCTTCCCAGGCTAGGGGTGACCTGGGTTCCCTAGAGGGAGATGGAATGGAGGCGGGGGAAGAGGCTGATCCTCCTGAGGGGGTTGCAGTAGCTGCCACTCCCGGTGTTGCTGCTGCAACTGCTCGGGGTGGGTTGCCACTGAGGTCGAGGAGGAGGGCTTTCTCGGAGTCCGAGGAGTTGAGAGGTTGAGGAGAGGTGCGTTGGTCTTCACCTGTCACCCCTTGGGGTGCGGGTAGGAGCCGTAGCGCTGGACCCAATCTTTCCTTCTCGGGCACCAGGGACCCCCCTGGTGGCGTTGCTGTGGGCTGCCTTTCTGGACTCATGCAGCCTCAGGTTCGTCACAGGGGAGGATCCCCTACTAGGCTCTTCCAGGCTTCGCATCCCCCGGGTTCCGTTCTGCGACCTGGTTTGTTGTCCGGAACCCCGTCAGCTCGGGCTCCGTTTTCCAGATTTCAGAGCCTCAGCAGAGGACAGCTGCCTCTTCGTAGGTGCCCCTCTCCCATCCCTCTGCAGCCACCCCCCTCCCACAGGCCATGTCGGTCCTACGGGCCCGTTATCCTGGGAGACGTTCAGAGGCTGTGCGGCGGCCTTCCCCTCATACGTTAGATGTATGCATGAGCAGGTGTTTCGCCTATCCCCACCGCCGCAGAAGTCCTCTGGACATTCAAGCTTCCCATCATCCTCATCTCCTTCCTCGGAGGGAGAGGAACCCCCTGCTTATCTCTCCTCCGATGCTGATTTCACTGAATATCAGCGATTCCTTTTGAGAATGGTGAGGGATCTTCGTATCTCCTTCATTAGGCGAGACAATACCGAACAAGAGACGCGTGAATTCCTCAGTGAATTCAGTGCCCAGCATTTGGTGGTACTGTCATGGCCTATTCCCTTCCAGGAGGCGTCTGTCCGTTCCTGGCAGTCGCCAGACGTCCCTATTCCAGCCCCAGCAGACTGCAGGAGACGGTATTGTGCCCCACTTGAGTCTTTAGGTTCTCTCCCCAATCCACATTTGGGTTTGGCATTTCTAGAAACTCCCTCCGGGCGCCGCCGCCTGGCACACATCTGTCTACTGGATCCAGATTCTCTACAATTTGAGCGGTGGGGGAGAAGAGTGTTCTCTTCTTCTCGTGCGATGCTGTGCATTGCGTCTCATCAGGCACACCATGCTGCCTACAACAGGCACCTATGGTCGATGCTGTCCCAGCTTCTAGCATCAATGCCTGATACGGAGCAGTCTAGACAGGCCGTTGCCCTCTCTGCTATAGGCCTGGAGCTGGCACGACACCAAGCAAGGGCATCTTATGACGCCAGTGAGGTGGCTTCCAGGGACTGCGATCTGTATTAGACGGACAGCATGGCTTCGTCTATCAAGACTGTTACCCCTGGCCTGGCATAGGTGATTCGCTCTGCTTTCTGGGGGACCCGTCTTTTTTCCACCAGGGCTAGGAGGCTTCTGCAGGGGCTTCCTCCGTCTCCGGGGACACCTCCTAGCTCTCCTCAACCTTAGGCTTCTCGTCTGATTAGCCCAGGGTCCCTCCCTGCTGTTTCTCACCAACTGGAGACTGAGGGTCTTGTTCTCTCAGGGTTTTCTCTTGTTCCCCCCCCCGAGGGGGGGCTTGGCACTCACCCAAGCAGTAATGAATGGTGAAGATTGACAAGGGAAGATATGAAAATTATGTACCTACCGTAATTCTTGATTTTCTCTTGTATCTTCACCATTCATTACTGATACCCGCCCACCTTCCCCTCAGTGGCCTCCTTCTCCAGCGTCTCCCCCTCCCTGCTCGTTCCTCCCCTTTTTTTATTTAAAAAAAAAAAAAGGGCATAAACATTTCAGTTATTCCGTTCCTTGGATGGATCCTATCCCTAAGGGATTCGAGGAACGAGTAGCTCTGTTTTATCCTGAGGGAACTCTTTCTGATTTTCCCCTTGGGGTGATCTTTTGGTTTTTTTAGCCACTCTATTCAATTTACAGTTAAGGAGACTATCCCTTAAATGGCTTAGTTTCCTTTACTAGGTCCCCTCTGGCATGTCTCGATCACCTTGTGTCAGTTTCTGCTAATTTAAGCTGTCCTGACACCATATTACCCTGAGCTGGTGATCTTTCCTTGCCTTCTGGGAGTCCGATTGACTTCCACTCTTTTTCTATTTAAGGGGTGTCTTTTGTAGAGCCGTAAACCCTTAACCCCCCCACTCACATTTGTGTTAGCACTTAAAGTGCTATTGGGCTTCCTCTCCCTCCCTGTTTGGGCGCTCCTTTTTCAGAACAGATTCTGCCTTGGCAGCCTGTGAGCTCTCAACTAGGATGTAAAGGGCTGTGGATGGCGGAAGCTGTAGAGAGTCTGCCTTGTGTCCTTCTGAACAAGTGGTTCAGTTAAAGTTTCCTCATTTTATAAAACGCACTCCTTGCTCCCTTGTTTTTGGTTCCAAGCTTATCAGCCTTAAACCGATCTCCCAATTGGCAGAACTCTCCCTTCCGTCATCCTCTTTTCTCTTTCCCTCTTTCTTCTTTTTCTCTCTCTCTCTCTCTCCTTTCTCTGTCCCTCCTTTGGAGCCGCCCTAGGGGTGAGGCCCTTCAATCCCTTAGGGTAAGCATCACCTTCTCCTCTATTCTCTATCGGCTTATTTCTTTTTTAGTTTATATCATTTCCTTTTTCCTGTCCCTCGGCTCTCTTGCCTCCCTCCTTTTTTTATTACCCTTTGTTTTCGCCTCTCCGGCTCCCAGAACTGAGATGGAGGAGGAGTCTGTGGCACCTAACGGCCACCCCTCGCATATGATGCAGCATGTCGCTTTCGGGCTGGCGCCATTGGAGCCGACTCCCAAAAAAAAAAAAAAATCTCCCGTGGCGGGTGTGTGCCTCTGGCACTGCTTGTAAACAATAATGAATATAGTGAAGATACAAGGGAAGATCAAGAATTACGGTAGGTGCGTAATTTTCATTTCCGTTCACTCACCAGGGGTGAGTTGGCAGTGGTGCAAGACATCTTCTCCCTCCACTGAGGTCGATACAGTCTTCTGTACACCTTCTTGCCCATTCCTGTTCTCCCCCGAATTCTTCACAGGTTGGCTCAAGACATGGTTGAAATGATCTTGGTGTGCCCTCATTGCCCGTGGTTCCCACATCTGATCCACGCGGCGAGGGATCCACTACTCTCCCTTCCAATAAGCCCAGATCTTTCTCATCGAGGTCCGACTGAATTCACACCTCCACAATCTGTCCCTGTATGCTTGGAGAGTGAGCGGAAAGCTCTCAAGGACCTTGCGTATTCCATAGCAGTGGTTGAGATGCTTATGCAATCTAGATGTCACTCTTCCTCTAAGGTGTACAACAGAATTTGGCACAAATTTGTGTTCTGGCTTCAATCCACGTGGTTGGATGGTCGTATGGTTACCTTACCAATCCTCCTTTAGTTCCTCCCAGGGGGTTTGGATATGGGTCTGCAACCGACAACCTTATGGGTACAGGTGTCCACCTTGGGAGCGCTGCTACTGGTATAAACAGAATCTCTGGGGTCTCATCCTCATGTCAAGCATTTCCTGAGAGCGGCTACCCTAAAATGTCCACCAGTGAAATTGTCTGTCTCTCCTTGGTGCCTCAGTCTGGTTCTCAGGGCCCTCACCAGAACACGCTTCGAGCCTCTGGGGGAGGCATTCCTGCTCCATCTCACTGTGAAGGCCGCCTTCCTCATTATTATCACTTCAGCCAGACAAATCAGCGAGCTTGGCGCATTGTCTACCAAGGAATCCTATACCGTTTTTCAACGGGATACAGTTGTTCGCCAAACAGCCCCTCCTCCTCCTCTACCCGAGACTCCTTTTCTGCAATAGACCTAACGCAACTAGTTACCCACCCTACCAGGACTAACCCCAAGAGAGGCTCCAGTACCCTGCTTGATGTGGTACTCACCAACCGCCCTAATCGGATCCCCAATGTACAAGTCCTCCCAGACTCTCTCAGCGATCACTCCCCATTCTATTCCACTGGTCAACCTCAGTCCCCAACCCATAGCACAGTCCACATGCCGGGCGGCGCTTCATCACCTGGTGGACTGATAAAACTTAAGGAACTTCTGTCTCAAATTGACTGGTCTCCTGTACAGGCAACTCCTGACATATGACACAGCTCTCCTTCTTTACCCAAACTTTAATAATGCCTGTGATATCTTTGCCCCAGTGTTGACCCGCGTTCTAAAAGGAAGAATGCCCCTAGGTTACCCAGCTTTGATCCACCAGCTCAAACATAGGGACAACCTATGGCACCGTGCCATTGAGACTGGCGGCCCAATGACAGGCGGTTATATACTGCCGCCCGAAACAAGTGCACTCGGGCCATCAGAAAGGCCAGAATCTGAGCACTATCGGTCTCCTCACTGCCTCATGGGGAATCCCAGAACCTTCTGGGATAACATTAAACAGTTAAATGGGAGTGCACACTCCCCCACCCACCCAGATCAACAAATGGTGTGATCTCCTCAGACCCAGCCCTCATAGCCAACCACCTCAACACCTCATTCACTGACCTTAGCCCTATCCTCCCTACAAATTTTTGACCCTCCTCCCCAGCACCTGCCGTCGTCTTTCTCGCCCTTATTTTTCTCCTCATGATGTTTCTGCCCAAGAACTTAGGCGCAGCTTATCACTGCCCTCAAGGTAATAGCACAGGCAGTGACACCCTGACCGTGTATCCTACGGCTGGTCTTAGACACAGTCCTTACCCGATCACATGCCTCATCAACCACTCTCTTTGCCTGGGAAGGTTCCAACTGCCTGGAAAGTCGCCACTGTCACCCCTATCTTTAAAGGTGGTGATAGAACTGTGGCTGGAAACTATCGACCGATCTCCATTCTCTCCCTCTCTCCAAGGCCTTGGAAAAGTGGTGGCTCTCAAATCTCTGACTACCTCTCCACCTACAATGTCCTTTGTCCTGAGCAGCATGGCTTCCGAGCGGCCACAGTACCAACACAGCCCTCCTAGAGTTCTCCAACTTTCTCCACCTCCTTAGACACTGGTTCTCTGGCTGGTGCTGTCTTCATTGACCTCTCGAAAGCTTTCGACACTGTCTCCCACCCTCCTTCTTGATGCCCTTAGTCTCTCTGGTTTGCTGCTGGGCCTATCTCCTGGTGCACCAGTTATCTGTCTGACTCTCACAGCGTATAAAATTAATGGGACCTACTCAGACATCTGTCCCATCTTTCTGGGTTCCCAGGGCTCCATTCTGGGCCCTTACTATTCTCCTTTACCTTAACACCCTTCCACGCTCTTGCTCGGGAACATTCTATTATGCGCTGATGATGCAGTCATCTTTGCCTCAAGTCGTAACCCTACTCCTCCAGGACTCCTGTCAAGTCCTTCACTGAAGCCGAGGGCTGGTTCAAGGAACATAGATTGGTGATAAATCTTAAAAACAAAAACATGTTCTTCACTCATCCCCAAAACAAGTCCTGCAACTTCAAACTCCTCATTCACTCTGGGTCCTCATTCCCACTCGAACAAGTTTGCTCCTATAAATACCTAGGGATCCATTTTGACCCCTCCCTCTCCTTCCATGGACACATCGCTGCCCTAGCCACTGCCACTAATATCCGATTGGGCATCTTACATCGGTGTAAACACTGCCTCCCCGGAGGCTCTTCGACTTCGCCGTCACCTCCTCTATCCTGTCCCTAGTGGACTATGGACTGCCGGTGTATGGTGCTGCTGGATCAGACCGCACTCCATAAAATTAGCTACTACTGAACAAGGCCTGCAGGTTAATTACTGGAGCACCTAGGATGACACACACTTGTCTACTGTATGCTAAAGCGCTGGTACTTGATCCTATTTAGCGCCTCAAATATCTTACCTGTACCCTTACAAAAGACCCTCCTGGCTTTCCCCACCAGGATTGACCACCACCATACGCCTCTGTCCCACTAGTTCATACTGGACCTCTGGGAAAACCTCTCTTGTTATCCCTAGAGCTAGGACCTCTCACGGCCAAAGAGCCTTCAGCTTTAGGCCCCTCCTGGTTCAACACACTGCCCCTTCCATCTCCGAGCTCCAACTATATCGTGCTTCAAAACTTCTTACGTAACCACCCTTATTAACACCGATGCTGTAACTGCCACTAGTCAAAGCCGTACTCAGTACTTATGACAAAGCTTATTACTAAGCTGCTAATGACTACATAACTCTGGTATTGTTTGCATCCATCCTACCTGTGCCAGCTTGTTTGTATCTATGTCTTAATTTTACTGTTATACTTATGTGTTGTACTGCTATACTGTGTATTTTGGTTTGTCTTACTGTGACAAGGTACCTTTGTAAATGAGCCTATGGCTCAAAGGTTTTCCAAACTGCTGTTTAAATAAAATAAAATAAATAAATAAACAGACCCAGGCTTTTTGCCCAAGGTAAGGTCCCTATTCCACTGCAGTCAGGAACTGATACTCCCTTCCTTGTGCCCTAACCCCAGCGATAGCAAAGAAAGAGACTTGTGTACTCTGGATCATTGATGGGCCTTGAAAGTGTATCTCAAAAGGACTGAGTCACTCCACAAGACATCAAGCCTTTTAGTTCTCACGGTGGTGGCAAACTTGGGCAAAAAAAGTATCTGAATACTCTTATCGCCAAATGGATTCACTCCACCATCAGCATCACCTATGGGGGCGACTTTTTTTGACCATAGGGTTTTACAGTCCATTGAGGACTCATAACTCCCTTATACATTCTTCCCACACTGGAATTCACTTATCCTACTGCTTTTGTATATCCCAGCTGTTGTGAGCCCTGTGACCAGAACAAGGAGAGAGAAAAACAGGTTACTCACTTGTAACAGTAGTTCTAGGAGTGGTATATGTTATTCATCCAAACTGTTTGGCATGTCCCTTTCCCCTTTAAATCTTGCCGGATGGTCTGAAAGCTGGCTTCTCCCACCCACCTGGGTGGTATATTCCTCGACTCCGCCCCATGACAGCAGATTTTGCCTGCTGGAAGCAGAGCGCTGTGTGTCGAAGCCAGGGAGGTCGGGTGGGTTCGTGTGGATGAACAACATATACCACTCCTAGAACTACTGTTACAGGTGAGTAACCTGTTTTTCTAGGATCGTGGATATGTTTTTCTATCCACACTGTTTGGAAGACTCCTAGCAGTTCTTCGGGAGGAGGGAGGCAAGGCACACACACCCCTGCTTAGGGAACTGAAGCCCCCAAAACCAGCATCCCGGCATGACTCAAGGTCGATGTAGTAGTGGGAAATGAAGGTGTTTGCTGACTTCCGGGTAGCAGCCCTGCAGATATCCTGGATAGGGACATCCCTAGAAGTAGCCACCGACGCAGTGGTATGGCGGGTGGAATGAGCCCTTAGCCCTACGGGAGGCTCCCTACCTGCCGAACCTATAGCAGAGATCAGTGCAAGATGTAATCCATCTGCCAGTCATCCGCTTTGCTGCAGGTCTGCCAGGTGCAGCTTCAGCATAAGTTACAAACCTCTCCTCGAACGTCAGCCCAACATGCCTTGTAATAAGAGAGCGCTCATCTCAGGTCTAAAGTATGGAGCATGTACTAGGCCTCCGAGGTGTAACTGGGGTAGTACATTGGCAGAGTTATCACCTGGTTAAGGTGAAACTCCAACATGACCTTCGGAAGGAACTTCGGGTTGGGACGTAGGACAACCTTGTCCCTGTGGAAGACCAAATAGGGAGACTCATCAGAAAGCATCTGTAGCTCCCTAATCCTTCTGGTTGATGTGATAGCCACCAAAAAGGCCGTCTTCCACGACAGATGTGACATCTCACACCTGTGCATCAGTTCGAATGGCTTGTCCATGAGCTTTCCCAGTACCAGCAGTAGCTCTCACAGTGGCGGTGGTTCACACACTGGAGGGGAAATATGGTTGAGGCCTTTAAAGATATGCCAGACCACCTTCTCCTGTGCCACCGTCTGCTGACTGGCCCGCACCCGGTAAGCAGAAATGGCTGCTAGGTGCACCTTAAGGGTCATAGACTGAAGGCCCCTTTGGAGAGAGATCAAAGGTAGTCGAGGATGCTAGCTACCAGACAGGACAAAGGGTCCAGGCCCTTGCCCTGACACCAAATGGAGAATCTCTTCCATTTGAAGGCATAGCACCTCCTGGTTGACTTCTTCCTAGATGCCTCAGCTACACTGAGTACATTGTCAGAGAGACCCAAAGCGTGGAACTCTAACTACTCAGGAACCAGGCTGTCAGGTGCACTGATTGAAGGTCTGGGTGGAATATCTTCTCCTGATTGATGGAAAGCAGGTCTGGGCGTGCTGGAAGATGCCTCAGGAGCCTGATGCTGAGGCTGAGGAGATCTGGATACCAGAACTGGCGGGGGCCAGTCTGAGCAACCAGGATCACCTGTGCCTTGTCCCTCCTGACCTTGAGGAGTACCTTGTGGATCAAGGGAAGTGGAGGGAAGGCATAGAAGAGGCCTGGGGTCCACGGCCTCGAGAAAACATCCCCCTCAGTGAGCCCTGCTGAGGGGGGCCGGCATGGAACAGCCTCAGCTTTGTGTTCTTCCTGGTGGTGAACAGGTCCACCTGAGGGGTGCCCTACTGGGAAAACAGACTGTGCACTACCTCTGGATGGAGGGACCACTCATGGGACACCTCGCCCACATGGCTGAAGATGTCTGCCAACTGATTTGAGGCTCCTGCCACATGGATGGCAAGGAGATCTGCCTCCAGTTGGCTCACAAGGGTCCAGATGCAGAGCACTTCCCTGCACAGAGGCCGGGAGTGCATGCCACCCTGTTTGTTAAGATAGTATATGGTAGTGGTGTTGTCTGTCTGGACTTGAACCAGTTGATCCCAAAGGAATGGAGCGAATGCAGCGAGTGCCAGCCGAACTGCTCTGAGCTCCAGCAGGTTGATATGGCATCGGGATTCCTCGGGGGTCCAGAGCCCATGGACTCTGTGGTTCCCCATATGGGCGCCCTAGTCCCTGAGAGAGGGGTTGGTCATCAGGACGACCGTCAGCTCAGGGCGGACAAATGGGATCCCTCCCTGCAGATGTTCCAGGATGGTCCACCTTTGGAGAGCGTCCCACATCTTCTGGGTTACAGTGACCAGCTGGTCGAAAAGACCTAGACGCTGAGACCACTGGCTGGCCAGCTCCCATTGAAGGGGGCACATATGCCACCTGGGCCCATTGGACCATGGAGGTGCAAGCCGTCATGTAACCCAGAAGTCGCAGGAAGTCCTGGGCAGGGTGCAGTTGTCCAACCAGAAATGATTGGACAAAGGAGGAGAGAACCTTCGCCCTGTCTGCTGGGAGCCTGGCTCTGGCTCGGCAAGAGTCAAGCTCTGCTTCAGTGAAGCAGATCACCTGCAGCGGCACGAGTTCTGACTTGGCCTCATTGATCAGGAGGCCAAGGTTGAGGCAGGTTTGGAGGGCCAGATCCCTGGACCTCTCTATCTCCAGTCTGGAGGGACCCACTATGAGCCACTTGTCGAGATAGGGGTAAACTCTGACCCCTCAACGCTGAAGATGGGCCGCCACCCCTGCAGTGCATTTGGTGAAGACCCTGGGGGCCAATGGCAGGCCAAACAGCATGGCTTGGAACTCGTAGAGGGTTCTCTCCACCCTGAAGCGGAGGAACCTTCGGTGAGATGGACAGATCGGGACATGAAAGAACTCATCCTGCAGATCCAGGGAGCAGAGTGGTCGTGATGGGCATGTGGGCGTTCACCCCCATCCCATCTTTGTGCAGGCTTGGAGGAAGAGGATCCAGCAGGGGGACTGCCGGAGCCCTTCCCT
This sequence comes from Neoceratodus forsteri, assembly GCA_016271365.2. Lineage (NCBI taxonomy): Eukaryota > Metazoa > Chordata > Ceratodontiformes > Ceratodontidae > Neoceratodus > Neoceratodus forsteri. The sequence goes on from JADMNL010000026.1 coordinate 8,094,875, forward strand.
CTGGGCTTACGGGGCTGCCGGAGCCCCTGACTTGGGCCAAGGGTGCCAAGACTGAGCCTGCTGCTGCTGCCCAGATTGGTACTGGGGCTACTTGGCTGCAGGGGCATAACGCCAAAAGGGCTTTTTCTTCTGCTTTTTAGAACCCTGAGGTTCCTTCTGGGCAGAAGTAACTGAGTCCAGGGTGGCACTGGACTTCTCAATACACTGGAGGTGACCTTCGTATCCTGGACTGAACAAGTCAGTACACAGGAAGGGAACATCCGCCAGCTTGTGCTGGGTGTCTGCCATAAAGGTCGAGATTCTCAGCCAGGCCCTGCGGTGCATGGCGACTGCAGCTACCACCGAACGGGTACAAGAATCCCCAATATCCAGAGCCATTTGGAGTTCTTGTTTAGCAACAGCCCGACCCTGGTCCGAGACCTGCTTGACCGTGGTGTGAATGTCCGCAGGGAGATGAGGAAGCACCTCATCCAGAGAGCCCAAGAGGGCATGGGAGACGTGTGCCATGATGACGGCTGAACTCGCTGACAGAGACCAAGCGAAGAGGCAGCATAGACCTTTCTGGCTGAATGGTCCAACTTCTTGGACTCTGTCTGGAGGTCTATCCATGTCCCCTGAATTGCCGGAGACCAGGCCAACTATGGCTTCGGCCACTGGGAAGGCCTGAGTTTGAGAATCCCCTTTTCTGGGAATATCTGTTAGGAGATATTCGGCCCATTTTTCAACAGACTCCAAGGGCATCCTTGTGGATTCAGAGATGAGATGGAGGATGCCCAGGAAGGACGTGGGACCTTCCTCTGTCGAGAGTCTCATTGAATCATTGTCACAGGGATGCAAATTCTAGTCAGAGTCCTTGGACTCCGAGGATTCCGGATAGCGCGGCCGACAACCAGAGTCACTTTCGACCCGCCGTGGACAGTTGGGAGTGAGGGTGATGGACAGCCTGTGCAGGAGGCCCTTAACAGGCCGAGACTCCTTGGAGGGAATCCCAGAGGGAGGCTGCTTAGGTGGCGGCTTCACCAGGATTTGTGGAGAGGCAGTTTTGGCTAAGCCAGGAGGGTCATCACTGGCTCCGCGGGCGGAGGGGCAGTGTCGACCGGCTCTGGAGGAGTTGGCATTGATCAAGAGTGTGACAGCCATGTGATGGCTGGAGTGGAAGCCGGGGTCGACTTTGGACCGGTCAACACCAACTGTTGCCACATAAGGTCCTCGTAGCATCGACACAACTTGTGTTGAAGTCTCTCCTCATCCGATGAGGATGAATAGCGGTGTCACCGCTTCCTGGAGCACCGCTAATGAGACTTCCTTGGCCTGTCAGTCAAGGGTGTGCGAGACCTTGACCATCGGGGATGCTCGGAAGGGGCCGGGGAGAACTGCGGCTCCTCCAGTTCAGGGACAGAAACCACAGGTGGAATCGCAGCAGGTTGGGTCTCCTCCTCCGCAGGTCCCAGCAGGACCAGAGTCCTGAACAAAGAATTGTTGGCCTCATCAGTTGACAACGGGTCAATGACAATTTCAGCCGTGTCGTCTCTTATCTTAGCCGGCTGGCCTGACGGGGCACCGCGAAGCCAGCGGCTGAGGTCGCAATTTTGACCGAAGTCGAAGCAGAAGACTCCTGGGACCAAGATCTCTCTCTGTCCCAAGAGCAATGTCGACGAGATGAATCCTCCCTCGACTCCTTATCCTTCTTACAGGAGCGGGAGATGTGCGAACTGGACTGGTGCTCACCTTTTGTCAGGAGAGACTGGCACAACTCCTTAAAGGAACCTGAGAAGGAAGAGCCCAGTTTGAGCAGGACGAAGACCAAAACTGAAGAGGATTGCTTGGCGGTGCGAGCGACCTCCTCAAGAGCCTTCATTTGCTGAAGTTGTTTGGCAGACCCCGCGATAACAAAGAAGACACGACGGGCATCTTTGGATTTGACTGGTGGGTGCCGTTTTTCTGGTCAACCGAACTGCAAACGTGCAAGGTGATTGTCTAACACCGTTGGATGGAACGCGCAACAAAAATTGCAGGCCTGGGTATCATGACCAGGGCCCAGGCAGTAAATGCACGTGGTGTGCGGGTTGGTACAAGACATCTTCTGCCCACAAGGACACCGGTGGAACCCGATGAGGACTTGTCCTCCATTGCAGTCGATATTGCAAATCGATGCGGAGAAACTCTTAGCGAGTTTCATTTTCGGTAATTTGTCCGAAGGTTTAAGCGCCAGGGCCTATTCAATGTGGGAGCGGTAAGGAGGGAACCTAAATCTTCCAGCGGAAAGGAAGATCTGGTGTCATGGGGCGGAGCCAAGGGACATACCACCCGGGTGGGTAGGAGGAGCCAGCTTTCAGACCATCCTGCAAGATTTAAAGGGGAAAGGGACATGCCAAACTGTGGCTAGAACAACATATCCACAATCCTAGAAATCAAAATTTAAATACCTGTAAATTTTCTTTCTCCGTCTCCTGGTCACAGGGCTGATTCCCTCCCTGAATGTATAAAGTTGGCGAGTTGGCCTTGTTGTCCTGTAACTTTATCGTTATAGAAGATTGGCCTGGATTGGTCCTGCGACTTCTATACCTGCTTTGTAACTGGCTGGCGTGATACATGTTGGGGAGGAGAGGATGCCAGGGCTGCTTCAACTGTAGACTTCCTGCTGACGCTGAATGGACATCCCAGCTGTTGTGAGCCTTGCAACCAGCAGTCAGAGAAAGAAAATTTACAGGTATTTAAATTTTGATTTAAACAATGTATTAGGCTTACCTGTAGCTGACAGTAGCCTGAGGTGTCTGTCACTAAGTGTGTCCTGTACAGATGTAAGGCAGCCAGCATTTTATGGAATCATGTTGTATCTCACACGGGTAAGCTGTGCCTAACTTTATCATGCAAACGTTGGTATAAAGTACCCTTTTCTGTGTTCCCATACCACAACCATGTACTGAGTATGTGACCTTGATTTAACCTCCCTGTGTTTAACCACTCCTCTCCTGGTGCAACCTCCATCCCCTGAGTTTTCTTTATTCTCCCTCAAGTTTCACCTGATCCCTCGGTGCATGCCTAAAGTCTGCTGCAATTGTCAGAGTGCCTCAGGGTAGATAGGGAGGTATGGAAGGCTCTGTCTAAAACAAATTCACATTCTTCCTTCCTTCTTTTGTTCAGAAATGTAATATTAAAAGTAACACATATTGTGTCTTAAGTAATATAGTAATGCAGTATGTCTTCGTTCTTCATGGATTATGGACAGGTCTGGTGTGACTGGCATGAGACGAAACCTACTGTGTGTGTTTGGTTTCTTTTTTGTTAATCACATGACTCTGTCTCTTGGTGTACAATGTTTCCTGGCTGGATCGCCGTACCATGGCACTAACCACTGTGATCATATCAAACACTTGTCACACAATAATGGCAGAGAACAAACAGTTCACATTTTTATTTACAGCGCTATTAAAAAATGTTCACAAAGTCTTAGTTATGGACAGGTTAGATCTCCATACACATTGATTGAATATGAAGCTGCCATAAAACTAGATTACCATTCTAGAGCCATTTATTTCATTCATTCATTTTAAAAACGTTTTTGTTTTTGTTTTGGGGGGTCTTGAGGAATGAAACCTAGAATTACTTTATACAAAGTACAGACAGTTCTCATTAACTAACAGCTGCATGCAGAACACAATTCTGCTAGGCTAAAACTGAAATGGTGTCTGAATCCAAGGACAGAGCTCTAAGGGACAGGCTTACAACACAAAGCCGAAGGTGGTGGAAGGAGATCAGACCTAGGTATAGTCCTGTCAGGAACCTGCAAGGTTCTTGTCACTGCTTTGATGTAGCCAGGAGGATACACTTTGGGGTCTGCAGGGCCCTCTTCACTGCATAGCTGTAGCTGGGATGATACACTGTTGGGACCTGCTCTCGCACCTACCTAACCGTAGCCAAGAGGATAAAATCCGGGGCCTTCAGGGCTCTCGTCTCTGCATAGCCATAGCCAGGAGACTATACTCTGGGGCCTGCAGGGCTCTCGTCTCTGCATAGCCATAGCCAGGAGAATATACTCTGAGGCCTGCAGGGCTCTTATCTGTAAATTGCTGTAGCTAGGAAGATGCACTTCAGTGGCCTGCAGCGATTTCATCTCCCCATAGCTGTGGTCAGTCAGGAGGATACACTCTGGAAGCCTACAGGGATGTCATACCTCCTTAGCCAGGAGTATACACTCTGGGGCCTGCAGGGATCTCATTTCTACATAGCCATAGCCAGAAGCATACACTCTGGGGCCTGCAGGGATCTCGTCTCTACACAGCAGTAGCCAGAAGCACTCTGGGACCTGCAGGGATCTCGTCTCTACATAGCCATAGCCAGAAGCACTCTGGGGCCTGCAGGGATCTCATCTCTACATAGCCAGAAGCATACACTTCGGGGCCTAAAGGGATCTCGTCTCTACATAGCCATAGCCAGAAGCATACACTTCAGGACCTGCAGGGATCTCATCTCTACATAGCCATAGCCAGAAGCATGTACTTGGGCTTGCAGGGATCCTGTCTCTGTGTAGCAGTAGCCAGGAGAATACACTCTGGGAGCCTCCAGGGATCTCGTCACTGTACTGCAGTAGCTAGGAGTGTACTACTCTGGGTGTGGCCCTCAGGTTACTTAATTATCTCTGAATGTTCTTCTGCTTGTTATTTTTCTAACAGAAAGGAAAGGGAGTAGAAATGCAGTGTCTGGGAACCTTCATACAGAACAAATGGGGGTTTGATGGGAGTTTGTCAAGTAGGATAGCATGGAACAGAAGTACAGACAGAATGTTGAGGGGTGAGCATGGATCTCTGTGTACCTAGGAATGTACCAAGACATTCATGTTACATGCAGACACTTTCACATCGCTATATTAGCTATTGAGTCTAATATTTGGGGGGAATAAAAAGAATGGGTCAGAGATACTCCAGCAGCCCTGTTTAAAAGGAAATGAAACGTACGTTAGAAATAACTTTTTGACCATAACACCTTCATCAGGGAAACCACTAGCAAGCTCGCTTTCTTCCCATTCAGCACAAGGTTTTCTTGCACTTGCTTACTCTAGTTTAATAAATAAGAATGGTTAACACACAATATCTACGCTACATAGAAAATGTCACACACATCTGCTAAACATATGTACATATAGTACAGTATACTGTGAGTGTAACTAACGCATCGTTCAGGGTAGGAAATAGGCTTTATCCTACGAGTGAGAAGAACCAGATAACTTGTGTGGTGAAGTGACAAGCTAGATATGTCCGGTTTCACTTAACAGGTGGGATAAATACCATAACTCGCTCTGTGCTTTGTGTCCTTCTGGTTAAAGTTGTTAAAATGCCATTCCCAGCTGTGTTCATTGCACTGTGTGTGTGTGTGTGGGGGGGGGGGGGGCAGCATGCTACAGTATCAGTTAGTGATAGTATGCTGTAGTGTGTGATTACATCTTCTGTGGGCTAATCTAGGGGCCCCTATCAGTTGCATATGTCTGTCTGTGTATTCTGTATTTATGTACTATATACATTTTGTATAGTATCAGAAGAAGGATTTTGGCCATTGGTGTCAGTATTTATGAGGAGACTCAGAGTTACAAGGACTGGCACCGTGTGCTTAGAACACTGCGTGTAAAAACAACCTTCTGTGTTGGCCCTGACCTGCTCTTTCTCTCTGCTAACATTTTGTTTCTGTAAGAAGCAGAAAGATTTGAGGGGCCGGGGCCTTGAGGTAGCAGAGGGTGCCTCAGATGGAACATGTAAGGAATCCCAAGTTGACATTCTCACTGCATACATTTGAAGCTGCCACAAAATATCACAGTGTTTGCATCACCATAGTATGAGAGATTTCTGTTGACCCCATTGGAGTTTAAGGATGAGGCTGTATTCTGTAGCACCATTTACATGGGTATGGACAGCCTTCCTGGTACTCGTGAGTACAATGCAGACCACAAGAGTAGTATGGCAGGCTCCATGAGTGTCATAGCAGGCTGTTACACAATGTTAGTGCCCAAGCCTGCAGGGGTGCTGTTGTAGTAGCTGGCATCACTGCCGTATGTGTCTTGGTAGGGAATAAGTCCCAAATAGCAGAACCATGACAATAGTGTACTCAAAAGATACAGATTGTTCTTAAAGTAACATTTGACATTATATCGATTGACCTGCTCATATTTTCACATTTCCACATACCAATATAAACAGTTTAAACCAAAGCAGAGCCAGGCTGTGTAGTCTGAGCTACCGCTCCTACTGATTTAACTGAATTTTCTTCTGCTGTGTTTCTAGGGCTGTCTTCTGCAGCATGTACTCTTCTGTGTTTCACACTAAACCCCAAATGAAGAGACAGATCTTTAAAGATGACTGAATGAAGCAATGCCTGACCTATTGTTGTATCTCGTTACATTATGAAGGGTTACAACCAATTAACAAGATTATCTGTATCCCAACACTTTGGGGCCATTTTAGAATCACAGAAATGCAGCCCTGGATGTAGTTATAGCATGTGATATTGGCACTTTTCAAGAGGTTGAAGGTACTTGGTTTTGCCTCGAGCCTCACAACACACCAGAGGCTTGACTATGTCCCATAATGCACACCCTGTTGTGAGTGTGGTTTGATTAAAAACTGCCACAGAATGCCCCTAGAGTGCAGTGCTGCTCTCCAGCTATTCTGCAATAAACACACAGTGGGCCTGCAAACCATATAGTAACTGCTTCCTGTGGGCTGACTTTCCCCCTGTGCCTGGACAGCTCTTTCAACCTAATTATAAAATGTGCACAATTGTAGAGCACATTTTTGTTCATGAATACTGGGGAGGGGGGGATCCTGACCACTAAAACAATGGGACCAGCAGCTCAGGATACTGTCATTCCCTTCTAAACTCCAACTGGCCTAGCATTATTACTGCAAATTTCATCAACACAGGAGCGCACACATCACTCCCATTCTGTGCTGGGCACAGTGGCATTTGAAGCATGATATTATCTCTTTGAGTAAATGGTTTTAAACACTTCAACAGTTCCTTACAAAGTTAAGTGTGGTAACAAGATAATTTTCTGAAGTTCTAATAAAGGAAGTAGAAACACAACTGGACTGCAGTCCCAATCAGTGTGGCGGATACAGACATGTTGGTAACATGTAACCAGTCGTGGATACAGACATGTTGGTAACATGTAACCAGTCCAAGGGAGAAACTAAACATAAACCACTAAAGATGTACCCCACCAATCTTGGACCCATTTAACAGAAAGCATGTCTAAGCGTCATGTTAAGAGCAATCCTTTCATGAGGTTCCTTTGGTGTATGGTTCAAAACAGTGATTTAAGGTCGGGGGTGGCCAGGGATAGTGCAACCACTGGTAGCACTTCCCAGGCCGGGGAAGGAGAGGATGCCTATCTGGCACACAGTACAGTGGTTCCTGTGGTGGGCCAAAGTAGCTTGCATCCTCACAGGAAGTACCCTGCAGGATCCAAGACTGACAGTGGGCTGTGTATGCCCTCTAGTTGGTGGAGGGTGCCTCCACTTAGGGGACAAAATCCCAGGTTGCCATTTATGTGGTGTCTGTGGTACACTCTGGTCGCACCCCATGCAGCCTGCCACCATGTCTGGATCCTTCATTGTGGTGGAGGGGTGACACCACATAGGGAACAAAATCTCAGGTTACCAATTATATAATGGCTGTAGTGTGCTCTGCTCCCACCCCATGCAGCCTGCAGCCAAGTCTGACTCCTCTTTTGGGGGAGGGGCGACTCCGTATAGGGACAAAATCCCAGGTTCCCATTTATGTGATGGCTCTGGTACACTCTGCCCCCATACTGGATGTGGCCAATCCTGCTTCTTTATTTGGGGGGGGGACATCCCCCTGAGGCTCCCCATGGGGTCAGGCTGTGGGGGGGGGGGGAATTGCAGTGGTTCAGGTTACTGGTAGATAGGGCTGATTGGTTGCCTGGGGGCAAACAGTTCCACAGCAGAGTAGCTCACAGTTGTCAGATTTGTTGTTGTTGTTGCAGTTCCCCTTTCTTTCCTTCAGATATTGTTGCAAAGCATGTGCATCAGGGTAGACTCACTGATAAGGGAAGGGAGGGGGTAGGGTCCTTTGGAAGGCCTCTCAGGGGAAGCTTGCAACTTTTTCCTTTTTTAGTGTATACTTGCCTTGTCCCTGCTTTCTCCCTTTCTGTTCAAGCTGCAGTTGATTATGTGAAATGTGCTAATCTCTGCTAAGGACGTAGGAAAAGTAAAGCTCTGAAGGTAGATTAAAGTTTGGGATTGGGTTGGATATCACATTGAGACTCAGAGAGGCCTAGTTTGTTGTTATCAAAATGTTTCCTTTGACCCTGTCTGTGTCAGTTCCTGGGGAAATATGAATTTGGAGCCATTTTGTTTACCCTTCTTGCAAAGGGCAGTTCCATTTTATAATTCCAAGCAGAGGAAAGTAACAGTTCCTTCCTAGAATAATGTTTATTTATTTGAAAGTTTGTGACCGGGAGAGGCACACTAAGCTGCATCTTGTTTCCAGGTGCGACCGGGGCCAAGGGAATGTATACAGATGCAAACTGATTTACAGAACCAGATTAAGCTGTTGGTGGTATTTTAGTTTGTGTATTTGTAGAGGATATCCTATGTGTTTTAGATAAATCGTAAGTTAATAACCCAGAGGTGACTTAAGGTGGATTAGTGGGAAAACTGCCAACTAGAAGCAGAAAGGTGGATATTTCGAGAGTAGCTCTTCAGGGCCTTTCTTTGTTTCCTGTCTGAGTTAGAGCTTGTCATGCAATGGCAGTTCTCAAAAGTCTTACTACAAACAGAACTTGGGGCAGCCCTGCCCACGCATCCTACCTTACCTTGGGTCAGTCCTGGGTCAATTTTTTTGTTTGTTTGTTTTTCTGTAGTGCTCCACATTGTCAAAGGGTAATCATAACAAACTTTTTTTTTTCAATTCTGTTTGTAGCTCTTCAGGCACCAGAGCTCTCTTGGGCTACTCAGCGTCCCCGTCGCTTCTACCACCCACCGTGGCCCCACCTCCTCAAGGACATTACTTTCTCCTCGGCGAACCCTCTCCGGCCAGGATCCCGAAGGAGATCGAAGGGGCAGAAGCAGGGACACAGTGTTGGGCATGTGGCAGTGGGCGCTGAGAGCTGTCGCTTATCTGGGCTGGAGGGTGTTTTTCCCTGTGTTACACCCTCCCCCCGATGTGGGACATGCAATGCCGCCAGCCCGTGACGTGGATGCTTCCATCCACGTCTGGAAGGCAGCCGCCTGACGTCTTCCCCTTGCTAGCAAGTCCCTGTGCGTTGCAGCGCTGCCAGTCTCCACCAGGGGCCGCTGCTACACCAGGCTGTCCCTGGATCCCACCCCGAGAGAGGAAAGCAGTCCTCTGGATGCTCTATCCTCTCTCTCTCCCCTGCCGACCCTCGATGATCTGGGCTGGCTCCCGAACCTGGGTCACCGGTGTGGCATCCGGTGCCTCCACCCTCAGCGCCACTGGGACAGCCCATAACAAACTTTTAAAAGGAAAAAAGGTGCCACAGGTAGGTACAGGTTTAAATTACTGGGAGCTTAGAGTCTCTGGTGGTCACTCGTCTTTGGTGTTGGTTCCTTGCCTCCCCTTCCCTTCACCTTGAGGTTTTTGTGCGTTTTTTACTGTTTCAGAGACTATGCGACACTTGGGAGTTTTTTTGGGTGATTCCTCACCTCAACCTCTATTTTTACTGTTTGCGTGGCCGTCATTAGGACTGGTTGCGCAATTCTTTATTCCCTCAGCTTCCTGCCAGTGTCCAGAACGTGCGCCCTTCTGCAGGTCTTACATCTTTTGATAATTGATGGTCTCCTGTAAGACATGGTGCCAATAACAGAGAAATGTGATAGGAAGGCACCCCAGATTGAAACAACAGTCAACCAACACTGCCAAATGCCCCAGGAGTTCCAAAAATGCTCCCAACTGCATGTGCGCTCGCCACCTGTCTCGTGAGGGCACTAGCATGCGCACACGTAACTTATGCATGCATACACTTGCACAGTGTAATCAGTGGGCCTTAGCGCTGTGCAAAACTGTTAGCGCTGCACACACACTCATACCACGGGTGTGTGCTTGGGACACTGGCGGGAAGCTGAGGGGATGAAGAAGCACACAACCATCCCTAATGGTAGTAAGTATGAAGTTATTTTCTTCTTTTTTGCTGCAGTCTCTGCTCGGCTGGCCCTCATCTGCAGCCCACCCTGTCACCTGCCATCTCTGGGACTTACTCTTACCTGCCTGGTACAGAGCCCCACAGTTTGCCCATGTAACAGAAGGTTCCCTAAACCTCAGGGAGAGTTTACCCCGGATGCGGCAGGCAGGGACGCCCAGTACAGAGTGTAGGGCCTGTGGGAGGATGCCACCTCTTACTTCCTCAGCCAGCAGGCTTTTCCCATGTTCTTTTTCCCTTCCCCGGGGCATTTCGTGGGCATGGACCACTAGTGACACAAGCGTGCTTGCATTGTAGTCAGAAGACTCTCATCCTCCTTTCAAGGCTCCACTTGCACAGCCACCCAGGTAGGGGTAGTGCAGCAGAATGCTCTTATCTTCCTCCCCTGGTCAACCCCCGACGATCCAAGGTCACTATCACTGCACCAACAGACTAGCTTTCTCGGTCATTTCTTGTTGTCTCTTGTACCACACTGCTCGTGCAGTTTACCTTTCCTTGGGTCACCCCTGGGTCATTTCAAGTTGTGTCTGGAGCTGCACTGCCTACGCTACATGCCCTACCTTGGGTCACCCCAGAGTTGTTTTTAGCTATGTCTGGTACTGCCCTGTCACTACTTGTGTATCTTACCCTATTGTGTGGATTTTGCGCTCATGTCAGATACTGCCACAAAGGTCAGACCAAATGGACTCTTTGTTCCTCAAGGCTGCTCTCTCTGACAAATCCAGATTTTAAACAAATTCTGGTCTGAGCTGATACGGCTGCCCAGAGCAATGTTTGACAATATGTGTGCGGCAAGAGCGAGTAAAAGTTCAGAGCTCTCGCTACACCGGAGCCTGCCCTGTGTAAGATGGTGGCTTTGACAGACCTGCACATGTGCAAGTACTGCACATACGCAGTATGAGTCGGAGTCACCTGCCATGCATCACAGCCACCTGACATTCACAAGATGGTGGCTCCGACAGATCTGCGCATGTGCAGTGTGAATCGGAGCCACCACGTCACTTCCACAGTTGTGGAAAGTAGTGCACGTTGGAGGCGAGCACCGCAGATGAGAGCTGCGCTCACAGAGAAAAAGACAGGAGGAGACACCACAGACCACCAGCAACTGCAGCACTGTGGACAACAGACCGCATCTCTGTAGGAGAAGATGGTGATCATTTCTGCTTTTCTCCTACATTGATGTGATCCCAAAACAACTGCAGGGCTCTGCTCATTCAGCCATAAAAATGTATATTTTGTTTTCTTCCCATAGCACTGAGACCTTGTGTTAAGTAGGGAATTGTGCTAAAGCTTTGGCAGCTGGCAAAACCAGATTGCAGGAGAGCCTACAGGAGCCTCTTTGGGTTCTCCTGTAGCAGCAGTCCACATGAGCTTTTCTCCACATTGCTACCATTTTTCCTGCTTACTGTGGCCCTCCGCGCTGAATAAAAAAGAAACTGTAGCTTGCCACCTTAATGGTGTGCTTTTGCTGGATCAGCTCGCACTTTGGAATGGGCTGATGCCCAGTTACCTCTTGGCCGTTTAGCCAAGCCACAGAAATTTCTGTATTATGTTGATCCTCCAAGAATCAATCTTCTCCACAGATTCCCACTAATGGGTCTGTGCTGGAGGTTGTAGGACACCATGGGAACAAGAACTTATCTGGAGGGTGTACAGAAAGAGTGTGCACTAGGACTGTAGTGCTTAAGGAACCACATACAGCTACCAAAAGGAAACGTTCCAAGCGCACACAAACTTTAGAAAGGGGCGCCAAGACATAGTAGTCACTTCAAACAATCCATTTATTATCAAACATCAAACACCAAGTTCCATTTGACATGTTTCGAATAAAGTCCTTTTTCAAAGGCTTTTGAAAAAGGACTTTGTCTGAACCATGTCAGGTGGGACTTGTGTCCGGTGTTTGATAATAAATGGATTGTCTGATGACTTGCCTCATGGCGTCCCTTTCTAAGGTCTGTGTGTGCTTGGAATGTTTCCTTCTGTAACTTGTCTGGAGGGCTAAGACCTCGCTCACACATGTCACCATACTAATCTATGGAGAAGATATGCAGTGGTAATCTGTGGGGAAGATATTCAGGAGGATCAGTAGCTACAGTAAGTATGTACATAGAAACACAGAATTTGATGGCAGATAAGGACCACAGGCCCATCCAGTCTGCACATTTCTCCCTACCTACACTATTACATTAGACCGTGCCCGAGCTACAGCTCTTTCCCCCCTTCTTTCCACTATGATTCTTTTGTGCTTATCCCATGCATTCTTGAACCGCACCACTGTTTTTGCCCTCATCACCTCTAGTGGAAGGCTGTTCTGGGAATCCACAACTCTTTCTGTGAAGAAGTACTTCCTCACATCTCTCCTGAATCTACCCCCTCCAGCTTCGTAGCATGTCCCCTTGTTCTTGAGTACCTTTTCTTCTGAAAAATACTTCTGACCTGTAACTTATTTACCCCATGAGGTATTTAAAGGTCTCTGTCATACCCCCCCTCTCCCTCCTCTGTTCTAGGGTGTACATATTGAGATCTATTAGTCTCTCCTCATAGGGCTTTTGATGCAGACCCTGCACCATTTTAGTTGCCCTCCTCTGGACTGCCTCCACTGTATGTCCTTCTGGAGATGTGGTCTCCAGAACTGGAGACAGTACTCTAGGTGGGGTCTTACCAGCGATCTACAGAGAGGCAACACCGCCTCTCTCTTTCTGCTGGTGATACCCTTCCCTGTGCACCCCAGCATCCCACTTGCCCTCCCTACTGCCATGTCATACTGCCTGGCTACCTTTAAGTCATCCAATATGATTACCTCCAGGTCTCTTTCCTGCTTGGTGGTCGTCAATATTACTCCACCCATTTTGTACCCCGCCCCTAGGTTTCTGTACCCCAAGTGCATTATTCTGCACTTTTTTGCATTGAAACCCAGCTGCCATACCTTGACCACTCCTCTAGTTTTCTCAGGTCTCTGCTCATCCTTTCCACACACACCCCAGAGTGCCACCCTATTGTAGATTTTGGTATCATCCGCAAAGAGGCAGACGTTCCCTTCCAGCTCCTATGCATTGTCTCTTATAAAGACATTAAAGAGGACCAGTCTCAGCATTGATCCCTGAGGCACCCCGCTGGTCACCTCCCCTTCCTCATAGTGAACTCCATTTGCCACCACCCTCTGTCGCCCATCCCCTAATCAATTTCTTATCCAGTTTACCACCTTTGAACCCACTCCTGAGCTGCCCAGCTTGCCTACTAACCTCCTTACTGAAATCTAGGTAGACCACGTCCACCACTCCACCCTAATCTAGTTCCTTGGTCACTCAGCCAACAAAATCTATTCGATTCATTTGACATGACCTCCCCCTTGTGAAACCATGCTGCCTTGGGTCTTGTAACTTTCCTTTACTGATCAGGTGACTGTGGGGACGATACTGACCCTTCCTTTTCCCTCCAGTAATTCCTGCCTCAGGGACACTATGGTAAACAAGAAGGTACAGATGTCAGTTTCCAGGGAATGACTAGTGGAGTGCTATACAGTCGAGGTAAGGGGTCCCTGCCAGTCCTTTGGAGCCCCAAAAAAGAAATTAATGACCAAAAATAGAGATGTGAACGGCCACAGAAGACAAATTAGCTTTCTGTGGCTCAGGTTATTTTCATGCAAAGATTACAGTGAGAGAAATAAACAGCGATACACCATTTCAATGTGACAAGACTCAAAGCCACTGCTCAGATGAAAACAGACAGTCATTATTCTTTAAACAGAGGGCTTCATTGTTCTAAGCAGAACTTTTTTCTGAAATCTCTGGCCTTTTTAGACCTAAAGGGGGTTCACGGTGTCCCTATAACACAATGAATTTAAAATAGCATCAAACAAATTAGTTTTTAATATGCGTTTAAGAAGTCTGGAATCATTACACAAATGGAAAGACTTGGGCTGTGAATTCTACATTTGTGGGCTGTAAGTAGTTGTAGATAACTTCACCTTGTCCTGCAACTGCATCCTGGATTACTGAAATGCTGCTTTTGAAACACCCTTTGCCTTTCATTTAAAAACATTTTTGGAAGTATTTGTCACTTTTTTAGATGTGCGGAACACTTAGTTTCTTTTTGTAGTCCTGTGCCTGGAAGTAGAGCTAATGAAGGCTCATCCCAGAGTTTTTTTGGTGCTGTTTCAGTACCCTGTGTCGGCATGATGTTGCTGGAGTAGTGGCTTGTAAGTCCTAAAAAGGAAGTAAAGGGTCTCACTGAACCATTAGCCTTCTTTCACTTATCCCAAGTGGATGGGCTCAGTGCTCTACATTCAAAGGTTTCAGGTTGCCTCTTACACCAGTCATAGTGGAACTGGCAAAAAACAAAGTCCAGCTACCCCAAAATATATGTGTGCTTTTTTAAAAGTCACTGCTTGCTTTTCAGGTAGCCAAATGGGTCACTCACTGATGTTTAACTATGCTGCAAAAATTAAGTGGGAGTTTGGCTGTCATTGTGGTGGCCATGTGGAGCATTCAGTGGGGAGGATATAGCTGAGAGATCTTCGGGTGTGATTCTGAAAATCTTGCACCTGGGTTTATTGAAAGCAGGGTGCATCAAAACACAAATAGCATGTGAGAACAAGAAAAATCCTGGACTGAAATGGTTGCAGGTAAGAACAGTGAAATGAATCCACTAGTTCATTGTACGTGTCAGTCTGCTGACCATGGCAGGACCCACTGTACAGTACGAGTCTGCTGGCCACATGTATTATAGTAATAATAATTATAATAATAATAATAACAACAATATTGAACAGACATTTATGTTTTCAAAAATAATATGGTACTGGCACTTTTTAAAATGACATCGCTTTAGCAATCTTCCTAAAAATAATGCAATATAGTGTCCTTATAAATAGTTGGACATTTAAAACATAGAACATAAGATCGCCAGGCTTTTCATTCTGCACGTGGTTACGTTTATCATATCTTGGCACAGTTTAGCTCAGAAAGGTGGCCTTTCCATGGACTCCTTCAACCAGAGATATTGCTTGATATGGAGAAGGCCTCACTCACATTTTACAAACCCTGCCCCCCACTCAAACAACAGACCAATAACTTTCACAAAGTACATGACAGAAACTTGGTATTCAGTGGATACTGAATGCTACAGACACATTTATAAAAATTAAATTGCTTTATAACTTTCTTGCTTTCTGCCAGCAAGGAGCTCCTTGCTTCCCATTTTTATGTAAAATAAATACATTCGTTAAAAGGAATTTTGCATATTTGTTTCTCTAAGCTTGTCTTCAATTTCTGAAATTATAAGAAGCACATTCTCCCCTCCACCCTTCCCCAAGCTTAAATGGTAAGTGCATACTCCCATTTCACAAAGTCATAATATCGCCGGAATAAAAAGGGCACTGCTTCCTCCCTGGATGATGAATTATTTTGGGTCAGCGGTGCAAAACACACAATGTCACATGAAAAAAAAAAGTCTTTTAATCTTACAGAAAGACTGCGGTGCACGCAACTAAACGTAAAACACAAATGCAACACTCAGACATCTGTTCAAACTGCTCATAGAAATTCTTTAGCTATAGTACAAAATGCAGGGCCCACTTTACTAGTTGTATGTGTGCGTGCATGTGTGTGTGGTCTTCCCTAAAGCAGCTGAGGTCTGCCACAAAGCTACACAGCCATGGTAACAGCTGAACCCTGTTCCCTACGTTTTTGTGTCCCCTGCTATGGACCAACCATTGGAGATCATAGCCTAATTTGTGTCCAACTCTATATTTGCATCTGATGATTATGTTAGTGACTAGGGCCCATCAGATGCTTTAAGTAAATGACCATACCTCTGTTCTTCAACACTTTATGCATCTGTTCCCATAGTTCTTTTCAGGAGTATGTACAGTGTAGTGGGACAGAGCCTTGGGTTTGGGTTTCTGTCAGGTATGCCTTGATAAATTACTGTACAGCAGAAAATGACCTTTTCTATTGTCCTGAAACATTTTGCATTATTTGTTTCCACACTAATTACCTGCAGTTCATTGTGCTTTTTGGTATCTTAAATGCTACGTGTAAGTTGACGGGCCAGTTCTTTTTAGTATTTTCACTTTACCTGTGGAACTTTGTAGAAAAAAGTTGGGCGGTGGTGGTGGGAGATGTTTCCCACTGGACTTGTAAACTGTGGAAGCCCAGAAAAGTTACCTCCCTTCATCCATAATTACTGGAGCTCCTCCCCGGCCCCCAGTCCATAATTACTGGAGAGGGAACTCTTTATGCACCATCATGGACAATGGTTCCTAAATAAAGTTAAAAATAGCAAAGTGCATGCGCTCCTTCTGTCTGTCTGGGATAAGCCACTTGCTTCATTGATACTGGAGTCTGAGCTGGCCAGTTCATGGACACCACACTGCCTGTCAGGTTTGAGTTCACACTTTGGAAACTGATAGCTGTGTATGTCCCCCCTCTCCTTCACATTTGCTCTCAATGTCCATTTTCTCCTTGTTGTTAAGAAGCTGTCTTAAGAAGCACAACACAATCCCAATCCCCGTTTATGCCTCCTAAACACACATACACACACACACACACAGCGTGCAGGTCTGAAACAAGAACTTTCACCTGGATTTGCAGAACAGACTTCAACTACACAGTGTCCTGGAACAAAGTCTTTGGCTTACCTTAGCCCCCTACAGCCTCTCAGAGAGAAAAAAAAAAGATATTGGAGAGGTTTGAGACTTTTATCACAGACCAACCCTTACTTTCACAGTACCAGCAGTAAGTTGGGTTGCTTTAGGTGGTTCTGTAAGGTTGTTGCAGGCTTCCAAAGCTGGGAATCATTCTGCCTTCAAGTCGTGCAATACAGTTGAATCCAGTGAGAGGGGTGTGGGCTCTCAATAGCCACAAGCTCCTGTTTGTGCTGGATGTAGCATGTTTTACACAGAATTCAGTCAGCTGTGACCCAAGACCTGCTTGCAACTGATGGCAATCAAAAACCTTTTCTTCTGTAAACGCGAGGCTGTGGTCCTGGCCTCCACTGAGCTGAAATGAAGTTGGGGTGGGGAAAGGGTTAATGGCCTGTTGTCATTCCTGTTTGTTTGTTTTTAATTAAATTTTTGCTGTAAGTTGGAACGGTCTTTAAAATGGAGGCCCTTTTCAGTTGTTCTCGAAGAGGGAGAGCAAGTCATCGTTGCTGTTGCTAGGCAGGTCAGGAGGTCCAAGGTAGGAGAGCAGCTCATCGGGGTTAGTCAGTTCGGGAAGGAGCTATGAACAGGATAGAATAAATCAAATCAGTTTAGCTGATCGAGGTGTGTTCAAGTCCTAGTAACACGTGAATAACTAGCAGCTACATTCTGGCTGAACATGAAGCTCTGAAATCGGTGCAGTACAGTTTTATTTTATGTTGCTTCTTTGGTATTAAAAGGATCCCGAAACGCTTCACATCTGGGAAAGATACAACAACATCAGAGAGACACTACAATAAAACTAGAAATTTTCACTGTCAAATAATTTCGCTATTTTCACTGAAGCATGAATTAGTGTGAAAATACATTTTCGCTAATTAGCGCTATTAGAGTTCTGTTATACTGAATATGGTGATCGTTACTTGGCACAAAATTACATTGATGCAATTATGGTTGCATTTGCGCAAAAATTACTTTGCATGAGTAATGGTTGTGCAATATAATAGAAATTCAGAAAAGGAGAGCAGCGAGGGTACAACTGGAATAACCAGTACTATGCTGCAAACTGTGATATAGGATAACCGTTAAAGTAAACACCTCAAAAGTATTTGGGAAGGCAAAGGCTGGCAAACACTTGCAGGAACAGCTGCACAGAAAAATCAGAGAAAACTGATCTGGAGTGCAGGACTCAGGCAAAGGAAAAGAGGGTTCAGTTGTTACTTTTTAGGTAGAGGTCAAAAACTTCCACAGGTCCAGATTTTAGAAGTGTATACTCTTAGACATCAGTTTTTGACAAGTTAAAAAATAATTGTTAAAATAGCCTTTTGGAAACTGAATTTTAAAGAGTAGACTCACCTAAGTGATCTTGCCCCTGGCTGGTGATCCTGGTCCTACGTTCTCCTCTCTAGAGAGATATACAATTTTCAGGTGTTTTTTTTAAGGGTCTGGCTGTTACCACCTTACAGAGAGTTTTGTCTTTAATGAACTATTATAGTCCTAAGAAATGAGACACAGATTCAGTCCAAAAGTCTATATTGGATAAATTTACTCAATATGTACATTCTACCGAACGCCTTTAGCTAATCCATTAAGATACTCCGGAAGGGGGGCGTGGCTAGCAGCCGAGTTGAGAAGCAGCACTCTCCTTCAGCTCTACACCAGTTCTACCTAATTTGGAAGGAAACATAGCTAAAATCGCTATATTATTGCTCCAAAGTACCAGCACTAGTTTGCCGACATTTAGAGGGTCGCAGAAATATAAAATTTGACAAGGTTTGAGAATGGGTCGACCTAAAACCACGACGGGAGGTGAGGGGGCCAGACAGAAGGAATCTCGTGCAGGCCCTGAAAAAGAAAAGGATCCTCTTGACAGTAACCTAAACCAGCCGACCAACGCTACATTGCTGAAAGCAATTCAGACAATTGACAAAAAGATAGACGAGTTCACTTCAAGGATTCAAATTATAGAGACAAAGATTCAATTAGTGGAGGACTCTGCTCAAGGAGCCAGTAAAACAGCAGATAAAGCGCTAACAGTAACAACTGGTCTGGTAAAAGAGAATACAATACTCAGACGGCGCTTAGAAATGCTAGAAAATGGGGCTCGGGCATCCCACATAAGGGTCCTGGGTTTACCGAAGAAATCGGAGGGAGATGCCTTGGATAGCTTTATTGAAAATTGGTTGCCTGACTTTCTGCATCTGGACTATCCGATATCTGTGCTGCGGGCCTATAGAGTTCAGGCCAGAGGGGCCGGACTCCACGTAGACTCTGCCCATCCATCAGCTAGAGCAGTCCTGGTTGTCCTGGGGTCGGTTAAAGAAAGGGACCATGTCTTAAATAAGATGCGTAATCAGGGCCCTTCTAAATGGGAGGGAGCACCTATTCATATTTCCCCTGGCTTGAGCTATCCCACGAGGCAACGTCGTAAAGCCTTTGATGGAGTCCGAGCTAAGCTGAGACATCTTGGAGTCCATCATGTTCTTTTGATGCTGGCGAGTCTCAAGATTGCCTATGGGGCGAAGACCTATCACTTTTCGGACCCATTGGATGCAAGTAAGCTGGTCGCGAAGATTGAACTGGACTACAAAGCCCGAGAATCAGAGTCTGACTCAGAGGAGGAGGACCATACTTGAATCCTGTCAGATAAGTAAAATATTATTTTGAAGAGTGGGTGAATGGACTTGGACATTTATAAAACTAGAATCTTCTGTAGTGTTGTACTGTTTCTAGTACATAGATTTACCCATCAGAATGTTTAAGATTTTATTTCTCAGTTGTAATGGAGTACTACACGGGGCTTTTACTCTGGGTAACTAAAGTGAGACAGTCAGATGGTATTACGGGGGCACGCCAAGTCCTTTAAGGGCCGCTCTCCACATATTGATTTATTAAACAGTTGTACTAGATCTGGTAAAAGGGGCATTTACTTAATTGTTATCAGTTTGCTGATGTCTGACCTCTTAACTGGTTTATAGCTGGTGGGAAAGGGGAGAGGGAGTTAAGTGCCTGTTTGATCTTTTTATACCTATGTAGTAAGATGGGGAGTAACACCTACTAAAAGGGGTGGACATTTTATTATTAATGTATTTTGTATATGTAGTTCCTCACTCATGGCAGCAAGTAGCCTTTGAAATATACTATTTTTGGAGGACTGATTATAACTATGTTGGAAACCCTCTTATGATGTACCAAAATTAGGAGTGTCAAAGATACTGTTTTTTAATAGATTTTGTAATTTTTTCTTTTAAGATGAAGATGCACTGTCCTACGGGCTATACTTGTATTTGTTGAATACAAAATCAATAAATATAAATTAAAAAAAAAAAAAGATACTCCGGAAGATCAGTTCGAAGCTGATGGTCACAAAATGAAGAGTAATATAGCACTTCGACTGTTCCATCATCTCACTCCAGAGTCTTATAACGCACCAGATTTTGGGGGGCTCTGTCTGGGATTCTGGATCCGAAAATATAAATAATTGAATTAATTGGACACATAATGGACTTCATTAAGGAAAGAACTTTTTATAGATTGTGACTAATTGAAGTTGTATATGTCTTTCTGTTGAACATGTATTGTAAAGACTGATGAAGTTATGTTCTCAATAAAATGATTTTTTAACGTTCAAAATAAAATGGCCTTTTAAATTGAACCTTTACTTCTACGCTGGCAAAACTGAATGTTACCTAATTTTTGTTTCCTTTTTGAAAATCAGGTACTACCTCCCCCCACTGCACCCCTTTATTTTGAATGTCTTGACCTTTTGGAAGTTGAACACTCAACTAACAGAGTTAACAGAAGTCTTATATAAACCTTCAGTGTGGTTTTGCCCTGGCCCTGTACCCTTTTATGGGTATCACTTAGGGTACAGAACCAAATACAAGTTTTCTGTCTGAAGTGAATTTTGCTTGATTGTAAACTTTGAGTGGGTGACAAGATCCCAGGATATGGGAAGGCCAATTGATGTCCTATATCTGGACTTCAGCAAAGCATTCGACTCGGTGCTGCATGGGAGACTGATAAGTAAGCTGAGGAACTTAGGAGTGGAGCAGAAAATGGTAGGGTGGATTGGGAACTGGCTGCGTAACCACCAGCAGAGGGGGGTGGTGGTGGTAGGAGGTCTCCACACCCAGAATGGTCATCAGTGGGGGTGCGTCAAGGATCAGTGTTGGGCCCACTCTTGTTTAGTGCATTCATAGCGGACATAGGGGAGGAAGCTAGGAGTAAATTGAGTCGGTTTGCTGATGACTCCAAGCTAGGAGCGGTGGTGGACAGCAATGAGGGGAGGAGGGCACTCCAGGCAGACTTATAGAGGCTTGAACAGTGGGCAAACACTTGGCAGTTGAGGTTTAATGCTCGGAAGTGTAGCGTACTACATTTGGGTGTTAGGAATCCTGAGTATGACTACCATTTTGAGGGGGGGAACAGCTTACAGTCTCCAAGGAGGAAAAAGACCTGGGAGTGGTACTAGATGCCAAAATGAATCACTCAGAGCAGAGCAGAAGAGTGGCAGCAAAGGCAAATAGAATGCTTGGGTGTACTGCTAGGGGGATAACATCAAGGAGGAGGGAAGGAGGGAGGTTCTACTGCCCATGTACAATCCCTTGGTTAGCCTGCAGCTGGAGTACTGTGTACAGTTCTGGTGTCTTCACTTAAGGAGGGACGTTATTCTACTGGAGAGAGAGTCCAGAGGAGATCATTGAGAATGATCCATGTACTGGGAAAAGTCCACAAAGAGAGACTCAGGGAGCTGAACATGTACTTCCTGGAAGATAGAAGGGGGACATGATACAGGCCTTTAAATATCTGAAGGGGATTAATAGAGTAAACATGGAGGGTTTGCTTACATTGAAAGGGGAAGGGACTATGAGGGGGAATAGCCTAAAACTGGTAGGGGGGGGAATTCAGAAGAGAGGTGAGGAGACACTATTTCACGGAAAGGGTGGTGGCACCCTGGAACGCACTACCAGAGGAGCTGATGAACATGAAAACAGTGGGAGGACTCAAGAAGGGTTGGGACAGGTACATGGACAAGGTACCGGTATGGAGGGAAGGGAAAGTGCAGTTTTGTATTTACCATAACAGTAGCTCTTCGAGAGGATCTCTTGCAGCAGGTCATACACTTGGGTGTCCACCAGAGGGCGCTCTCGTTGATGGTAGCTTTCACCAGCAGTGCTGACTGGAGGCTGCCCATTATGACATCAGTCCATACATACGTATAAATACATGGACGGCCCCTAACAGTCTCAGTTCCCAGCAGGCGATCAGCTTGTGCAGCGGGGAACCAGGGAGGCCTGAGGCATCGGTCACCGATGGGAACCGAGGAGGCCTGAGGCATCGGTCACCGAGGGGAACCGAGGAGATCTGAGGCATCGGTCACCGATGGGAACTGAGGAGACCTGAGACATTGTCCATTAGGACGACGAGTAGAAAAACAGAAGACTGCTTTCCTAGAGAAGGAGGGGAAAGGAGGGAAGGAACATGACCTGCTGCAAGAGAGCCTCTCGAAGATCTACTGTTACGTTAAGTACAAAACTGTACTTTCTTCGAGGGTATCTCTTGCAACACGTCATACACTTGTGATGATTTCCAAGCAGTCATACAGAAAGGGCGGTTAGGACAGGAGGCCCTGCAGAACAGAGCGGCCAAAGGAGGTGCGGTGCCTGGAGGCCAAATGAGGACTATAGTGTCTAGCAATAGTGTGGACGGTAGACCAAGTGGCGGTGTCACACATATCAGTGCTAGAGACGCTTCTGAAGCAGGCAGCAGCTGTGGTGGAGTAGGCGTGCACAGCTCCAGGACAAGGCTTGTTGTATTTGCTGTAGCAGTAGGTTATACAGTGAACTAACCAACTGGACAAGGTCTGCTTCGTGACAGGGTTTCCGGCCTTGCCAGGAGCGAATGCAACAAAGAGTTGCTTGAATTCGTGAGAGGACTTAGGACGAGCAAGGTAATAATGCAGGATACAGTGTGCATCCAAAGTGTGGAGAAGAGACTCTCCCGGGTAGAATGATCCAGGCAGAGGACAGGCAAATTAATGGATTGGTTAAGTGTGAAGTCTGAAACCATCCTCGGCAGAAACATGGGACTGGTGCAGTGTGAGACTGTCTTTATGGAAGACCAGGTATGGCTTACAGCACATGAGGGCCTGGAGGTCTGAAAGGTGTCTGGCCGATGTGACAGTGACCAGGAAAAGGGCCTTCCAGGCCAAGAAGTGCAGGTCATAGGTTGCTGCCGGTTCAAATTGTTCAAGGGTTAATTTTTCTAAGATGAAGGTGAGGGCCCAGGGCGGAACAGGATATCATACGGACATGTTGGCGAGGTGCATCTGGGTGAGCTGCCGGTCCCCAATGGATCATGAAAAGCCGAAATTATGGCTAAATGGACACTGATGGAAGAGTAGCTTAAGCCCTGAGATGAGAGGGTGGAAAAGTACTCCAGGATGGGAGGTAGTGGGCAGGAGTATGGATTAAAGCTCCTGTTGGCTGTCCTGATGGCAAAATATCTTCCTTTGGCAGCATACGTCTTTCTGGGTGACTAGATGCTAGCAGAATGATGGGCACAGCTGCAGAGACATGGTGCCGAGCTATAAAGACATCCCCAGGAGCCAAGCATGTAGATGAAGGGAGCTGAGATCATGGTGGAGAAGGGTTCCTCTGTTGCATGAGGAGATCTCAGCGGAAAGGAATGGGAATGGGATCTGTGACTCACAGCTGTGCCACTGCCAGGAGAGGGACAGTGCATCCAGATAATAGCCCTGTGAGTCTGGAATGATCGAACAGTAGTGGGAAAGTCTGTGATTGTCTGGAGAGGAGAATAAATCGATGTCTGGAGTGCCCCACAGGTGGAGCATGTTGTGGAGAAGTGACAAGGGCCAAGCATGGTCCTGTGCAAGATGGCTGAGGCGATTGTAATGATGTTTAGGGCTCCGGGAACTTTGACTGCCACCAGATGAAGGTGCAGAACTAGAGCGCGATTTGAAACTTGCACGGCTGCCTGGCACAGAGCTTGTGACAGCATGCCCCCCTTGCATGTTGACATAGTATACCATACAAGGAATGTCTGGAAGGCCGGAAAAGCCAAATTTACAGCCCGTAGCTCCAGAATGTTGAGGTGGAGGGACGGGGCCAATGTGAGGGTTTGGGAAGGGGGGATTGTAGAGAAAAGGCATACAAATTGGGAGGTGTCTCGACAAAATTCCCCATCTTTTGGTGCCACTGGCAGCGAAGGGCCCACTGGACCGGGCGCATGTGTAAGTGTGTGTGTATAGTACAGGGACAGTGGCCACAGCCATGTGACTGAGGAATCACAGTTATTGGCATGCAATAAGCAGGTGAGTGGCATTGCAGTGCTTTGTGAGGGAGAAGAGTTGCTGACTCCTGTCCTGTGGCCGTACAGTCCGGCCATGTGTTAATTCTAAGACCGCGCTGATGTACTGGTGGCATGGAGATGGTGCCATTTGGGACTTAGTGGAAGTGATGCCTTGATTCTGGAAGAGTCCCAGAGGGCATGTGAGGGAGTGTCGCAACTCATCTTGAGAAGATGCATTTATGAGCCAAGTGTCCCAGAATGGGAACATGAAGTATCCCAGGCGAAGGAAGTGTGGCAGCTAGAACTGCCAGGCACTGTGTGAAGACCCTTTGGGCAGAGGACAGCCCGAAGGGCAGGGCACGAAATTAGTAATGGTAGCCCAGGAGTTGGAACCAGAGATACCTTCGATGGGCTCCGTGTAGCGTGACATGAAGGTATGCAGCTGTCATGTGGAGGGCGCATAGCCAGTCCCCGGGGTCAAGAAGAAGCAGGACCATGGGCAAAGTGAGTATGCGAAATCTTTTGTACTAGCTCAGATCCAGGACAGGATGGAGATCACCTGTGTATGTTGGTACCAGGAAAAAATGGGAGCAAATGCCCTTGCCTAAGTCAGGTTGAGAAACAGGCGGAACTGCCTGCTTTGAAAGCTAAGAATGGAACCCCTCCATCAGAACTGGGATGTTTTCCGGTGGGTATGACAGGAGCTGAGGTGGATGTGGGGGGAGGAGCTGAGGGGTCCAGACTATGGCCCCCAAAGAAGGATCTGCAGGCCCCTTTCGTCTGATGTAGTCTGTTTCCAGGCCTCAAAATGCAGAGAGAAAATGCTGACCAGTGCCTCAGAGGTCTGCAGAGGAGGCTCTTGGTTGAGTCAAAATGAAGTGGGGGCAGCAGGTTCAGCCCCGGCACCCATGGAGGCAGAGGTGAATGTACATGCAAGAGGCTAGGTGGGTGTGGTGGAGCTTGTCTGGGGACAGGCACGTTGACACTGAAAGGACTTAAATGGCCACCTGTGAGAGACAGGGGCGGAGTGTGATACATCATGTGTACTATACAGAGAGTGCAGCCCAAGGCCTGCTAGTCATTAAGGAGGCCTTCGGGATCTCCACACAAAAATGTTTATGCCCACTAAAGGGAGCATGTAAATTGGACTGTTGCACATCCAGTGTAAAGTCGGACTTGGAGCCATGCATGGTGGTGAAGGGTAATACCTATCGCCAAGGTACGTGCAGAGGTGTCCATAGCATTGGAGCTGGCCTGGAAAAGAAGCCAAGAGATACAGTCGGGGTCCTCCAGTAAATCCAAAGAATCAGCAAAGCTGCAGTGTCTCTGGTTTTGGTTGTTGGGTACTAACCATATGACCTGCTGTAGCTGTGTCATAACTGCCATGAAACGGGTCATCCGGTGGAGAGCAGGGAGCAGAGAGCCTGGGATCCTCCTCCAGCGAAAACAGAGTAGAGGTACTGGAAGGGGTGCATACCCCATTATCATCAGCTGGATCCTCCTTTTCCTTCTTGTCAAAGTAGTCCAAACCTTCTTCTAGGGGATGGAAAGATGAAGGTGGGGCAGGCGCATGGCGAACCAGCTTTTTATGAGGTAGCCTGCATAACTGCCAGCACAGTTTCTCACAACAGAGGCTATGTCAACAGCAGAAGTCGTCTATGAGGCGGAGGAGGAAGTAGGAGGATCTCCCATGGTCCCCATGCAAGGGGGGGGGCACGGAGGGCATGGGCTGAGGCTGTGGATACAGCCTAGAGCTGACAGGCCGGGAAGTCAGTCCTGATGTCTGAACCACCGAGCCTTGGTAAGAAACAGGCTGCAACGGTGGTGGTAAGGTTGGTAAGACCATTAGTGTAAACCCCTGACCCATGCGAGATGGACGGTTAGCAGGTAGTCAGCGAGGGACAAGCAGAAGTCATCAACGAAAAAAGCAGGTCTGTGCTGGAGGGTCAGGTCCTCAATGAGGAATAAGCAGCGGTCATTGTCGACAAAAGACCATTGGTTGTTGATGAAAGCCTGTCCCATGCCAAGGGGATGTGTCACTGACAAGGCCAGTCGACGAGTGAGTGGCAGAAGTCGTTAATGAGTCCCATGCTGGAGGGACAGGTCGCCGACAAACTAAGCAGCAGCCCTTGTCAACACAGGAGCATTCCTATGCTGAAGGGCTGTGCCGTCGATGAGGAGAAGCAGGATCATTGACGAGGGCCCGTTCTATGCTGGAGGGAGGGCCGTCGATGAATGAGAAGCAGAGGTCGTTGACGAAAAAGTCAGTCCCATGCTAGAGGGACAGGTCGTCGACGAGGAACAAAGCAGAAGCCCTCGTCAATGAAAGAGCATTCCCATGCTGCAGGGATGTGTTGTCCACGAGGACAAGCAGGATCACTGACTAAAGGCCCAGTCCCATGCTGGAGGGAGGGTCATCGATGATGGCAAGCAGAAGTCACCGATGAAGGGCTGATCCCATGTTGGAGGGATGACCCATTGATGAGCCATAAGTAGAGGTTGTCAGTGAAGGACCCAGTCCCATGCTGGGTCATCGATGAAGGACCCAGTCCTATCCTGGAGGGACGGGTCGTCAATGAGTGTAAATCAGAAGTCGTCAAGGAAGGATCGAGACCCATGGTGGAGGAATGAGCTGTCGACGAAGGTCAAGTACTGGAATCTGTAGAACGTTCTTTCACAACGGTACTCAGAAACATTCAAATTCATCAAAGGTATAAACATAGTTCAGGCAGACAACCTCTTCCAGGCCAACAAATAGGCATGTACTAGAGGGCACAACCTACGCCTGAGAGGGGGAAGGCTCAGAAATAATGTCAGGAAGTACTTTTTCACAGAGAGGGTGATAGACCCATGGAACAGCCTTCCCCCAGAGGTAGTTGCAGCAAAGACATTGAATGAATTTTTTTTCTGTTTTTACCCCCACCCCAACCCAGCACTGTCACCCAACTACCTTACCTTTTGGCCACCACTTCCCACTGCAGACTTCCCCATGGAACCCTGGCTTACCCCCCAGGTGGGGACAAGGTGGGGGGGGCTCCCCATTGACCCCTCCCAGAGTGGATCAGTCATTGTCTGAACCGGAGCGGTACTACAGCTGTAGGTAAGTGAGGACCCACTATGGGCCTTCGCATAGATGTCACGCCAGGAGAGGCATTTTTCAGTGTACACCCTTCCAGAGCATGACGTGCCACGACACCATGGCTTATGCCGGTGTCCATCATGCTTTTCCCCTCGTAGTGCAGGCATCGGGGCGCGAATACCTCTGGTTGTCACCAGATGTCAGGCCACCTGCGAGCCAGTGTTCCTGCCTCTCCCTGGAGTAGCTGAGTGGTCCATCGGACGCTCAGATATCCTCCCCCAGCTGGCCTTCTGACTCCCAGGTCTGCTCCCGAACCCGGGTTGCCAGCGTCACAAGCGGAAATCCAACCGCTGCTTCGACACGCCAGCATGCAGTGAATGAACTTAAACATGCATGGGACCAACACTATGATAAAAGCAAAACAAGCAACCTATAGGGGCAGGGATAGGATTCACAGGCAGACTAAATGGATTACAAGGTCCCAATCTGCCTTCATCTTCTTATGTACTCGCGAAGAATGGAATCTGAACTGGATTTTTATATATATATATATATTATATATATTTTGTATATTATAAGGAAAAACAAAGAATGTTGATAGTGAACTTTCCTTGTCGATGAAGACGTCGACAAACTTGCGGAGAAAGCTGAACATGAAGCGAGCTGGGAGATGGTGGAAAAAGAACTGAGGCTGCTAGGGGCTGCCCACGTATTTATATGTATGTACAGACTGATGTCATCATGGGCAGCCCCCAGTTAGCACTGCTGGTGAAAACTACCATCGATGAGCGTGCCTTCTGACGGACACCCAAGTGTATGACCTGCTGCAAGAGATGCTCTCAAAGAAGATCAGCAGGAGAGCACTGGGGGAGGAAACTGGAAGCAAAGGAATGAAAAGAGGAGGAGGGGAAGCAGCAGAGACATAACTGTTAGCTGCATCTCGGGCAGATGTGATATACCGTTAGACCTAATCTGCTGGCAACTTAGTATGTAGCAAAACAAGTATGATGGGAAGAGTGCAAAAAATGCCCATTCGTTAAAGTCTCATGTCTGTCCTGTCGACACTGAGTTCAAGGATAAAATGGTTTCATTGGTAAGCTTTGGAGGCTGCAGAAGATAATTTACACTTACATCAAGGGCTGGCTCTGCCACTTCCCCTGGCACCTGCACTCCAGGTTGTCCTGCTATGACAGAGGAAGGGTTAAACGCAATCTCCCCGTGGTTCGGTCCTCCTGCACCTGGCTGCTGGACCTGCTGTCGCTGCTGCTGAGGCAGATTCCGGTGGTGTAGCGGCTGTCCTGACTGGTTAACTAGGCCAGTGTTATGTAGTCCCTGCTGCATTGCACTGTGGGCTGGATCCAGCCTACCAGACTGGGGCATCTGTGAAAGAAATAAAGACAGTATTTACTGATTTGAAAATTGGTGACCAGGAAAAGCACACTGCGCCAAAGCTCATTTCCAGGTATGACTCGGGGAGGGAAAGCGAGCATATCACAGTAAAAATTCAGAGGGACAGGATAAGGTACAAAGATTGTACAGTATATAATATTCACAGGGACACGACACTGGAAAAAATTAAAGTGCGGGTATCAGACAGTATGTCGCACCTAAACAAGTGCAAAATAATCCCCCAGGTTGGACTAAAGGCAGGCATGGCAGTGCAGTAGAGCCCTGTTAAGCAGGAGAGCGACTTCCCCCTGCACTACTAGTGTCACCAGGGCGAGCCACCTATGGGAAGCAGGTGGGAGGAGTTTTCACCAGTATCTGAGAGAACCTAGGGGGATGGAATAGGGAAGGGGTGAACAGGTTTCAGAGTGTTGGAAGTCGATAGGAGAAGGCAGATTGCCCAGCAGAAGAACGAGGATGAGGAGTGGAGCAGATTTGATGGTCCCTGGAACAGAGGGAGCAGGGAACAGGGGTGAATGGTGTGAAGAGTTGAGCAAAGGTAGGAAGAAAGGGAACCAAACCAGTATTTGGAAATGAAAGAGGTGCAGCGTGAATGGCGGCATGAAGGGAGGGGGAGGATGGATAGGTAGGAATAGAGGGAGCAGTGGTACATGCAAGGAGGGGTGCTGGTAGCGAAGTGACAAAAGACATTGCAGAGGGTGTCCAGTCTGGCGAGGGGGTGGTTCTGTAGACCATTTCTGCATAGCTGAAAACCAGAACTATTTTGGTGACCAGTTCCCTGCAGACCAGCAGGGGTAGGCAGTCCGGGGCAGAGTTTCGCATGGATTGCATCAGTGTGGGCTGAGAAGTCAAGCTTGCTGTCAGACCACACACCAGGGTACTTGAAGGATTGTACAACTTCAAGAGAGGCACCAACCAACATGGAGAAAACTGGAAGTCTTGACAGCCTGGCCAGTTTCTGGCTGGTACAAAAGGTCATAGACACACTGTTTTTTTTTTTTTTTTGTGTTGACCTAGAGTTAATTGGAATGAAACCAGTGCAGGACACTGTGGAAATCCTGCTGGAACAGGTCTTCCACAGCTGCGGTAGAGGAACCAGATGTGAATGTGAAGATGACTGTGTGACCTGCATACATGTAATATGCAAGCTGGCACAAGCTATGGCGAGGTCATTTAGGAAAACAGAGACAAGGACTGGACCCAGGATGGAGCTCAGTGGGACCCAGGATGGAGCCCAGTGGGACCCAGGATGGAGCCCAGTGGGAACCCAGCCTGGATTGGAAATGGTGGAGATATAATGCCTCCAGCCTGTACCAGCTGTTGACAACCAGGTTGATGACCAGGAATGGAACTGGTCAACAGCGGGAGCAGAGAGGCCAACAGAACTTGGCTCGTCCTGGAGGAACGGGGGGGGACACTGAGTTGAAGGCTCTGACCAGATCGATGAGCAGTGATGTGCCCCTGATCCATCCCAGAGAAGATGGAGTCAGTGCAACAAAGCAGAGAGGAAACTGTAGAGTGGTACTATCAGAAGCCAGATTGGAAGGGGGAGAGGAAACTGCAAGAAATGAGGAAGTCTAGAGCAGACACGTTTCTCTTGCAGCTTGGCAAGGAAGGGATGAAGCAGATTGGAAATGAAGTTGCCAAGGGAAGAGGAGTTGCCCCTTTGTGAAGTGAGGGAACTTTGCCAGTCTTCCAAGACTGAGGAATGGAGCAGAGGGAGAAGTGAAAGGTGAGCAGCTGAGGAAGTGGAGATGCAGTGGCAGGAGCAGAGAGGTGGAGGAGTATGGTATTAAGCCCATCAGGTCTGGACTTTGATGGGTTAAGGGAGGGAAGGGCAAACAGGGTTTCCTGAATGAAGGGAAACTAGAAGCCCAGGGTGGAGTGGGGGAAGCCAGGAGCAGGTGGAGAAGGGAGGGCACACGTGGTGAAGAACTCAATGAAGTTAGCAGCAGAGGATGGGGTAGACATGGGTGAACCATAAACCAAGAGGACACGGGGAGCTGACAGGGCAGGGAGGTTGAAAAGGGAGTGGACTACCTTCCAGACCTGGAGGCTGGCTTTGAAATATTGGGATTTCACAGCTCGGACAGCCTCTGTGCAGACTTGATTCTCAGGCCCTTGTCACAGAGGAGATCAGGTAGGGAGGGGAATCATTTTTAGTGGACCCAGGTGCAATCACGGGACTTGCACTGGTTGATGATGGCACTGGATTTGATGAGTTGGAGGGGGGGGGTGTTATGCAAGTCCAAGACTGAAAAGAATTTGGAGTGAAAATGGAGAGGGCCACATCAAGGTCAGGGGCGAGAGGATGCTGACCAGTTTGGTGCAGCGAGGTCACTCAGGAGAGCATAGATATTCAGCCACTGGATACACCTGGGCCAGATGTATTTTGTGGATGGGGGGAAGGGGATGCCGGATTTTCCTAACATAGAACATCATGCAGTGGTCACTGAAAGCATCTGGCAGAATGCCTGCTGCAATGATGCTGTGGGGCTAGGAGGACAGATCCCAGTCCAACAGGGTGTGGGTGGAGGAATGGGGATTGAGCTGTGTGGGTTCAGAGACAATTTGGGATAGATTTAAGGACTCAATCCTTGGAGAAGGAATGAGTGCCCATGGGATGGCTCTCTGGGAGGGGGGGCGAGTGGCCAGTGTGTCAACGGCTCCTTGCGGAGGCCGGGGGATTCACAATGATTGGCACCAGGTTACATTGGAGACAAGACAGACACGGGACATCATTGCACGCCCTGCTCCAGGGGACAAAGAGCATTAACAAAATTCCAGTCCTCAAGGCATGATGACCTGCTCTGCTGCAGTTTCCACTGCCTCGATTGTCTGCCGGGGGTCCGCCTCCCGCCAAGGCTCGATCCCGTGTGACCGACGGGGGGGGGGATGCCTGCCCAGTGGCCCTGCCTAGGGTGGTAAGCCTGGGCATGGTGGGACAGTGTGCGGGACAGGGACTGAGTTCCCAATTGGGGTATTCAGGGGCTGGGGCCCAAAAAAGAAAAAAGAAAGCCCTCTAGGTGGTTGAGCTGGAGGAAGGAGGGATCCAATTTATGTGGAGAATGAGTTCACCAGTGAAGGACTATGAGGTACTGTTGGAAAGAGTCATTTAGAGAGGCAGGTGAGATCTTGGATGAGGCATTGAAAGCCCTAATGAAGACGAGGACAGGTGAGGGGAATGGGAGCCTGACAAGGAGGAATTTGTGGGAAGAGGGGTCAGTCTCCCTGATATCCAGGGTGCAGGAGAAGCTCTGGAGAACATAGATGGCAATGCATCCACCATGTTTTCCCTCATCCTGCCTGAAGAGAGGGAAGTCAGGAATGGACAGGCTAGATTCTGGGACCTGGAGTAGAGCCAGGATTCAGAGATGCAGAGAATGTCTGGAGAGTGTTGGGCCCAGACAGAGAGGAGATCCAGCTTAGGGAGGAAGAGGGGCTAAAGGTACAAAACTGCACACTCACACTTACGCACACACTCACATTCACACACTCATGCCAGAAATGTGATGAAAGCTTGCCAGAGAAGTCCATCACAAAACAAAACTGCTGTGCAAACTTGTAGTAACTAATTAATTGCTAAAGCAGCAAAAGATACAGGAACACGGTGCAAAAAGATGACCCAACGTTTCGTGTTTACACACTTTGTCAAGGAGCTGCTATGGTAACTAACATCTCCCCTTTTAAAACTGGATGTCTTAAAGGGACAGTACCATAGTAAAATGTGCAACGAGTGTACAAACAGGACTATCTTGAGAACAGGATTGTATAATCCTAATGATTAGAATTTCCTGTATAAAAATAAAGTTTTTGTCTAAGTGCTCAGTACATACACAGTGCAAAACAATCACACTTATAATATTAAAAATGACCTTTACCTCTTCCCCTTATATAGTGAGTAGACTCAGTATGAATGAATTTATCACCACAAATTTTATACTTAGTTCAAACCCTCCCTGTTCCAGTACCGGACCGTTATTTTAGGAATCTAAATAAAAAGATTTCTAGATACCTCTGGGGCTCTCAGAGACCCAGGATACGATATTTTGTTTTGCAGTTACCAAAGTGGATGGGGGGTTAGCTTTGCCAGATTTTAAGGCATATTATCTAGCGACTCGGCTTCAAACTATATTTTTTTGGGTTGCAACCACAATACAGAGCTAAATGGAAAGATCTGGCACTAAGGGAAGAAGATCTTACAAATCTGAGTCAGTTTCTGCTGTCAGTCCCTCATCGCCCAATGCAGGATATCACAGGAAACCCATACACAGTTAATACATTGAGATGCGGGAGATCTACATTAGATTCTCGGCATCTGGCTAAACGTAGATTTCTGCTACACTCCCTCCCCTATCTTGATACTTTTATACCTTCTAAATTAGACCATGGGTATTCATAGGTGGGAGAGAGTAGGTCTACATTTCATAAGCCATTTTATAAAGGATGGGATTCCTAAAACTTTTGAGGACCTGGTAGCTCAATACGGAGTTCGTCCTCAGGACAGATTCCATTATTTACAAGTTCTGACCTTTATTAGATCCCTCACATTGCACCATACCACTGTAACCCCTATTCCTCAAATAGTGACCCTTTTCAGGACTGCATTGGAGGGCGACTCCCCCTTGCTGCATATGATATCTTATTTATATGTAAGAGTAACTGCTTTGAGCCAGGATTCCCTGCATTATGTAAAAGCAGCATGGGAGTCTGACCTAGATATTTCCATTCCAGATGCATTATGGGAAAAACATTTAAGATCTTTACATAGAGGAACTGCCTCCCTGGCCTGGAGGGAATTCTCGTGGAAGATTATCCTCAGATTTTTTAAAACTCTGGCCATTCAGCCGAAATATTCAGAAGGCAGAGGTCCCACATGCTGGAAAGGGTGTGGGCAATCACCAGCTACCCATGGACATGTATACAGGTACTGTCCTGCCTTTCAGACTTTTATACATACCAATCACCAGCTACCCGTGGACATGTATACAGGTACTGTCCTGCCTTTCAGACTTTTATACATACCAATCACCAGCTACCCGTGGACATGTATACAGGTACTGTCCTGCCTTTCGGAACTTTATACATACCAATCACCAGCTACCCGTGGACATGTATACAGGTACTGTCCTGCCTTTCAGACTTTTATACATACCAATCACCAGCTACCCGTGGACATGTATATAGGTACTGTCCTGCCTTTCAGACTTTTATACATACCAATCACCAGCTACCCGTGGACATGTATACAGGTACTGTCCTGCCTTTCAGACTTTTATACATACCATTCAGACTTTTATACATACCAATCACCAGCTACCCGTGGACATGTATACAGGTACTGTCCTGCCTTTCAGACTTTTATACAAACCAATCACCAGCTACCTATGGACATGTATACAGGTACTGTCCTGCCTTTCAGACTTTTATACAAACCAATCACCAGCTGCCCATGGACATGTATACAGGTACTGTCCTGCCTTTCAGACTTTTATACATACTTTATAGTCTGCCCTGGCAGAACTTTTTAATCCCACCCATCAACTTACACTGTAATTCTTTCTTTTTTCCAGTTATCCAGAAGGCTGCCGGAATTTAAACACTAAACAGTTACTTACAATATGCCTCTTGGCAGCCAAGAAGGCTATAACAAGACAATGGCTCTCCACTGTCCCTCCTCATTTAAACCAATGACATGATCTTATGTTAGAGATATACAAGGCGGAGAGACAGACGGACAACGGTGGTTAACAAACGGCATGTGGCGACAATGGGTTTTATATATTACCCCCCTTAGGCCTGATTTTATACCTTAATAATTATATGCAGCCAATGATTATTCCCCTTTATCATTTAGATGACTTGTATGCATGTCCCAATGTTTAAGTGTACTTTTTATGGTTATTAATTGGAGTACGGATATTAATCGTTATGATACGTCAGGCTTTGTTTTCCGTGTTCATGTATTTATGTGTTTGGCTTTATGTAGTACGTCAATATGTTGTTTGAAAATGGTTATAAATAAAAAGCTAAAAAAAAATATTAAAAATGACAAAACACTCTCAAACTGTATAAGCTACACTGCTTCAAGCGCATTAGCAGCGACAACTTACAACAAAAGATTTTTTTTAAATAATTGTTGCATGATCCAGCGGTAAATTACTGGCTGAATAAATGGAGCATTGAGTTTAAAGGGAATGTGTACCATCCCCTATACGATTACTGTAATGGTTACTATATAGACCAATTATGTAAAGTCCTGAGTTATAGTTAGCACGCTTTCAGTAAAAGAAAAAGTACATTTTTGTGTGTGTGTATTTATTTGTGCCTATCCTCGGAGTCCCCATCGCCCAACCGCCCCCAACTCGACTCCCCGGAATTACTGGGACTTACCTTATGCCCGGCCCAAGAGCGGTGCCTGCTGGAGGTCGGGCTTCATCCAGCCACCGGGAATTTTTCTCCTCCATTTTTCTCCCTTATTAACCCGGGGCCCCAGGAGTAGAGACGCATGCATGTGGAGGCGCGCATGTGTGTGACAGCCCCATCCACCCACCCTATGGTCTAATGCTTGTGTGCTCCCTTGGCTGTTCCGCTCCCAGCCTCCACCAGGAGGCAGACCTGCACCGAGGGATGCACCAGATCCTCCCCGGAGAGGAGAGCTACCTTTCGGCTGCTCTAGCCAGCTCCATACCCCTTCCCAGCCTCCGATGGCCCAAGCTCATTGCCGAACTCGGGTTGCCGGCATGGTGCCAGGTAAGGCGTCCAGCGCCTCAGCCGTCTGCACCACTGGACCGGCTCCGAAAAAGTACATTTAAAATGATGATACTGTGTATGGTGGAACATCGTTGTGTTTGGAGATCCATACACTGTAAAAAAGTCATTCTGCTATTGTAGTGACGTAGCTACTAACGTAGAACAACTTTTCATTCTGTGTTTGTTGCTACATCACAATGCAACCATCGTCATCAATGCTGTTCATAGGACAGGGGGCGATTGAAGCATCATGTGTGCGAGCTGGTCGGTGGGAAAATGGCCCGAAGTGTGGGTCGTGGGCAGCAGAGACTGACGGCCTGAACAAGAAAAAGTAGGCGACTGTGAGTTGTTGTTTTTTTTGGGGGGGGGTCCATACACTATATAGAACAGTGTATGATAGCCCAAATACACAACATCGCTCTTCTCACACCTCATGGTTACCATGACGTCAAAGGGACCTCTTGAGCTTTGCTTTCGAGGTCCTTGACATCATAGTAACCACTGGGTGTAAGAGTAGTGTTGTTGTGTATGGGCCACCATACACTAGCCTATATATGTAGGCATCCATTTTATGGATTGGAAGGATGCTGTGATGATGTCACTGCCTCACCAGCCCTAGCAGTATGCAATGCAGTAGACTAAAATAAACCTCTTCCACAAGCAGGGGATCATGTCGGATTGTGAGAAAAAGCACTGGATTCTCTTGTTACACTGTGCTAAACATAAAATGTAGTGTTTTCTTTATTGTGTAGTAGGGCACAATCAGCACAGCCCAGCTGTTCTCACCTGCTGCTAGGTACACTGTTGAGCCTAGCGAGGCAATGACATCATCACAATACCCTTTCAAGCAACATGAAGTCTTGCTGTATTCTGACTATTGCAGTTAGGTCCTGCCTTTCAACTGCCCTGGAGAACAAAGAGTTAACTTTCCATGGCCACCATGGAACGTTCAGCGCGAGGCTCGGTTGAAGCCCCTGTCTGCTGTTGTTTAAACTCCAACCGTCAGATTCTTTACTCCGCCTCACTGAACAGTCGCTCCGGAGATTTCTCCTTTGCTCAGTTCAATAAAGTCGGTTAAAGTGTCGTTTTTTCGCTCGGTTTCTACCAAATTTCTGCTACTGAACCTGTCGGTTTGTCTCTGTCTGTGGTACCGTGAGTCCTAGATAGGTTTTACATTTAGTTTCTGTGTGGAACTTGTAAATTTTGGAT
Source organism: Neoceratodus forsteri (assembly GCA_016271365.2). Classification (NCBI taxonomy): domain Eukaryota; kingdom Metazoa; phylum Chordata; order Ceratodontiformes; family Ceratodontidae; genus Neoceratodus; species Neoceratodus forsteri. The sequence continues at coordinate 8,131,451 of JADMNL010000026.1, forward strand.
CGGTTTGGTTTGAACCGATCAGATTGGTCTTAAAAAGTTTTGAATTTATTAGAGTGTGGTAACCGGTCCGTATTGGTTCTAAAAAAACGGATTTAATTACGTTTTTTTCCAAGACCCGTAACACGGTCAGAACCGATAGTGTCTTCCTGGCGGATTGCCGAAAAAGCGGTAAGCTTTGATAGATTGGCCGCGTCTGAGAAACCCAAGAAAAAAAACCGGCCCACTGGGTTTCAACACTGCAGCGTGTGCGGGAAGCCTTTGCTAAGACTGATCCTCACACCACCTGTGTTTATTGTCTAGGGTTTGACCACCTCGATTCAGACTGCCAAATTTGTAAAAGTTTTCCCAAAGCTACCCTGGATAAGAGAGTAGGTAGACTGAGGGAAAGGGAGGCCGAGAAGTCCGCTGACCCGGATGGCCAGCCTGGTTCGGTTCCGACCGAACCAGAAGGAGTGCCCTCTGACCAGGGCGAAACTTCTTCGGGCCAAAGGAGAGCCGATTCTGAGGAGTCAGTTCCGGTTAAAAGAAAGAGAAGAGAAGAGAAAAATCATCTGGTTCGGATCCACAAATTCTTTCTCCGACCGCTGATGAAATAGCCAAAGCGATAAGGATAGTTCAGTCGCTAACTTCGGTTCTGGCCGAACCGGCACCATCTGGCAGGGGCTCTGTTCGGTCGATTCCCCCGGTTCCGGATTATACTTCAGAAGAATTTTATGAACTGGAGGAGGAGGAGGGAGAGTATGAGGATAATGATGAGGATAATGATGATGATGGTGATTATGAAAGTCTGGATGTGCCTATTGACCCGGACATCTCCCCAGACAGACCTTCAGGTGTTTCTCCTCCTAGGCTTTCTGAGTCCCCTTCCCACTTTATGTTTTACAAGAAAGTGGCTGAAACCCTCCAGCTTCCAGTGGAAGAAGCAGTAGAGGATCAGGAGGAGCCTGATTTTGTTGAAATGATGGACATCCTAGAGTCTAGAGATTGTCTGTTCCCCTCCATAAATCTTTTGGGAAACAGACATTTAAAATTTAAAGACTCAAATCTCCTACCTCCTGTGGACAGACGAATGGACAAGAGGTATACCCTTTCAGGATCGGACACGGAGTTCCTTTCTCAGCAATGCAGCCATGTTGGAGTAGTGCAGGCTGCTGCCTGTGATAAGGCAAATATTCCCTTGGCATCACACCCCCCAGATAAGGACTCCAGGAGGATTGATGCCATGCAAAGAAACAGTACATGGCAGCATCTTTGGGACTCAGGCAGGCTAACTATATGGCCTACACAGCTAGATACCAGAAGTCCAGGTGGGACACTGTGCTGGCTCTGGCTAAACAGGCCCCTGGCCAACTTGCTAAGGAGCTGGAGCGGGTGGCTGCGGATGGGATTGAGGCATCCAAGGTGCAATTTCATGCTGCTGTGGACTCCAATGATGTTTCATCTAGAGTCATGGCTACATCTGTGGCCCTTCGCAGGATGGCTTGGCTCAGATGTACTAGCCTATTACAGGATACCCAGGCTAAGGCCATGGATTTCCCTGTCATTGGTAATTCTCTGTTTGGGGAGCAGACAGAGAATTACATGAAAAGATGGACGAGTACAGGACCACCTACACGAGTGCTCAGGCCAAAGAAAGGCAAGCCATTCCTCAGAGACAGCATTCCAGGGGCAGGGGCAGGCCCTTTCAAAGGCCTTTTTAACAAGCCCAGGCCTTCTCTTCTGCTTATGCTCAGAGGGGGTTCTTCAGAGGGAGAGGCAGAGGCAGACGGGGAATGAGCAGGCCTGCTTCCACCACTCAGCCTAAAGCCCCTGCCAAGCAGACACCCTGATGGGTCTGCCCGGGCCGATTCTCCAGTACCTGTAGGGGGCAGGCTGGCTTACTTTGTCCAGGACTGGAAGTCTCTGACATCAGACAAGTGGGTCCTGGAAGTAGTAAGCCAGGGACTGGTTCTCAGCTTCAAAAAATGTCCCAAGATGAGAAACAGATCCTTTCCACCTGCAAATCCATCAGAGACCCTTGACCTAGAGGCAGAGGTTTCTTCCCTCCTGGCTCTCAGAGTCATAGAAAGGGTTCCTACCCTACACAAGGGCAAAGGATTGTACTCCCAGGTACTTCCTAACCCCCCAAAAAACAGGAGTATGGCGGCCCATCCTGGATCTAAGATATCTGAACAAGCACCTTTTAAAACCAAAGTTCAAAATGGTGACTCTGGGAATAATTCTGCCCTCTCTAAGGCCAGGGGACTGGCTAGCCTCCCTGGACCTCAAAGATGCCTAGCTTCACATTCCCATCATGTGCTCCCATAGAAAGTACCTCAGGTTCGAGTTGCCCTCAGGCCACTATCAATTCAGAGCAATGCCCTTTGGCCTAACATCAGCCCCAAGGGTGTTCACAAAAGTGCCTGGCAGTAGTGGTTGCTTTCATAAGGAGCAAACAAGATCTCCATCTTTCCATACTTGGACGACTGGCTCATAGTGGGTCAGTCTCCAGACCAAGTCAAGTCACATCTGCAAATAACTCAGCAAGTGCGCACTTCCTTAGGATTCCTCCTCAACCTTCCAAAGTCAGTTCTTGAGCCAGTACAGCTCCTCACCTTTATAGGGGCGGAGCTGGATACAATAAGGGCAAGAGCCTTCCTTTCCCTGGACAGGGCAAGGACCCTTATGGAACTCACCTCTTCATTCACCCTTCAGGTGTCTCGACCAGCAAGGCATTTCCTGCAGCTCCTGGGCCACATGGCAGCCTCTACAGCAGTGGTCCAGGGGGCAAGATTTCAGATGAGGGACATTCAGTTCCACTTAAGAGCCTTCTGGTCCCAAAGAAAGGATTCCCTTACCAAACTAGTCCCAGTGACTCGAACCCTGATCCAGGCTTTGCAATGGTGGCAGGATCAGGACAATTTGAGACAGGAAGTTCCTTTTGTCACTCAGTCTCATTCGGTGATACTCACCACAGATGCCTCCCTGCTGGGCTGGGGAGCCCATTTGGGGGATCTTACCACCCAAGGGCTGTGGTCACCTCAAGAATCTCTGCTTCACATCAGTCTCTTGGAACTCAGAGCAGTGTTTCTGGCACTGAAAGCCTTTTCCAAATCTGTACAGAACAAGGTGGTCCAGATCAGAACAGACAATACCACCACAATGTGGTACATCAACAAGCAAGGAGGCATTTGGTCTACGGCCTTGTGCACAGAAGCAATGAAGTTGTGGTCCCTGGCCTATTCCCTGCAAACCTCTCTGATAGCAGTTCACCTCCCAGGGAAGGACAATGTCCTAGCAGATGCACTGAGCAGAATATCCCAGGGCTATCACGAATGGGCCCTAGATCCCCTAGTTTTGAAAGTGATTTTCTCGAGATGGGGCACTCCACAGATAGATCTTTTTGCAGCCCCAGACAATCACCAACTTCGTCTATTTTGTTGCAGACCCCCAGTCTTGGGCTCAGTCCCCCTGGATGCTCTGATTCTGAATTGGGAAGGGAAATTCCTGTATGCTTTTCCTCCCCTTCCCGCTCCTGTTCAAAGTGTTAGTCAAGATCAGGTCTCAACCATGCAAAGTGATTCTGATTGCTCCAGACTAGGCCAGACAGCCCTGGTACTCCCTGTTGCTGTCCTTAACAGTCCACCTTCCCCTGTCTCTTCCCAGGAATTACAACCTGTTGACATCCTCTCAGGGGAGAATTTGGTTTCCGAACCTCAAATCTCTCAGTCTCAAGGCATGGCTCTTGAAGAGTTAGAGTCTGCTGATCTACACCTTTCTCAAGGGGTTCTGGATATCCTTAAGGCTTCTCGAAAGCCTTCCACCAGAAAGGCTTAAAACTCCAAATGGAAAAGGTTCACTATTTGGTGCTCCAATAAGCATATTTCTCCAGAATCTGCTGGGTTGCCTACAGTCCTGGACTATATGGTTCATCTTAATGGCTTGGGACTTAGGCCAGCTACACTTAAAGTGCATCTGGCAGCTGTTTCTGCCTTCTTGTCAGTAGGCAAGCCCTCTCCTCTGTCAGCCCATCCTGTGTTTTGTAAGTTCTTCAAGGGATTGCTGCACACCAGTCCCCCCTTTAGGGACCCTGCTCCTGCTTGGGACCTTAATGTTTGCATTGCTCAGCTTATGCAACCACCCTTTGAGCCTTTGTCCCTCTGCAGAGCTTAAGTACTTGACTTGGAAAACTGTGTTTTTGGTAGCCATTACCTCTGCCAGGCGTATCAGTGAATTGCAAGCCCTGTCAGTGGAGCCTGATTTCATCTCTTTCCATAGAGATAAAGTGGTCCTAAGAACTAACAGGAAGTTTTTGCCTAAGGTGGTTTCAGATTTCCACCTTAATCAGTCTATGTCTCTCCCTGTTTTCTTCACTGACCATTCCTCCTCTGGAGAGAGGAGGCTGCACAACTTGGATGTTAAAAGGGCCCTCAGCTACTACACAGAGCACACCAAGGGTCACAGGTTTGAGTCCCTCTAGTTGTTCTTCACATATGGAGAGGTCGGTAAGGGCAAACCTGCCACTAAAAGATCTATTGCCAGGTGGATTGTCTCTAGTATACAATTCTACTATGAAAAACTGGGTAGAACCCCACCCTCAGGCCTGAGGGCTCACTGTACTAGAGGGGTACAGCTGCTTCCCTGGCTGCTGCCAGGGATATTCCTATCTTAGAAATTTGTCAAGCAGCCACCTGGAAAACAGTCCATACATTCACGAAGCATTACTTTCTGGATATCCAGGCTAGGAGTGATACTCGGTTTGGCACAGCAGTACTTCAGAGCCTATTCCCAAAGAAGGTTCTGTCCCTCCTCCATGGAGGTACTGCTTGGTAGTCTGCAATAGTCAGAATACAGCAAGACTTCATGTTGTTTGAAGAAAAAATTACTCACCTTAGTAATGTTGTTTCTTTCTAATGGAGTCTTGCTGTATTCTGACCTCCCCCCTGCCTCCCCTCTTAGAACCTGTTTTTTGGGATGTGGGTGGGCAGGAGCAGTGTTGGCACCCTAGAGGTGCCCCCTTTTTCACCCTCCTTCATTTTGGGTGTGTGTTGTGTTTTGTTTTTTGGGTTTCCTGACTTGAGTCTTTGCTTTGAAACCAAAAAACCCTTTTTTAATAAATGTAGTTGCCAGTTGGCTAGTATGAGTTTTACAGTTTCCACACAGAACATCTAGTGAGTATTGCTCGTAAAGATCTGACGGTTGGAGTTTAAACAACAGCAGACAGGGGCTTCAACCGAGCTTGCGCTGAACGTTCCATGCTGGCCATGGAAAGTTAACTCTTTGTTCTCCGGGGCAGTTGAAAGGCAGGACCTAACTGCAATAGTCAGAATACAGCAAGACTCCATTAGAAGAAACAACATTACTAAGGTGAGTAATGTTTTTCTTCTGTCCACAAAATGGCTTCCTGCATTTCCTTGTTTAAAGTATTTTTCAGTGTTTTACTAAAGTCATTTGCTAAATGTATCCTAGCAAATCAATCTGTGGACAGCTATAATAACTTGAAATAATCTCATTGGGAATAGTACACATTTCAAGTATGTCAAAGATGCAGAACCCCACATATGACCTTAAAAGACGTGACATGCTAGAACCAGGATGAGGTTATAGGCATAGTAGCTAAGCCTAGTGGGTGTTGTGGCACGAAGTTTAAAAATTCAGAATGTTTCTCTCTCAGTGAACTTCAGATCAATGCAACCCTCGCGTACACCCACAGACACTTTTACAATGCCGGTGAATGTCCAGCGGTGAACCCCAGGGAGCGTTGGATGAAGCACATGTTCAGTGGTGACATAATATGAATTTTGGTTGGTAACAGCCCATATAGGGTCCCCCACATGTTCTTTGAGCTTGCGCTTGGTGACCCATACATAATAACTTACACAAGTAGTGCTACCAGTACAATGAACTACCCACTGACCTCTCTGAGACACCCAAGATTAATACTTTCAAAACTGGGCTCAGATCCTTCCTTGGCTCAAAAAATGACTGGTACCTGCCGGTGCTAATGGGGTAATAACTCAGCTGACAGTCTTCCAGTACCTGCCCCTATTCCTCAATTATCACTCCACTGAATATCACCTTCCCCGGAACCCCCCTTACCCTATCCCCTTGTAACTAACGATGTCTCCTCATGGCTGAACACTCCTCCCCCCCTTCCCCCAACGATGCCAGCTTTTGGCTGACCCCCACCCCACCCCCTTCTCTTTCCTTGAATCAAGCTTGTGTAATTAAGTACTAAATTGATGTGTAAAACCTCAGACTTGTTTTATTACTGGTTGTATCTATAATTCAATGTTCATTTTACTGTTAACTCTGTATTTTATACTGTTATGTCTGTTTTTAACAATTGACGTGGAACCTTTGAAAACGAGTCCTTGACCCAAAGGTATTAATCCCAAACTGAAATAAAAAAGTACATGTTGCTAAGTATATTACATATGTAAAAAACACAGTTCAAAACTTTCAACAGTTTTGCTTTTGTGCAGAAGAATCCCTTCTTCAGCGAGCGAAATCATTCTGAACATGCGTTTCATCCAGCACTCCCTAGGGTTCACCGCTGGACATTCAACGGCATTGTAAAAGTGTCTGTGGGTGTACATGAGGGTAGCATTGATTTGAAGCTCACTTGAAGAGAAGTGTTCTGGATTTTTAAAGTTTGAGCCAAAATACCCCCTGGACTTAATAAGAGAGTTGAAATAACTCCTTTCTTCTTAGAAAAAAAAAAAAAACAGGTGGTGCTTCGTGCCTGATAATGTAGCTGTGCCTATAACCTCACTTTGGTTCTAGCATGTCATGACTCATGGCTTGTAAGTTCATATGTGGGTGTTTGCATCCTTGTATTACCGGTTTTGACATACTTTAAGCTCAGTGCTCCATTTATTCAGTTGGTAATATACCACTGGACCATGCAACAGTCACGTCAAAAAAATGTTATGATCATAAATTATCGCTGCTAATGTGTTAGGAGCAGTGTAGCACATACAGTCTGAGACTATTTTGTCATTTTTACTCTTATATGTGTGATTGTTTTGCACTATGTATATGTGTGATTGTTTTGCACTATGTATGCACTGAGCCCTTGCACACTTATTGCATGTTTCACTGCTGTATCTGGCTTTAAAAGGGGAGATGTCAGCTCATTGACAAAGCGCGCAAGTGCGAAATGTTGGGGTGTCCTTTTGCACTGTGTGTTTTTATTGCATCTGCTGCTGCTTTTGCAATGAATTAAAGTTGCTACAAGTTTGCACAGCAGTTTTGCTTTGTGGTGGACTTCTCTGACAAGCTTTTATCATACTGCTGCCGTGAGTGTGTGTTTGTGGTTTTGTACCTTCAGCCTGGATTATTGTTACTGCCTGCACCACTCTTCCAGCTGTTGAGCCCTGTCTGTACCTCCTCCAGCGGAAGAGGGATATTTAGTCTTGGTGTAGTTCCAGCTGTGTTTTACAGCAGTTGTGCTGGTGTAAACTGTGGTCACACTACCCCTCACCAGTGAAGGAAATAAATCATGGATTTAAAAGACAAATGCTGCCATTAGTGAGCAATGAAAGTTCTGGAACAGTGTTCGTGATCCTGGAGTGTCCTCATGTCGTGAAAAAACAACTTGTTGGTACTGTGTCAGGTGCAGGCCCCCCAAACTATAACTGGTTTGGGACGAGATGCCTGGCCTGAGAGGAACAGTGAGTGGATTACCCATAGAGCTTCCCTACTAAGATCAGTTTGGGTGAAACAGTTGATACCGACATGAGGATGAAATCCCTTCCAACACTCAACGCCCAGAGGCATTGTTGCCTTGTGGTCAGTTCAGTGAATAGGGGTTTCCAGGTTTCAATCCCACCATACCCAGTGGATCACTGTGCGACCTTGAGCAAGGCACATGATCCCCATGTTCTGCAGTCCCTTCCAGCTGTAACAGCTAGTAGAAGCAGACCCCCCCCCCCAACATCAACACACACCCTCTGTCTTGTAGGCCCACATATGCACACTCACACATACACACACTGAAAAGGACAGCTTACATCTCCTGACAGGTCTGTAGTTACCCGGCTGATCTAGGTAAACCATAAAAAAATAGAAATGCTTTAAATTAGCAGTGTTATAGAGAACCTTGTACTAAATTTAACGCTGTTACCTGACATCTGTTAAAGATGAGCTGCTAAGGCTGTCTTATGACCCTACATTACTAACAGCTTTGCTTTGGTTTCTAGAGGAGACATTTAGTTTAGTTCTGGTTCCCGTCCCTACAGTTGCGTTTGCAACATTGTCCCTTTCCTCCTGCTGGGAGGATGGGTGGGTGAGCGGCTGTCTCCACAGCTGATGCCAGCGCTACTTTCGGATCATCTGGCAGGGGCAGCACAACTGCTGGTCCACTCAGCCCCCCCAATTCCCAAAGCAGTATCTCACCTAACACTTATTAACAGTCTCAAGGTTTTCTGTTGCCTGGAAACAAGGAGCAGTGGTGGTGTGCATATGTACAGCATGTGGGGAAAGGGAGGCTTTCCTCAGAACTTTAGAAAGAAACTTTGTATGGTGCACCATGATTGGGCCTAACGTTTAGAGAAAAAACACAAACAAACTTGCTTTGGCTAAACAGAATTGTGTTTTTTTTTGGGGGGGGTGGGGGAGTGATCTGACTGTTAAGGAAACAACTATATGCTACGTTCAGAAGGAAGGGCCAATCATCTTTCTGTACAGCCAGTGTGGCAGGAGTTTGTGATTTCTCCCCAAAACAAAGCACTGTCTCTCACTATCGTGACATGCCCAGGCTGACCAGGTCAATTTTCTCCTAAAGTGATATGCAGTTCAGTGTGTTACAAAGTCCTGCACTCTCAGGCTCCATAGTTGTACTGTGAGGGATCAACTGGCAATCTAGAAGTGGGCCTGGGGTTGGAATGTGTTACCACTCTGAGCCTTTGTCTTGGCATGTCTCCATTCAGACGGTTACAGGTGTAGCTTAGCCAAATGTGTCTGCATCCACTACAGTCCTTGTACAGCTTACAAAGCGCTGCACTTCCTGAAGAACAATGCTCAGGGCATGGCTGGTTTGTTAAAGTTCTGCTGATTTTCTGCACAAGACAAGCCGGCTCCAAGCCATATTTTGTGCTGGCAAGGCAAGATACTTGGCTGAGCCAGTTTTGATTAGAACTGTAAACCCGGAGTCCCAGGTTTGAATTCTATTACCTCCACTTATTATGTGACTTTGAGCAAGTCATTACCTTCTGTGCTTTACCTTTCTCTCTCTGTCTCTCTGTTGTTTAGGGGTTGGGGATCATAATTTGTCCCTGAATGGGGGCCAGCCGATCCCTTCTCCGTGTGCTGGCCCTGCCCATGTGTTTGGTGACATGTGACCAAGAGCATTACAGGGGTGCACTCCATAGAACTTTATGGGACTTTTTTTTTTTTTTTTTATGAATGTTAAGTTGTCTTTTGGTTTAAATCAAAGCCCCTGCTCGACTCAGAGATTTGTTGGAGGAACGGTGGCTTCAATTTAAGCCAAAAGACAACCTAACGCTTATAAAAATGTAAGAAAAACTGCTTCGCAGAGTTCTGCGGAGTGCGCCCCCTCTCTGTCCCTGGTCAGATGCTATTACATGCCTGAGTGCTAGGTTGGGGCTAGCACACTGGGAATTGGAAGGGACTGGCTGGCTGCCTCAAATTATGATCCCTTCCCTCTTGAACAAGACCTGATGGAAAATTATGAAAGTATACCTAATGGACTCCCGTACAGGTAAGGGAGTTTGGAAAAATTAGTAAAAACTATAAGCATTTCTTGTAACTTTTCCCTCTCTCCTCCCTCTTATCCCCCAATGCTTTACTCGCACACAGTCTCCCCTTGAGCTTTACCTTCCTTTCTCTACATGTGCGTAATTCCTTTTCTGGACTCTGTTTATTCCCATCCTGTCCCCTTCTGTGTTCTTTTAACAATTTTAATGCTACTGTTGTTCAGCATTCATGCCATAACAAGTTGAATGATGTAGGTGAGACCACCGCGCTGCTTAGAGAATAAATAGTCACCTACCTGGCCTGGCATAGAAGGAGCTAAGGGTTTGTCCGGAGTCAGGAGGCTGCTGGGAATGTCTGACTGATATGAGATTGGTGGAGGCCCAGGCGTGAACTCTGGTAGTGTTGGAGTACTGGCATTGTTAGGAGGGAAATTGTCAGGGAAACTTCCTTGTCCTGGATAACTAGAATCTGCAAAAACAGAGGGAGAACAAATGGTAGAGTGAGTTTCTGAAGGATGTGCACCAGCTATTTGGGGTGAATGGAATACTTCAACAAATGGGGATTGTGTGTTGACTGCATGGGCAGGCAGTAGTTGGCGTGGGCTGTCTTCTTCTCTCAGCTGGGACAGACTGAAAAATGTGAAAATGTAGGGACACGCCTCCTATCCCATCACCCTCAGTCAGAAAAGGCTGAGGGTGATGGGAATAGGAAAAGTGTGTCCCTACTGCCATCTGAGCCTGCTGGCCATTTCTCTTTTTTTTTTTTTTTTGACGCATGTTCAGTCAGCGCCACAACACTCCAGTTGGAAGAGGTCTTCAAGATTCTTGGCACTAGTGATCTGGAATGAATAGCGATCTCCCTGATGCCTGGAATATTTCCCCAATACCATCAAGACTCCCAGATGCTGTGAGCAGTCCCAGATTATGCAGGTGGTAACAAATGATCTAACTATAATTTAATAAAAGAAAGAAATCAACAACTCAGGACTGAAAGGGGATTTAAATTCCAGGAAGAGTGAGTCATGTTCTCTCTACACTTACTTTGATTAGTATAATCGTTGCTGGTGCCGCCCCCTGCTGGTGGTAGTGTTGAATAAGAGAATGACCCTGGTCCCAGTGCAGCTATCATCTCCATCACATTTGGCATGACCATATGAATCGGACTCATGGTTCGGCATCTCTTCAGCACGGGCCCATCAGGCTCCTCTTTGATGTGAATATCAGGTTTTATAGGAACTGGCTTCCAGCTGCAGGTGGGGTCTATTGTGATCTCCTCGTGATCAGAACTGGGGAACAAGAAACAGGAAGGGTGAGTGATGTTCTAGATTGATACTGTGGAACGTTAATCCAGTAGCTTGCGAGACCGCCTATCAGCATGGTTGTTTGTAAATATATGTGTAAGTGACGACACTAGGTGGGATGTGCGGTAGTAACCATGTGCTGACTCTTGTCTTCAGCCATCTAGGAAGTGCAGATATCACAACATACCTGCACACCCCAACCCTAACCCTGATGTTCTGGGTGTGTTATTGCACTTGCAAATGTTGGAATAAGTCCACAAATGTCAAAAGAAAAGACTGTTTTAGTAACCTTTGGCAGTTAAATACTGTAATAATCATGTTACTGGATTCCACAGTCACAGTAGAGGGTGTCACTCATGCATTATTGTGTACAGCATATGCACAAATTTATATTGTCCATATCCTCCAGAAAGTTTCTAGAGGTTGGGGGGTTGTAAGTCAGGGCCTAGCTCATTATTGGTCTCAGACTAGTGTGTGTTTGTGTGTGTGGGGGTAAGTCAGGGCCTAGCTCATTATTGGTCTCAGACTAGTGTGTGTGTGTGTGTGGGGGGTGTAAGCAAGGGCCCAGCTCATTATTGGTCTCAGACTAGTGTGTGTTGGGGGGTTGTAAGTCAGGGCCTAGCTCATTATTGGTCTCAGACTAGTGTGTGTGTGTGTGTGTGGGGGTTGTAAATCAGGGCCTAGCTCATTATTGGTCTCAGACTAGTGTGTGTGTGAGGAGGGTTGTAAGTCAGGGCCTAGCTCATTGTTGGTCTCAGACTAGTGTGGGTGTGTGGGGGTTTGTAAGTCAGGGCCTAGCCTCATTATTGGTCTCAGACTAGTGTGGGTGGGGGCTGTAAGTCAGGGCCTAGCCTCATTATTGGTCTCAGACTAGTGTGTGTGTGTGGGGGGTTGCAGGTCAGGGCCTAGCTCATTATTGGTCTCAGACTAGTGTGTGTGTGGGGGGTTGCAAGTCAGGGCCTAGCTTATTATTGGTCTCAGACTAGTGTGTGTGTGTGCGGGGGGTTGCAAGTCGGGCCTAGCTCATTATTGGTCTCAGACTAGTGTGTGGGGGGGTTGCAAATCAAGACCTAGCTCATTATTGGTCTCAGACTAGGTGTGTGTGTGGGGAGGGGTTGCAAGTCAAGACCTAGCTCATTATTGGTCTCAGACTAGTGTGTGTGTGTGTGGGGGGGGGGGGGTTGCAAGTCAGGGCCTAGCTCATTATTAGTTTGAGGCTAGTGTGTATGTATGTATGTATGTGTGTGTGTAGATATATACACGCACACACACACACACACACACACACACATACAATATATACACACCAAGGAACTGAGGCTGCTAGGGGCACAAGGGAAGAGGAAAAGGAATTCTGTAGGTACGTAAGAGAAAAAAAAAAGCTGTAGAGACCGGATAGACCAGATCAGGAAGGGTGAGGGGTGAGTGAAAAAGGAAGGGGAACAGGCAGAAGTACTGAATGACTACTTCTGCTCGGTGTTCACAAGGGAGGTAGGAGGTCTGCTACCCCCATGGACTGGAAAGGTGGGGACGAGGGGGGAGGAGATGACTGGCGCACTGATTTTAGAAAGTAGGGTACTAGATGGTCTCAAGGCACTTAGGGTGGATGAGGCACCGGGACCTGGTGGCATTCACCCTAGGGTGTTGAAGGAGATGGCGGAGGTGTTGGCTGGGCTGATGATAGACCTATTCAACACCTCTCTGGACATGGGATGCGTACCACTGGACTGGAGATTGGCTCATGTGGTGCCTGTTCACAAGAGCAGCCCAAAGGACGAGTCGGGTAACTACAGACCTGTCAGTCTCACTTCCATAGTGGGTAAGCACATGGAAGCAATCCTGAAGGAGAGACTGGTAACCCTCCTAGAGATCCATGACCTCCAGGATGGGCAGCAGCACGGGTTCATCTCAGAGAAATCATGTAGCCCAACCTAATAGAATACTACGACTGGTCACGAGGGAGTTGGACAAGGGCCATGCAGTGGGTGTCCTATATTTGGATAACCTAATAGAATACTATGACTGGGTCACAAGGGAGTTGGACAAGGGCCATGCAGTGGATGTCCTGTATTTGGATAACCTAATAGAATACTATGACTAGGTCACAAGGGAGTTGGACAAGGGCCATGCAGTGGGTGTCCTATATTTGGATAACCTAATAGAATACTATGACTGGGTCACAAGGGAGTTGGACAAGGGCCATGCAGTAGATGTCCTGTATTTGGACTTCAGCAAGGCATTTGACTCAGTTCCTCATGGGAGACTGGGGGCAAAGCTGAAACAGGTAGAGATGGGGACCAAGATGGAGAACTGGATCAGGAATTGACTAGTAGATAGACTGCAGTGGGTGGTTGTAGGGGGGGGAACTCTCCTCTCCCAAACCAGTGCCCAGCGGTGTGCCGCAGGGCTCTGTGCTGGGGCCGGTGTTGTTTGGACTATTTATTTTGGATATGGCACGTGGGGTTGGGAGCAGGATCAGTTTGTTCACAGACGACACTAAAATGGGAGCTTGGTGGATGACACAGAGGGATGGCTTAAGCTACAGGGGGATCTAACCAGACTTGAGGAGTGGTCGGTGAGATGGCAATTGGGATTTAACGCCAAGAAGTGCAAGGTTATGCACTTCGGGGCAAGGAACCAGAGGAGGGGATACAGGTTGGGTGGGGTGCAGTTAGGGATCACTGAGGAGGAAAAGAATTTGGGGGTCATAGTAACGGGGAGCATGAACAACTCTGCTCAATGCAGGAGGGTTATGGCTAGGGCCAGTAGGATACTGGGGTGCATTGCGCGGGGATTCTCATCCAGGAACAAGGAGGTGATCATGTCCCTGTACAGGTCTCTGGTCAGGCCGCAGTTGGAGTACTGTGTGCAATATTGGTGGCCATATCTGAGGAAGGATATCAAGCTGCTCGAGGGGATGCAGTGGGGGGTGATGAAAATGTTACAGGGGATGGAGGGCAGAACCTACGAGGAAAGGCTGAGTTAGTTGAGTCTGTTAACCCTAGAGGAGAGAAGGGATCAGGGGGACATGACTGAAACTTTCAGATACTTTCGGGGTACATAGAGACATAGACAGTGTCGGCAGATAAGGGCCTACGGCCCACCCAGTCTGCCCATTTGAGCTTGTAAGTTCACTTTATGATTTCGTAGAAGTCTGTTGCCCCTTAACCCTGACCTCCAGAATTCCTTTATGTATCCCATGCATTCTTAAATCCCATGATTGTTTCAGCCCCCACCACTTCCTCTGGGGTATCAACAAATTGGCCATAGAGGGGGCTGTTTAAGCTGAGAAAGGGAAGGGACACGAGGGGGCATGGGCTAAGACCGGAGGGAGGCAGGTTCAGGAGGGAGATAAGGAGGCATTATTTCATTGAGGGGGTGGTGTCAAAATGGAAAGCTCTACCAGAGGAGGTGGTGGCATGTAGGACGTTGGGGAGTTTCAAATGGGCATGGGACAGGACAAGGAGGGGGGACTGTGTAAAGGACTCTGAACAGCTTCAGGAGGAGAATAGAGGGTTGGGGCAGCTGCAAGACAGGGGTGCTAGCTGTGCACATGAGCAGACTTTTTTTTAAAACTTCAAGTTTATTGTACGTCAGACGTGTTTTTACAATTCTGAGTTGCTGCTATTATAGTCTTAACATCTGATTGATAAACACTTATTAATAATAGAAAATACAAATACATGTATTTCTGTTAAACTCTGGTAATCGATTTTTAAAGTGATTAAAATAGTTGCTTTATTCTCCCAAGGGGATAACACTCCCTGCTAAACCCGGTCTATGGGAAAATATACTTTGGTTTAAGTTTCAAGACATCAAGTGAAACAGAAAAAGTGAAAACACAGTCTAAAAATGAAAAACATATCCTCTATTAATACAAATTTAAACTGTAAAATCTACACATCATCTGCATTCTTGTCATGGGGTATCAGCCTGTCCTGGAAATGCTGATGCCATGGAGACCAAGTTTGAATAAAGTTTTCACTTTGCAGTCTCAATGTACTGGTGATTTGTTCCATAGCTTCTAGCTGATTCATTCTGGACAAGCAGTCCTGCACTATAGGAGGGAACGTAGACAACCATCTTGAGGTTATGCACATCAGTGCTGCAACCCTCATCATTTGGGCCAATTTGGTGGCCCATCTAGGTCCAAAAAGTAAGGTCGGAAGGCCCAGTAACAGGTCCAACCTCATAAAGGAGATTTGTAGGCCTGTAATGTTTTGGATCCGTGTATGGACTTCCCTCCAGAATAGGGACATTTTGGGACAGGCCCAGAATATATGTGTCTGAGTTCCTATGTTCCCACATCCCCTCCAGCACAGATCAGACTGGCTGTGTCCAAAGTGTTTTACTATAGTGGGAGTAAGAAAAAATCTAAATACAGTTTTCCAGTGGAACTCTCCCCAGGTTGGGGAACTAGTTACTGGCCATCCTCTGCTCAGTCTTCTGTCCCAAATGGATTGAGATATAGGGGTTAATAGTTTGTCTTTCCACTTTTGTTTCTCTTGTTCCAAATCTGATGGGTTGGTGCTAATTAAGATTTTATATAATTGTGAAAGAGGGTGGGTGTTGTCTTTAATTGTAATACAATAGTAAAAAAAGTTTTCAAGTTCTATTCTGTCTCTACTCAGCATTTGTAACCTGTTAGCAGATAATATGTAATGACGGATCTGGAGATATCTAAAGTGGTCTTCCCTATGGAGCTGAAACCTGTCCCTCAACTGTGTAAATGACATGCACACACCATAATCTATGCAATGTGCAAATGTTGAGAGTCGATGGGCAGTCCAGAACTCGAAACCAGAGTCTGATCTAGGTGGGGTGAAAGATGGTTCAAACCTAATCAGGGATAAAGGGCCTGGGCCCTCTGGGGTGTGGGTAAGCTTTCTAAGTTTTTTTCAGAATTGTTAAGGAGTGGATAATCCAGGGGTTCGTTAAAGAACCTTGTATGCCTAGCGGTATACTATTGGTCGGGAGGGCCCAAAGCGCCCATCCTCTAAGAGATTCTTCTTCTAGGGGATACCACCCGGAATTTTCTCTGCATTTAGCCCAAGTACATAACCATGCCCTTCTGGCTGCCACAAAATAAAGATAGAAGTGCAGGAGGGCCAAGCTGCCTCTTTCCCAGGGAGTTTGTAAGATGTTTCTGGTTATTCTGGGGCGTTTGTTGTTCCAAAGGAACTTCTGTCACCTTTTGTAAAGCCATCCAGAATTTTCTGGGAGGCTGTAAAGGGAGGGTTTGAAAAAGAAATAGGAGCCTTGGTAAGACATTCATCTTGAGAGTTTGTGATCTCCCATATAGTGTTGGGTAATTACTGCCATCTGGCCACGTCTGCATGAGTTTGAAATAGTTTTAGGTAGTTATTTTTGTGAAGCTGAGTTAGATCTACAGAGACATTAATTCTAATATATCGGATAGTATTTTTACAGGCCCACGCAAAGGGGAAGGACATTTTGAATTCTTGGGAAGGGGATCCACTCAAGATGACACCCTCGGATTTGGTAAGATTAATTTTGTATCCGGCCAGAGTACACTACCATAATTGTCTAGTGCTCTAAGGAGAGCTGGGACCAAGGTCTCTGGGTCTGAAATAAAAAATAGGGAGTCATCTGCATATAACGCAATTTTTTGCATGTGGCCTTCCACCTCTACCCCTTTAATAAGGGGATGTGTTCTGATGTCCACCGCCAGTGGCTCAAGGGATAATGCAAAGAGGAGTGGGGAGAGGGGGCAGCCCTGCCTTGTTCCACTTGCAAGGGGTACTCTGTCGGAGAGATGCCCATTCACCTTTATTCAGGCTTCCGGAGTGTTATAAAGGGTTCTGATGATAGATACAAATTTGCCTTCTAAGCCGAATTTCTTTAGGGTCCCCACTAGAAAAATCCA
Source organism: Neoceratodus forsteri (assembly GCA_016271365.2). Classification (NCBI taxonomy): domain Eukaryota; kingdom Metazoa; phylum Chordata; order Ceratodontiformes; family Ceratodontidae; genus Neoceratodus; species Neoceratodus forsteri. The sequence goes on from JADMNL010000026.1 coordinate 8,148,337, forward strand.
GTTGACCCTGTCGAAAGCCTTTTCAGCATCCATATTGATAGCTAATTAAAATTGTTTGGTAGTCTTTTGGACCGAAATGACATTTAATAAACAACGTATATTGTCTTGTAGGTAGCAGCCAGCACATAAGCAGACTTGATAGACCGTGAGGCATGTTTCTGCTGGCAAGTTTTCATATGTATATGTGTATATTATATAATCTGCCTGACTTGCACACCTCATCTCTTCCCACCTTCCTCCTAAACAATAATCGTCAGCCCTACTACTAATATATCCTTACCACTCATGCATTCCTCCACCCTTTCTCTCCACGTTCCTCCTTCGGTCTCTGCACTCACTTATCTCCCTCTACTTGTGACATTTTCAGCCTATATAAGTGGATTATGGTTTATCTCTTCTTCAGGTTCAATCGTATTATGCAGTCTTCATATGCACTTAGGGACACCTGCTAAGGGTGTACTCAAAACTCTGTAAATATACTGCTTTTATGTCATTATGTTTTTTGAACACATATGTATATTGCTTTTTTCCTATTCCGGTACTTGCATTGATTCTTAATGTGTATTGTAACACGGCTCACTGCAGACTGCCGGAATGGAGCCTCCGGATTCGCCGAAGTGGCACAGCTGACTGAAACCGAGCGGGTATTAAGCCACAGGTAATGCCCACTCGGTCAGTACCAGCTGTTGCAATGGAGGCACCAGAGGGTAGCCGCCTGCTCAGTCACCACCCCCTCACGCCACCCGCGGCGCTCGCGAGCCGCAGCCTGGTAGGGTACACGCCGGCACCGGTCTCCTACCCGCTGCAGGACACCCGGCCCCGCAAGGAACGGCAGATGATGTGCTCACCAGAGCGATGCATGGCTGCACGCTCCCCTCCTCCCCACCATGAACAAATGTGCTTGGCAGGCATCCGACAGGTGGAAGTGCGGCCAATGTGTGCGCTACACAGCCGTCAGCCGCCCTGCTGCGATCGCTCAAATCCCCCCCGCGCGATTGCGGCACTTATGCTGGGCTGAGCCCTGTCGGGTTCTGGCGACTGCCGTCACTGGCGGTGTCATACACCGCCTCGGCAGCAAACTGTCCCTGTGCCCTAGGGTCGCCGCAGCGAGGTGCATACTGGCAACATAGGCTCATCGCCGCAACAAGCCTATATAGAAAGCAGATTATCATTCTTCCAGAGTCGTTGTACTGTGATTAATGCCGCTGGGGTTGGAACCTCGGCTGTGCCTTGTGCACCAATCCTCCAGCGGGCATTAATCCACCGGTAGAGCCCGCCTTTGTTGGTGATTAATGCTTACATATTTACTGTCCTTAATTCCTGACTGTATAACCTTCGACTGCAATGATCAGCACTGTATGGATGTCCAGGTCCACTTTGTAAATGAGTTTTACTCAATGGTGTTTCACCTGGTTAAATAAAGATTTGATTGATTGATATACACACACACACACACACTATAAGCAGAGATGGAGCCAAGATTTGACATGTGCTGCCAGTAATTTAAAAGCAAATAAACTTTTACTTTGTACCAATGCCTTTCTTCCAGTGGTTCAGAAAAAGCTCTATTTCTGTTCACTTGACAGACTTGTCTTTATTACTGAGTACAGATCATAAAAAAGACTCCAGCTCAACAACAGTATCTTGGTGAACATTTCCTCCCAAAGTTGGTGCTGGTTACCTTACCAAACTTAAAGGCTGATAGAAGTTAAAATCAGAGCAAGAAGCTGTCCCAGTGGCATGGAGGGCTGAGGCACTGGTGCCTTACCTCCTCTTTCACCGGCAACCCGGGTTTGGGAACAAGTCTGGGGACGCTGGGGGTCGGGGCGTGGGGGTGAGGAGCTGGACTGAGCAGCCGCAAGACAGCTGGTTTCCCAGGCTCTTGGCTGCCGCCCGGTGGAGGCTAGGTGGCAGCACCAAGCCGTAAGGAGCCAGGCATTAAGCTGGATGGGAGGAAGGAACCGTCACCGGAGTCATGGAGCACATGCACGACCATGTTCTGGGGATAACAGTGGAGAAAACAGGAAAATGGGGCACCAGGGGAGGCTCAATGAAGCCCTGCTGGCAGGATGGATTGAGATCCTCTGGGGGAAGACCACAGCATGCCTGCCCCTGGAGCCCCAAGAGAAAAAGCTACATGAAAGGGAAAAAAAAAAAAAAAACAAGGGCGTCCAGCTCAGTGGTGCATAAGACTAGGCACTTCATTTGCCACAATGGTGATCAGAGTTCGAGACCAGATCTGGGACACCGGGGTTGGCCAGGGTGGTAGATGATAGAGTGTCCGGAGGACTGCTCCCCTCTCCTAGGGAAGGGGGTTACAATGTCCAGTGTTTGCCTGGCCCCTAGTGTCAGCTGGAGGTACGGCAGTGTGGGACTGTCCAGATGCGGACAGAGTAGTGGCTGCCGATATCAGCTGCAGTAGCATGCGTTGAGACATCTAGGTGATATTGCATATGCACTCTGCAAGGGGGGAAAAATTTAAAAATAACTTCCTGGGTGGCTGCTGACTTGTATCCACCTTGTAGCCCTTTAGCCAGTGAATACCCGGGCCACACTGCCTTTGCACAATGACAAGTCGTGGCGGGAAATCAGAGAGTTGGGGCCGAGGTGGCTGGTATCATGAGGGCTTCTCGGGGGCCAGGGGAAAAAAGAATTAAATGAAAAAATAAAAGCAGTCAGAGCGTGGTATCTTGGGCACTTACTTGTGAATGTAGATGAGGATTCCTAGCATGTACTGATCCACTTCTAAACCCTCCAGCAGAGCTGTTTTACTGTGAATAGAGAAGAAGACATTCTGTCAAACTTACTGTAATTTCTTTTTCTGTTGGCCTCAGTGTTGTTACTGAGAATTACTTATAACACAGAAAATGTGTACCCTGACCAGGTGCTCACTGATACAGCTATATCTTGTTTTAGATTTAACGTTTTTATTAGATTATTCAGAATGAAATAGATAGGATTTCTATAGACACATACACATACAACAAGGGTTCTATAGCTTTAAGAGTGGACTCTAGCAGCACGGAACGCTGGTGCCGTGAGTGTTACGGTTCCTTATTTCAGGCAGTCCACAAAATTATCGCACAGTAAAATATAGACACAAAGAACGCCCCCAATTACCAACATAAGTAAAAGTAAGTAAACCTTTATTTTTAAGTGCCCATTTCTGGGGTTCACAGTGCTCTATATAGTATGCATTTTACCACACATAGAATAAATATAAAATCACAAAACAATCTCAAATATACCAAATAAATTAAATGCATAAATGATTCTGGGGCCCTGACCATGTAGGGCTTTACAGGTCAGCAATCTGACAATGATGAGGATTTGGTACCTCACCAGCAGCCAGTGCAGACTACACAGAACCAGGGTCACATGGCAAGACCTAGGTAAACCCAACAACAACCCGCATTCTGCATCTGCTGCAAGCAGCGTAGGACATCTTCACTTACCCTGAGGTACAGAGCATTACAGTAGTCGAGTCTGGAGGTCACAAAAACATGTACCGGTGCAAGCAAGTCATCAGGCGGAATGAAGGGTTTGATCCGGGCGATATTTCACAGGTGGTAAAGGCCGCTCCAGACAATGGTCGGCAGCTGAGACTCTTAATGACAGACCACAATCCAAGATTATGCCCAGAGTCTTCACCTTTGGAGAGATGGCGAAAGAAATGGAACCCAGCATTAACCCAGACACTGCTTCAGCCGACTCTACACCTCGCTGACAACCAGGCTGACACATGAGCATGTCCGTTTTGCCCGGATTAAGCCTCAGCCAGCTAGAGAACATCTAGTCCGTGACCTCAGCCAGGCAGGAATTCCGCATTAAAATGTATCCTGTGTCCAGGGTGAAAATGACAGATACAGCTGGGTGTCATCTGCACAGCACTGGAGACTGTGCCGGAACTCAGGAAGCCTACTCCCCACCAAAGAGCCCTTCTCCATGCCTTGATGACAGGCATAGGGGCTGTTCTAAGCACAGGGGCCGAAGGCATGGGTACTCACCTTCTAGGTCCTCAGACAGATGCCAGCACCACTGCAAGGGCAAAAGCCAACATGGGAACTTCTCCTCCTTCTCTGACTCAGAAGACTCGAGCCACAGCTCAACTTCCTCTTTCTCTAGAGCCTCTGAACCCAAGGGTCGTCCTCCCACCCCAGGCCAGAAGGACACCGCTAGGTCCCCTCCTGACGACCCAACATTCATGGATGTCATGAGGCATATCCAGGCCATTAATGGCTGGGAGACAGAACGTCTGGATCCAGAATGGCATTGGCTGGCCAAGTACCTTCGCCAGAAGCAGCCTAAGCCTTTAGTGGTGCCCCCGCTGGTAGACACCTTCCAGGACCTTACCAAGCTAGCCTGGAAGCACCCCTCTTCTTCTTCGGCTGTGTCCAAAAAATCGGGTCGGCTGTACAAAACTCCTAGGGATGAGCTCTTCCTTGCTGAACATCCAGCCGCCAAATCCATGGTAATCACCATGGTCCACGACAGTTCCAAGAGGCCCAAGCACCTTAACAACCAGCCCCCTAGCCAGGAGTCCAAGCACTTGGACCAGCTAGGCAAGAAGGTCTACACCTCTGCCACCTGCTCTATAAGGTCCTTGAATTTTCTCACCCACATGGTGCAGGTCTACGCCTCTATCACCTGCTCTATAAGGTCCTCAAATTTTCTCACCCACCTGGTGCAGGTCTACTCCTCTGCCACCTGCTCTTTAAGGGCCTCGAATTTTCAAACAACATGAAGTCTTGCTGTATTCTGACATATGCAGTGATCAACCTTTGAACTGCCCCGGAGAACAAAGAGTTAACTTTCCATGCAGGGCATGGAACGTTGAGCTCAAGCTCGGTTGAAGCCTCTGTCTGCTGTTGTTTAAACCCCAACTGTCAGATTCTTTACTCCGCCTCACTGAACAGTCGCTCCGGAGATTTCTCCTTCGCTTGGTTCAAAAAAGTCGGTTAAAGTGTCGTTTTTTCACTCGGTTTCGACCGAATTTCTGCTACTGAACCTGTCGGTTTAAGTCTCTGCCTGTGGTACCGTGAGTACTAAATAGGTTTTTGTATTAGTTTCTGTGTAGAACTTGTAAACATCGGATCGGTTCGGTTTGAACCGATCAGGTTTGTGTTAAAAAACTTCTATCTTTATTAGTGTGTGTTTTTTTTCTAAGACCCGTAACACGGTCAGGAACTGATAGAGGTGTCTTGCCTGGCGGATTGCTGAAAAAAGGGTAAGTTGTGGTTAGGATTGGCCATGTCTGAGAAACCCAAGAAAAAGACGGGCCCACTGGGTTTCAACACTGTAGTGTGTGTGGGGAAGCCTTTGCTAAGGCTGATCCCCACACCACCTGCGTTAATTGTCTGGGGTTTGACCACCTCAATTCAGACTGCCAAATTTGTAAAGGTTTTCCCAAAGCTACCCTGGATAAGAGGTAGGTAGAGTGAGGAAAGGGAGGCCGAGAAGTCCGCTGACCCGGATGGCCAGCCGGTTGGTTCTGGCCGAACCAGAAGATGCCCTCTGACCAGCGCCGAAACTTCTTTGGGAAAAGGAGAACCGATTCTGAGGAGTCGGTTCCGGCAAAAAGAAAGAAAAGGGAAAAATCATCCGGTTCGGATCCACAAGTTCTTTCTCCGACCGCTGATGAAATAGCCAAAGCGATAAGGATAGTTCAGTTGCTAACTTCGGTTCCGGCCAAACTGGCACCATCTGTCAGGGGCTCTGTTCAGTCGGTTCCCCCGGTTCCGGATTATACTTTAGAAGAATTTTATGAACCGGAGGAGGAGGAGGAGGGAGAGTATGAAGATAATGATGATGATGGTGATTATGAAAGTCTGGATGTGCCTATTGACCTGGACATTTCCCAGACAGACCTTCAGATGTTTCTCCTCCTAGGCTTTCTGGTCCCCTCCACTTTATGTTTTACAAGAAAGTGGCTGAAACCCTCCAGCTTCCTATGGAAGAAGCAGTAGAGGATCAGGAGGAGCCTGATTTTGTTGAGATGATGGACATCCCAGAGTCCAGGAGATTGTGTATTCCCCTCCATAAATCTTTTGGGAAACAGACATTTAAAATTCTAAAAACTCCTAATTCCATACCTCCTGTGGACAGAAGAATGGACAAGAGGTATACCCTTTCAGGCTCAGACATGGAGTTCCTTTCCCAGCAATGCAGCCATGTTGGGGTAGTGCAGGCTGCTGCCTGTGATAAGGCAAATATTCCCTTGGGTTCACACCCCCCAGATAAGGACTCCAGGAAGACTGATGCCATGGCAAAGAAACAATACATGGTAGCATCTTTGGGACTCAGGCAGGCTAACTATATGGCCTATACAGCTAGATACCAGAAGTCCAGGTGGGACACTGTGCTGGCTCTAGCTAAACAGGCCCCTGACCAGCTTGCCAAGGAGCTGGAGCGGGTGGCTGCAGATGGGATTGAGGCATCCAAGGTGCAGTTTGATGCTGCTGTGGACTCCAATTATGTTTCATCTAGAGTCATGGCTACATCTGTGGCCCTTCGGAGGATGGCTTGGTTCAGATGTACTAGCCTGTCACAGGATACCCAGACTAAGGCCATGGATTTTCCTGTCATTGGTAATTCTCTGTTTGGGGAGCAGACAGAGAATTACATGAAAAAGATGGACGAGCACAGGACCACCTACAGGAGTGCTCAGGCCAAAGAAAGGCAGGCCACTCCTCAGAGGCAGCATTCCTGGGGCAGGCCCTTTCAAAGGCCTTTTTAACAAGCCCAAGCCTTCTCTTCTGCTTATGCTCAGAGGGGGTTCTTTAGAGGGAGAGGCAGATGGGGTATGAGCAGGCTTGCTTCCACCCCTCAGCCTAAAGCCCATGCCAAGCAGACACCCTGATGGGTCTGCCTGGGCCGATTCTCCACTACCTGTAGGGGGCAGGCTGGCTTACTTTGTCTAGGACTGGGAGTCCCTGACATCAGACAAATGGGTCCTGGAAGTAGTAAGCAAGGGACTGGTTCTCAGCTTCAAAAGATTTCCCAAGATGAGAACCAGATCCTTTCCACCTGCAAATCCATCAGAGACCCTTCCCCTAGAGGCAGAGGTTTCTTCCCTCTTGGCTTTCAGAGCCATAGAAAGGGTTCCTACCCTACACAGGGGCAAAGGATTGTACTCCAGGTACTTCCTAACCCCCCAAAAGACAGGAGAATGGCGTCCCATCCTAGATCTAAGATATCTGAACAAGCACCTTTTAAAGCCAAAATTCAGAATGGTGACTCTGGGAATAATTCTGCCCTCTCTAAGGCTAGGGGACTGGCTAGCCTCCCTGGACCTCAAAGATGCCTATTTTCACACTCCCATCAGGTGCTCCCACAGAAAGTACCTCAGGTTCGAGTTGCCCTCAGGCCACTATCAATTCAGAGCAATGCCCTTTGGCCTAACATCAGCCCCAAGGGTGTTCACAAAGTGCCTGGCAGTAGTGGTTGCTTTCCTAAGGAGAAAAAAGATCTCCATCTTTCCATACTTGGACGACTGGCTCATAGTGGGTCAGTCTCCAGACCAAGTCAAGTCATATCTTCAGATAACTCAGCAACTGCTCACTTCCTTAGGATTCCTCCTAAACCTTCCAAAGTCAGTTCTCGAGCCAGTACAGCTCCTCACCTTTATAGGGGCAGAGCTGGATACAATAAGAGCAAAGGCCTTCCTTCCCCTGGACAGGGCAAGGACCCTAATAGAACTGGCCTTTTCTTTCACCATTCAGGTGTCTCGACCAGCAAGGCACTTTTTGCAGCTCCTGGGCCACATGGCAGCCTCTACAGCAGTGGTCTGGGGTCAAGATTCCAGATGAGGGACATTCAGTTCCACTTAAGAGCCTTCTGGTCCCAAAGAAAGGATTCCCTTACCAAACTAGTCCCAGTGACTCGAACCCTGATCCAGGCTTTGCAATGGTGGCAGGATCCGGACAATTTGAGACAGGGAGTTCCTTTTGTCACTCAGTCTCATTCACTAGTCCTCACCACAGATGCTTCCCTCTTGGGCTGGGGATCCCACTTGGGGGATCTTACCACCCAAGGGCTGTGGTCACCTCAAGAATCTCTGCTTCACATCAATCTCTTGGAACTCAGAGCAGTGTTTCTGGCACTGCAAGCTTTTTCCAAATCTGTACAGAACAAGGTGGTGCAGATCAGAACAGACAATACCACAACAATGTGGTACATCAACGAGCAAGGGGGCACTCGGTCTATGACCTTGTGCACAGAAGCAATGAAGTTGTGGTCTCTGGTCTATTCCCTGCAAACCTCTCTGATAGCAGTTCACCTCCCAGGGAAGGACAATGTCCTAGCAGATGCTCTCAGCAGGATATCTCAGGGCCACCACAAATGGTCCCTAGATCCCCTAGTTTTGAAAGTGATTTTCTCGAGATGGGGCACTCCACAGATAGATCTTTTTGCAGCCCCAGACAATCACCAACTTCCTCTCTTTTGTTGCAGACCCCCAGTCTTGGGCTCAGTCCCCCCGGATGCTCTGGTTCTGAATTGGGAAGGGAAGTTCCTGTATGCTTCCCCCTCTTCCCTCTCCTGTTCAAGGTGCTAGTCAAGATCAGGTCTCAACCACGCAGAGTGATTCTGATTGCTCCAGAGGGGGCCAGACAGGGCCCTGGTATCCACTGTTGCTGTCCTTAGCAGTCCACCTTCCCCTGTCTCTTCCCATGAATTACAACCTGTTGACATCCTCTCAGGGAAGGATTTGGTATCCGAATCTCAAATCTCTCAATCTCAAGGCCTGGCTCTTGAAGAGTTAGAATTTGCTGATCTGCACCTCTCTCAAGGTGTTCTGGATATTCTTAAGGCTTCTCGAAAGCCTTCCACCAGAAAGACTTACAACTCCAAATGGAAAAGGTTCACTATTTGGTGCTCTGATAAGCATATTTCTCCAGAATCTGCTGGGTTGCCTACAGTCCTGGACTATGGTCATCTCAATGGCTTGGGACTTAGACCAGCTACACTTAAAGTACATCTGGCAGCTGTTTCTGCCTTTTTGTCAGTAGGCAAGCCCTCTCCCTCTATCAGCCCATCCTGTGTTTTGTAAATTCTTCAAGGGATTGCTGACACCAATCCTCCTTTAGGGACCCTGCTCCTGCTTGGGACCTTAATGTTTGCATTGCTCAGCTTATGCAACCTTTTGAGCCTTTGTCCTCTGCAGAGCTTAAGTACTTGACTTGGAAAAACTGTGTTTTGGTAGCCATTACCTCTGCCAGGCGAATCAGTGAATTGCAAGCCCTGTCAGTGGAGCCTGATTTCATCTCTTTCCATAGAGATAAAGTGGTCCTAAGAACTAACAGGAAGTTTTCCAAGGTGGTTTCAGATTTCCACCTTAATCAGTCTATGTCTCTCCCTGTTTTCTTCACTGACCATTCCTCCTATGGGGAGAGGAGGTTGCACAGCCTGGACGTAACAAGAGCCCTTAGCTACTACATAGAGCGCACCAAGGGTCACAGGTTTGAGTCCCTTCAGTTGTTCCTCACTTATGGAAAGGTCCGTAAGGGCAAACCTGCCACTAAAAGATCTATTGCCAGGTGGATTGCCTCTTGTATACAGTACAATTGTGCTATGAGAAATTGGGTAGAACCCCACCCTCAGGCCTGAGGACTCACTATACTAGAGGTACAGCTGCTTCCCTGGCTGCTGCCAGGGATATTCCTATCTTAGAAATCTGTCAAGCAGCCACCTGGAAAACAGTCCATACATTCACCAAGCATTACTCTCTGGATATCCAGGCTAGGAGTGATGCTCTGTTTGGCACAGCAGTACTTCAGAGCCTTTTCCCAAAGTAGGTTCTGTCCCTCCTCCTTGGAGGTACTGCTTGGTAGTCTGCATATGTCAGAATACAGCAAGACTTCATGTTGTTTGAAGAAAAATTACTCACCTTAGTAATGTTGTTTCTTCTAATGGAGTCTTGCTGTATTCTTACCTCCCCTGCCTCCTCTCAGAACCTGGTTTTGGAATGTGGGTGGGCAGGGCAGTGTTAGCACCTGGAGCCCTTTCTCACCCTCCTTTATTTTGGGTGTGTTGTGTTTTGTTTTTTGGGTTTCCTGACTTGAGTCTTTGCTTTGAAACCAAAAAAAACCTTTTTTAACAAATTTAGTTGCCAGTTGGCTAGTGTGAGTTTTACAGTTTCCACACAGAATGCCTAGTGAGTATAGCTCATAAAGATCTGACGGTTGGGTTTAAACAACAGCAGACAGAGGCTTCAACCGAGCTCGAGCTCAGCGTTCCATGCCCTGCATGGAAAGTTAAATCTTTGTTCTCCGGGGCAGTTCAAAGGTTGGTGATCACTGCATATGTCAGAATACAGCAAGACTCCATTAGAAGAAACAGCATTACTAAGGTGAGTACTTTTTTCTTCTCACCCACATGGTGCAGGTCTATGCCTCTGCCACCTGCTCTATAAGGACCTTGAATTTTCTCACCCACATGGTGCAATACTGAAACGTCTTGTGGGAAAAGAGCTTAGAATTGGAGCTTCTGGGCTTATTGAAGTCAGGCTCAGACGTAGGCATGCATGTTTTGCGCACCTCTTATGATACAGCAGATGACATCCGCCAGAACAGCAGCTACCGGTGTCTGTATCTGGCACCACTCATGGCTTTAGGTCTCGGGCTTTACCCGGGACCTTCAGTCCGGAATCATGGACCTCCCTTTTAAGGGCTCAGTCCCTTTTGGGGACAAGGCCGAGACACTTATTACTCACCTCCAGGATTCTGGCAAGGTCATCTGATTGGTCCAGAAGATGAACAAGGCCAACCAGAAACTTATAAGAAGCACTCCTTCTGTAGATCCTCTGGACAGCAGTCTTGAAACCAGCAGCAGCAGCGAGTTGGTTTTAAACGCAAGGCCACCTCCCAGACCCCTGGGGGGGTTCCTCGTCCAGAACTACCAAATCTTCCCAGGCCACTCTGCCCACCCCTGGTGTTTCAGCCTGACTTGTTGCCTGGCCCCCCCTCCCCAAGCAGAGACCCTGGGGGAGGTGGTGGGGGCCACTTTTCCCTCTATCTGGAGGGATGAGCAAAATAACTGCAGTCCAATGGGTCCTTCAAATCATAGAGAGAAGACATACGTTGGGAGTTCCTGGAGAGGCCACTGGAAAATCCGTCCATGTCCTCCCATTACCCTCAATCTCACATCACCCTGATTCAAGAGGAAATTCAAGCACTTCTTCAAAAGCACACCATAGAGCCAGTCCCTCCAGGTCAGAGAGGAAAGGGATTTTACTCCCACTTCTTCCTAGTGCCAAAAATGACCGGGAATCTTCGTCCCAATCTGTAATTTTCTTTTATTCATTTTACGTTTCCATAGAAAATGATGCGTACAACTGAATTAGGTTACATGGTCTTAAGCATATATTAGCATCAGTATTGATTATCAGTTGCCAAGTAGTACATCATGTGGGGTACATTCCAGAACCTCTCCCTCAGAGAGTACACAATTTAAATATTTAGGAAGGCTAGCCACATTAAACTTGTGGGGTAAAAGTGAAGTTAGGTACTAGTTTAAGGAAAATACCGTGGCCCTATTTACACTATCCCACTTAATTATCCATTAGAAACAAGAAATATTATTCCCCCTTCCACTCTTACACTCCCCCCCTCAGTCACCAACCATCTTATTCTAAACATAGAGCAACATTGCATCAGTTTCCCACACAATCAAATGTTCTTTCTGGTTAAACGTACAGGGCTCAAGTTTAATACTCCTGCTAACATATTCCCTCAAAAGGGGAAATTTAAACCAAAACAGTTAGAGCTATGTAGTCCTGGAGTGAGTTCTTTGTCACCCGTCGACCTCGTAGTCATCTCGGGAAAAATGTTATATACAGTATCGGTCATGGTTAGTCCTCAGAGTCTAAAGGTAGTCCCGAATTCTCCAGTGGTCTCGATCGGAATTCTTGGGCAATAGCTTCGACCTTTTTCTTGGCTTCATCTGGATCGTTAAATTGGTAAGCTTTCCCTCCGTAGATCAGCCGTAGACGAGCCGGGGCCAGAAGCGAATGAGCCACCCCCAAGCTCCGAAGTTGTTTCCGAAGTGAATCAAACAATTTTCTCCTGGTCCGAGTTGCAAAGGACCAGTCTGGGAATATTTTAATCTCCTGGCCCTCCATTTGTACTGGATAAGACATCCTTGCCCATTGAAGAATTTTGTCCCTGGTTGCCGGCCCATCCGTTATTAGCAGGATTGTACGCGGGGTCTCACAATCTAGTTGGGCCCTCCTAAAGTTGATCCGGAATGCCTCTCTTAAAGAATCTGCCTCAAGCTGTAGGTCTGGAGATACAGAAGCAATTAATCAGTTCTTTAGATAGGTCAGTAAATCAGCTCCTTTGGTATCTTCCTGGACCTCCACCAACCTTAGGTTCATGGCCCGCTCGGAGTTTTCGAGCCTTTCCATGAGGGCACGCAGGTAGTTGATCTCCGAAGTTGATTTAGTAAGTGTTGCCTGGGTCCACTGCGATCGGGTATCGGCATCTTGTGCCATTTTGGTTGCAGATTCAGTTTTTGCATCCTGTACACCCAGACGATCCAGGACCGTTCCAACTTTTGGTCCCTCTCTCGGACTGCATTTAACACCATCTCCCGGGGGGGAGTTTCTTTCCCTTCACTCAGGTCCGCTGCTTGTCCCGGCCCTGCTGATGAGTCGATACTGGTAAGGGTGCCGATTTTTGGGACGGTCCCGTAGCTGTTCCTTTGGGTCTACCCATCGCAAATTTGGCATCTGCTTGTTCCGTGGGCAATAAGGTATCGAGATATACAACTTTTCTATATCAAGAAGGATTTTAAATTATGTTGTTATGTGGTATTCAGGAGTTTGAGGTGCAGAGCTTTGGAGAAAGCTACTGGTCGCGAATGCGGCTCTCTAGCGCCCCCTCTCGTCCCAATCTGAACCTCAGCCACCTGAACCAGTATGTCAAGTACAAAAGGTTCAGAATGGTCACTCTCCCAGGCTTACTTCCTCTTCTTCATCAAGTGGACTGGCTCTGCTCCTTGGACATGCAGGATGCGTACCTTCACATCCTAGTGTTCCAGCCTCACAGAAGATACCTGAGCTTCCTCTTCCAGGGGCATCATTATCAGTTCTGAGCTCTGCCATTCAGCCTGTCCTTTGCTCCCAGAGTCTTCAGCAAGTGCCTAGTGGTGGCTGCTGTGGTTCTCATGAGAAAAGGCCACTACATCTTTCCTTATCTAGACAACTGGCTTCTGGCAGCACCCACAAGGGTTCAGTTGTTACAAACACTAGAAGACACCATTACTCTCTTCAGAGAAGTGGGGATCAGTCTGAAAAGCCGAAGTCATCCCCATGGCCCAGCCAAAAACTCCAATATATTGGGGCCATACTGGATACAGTACAGGACAAATCCTTTCTACCAGCAGACAGGGCGGACCGCCTTCTGTCCCAAGCTCGGATTGTCTCCTTGTGCCGTCAAGCCTCAGCCAGGGTATTCTTACAAATGCTAGGTCACATGGCGGCTGCCATTCCAACTGTCCCTCTGGCTCGCTTACATATGAGGGCCCCCAATTGGACACTCATGGTACAGTGGGACCAATGTTCAGATGATCTGGAGTGACCTGTCATGGTCTCTGACCCAGTTTGTTGGACCCTGACTTGGTGGATGGACCCTGCCAATCTTTCCAAGGGGGTCCTCTTCAGACCGGAGTCACCGCGGCAAGTCCTGAACACGGACACCTTGGGACAGGGTTGGGGAGCCCACTTAGCAGACCAGTAGACCCAGAGGACCTGGTCCCTCTTAGAGCAATTGCTGCATATCAACTTTCCAGAGATGCGAGTGGTCCTCTATGCCCTACAGGCATTTCAGACGGACCTTCTCCTGGGCCCTCTGCTGATCCAGACAGACAATATGTCGGTGGTCTTTTACATCAACAAGCAGGGGGGAATTCACTCATACCCCCTCTGCCGGAAGGCCATGAGGGTCTGGTATTGGGCACTGGAACATTGCCTGGAGTTTACCGAGGTGCAGTTCCAGGCGTCCAAAATGTCTTGGCCGACAGCCTAAGCAGGTCTCGGTCCAGAGCCCACAAATGGGAACTACTCCAGTTAGTCACAAAGCAGCTGTTCAACAGATGGGGAATGGCCAGAGTTGAACCTTTTTGCCTCCCCACCCAATGCCAAACTGCCCATTTCTGCATGCTAGATCCAGGGCCTGGTGTTTTCTGGCAAGACGCATTGTCCCTCTGCTGGACAGCAAGGTTTCTGTTTGCTTTCCCTCCCTTCCCTCTATTCCAGAGGGTCCTCCTCGAGCTGCAGTCAGAGGGAGCGGAGATGATCCTCATAGCTCCCTGCTGGCTTTGTCAGATTTGGTTCCCTCTGCTCCAGCAGTCAGCGGCACAGCCTCTGGTTCCTCTGCCTCTGAGTTCGAACTTGCTGTCCCAGGACAAGGGCACTCTACTCCATCTGTAGAGACCCGTGTTTTTCTTAAATAAGAAATAACAAGAAAATAAGAAATTCAAGTATAAAAAGAATAAAACGAAAACAAACACATGAATAAAGTGAGAAAAAATTGCTTTTTGGGGGGCAGTAACTGAATAAATGCTTGCAGCAGTTGTTGTTTAGGCTCTGTTGTTACCACGGAGATGGTCCACAAGGAAGCGACAGCAGAACTGCTTCATTCACAAAACCTTTCAAGACCGTAGCTTAATGCTGCTTAATACTATGTAGTATACTAGGAATGTGATTTCTAGTGTGTGTAAGGTCATTTTGAGGTAGTTTATGAATGTAAATATCATGACAAGAAATAAGACTAAATTTTCCATGAATTAAAAGAAATAACAAGAAATTCCAGAAAAACAGAAAAATTATAAAAAATTAAAAGAATTTCGCTTGTCTCCGTCCATCCAGACCTCAAGTCTCTGCACCTGCATGCACTGCCCGTGGTTGCTAGGGCAATGGTAAACCTCTCAAGCTGTGCTCTTGATGTTTACTGATGCCCTAACAGCCACTCCAGGTGATTACACCATGGTCATCACCTGTACATCAGGCATTATCCTCTTTGTTATCCACCAAAGCATCAATGATAGGCGGAGACTTTCATGTTTTTAACAGTCACCTGAAAAGGATGGCAATAGGGAAGCACTTCCTGTTACCAATAATTTATTTGCTTGAATTTTGTTGACCAGGTAGGCCCCACTGAGGCCAGAAACCAATTAATTACACATATGGCAACATAACACAGAAGCAGGAAGTCGGTGAATGATGTTTATCAAAATAAGAGCAGCGAGCCAATGACGATACAAGCTGTGCCACAACAAGATGATAAACAGCCGGTTACAAAGTTTAAACAACTAGGTTTCATAATATTAGTGAATTGCAACTAGGAATTAGGGTAAAAGATAAGACATAGAGCTGGCTCAGTGGCACTGAGGGTTGAGGTGCTGGTCTCCTTACCTCACGCTACGCCGGTGACCCGGGTTCGGGAACGACATTGGGTCATCAGGCTGCCGGCACGGGTGGGGGACAGCATTGAGCGAGCCAGCTGGCTGTTCTCCTCTCCTGGGGGTGGAGGGGTGGGTTGTCCCCCCACCCCCAGTAGTTCCACATTCATCGGGTGGAGGTTCAGTGGGTTGCGTAGG
This sequence comes from Neoceratodus forsteri, assembly GCA_016271365.2. Lineage (NCBI taxonomy): Eukaryota > Metazoa > Chordata > Ceratodontiformes > Ceratodontidae > Neoceratodus > Neoceratodus forsteri. The sequence continues at coordinate 8,163,934 of JADMNL010000026.1, forward strand.
CGGGAGTGGGTGGCAGTGCGGGTGGGCAGAAGGGGCTGAGCTGGCGCCACAGTGTGCGTGCGTGCGTGCCTCCACACGCATGCATGGATGTGTGCTGTGGCCTCGAGTGGGAGGGAGAGGAAAAACACCTACCAGATGCTATGAAATGTATATGGAAAAAAGAAAAAAAAGATAAGACCTATGACATACATGGCACTGCTGGTTCAAATGGATTCAGAGTAGCAAGACAGAGGACTACAAGTACTGACCATAAAGTAACCATTCAGGTAATACAAACACACAGACTATGCTCAATGAGAAATGCTTTGAGCCCCTTTTTTGAAGCCACCAAGGCAGAAACAGTCTTGGAGCACTGCCAGGAGGGCATTCCATTTTGAAGGTGCAGAGAAAGCAAAGGATCTCTTGCCCACATAAGACCTTGTTCTTGGTATTACTAGAGAACCCAAGTATTTTCCCCATCCTCCCACCCCCACCTTTTCTCTGCCCATAGTCATCCCTTTGCCCTCTCCCCTCACCCCTCCCCCATTTTCTCATTTCCCCAGCCCCTCCCCAACTCCCTCAATTTTCTCTTGTTCACCATTTCCCTCATTTTACTTTTGTTCACCTCCCCTCACACCCTAGTAAGTCACTCCCTCCCCCAACAGGCTTCAGGGTCTCTGCCTTGTCACTTCTCACCCTGGTGACATGGCCTCCCTGCTGTCTACTCTTATTAGCACTTCAGATAATAGAACTGATGCTTTAACATGTTCTGGCAACCTAGATAAGTGTTGTCATAGCTTAACTAATTTTAGTTCTGATGCCCACTGTGTTTCCTGAAACATCCTATGTTGCTAACTGCCTTATTTTCTTAACTGGGCCAAGTGACCTTGTCCTGGTTATACTACTGTGTGACATCCTGACCTCAAAGCAACTGTCTATATCTGCAGAAGTGCATAACTTTACCAACTGAACCTGTTCTAGCATTTTCTGCTCATTATTTTGTACTCCTCGTTTGATACTTTTACTGGTTGTAACATTGCTTTACTGTAAACTGAACATTTGAAGACTGTGTATATGTAACCTCTGTATTTTGAATTTGTACATATGTGATTGCTATGACGTGGAACCTCTATAAAAGAGCCTTTGGCTCAAAGGTATTTTCCTAGATAATTAATAAATAAATAAATTAAGATTTGTTTTAGCTAAAACATTTCTAAGGTTGGGGAAGGAGAAGCACCATGGACAAGTTTGTGAGCTAAACAAAGGAGGGGTTATTTCAGTCTCCCTTCAAAAGGAGATCAGTTTAGGGAGCGGAAGACATTACAAAGATATGCCCTTGGTGGGGCGCTAGCAGCAAACTGACCTGTTTTATTATACAGGATCATTAGCTTATTAGCTTCCGAGAACCTTAGGGACTGCAAGGTTGGTGCTCCACACATTAAGGCTGGCAGCAGTGTGGAGTTAGCAACAGCATCACATGAATCGTTCAATAACTACTTGTAACCCCTAGGTGGCGCTATCCCAAGGGCTGTTACCCCTGCCTGCTTGGCTAGTAGCAGGTTAAGGGTCCTGAGTTCTGAAACGGGTGCCTCCACCTGGAGGTCAGCGTTGGTAGTGGTCAAGCTAACCTGGGCACAGCCCTCCGGGACACTGTAACACCCCTCTTTCCTTACTAGTGGCCGGAACAATACACAATAATCACTTTCACAATAGCCGTGATACACCACACAAGTACCCACACTGTTTGCACTTACCACCAGGGCTTTCCTCTGTCCCGGGCCCTGGGGACCCCCCCTGTAAAACAAGGTTATACACAGCAAATAACAGCAGTACAGAACTCTTGCACAAACTGGAACCACAGTCAGGGTAAATGCAAAAAAGAGTTAGATCTGATTTATTTAAAGGACTTGAACAAGGGAGGGGCGTAATCAGGTTAATTTGTTTAAAGGCTGCATCAATCAAACAGTTATGCATGCACTTCAGGGTCCATAAACAGTCACACACTCTAGGTACCCAGATGGAGAATAGTGGGCTAGCCAGGAACGTTGCAGCTGGTTGGGGCCCTGTGATGGAAGAAAACAACATGCACAACACACACTATTTGTAGTCCGGTGCCGGATGGCTCAATTCGTGAAAAGAAAACAACAAGACAATCAGATGACACACTTTAAGATTAGGCTGTTGTTGCAGGGGAACTACCCTGATGATTACTCACGATACCCAAGACTGGACACAGGCTGGACAAAAGTTGAGACAGCTGGTGGTTAATCTGGAGTGCAGGAGAAGCAGGACCCACACGAATCGCCGAGGCATCGTTCCTGTTCAAGCGTGAAGCAGGGGGCTGATCCCCAGTCAGGTCTCTCATCGATGGCTTTCTCTGTGTAGCGGGTAGTCTGGCTGGGCCAGTGTGGCAAGGCTCCGGCCAAATGGAGAAAAATTCGGATACAGTCCGTTTTGGGCTGGATAAAGCTTCCAGCAAGCAGAACACCGTTCACACAGTGGGAACAAATCACGACCACTTTGAATACACAGCACATTTACATGTAAAGGAAATCACTGTACCAGGCAAACCGCTCTTTGGTCTCGATCGCAAAGTCTCTGCACAAACCGGAGTTCAAAAGCAGCTGGAAATCTGACAGGTCGATCAGTTCAGCAAAATCTTTGGTCTTCTTCAGGTACAGCCTGGTAAAAAATCAGTGGCTTACTTCGTTCTCACAAACTTGGATTTAGTCCAAAATAATTCTCTTCTCTCCCTCTCAGGGGCAGCCGGCAGACATGCAGGCCACAATTCAGATCTTTCCACAGTTCTCCCGCGCAAAACTACTCAGATGGCTGCTTGACTGTCTCAAGCTGTTGCTCCTTCAGCTCCCAACTTAGATCTGATTCAACTGCCAGCAAGCCTGGGACTTTCCCCAGAATCCAAAAGGTTCGGTTGGCTGACCTGTCTGTCAGTCACAACAAAGGCTCTCCCTTCAGATACAAAAAGGCGCCAAAAGTCCAAAACTACAATTCCTACAGATTTTGACTCCAGATAACTCCTGTTGTCTGGCTCCATTTTAGGTCCCACCAGAACTGATTGGTCCAGTTCACAGTCCCAGGCCAAATGGTGGGGATAAACAAGACAGTCCTGGCTGCAAAGAAGGGAGGTTAGACAAACTACATTATCATTATCACTCTAAATGATTTTCAGCAAATAGTTACATATTTCACAGAGCTCCCTCTCAGATTACTTATGACTGCAATCCAGGCAGCTCTTAAAGAGACAGTACACAGAGGCTATACAGGCACTCTCTGGCAATCACATTTAAACTGCTAAAACACAGGACACCAGCCTGGCAGTAAGTATTTAGGCAAGCTCAAGGAAGACTTTTTGGGAACCCCCATTTGTAGGGGGGTTACATAAAGACAATAAAGCAACCCAGTTTCCTGGTGCAGGGACTTTGAAATCTGATCAACATGGCACTTAAAGGAGAATTCTTGGTCTATGTGCACTCCAAGATATTTAACTGGGTCTACCACCACCCCCAATAGAAACACCGGTGGATGTGGCAGTAGGTAAAAGATATTGCTTGGTAGTGCCAGGATGCCTGGAACTGAAGAGGACGGCTTTAGTGTTGAGGACTGGCTTGCTTCTCATGAATCATTTTTCTGATTCTCAGAATTTGTTAGCAAGTTGCATGCTGATCTGAGCGGTATTGCTAGAGCATCTGTATAGTACAGCATCATTTGTATATAGGAGAACTTTATCTTCACTACAGTTATCAGGCAGGTAGTTAACCAATAGGGAAAACAGCAGTGGGCCCAAAATGGAGCCTTGGGGAACATCATCTGTTGTAGGGCCTTTTTGTAGACTGAGCACCTTTCCAGTTTACCTATTGATATCTGTTTCACAAGCAGTGGGTGAACCGATGACAGGAGAGACGATCGAGTTCAAGCAGCTTTCGTTTAGCTAACAGGAGGTTGTGATTCACTAAATAAAAGGCTTTAGTGAGTTCTATAAATGTAGCAGCTGTTGAAAGCTCTTTGTCCACGGCCCCCACTGTATTGGGCAGCAACCAGACCAAAGCATTGTCTGTGCCGTGGTTTTTCTGAAAGGATGCTGCCTGTCAGTCAGCAGATGGTGCTCTTCCAAGTACTTCCGTAACTGATTATAAACTAGCCTTTCTTGAATTTTGGACAGGGAACTCAGTAAGGACATAGGGCGGTAGTTTTCTGTGGGTTCCCTTGGGCCCCCTTTATGCAGTGGAATCACATGGGACACTTTCCAACTTTCGGGGACTGTCCCTTTGATTAGTGATTTTTTTTAAACAACATTGACTTGTCACAGGAGAGGCAATAACAGGAGCCACTATCTTTAGAAGTTTTGGTTCAAGATTGTCATGCCCAGCTGAGCCTACAACCTTTAGGTGGTCAGAAGGAGCAATGCTTCTTTGCATTTTATTATTCTGAAGTGGATCTCTGGGTATTGATATCGACTTAGTCTGATTGGGGGAGTGGGGGGGCTTTGGAAGTGGGTCTTGAACATGTCCAGATTTGTGAAAAAGTTATTCAGGGGGTTATCAGCAGCCATAGGGTCTTGGTAGGTCTTATTGTCAGCCACAATATCGCATTCTACTGAGCTGTTGTGATCTTTTAGAAACACATTATTTTGTGCCCAAAAGTGCTTTGTATCGGATAAGTTTTTGTCCTGTAGGTGCCTCTGGCATTTTCTTTTAGCAGCTTTCAGGTCCCTTTCGCAGGCATTCCTGAGTTCCCTGTATTTATTCCAGTCGAATATGAGACCTGAGTTTTTAAAGACCCCCCCCCCACAGGTCTCATCTCTTGCTTTCATGGACTTCCTAAAGGAGTGGTCAAGCCACTTTGATTGTTGGCCCTTTACCTTTAGCTGCTTTAAGGAGGCATGGGTGTTAGCAGCAGAGAGGAAGTTACACACGAAAAAAACGCAGGGCTGAATCCATGTCAGGAAAGGCACTAGTTGTAGCTCATTGGATGCCCGAAAGTGGAGCCAGAAAGGAGCTGGTGTGAAATTTAGAGTAATCACGGGCAATGAATACCTTGAGTGGAAGTTTAGGGGAGGCATTACTCCATACACAGAAAATAGGGGCGTGGTCACTGAGCAAGTCTGTGAAGGTGCCTGCAGCACTAATCCAATCTGGTTTGGAAAGCAGCCAATCAAGTAAGGCATGCTTGCCAGTTTTGTTATTCATCTGAGTCAATTCAAAGATTATTTAGATAAGCAGGGCCTACTGAAGGGCACGGTCCAACGCTAACTCAGAGATTCAATTAATATTGACGTCCCCAAGCACTTTTAGATACCCTATGGCCAAATCACAGAGGGTTTTAATAAAAGAATCAAGGGCAGAGTTAGCCATCAGGGGGGTGTTATAAGCAGGGCCCACATATATAGGCTTTGTACCCCTGAGAAGTAGTTTAATAGAGCTTCACGATCAGAACTGTTTAGGTTAGGTGCCGTTACTAGGGCGACACTTAGGGAGGCTCTAATATAAACAAAGACACCTTCCCCTTCTTTTTGATCCTGTTCCACCTAAAAGTGGAGTACCCTGGAAGCTGTACCTTATGAGGGAATATGCAAGGTTTTAGCCAATTCTCAGAGACTGCAACTATGTTAGGGGTATACAGATTAACCCAGCATATTGGATCTTGGAGCTTGGGTCTAAAACTGCTTATGTTCATATAAACTAACTTTAGACCCTGTCTTTTCGTCCAACAAAAATCAGTTTATTTATTTAAATTTTGGTAACCGGGTAAGCCCACTGATACAGAATGTCCCTTTTTCAGGGGCGACCTGGGACAGGTACAATAGGAGGTACGAAATAGGATAACAACAGTGAGGAATGTGAAGGCACGTAGTTGAACAAAATATATAAATAAAATACGCAGTTGGGAAGCAGACCCTGTAATTTGGGTAAGTAAGACCAGGATTTAGTTAGAAATCTCCAGTTAAGAGCACCTGGATAGAAGACAAGGCCCTAAAGGGGAGCACAGGATATACTGGAGTACAATAACGGTAACTTCTTTCATGCAGGAAAAAAGCATAGAACAGTTGCCCCTGTGAAAAAGGTCATAAGTATTAACAGGAAGGGGTTCCCTTCATGTGTGTATGAAGGACGAGATGGGAGGAACTCCTTAGAGAAGTGTATGTGTTGAAGGACAGCAGGAGCTAATATAATCTAGTCCATAACCAGAACAACAAGTATATGAAAGGGTGCTGCAGTTAATTCCCGTAGGGCAATCACTGTGAAAGGGTGGTGTGGTCGGAGGGGTGTACTCTCTGTGCAGGTGTATACACAATGGGCCAGATTCACAAAACTTTGCCCGGGTGCAAACCTAGTTTGCCTGGAGTTGGCACTGACAAAGCCCAGTTTGGCCCCTGGCAAAGTGGTGAGGAGGGCCACAATGCAAATGAGGGGGAGGGGACCTGCATATCCCTGCAATCCCATTCACTAAGGTTTTGCTCCATGCAAGGGCCTTTGCGAAGGCCCTTGCGTGGAACAAACTACTGCTGACAAAAACCTGGCAGTAATCTGCGCAACTCTAGTGGTTGGTGGAGGTACCGCGGCCCCGGTCCCCAATTTCCCACCCCATATAGTACAATATTGTTCCATAGTGTAGTGGTCCCTCCCCAGTTGCCGATCTTCCACACGATATGTTTAAATTAATTTTCCATAATGTAGTGTACCTCCCCGGTCCCCGATCTTCCACCTGATATGTTTTAATGAATTTTCCATAGTGTGGCGTCCCTCCCTGGTCCTCGATCTTCCACCCGATATATTTTAATGAATTTTCTGTAATGTCCCTCCCCAGTCCCCAATCCTCCACCCAATATGATGAAAACATTTTTCCATAGTGTAGTGGTCTCTCCCCCCTCCCTGGTCTTGATCAGCATCCCCATATGAATAAATAATTTCTATCCCTGGTGTTCTAGTGTCCCTCCTTGGTCTTGATCGCTGTCCCCGTGTGAATAAATAATTTCTATCCCTAGTAATCTAGTGTCCCTCCCCGGTCTTGATCACTGTCCCCATATGAATAATTTCTATCCCTGGTGGTCTAGTCCCCTTCCTCCTCCCCGGTGTCGCCATCCCCGTATGAATATAATTTTATCCTTGGTACCTAGTATCCCTCCCTGGTCTCCGATTGCCATCCCATAAGAATAACTAATGTCGTCCCTGGTAGTCCAGTCGTCAATCACAGTCAAGGAGCTGTACTGTATACAGTACACACTCCAGGAGGGCTCAGTTGGCAGTCAGCTACGGTGGTGTGAGGATGGCTGTGCTGGTCACCGACTGAGGGGTGGGGTGGGGGGGTCTGTGACTGACAGGGTGGGGATGGGGGTCACTAGACTACCAGGGATATGTACTTTTATCATGGAAGGCGGTCAGAGATGGTGGGGGGGAGAGGGACCTTTGTACTACCAGGGATGACATTAGTCATTCCTAACAGGACGGCGATAGGAGACTGGGAAGGGACACTAGGCTGCCACGGATAAAATTATATTCATATGGGGATGGAAATACTGAGGAGGGGGGTGGGACACTAGACTGCCAGAGATAAAATTATAGTCATACGGGGATGGTGATACCAGGGAGGAGAGAGGGACACTAGACTACCAGGGGTAAAAATGATTCATATGGGGATGGTGATCGAGACTGGGGAGGGACCACTACACTATGGACATTTTTTTTCATCATATCGGGTGGGGGGATTGGGGAGGGATCACTGCACTGTGGAACAGTATTGTACTATACGGGGAGGGTCCACTACACTATGGAAATATCATATTTCTACAGATCGAATCTGTGATCAAGACGGGGGAGGGCACCACAAGACTACCAGGGAATGTGGCTGCGTGGGGCATGGGCTGGTGGGGGGACATGCTAAGCCACTCAGGGGCCATGCAAATGAGCCCATAATGGGCATGCTAATGGCCAGTAGTGCCTTGCATGCCCAGTGGGCTCATTTGCATGGCTACCTCAGTGAATAGGGATCTGGCGCCTCTGTGTTATTGTTGCCTGCACAGTCTCCTGGCTGGCTGTGGGGACAGCGCTACTGGGGTTCCTGGTGGTTTGCCTGGGTTAGCGCTGCCCCCACCTACCCCTATTCACAATTGGATAGCACAGTGCGCTATCCAACTGTGAATAGCAGGATTGCCCACCAGCGCAACCGCAAAGTGCAGCACAAACATTTGTGGTGCACTTTGTGCTTTTTCATGAATCTTGGCCAATAACTGTTAAGTGGCGTAGTATTCTACTACCATAAAGGAGTCAACAGGACTGAGACTAGCCAGTTTAGAGGGAGGCATAGAATTAAACTTCATGTGGCATGAAGTGAGGTGCAGTATTCTCAATCATTTTAAAAAATGATGAGCTGGACCACCCCTATACAATGTTTAAGATACATGGAATATTCATTAACATCCCACTCCCTAGATACAGTGTTTTAAGATAAGTGGAACATTCAGTAGCACTCCCTAGATGCAATGTTTAAGATATGCGGAACATTCATTAACACTCCACTCCCTGGATACAGTGTTTGAGAAAAGTGGAACATCCAGTACTTCCAGATAGGTTACCAGTTTCTTACTTCTAGCACGGTTTTAATCAAATTTATAACATGGCTATGGACAATGTTCTGTCCTGATTGGCCAAAACAGATCACCTGACCATGGATTAATCCCCAAATAATCCACACTTGTGAGCATTAATCCATGGTTTGCATTGGGAACGAGCGCTGTATGCTAGGGCCACGGTTGTTGGGACCGTGCTTTTGAGTAAGTGGCTGGTTGTAGGCATGGTTATTGGGCGAACCTGGAGGAGCCAAGTGCTGTTCTTCATCTGTCTGCCTTTCTCGGTGTTCCCCAGCCCCAGAAAACAATGCCCTGACAATCCCACGCTCCATCCCCCGGCCCGGGACACAATACCATGAGACTGTCACTGTCCATCTCCCGTCCCGGTACCAATGCCCTCACCACTGCTGGCGCCTCGCTCTGTGTCTTCCACTTCCATTCCCACTGCCCCTTCAGAGAGATGGACCTGTCAGAGAGCCATATATTCCGTGCCCAGTGCTGCTTCAGGAATCTACATGATTCCCATTGTCTCACGTTCAGGACATGAGTGGCTCTAAGGGACAGATCCGTTGGACAGTGCGTGACTCTGTAGTGCTGTCCACCAGGTTGGGTGAGGACCATGTTATATAGGAATAAAGCCTGCATCCCACTCACTGGTCAAGTGTGAGATCATTACCCTGAGACTGTCATGGTCCATCGCCTCTGCCGGTACCAACACCCTCACAGCTCTTTCCATGTCTTTCACTTCCATTCCCACTGCCCCTTCAGAGAGCGACTGGTCAGAGAGCCATACATTCAGTGCCCAGTGCCACTTCAGGAATCTACATGGCTCTCTTTATCTTGCGCTTGAAACATGAGTGGCTCTGAGGGATAGAGCCATCTGACAATGCATAATTCTGTATTGCCGTCCCCCAGGTCGGGCGAGAGCCATGTTAGAAGTGTATTAACCCACTCTAGAGCATGGGTTACATGGGGAATGAATCCACGCCTGGGTGTTTGTCAGCATGTGCCACAACCCCCCAGGAGTGGATTAATTCCCCAGTAACCCATGCTGTGTCGTGGGTTAATCCTTACATGGAAAATATCCTCCCCTCTAACAGGGTGAAAGATTATATACAAGTGTAGTACAGGCCTATGCTCTGTGGAGGGAAACTCTTTAAAGTCTATGCAGCCAAAGGAGTACCAAGCCGATTATCAGGAAGCAGACTGATAGTCTGTCAACCATAGGAGCTTACTGGGAATCAGTACTAGGTAGTTATGGGGAGAGGGGTACAACTCAGTGATTGCTTAATACATACTGTATCCCATCAGTTCAAGAGATAGACTGTTAGAGTGTATTACCCCCCTCCCTCGGGACAAGGCTGAAAATAGGCAAAAAAATTGTCTAGTCCTGCATCCCGGTCAATAAAAACTAAATAAATTAAATAATTACAACAGTAGGTAGGAACACAGATAGTTTGCAATTGAAACTGTGATTACGGCACTTACTGTGCTATCAGTATGCTACACAAGTTGTTGTAAGTCCTGCCTGGAATCAGTTGCTGCAGCATTTGCAAGTTAAGGAACGTTGAAGAACAGCATGCCCGGCTGCCAGCTGACTCCCGTGCGCAGACTCCCATGATGCCCGTTGCTCTTGGCCCATAGTGCGAGGACTACTAGAAGAGTCGCCTTTTTAAGGGAACGTATGTTGATCTGAAGGGGTGGGTGCAAGATGGTCCCATAGGGAAGCAGATAAGGGCTTCAGCGGCCGGAGGAGGGATGAGTCATTAAAATGCAGGAGTGACTCTCTCCAGACCCTCAGGAGAATGACTGACTGCCAAAGTCCCTGCAGCAGAGCTGTAAAGAGCTCCAGCTGAAAACAGAGCTCAGGAGTTTTAGTTGTTTTTGTTGTTTAAAAAACACCTCTTCTGGCCACAATTGTGGTTGGTCCGTGGATCTGGAGGGGGTGGGGCTAACTACTGGGTGCAGGATGGTCCCATAGGGCAGCACACAAGGGCTTTGGTGGTTTACTACTGTTGGTTGATTACTTGGTCACAATACCAACAAATGAAGAAACACTTAGGAGCATTTCTGGAGTTGCAAAACAAATATCTAGCACAGCAAAAATGGGGCCACTGACGGAACCACTGAAAGTGCACTGTTCTGTAGAGAAACAAACTGAAAAATCAAACAAAAATGAAACTGATGATGGCCAAGAGCACTCCGACCAACTGCCTTCCTCTCAGAAGGAATACTTGCAGCTGTTCAGCATCTCGGCAGGAGTTTTTTAAGATGGGACATTTTTCATCAGTATCATCAGTCTTTTAAACTGAGTATCTGAGCTTAGCTTGGCAGAATCAGGGAATGCCTATAAATTGGGGAGAGCATCTTTGGTAGTCTTAAGTACACTCACATGTAGCTGTTGCAGACCCTCTTGATGTGAGGGGTCCACATCTGGTGTCTTCCCAGAAGTATTCAGGTGTTCTTCGGCATGGCGAACAACAGTCAGCATCATAATAGGTAAGCAATAAGACACGACGGGGTGTGCATTACAGTGTGATAACCGCACTCCTAGGGGCGTAGTTAGGCACGAGGCTGGAGGCCGAGTGCCGGTCGTCCATAGGAGTGCAGTTATCACACCGTAATGCACAACCCTGGAGTGTCTTATTGCACTAATAAAATGTCCCTTTATTTTTAGAAGCAGTTTTTTTATTTTTAAACACATTTTTAAATAAGTAAAAATATTAGTGAACCTGTACTTTTAACAAAAAACAGTCCTTCTGCCTATTGGTGCTAGATTAAAGTAGTGTTATACAGTGTGTGCCTCCCTGCCCACTTAAGCTTCATATTCCCCTGCCAGCCACAACAATTCACAAATGCTGTTTTTCTCATTCTAAGTATGACACATAGCCCCCTTATTTTATTTCATTCTGCTCACTCTGTAGACAAAACTAAAAGGAAGCTATAACAGAGGCTTCTCAGTTCCCTAGTGCTGCAAGCATGAGTGTGGTTCAAAACTGCCACACTCACTGACAGTGTCATGAACTGCTCGCTCTGTCCTAAAAGATAAACAGCACGGTGAGTCATTTACCACCTTTTCTCTTTGTTTATATAGTATTATTGCTTACTTTCTTCATTCTGTTTTTTTTTCCCCTCTGTGTTCCCCCACATTCAAGAAATGGAATGTTTACCATGGAATACAGGGATTCAAAATTCTGCTCAGTTCTACTAGCAGAATGTTCCTCTACTAACATACTGTACACACAGACAACAAATGCCTATTTTGAGCCAGAGACTCAATTATCTCACTTGTCAGGGAAAGCAGAAGAGATTTCCCTGATGAGCAGGTAAAGATAGAAGGGAGATTTTTCACTGTTAGCAAACAAACAGTTGTAATGAAAACTATAAACAGTACTTAATGTTTCTAATTTGTTTGTGTGTAAGGAGAGTGTGACAATCTGGTAAACAACATTTAATTAATTTGTTTTATTTTATATTTAAGATAATTTTAATTTTAGGGCCCAGTTGAAGGTTTCTACAGTGTAATGGTAGCGGCCATGTTTGTGGTGGAAGATCAGTTCATGTTGTAGGGAGACTGATAGAAGATAGTTCTGGTTGTAGGAGGACTGATCTGCTCATTGTGTAATGTGGTTTAGGACCAGGATGACTGCGTATACAGAGAATTAATGTACGGTCAGCTGATCTGTCTTGACCAATGAGATTTCTAGGTTTTTTCTTGCCATTTTATTAGGATTGATGTATCTCAGTTGTGTATCTGCTATAATAACTGCCAGAGGTACCTTTCTGCTTTGACATCAGAGGTCTGGGTCTTTAGAGGATGTCTCACAGTCCTGCAACAGGCTTTGCACTTCTGCAGGACAGACTGGCCTGCAGAATGCCATGGTCCAATAAAATACCAGTCCTTGCTAAATAAACTGATACCCCCATTTGCCCAGATAAATATGTAGAAAAACATTTAAAAAAAGGAAGCTTCTGCGCACTTGCTGAGGCCTTCAGCGCACCACACTTTGTGTTGCTAAACTGTTGAAAACACCATAAGTTGTGGTGAACTAGACAGATTTTCCCCATAAAGAGTAAAAACTGGCCCAAAGAATACAGCAGCATAGGGGGGCCTGCACATGTGCAGGAAGGGACATCAGCACTGCGGTGGTGAGACATCTGACACAAAAATGAGTAGTGCGCAACTGCGCACTCTCTACTGCTGCACAGGAACCTCAGATCTGCGAGGAGTGCCTGCTAAGACTACTGCAAAGGTGTTTAGAAACGGCGCTCAGTGGCCAAACTACTAAAAAGCTGAAAAAACACCCAAGTGCAAAACACTGTGAAAACAGAGTTCCCTCTATTAAAGGGCAGGTATAAGAAAAAATACTGACTGCTGTAGGGGAACTGAGCAGGAGAAACAGTGCAAAGTGTGTGTGTTGGGGGAGGGCAAGAGAAAACAAAATCCTCACTTACCTAGAACACCAGGCAACCTAAAACAAACCCAGATAACAGACAAGCATTTGTTAATGCTGAACGTTCCCTTGCAGGTATTTGCATTGGTGTGTGCTTTTATGCAGGCGCCCCCCCCCCCAGTTGTATCCATGTCTCTTTAGCATCCATATCCCTACAGAGTACTTCTGTGCAACTCCTCTTGTATCTGATTAACATTTCACCCTCATACTTCTTAAGTGTCTGTCTTAGGCACACTAACGCCCTGGGCGTGCTCAAATGTACGGGCTTGTAACACAGTCATTCAGTGGAATTATTTCACCAAATTTTCAACATAGGCATTTTGTCACCTCTGGTCATGAACAGTGCCTTTATGATTTTCTTACTGTGTACCAAACACTGATTTCCCACAGCAACCTTGCTATTCTGTGCCGGAAGTGTGAAAACTCATTTCGGCCAGGATGTGAAAAATGGCAGCTGTACTGTTCATAAGGAGGTGTGGGAAAATGCAAATATTGAAAATCTGGGTAAATGTGACAAATTCACAAAGTTACGAGTGCGCATGGAAACACTAGCACATGCACCCATGACTTGAGAGCCATTTTATGGACTTTTGTCACCAAATTTTCAAACATAAGCATTTTAGGATCTCTGCTCGTGAACAGTGTCACTGTGATTGTCTTACTTTGTAGCGAACACTGATTTCCAACAGTGACTGCGCTATTTTGTACCGGAAGCTCGAAAACACATTTCAGCCAGGATATGAAAAATGACAGCTGCACTGTTCATAAGGAGATGTGGAAATATGCCTATGTTGAAAATCTGGAGTGAAAATATTATAAATTTACGAACTTACAAGTGTGCATGGAAACTGCACAACGCTCACTAGTAAAACAGTCATTTTTTGGAATTTTTTTTACTAAATTTGCAACATAGGATTTTTGAGAGCCCACTTCATGAACACCAACACTGTCATTTCGTTAATCAGTCCCAAAAGGTGATTTCGCGCAGTGACCGCAAAATCACCTTTTGGGACCGAAGAACGCCATGACAGTGACTGAATTCATGAGGAGGGGTGTCAAGAACCCCATGTTGAAAATCTGGTGCCAAAAGTCGAAAAAATGGCCAAGATATGCACCAAAGTTGAAAAAAAAATAAATTTATGCCATTATACAGCTTACCGGCATTTCTTCAGTTCGAGGTCGGCTTTAAAGAGTGCAGACGTGTTCCCGGTCCAGCGAAGATCGTCGCTGAGCTCTGGAGGTAAGTATGGGGTGAGGGTGTGTGTGTGGGGAGGTGGGTGTGCAGAGGGTGAGTGCGGGTTGGCGGGGGCAGGGACTCACCAAGGGACCGTTTAGTTTTACAGGAGTTAAAAAAAAAAAGCGGATGCTTTTGGCATGCTGGGGTGGGCTCAGCGTGCAACCAATGTCTTTGTTGGGGAGAGGGCCGGCTGGGACTGGGCATCCCCGCTGGCCATACAGTGTGGGGGGCATGAGCACGGATGGGGTGGGCTCCCAGCGTGCCAACTAGAGTTTTTTGGGGGGCTGCATCTGATAGGGATTGGGCACCCCCTCAGCACACTAAGGTGGGGGCGGGGAGAACAGTGAGGAGGGAAGGGGAAGACATTAGCAGAGGGAGGAAGCGGGAGGGATTTCATGCCGAGCTGTGCATGACAGCAGTTCGGCTGACGTGGTATGCTAATTGCATACACGCTACCACCGCTGATTGCAGCGGACCTTTTGTTAGAAGTGAAGACCAATGCAGCCGAACTGCTGTCATACACAGCTCAGCATGTATTGGTCCAGTAGGGACACACCTGCTACCCTAAACACTGCACTGGGGAGGAGGGTCACACACCTCCAAAAGTCATACTGTTGCATGCGCGCAAGCAAACGAAAAAAGGAAAAACCCTCTTTTTTAATTTATACACTCTTTTAAATACATAATGTTGGCAGAGTTGCTCCCAACCAAACTTTCACAGAAGCAGTACATGAGGAAAAAACAGGCTTCCCAAAACATGTTTTGCACAGGTATCATTCATTAAAGCTGTGAATTACATGAAAACAGCACATAATGCCAGTATTTCTCTTTTCTGTATAAAAAAATAAACAAAAAACCTGATTAGGGGGTTCTATAACGAAATTGAATTTTTGTACAGTTTTTTTTTAACCCTTTCTTACATTGTGCTGAAACTTCTGATTTACACAGACACCTGCGGCTAGCTCGCATATAGAAGCTGCCTTCCTGTGCACCCAATATGCTAATGTGTGCTGGCGGCCTCAGCCATTAGTCGACAGCACACATTAGCATATTGGGTGCACAGGAAACCAGCTTCTATGCTCACGATGGCTGTGGGTGTCTATGCAAATCAGGTTCAACGTGATGTAAGAAATAGCTAAAAAAAAAAAAAAAAATGGTAAAAGGTACAGAAACATTTAATTTATAGAACCCCTACTCCATGATTTTTGGAGGTCAGAGTGAAATACTAGCATCATGGGCAGTTTTCCTTTAAAGACAGCCAGATGAGGAGCTCTTGAGATGTGCTACCACCCCTGGTGTTCTGGTACAAAAGTCGGCCTAAAACGAGGCATTAGAGCACTCACGACAGACGACAACCAACATTCCTTGCTACTAGGATCTGCTCTTGAAGCTTACAGCTGGACCAGTGAACCCCTGGTCCATGCACACATTACCCATGTTGTGATTCTCATTCGTAAAGTGGAGTGATACAGATACAGCATTTTTAAGTATACGATAAGCAAAGAGGCATGGGCTCGTCACATGTTTCTTGTAGCAACTGATTTTTCAAATGTCCCGATAATGAAGGACTAACTACTAGCTACCACCTCTAGTTACTGTTACTTACCTGTTGGTACAGTGCATCTCTCTGTCAGTTCCCTGATAGTACCTCTTTTAACTGTTCAGTATTTTCTTGGTAATGACAGATGCATTCAGCGTCTGCCATGTACTAACAAGACTTTTCTGCTACGTGTCCGCTTCTAGGTGCCTTACAAATCTGCCCCGACTGTTTCATCTGTGGATGTCCCATTTACAATCTTAGGCTGACATTTCACCCCCGTTTTGTGGATCACTATTCCTGTACTTACTTGCACACAGGACACCTCCAAGTTCCTCTTTCACAGTTCAGCTGGAGGTAAGATTCCAGGTCAAAGCACTGTGGGAAACAGAGAGTAAAATAAAGAGTTACAAGTACTGATTAAAGCATACTGCATATAGAGTAAGCTGCCATATGCCAAATCCCTTTTCGCTAGTCGGCAGTGTCAGTGAGGGAAGAACAGTGTTGGGAAAAATAGCGACTATGTACCTACCGCATGGGTCAGTTGAGCACAGTGTACGACTTGTGCTGCAGACCCTGTGATGTGAGTAACTTGGAGGATGTTTATATTTGTTGCGGGGGGCAAAGCCCCCCATAACATGATGGAGTATACGTAGGTGTGTTTATCATGCTTAGATTGCTGTGGCAATTCTGTCTGCATGAGGCATGTATGAGCCTACTCTTTGTGCCATTGTGCAGGTGTTCACAGTTCTCGATGTTTTGGTGTCCCGTCCACTTGTCAGTGGTCTGCTGTGGGTGTCAGGTGTTAGCGTGCTTCGATAGACTTTGTATTTAAGTATGCGTGTGTCTTGCGTGGGGTGCCATACTGTGTATGAAGGTCTGTTTGGTAGTTTGCGGTGCATTCTCTGCTGCTGTTTTGGATATGGCTGTGGAGCATTTGAAGAGCCAGAAGGGGAGAAGCCTGTTACTTTATCAGGGATATTTATAGTGAGTAGACAAATCACTTGATGACAACGTCTACTAGTGATGTGTCAACTGCCATAAAAGTCAGTGTTTAGTATGGCTGCATACCGACTCAGACTGTGGTGAAGATGTTACATAGCCACAGTCACGATCTGTATGCCGAAAATGTTGCTGCTCACCATGTAGTTACGGACATTAAAGAATGTGCTATACGTACCGTGGAGTCAAATGCTGAGGTAATACTGACATGTACATCTGTTGTCCCCGATACTGTGGCAGGCCAGCTTTCGAGGCTGCAGTATCTGAAGAGGACTTTCAACCATGCTCAGCGGGTAAAATGTAAGCCCCAGTATCACCTTTTTATGGGCATGTTTTTTTGGCTTGACTTCATCACCATTTTGACCTGTCAGTCATATTCCCTTTCACTGTGTTTGCAGTCACTGTGCTGGACGTGCTCTTGTGACTCATGCTATTTTGCGCTCACTATTTTCACCTAATACCATAATCTTGAGGTTATACTGCCTCCATGTGGTGGATTTGATCACCTCACTGATTCTCCAGAATATCCTGTTTTTCTGGAGTACTGCTTCAGAGAGTTGGAAACAAGCATTTTTATAGGCAGAAAAGGAAAAACAGATCCATCCATTCTACGCTGATCCTACCTGCTATCAATCCAGTTAATTGCTGGACAGGATCTAGACTGGGCCCCCTACTTGTAGCACAGCACTTTTTGTAGCTGTGACCCCTTCCAATCCATACCGTCCAATTCCCATGGTTATCAGCCCTTTATACTTGTCTCACTGCACCTTGAAACTCTGCGTTCTCTTTGCCTCAACCACTTCTCTTGGCAAACAAATAGTCTGTTCACCACCCTCTCTGTGAAGAACTTCCTCACATTCTTACTGAATTTGGTTCCTGGTGGTTTGTACCTCTGCCCCCTCGCTGCACTTGTCAGTTTGTACCTCTTCCCCACTGGTGCAGGTCCCCTCGCTGCTTCTGTCAGTTTGTACCTCTGCCCCCCCGGTGCAGGTCCCCCCACTGCTCCTGTCAATTTGTACTTCTGCCCACTGGTGCAGGTCCCCTCGCTGCTCCTTTTAATTTGTACCTCTGCCCCCTGGTACAAGTCCCCATGCTGCGCTTGTCATTTTGTACCTCTGCCCCGGTGCATGTCCCCTTGCTGTGCTTGTCAGTGTGTACCTCTGCCCCCTGGTGCGGGTCCCCTCACTGCACTTGTCAGTTTGTACCTATGCCCCCTGGTGCAGGTCACCTTGCTGCTCCTTTCAGTTTGTACTTCTGCACCCAGGTGCGGGTCCCCTTGCTGCACTTGTCAGTTTGTACCTGTTCCCTCTGCTGCAGGTCCCCTCACTGCTTCTGTCAGTTTGCACCTGTGCCCCCTGGTGCAGGTCCCCTCGCTGCTCCTGTCAGTTCGTACCTCTGCCCCCTGATGCAGGTCCCCTCACTGCACTTGTCAGTTTGTACCTCTGCCTACTGGTGCAGGTCCCCTCGCTGCTCCTGTCAGTTTGCACCTGTGCCCCCTGGTGCAGGTCCCCTCGCTGCTCCTGTCAGTTCGTACCTCTGCCCCCTGATGCAGGTCCCCTCACTGCACTTGTCAGTTTGTACCTCTGACCCCTGGTGCAGGTCCCCTCGCTGCTCCTGTCAGTTCGTACCTCTGCCCCCTGATGCAGGTCCCCTCACTGCACTTGTCAGTTTGTACCTCTGCCTACTGGTGCAGGTCCCCTCGCTGCTCCTGTCAGTTTGTACTTCTGCCCCCTGGTGCAGGTCCCCTCTGTTGATCCCATTAAGTTTTGTTCATATGTCCTCTGTCCCTTCTGGCTTTAAGCATCTACATGTTTAGTCTTCAAACAACATGAAGTCTTGCTATATTATAGACATTAGCAGTTTGATCCAGCTCTAGAACTGCCCCGGGGTGAAATGGTTAAAACCATTCCAAAATAGAATTTTGGCACGAGAGCAGCTCTATCTGTGTCATTTCAAACTTGAACTGTCAGATTCTTTACTCCGCCTCAGTGAACAGTCGCTCTGGAATTTCTCCTTCTGCTCGGTTCATTTCTCGGTTTAAAAAGTGTTTTCTCGGTTGGATTTACCCGAGAATAGTTTTATTTTAACCGCAAAACCGTTCGGTTCAAGCTCTATCTGTGGTAACCGTCAGTAAATAAAGGTTTTGTCTGTGTGGAACTTGTAAGTTATCGGTTCGGTTTTGAACCGATCAGTGGGTTTAAAACTCATTTAAAACTAAAAGTTACTATTTTAGAGTGCGGTTCCTGGTTCTTATCGGTTCTAAAAAAAACGGATTTATTACGTTTTTTTCCAATACCCGTGACACGGTTAGAACCGATAAGGGTGTCTTGCCCAGCACCGCCGCTAAAGGGCAAGTTTTTGGTTAGGCTGGCATTGTCTGAGAAACCCAAAAGAAAACCGGCCCACTGGGTTTCAACACTGTGATGTTTGTGGGAAGTCTTTGCCAAGGCTGACCCACACACCACATGTGTTTATTGTCTGGGGTTTGACCACCTCCAGTCAGACTGCCAGGTATGTAAGAATTTCCCTGCAGCCACCCTGGAAAAAAGATTGGGTAGGCTCAGGGAACGAGAGGCCAAAAAGTCCGCTGACCCGGATGGCCAGCCGGTTCGGTGCTAACGAACCAGAGAGATGCCCTCTGACCAGGGCCAGACTTCCTCGGGCAAAAGAAAAGCTGGTTCTGAGGAACCAATTCCAGTAAAGAACAAGAAAATCAGCAGGTCTGGAGTCCAAAATTCCTTCTCCAACTGCTGCAGAGATAGCAAAAGCCATACAAATTGTCCAGTCACTGTCTCAGGGTCCGTCAAACCACCACTATCTGGTAAAAGGTCGGTTCGTCCGGTCCCAGTGGTTCAGGATTATGATATTGAGGAATTTTATGAACCAGAGGAGGAGGAGGATTATGAACAGTATGAATGTGGCTGGGAAGGTCTGGGTGTGCCCATTGAACGGACATCTCCCAGACAGACCTTTAGAATCTCCCCTATGCTGTCTGAGTCCCCATCTCATTTTATGTTTTATAAAAGTTGCTGAAACCCTCCAGCTTCCTTTAGAAGAGGCTGTAGATGAGCAAGAGGAGCCTGATTTTGTAGAAATGATGGATATTCCAGAGTCTAGGAGATTGTCTATTCCTTTACATAAGTCTTTTAGGAAACAAACAATTAAAATTTTAAAAGCTCTTAATTCTGTGCCTCCTGTAGATAAAAAGATGGACAGAAGGTATACATTGTCAGGCCCTGATACAGAATTCCTTTCTCAGCAATGCAGTCATGTTGGGGTAGTTCAGGCTGCTGCCTGTGATAAAGCTAATATTCCCTTGGCCTCACATCCTCCTGACAAGGATTCCAGGAAGATTGATGCCATGGCAAAAAAACAGTATATGGCAGCCTCTCTGGGACTCAGGCAAGCAAATTATATGGCTTATGTAGCTAGGTATCAGAAATCTAGATGGGATACTGTTATGCAATTTGTCAAGCAGGCCCATGCCCAGCTGGCTAGTGAACTAGAACAGGTGGCTGCTGATGGCATTGAAGCCTCTAAGGTTCAGTTTCATGCTGCTGTGGATGTTAATGATGTTTCCTCTAGGGTCATGGCCACATCTGTAGCTTTTCGTAGGTTGGCCTGGCTCAGGTGTACTAGTTTGTCACAGGATACCCAGACTAAGGCTATGGATTTTCTTGTGGTGGGAAATTCTCTGTTTGGAGAGCAGACAGAGAACTACATGAAAGAAGATGGATGAATATAGGACTACTTACAAGAGTGCCCAGGCTAAGGGCGGCAAGCCACTCCTCAAAGGCATGCCCCCCAGGGGTAGGGGTAGCCTTTTCACGAGCCTTTCTACCAGACTCAGGCCTCCTCTGCCTATGCTCAGAGGGGCTTCTTCAGAAGGCAGGGGCAGGCGGTGGGCAGACCTGCTCCACCCCCAGCCTAAAAGCTCCTCGAAACAGGCACCCTCATGGGGTGCCCAGGGCAGTCTCCTGTACCAGTGGGGGCAGGCTGGCTTACTTCAGTCAGAATTGAGCTTCTTTAACCTCAGACAAGTGGGTTCTGGAAGTAGTAAGCCAGGGTCTGGTTCTCAGCTCAAAGTTTCCCAAGTTGAGAAGCAGACTTTTCTACCTACAAGTGCTTCAGAGACCCTCGCTGTGGAAACAGAGGTCTCATCCTGTTAGCTCTCAGAGCAGTAGAAAGGTTCCTCCCTGCATCAGGGCAGGGGTCTGTATTCAGATACTTCCTTACCCCAAAAAAGACAGGAGAGTGGCGGCCCATTTTAGATCTCAGATATCTGAACAAGCATCTTTTGAAACCAAAGTTCAAAATGGTAACTCTGGCAATGATTTTACCTTCGCTAAGGCCAGGGGACTGGCTAGCCTCCCTGGACCTCAAGGATGCCTATTTCCATGTCCTAATCAGAAGATCCCATCGAAAGTACCTCAGATTTGAACTGCCCTCAGGTCATTTCCAGTTCAGAGCAATGCCCTTCGGCCTTACCTCTGCTCCAAGGGTATTCACAAAGTGTCTAGCAGTGGCAGTGGCCACTTAAGGAGGCAGAGGATTGCTGTTTTCCTATCTAGGCGACTGGCTCATTGTAGGCCAGTCCCCAGAACAGGTAAAATCTCACCTGCAGGTCACCCAGCAGCTCTCACCTCCCTGGGTTTTCTGCTAAACCTACCAAAGTCGGTTCTGGAACCAGTCCAGGTACTCACCTTTATAGGGGCAGAATTGGACACAAAGCTAGCCAGAGCCTTTCTTCCCCCAGAAAGGGTAAGGAATTTAGTGGCTCTGGCCTCTTCCTTCACTCTGCAGGTCTCTCGACCAGCAAGACACTTTCTGCAGCTCCTGGGGCACATGGCTGCATCCACAGCTGTTGTGCAGGGAGCCAGATTTCAGATGAGAGACATTCAGTTTCACTTGAGAACCTTTGGTCTCAGAGAAGAGACCCCCTTTCCAAGTTGGTCCCAGTGACTCTAACCTTGATCCTAGCTCTCCAGTGGTGGCAGGATCAGAGCAATTTAAGAGCGGGGGTCCCCTTCATTTCCCCTTCTCCGACTTGACTCTCACTACAGATGCTTCCCTTCTGGGTTGGGAGCCCACATGGCGACCTTTCCACTCAGGAGTTTGGTCCCCAGGAATCTCTGCTCCACATCAATTTGATGGAACTCAGAGCTGTCTTTTTAGCTCTTCAAGCTTTTCTGCATCTGTCCACAACAAGGTGATACAAATCAGAACAGACAACACCACAACAATGGGTACATCAACAAGCGGGGCACTGGGTCTGAGCCTTGCACCAAGGCAATGAAGTTGTGGTCTCTGGCCTATTCCTGAACTCTTCCCTCATAGCAGTTCATCTTCCAGGGAAGGACAATGTCCTAGCGGATGCCCTCAGCAGGATTCCCAGTGCCATCACGAATGGCCCCTGGATCCTCAAGTGCTGGGGATAGTTTTTGCCAGGTGGGGCATCCCTCAGATAGATCTTTTTGCAGCCCTAGACAATCACAGACTTCCTCTCTTCTGTTGCAGGCCTCCAGTGCTGGGCTCAGTTCCCCTGGATGCCCTTCTTCTGGATTGGGAGGGGAAGTTCCTCTATGCTTTCCCCACCTTTCCTCTCCTATTCAAAGTACTAGTCAAAATCAGATCTCAGCCTTGCAGGGTGATTCTGATTGCCCCGGATTGGGCCAGGCAGCTCTGGTACCCACTCCTTCTGTCTCTGACAGTCCATCTTCCCCTGTGCCTCCCAGGAATCACAATCTGTTGACTTGCCCAGGGAAGGGTTTGGTATCCGGACCTCAAATCCCTCAACCTCAAGGCCTGGCTCTTGAGGAGTTAGAGTTTGCTGATTTACACCTCTCTCAGGGTGTTCTTGAGATCCTAAAGGCTTCCAGAAAGCCTTCCACTAGAGCTACTTATAGTTCTAAATGGAAAAGGTTTTCCATTTGGTGTGCTGGAAAAATATTTCCCAGAATCTGCTAGATTGCCCATTTTGTTAGATTACATGGTACATCTTAATTCCTTGGGTCTCAGACCAGCTACCCTGGGAGTTCATTTGGCTGTGTCTGCTTTTGTGTCAACAGGAAAGTCATCCCTCTTCCTCTCATCCTGTGTTTTCCAAGTTTTTTAAGGGATTACTCCATACTAATCCCCCTTTGGGAACCGGCCCCTGCTTGGGACCTTAATGTTTGCATTGCCCAGTTAATGCCTTGCCACCTGAACCTCTGTCTTCTGCAGGCTTAAGTACCTAACTTGGAAACTGTTTTTCTAGGTGGCTATCACTTCTGCCAGACGATAAGTGAATTGCAAGCCTTGTCAGTGGAGACTGACTTTATTTCTTTCCACAGGGATAAGGTAGTCCTTAGGACTAATAGGAAGTTTTGCCTAAGGTGGTTTCAGATTTCCATCTTAACCAATCTATCTCCCTTCCAGTATTTTCACTGATCACTCCTCTTGGTGAGAGGAGGTTGCACAGCCTGGATGTTAGAGAGCTCTTAGTTATTATATAGAGCGTACCAAAGGTCCTGAGTTGAATCCCTCCAACTTTCCTTACCTATGGTGAAGCTGGGAAAGGCAAACCTGCACTAAGAGATCAATAGCCAGGTGGATTGTCTCTTGTATCCAATTTTGTTATCAGAAAGTGGGCAGAGCCCGGTTTGAGGCTCATTCTACCAGGGGTACAGCTGGTCTCTAGCTGCTGCCAGAGATATCCCTTATTAGAGATTTGCCAGGCTGCTACTTGGAAAACGGGTACACACTTTTACCAAGCATTACTCCCTGGATGTCCAGGCCAGGAGAGATGCTCGGTTTGGCACAGCTGTTCTTCAGAGCCTATTCCCTAAGTAGGTTCTGCCCTCCTCCATGGAGGTACTGCTGTGTATTCTGCTAATGTCTATAATATAGCAAGACTTCATGTTGTTTGAAGAAAAAATTACTCACCTTAGTAATGTTGTTTCTTCTAATGAGTCTTGCTATATTATCGATCCCCCAACCTCCTCTCAGAACCTCTGCTTGGTGGTGAGTGCGGGCAACAGTGTAGGCACTACTTATGTCCTGTTAGCATTTTGTCCCCTTTGGGACTTTGGGGTGTGTTGTGTGCAGCGTGTGTGTGTTTTATTATACTTATGTTCCATTTTCATATTATTACAATGATGTTAGTATTTCTGGTCCCTGACTTGAGTCTTGGGTGTTGGGACCATCAATGGTTGTTATTATTTAGGTAGCCATTTGGCTAGTGTAGGTTACAGCTTCCACACAGACCTTAGTGAGTTTGGCTAGTAAAGATCTGACAGTTCAAGTTTGAAATGACACAGATAGAGCTGCTCTCGTGCCAAAATTCTATTTTGGAATGGTTTTAACCATTTCACTCCGGGGCAGTTCTAGAGCTGGATCAAACTGCTAATGTCTATAATATAGCAAGACTCCATTAGAAGAAACAACATTACTAAGGTGAGTAATTTTTTCTTTTCAGCCATTCATTGTATGACCTTCCCTGCGATTTGGTGGCCCTCCATTGCACTGTTTCTGGGTGATAACAATGCTTCTTGAGACACAGTCACCAAAACTGCACATAGTACTTCAGGTGCAGTCTTGTAAATGGGTCTATGTAAGGGCAGAATCACCTCCTGTCTCCTGCTGGGAATGCCCCTGCCTATGCAGTGCAGCATCCTGTTGGCCTTAGCATATGTTGTGCTGCACAGGGCATGCTATTTCTGCTGAGTAATACTAAAAAAAATCATCTAGTCTGTGCCTATAACCCTCCTAACTGGTGGAGTTCTTGGCCTATATTACTTTTCTGACACCATTAGTAAAAAGGTGGGCTCTACTGAACTGCTGATATTAGATGACTTCAGTCTAAACTGGATAGGGAGAATGTTAAGCAGCATGAACCCACACTGACTGGCCTTGGCCTTAAGCAGCTTAGTTCTCTACCCACCTGACTCTCAATGTCAGGTGGCCAAAATTCCCTTCTCGACTGGATCATGACGAATAGGGCAGAGAGAAATCACAGACGCTGGGAACTTCCCTGATTCCATCTCTGACCTTACTCCTATGTATTGTATTAGGATGATCTCATCGCCTAAAATACCCAGTAAGATTATCCTTATGAGATACTTATCCAAATTACACCTGGAATCTTTTCACAGAGACCTTGCACTCTCTGATTGGTCCTCTGTCTTATCTGCTGGGGATGCCTGTGTGGCTCTAAACAATTTCCTTACTATCTTCTCCTCCCTACGAGATAAGCATGCCCCACTCGTTAGGAGGAGAGCAAGAGGTTCTGTTGCCAGATGGTTCCATAGTGACCTGCTTTCACTCATGAAGTCTAGGTATAAGTGTTGGGCAAGGTCTAAGGCCTCCCAAGCTTTGTCTGACTTTCATGAATATAGATGACTTAGTAATGTACTGTATGTAAAAAAAGCAGTACTTGCAGCTAAGAAGGATTTTTGCAAATCTACCTTATTGGCCTTTGCTAGGGATCCTAGGTGCTTCTGGTATAATACTAAAAGTGTAGTGGGTGGCTCGCCTAAGTATTAAACTGTTGACATGCTCATTGGAGGAGTAACCTGTAACGATGCAAAAACAATTGCAAATGCCTTTATTAGTCAGTTCTCTGACCTCTCAGCCTTCACCTCCTTGTTTGCTGCTTCTAACCCACAGAATGAGTTTGTGGTCCCCTCACCTGCCCCTGTATCTCATCCCCCTTTTTAAATTATTGTCCCACAGCTATACTGTCTGCTATCAGCAAATGTCCAGAGAAAACTGTGGGGTCTCAACTAAAAAAATTAAAGGTTAGCGTCCTGCAGGGGTCCATCTTGGGACCCATCTTATTTTCCTTGTTTATTATCCTTGTTTAAAGGCTGAGATACTCAACGAGTACTTTTGCTGTCTATTCACCAAGGAAGGGGCGGGTGAGGAACTGAAACTCATTAAGAGGAATTTCAAATAACATGAAGTCTTGCTGTATTCTGACAATTGCAGTGATTCCCAACCTTTGAACTGCCCTGGAGAACAAAGAGTTAACTTTCTATGCAGGGCATAGAATGCTGAGCTCGAGGTCGGTTGAAGTCTCTGGAGTGTTTTGAACGAAAACCGTCAGATTCTTTACTCTGCCTCACTGAACGGTCGCTCCGGAAATTTCTCCTTCAGCTCGGTTCGAAAGTCGGTTAAAGTTTCAGTTTTCGTCCTTTTTTTTAAACCAAAAAAGTTATCCGCATAGTCGGTTCAGTCTCTGTCTGTGGTGCCGTGAGTACTAGATAGGAATTGTTCTGTTTTTTTCTGTGTGGAACTTGTAGAAGTGCAGCTCGGTTCGGCTGAACCAGCCATTTGATAGTGAAATATTGTGTTGTGTGTGTTTTACTTAGAGTGTAGTTACCTGTTCTTATCAGTTCTAAAAAAAACGTGTTTTAGTGCATTTTTTTTTCCAATACCCGTGACATGGTTAGGAACCAATAAGGGAGTCTTGCCTGGTGGTTGCCATAAAAAGGGTAAGTTGGTTAGGTTGGCCATGTCTGAGAAACCCAAGAAAAAAAACGGGCCCACTGGGTTTCAACACTGCAGTGAGTGTGGGAGGTCTTTGCTAAGGCCGATCCCCACACCACCTGTGTTTTTTGTCTGGGGTTTGACCACCTCGATTCAGACTGCCAAATATGTAAAAACTTTCCCAAATCTACCCTTGAGAAGAGATTAGGTAGACAGAGGGAAAAGGAGGCCGAGAAGTCCACTGACCCGGATGGCCAGCCTGGTTCGGTTTTGACTGAACCAGAAGGAGTGCCCTCTGACCAGGGCGATACTTCTTCGGGCAAAAGGAGAGCTGATTCCAAGGGATCGGTTCTGACAAAATGAAAACGCAAAGACAAATCGACCGGTTCGGATCCAGAGGTTCATGTTCCGACTGCCGAAGAGATAGCCAGAGCGATTCAGATTGTAGAATCGCTCCGTCCGGTTCTTACCGGTCCGGCTCCTTCTGGCAGGGGTTCGGTTTGGTTGGTTCCCCCGGTTCAAGATTATACCCTCGAAGATTTTTATGAACCGGAATTTGAAGAGGAAGGGGAATTTGAGGATAATGATGGAAGTGAGGGTCTGGATGTGCCTGTGGAACCAGACATCTCCCCAGACAGACCTTTAGGTGTTTCCCCTCCTGGGCTTTCTGAGTCCCCTTCTCACTTTATGTTCTACAGAAAGGTGGCTGAAACCCTCCAGCTTCCTATGGAGGAGGCTGTGGAAGATCAAAAGGAGCCTGATTATGTAGAGATGATGGACATCCCAGAGTCCAGGAGACTGTCTGTTCCCCTTCACAAATCTTTTTGGAAACAGACACAAAAAATCCTAAAGTCTCCTAGCACTATACCTCCTATGGATAGAAGAATGGACAAGAGGTATACACTTTCAGGCTCAGACACGGAGTTCTTATATCAGCAATGCAGCCATGTTGGGGTAGTGCAGGCTGCTGCCTGTGACAAGGCAAATATTCCCTTGGCTTCAACTCCCCAAGACAAGGACTCCAGGAAGATTGATGCCATGGCAAAGAAGCAGTACATGGCATCTTCTTTGGGACTGAGGCAAGCGAATTACATGGCCTATACAGCCAGGTACCAGAAGTCCAGGTGGGACACTGTACTGGCACTGGCTAAACAGGCCTCCCCCCAACTAGCCAAGGAGCTGGAGGCGGTGGCTGCAGATGGGATTGAGGCATCTAAGGTTCAGTTTCATGCTGCCGTGGACTCTAATGATGTGTCATCAAGAGTCATGGCTACATCTGTGGCTCTTCGGAGGATGGCTTGGCTCAGATGTATTAGCCTCCCACAGGATACCCAGACTAAGGCCATGGATTTCCCTGTGGTGGGTAATTCTCTGTTTGGGGAGCAGACAGAGAATTACATGAAGAAAATGGATGAGTACAGGACCACTTACAGGAGTGCTCAGGCCAAGGAGAGGCAGGCAACTCCTCAAAGGCAGCAGTCTAAGGGCAGGGGCAGGCCTTTTCAAAGGCCTTTTACCAACACAGACCTCTTCTTCTTCCTTTTCTCAGAGGGTTCTTCAGAGAGAGGCAGAAGGGGGATGAGCAGGGCTGCATCCACTCCTCAGCCTAAAGCCCCTGCCAAGCAGACACCCTGATGGGCCTGCCCGGGTTGACTCTCCTATTCCAGTAGGGGGCAGGCTGGCTTACTTTGTCCAGGACTGGATGTCTATTACATCAGACAAGTGGGTCCTGGAAGTAGTAAGCCAGGGGCTGGTTCTCAGCTTCAGGAAGTTTCCAAAGATGAGAGCCAGATCTTTTCCACCAGCAAATCTCTTGGAAACCCTTGCCCTAGAGGCAGAGGTTTCTTCTCTCCTAGCTTTAAGAGCCATAGAGAGAGTACCTACCCTACACTGGGGCAAAGGATTGTACTCCAGGTACTTCCTGACCCCCAAAAACACGGGAGTGGTGACCCATCCTAGACCTAAGATATCTAAACAAACATCTCTTAAAACCAAAGTTCAAGATGGTAACTCTGGGAATAATCCTTCCCTCTCTAAGGCCAGGGGACTGGCTAGCCTCCCTGGACCTCAAAGATGCCTACTTTCACATTCACATCAGGTGCTCCCTCAGAAAGTACCTCAGGTTCGAGTTGCCCTCAGGCCACTATCAGTTCAGAGCAATGCCCTTTGGCCTAACCTCAGCTCCAAGGGTTTTCACAAAGTGCCTGGCAGGTAGTAGTTGCCTTTCTAAGAAAGCCAAAGATTTCCATTTTTCGATATCTGGACGATTGGTTACTAGTGGGTCAGTCTCCAGACCAAGTCAAGTCTCACCTGCAAGTGACCCAGCAACTGCTCACTTCTCTAGGATTTTTTCTCAACCTTCCCAAGTCAGTTCTCGAACCAGTCCAGCTTCTTACCTTTATAGGGGCAGACCTGGATACTGTCAAAGCAAGAGCCTTTCTTCCCCTGGAAAGGGCAAGAGTTCTTATAGAACTGGCTTCTTCATTCAGCCTTCAGGTGTCTCGACCAGCAAGGCATTTCCTGCAGCTCTTGGGCCACATGGCAGCTTCAACAGCAGTGGTCCAAGGGGCAAGATTCCAGATGAGGGATATTCAGTTCCACCTGAGAGCTTTTTGGTCTCAGAGGAAGGATTCCCTTACCAAACTAATCCCAGTGACTCTGACCTTGATCCAAGCCCTCCAGTGGTGGCAGGATCAGGACAATTTAAGACAAGGTATTCCTTTTGTTACTCAGCCTTGTTCAGTGGTCCTTACCACGGACGCTTCTCTTCTGGGCTGGGGAGCCCATTTGGGGTCCCTCACTGCTCAGGGGCTGTGGTCCAACCAAGAATCCCTTCTTCACATCAATCTCCTAGAGCTCAGGGCAGTTTTTCTGGCCCTAAAAGCTTTCTCTCAGTCAGTACAGAACAAGGTGGTTCAAGTCAGAACGGACAACACCACCACCATGTGGTACATCAACAAGCAGGGAGGCACTCGGTCCACAGCCTTGTGCACAGAAGCCATGAAGTTGTGGTCCCTGGATTATTCCCTGCAGACCTCTCTGGTAGCAGTTCACCTTCCAGGCAAGGACAATGTGCTAGCAGATGCACTGAGCAGGATCTCTCAGGGCCATCATGAATGGTCTCTGGACCCTCAGGTGTTGAAAGTGATTTTTTCAAGGTGGGGCACTCCAGAGATAGATCTCTTTGCAGTCCCAGACAATCACCAACTCCCTCTCTTTTGTTGCAGACCTCCAGTCTTGGGCTCAGTCCCCCTGGACGCCCTGATTCTGAATTGGGAAGGAGAGATCTTACTTCGAGAGGGCTCTTGCGGTGAGTAATTACATATAGGACTGGCGTCGGCGGCGGCGGGACCCCACGTAAAATTTCTAGCTAGCGGTCCCTGGTGGGGGACCGCCCCCGATCAGGTGACGGCGTCAGGAAGCGTCGGTATAAAGGCGGTCCCTGGCCCGCCTTCAGTTCTTTCCCGCCGTTAGCTCGTGCAGCGCCTCGCGGAAAAGTTCGTGCTTTGTCAGCCCAATTTTCGTCGGTTTTACTGAAGTAATTATTTTGTTTGACTAACATCAGGTACCATCGTCAGTGTATGTCATCCCCTTCACCCTCCGAGCACAAAAATAAGTGCGATTTGTGCGGCGCCCAGCTACCGCACAAGGACGGCCATTCTCTGTGCCTTTTCTGCCTAGGCCCCGATCACCCAGTCGAGAAGTGCCAACACTGCCTCAGCTTCAACGCAGCTACCCGGAAAAGGCGGCAGCAATCCCTGGAAGCCCGCCTTTTTCACACAGTACTCTAATCAAGGGGAGTACTTACTCCATACTATGGATGTTCACCAGATTCTGAGATACTACACTAACAGGATGAAGGATCTCAGAAAGACTGATCAATTGTTCGTCTGTTTCGCTCATAAAAGGGAAGGCAATGCTGTTTCTAAGCAATGCCTATCTAAGTGGTTGGCTCATTGCATCACTTTCTGTTATGACAAATACAACAAGACCCTTCCGGGTCAGGTAAGAGGCCACTCCACCAGAGGAGTAGCTGCCTCAGCAGCTTGTTTCAAAAATGTGTCTGCGGCAGACATCTGTGCTGCCGCCACCTGGACTTCCGTTCATACCTTTACTAAACACTACAGTTTGGATGTTGCCTCTCGCTGTAGAGCAGGCTTCGGGTTGGCTGTTCTGCAAGGCCTCTTATGTTGAGGCTTGCACAGCTAGAACTGCTTCTAGGAGTAGTTTTCCTCCTCCCAGTGCCTCTCTTTGTTCCAGACTGCTTGGGATTCAGTTCTATATGTAATTACCTACTGTAGAGCCCTCCCGAAGTAAGATAGTACAGTTACGTAAGAACTTACCGTAACAGTAGATCTTCAAGAGAGGCTCTTGCAGTAGGTAATACCTTCCTACCCTCCATCCCCCTAGGCTTTTTCAGCTCCTTTTCCAGTGATGGAAGTATCCGCTTCTCTCTCGTCCGGCCTTTGTGGCCTGTGGCGGGAAAGAACTGGAAGGCGGGCATCAGGGACCGCCCCTTTATACTGACGTCTCCTGACGCCAGTCACCTGATGTGGAGGCGGTCCCTCACCAGGGACTGCTAGCTAGAAATTTTTCTGTGGGGTCCTGCCGCCTGCCGGCGTCAGTCCTATATGTAATTACCTACTGCAAGAGCCTCTCTCGAAGATCTACTGTTACGGTAAGTTCTTACGTAACTGTACTTTTCTGTATGCCTTCCCCCTTCCCACTCCTGTTCAAAGTTTTAGTCAAAATAAGGTCTCAACCTTGCAAGGTGATTCTGATTGCTCCAGATTGGGCCAGACAGCCCTGGTACCACCTGTTGCTGTCCCTAGCAGTCCATCTTCCCCTGTCTCTTCCCAGGAATTACAACCTGTTAACATCCTCTCAGGGGAGGATTTGGTACCCCAATCTTCAGTGTCTCAATCTCAAGGCATGGCTCTTGAAGAGTTAGAGTTTGCAGATCTGCATCTCTCCCAAGGGGTTCTGGATATCTTCAAGGCTTCTCGAAAGTCCTCCACCAGAATGACTTACAACTCCAAATGGAACAGATTCAGCATCTGGTGTTTTAAGAAGCATATTTCTCCAGACACTGCTGGATTGCCTACGGTTCTGGATTATATGGTCCAGCTTAATGGTTTAGGCCTCAGACCAGCTACTCTCAAGGTACACTTGTCATCTGTTTCTGCGTTTTTGTCTGCCGGGAAGTCTTCCTCACTATCTTCTCATCCTGTGTTCTGTAAATTTTTTAAAAGATTGCTTCACACCAATCCTCCTTTTAGAGACCCTGTCCCTGCCTGGGATTTGAATGTTTGTATTGCTCAACTTATGCAACCCCCTTTTGAGCCTATGTCTTCAGCAGAGCTTAAGTACTTGACTTGGAAAACTGTGTTCTTGGTAGCCATTACCTCTGCCAGGTGTATCAGTGAATTGCAAGCCCTGTCAGTGGAACCTGATTTTATCTCATTTCACAGGGATAAAGTGGTCCTTGGAACCAATAGAAGGTTCTTGCTCAAAGTGGTTTCAGACTTCCATTTAAACCAGTCTATGTCTCTTCCTGTTTTCTTCACTGATCATTCTTCCTCAGGAGAGAGGAGGCTACACAGTTTAGTTGTTAAAAGATCCCTTAGTTACTACATAGAGCGTACCAAGGGTAACAGGTTTGACTCCCTCCAGTTGTTCCTCACTTATGGAGAAGTGGGAAAGGGCAAACCTGCCACCAATAGATCTATTGCCAGGTGGATTGTGTCTTGTATACAATTCTGCTATGAAAAACTGGGAAAAACTCCACCCTCAGGCCTGAGGGCTCATTCCACAAGAGGTACAGCTGCTTCCCTGGCTGCGGCCAAGGATATTCCTCTCTTAGAAATTTGTCAAGCAGCCACCTGGAAAACAGTCCATACCTTTACCAAGCATTACTCTCTGGATATCCAGGCTAGGAGTGATGCTCAGTTTGGCACAGCAGTACTTCAGAGCCTATTCCCAAAGTAGGTTCTATCCCTCCTCCATGGAGGTACTGCTTGGTAGTCTTCAATATGTCAGAATACAGCAAGACTTCATGTTGTTTGAAGAAAAAATTACTCACCTTAGTAATTATGTTTCTTCTAATGAGTCTTGCTGTATTCATTCCTCCTCCTCCTGCCTCCTCTCAGAACCTGTTTTTGGGAAGTGGGTGGGCAGGTGCAGTGTTGCACCCCAGGGGTGTTTTTTGCTTGCACCCTCCTCCTTTTTGTTTGGGTGCTGATTTATTATTGTTATTTGTATTAGATTGGTTTTTGGTTTTGGGGTTTCCTGACTTGAGTCTTCCCTGGGAATCCAAAACTTTAGGAATTTTTACAATTTCCACATAGAATTTTTAGTTAGTTGGGCTCATAAGAATCTGACGGTTTAAGTTTGAAACACTCCAGACAGAGACTTCAACTGAGCTCGAGCTCAGCATTCCATGCCCGGCATAGAAAGTTAACTCTTTGTTCTCCGGGGTAGTTCAAAGGTTGGGAATCACTGCAATATGTCAGAATACAGCAAGACTCCATTAGAAGAAACATAATTACTAAGGTGAGTAATTTTTTCATCTGGTTGATCCTGCACCCTCCCCACCAGCATTTTAGGTCTGAACACCCTCCCCGTTGCGCCCATAAGCACCCGTAATGACGTGACAGGCGGAGAGCAGCCAGGGTGTCTCCATAGGCTTGTCATAGCCTAAGATTGCTGAACAGCTCTGGGTTGGAGCCCGTGTACCGCTGTGACATACGGAGACCAGGCACAGACAGCTAGTGTGCCTGTTAGTCTGTACCTGGTCTTGGTATTGCAAGAATATCAATAGACTCAAAACCAGAGCGATCGGAAGCTACCGCAATACAGATGAAGGAGTGGTCAGGTAAAAAGTGCAAGATCATGCACCTGGGTCACAGGAATCCAAGGGAGGTGTGCAGGATGGGTGGGGAAATTCTGGCCACCACAAGTCAGGAGAGATACTTGGGGTTAGTATATGTGATGACCTGAAGGTGACCAAACAGTATGAAAAGGTGGTGAGGAGAGCAAACAGAATGTTGGGGTGCATAGGGAGGGGGCATAACAAGCAGGTGGAAAGAGGTGGTGATGCCACTGTACAGATCACTGGTGAGGCCTCAGCTGGAGTACTGTGTCCAGTTCTGGAGACCACATCTCTGAAAGGACATTGACAAAATAGAGGCAGTCCAGAGAAGGGCAATGAAGATGGTACATGGACTGCACCAGAAGCCCTACAAGAAAAAAACCTAAGGACCTTAGTATCTATTCACTGGAGGAAAGAAGGGTGAGGGGAGATATGATAGAGACTTTCAAGTACCTTAGGGGAATATAGAAACATAGAAGACGACGGCAGATAAGGAACGCAAGGCCCATCCAGTCTGCCCATTTTTTCTACCTTATGAATGTGCCATAGGCCTTTACTCTGTCAATGGCCTATCTATTCATACTCATCTGTATTGCTCCCTTATGCCTATCCCATGCCTGTTTGATGCCCTGCACTGTATTCATATCCACCACTTTTTGAGGTAGGCCATTCCATGCATCCACCACCCTTTCTGTGAAAAAGAACTTCATCACTTTACCCCTTAATCTGCCTCCCTCTAATCTCCTGCTGTGTCCTCTTGTCCTGCTATTTTTCTTATATTGAAACATGTTAGACTCTTTCACCTTGTTAATGCCCTTAAGATGTTTGAATGCTTCTATCATATCACTTCTCTCCCTCCTTTGCTGCTCTAAACAGGGTACAGGTGAAAATCATATTTCAGAGAAAACTCTGCACAAGAACAAGGGGGCATGATATGAGGCTGAAGGGTGGAAGACTCAGGGGTAATGTTAGGAAGTACTTTTTCACTGAAAGGGTGGTGGAGCTGTGGAACAGCCTTCCAGCAGAAGTGGTGGTGACGAAAAGAATACGAGGGTTCAAAAATGCATGGGATAGACATAAGGGTGCAGAGCAGGAGAGCTGCAGATCAAGTAGGATCTGGGGCTGCAGCAGTGAGTAGGGAAATGGGCAGACTAGGTGGGCCGTATGGTCCTTATCTGCCGACAGATTCTATGTTTCTGTTGATGACCTACCTGAGGTGCCTACCTATTGCAGCTCTACCCTTTATGCTGATGACCTGGCATTACTAACTAGTCCACAGGATATCAAAATCATCAATTCACGACTAAAGGCTGATTTTAACTAAATACAGTCTTGGCTTACGTCAAATAAATTAGTCCTTAATCTCAGGAAAACACAAGCTATGCTTTTTGGCTCTCGGACCAAAAATGAGAACTTGTTCTGAAGCCCTGGATATTACTAGCGTTGATGGATTTTCTGTGGCTGTTGCTGACTCTTTCAGATATCGGGGAGTCATTCTGCTCCTCAGCTGGATCGCTCCCCGCATGTCCATAGCGTCAGTAAGGCAATACATTGCAAGCTGGGCCTTGCTTACAGGGCCAGGTACATTCTTACGCCAGCTGTGTGTCTTGCCCTTGCTAGAGGCGTGCTCCTGGCTTTGTGATGCCAACAGGTATTGGGGCCCCATACTGATTCAGGATGTCTAAACCCTGTCTGTTCATGTCACTGCAGATTTCCAGGGCTGCCACAGCACTAACTTCTGTCTTATTCTGTTCCCTCTCTTACTGCCTTTTTTCTTACAATTTCAGGTGTGAACTCAGGTCTACCAGATGCAAATATGGCTACGTACCTACTGGCCTGGCATCATGGGGCCAGCCTTGAAATGTGCAGTTTTTGATTAACAGCTGGCAGTACAACCTAGAGGTTAAAGCAAAGAGCTGTGAACAAGCTTCATTCATCCAGCAGAATGGGGGTTGATTCCAACATGCTCTACTTGTATATTGTGTGACCAAAGCAAGTCACTTAACTTCTCTGTGCTCCCAAACCACACCTAGAAACAAGCTGTACAGCAGCTGTGTGCCTTTCTTGGACAAAGACAGTAAAAACAATCTGAGCATGTGTTACGATTCTGAAAATAGTATGCTCTTTCTATATAGATTTGGCTTGAAAAGAAAAAAAATAGGACACCATTAATTGTTTATTAATTGCAAAAACACATGGATGGACACCATTGTTTAAAAAAAATAAATAATCTGAACTGCATTATTAAAATAGAGACTGATATATGTGTGTGTAACCAACATTTTACACATACCTGAAGTGTGGGATGCTACATTAACCCCGATGGCAAAGTCTGAGTGGTTTATAAAAGCATCCCACACCCACACTGTGGGTGTGTGCAAAATTCTGTTTTTTACACCCACCCACCCATAGGAACATAAGACTTTGACGGCAGATAAGGACCGCTTGGTCCACCTAGTCTGCCCATTTCCCTACATACAGGATAAGCCGCAGATCCTAGTTAACCAACAGCCTATTTCTTCCTATCCCCCACAAGAATTGCCTTATGTCTGTCCCATGCATTCTTGAATTCTCCCACAGTTTTAGACCCCATAACCTCCTCAGGAAGGCTGTTCCATACATCCACTAGCCTCTCTGTGAAAAATACTTCCTCACATTGCCCTAGACGCCCCCCATATTTAAATTGTGTCCCTTGTTCTTGCCGTCTCTTTTCTGAAAGATGCTAACCTCTTGGACTTTGTTGATTCCACTGAGGTACTTATAAGTTTGTATCATGTCCCCCCTCTCCCTCCTTTCCTCAAGGGTATACATATTAAGCTCTTTTAGTCTCTCCTCGTATGGCTTCTCTTGCAGACCCTGCACCATTTTAGTTGCCCTCCTCTGGACTGCCTCTATCATGTCTATGTCCTTGCGGAGATGGGGTCTCCTGAACTGGACACAGTACTCCAGATGGGGTCTCACCAACTATCTGTACAGAGGGATAACAACTTCCTGTTTTCCGCTGGTGATGCTTCTCCCTATGCATCCCATTATACCCCCAGCCCTCCCTACTGCCTTCTCACATTG
Source organism: Neoceratodus forsteri (assembly GCA_016271365.2). Taxonomy (NCBI): domain Eukaryota; kingdom Metazoa; phylum Chordata; order Ceratodontiformes; family Ceratodontidae; genus Neoceratodus; species Neoceratodus forsteri. Next base: position 8,200,132 of record JADMNL010000026.1, read on the forward strand.
CTTGTTAACCTTAAATTCATCTGAGACGATTACCCCCAGGTCCCTTTCCTTTTTTCTTGTTGTTACTACCTCCCCCCCATTGTGTAATCTTCCCCTGGGTCTTTGTTTCCCAGGTGCATTATTTTGCACTTCTTTGCATTGAATCCTAGCTGCCATACTTCCGACCATTCCTCCAACCTTGTCAAGTCCCTTCTCATCCTTTCCATGCCTCCTTGTGCATCAACCCTGTTGCAGATCTTTTTGTCATCTGCAAAGAGGCATACTTTTCCTTCCAGTCCCTCTGCAATGTTACTTATAAAGACATTAAAAAGGACTGGACCCAGTACTGAACACAGCGGTACCCCATTAGTAACCCCTCTTTCTTCAGAGCGGACTCCATTTACAATTACCTTCTGTGTCATGTTGTCCAGCCAATGTTTTACCCAGGCTACCACCTGGGACCCCTCCCAGGCTGGTTAATTTGACTATTAATCTTTGTGTGGGACTGTGTCAGATGCCTTGCTAAAGTCTAGGTAGGCCATGTCCACAGCCCTCCCTGGTCTACTACTTTGGTCACCCAGTCAAAGAAATCAATTAGATCTAGTCTGACATGACCTTCCTGCTGTGAACCCATGCTGCCTTGGGTCCTGTGCCCCACTGGCCTGTAGGTACTCAACAGTTCTTTCCTTCAGAAGTGATTCCATCACTTTCCCTACCACAGAGGTCAAACTGACAGGTCTGTAGTTTCCTGCCTCTGTCTTGGTCCCACTTTTGTGAAGGGGAATCACATCCGCCTTCCTTCAGTCCTCAGGTACCACACCATCCTCCCATGATTTTGTTAAAAAGGGTAGTCAGTGGTTTCACTAGTTCTCCCCTTAATTCTTTTAGAATTCTGGGTGAATTCCATCAGGCCCCATTGCTTTGTCCACCTTTAGTTTTAGGAGTTCTTTCAGAACCCTTTCTTCTGTGAAAGGACTGGGATCGACCCCCGTATCAAGAGTGCTTCTGTTAATTGGATTTGGCACCTCCCCCTCCTCTTTTGTGAATACTGAGCAGAAATATTTGTTCAGTATCCCTGCTTTTTCACTGTCCCCCTCTTCCCATCCACCGTTCATTCTATTCAGCCTCACTATCCCTCCCTTTGTTTCTGCCTTAACTGGTACAGCTGTCTGTCCTGCTCCTTCTGTGTTTCCTTATACTTCCTGAATGCTATCTTTTTCTCCCTGACTTTCCCTCCCACCTCTTTTGAGAACCACAGTGGCTTTTTCTTTCATTTTGATTTATTTGCTTCACACAAAGGCTTGTTGCCTCTGTGATGGCAGTTTTGATGATTCCCCCATTGTTGCTCCACCCCTCCTTCTAGCTGGTTTGCTAGTGTGTTTCTGAGGCACTCTCCCATCTTGCTGAAGTCCAGTACCCTCACTTTTGTATGGCTTGACTCTGTAGCTGAGTTTAACATGACCCACACTGTTTGATGGTCACTTGTTCCCAGATGGCAACCCACGTCTAGATCTGAGATTCTCTCACTGTCCCCATTTCAGAGTACGAGGTCTAAGATTGCTCCCTCACGAGTGGGTTCCAAAACTAGCTGTCTGAGGCATGCCACCTGTAGGGCATCGAGAATGGTCCTGCTTTTGGATGTGGCTGCAGCAAATGTGCTCCAGTTAACATCTGGCATTTTCAGGTCTCCCATCAACAGTATCTCCCCTTTCTCTGCCATCATAAGAATGCCTTCTATCATATCCTTGTCCATTCCCTCCCCCTGACATGGGGGTCTGTACACAACCCCTGTGCAGATTGTGGTGCCATTTCCAGTCTCAAAGGTGACCCACAGTGCCTCCTTTCCTCCCTGTTTACTCTTTTGTACAGTTGCTTTTATCCCTTCCTTTACATAGAGAGCTACTCCTCCCCCTCTTCTCCCCTTCCTGTCTCTCTTGGGTTATGTACCCTGGTATGTTAACATCCCAGTCATGGTTCTCTGTGTACCATGTTTCTGTGACTGCTACAATATCCAGGCATCCCTCTTCCATCAAGGCCACCAGTTCAGGGAGCTTGTTGGCCAGACTACGGGCATTTGTACTCATTACCCTCCATTACCTGATGGCCTTACTCCTTTTTGCCCCATCCCTGTCCTTCGTGCCTCTGTTACTTTCTCCATTTACCCCTTCCCTTCTCCCTATCAACATTTCTGTGTTGGAGTTTACCGCACTTACTGCTGTGACTTTTTGAGGGGGGGCTAGGATTTCCCTGCTCCTTTCCAGTGCCTCCCCCCTTGAAGTAGCTTAATGGGCATAATTTTTTTCCCTTTCAGCGCAGTTCAGTTAGTGCAGCCCTTCTGTTAGAGATACACACACACACACACTGTCTCTCCCTTTGTGTTTTTTTTTTTTCTTTTTTTTTTTTTTACATTACAGTGGGAATGGCATTCTGGAAAGCTGCGGTCCATCGGCATAGCTGTGAAGCATAAGACATGCTCGAAGGGTATGGGTAGCAGGATCAACCAGATTGATTTTTTTCCTTTACGATAGAAAATCCCATTCCATCCAGAGTTTTTCAGTAAGAAACTGTTATACTTGTAACTTCATTAAAAGAAGTAAAATGCTCTTTTAATAATGCATTCAAACAACATGAAGTCTTGCTGTATTCAGACATAATGCAGTCAGCCCCAGCACTTGAACTGCCCTGGAGAGCAAAGAGTTAACTCTATGCAGAAGCATAGAATGTTGAGCTCGAGCTCGGTTTTCAAACCTCTGTCTGTGGTACTAACCAGTGTAACCGTCAGATTCTTTACTCCGCCTAACAGTGAAGTCGCTCCGGAGATTTTCTCTGCCCGGATCGGTAAAAGTAAAAGCGTTCAGTTAAACCACATATTTTTTTGTTATTTTTCGGATTTCCAGCCTCTGTCTACGGTACAAGTTGTGTGTAGATAGGTAGTGACTGTACTTTATTTTGGTAAAAAAAGTGGAAATTGTCTTTTCTTCAGTTTCTTCCCGGTCAGTCCGGTTTAATTTAATTAAAATTTTTCTGGGATTAGTGTGGTGTTCCGGTACCGATCAGTTTCAAAAGAACCGGACTTTTTGCTGGTTCTTTTAAAAAGCCCGTGACACGGTTTGTAACTAATCGGTTGTCTTATTACCTGGCTTGAAAGCTGCAATAGGGTAATTTGTTAGGTTGGCCATGTCTAGAAACCCAAGAAGAAACCGGTCCACTGGGTTTCAACACTGTACTGAGTTTGGGGAGGCCTTTGCTAAGGCCAACCCCACCTCATCTGTGTTTACTGTCTGGGTTTTGACCACCTCAAGTCAGACTGCCAAATCTGTAAAAACTTTCCTAAATCCACTCTAGATAAAAGACTGAGTAGGCTGAAGGAAAGGGAGGCTGAGAAGTCCGTAGATCCGGATGGCCAGCCCGGTTCGGTTGCGGCCGAACCTGAGGAGGTGCCTACTGACCTAGGTGATACCTCCTTGGGCAAAAGGAGAACAGACCCTGAGGGGTCGGTTCCGTCAAAGAAAAAGCGCAAGTCTGCCAGTTCAGATCCTGTATCCCGCTCTCCAACCGCGGACGAAATAGTCAAAGCGATTAGTATTGTCCAGTCGCTTAGACCAGTTCCATCCGAAACGATACCGCCGGTTCAGCGGTCGGTTCGGTGGGATCCGTCTCCTCTGGATTATGACCCAGATGCTTATTATGAGGAGTGGGAGGGAGACGAAGACTATCCCGGTGATGATGGCGATGATGATGAGGATGAAGGGGGTCTGGATGTGCCCATTGAACCGGACATCTCCCCAGACAGGCCCTCAGGTGTCTCTCCTCCCAGGCTGTCTGAGTCCCCTTCACATTTTTTGTTTTACAGAAAGGTGGCACAAACCCTGCAGCTTCCCTTGGTTGAAGCCACAGAGGAGGATGAAGAGCCGATTTTGTGGAAATGATGGACATCCCAGAGTCCAAAAAGCTGTCTATTCCTCTTCATAAATCTCTGGGGAAACAAACACACAACATTTTACAAACCCCTAATTCAATACCTCCTTTGGATAAGAGAATGGACAGGAGGTATTTGTTATCAGGCTCAGCTGCGGAGTTCCTTTATAGTCATTGAAGCCATGTTGGAGTAGTGCAGGCTGCAGCCTGTGACAGGGCTAACATTCCTTTGGCTTCACACCCCCTGGATAAGGACTCCAGGAAAGTGGATACCATGGCCAAAAAACAGTATTTGGCATCCTGTTTGGGACTCAGGCAGACTACTTATATGGCCTACACAGCCAGGCACCAGAAATCCAGACGGGATACGGTTCTGGAACTGGCTAAGCAGGCCTCTCCCCAGCTAGCCAAGGAGCTGGAGGTGGTGGCTGCTGATGGAACTGAGACGCCCAAAATGCAATTTCATGCTGCTGTGGACTCCAGTGATGTGGCATCTAGAGTCATAGCTACATCTGTGTCTCTCAGAAGATACGCTTGGCTCAGATGTACTATCCTTTCACAGGATACCCAGACTAAGGCCATGGATTTTCCTGTAGTAGGTAACTCTCTGTTTGGGTAGCAAACAGAGGCTTACATGAAGAAAATGGATGAATACAGGACCACATACAGCAAAGGCAGGCCACTCCGGACAAGCAGCAGTCTAGGGGCAGGGGCAGGCCCTTTCAAAGGCCTTTTTACCAAGTCCAGGTTTCCTCTCCCTTCCCACAGAGGGAGTTCTTCAGAGGGAAGGGGATGAGCATGGCTGCTCCCTCCTCCTCTCAGTCTAATGCTGCTGCCAAGCAGACACCCTGATGTGTCAGCCCAGGTCGACTCCCCATTTCCAGTAGGAGGCAGGCTGGCTTACTACTTCCAGGCCTGGAAGTCTGTGACCTCAGACAAGTGGGTCCTGGAAGTAGTAAGCCAGGGACTGGCCCTAAGCTTCAAAAAATTTCTAAAAAGAATGGCCAAGTCTTTTCCATCTGCATCAGTCTTAGAAACCCTTGCCGTAGAGGCAGAGGTTTCCTCTCTTCTAGCTCTCAGAGCTATAGAGAAAGTTCCTACTCAGCACAAGGGAAAATGACTGTATTCCAGGTACTACTTCCTTACCCCAAAGAAAACAGGGGAGTGGTGACCCATCCTAGACCTAAGGTATCTGAACAAACACATTTCAGAGCAGAAGTGTAGCCAGAAATTTCCATTTTGTACACAATCTCCAACAGTTACACCCCCCCCAATTAAAAAATGTACACATCCTTTCCAAATGGCACCCCCTTCCAAACAAGTCAGATTGTTGTCAGATGACTCCTCTACTCTCTAAAGAGGTTATACATGTATTGGACACTCCTCAGTGGCCTACGCTAACCCAAATACTACAGATTAGAATGATAATATTAACAGAGTGGCTTATGGTTTGTGACAGGCACTCAACAAAACTGTATACAAATGTGTACAGTGAGTATGCCTATCTACACCCTTGTTTCAAAGCCCAAATTCAAAATGGTAACTCTGGGAATAATCCTTCCCTCTCTAAGGCCAGGGGATTGGCTAGCATCTCTAGACCTCAAGGATGTCTACTTCCATATTCCTATCAGGTGCTCCCACAGAAAATACCTCAGGTTCAAGTTGCCTTCAGGCCATTGTCAATTCAGAGCCATGCTATTCGGCCTAACATCAGCTCCAAGGGTGTTCAAAAAGTGCCTTGCAGTAGTGGTTGCTTACCTCAGAAGACAGGGTATCACCATCTTCCCATATCTGGATGACTGGCTTTTAGTGGGTCAGTCACCTTTACAGGTCAGGTCAGCTCTTCAAGCTACCCAGGACCTACTCAGCTCCCTGGGGTTTCTTCTCAGTCTTCCAAAGTCTGTACTCAAACCTGTTCAACTTCTCACCTTTATAGGCATAGAGTTGGACACTGTACAAGCAAAAGCCTTACTTCCCCTGGCAAGGGTAAAGGCCCTGGTGGATCTCGCTTCTTCCTTTTGACCTCTGGTCTCCCGCCCAGCAAGACTGTTCCTCCAGCTCCTGGGCCACATGGCAGCTTCCACGGCAGTGGTGCAGGGAGCAAGGTTCCAGATGAGGGACATTCAGTTTCATCTGAGATATTTTTTGGTCTCAAAAGAAGGATTCACTTACCAAACTGATTCCAGTGACTCAGACTCTGGTCCAAGCTCTCCAGTGGTGGCTGGACCAGGACAACCTCAGACAAGGGGTTCCATTTCTCCCTCAAGTCCCATCAGTAGTTCTAACTACAGATGCTTTTCTCCTAGGGTGGGGAGCCCACCTGGGAGCCCTGACATTGCTGTATTCAGACCCTCCCCGCCTCCCCTCTCAGAACCTGGTTTTGGGAAGTGGGCTGGCAGGTACAGTGTTGCACCTCAGGGGTGTACCTTGTACCCTCTCTCTTGGGTGGGGTAGATGTTATTATTATTTTTCTGGTGTTTTACTTAAATATTGTCACTACCTTTCCGTCTTGGGTTCTCGACTTGAGTCTTTTGGGGCCCAAAAATAAATATTTTGCCCTTTGGCTATATTTTGAACAATTTCCATACTTTTGTATATTAGTTAGTTAGCTCGTAAGAATCTGACGGTTACACTGGGAAGTACCACAGACAGAGGTTTGAAAACCGAGCTTGAGCTCAACGTTCTATGCTTCTGCATAGAGTTAACTCTTTCCTCTGGTGCAGTTCAAGTGCTGGGGCTAACTGCATTATGTCTGAATACAGCAAGACTCCATTAGAAGAAACATTACTATGGTGAATAATCTTTTCTTTTGGGCTATGCATGTTTTAACTGCGTAGTCCATCTACATGTTTTTGCAATTGATAAACACGTAATGGTGTCCTATGTTTTCTTTTGAAGTCAAATCTGGATAGAAATAGCATAATATTTTCAGAATCATAACACATGCTCAGATTGTTCTTACTTTGTCCAGAAAGACACACCGTTACAGCTTGCTCCTGGGTGTGTTTTGGGAGCACAGGGAGGTTAAGTGACTTGCTCTGGTCACACAATATGCAAGCAGAGCAAGATGGAATCAACCCCCATTCTGCTGGATGAACAAAGCTTGTTCACAGCTCTTTGCTTTAACATCTGGGCTGTACTGCCAGCTAATAATCAAAAACTTCACATTTTAAGGCTGGCCCCATGATGCCAGGCCAGTAGGCATGTAGCCACATTTGCATCTTGACCTGAGTTCACACCTGAAATTGTAAGAGAAAAGGCTGTAAGAGAGGGAATGGAAAAAGACAAACGTTGGTGCTGTGGCACCTCCAGAAATTTGTACTGACATGAACACAGACAGGGTTTAGAAATCCTGATATGGGGCTCCAGTACTTGTTGGCAACACAGAGCCAGCCTTGAGATGTGTCATTTTTTATGATCAGCTGGCAGTATAGCCTAGAGGTTAAAGCAATCCTAAAGATGGATTTTTTTTTTTACTAATAATTTGAAATGTAGAGGTGATAACTCACTAGTTTCAATGGACATACAAAACAAGTATTATAAATGGAAAAAGTGTTGCAATAATACCTTAAAACATATTTAATAAAACAGACAATTTCCTATTTAACATACAGTCAATTGAAGGCCAAGATACTTGGTGACATCATTTCCTGTCAGAAAAACATATGGCTGCCCCAAGCCCTTAATTACGGGATGATTTATATATGAATAACTCTACTGCAAAGACTCACAGATAAACACAATCGGTCACTCAAAATAGCTGTTTATGGTCTTTCAGACATTAAGAAACCCTACTAATGACAGTTCTCCTTTAAGGACTGTTAACTCAAATTACTTCCTCAGGCCTAATGAGTCATCTTTGTTTTTTGTTCCAAAAACACGTACGGCTATGGGGGACCAGGCATTTGCTGTCTGTGCACCTAGGCTTCAGAACTTCCTCCCAGCATCTGTTCACAGTGCCACCTCCTATTACATTTGTGGAAGGTCTTTATGGGATCAACTGAAATCTAATTTGGCCTGTAATTGCACTTAATCCCGTTATCTCCTCCCTCCAATGAGTGGTGTGCTATAGTGCTTGGCCCTGGTCTGTTCAGGTCCGCGCTTATGTACAGTTGTGTTACTGTGTTTTATGTAAGTACTGTTTAAAGTGCTGTTGTCTTTTTTACTGTTACAATCTGTCTTGTCTGTATATGTCTGTAACCTCCTGGGTTGCACCTGAAAATAGGTATGTATTTGTCTAGTGTGCTTACCTGGTCAATAAAAGTTAAATAGTAATAATGATTCCCCGCAGGTCCCTCTCCTCTGATGTTTGGCTTACTCTGGCATCTGTAATCCATTACTCAGTGTTTGAGTTATTTTTAGCAAAATACATAACTTTTCATTGTTTTGAACTGAATTGGAGCGGGCAACCCTTGACCATTTTTCCAACTTCTCCAGGTCTTTCTTCATTTCCTTTGCCCCGCCACCCATGAATTGTTGTCCTGCCCCCCCCTCACACTTGAAGATGAAGGACATGTTTTGCATGAGGAGATTGCATTTCCATTATATAAGGGGGGGGGGAGAATACCTTATGGCAATGTGTCATATACAAGAGAATATTTCCATCTCAGGGGCCTGATCAGGTAATAATGCCATAGTCCTAGAGGGAGAGGGTGGCATTATAACCTCATTAGGCCCCAGGTATTTTGCCTGTGTTTATTCATATTTGGTAAAATTCTGTTAGACATAGTTTGTAAGACTCCCTATAACCATTACTTCGTAGCCGATAACAGTCGCTGTATGTGAAACATAAACAGTACGTAGTTCAGGATGCTTCAGGTAACTTTGTAAATTCTAAAACACAGGCCTGGCTGAAAACTGGCTGATCTAACCCCGCCTACCTCCTGCTCAAACAGTGTAGAGAATACTGGATGGGCAGCCATGCCCAACCAGCCTGTTCTGCCACCGGAGGGTTCTGATCACATCAGCCCTCGAGAACTCCTATGTAATCAGAAGCCTGAGCTAGCTGTACAGGCTGGTTGAGCATGTGGTTGTCCAATCAGTGTTTTGTATTGTACATTTTTTTGTTTTGCTTGTCTTAGTTTTTCATCTGTTTTTTAAACGAAAGTGGTCTCACAGTGTTTCGCGGCAGCAGCGAATGTGCCGGCGGTTTCAGTTTAGAGGCTGAACTGACTGCTGTGCGCGTGGCAGTGCAGTGTAAAACACCAGGTGCCATGAGGATTTCCGAGCAGCTGGCATGTTGTACCACAGAAGGGTATAGTGATGTTCCATGACCTCTGAACTGTGGTACAACAATGATTCAGCCGAGATAGAAATCTATACAGAACAAGGGCCAACTATACATTCTAACGCTATATCAGAAGTAGCGTTATAACTCAGGGTTTTATAAGAAGAGATTACTTGTTGAATTTTGTGTACAGTAATTTGAAATGTAAAAGCCAAATACTTCTACTGTAGGGAGTTGTGCTGCTTGCGTAGTGATGTCTTCCACCCTTTTCTGGTAGAGTTTCTGTCAGTTGTTCTCCATGAATCTGCCGGAAGTCATTCCACGACACTTGCTGGTAAGTATGTAGAGACAAACAGGGGTGTAGCCAGGAATTTTAAACTTGTACTCAAAACTGATGCACTGTTGCCCACCCCTCCAGTTATGTAAACAAAAAATATGTGCTGCCATGCCACACTAACAATAGCCCCCCCAACCCCACTATTTGCCATGTCTGAGTTCAAGTAATCAGTTTCTTTCTGTAATCTTCCTGCCTTTGTTTTTCTGCCTGCCTGGTAAGTTGATCTTCCTGGACTAAGTCTCCATCACTCAGTCACACTAGTGGGATAGCGCCGGAGGCACTAGGACCTAGCGGGAGCCATACATTTTCTGAAGGGTCAGCACTGAGTTAGGACCGCACATGCATGGCACTGCGAGACTGACTCACGCCTGTGTAGGCTATCTCGGCATCGACCCTCCAACTGCCTTAGTTCCTTTTCTAACGCCGTCGAGTGCGCTTGGATGTTGACGTCACTCGTCTGCCGGAGTCAAAGTTTTCGTCTATACGACAAATGCTTTTAGTGTTTAACTGTTTAATTTAACTATTTAGTAGTTATTTCTTATTTTACAAACAAGAAAAGAAGATTATGAAGAAAAAGAAATTATTTCCTGCCATCAACGGAGTTGTCCTTAGACGGTAGCGGTGACAGTAGGAAGACTTCGTTTGAAAGTTATTATGGCAGAGGGGCTGTGCCCGGTCTGCCACCCTTAAGTAACAGGGGAAGGTTTGACTACGGACAGTCCTGTGCTCGGGGGGACAGTCCACCGAAGCATGAATCTGGCGGTGCCGGGGATCCAGCTCCGCTTAGCCTCGAGCTCTTCTTCCTCATTTGGGGAAGAAGAATTGGTGCCACTCGAGGTTGCCTGTTGGTACGTCTGCACAAGTATTGTTCGTTGGAAGGGGCGATAGGCCTGAACCGACTTTCGTGGGTTCCCCTTGGCCCGCTCCTAACGGCCGCGTTCTCGACTCCGGACTCCATCTCTGTCCTCGTTGAAGTTCCAGTGAACAGTTTCACCTCTGGGCCGCTCCTGTGGAGCAGGGGGTTTGACTTTCCTTTTTTCCTGGCTGTGTTCCTATTTTTGGGGCCTCCGGGCATCGGAGACTTTGGACCGGAGCTGGGTCAATTGAATCAGAATAAGCGCGGTGCCTTCTTGGTGCCTTCGCCATTGTGTCGACCCCTCCTGCCTAGCCCGCTCTTCCTTTTCCATGCTGGGGCTGGCATGGGCACCACCTTTCTCCTTCTCCCCATCTTCTCCATTGGCTTTTCCGTGGTGTTTTTCCTGGTGCCATGCCCGACACCTTGGTGGCACCGCAGGTCCGGCGCCGTGGCCACTGGTTTGGCATTGGTGCCATAGGCGGCGCCGCGGGTGTTTGGGTCGGCGCCATGGATCAGCACCATGGCTCGGTGCTGTGGGCTTTGTGCGGCACCGTGGGTGCTGTCATTGTTGCCTTTGTTACCGATGCCACCAGCGGTGCTATGGGTGCCATGGATGCCCGCTGGTGCTCGTGGGTGTTGCGGACACCCGTGGGTGGCGCTGGGCACCCATGGGTGCCGCAGGTGGCACCTGGCACCTGTGGGTGTCATGGGTGCCATTGCTGCCATGGTTTTCTTGGGTGCCATGGTACCATGGTTGCCATGGGCATCAGGGGTGCCCTTGTATGCCATTGCTGCCACTGATGCTGAGAATACCTGCGGGTTCCACCGTGGGTGCCCTTGGGTGTCTCCCAGGTTTGCATAGGTACTGCTTGGTGCCCTCCTGTGCCACAAGTGATGCTGGTGCCGCAGGGGTGCCAGTTGGTGCTGTCCGACAGAACTAGGGAAAGATCTCTGTTTGCGGACCTCTTCTTCCGCGGGACTTGTGGCAGGATGTTTCCGCAGAATGAAGTCCTGTTCTGTGGATTATTTTTTCCACACATCTTAGTGGGTGGCGGTCTGCATCTGGTCTTGTGTCATCCAGCGGTTTTCCGCTGATGAGACTCTTCTGTTATGTTCTGTCAGCGGAATCTCTCATTCCGCTTAGCACTTTCTCAGCTCCCTACATGGTGCCAAGCTCCTCGACACCCTTCCTGGTGGCGGAGTCTCTAGTGGCTCTGACCTAGACCTCTCTTTGAGGTTCTTCTGCGGTAGAAGGGCATCTAGATGAGTCTCTCCCTGTCCTGGTCAGTGGTACAGCGGATGACTCATTTTTTATACTGAAGGACACGACCTCTCTATCATCAGAGTCCGTGATGGAAGCTCTTTTCAGTAGTTCCTCAGTAATGGGGTCCACCGTAGTGTTCAGACTGCATCCGTGGACCATACACCTCTGCGCTAGACCCTTTCAGTCGTCAAGAAAATTACACTCTGTGGAACATTCTAATTCAATGGTCGGGAGCCGCACAGACTGTTCCGCTCCTTTGATAGGGGTATACAGCCCTCTTTGATGCTGCTCCTCTGGTGGCTGCTTCGGCACAGGTGGTTAACATCTGTCTAGCTATTATTAGTCCAGTCAAGAGTTCAGTTATGGATCCTCAGGCTCCTCCTGCTTCTCAGAGGGATGACATCCTTGTCATTTCTGTATCAGGCAATCCTTGCGAAATAGCAGCCTGCAACCTTGTCAGGCTCGGACTAATGATAATTAAAAAGGGGGTTAGAATTATCACAGCACAGGGCCTAGTTGGAATTTCCCTATACCACACTTTGGATCTGGTCAGGTTCTGCCTCAGCCCTGAGGCAGTCGTCTCTAAACTTCGGTAAAGAGTACCTGATTTCTTCTACCCCTAGGGGCAGTCCGATCCAGCAGTGGTATAGCTCATCTCTTTTATCTAGAGAGATTTCTCTTATTCCGAGATATTTCCAAAACCTAGGTGTCTAACCAGTCTGTTAGTCCCTCCTTTTTTTTACTCAAGCTTTCTTCTCTTGATCAGAGCCTCGCAGCAACAGAAGTGACTCTTCAGCGAGTCGGAACTTAGATTCCTACTTCCATACTTGCTTCAACTTAACAGACGACATGCTCCTTTCTTCACCATAGGTCAAGTAGGTCTTTTTCTGATATAGCTTCTCAAATATTCACACCTTCAGTTCCTGCTCACTGGTTCCGTGCCAGTAGCACTTGAAGCTATCCTCTCTGACTGCGTGACGGAGCTGTGATGTTTGTTTTTTTCAACAAAGCAAACTAGAGTCCTTCCTACTCCCTTCAGGGAGGCCGGAGTAAGTAGTGTCTCACCGCATTGAGCCACTTCTGCCGCTATTCGGTCACTTCAACGAATGGGTTAGCCCTAACTTGGTCCTGCTGTGTCCCTCCTCGACGCACATCTGCCTCTATTTGCCTTACAAATCCAGCCCGTTTTTATTTTTCTGTCAAAATGTTTTTTTCTGCAGTGGACATGTCCTCCTGTACACTTTTTCCTTTCTTGCCTGAGTTCAGAGACTGCTACTACAATTATACACACAGGGGCAGGATGATTCCTTTTTGGAATATGCAGTGACTAGGATTTGATTCTACTAGACCATCAAAAGGCGCTTCTAAGTTGTGCTTCGCCTTCCATCAGGAAGGTTTCAGTGACTAAGTGAAAACCATTCTCCTTGATGGGATAACCCCACCTGGACCTTCTTTTGCTCACCAAGTAAGGGGTTCAAGTGCTCCTGGACCTGTTGTTTGCAGGTCAGCCATACTTGGTAGTGGGGGTTCCGTCTCCGCTTTTCGGTCTACCCTGAACCTGTAGACTTTACCTCCGGCTCTTGCAGTTCCTGAGGTCCTTTTACATTAGATTAGTACATGTCTTTGGCACTATTAGTTTTGGTCCTGTGCCAAATTGTGAGTCCGGGTTTTCGCCACTCTCTCAGAGTGGTTGCGGCTTCCTGGCAGAGTTTCATTTTGTGCCCATTGCAGTCATCTGCAAAGTGGTGAGTTACAACTCGAGCGCTTATCTTGTAAGCATCATGATCTTCGTGGACATAAGTCTCCACCACTTATTCACACTATTGGGATCTGTGCCGGAGGCACTAGGACCCATCGGGAGCAAACTTTTTGCTGGAGGGTCGGCGCCAGAGATGGAGCCGCGAGGCGGCACCATGAGCCTCAGCTCTTGCAGTAATGACTGTCTCGGCGTTCGACCTCCAACCACCTCAGTTCCTTTTTCCCGCCAGCGAGTGCGCTTCAGTGACGACGTCGCTCGCCCGCCGGGAGTCAAACTTCATCTAGCAGCATAGTTTTCAGTTTTGTTATTTTGTAGTAATATCTCGATAAGTATCGCTAAAGTTATTCTTATTTTAAAAAGGAGAGAAGTCTCAGCCTACTTTGACGGAGTCGACCATGAGCAGGTCAGGTGACAGTAGGGAGACTTCGTATGAAAGCTGTTCAGTCAGTCGGGCTGGGTCCGGTCCGCCACCTTCTCCGGAAGAGGGGTCTGACAACGGTCAGTCCAATGCCCGAGGGGATGGGCGGTCCCCACAGAAGCATAAAAATAAACGGTCGCATTCTCGGCACCGTTCGGCCTCGAGCTCTTCTTCGGCCCACAGGTCAAAAAAGAAAAGGCATCACTCGAGGTCGCCCTCTGATATGACTGCGCGTAGACGTTCGGTTATCGGGGCTAGTTGCGGTCCTCGCCAGGGTCGCCAACCTCTGCTTCTGGTAATGCGTCTTCGACATCGAACCCTACCCCACCTGCAGGTAGGTCTTCAGATGAGCAGTTTCATCAGTGGGCCGCTCTTATGGAGCAGTGGGCTCGGAGGTTGGTTCAGCTACCTGGCTCAGTCACTCAGGGGCCTTCGGGCTTCTTGAGAGACCGGGTAGGGCGGTTAAACTTCCCTGGTCGCACGGCACCTTCTTCGGTGCCATCGACTCCGAGCTCAGGTGTCCCCCCCCACCTCACATGGCTACGGCACAGGGGGCTACACCGATGCCCTTATCTCCTGCTCTTCCTCCTTCAAAGCCTGTTTTTCGGGGTCTTGGAGTGTTTTCGGCGCCCTAGGCGTCGATGGCACGCTCTGCGCCGTCCTCGGCATCGTGCGGGTCCTCGGCGCCGTCTTCAGTGCCGTGCGGATCCTCGGCGTCATTTCCGGCGCCGTGTGGGTCCTCGGTGCCATTTTCAGCACCGCGTGGTTCCTCAGCGTCGTTCTCGGTGCCATGCGCCTCCGCGGCGCCGGGGGCTCTCGGGGCATCTTCCGCTTTTCAGGACTCCTCCTTTCACTCTTTTCCTTCTTCCCTTTCCTCTGACTTTCATTCCTTTCCTATCCATACAGTCCCTCCTGGACTGTCAGGAGATGACATTGAGCCTGACCCAGACCTTGGCTGGGTGAAGTGGAAAAGCAGGATCTATTGCTACAGAGTCTGTGGTCGAGGACCTGTCCTTTAAGTCTCTGCTGAAAAATTTGATTTCCACTCTTTCTCTCCAGACTACAGACATCGATCCTGGGAAATTGTTGAGACTCCAATACCTTCATGCCCCAGAGATCCCTATGGATTTGACTCCTCCGGTTCAGCCTTCCTTCGAGACGCTGTCTCAAATGGTATGGAATAATCCTGCTCTCACCCCTTCGGTGGCTAAATCCATAGATAGGAAATATTCAGCCCCCAAGGATCGTCCCATTTTGGCATCTCAAGCCTTTGCGGATCCTATTGTAGTCCTGGCAGAGAATGATAAGGTCATTCTTCCTCAAACTACTGCATCTCGACCTATTAACAAAGAATCTCGTAAGATAGACACCTTAGGTAAGAGAGTCTTTGCTGCTTCTACCCTAAGTATGCGTATTGCCAGCTACCAAGGCTATTTCTCCCAGTATGAGTATATCCTGTGGCACTCCATTAAGCAGATGGTTGAAGCTCTACGAGAATCGGATTCAAAGCCAGAGCTTCTTCAAACCATTACCAGAGGTATCGAATCTAATAACCAGCAGGTTAAAGCAACTATGGATGCTTTCGACACTGCTTCCCATTCGGCGGCTGCTGGTATTTGTACCCATCATTCCTGGCTGCGCACTTCAGGCTTCACGAATGATGCGCAGCAGCAGGTAATGGCGTTGCCCTTTGATGGTGCATATCTTTTTGGTCCTCAGGTGGAACAAGCCCTAGAAGCTACACAAAAGACTAGGTCAACCATTAAGTTGGCTCGACCCCCTCCTGTCCCCTCTAGAGGGAGTGTCAATAAACGTCAGTTTCATAACCGTCAGTCCTTTTGAGGCAGAGGCAGAGGAGGTTTCCATAAAAATCAACCTGCCCAACCTCAAAAGAAGACACAACAGAAAGCGCAAGGGCCCAAAGCTCCCAGCGCCACCTTATGAGTTGTTGGCCCAAGTCCCACCTCAGCTGCCCGAGGTGGACTTTTCCTCTCCGGTGGGAGGTCATCTGATGCACTTCTACAACCAATGGAAGTCCATAACTTCAGACAAATGGGTCCTTCGGATAATTCGCGAGGAGTATTCACTCAATCTTGTGGAGACCCCTCCGGATCGTCCTCCCAAACGACAGCCCAGGCTGTCAACCCTTCAATCAGACTTTCTCGCTGCCGAGATTCAGGGCCTTCTGAACAACAGGGCAGTAGAAGTAGTGCCGCTGCATCAACGGAACACGGGGTTCTACTCCCATTACTTTCTGGTTCCAAAGAAGTCCGGGGCATGCGCCCCATCCTGGATCTCAGAAAGCTAAACAAATTTCTCCCCAAGGAGAAATTCAAAATGAATTCTCTGGGAACCTTGTTACCTTTGCTTCATCAACACGACTGGCTGGCCTCCCTAGACATGCAGGATGCTTACCAGCACATTTCTGTTCACCCGAGACATCACAAATTCCTGAGGTTTGTGGCTCTGGGACAACATTATCAGTTCAGAGTCCTGCCCTTTGGGCTATCCTCGGCGCCGTGGGTTTTTACAAAGTGTTATGCAGTTCTCGTAGCGCACCTCAGGAAAGTCGGAATACAGGTGTTCCCTTATCTGGACGATTGGCTTCTGGCAAGCCCTTCCAAACAGGGAACTCTGGACGCCTCGGAGATGGCCTCTCGCTTCCTTACGTCCATGGGAGTTCTGCTGAACCTCAAGAAATCGCAGTTGCAGCCCTCCCAGAGGCTCCTTTTTATAGGGACTCTTCTGGACACCTCCTGTGCGAAGGCTTTTCTTCCAGAAGACAGAAGGAATGATATCCTCCAAATGGCCTGTCACATCGGGGAAAACAACTCAGTCCCAGCTCTCTCGATGCAACGGATGCTCGGCCTCATGGCATCCTCAGTGTTCACTGTACCCCTAGCACGTCTGCACATGAGAAACACTCAGTGGATGCTCAGTACTCAGTGGTCCCCGTCCACTCACCCGCAGTCCTATCCCATCAAAGTGACAGAACCTTTAAAGAGGTCACTCACCTGGTGGTCTCAAGAGAGCAATCTCCTGGAAGGGTATCCCTTTGCTCCTCTGGACCATCAGATCTCCATTACCACAGACGCATCCCTAATGGGGTGGGGAGCTCACTGTCAGGCTCTCCACACTCAAGGTGCGTGGACTCAGGTCGAGTCCCAGCTTCACATAAATGTTCTAGAAATGAGAG
Organism: Neoceratodus forsteri; assembly: GCA_016271365.2. NCBI lineage: Eukaryota > Metazoa > Chordata > Ceratodontiformes > Ceratodontidae > Neoceratodus > Neoceratodus forsteri. Next base: position 8,217,086 of record JADMNL010000026.1, read on the forward strand.
CCGTCCTTTTAAAGCGGTCCGAGCGTTGAAGGACATTCTCTGTCACAAGAACATTCTCCTTCAAACGGACAGCAAAGCAGTGATGTACTACATCAACAAACAGGGCGGTGCTCATTCTTACCCCTTATGCAAAGAAGCGATGAGAGTGTGGGAATGGTGCTTGGAGCACAAAGCTCTAATTCAAGCGGTCTACCTACCGGGAATACAGAACGAACTGGCAGACCGTCTCAGCAGAACAGAGACAGATCCTCACGAGTGGTCTCTCGACTCAACCCTAGTTCAGTCACTATTCAAAGAGTGGGGAACTCCAGACCTGGACCTTTTTGTATCCCCACTCAATGCAAAACTGCCTCTCTTCTGCTCCAGAAATCCAGGGCCTGGCATTTTCTGTCAGGATGCGTTCAGGCTGCGGTGGACAAAACGCTTTCTTTACGCCTTTCCACCTCTTCCTCTAATTCAGAGGGTACTTCTCAAGTTCAGATCCCAGGGGGACAAGATGATACTCATTGCTCCCTTCTGGCCTCGGCAACTGTGGTTTCCGCTACTCAACAATATGTTGGCAGTTCCTCCGAGACCACTTCCCCTGCAGATGAACCTTTTGACTCGGGGGCCGGTGGTCCATCCCAACCTGAGATCGCTTCACGTTCACGCTTGGCTCCTGAAGAGGTGGAAGTAAACCGGTTCAATGTCTCTAGGAGGGTTTCAGATATTCTTCTGGCTGCGCGGAAGCCAGCCACTCGGAAAACTTACACAGCCAAGTGGAAGCGTTTTTCGCTCTGGTGTGCAAAGTCCTCTTTGAATCCCTTTTCCTGCCCACCAGATAAGGTTCTGGAGTACTTCTTGGACCTCTCAAATTCAGGTCTGCAGTACTCTACAGTCAAAGTTCACCTTAGTGCCATTTCAGCGTATCATGAGCCGGTTTCTTCCTTAACGCTGGCTCAGTTACCTGTGGTTAAGAGATTTCTTAAAGGAATTCTGCATACCAGACCTCCTACAAGATGTCCAGTTGCAGCCTGGGACATTAATCTTGTGCTAGACATGCTCACTCGGAAACCTTTCGAACCTCTGGCTACCTGTGAGCTAAAATTTCTCACCTGGAAGACTGCCTTCCTAGTGGCCATTACCTCAGCCCGAGATACATGCCCTGGTCACAGACCCTCCGTATACTGTGTTCCATAAAGACAAAGTAGTCCTTCGGACACATCCTAAATTTCTTCCTAAGGTTGTGTCAGAATTTCATCTAAACCAACCTTTGGTCCTTCCCTCTTACTTTGCGGACTTCCAAAATGAAGGAGCACGATCTCTTCATTCTTTGGATGTGAAGAGAGCTTTGTGTTTCTATCTAGATAGAACCAAGGACTTTCGCAAAGCCCAGCAACTGTTTGTTTCCTTCAGCGAGACCCGGCTGGGTCAACCTGTCGCTATCAGATGTATCTCAGCATGGTTAGTGGCATGCCTTCACCACTGCTATTCCATGGCGCAGGTTAAGTTGGAGGGTAGGGTTTACGCTCACTCTACTAGAGCGGTCGCGGCATCCCTAGCGGAAATTTGCAACGTGCCCATTGCAGATATTTGCAACGCAGCCACCTGGAGCTCAGTGCATACTTTTGTTAAACATTATGCACTGGATGTCCATGCCAGACGACATTCCTCCTTTGGCAGGGCCATCCTTCTGACTTCTGTCCTAGAAACGTGAGCTCTTGGTCTCTCCTGACGCCCTCTCGGGGGATTATTAGCTCGGTACTCTCCCAATAGTGTGAATGAGTGGTGGAGACTTATGTCCAGGAAGATATGAAAATTACGTACCTACCGTAATTCTTGATCTTCTTGGACAAGTCTCCTCACTCATCCTACATCTCCTCCGTCTCGAGCTCACCTCTGTTGTTGGTCTTCACTCCCTCAAATCTTTAGGCTGTGAAGACTTCTTTGTCGACCCTTCTTATACGGTCGCCGGACTATCTTATGTCCGGTTTTAGAATGAGCTACCCTTGTAGGTTAGTTCACGCTGCACCTCCTTGGTAAAAGGTACTGAGGCGGTTGGAGGTCGGCCTTGAGAATAGTCATTACAGCGAGCTGAGGCTCGCAGTGCCGGATCTCGCTGGCTCCATCTGTGGCGCCGAGCCCTCCAGCAAAAAGTTTGCTCCCGATGGGTTCTAGTGCCTCCGGCGCAGATCCCAATAGTGTGAATGAGTGGTGGAGACTCGTCCAAGAAGATCAAGAATTACGGTAGGTACGTAATTTTCATTTCTTGATGCTCTTTACAAGACGGCTCTTTTTATTAGCAGGACAGTCCTTGGCCGTCCTTTCTGGGTGAACCCTATTTCCTACCACCCTACTCAGGGTTGTGGGTTTTAGCTCGGTACTCTCCCACTAGTGTGAATGAGTGATGGAGACTTGGTCAGGAAGATATGGAAGTGCATTACTTACGTAATTATTGATCTTCTTGGACAGTCTCCATCACTCATTCTACTACCTCACCATCCTGGGTTCACTTGTTTTCTTTCGTGGTCTTCATGGCCTATGGTTCAGACTGTGAAGACATTGTTCTTTGACCTTTCTTACAAAGGCCATCTGGGCCCTCTCAGGCCCAGAAACTCAGAATGAGTTATTCTCATTAGTTACGCTGCACCTCCTTGGTCGAAAAGGTACTGAGGCGGTTGGAGGGTCGACGCCGAGATAGCCTACACAGGCGCGAGTCAGTCTCGTGGTGCTGCGCATGCGTGGTCCTACCTCAGCGCTGACCCTTCAGAAAATTTTTGGCTCCCGCTTGGTCCTAGTGCCTCTGGCGCTATCCCACTAGTGTGAATGAGTGATGGAGACTGTCCAAGAAGATCAATAATTACAGTAAGTACATAATTTCCATTTCTCGTTTGTGTATTTGGCTGGTGACATCAATGCCCCATAGCGAACAACAAAGGCAGAATGGCTCAGCGCAATGCAGTCACAATGTGACTCACAATGTCCTTGCTTTCCACATTTTGTTGCCCCGCCTGATTATTTTTTTTACTGTACTCTGCTGAGTACAGTGTGTATGCCTGCCGACACCCTTGGAGACAAAGGCTGCCTGACTAGCTTCTGATTAACTGTTCTTGACTTTTGCCAGTTCAGATACAGACGTAGAAAGCAACTCAACCAGTCAAAGGAAATATTAAGTGCCCATCTGATTGTTATTTACGTGTGCCAATAGTGCAAAAAGAGCCACTCTCAAAACATCACTGACCAATAGGGACTAGAAACCACCTGCCTCAAGGAACACTCCCACTACTATATTCAGCTGGCAGAAGTAAGGAAGAGTTAAACATAAGGGAGGGTGGTGGTCTTTGTCTAATTGCACCACATGTGTTTCCATAATCAGTTTGATCAACATTGTTGTAGCCTTCACCCTAAGTATGACAAACTGCCAAAAGTAAAAATATCAAGGATTTCTGGTTCCTTCCAAATGTGTTGTATGTTGAACTTGCCTGTATGTGTCTGCAGTCATGTCCCCTGGCAGGGAGTTGGATCCTCCGGAATGTGATTGGACACTTCAGCGACACTTTTATCGCAGTCTGTTCCACACCATCCTCACCATTCATTCCAGGGGTGCCTGGTATTGTCCCGCTGCTGAAGTTGCGTTTAACTGTTAAATAAAAATGGGAGGGTTATGTATAAATATTTTTTAAGCATGAAACTGTAGCATACATAATAACATAGTATTGTGGTGCCAGAAAGGAGTTAGGGTCCGTAATGTAGGAGGCTGAGTCACTTGACTCCACTGGGAGGGGACTCCGAGCCAGTCGATGGGAAAGGGAAGAACAATGTGATGTCACTCAAGGGGAGCAAGTCTATCAGGAGCATTTTAGTGGTTGGAAACGCCATAATTAGGGGGTAGAGAGGATGGTGAAGCGGGGGTTGGATAGGAGTAGGATGGTCCAGTGCCTTCCTGGTACATCGGCCATCCAGGATTTAGACAAGATAGGAAGGATTGTGAAGCAGAAGCAGGGGGTGCTGGTACATCTCAGTATCAGTGATCTGGTGAGCAAGTTTTTTTGTATATTTTATTTCTTCTCTCTGGGCCTCGGGCATCCTTCAGGAGTACCCTCTCAGCTGCTGCCTCTCACTCCTGGCCTGAACCCTCGCTTTCCCCTAGCTTCCCCCTGAGTGACTCCGGTAGGTCCAGCCCCCTGGATCACCCTCCGGGGGAGGGCCCACCCTCCTGTGGCAGCTCTTTCTGAAATCAGAAGGACCTGCCTTGTCGCCAGGTCATCCGTGGGAATCCCTGGGTGTGCAGGGCCAGCATGGGTTGTGGGCGTGCTCCTGGGGTCTCCGTCATCTCCCAGTGCTCCAGAAGTTTGTGTTTTTTTTCGACGTTTTCTCCCCTGCGGAGTGTGGGCGTGCAGTGGCGTCCACGGTGAGGCTACACCGCCTGCCATTGCTCCACCTCCCTCGTCTGCTTGCGCCACATGTTCCACGCTACCTTCATCACCACCGGGGGCCGCCCTGGAGTGGTGCATCCCCAAATTCCTCCCCAGGAAGGGACAGCAGTCCTTCGGATGCTCAATCCCTTCCCTCCCCTGCTGAACCCCAGCGGCCCGCGTCCGTTTCCAAACCCGGTCTCTGGCATGGTGCGAGGTGTGGTGTCCAGCACCTCAGACCTCCGTGCCACCGGGCCGGCCTTGGCGAACAAGTTGGTGGAGATTGTGGAGTGGAACTTCCATAGAATGGGGGACAGACTGGCAGGACATTTAGCATCCCTGGCCTTTTCCGAAGTCCTCTCTGTGTGTGGGGCAGTGAGGGGAAGCAGGATAGGATAAGGAGTGAAGTAACTGAGGAGTTTAACAAGTGACTTAAGGGATAGTGTCAGCAGAAGGGGTACCACTTTGAGGGGGATTGCGGGGACTTCTGGGACAGGAGACTCTTCAAGGGTAATGGACTTCACCTGACAAGAGAGGGGGCCTGTGCACTGGGCAGAAGTTTGACGTCTGTATCAGACATTTAAAGTGACTGTGGGGGAGACTGGGTCTAGGGGAACCATGGTGACAGGTGAAAGGAAGGGGATCTTAGCTGGTACTCCCCCACATCTGGGGGCTTGTAGCAGTACAGTGGGTGCAAGGAGAGCTGTGGTCCAAACTGAACTAGTTGGGGGGACATTAGACAGGGGGAATGCAAAGTGTGCAATCACCAGGAAAACATGAGTAAGAAAGGGGAAGGAAAGCACAAGGGTAGTAGCAAAGTAGGATCAGGGGTCAGATGGAAGGAGATATCCTTTAACACCAGCAACCAGGATAACAAAAATCAACGTGCTCCAGGCATGATGGCAGACACTGAGGAGGACTTTGTGGACATCACAGAAACGTTGGCTTTGGAAAATAATGACTGGGAACTGATGGTCCATGGGTACCCATTGTTCAGGAGGGATAGAGGAGCAAGTAGAAGGGGAGGAGCAGCCATTTTTGTCAAGGATGGCCTCAAGGTGGTGGAAGATGGGTGCATCAAGGGTAGTAATGTGGAGACAGAGTGGCTGTGGGTGCAACTCATGGAAGCCTCAGTCAAGAAACTGGACTTGGGGGTGATCTGTAGACCTCCAGGGCAAGGGAAGGACAAGGACAGAGAGCTCAGGGGAAAAAACTTGAAAGAGGAGTGGCACAGGGGGCAGTAGTGGAGGTGGGTGATCCGAACCTGTCAGACATCGACTGGGATGTTCCAGTGGCCAGGAGCACCAGAAGTCCGGTCTTGCTGGATGCCTTCCAGGACTGTCTACTGGTACAGCTAGTTAAGGAGCCGCTGGATGCCTTCCAGGACTGTCTGCTTGTACGGCTAGTTAAGGAGCCGCTGGATGCCTTCCAGGACTGTCTACTGGTACAGCTAGTTAAGGAGCCGCTGGATGCCTTCCAGGACTGTCTGCTGGTACAGCTAGTTAAGGAGCCGCTGGATGCCTTCCAGGACTGTCTACTGGTACAGCTAGTTAAGGAGCCCATCATCTTGACTGCAGTTCTCGATGTGGTGTTGAGTTGGTAGGAGCTGTGAGATAGGGGAGCCACTGAGGAACAGTGACCATAACTCCATTTGGTTTGAACCAACCCTTGGGTCCAAAAAAAACAAGCAAGAGCTGAAGTCTTTGATTTTAGAAGAGCAGACTTTAATAGGCTGAAGGAGCCGGTCAGGAAAAAGTCATGGTGGACAATCTAGGTGAGGTAGAAGAGAGATGGGGTCGACTGAGGCCATTCTCGAGGCATTGAAGGCATGCATGAGAACAGTAACCAAAAAGAACAGCTTCAAGAGACTGTTATGGTTCTCAGCAAGGGTCAGGGAAGTGGTCTTCTACAAGTATAAAGAAAAATAGAGAGGCAAAGAAGGTGGTTAGGGAAGCAAAAGCAGATACAGAGCTGCGTATTACATCGGTGGGGGGTCAAGAGTGGAGAAAAACAGTTCTTCCAATATATTAGGGAGAAATGGAATAAAGGAGGGGGAATTGTAAGGCTAGCTGAGGGGGGGTAGGGTGATTGAGAAGGATGGGCAAAAGGCTGCTGTCCTCAATGGTTACTTTTGCTCAAGTTTTTGCTAGGGAGGATGGTAGGCCTTTGCCAGAGAGTGGAATCAAGGAGGCCTCTAAAGGGCTTCAGGAGATGAGGCAGCCAACTTTTCCAAGCGAAGGTATCCAGAAAGGGCTGTCAACCCTAAAAAAGGTAAGATACTGTGATCCGATAGGTTGCAGCCGAGTTTATTCAGGGGACTGGCAGCGGACGTGGACTAACCCCTGGTAGGTCTGTCTGTTCAACAGCTCACTGGGGACGGGTGTGGTTCCAAATGACTGGAGGGTGGCAGATGTGGTTCCGCTTCATAAGGGTGAGTGGCAAGGAACAAGCAGGGAACTCGAGACCTGACAGTCTTACTTCTGTTGTAGGGAAGCTGACGGACTCACTGGTCGAAGAGCACCTAATAGACTATTTGGAGAGGAAGGGGCTCCAGGACAGTAAACAGCACGGATTTGCAGCAGAGAAGTCTTGTCAGAGGAACTCCGACTGGGTGATGAGGGAATTGGATAGGACCACACTGTGGATTTGGTGTTCAGATTCAGCAAGGCTTTCGACTTAGTTCCTCACAGATACTTGCCGAAGAAGATGGAGGGGCGCAGTGAAGGTCATAGTAAACTGGATAGGTAACAGACTAAGGGGGCAGCAGCAAGGGGTTGTGGTCATCAAGGTCAGATCAATCATTCGTTCAACTTTATTTAACCAGACTATACTCCTCTGAGCAAGCTCGTTTACAAGATGGTCCTGGATGACATAGTGAACATCTACAATACGATAGTAATGGAAACAATACAGACAAGGCATATACACTATATTGCAGATTAGAAAAGAGGGAGGCCATGAGTCGGGTACCACAAGGGTCTATCTTGGGTCAGGTCCTCTTTAATATGTTCCTCAGCAACATTGGTGAGGAATCTGGGAAAGGCTGTCTTTTCACAGATGACTCTAAGCTCTGTGGAGGGTGTGGATAGCGATGAGGTAATCAGAGAAATGCATACGGACTTAAAAAAGCTAGAGGGCTGGTCTAAGGATTGGCAGTTGAAATTCAGTGCCAAGAAGTGCAAGGTAATGCACCTAGGGAACAAGAATCCCAGGACAGAGTACTGGATGGGTGGGGTAAGACTTAGCACTATGGTTAAGGAATGGGACTTTGGAGGAGTTATCATCAGTAAATCCCTCAAACACTAGAGTCAGTGCAACAAGGCATACAGCAAAGTGAGTAGGATGCTGGGTTGTATCGGGAAGGGTACTGATTGTAGAACAGAAGAGGTAGTACTTTCCATATGTAGATCTTTAGTGAAGTCACACCTGGAGTACTGCGTCCAGTTCTGGAGTCTTCACCTTAGGAAAGATAGGGATAGCTTCCGGTGACGTCACCAGCCTCATGGCTGCCTAACTGAGGAGCTCTCCCCTTCACCAACAATGGAACTCGGTTCCACTCAGCACTGACAACGACAATATATTCAAATATGCATAAAATACGAAGTGGAAATACACCTGCAAGAAGATCCCGATCAAAAAACCCGAAACCGAAGCGCAATCAGTCCGGATTGAGCCCTGCAAACTCTGCTGCGAGTGGGAGAGAGTCACCTACGAGCATGGCGGGAGGAGACACTGAGACAGAAATGGATACACTGTCTAGATCCAGATTTGAGACGCTACTGTCCGAAATTAAACAATTCAGGACGGAGACAAAGCTTGAATTTGTAGGCTGCATTCAGATCTGAACAAATTGGAGGCCAGAGTTTCCACTACGGAGGATCGTGTATCAACGGCTGAAGATGACCTTATACAAATCTCCAAAGCGATTGACTACTTAGTACAGCAACAAGAAAACATGTCGGCCAAATGCCTGGATTTAGAAGCCCGATCGCGACAAGACAACCTCAGAATCTATGGCCTACCTGAATCAGCTGAGGTCGGAGACATGAATGAGTTCCTAGAAGATCTGTTGCACCATGTGCTCGACCTGCCACAAGCCTTTTTGTTTAGAATTGAAAGAGCGCATCGTGCGTTGGTGCCTAAACCCACATCGGCGACAGCCAGACCCCGATCAATAGTGGCCAAATTTTCGAGTTTTCGCGAAAAGGAGAAAATCCTCAGAGCAGCTTGGAAACAGGGCCATGTAGAATATAATGGTGCCCAACTGATGTTTGATCAGGACTATCCCCGTGTGATACAGCAACAGCGACTGGCCTCCGCGCCATTAATCAGGAAATTTAAAACATTAAATTTTAAATTCCAGATGCCTTACCCTTCGCGCCTGTGGGTACATTGGGAAACAGGAATCGAAATGTACCATTCTGTTGAAGAGGCCCTCCAGGCTTTAAAAAATAAAGGGCATGAAGTTCCAGAAGCACCCGGCCACAAAGAACGACCCGCCACCCCACAGAATCCCTGGAGTTCAGCTAAGTTCCAGAATCCTAAGCGAACAGGGAAAAAAACAGCCACCACCACACTCCAGGACATTAAAAAAATGCTGTATAAACTTACCCACTCCCAGGGCTTTGGGGAGACACTGTCAGAAAGGGGGGACGACACTTGAAAGAGGAGACCAACCATTGGTGACTGTGATTGTTGTGCTGGACTTTCCTCCTGCATCTCCTTCCTCACGAGGGAACACTGGTCTACATTCTGATTATTTAACTCACTGGAACCCATGTTGCTGAATGCAGAGTACAATGAACTGGATTCTACTAATATATGGTAAAAGCTTGGGTAGGGAGGTGGGGTGGGGGGGATCTTGACGAGCTGCCTCCTCACACATTGGGGGTAAGCCTTGTATATGGTGGTTTCTCCGGGGTTCCCCACTCCCACTGGAGTGGATGGAGGAGGTAGGTTTTAAGGCTGAAGCCCCACGCAAAGGCCAAAATCGGCAGGCAGTTTTACAATGGGGCGGGCGCCTCGCATGGAGGGTTGGTTCCCCTCTGAAATAGTAGTTTGGGCCCAAGCACAATACTTCATGGGGATCGCTAGGGGGTCCCTGATATTTAATATGCTTCTGTCGAGACGATGCCCTCCGCGATTGTTGGGTCATGCCTGTGAGATTGCTGGCAGTTGCATTGAGGGATCACTCATACGTTGTGAACCTTCTCGATTCCCATTGGGGAGGGGTTGCTTAGTATGTAGGGGTCCCCTTAATGATCTCAATCCCATTGATGTGGATTGTGTGGGCGGGTGATGCTGTTGAGGTTCCGAGTTGATATATGCACTCACAGGTTTCGTGGCAGCGGGGAGGGCTTTTGTTGGGAGGAATAAACATGACAGTTAATGGGATCTCCTAATGCTGCAACTGTGAACTGCTCATGCACCATAAACTTCCCCGCAACATAAATTTATCTGTAACAACACCCGTCCTGAGCTTAGGGGGGTGTAATATTACGCTGATGCTAGAAAATGTGCACAGAACTGAAGGGTTTCATGTGTCCCAAAACGAGCCATGAACTTGCGACAAAAAACAATGCGGTAGCCTTTTTGAGCAATAATAACACCCCCTGCATCAGCAAGGATCTCTCCATGTGTCAAGGTCTCCTTGTTCCCGAGAGGAAGGGATATACTGCTGAGACCCTGCGTTGTTGTGTGCCTCCAAAAGGAACATGGCAGCGAGGCAGACAGACCGTACAGTGGGACAAAGCCCCCCGAATTGGATTCTACTCCAAGTTACAGCGAGTTGTAGAGGACCTCAGGTTCCCTTTTTTACCCCTTATCTTTGTCCTTTCGTGATAATATTTTTTACTGAAATGGGGTTGTGTTTGAGTGATGATAAACAGTTGCAGCTGGGGATCACCCCTGAGAGAAAACTTTCAAACTGCTGTATTTTCAAGCCAGTGTTACAATTGCTATACTGATTCAAAATATCACTGACTATATAGTCTGGGTAAAGGCTTATAAATCCAAAGGTTTGATACCAGATGCCACCTAGTGGGGGATTAGAAAATTACCATTCCTGCACTAATGTCAAGAAGGCAGGCTACTACTTGTGGAGTATTACTGTGTCTACATGGACTTTAGAAATGCAGGGTCACAGTCTAAAATAATGTTGAGTTTGGTTGGGGGGGTGAGACAGAGCCTCAGAATTACTGCAGATGATGTGGAGTCATGTGTTGTTCCTTGCATAATTTTTTCTGTTGGGTAGGGTGTTGGTGACAACGAGCCACGTCATCTGGCTAGGACCCATTAGCCTCAGGGTCCAGGAGGAACGAGCCACCTTGTTGGCCCCTTCTCCTCCCCTTCGAGTATTGATTACTTGAACATTTAGGGAACAATATCTTTTGTTCTCCAACCTTGTGAGTCGCTCTGTAAATAATTTCCTCTCCTGGGTGAGGACTGCTCAGTTAGCACCTCCATATAGGGGTTTAAAGTTTATGTGTTACGTATATGTTGTTGTATGGTTATTTGTTAAAATTTTAGACAAAAGTCTTCATGGGCAAGTGACAGATGAACGTCAAAGGGGATGGCATGATTTATTACAACCTTTTAGGGGTACCTGGAACAGCACTGGGGAAGGAAGAGGGAGAGTATTCTGGAAAATCCTAGAGAAGAGGCTAGGGATCGGAGGGACTGATCCTGTGTTTTTGAGGGAGTTCAGTTCTCAGTTCATAAATGGGGGATAAGAATATTATTAAAATTGTCTCCCATAATGTTAATGGGTTAAACATCCGGTTAAACGATACAAGGTTATGTCTACCATAAAAAGACAAAGCCCCACTTTCATTTTAATACAAGAAACCCATCTTAATAAATCCGAATACCAGAAGTTGGGGAAATTTGGTTATGAACAGGTGGTAGCAGCCTCATTTGGGAAGGAAAAGAGAAGAGGATCTGCTATACTGGTCTCCAGAGGAACCCAGTTCCAAAATACAGCCAGCTACACAGATCCAGAGGGCCACTTGGCTATACTTTCAAGCAATTTGGAGGGTGCCCCTATCACATTGGCCTCCTTGTATGCACCCCCGGGCTCTACAAAGGAAGTCATCCGTTCTTTACTATACAAAATCACTGAATACCACAAGGGACTGTTAATAGTAGGTGGGGACTTAAATCAGGTTTGGGAGCAAAAAGACACCTCTAAAACTCAATCTTTCCAGCAGAACCCGGCTAGCAGACTAATTAGAGACCATTTGAAGGGGGCTTTCTGGGTAGACACCTGGAGAAGACAACAAGAATAAAAAAGAATACACACACTATTCATTTCCCCACGGTTCTTATGCCAGGATTGACTACATGTTGATCTCTGGAGAACACCAAGACCAGGTGCTGGAATGTAGGCATGTTCCGTCTGTTCTCTCGGATCATACACAACTATTACTGAGGTTGAATTGGGAAGTCAAGAAGGGTCAGAAATTTGGAAAAAGAAGTTTGGAAATTTAATAACTATTTCCTAAATTTAAAGGAATTTACGGATATGGCTACTGCCAGACTGGCTCAAATCCAGCAAGACAATGAGTCCCCTGAGGTTTCTGACACTGTGTTATGGGATACTATTAAGACAGTATTTAGAGGAGATTGTATTAAATAAGCTGCCCGTTTTAAACGGCAACAAAACGAACAACTAGAAGATCTCTAAGAACAATTGCACGCCTTACAGGGTAGACATGTTAAGGGAGACAATTCTGTATTGCTGGATATTCAAACTACTAAACAACAAATTCAAAGATTGATTGATGTGAAGACAGAGCAGGCATTACAACGCCTACGCCAGAGATACCACGAGACCGGACCTCGGGCTTCCCACCTCTTAGCCCATCGGCTGAGACAACAGACAGCTCGGACTACGGTCACACGGATCCAAGACCTCAGGACTAGTCATTTTTTAAAATTTCCAGAAAAAATTCTAGCCGGCTTTAGGGACTTCTATACAAATCTATGTATGTCGGATCATTCACCAGACCGAGAACAAATAGAATCATACTTAGCTAAGCTAAGATTACCGAAACTGACACAGGAAATTAGAGATTCCCTAGATACCCCTATAACCCCTATAGAATTAGCATCCGCGATTAAAAGATTGAAAACAAAAAAATCCCCGGGGCCCGACAGGTATACCCCAGAATTTTTTAAGTTTTTCATAAAAGAAATTAAGAGTCCTTTATTGAAGGCCTGTAGGGCGGCACAACTAGGTGAAGCATTTCCAGACACTTGGAATTACACAGTTATCTCAAGTATCCCCAAACCGGGGAAGGATACCACACAATGCAGCTCCTTCCGCCCTATATCCGTTCTGAACATTGACTATAAACTATATGCCTCAATTTTGGCAAAGCGATTGGAGGTGGTTCTGCCTGGGTTAATTAACTGTGACCAAACAGGCTTTGTTCTGGGTAGACAGACCCAGGATAACATCAAAAGAACATTACACTTGATGTTCTGTGCTGCCCGGTCAGGGGTTCCTTGCATGATACTGAGCCTGGATGCTCAGAAGGCCTTCGACCGGGTGGCATGGAAATTCCTGGGCCTAGCCCAGCGTGGGTTTGGTTTCTCAGAATCCTTTATTAAAATCATAAACAATATTTACACTAGCCCTAAAGCTTATGTAAAAATCAATGGCAGAGTCTCTTACCCGATAGCCCTACAACGTGGTACCAGGCAGGGATGTCCCCTTCCCTCCCTTCTTTTTGCCCTATACCTTGAACCTTTAGCCCAGGCGTTGAGACAAGGTGAGACAATACAGGGGTGGGAATTTGGTGGGGAAACACATAAGTTAGCCTTATACGCAGATGATCAGCTGGTTTATCTTCAAAACTCAGAACGGTCATTGGATCATCTGTGGGCACGCCTGGTAGAATTTAGTCTCCTGGCCGGATATAAGGTGAACACATCTAAAACTGAGATCTTAAGAGTACATTATGAACCATCGGAGTGGATTAGACAGAGATTCCTGTTTAAATGGAATCTAGCCCATATAGGACCCTGGAAGGACAGTAGGTCCCAGGGCTAAATAGGGAACTCTGGCAGACTGGATGGACCATGGCTCTTTTTCTGCCATCATCCTCTGTTTCTATGTCCGTCCCTCCTGCCGCATGGCAGTGAATATTTCCCAATTTGCATGTGAACACACATTCAAACTTAACACCCGGATTGCTACCTCTACTCATGTTGTGTAACACTCAGTGCCATTCTCCCTCAGGAATCTGTCTAGTCCTGTTCTGAAAGGTATCCCAGGAGTGCAGTGGGTCCCTTACATCAGGCTGTTGATGGTGGCACCCTAAGGGATAACTGGTTTCTTTGGGTGTAAGGGGAACAAAAGGAAGAGAAAAATGTTGAAGAAATGTAAGTGAAAAAAAAATGTTAAACATGAAAACAGTGCAGGGCTGGCCCGGTGGTGCTGAGGGTTGAGGCGCTGAATGCCACACCTCGTGCCACACCAGCGACCCGGGTTCGGGAGCATGCTCATGCTGCCAGTAGTTGATGGGGGGAGGGCTGGGAGATGATTGTAGCGGCCACTGGGCTGCTCTAATCTCCCGGACTGGGGAGGTGTAGTTTCTCGCTCTCGGCTGACATCTGGTGGAGGCGAGGTGTTGGAGCAGAGTCCAGGGCTGACACAGCGTCATAGAGAGCGAAAGGAGCACTCAGTTTCCGGGAGCGTAGTTGCATTCTTGCCATTGCTCCGGGGCAGGAAAAACTACAGGAAAACGCATGTCTCTGTCGCCGTATGTGATGGCCCCTGCCACGCTTGGACCCTGCTCCTTGTGGATCCCCGCTGTAAAGACGGTGGGGGGAGAGGCTGATGGGATTGAGGCAGAAGGGGGCCTGACGAAAGGAGTAGGTGGCCATGGAGGAGCAAACAGCTATATTAAAAAACAAACAGACATGGAAACAGTGCAAATAAAATTTGGTCTCTGTGTTGGTACATGAGACATTGCAATAATGCCACCTAGTATCAGATGAGCTGAATTGTTTTTTGCACATGCTCACACCACACATTTACAAACCATTACCCCAACCAGCATGTGAAACAGCATGCATACTGGGGCTGCAGCAGGAGCCTGAATTCACTGGCACTCTATGCTAACCAACAGCAAGAGCAACTTGTAACCTTTACCGGTTTTTCTAAGAAATTTCAAATAAAGAAAGTTAAAAAAAACAATGTGACTTCTTTGGAAATGTGCTTCATTAATATAGTGATAGCTAGTCTCTTGTGCTTGAGATTTGTGCTGTGCCAACCTAAGGCAACAGATAATTAGTCTAGGATAAGAATAGTCGAGTGCAGTTTGTCACATACACCCACGTGCATGCAGCCCTCTGAATCAATGAATTTGTTCTGTTTTGCACCATCCTTTCCCAATCTAAGCACCTTAAACAATCTCTCTTGACTTACTTTTAGTGATACAGTGCTCGGCAGGTAGGAGTCGCTTTTTAATTAACCCTTGAAGTACTGAACGAACAGAGGGTCTGTGGACCAGTTGCAACACAAACAGATGTGACTGAAAAAAAAGAAAAAGGGAAAGCAGTAGTTAACAGTCTGTGTTTCTCATTCATGTCTACCCTTCATCTTACAAGGGAATTCTTGTCCTGTTGCTATGGGGGTTTCTTCCAAGCATGCTCCTTGTGGAGCTACATGCCTCCAATCTAGATGTAGGCAGATAAGGGTCCTCATTCAGCCACTCTCCTTACTGTTGGTGGTACACAGGGCTACTAATGTGTAAAGCCTGAGTTACTCAGCACCACTGAAAGGGATTCCTAAAGGAGTTTATCTAACAATCATTTCCAAGAGTCTTTGGTCCCACAGTATTCAGATTGAATCAAATGGTTCTGGGGCACTTGATACCCTCGCAGCGGTCCGTGTATGATCCTGATCCTCTCACTTGAGGTCTCCATGGTTTGATGGGGATCTCAAGGGGATGAAGATCAGGGGCGGAAGTTGGAGCATTGTTGGCGGAGGACCCGGTCGGATGTGGACAAGCTGGCCATACGTGCTCACTATTCTAAGTACCGGGTGGGGGGGGCAATCAAGTGTAAGAAGGCAGAGTTCCTGTCCAGGGAGATTGCTGCCGGGAAGAACCAACCAGCTCAGCTTTTTAGGACTGTCGACAGACTTCTCCATCTGGTCTGTCTGCAGCCGAAAAATAGCCTTTTTGATCACTTTATGTGGTGAATTTGCTCAGTTCTTCTCAGACAGAGTGTCCGCTATTGGACAGGAGATCCTGTCAGCGAGTTGCATTGTGACTCGCAGTGATTGGCATGGATGGAACAGAGGTGCTCCACCTGTCTGGGAGGAGTTTAGGCTGGCGGAGGTGGCCGGGTCATTGAGGTCATCGCAAAGCTGAAGCACACGTGTTGTGAACTGGACCTGGCTCCAACTCGTTTCCTGACGAGATGCATTGGTTCCTTTGACCTGGTGTTCGCCAGGATTGTCAGGTGTTCCTTGTTGGAAGGGGTCTCTCTTGAAGCCTTGAAAGAGGCCCTGGTGAAGCCCCTTCTGAAGAAGTCACCTCTCAACCCTGATATCCTGGTGAATTACCATCCCATCTCCAGCCTTCCCTTTTTGGGTAAGGTTGTTGAGAAAATTGTGGCATAGCAGCTCGAGGAGCACCTCATGACCGTTGACATCTATGAGCCACTCCAATCAGGCTTCAGAGCTCGGCATAGCACTGAAATGGCATTAGTCAGGGTGCATAATGACCTCCTCAGGGCTAGAGATAGAGGGAGACAGGTCAGTTCTTGTGCTCTTTGATCTTTCTTCAGCTTTTGATGCTGTAGATCACATTGCGCTTCTCGATCACCTCAGAGAGTACTGTGGACTCGCCGGCACTGTCATCAGCTGGTCTGAGTCGTACCTCTCTGACAGGATGCAATAGGTAGTGACGGGGAATTTCTCCTTCTCCCCAAAGCTCCTGCCATGTGGAGTGCCTCGGGGGTCGATTTTGTTGTCGATGTTATTTGCAGTGTATATGCTGCCCCCCAGGTGAGCTCATTAGGCAGCACAGTGTGTGTTTTCACGGTTATGCAGATGATACCCAACTATACCTGTCTTTTGCCCCTGGTACATTGGACGCTGTGGAAGTGCTTAACATCTGCCTGGCTGAGATCAATGCCTGGATGTCCTCCAGCTGGTTGCCACTGAACCCGGATAAGATGGAGGTACTAGTGATTGGGCCGGAATGAGGGCGTGATGGGAGTGCCTCCGATGTGGTCACTGGTTTATGCCTGGGATCTACATCATTGATGATATCCCCTAGGGTAAGAGATCTTGGCGTAATCCTTGATGATAGACTGACACTTGACACTCAGGTGTTGGCTGTCATCAAAAGTGTTTTTTAACACTTAAGGAACATTGCCAGGATTAAACCCCTAGTTCCGCCCAAGGGCCTGCCAACACTGATGCATGTCTTTGTGACATCCAGACTCAATTACTGTAATGCTCTCTATTTTGGGGTCTCTGGAGGTACTCTTCGTTGGCTACAGTTGGTGCAGAACGCAGCTGCCACGTTGCTGACTGGCGTATTTAGGTGTAGCCATGTGACTCCAGTGCTGTGGGCTCCGCACTGGCTGCCAGTCAGGAGAGGGGGTTATCTTCAAGGTGTTTACTCACTTATAAGGCCCTACACAGACTAGGCCCTGGCTACCTGGCTGATCTTCTGACACGCGCCACCTCAGTTCACTCGCTCTGCTCACCAACCGGGGCCTCCTTGAAGTTCCCAGGACCAGATTAAGAACTTCCGGTGACCAAGCATTTAGTGTCATCAGACCGGTCCTGTGGAACTCTCTACAAGCTGATGTCAGGGAGGCCCCATCGGTTGAGAGGTTCAAGAGTGGCCTAAAAGCCTATTTATTTTCCCTGGCCTTCCCAGATGTAGCGATCTGACCAGCCCAAAAATCTGCTTATTCTTTTTTTTTTTTTTTTACCCAGTTACCAAAGACTATACCAATGTACTGAGGCTACACTTACACTTACGTGTGTGGAAGCTGGACTTGTATACCCCTGCACTGAAGTGTGTGGAAGCCAGATTTGTATACCCCTGCACTGAAGACACACTTGCACTGACATGTGTGGAAGCTGGACTTGTATACCCCTGTACTGAAGATGCACTTCCACTGACACGTGTGGAAGCCAGATTTGTATACCCTTGCACTGAAGATACACTTGTACTAACGTGTGGAAACTGGACTTGTATACCCCTGTACTGAAGATGCACTTGCACTGACATGTGTGGAAGCCAGATTTGTTTACTCCTGCACTGAAGATACACTTGCACCGACTTGTGTGGAAGCTGGACTTGTGTACCCCTGCACTGAAGATGCACTTGTACTGAAATTTGTGGAAGCCGGACTTGTATACCCCTGTACTGAAGATGCACTTGCACTGACGTGTGTTGAAGCCGGACTTGTATACCCCTGTACTGAAGATATACTTGCACTGACATGTGTGGAAGCTGGACTTGTATACCCATGTACTGAAGATACACTTCCACGGACGTGTGTAGAAGCCGGAATTGTATACCCCTATACTGAAGATAAACTTGCACGACTGTGTGTGGAAGCTGGATTTGTATACCTCTGTACTGAAGATACACTTGCACTGATGTGTGTGGAAGCTGGACTTGTATATCCCTGTACTGAAGATACACTTGCACTGACATGTGTGGAAGCCAGATTTGTATAGAAGATACACTTGTACTGACGTGTGTGGAAGCTGGACTTGTATACCCCTGTACTGAAGATGCACTTGAACGACTGTGTGTGGAAGCTGGATTTGTATACCCCTGTACAGAAGATACATCTGCAGAGATGTGTATGCAAGGCGGACTTGTATACCCCTGTACTGAAGATACACTTGCACTGATGCGTGTGGAAGCTGGACTTGTATACTCCTGTACTGAAGATACACTTGCACTGACATGTGTGGAAGCCAGATTTGTATAGAAGATACACTTGTACTGACGTGTGTGGAAGCTGGACTTGTATACCCTGTACTGAAGATACACTTGCACCGACGTGTGTGGAAGCTGGACTTGTATACCCCGGTACTGAAGATACACTTGCACCGATGTGTGTGGAAGCTGGACTTGTATACCCCTGTACTGAAGATACACTTGCACTGACGTGTGGAAGCCAGATTTGTATAGAAGATACACTTGTACTGACTTGTGTGGAAGCTGGACTTGTATACCCCTGTACTGAAGATGCACTTGAACGACTGTGTGTGGAAGCTGGATTTGTATACCCCTGTACTGAAGATATACTTGCACCGACGTGTGTGGAAGCTGGACTTGTATACCCCTGTACTGAAGATACACTTGCACTGACGTGTGGAAGCCAGATTTGTATAGAAGATACACTTGTACTGACTTGTGTGGAAGCTGGACTTGTATATCCCTGTACTGAAGATGCACTTGAATGACTGTGTGTGGAAGCTGGATTTGTATACCCCTGTACTGAAGATACACTTGCACCGATGTGTGTGGAAGGCGGACTTGTATAACCCTGTAGTGAAGATACACTTGTACTGACGTGTGTGGATGCTGGACTTATATACCCCTGTACTGAAGATACACTTGACGATCATGTGTGGAAGCTGGATTTGTATACCCCTGTATTAAAGATGACACCTATATCAATGGAGGGAGGGAGGCAGGGAGGGAGGGAGGGTAGGCGGGGGGGGCGGTAGGCAGGTGGGGACTTGTCTTAACACAGCTGATGCCTGTGATGCTCCATTTTGGACTGGCAGAAGGTTCACCCCTGCAGTTTAGTCTTCTGTACCACACCTGCAGCCCTCCAGTCAACCCCCAGCGTATCATTCAGGGGCACAAATGCAAACCCCAGTCTCCCAAATGATGCTCCATGCCCCTGTCACATGTATTCCATGCCCTATCACATGAATATTTTCCCATCAATTGGTTATTCTCCTCTGCTGGCTGGTGGCTGGCCCCTGTCGCTCCCAGCCCCATCAGCCACATCACCCAACTTCTCTAGGACTTACCTGGCTCCAAGCAAGTCCCTCATGGATTCCCTTGTGGTGGGACCCAAAGGGGAGGACTGTCACCCCTCCAGGATAATCTAAATGTCCTGCAGCCTTCCTGGTCAGCGGTGTGGGGCTGGAAGGGGAGCCCCCCCCCGTAGCCCTGCCTCGTCGGTGTTGTGGGGCCAGGGAGTCATCTAGCTAGCTGGGGTCTCTCCTCTGGCTTTCTCTCCCCAGGGCCACTCAATTTGCACTGTTGCACAACAGGGGTGTGTGTGCCAGCTTCTGAGGGTGGCCCTCCCACTGTTAACAGTGATCTCTGCTGTGCTGCCACCTGGGTATCGCCCCTCCTCCTGCCCCAAGAAAGGAGAGCTTTCCTTCTGACACTCTATCCTTTCTCCCTTGAATGACCCAGGTACACCGCTGAACCCGAGTCTTTGGAATGGCGAACAGTAGTTCTACTGCTGTTTTATTGGGCCAGCTGTGTCATTTTTTATTGTTTCATTTATACATTTTGCAGTCCAGCTTGTCTTCCCCTTCTGGGCATGCCCAGCCCCATCCCCGGCATCTCTGCCTCTTACCTTCAAGGACTTTCAACCCCATGAGCTTGACCCAGTGTGGGGGGACCAGCCAGGTTGGCACCAACCCTCTGCCTGTTCTAGTGTCATGGGGCAGAGATTCTGTGGGTGTCCCCAAGGCAGGCAGTGGCTGGGGTCAAGGCCTGAGTGTGCAGGAGACTCATCCATGCTTCAGGCCATTTCCCCCTTAATTCATTACCTCCTGGGTGGCCATTTTGTGTCAGGTAAACAGTGGATAGTTCGGACTTCATATGGAGCTATTTGGAGGTAGTGAGTTAAGACAAGTCTTGAGGTAGTTCGCGCACTAGGAGACCCAAGTGTGTGCATGCTGTGTGTGTGTTCTCAGCTGACCTCTTTCCCACATCCGCAACTTGCCTGCACTGCCACCTGCGTTCCCCCAGGTGGCAATCTTGTAGCAGCGGCTGTTCCTCCCCCCCGGTCAGCCACCAGTGACTCGAGGTTGTTCCCAAACTTGGGTCTCTGGGGTTGCGAGGCGATAGCACTACCGCTACGCCTACAGGCTGGCCAGCTATGTATCGTTATATAAAGTTCAGTTAGTGCACCTGTTCCAAAAGCTGGGAAATTGAATGGCTATTCAAGTGGATCAGTGGCTGAGCTCTCCATGCAGCCGGCCCTAGTGTCCTGATACAATTCAAATCATTTAAGTATGCAGAACAATTTGGATTCTGTTAGTACTCACACAGCAGCAGGCGGTGACAGTTATCTGAATGGTGTTTCTCCCTGGCTGGCAAACTTGTTTCAGGTAGAGGGGCTTGTGTGAGGTTTTGTTATCACCCCGCTCAATGTTCAGCGGTGTTGCGTTGACACTGACTTGCACAGATGCGGGCCAATTGGTGTTCATTTGTCGGTCTTCGTGATGGTAGCACTTGAACTGAAGCTCCAGGTCTGGTCTAGGAATTGGCAAAAGGTAACAGACTAAGTAGCAACAGTCACAAATCTCTCTTACATGATATTCCATTCTTTATTTAAATAGTTTTCTCTGATTTCTGCTTCTGTTCCCCACCTTGAGATTTGGCTTACATGGCTCTGAGCAGAAATCTCTGAGTGACAGGGCAAGTGAGTGCCTGCCTTAACTGCCTGTGCAAGCATTGTTCCCTGGTTGGCCTGCACAAGGTGTGTGTGTGTGTGTTTGTGTGAGAGACTGCTGGGTAGCGTGCACCCTCCCTCCCTCGAACCAAGTGCCTCATCTCCATGATGCATCTGGCCCCCAGCCAGCCTCAGCGTGCGATGTCATGACCTTAGTTAATATTTCTTTTCAGTCAAGGTTTTTTAATCTCTGAGATCTGGAACCAATAAATGGGGTGCCCAGTAGGTGGTCCAAGGTCTGCAGAGGGGGCTTTCATCATCAGATTTCAGCCAGAGAGTGTCCTCTCATTCAGACATCTGAAGTGCAGTGGCATGCATGTACATACAAGGCCATGTGCAATTCCACCCTAGCTGGAACCACACAACTGTACAGTCACCTAGCCAATGATGGATGTCAGGTGGGCTGTGGGGACACATCCTTGCCTCTCAGGGGAGGAGAGGAGCTCTGGGATGTTCCATCCTCCCTTCCCAGACCAGCCCTTGAACGATCCAAGTCTGCTTCTGAACCTGGGTTGTTGATACAGTGTGCCATAGCACTGTTGCCGTACTACCAGGCCAGCCCTGACATAGTGAGCCATAGCGCTGCCACTGGGTTACCCAGGCTGGCCCAACATAGTGAGCTGTAGCACTACTGCTGTGCTACCAGGGTAGCCCAGACATAGCTAGCCACAGTGCTGCTTCTGTGCTATTTAGGCCAGCCCTGACACAGCAAGCCATAGCGCTACCGCTGTGCTACCAGGCCAGTCCAACATAGCAACCTGTAGCACTGCTTTTGGGCTACCAGGCCAGCCCAACATAGCAAGCTGTAGCACTGCTTCTGGGCTGTCAGGCTGGCCCTGACATAGCAAACCATAGCGCTGCTGCTGGGCTATCAGGTTGGCCCAACATAGCGAGCCGTAGCACTGCCACTGTACTACTAGCCCATCCCTGCCAGGTGGGCTTGACATAGCCAGTCATAACACTGCTGCTCTGCTACCAGGACAGCCCTGGCATAGCCAGCCATAGTGCTGCCTCTGTTCTACTTAGGCTGGCCCTGACATAGCAAGACATAGCGCTGCTGCTGGGCTACCAGGGCTGGCCCAACATAGCGAGGCCATAGCATTGCCGCTGTGCTACTAGCCCAGCCCCAGCATAGCGAAGCCATAGCACTGCTGTCTGCTCTCAGGCCGGCTTACCATAGCGAGCCATAGCTCTGCTGCTGTGCTACCAGGCCAGCCCCAACATAGCCAACTGTAGCGCTGCTTCTGTGCTACTTAGACCGGCCATGACAGCGAGCCATAACGCTGCCACTGTGCTGTCATGTTGGGCCTGACATAGCCAGCCATAGCACCGCCACTTTGCTACCAGGCCAGCCCCAACATAGCAAGCTGTAGCGCTGCCGTTGTACTACCAGGCCAGCCCCAACATAACAAGCTGTAGCGCTGCCGTTGTACTACCAGGCCAGCCCCAACATAGCAAGCTGTAGCGCTGCCGTTGTACTACCAGGCCAGCCCCAACATAGCAAGCTGTAGCGCTGCCATTGTACTACCAGGCCAGCCCCAACATAGCAAGCTGTAGCGCTGCCGTTGTACTACCAGGCCAGCCCCAACATAGCAAGCTGTAGTGCTGCCGTTGTACTACCAGGCCAACCTGACACAGCGAGCCATACACTGCTGCTGTGCTACCAGTCCAGCCCAACATAGCAAGCTGTAGCACTGCCACAGTACTGCCAGGCCAGCCCAACATAGCAAGCTGTAGCACTGCCACAGTACTGCCAGGCCAGCCCCGAAGTAGCCAGCCATAGCACTGCTGCTCTACTACCAGGTTGTAGAGCTGCCGCAGCACTGCTGCTGTACTACCAGGCCAGCCCTGATGTAGTGACCCGTAGTGCTGCGCTGTGCTAACAGGGCAGCCCTGACATAGCCAGCTGTAGTGTGCTGCTTTTGTGCTACTTAGGCTGACCCTGACACAGCAAGCCATTCACTACCTCTGTGTTGTCATGCTGGGCCTAACATAGCCAGCCACAGCGCCGCCACTGTGCTACCAGGCCAGCCCTGACATAGCGAGCCGTAGCGCTGCCGCTGTACTACCAGGCTGTAGCGCTGCCGCTGTGCTACCAGGCCATCCCTGACACAGAGAGCCATAACGCTGCCACTGTGCTAACAGGCTAGCAGGGTGAGAAAATCAGTTTGAGTTGGTGGTTACTTTGGCCACTAGTTTTCAAAATATGGTAGCCAAATCAGTATTTTAATTGTCATCCTCAAAAGCCACTTTGTGGTGCTGGCCCACCGGTGCAGTGGTAACGCTACTGCTCGCGACGCCGCCAACCCGGGTTTGGGAATGAGCCCGGGGAGACGGAGAGCCGGCCAGGAGGAGAAGGCTTCAGCATCGGAAGACAGCTCGCCTTCTCCAGGGAGGGAGGAGGGACGAGGCTCGTCACCTGACTGACCTCTGGCAGAGGCCAGAGTTGCGGCAGGCACCAAGTCACTTTCATGGGGAGTGGTGTGACAGACGACGGAATTTGCGCCTAAACGTCAGGGTACACGTCACACCAGGAACAGGGGAAAACAGCTACCGGCGCAGATAGGCGGGGCCCGGCAAAAACAATATTCCCTCTGCCTGTCCCATCCAGTGATCCCTGACTAAAAACACTGGAACTCGGGTGTATGGGCCCCCACCTCGTCCCCGTCTGGGGGGGATAACCAAGGCTACATGGAGGGTTCACTGAGGGCTCCAGGCAGCGATGAAGGAGGCAGTTGCCCTGGCATCTCCCAAAGAAGTGGCGCTCAGTAGCAGGAGGGAGTATAAATAGAAAGTAAAAAAAAAAAAAAAAACATTCTGTGGGCAGGTAGCCAGTTGTCTGTTACCTGTCAAAATCTGCTGGCCACGTTTATTTTTTTTAGTGGCCGTTGGCCACCTGGGTACCAACTTTGTCCCACTCTGCAGGCCAGCCTGACATAGCAAGCTGTAGTGCTGCTCTGTCCTACCAGGCCAGCCAGACATAACCAGCTGTCATTGTACTACTAGGCTAGCCTGACATAGTGAGCCATGGCCATAGTAGAGAGAGGGGGATAGAGGAAAATGACCTTAGGTTGGCTAATGAGGCAAGTAAGGAAGTCTGGTGAGCAAAGGCACAGAAAGAGCTGCAGATAGCTGAAGGAATTAAGAAGGGGAGAAGGCTTTCTTTCACTATATAAGTGAGAAAAGGGATGAGAAGGAAAGGATTGTTAAGCTTAAGAAAGGGGTGGAGGATAATGGGGGAAAAGCAGAGATACTAAATGAATACTTCTGTTCCGTCTTCACCAAGGAGAAGGATGAACCAGTGCCTTCAGGAGGGAAAAGAGGAATGGGGAGGAGGGGAACACAGATGTAGTGATAGAGGAGGATAGTGTGAGGGAGGGACTGCTGGCATTGAAGGTGGACAGATCACCAGGTGCGGACAGAGTACATCCAAGGGTACTAAAGGAACTGGCTGAGGAGGTGGCAGGGCCACTAGCAGACCTATTTAATAGTTCACTAGAGTCAGGCATGGTACCACAGGACTGGAGAATAGCACACGTAGTGCCTCTTCACAAAGCAGTCTCAAGGATGATCCAGGGAATTACAGACCAGTCAGTCTGACCTCCATTGTGGGCAAGCTCATGGAGACCATACTAAAGGAAAGGTTGGTGGAATATCTAGAGGGGCATGGTCTCCAGGATGCGAGGCAGCATGGGTTCATGGGGGGGATTGTTTCAAACAAATCTGATTGACTTCTTTGACTGTGTCACTAAGACAATAGACAAGGGCCAAGCGGTAGACATCCTATATCTTGATTTCAGCAAGACCTTTGACTCTGTGCCTCACAAAAGGTTGATCAGGAAGTTGGTGGATCTTGGGGTTGGGGAAAAGATGGCCGGATGGGTGGAAAACTGACTGAGGGACAGAACCCAGGGGGTGGTTGTGGGGGGAGAGCTATCTGGCACCAGAGAGGTAACCAATGGGGTCCCGCAGGGCTCAGTGCTGGGGTCGGTGTTGTTCACTGTCTTCATCAATGACATTGGGGATGGCATTAAGGGCAAATGTGCCTATTCATGGATGACACCAAGCTCTGTGGGAGAGTGAACACAGCTGAAAGGATTCAGGACCTACAGAAAGATCTAGAAAAGCTGGGAAGGTGGTCCAGGATCTGGCAGCTGGGCTTCAAGGCCAAGAAATGCAAAGGTATGCATATTGGAGCCAAGAATCCCAGGACAGACTACTACCTGGGTGGAGTCCGAGTATCTGCATCAGAGGAGAACGACCCAGGAGTTATTATCACTATGACCTTAAGCACTCCACGCAGTGCAAGAAAGCAGCAGCAAAGACAAACAAGATGCTGGGATGCATAGCTAGGGGGATCAGTAGTAGGAGAGAGGGGGTTAGACTGCCCTTGTACAGGTCACTGGTAAGGTCACATCTAGAGTATGGAGTTCAGTACTGGTGCCCACACCTCAAAAAGGACATTAACCTGCTGTAGAAGGTCCAGAGGAGGGCTATAAAGATGATAGCCTGTCAGCAGGGTAAGGCATACGAGGAGAGGTCGAGGGCACGGAACATGTACTCCATGAAAGACGGGAGAGAGAGAGAGGGGACATGACCTTTAAGAGAGTGGTGACCCTGCAGTACTAGCAGACTTGATAGACCAAAAGGCCTTCTTCTGCTGGCTTCTTCAAATGTTCATGTGTATGTATGTAGCACTGCCGCTGTGCTACCAGGCCGGTCAGACATAACCAGCTGTAGTGCTGTCATTGTGCTTCTAGGCCGGCCTGACTTAGTGAGCCATAATGCTGCCGCTGTGCTTCCCAGGTTGGCCTGACATAACGAGCCATGGTGCTCCTCTGTGATACCAGGCCAGCCCTGAAAATAGCCAGACAGCGCTGCTGCTGTTCTACCCAGACCTGCGTGACATAGCAAGCCATAATGCTGCCGCTGTGCTACCAGGCCACGCTCTGAAATAGGCAGCTGTACCACTGCTGCTGTGCTATCCAGGTGCGCATGACATAGGAAGCCGGAACGCTGCTGTGCTACCAGGCCAGCCCCAACATAACGAACCATAGTGCTGCCTCTGTGATATCAGGCCAGCCCAAAATAGCAAGCCATAATGCTGCTGCTGCACTACCAGGTCGGCCCGACACAGTGAGCTATAGTGCTGCATGTATGACAGCAGGCCAGCCAGACATAGCAAGCTGTAGCGCTGCCACTGTACTACCAGGCCGGCCCCAAAGTAGCCAGCTGTATCGCTGCTGCTGTGCTACCCAGGCCTGCGCAACACAGTCAGCTGTTGCACTGCTGCCGTGCTACCCAGGCTGTACTACCAGGCCAGCCCCAACATAGCCAGCCGTAGCACTGCCTCTGTGCTACTTAGGCTGGCCCTGACATAGCAAGCTGTAGTGCTGCCACTACTACCAGACCAGCCACAAAGTAGCCGGCTGTATCGCTGCTGCTGTGCTACCCAGGCCCGCGCGACACAGTCAGCTGTAGCGCTGCCGTGCTACCCAGGCTGGTCTGACATAAGGAGCTGTAACACTGCTGCTGCACTATCAGGTCAGCCTGACATAGCAAGCCATAGTGCTGCCACTGTACTACCAGGCGGCCCCAACATAGCAAGCTGTAACACTGCCACCGTACTACCAGGCCAGCCCCAACATAGCAAGCTGTAACACTGCCACTGTACTACCAGGCCAGCCCCGACATAGCAAGCTGTAACACTGCCACTGTACTACCAGGCCAGCCCCGACATAGCAAGCTGTAACACTGCCACTGTACTACCAGGCCAGCCCCGACATAGCAAGCTCTAACACTGCCACTGTACTACCAGGCCAGCCCCGACATAGCAAGCTGTAGCGCTGCCTCTGTGGTACTTAGGCTAACCCTGACATAGCAAGCCGTAGTGCTGCCACTGTGCTACCAGGCCAGCCCCAACATAGCAAGCTGTAGTGCTGCCACTGTACTACCAGGCCAGCCCCAACATAGCAAGCTGTAACACTATCACTGTACTACCAGGCCAGCCCCGACATAGCAAGCTGTAACACTGCCACTGTACTACCAGGCCAGCCCCGACATAGCAAGCTGTAACACTGCCACTGTACTACCAGGCCAGCCCCGACATAGCAAGCTGTAACACTGCCACTGTACTACCAGGCCAGCCCCGACATAGCAAGCTGTAACACTGCCACTGTACTACCAGGCCAGCCCTGACATAGCCAGCTGTAGCGCTGCCTCTGTGGTACTTAGGCTGGCCCTGACATAGCAAGCTGTAGCGCTGCCACTGTACTACCAGGCCAGCCCCAACATAGCCAGCTGTAGCACTGCCTCTGTGGTATTTAGGCTGGCCCTGACATAGCAAGCCGTAGTGCTGCCACTGTACTACCAGGCCAGCCCCAACATAGCAAGCTGTAGTGCTGCCACTGTACTACCAGGCCAGCCCCAACATAGCAAGCGGTAACACTGCCACTGTACTACCAGGCCAGCCCCGACATAGCAAGCTGTAATACTGCCACTGTACTACCAGGCCAGCCCCGACATAGCAAGCTGTAACACTGCCACTGTACTACCTGGCCAGCCCCGACATAGCAAGCTGTAACACTGCCACTGTACTACCAGGCCAGCCCCGACATAGCAAGCCATAGTGCTGCCACTGTACTACCAGGCCAGCCCCGACATAGCAAGCTCTAACACTGCCACTGTACTACCAGGCCAGCCCCGACACAGCAAGCTGTAACACTGCCACTGTACTACCAGGCCAGCCCCGACATAGCAAGCTGTAACACTGCCACTGTACTACCAGGCCAGCCCCGACATAGCAAGCTGTAACACTGCCACTGTACTACCAGGCCAGCCCTGACATAGCAAGCTGTAACACTACCACCGTACTACCAGGCCAGCCCCGACATAGCAAGCCATAGTGCTGCCACTGTACTACCAGGCCAGCCCCAACATAGCCAGCCGTAGCACTGCCTCTGTGCTACTTAGGCTGGCCCTGACATAGCCAGCTGTAGCGCTGCCACTGTACTACCAGGCGGTCCTGACAGAGCCAGCTGTAGCGCTGCCTCTGTGCTACTTAGGCTGGCCCTGACATAGCAAGCTGTAGCGCTGCCAGTGTACTACCAGGCCATGCCCCTAGTTGTTATTCTCGTTTATGATGAGTTTCTCATCCCTGTGTAAAGTCTTTTTTGGTGCAGAGACTATTCTGATTTGTTGTACAGCTGCCCTCATTGGTGGAGCCAGAATAGCCACGGTCTCTTTGTGACCTCGTATCCTCCAGTGCTGCTTCCTAAGCATCAGTGAGGTGTCATGTAGTAGGAAGGAAATTATGGTATCCTTGCTTCTGTGAGGCACTCCTCCAATAATCCAGTTTACTTCCCCCACAGCCCCACCTGTCTTCCCAGAATTACCTTAACATATGTATGTGTCTGGGTCAGTGTGATGTTTGTTGCCATTCATTTAAATTATGCCCCCATCCATGCTCATTAATTCTGCGGACATACATAAATCAAGTGCAAGGAGTTGTATACATGTCGTCCTTTTGGTAGCCTTGGCAGGTCTAGAGCCAGTGGGGTTTTTTTTTGTTTTGTTTTTGTTTATCCAAAAATGGCCAACTCCATTTGGTAAAATTGTAAAATCTGTTTTTTCCATGCGTTTCCCCAAAGAGAAAGTCAACATGTTTTTAAATAAAATTTGTCTCAAAATGGAAGTTTGCCAAAAAAAGCTGGTGCAAAGTGTTTTTTTTTGCACAATATAGTGACGCAAATAAAAGGTATATATATATATATATATATATATATATATATATATATATATATATATATATGTATATATATATATACATATACACACACAATTGACTCCCATGTGCTGGTTTAAAAATGTCAAATTCTGTTTTTCACTGGAGTTCTCATTGGAAAACGGAAACTCATTGGCCCAACAGATCTTATAAAACCTTGGTGACAGTTTAACCTGTTACTGCCCCATCAGATGACGTTTGTCCCTGATAGTATATTTCATTTTTAACTATCTCCATGACTGACTAGTGCGGAAAGACAGAAAGATATACCTCAGCATTAGGGTCTTGTACACGGAGTCCCTCAGCTGAAAGACATGGTTGCTGACAGCCAGATTGTGCTGCAGGCGGAATGGCTCCAGCACTACCCCATCTCGCACAGGAAACGTCAGTCGCAGCTCATCACTTGGGTTGCCTGGAAGTAAAAAGTGTGCATTTCTTGCTGTGAGACCATCCTGGGTGTGGAGTATCAAGGCTTGAAAGAATACCACTTAATAGTTCTTTATTGTTTCCTCTGACACTCATAATTCTGCCCCTCTCCCCCAACCATGCACTTACAGAGACTGATGTTCCCGAATCCCATGTGCTGCACAGTGGGATTTACACCTTCTGTCTACTTCTGCATAGGAGTACCTTTCCCCTGCTTCAATCTGTACAGAGAGTTAGACTCGATGGAAAGGCTTGCAAACCCAAAAAGATTTGTCCCACTGAGTGGTCATTACCACTGCAGTGGAACCCCAGATCCCAGCAGTCTTCAGCACTTTGGGCTAGTCCCTGATGTCTCCTGTAAGTGCTAGATTGTCCTCACCCCCTATAGCTAGGTGGGTGTCTCCATGTGTGTAACTCTCCTCCTCAGGAACTGAAGACATAGCTTTACTGGGACTCCAGTAGTGCCACAGTGCACTTGTCAGTCAGACTGATTCGAGCAAGATAGTTTTTCTCATGTCATACAAGGATTGGCTGCGCCTCATTTACTGATCTGGGGGCAGCAGATGATGGATGAGGAGTTTGGTACTCAGACCCGTGTAATACCTTGATATACTGAGTTCACTAAATCAGTGATGCCATCAATGCTAGAGCTCACGTGCAGTGCATTTCTAAGGAAGTAGTAGGGCTGGTCTGATGGCACATCACGCTGTCACCTGTGACACTGGAGTTAACCATTTCAACCCCGGAATTGCGCTCAGAGGCTGTCCTATCCCATCGAGGAGATGAAGCCTTTGGCTTCTGTGGAGGGAGGGTACAGCCCACCTGGCATCTGTACATCCTTTGCCAGCCAATAAAGGGGCAGCATTGGTGCTCACCCAGGCAGCCACCAGTATCAGGGTGGGGAGAGGGTGTGGCCCAGGCGGCCACCACCATCATCGGGGTGAGGGACAGAGTATGACCCAGGCAGCCACCAGCATCGGGGTGGAGGCAGAGTGTGGCCAGGCAGCCACCAACATCACAGTTGGGGACAGGGTGCAACCCAGTTGGCTTCCAACATCAGGTGGGGACAGGGTGCAGGCTGGGTGGCCGCCAACATTGGGTAGGGGACAGGGTGCAGGATGTGTGGCCCCAACATCAGGGTGGGGAAAGGGTGCGGGATGTGTGGCCTCCAACAGTGGGGTGGGGGAAAGGATGCAGGCTGGGTGACCCCCAGCATTGTTGGCAGACTGGGTGCAAGATGGGTGTCCCCATCTTTGGGTGGGGGCAAGGTGCAGCCCAGTTGGCCTCCGGCATCACGGTGGGGACAAGGTGCAGGTTGGGTGGCCCACAGCATCAGATTGGGGACATGGAGGGAGAGGGTGCAAGCCGGGTGTCCCCCATCATCGTGTCAGGGACAGGGTGCAGCCCAGCTGGCCTCCAACATTGGGGTGGGGGACAGGGTGCAACCCGTTTGGCATCCAACATCTGGGTAGGGACAGGGTGCTGGCTTTGTGGCCCCAACATCAAATTCCCTCTCCTCTAAGGGTGAATTATTCATGTTGGATGACTAACATCAACTGGATCTCCCCTCCACTCACACAAAACTCTCAGTTTAAACACTTAACCTCACCCAACTAATCACAGATCCAACTTTCTACAACCTCCGCTCCTTCAGCCTACTTGACTGGATCCTTTCCTCCCACCCTCATTGAGTCACAACAGCCGGAGTCCTGCCAGATGCTATTAGCGACCACTGCTTCACTTACTGTATCAGGAAGGCACATCTCCCCCGCTCCCCACATGAATATTTCACCTACCGCTCATTCAGGAACCTTTCACCTGACACCCTGCTCTCTGACCTCCACACAGCTGACTGGTCCCCTGACTTCTCAGCTACAGATGTAAATGTGGCCCTCCAACACTTTTACACTATCCTGATTCAGATCTGGGACCTTCACGCACATCTCCGCACCTCCTGGGTAAGACACCTCCACCTTCCATGGATTTCATCTGATATTCTATCCCCGTGCAAAGCTCGAAATTGTGCCTGGTCCCTCTACAACTCCTCCAACTCTATCTCCAACCTCCACCAATACCAATCCCTCAGGAACAGGTGCACCAAAGCTATCCGGGCTAGCTATGACTGATTATTTCAAGTTGCACCTCTCTTCTTGCCCTGACCCCTCATCCTTCTGGTCTACAATCAAAACCCTCCTCAATCCCTCCCCCCCAGGCTACCATCCCCTCTCTTAAAGTCAATGAGTTGCTCATCTCTGACCCAACTGACGTAGCCTCCATTTTCAACAAGTTTTTTACATCTTGCATGCTCTGTGACACACCCCATCCTCCGTATTCCCCCTCTCCCTCCACAGGTTTCACCTTCCCTATCATCTCCCCCTTAGAGGCTCTCCAAACCCTATACTCTCTAAATATAAACAAATCCAGCCCAGACAGTCTCCTCCTCAAACTGTTACGCCTCTCTGCCCCTGCAATAACTTAACACCCTCACCCATATCCTCAACCCCTCCTTTTCCACAAACACTGTTCCCCGCACAATGGAAACTGGCCAAAATAATCCACCTCCCCAAAGGCGGGGACCCTTCCTCCCCTAACAACTATCGTCCCATCTCCCTCCTTCTTTCATTCGCCAAACTACAGGAGTCCCTAGTTTTATCTAGGCTATCTGACTTCCTTTCGTCCTCGAACTTCTTCTCCAATTATCAGTCTTGATTCTGCAGAAATTATTCAACAATTTCCTCCCTATTCCATGTCACAAACTCCATACTGTCCTCCGTGGACAGCAGCCACATCACTGCTGCGATAGTCACAGACCTCGCCAAAGCCTTTGATTCAGTCTCTCACCCACTTCTCCTTCAAAAACTCCATGCAGCTGGCCTGGCTTCCTCTACAATAAATTCGTTCAGCGCGTACCTCTATGGTAGAATGCAGTCTGTTTTAGTCGGAAACTCTGTGTTGCCTCCCCTTCCGATTCTTGCAGGAGTCCCCCATGGCTCAATTCTAGGTCCAGGTCTCTTCTCAGTATTCATTAACGACCTCCCCAAAGCTTGGCCACATACAAGCATTCATCTATACGCTGATGACACCATAGTCTATGCCTCCAGTCCCTCCCCAGACAGTTTTCTCTAACCTCCAGTCTGATTTCACCCAGGTCCTCCACTGGCTCCAAGACAACAGCCTTAAAGTAAACACCAAAGAAACTGTCTCCATGGTTTTTGGGACCCCCCACAAGCTGGCTAAGCTCCCACTTAGCCCCACCTTTTCCTCTTTGGGTGGGTCCACCCTTGACTCAGTGACGTACAAATACCTAGGCCTGTGTCTAGAGCAACACCTCGATTTGTCAAAACACATAGACTCTGTGTGCACCAAGCTCTGCCCCAAACTCGGAGTGCTTTACCAAAACAAAAACAGTATTCCTTTGCATCCGCGTCAAATCCTAGTAACTAAAACCATTCTCCCAATTTTTGACTATGGTGATATTATCTACGCCCCGGCCTCGGCCACCTCGACACCACCCTTAATGCATTCTGCCACTTCACTACCAACTTCCCCGAAATCACCACTGCACTCTCCTGTCCTCACTGAATCTCCCCCCACAGGAGATACATTCACTCACTAACATTCATTGCCAAATACTGGTTCAACCTCCTCCCACAATATCTCTCTTCCCTCCTCTCACCAGCCCCTGCCCCTCCCTACGGAGGTCCAGCCACCCACGTACCTTCTCAATCCCCCACTGACGCTCCTTCACCAGAGCTTCAGCCTTCTCCGCCGTCTCCCCCACCTCTGGAACCTGCAACCCACCCTACTTCATGACTCCCCCTCACTCCCTGCCTTAAAGCGGCAAATAAAGTTCATCCCTCCTCCACCATGTGATTGCTTCCCCTTGTCCCACTCTTCCCCTCCCAACACCTACTCTCCCCTGACCGGTCAATTTCCCTCCCCCAACATTCAAATAAGTTATCCTGTTTTATAAATATATATATATATATATATATATATATATATATATAGCATATGTGAGGGTGCAAATTATTTGTTTCTGGTTCTGTCCTTTGGATCTCTGTCCTCCACCTCACTGCTGGAGAGGCTGTACCCTATATATATATATATATATATATATATATATATATATATATATATATAGAGAGAGAGAAAGGGTACAGCCCTGCTCCAGCAGTGGGGTGGAGGACAGAGATCCAAAGGACAGAACCAGAAACAAATAATTTGCACCCCCTCACATATGCCAGGGGCAGTTGTTGTGGATTAATTGTGTATTAGCAGGTTGAGTAAACTGTGAAGCAGTGGTGCTGTGTTGTCATCATGCTGTTTAAATGCCTGGGGAGGGAGGGATCAGCTAGGGCTTAAAGGAGGTAGGCAGGAGATCGTTTAAGACAAGGATGAATTACACAGGGTGAGACTGGACCTGTAGCAGATACTGAAGGAGAGCTCGGACACCCAGGCAGTGGCAGAGAAAAGAAGCTGCCCCAAAATACATGGTAGCACTCACCTGAGGGGGAAGGCTGAAGAGAACTTATGTTGGGCTTGATGTCTGGCAGGAAGGGTGATTTCACATCCTGACCCGGAGACATGTAAGGTGCAATTGTACTTCCTGGCGTCATGGGGGGTGTAGGGTTACCCGGGAGGGGAGAACTAGGGTAACCAGGCATTGACCTTCCAGGCTGGAACACATGGAGAGAAAACAAGACTTAAAAAAACAAACAGTTATCAACATCGTTCATCCTAAGGAACAGGCATTGTAGGTATCCAGTTGTACTGCCCTGGCAAAAACAAATACTGTGCCAGGCTCTGCACAGCAGCCTGCACCCTCATACCATCCAATCCTGTTGTTCAACAGCAGCCTGAACCCTCGTACCATCCAATCCTGTTGTTCAACAGCAGCCTGCACCCTCGTACCATCCAAACCTATTCAACAGCAGCCTGCACCCTCGTACCATCCAATCCTATTCAACAGCAGCCTGCACCCTCGTACCATCCAATCCTGTTGTTCAACAGCAGCCTGCACCCTCGTACCATCCAAACCTATTCAACAGCAGCATGCACCCTCGTACCATCCAATCCTGTTGTTCAACAGCAGCCTGCACCCTCGTACCATCCAAACCTATTCAACAGCAGCCTGCACCCTCGTACCATCCAATCCTATTCAACAGCAGCCTGCACCCTCGTAGCCATCCAATCCTGTTGTTCAACAGCAGCCTGCACCCTCGTACCATCCAATCCTGTTGTTCAACAGCAGCCTGCACCCTCGTACCATCCAATCCTATTCAACAGCAGCCTGCACCCTCGTACCATCCAATCCTATTCAACAGCAGCCTGCACCCTCGTACCATCCAATCCTATTCAACAGCAGCCTGCACCCTCGTACCATCCAATCCTGTTGTTCAACAGCAGCCTGCACCCTCATACCATCCAATCCTGTTGTTCAACAGCAGCCTGCACCCTCGTACCATCCAATCCTGTTGTTCAACAGCAGCCTGCACCCTCGTACCATCCAAACCTATTCAACAGCAGCGTGCACCCTCGTACCATCCAATCCTATTCAACAGCAGCGTGCACCCTTGTACCATCCAATCCTATTCAACAGCAGCCTGCACCCCCGTACCATCCAATCCTGTTGTTCAACAGCAGCCTGCACCCTCATACCATCCAATCCTGTTGTTCAACAGCAGCCTGCACCCTCGTACCATCCAATCCTGTTGTTCGACAGCAGCCTGCACCCTCGTACCATCTAAACCTATTCAACAGCAGCGTGCACCCTCGTACCATCCAATCCTATTCAACAGCAGCGTACATCCTCGTACCATCCAAACCTGTTGTTCAACAGCAGCGTGCACCCTCATACCATCCAATCCTGTTGTTCAACAGCAGCCTGCACCCTCTTACCATCCAATCCTATTCAACAGCAGCCTGCATCCTCGTACCATCCAAACCTGTTGTTCAACAGCAGCCTGCACCCTCGTACCATCCAATCCTATTCAACAGCAGCCTGCACCCTCGTACCATCCAATCCTGTTGTTCAACAGCAGCCTGCACCCTCGTACCATCCAATCCTGTTGTTCAACATCAGCCTGCACCCTTGTACCATCCAATCCTGTTGTTCAACAGCAGCTTGCCCCCTCGTACCATCCAATCCTATTCAACAGCAGCGTGCACCCTCGTACCATCCAGTCCTGTTGTTCAACAGCAGCCTGCACCCTCGTACCATCCAATCCTATTCAACAGCAGCCTGCATCCTCGTACCATCCAATCCTATTCAACAGCAGCGTGCACCCTCGTACCATCCAATCCTGTTGTTCAACAGCAGCCTGCATCCTCGTACCATCCAATCCTATTCAACAGCAGCCTGCATCCTCGTACCATCCAATCCTGTTGTTCAACAGCAGCGTGCACCCTCGTACCATCCAATCCTATTCAACAGCAGCGTGCACCCTCGTACCATCCAATCCTGTTGTTCAACAGCAGCCTGCGCCCTCGTACCATCCAATCCTGTTATTCAACAGCAGTGTGTACCCTCGTACCTTGCAAACCTGTTGTTCAACAGCAGCGTGCACTCTCATACCATCCAAACCTGTTGTTTGACAGCAGCGTGCACCCTCGTACCATCCAGTCCTGTTGTTCAGTGCCACAGTTGACTAATACATAAAATATCCTCCTTGCCAACAGGTTGGTGCAGTGTTACTCAGCAGTATAGCGGTGCTAGCACAGTTCTTTGAATTCACAAGAGGGCAAGGGCTGCAGAAGGATACATAAGTAACATGCCACGACAGTGTGTATATTAAAGAATTTTACTGCATGCCCCAGGGGCATAGTAGGACATAAGACCGAAGGTCAAGTGTCCTTACACCCCTGGGAAGTGCAGTACAGTCCTTTAATGCATACTTTAGAGTGGCTTATTACACATATAAAATGGCTCTTTAGTGTCAAAAAAGACTTGTTAAAAATTAAGTTTTTTCCCCCGCAGTTAGAAAAAAAGAGTTTAGTATGTGTTTGTAAAGAAAAAATAAGTTTATATAAATATTCCCTTTCTGAGTATATATGGCATTACTCCAGCAGGTGGCACTGCGAGCTCCGTATGTGGATCCGTTTTCTTTTTTTTTTTTTTGTTTTCTGTGCTGCTTAGTAACTCATCTTTAGCTGTTTTTGCATGTTGTTTAATGGAGTACAAGCCATAACTAGAGCTGTAATTTTTTTCACGATAAAAAACGACCGATTTTACGGTTAAAAAATTGATATTTATGAGAACGAAAAAAATGCAATGAGAAGTACACCTGCCAACTCTTAAATATACACAGGCTAACTATTTAACACAGGGACTGTTTCAGCCTGCTTATTAACTCGCTCGCCGCAAGAGCCGAAAAAAGAACCAGGGGTCTGAGATCAGCCACAGTTTAAATTGAGCACGAATTGGACTTCAGCCACAAGTCGCAACTCAGGAGACCCGTTTGAGCACAGTCTAGTCCTCCAACCCCTTTCCCCTGTCCCTGGTCTGAAGGATTGCCTAGCAAGCCTTTTGGGGGCTATTTAATCCCTCTGCAGTTTGAATCCTGTGTCTCTGGCCACTCTCGCTCGATTGGCTGCCCGCTGTTCCACCGGAAGGGCTGTAGAGCTGCGAAAAAACAACTCTCTCTCTCTCTCTCTCTTGCTCTTCGGAAATGTCAAAAAAAAAAACACAACAAAAGGTACTGTACTGCTTAAAACCCCAACAGTAGTTAGAGTAAGTGTGTGTCCCACACTGTGGCTCTGCTCCATCTGCCACCAGCCATTTGGGACATGGCGTTCCCCTCCTTCCCTCGGTCGCTAGCTGTAAAACAGAAAATCTGGTATGATTTTGGATTTGGTGATTTTCACGGGGGACTACAGATTTCATGGTAATCGTGAAATCTGTGACCCCCGTGAAAAAATGACAGCCTTAGCCATAATTAATGGTTGTTGCAAGTGTCAACTTGGGCCAGAAAGCACAGCGGTGGCCATTGTCTGCGCTCGTGGCAGGAGCCGCAGCTATAGTTGCCCCCCCCTTCCCCGCAGGAGGATCAAGGAGTTGCTGTTGTGGCCCCACAAACTCTAAATATGGGGCCAGGAACTTAGGAGCACTGTTTTCACTTGCGGCCACAGCTGTATCAATATCTGGCTTGCTTCGTCTGCTCTTGCTTCGCCCCCGCTCATGCTTTGTGCAGGTTTCCATCTTGGAGCCACTCTGTCCCCTCTCCCACTCTGTAGGTTTCATATGGGACTTCCTCAGATGTCTTCAGCCTCTAGTCACACACTACAGGCATCAGAGCAGAAGAGATGGGGAACAAAAATGCAAGTGGTAGTTTGTTTTGTGTGTATGGTGTGTTAGCAGTAGACAGTGGTGGAAATGGCGGTCAGAGTTTTTTGGTTTTTTTAGATAGGCCTGACAATTTATTTTAAGCAATTAGCCTGTAAACTGTTGTATTTAGATTGTTAGATATGTTTTGCTTTGTGCTGTGAGTGTGGCAGTGCAGTTTTTTGTTTTTTTTTTATAAAGACTGTGACCGGTTTATGATTAATAATATTAAAATGTCAGTGTAGTGAAGGATGAGATTTTCAAAATGTTGGCTACTGGATTTTTTTTTTTTTAGTTTCTGTTTGGACTGGAGGCTTAATGATATTGATCAGTAAGTCAGTTATTGGGGGATGAAAATGAGATTCGGCTGTTGAGCATGCGTTTATAGAGGTTTACTTTATGGTCAGCTTATGTCTCACGGCCAATGAAATTTCTAGATTTTTTTCTTGTCATTTTTATAAGCACTCTTAGACTATCAGAGTTCTGTTACATTCCCATAGCACTGTTACACTGCTGATATGGTATCGGAGCACTGTTACATTCCCGGAGCACTATTACACTGCTGATATGGTATCAGAGCACTGTTACATTCTCAGGGCACTATTACACTGCTGATATGGTGTTGGAGCACTGTTACATTCCCAGGGCACTGTTACACTGCTGATATGCTGTCAGAACAATGTTACATTC
The DNA here is from genome assembly GCA_016271365.2 of Neoceratodus forsteri. Lineage (NCBI taxonomy): Eukaryota > Metazoa > Chordata > Ceratodontiformes > Ceratodontidae > Neoceratodus > Neoceratodus forsteri. The sequence continues at coordinate 8,255,403 of JADMNL010000026.1, forward strand.
CAGAGGCACTGTTGCAGCTGATATGCTGTCAGGACACTGTTACATTCCTGGGGCACTATTACACTGTTGATATACTGTCAGAGGACCGTTATATTCCTTGGATCTTGTGTTCCTCCTGGGGATGGAGATCACGGACTTGGGGGTGGAACCAGTTGGTTGGTCAGACCATCACACCATAAGGTTCAGTTTCGGGGCACCCCCAAATAGGCCTGCCCCTACGGAGATGGTCCAGTACCGCCCCTTAAGGGGAGTTACCCCAGAGGGCCTATCGGCTGTGCTGGACCTATCGGGTTTATGGAGTGAATGCATGAGTCCAGGGGGTCTCGTACTGGCCTATAATAAGGCGGTGGGTGATGCCCTGGACTCAATTGCTTCTGTTCATGTTCGCCCGCTCACTCTGCACCCAGGGACCCCCTGGTTTGATGGGTCCTTGCAGGAGCTGAGAAGAGTGGGGTGAAGGCTAGAAAGAGCTTGGCAGAATTCCAGCCTGGATGCTGACAGGCTTAGATTGATGGATCATTATAAGAGCTACCATCAGCAATCATTCGTAAGAAGGCAGAATTCCTGTCTGGGGAGACTGCTGCTGCACTGAATTGACTGGCTCAGCTCTTCCGGACTGTGGACAGTCTGTGCAATCCAGTCTGTCTTCAATCTGGAAGAGATTTTTCACAAATGAAGTGTGATGAGCTTGCTTGATTCTTCGCAGATAAGGTTGCCAGCATCAGGTCGGGTATCAGCCCAACTCTCTCTATGATGGATTGCGGAGATCGGCGGGAGGTAGAGAGTGCCTGTTCTGTCTGGTCTGACTTTAGCCAGCCGGAATTCATGGATATTGTGAGGACTGTCCAGACTTTGCAAACAACCTGCTGTAGTTTGGATCCGGGCCCTACGCCACTATTGGTAGGTTGCGTAGATGTTTTCAAACAACATGAAGTCTTGCTATATTATGACATATGCAGTTTGTCCCAGCCTTAGAACTGCTCCGGAGGTGAAAGAGTTAAAGTCCATGCCAGGTATGGAACTTAGAGCTCGAGCTCGGTTGAAAATTCTGTCTGTTGTTCTTCAAACTTAAACTGTCAGATTCTTTACTCCGCCTCACTGAACAGTCGCTCCGGCGATTCCTCCTTCTGTGCGGTTCATTTTGTCGGTTAAAGTATATAAGTTTTCGGTTTTTTAACCGAAATTAAACCGCAACCGGTCGGTTCAAGCTCTGTCTGTGGTATTGTAAGTACTAGATAGGTTTTACATTTATTTTCTGTGTGGAACTTGTAAACATTTTTATCGGTTCGGTTTGAACCGATCAAGTTACTTCTATTACATTACAGTCTTTTAGAAGTGCGGTTCCCAGTTCTTATCGGTTCTAAAAAAAACGGATTTAATTACGTTATTTTTCACGACCCGTGACACGGTTGGGAACCGATAAGGGAGTCTTGCTTGGCAGATTGCCGTAAAAGGGCAAGTTTTTGGTTAGGCTGGCACTATGTCTGAGAAACCCAAAAGAAAAACTGGGCCCACTGGGTTTCAGCATTGTGTTGTATGTGGGGAAGCCTTTGCCAAGGCTGACCCCCACACCACATGTGTTTATTGTTTGGGGTTGACCACCTCAATTCAGACTGCCAGATTTGCATGGGTTTTCCTGCAGCTACCCTGGATAAGAGAGTTGGTAGACTCAGGAACGGGAGGCCATAAAGTCCGCTGACCCGGATGGCCAGCCCGGTTCGGTTTCAACCGAACCGGAGGGAGTGCCCTCTGACCAGGGCGATACTTCCTCGGGAAAAAGGAGAGCTGACTCTGAGGAGTCGGTTCCAACAAAGAAATCTAGAAAATCAGCCGGTGTGGAGTCAAAACTTCCCTCTCCAACCGCTGAAGAAATAGCTAAAGCAATAAAAATTGTTCAGTCTTCCCGGTTCCGACTGAACCGGCATCATCAGGTAAGCGCTCGGTTCGGTCGGTTCCTCTGGTTCAGGAGTATTATTTTAAGGGAATTTTATGAACCAGAGGAGGGGGAAGAGGAGTATGAGGAGAGTGAATGTGGTTTTGAAGTCTGGATGTGCCCATTGAACCGGACATCTCTCCAGACAGACCTTCAGGAGTGTCTCCCCCTAGGCTTTCTGAGTCCCCTTCTCACTTCATGTTTTAAAGAAAAAAAAAAGTGTCTGAAACCCTCCAGCTCCCTATGGAGGGAGCTGTGGATGATCAGAAGGAGCCTGATTTTGTAGAAATGATGGATATCCCAGAGTCTAGGAGACTGTCTATTCCTCTGCATAAATCTTTTTGGAAACAGACAGTAAAGATTTTAAAAGCTCCTCACACCATACCTCCTGTTGATAAAAGAATGGACAAAAGGTATGCATTATCAGGCTCTGATACGGAGTTCCTTACACAACAATGCAGCCACGTGGGGGTGGTGCAGGCTGCAGCCTGTGACAAGGCAAATGTTCCCTTAGCCTCTCACCCCCCTGACAAGGACTCCAGAAAGATAGATGCCATGGCAAAGAAACAGTACATGGCAGCATCCTTAGGACTCAGACAGGCTAATTATATGACTTATGTTGCTAGATATCAAAAATCCAGATGGGATACTGTTTTAGCTCTAGCAAAGCAGGTTCCTGGCCAGCTGGCAGAAGAGCTGGAGCAGGTGGCCCCTGATGGTATTGAGGCATCCAAGGTGCAATTCCATGCTGTAGTGGACTCTAATGATGTATCATCCAGAGTCATGGCTACATCTGTGGCTCTCCATAGAATGGCTTGGCTCAGATGTACTAGCCTGTCACAGGATACCCAGACTAAGGCCATGGATTTCCTGTTAGGCAACTCTGTTTGGGGAGCAAACAGAGAATTACATGAAGAAAATGGATGAATATAGGACCACCTATAGGAGTGCACAGGCCAAGGAAAGGCAAGTCACTTTCCAAAGGCAGCCTCCCAGGGGCAGGAGTAGGCCTTTTCATAGGCCTTTTTACCAAGCCCAGGCTTCCTCTTCAGCTTTTGCAGAAGGGGTTCTTTAGAAGGAGAGGCAGACGGGGTGCAGGTAGGCCTGCTTCCACCCCTCAGCCTAAAGCCCCTGCCAAACAGGCACCCTGATGGGGCACCCAGGGCCGATTCTCCACTACCTGTAGGGGCAGGCTGGCTTACTTGTCCAGGACTGGGAGTCTCTAACGCCAGACAAGTGGGTCCTGGAAGTAGTAGCCAGGGACTGGTTCTCAGCTTCAAAAAATTTCCAAAGATGAGAATCAGATCCTCTCCACCTGCAAATCCTTCAGAGGCTCTTGCCCTGGAGGCAGAAGTCTCTACCCTCCTGGCTCTCAGAGCTGTGGAAAGGGTTCCACCCCACGCCAAGGCAAGGGTTGTACTCCAGGTACTTCCTTACTCCAAAAAAGATAGGAGAATGGCGGCCCATCCTGGATCTCAGGTATCTAAACAAACACCTTTTAAACCCAAAATTCAAAATGGTGACTCTGGGAATTATTTTACCCTCTTTAAGGCCAGGGGACTGGCTAGTGTCCCTGGTCCTCAAGGATGCCTATTTTCATGTTCTCATCAAAAGCTCCCATTGAAAGTACCTCAGATTCGAACTGCCCTCAGGTCATTACCAGTTCAGAGTAATGCCCTTCGGCCTTACATCTGCCCCAAGGGTATTCACAAAATGCCTGGCAGTAGCAGTTGCCCACTTAAGAAGGCAAAAAATTGCCATCTTTCCTTACTTGGACGACTGACCATAGTAGGCCAGTCCACAGACCAAGTCAGGTTACACTTCAAGTAACTCAGCAACTGCTAACTTTCTAGGTTTCCTTCTTAATCTTCCAAAGTCAGTCCTAGAGCCTGTCCAGCTTCTCACCTTCATAGGTGCAGAACTGAACACAAAGAAGCCAGAGCCTTCCTTCCTCTGGAAAGGGCAAGTACCTGATTTCTCTGGCTTTCTCCTTCATCCCACGGGTCTCTTGACCAGCAAGGCACTTCTACAGCTCCTGGGACATGTGGCTGCTTCGACAGCAGTAGTGCAGGGAGCCAGATTTCAGATGAGGGACATCCAGTTCCATTTGAGAGCCTTTTGGTCTCAAAGAAAGGACCCTCTAACCAAATTAATTCCAGTGACTCGAACCCTGATCCAGGCCCTTCAGTGGGGGCAGGACCAGGGCAATTTGAGACAGGGGGTCCCCTTACCCCTCAGTCTCACTCCTTAATCCTTACTACAGATGCATCCCTATTGGGGTGGGGAGCTCACATGGGTGACCTCACCACCCAGGGATTGGGGTCCCCTCAGGAATCTCTGCTCTACATCAATCTGTTGGAACTCAGAGCAGTTTTTCTAGCACTTCAAGTTTTTTCCAAATCTGTTCAGAACAAGGTTATTCAAGTCAGAACAGACAATACCACCACAATGTGGTACATCAACAAGCATGGGGGCACTCGGTCTACGGCCTTGTGCACCGAAGCAATGAAGTTGTGGTCTCTGGCTTACTCCCTGAACACCTCCCTTGTAGTAGTTCACCTCCCAGGCAAGGGCAATGTCCTGGTAGATGCTCTCAGCAGGATTTCCCAAGGCCATCACGAATGGGCTCTGGATCCCCTAGTTCTGGAGGTGGTATTGCCAGATGGGGCACACCCCAGATAGATCTTTTTGCAGCCCCAGACAATCACCAACTTCCTCTTTTTTGTTGCAGGCCCCCAGTGTTGGGCTCAGTCCCCCTGGGTGCCTTCCTTCTCAGTTGGGAAGGAAAGTTTCTCCATGCCTTTCCACCCTTCCCTCTCCTGTTCAAAGTGCTAGTTAAAATCAGGTCTCAATCCTGCAAGATGTTTCTGATTGCTCCAGACTGGGCCAGACAGCCCTGGTACCCACTCCTTATGTCCTTAGCAGTCCACCGTCCCCTGTGTCTCCCAGGAATCACAATCTGTTATCCTGTGCTCAGTAGAGGGTTTGGGTACCCGAACCTCAAATCTCTCAATCTCAAGGCCTGGCTCTTGAAGAGTTAGAGTTTGCTGACCTGCACCTTTCCCAAGGTGTATTGGATATTCTGAAGATTTCTACTAAGCCTTCCACCAGGGCTACTTATAATTCCAAATGGAAGAGATTTTTCCATATGGTGCTCTGGGAAGCATATTTCCCAGAATCTGCTGACTTACCCACAGTCCTGGATTATATGGTTCATTTAAATACTTTAGGGCTGAGACCAGCTACCCTAAAAGTGCGCTTGCAGCAGTGTGTCTGCTTTCTTGTCAGCAGGTAAGCCTCTTCTTCAGCTCATCCTGTATTCTCCAGTTTTTCAAAGGGTTGCTTCACACCAACCCCCATTTAGGGATCCTTCCCTGCCTGGGATCTTAATATTTGCATTGCCCAACTTATGCAACACCCTTTGAGCCCTTGTCCTCAGCAGAGCTCAAGTACTTGACTTGGAAAACTGTGTTTTTGGTAGCCACCACTTCTGCCAGGCGCGATAAGTTGCATAAGCATTGTCAGTGGAGCCTGATTTTATCTCCTTTCACAGAGATAAGGTAGGCCTCAGGACTAACCGAAAGTTTTTTGCCTAAGGTGGTCTCAGATTTCCACCTTAATCTATATCTCTCCTGTGTACTTCACTGGCCATTCCTCTGTGAGAGGAGGTTGCACAGTTTAGATGTCAAAAGATCACTTAGCTACTACATAGATTGTACCAAAGGTCACAGGTTTAACTCCTCCAACTGTTCCTCACTTATGGTGAGGCTGGCAAAGGGAAACCTGCCACTAAAAGATCCATTGCCAGGTGGATCGTCTCTTGTGTCCAATTCTGCTATGAAAAACTGGGTAAAGTTCCTCCCCAGGCCTGAGGGCTCACTCCACCAGAGGTACAGCTCGGCTCTGGCTACTGCCAGGACATCTCTATCCCTAGAGATATGTCAAGCAGCTACCTGGAAAACGGTGCACACTTTACTAAGCATTACTCCCTGGACATCCAGGCTAGGAGTGATGCTCGCTTTGGCACAGCTGTGCTTCAGAGCCTATTTCCTAAGTAGGTTCTGTCCTCCTCCATGGAGGTACTGTTGTAGTATTGCATGTAGTCATAATATAGCAAGACTTCATGTTGTTTGAAGAAAAATTACTCACCTTAGTAATGTTGTTTCTTCTAATGGAGTCTTGCTATATTATGACCTCCCCAACCTGCCCTTCTCAGAACCTTACTCTTGGGGATGTGGGTGGGCAGGGCAGCTTGGCACTTTTAGATGCCCACCTTGTTTTTCACCCCTCCTTTGGGGTGATCTTTGTTGTGTTGTCATTTTGGGGTCTTCTGACTTGAGTCTTCTTTTGTGGCACCAAAAATGTGTTTATTTAATTAAGTAGCCAGTTGGCTAGTGTAGGTTTACAGCTTCCACACAGAGTCTTAGTGAGTTTTTGCTCGTAAAGATCTGACAGTTTAAGTTTGAAGAACAACAGACAGAATTTTCAACCGAGCTCGAGTTCTAAGTTCCATGCCTGGCATGGACTTTAACTCTTTCACCTCCGGAGCAGTTCTAAGGCTGGGACAAACTGCATATGTCATAATATAGCAAGACTCCATTAGAAGAAATAACATTACTAAGGTGAGTAATTTTTTCATCTGCCCGATCCCTGCTGAAATTGTGTGGAGTTCCTTGGAGCAGGGTGTCTTACCTGATCCCTGCAATGAGGCGGTCATTCAACCACTCCTTAAAAAATCCTCCTTGGATCCAGACTGTCTAGCTAACTATAGACCTGTCTCTAATCTACCCTTTGTGGATAAGGTTATTGAGAAGGTGGTTGCGTTGCAGCTGGATGACCATCTTATAACCCACAATGTCTATGATGCTGTCTAATCTGGGTTTAAGAAAAGACATGGCACAGAGACCGCCCTTGTGCAGGTTTTAAATGATCTCCTAATTGCAAGAAATTGAAAGGCTCATACTATCTTAGTCCTTGATCTCTCTCAGCGGCATTTGACACTGTGGACCATGGTGTGCTTTTGGAGTGTCTGCGACTTCTCTGTAGACTGTCCGCAACAGTCTTAGGTTGGTTTTGATCTTTCCTTAGGAGCAGGTCGCAGAGGATTGTCACTGGAATCTATTCCTCTGATGCTCTCCCCCTGTCCTGTGGGGTGCCGCAGGGCTCCATTTTGGGGCCCATGTTGTTTGCAGTCTATATGCTGCCATTAGGAGATATCATTAGGCAATACAGTCTGGGTTTTCACTGCTATGCAGATGATACCCAACTGTATATGTCCGTTATTCCCGGACAGGATAATGCTATGTCCTTGCTTAACAACTGTTGGGCCAAAATCTGGAATTGGATGAGCACTAGCCGGCTGAGGTTAAATCTGGATATAACCGAGGTGTTGGTTGTGGACTCAGGTTGTTCGGAGGCGGGTCTTGGGGCTGGGCTCCCTTCAGGCTTATGGCTTGACGGTGTCCAGCTCATAACCTCAGACCTGGTGCGTAACCTGGACTTTATTTTTGACAGCGGTTTGACCCTGAAATCACAGGTGTCTGCCGTTGTCAAATCTTCCTTTTACCATCTTAGGAATATCGCCTGGGTGAAACGCCTAGTTCCTCTTGCTGACCTTCCTACATTGGTCCATGCCTTCGTAACCACCCGCCTTGATTACTGCAATGCCTTCTACCTAGGGCTTCCAGGGGGTTGATATCCGTCGCTTGCAGCTAGTGCAGAATGCGGCAGCCAGACTCTTGACTTGTACATCCAGGACTAGTCATATTACGCCTGTGCTGCGCGAACTGCACTGGCTTCCTGTACAGTGGTGGATCACCTTCGAGGTCGGGTTACTGACCTACAAAGCCCTACATGAACAGGGACCCCAGTATCTGCAAGATCTCCTTACTCCCTACTGCCCCTCCTGCTCACTCCGATCCGCCGACGAGGGATTGCTAGAGATTCCCAGGGTTCAGTTAAAAACATCAGGGGCACGTGCTTTCTCCTATGCTGCCCCTACCCTGTGGAATTCTTTACCTCGTCAGTTAAGGGAATGCCTGACCGTCTCAAGTTTTAAATCTGAGCTCAAAACTTATTTGTTTTATCAGGTTTTTTCAGAAGGCTTTTTAAATTTTAAGTGTGTTTATTATTTGATTATATTGTTTGTGTATTTTATTGTACAGCGCCTAGGTACTTGAAAGGCGCTTAAGAAATAAAGTTTTACTTTACTTACTTTACACTGCTGATATGGTATCGGGGCACTGTTACACTGCTGATATGGTATTGGGGCACTGTTACACTGCTGATATGGTATCGGGGCACTGTTACACTGCTGATATGGTATTGGGCACTGTTACACTGCTGATATGGTATCGGGCACTGTTACACTGCTGATATGGTATCGGGGCACTGTTACACTGCTGATATGGTATCGGGGCACTGTTACACTGCTAATATGGTATTGGGGCACTGTTACACTGCTGATATGGTATTGGGCACTGTTACACTGCTGATATGGTATTGGGGCACTGTTACACTGCTAATATGCTGTTGAGCACTGTTACATTCTCACAGATCACGCATCCAGTTCTGGGTAGAGCTGTAACCAGTAGGTTATTGGTGTGTGACACCCAGATTGACTAGGCAGGCTCCATACTGTGCCGGTTCTACAGGTCAGATTGTCCACGATCCCCCTTGACCATGTCTGTGCATCGTGCCAGTCAAGGCTGCTCCTTGCCTCACTAGCATGGGCTGTTTGTGAGCTGGGGTGCCCAAACTCTTCTGGAGCAGTCATTGAGAGGCTGACCCCAGCCCTGAACCCCTGTCTCTCTGCAGGTAGCTTTAGTCTGAGAACAGTATTTGGAAGTTGTGACTTCAGCCTCACACCATTCGCTGTTTCTCCAGGGAGCTGAAAATGGGCCGACTAACATTTCTTGATTTCCTAGGTCTGCCCTGGCCATAAAATAAACCCTCCTGCAGTTGGTACGCAGCAGCTGGCACTACTCACCCCATTCATGTTGTGCTGGTTATAGGCCTCGAAGCTCCCTCTGCTGAAGGTATTGTTCTGTCCATTAAACTGGTCAGAGGCCTAGAAACAAAATAACAAATCAGACAACCTTCGTCTCCTATAGTAACTTTTCCACCTGAAAGTTACAATGTAAAATCATCTCCAAAAAGTCATAGTAATCACACGAGTTATCAAATGTTATTTCATGGCAGTTATTTTAGAAACGTCACCTAAATGGCTTTCTTTTCGTGCTGCTAACGTTAGTGCACTGGGGCAGTGTAGATTAGTTAGAGTACTGACTTTGTGTGTGGTTTAAAGGGGGACAGTCCGCACAAAGTACCCACACTCAAGTGTGGGGATGCTTGCAATATGGACTTTGTGTGCAAAACCATTTTGGTTTACTTACTGTTTACTGTAATGTAGTATATTTATCAGACTAGTTTTGTTTAATTATAGGTTGACATACATCTTCTGTTGCTACAAATCTCAGAATCCCCTGCAGCTGATATCAGAGCAGAAGGCAGCAGTGGGGGATTCAATAACCTCCAGTGCATGTTAGTGCTTTTACAGTCTCTGGTCAGATGTTTTCCAGTTCTGCTTTTCTCCAGGAACTAAGTACAGACATTTGTGACTGTACTTAGCCCAGTGAGGACAGCGGGACCAGCAAACAACAGATCAGAGCATATATAAACTCTAACATGCACTGCAGACTACTGGCTCTTCTCAGTGCTGCAGTACTGCTCTAATATCAGCTACAAGGGATTCTGGGATTTGTAGTAAAAGATGTCATCCTAGAACTAAGCAAAACTAGTCTGATAAATCTATACTACACTAAACCATAAGTAAACAAAAATGTGTTTGCACACAAAGTGCACATTGGGAGACCAGCCCCACACTTGAATGTGGGGCACTTGGTGGTGACTGTTCCCATGTAAGTGTTATGCATGATTGTTATTTCAGTTAGTATCCTACTACTTGTGGTAAAATATAAATGGGGACTATGCATGACCCGACTCGAAATATACAGGGTATCTTCAAATGTGAAGTGGAAAGGGAATGACTTGAGTGGTGGAGATGCGAGTAAGTGATGAAAAGTCCTGCTTCCTTGCAGGCGATGACTAACAACTGTATAATCTGAGTCAGGTCATTGTGTATTTGATTTATACAAAAAGGTGCACTAGTTATAACTTTAAAAAAAATCTGCTATTTGTGTAAAGATATGTTTGTTTGTCTTTGATTTCAGCTGCAGTCTCCAGTGCCGCTCGGGACTATTGTAATGGCATTAGCATTGTGAAGGTGGCTCCCTGCTCAGTTCAGTATTTTATTGTGCTGTATCTAACCTTCCAGATATATTGATTGTGACCTACCCAATCATGAGAACATGTTTTACACAACATCAGTGAGAATATATTTTCCCAGGGAAATGGTGTTACAGTGTTGTGTTAATGACACATGTACTATCGAGATAAATATTATCTAGATAGTAGCTATGTCACAAAAAAACACAGGTTAGATTTTTCATAGTGCTGTACGTAACCAACAAGGTTCTTGTTAATTAAACCCTGTCCTCTGAGATTATGCTTAGCCCTGGGAGGACAGCGTGACCAGCAAACAACAGTTCAGAACTGATAAAAACTCTTTAACATGCACTGGAGGCTGTTGACTTTCCCACCGCTGCATCCCTACGCAGATGTCAGCTGCAGGGGATGCTGGAATTTGTAGTTACAGAAAATGGCAGGTTGGAAATCAGCAGAATCAGTCTGACACAGTCTTTCACTACAGCAAATAGTAAGTGAAAAAAAAAATGTTTTGGCACACGAAGTGCAAATTGGAACTAGACCCACATTTGTGAGTGGGGCTGTTAGTACTGACTGTTCCCCTTTAATTTATTCCAGTACAGTCCTGAGTAATTTCTGTGTTTGCTGTTACTGTGTTAACAACCATCACGGGCGGCCATAATTATTGTCACTGGAACTGTCACCATCACCATCATCATTGTCACCCACACGGTCACCAAACTCATCACCATGCCTGCAGAAGTCCCAAAACGCCTGGTACTATACCTTGTAGTAGGAGCCTGTGGCCCCTGAGGGCGGCAGGTACTGGTTCATGCTCTGCTGTACAGGCATCCTGTGTCCCGGGTAGGATGGGGATGGTGCAGAGCGCTGGGCTGTGGAGGCTGGATACTGACCAGGCTGAGCAGTGTATTGAGCCCCGGGACCATACTGCTGACTTGGATAACCCTGAACAAGAGGGAAACACTCCGTAATTATTGTAAATCATGGCTTTCCTCCCACTAGGAACAGTTGTCTATAATTACATGTTCATTTAAGTAAGGGACCACAGATCTAACTGTTGGAAGTAACACAAATCAATGTATCAGTCCCTCCCCAGAGTTAGTTTCTACCCAGACAAACAGAAGGCCTGTAGGCAGAATCTCTGAAGGATGTGTGGGAAGGGGACTCTCACTGTAACTCTTTTCTCAGTTATTGCATCAAAATAATCCCACTCCAAGACGCCCAGTCTAACCACCTCTGTGAGAAGTGGAACAAATAAATACAAGGATGTTTGACCTAGCAGATTCTTTACTTTATAGTGGTAATTGTAGAGGGTCGATGGGGCAGAACTGGCTTGATGGAAAAAGTTTGCTGGCAATGATTTCTGCTGGCTTGATTCATAACAGGACTGACTCTGTTGTCACCCAGGAACACACTGTCCTGGAGGAAAAGAATGCAGAAGGGAAAAAAAAAATAAGGAACATTCCTAAGTGTGCCCAGCTGGTTGTATAAAAGTAAACAATTGGCTAACACCAAGTCCCATAATCCTCGAGCAGTAGGTAAAACTAGTTGGTGGGGGGTTGACCTAATTGCCAAGTGGCTAGGGAGCTTGCAGTACCAGCTATCTGAGTTCTCATTTTTGGGCTCAAAATATGTGTGTGGTTCAGATGGAGAAGTGCATTTATTTCACAGTGAGGCTATTTATGTGGTGGCGCTGCCTGTTGTTGATTGTACTCCGACCTCTGGGAAAAACCTAACGTAACAACAGACAGTGCTTTAAAGGGACAATGTCAACCCTTTTTGCATCATAATATTTCAGGCCGAAAGCTCACATTATACACTTGTTTACCTTCTCTACAATTCATTGATGCTGTTTGTTGCTTTATCGGCTTCCTTTCTTAGAAGAACTGGAATGTATGCTAATGGTCTAATTATACCCAACCTCATTTCATTTCTAATCCATGATCTGCCATTGCTGCATACATCCTGAACATGACAAACACCCCAAACAGTGCAGTCACACTGGATGCAATGGTCTTCTCTCCTCCCACTGCATCTTTAGTGACTATACTGTGTTGGGGGTGTTCCCAAGTCCAGGAAAGATGCAGTGGGAAGGGATAAGTAATGTAAACAAACATGATTTTGGTGTGATAACACCAGTATGGTGGGCAGTCTGTTTTTCACTTTTTTAAAAGAAAAAAGGAATTAGAATCAAACTCCCAGATACATCAGCAGTCTCTACAGAAACAAAGTGAGCAATCATAATCTGTGTTTTTTTAAACTTGAGAAAATGTTGAGACCTAAGGGGGTGATTATGTCCCTTTAAGATGACTTGCAGCATTTTTGCAGCACTGGCTGTCATTGTAGTGGCATTACCCAGATGTCAGAGCTCATGCGACAAGCAACAGCAGTACCATATAAATAGCCTCTGCTTTCACTTATTCCTGGTGGGCTGGGAGCAGTCTGCTGCTGCGGCACTGCCTGCCCCATGGTGTTCCAGGGAGTGACGTTCTATCTGATGATGCAAAGATGATAACTGTGGTCAGTTGGGTGAATATGATTAAAAAAGCGGGGGGGGAGTGTCATTCAAGACATGATGTCCCCACACAGAACTCCATATCCATTAGGGCTGGTCAGGACTCCTCGCCTCTGTAGCGTCTTCTTCTCCCACAAGGCATCTAGGTTCTCCTGGTGGTCTTGTTGGGGGAGGAGAGGGAGTTCCGGAGATAACTACCAAGGAGATGATTGCTGTGATGGTATTGTGGTTTAAGGGCAAGTGAACTGAGGAAAAACGGAAGGTTTATAAACAGTTCTCGTTTTTTTCTACAATGTTTTGTTGGAGTGATCATTTGTAAATGAGAGAGATATTAAGTGGCTTCTTACTTTGTATCTAAATCCATTAGCTTGATATCAGAAGTCAATTCAAAGCTAGGGTCATGCAGAGCACATTACTTTAGGTTCAAATTGGAACAGTCTTCCTAAATCTGTTGGGTCTCATTTCAGTGACCAAGAATAGTGTTGCATTCAAACAACATGAAGTCTTGCTGTATTCTGACTAATGCAGTTAGCCCCAGCCTTTAAACTGCCTCAGAGAACAAAGGGTTAAACTTTCTATGCAGAGCATAGAATGCTGAACTCGAGCTCGGTTGATGTCTCTGTCTGTTTCCCTTTGAAATCTAACCGTCAGATTCTTTACTCCGCCTCACTGAACAGTCGCTCCGGAGATTTCTCCTGCAGCTTGGTTCTAAAGTTGATTGAAGTGTCAGTTTACTGTCACTTTTTAACCGAAATTTATTTCCGCATAGTTGGTTCAGTCTCTGTCTGTGGTACTGTGAGTACTAGATAGGTTTTGTACTGTTTTTCTGTGTGGAACTGGTAAAAGTGTGGATCGGTTCAGCTGAACCGATCATTTGTTGATCTCCAGCTAGCCAAGGAGCTGGAGGAGGTGGCTGCAGATGGGATTGAGGCATCAAAAGTTCAGTTTCATGCTGCTGTGGACTCCAATGATGTGTCATCAAGAGTCATGGCTACGTCTGTGGCTCTTTGGAGAATGGCTTGGCTCAGATGTACTAGCCTCTCACAGGATACCCAGGCTAAGACCATGGATTTTCCTGTAGTGGGTAATTCTCTGTTTGGGGAGCAGACAGAAAATTACATGAAGAAAATGGACGAGTACAGGACCACTTACAGGAGTGCTCAGGCCAAAGAAAGGCAAGCAATTCCTCAAAGGTAGCAGTCCAGGGGCAGGGGCAGGCCTTTCCAAAGGCCTTTTTACGAGGCACAGGCCTCTTCTCCCTTTTCACAGAGGGAGAGGCAGACGGGGGATGAGCAGGCCTGCATCCACCCCTCAGCCAAGGCCCCTGCCAAGCAGACACCCTGATGGGCCTGCCCGGGACGATTCTCCTATTCCAGTAGGGGGCAGGCTGGCTTACTTTGTCCAGGACTGGATGTCTATTACATCAGACAAGTGGGTCCTGAAAGTAGTAAGCCAGGGACTGGTTCTCAGCTTCAAAAAATTTCCGAAGATGAGAGCCAGATCTTTTCCACCTGCAGGTCTCTCCGAAACCCTTGCCCTAGAGGCAGAGGTTTCTTCTCTTCTAGCATTCAGAGCTATAGAGAGGGTTCCCACCCTACACAAGGGCAAATGATTGTACTCCAGGTACTTCCTAACACCCAAAAAGACAGGAGAATGGTTGCCCATCCTGGACCTAAGATATCTGAACAAACACCTTTTAAAGCCAAAGTTCAAAATGGTGACTCTGGGAATTATCCTTCCCTCTCTAAGGCCAGGGGACTGGTTAGCCTTCCTGGACCTCAAAGATGCCTACTTTCACATTCCCATCAGGTGCTCCCACAGAAAGTACCTCAGGTTCGAGTTTTCCTCAGGCCACTATCAGTTCAGAGCAGTGCCCTTTGGCCTAACATCAGCCCCAAGGGTTTTCACAAAGTGCCTGGCAGTAGTTGTTGCTTTCCTAAGAAGGAAAAAAATCTCCATCTTCCCATACTTGGGACGACTGGCTCATAGTAGGTCAGTCTCCAGACCAAGCCAAGTCACATTTGCAAGTGACCCAGCAAGTGCTCACTTCCTTAGGATTCCTTCTCAACCTTCCAAAGTCAGTTCTCGAACCAGTACAGCTCATCACCTTCATAGGTGCAGAACTGGATACAGTAAAGGCAAGAGCCTTCCTTCCCCTAGAAAGGGCAAGGACCCTCATGGAACTGGCCTCTTCATTCACCCTTCAGGTGTCTGGACCAACAGGGCATTTCCTTCAGCTACTGGGCCACATGGCAGCTTCCACGGCAGTGGTCCAAGGGGCAAGATTCCAGATGAGGGACATTCAGTTCCACTTAAGAGCCTTCTGGTCCCAAAGAAAGGATTCCCTTTCCAAACAAGTCCCAGTGACTCAAACCCTAATCCAAGCCTTGCAATTTTGGCAGGATCAGGACAGTTTGAGACAAGGGGTTCCATTTGTCACTCAGTCTCATTCAGTGATACTTACCACGGATGCTTCCCTGCTGGGCTGGGGAGCCCATTTGGGGGATCTTACCACCCAAGGACTGTGGTTACCTCAGGAATCTCTGCTTCACATCAATCTCTAGGAACTCAGAGCAGTGTTTCTGGCACTGCAAGCTTTTTCCAAATCTGTACAGAACAAGGTGGTACAGGTCAGAGCAGACAACACCACCACCATGTGGTACATCAACAAGCAAGGAGGCACTCGGTCTACGGCCTTGTGCACAGAAGCAATGAAGTTGTGGTCCCTGGCCTATTCCCTGCAAACCTCTCTGATAGCAGTTCACCTCCCAGGGAAGGACAATGTCCTAGCAGATGCACTGAGCAGAATATCCCAGGGCCATCATGAATGAGCCCCAGATCCTCTAGTTTTGAAAGTAATTTTCTCGAGATGGGGCACACCAGAGATAGATCTTTTTGCAGCCCCAGACAGTCACCAACTTCCTCTCTTTTGTTGCAGACCCCCAGTCTTGGGCTCAGTCCCCCTGGATGCTCTGATTCTGAACTGGGAAGGGAAATTTCTGTATGCTTTTCCCCCCTTCCCTCTTCTGTTTAAAGTGTTAGTCAAGATAAGGTCACAACCATGCAAAGTGATTCTGATTGCTCCAGAGTGGGCCAGACAGCCCTGGTACCCCCTGTTGCTGTCCCTAGCAGTCCACCTTCCCCTGTCTCTTTCCAGGAATTACAACCTGTTGACATCCTCTCAGGGAAGGATTTGGTACCAATCTTCGGTCTCTCAATCTCAAGGCATGGCTCTTGAAGAGTTAGAGTTTGCAGATCTGCATCTTCCCAAGGGGTTCTGGATATCCTCAAGGCTTCTCAAAGCCTTCTACCAGAAAGACTTACAACTCCAAATGGAAAAGATTCAGCATTTGGTGTTCTAAGAAGAATATTTCTCCAGACTCTGCTGAATTGCCTACGGTTCTGGACTGTATGGTCCATCTTAATGGCCTAGGCCTCAGACCAGCTACCCTTAAAGTACACTTGGCAGCTGTTTCTGCTTTCTTGTCAGTAGGCAAGCCTTCCTCTCTATCATCCCATCCTATATTTTGTAAGTTTTTCAAGGGATTGCTTCACACCAATCCCCCCTTTAGGGATTCTGCTCCTGCTTGGGACCTTAATGTTTGCATTGCACAGCTTATGCAACCCCCCCTTTGAGCCTTTGTCCTCAGCAGAGCTTAAGTACTTGACTTGGAAAACTGTGTTTTTGGTAGCCATTACTTTTGCCAGGCATATCAGTGAATTGCAAGCCCTGTCAGTGGAATCTGATTTCATCTCTTTCCATAGAGATAAAGTGGTCCTAAGAAGTAACAGAAAGTGCTTACCTAAAGTGGTTTCAGATTTCCACCTAAACCAGTCTATATCTCTGCCTGTTTTCTTCACTGACCATTCCTCCTCTGGAGAGAGGAGGCTACACAGCTTGGATGTTAAAAGAGCCCTTAGCTACTACGTGGAGCGTACAAAGGGTCACATGTTTGAATCCCTCCAGTTGTTCCTTACGTATGGAGAAGTTGGTAAGGGCAAACCTGCCACTAAGAGATCTATTGCCAGGTGGATTGTTTCTTGTATACAATTCTGCTATGAAAACTGGTAGAACTCCACCCTCATGCCTGAGGGCTCATTCCACTAGAGGTACAGCTGCTTCCCTGGCTGCTGCCAGGGATATTCCTCTCTTAGAAATTTGTCAAGCAGCCACCTGGAAAACAGTCCATACTTTCACCTAGCATTACTCTCTGGATATCCAGGCTAGGAGTGATGCTCGGTTTGGCACAGCAGTACTTCAGAGCCTGTTTCCAAAGTACGTTCTGTCCCTCCTCCATGGAGGTACTGCTTGGTAGTCTGCATATGTCAGAATACAGCAAGACTTCATGTTGTTTGAAGAAGAAATTACTCGCCTTAGTATGTTGTTTCTTGTAATGGAGGCTTGCTGTATTCTGACCCCCCCGCCTCCCCTCTCAGAACCTGGATTTTGGGATGTGGGTGGGCAGGAGCCGTGTTGGCACCCTAGGGGGTGTCCTTTTTTCACCCTCTTTTAGTTTGGGTGAGGGGTTGTGTTTTGGATGTGTTTTGTTTTTGGGTTTCCTGACTTGAGTCTTCCTTTTGAAACCAAAAACCCTTTTATACAGACATAGTTGCCAGTTGACTAGTGTGAGTTTTACAGTTTCCACACAGAACTTCTAGTGAGTATTGCTCGAAAAGATCTGATGGTTGCAGTTTAAACAACAGCAGACAGGGGCTTCAACCGAGCTCGTGGTGAACATTCCATGCTGGCCATGGAAAGTTTAACTCTTTGTTCTCCGGGGCAGTTGAAAGGCAGGACCTAACTGCAATAGTCAGAATCCAGCAAGACTCCATTAGAAGAAACAACATTACTAAGGTGAGTAATTTTTTCTTCTGTCCCATTTTCAGTGTCTTGAGTTCCTGAACTGGGGTCCACATGCCACAACCATACTGTATATTTAGGGTGTACAACAAGATCTCAGATCCCCTTAGCCTACTGCCTCAGGTAAGTGATTTATGTTTTTTTTGAGTGGGGAGGTGCACAGTTAACTAGCTTGTGGGGTTCTAAAATAATCCTTTCTTTTTTCTTTCCTCCTAGCATTCTCCTGGCGATGCACCCGTCCTCCTTATGCTCTTCTCCCTGAGATTTTAGTCAGAAGTGGATTTTTTTCTGCATCAGACTGTACAGTGTAGTGTTCTTTGGGCTGGGGCTGTCTGTAGCCATTACAGTGAGATATTGGCTGCCTTTTAGGGTAGTCAGTGTGTTTTTATTATTTATCTATCGTATTCTCCCCTATTCTCCTTTTGACCACAAAAACAGCACCTTACAGTGCATCAGGCAAAAGCAGCGCTCATCAGCATGTCAGTTAACCCTGCTGAGCCACGCAGTTCACCCGCCACTGCTGGCATCCTGCCAGTGTGAATTTGTGACTCCTTCTTCACAGGCACTTCAGTTTGGATTACCATTCATGCCTTTCTTGACTTGGACATTCATGTAGTGGCTGGGCACACTCCTGCCTGACATGGTGACATCACGTGCATTAGCGTAATGGCGTAATGCTAGTTCGCATTTGTGCATGCTCCTTCTGGCTTACTCAGCTCAATCATTGAGCGGAGCACCATTCTGAGTATAATTATTGTGTTTTTTTTCTATTTTATTTAGTCAGCACAGCCAGGTGACGCCCTCAGAGCACAGGGACAATGTTCCCATTTAGTGAGCCAGTGCGCTAACAGCAGCACTCAGCTAGGGAAACGCTGCACATTCAGGCAGTCCCAGGCTAAACGGAGGAATGTATTTCGCTTGCATTGCTCAGCTTGAGGGAGGGTAAGGAAAGACATAGGCAGCAAGCAGCGACTTCCCCTCTGCTTGTTTGTTGCAACTTTAAAGGACAACACTGGAAACTACCAGCTTTCACTAGTTGGTGCCGAAGCTTGACAAAGTAAATTTTTTAGCCTGTATTGGAATTTTTACAGTACCTATATATATGTTTTTAATCATTGAAACAGTATCTTGCGAACTTCCACTCTCCACTGTGTTATGCTAATTATCTCACGAAAGCAGTTGCACATGGCCCCTCATTTTATTTTATGCTAATATGTCCTGCCGACCAATGGTTGAAGTTGGAAGAACATATCAGCATAAGATAAGTGAGAGAAGCATGTGGCTGCTTATGAGATGGTGCTTTCCCTCAATGGAAAGCGGAAGTTGCGGTGCACTGTTTCGATGATTACAAAAACATACTGTATACAGGTATTGTAAAATATTCCCATACAGGCTAAAAGTGCTAATTGGGTGTTTTGGCACAAACTGGTGAAAGCTTGTAGTTTTGTAGTGTTGCCCTTTAAGGCATATAGTTTGTATATAATGTATATCAAGCATTTTCATTTGCGATGCCTTTTTGTTTGTTTTGGGATACTGTCTATTAGGAAGTGTCACCATGGCTTATCGGAGACCTGTCGTGTTTAAAAGATTTAAGACCTGCAGGAGGATGATGAGACCTTTCCTTTAAGGGTCTTATTGCCCAACTTGTGTAACACAATCTAACATGTCTATTTCAGTTCCCCCTTGTCGAACCCCCGAGCAGGCGGTACATGTTGGGTACTGGCTGGCAGTGGTAAGGCCGAGTTGCACAAATCCTTTTAGTTGCTTTTAGATGAGTTGCTGACTTCTGATGTTCCACAGGACAGCTCCACCAACACACCAAAACCTAAGGTGTGCCCCTCAGGTCGGGGGGGGGGGGGCCCTACAGACATGTCCAGGTGCGCCAGAGTAGAGTGATTTTGCTTAACTAGATTTGCAGGTCACTCCCCACCTTGACAACATGGAAGGTCAAGATGAGCATACAGGAGAACAAGGAGAAACTTCTAACCCTTCGACACTAATCAGATGAAGAAGAAGAAGATCAAAGAGGAAGAAGGGGAGTGGGCCGAGCCTAAGAAAAAGGTTCTGATCCCTCTCCTGTTTTGTAGGAAGTCTCTATCCTATCTTACAACAGAAGCTTGTTGGACATTGCAGTTGAAGTAGGTGCAAGCTATGGAGCATGTGGATGTGAATCCCTGTCTGTCCACCTCTTCCTGTGCACCAAAGTGTTTGTGCACTGTGACCAGATTATTGAACAGGAATGGGCTGGGATGGATACACACAAGCAGCTCCCTAGGCTGAGAGAGAGATGGTATCCATTCCTGGAGGAGAGCTCCTAGAAGTGGGAGGTTCTTCCTCTGGCAGATAAGGCTGTGCATAATTCTGTTATGCACACAACCATACCTATTGAAAACTCAGGGGCCGTAAACCACACCCACGATAAGCGGGTGGATGCCTCATACAGAAGGGCTTTTGCCTCGAATGAAATAAATCTTCACATCTCATATGCATCTGTTATTGTATCCAGAGCATTAAAATCATGGGTCACTGCCCTGGGTAGTTACGTCCCTCCAGATTCAGAAGGGGCCAGCATTTTGTGGCTTGTGTCCATGGCCTCCGCCTTCCTGGGGGATGCCACAGTGGACAATTTACTGATCTCTGCATGTTATGCTTATCATATTGTGGCAGCTATGTGGTATATTTTGTTCAGGCACTGGGTCGTGGACCTGGCAGCAAAGTCAAGGCTGCTTAACCTGTACTTTGAAGAAGGGCTGTTTTTCAGCTCTGGCCTGGACGACATCCTGAAGGTTGTCCAGGATAAGAAGGGACAACCTCTGCTGTCCAAACAGCAAATGAAGGTAAATTCAACATCAAGAGGGCGTGGAAGTGCATGGCAGCGGCAGCCTAGAGTTGGTTTTCGTCTGGTTCAGAAACCAGAGGAATAGGGAAGCCTATTCCGGGTTTAAGGGCAGCAGTAACAGAGGATCCTTCACCCACAGACATAATGGAGAATGAAGAGGTAAGTCACAATGAAGGTACACAGGTCCATCTCTGCCCCCCTTCCCTTGGTGTAAGACTGCAGAATTTTTACCAGCCATGGGCCCAGCTAACTTCAGACATGTGGGTACTGGAAATCCTGGTTAAGAGCTACACCATAGAGTTTGCAGCAGTACCCATGGGAGGTCGTTTACTGCAATCCCCTGTACCTCAAAACCCAGTGAAAAGGCAGGCAGTGACTCAGACCTTGGATCATTTAATACGGATTTGGGCAGTTGTCCTGGTACCCCCCAACAAGGAGGGTCTGGGAGTCTACTCAGTTTATTTTGTGGTTTCCAAGACATCGCGGGGGATGGGGGGGGGTGTTCTGACTGATTCTGGATCTGAAACACTTAAACAAGTTTGTCTCGCTAGTCCATCAGTGCAGCGGTAGCGCTGCTGCTTCTGACACCGGCAACCCAGGTTTGGAAATGATTCTGGGTCAATTGGGGGCTGGCTGGGGGGGATGAGGATTGAGCGTTCCATAGGACGAGCTCCTCCTCTGGGGGGAAGGGGAGGAACAAAGGGCTGCTTTTACACCCTAAACCAGTACTGCCGCTAGTGGAAGCACAGCAGCGGTCGACAACTGATGGAGTCGGGAGGGGAGGATGCCTTTAGGTGCTTGGCTGCAATGTTCATCGGCACATTGTTAACCTGGACTTAGATCCTTCATACCAGCGCCCTCTGGGGTCAGGGACTAAGGGGAACAAAAACTGGCAAAAAATCCTCAGCATCGAGCAGCATGACGATGGGATCCCGGTACACTGAGACCCAGCCGTGACTGCTGGGGGGATCCTGGTATGCCAGGACCCAGCCGAGAAATCGGGGGTATCCCTGAGCCACCAAGTGGAAAAAGTAAAAAAAATTAAAAATGTAAAGAAAGTTTGTCTGTCACACAACCTTCAAGATGGAGTCCTTACAGGCAATCATTCAGGTTGTCCAACCAGGGAATTATTTAGCGTCCGTAGATTTGAAGGATGCCTATCTCAACATCCTTATTTACAAGTCGCACCAGAAGTTTCTGAGGTTCGTGATACTCACCCCAATAATACTCAGGTATTCATAACTTTCTGCAGTATGCTCTTTAGCTAGAACTGCCCAGAGAGAATAGATGATATAAATGATGGAACTCTTTGCACGTGACAGCTTTTCAAATGCTGCCCTGTACTAATTGCCAATGTTCTAAAACCCCTTAGATTTCACTCTCCGCCTGAACAGTCTGGTCGCTCAGAGTTTCACTCTTCTACTCGTTCCTGTTACGTGAAGAAACTTATAAATATACATAACTATCCTTTTTATTTCATTTGCTGCCTTGTACTTATTGTTTTCTGTAGTTAAACCTAGTTTTACTGTTATTTACTTATTTTTGTCGGTTCCTCATTATTTGGGATACCTGGTGGAAAACCAAGTTAGTGTTTCCCTTTTTCGGGGTTCTGTGACTAAAGAACCTCGCTATTTTACTCTAAATTTATTTTAAAATATTTGTTTTTGTAACCACTTTATCAGTTACCGAACCACTAATCCCGGTTCATTTTCTTCTTCAGTTCTGGTGCTCATCGGTTCCAGAACTGACCGCAACCGCTAAACTTTTACCTAAAGTTAAAATCATTTAGCGGTTCACTTTTTTTATCAGTTTCTGATAAAAATGTCAGAGAAACCAAAGAAGAAAACAGGTGACCCCGGGTTTTAAGAATTGTTCAGATTGTGGGGAAGTGTTTGTTAAGGCAGACAAACATAATTTGTGTGTGTCCTGCCTGGGCTATGAGCATCTTAAGGAAGATTGTGACATATGTAAAACCTTCCCAGAAAAAACTGTGGAGAAATGCCTGGAACGGCTAAAGAAAAAACTTCCTCCACCTAGGGGTCCCTCTGGCTCTGACCAGCCGATACCCTATTCTGCTGTGGGTGAAACCACTACAGTTGTTGCCTCTACCCCGAGACGGGTGACCAGGGCACTAAGAGGCTTGCTGAACCTGCTG
The DNA here is from genome assembly GCA_016271365.2 of Neoceratodus forsteri. Lineage (NCBI taxonomy): Eukaryota > Metazoa > Chordata > Ceratodontiformes > Ceratodontidae > Neoceratodus > Neoceratodus forsteri. The sequence continues at coordinate 8,277,992 of JADMNL010000026.1, forward strand.
ACTCCCCAGTTCCCTCAAAAAATACAATAAAACTGAAGCACACAGAACCCTCGGTTTTCAAATAAATCACAAAAAGTCAGTTCTTCTGCCTGCACAGGTGCTGTAGTTCATAGGAGCAGAGATCAACACCCTGCAGGGCAGGGCCTACCTGCCTGCAGACACGGTAAGAAGCATCCAGATGATTGCAGACTCATTCAGTCTGCACAAGCCAAAGACTGCAAGGCAGTTTCTGCAGCTCCTGGGCCGCATGACTGTGACCACAGGCACAGTCCTGGGATCCAGGTTCCAAATGAGAGCTATCCAGTTCCACCTAAGTCACACTGCTGCCAAAGAAGAGATCCTCTGTCAAAGCTGATTCCTGTAACAAAAACTCTTCAGTGGTGGAAAGAGGAATCCAATCTAAGGGAAAGAGTTCCTTTCCAGAGAGCGTCCCCATCAGTGGTTCTTACAACAGATGCATCCCTACTGGGGTGGGGCGCCCACCTAGGGGACCACACAGCCCAGGGCACTTGGTCGGTTGTAGAATTGCTCCAACACATAAATTTGCTGGAACTCAGAGCAGTGTTTCTGGTACTAAAAGCCTTCTCAACACTGGTGCAGGGAAAGGTGGTACAGGTCAGAACAGGCAATACCACCACAATGTATTACATAAACAAGCAGATAGGGACAAGGTCCAGTCCTCTCTGCACAGAAGCCATGAAGATCTGGAGCCTGGCACACTCTCTGGGAGTTTCCTTACAGGCAATTCATCTGCCAGGGAAAGACAATACCCTGGCAGATGCTCCGAGTCGAATCAGCCAGGCCCATCACAAATGGACCCTGAACAGGCAAGTGATGTAAGTGCTTTTTAGGAAGTGGGGCACCCTGGAGGTAGACCTGTTTGTGTCCCACCAGAACCACCACTAATCACAATACTGTTGCAGACCACCAGATCGGGGAACAGTCCCTCTGGATGTTCTGGCTCTGGATTGGTCAGGGAAGCATCTATATGCTTTTCCTCCCTTCCCTCTAGTGTACAGACTACTGCTCAAGCTCAGGCCCCAGTCAGCAGCAATGATCTTGATAGCCCAGACTGGCCCAGGCAACCATGGTTCTCCCTTCTGTTATCCATGTCGGTCGCCGAGCCAGTACACCTCCCTCAGAGGCATAATCTGTTAATCTCCAACCAGGGGACACTCCTGTATCCAAATCTCAGGTCTCTCAATCTCAAGGCTTGGCTCTTCAAGACCTAGAATATACAGCTTTACACCTCTTGGAAACTTATAGACATTCTGACAAGTTCCAGGAAGCCCTCAACTAAGAAAGCCTATGCTTCAAAATGGAAGTGGTTTTCTGTCTGGTGCTCAGCCAGGGGGCTGGTACCAACACAGGTTGGGGTTCCAGCTGTTCTTGATTACCTCTCATATTTGCACTCCCTGGGGTTGCAGTCCAGTACCCTCAAGGTCCACCTGGCTGCAGCATCTGTTTACATTTCTGCTGGAAAGAATGTGTCAGTAGCTTCATACCCCATCTTTAAGAGGTTCTTCAAGGGTTTGGCCCATTTGCACCCCCCTCATGGGGAACCAGTGTCAGCATGGAACCTTAATGTGTGCATAATCAAACTCATGGGACCTCCTTTTGAGCCTATGTCATCTGCTTATCTAAAATGTGTCACTTGGAAAACAGTTTTCCTAGTTGCAATAACTTCTGCAAGAAGAATCAGTGAGCTTCAGGCTCTCTGCACCGAACAGGACTACATCTCATTCCACAGGGATAAGGTGGTACTGCGAACAAACAGGAAATTTCTCCCTAAAGTGGTCTCTGATTTCCACCTTAACCAAACCATTACCCTGCCAGTCTTTTTCACTGAGCATTCCACCTCTGGTGACCGAAGGACATTCTGGATGTCAAAGGAGCTCTCAGCTACTATTTGACAGCCACTAAAGGCCACTGGCAGGACAGAAAACAGCTGCTCCTGACTGATGGGAATGTGGGAAAGGGTAACCCAGCATCGAAAAGGTCAGTTTCTCATTGGATAATCCAGTGTATCCAGTTCTGTTACACTAAAGCTGGAAGGGAGCCCCCAATGGGATTGAGGGCCCACTCCACAAGAGGGGCAGGTGCTACCTTAGCAGCTGCCAGGGATGTTCCACTAGTGAACATCTGTAAAGCAGCTACCTGAAAAACAGTACACACCTTTACAAAGCACTACAACCTGGATATTCTGTCTGGGAGTGATGCTAGGTTTGGTACAGCAGTACTGCAAAGTCTGTTTCCAAAATAAGGTTCTGTGTCCACCTCCAAGGGTACTGTTTTGTAGTCTGCAGAAAGTTATGAATACCCAAGTATTACTGGGGTGAGAAGAAAAAATTACTTATCATAATATTCTTGGATACCCAAGTATCACTGGGAAGAAACAAGATTACTATGGTATATAATTTTTTCTTCAGGGACAGCATTTCCAGTACTAGGTGCTTCCCTTTGGCCTGGTGACAGTGCCCAGGGTATGTTTGAAGATCCTGATCATGCTATAGCACAGTTGAGACAGGAGGGACATCACGTGTACCCCTGCCTGGATGATGACTTGCTCATTGAAGCACCTACTGCTTGGATGGTGGAAAGGTCAGTGTTGAGGACTCTGCAGGTGCTGGAGACACATGGTTGGGTCGTCAACCAGGAGAAGAGCTCCCTGATTCCATCTCAGAGGATGTAACACTTGGGGGCAGTGTTCTGGATGGACAAAGGGAAAGGGTTTCTCTTTTCATCTGGGAGGGAGACTTTGAGGCGTGAGGTTCAGCGGCCGAGAAGCCAGTCGTCGGTCTCTGCTCAGAAGCATTTCTGGATTCTAGGTCAGATAACTGCAGCAATAGAGCTAGTACTGTGGGCTCGATTGCATATGCAGCCCCTCCAGAACAGGGTGTTGGAGGCTTAGAACCTGGCCTCAGAAGACTACCAAGCTATGATCTCACTACTGCGTTTGATCATGCAGTCACTAGCTTGGCAGGAGAACCTCGAGAACCTCAGCAACGAATCTCTTGGAAGTTCCAACAGAACTGATTTTGATGACCGATGTCAGCCTGTCAGGCTGGTGCATGGTCCTGGACCAAGTGCCAGTCAGGGGGGTCTGGACCTCCAGGAGCAGCAGCTACAGATAAATGTGTTGGAGATGAGAGCAGTTCTTTCTTGCCTGTCTTCATTTTCACAGTTGGGTGCAGCCCAGAGCTGTAAAGGAAAGGTTGGACAGCACTGTCACTGTGGCATACAGAAACAATCAAGAAGGCACAAAAGAAGTCAGGGAGTGCTAGCAGAAGCAACCAAGGCGCTACTTTGGGCAGAGAAAAACCTTCTGACATTCTCAGCAGTTCATTTAGCAAAGGAAATGAATATCCAGGTTGATTGGCTGAGCCATTCCATCCAGGGGAATGGATGCTGAACTCAGAACTGTTCCAGCTTCTGTGCAGAAGGTTTGGACAGCCTCAGATTGACCTTTTTGCATCAAAGGAAAATGCTCAGGTACAGAGGTTCTTTAGCTGGTACCGGTGTTCTTAGGTGGAGGCGATGGATGCTCAGTTACAGACATGGGATTTTTTCAGAGCTTACATTTTCCCTCCATTACCACTACTTCCCAAAGTAATTCTCAAGCTAAGACAGTCAAGAGGAAGCTTCCTTCTGATAGCCTCAGAGTGGCCAAGAAGACCATAATTCTCAGACCCTGTGAATCTAGCTCAGCAGGCTCCAGTTTGACTCCCGCTTCGGGGGTCCTTTTCTAAGGCCCCATTCTGCAACCAAGCCCAGAGGCTATGTGCTGGTGGCCTGGTCCTGAGAGAAGGAGACTGTTAAGGCAGTGTTTCTCCAAGAAAGTGGTGGATACTTAATGGCCTCAATGAAGGTTTCTACATGTGCAGCTTATGACCGCATGTGGAATACATTTTATTTATTTATTTATTGAATTCTAGGATTACAGATACCTTTGAGCAGGAACTGCTCGTTTACAAAGGTTCCATGTTGAAAAAATAAAGGGTAAACATACATACAAAAGTCGACATATTTATACATAGTTACACAATAAAAAGAAGCAAGAGACTGAGGCTTAGTTAATTACAGTACCTCAAAATGAGCCAGTGTTCGGTAGAATGAGACAACAACCATGGGAAACCTTTGAATTAAGAGCTACTGGGAGAGGGTAGGGAAGGGGGTAGGCTGGCTGGAAGGCCATTGTCAAGGGGTGAGGGGTGACGGTAGGAGTGCATAAAGAGGCGGAGGTGAGGGATAATTGTCAGTAAGTGCCAGAGGGAGGGGGTGGGTGAGGAAGGAGAGTGTGGGGGGAAGGGGTGAGCAAGGGGAGACAGGAAAAGGAGTGACTGGCAAAGGGAGGTAGCTGTCCTGACTGAAGTAAAGTGCAGGGAGCGTAGGGCCCCAGATTAGGCGAAGCAGTCACAATGACTAATTGAAATGAGGTGTAGTCGGAGTTGACCTTTAAAAGGGCCAAGAGCAGCAGCAGCTGTAAGTGTCTCCTTGTTGAGAGTATTGTACCACTGTGGAGTCAGTGGGCAAAAGCCCTCTGGCCCATTGTAGTCCGGCATCTGGGGACCAGGAAGGTTTGTTGTTGTGAACTTCTAGTATGCTGGGTGTTGTGGTGGTCAGTGAGGAGCTTTTCAACACCAGGGGGCATGATCCCGAGGAGGACCTTTTTGGCTAAGAAGCAGGTTTGATACTGGATCCGGCTCAGGAGAGGAAGTCATCCGGCCCGAACGTACAAGTCACGTGTGTGTAAATCAGTCAGCCCCCCGTTAGAAGTCTGCATGCTTTGTTGAGTGCAACCATAATTCTGTGGAGGGAAGAAGCAGAGGTGGAACCGTATATTGCTAGCCCATAATCAATGATGGAGGTGACAGAACTGTAGATGGCCAGCCGGAGTGTGTCAGAAGTCATGCAGTGTTTGTACTGGTAGAGCAGGCCTATCCGGATATTGGTGGCTTTTGCGACATAATCAATGTGCCGATGGTAGGAGAGGGAACTGTCCAATGTAACGCCTAGTTATTTAAATTCAGGAACGTGTTTAAGTATGGTCCCCATTTGGTTTTTGATGGTGAGGTCAAGGGATTTGTACTTGCTCCTAGCATTGTAGAAAGTCATCACCTTGGTTTGTTGTAATTCAGGACCAGTTTGTGTGTCTTGAACCATTCTTCAATGAGCATGAATTCATGATGTGTTTTCTGCTTAGGGCAGAGAGAGACGTATCAGAGCTTCTAAAGTTATGGTCCCATAAATATTGAATTTCTTGCAGGCAGGGATAGATGGAGATCTTGCGTTGAGCACCCTCAAAGGTCAGGTGTCTGCGGCTGGGGCAGCTCTGGGAACTTCCATGGGCTCATCCCCAGGAACCAGTTTGGATGCTATCCATTTTCTTAGGGTGGTCAGCAGAAACAGACCATTGTTTTGATCTCTGGTAGCACCATGGGACCTGTACCTAGTGTTGAATGCTCTTTGTAGAGCACCTTTCAAACCTCTTTCATCAGTGCCTTTGGACATCCTGTCCTACAAGATGTGTTTAATTGCCCTATGCTCAGCCAGAAGGATTGGTGAACTTCAGGCACTGTCCCATAAAGAACCTTACCTTATTCATAAGGAAAAGGTGGTATTGAGGACGTTTCCATCCTTTGTGCCCAAGATCCTGACAGCTTTTCATGTAAATCAGGAAAACTGTCTACCGTCCTTCTGTCCTAATCCAAGAAATACAAAAGAGAATGAACAGCATAAGTTGGATTTGTGCAGGGCAGTCAGGACTTAGCCTAAAAAGAGCAACTGAGTTCAGAAAATCAGAGGGACTGTTTGTTCTTTGTGGTGTGGCTAAGAAAAGTCAGGAGGCTTCCAAGGCCACCTTGGCTGGGTGGGTAAGGGCTTGCATCGCCAAGGCAAATGTGGCTGAGAGGAAGAAAGCTGCTGCTGCCATCCAGGCTCACTTCACCAGGGCACTTGCTACATTCTGGGCAGACATAGGGGCGGCATCTGTGTTGGAGTTGTGCAAAATGGTAACAGGGTCCTCCGTTCATATATTTACTAAGCACTACAGATTAGATGTGCAGTGCTCTGCCAGTGTGGACTTTGGTCACAAGAGTTTTACAAACGGTGGTTAGCAGATAATTATTATTATGATGTCACCCATATGGGTTATGTATGGGACAGTATTCTTCCCTGCCCAGATTAGGAATAGGTGCTACTTTTCAGAACCCATATGTATTAACTCTCCATTGACAACATGGAGCAAAACAAAGGAGAAATCTGTCTATATTTAATGTAATTTCTTTTTTCTGTTGGCTCCAATATTGTCAATGGGGCCTCTACTGGGAGCCCCCTGGCTCCTATTGGAGAATATTGTCCAGTATATCTAAAGACTTTGGATTTCAGCAAAGAGGTTTTGCACATGATTGTAGCTGGTTATCCAGAATTATCTGCTAACAATGGAAACATGTTCTTTTTTTTTGGACTACAAGCACACAGGTTAACAGGTTGCGATTTCTGAGCACTGTGCAGTGCTTCACCGTTACAGATGTGCATAACCTGTTTTCTTCAGTTATGGGCCTTGTTATGGCTGTTTACACTTTTTTTACGTTATAAGGGCTATATCATCAGCATATCAGCCATATCAAAGGATCAGTGGTCAGAAGCTTAAGAGGCAAGACGGACAAACTGGTCAGGAAGACTCTGTTAGCCAGCTCTCCAAAATGGGGTAGGTCATCCGTTTACCCTTTTATATTACATATCTAAGTTGTTGGTGTTAGGATAAGGATAAGAAGAGAGTTCATGGACTTCAGTGACATGGAGATGGCTGGTTGCATCAGTGTGCGTAGGTACTGCATGGACAGATGTCTCTAGAGGACTAGTCATCTCGGAATGCTCATGTGCCCAAGGTTCTATGCTGATTGAAAGCTTTGGGCTGTGCCACTACCTAAGTAGGGGTGTTCATTAGCAATGTGTTTTAACTCCCCATTGACAACGTTGGAGCTAACAGAAAAGGAAATTATGGTACGTATGAGTTTCTGATTTTTAAAACAATTGCTGTATGGGGACATGCTATTTATAGGAATTGTGATAAAACCTTACCATACCTGCAGCCTGCAGGAACACTGTTTACAGGATTGCGGTAATCTTTGATCTTTTAAGAATCTGTTTTCTCCATAGAGCCCTACTGTTTGGTCTTAGGCATTAGGATTCCACAGGAGTGAAGCTTGTGTTAGGGCACCAGCACTGCGCAACGCGTGACACACTGTGCTGTATCCAATAACTGTTGGTGACATCCTAACTGCCATAGTTCTGTTTGTACCGCTGTTGAGTGCACACTGCACTGAGTGATCATTGGTACGTCAGTTTCTCGCTTTCTTTCTTTTTTGATTATTTCCAAACATTATGCCCGGTTGTAAGAAACTTAAAGTCCTGAAATTATTCAGACTTCTTTTTCATTGTTGTGGTTGTGGGCACAGTATCGCCAGTGCTGACTGGCGTACATTGTGCTTCACCTGCATTGGGTCTAGCCACAACATGGATGGCGGTTCAGTGCGGGCCCCAAGGACGGTGCTGCTTGTGGTGTTGGTCCTGACAGTGTTTGTGTTTTCATTGGTGTCTGCTCCAGCACTGACGCCAGATCCAGGGCTGTGCATTTGTCATCTGACTGGAGGCTCCCCCATAGACACATAGCCACTGCTACTTGGTGAGGAGGCTCTTCCAGCAACACCCTCCACCCCCCCTCCCGGTGAAGCAGTTGGGTAAGCCACAAGGTCCAGGGCAAGACATGGGTACTGTGGATCCTCAGCCCGCTTATGTCCGTCCCCCCCAGCTGCTTCCTCAAGGGCCTCAGTCACTGTTTGATAGGGTGACTGTGATCCTTAGGCCACTGGGCCTGTTACCCCAGCAACAGTTCCACCAGTGGATGGTGAAAATTCAGTGCTGGTTTAGGGTGACCACCCCAGCACTCTTTCAGGTACCTCTCTCGGCTCCATCTGCTAGTGGCTTTCCAGCCTCCTCTCCCTCCATGTCCTCCTTGAAGGATGAGCCCTCTGTCCTCCTCTCCTCTGCAGCTGATCATACTCTGTCAGCAGTTCATGCTGGAGATGCAGGAGACACTGGGCTGGCCCAATCTTGTAGACAGAAACACCGGTGCTGTCCTGCGGGGAATTTTGTCATAACCTGTCTCGGACACAGATGTTTCAAACAACATGAAGTCTTGCTGAATTCTGACATAATGCGGTTAGCCCCAGCACTTGAACTGCCCCGGAGAGGAAAGAGTTAACTCTATACAGAAGCATAGAACGTTGAGCTCGAGCTCAGTTTTCAAACCTCTGTCTGTGGTACTTCCTAGTGTAACCGTCAGATTCTTTACTCCGCCTAACAGTGAAGTCATCCGAGATTTCTGTTTAGTTCGTAAAAGTAAAGTTGCCCGTTTAAAAAAACACTATTTGTTATTTTTGATTTCCAGCTCTGTCTACGGTACAGATAGTGTGGTGGATAGGTAGTGACTGTGTTTATTTGGGGGAGGGGAGTGTGGAATTTGTTTTTTCCTCTGTTTCTTTTCGGTCGGTCCGGTTTGGAACTGATCTTGTAGTCTCTTACTAAATCTTTCTCTGGGATTAGAGTGGTGTTCCCGTACCGATCGGTTTAAAAAGAACCGGTGTTTTTTCTGGTTCTTTTTCAAAACCTGTGACACGGTTTGTAACCGATGGGTTATTGTATTACCTGGCTTGAAAGCTGCAATAGGGTAATTTGTTAGGTTGGCCACGTCTGAGAAACCCAAGAAGGAAACCGGTCCTACTGGGTTTCAACAGTGTACTGAGTGTGGGGAGGCCTTTGCTAAGGCTGACCCCCACCTCATCTGTGTTTATTGCCTGGGGTTTGACCGACTCAAGTCAGACTGCCAAATCTGTAAAAAAACTTTCCTAAATCCACTCTAGAAAAAAGACTGAGTAGGCTGAAGGAAAGGGAGGCCGAGAAGTCCATAGATCCAGATGGGCAGCCCGGTTCAGTTACGGCTGAACCTGAGGAGGTGCCTACTAACCTAGGCAATGCCTCCTTGGGTGAAAGAAGAGCTGACCCCGAGGGGCCAGTTCCATCAAAAAAGAAGCGTAAGTCTGCCGGTTCGGATCCTGTATCGCATTCTCCAACCACAGACGAAATAGCAAAAGCATAGAGAAGGTTCCTGCTCAACACAAGGGAAAAGGACTGTACTCCAGGTACTTACTTACCCCAAAGAAAACGGGGGAGTGGCGACACATCCTAGATTTAAGGTATTTGAACAAACACATTTTAAAGCCAAAATTCAAAATGGTAACTCTGGGAATAATCCTTCCCTCTCTAAGGCCAAGAGATTGGTTAGCATCTCTGGACCTCAAGGATGCTTACTTCCATATTCCTGTCAGGTGCTCCCACAGAAAATACCTCAGGTTCGAGTTGCCTTCAGGCCATTACCAATTCAGAGCCATGCTATTCGGCCTAACATTAGCTTCAAGGGTGTTCACAAAGTGCCTTGCAGTAGTGGTGGCTTACCTCAGAAGACAGGGTATCACCATCTTCCCATATCTGGACGACTGGCTCATCGTGGGTCAGTCATCTCTACAGGTCAAGTCACTTCTACAAACTACCCAGGACCTACTCAGTTCCTTGTGGTTTCTTCTCAATCTTCCAAAGTCTGTCCCCGAACCAGTTCAACTTCTCACCTTTATAGGTATAGAGTTGGACACTGTACAAGCAAAAGCTTTCCTTCCCCTGGCAAGGGAGAAGGCCCTAGTGGATCTCGCTTCATCCTTTCGACCTCAGGTCTCTCTCCCAGCAACAGTTCCTCCCGCTTCTGGGCCACATGGCAGCTTCCACTGCAGTGGTGCAGGAGGCAAGGTTCCAGATGAGGGACATTCAGTTTCACGTAAGGTCCTTCTAGTCTCAAAAGAAGGATTCACTTATCAAACTGATTCCAGTTACTCAGACTCTAGTCAAAACTCTCCAGTGGTGGCTGGACCAGGACAACCTCAGACAAGGGCATTTCTCCCTCAAGTTCCATCAGTAGTTCTAACTACGGATGCTTCTCTCCTAGGTTGGGGAGCCCACCTGGGAGCCCTGACAGCTCAAGGGGTCTGGTCTCCATAGGAGTCTCTCCTTCATATCAATCTCCTGGAGCTCAGGGCAGTTTTTCTAGCCCTTCAGAGCTTCTCAGATTCAGTCAAAGGCAAGGTGGTCCAAGTCAGAACAGACAACACCACCATAATGTGGTACATCAGCAAGCAGGGAGGCACTCGGTCCTCGGCCTTGTGCACAGAAGCCATGAAGCTGTGGTCTCTGGCCTATTCTCTTCAGACTTTTCTGGTAGCAGTTCACCCTCCAGGGAAGGACAATGTACTAGCAGATGCTCTGAGCAGAATTTCACAGGGACATCATGAATGGTTCCTGGATCCTCACATCCTGAAGGTCATCTTCTCCAGGTGGGGCACTCCAGAGATAGATCTCTTTGTAGAACCGGACAATCATCGACTTCTTCTATTTTGTTGCAGACCTCCAGTTCTGGGGACGGTACCCCAGGATGCTCTCATTTTGGACTGGAAGGGCAGGTTTCCCTCTGCTGTTCAGAGTTTTGATCAAGATCAGGACTCAACCCTGCACAGTGATACTAGTGGCTCCAGATTGGGCCAGACAGCCTTGGTATCCTCTACTACTGTCCTTGTCAGTGTCATGTCCCCTGTCTCTGCCCAGGACATACAATCTCCTGTCCTCCTCCCAGGGGCGGATATGGTACCCCAATCTCCAGTCTGTCTATCTCAAGGCCTGGCTCTTGAAGAATTAGAATATGCAGCACTACATCTCTTTCGGGGAGTTCTGGATATCCAGAAGTTCTCCAGGAAACCGTCCACTAGAAAAACTTACAATTCCAAATGGAAGAGGTTCAGTATTTGGTGCTCTCAGAAAGGCATTGTGCCTGATTCTGCAGACATTTCTACAACCTTAGATTATCTAGTTCATCTGATTAGTCTAGCACTCTGAAGGTTCATCTAGCAGCTGTCTCTGCATTCCTTTCAGCAGGAAGGGGCTCTTCCCTGGCATCTCATCCTATTTTCAGGAAGTTTTTCAAAGGTCTGCTTCACATTAACCCTCCCTTTAGGGAGCCCACTCCATCTTGGGATCTTAATGTCTGCATTGCTCAGCTTATGCAGCCACCCTTTGAACCTCTGACTTCGGCCGAATTGAAGTACTTGACCTGGAAAGCCATGTTCCTGGTAGCTATTACTTCTGCCAGGCGGATTAGTGAATTACAGGCCCTGTCAGTTGAACCTGACTTCATCTCCTTCCATAGGAATAAAGTGGTCTTAAGAACCAATAGGAGGTTCTCGCCCAAAGTGGTATCGGATTTTCATCTGAACCAATCTATATCTCTCCCTGTGTTTTTCACTGACCATTCTTCTTCAGGAGAAAGAAGGTTGCACAGTTTGGATGTCAAGAGGGCTCTTAGGTACTACATAGAGCTTACTAAGGCACGCAGAAATCACTGTCTTCGATTGTTTTTCACTTATGGTGAAGTGGGGAAAGGTAAGCCTGCCACTAAAATAACTATTGCCAGGTGGATTGTTTCTTTTATACAATTCTGCTATGACAAATTAGATAGAACACCCCCTTCAGGCCTGTGGGCTCACTCGACTAGGGGTACAGCTGCCACTCTAGCTGCGGCCAGACATATACCTTTGTTAGAGATCTATAAAGCAGCCACCTGGAAAACAGTACATACATTCACCAAGCATTGCTCCCTGGACATCCAGGCTAGGAGTGATGCTAGGTTTGGTACAGCAGTTCTGCAGAGCCTCTTCCCAAAGTAGGTTCTGCATTCCCTCCTCCATAGGGAACTGCTTGGTAGTCTGCATTATGTCAGAATACAGCAAGGCTTCATGTTGTTTGAAGAAAAAATTACTCTCCATAGTAATGTTGTTTCTTCTAATGGAGTCTTGCTGTATTCTGACCTCCCCCCGCCTCCCCTCTCAGAACCTAGTTTTTGGTAAGTGGGCTGGCAGGTACAGTGTTGCACCTCAGGGGTGTACCTTGCACCCTCCCTCTTGGGTGGGGTAGCTGTTGTTGTTACTTTTCTGGTGTTTTATAGTTAAATATTGCCACTACCTTTCCTTCTTGGGTTCTTGACTTGAGTCTTTCGGGCCCAAAAAGTCTTTTGCCTTTTGGCTATATGTTGAACAATTTCCATACTATAGTATTTAGTTAGTTTGTTCGTAAGAATCTGACGGTTACACTAGGAAGTACCACAGAGAGAGGTTTGAAAACTGAGCTCGAGCTCAACATTCTATGCTTGTGCATAGAGTTAACTCTTTCCTCTCCGGGGCAGTTCAAGTGCTGGGGCTAACTGCATTATGTCAGAATACAGCAAGACTCCATTAGAAGAAATAACATTACTATGGTGAGTAATTTTTTGTTTCCCACTCTGCATACTGCAGTGTGGCTACTGTAGCAGTCTGAAGGCATCCCTTCGCCACTCGCTGTTGCTTTGGGGGCCTCCTGGCTAGATACTGGGTTCCCATCAGGTCTTCTAGTTATCTTGGTCACCCTTCTCCTGGAATGACATCTGTCTTAGCCTGGATTGGCTGCAGAGCAATTCCAGTGCCTAGGCTGTACCCCTATTGCAGGATTTTGAAAGCGATAGGAAATTATTTTTATCCAGTTAACTGGCCTCCCATTCCCCTTTCTGTGTTGGCTATGTGTTCTCATATGCTTTGACCAATTTTTGATAAATAATCTAGTTTTGGGGGTGCCTTCAGTTCTAAATATCACTCCACTCACCTTTGCAGCCCTTTCTTTTCCTATTTCTAAGACATTTCATAACGAGTTACACCGTTCCATACATTTCTACCCTTGCTTTAAGGGACTCGCTTCCTATGCCAACTTTTGGAATTTCATTATTTATTTCACATACGTTGGTCTTAAACGCGTGATTCCAACTGTATATATCTGTTCACTGTTATTTTAGATCGCTGTATGAAGCCTATTTTATTGTATCCTTGTTATGTATAATCAGTTATATTCACCCATTTCCCACTCCCCAGGACACATCTGGAAATGAGCCATTTTGGCTCAGTATGCCTTTCCTGGTGAAACTTTTCAAATAACTAATAATACTAAATAAATACTGTTAATCTGAATGGCCTGGAACGGGGTTACAGAGGTCACAGAATGGTCAAGTGGTATGAAAAGAGAAAGCAGCAACTGCTGAGGAGAGTGTGATTCAGGGTAGTTACAAAGATAAAATAATAGATTCTTATTTTAACAAAAAAGATCACAAGGGGGCGCTTGAGAGGCATCTTCCCAGCAGGAAGCAACCTGCAAGAGCTGTCCCATTCTGAACTGCGTTTTTGTATATAAATGTTGAAAAAATGAAATTTTGACTTTAAAATCTGCACATTCAGTTGCATTGCATCTTCCTGAACCTGAATTTGACATTGGAGCCCCCGGCTGATGATGTGCAAGACCATGTGGACCATGGACTCAAAAATTGAAAAAAAAACTGTTGAAACTCAAGTCCCATGACTCGACAATCAAGGAGCTTACTTGGACTGTTACCAACATGCACAATATAACTACGATGGCCCTTGGAGCAGTCGTGATGCTTACTAAAGAAAATGGGTAACTACGAGGCCAGATGGAAGCCCTAGAAAATGAGCATCGTCAGTGTCCCAAGGGCACCAAAGGATCCAGTACAGTGACTACAAGAATCTGTTACTGTGCTGGACACTTTTGATTGGAGATTACTTTAAATAATCCTACCGTGTTAACTGAAGGATCAGGCCAGTGACACCGTCACAGCCTTGTAGTGTACTTTTGAAACCTACTGGTTCGGAAGTAGCAGACTTAGTTTTAGCAGCATCACAGGCGGTGTACATGATAGAAATCAATGCAGCAGAAATCGAACTATATCCAGATCTTTCCTCTCAGACCCGGATCCAGAGGAGATGCTTCGATGCTGTCCGTCAGCGTCTCTGGGCCCTGGGAATCATGCATTGTTTCCTGCTTCTGGCCAGGCTCAGCACAGTGTGCGGCAGTAAAATGTGGCAGGTCACTGACCCCCCAACATGTGTGTCAGTGGATGGAAAAGACTGAGTCAGAAGTAGCAGCCTAGCTGGCATCGCAAGAGATCCCTCACTTTGAAACGGAAGAGGACTGAACTCTGTGAGAACTTTTACAGTCTTTTTTCTGGACTGCAGCTAGGACTCCGATCAAAACTACCAACTTTTTCCTGTTTTTCCCTGTTTTTCAGGGAATGTTACTGAATTTGATGTTTATTCTGTAACATAGAAACAGATTTTGACGGCAGATAAGGACTGCTTGGCCCACCCTGTCTGACCATTTCCCTACTTATTGGATAAGCTGCAGATCCTAGTTAACCAACAGCCTACTTCCTCCTACCCCCAATAGAATTGCCTTATGTCTGTCCCATGCATTCTTAAATTTCCCCACTGTTTTTAACCCCACAACCTCCTCAGGGAGGCCGTCCCATGCGTCCATCTCCCTCTCCGTGAAAAAGTACTTCCTCACGTTGTCCTTGAGTCGCCCCTCTATCTTCAAATTGTGTCCCTTGTTCTTGCACATCTCTTTTTCTGAAAGATGCCACCCTCTTGGACTTTGTTGATTCCCTTGAGGTACTTGAAAGTTTCTGTCATGTCCCCCCTCTCCCTCCTTTCCTTGAGGATATACATATTAAGCTCCTTTAGTCTCTCTTCGTATGGCTTGTGGTGCAGACCCTGCACCATTTTAGTTGCCCTCCTCTGGACTGCCTCCATCCTGTTTATGAACTGCATGCAGTACTCCAGATGGGGTCTCACCAACTGTATATACAGAGGGATAAGAAATTCTTGTTTTCTACTGGTGATGCCTCTCCCTGTGCATCCCAGTATCACCCCAGCCCTCCTTACTGCCTGCTCACATTGCTTGCCCACCTTTAGGTTGTGTGATATGATTACCCCCCAGGTTCCTTTCCATTTTGTTGTTGTTACTACCTCTCTCCCACCCCCCATTGTGTACTCTTCCCCTGGGTTTTTGTTTCACAGGTGCATTAGTGGGGCTGGATAAGTGTGATGAGGTTGTTATGCATTATTTGGGAATTGCAATTTGGGATTTGCGGCTACATGGTCGCGGTAGTTGTGCTGCCATTTCGTGAACCCCCGCTGTTCTCTTCAGTGCACAACAGTATGCACTGGAGTGCCCAGGCATGTCACCCAAGTTGGTGAAATAAGTTTATTTTCTTCATCAGACAGACACGATTTTATAGCCAAGTACGTGTAGGTTTGTTCCCTTGCATATTACGGTGCTTACTACTGTTCTCTAATTGTTAATTATTAAGAATGTGGTTTAAGTATATGGAGCATTCATTGGCAGGTTTAATCTCCTTGTTATTTTACATAACCAATACCAGTTTAACAGCATTCATCGTGATTGTGTTTTTCCTAATCCCTCATAATTCTACTTAGCAAAGACCTAAAGCCACTGAAGAGGCTAGCAAATTGTTGGCATTGCCTTTTCTGCTCCTGGACACTCCCTCTGGGCATAGAAGTCCGAGGCATGACCGGCCCCCAGAGGCAGGCTCTGCGGAGTTCGACCACTGGGGAGTAGAGTCTTCTCTTCGCCGCGCCTCTTGCTTTCTCTTGCAGCATATCAGGCCCATCATGCTGCCTATAACAGGCACTTATGGTCCATGCATCTATGCCTGATACGGAGGCAACCAGGCAAGCCATTGCCCTCTCTGCACATGGCCTGGAGTTTGCGAGGCACCAAGCAAAGACATCCTATAATGCCTATGAGGTGGCATCCAGGCTAGCGGGGACAGCAATCTGCGTTAGGCGGACAGCATGGTTTCGCCTTTCCCGGTTATCACCCGTGGCCTGGTAGAGGACGACTGCCTCCTCTTTCTGGGGGACTCACCTTTTTTCCAGCAGAGTGAAATGGGAACTTCAGGGGCAACTTCCATCTCCCAGGCAGAGGGGGACCCCGTATCACCTTGACCAGTCCCAGGCCTAACTCAGCCTGTGAGGGTCTCCTCTTCCTGTGTTCCACCCCCCACGGGGGGACTGAGGGAGTTCTCTCCCTTAGGGGGGTACCAAGTCCCCTTCCGGGGGCTTGGTAATCACCCATCAGTGATGAGTGGTGAAGACTGACATAGACAAGATATGAAAATTACGTACCTACTGCAGTTCTTTATCTTTCTTTGTATATTTACCATTCATCAATGCTTCCCTCCTACCATCCCCTCTTGGGCCTTAGACTCTGGGCTGTGCCTCCTCCCCTGCCACTTCCCCCTTGGGGTGTGATGAAGTCATCTGATACCTTTGGTGCTTCGATCCTTTAGCAAGGATCACACCCTATATGGGGGGGGGGCAGGCTGAACTGCCCTTCATGGGGGGTTTCCTGGGGCTCTGTTCCTGGGACCAGGGGTGGATCTCCCCTGGGAGCCTTAGCTCCATTAATGTCAGGGTTCCCTCTGCTCCCTCTGCTCATTGTTGGGGAGTGGAGATCTTCACCGGCCGCAGGGTTGTAGGGCCTTGGTCACCCCCGCCCTTCCTTACCACTCTTCAGTGGTTGCTAAATTCACTAATTTACCTTCTTCTCCCTAGTTTAGGATGGGGTTCTCCCTCCTCCTCCCTAGTTAAGGATGGGGGTAGTCCTTCTAGACCTTCCCCTTAAGGAGGTAGATTGAAATTTCCTACGGCACACCTTATGCCATAGTATTGGGAGTGAGGGAAGGAGACCCCTCGACTTCTCAGTTTTGAATTAGAGGAAGAGGCCTGCGCTAATAACCTTCTGCTTTCTCAACTCTGCCTCCTCCTCCCTGGAGGTAATATACTCCTGCTGAAGGTGGTCTGTTTAGTGCCTACAGAAGGTAATCCCTTCAAGGGAGCCCTCTGGGTGTCCTTCCCTTTGGCCTCTGTCCTCCTATGAGGAGTCATTGGAGGGGTCTTCTCCCTCATTTCCTTTCCTTCTTACTTTCCTTCTTTTTTTTCTTCTTTCCTCCTTGTCCTTTCTGTCTGTTCTCATATGCCCAGAGGATGGGGCTCTACATTCCACACGCCTAGGGTTGTCCTGTCCTCTTCTTTCAGCTTTTACCTTTTTCAGTTTATATCCTTTCCTTTTAGCTATCCCTTGGCTCTCTTGCCCTCCCTTTTCTTTTCTCTATCCCCTGTTTTCATAACACTCTCCAGCCACGCAGAACTGAGGTAAGGGAGGAGTTGATGCCGTTTATTGGCCATCCCTCGAGCGCTACGTAGTACGTTGGCCTTGGGGGCAGCACCATCTTGACGCCGGCTCCTCCCACACGAAAAAAAAATGGTCCCGCGGGGTCCTGATCCTCCGTCCAGAACCACCAGTGATGAATGGTGAAGATACACAGAAAGATCAAGAACTGTGATAGGTACGTAATTTTCATTTCTTTTCTCGACATCAGCTGCACTCATCGGACCTCCTGTGGAAACAAATTCAGCCTTGCTGTTATCGTTTATTATTTTCTTTTAAAGTAAACACTAATAAATTAGTGATATTGCCGACTCTGTGTGCCACCGAAACCAATGATGTTGTTTTGGCAATGCGAGTGCGGAGACAAAATCTACAAGGACGACGCACACAAAGTGTGTGTTTTCTCTTTAGGCTTTCCTCACAATGTCAGGACTTGTGAGATTTGCCTGGGCTTTAATCAAGCAGCTAGATGATGCAGGAAAAAAGGCGCTTGAGAAGTTTGTGTTACAGAAATTCATGCAAAAAAAAACCAGCGTCAGAAGAACGTGTCGCCAGCGCCTTTGACTAAGTCACAGTCATCTAAGTCGAAAGACTGTGAAAAAGACAGATTGTTTGTTTATTTTGTTCTAGGATTACAAGTACTTTTGAGCCAAGGCTGTTTTACAAAGGTTCCATGTCAAGTGATGAACAATGCAAACATGACAAAAATTTGAATAAGCAATGCTGAATACGGTATACACACAACTCCAAGTGGTTGAATACATACATTTGAGGGGAGTTAGGTACCAGGACAGACATTTGAGTTAACAATGTAGAAGATAGTATTCTAACAGTCTCAAGCAGATGAGTACAGACAGTTAAGGGAGGAAGGAACCAGGGCAGGGTTAACGGGGAATAGTTGAGGCAATGAAGGGACACAAAAGAGAGGTGCAGCCGTGGGCATTGTCAGGCTTCGCGAAAGTGCATACCCGGGAAGGGGAGGGATGGGGAAGGATGTGAAGGAGAGGGAGAGGTAAGTGCTAGGAGGGAGAACAGATTAGGAGGGACAGTCGCAGGAGCTGGAGGCAGAGAGGCGGAGGCGGAGGTTGGTTTTGAAGAGGCCACATTTTTGCAGAGAGGTGATGTCGTTGTTGAGGCTATTAGACCAGGAGGGTGCTCGGTGAGCAAAGGACCTTTGGCCCTGCATGGTATGGCACCAGGGGATGTGCAGTATTTGATTTTCAGAACCCCTGGTGGGGTGTGGGGGGTGCCTGCAGCACGTAGGAGAGATTGGACTCCTGGGGGTGCAAGGCCTAGCGTGATCTTCTTGACCATTAAACAAGTATGGTACTTGATACGGTTGGATAGTTGGAGCCACCCTGTTTGGGTGTAGAATTCACACCTGTGGGTGAGACGGTGGGATCCTGTGATGAAACGGTAGGCTTTGTTTAGGGCCAAGGATAAGCACCCAAGGGCTGTGTCAGTAGCGGAGCCATAGACAACCAGACCATAATCAATTAGTGAGACCACAGAGCTCTGCACTGCTATCCTTAAGGCATCTGAGGTAAGGCATTGCTTGTGCCAGTAGAGAAGTCCAGTGCGCGTGTTAACAGCTTTGGCAACAGTGTCAGTGTGGATGCCATAAGATAGGTGACTGTCAAGAGTGATTCCAAGATATTTAAAGGAGTGAACTGGTCGAGGACAGTACCATGGCAGTTTGTAATTGGGAGGGGTTGATACCTATGCTTGTTGCGGGAGCTGCAGAAAAGCATCGACTTGGTTTTCTTATTGTTGAGGACCAGCTTTTGTCTATTAAACCATTTTTCAACGGAGGTGAAACCATCTGGAGCTTTTTTTGGAGTAGGTTGGGGTCATGATGAGTGGCGTGGATGACGGCATCATCCGCATAGAGCAGGATTTGTTCAGGACAGGATTGTGGAAAATTGTTCAAAAAAATGGCTGAAAAGGAGTGGCCCAAGAATGGATCCCTGAGGGACTCCTGAGCGGACGGGTCTTGCATCAGAGAGGATATGAGCAATTTTCACTCTTTGGGAGCGATTTTCCAGGTAGCACTTAAACCAGGATGTAGCCTCTGGGGAAAGCCCAGCACTTTAAGGCTCTGCGATGAGTAGTTGGTGATGGACGGTATTAAAAGCCTTAGTCAGGTCTATGAAGACCGACCCAGTTAGTTGATTATTGTCTAGAGAGTTGTGGATTGCTCCTGTGAATTCTAGGAGAGCAGATGTAGTGCTGTGGCCTTTTCTGAAACCGTACTGCTGCTTACAAAGGATGTCATGCTTAGCCAAATATTCTGTCAGCTGGTCAGAGACTAAACGTTCAGTGGCCTTTGGTGGGGGTAGTATGGATATAGGCCTAAACTTCCCATGAAGGGCCTTGTCCTCACTTTTGTAGACTGGCGTAACGGTGGCGGATTTCCATCCGTTGGGGAACTGGCCGAGGGTGAGGGAGAGGTTGAAAATCCGAGTAAGTGGAGATAGCACTTCATCTGACCCCACCCAGCCTTCTCAGAGCATCCTGATTTTGTGATTCAGATCTCTACTGCCAGCCACCCGCCCCCTTCTTCTCTGTAACTATATTAATTCCTGTGTTTTCATTCTCCCCCTCCCGGGACCTGTGCCTGAGCGGCG
The DNA here is from genome assembly GCA_016271365.2 of Neoceratodus forsteri. Classification (NCBI taxonomy): domain Eukaryota; kingdom Metazoa; phylum Chordata; order Ceratodontiformes; family Ceratodontidae; genus Neoceratodus; species Neoceratodus forsteri. The sequence continues at coordinate 8,297,848 of JADMNL010000026.1, forward strand.
CCTTCTTCAGCTGTGCGGCCATTTTCTCGGCCGCCGTTGCCGCCACCACCAATACAAGCGCCATTCTGGCACTGAACTTCGGATCCCCTACCCAGGTACTACTGCTGAAACTTCTTGGACCCATCTCGAGCGGGGGGCCTCTGATTGGTGTGGCTTTTTGGAGGCTAAGTCCGATTGATCTGTTCCTGTCTAGGTTGCCGCTGATTGGAGCGCTTTTCTCCATTACTTTACTATTGACTTTTGGGTTGATTTTTGTAACTTTAACCTACTAGGGCTTTTCTCCTGTCCCCTCCACCCCCGCCCAGGCCTCCTTTAAGTACACTGCTTGCTACACCCCTCTCGGCGAGCTCTCCTCCAGTTGGTCTTCGGCGCCCCTTCTCTCCTCTCATCCTAGCCATGGAGAACCTTGTTTTCCACACTCTGCTCTTATCTCCTGCCCACCTCTTGCCTCCTACTTTAAGCAGCCTTCCAGGTGGTGCCCCTTTATTGTTCACCTCTCACCTAACTTACCTAACATATACCTTTCCTTTCTATATTCTCACTTCTTGGTTTATCTGCTTAGACTCAGTACTGTCTCCCACACTACCTCTGTACTTGTCTTACCACACATCCCTTTCACATCTGTTCACCTGGTCTGCCTGTTTTTTTCTCCCTCCCTCAGACCCTTCTGGATGTCTGCTTCCCCCCACCCACCTCTCTATCACTATGGCCCTCCTTTCTGCCCCTCTGCCTATTGTTTCTCTCTTCCTTGATCCCATTGTCATACCTGCCTGGAGCCTGCTTTCCCAATCTCCCTTGGAGTCACCAATTGGACTCCATCTACCAGCACTCAGGAACCATCACCTCAGGGCTATGCCCTCCATATTGTCCCTTCACCAGGAAAGGCTGGTATCACCCCTGGAATCAAGACAAAGTGATATACGTTTGCCTCTTCCCACTCCCGCCACCGGCTCGCATTACCTCCCTCTGGGATCTAAATCTACAGCGGAGTTTTCGCTCCTATAAGAGACGCACAAAGAAATTCTCCCTCAAACTACTAAGTTGGTGCAGCCTAAAACTCCTGCTCCTTCTTCTACTACTATCAGGCAATATACATCCAAACCCTGGCCCCACAATTCCTGGCTCTGACCACCGACAGTGTCATTCTGGGGCACTCACCATTGCAGCACTCAACATCTGTAGCCTCCTACCGAAAATTGATGTCCTGCAAATATTTGCATACCTACACAACCCAGATGTTCTTGCGGTTGTCAAAACCTGGCTCACTCCTAAAATCCCAGACAGTGCAATTACCCTACTGGGATATAACATCTTCAGACTTGACAGAACCTCTAAAAGAGGTGGTGGATGTGCTATCTAACTTGTCAGGACATGAGCACAAACAGAAGGATAATGATAGAACTTCTTCAAGGATATCTCTTGCGGCAGGTCACACATTAGGAACGTAGTCATCAGGCACCAGGACCACAAGGAAACATTTTTGCAAGCAGTCTAACTTGGGCCGACGATGGCAATGTCATCATGTTGACGTCCTCCTTATATAGTCATGGGTGGCCCTACACCCTCCTTTCTTTTCCCAGCATTAACCATAGAACTTCGGACTATACGGAACACTGTCGCGTCAGTCGACCACCATTTTCCAGAATATTCCATTATTATTTGTGTATAAATTTGTACTACGTTCTTTACCAGTATTTTTACTGGATTTAATGAAAATCAGTTAGATCAAAATTACTCTCTTAGATCTACATCTTGGATCACCTTTTGCGTTCCAAGATGTAGTTCAAGATTTGGTGATAAAAACATTGTCCTCATTGGTGTCCAGGACGTGGAATTGTATATCCAAGAAATTGAAGGTACAGAAATTAATATCATTAGCATGCTTTAGGTCGTAGTTACCTGATCTTTATAATAGACACTGTAATTGTTATGGATAATTTTAAAAAACCTGATGTGAGGTATTTGAAAGTTTCTATCATGTCCCCCCTCTCCCTCCTTTCCTTGAGGCTATACATGTTTAGTTCCTTTAGTCTTTCTTCATATGTCTTCTGATGCAGACCCTGCATCATTTTGGTTGCCCACCTCTGGACAGCCTCCACCCTGTCTATGTCTTTGAGGAGATGGGGTCTCCAGAACTGTATACAGTACTTGAGATGTGGTCTTACCAACTGTCTGTACAGAGTGCCAACAACTTCCTGTTTTCTACTGGTGATGTCTCTCCCTGTGCATCCCAGTATCTCCCTAGCCCTCCTTACTGCCTTCTCACATTGCTGACCCACATTTAGGTAATCTGATATGACTACCCCCGGGTCCCTTTCCATTTTTGTTGTTGTCAGTATCTCACCCCCCATTGTGTATTCTTCCCCTGGGTTTTTGTTTCCCAGGTGCATTACTTTGCACTTCTTTGCATTGAATCTAAGCTGCCATACATTTGACCAATCCTCCAACCTTGCCAAGTCCCTTTTCATCCTTTCCACCCCACCTTGTGTATCAACCCTGTTGCAGATCTTTGTGTCGTCTGCAAAGAGGCATACTTTCCCTTCCAGTCCCTCTGCAATGTCACTTATAAAGACATTAAAAAGGACCTGCCCCTGTACTGAACCCTGCGGTACCCCACTAGCCCTACGTGGGCAGACCTCACCGAGTCGGACGGACCGCCTAGGCTCCAGAAACGAGCCACCGACCCCTGCTGGGCTCCTACCGCCATAAACGCTGATTCTCGGCAGCTCTATGGGTAGACCTCACCGAAACGACATAATTTCATCACTTGCTGGGAGCTCCCACCACCTCAAAACGCTGATTCTCAGGCAGCCCTATGTGGGCAGACCTCACCGAGTTGGACGGACCACCTAGGCTCCAGAAACGAGCCACCGACCCCTGCTGGGAGCTCCTACCACCGCAAAACGCTGATTCTCAGGCAGCCCTACTTGGACAGACCTCACCGAGTTAGACGGACCGCCTAGGCTCCAGAAGGCGAGCCACCGACCCCTGCTGGGAGCTCCCTACTGCCGCAGAAACACTGATTCTCAGGCAGCCCTACGTGGGCAGACCTCACCAAGTCGGATGGACCGCTAGGCTCCCAAGCAGCCACCCGGCCCTGCTGGGAGCTCCTCACTGCCGTAAAAACGCTGATTCTCAGGTGGGCAGCCAGTCCTCCCGGGACCCGCCTCCGGAGCTGATTGAGCAGTCGGAAGCACTGCAGACCCTATTGGCTGGCACTCGCTGTTCCCTGTAGTGCATTGGCCAGGCGCTAAACCCACAATCTGTGTACCTCTGCCAGCACCCAGACCGCTGTTACACAGGGTTTTCGTCCCTCCCGCCTCCCCCACCCTCCACTGATTAAATGCACCTACTTCCCGCCCCCAATCCCCTGAAGCCTCTCTGATCGGCCCACTACCCCTGCTGTTCATAGGCCATCTCAACCTCTGTCTCCAGCCTTTCCTCTACTGGCTGTCAGATTTCCTCACCCCGACTATACAGTGCTCTCTGAATTGCTATACACTTTTACTCCCTGTACCCAGGGAACATGTCTCCCCGGACTAGACAGATGCTCCTCCTAACTACCCTTCTCTCCTGCCTTCCACCTCTCCTGTCCACTATTCCCCCTACTTTCCCTAGCCTGCCTGCCCCCTTCATGCTGCATCTTGACGGCTCTTTCCAGCCTCCTAATTCAATGACTAGCTCATCCCCTAACACAAACTGGTCCCACTGCACCTTACGACCCTGCCCCTCCTCCTCGCTCCATCGCACTCTTGGGCTATTCTTCACCTAATTACCTTCCGATCCGCCGCTCATAAATGCCCCCCTACTCTGCCTAAATGACGGACAACAGCCCTCAGTTGCACACATGTGTTCACTAGCTACCTTACTATCGGTCTCTTACTACTTGTAGCAGGGGACATACATCCTAACCCTGGCCCCTCAAACCTACCCATGGTGCAATCAACAGCAGGCCCCTACTCTAAGACAACTCCTAACCTCACTGGAGACCACCTCCCATGGGGTCTGCACCTCCTGCACCTAAATATACGTAGCTTGCCCCTTAAACTTGACTCCCTCCAGTTACTCGCAACACACTATGCCCCTGATGTCATCGTCCTCTCTGAAACTTGGCTAAACGAACATGTCCCTGACTCCTCGATAGCTATTGCAGGCTACGCAATTGCCCGTCAGGACAGGTCAACTAGAGGCGGTGGTGTGGCCATCTATGTAAACTCTGATCTGCATTTCTCAACCACCGTAGCCAAAGCTGAACCCAATGCCTATGAAATTCTCTTGCTTCAACTGACTCTCCCTTTCTCCCTCCCTATCTACATAGCTGGAGTCTGTTGCTGGCCTGGCTTCCCAGCTTTGTCTGTCACTGATCTCCTAAAATAAACTGCCTCCCAAACCCCTACTGGTGAACTCTATGTCATGGGCAACTTAAATCACAATTGGCTAGCTCCCTCCTTCAGCAAAACCCGGTCGGACACTGCCTCGCTTAACCTCTCACAAACCATCTCCGAGCCCACACGCCTAAACTCCAAAACAGGAAACCACTCACTACTAGACTGGTGCCTCACCAGCCACCCCCACTGGGTTATCGCTTCAGGGCTCCTACCCGATTCCCTAAGCAATCACCACATTATTTATCTAGTCCGGAAAATCCACTGACCTAGATCCCCTCCAAAGTTCATACTCCAACGTTCCTACAAATCTCTAAACCTCGCCTCTGTGCTTGAAGACTTAGCTCTTGCTTGCTGGGAATCCCCCGCCAAACCCTGCTCTATTGACGATGCCTTCCTTCATTTCCAAAACACGTTCCTCCAAGTCTGGGACGCTCATGCCCCACTGCATCGCTCCAGGGTTCATGGCTATCACCTGCCCTGGATCACCCAGAAACTGACAGCCTGCCAAATCGCTCGGGACAAAGCATGGAACACTCACAAAACCTCATGCCTCCCAAGCGACCTTGTCATCTGTCAGTCACTACGCAACAAATGCACCAGAGCAACCCGCCTAGCTAAAGCAGAATACTTCAGCTCCTCCCTTTGTTCCAACTTAAACTGTCCATCCAAATTCTGAAAGGTTACTCACTCCGTCTTCTCCCCCCCAACTGCCCACCCTTCCCCTCTCCTCCTTGTGAACAACTCCCTCCTCTCTGATCCACAGGATGTTGCCCCTGAATTAAACACATATTTCTCCTTCTGTGCCTTGGTCCTCCTCTCTTCCCTGCCCACCTCGGTGCCACTCTGTCCTCCCCCCATATGTTCTAATTCCAGTGGGTCCCCCCAACTTCACCTTCAAAGAAATCTTGCCAGTTGACGTCCTCGAGGCCCTTCAGGCCCTCGACACAACAAAAGGTAAATCTCCCAATGGCCTCGATTGCAACCTCCTCCATCTCTCCTCCTCAGCCATAGCAACCCCCCTCACCACCCTCTTAAACCTCTCCTTTTTCTCTGCCGCTGTCCCCCAGGTCTGGAAGCAGGCCATCATCATCCCCCTCCCTAAAGGGGGTGTCACTACCTTCCCCTCCAATTATCACCCTATCTCCCTCCTCCCTGTTCTCGCAAAGCTGCAAGAACACCTAGTGCTTAACCAACTCACCTCCTTCCTCTCTGACACCAACTTCTTCACGCCGTTCCAGTCCGGTTTCAGGAAGGGCCATTCCACAGCCTCCTCCCTGGTTAGGTTCACAGATTCCATCCTCTCCGGTGTGGACAAAGGGTTAATCACCTTGGCCATTTTCATAGACCTTGCCAAAGCTTTCGATACGGTCTCCCACCCCCTGCTACTTCAGTGTCTCTCGGAAGCAGGCTTAGCTGGCTCAGCTAACAATTGGTTCAGCGCCTACCTCTCTGACAGAACTCAGTCAGTTGTAATAACCGACGTCACCTCCTCGCCTCTCCCTATAGCCACCGGAGTTCCCCAGGGGGTCAGTACTTGGCCCTATCCTGTTCTCCATCTTTGTCAATAACCTCCCTCTAGTGTGTTCATCCACTTCTATTCAAATGTACGCAGACAATATTGTCCTTTTTGCCTCTGGCTCCTCCCCAGAAGAGATGACAGCCAACCTCCAGGCTGACTTCAACAAGGTACAGTTATGGTTTAGCTCTCACCAGCTCTCTCTCAATGTGAAAAAAACTATCACCATGACCTTCGGCACTCGGCAACGTCTAACCAGGCTCCCTTCCCTCCCTACCTTCCACATCCTTGATGGGACGGTACTGGAGGACGTCACTTCCTTCTGCTACCTCGAGGTTTGGCTCGACCGTCACCTGTCCTTCTCCAAACACATTGATGCCATCATAAAAAAAAAATGGGCCCCAAGCTCAGAGCCCTTTACAGGAACCGCAACTGCCTCCCTCTCATGGCCAGGAGTGAGCTGGTGCATAAGATGATCCTCCTCTCATTTGACTACTGCGACATAGTATACAGTGCCGCTCCCAGATCTACCTTATCCAGACTGGACACACTTTTCCATGCCTTCTGTCGCTTTGCCCTCGATGCCACCCCCCGCACCCATCACTGCAACCTCTAGCATGCCCTCGCATTCTCTTCCCTTGAAAACCGTCGCCTACAGCACTGCACTAAATTTGTTGCCAAATTCTGGCATGACGCCCTGCCCTCTTACCTCTCTACCTTACTTACCCCAGCTCCTTCCCCTTCTCATGCCTTCTCACTCGACAACCGGAAGCTACAAATCCCTAGGCGGAAAACCACTATTGGGCAATCTGCCTTCTCCTACCGCTTCCCCAAACTCTGGAATGAACTCCCTCCCCAAATTCTCCACTCCTCCTCTACGCACTCCCTGTCTTCAGCACTAGCAAACTACCTCTCGATAAAATTGCTCCTGCACCTAAGCCCCAAAGGTGTCCCCTTATACCTTCCCCCCTCACTGCCTAACCAGTGGCACCTAGCTTACGCTATGGAAGCTAGTTTATCTATACCAACTTCAGCACTTCTTGGTATATGGTCTTGCCCTGTCCTAAATCCTACTTGATACTGCCTGATCCTCACATGTTCTCCACTGCCAGTGTCACACCTCAGCTATCCAGTTCTATCCCACGAGTTATAAATTATCCAACACATTTCACTGGTTAAGTCTGTACTATAATCTATGCCTTCCAAGTGTTGTTGTTGTACTGTATTGGATGTCTTGTCCCTATTCCATCACACAATTGTATAACCATAACCCTTCCTCTGCATCCTGCAACTGTGTAACTGAAACTCATTCTTTGTAAGCTGTTCAACAGAATCTCAGTCTGCTGTATTGCTGTAATTGTGTTCAACTATGTTCTACTGTTTTCCTCGTATATGTAACTCTTGATAACCTGCGAGTTATCTCCCACTGTCCCCACCCCCCAGGTCGCACCGGGAGACGAGCACCTTTTTGCTCAGTGTGCCACCTTGGTGAAACAATTTCAATAAATAAATAAATAGTAACCCCCCTTTCTTCACTGTGGACCCCATTTACTATTACCCGCTGTGTCCTGTTGTCCAACCAGTGTTTTACCCAAGCTACCACCTTGGGACCCACTCCCAGGCTGGCTAATTTGTTTATTAATCTTTTGAGCGGGTCTGTGTCAAATGCCTTGCTAAACTCTAGGTAGGCCATGTCCACAGCCCCTCCCTGGTCTACTAGTTTGGTCACCCTGTCAAAGAAATCTATTAGCTTCGTCTGACATGACCTTCCTGCTGTGAATCCATGCTGCCTTGGGTCCTGTGCCCCACTGGCCTCTAGGTACTCAATAGTTCTTTCCTTCAGAAATGATTCCATCATTTTCCCTACCACTGAGGTCAAACTGACAGGTCTGGAGTTTCCTGCCTCTGTCTTGCTCCCACTTTTGTGAAGGGGAATCACATCCACCCTCCTCCAGTCCTTAGGTACTACACCATCCTCCCATGATTTGTTAAAAAGGGTAGTCAGTGGTGTCACTTGCTCTCCCCTTAGTTCTTTTATAGTTAGTTATAGTTCTTAGGAGGCAGTATAGCGCAGTGGTCTATGGCTCTGAGCTGCAAATCTGGTGACATCCAGCAGACCAGATCTGGGTTTGAATCCCACATCTTTCACTTGCGTACTGTGTGACCCTGAGCAAGTCACTTAACCTCCTTGTGCTCCCAAGTCGCACCTGTAAAAAAGTTTTCAGCTTAGTGTGCTATACCTGGTTAAACAACTAAATAAAAAAAAAGTCTTCAATCACTTTTCGTTTCGTTTATGCCAAGTGGATGTGACAGTCTTTTCCGTCACTGCAGCTGCAGACAGAAGATCTGCAATGAGGACTGCCATGAGGACCGTGCCCACTGCCTCGGCACTGACCACGATGTTCAGACCTGCAAGATCTGCTGCAGCTTCAATCAGGCTACCCAGCGGTGCTGCCAGAAAGAGTTAAAATCCTTCTTTATGGAGCAGAAGGTTGCCACCTTAGAAAAGGAGCTTCAGGCTAGGAGCTCCTCCACTTCCCTGGCCCTGTCCTCGGGCTCTTATGCTGCCCACTTCCCTGGTCCTGTCCTCGGGCCCTCATGCTGCCCACTTCCCTAGCCCTGTCCTCGGGCTCTCATGCTGCCCACATCCCTGGCCCTGTCCTCGAGCTCTCATGCTGCCCACTTCCCTGGCCCTGTCCTTGGGCTCTCATGCTGCCCACTTCCCTGGCCCTGTCCTCGGGTTCTCATGCTGCCCACTTCCCTGGCCCTGTCCTCGGGCTCTCATGCTGCCCACGTCCCTGGCCCTGTCCTCGGGCCCTCATGCTGCCCACTTCCCTGGCCCTGTCCTCGGGCTCTCATGCTGCCCACTTCCCTGGCCCTGTCCTTGGGCTCTCATGCTGCCCACTTCCCTGGCCCTGTCCTCGGACTCTCATGCTGCCCACTTCCCTGGCCCTGTCCTCGGGCTCTCATGCTGCCAAAGCCAGGGACAAGTCATCAGGGAGGCACCGCCATGGGTAGAAAGACAGGTCCTCCATGGTTGCTGCCCCCAGCGTTGGCTGTTATGGGATCATCGTCCAGACTGGTGGTGTCCCCTGCTGCCGCACACACCCTCTCTACTACGGGGTCAGCCTTGGCAGCCTTTCCTGCTGGAGTTTCTCAGACCAGCATTGGTTCATTGTCAGCACCCCTACCCAATCTCCCGCCGCCGATTCCCACTGCCTCCCTCACCCTATCTGCCATGGGGGGGGGGTGTGACTGTGGCAGTATGGCCCATGGGTTTCTCTTCTGCCGGCACTGTCCCATCATTGCTGGGTTTTCCTTCATGCTGGCAATGCATCCACCCCTGGTGAATGCTCCCTCAGGGGCCACAGACAGGGAGCACCACCGACCTGCTGGTGGCAGGCGATGGTCATGCATCGTTGAACTTCAGGCCCCTTCAGCCGACACCCCTGGCCGTTCCTTCGATATTGGAGATACAAGTTCCTCAGTTGGTCCCTCAACCTGCCCCCATCTTGTTGCTGCTTCAGCCCTCCATACGGACACTGGGCCCTCAATGTCCCTCATCACTGCCACAGGGCTCCCTGTCGACACCGGTGACCATCAACATCCAGGCCCTCCTTTCCTCGGTGTGTGACTTCATGCAGAGAGCTGTCCCACCTCAGGGCCCATTGCCAGCAGGGTCTTCTTGGCCAGCATCAGCGCCATCCCACTAGGCATCATTGCGGCCACCCCTTCAGAGTCATCGATTTTTTTTGGTACCTATCTCTGAGCCAGGGAATGACGAGGATTATCGCCCTGACTTCTTGCTACTCAACAAGGAGGATGAGGGTGCTAGGGCCCGGATCCCCTGTAGCACCTCTACTGTTTTCTCAGCAGTGGAGGATTCCTCCAAATACACCCCCCCCCCGGGATGACCCCACCTTCATAGCAGTGATGTGACACCTGCAGTCGTCTATGGAGATTGATGTTGTGGAGCAGGACATTACTTGGAGGAACCTGTCGGATTACCTGGACCTGCCAGATTCTCTTCCCCTCATTATTCCTCCTTTGGTGAATGCATATGAGGATGCCACCATGGTCACTTGGTACAGGACTAACTTGATCCTCTCATGCCCAGAAAGGTGGATAAGCTGTACCAGGCCCTCTCTGGGAAGCTCTTTTTAACAGGGCCCCCGCAGGTGGATTCTGTGGTGATCAGTGCAGCCCATGATAAATCTACAATGCCCCAGCACCTCAGTTCTCTTCCCCTGCACAAGGAATCCCAGAAATTGGACCTTATGGGCAAGAGGGTATTTGCATTCTCCACTTTGCCCATAAGGATGATCAGTTATATTGGCCATATGCTCAAATTCCAGAATAACCTCTGGAAAGGGGCCAGGTCTGTAGCCCAGTCCCTTCCAGAGGGCCCTCAAAAACAGGAGATGCTCAAGACCCTCCAGATGGGTACAGATGTGGGCAAGCACCTCTTTGTGGGCCACCTATGATGCCCTAGATGCCTCCACCAGGGCCTCTGTGATGGGAGTTTGCCTGAGGAGGTACTTCTGGCTCAGGGTGTCCAGTTTTGCCTCTGACATCCAATAGTCCATCCTGAATGCTCCCTCCAGGGGCTTCGAGCTCTTCGGGGTGGACATGCAGGATATTCTCAATGACCTGCAGGCCTCAGGGAGAACTCTGTGGTCTGTTCACTCCCTCTACCACACCCACCAGAAGAGTGAGCAAAGGGTGCTCTTCCCACATGCCACCCATCATCCCAGGTCTGACACCAGACAGCCCAGCAAGCATAAAGCTGCCACGGCCCAGTCTTCCCCCTCCTCCACCACAGGAAAGTCCTCAAGGGGTGGAGAAGTGGGCCCAGTCATGGGCTGAGCCTTAGCCTAACTCCTTGCCCTACTCCCTCCATCCAGTTCCCCAGGATATGGTGGTGGGTGGTTGTTTCTCTCTCCATCTGGATGGGTGTCAGGAGATCACAACTGATGCCTGGGTGTTGCAACTCATAAAACAAAGACATGCTCTAGAATTTGTGGGGATGTCTCCAGAGCTCCCTCCAAGGCCTTCCACTTACCCTCCAGACCACATACCCATGTTGCTGAGGAGATCCAGACGCTGCTGTAAAAACAAAAGGGCCATAGAACCCGTCCCCGAGAATCAACGCAACATGAGGTTCTACTCCCACTTCTTCCTTGATCCCAAGTCCACAGGGGATTCGAGGCCCATCCTAGACTTACGAAACCACCCTCTCTATGAAAAAATACTTCCTCACATTGCCTCTGAGCCGCACCCCCTCTATCTTCAAATTGTGTCCCCTTGTTCTTGCACATCTCTTTTTCTGAAAGATGCTGCCCTCTTGGACTTTGTTGATTCCACTGAGGTACTTAAAAGTTTCTATCGTGTCCCCCCTTCTTTCCGCAAGGGTATACAAATTAAGCTCCTTTAGTCTCTCCTCATATGGCTTCTCTTGCAGACCCTGCACCATTTTAGTTGCCTTCCTCTGGACTGCCTCCATCCTGTCTATGTCCTGTGGAGATGGGGTCTCCCAAACTGGACGCAGTACTCCAGATGGGGTCTCACCAACTATCTGTACAGAGGGATAACAACTTCCTGTTTTCTGCTGATGATGCATCTCCCTATGCATCCCAGTATCCCCCCAGCCCTCCCTACTGCCCTCTCACATTGCTTGCTAACCTTAAGGTCATCTGATATGATTACCCCCAGGTCCCTTTCCATTTTTGTTGTTATTACTACCTCCCCCCCCCTTGTGTGGTCTTCCCCTGGGTTTTTGTTTCCCAGGTGCATTATTTTGCACTTCTTTGCATTGAATCCAAGCTGCCATACTTCTGACCATTCCTCCAACCTTGCCAAGTCCCTTATCCTTTCCACACTTCCTTGTGTATCAGCCCTGACCACTATAGATTGGATGTTCAAAAAGTTTTGCAGGTGATAGTTGTTTTTTTTTTTCCAATTGTTTAACCAGGTGATATACACTTTGTGATTTCTTATGCATTGTGTAGTGCTTCACTTTACAGAATAGTGCTTAAAGTGATTTTCTGACATAGCTGAGGGCAGCTACCACTCACATACTGTGGTAGCTGCCCTCAGCGCTAGCTATTCCAGCCTGGTTTAAATAATAAATGATGTCCCATACCCATACATAGTGGTGTTCCCCAGGGCTCGGTGTTGGGTCCCACTCTGTTCAGTATCTTCATTAGCGACCTTACCATCTCATCAAATAATATTATATCAAAGTTCGCGGACGATACTAAATTAGGAGGACCAGTTGATAGCGATACCAACAGGAGTATTCTTAAAAACGATCTTAAAAGAATTGAATCATGGGCAACAACTAACAGAATGTCATTTAATGTGTCTAAGTGTTCAGTGTTACATATAGGTAAAAAGAACCTCAAGCAAACATACTATCTTAACAACACGATACTTAGGGAATCTCCCACGGAAAAAGATCTGGGAATACTGGTTGACAACAAGTTGTCTTTTTCAAACCATTGTAATAAGGTTGCTAATCATGCCAATGCCCTCTTACGTAGAATTAATAATACTTTCGTCCTTAAAACCGAGGAGTGCATTATGGCCTTGTATAAAACCCACATTAGACCTCACTTAGACTATGGTTCACCTTTATGGAGTCCCTATCTAGCTAAGGACATCATAAGAGTTGAAAAAGTTCAAAGAAGGGCCACAAAAATTATACCACATCTTTCTCCATTGGATTATGAAACTAGGCTTCATAAAACGAGGCTTTATTCACTCGAATTTAGAAGATTAAGGGGCGATCTCCTTCAGTTATTTAAGATCTTACAATCAGCTACGTTAATGAGCCAATGTGGATTATCCTTACATCCAGAAAAATTGTAGCTAGAATACATACAATAAACAAATAGGAATCGACAGAACAAGAACAAACAAAAGACAGCAGTTTTTACTGTCAGAGCCCGAGAATTTGGAATTCCTTGCCACAGGATATTGTTGACTGCCAGAATATAAATATCTTTAAATTCAAACTTGATAAATGGCTTCTGGATAGAAACATAACTATCAATGATCCACAATGTGTGGAGGACATCCTCGATGGGCTTGACCTTCTTTTATCCAACTACCAAGTAACCTTTGTATTTTCTCTCGTAATTTAGAATTTCTCAATGCAGCCCGGCGGTTCTGAAGGTCCTGTTTTCAGTGACATGCCCAGCGTTTAAGCGTCATGACGTGTGACCAGGGGAACGCGATAATGCAGCCCATAGAAATGAATGGGGTGGATTTTTATTCAGTTTTAAGATTAAGAATGACCATCTAAAGATTAATGAAAGATACCGCTCAACTAACAAGGGTCATGTTAGTTGAGCGATGGCCTTTATTAATCTTTAGGTGGTCATTCTTAATCTTAAAACTGAATGAAAAATCTAGCCCCATTAATTTCAATTGGGTGTGTCGTGAGTACCAGGACTTTCAGAACCGGCCAGGCTGCATTGAGAAATTCTAAATTAGGAGTGAAAATACAAAGGTACGGGACATAATTTATTATTTAAACCAGGCTGTATTAACTAGCACTGAGGGCAGCTACCACAACGTGTGAGTAGCTGCCCTACATCGGAAACTGCCTTCAACTTGCTTTCTTCGGTTTGCTGTTATGGATGTTTAAAACATTGTTATATTACCAGTGTTATCAGCAGTTTACCAGCCTTGCTAAAGGATCAGTGGTCAGACGCTTAAGGAAAAGGACAGTGGAACTGGTCAGCAAGACTTCACCAGCAAGTTCTTCACAATGAGTTAGGGCATCCGTTTATCCCTTTTATATCGTCATGGCTATTTACATGTATAGTTGTTTGTGTTATGTTAAGGAGAGAATTTGAACCTTGTATCTTCTGTTCCAAAGACCTTAGCCCTACCACTGTACCATTGCGGCTGCCTTACTTCTGGAAGGGTTCCTCTCAACTCTACACTCATTGCCAGGCCAACGCCCACTACGAACCATGGCCACCTCTATTCGCCTATCGGGTCTGGCCCTGATACTGCTTGTGTCAATCCTTATCATGCACATTTGCCCACCTACACCTCCCATTCTTAAGCTGTCAGATGAAACCCCCGCCCCCCATCACTCGCCTCTGCCCTACCCTAGCTACCCCCTTGATCCCCTCACACCACCCCACCTCCCCAGACCCTGCTCTCCTCAGCCCACTTGCCCATTACCCTACCTCGCCATCCCAGCCCCCCATGCTCTGCCAATCATTTGCTCGCTACCTACAAAGTCCACATACTACCCTCACTCTGCAAGTAATAGATGCTTCATTGCCCTCTTCAGGTTAGTCTCCTTACTACTCATGCTGTTGGGTAACATCCATCCCAACCCAGGCCCCTCAATCGTCAGTCAGCTGCGGACCACCCCAGCCATGGGGCTACACATCGTCTCCATGAATGTCTGTAGCCTCCTAAAGAAGCCACAGCCCTCCAGTGCTGTTAGCACAGCATCAACCAGACGTACTGGCACTTGCGGAAACATGGCTTTCCAAATCAACCCTGGACTCCTTCATCACCTTCCCTGGCTACTCCCCCTTTAGGGAGGACAGAGTGGGCAAGCATGGTGGTGGTTGTGCCTTCTACGTGCGTGACACCTTGCTGGGCCAGGCCTTTCCAGCCCCTAAGCTGGACCAAGGAGCCCAAGCTCTTTCGCTAAAAATCACTCCGGATCCCTCCAGGGTTCCTTTTATTATCAACGTGGCCTATGTCCCACCACAAAATCAAGCCGCTGCGATTCTCTCACTCTCTGAATACCTTGCCAACCTCCCACACAAGGTCGAGTAGATACTGTTGGGAGATCTCAATGTTAACTGGCTCGCCAGCTCGGCAGCTCACACCAAGGACATCTTTGCAACCCTTGACCTCACCCAACTGGTAACCCAGCCCACCAGATTAAACCCCTGCACTGGCACACACTCACTGTTGGACATTCTCCTCACCAACCACCCCCACAGAATCGCAGACATTGAGGTCTGCCCTAATTCACTGAGTGACCACTCACCGATACTTTTTACCTGGTCCTGTCGGTTACCCAAACCAGTGCCCAGTGTGACTTCCTGTCACGGACAACGCCCTGGAAATCTCAGTAAACTAAGACACTACCTGGCCCAATTGGGATTGGTCCCCTATAAACTTGGCCCCAAACGTGGACACGGCCCTTGACTATTTCTCCTCATCTTTTAACAAGGCCTGTGACATTTTTGCCCCATTTACCAAAACACATACCAAGAAACACAGTGCGCAATGGATCACACGCCTGCTCTTACAACAGCTACGGCTAGGAGATGACCTCCAGCACAGAGCCATCGCCTCTGGTAAGCTGGCAGACAGACAGGCCTATAATGCCGAGCGAAACAGATGTACCTGGGCCATTCGAAAGGCCATGGCTGAATACTATAGATCCACCATGGTCTCCTCCTCCTGGGAGACCACTTGGAAGTTCTGGGACAATATAAAGGAACTAAATGGGAAAACGCGCTCACCACCCCATCTCAACTTAACATTAATGGAGTCACCACCTCTGACCCACAAAGCATCGCAGAGTGCCTCAACACCGCATTCTCTGACCTCAGTGCAGTCCTCCCCAGCAACTTCTTTGACCTGATTCCCCCCACTCCGTCACCAACTCTCCACCACCCACCTTTCTACCTGCATACCATTACTCCAAAGGAAGCCAAGCCTTCCTGACTGAAGCCCTAAATGGCACCAGCCCATTTAGTGACCCTCTAGACACGAAACTGCTTCGACTAGTCCTTGCCGCGGTACTGGTACCACTCACAGATCTACTAAACCGCTCTCTGTGTCTTGGACAGTTCCCAACTGCTTGGAAAAAGGTGGTAATCACCCCCATACACAAAGGGAGGGGATAGCACCTCACCGAGTAACTATTGGCCAATCTCCATCCTCTCCCCACTCTCCAAAGCCTTAGAAAAAGTAGTGGCTACCCAACTCACAGAGTACCTGGCCACCCATGGCCTGCTATGTAGGGAGCAGCATGGTTTCTGTTCAGGCCATTGTACAATCATAGCCCTCATGGAATTCTCCAACTTCCTTCATTCTGCCCTAGGCAAGAGCCACCTAGCTGGAGGCATATTCATCGACCACTCCAAGGCCTTCGATATGGTCAGCCACCCCCTCCTACTGGATTCACTCCTTCAACTTGGTTTCTCTCAAGGACCCCTTTCCTGGTTCGCCTGCTATCTCTTCTCAAGGTCCCAATGTGTTAAACTAAGCAGCACCCTCTCTAACACTCGCCCCCCAGGGATCCATTTTGGGCCCGCTTCTCTTTTAGTCTATACTTAAACACCCTACCCAGCCATTGTCCAGGTAAGGTTTTTCTTTACGCAGATGATGCGGTCCTCTTCGCCTCCCACCCGTACCCTTCATCACTTCAGGCCTCTCTACAGCACGCTTTCAACCAGGTCGAGAGCTGGTTCCTAGACTGCAGACTTATCATTAACATTAAAAAAATACAAATCTATGCTTTTTGCACACCGTCAAAGTAAAGCCAGGGACGCTCCCCTCCAGATACTCTCCAGCTCGCTTCAGCCTCTGGAACAAGTCCTCTCATATAAATATCTGGGCATCATGTTTGACCGTGCACTTTCTTTTTACGCACACATCAGCACACTCACATCAGCCACCAATGCTCGTAACGGCCTCCTATACAGACATACAGACTGTCTGCCTCCAGAAGCCCTCCGCCTGGCTGTCACCTCCTCTGTCTTGTCACTAGTTGACTATGGACTCCCTGTCTACGCAGCAGCAATTGATGCCACTATCATCAACAAAATCCAAATGTCCGTTAACAAGGCCTGCCGGCTACTATCTGGTGCCAACAAGCGAACCCATATATGCACTGTATACTTCTTGACCAACATGCTCAATTTTGAGGACAAACTAAAGTACCAGTCCTGCCTCCTGGCAAAAAAAAAAAAACACTCCTTGGTCTCTACATCCCTAATCCCTGCCACCCCCTCTGTATCCACTCACAGTTCCTCCAAGACGGCCTTACAAGTGCCCAGGGTAAGGACATCACTTGCCCAAAGATCCTTTTGCTATAGGGCCCCTTCCTGGTTCAATGCATTCCTCTCCTCAGTCTCCACCCTCCCTAAAATAGGCCCTTTTAAGGTCACACGTAGGAACCACATCCTCTCCACCCGCAGATGCGCATTTGTGCAGTTGGTAAGGTCTTAGTATCTGTGTGCCCCACTCTCCATATAGTTCAAATGTGACTGCTCATTGACAATGTCTCCTGTAAGACTGCATCCTTAAACACTCCTAGAATCACTGTACCTGCCCTATGTTAACTGCCTAGCTACTGCCTGTATAGGACCACAGTTGCACTGTCTAAGACTCTGTAGATATGCCCAATCTAATATTGTTGTAATCCTCCTAAATAATACCAAGTTTGTATCCAAGTCTGTAACTCTACTATTTTTATTTGTATTTTTCTGTCTTGCCCTTGTGTACTCTGTAAACTGACATGGAGCCTTTGGAAATGAGTCTATGACTCAAAGGGTTGTAATTCTGATGTGAACATAAATAAAATTAATAAATAAAAAAATTGTTGGCCAGGGCAACATGCAGCTTACAAGTTACATAAGAATGTATAGGTACTGCGTGGACAAAGTTGACTGGAGAATTACTGACTTCGGAATGTTCATGTGCTCAGGGCTGTATGCCGATTGACAGCTTTGGGCTGTGCCACTACCCCAGCGGGGGTGTTCGTTACCCATTATTGTATTAACTCCCAATTAACAAAGTTGGAGCTAACAATAAAGGAAATTATTGTGGGAATAAAGGAATTTCTCCTATTGCAAGTGCACACTCTGGGATTCCCAAACATTTCTACTAAGGAATCCAGGACCCTCAAAATGCAAATCATGTTGAGAGGCCAACTACTGGCATACCTCGTATAAAAGTTCTTTTTACAGGTCTCTACTTTGTGGGCACCTGATAGAAACATTTTTTTGTACCATTCTTTTATTTACCCCCCCCCTTACCCCATGACTGTACCTCTGTCCTCCTCCCCAAACTGACGTTCATGGTCACCGTGCAGTCGTAGCCCAGGAGGGTGGAGGAGCGGCTCCTTTCACCACTGACAACCAATCTCTCTCTGTGATCAGCCAGTATGGGTGCACAAACTCTCCGTATCCCTGGGAATGGAGCATCTGACCGTCTGTAACATACTCTGCTCACGACTGGCTCTGGTGTTGGATTATGGGGCTTGCGGGCAAACCCCCCTCTCTTGGGTGGCAGCCAGTTCATTGTGCTGCTGTCTGTCCACTGGCCTGGTCCATGCAAATATCTGTCTAATGCCACGTATTTCTGAAAGTAGGTAATATACAGCTACTGTAGAAGTGCACCCAGTGTTACAATAAATAGTTAAAAAAATATTCAGGAACTTTGGTGTCTCCCTTCAGTGCAAATGTGTGATCTTCCATCAGAGGTTAACATGCCCCTGAAACTGGTTGGCTACTGCTGTTAGCTTTTGTTTCTGTAGCCCAACATAATGTATTGGTAGCCTACTACACTAATAGGAGTGGCAGGTTGATCAGTGAGGCAACCTAGGTGGTGATAAGGAGTGAGCTCAGAACAATATTATTAACAGATCTACCAGTGTGTGTAACCCTTTCATTACTAACAGATCTACCAATATGTGTAACCCTTTCATTACTAACAGATCTACTAATGTGTGTAACCCTTTCATTACTATCAGATCTACCAGTGTGAGTAACCCTTTCATTACTAACAGATCTACCAGTGTGAGTAACCCTTTCATTACTAACAGATCTACCAGTGTGTGTAACCCTTTCATTACTAACAGATCTACCAGTGTGTGTAACCCTTTCATTACTAACAGATCTACCAGTGTGTGTAACCCTTTCATTACTAACAGATCTACCAGTGTGAGTAACCCTTTCATTACTAACAGATCTACCAAAGTGTGTAACCTTTTCATTACTAACAGATCTACCAGTGTGAGTAACCCTTTAATTACTAACAGATCTACCAGTGTGAGTAACCCTTCAAACAACATGAAGTCTTGCTGTATTCTGACAATAGCAGTGAGTCCCAACCTTCAAACTGCCCCGGAGATGAAAGAGTTAACTTTCCATGCCAGGCATGGAACGCTGAGCTCGAGCTCGGTTGAGACTCTGTCTGTTGCTGTTTAAACTCAAACCGTCAGATTCTTTACTCCACCTCACTGAACAGTCGCTCCGGAGATTTCTCCTTCTGCTCGGTTCAATTTGTCGGTTAAAGTATTGCTTTTCTCGGTTTTCGGCCGAATTTAAACCATAACCTGTTGGTTCAGTCTCTGTCTGTGGTATTTGTGAGCACTAGATAGGTTATATTTTATTTCTATTCTGTGTGGAACTTGTAAACGGTTCATCGGTTCGGTTTGAACCGATCAAGTTGTTAGAAATTCTTCATTTGTACTTTTAGAGTGTGGTTACCGGTTCTTATCGGTTCTAAAAAAAACGGATTTTATTATGTTTTTTTCCATGACCCGACGGTCAGGAACCGATAAGATGGTCTTTACTCATGGATTGCCATTAAAAGGGTAAGTTTGGTTAGACTGGTACAATGTCTGAAAACCCAAAAGAAAAACCGGGCCCACTGGGTTTCAACACTGTAGTGTGTGTGGGGAAGTCTTTGCTAAGGCTGACCCCCACACCACCTGTGTTTATTGTCTGGGGTTTGACCACCTCAATGCAGACTGCCAGATTTGTGAAAATGTCCTTGCAGCTACCCTAGAAAAGAGAGTTGGTAGGCTCAGGGAAAGGGAGGCCAAAAAGTCAGCTGAACCGGATGGCCAGCCCGGTTCGGTTCAAACCGAACCAGAAGGAGTGCCCTCTGACCAGGGCGAGACTTCTTTGGGCAAAAGGAGAGCTGATTCTGAGGAGTCGGTTCCAGCTAAGAGATCTAGAAAGGAAAAATCAGCTGGTGTGGAGCCAAAACTTTCCTCTCCAACCGCTGAAGAAATAGCCAAAGCGATCAAAATTGTGCAGTCGCTTTCCCCGGTTCTGACCGAACCGGCACCATCAGGGAGGCGCTCGGTTCGGCCGGTTCCACCTGTTCAAGATTATGATTTAGAGGAATATTATGAACCGGAGGAGGAGGAAGAGGAGTATGAGGAAAATGAATGTGGTTTTGAAAGTCTGCATGTGCCCATTTACCCGGACATCTCCCCAGACTGACCTTCAGGAGTGTCTCCTCCTAGGCTTTCTGAGTCCCACTCCCATTTCATGTTTTATAAAAAAGTGGCTGAAACCCTCCAGCTTCCTATGGAAGAAGCTGTGGATGACCAGGAGGAGCCTGACTATGTAGAAATGATGGATATCCCAGAGTCTAGGAGGCTGTCTATTCCCTTGCACAAATCTTTTGGGAAACAGACATTTAAGATTTTAAAGACTCCTAATACTATACCTCCTGTGGATAAGAGAATGGACAAGAGGTATACATTGTCAGGCTCAGATATCGGAGTTCCTTACACAACAATGCAGCCATGTTAGTAGTGCAGGCTACAGCCTGTGATAAGGCAAATATTCCCTTGGCTTCACACCCCCAGACAAGGACTCCAGGAGGACTGATGCCATGGCAAAGAAACAGTACATGGCAGCATCCTTGGACTCAGGACAGGCCAACTATATGGCCTATACTGCTAGGTATCAAAATCCAGATGGGACACTGTTATGGCTTTAGCAAAACAGGTCCCTCGCCAGCTTGCCAAGGAGCTGGAGCAGGTGGCTGCTGATGGTATTGAGGCATCCAAGGTGCAATTCCATGCTGCAGTGGACTCCAATGATGTGTCATCTAGAGTCATGGCTACATCTGTGGCACTTCGTAGAATGGCTTGGCTCAGATGTACTATCCTGTCACAGGATACCCAGACTAAGGCCATGGATTTTCCTGTTGTGGGTAATTCTCTGTTTGGGGAGCAGATAGAGAATTACATGAAGAAAATGGACGAATATAGGACCATCTATAGGAGTGCACAGGCCAAGGAAAGGCAGGCCACTCCTCAGAGGCAGCATCCCAGGGGCAGGGGCAGGCCTTTTCACAGGCCTTTCTACCAAGCCCAGGCCTCCTCTTCTGCTTATGCCCAGAGGGGGTTCTTTAGAGGGAGAGGCAGACGGGGTACAAGCAGACCTGCTTCCACCCCCTCAGCCAAAACCCCCTGCCAAACAGGCACCCTGATGGGTTGGCCAGGGCCGATTCTCCACTACCTGTAGGGGGCAGGCTGGCTTACTTTGTCCAGGACTGCGAGTCTCTGACATCAGACAAATGGGTCCTGGAAGTAGTAAGCCAGGGACTGGTTCTCAGCTTCAAAAAAGTTTCCAAAGATGAGACCCAGATCCTTTCCACCTGCAAATCCCTCAGAGGCACTTGCTCTAGAGGCAGAGGTCTCTTCCCTTCTGGCTCTCAGAGCTGTGGAATGGGTTCCACCCCTACACCAGGGCAAAGGGTTGTACTCCAGGTACTTCCTTACCCCAAAAAAGACAGGAGAATAGCGGCCCATCCTGGATCTCAGATACTTAAACAAGCACCTTTTAAAACCAAAATTCAAAATGGTGACTCTGGGAATTATTCTACCCCTCTCTCAGGCCAGGGACTGGCTAGTGTCCCTGGACCTCAAGGATGCCTACTTCCATATTCTCATCAGAAGCTCCCATCGAAAGTACCTCAGGTTCGAGCTGCCCTCAGGCCATTACCAGTTCAGAGCAATGCCCTTTGGTCTGACCTCTGCTCCAAGGGTATTCACAAAATGCCTGGCAGTAGTAGTTGCTGCTCTAAGAAAGCAAAGGATTGCCATCTTCCCTTACCTGGATGACTGGCTCATAGTAGGCCAGTCCCCAGACCAAGTCAAGTTACACTTACAGATAACTCAGCAACTGCTCATCTCTTTGGGTTTCCTTCTGAATCTTTCAAAGTCAGTTCTAGAGCCTGTCCAACTCCTCACCTTCATAGGCGCAGAGCTAGACACAGAAAAGGCCAGAGCTTTCCTTCCCTGGACAGGGCAAGGACCCTTATCTCTCTGGCTCCTCATTCACCCTGCAGGTGTCTCGACCTGCAAGACATTTTCTACAGCTCCTGGGGCACATGGCTGCTTCCACAGCAGTGGTGCAGGAAGCAAGATTTCAGATGAGGGACATTCAGTTTCATTTGAGAGCCTTTTGGTCTCAAAGGAAGGACCCTCTGACCAAACTGATCCCAGTGACTTGAACCCTGATCCAGGCCCTACAGTGGTGGCAGGATCAGAACAATCTGAGACAAGGAGTTCCCTTTGTCACTCAGTCTCACTCTTTAATCCTTACTACAGATGCCTCCCTCTTGGGGTGGGGGGGCTCATTTGGGCGACCTGACCACCCAGGGGTTGTGGTCCCCTCAGGAATCTCTGCTTCACATCAATCTGTTGGAACTCAGAGCAGTATTTCTAGCACTTTCAAGCTTTTTCCAAGTCTGTTCAGAACAAAGTTATCCAGGTCAGAACAGACAATACCACCACAATGTGGTACATCAACAAGCAAGGAGGCACTCGGTCTACGGCCTTGTGCACAGAAGCAATGAAGTTGTGGTCTCTGGCTTATTCCCTGAACACCTCCCTCACAGCAGTTCACCTCCCAGGCAAGGACAATGTCCTGGTAGATGCTCTCAGCAGGATATCCCAGGGCCATCATGAATGGTCACTGGATCCCCTGGTCTTGGAGGTGATATTTTCCAGATGGGGCACCCCACAGATAGATCTTTTTGCAGCCCCAGACAATCACCAACTTCCCCTTTTTTGCTGCAGGCCCCCAGTGTTGGGCTCAGTCCCCCTGGATGCCTTAGTTCTCAGTTGGGAAGGGAAGTTCCTGTATGCTTTCTCCCTTCCCTCTCCTGTTCAAAGTGCTAGTCAAAATCAGATCTCAACCCTGCAAGATGATCCTGATTGCTCCAGACTGGGCCAGACAGCCCTGGTATCCACTCCTACTGTCCTTAGCAGTCCATCTTCCCCTGTGTCTTCCCAGGAATTACAACCTGTTAACCTGTGCTCAGGGGAGGGTTTGGTACCCGAACCTCAAATCTCTCAATCTCAAGGCCTGGCTCTTGAAGAGTTAGAGTTTGCTGATTTACACCTCTTCGAAGGTGTAATGGATATTCTGAAGGCTGCTAGGAAACCTTCCACCGGGGCTACTTATAATTCCAAGTGGAAAAGATTTTCCCTATGGTGCTCTGGAAAGCATATTTCCCCAGAGTCTGCTGATCTGTCCACAGTCCTTGATTATATGGTCCACTTAAATAGCTTGGGGCTTAGACCAGCTACACTGAAGGTGCATCTGGCAGCTGTTTCTGCTTTTATTTCAGCAGGTAAGCACTCTTCTCTTTCAGCTCACCCTGTATTCTCCAAGTTTTTCAAGGGATTGCTTCACACCAACCCTCCATTCAGGGACCCTGCCCCTGCTTGGGACCTTAATGTTTGCATTGCTCAGCTTATGCAACCCCCTTTTGAGCCTTTGTCTTCAGCAGAACTTAAGTACTTGACTTGGAAAACTGTGTTTCTGGTGGCCATCACTTCTGCCAGACGCATAAGTGAGTTACAAGCTTTGTCAGTGAAGCCTGATTTTATCTCCTTTCATAGAGATAAAGTGGTCCTCAGGACTAACAGGAAGTTTTGCCTAAGGTGGTTTCAGATTTCCACCTTAACCAATCTATGTCTCTTCCTGTGTACTTCACTGACCATTCCTCCTCTGGCGAGAGGAGGCTGCACAGTTTAGATGTGAAAAGAGCCCTTAGCTACTACATAGAACGTACCAAGGGTCACAGGTTTGACTCCCTCCAACTGTTCCTCACTTATGGTGAGGTTGGTAAAGGGAAACCTGCCACTAAAAGATCCATTGCCAGGTGGATTGTCTCTTATATCCAATTTTGTTATGAAAAACTGGGTAAGGTTCCACCCTCAGGCCTGAGGGCTCTACCAGAGGTACAGCTGCTTCCCTGGCTGCCGCCAGCGATATCCCTATTCTAGAGATATGTCAAGCAGCTACCTGGAAAACAGTTCACACTTTTACCAAGCATTACTCCCTGGATATCCAGGCTAGGAGTGATGCTCGGTTTGGCACAGCTGTGATTCAGAGCCTATTCCCTAAGTAGGTTCTGTCCCTCCTCCATGGAGGTACTGCTTGGTAGTCTGCTATTGTCAGAATACAGCAAGACTTCATGTTGTTTGAAGAAAAAATTACTCACCTTAGTAATGTTGTTTCTTCTAATGGAGTCTTGCTGTATTCTGACCTCCCCCCCTGCCTGCCCCTCTCAGAACCTCTGTTTTTGGGATGTGGGTGGGCAGTGGCAGTGTTGGCACTCAGCAGGTGCCCACCTTGTTGTTTTCACCCCTTTTCTTGGGTGAGTGGGTGTTGTGTTTTTCATTTTTTGGGTCTCCTGACTTGAGTCTTTGTTTTGGGACCAAAAAAAAAAAATATGTGTTTTTATGTTTAGTAGCCAGTTGGCTAGTGTAGGGTTACAGCTTCCTCACAGGACCTCAGTGAGTTTAGCTCATAAAGATCTGACGGTTTGAGTTTAAAGAGCAACAGACAGAGTCTCAACCGAGCTCGAGCTCAGCGTTCCATGCCTGGCATGGAAAGTTAACTCTTTCATCTCCGGGGCAGTTCGAAGGTTGGGACTCACTGCTATTGTCAGAATACAGCAAGACTCCATTAGAAGAAACAACATTACTAAGGTGAGTAATTTTTTCTTTCATTACTAACAGATCTACCACTGTGTGTCACCCTTTCATTACTAACAGATCTACCAATGTGTGTAACCCTTTCATTACTAACAGATCTACCACTGTGTGTCACCCTTTCATTACTAACAGATCTACCAATGTGAGTAACCCTTTATTACTAACAGATCTACCAGTGTGAGTAACCC
This sequence comes from Neoceratodus forsteri, assembly GCA_016271365.2. Lineage (NCBI taxonomy): Eukaryota > Metazoa > Chordata > Ceratodontiformes > Ceratodontidae > Neoceratodus > Neoceratodus forsteri. The sequence continues at coordinate 8,322,694 of JADMNL010000026.1, forward strand.
TTTATTACTAACAGATCTACCAGTGTGTGTAACCCTTTCATTACTAACAGATCTACCAGTGTGTGTAACCCTTTCATTACTAACAGATATACCAGTGCCTGTCACCCTTTCATTACTAACAAATCTACCAGTGCGTGTAACCCTTTCATTACTAACAGATCTACCAATGTGTGTAACCCTTTCATTACTAACAGATCTACCAATGTGTGTATCCCTTTCATTACTAACAGATCTACCAGTGTGTGTAACCCTTTCATTACTAACAGATCTACCAGTGTGTGTAACCCTTTCATTACTAACAGATATACCAGTGCCTGTCACCCTTTCATTACTAACAGATCTACCAGTGTGTGTAACCCTTTCATTACTAACAGATCTACCAATGTGTGTAACCCTTTCATTACTAACAGATCTACCAATGTGTGTATCCCTTTCATTACTAACAGATCTACCAGTGTGTGTAACCCTTTCATTACTAACAGATATACCAGTGCCTGTCACCCTTTCATTACTAACAGATCTACCAGTGTGTGTAACCCTTTCATTACTAACAGATCTACCAGTGTGTGTAACCCTTTCATTACTAACAGATCTACCAGTGTGTGTAACCTTTCATTACTAACAGATCTACCAGTGATGTAACCCTTTCATTACTAACAGATCTACCAATGTGTGAACCCTTTCATTACTATCAGATCTACCAGTGTGAGTAACCCTTTCATTACTAACAGATCTACCAGTGTGAGTAACCCTTCATTACTAACAGATCTACCAGTGCCTGTCACCTTTCATTACTAACAGATCTACCAGTGTGTAACCCTTTCATTACTAACAGATCTACCAGTGTGAGTAACCCTTTCATTACTAACAGATATACCAGTGTGTGTAACCCTTTCATTACTAACAGATCTACCAGTGTGTGTAACCCTTTCATTACTAACAGATATACCAGTGCCTGTCACCCTTTCATTACTAACAGATCTACCAGTGTGAGTAACCCTTTCATTACTAACAGATCTACCAGTGTGAGTAACCCTTTCATTACTAACAGATCTACCAGTGTGTGTAACCCTTTCATTACTAACAGATCTACCAGTGTGAGTAACCCTTTCATTACTAACAGATATACCAGTGTGTGTAACCCTTTCATTACTAACAGATCTACCAGTGTGTGTAACCCTTTCATTACTAACAGATATACCAGTGCCTGTCACCCTTTCATTACTAACAGATCTACCAGTGTGAGTAACCCTTTCATTACTAACAGATCTACCAATGTGTGTAACCTTTTCATTACTAACAGATCTACCAGTGTGAGTAACCCTTTCATTACTAACAGATCTACCAATGTGTGTAACCCTTTCATTACTAACAGATATACCAGTGCCTGTCACCCTTTCATTACTAACAGATCTACCAGTGTGCGTAACCCTTTCATTACTAACAGATCTACCAGTGTGCGTAACCCTTTCATTACTAACAGATCTACCAGTGTGTGTAACCCTTTCATTACTATCAGATCTACCAGTGTGAGTAACCCTTTATTACTAACAGATCTACCAATGTGTGTAACCCTTTCATTACTAACAGATCTACCAGTGTGAGTAACCCTTTCATTACTAACAGATCTACCAGTGTGCGTAACCCTTTCATTACTAACAGATCTACCAGTGTGTGTAACCCTTTCATTACTATCAGATCTACCAGTGTGAGTAACCCTTTATTACTAACAGATCTACCAGTGTGAGTAACCCTTTCATTACTAACAGATCTACCAGTGTGAGTAACCCTTTCATTACTAACAGATCTACCAGTGCCTGTCACCCTTTCATTACTAACAGATCTACCAGTGTGTGTAACCCTTTATTACTAACAGATCTACCAGTGTGAGTAACCCTTTCATTACTAACAGATCTACCAGTGTGAGTAACCCTTTCATTACTAACAGATCTACCAGTGCCTGTCACCCTTTCATTACTAACAGATCTACCAGTGTGTGTAACCCTTTCATTACTAACAGATCTACCAGTGTGAGTAACCCTTTCATTACTAACAGATCTACCAGTGTGCATAACCCTTTCATTACTAACAGATCTACCAGTGTGCGTAACCCTTTCATTACTAACAGATATACCAGTGTGCGTAACCCTTTCATTACTAACAGATATACCAGTGTGCGTAACCCTTTCATTACTAACAGATCTATCAGTGTGCGTAACACTTTTGTGTCTTCACATGGCTCACAGGGATTGGGTTGGTGGCAGTACAAGGCCCGCATGAGGGGGAAGTACTGTGCAAGTCTGCCTTCCACATCCTGCCACACAGTAGTACAAATCATTCCACGCAAAGGGATGTGTTTGAGTTGGAGCTGTGGTATTATTTTATTTTGCTAATGCTGACACCTTGCTTTTGCTATGGAAAGAAAAAAATGGTCATTTTCTATAAGTGAAAAACTGGGAACATTTGGTGAAGGGAATAGACAGGACAAGTTTCCGGAAATGCACAAAAACTAAATGAATACGTAATAATTTTTGCTGCGGTCTTTCTAGAAAGAGCTAACCTGTTTTCTTAAAAAAAAAAAAAACCTGAGAGCAAGAATTGTTCTACCTTTCAGTGGTGTAATGGTGGGGAGCGGATCTTTGGAATAGAAAGTTAAGAGTTCAGTTCCTACAGTGGGTATTATTTTGCCCCCTTCCCCAATACATTGTACAGTTCTATTTCCCATACACGAGGAAAGAGTTTGATATTTATTCTCCACCTTCACCGACTTGCCCCTCTCTAGTGGCCTTCACAGCCCTGTCACCTGATGTCTCCCAGACTTACCCAAACTCTGTCTGCCATAGTGTGCCCCCCCACCCATGGTACTGAAATCAGAGATTCCCAAGTCCCTTCGGAGATACGGATCAAGTAGAGGGGGTGCCTGGGTCACAGAAGCTAGGTTCATTCTACCAGTCAGGGTGATTCCTTGTTCTTCCCGTTCACCTAGAATGTTAGTGGTGGGGATATGCAATCACGTTCCCTCTCAGGTGCACTTAGTGTAGCACCAGCTGACATTCTCCCCCCCTCCTTGGGTAGTGCTGCCTGTCGTTCCAGCTGTACTCATTCAGGTGGCAATCACGTGATTGAGAATGTCTTTTGACCAGTCCCCGACACCCAGGCTTGTTCCCAAACCCATGTTGTTAGCACAAGTGGCAGCCCTACCATTGCGCTGTCATTCTGGCACCTAAGAAAAGATATTAATGTAATCAAAAGGATGCAGAGGAGAGAGCAGCTAAAGTGGTTGAATGTTGGAGAACATGGACATTGCAGATCATCGGAGAGAAATGGGGCCATTTGCCATGGAAAAGGAAGAATCCAAGAGGCATGATCCCAGTCCTTAAATCCTGGAATGGGATAACCCCTTCAGAGCAGGTGCAACTCTCCAGAATGTACAAGGATGAGAGGACAAGGGGATACTTGGTGTCATCGAAAGGAGGATGATTCAAGGCAACTGTCAGGAAGAACTACTTTACAGGAGTGGTGAACCCGTTGAATAAGCTGCAGCATGTGATATCGGCTTATAGTGATGCTACATTTCAGCTCAGAATTAACAAATAACTTGAAAAAAAGGGCGAACAGGATGTTCCCACTGAACAAGTGGTAAGGAGGAACTTGAGGAACCAATGGTCTTCTTTCCTCCCTAAAGATGTTTGTATGTATATATGACCCACCCTCATGATAGCATCCATTTGCCTTCAACTGACACCAGTTCACTGGTGATGAATACCCCTAAAAATGTAACACTCACTTCAGTGCCATAAGCCCTCTTCATGCCATGCCTTGGCATCTGCTGGGCTTGGGGCGGGCCTGGGTATCCATGTTGGGGCATTCTTTGTCCTCCATAAATGGTGTTTATTCCTGGGGGTCTGGAGGAGTTCATTCCCATGGGAGACATCCCCGAGGGTCCCATCACTCCACCCATGCCCGCAGAAGTCACCCCTCCTGACATCGTAGGCGGTCCACGGGGTCCCGAATGTGATATGAACTGGCTGTTGTACGGCTGCGAGGCACCCATCTGAAAATTAAAAAAAAAATGTATATGACATAACCTGGTTTAGACAAGACAGATATGTTATTGTTTGGAGGGAAAGATTTCAGCGGCCTGAGAAATCCCAGTATGAAGAGCCCTGTGATACTGTTCTAATGTCCTGCTTAAAACTGAAACAAGAAAAAAGTCTCTAGTTTAGTAAATACATGTTTTTTCTCACAGTAGTGGCTTATTGACCTCAAAAAACTCCTTTAAGCAAGTAATAAAATACAAGTGACAGAGAGGCTGTAAAGTAGTTTGGTTTACATCTCATCAGCTGTAGTAAATTAATTTTATTTCAGTAGTAGTTTGGCAGCACGCACATGCATGCACAAAGTATCGAATTCAAGGTGTAGAGTAAGCCTTGCCACTTATGAGTTTATTTTCAGTCCAGATTCCACTGCATTGGCTTCTAAATTCTGTTGCTAAAACTGGAAGGGAGTAGACTGTCCTCTCCATGTACTTAAAAATAAAGTAAATAGAAAGAATTGAGAAGATCTTCGAGAACATCTCCCTCCATAGAGCCACACCTTTGAACTGTAAGCCTTCAGTGTTGGGACAACTCGGAAACATATTCCTAGCTGGGGCTACCCATGCTGACGTAAGTCGGTGCCTCCAATGTAATGTGGGCGGCCCCATACCCGCTCAGTATTTTCTCCTACCGTCAACCGCTCATTAGATCAAGGAAACTGCCTTTAGTCAGTTTCAGTTGATTGAAATTCTGTTTTCTTTACATTTACTTACTTTTATCATTATTGCTTGCCATCATTGGTTCCTCCACTTGCCAACTCAACCTTTGTTCAGAAACCGTTGTTCAGATGCAGGCTGTGGCCTCTCCGTCTGTTAGCAGCATGCAACCTTTTTCCAGCGTGTCACTGACGGGCACCGTCTTGTCATCGCTTTCTTTGTTGGTGCTAGCGCTGGCTACTGTCTCTGAGTTATTTCAGTGACTTTTGCTATTCCTGCCATCAATGATTATTCTTGTCAGCTCAGCCATTTCTGGCCCTTCTGTCAAGGTCAACTTTGGGTACAACTGGGACTGTGGTCTCTGACACTGTGCCATTGCTGCCTAAGTAGCCTGCAGTCCCCCATCATCTCTCCTGCTCTTCTTTGTTATAATGACTTTAAAAGAAAAAACAAAACATGTTCAGCTCTGTTTATCCTCCTTCCTTCACTGACCCCCAGACTCTCTCCGGTGTGGTCACTCGGTGCCACCTTATCCCACCCTGCCTGGAGCTCCCATACTACCTTCATGGGTGGGGACTCCCCCTCGCTCTTCCTGCCACTCTGATCTCCCGGCTCTGTGCCCCCCAGGGCAGGACTGCTGACTCCTCTGACATCCTTTCTGAAATCCAGACCGAGGACCAGAGAGCGAGGAAGCACTGGAGGCAGGCCGGAAGACCCAGCGTTGGGTGTGGAGGTGGGCCCCTGGACCCGACGTCACATACTAGGGGTGGGGTCTTTTTCCGTGTTTTCTAAGTCCTTGAGAGTGTGGCGTGCACTGACTACCAGCACAACGTGGGCACACTCCCACACCCACCCACCTGCAGGATGTCTGCTGCGGCTCCCATACACCTTTCCATAAGCCCCGCGAGCCGCTTCACCCAGGAGCCACCAGAGCTGCATGAGGCCCTCAACCCTCCCCAGGAAAGAAAGAAAGGAAGGGAAAGTACTCGCTGACTGCCAGCAGCCCAAGCTCGGTCCCGAACCCAGGTCACCAGTGTGGCGTCCAGTACCTCAACCCTCAGCACCACCGGGCCAGCCCTTAACTTTTTTAAATTGAACATAATAAAATTGATCAATCAGTCTCATACTCTTTCTCAGTCTGAGGAGGGAGAGGATGAATATTATCCATATAGGATTTGCTGTTGAGGAGGAGGAGGACTGTAATAAATGAAATCTATATATATTCCTGGAGGTCCCCACATCTCCTTCCATGATAATTCTGCTTTGGAGGATGCTACTATGACTGCCTGGCACAGACACTGTACATCGCCGGCTGTCCCTCGCAAGGTGGATAAACAATATCCTGCTCCCTCTACCAAGGCTTTGTATACCACCCAGCCAGAAACTGACTCATTGATCATTGTCACCCCTCATGATAGAGGCTCCCTGTAATCTAAGCTCTTTGCTTCCCGGCAAAGACTCCAGAAAATTGGGCACTATGGACAAACAAAGATATATGTCTGCCTCACTGAGTCTCCATACTGCCAGTTACCAGGCTTACATGATTAAATATCAGAAGAGCCTGTGGAGTTTTTTTTTTTGTAATTCTTTGATAACTGTATATGGCCCACTAGGCCCAAGGCCTGTTTTTAGGGGCAACCCAAGAGCACTGGGGAGGTTAAATGATGTGCTCAGGGTCACACAGTATGCAAGTGGAGGTTGTGGAAATCAAACCCAGGTCTGCTGGAGGTACCAAGCTCATCCACAGCTCGTTACTCTAACCTCTGGGCTATACTGCCAGCCCTATCTTTATAGACTATGGTGGATAAATTGCCCACAGTCATTGCTAAGACCGAATTCCAGCAGTGTGTTGTGCATGAACTGGAGGTGGATAATCTTTTTCTGTGTTCCTCATATGACATCTCTGCTACTTCCACTTGTGCAGCTGCATCTGGCATCTGCCTTGGTGAGTATTCATGGCTGTGCGTTGCTGGTTTTGCTACCGATGTTAAACTATTGGTCCTTAACTTGCCTTTTCATGTCTAGAAGTTATTAACCATGAAGTGGAGCTCATGTTGAAGGAGTTACAGTTTCTAATATGACTTCACTCTCTAACGTCCCTTGCTTCTAGCCTTTACATGGCATGGTGGTGGTATTTTTCACAGAAGCTCTCATTGCTCTCATGCATGGGTCCTGACTGGACTACTGCTGGGGCCTCTGCCCACCAAGCCTTAGACCTTGTGTGCCCACCGTAAGATCCCATAAGAATCTAGGTACCAGCAGTGCGCCTGCCACCCCCACCTATCTCCTGGGGATTCAGGTAGAGTGCAGGATATCCCCGTTTCTGACGCATTGATGGGAGATCCGGTCAAACAGGTTGGTTCTAACCCCAGGAATTCTTCAATATTTTTAACTCTTGCAGTCATCCTGTAGTGTTGAACTGCCTGGAGAATGGAACATATGCAAATGATGGAACACTCATTGACTTGTGCCACCATTCAAACTGCTGCTGCCCTTACCAACTGTTGTGTTCTATAATGCTCAAATTTAATTCTCCGCTTGCAAGTCAAGATGCCTCCAAGATCTCTCCTCACAGTCATGATATTTGTTGTTTTTTTCATCACAAAAACAAGTAACATCTTTATTTTCATCTGCTACCTTTACTTTCTGATATTTTAGTTAGCATTAGGTTAGTTTAGTTGATTTAACTGATCTTCCCTTGTCAGTCTTCACCATTCATTACTGCTTGGGTTAGTGCCGGGGGCGTGCACCCGCAACGGGAGATTTTTTTTTTTTATGGAGTCGGCTCCAATGGCGCCGCCCCCGAGAGTGACGCACTGCGTCATGCGCGAGGGGCGGCTGTTAGGTGCCACAGACTCCTCCTCCATCTCAGTTCTGTTTCTCCTGCCGTCGAGGCTGCACCTGCTGCGTGGAAGAGTTAGTTAGTTAGTAAGTCACTAGGCCTAGCTGTCATTGTCGACGCCGTCTTCACAGACTTCTCTTTCATCCCGTGTTTTTCTCAACATCGTCAACTGGTAAGACCGTTCTGTTTTTTTCTGTTATATTCGACGATGCCGAGAGCTGTTCTGTTTTTTTCCCTTAATTGTTTTGTATCCTGTCAGGTTCGGGGGAAAAACGCAAGTCTAAGGTGGGCCATGCCCCTATGCGGTGGTGCTCCTGTGGCCGGCATTTTTCTGTCACGGACTGGCATGATGTTTGCCTTCGCTGCCTGGAACCTAACCATAATATGGATGCATGCAATGCCTGTTTCTCAATGGACCATCGCATCCTGGAAGTCCGCGCGTTCAAGGTCGGCAAGGCTCCGCCGACTTTCGGGGGACGGCACCACTCCAGGGATTCCCAGGTAAGGTCTCTAGACCCTTCCTCTGGGTCCCCCTCAGGCCTATACAGTCTGGAGAGGAGGAGGCCTCCTCATCTTCTCTTGCCGAAGAGGAGGCCTCTTTCGAGGTGTCGGAGGAACACCAGGGTCCCTCCCGGGGCTGCAATGGAGACACCGTCTCGGCAGTCACCTCTTCGGAGGTGCAGGCTCCCCCAGTGTCGAGACCCAGGTCTGCTTGGCCCAGCATTGGTGGACCCTCGACGCCGCCTTCCGGTGCCACTTCGGATCCCAGTGCCGTTCGCAGTGCTGGTGATCGAGGCAGCTCTCAGCGCCACATGCGGCACCATTGGCCCGGTCAGCTCTCCTAGCGACACTGAATTGGGTCCTGGCGCCAGGTCTGACCAGCGTTGGGGAGTCAGGGCCGGGTTTGGCCGCCAAGTGGAGGTCCGAGATCGCCCAGCGCCGCCGCTTAACGCGCCTGCTCGCAGTGCCATTTCGCTGGAGACACCTGGGGTGGCCAGAATTGAGATCCAGCTGGTCTCTTCCTCCTCGGAGGAGGATGATTCGGATGTGGACCTGTCCTGGCACCCTGTCTCTTCGGAGTCAGGGTCTCCAGTGAGACGAGGCGCTAGGCGGCCCAATGCGCCTATTCCTGTCTCCTCTGCTGTCCTCTCCTGAGGCCTCCCAGGCTGGGAGTGATCTGAGGTCCCTGGAAGGGGATGGTGTGGAGGCAGAGGGAGGGGCTCATCCTCCTGAGGGGGTTGCAGTAGCTGCCGATACCGATGCTGTTGCACCTCCTCAGGGTGGGGTGTCGCAGGGGTCGAGGAGGAGGGCATTCTCAGAGGCCAGGGGGTTGAGAGACCGGGTTGAGGCGCCTCGGTCTTCACCTGCCACCCCTCGGGTGCGGGTAGGAGCCATAGCACCGGGCCCCGTCTTTCCCTCGCGAGCTCCAGGGACCCCTCTGGTGGCGTTGCTGTGGGCTGCCCTTCTGGACACATGCAGCCTCAGGCTCGTCACAGGGGAGGATCCCCTACTAGGCTCTTCCAGGCTTCGCATCCCCAGGGTTCCGTTCTGCGACCTGGTTTGTTGTCCGGAATCCCACCAGCTCGGGCTCCGTTTTCCACATTTCAGAGACTCAGCAGAGGACAGTTGCCTCGCCGTAGGTGTCCCTCTCCCGTTCCTCTGCAGCCACCCCCTCTGTCCCAGGCCATGTCGGTCCTACGGGCCCGTTATCCTGGGAGACGTTCAGAGGCTCTGCGGCAGCCTTCCCCTCATACGTTAGATATATGCATGAGCAGGTGTTTCACCTATCCCCACCACCACAGGAGTCCTCTGGACATTCGAGCTCTCCATCATCCTCGTCTCCCTCCTCCTTCTTGGAGGGAGAGGATCCCACTGCTCATCTCTCCTCCGATGCTGATTTCACTGAATATCAGTGATTCCTTTCGAGGATGGTGAGGGATCTTCACATCTCTTTTGTTAGGCGAGATAATAGCGAACGGGAGACGCGTGAATTCCTCAGTGAATTCAGTGTCCAGCATTTGGTGATACTATCCTGGCCTATTCCCTTCCAGGAGGCGTCTATCCGTTCCTGGCAGTCACCAGCCGCCCCTTCTCCAGCCCCGGCAGACTGCAGAAGAAGGTATTGTGCCCCATTGGAGTCTCTAGGTACTCTTCCCAACCCACCTTCGGGATTGGCATACTCTAGAAACTCCTCCGGGCGCCGACGCCTGGCGCACAACTGCCCACCGGACTCAGATTCCCTACAATTTGACCGGTTGGGGCAATGAGTGTTCTCTTCCTCTCATGCAATGTTATGCATTGCATCACATCAGGTTCACCATGCTGCCTACAGTAGGCATTTATGGTCGATGCTCTCCCAAGTCTTAGCATCAATGCCTGATACGGAGCCATTCAGATAAGCTATTGCCCTCTCTGCTATAGGCCTGGAGCCGGCAAGACATCAAACAAGGGCATCTTACGACGCCAATGAGGTGGCTTCCAGGCTTGCAGGGACAGCGATCTGTATTAGACGGACGGCATGGCTTCATCTATCAAGGTTGTCTCCCCTGGCCCCGCGTAGGGTGATTCACTCCGCTTTCCCGGGGACCCTTCTTTTTTCCTCCAGGGCTAGGAGGCTTCTGCAGGGGCTTTCTCCGTCTCCCCGTCCCCGGGGGACACCTCCTAGCTCTCCTCCGCCATAGGCTTCTCATCTGATTAGCCCATGGTCTTCCCCTCCTGTTCCCCACCAGCAGGAGGCTGGGGGTCTTGTTCCTTCAGGGTTTCTATTATCCCCCCCTTGGGGGGGGCTTGGTACTCACCCATGCAGTAATGAATGGTGAAGATTGACAAGGGAAGATATGAAAATTACGTACCTACCGTAATTCTTGATCTTCTCTTGTATCTTCACCATTCATTACTGATAGCTGCCCACCTTCCCCTCAGTGGCCTCCTACTGCGGCGTCTTCCCCCTTCCTTCTCATTCCTCTCCCTTCCTTTTTGGCCTTTATGCCTCCCCCCAAAAAAAAACTATACAGATTTCTGTTCTGCGCTGGACGGATCCTTTTTCCTCAAGGTAAAGGAGAACGAGTAGGACTTATTCTATCCTGAGGGAACTCTTTCTGATTGCCCCTAAGGGTGACCTCTTGGCTTCTTAGCCACATTGTTCAGTTCACAGCTGAAGAGACCATCCCTCTATGGCTCGGCCCCAATTTTCAGGTTCCCTCTGGCAGGTATTAATTAATATTGTCAGCTTCTTCTGGTTGGTGCTTCTGCACTTCTTTAACCTTGAGCTGTTGTTCTTTCCTTGCCTTCAGGGGAGTCCGACTGAGTTCCCACTCTATCCTTCATACAAAGCTGCTTTTGTAGGACTTAACCCCTACCCACACACTTCGGTGTTAGCGCTTAACAAGGTGCTAAGGGGCTTATCCCCCTCATAGTTGGGCGCTCTCCTTCCGGAACAGATTTTCTGCCTGGGCAGTCTGTGAGCTCTCAGCTAGAGTATAGGGGGTTGGGATGATGAGAAGTTAGAGAATCTGCCCTTTGTGTCCAATCTATACAAGCAGTTCAGTTGAACCTTCTCTCAGTCCTATCAGGAGGGGATTCTTGCTCCCTTGTTTTTGGTTCCGAACTTATAAGCCTCTCAACCAATGTATCTATGGGCAGTGTTCTCCCCTCTCAGCATCCCTTCTTTTCTTCTCCTTCTTCTTCCTTTTCTCTTTATCTGTTCCTCCCTTGGAGCCGCCCCAGAAAGGAGGCTCTGAGGTCTCTTAGGGTAGGTACTCTGTCTTCTATCTGTCCTCTACCGGCTTATTCCTTTTTCAGTTTATATCCTTTCCTTTTTCTATCCCTCGGCTCTCTTGCCTCACTCTCCTTTTTTCCTTTACCCTTTATTTTGCCTCTCCGGCTACCAGAACTGAGATGGAGGAGGAGGAGTCTATGACACTAACGGCCGCCCTGGCGCATGATGTAACATGTTTGCTCTGGAAGCACTGTTGGAACTGACTCAAAAAAAAAAATTCACAGAAGCGGGTACGCCTCCCGGCACTAACCCAAGCAGTAATGAATGGTGAAGATACAAGAGAAGATCAAGAATTACAGTAGGTATGTAATTTTCATTTTTCGAGGTTCCTCACCGGTTCTCAGTAACTGTCAAGGAACCAACATTTCCATCAGGTTTATTTACTTGTCTAATTTATTTTTCTTATAGTTTTTGTTTATACTAGTGTTTATTGTGTGAACTGGTGCTTTATGGCTCTTTTTGTCTGAATCGCGGTTCTTTTCTTCAGGTAAACTAACCGCGATTTAGAATGCTTGGCATTAACCGCTGTTTTTAACAGTATTTGCAGTTACCTTTTGGGTTTAGATTTTATAATCTGGCTGAAATGTCAGATAAACCTAAAATAAAATTGGGCCCTACTGGGCTCAAAAGCTGCACTCAGTGTGGTGAGATTTTTGCCACGGCAGACAAACATGATACTTGTGTAGTCTGCCTTGGAGAATCCCACTTCACAGCTGAGTGTGAAATCTGTAAAACTTTTCTGCCTAAAACAAGTGAAAAAAAGCTGGAAATATACAAAAAGAAGATTGTATCTCTGAGTGATATGGGAGATTACGGCTCTGGCCAGCCTCCTCCCTCTACTTATATGGGTGAAACCGTGGAAACTGATCTTTCTACTGCAAATAAAGAAGAGCCATCAAAAACCAAATGAAATGGTGAACCGGCTGACAAACTGAAACTGGCAAAAAAGAAGCGGAAAACTAAACATATAGAAATCCCCTGCTGGAAAGCCTAAGGGGACTTCTGTGGAGAAAACCGATATGCCAACAGCAGAGGCTATTGCTCAAGCCTTGAAAGTTATTCAGGCTTTACAAGCAGCCACTTCTCCGGGATTAATGCGGTTCCAATTCAGTAGGTACTGGTGAATCCCTCAGTTCAGCCTGTGGTTCAGCAACCGGTAGCTCCGGTTACAGTTTCACTTTCTTATACCCAGGATTATAAAGAGTATGATGACGACGATGGCGAGCCCATTGAGCCTGAAGTTTCCCCTGATCAGGAGTTTGAATCACCACCTACACTACCTGAAGATTTCTCTTCACATTATACATTTGTGAAGCAGATGGTAGATGCTTTAGTTATAACTGCCAATAAATTGGTGGAAGATGAGGGGGGGAAGTAGAGTTTTTGGACCTCATGGGTCTAACTCCCACCAAAAAGCTGCTTTTACCAATAAACAAATTCCTTAAAAAACACATACTGAAGATTCTTTAAACTCTGTCCCACCCTTAGACAAGAAGGTTGATAGGAAATATCAGCTGATTAGGTCAGGGGCAGAATTTCTGTTCGCCCATCCTGATCACAAAGGTGTGGTACAGACTGCAGCTTGTGACAGGGCAAAGGTGCCTTTGGCTTCTCATCCCCCTGACAAGGACTCAAGAAAGATTGACAGCATGGCCAAAAAAGGCTATCTGTCAGCTTCCTTGTCGATCAGACAGGCGAATTACGTGGCCTATGCGGCTCAATATCAAAAGTCCCTGTGGCAGACTGTTATGGCCATGGCAGACAAGGCTCCAGCTAGATTGGCAGCCGATTTAACAGATACTGCTAGGTTTGGCTTGGAGGCTTCCAAATACCAATTCCAGATTGCAGTAGATGCGAACGATACTGCTGCCATATGGATGGCTCTCACAATTGCCCTAAGAAGGTTTGCATGGCTGAGAGCCACTAATTTGTCACAGGACATGCAAACAACAGCTATGGACTTCCCCTGTGAAAATAATTCATTATTTGGGGAAAAGACAGAGGCCTACGTGAAAAAGGTGGATGAATACAAAACCACCTATAAGAGCAACACGGCCAAGGAAAAGCCTTCAACTTCCTACATGCCTTATGGAAGGGGGGGGGGGCAGAGGTAGATCTACTTATATCAGACCTTTCTTTCAAGCCCAAGCCGTACAGCAGTACCAGCAGTATCCTCAGCAGACAGGATACTTTAGAGGATGGGGCAGATAGGATCTAGGCGTGGGAATCAGGCTAATCAGGCGCAACCTCAGCCTGAACAGAACCCCTGACATGGTTGCCAACATCTCCTTCCCAGTACCAGTAGGGGGGCAGGCTGGCTCACTACTTCCAGGTATGGAAGAACATCACCACAGACAAGTGGGTCCTGGAAGTAGAGTCGGGGTTTGTCCCTCAGTTTCAAATCCTTCCCAACCTTAAGAACAAGGACCTTCAGACCAGCTTCCACCTCAGAAAAGAAGTTACTGGAGGAGGAAGTGGCAAATCTGTTACTGTCAAGGGCAGCAGAACCAGTCCTCTACAGCAGAGGGGAAAATGGTTCTACTCAAGGTACTTCCTGACCCAGAAGAAAAGTGGGAAATGGTGACCAATTCTAGACCTAAGATTACTGAACAGACATTTGGCAAAGTCAAAATTCAAAATGGTAACATTAGCCTTGATTCTGCCAACCCTCCAGAAAGGAGACTGGTTGGCATCCCTGGATCTAAAAGATGCATACTTCCACATCCCCATAATGCAGCCACACAGAAAATACCTCAGGTTCAGACTCCCTTCAGGTCATTATCAGTTCTCAGCACTTCCTTTCGGCCTCAGTTCAGCTCCAAGAGGATTCACAAAATCACTGGCAGTGGTGGTAGCATACCTAAGAAGGCAGGGGATCACAGTGTTTCCCTACCTGGAGGACTGGTTGGTGGTGGGAAAATCACCACAACAGGTAAGAGAGTCCCTAAAGGCAACCCATGATCTTTTGGAGTCCCTAGGGTTCTTGATCAGTATCAAAAAATCAGTCCTGCAACCAGTCAAGGTGCTGCACTTCATAGGAGCAGAGTTGGACACCCTAAGGGGGAGGGCCTTCTTACCACAGGAAAGGGTAAGCAACATTCTGCAGATTGCTGAATCTTTCGAGTTGAACAAACCAAGACCAGCAAGACACTTCTTGCAGATTCTCGGGCATATGGATGCAGCAACAGGCACAGTCACAGGTTCCAGTTTCCAAATGAGGGACATACAATTCTACCTCAAGACACATTGGTGCCAAAGAAGGGACCCTCTGTCAGAACTGGTACCAGTAACAAAGACATTACTGCTAGTCCTTCAATGGTGGCAGGTAAGGGAAAACCTCAGTGAAGGAGTCTCCTTCAAGCAGGAGTCTCCCTCAGTAGTCCTTACAACAGATACCTCCCCCTAAGTTGGGGGTCTCACTTGAGGGCACATACCATACATGGCACTTGGTAAAGTGCAGAGTCTGTGCTGGAACTCAGAGCAGTGTTTCTAGCCCTGCAAGCCTTTGCATCTCTGATACAATACTAGGTGGTACAGGTCAGAACAGACAATACTACTACCGTCCATGTACTATACAAACAAGCAGAGAGGAACAAGGTCCAGACCTTTGTGCTCAGAAGCAATGAAGGTGTGCAGCCTGGCCTACACACTTTGAGCCTCACTGGTAATCATTCATCTGCCAGGGAATGACAACACCCTGGCAGATGCCCTGAGCAGACTCAACCAGGATCATCATGAATGGTTTCTCAACAGGTAGGTGTTGGAGGTGGCTTTCAGAAGATGGTGCACCCCAGAGATAGATCTTTGTGTGTGCTACGACAACCACCAGTTGCCAAAGTTTGTTGCAGATCACCAGCAAGAGGCACAGTACCCCTGGTTGCTCTGGTGCTGGACTAGTCGGGGGAAAAACTGTATGGATTTCCTACTTTCCACCTAAATGCTCAGGGTCCTAATCAAGCTCAGGTCCCAGTCAGCCACAATGATTCTGATAGCTCCAGATACTCACTACTGCTCTCCTTGTCAGTAGCTCCACCAATAAACCTCTCTTGGAGGCACAATCTCCTGACCTCCTCACAGGGGAGGATCCAGTACCCGAACCTCAGGCTCAAAGCCTGGCTCTTGAAGACCTAGAGTATGCAGTCCTGCAACTTGCAGAGTGTGTCCTTAATGTTCTAAGGGGATCCAGGAAGCCCTCAACTAAGAGGATTTATGCTTCCAAATGTAAGAGGTTCTCTATATGATGTTCTGCTAATGATGTGGTACCTATACAGGAAGAGCTGCCAGCCTTGCTGGACTACCTTACCCATCTACATTCCTTGGGTTTGTAACCCACTACCCTGAAAGTTCATCTGGCTTCAGTTTCAGCTCATATTTCAGCAGGCAAGGGTGTCTCCATAGCATCCAATCACACTTTCAAGAAGTTCTTCAAAGGTTTAGCCCCCCTGCACCCTTCTCACAGGGAACTGGTGCCAGCATGGGACCTTAATGTATGCATTGCCGAGTTCATGGAACCCCCATTTGAGCCCGTGGTCTTAGCACACCTGAAATATGTGATCTGGAAAACAGTGTTCCTGGTGGCCATCACCTCTGTCAGAAGAATCAGTGAGCTCCAGGCCCTGTACATAGAGCAGAATTATATCTCTTTCCATAGGGGTAAGGTGGTGCTTAGAACTAACAGGAAGATCTTACTTCGAGAGGGCTCTTGCTGTAGGTAATAACCACTAGGACTACAGTCGCCAGGCACTAGGACCACACAGAAAACTTTAACTAGCAGTGTCTGGCAGGGGACCGCCCAACCGACGTCACGTGACAGACATCAGCATGACACTATATATTGGGTGGTCCCCACGCCTGCCCTCCAGTTATTTTCTGTCAACTTGTGCACGTTGGACCTCGTGGAGAACGCTGCTTCAGTTGACCACCATTTTTGGATAAGTATTTCATAATCCTTTTTTCTATTTCTGTAAAATATAGAAAGTAATACCTTTTTCATGCATGTCTTCTCCGATACCTTCCGAGTTGCATAACAATAAGTACGATTCCTGCGGCACTGAGCTCCCGCACAAGGATGGCCATTCTCTCTGTCTTTTCTGCCTGGGACCTGAGCACAAGGCTGAGGACTGTGAGGCCTGCCAGAGTTTCAACTAGGCCACACAGAAACGCAGCTAACAGGCCCTGAAAGCCCACGTTCTCAAACTGAAGATGGCTTCCATGGAGAAGGAGCTGCAGAAGCTGCAAGGATCATCCTCCCCCCATGGGGGGGGGGGTTCTTCAGACCTCCATAAGAATAAGAATGACAAGGAGAAGCACCAGGACCATGATCAATTCCCTTCTCGCCCATGGCCTCCTTAGGGGGCTACGGGCACTGAGCGGCATCCCATTGACGTGGGTACCGCTTCCCCAACCAAGCCTGTTTCCTCTTCTGCAGAGCAGCTCTTGGTTTCCCCTGCCTGAGCTGGTTACAGTTCAGGCAGGCACCTCCGATGTTCCAGAGAGCTCCACCACCATTAGGCCCCACAAAACCCCAGGGCTTAAGTCTGGTGGTGCAGCCAATGAGTCGACCATCAGCTCCTCTGACGACCGCCCAGCCCAGGCTGATAAGCCACACGCCAGCTCTTCTGGCATCCGCCCAGCCACTGCGCTTTCATTGGGCCCTAATAACAGGCCTGACATCGATCCTCTGGATCCGCGCACGCTGCTGCTTCTGCCACAGCCCTCCACAGAGGGTTCTCCCTCTTGGGATCCTCCTTCCCCACATCCTCTGGTGGAAACTCCTGGATCACCCATCTAGTCTGAGCCAGAGTTGGAGAAGCATCCGCCCAACACCACCCTGGTGCCAAGGCCAGAATGCCCAACGCTGGGCCTTCCTCAGGAGCCGGTGTCTCCTGCACTACCCGCTCCCCTGTCTTGGCCAGTTCCTCCGCCCCAGACTCCAGTGGGACCCTCTGCCCCATTGGGGCCGATGCCGGAATTTCCTCTGGCAGGTCTAGTGTCAGACCTGACATTATCGGGCACTTCTCACTCATCAGGGCCCCCGTCAGGTCCCACAGTCCCTCCTTCTGGGCCTTCACCTAGTTACCCGCTGTCAGGGCCTCCATCATGACCCTTGGCTCCACTGTTGGGGCCTTCACCAGGCCTCCTGACACCAGGCTTCCCTGTGCCGCACTACCCTTCCCCAGGGTATCTGCTGTCAGGGTATTAGACGACAAGATACCTCATGCCAGGGTAACTGATGCCAGGCTATTCAAGCTATGGTACAACGGGTTATCATTACCTGATGCCGAGTTATCATTTTCAAGCCTACCTGCCTGTCTATCAGCCCCCCCCCGCCTCCTCCTCCTCCACTGCCTCAACCTCAGGTGGACTTTAGGGCAGCGCTTCAGTCTTGGTGTTCTGAGACCAAGTTACAGCTGGTTACCAAACTGGACTGGCACCAGCTGGCCGCGGCCTCCACACCAGTCTGCACGGACCCTACACTGAGATCCCTTTCAACAGTGGAATATCGCCCCTCTACCTCGGGACAGGCCTCGCACCCTACCGTGGCAGCTTGTAAGGACAGGGACCTTGCAGTCTCATTGCAGGAGATCCCGCTCCCACGGGCTCTGTCCCTGGACAGAAGCCTGTCATTGGACTCAGACTCTCCTCTGCCTACTCTCCTTTGGGCTTTGAGACCCCTCCTCCGGAGGATCCCAGGCCCAAAAGTTCTCCCAAGTCCCCTCCGAAGGACCCCTCTTTCACAGAGATCCTCCAGAAGATTCAGGAGGCGAATGGGTGGAAGAGTGAGGATCAGGACCCCCAACATAAGAGGTTGGCGGAACATCTAGATATGCCTGCGCTGTCCCCACTGCTAATTCCTCCATGGATTGGACCACATGAAGACCTGGCCTCCACAGTATGGCAGCAGCCTTCGTCAGTGGCCGCGGTTGCCAAGAAGGCTGACAGACTTTATCTAGCCCCTGAGGGCAAAGACCACCTTAGTTTCCATACCAAAGTGGACTCGGTGGTCATTAATGCAGCCCATGACCGTACGGCTAAGCCTAAACATATGAGCACCTCCCTTGCAGACAAGGAGTTGAGGTAAATAGACCAGTTCAGGCGCAAAGTTTATTTGTCTTCCACACTGGCCCTTAGAGCACTGAATTACCTGGCACACATTATTGTGTACCAGAAATCTATCCTGGGCCAGAGCCCCTACCATAGAGGGAAAGCCATGCGAGACAGGGGCAGCAAGACCTGGGGAGGACAATAAAGCTTTAAAAGGGTATATCCCTGATGAACATGGCCAGTAAAAAGGGGAAAAAAAGGGCAGGTGTGTCCTTGATATTATTTGGGCGGGTCATGTACAGGAATGGATAGTACCCCCTGCTGTGCTTCCTTCCAGCCCTTGACACTACCTTCCAGAGCACTTATCAGTCCTGTTGACTGAAGTGTGTACTTTCTTGGATAAGAGGGCATTTCAGCCGGTCCTGTGCCTGAACGGTTTTCTACTGCTTATGTTATTCCAAAGGTGTGGCTTTATGGAAGGAGATGTTCTCAAACTAGATCCTTAGTTACCAATAACAGCACATCTTTAAGAGAATCGCCTCCATAGAGCCACGGCTCAGGTTCCCACCTACCTCCCGTTTGTGTTTCAGGTGGCATACTCTGAAAGCCATACCCACTGGTGCATGCTTGGTCATCATCTTTGTGCCCTTTCAGATGGGCTTTTTCTGTCCAGAATCACCGCCTCGCCTGTTGGCCTGGTCCAGGTTCTGGTCACCCGTTCCTGTCAGTATGATACAACTTCAAGCGTGTCTCCAATGGGGAAACTAAGGAGGTATGCGGCCACCCCACCTTACATAGGGAGCACCCACGTATGTCAGCGTGGGTGCCCCCAACTAAGCAGATGTTTCCAAGTGATCCTGACGCTGATGGCATGCAGTTCTAAAGGTGTGGCTCTGTGGAGGAGAGTCTCTGAGAAATACTGTTACTGGTAAGTAACTAAACTTTCCACACTGTAAAGCAAATGACAAAAAAAGTGTCAAATTACATTCATGCTAGGAATTTTTTCCACTGTATTTTACCACTCCTGCTCACCGCAGCAGACACTATCTATTTGCCAGGTGATCTCTAAGCCCCACCTGTGCTTTCTCTGTCACTTACCTATCTCCTCTTTACATCTGAGGGCAGGGCTGGTGGGGAGCTGGCCAGACACCCCCCCCCCCCAAACAATGTGGTTTTGGGAGACAGAGGGCATTCGGCACATGGGGGTCTGAGAGTGCTGGCAGTTTCATCCTGTGTGCCTGTGGGATGTTGAACTCAAGGGCTGTAGACGTCTGCGCACAGGCTGACATGTGGCAGCACCTGTCAGAGCCAGTCAACATCCCTCTCATAGTAGTAGCTTTGGTTGCTCCACCACCTGTGGTCACTAGGTGGCAGTGTTGCAGCGGAGACTGTGACCCACCTGCCCTAGTGAGGAGGGTATCCTCTGGGGCATTTTATCCTCCCGCTCCTCCAGCGGGCCCTCCCGTGACTCAAACGTGTTCTCAGACCCGGGGTCACCGGTGTCATGAGTGGCAGCACTACCGTTGCACTGACAGGCCTGCCACGTTGATTATTGAGACAGAATTTCATTAATAAAAGAAAGAAGCAGGAAAAAAAGTAGTGACATATTTCTTATTTCTTTTCAGTAAAAAAAAGTACTGGTAAAGAATCTTTCTCCTTACCCCTCCAAACTGGCTGAGCTCCTGGTTCTGCTTCTCCTGCAGGGCTGCCACAGTCGCTGTGGCAGTGGCCGTAGCTGTAGCAGCAGCCGCAGCGACTGCAGCTGCAGCCGCAGCCTGTGTGAAATCTGTAGGGGCTCTTCCGGTATGCGAGGGGATTCCCATTCCTCCATGTCCGTTTGGACCACTTGGATAACTAATTATGGAAAAAATACACAAAGAATAGGAAGCAAAGTTGAGTTTCCCATAACACTAGCATACAGCTGCAATAAAAAGTCCTAGTACCCAGCCCTTTGTGCATAGTCACCCATTGCGACGGGTGGGGGGCATGAGGCACTGGTGCAAAGCCAGGTCTTAACAACATTACGAGCAGACTAGATAAGCCATGTGGTCTCCTTATGCTGGCAACTTTCTTATGTTCTTTTTATGAAATGACAGTCTGTCCAACTGGTCTGCCTTTCTGCTGTCGTATCAGTTTTTTCTAGAAATGTGTTTGTTATTCTTCGAAGTACTTGTCCAAGGTAACCTTAAAGATGTAGAAGCTATATGCTTCAGCTACAGCCCATGGTCAACTACTCTGAGAATTTACTACCCTCTCCATTGGTGCCGGAACGGACTGAAAAGTGGTAGGGCCAAGGATGTAAGCAGGAAAATGTTCCTATGGTAATAATGCAAAAGTGATAGGACCACTTATGAAAATGGTAGGCCAAGGCCCTCCCCACACCCCTTCTGGCACCTATGACCCTCCTTTTATCTCTTCTGAATCTTCTTCCAGTTCAACTCATGTTTTATTTTTCTACTGTCCTGTTCCAATCCATATAGCCCTGGCTCATCCTCTCTATCTCCGAACCTTGCTGTTTTGAGTACTTGACCTATCCCCTCTTAGTCTTCCCTTTTCCAGTTTGAAGAATTCCAGATCCCTGACTATCTGTAGGTTTTTTTCCAAATCCCCTGAACATCTTAGCAGCTCTTTGCTGTACCTGTTCCAGTTGCACTGTATCTTGTTTATGGTGTGGGTTACAAAATTGCACACTATTTTCCCAGTCCTTGTGGAGGCGGTGCCACTTTAGTTGGGATTTAAAAGTGAGTGTGAGTATCAGTGCCACCAGTCAGATCCAGGGAAACGGGACACAGCTTACAGCACTGTGATATGCACAATGTTGCCCACAGTACTGTGTTCTGGGGCCTTCTGGTACCAGTACACATTACCAGAGTTACTCTTAATGTGCTGCAACTTAAAGTTTGGATCACAGTTCTCAGAAAGTCTCTTTTTTTCCATTCCTGTTTGTAAACAACAGCTGGTGCAGTACTACCCACTGTTAAATATTTCAAACACAAACTGAAATGAGAAATCATGTGACCTAACTTTGAACTGAGCTATCAGGTCCCTAGATACCATCCCGGTGCTCTCCCAGTTGAGCTATTTGACCTCTAGATACCATCCTGGTGCTCCCCAACTGAGCTATCAGACCCCTAGATACCCCAGTGCTCTCCCAGCTGAGCTAGCAGACCCGTAGATACCATCCTGGTACTCTCCCAGCTGAGCAATCAGAACCCCGGATAGCATCCCAGTGCTCTCCCGGCTGTACTATGAGACTGCTAGATACTATGCTGGCACTCTCGCAGCTGAGCTATCAGACCCCTGGACACCATCTTGGCACTCTCCCAGCTGAGCTATTAGGCACCTAGATACCCCACTGTTCTTCAGACTGAGCTATCAGACCCCTAGACACCATCTTGGTGCTCTCCCATCTGAGCTATTAGACACCTAGATACCTCGCTGTTCTTCAGACTGAGCTATCAGATCCCTAGACACCATCTTGGTGCTCTCCCATCTGAGCTATTAGACACTTAGATACCCCGCTGCTCTTCAAACTAAGCTATCAGACCTCTAGATATCATCTTGGTGCTCTTCAGCTGAGCTAGTAAGACTCCTAGATACCATCCTGGCACTCTCCCAACTCAGTTGTTTTGCCCTTAGTTCCTATCCTGCTCTTGCAGCTAAGATTTTAGACACCATGGCACTCTCCCAGCTGAGCTATCAGTCCGCTATATGCTGTTCTGGCACTCTCCCAGCTGAGCTATCAGTCCCGTAGATACCATCCTGGCACTCTCCCAGTTGAGCTATTCGGCCCCTAGATAACATCCTGGCACTCTCCCAGTTGAGCTATCCGGCCCCTAGATACCATCCTGGCACTCTCCCAGTTGAGCTGTTCGGCCCCTAGATACCATCCTGGCACTTTCCTAGTTGAGCTATCCGGCCCCTAGATACCATCCTGGCACTCTCCCAGTTGAACGGTTCGGCCCCTAGATACCATCCTGGCACTCTCCCAGTTGAGCTGTTCGGCCTCTAGATACCATCCTGGCACTCTCCCAGTTGAGCTATTTGGCCCCTAGATACCATCCTGGCACTCTCCCAGTTGAGCTATCTGGCCCCAGATACCATCCTGGCACTCTCCCAGTTGAGCTGTTTGGCCCATAGATACCATCCTGGCACTCTCCCAGTTGGACTGTTCGGCCCCTAGATACCATTCTGGCACTCTCCCAGTTGAGCTACTCAGCCCGTAGATACCATCCTGGCCTCTCCCCAGTTGAGCTATCTGGCCCCTAGATACCATCCTGACACTCTCC
Source organism: Neoceratodus forsteri (assembly GCA_016271365.2). Taxonomy (NCBI): domain Eukaryota; kingdom Metazoa; phylum Chordata; order Ceratodontiformes; family Ceratodontidae; genus Neoceratodus; species Neoceratodus forsteri. Next base: position 8,345,400 of record JADMNL010000026.1, read on the forward strand.
CAGTTGAGCTACTCGGTCCCTAGATACCATCCTGGCACTCTCCCAGTTGAGCTATTCGGCCCCTAGATACCATCCTGGCACTCTCCCAGTTGAGCTTTCTGGCCCCTAGATACCATCCCGGCATGCTCCCAGCTGAGCTATCTGACCCCTAGATACCATTGTGCTGCTCTCCCAGCTAAGCTTTGTAGCCCTTAGATACCCTGGTGCTTTTCCGACTGAGCTTTAGGACCCCTAAATACCATCCTAACGCTCTCCCAGCTGAGCTGTCAGTCCCCTAGATACCATCCCAGCTCTCCCAGCTGAGTTATCAAGCTATCAGACTAAAAGCGGGGACAGTGTTTCCTGTGAGAGGCGATACATAGGGGTGTTAGCGTAGTATCTCGATGGTTGGTGGCCTTGATAACAAGTAATAAGATTACTTACTTTCGGATTCCTGGTGAGTGTGCAGTTTCTCTGGTTTTGTAGGCCAGCTAGCTAGCCAGTCACTTTTGCCAGAAGCTCAGGTTAGTCAGTTAGCTTAATAGCTCAGCCAGTAGAGCACCGAGGCAGTACTGTGTGGACCTGGATCCAATTCCCAGTCAGGTCATATGGTTTCATTATCAATACAGTTTGTACCCCAGATTGTCTGTCCACATGTGGCTGAATAGCACTTCATCCCTGTTCTAGATTGGAGACAGATGCTCATTCCTCTTTATATGAGCTGTCACTAAAGTGGGTAGAAAAAAGGTGAACACAGCATTTGTAACTTTGCTACAGGGAAAGCTATTTTAAAGTACTTACCTCCCTGCAAATCCGGGGGCCCCGGGGTAGCTGCCCCGTGCATACATCCCCTGTTGCATGTAGCCCTTGCTTGGGCCTGTGTCAGAGAATGGTGGCTGCCCAATAAACTGAGGGGAGCTGATTCCGGGGCCATTTCCAGATATACCCTGCATCATGGGGTTTCCGTTGGAGTTGCTGCCGGGACCCATTGGGTTCCCCAAAACCTGAAGAAGAAAGGTGGAGGCTCAGTAAGCTTTCTCAAAAGCAGAACATCTGGGCTGCTCATTAACAACAGCGCTGGAAAGGCTGACATGCAAGATGACTGGACATTGTTTGGCACTGCATCCTTTGAAACTATTTACAGCACTTGAAGCAGCTTCTTCTAACTATGACTGATAAGAATATATACATACATACATATATATATATATATATGTATAGACTGGGTCTCTTCTCATCTGTTCCTCTTTCAGAGCTCTCACGTGAGAATTAAACTGGACTGGCCTAACTGTGTGCCTCCTCTGATTTATATTTAGGGGAACTACTATGGACATGCATGCAGCATCAGATGGTAGTGAGGTCAGAGGGCTAGCACACAGGCGTCCAAGTCACAGTGTGACCCAGAGCAAGTTACTTGACCTCCCTGTGCTTCAGTTCTTCCCCCGCTAGAAGCAGAGCCCCACTGAAAATTAGATTTTGTTACATGTACATCTCAGTTGAGCTATCCTGGGAAAATACATTGCAAAAAAACTCCCCGAATGAAGCAGTAGAAGTATCAACTATTCTTAACTTACATGAAACCCTTTCATGATTAGCCATAGACATGTAATCTGGGCGGGATTTTGTCCTACTGGTCGGACACTCCACATTGGCCTTGCTTCCAGGGCAACTCGCCACTCCAAGTTCCTCCACAGCTTCTCCCCATCCTGTGCCTGGGAGGCCCTCTTTTTTTTGTTGAGATGCAATCTGAAATTGTCACAGTGCCCAAGAATGCTGTCATGGGGTCAACATTTTCCCTTTTTTCTCTTGTGACCAGAGCCTTCCCACCTCTCTGGTGGGCCTCTGGCAGCATGGCATGGCAGAGTGGCAGCTGGTGTGCATTCACCCCTTGTGAGGGAGCAGGCTTCTCGAACCACTGCAGGTGATTGCTGCATTGACGGACCCCAACATCCTCAATCGCTAGACTGGAAAGCACTTTCTACAGTCTCTAAATGCTGACTCTGTCTGCTGAGTCCACTCTCAAACATTGGTTTACTGGCAGTGTGCTTCCACTGCTGTTTTCTGTCAACTTTCCTGTTGGGTAAAATCAAAGCACCAGTGCCGCCCCGAAGTTTTGGTAGTAAATGGAGTTACTGCGACCACATAAAAGATCTCCACAAAGCATTTACAGTAGCAACCTTTTGAGTGTTTTTTGTCCTTGTGTCAGACAGCTGGGTTTGCCAATCCCTGGTGTGCAGCACCGCGCTGTGAACAGAAGCAAATATGGCCACAGTTTTTTTGGTTTTAAGATACATGATTGGTGATTAGAAAGGGAATACTGGCATGGTGGCAACACCCTTGATATCGGCAACCAACTTTGGGAGTGACCCAAAAGCCACTTAGGGAAGGAAGATTAAGCGTCCCAGAGGGCACTCCCCTTCTTTGGGGCAGGAGATCACTGCCACCAGTGTAACACTGCCTCCTGGATGGCCATGGCTGGAGTGGGAGGTCACTGTCACTAGTGTAACATTGCCGACTGGATGGCCACAGCTGGGTAAGAGGCCACTGCTACCAGTGTAACACTGTCACCTGGATGGCCATGGTTGGGGCGGAGGTCACTGCCACCAGTGTAACACTGCCTCCTGGATGGCCATGGCTGGAGTGGGAGGTCATTGCCACCAGTGTAACACTGCTTCCTGGATGGCCAAGGTTGGGGCAAGTGGTCACTGCCACCAGTGTAACACTGCCTCCTGGATGGCCATGGCTGGAGTGGGAGGTCACTGTCACCAGTGTAACACTGCCTACTGGGTGGCCACAGCTGGGCAAGAGGCCACTGCTACCAGTATAACACTGCCACCTGGATGGCCATGGTTGGGGCCGGAGGTCACTGCCACCAGTGTAACACTGCCTCCTGGATGGCCATGGATGGAGTGGGAGGTCATTGCCACCAGTGTAACACTGCCTCCTGGAAGGCCATGGTTGGGGCAGGAGGTCACTGCTGCTAGTGTAACACTGCCTCCTGGTTGGTCACAGTTGGCAGTACATGTGAAGTAACTATGGAAGGGAGGACATGAGTCAGGCTCCATGCTGGCATGCTTTTTGGGAAGTCACTGCGACCAGAGTAGCACTGAACCCTGGATGGCCACGGTTAGTAGTGCCTGTGAAGTAACAGTGGTAAGGAAGGCACTAGTCTAGCTCCGCACTGGCATGCTTGGCAGGAGATTACTGGTGCCAGTGTAGCACTGTCCTCTGGATGGCCATGATTAGTAGTGAATGTGAAGTAATAGCTGGAGGGAGAACATGAGTCCGTTGCATGCCTGGGAACCAGTGTGTGCTAGTGTTCTGGTGCTGGGAGAGGAGATCACTGCCACCTGGATGGCCATGGTTGGGGTAGGAGGTCACTGCCACCATGTAGCACTACCACCTGGATGGCCACGGTTGGGGCGGGAGGTCACTGCTGCCAGTGTAACACTGCCACCTGGATGGCCAGGGCTGGGGTAAGCAGTAACTGCTGCCAGTGTAACACTGCCAACTGCATGGCCATGGCTGGGGTGGGAGGTCACTGCTGCCAGTGTAACACTGCCACCTGGATGGCCACGGCTGGGGCGAGAGGTCACTGCCGCCAGTGTAACACTGCCACCTGGATGGCCATGGTTGGGGCTTTAATATTTTCTTGGACATGTTTGGTGAGTTTATCTTACATCTAGCAGCAGTCTGCTGCTCTACTGAATGTGCTCCGCAAGAACATTATGACATGCAAACGACCTTGCTGGGAAAGGGAAAGGTGACGGTGAATGGGCTGGAGATCAAGTAGGATCAGTGGTGATACTGTAGGCAGGGAAAAATTGGCAGATTAGGAGGGCCAAGTAGCCCTTATCTGCTAGCAAATTCTATGTGTCTGTGTTTCTGCCTGCAAAGTTTAGAACACTGAAATTAGAACTGTAATCAAGGAAAGCTTCTATGTGCTCGGATGAAAAGCTGCCTGTTAATCTGGACCCCTTACTTGCTGCATCTAATGGAATTGTAGGAGAATCCCCTCACTGATTTCACTGTATGGTACGCACATGCTAAAAACCTGTGCCAACACTGAGGAATCCCTTCCATAGAAACATAGAATTTGATGGCAGATAAGGACCGCTTGACCCACCTAGTCTACCCATTTCCCTACCTAGAGGATAAGCTGCAGATCCTATTTAACCAACAGCCTATTTCTTCCTACCCCCCCCCCCACAAAAATTGCCTTATGTCTGTTCCATGCATTCTTGAATTCTCCCACAGTGTTAGACCCACAACCTCCTCAGGAAGGCTGTTCCATGCATCCACCACCCTCTCTGTGAAAAAATACTTCCACATTTACGAAGTGTCCCTGTCACCTCTCAACTTGAGTAGCTCAGCAGCCAGTATCAAACCACAGATTCCATTGTATTTAGAAACACTTAGCTATGTGCAGAGAACTCTTGGTTGGTCTGTATTTCTGCTTGTAACATGGCACTAAAGATAGACCTCAAGTAGAGAGACGAGATTGGTCTAAATAGGTCAGGTGAGCAAAAAGCAGCGGTGATTAATCCACCAGTAGAGACCGCTTTTGCACTACCAGAACTGACCACAATGTGAAGCATTAACTGGGTAACATCAAGTGTAACGTAGAGACCGCCCACTAGTGCATGTGGGTGAGAAAGAGCGCGCCTGTCATTGTGAGCGTGCAAGATAGATACAACGATTGAATAGTGGTTTCAATGCCTGTAGATGGCGGTAGTGGACGAGCAGTGATAGACCCATCGCCGAGATCCACCGGAGCGAGCGAGGTCTTCTGGCAACGTAAGTGTCCCATGATGTAGTGTTGCAGTGTAGCATTGGGATAGCACAGCGATGAAGAAAGTAGAAAACATCTCGTGTCGATTCAGCAAATGGGACTGTTGGCGGGTGTTTCAGACTGGGACACTGGCCGCGGAACATGTTCTCAAAGCACTGCACACTATATAAATAGTAGTGTGCCATGGAACGGGAACGCACACGTCTCTGCAGCATGCCTGTCTGTGAGAAACAACGAAGTGCAGCAGAGTGTTACCAAAATAGTTGTAGATCTTGGCAAGCACAGTGTCCTGTAAAGGGCAACAATGTTACCGCAATCTCTGTCTTGCACTTGCCATGTTATAGGTGCATTAATCACCTCCAGCGTCAGGCTCTACCGATAGATTAATGCCCAGTGGGTTGTTGGAAGCACTCGGCCTATGACCTCGTGCACCAACACCCCCCACCCGGGCATTAATCCACCGGTAGAGCCCTCCTCTGTCGGTGATTAATGCTTACTTAGACCATTTTGTTTTAATGTGCTAAAGCTGCAGTTATTCAATAGCAGAGCAATGTTTCATTTACAAAAGCATCTAAGGACAATGATTCAACCACAGTTTCCAAATTGTTCCCAGTCTAGGGGACAGGCTGTATTATACTTGGGACAGTGTGTCCAGAATTATGTTGCATGACTATTTGAATACCTGGGGCACTGTAGTAGAGCTGCCTAGTGTCCCTGTCACACTCACATTTATCTGTTGCAAGCTAGGGTTTACTTGAGGCCTAATGTACTAGTTACTACAGCACAGCTGGGACTTTCTGAGGCATGCCTGGATATGGGAATGTTGAGAAGGCGCTCATCAGGTGAACCTGTATTGTGGCAGAAACATTCAGGAACTAGAAGCATGGAGGCCCACCACTCCTGTAGGCGCTGGTGGCCTACGGCACCTAGACATGACTCCCTAATCATGCCTGCCATACTAAAAGCACTGAGATAATGTTGCAACATCTCTGCATGGCTGTAGACATATTAGCTGAGAAGCAGTTTTACCAGAAGGATCTGCAGTAATTAACCCCCCCCCCCCCCATCAGAAGTCTTAGTTATGATGATAAGTGCAGTGTCAACACTGGAAACAAGCCCAAATCCCAAACCAGGAGCTAGTTTCACACCCAGTGCTGACACTGCACTGCAGTACAAGGAGAGTGCTGCACTCACAGAGGTGCTGTCCTTAGGACAAAACATTAACCAAGCTCCCTGCTCTCTTCTGCTGGAAGTTAAAGATCCTACATGCGCACAGTTTGAAAAGTGTAAGGAGAATGTTAAGTTACAAATCAATTAACGGGTAGAAATTAAGAAAATAATCCTGTGTGAGAGGTGAAATACCAACCCCCCCCAAATGTGGCATTTCATCCCCATGTCTGCTATTCCACCTATCTAAAAGAGCTGTGCTGCAAATTAAAGTGCAGAGCAGTGTCTTGGAGAACTGGTATTCCAGTCAAAATACCAGTATAATTAAAATGGTGCTACCATGAAAACTGGTATGCAAAACAGGGTGGACTACCATTACTTTCTAGCCTTGCTTAATGGGAAAGGGGAAATTGTTTAACCAGGAAGGCACACTAAGCTATAGCTTGTTTCCTGGTGCGACCTGGGAGTACAAGGAAGTTAGGTGACTTGATCAGGGTCACACACAATGCAAGTGGGGGTTGATGGGATTCAAAACCAGGTCTCCAGGTTTACAGCTCAGTGCCCTTACTCACTATGCTATATTGCCTCCAATTTAATAAACTTTGATAAAATAGTAAAAATTATACTGAGCTATGAGGGCACACTGAGCTAAGGACAGCTTGTTTCCAGGTGCATCCTGGGGAAGGGATACGTGAGAAACAGTGAAAGATAAAATGATATTTATTTATTTTATTTCGTTTTTGTTGACCGGATAAGTGCACTAGACAAATTGTATCTATTTTCAGGCACGACCCAGGGGGAGGCGTTATACAGATGAATGCCAACTGACCTTAAACCAGATTAAGCTGTTGGTGGTATTTTTAGTGAATGAAGGGAAAGTTTGGCCAGGACACCGGGGAAATTCCTCTACTCTTGTCAGAGGGGGCGCTGCTGCCATGGAGGCTGATGTCATGGATGTTCAGTCTGCTGGTGCACCTGAAGGAGAGAAGGTCTCCTTACCTTCAGGTCCAGCCTTGGAGACCTCTGTAATACTACTTCAGTGTAAGGAAATGAAGGAAATTATGGCTGACTCGACCCCAACGACACAGTGTGCAACTGAAGGTTTGTTTGGACCAGATGCAGTGTGGTTGGACAGCATTTTACAGCAAAATCAACGTTTTTATTTGAAACCGGATGGTGTATAGACGGATGGTAACTCTTTACAACAGCTCCCTAATGTTTTTTCTGAAGAACAAAGTGACAGTATTGATTCTGACCTTCTCAGGGACACTGCAAAGCTGATTCAGGTGGAACTTACAAAGAATGTTGTGGCTGAACCTCAATCGAGCGGCTGTGTGAGTCAGCAGAATGACGCTTACCTTCAAAGGGTAGCGTCTGACAGAAAAGCCTTTGATGTCCGCAATTTGACATTCGAAAGCTACAGTCGGATACTTCCGGGGTTTTGGGCGCCTTGTTAGGACCACAGCAAGATCCTGTGAGTATGTCTCCCTTCATTGTAAACAAGCAGATTAAAATTCGGCAAAGAGGTCTTTCCTTATCGAAAGGCAGATCTGACATTGATCCTCCCCAGCCCCAGAGCAAACGCCCGGTTACCTCGCTTGAATGTTCTCAGCTCACTGTGGGCTGGAAGCAATGTGACACCGGGGTCTGGGTTCCTGACCCGGCCCATAGTCCCATTCCTGGCCAACTTCCGGTAACATCTGCGGACTCTGATATTTTGGAAGGGGGACGACAGAACAAAGATCTCCAGAACCCTGATGCTGGGGAACAGATTTGTGACACAGGCCACCTTGACTCTTCTTCCTCGGAGTCTGACAGTGCGGTTCATAATAATATGGAGTGGGGTGACTCGATTCTTTCTTCCCCTCAACATGCAGGACCTTTTCCTGATCCCCTTCAACGAGCGAAAACAACCTGGGAGTCCTTTCCACGTAAAGACCCTTTTTCAGGTTCCCCTCCTCCTTTGCAGCGGAGAAATGAAGTGCGCTTAGAATATCAGGGAGGTTTGGATTTAGCGCCTGACCATCTTTATGTGGGGAAAACTCTGCTAAAGCTCTCTATGGGGGGGGGGGGGTTCCAACGAGATCCATGCTCTCATTCATGTATCTGGCTCTGCAGTTTATGATATCAGTTGTGTCACTCCTCAAAACTTAGACCATTTTTGGTCTAAACTGGATGCTCTGAAATATACAGAATTGTGGATGCCTTTCAAGGTTATCCCTTTAACTAAACCAACTATGAAATCAGTGACTGTGTTGTTTCGCAACGAATCAGTTTCAGTGCATGATATTGTTTTCTGGTTGCAAAAATGTTGTGAAGTCATGGGGTTTCCCTCACCTATATTTGATGAAGAATGTATATGGAATGGGGGGGGTGGGTGTTTAGGGTACGTCTACGGAATAACAACCTTGGGCCTGTACATCTACCTAGTAGTATATTTTTGGGTTTTGAAAGAGGGCATTGTTTTTATCTGGGCCAGACTAGGGCATGTTTTAACTGTGGGGCCCTTACACATTTGGGTTCCACGTGTGAGAGATTACGGTGTAACCTGTGCCTTGATTATGGTCATCATAGTTCAGAGTGTCAGGCAGAATTAAAGTGTAACTTATGTTATGAATCTGGGCATACCTATAGATCCTGTCCTTGGGCTACCCATAACCGGACAGACAGGAAAAGTCAGGATAGCATCATACAAGAAGCACAGAAAAAAGAAATGTTGGAAAAAAGGGCCCAGCCTCAGGAACCATTTCCCTCGGAGCCCAGGCCAAATCCCCCTCCACCTCCCTTCCCTGCGCCTCCACATGTAGATAGTTTGAAAGATATCCCGTCAGGAGCACAAGAAGGGGTTGTTTTGGAAGAAGTTATGACACCCGGAAATGATCCAGTTGTTCCCCCATTGGTGCAGGAGGATGCTCCTTTTGAAATGCCTCCTCCACGGGGCAAAAGTGTGGCAAAGAAAAGGAGTTTAAAACAAACTAAACCCAGACCTAAGGTGGCCAAAGCTTCAATAGAGAAAGATGAGGGAATTTTGCTTTCAAATAAATGAGATTTTGAAGCTTCAATCTCTAGATTCTGAAGCTGGTGGGGATTCTGAAACTTCTTCCCTATCTCCTCCCTCTTCTGTTACAGATGGTGAATCTCAGGAGAAGGGTCCCCTAGTGAGTGATGCTCCTCGGTATCGAACCCAAGTCCGTAGAAGTACCAGAATAAAGAAACCGCCCTGAACTTTATAATATACTTCTCTGTCTTCCTTCATTCCCCGGTTACGAATTGCAACCATAAATGTCAATAGTATAAAAAATCCTAAAAGACATTTGGTTGTCCATGCAGGGTTTAAAGAGTTGGATTGTGATGTTTTTCTCTTACAGGACACCAGGCTGAATACTACTTCTTTAATCAACTCAGAGCGACAGCTGTGGTGTTGGGGCCCATCTTTTTTTTCCTATGGCACAGATGTTTGTGAGGGAGTGGGTATTCTTTTTAGAGGGGATGCTTTTAGGATTTTGAGATTGATTGAGGTGGTTTTGGGGAGAGCTTTAATAATTGATTTTACATATAAGAATGTGGCTTAGAGATTGCTAAATATGTATGCCCCTCTTACTAAAAAAGGGCGGACGGAGTTGTTTGGTTTGATTAAACCCTATTTATTTACCTCCAAACCAGTGATTTGGGGGGTGACTTTAACTGTGTTGTCAGTATAGGTGATGGGGTGCCAAGATGACTAAGGTGTATAGTGATACCAACTTTCTTCTCCAATTATTGTCCCAAAGTCAGATGATAGATGCTTATAGAGTGATTCATAAGGCAGGAGGTCATACATATTTTCGTGGTTCCCTTTCCACTAGAATTTATTTTTTGTTTACCAAATTTAATATTGGGGTAGAAAATGCGCAATTGCTCCTGTTAGAAATTTCCGACCATGCTATTTTAATGGTTACCTTAGGTACAATTAATGGGCCAAGGTATGGGAAAGGGTATTGGAAATTGAATACGGCACTTCTGCCTGAAAAACATTTGCAGACCCGGATACAGGACTTTCTTAGGGCACGCATGTCAATGGCAGGTTTGATTGGATAACATGAGTAGCTGGTGGGAACTCACTAAAACTGGTCTGAGGAGTATTTTTCAAAAATACTCTGTCACAAAGTGTCAGGGACGGTATATACAGTACTTGAAGTTACGTATGCAGTTGAATAAGATCTATTCTACTATTAATTTGTTACATATTCCCTTAACGGAGCAGGCCCTTAATGTAAAAAAGGAGATGTTTGTGTTGCAGTATAATAGGGGTACGGCACTGCTGCATGAACATAAAATTTGTACTCCAGGGAAAACAGGATTAGGAGATCCCTTTCAGATTAGTTCTCAGAGGGCAAATGCACGTTTTATGTCTGCTATTGCTACTGATACTGGTGAGATTGTCTCAGACGGCCCTGGTATTCTGGATACAGTTTCAAAATATTTGAATACAATGTACACCTCTTCTCTACTAGATGAGGGTCAGACACAAAACATGCTTTCCTCCTTTGTGTTACCTACTATACCAGACGATTTATTACTGCACCTGTCTGAGCCTATTACTGATCAGGAACTTGAACAAGCCATTGCATGTCTTAAACAGAATACGGCACCTGGTATAGATGGATTGCCTGCCAAATTCTACCAAACATTTAAAGGACTAATTGTACACATTTTAAAAGTAGTGTTTAATTGGATTTTGTTGACTTTGCAAGTAGATTTTCACTTTTGTACAGCAGTACAAATTATGGTTTATAATAAAGGTGATAGAACTAACCTTGACAATTAGAGATCTTTAAGTCTCTTAAATTCGGACTATAAAATATTAATAAAACTCTTACATTTTCGACTGTTGCTTCTGACTCCATACTTACTTTCATCAGCTCAAACTTGTACAATACCAGGACGTTCCATACAGCATAATTTATTGTTAATTAGGGAACTTGTAGAACAGGGTAAAGAGGAACGCCTACAAGGTTTTATTATGGCCTTAGACCAAGAAAAGGCCTTCGATAAAGTCCTGCATTCTTACATCTCTAATGTCCTTCAGGTCTATGGTATTTCTGAGCAATTTGTGCATTGGATAACTACCTTGTATTCTTGTGCATATGCAATTCCAATGGTGAATGGTCATTTAGGTACATATATATCTATATCTAGGGGTGTAAGACAGGGGTGTCCACTCAGTCCCCTTCTGTATGTTTTTTTGTCTAGATCCCATATTGCGTTTCATTCAGCAGGATCCTCATGTGACAGGGATAAAACCACAAGGGGTGGAAACGGAGGTACGTGTTACTGCTTATGCCGGTGATATTTGTGTTGTGGTGACAGAGGAAAGGTCAGAACTGAGTGTATTGACCTTATTAGATGGCCTTTCTCAATCTACAGGCACAAGGCTGAATAGACATAAGAGTGTCATCTATCCTTTGGGAAGGGCATATTCTGGAAAAACAGACTGGCTTGGTATCACAGTGTCAAATATGTCTTTTCAATACTTGGGTATATGGTTTGGGAAAGAAGATAACAGCATGTTTAATTGGACTAAAAAGCTGGAGGAAGCTTCTGCTAAAGTGGCTGTTTGGAAGTCATGGAATCAACTGAAAAAAAAAAGAAAATGATGATAGTCAAAACATATCTATTACCAATCTTTCTGTTTTTAAGTGCAGTACATCCATTACCTTAAAATCTGGAAACATGTCTGTTGGGTTTGGTATTTCAGATCATGTGGGGTTGTAGGTTGAACCCAGTAAAGTGGGATGTTTTGTACCTTCCCATAGATAAAGGAAGCTTGAATTTGACTAATCCCATTCTTTTTATTTTTTACTATATTCTTTCGCCATAATTTATTGGATCTGTCCAAACCGTAACTTGCAGTGTGGGTTCCTTTTGCTGACCATTGGTTGAGACCTATATATCTTAAATGGAAAGAGCAGGGGGATACTGCATGCCCAAGTTAAGACGCCTTGTGTGTTTTTTAGGCCTGTCTTTGGAAAATTGAAATTGTGAAAAGTGTCTCTAGATGTACTTAACTCTTCATCAAACAAAATAATGTATAAAACTCTTCAACAAGGTGTTCCTGAGCCACAGGTGATGTTCCAGGGTGTGGAGTCTCAATATAGAATGAATGTGTTAGATACTTTGAAGGATCTCAGTATACCACCTAGAATATGGGACATCACCTGGCCGTCTGAACGTTAAGGGTAATGCAAAGCATAAAAAATGTGAGAACGATTTTGTCCAAGACAGGTTTGCATAGGGAAAGAAGAAACCATGCAACATTTCTTACTTACTTGCCCTTTTGTACTAGAAGTATGGCAATTGTTAGCCAGTAAATGGAATCAACCTCAGTGGGAGTTTCTTACTTATTCTGAAGTAGTGGGTGGCTTTAGTGTTTTAGATCTAGGTTTGCAAACTGACATGGTGCGACTTGTACTGTCATTTATCAAGTTTATTCTTTGGCAAGTAAGATGTAAATTTGTGTTGCAGCAAGTTTTTCAAGCCCCAGACACTGTTGTTCATATTATAGAGAATGAACTATGTAAGCAATGTTATTTTGAACAAAAACATATGCCAGCAGCTGTTTGGAAACTTCGTTGGTTGAATGTTCTTTTTATGAAGGATAAAATTGGGTGATGCGTTACTAATCATTGAAACTTCAGATTGTTTGTTGCACTACTGCTTTTTGTATTTATCTTGTTATATGTAATGCCGTGTTTTGTATTTATCTGTAATTTTTGATCACTTTATTTTCAATAAAATGTTCCCCTTCTCTGTTAGGCGGGGATGCTGTTGGCCAGCCTGATGGAGGAACCAGAATCAGAGGAGCTAGTGAAGGAGCAGCAGGTTGGGTGTCAGTCCTCTGGCCCATTTGTGGAAATGAAGGAGGATGAGGAGGAAATGTTGTCTGCGGTGTCCGAAGTGGACACCGAGGTTTCTGATGCCGGATCGGTGAGGGAAGACAACTTGAGACAAATTGGATGCTCCCTCCGGTGCTGGTGTGAACACCATGGAAGAGGATATTGCATCTGTTGAGGCACAACTTCAAAAGGAATTAGACGAGTGATGAACAGTGCTGCTTACCTTATTGGCAGAAGATGAGGAGCGTTATGCACGTGGAAAATTGCGACTTGTCCTGTGTCTTTTGCTGGGAATACGCCTTCTGTGACTGAGCAGCCTAGGCCTAGCATAACTCGACTCACAGATCCTCCCCAGGCGGAACAGAGTGTTGCTACTCGGCCGCAAGATGGAGTGGACAGAGATGGACCAGTGACGGCGCAGGAACTGCTTCAGGCAGTGTTCCGCATGAAAAAGGTTCCCCCTGCACCGGAATGGTTGCCAGAGCAGGCATTACGTGAGGCAGGATGGAATCAAACATCCACAGGTCGGTGTCTACCGGATTCCGATCTAGAATTCTTAGACTCAAATGTGGAAGAACCGGATTTAAGTATTATAACAGAGAATGGCGATGGGACCATATAGCTGATTGAGCCTGAAACCAGAGGAGCTTTGGATACACAGAGGGACACCCCACAGGTACCTGGGGAGCAGGGGAAGATGACAGGGCAGTGTGGGGAAGTCTTGTTCATGGAAAAAGATGTTGCCAGAGGGCCTGGCGTACCAGACTGCAGTTCTCCAGTTCAGTCCAGAGGGCCGGTGGGAGTGAGACACCCGCATCGGTTTCACAAACTGCTCAGGTTCTGTCATGACCATGGAGTCTGCCAGAAGGCACCAGACCTGAGGGTATATTCCATAGTCCATTTGCAAACGAGACTCCTGGGGTGTCTGGATTGAGGACAGGGGCTCTCTCTAAGTCCCTGTTGGATGGTTGTCCTCCCTCTCCCCCCACCCGGGGACCTAGGCCACGATATTCAGATTTATTTTCCTGAGCTGAGCCAGCACAGTGAAGGAACGCGGTGCGATCCGCTACAGAGGGGGTATGGCAGACAAGCCTGACAGACACTTTGTGGGTAAAACCCTGATTAAAGAGTACATGCGCTTTATGGCTTCGGAGGTGTACGCCCTTATCCATATATCTGGAGAGGACACCTTTGATATTAGCTTTCGCTCCCCACATTCTTTGGAGCGTTTCTGGATAAAGTATGGGCAAGTAAAGTTTTTGGCCCTTGTGGTCTCCATTTATATGTATCCCACTCTCTGAACCAACTATTAAACAGATCACAGTTATGTTCCGGAAGGAGGGGGTGCATGTCAGTGATATTGTTTTCTGGCTGCAGCAGCACTGTGAGGTACTCAGTTCCCCTGAGGCCGTACTGGACAAAGAACATTTTTGAACTGGAGCTTGGTCTTTTAGAGTAAAGTTATGACAGTCCGAAGAAGAAACTATACATTTGCCCAACATTTTTTTTCTGGGCCTGGAAAAAGGGGTCTGTTGCTATGCAGGGCGGCCTAAGGCATCCCACAAGTGTAGGGCTCGAACACATTTGGCAAATGTGTGTGACAGATTGTGGTGTAGTATCTGTAATGAGATCGGCCACATTGGTCATCAATGTGCCAATATGACCAAATGCAATCTGTGTGAAGAGTTTGGTCATGTTTTCCAAGAGTGTCCCTGGGCCGCTTGTAATAAGGCCCACCCAGTGAATCCAGATGAGCTGAGTTAACAGGCTCAAACCAGGGAGAAGCCCTCAGAGGCAACCGTAGTAACACCAGTCCCTGAGACTTGTTCTGCACCAACCCTGGCTAAATGAATGATTGTTTCTCAAGGCCATTCTGCCCCCGCTGCTTCTGCTCCACCTCCAGGTGGAGCATCAGGCCCACCCGTTCCTTCAGGTCAGCAGGAAACGGAGGGTGCAGTACCAGTGGACTTAGTTCCAGATGCCCCTTAGGTTCTGCCCAGGAAGTTGCACTCTCTACTTCCGCAATGGGAGAGGGGATACCTCCATCCTCGCCCCCATGGAAGGCACCCCTACCCACGCGGAGAAGCACACGTATCCAAAAAGCTCAGTCTATGGATATTGAAACGTCCAACTCTTATGAAGTACTTTGTAAAACTAGCAGTAGCGGGTCGGACCTGGGTGATCCAGATTTGGATGCTTCTTCCTCCCATACCCTGTCGAAAGAACAAGACGAGGTGGGCGTGGAGGAAAAGAAAGAAAAAAAGAAGAGGAAATTAGGGATTTTTGTTTAATCAGTGGTCATGCCATTTTCCCTAGCAACTTTAAATGTCCATAGAATTATGTCTGGGATTAAACGTCAAGCTGTATTCTCTTTACTACGTGATCTTAGGATTGATGTGATTTTTTTTTTACAAGAGACATGGTTTAGCTCCAGTATGTATATGTCCCAGGCTAGGAGGGAGTGGATATAGGGACCCTCTTACTGGTCATTTGGGGAGGATACTGCTGATGGGGTGGGCATTCTGTTTTTCAGCTCCATTTTTTTCTTTCAGAATTTGGTAGATCTGTTATCAGGCAGGTTGTTACTTTTGGATGATATCTGGCTGGGGCGGCCTAGCCGCTTTATAGGGGTATATGCGGCTCAAAGCAAGGCAGAATGGGTAGAAATTCTGGAGGTAATTCAGCCTTATCTGGCAACATCCAGATTGGTGTTCCTGGTAGGAGACTTTAATTGCAGTTTAGAGGTGGCAGGTAGACGAGAACAGGGGAAAAAGGTTTATTGCGATTCCACAGTTTTAAAGACCTGTGTCACAACCGCTGATTTGGTGGACTGCAGCATACATGCAGTTCCAAGAATTACATATACGTACATAAGAAGTTGTTTTACGTCCAAAACAGACTATATTTTTGTGTCTAAAGAGCTTAATACACACTAAGTGAATATTGTTGCGGTGGAGTTCTCAGATCATGTGATGGTGATGGGGGGATATTTTCTACGAAGCTTGGTGGTGTTTTTTTCCCACACTGGTGGAAATTAAACACAGAAAGCTTACAACTTCCAGAGGTTCAAAGTGGCATTTCAGATGCATTATTAAAGAGAGTTTTGGTGTTGGGATTATATTCTAACACAATGAATTGGTGGATTTAAACAAAGGCAGATGTGACTAAATGGTTACGGGCCTATAGAAAACATTCTGCAAATATTAGACGCCTAAGGTATCTATCATTGCAAGAACAGTTATCCACTCTGTTATCGAATACCTTTCTAGTGGAGAAGATTTCTAAACACAGATTATAAACATTAAAGGTGAGATGAAAGCATTACAGTATGATAGAGCAGCCACTTTACAGGCTGAATTTAGCTTCGGAATTAGGAAACCCCTTCTCAGATCCTTGTCTAGCATGTAAGGAGGGGAGACACAGGGCCCATTTTTCTGAATTACGGGATGAAGGTGGGGTACTACGACCTGATGCAGAGGGAATACAAGCAGCGGTAGATGGACACATGGCCTGCCTGGTGAGTCCGGTTCACCTTGAAGAGGATAGGATAGCAGCATACCTCGAGGAGCTGACTGTCATGCCCTTAACTCAGGATCAGTTGTCTGACCTTGATAAAGGCATCACTGTGGAGGAAGTACTTAGGGTCATTCAGAGTTTAAAATTGGGAACCACATCGGGGGAGGACAGACTTTCAAATGAGTTTTATAGATTATTCCCTACCATCATAGCTAAAATCTTGGTGAGGGTTTATATGTATTTAACTTTGCTACCTGAATTACCATACACCTTCACTAGGGGATTGATAATGTATTTGTACAAAGCGGGAGACAGGACTTTAATTAATAACTGGCGGCCTATCTGCCTGCTGAACTCGGATTTTAAAATCTTAACCTTTTTATTACAATCCAGGTTGAAGCAGGTGGCTTCTACGCTTACTCACCCGATGCAAACACGTGCAGTGCCAGGTACACACATTCAAACTAATCTGTGTCTTATACGAGATGTGGTTTATTTTTGTGAGAAACAGGGGATCCCGGGATTTTTATTATCTCTGGATTAATGCAAAGCCTTCAACCAGGTTAACCATGTGTTTCTGCTGCAAGTACTATGGAAATATGGATTCCCTCCAGCATTCTTACTGTGGATTAAATTGCTGTATGGGAATGCAGTCATTTCCTCAGTGTTGACATTTAAGGGTGGGACTCAATTCCGGGTGTGTAAAGCGGTACGTCAGGGCGGTCTCCTGAGCCCTTTATTGTATATTTTTGTTTTAGACCCTTTGATTAGGAAGATACTATCATTAACAGATTTCCAGGGTATCTCGGTTGCTCAGAGAGGGGGATGAAGTCAGGGTATTGGCATACACAGATGATGTGTGTGTCTTTGCACACACCCAGGAGAGTATGGCTTCTGTCTTACGAGAGATATAGGCATATGGTATGGTGTCATGTCATGTCTGAACCTCCAGAAATGCAAAGGTGTTTATTTAGGACCTCGTGCTGGGAGAAGATGTATGGTGGAAGGTACTGAAGTCACAGAGGACCCTTTTACAATATTAGGGGTACAGTATGGTGGAGAGGATTGTGCAGGGATAAACTGGGACTCAGTTTTACGGAAGGGTGAACAAAGGGTAGGGAGATGGAAGGGGTGGAGGTTATCAAAATTGAAGAGGGTACATGTAATTGAACAGTTTCTTTTGCCCCTTTTTTTATACACTAGTGCGGTATTCCTGCCGCCGGCTCATTTGTAAACCAGGCTGTATAGGGTGTTCTTCCAGATGTTGTGGGGCAGTCGTTTGAACTCCATTAAGCGGGATATAACTTATTTATCCAAAACAAAGGGGGGGTGTCGGAATTATTAACCCCATTGTGTTTTTCCATACTATTTTTGGGGTGAATAATCTGAAACCTGTACTCTGTATGAGGTTCAGTGTCCCCCAGAAATGGTTAAGGCATTCTTGTCAGGATATTTTAACCCATTGGGTGAATGCCCCCCATAACGATGTTTGGAACTTGTAAAATAGAGGCCTCTTTGAAAGTAAGTTTTCAAAAATTATTTAAATGGCAAATTATGAAGCAAATGGTGATTCACAAATCAAGAAAAGATTTGTATAATCTTGTTCTACAGAATTTGGGTCCTGAGGAACCAACGTTTAAACACTGTTTAGTGGGGAATAATTCTCTGGTATTTAGGTAGTTGACGAATACACGAGTACCCCCCAAAATGTGAGACACGCAATGTTTAAGTGCTCACGGCAGACTGAATGTACAGGGTAATCATAAGCATAAAGCCATGGAGGAAAGGAAATGTCTATATCCAGCCTGTCAAGATATTGTGGAAACGCGGGAACACGTTCTGGTAGCATGTTCGTATGTTATAGGGGTATGGAACTTTTTGGTGCACAAACGGAAGATGTCTTGCTTGACCTCGCTCACATATGGGAAACTGGTTTTGGAATATTTTCCAAGATTACTGCGCAGATAGGATTCAGGAACCTTAATTGTGTTTTTTTTTCAGTGCTGAAATATTACCTCTGGCAATGTAGATGCCAACTTTTGTTTCAACAAAAGCTTATGTCCTATGATGTATTCTGCAATATATATGAGAAGGCTTAATTGGGAATTTACAGAGGAGAAGTTAAGTTCCATCCAAGAGCATGTGTGACGGTGTGGTGGAGTTTTTTTGTTTTTTTTTTCATTTTTGTATAAAAATATGCTTAGAATGGGGGTTATTGGTTTTGGGGGGATTAGAGTCACTGTTTTCCTTCAGTTTCCATAAGATGACATGAATTTTCTTTGATTTTTGTATTGACTGTTTCCTTTTTGTTTTGTTATGCATTATTCAATAAAAACACCCCTACTCTTCTCGAGAAGGCCATGGGATCTGTAACATCCACCTGAAATACTGAAAAACTCAATCAATTCAAATCTGGGCTCTGTTCGCACCTTGCACTTGAAAATGCTTGTTCCTGCAATACATAACTCTATCTAGCCTAAAGACTCGCAATTAACATGCCGCCAGCGTAATTTTGGCCAACCCCCACTCCGTCTTTATCACCCCTCCCACACCTGACCTACACCCCCTTTCCTACCCACCCACATTTCTCTGCCCTGCCCATTTGACTATACCATGACAGTGCCTTCTCTGGAGTCTGGCTGCTCCTGCTCCTCCTCCTCCTCCTCCCACGTCACCTGGAGACCTCTCCTACCTTAATATCTGGCACTTACACCAGGGCTGTACCACACTGATTAAGTGTTGTTTATTGCTACATCCTTCAAGTGGTAACTCTGCATTCATTTGAAATTGTGTAATTATTTTCGTTCTTTGTCAACGACTGTAACCCAGCAAACATATCTTATTTGATGATTATGTCTCCTACTTGATTTGTAACCCATGTATTGTATTGTGTTGTATTGCATTGCATTGTATTGTACTGTCTGTCTTTGACTTGGAACCTTTGTAAATGAGCCCTGGCTCAAAAGTATTAATCCAAATCCGAAACTACTATCAGAACAGGCAGATGGGACCTCGGTTTAACGTCTCATCCGAAAGATGGCACCTCAAGAGTGCAGCACCCCCCTCATGCTGCACTACAGTGTAAGTATTGGGATTTAACCCAAGTGCCTGGTGTGGGGATAGAACCCAAGCCTTCTGATCTCCCAGCCTCAGAGGCGAGTGTGCTACCTGCTGAGCCACTGACAGATGCATAGGTTGTACAATACTCAGTAAAATAAGTACAATGCAGAATACACCAGTAAAATGTGGAACAGGGCCAGCAATAATATTAAATACAAGTTGACATACTTTGCATAGAACTAAACTGAAAATGCGGGGCAGAAATATTGATAAACGGTTCAGGAAGGCATTAGTTCACCGGAGTCATGGGGAAGCATGGTACTAAAGGAGCAGAAGTAAACATGGAGAGGAAAAGTGGTGTGTGAAAGGGGGAATGAATAAGATGGACTAGGAGAAAGGATATGAAGGTAGGGCTAGGAAGGACTGTGTGCAGGAGGAACTGCTGTAGCTAATGTACTCACAAAACAGTGGCTTAAAAACATAGTAAGGTGTTGTCAGAAAGGGATTTCTAGTCCATAATGTCTGCCTATTTTCCTACTTTGGTGTCTGGCGGCATCGCATCTTCACTTTTCCTGCACGCTGACGCTCCAGGAAGTAGAGGGAATGAGGGGGTAGAGTGGATGGTGCAGGTGAAGGTTTAGACCAGAGCAGAAGCTTCACCTTCTGAGGTTTAGGGTGAAGGAGGGACAGTAAGTGGGGCAGTAGGTAGAGGGGAAAGCAGGTGAGGAAAGAGATGAGGTAGCAGACAGGGTAGCAGAACCAGACTGTAGAAATGAAATGTCTGCCTTCCATTGAGGGGAGAGTGAGCTCTGAGAAAAGACGACAGTGGTGGGTAGGAAGGCAGCAGTGAAGTGCAAAGCCACAGAGATGGTAGTGGGGCAACCAGCCTGGCTAGGATGGGGGTGTTGGAGACAGAATTATAGACCATGTTTCTTTTTTTTATTGAATATTTTTGCCCACTTGCTGGCCCGGGGTCGGTGGCGGGGATCACGCTGCACGGGGATGTTTTTTTTGTTGTTCTTTTTAACGTGGTTGCGTAGGTAACTATGTGGTCCCTAATCCCACCTCAGAGGACACTGGCACGAAGGACCAAAGTCCAGGCAAGGTGCCGTACTGAGACACGGCTTCCACCAAGTGCCTAACTGCATCCTCCCCCTCCCGACACTGTCCACTAGTCGGAGTGGCACCCCATCCACCCCAGGAGAGGAGAGCTGCCTAATGGCGGCTCAATCCAACTCTCCTCCCCGCCCATCAACCCCCAATGACCTGGGCCCATTCCCAAACCCGGGTCGCCAGTGTAGCGCGAGGTGTGGCGTCCAGCGCCTCAACCCTCAGTGCAACTGGGCTGGCTTTAGACCACGTTTCTGTTGTCAAAACCTAGGAGGATCATTTTGACAATGATATCACGGCCCTTGATTAAAACAGTGTGCTCCTAATGTGGGACTAAGCTTCCTGTGGATGGTATCAATGTGCACGGCAAGTCAAGAGGACAATCTTGCCAGACACCGAAGTACTTCAAGGATGGCACTTTCTCCAGGTGGGAGCCATTCCGGCTTGTTAAGGGCATTGTGATGCAGAGCTTAGCCAACTGCTGCCTAGTGCCATGTCTTTCTTGGGTGTTTAGGGAGAGCTGGTTAGCTCCAGTGCTGATGGACTGTAGGCAGTTACATTTGAATGGGTACTGAGGTTAATACTGAGTGTTAAGGGTGAACAGAAGCTATTGCCCATCAAGTCCACTCTTCCACTAACTCAGCAGGAGCATTCAATTTTTTACCTCTCCTATACATTTGTTAACTCCTGCTTTGAATGAAATTGAAGTTCACACAATAATACTTGTGGGAATGGAATTCCATAGGGTTACTATCCTCTGTGTGGATAAAGTACTGTCGTTGGTGGGTTCTGAAAGGTTTTGCACCCAGTCGTTCCTCCTGCCCCCTCATTCTTCTTTCACTTGATTTTCATATCAGATTCAACTGGTCCACATCACGTCCTGATCTGAGATGATCTTATGCATGAGGAACAGAGGCCCTTGGGAGGTCATTAAGGAAAACTGAGAAGGGAAGGAGAGAGCCCTGGGGACACCAGAACCAACTGGGGCACAGTCCCTTTTTACAGGAGCAAGCCTGGCATAGAAGCAACATACATTAGAGAATACAGAGGCTGGAGAAGGTAGTACAGCATCAGTGGGGCCGCCGGCACAGCAGTAATGCCAACGCATGTGACACCGATGACTTGGATCGGAAGCAATCTTGGAGGGCCGGGGGCTGCTCTCCTCATCGAAGGATGTCACCGGCGTGGTACTGACTCCTTACGGCAGGAGGGAGTCAGCCCCATCGAGGGTGGCTCAGTTGGGCTGCCAGGCGTCCGTACGCGCCACTCATGTCATTGCATGCCATGCCCCCCCAGGGAGAATGACAGTCAAAAATCCCCAGCCTGCAGGATGATACCTCTTTCTTCGCAGGCCCCGCACCTGCCTACTGGACTCTCCCAGGGCATGCAGGCATCTATAACACTGACAAGGCTGCATTATCTTTGTTATTACAGAAAGGCATCCAGGAACCTACAGCGCTGAGACAAGACTGCATTACCTCTGTTATATTACAGCAGGGCATCCAGGAATCTACAGCGCTGAGACAGGACTGCATTACCTCTGTTACATTACAGCAGGGCCAGGACCCTACAGCACTGAGATAGGACTGCATTACCTCTGTTACATTACAGCAGGGCATCCAGTAACCTACAGTACCGAGACAACTGCATTACCTCTGTTACATTACAGCAGGGTTTCCAGAAACCTGCAGCACTGAACAGGACTGTATTACTTCGTTATATTACAGCAGGGCATCCAGGAAACTACAGCACTGAGACAGGACTGCGTTATCTCTGCTATATTACAGCGGGGCATTCAGGAACCTACAGCACTGAGACAGGACTGCATTACCTCTGTTCTATTACAGCAGGGGATCCCAGAACCTGCAGTACTGAGACAGGACTGCATTATCTCTGTTATATTACAGCAGGGCATCCAGGAACCTACAGTACCGAGACAGAACTGCATTACCTCTGTTATATTACAGCAGGGTTTCCAGAAACCTACAGCACTGAGACAGGACTGCATTACTTCTGTTATATTACAGCAGGGCATCCAGGAAACTACAGCACTGAGACAAGACTGCATTATCTCTGCTGTATTACAGCAGGGCATTCAGGAACCTACAGCACTGAGACAGGACTGTGTTACCTCTGTTATATTACAGCAGGGCATCCAGGAACCTACAGCGCTGAGACAGGACTGCATTACCTCTGTTATATTACAGCAGGGCATCCAGGAACCTACAGCGCTGAGACAGGACTGCATTACCTCTGTTATATTACAGCAGGGCATCCAGGAACCTACAGCACTGAGACAGGACTGCATTACCTCTGTTATATTACAGCAGGGCATCCAGGAACCTACAGCGCTGAGACAGGACTACATTACCTCCGTTACATTACAGCAGGGCATCCAGGAACCTACAGCACTGAGACAGGACTGCATTACCTCTGTTATATTACAGCAGGGTATCCCGGAACCTACAGTACTGAGACAGGACTGCATTGCCTCTGTTACATTACAGCAGGGCATCCAGGAACCAATGGCACTGAGACAGGACCGTCTTACCTCTACTTTATAAAATGGGAAAAACAAATCCTGCTTTCTGATTGGTTATTACTTGTGCATGAAATTTGTTCCATGCACAGGTAATAAGTACTGTAAAACAGAACCGCATAGCAAAAAAAAAAAAATCAGTGAGCCGCTCAAATGTTTGTTTTCAGATGCCGCCATGTTTTTTTTGTTAGCGAGGAAAACATCACTAAACTGAAAAGCCCACATCAAGCAATTTTTTATTAAACAAAAGTTTTTACATATTCAGTGGCCTGTTACCAGCACATGCCTAATTAGTTTTCAAATGCCCCTGCTTCTCCAGAGTCCCTGCTCGCTACCAGCAGTTAAATTTACATGGAGAGAGTGACAAACAGTACCTCCGCTTAAGTTGCTTTCTCTCTGTGTAGGAGCACATTGCTGCTTCTTGTCATCCCCGGCCTCTCCCTCTGTGATGGCATGTTTTAATCATAGTTGAAATTATCTCTCTGTCTCGCACTTTCACAGTTCCTATGAAATTAGCCGTGTCCAATTCTCCACTTTCCCACCCGCTCCTGAGCTGGTGCCATACTGTAAATCAGTGACAGTTTAAAAAAAAAGTGCTTGCTCTCTAGCTGTCTCACTTCCCATGACAGTAGCTGTCTCAAACATACACGGGTGCTCGGGGAGTAGTGCTGGAAACAAGAACTACTGATGGCAGTGAAGGACAACATTTGTCCAGAATGTGCAGAATGATGTCATTGTGCAGCAGGCAGAAGGACTATTTTAGCATAAATTCTCATAAGAAATGTTTTATCTATATGAAAACATGACTTGCTTAGACACTCCAGGGTGTGCATGGAACATATTTTACTGCATGACCAGCAGCCTCGTGCCTTATTATGTCCCTGGTCATGTAATAAAATATGTTCCATGCACACCCTGTCGTGTCTGATTGCTTACATATTACAGTAGTGCATGCAGGAACCTACAGCATTGAGACAGGACTGCATTACCTCTGTTGTATTACAGCAGGGCATCCAGAAGTCTACAGCACTGAGACAGGACTGCATTACCTCTGTTATATTACAGCGGGGCATCCAGGAACCTACAGCACTGAGACAGGACTGCATAACCTCTGTTGTATTACAGCGGGGCATCCAGGAACCTATAGCATTGAGACAGGACTGCATTACCTCTGTTATATTACAGCGGGGCATCCAGGAACCTACAGCACTGAGACAGGACTGCATAACCTCTGTTATATTACAGCAGGGCATCCAGGAACCTGCAGCACTGAGACAGGACTGCATTACCTCTGTTATATTACAGCAGGGCATCCAGGAACCTACAGCACTGAGACAGGACTGCATTACCTCTGTTATATTACAGCAGGGCATCCAGGAACCTACAGCACTGAGACAGAACTGCATTACCTCTGTTATATTACAGCAGGGCATCCAGGAACCTACAGCACTGAGACAGGACTGCATTA
Source organism: Neoceratodus forsteri (assembly GCA_016271365.2). Classification (NCBI taxonomy): domain Eukaryota; kingdom Metazoa; phylum Chordata; order Ceratodontiformes; family Ceratodontidae; genus Neoceratodus; species Neoceratodus forsteri. The sequence goes on from JADMNL010000026.1 coordinate 8,369,906, forward strand.
TCTCTGTTATATTACAGGGCATCCAGGAACCTACAGCACTGAGACAGGACTACATTACCTCTGTTATATTACAGCAGGGCATCCAGGAACCTACAGCACTGAGACAGGACTGCATTATCTCTGTTATATTACAGCAGGGCATCCAGGAACCTACAGCACTGAGACAGGACTACATTACCTCTGTTATATTACAGCAGGGCATCCAGGAACCTACAGCACCGAGACAAGACTGCATTACCTCTGTTATATTACAGCAGGGCATCCAGGAACCTTCAGTACTGAGACAGGACTGCATTACCTCTGTCATATTACAGCAGGGCATCCAGGAACCTACAGCACTGAGACAGGACTGCATTACCTCTGTTATATTACAGCAGGGCATCCAGGAACCTACAGCGCTGAGACAGGACTACATTACCTTTGCTATATTACACAGCACGGCATCCAGAAGTCTACAGCACTGAGACAGGACTGCATTACCTCTGTTATATTACAGCAGAACATCCAGGAACCTACAGCACTGTGACAGGACTGCATTACCTCTGTTATATTACAGCGGGGCATCCAGGAACCTACAGCACTGAGACAGGACTGCATAACCACTGTTATATTACAGCGGGGCATCCAGGAACCTACAGCACTGAGACAGGACTGCATTACCTCTGTTATATTACAGCAGGGCATCCAGAAGTCTACAGCACTGAGACAGGACTGCATTACCTCTGTTATATTACAGCAGAACATCCAGGAACCTACAGCACTGAGACAGGACTGCATTACCTCTGTTATATTACAGCAGGGCATCCAGGAACCTACAGCACTGAGACAGGACTGCATTATCTCTGTTATATTACAGCAGGGCATCCAGGAACCTACAGCACTGAGACAGGACTGCATTACCTCTGTTATATTATAGCAGGGCATCCAGGAACCTACAGCACTGAGACAGGACTGCATTACCTCTGTTATATTATAGCAGGGCATCCAGGAACCTACAGCACCGAGACAGGACTGCATTACCTCTGTTACATTACAGCAGGGCATCCAGGAACCTTCAGTACTGAGACAGGACTGCATTACCTCTGTCATATTACAGCAGGGCATCCAGGAACCTACAGCGCTGAGACAGAACTGCATTACCTCTGTTATATTACAGCAGGGCATCCAGGAACCTACAGCGCTGAGACAGGACTGCATTACCTCTGTTATATTACAGCAGGGCATCCAGGAACCTACAGCACTGAGACAGGACTGCATTACCTCGGTTATATTACAGCAGGGCATCCAGAAACCTACAGCACTGAGACAGGACTGCATTACCTCTGTTATATTACAGCAGAGTATCCAGGAACCTACAGCGCTAAGACAGGACTGCATTACCTCTGTTATATTACAGCACGGCATCCAGGAACCTACAGCACTGAGACAGGACTGCATAACCACTGTTATATTACAGCGGGGCATCCAGGAACCTACAGCACTGAGACAGGACTGCATTACCTCTGTTATATTACAGCAGGGCATCTAGAAGTCTACAGCACTGAGACAGGACTGCATTACCTCTGTTATATTACAGCAGAACATCCAGGAACCTACAGCACTGAGACAGGACTGCATTACCTCTGTTATATTACAGCAGGGCATCCAGGAACCTACAGCACTGAGACAGGACTGCATTATCTCTGTTATATTACAGCAGGGCATCCAGGAACCTACAGCACTGAGACAGGACTGCATTACCTCTGTTATATTACAGCAGGGCATCCAGGAACCTACAGCACTGAGACAGGACTGCATTACCTCGGTTATATTACAGCAGGGCATCCAGAAACCTACAGCACTGAGACAGGACTGCATTACCTCTGTTATATTACAGCAGAGTATCCAGGAACCTACAGCGCTAAGACAGGACTGCATTACCTCTGTTATATTACAGCACGGCATCCAGGAACCTACAGCACTGAGACAGGACTGCATAACCACTGTTATATTACAGCGGGGCATCCAGGAACCTACAGGACTGCATTACCTCTGTTATATTACAGCAGACATCCAGGAACCTACAGCGCTGACACAGGACTGCATTACCTCTGTTATATTACAGCAGGGCATCCAGGAACCTACAACACTGAGATAGGACTGCATTACCTCTGTTATATTACAGCAGGGCATCCAGGAACCTACAGCACTGAGACAGGACTGCATTACCTCTATTATATTACAGCAGGGCATCCAGAAGACTACAGCACTGAGACAGGACTGCATTACCTCTGTTATATTACAGCGCGGCATCCAGGAACCTACAGCACTGAGACAGGACTGCATTATGTCTGTTACATTACAGCAGGGCATCCAGGAACCTACAGCACTGAGACAGGACTGCATTACCTCTGTTACATTACAGCAGGACATCCAGGAACCTACAGCACTGAGACAGGACTGCATTACCTCTGTTAAATTACAGCAGGGCATCCAGGAACCTGCAGCACTAAGACAGGACTGCATTACCTCTGTTATATTACAGCAGGGTATCCCAGAACCTACAGGACTGCATTACTCTGTTATATTACAGCAGGGAATCCAGGAACCTACAGCACTGAGACAGGACTGCATTACCTCTGTTACATTACAGCAGGGAATCCAGGAACCTACAGCACTGAGACAGGACTGCATTACCTCTGTTATATTACAGCAGGACATCCAGGAACCTACAGCACTGAGACAGGACTGCATTACCTCTGTTATATTACAGCAGGGGATTCCAGAACCTACAGCACTGAGACAGGACTGCATTACCTCTATTACATTATAGAAGGACATCCAGAAACCAACGGCACTGAGACAGGACTGTATTACCTCTGTTATATTGCAGCAGTATATTCAGGAACCTACAGTACTGAGACAGGACTGCATTACCTCTGTTATATTACAGCAGGACATCCAGGAACCTACAGCACTGAGACAGGACTGCATTACCTCTGTTATATTACAGCGAGGTATCCAGGAACCTACAGCACTGAGACTTTACTGCATTGCTCTGTTATATTACAGCAGGGAATCCAGGAACCTACAGTACTGAGACAGGACTGCATTACCTCTGTTACATTACAGCAGGGAATCCAGGAACCTACAGCACTGAGACATGACTGCATTACCTCTATTTCATTATAGAAGGACATCCAGAAACCAATGGCACTGAGACAGGACTGTATTACCTCTGTTATATTACAGCAGTACATTCAGGAACCTACAGCACTGAGAAAGAGTGCTTTTCCTGTGCTGTAGTATAGCTGGCAGAAACCTAGACACGGTTACAGCAGAGTGAAACAAGCAGCTTACTTTGTGCTGTACAACCCCATCAAGAACATTCCGCCTCACACATCATGTGACAAAAACATGTTAGATTCTGGTAACTACACTCCTATGAAACCAGATTCCTGAAGTATAGTATAGGCAGAGGGTACCTGCTATCATCCTTCTTGATTCTAGTCACTGTACAGGGTAACACAGTAACACCTACACTTTACATTTTAGAGATTTGAAGAATTGGATTACCTGGCTCTGAGAGGTGTTGGTGACTCCCCACACAGTTGTTACCACGGAGAGAGATCCTGCGGGCTGCTGGGTGCTGCTTTGATGCCAAGGAACCGAGTCATATGCAAATGAGCCGTCACTATTTAAAAACAAAAATTTACAAACTTTATTTTGAAAAAGGGGAGTTTCTTTAAATCAACATCTATCATACTAGATACCAGCAGAGTAGGCCTGTTGGTCTGTCAAGTCTGCTTGTGCTTCAGCACCCTGATTGGGTACCGTAGCCTTCTATCTGTTGCCAAAGACCAGTGCCTTCTGGCTCTCCTATATTAGGAATGCTCCATCTGATAAGTGCCCTGGAGTGAAGGGAGAGGTTTATAATATCAGTAGCTGATACCAGTGCAATAAGGGTGGCCCTGAGAGGGTATAAGCCATACTTATGGGAGTGACTGGTCTTTGTGTGTTAGCATTAGTTCTCTGAATGATGCATGTCTCTTAAAGTACTGAATAATCCCAGTGTTACTTCTATGAGGGGTATGAGGCCCATTTACAGTCCTGACCGATCCCAGTATATTAGGGTCATTCTTTGATGGGTATAAGGCACACTTACAGCCCTGACAGATCCAAGTGTGTTTTGGTTAGTTCTCTGTGGGGTTTATAGCACATTTACAGCCCTGTCTGATCCTAGCATTTTAAGGTTTGTTCTCTGAGGGGTTTGAGGTACAGTTACAGCCCTGACCCATCCCAGTGTTTTAGGGTTAATCCTCTGTGGGGTATAAGGCACAGTTACAGCCCTGACCCATCCCAGTATTTTAGGGTTAATCCTCTGTGGAGTATAAGGCACAGTTACAGCCCTGACCGATCCCGGTGTTTTAGGGTTAGTTCACTGAGGGGCATAAGGTACACTTACAGCCCTGACCGATCCCGGTGTTTTAGGGTTAGTTCTCTGAGGGGTATAAGGCACACTTAGAGCCCTGACCCATCCCAGTGTTTTAAGGTTAATCCTCTGAGGGGTATAAGGCACACTTACAGCCCTGGCTGATCCCAGTGTTTTAAGGTTAATCCTCTGAGGGGCATAAGGCACACTTACAGCCCTGGCTGATCCCAGTGTTTTAAGGTTAATCCTCTGAGGGGTATAAGGCACACTTACAGCCCTGGCTGATCCCAGTGTTTTAAGGTTAATCCTCTGAGGGGTATAAGGCACACTTACAGCCCTGGCTGATCCCAGTGTTTTAAGGTTAATCCTCTGAGGGGCATAAGGCACACTTACAGCCCTGGCTGATCCCAGTGTTTTAAGGTTAATCCTCTGAGGGGTATAAGGCACACTTAAGCCCTGACCCATCCCAGTATTTTAGGGTTTGTTCTCTGAGGGGTATAAGGCACACTTAAGCCCTGACCGATCCCAGTGTTTTAAGGTTAATCCTCTGAGGGGTATAAGGCACACTTACAGCCCTGGCTGATCCCAGTGTTTTAGGGTTAAAGAAAATTTCTGACATAAGGTGTTGGGCTTCATTGCCCAATACTGTATGCTAGTGTGAGCTTATTAATGCAAATATTTTAATTTAAAAGCAACTCCATTTACTATGGGAAGGGATTGTAACTGGACCGTAATAGGACCCTATTAGTTGAGCGATTGCTTTAATTTTCCTCTACAAGTGCATAAAGTTACTAAAAAAACAGCATTTTAAAAAGTCCCCATTGACTTGTATGGGTCTTGCCCCCACACTCTCCCCCTGCTCACATGTCACAAAATCTCAGAGCATGGGAGCGGAGGCACCAGGAAGAGATTTGTGTTCAGTGCCAGTTATGATCCCTTCCCATAGTAAGTGGAGTCACTTTTAAATTAAAATATTTGCACCAATAAGCTCACGCTGGCATAAGGTGTTGGGCTATGAAGCCCAATCCCTTATACCAGCAGGTCAGAACTTCACTTTAATCCTCTGAGGAGTATAAGGCACACTTATAGCCCTGACCGATCCCAGTGTTTTAGGGTTAATTATCTGAGGGGTATAAGGTACTTACAGCCCTGACCCATGCCAGTGTTTTAGGGTTAGTTCTCTGATGGGTACAAGGCACACTTACAGCCCTGACCCATTCTAGTGTTTTAGGGTTCGTTCTCTGAGGGGTACAAGGCACACTTACAGCCCTGACCTATCCTAGTGATCTTCTTTGAGGATATCCCTTTCATTGGGCCACACCTATGGAACTATAAGTCGCAAGGCATTAGGACCTCATGGAAACTGTTTGCAAGCAGTCCACCAGTGGCTGCCCAAGACGATTTTAAGTGCTGGTTCTCCTATATAAACGTGGGTGGCCACTTCCCTCATCATTTATTTTGTACCCCAAGGGTCCTTTAGCATCAGTAACTATGTGCAGTAAGCTGACCAGGTTGAACTGCCTCAGAGGTGGAGCCATGAATAATTCATATATGAATTGGCCAATCAGAAAAGAGTAGGAGGGTATGCTAAGTGGAGTCTGCCCAGAGGGCACTAGAATTTTTTCTCTGACTGAGAAACACTGCCTCTGACGTGATCTCTCTCTCTCTTATAGAGAAAACCACTTTTTTACCCTAATTCTTCATTTTTGTGCCGAGTCTGTGAGTATTTTGGTAATTTGTATTTTTAAAAGTGTTTTTAGCTATTCCCAGGAACTGCTTTTTTCTCTTCTTTCTGCAGTTTCCTGTGGTTCTCTTTTTACTTTTCTGAAGTAAAATTTAATCGCATCTAGTGTATTTCGATGGTTCCTTTACTGATCTTAATAGCAGTTCCCCTTTTTTACCAGCAACTGCTATTTTCCTTGTTTTTTGTGTATTTTACTTTTTTTAAATCGCAGTTCTTTTCTGCAAGAGAACAGACTGCTTTTTAATTTTATTCCCTATTGGGAACTGATAGTTTACACCTTTTCTGACAAACTGGCATGTCAGATAAGCCAAAAAAGAGGACTGGGCCCACAGGTTTTAAAAACTGTGTAAAGTGCCACAGAACAGTGGCTAAAGCTGATACCCACGACCTGTGTTTACAGTGCTTAGGTCCAGCTCATTACTGTTCCATTTGCTCTAAATTTTGTTCTAAGGCTTCAAGGAACACAGCAAAAAGATTAAGAGAAATGGCTGCTAAGGCTACCGATGAGGGGCCATCTAAAAACAAGGGTGCTGATGAAGTACCTTCTAAACCTAAATGTAATAGCAACAAAGGTGCTGATGAAGTGCCATATAAAGGGAAATATGGAAGTAGAGCTGCTGATGAAGTGCCCAACAAGCCTAGAACTTCCAAATGTGCTGAAGTGCCAAGTATGAAAAGAAAACCAGACCAGGTCACTGATGAAGTGCCTAGTAAAAACCTCTAAAAGATAAGCATGTCACTGCCCCTCCCTCAGCAAGCAAAGGAGAAATGTCAGTAGACAAAAAACACAAAGATATATTTAAAAATATTGAGCTTCAGAGGCACAATCCCCCAGATTTTCAAGGGGATTTACCCTCTGCAGAAGAAATGGCCAAAGCATGGCATCTTTATCAAACTCTGCAGGGCATGGGATCCATGTTCAATACCCCTGCTACTCTCCCCCACCCCCAGTTCAGCCCCTTCTCATGCAGGAGGCTTTCATGGGGGATGATGAAGATTATTATTGTGGCATGGACCCTGACGATGGCTTAGGAGAAAGCCCTCTGGAGCCTGATGTTACCCCTGATCCTAATTTTGGAGCTTCCCTAGTGATCAAGAGGAGTCTTCTTTGATGCTAACCTTTTTGCAGCATATGATGGACACCCTGGATCTCCCGTCACAGGACTCCACACAGGAGGAGGAGGAAGAAGACTAGAGGAATATGATGGGTTTTCCCCCTCAAAAAAAGATTGTACTCCCTATCTATAAGACTTTCAGGAAAAATACTATGAAACTCCCTCAGACACCTACTTATCTGTCTGGAGTTGACAAGAAAATAGACAAAAACTATCAGCTATCTAGGACTAACACTGGCTTCCTGTATGTGCACCCCAGTCATGAAGGAGTAGTACAGCAGGCAGCCTGTGATAAAGCTAATGTTCCCCTCTCCTCTTAGCCTCCTGAGAAGGAATCTAGGAGACTTGACTTCATGGCCAAAAGATCAGTACTTCAGCCTCTCTCCTCATGTGGCTTTCTTCCTACCTGGCTTGTACTGCCAAGCACCAGAAGGCTTTATGGCAATCTGTCATGGCTGTTGCTCAGCATAACCGAATACCATGGCCCAGGACATACTAGAGACAGCTAAAACTGCCTTGGAAGCTACTAAATTTCAATTCCATATGGCAGCAGACAACAATGATGCAGCTTCCAGGGTTACGGCCCAGGCCATTTCCCTTAGACGCTTCGCTTGGTTAAGAACAACTAACCTGTCACAGGACACCCAGTCCAAAGCAATGGACTTTCCCTGTGACCAAAGCTCCCTCTTTGGTGATAGAACTGAGGCTTACATGAGGAAGGCAGATGAGTACGAAGTGGCCCACCAGAGCTACACTGCCAAAGGTAAGGCCCCTTAGAGAGCTCCAAACAAGGGGAACGGGGCAGGGGTTTCTTCCCTATCCTATGACTGTAGACTATACTCAAATGAGGGGATTCTATAGAGGGAATCCTGCCACACAAGCCCCGACTCCTCTGTCCAGGATGCCTCCCCTCTACCAGTAGGGGGCAGGCTCTCCCACTACCTCCAGTCTTGGTCCCTCATAACTTCAGAAAGCTGGGTCCTGGAGGTAGTGGAAAAGGGCCTGCCCCTTCAGTTCCACAGGTTTCCACCTCTCAGGGGTTCTTTTCTGTCAAAATCCCAAACTCCTACAGAAAAACTTCTTCTGGAGCTGGAAGTTAAAAAGCTGCTATCAGCAAGGGTAATAGAGAGAGTACATCCTTCCCAGAGAGGGGAAAGGTCTCTATTCCAGATACTTCCTAACAGAGAAGAAAAATGGGGCGTGGCGAACTATTCTCGACCTCAGGCACCTGAACAGGCACTTACTCAAACCAAAATTCAGAATGGTCACTTTCTCTACAGTGATTCATTCCCTTCAGCAAGGAGACTTGCAAAAGTCTCACTGGATCTCAAGGATGTCTATTTTCATATTCCAATAAGACAGTCCCACAGAATATTCCTAAGGTTCAGGCTGCCATCAGGGCACTACCAGTTTGCAACTATGCCATTTCTGCCTTTCTTCAGCCCCAAGGGTGTTCACTAAATGCCTGCCGTGGTGGCAGTTCATCTCAGAAGACGGTATTTCAGTATACCCATACCTGGATGACTGGCTTCCGGTGGGCAGGACTCCTCAGCAGGTGGCAGAGGCCCTAAACATTACAAAGTAAACCCTGCAATCTCTCTAAATATCTAGGAGTGATTACAGACAGTTCCTTAGCATTTTGTCATCATATAGATCATATTGCAGGGAAAGTTAACAACAGAATAGGGGGCCCCACGTAGATCCTCCCAAATTGTGACCGATCAGATGCGGAAAACAGTTGCAACACAGTTGATATTGCCTGTGTTGGAATATGGTAACCTGGTTTACAACTCTGCTGAGCAAAAACACTTAGATAAAGTCAAAAAATCATATACCGACTGGCAAGATTTGCCTGGATCTGTAATTTTAAGACCCACCGCTGTCTGATGTATAAAGAACTGAACTAGGATAATTTGACTGTACAGTTTAACAAACAATATTCAATATTGATATTGAAGATTAATAAAGGGTTGATAAAGGGAAATCTAAATATCCATTCTGGTTGTGAGACACAGCGATATGATCTGAGGGAGGTAAAATATAGAGGCATAAACATTCCTAAATTTAATACAAGATATGGGTGTATGACATTACAAGTCCAGGCAGCGAAAATCTGCAATGAGATTCCCCCACAAATGAGAAATTTGACAAGATTATCCACTTTTAAATCAAGACTGGAAGAGAGTTTTACGCAGGAATACATCTGTTTATAAACATGACGATATGCATATTTGGGTAGTTTGATATATGTGTTTTATGACTGAACAGGGTGTTATGCCATCAATTTTAGAAATTATGTTGCTACACTTAGGCTTGGTCTGAAGATAGATGTATTCTGTGCATTACTGATATATGTGTGAAATGTGAACGGTTATTGTATTTATGTCTTATGTATGTAGCGTGTTTTGTTATTGTAACATGAGAATTTTTTTTGGACAGGACAACTTTAAAAATTAGTCTTAGGATCCAAACTTACATCCTGTCTAAAAATAAAATTTTAACAAAGAATTTTCAGTGAGGTCCTAAGTGCAATTCCAGTTATTTTTACATATAAAATTAATCACATTCAGTAGTAGTAAACATACAATAAAGAGCCTTATTTGTTTTTTCACAAAGACAGGGTGTCTTTGTGTACTAATTCTAAATTTCTTCCTGTGGTAGTGTTGGGAGTTTACTTTGAACCAATCCATCCACCTTCCGGTTTATTATCCTGAGTACTCTTTATCAGGAAGAGGCTTTGCTCCATTCCATTTTCATTTAATTTCATTTTTATTTTATACTGACAAGGCTGTAGGCTAAAAAAACATTTTCACAGACATCCAGTTTACACATGTACAACATACATACAAAACATTACTCGTACACAGAATCTTGTGGTACTATACACACCAGACCAAGGCTTCAAGGAAATCTGGCCAGTTTGTTTTGTTCATCCCAAAGAAAGAGGGCGCACCTGTTTCCAAACATTGTTTGTCTGAGTGGTTAGGCAATTGCATTGTTTATTGTTACCGTAAGTACAACAAGCACCTTCTGGAAGTGGTTAAGAGCCACTCCACCAGGGGTATGGCTGCCTCCATGACCTGTTTCAGAAATGTGTCTGCTGCAGACATTTGCACAGTTACCACCTGGAGTTCTGTCCACACCTTCACCAAGCATTACAGTCTGGACATTGCCTCTTGGCACAGGTTCAGTTTTGACCTAGCAGTACTTCAGGGCCTTCCCTCCTGAGCTCTTGGCTGCTGGACTGTTCTCCTCCCTGTGCCCTTCTCCTGGTCATGTCTGGAACTGCTTGGGACTCAGTCCTACTGGTGATGGCCTGCTGTAAGAGTCTTCCTTGAAGTAAGATAGTACAGTTACGTAAGAACTTACCATAACAGTAGATCTTTGAGAGAAGCTGTTGCAGCAGACCCTGCTTTCCTTCCCTCTTCCCCCCGCTGTTCCTTGTTCCTCTTGCACTACTTCTGTTTTTTCTTTCTTTGGCTCTCGGGAACCTTCTTGGTTCTCCATTTGCTGCCCGCTCTGGGTCTCCGGCGGGAGAACTGAAGAGGGTGTGGGAGACCGCCTGCCTTTGTAGGATAGGCTGACGACAGAGGATGACATCAGTGATGGGCAGTCCCCCATGGTAGACTGCTAGCTAGAAAGTTTTCCGTGTGGTCCTGGCGCCTGGTGGCTAAGTCCTACCGGTGTTGGCTTGCTACAAGAGCTTCTTTCGAAGATCTGCTGTTACAGTAAGTTCTTATGTAACTGCACTTTGTCATGGTACCCCCGGCCAGGCTGCATATGAGGATCCCTCCCTGGACACAGAGTCCAGCGGGATCAGCGCCTTGATGATCTGGAACAGCAGGCTCTAGTGACCTCTCTTGTCTGAAAGGTACTCCAGTGGTGGACAAAACGCAGCCATTTGCTGACAGTGGTTTCCTTTCTCATCCCTTCCCCTCAGCAGATTCTTACCACAGACACCAAGGAGCTAGACTGGGGAGCTCATTTGGGCCCTCACCAGACACCAGGGACATGGCCCAGAGTGGAGACTTCTCTCCACATAAATGTTCTAGAAATGCCGACTGTTCTGTATGCTCTTCAGACTTTCCAGACCCATCCATCCCCAGGCCATCTGCTGGTTCCGACAGACAACACCAGTGTAGTCCATTACATAAACGGGCAAGGGGGGAACCCTTCATACCCTCTGTGCAGGAACGCGATGAGGGTCCGGTTCTGAGCTCTAGAACATGGTCTAGAATGGTCGGCTGTCCGTGTTCCAGCCATCATAAATGTCTTGGCAGACAGACTGAGCAGGTCGCAGTCCTGGTTGCACAAGTGAGAACTGCTGACCTTGATCATAGAAGACGTGTTTGGCAGGTGGCGCTGGTCAAAGTTGGACCTTTTGGCATCCCCACTCAATGCAAAACTGCTTCATTTCTCTTCGCTCTCTCCATGGCCTGGAGCTGTCTGGCAAGACGCATTGTCCCTCTCTTGGAAAGGGAGGTTCCTCTATGTCTCTCCTCCCTTCCTGTGAATTCAGAGGGTGCTGATTGAGCTTCAGAGGGGGAGGAGCGACTGTGATCCTCGTTGCTCCCTTCTGGTCTCGTCGGGTCTGGTTCCCCTTATTGCACAGTTGGCTGGGAACCTCCAGTACCTTTGCCCCTGTGCAAAATGCTTGCTGTCACAGGAGTAGGGCGCCCCTGTCCATCTGGACATCAGATCACTACGCTCTCATGCCTGGCTCATGAAGACATGGCCATGGCTAGATCTGGGGTATCCCACAAGGTGGCTGATGTCCTGGTGGCTGCTAGGAAGCCTTCCACAAGGGCCACTTACTCCATGAAGTGGAAGCACTTTGCTTTGTGGGTGGTTTCCTGTCATCTGAATTCCTTCACTTGTCCAGTGAGTCAACTTTTGGAGTGCTTGCTCTCAGATTCTGGCCTGCAGTACTCCTCCCGTGAAGTGCACCTGGCTGCCATTTCAGCCTTCCATGTGCCCGTTGATAGCCATATGGTGGCACAACTGGCGGTGTCCCATACATTTAGAGACATTCTTTATCTGAAGCCTCCCATCCACAATCTGGGAGCATTTATTACCCTCAGGGTGAGTCAGCCCCTCCTTTTTTGGGAAGCTTGGTACTCAGATCCGTACGTATGAATCAGTGATAAAGATCGATTCTTGGAAGATATGAAAATTACATACTCACAGTAATTATTGATCTTCCAAAATATCTTCACCATTGATTCAGATGCTCACCCACCATCCCCCGCTTAGCTGAGAGCCAGGGCCAGTGGTAGCTCACCCTATGGGGTGCTGGTGGCAGACCATTCTGCTTTGTCTCCTCTGCCTTGGTCCTTGGGCAGTTTTCCTTGTTGTTTAACAAAAAAAAGTGAGACTTTGGTGCCACCCTCACCAAAAAACAACAAAGGGAGTGGGGGAGGGGGGTCACTTGTGGCTCCCCTACCAACCAAAAAAACAAACTTTTTCTTGTTTTTTTCCATGGAGTGGAAAGGTGGCTCCTTCCCTCCATTTAGGTTTATCCTCTTTCTTCCTTCCCCAGGGTGTAGCCCCTCTATGGTGTATCCCTGTAATTTGCTATGTACAGCATGCGCCCTGGACACTATTCAAGCTTAACTGCACTGAGCAGATGCTCTGTTTCTGCAGAGCTGCTGTGCACTGGTTTTGGATCAGTGTACTAGCTTAACACAGGGTACATCTCTGTGGTTGCACGGAGAAGCAGGGAATAGTCTTCTTCTCATGTCAGAGTTTTTGTTTGTTATCCCTTCTCACTACTCTCTGTGCCGTGGGCTTCACCCACTCTGCCTGGAGCCTGCCAAGGAGATAACTACATCTTGACTCCCTATGACTGCTCATCCTGCAGCACCTACGTTCTTCATCCCTACTTTTCTCCCATCTATTTTAGAGAAAAGCGGATTGTGGGTTTACTCTCAAGTTTATTCAAGTTTCGTCTGGTAAAATGGAACTATTCTTTTTTGGCAGTCTAGATGTTTTTTTAGTATTTTTTGGCGTTTTTGCCATCTCATTTGCAAAGGGATGTCCCAATACAGAGCTTCATTACCAGCATAACTGACGTTAGGATCACAGTCTATGGCTCTGCGAGAGACTGTGTGCTATCAAGAGTCAGGGGTCTCCTTAACAGAGCCTGCTGCTTCACACTCAGCAAAAAAATATGACATCCACGCCTGTGTGCTGCATACCAGCCTAAATTGGCTCAATCTGGACTCTAGACTGCGCTGTCACACCCTGGTCACTGGTAGAAAGCTCTTTGCAGCTCTCTGTCCCTTGGTCTATAGGCCATGTTCAACTTTGTAGACCAACAGTACACCACTAGGGGTGTGGTGTAGCACACACTCCTACTCCCCCGAAGAAAAGCCTCCCTTGGTTAAGCTAGCTTCTCTTACCGATTTGCTAAGTTATGGAATGACCTATCTTCCTCACTAATATCTGATTGCACTTGAACCTATTTAAGTCCCAGCTTTTCTCCTCCCTCACCCTATCTGGATCCAGCAACTGCCACAGCTGACTACCTTGCCTAGTTGCTTTGTGGCACCTTACTTGATCTGTCTGTTACCAAGACACCCATGTGTTACTTTAATACTGTGGCAACGCTAATCATATAAACTGTTTATTGCCTGTGCCAATAAGTGTTTACTGTTGCTAAACTGTAGTCTTAATAGTATATTGTATATTATTGTTTCTGTATTGTATTATATATTATTGTTTCTGTATTGTATTGAGTTGTACTACATATTCGCAAATCCCTTGTTCTTGCTGTTTGCTGTTGTTGCCGACTCTAAACCCTTTGTAAATAGGATCTGCCTGAAGGGTTTTATGCAGCATAAATAAAAAAAAATGTGATTTCCCCTTTTGCTACTTCTGCCAGAGCCATTTGCTCAGGGCTGCTGCCCTATTTTTTTACATATCACTATCCGCACTCTTGTCTGGCTAGTGGTAGGAAGCTCTGGCTCCTTTTAGATCCACTATCCTTGTGCCACTTAGAAGGCCCAATCCTTAGTCTCTAAGTTGGTAGTCAGGTTCTAATTGGTTATTTCCTATATCCTTTTACTGTTCATTTGGGCTTAGAAGTATCTAGACCTCTCTTTTTGTTTTCCTCTCCACTTTGTTTCTCTCCTGGCAGACAGAACTGAGGTGCATGAGGGAGTAGATGATGGTTATTGGCTAGTGCGTGTGGCACTGCATAGTGCACGTGCAATGTCAAGTAGCCAACGTTGGCTCTCTACCTGTAGGAGGAAAAGCTCCCCTTGGGTCCAAGTGCCTCCGGCCCTGGACGCATATGTATGAATCAATGATCCAGATATTCTGGAAGATCAACAATTATGATAGGTACATAATTTTCATTTCTTTTCTCCTTAGTTGCACCCCATCCCAAAAGATTCTGCCTATTTTTGGACATCCTGGCAGAGTGTATACAACTGTTCCAGCATCTGAAAGTATCCTTCCCTTGTGAATCAGGTCCCCAGCTGCACCACCTTCCATAGTCTCCCTTGTGACAAGAGCCTAGAGGGGTGTACCACCCTAACTTCCCGGGGAGGACAGCATCCCTAGAGGGGTGTACCACCCTAACTTCCCAGGGGAGGACAGCATCCCCTGGGATGCTCAGTCCCCCTCCCTCTGACTGGCCCCCCGATTTCCCTGGTTCGCATCCCCTGGAATGCTCAGTCCTCCTCACCCTGACTGGCCCCCTGATGTCCCTGGTTTGCATCCCCTGGGATGCTCAGTCCTCCTCCCCCTGACTGGCCCCCCGATGTCCCTGGCTCGCATCCCCTGGGATGCTCAGTCCTCCTCCCCCCTGACTGGCCCTCCAATGTCCCTGGCTCGCTCCTAAACCTGGGTTGTTGGGGTCATGAGGAGCAGCTCTGCCTCCGTGCCAACGGGCGGGCTGAGAAGACTGATTCTTGAAAGATAGGAAAGTTACTTACTGTAACTCTGGATTATCAAGAATATCTTCTGCATGGAATGTCACAGATGACCACCCTCCATCCTCGGACTACTCATTTCAGTGTAACATATCTTATCCTCCTCTCCCCCCAAATAGGTAAGGCCTGTGGAGACACTTTGCTGTTGTCCCTTCTTACAGGGACTGGTGAGCTGTCTTATGCAGTTTTCTTTCACCAGTGAGATTTTTAGAATAGCAGCTTTTTTGCTGTCTTAGATTTAAAAAAAAAAAGGTACTGAATGGTTGGGGCCGGTGTTGCTTTATGTCCTGTGGGCATGCATACTACACTGTGTGTCCCTGTATCGGTGCCACTGGCCCCAAACATTCTGGTCCCCACAGGGTCCTGGTTTCTCTTGCTCTAAATCCAAAGCATGGTTCTCTATGGAGAAGATATTCTTAAAGCTTTAGAGTTATAGTTCAGTAAGTTTCTTCTCTCCCCAACCCTTGTTGGATAGGCAGGGACCTTCGGTGCTAGCACTCAAGATGAACTACATAAGCCGGCCCGATGGCGCCGAGGGTTGAGGCGCTGGACGCCACACCTCGTGCCATGCCGGCCAGGTTCGGTAGTGAGCCTGGGTCGCCGAGTTCGACAAGGACAGACAGTATTGAGCATCCAGTGGACAGCTCTCCTCTCCGGGAGGGAGGGTGGGTGGATGATTCCCCGGCGTGAGCATCTCCTAGCGGAGGCAGGGAGTGCCTCAGTCTGGGGATCATGCTAGGTGCAGGGGAGGAGCCTTGGCAGCCGTCCACGAGCTGGGTGTGGGAGCGCACCCGGCAGCACTGGATGGCATTGCACGTCCAGTTCTCCTGGAGGAGGTGCTCAAGAACAAGTGAAAACACCCACCGACTTGGGGGTAGATGTCACTCACCCCCACCTCCACTGCTGGATCTTGCCCACTGTGTTCTGGGCCTGACATTTCCTCTGCCTATGGAGCGCCGGATGAATGTGCCATGGAGCAGAAGGCGGCCCCACCCCGGGGGGGTGCATTCTGGGGGGGATCGGCTCCATTGGGTGCATCGCGGGCATGTCAGGGCATCTAGGCACAGATGGGAGGATCTCAGGCTGGAGGAGATAAGGTGAGTTGACCGAAGGGGCCCCAGTCGGTAGTGACCGGAGGGAAAGAAAGTCGGGGGGGGGATGACCTACATATACACCACCAACCCACTACTAATCCCCTACCTTCCATTGCCAGTGGTTATTACTCAGGTGTCAGTAATACAGCATGGACTAGAGCACTCACAGCTCAGTTCAGCTCTCATCGACTGGTCTGTTGCATGTTCCTGGCCAGTCAGGGCATGAACCAGAAACAGTGGTGGCAGTTGTCTCATCTTAGCGCTGTGTTATTGTGCCAACCAGTGTTTTTCTTTGTGTGTGTGTGTTTGGGGGGATAATCCTAACCACAGTATCAGTAGATCTTCAGTAGTGATCGTTCCTTGGGTGGAATTATAGCATGGACAGATCTCACTGCAGTCAGGTTTCTTCCCTAGGCAGGCACATGAGATGCTGTGGCAGCTCTGACACACTGATCCCACATCAGGGTAGGGATGAGAATCCTATTATAGTATGGCAACGTTTGGGTAGATATACTTGTGAACAGAGTGATAAATGCAAAGATACAAACCCATGGGGTGTTGGGAGAGATGATTTCATTGGATTCATGGAGTTTGTTGGCTGGTTTTATACCCGGCTGCTCAGTTCTGCTGACGATGTGATTGCAAGAATGACATCAGTTCTTCACTGAAACCAGGTGCTAGTAGGGGAACAGCAAAAAAAAATACTTTAAACATACTCTGCAAGTAAACTGGTAGGGAATGCTAGACTATGGAAATGAAGATACTGATGATATTAATAAAGTATGGTACACCTGTGGAACTTTGACTGGAACCCACCTGTTGTGATAGCTTATTGTTTTTTTGTTTTGTTTTTTACTGTTGAACCCAGGCAATACCACAAATTTAACAGTCGACATGGAAGACTGCTTAGTGAACAAAACTCTGTGTCATCCTGCCCTCAAATCTGGAATCAAGGGTTTTGCTCTTGTGAGCTAGATAAGATTAAAAACACATTATACCCAATAGCTCCATATGAAGTCCAAACCATCCACTGATTCACCTGTTACAAAATGGCCACCCAGGGTGTAATGGGTTTTAAAGGTACATTGATGCAGTGGACCGAGTATGACTATGGGTTGATCATGTCCTTCTTCATTTTATATTACCAGTAGTAATCCGATCATGCACTGGAAAACCCTAAAATACTGC
Organism: Neoceratodus forsteri; assembly: GCA_016271365.2. Lineage (NCBI taxonomy): Eukaryota > Metazoa > Chordata > Ceratodontiformes > Ceratodontidae > Neoceratodus > Neoceratodus forsteri. The sequence continues at coordinate 8,387,395 of JADMNL010000026.1, forward strand.
ACTGGTACTGTCCAGCAGTGTGCCTCACTAGAGTCTGTGCCAGGTGCCAGAGCTGGGTCATAGCAGAGGCTGGATGGTGTGTCCATGCTGTGTATTACTAGAGGCTGGACTATGTGCCCGCACTGTACTTTACTGGAGGCTGGACTATGTGCCCGCGTTGTACTTTACTAGAGGCTGGACTATGTGCCCGCACTGTACTTTACTAGAGGCTAGACTGTGTGCCCGCACTGTACTTTACTAGAGGTTGGACTAGGTGCTCGCACTGTATTTTACTACAGGTTGGACTAGGTCCCCGCACTGTATTTTACTAGAGGTTGGTTTAGGTGCCCACATTGTATTTTACTAGAGGTTGTACTAGGTGTCCACACTGTATGTTACTAGAGGCTGGACTAGGTGCTCACATTGTACTTTACTAGAGGTTGGAGTAGGTGCTCACACTGTACTTTACTAGAGGTTGGACTAGGTGCCCGCACCATACTTCACTAGAGACTGGACTAGTTACCCACATTGTATTTTTTTAATTTTTATTTATTGAGTAATTCGGATTTACCTTTGAGTCAAAGACTCCTCTACAAAGGTTCCACGTCGGAAAAAACATAATACATTAATAATTCGACAAGGCACATAATACAGCTTATTTACAAAACAGTGAAGGCTAACAGATGGTTGCTAGTAGTAAATTATACAAGTCATTAGTAGTACATTTATAGTTTAGACAACAGAGTCATCAACTCAAACAGGTCAAGGGGTAAGCAGGCCAGAGGCCCTAGTCAGGGAGAAGTACGGGGGTGGGGGAGGGCTAGAAATCTGATGGTAGATGTGGAGGGATACAGGCAAGAAATCATTGGCAGTCGCAGGTATTTGAGGACCTTAGGTGGGCCCTGAGGTATGTTTTGAAGGGGCCAATTCTATTTTTATTCATTAGCGTAGTGGGTATGCAGTTCTTCCAAGAAGGGGCCCTGTAGCTGAAGGACCTTTGGAACTGGGAGGTTCGGCAGAAGGGAACCGACAGGAGTGGTTTGCCAGAGTTACGTGTATGCTTAATCATTGGGGCTGGGTGGACTAAGGAGGAGAGCCCAGGAGGGGAGAGGCCGAGGGCAGTCTTTTTGGCAATGAGGCAAATATGGAACCGGTTTCTATTGTCGAGGTTTAGCCAATTGGTAGCATTATAGAGAGAGCAGGTATGGGTGAGACGGTCACATCCCAGTATAAGGCAGCAAGCTTTATTTAGGGAGACACAGAGCCTATGAAGGGCCGAGGTGTTTGCAGCCCTATAGATAAGTAGGCCATAGTCAAGTAGTGAGAGGACCGAGGTGGAGACAGCGAGCCTAAGAGCATCCGGGGTGAGGCAGTGCTTGAAACGATACAACAATCTGAGCCTAACATTGAGGGTGCAGGACAGGAGATGGATGTGTTGGTGGAAATTAAGGGCTGGGTCTAGAGTAATGCCTGGGTACTTAAAGGAGTCCACTTGCTCTAAAGGGGTCAGATTGGCAGTTAGTACATGAGGGCACTGCTCTGTCCGGGAGTTCAAGGGGTAGGAGAATAGCATGACTTTGGTCTTCTGATAGTTGAGAATAAGGCGTTGAGTGGAGAACCATTTTTCAGCCCCACTAAAGGAGGATTGTAGGGAGTGGTGGAGTTCAAAGGGGTCTGCGTTGGAGGAATATAGAACAGCGTCATCTGTATATAATATTAAGTTGCGAGGGCAGGACTTGGGGAGGGTGTTAAGGAAGAGGCTGAAAAGTAGAGGACCTAGGATGGACCCCTGTGGCACACTGGAGAGGACGGGCATTCTACTGGAGAGGGCGGTTACCAATTTTGACCTGCTGGAAACGGTTCGAGAGGTAATTAGAGAATCAGCCCAGGGCGTCCTGAGAGAAACCAAGGTTGGAGAGTGAGGTCAGTAAGAGAGAGTGGTTAACGGTGTCAAAGGCTTTTGTGAGGTCTATGAAGACTGCACCAGTGATATGACCTCTGTCCAAAGTGGAGTGGACGTGGGCGGTAAACTCCAATAAGGCAGTAGTAGTACTGTGTCCTTTCCGAAAACCATGCTGCTGTTTACAGAGATGGTTATATTTGTTGAGATGGTCCGTAAGCTGATCTGCGACAATCCGCTCTAGTGCTTTGGACAGGGGAGGGAGAATGGAGATGGGGCAGTAGTTATTGGTGAGGGTACGGTCCCCACCTTTGAAAATAGGTGTGATGGATGCAGATTTCCACCTGGAGGGGAATTTACCTAAGCATAGGGAGCGGTTTATGATATGGGTGCTTGGGATAAGTACCTCATGAAGGGTAAACCGCAGAAGTTTCAAGTCCAAGGTGTCACTGCTATAGCAAGAGTGGTTCAGAGCTTTTATAATATATGGCTACGTGGCTCCGCGGCCTTGGGTGAAATGTGACGTAGGTGAAAAGGGGGTGCCTCAGGAGGGGAAATGGTGAAACTGGCTGAGGGGGAGTCAAGGAAATTAGGAGGTAGGACGTGGCTGAGGTTTGTGAAGGTGTCGTTGAAGGCTGTGGATATACTAGCAGGATCCGAGGTCAGGGACCCATCAACCATTATCTGATTTGGGCCAGCTTTAGGGACTTTGCCACAGATATCTTTAATGTTGTTCCAGAAGTTGCGCCCAGAACCCCAGGTAGTAGTTAGGGAGGATTTAAAATACTCTGCTTTGGCCTTGCGCAGGGCCCAAGTGCATTTGTTCCTGGCCTCTCTGTACTTTTGTCTATCAGATGGAAGGTTTGACTGATTAGAGAGGTGCCATTGTGAATCTCTGGACTGAAACATGGCAAGGAGGTGGCTGGACTAGGTGCCCACACTGTACTATACTAGAGTCTGGACTGGGTGCCCATATTGTTATTTCACTAGAGGCTGGACTAGATGCCCACATTGTATTTTACTAGAGGCTGGACTGGGTGCCCGCACTGTACTTCACTAGAAGCTGGTCTAGGTGCCCACACTGTATTTTATTAGAGACTGGACTAGGTGGCACATTGTACTTTATTAGAGGCTGAACTGCGTGCCCACATTTTATTTTTCTAGAGGCTGGACTAGGTGCCCGAACTGTATGTTTAGAAACTGGACTAGGTAACCGCATTGTACTTTACTAGAGGTTGAACTAGGTGCCTGCATTGAAATTTACTGGAGGCTAGACTAGGTCGCCGATCTGACTCCCCCACCGACCTCCCACTGAGCACCCACCACCCTGCACCCCCCCACCCTCACTTAACTGAACAGCTCGCTGGGCAAAGATCCACCCTCCAATCGAAGACATGTCTTGCCGCTGGAACCACCGACTGCAATATGAGAAAGTAAGCCAAGTGTGATTCAATGCATTTCAATGGGATTTTTGACTTTGATGCATAGCTTTGCCATTTTTGCATATTTTGAGCCCAAATTTTCAACATGGCTTTATTGGGACCCTCCCTCCACCCACTTCATGAACAATTGTGATGGAATTAGGCAAATACGGTCCAAAAAGTGATTTTTCCCTCGCGCCCCCCCCCCCCCCATTCATGAGATGGAGTCATAAGAAGGCTGTGTTGAACTGTGGGCTCAATATATACAAAAATGGCAAAGTTATGCACATCTATTAACATTTTGGTGCACTTGCTCATAAGTTTGGTGATTTTATATATTTTAACCTCAAATTTTCAAAATAGCCATTTTTTACACCACCTCATGAACAGGACAGCTGTAATTTTTTCAAATCCTGGCCAAACTGCGTTTTCATACCTGAGATGTGTAATTATGTTGCGGCTGCACAGAATACAGTTTTGATGGGTATTTGAAAATTTTCAGTACTGGGTTCATGAGGTGGGGTAGTAAGAAGGCTATGGTGACAATTTGGTTGCGGTTTTGCTAAAATTCAAGAGCAGGGCCCTCAGAATAGGCTGAGGTTTAGGGTTGACCACCCCAAGGAAGACTGCACCCCGATTTGTTTTAGGGGTGAGGATGGGGTTTTACGGTCGGAAACCCTAAAACCACATTTCTCACCCCAGGGGTCCTTTAGCATCAGTAACAGTATGCAGTAAGCTGGCTAGGTTGAACTGCCTCGGAGGTGGAGTTTATGATAATGAATAAAATGAATTAGCCAATCAGAAGAGAGTTAGAGGGTGTGCTAAGTGGAGCTTGCCCAGAGAGCACCAGAATTTTTCTCCACCTGACTGAGTAACACTGCCTCTGGGATGCTGTCTCACTTTTAGCCAAAGAGAAAAATTTGCCTAAAGTTCTTACTTTTTTTTCTTGTTTTAGTGCTGAGTCTGTGCTTATTTAAGTGTTTTTTGCTTTGTTTCTCTGTTTTTCAGTGGTTCCCGGGAATTACATTTTCCTATCTTTACCGCTGTTCCTTTCAGTTATTTCTGAAGTAAAATAAATAGCGCTTTAGCGTTTCGACGTTATTTTATTTTATTTAGTTAGCGGTTCCTGTTTTTTAGCAGGAATTGTTTTTCTTCATTTCAAACTTCTTTTTACGTCAGAAAGTCACGTTCTTTTTTTTTACCGCGAGGGAACTGACCGCAAAGCTATATTTTTCCCATTTGGGACCATATTATTCAGTCATTTCTGACAAATTGGCATTTCAGAAAGACTGTAGAAAAGGACCGGACCTACAGGTTTAAAGTTTCATAAAACTATGGCTAAAGCAGACAGCCATGACTTGTGTTTACAGTATTTAGGTCCAGACCACTACTGTGTTCTTTGCTCTAAATTGTGTTCAAAATCAATTAAAAAAAGAGCCAAAAGATTGGAGATTATGGCTTCTCAGTCTGCTTCCCCCTCTGCCAAAGCTTCTGAAGTGGGGTCCTCTTCCCAGGTTAAATCAAAAGAAAAGTCCCCTAGGGACTCCTCTGAGAATAAGTCAGATAAGTACAATAATAATGGTGACCAGCCAAAAAAGAGACAAGGGGAGCAGGTCACTGATTCAGTGCCTGTCAAAAAGAAATGTAAAGAAAAACATACCACTGCCCCTCCTTCGTGATGGTAAAGGGAGATGCCAGTGGCACAAAAACAAAGAAAAACAAAAAGAAAGTCATTTAAAAAGAAAGAGAAAGTCTCTGACTTAGAAAAGATTTGCCCCTTGTCAAAGAAATGGCCAAGGCTTGGCACCTTTACCAAACTATACAAAACATGGGCAATATGTTCTCTGTCCCCTGTACTCCTGTCCACCATAGTACTTCTGTCCCAAATTTTGGTCCAGACTTCAATGGCGGAGGAGACAGTGATGATGATGAGTCAGAAGGCCAGCCCCTGGAACCTGCTGTCTCACCGGAGGCTGTACGATGCTGGTTTGACAAATATTTTGTCAACTGACATTACAGCGACAGATTTATGTCGATCGCAATTGTGGGCTGCATAAATCTGTCCGAGAACACTTTGTTTCTTGGGGCTGCTCCCGACCCCCATGCAGGGCGCCTACCCCCTCCCCACACTCATACTTAAGATAATCAACTCCGAGTTGGAGTTGATTTGGGAAGGGGGTGCAACATCCCAAGAAAGCAATGCCGGGGTCCCGCAGTGACAGCATAGAGACCCGTCACTGTGTTGCTGTACTGTCATTTGCGGTAGAGGTGTCGATGTTCGATTGGCAAAACCTCAGCAGACCAGAAGTTTGCTACTTCACCAAATGGCCAAGAGGATTTTTCCTCTTTAGTTTCTTTTCTGCAGCACATGGTGGATACCCTGGACCTCCCTACCCAGGAGACCACTGAGGAGGATGAAGATTATTGAGAGGTGATGGGTCTTCCACCTCCAAAAAAGATAGTGTTACCTATTTACAAATCCTTAAGAAAAACTACCATGAAGCTACTTCAGACCCCCACTTCTCTCCCTGGAGTAGACAAATGACAGAAACTATCAGCTGGCAAGACATGATGCTGAATTTCTGTATGTCCACCCAAATTATGAGGGAGTAGTGCAGGCTGTGGCTTGTGACAAGGCTAAAGTCCCACTATCCTCTCAGCCTCCTGAGAAAGAGGCCAGAAAGCAGGACTCTATGGCATTAGAATCTTACACCAAAACTTATCTGCTTTTGCGCCTGTCCACTTATTTGGCATACTCTGCCAAATATCAGGAGGCCTTGTGGAATTCTGTTCTGGCCAGCTTGAACCAGAAATCAGACAAGATGGTACAGGACATTGAGGAAACTGTGAAAACTGGATTAGATGCCACTAAGTATTGGGAGGCAGTATAGTGCAGTGGTTTAAGGCTCTGAGCTGCAAATCTGGTGACATCCAACAGACAAGACCTGGGTTTGAATCCCACAGCTTCCACTTACATACTGTGTGACCCTGAGCAAGTCACTTAACTTCCCTGTGCTCCCAGGTCACTCCTGTAAAAAAAGCTTTCAGCTTAGTGTGCTACTCCTGGTTAAACAACTAAAAAAAAAAAATTACCAGTTTCACACAGGTATGGACAATAATGATGCAGCTACCAGAGTCATGGCTCAAGCCATTTCACTTAGACGCCTGGCCTGGTTATGAACCACAAATTTAACACAGGACACTCAGTCCAAAGCTATGGACTTTCCCTGTGAAAATAATTCCCTTTTTGGGGATAGGACTGAAGCATATATGAAAAAGGTGGAAGAATACAAGACCACCTATGAAAGCAATGCTGCTAAAGAGAAAGCCTCTACTTCCCATAAGACCCAGTACAGGGGAAACAGAGGCAGAGGATTTCTATCCTAGGGCATGTTCCCCATGCCAGTGCCTATGGATTACTCTCAAATGAGAGGTTTCTTCAGAGGAAGAGGCAGGAGGGAGCCAGAGGATGGCTGCCACCACCTTCCCTCTCCCAGTAGGGGGCAGTCTCTCCCACTACCTCCAAAATTGGAACCATATTACCTCAGACAAGTGAGTCTTGGAGGTAGTGGAAAAGGGCCTATCCCTTCAGTTCAAAACAAAATCCACCTCTCAGGGGTCCCTTACTATCAAAACCCCTAACTCCAACAGAAAAATTCCTACTGGAACTGGAGGTAAAGAATCTACTATCAGCAAAAGTAGTGGAGAGAGTACCCTCTTCCCAGATGGGAAAAGGCCTCTACTCCAGATACTTCTTCACAGAAAATAAAAATTGGGAGTGGCAACCTATTCTCGACCTCAGGTAAACTTAAACAGGCACTTACTGAAACCAAAATTCAAAATGGTCCCTCTTACAATGGTGATTCACTCTCTGCAGCAGGGAGACTTGCTAGCCTACCTGGACCTCAAGGACCCCTATTTTCACATTCCAATAAGACAGTTCGACAGAAAGTTTCTAAGGTTCAGGCTGCCACCAGGATATTATCAGTTTGCAGCCATGCCATTTGGCTTAACATCGGCCCCAAGAGTATTCACCAAGTGCCCAGCTGTTGTGGCAGCTTATCTCAGAAAAAAACAGGGCATTGAAGTTTACCCATACTTGGGACAACTGGCTCCTAGTGGGAAGGACCCCCCTTTGGGTCAGAGGGGCTCTCAGTAACATGTATATAACAAACTTTGCAGTCTCTGGGCTTTCTCATCAACGAAAATAAATCCCACTTGGCTCCATTACAGCTCCTCACCTTTATAGGAGCAGAGTTGGATACACAGCAGAGCAAAGCCTTTCACCCAGTGGACAGGATCCAAAATTTCTTGTCCTTGGGGTTCGTGCTGGAAGCTGTACCGAGGGTCACGAGGGCTGGAAGAGCCTGCCCTCCCCTGGACTCAATTGGAGATCGCCCCCACCCTCCCGGACTGCTGTAGTTGCAGGGGTTCGTGATGAAAGCTGTACCAAGAGTCGCGAGGGCTGGAAAAGCCTGTCCTCCCCTAGACTCAATCGGAGATCGCCCCCCCCCCCCGGACTGCTGTAGTTGCAGGGTTTGTGCTGGAAGCTGTACCGAGGGTTACGAGGGCTGGAAGAGTCTGCCCTCCCTTGACTCAATCGAAGATCACCCCCACCCCCAGACTGCTGTGTTGCAGGTGGTCATGCTGGAAGCTGTACCGAGGGTCGCAGGGCTGGAAGAGCCTGCCTCCCTGACTCAATCGGAGATCGCCCCCCACCCCAAGACTGCTGTAATTGCAGGGGTTCGTGCTGGAAACTGTGCTGAGGGTCGTGAAGGCTGGAAGAGCCTGGACTCAATCGAGATCACCCCCACCCCCAGACTGCTGTAGGTGTGAACATTCGATATTATGAGCAGTGCCAGGCTCTTGAACACAGTGTGTTGTTTTGGGACCAAAGCCCTTTTTTAAATCTGGACTTGTAACAAAGGACTTTTGATTCCAAATCTTAAGAGTCGCTGCAGAACTGCAGAAAGTTTTTTCTCAAGTATTTCTGTTGCATATATCTACAGTTTCCCTGTGTCTAATCAAGTTCTTTAAGAGTATTAATTACAGTTAGTGAAATCCTACAGTTAAAGTACCTTAGCGCTTGATATTTTCTTTTATTTTTCTTTTTACTTTTGCCTGCATTTGAGCACAATGTACCGCAGCCTGCAACTGTAAAGAACGAATGAACTGTTTGGTTTCCCACAAATTAACTGTGCAATAGACTCGCTTTTAGACTCTCTCAGTACAGATAATTCAGTAACCCCCATAATTCAGTAACCCTGCTTAACAGTAGAAGGCTCCAGGCTATGTCCTTTGTCCTTACCTTAGCCCCACCTCTAAATCAAACACTTAAAAATCTCTCTCCTCTCTCCTCAGTTGCAGGGGTTCGTGCTGGAACCTGTACTGAGGGTCGCGAGGGCTGGAAGAGCCTGCCCTGCATTTGACTCAATCAGAGATCGCCCTCCCCCTTGACTGCCAGTACGGAATATCTGAAAGGTCACAGTAGCAGTGCCAGGCTCTTGAACACGGCGTGTTGTTTACCCCGCCGCCCCCACCACCACCCTTGGTCGGCTCTCTGCTTTATACGCGGAGTCACGTGTGGTGCAGAACCAATAAGCCCATTCTCTCATTAGCATCTTATCTGCTATCGCCACTAGAAGCCACTACCACTTGCCACTCCTTACCACTCCTAAATCCAGCTCAATCTGGGTTCAGATCTATGCATAGCACCATCTCTGCACTAGCAAAAGTCACAAATGACTGGCAGACTGCCCTAGACAAAAAGAATAATACCTGTGCTGTGTTTCTGGATCTAAGCAAAGCCTTTGACGCTGTGGATCATGATCTTCTAATCTCCTCTCTGAACTCCATAGGCCTTGACTCACTCTCTTAAATGGTTCAGATGCTATCTCTCGGAAGATTACAACTGGTAAAAATGAAGGTGATCTATCTACCTCTAAACCACTCCTAAGAGGTGTACCGCAGGCTCCATCCTGGTCCCATCCTTTTGCCATTTATATCAACAATATTGATTCCAATCTCTCACTTTCTAATATCCACCTTTTGCAGATGACACTGTACTATATGTGAGCAATCCTCACCATCAAAAGCCTGTGAGCTCCTACAGTCTGAATTCTCCTCCTTCAGCACAACCTATTAGAAAAGAAATTATTACTAAATGCCAAGAAAACCAAAGCTATGTTCTTTGCCACCAAGAACTGTTCTTCCACTATCCCATCATTCACCCTCCCACAACTCTCTACCATCCTTGGTGAAAATCTGAATATGTTGACAAATTCAAATACCTAGGAGTATGGATAGACAATAAACTAGACTATACTACCCACGCTGAAGAGCTCCTAAAAAGCTAAGACAAAGACTTGGTCTATTCTATAGGATAAAACACTACCTGACCAAAGATTCCAAACAAAGATTAATCCTAGCATCATTCCTGTCCCTCATTGATTATGCTGACTTCCCTATGGTCATTGCTCCTCTCCCATCTAAACAAATTAGACACCCTGTATCATAGAGCTATTAGATTCATTACTGACCTTCCTCTAGCACCCATCATTGCTCTCTCTACAATGCAGTCAGTTGGACATCTCTGCAACATAGAAGAAAAAAATGCTGCTATCTGGATCTACAAAGCTCTGACAAACAAACTCCTTCTCACATCTCAAACTGCTTCAACCGGATCACATCCAGGCTCTACACCTTGAGGATCAACAAACTGATCCTGCTGAAGATTCCTATCACCTGTACCGGTATGGAAGAGCTGCAATCAGTTATTCCCTGGCACTTATCTGGAATTCTATCCAAAAGTCATTGAAAATGGATACACTGATTCCTCTTACATCCTTCAAAAGCTGTATACCAGCCTAATCCCAGATCCGTGCACTTGCTTCCACAAGGCCTAGTCCTCCCCACACCCCAACCCCTCCCACACCCCTCTCCTCCACCCCTCTTTTAAAGCTCCTTCCTATTCTTCTATCATTCATCTGGTCCTTTCCCCATCAAACCTCATACATATATGCCCACCCATGTACCATTATCCATGCCTTATCCCTACTAGACTGTTTGTTTCTCTCCTTTATTAGGTTTTAGGTTTATTGTCCTTTGCCTTGTATATATGTAAATATTTGTACATCTATCTCACTCATAAATGGTTGTATTTGTGCTTATTCAATATCATGTTTTTGTATACAATCTGTAACCTTTTTGTTATGACCACTCAGGTCCATCTTGTAAATGAGCTATGCTCAATGATGTTCGCCTGAATAAATAAAGATTTTGATTGATTGATTGATTGATTGACTTGCTTGCTGAGACATTTTAAGGCAAGATGCTATTGCTTTTCCTGCCACTATTCCTCCTGTCTTTTTCCCTAGCCTCTCTCCCCCCAGCAATCCACCCTCAACGGCACCCCGACCACCCGCCCTATTACACATTCACTATCCCCCCCAACCACTTTCTCACAGCACCACACACACAGACCTGCGCAACAGTGGGAACTCGATGCTACCATCCTTCCTCCCTCCTTTTTCCCTGGGCTAAATGTCCTATGGAACTCAGCATTTTCCGCCACTACACCCACCCTTAGCACACACCCCTCCCACCGCTCGGCCAGACATGCCTGGCACAAAACCAAAATCATTCTCACTCTGCTTCTCCTGCTAGCAGGGGACATCAAGACAAATCCAGGTCCCACCCCTCCCAGTCCCCACACTCAAACGAGCCTCCCTAAGGGCCTCTGACTACTGCATCTCAACATCTGTAGCCTCCTTAAAAAATGACCAGAACTACAACTCACTGCCCTATCCCTGCACCCAGACATCCTCATACTATCAGAGACCTGGCTAAAGCCACACTACATGGACTCTGCTATAGCCATCCCTGGCTATGCAGTGATCAGGCAAGACCATCTAGGCAAGAAAAGGGGGGGAGGTATTGCCATGTTTATCTCCTCCAGGCTACGGTTCACCCTGGTCCAAATCCCCACCCCGTCACCCCAAATAGAGTCTGTAGTAATCAAACTTGCACTGCCTTACTCCATCCCTGTCTACACTGCGGGCTCCTACTGCGTCCCTAGTACCCCTCTGCCCAGCGTCCTAGAACACCTGGCCTCGCTAAAATCTACAGCCACAGCTGGGGAGCTCCATATCCTTGGCGATTTCAATTTCAGCTGGCTAGCTAAAGATGGGGCCAAACTATGCACCAAAATAAACGCACTAAACCTCTCCCAGAAAATCTCACAACCCACCCCACTAAACCCTAAAACTCCTAACCACTCCCTCCTGGACTGGGCCCTCACTACCCACCCTCACAGAATCATTAGTGCTGGTCTCCTCCCTGACTCTCTAACTGACCACCACATGATATACATGGTCAGGAAAGTACACAGATCCAAAAAACCACCCTCTAAGACTATTCTCATGCGGTCGTACAACTCCTTGGTTCTACCTGCGATCCTATATGACCTGGCTCATATTGACTGGTCCTTCATACCTAACACACCCTTGATTGACTACGCTTACGAAACTTTTAAGACCAGGTTCCTCACAGTTTGGAATAATCATGTCCCGCAAAGGAGCACATGAGTAAGGGGCTCCCACCTTCCATGGGTCTCAGCCGATCTCATTAGCAGCTGCCGCACCAGAGATCAGGCATGACTCAAACATAAGCTGGCATGCTCCCAAGAATCCCTACAAAGATACCGGACCCTCCGCAACTCCTGCACCAAACTGATTCGTCGGGCAAAAAAGAGCTATTTCACGTCCACTTTAAACTCAAACCTCAACCACCCCACAAGTTTCTGGAAAACTCTCAAATCCTCCTCTCCCCCAATCCAACCTCCAACCCCGACCCTATCCATCCAAGGTTCGACCGTCACCGACCCTGGAGAAGTAGCGTCTGCCTTTAATACTTTCTTCACTAGTTGTGCAGCGTTTCTCCTATACAATCACCCGCACACCTCATCAACACCACGCACCCCACTGCAATCTCTGAACTCCACACACGCCCCCAGTTTCTCTTTCCATCCAGTCACCCTGGCCGATGTGCTGCAAGTACTGACTTCACTCAATCCTAACAAAGGTAAATGTCCATCTGGCCTGGATGCCAGATTGCTCCACTTATCTGCTCCCGCCATAGCCGCTGCACTAGCCGATCTTCTTAACCTCTCTTTCTCCATGGCCAAAACCCCAGCCGATTCGAAGCATGCGACTGTTATCCCCCTCCCTAAGGGGGCGGAGATCCTCACCTTGGGTAATTATTGACCCATCTCCTTCTTCCAATTCTGGCTTAAACAGGAACACCTAGACCGCCCAACTTTTCCCAATTTGTAGACACAACCTCTTTTTTCACCCCTTATCAGTCTGGTTTCCGAAAGTCTCACTCTACCATCACCTCCCTACTAAGACTCACCGATGACATCCTATCAGGAATGGACGAAGGGCATATCACCTCTGCCATTTTCATTGACCTGGCCAAAGCTTTTGATACGGTCTCCCACCCTAAGCTACTAGCAAAATTAAATGGGGCTGGCTTCTCAGGCCATGCCACTAGCTGGTTTCATGCCTACCTGGTAGGCAGATATCAATTGGTGAAAATTGGCCCTCACATCTCTTCCGCCCTTCCAGTCACTATGGGTGTCCCCCAAGGCTCAGTCCTGGGGCCTCTGCTTTTTTTCAATATTCCTAAATGACCTCCCACAGGCCTGCACACTGTCATCCATCTAAATGTACGCGGACGACACCGTACTGTACGCCTCCAGAATATCCACTGGAGCAGTATCAAATGTGCTTTAGCAGGATTTCAATGCCGTACAGAATTGGTTTACTTCAAACCAGCTATCCCTAAATACTAAAAAAACTGTCTCACTCACTTTTGGGTCACGTTCTCGACTCTCCCGTCTAGCATCACGCCCCTCCTTCCGTACCCTAGATGGGACCCCCCCCCCCTCGAGTCCTGCACTTCTTTCAGATACCGGGGAGTCTGGCTTGACCAATACCTGGAATTCTCCACCCATATTGAATCCTTACACATTAAGATGTACCCGAAACTTGGTGCTTTATATCGCAATAAGGATTGTATGCCCAAACAGGTCCGGAGGGAAATTGTTCAAAAAATGATCCTCCCTACACTTGACTATGGCGACGTAGTATATGTCGCTGCACCCCAATCTAACCTGGCCAGCCTAGACACTCTTTTCCACTCCTTCTGCCGTTTCGTCCTCGACTCCCCCCCAATAACCCACCACTGTGATCTGTACAGGGACCTAGCCCTGCCTTCACTCACAACCCACAGACAGATCCACTGCTCCAGAGTCATCGCCAAATTCTGGTCACAGTCCCCCCATCTCGCATGTGCAGATCGGCCCAGCCCTCCTCTACCTACTCATTTAGAAGCTCCAGCTCAAGGCTTCTACAAGTCCCTTTCATGCATACCTCTAAGGGTCAATCGGCTTTCAAATATCGCATGCCTAAACTATGGAGTGACCTGCCTGCTGATATCAGGAGCTCCACAAACCCCGGGCATCTCAACCCACTCCTCTACTCTCACTTCCCCACCAAATGCACGTGCTCGCAGTAGCCATAAGAACAAGCCCACAATTCTTTCCTAGTAACCGGCAGACACGACTAATCTCAGTTGCTACGCTGTAGGGTCTGCTTACTACTTGTCTGTATTAAATGCATAACTCATAAATAATTTTTCTGCACTGTCAGGTGCCCTGCTGCCCGCTGGCAACTAACTCTGCTACGCTAATGTAATACCTATGCTGTATTTTGTAATGCATCTTACGTCTCATCATTGTAATGCTGTAATGCACCATTTCGTCTCACCATTGTATCTACCTACACTGTATAAAAAATGTATAGAAAATTGTATGTACTATTCAATGTTTCCCTATCCCCAACTCCCCCAGGTCGTGTCTGGAAACGAGTGTTTCTCCACTCAGTACGCCTGCCTGATTAAACTCTTAAATAAATAAATAAATAAACTCCTTTGTCTTGGGCCAGTCCAGGCCAGCCAGACATTTTCTAAGGCTCCAGGGACACATGGCTTCCATGACAACTGTTGTCCCAGGTGTCAGATTCTAAATGAAGGACATACAGTACCACCTGCGGGCACACTGGTTCCAAATAAGACATTCCTTGTCCAAGCTGGTTCCAGTCACAAAAACCTTACTCTGAGCTTTAGACTGGTGGAAAGAAACTGCCAACCTTTCGGTGGAAATCCCCTTTCAGCTTTCTACTCCCATAAAGATCATCACTACAGATGCCTCCGTTCTGGGATGGGGAGCTCATCTAGACAATCACTCTGTAAGTGACACTTGGACTCCCAAGGAATCTGTAAGCCACATCAGTCTGCTGGAACTCTGAGCCATCTACCTTGCCTTGAAAACCTTTGGCCCCCAGGTAGAAGGTCAATCAGTGCAAATCAGGACAAACAACACCACTGCTATTTTACATAAACAAGCAGGGCGATACAGGGTTGACTGTGCTGTGCATAGAGGCAATGAAAATCTGGGCTCTGGCATACTCTCTCGATGTGAGCCTCTCAGCCATACACTTCCCAGGCAAGGACAACACTCTAGCAGATGCCCTGAGCCACAACAGCCAAGGGCACAACGAATGGACTGTGAACAAACAAGTCCTTGCCACAGTCTTCAGAAGGTGGGACACACTAGAAATAGATCTGTTTGCCTCTTAATTCAACCATCACCTACCTCTTTACTGCTGCAGGCCCCCAGCACTAGGGACTCTCCCAGTAGATGCCTTAACTCTAAATTGGGTAGGGAAGTTTCTCTATGCCTTCCCTCCTATTCCTCTGGTTCACAGGGTGTTGCTGAAGCTGAGGGCCCAATCAGCAACAATGATCCTGGTGGCACTAGATTGGCCAAGACACCTTGCTATCCTCTCCTAGTAGCCCTGTCGCACAGCAAGCCGATTCGGCTTCCTCTCAGTCACTCTCTCCTGACTCTACCACAGCTAGGAGAGACCTATCCAAATCTGCAATCTCTTCACCTCAAAGCTTGGTTCTTGAGGAGTTAAACTACCCAGACACCCGGTATTCAGAACAGGTACTTAAGATCCTGAGGATGGCCAAAAAAAACTTGCACTAAGAAAATGTGTGCAGCTAAGTGGAAAAGATTTTCTTTCTAGTGCAGGAGGAAGCACATGAATCCTCTCAAATCCTCAGTCTTCCAGATTATTAGGTTCATTTGCAGGCCTCATCCTTAGAACTTCACCTGGCTGCAATTTCTGCTTACCTGTCCATAGGCAAGGACAAGTCAATAATTTTATTACCTGTTTTAAAAAAATCTTGAAAGGCCTCCTCCATCTTCAGCCCCCAATTAGGGAACCTGTTCCCCCTTGGGCTCGAAACCTTTGCATTGCCAAGCTCATAGAGCCACCTTTTGAGCCCATGGCTACGGCCCATTTAAAGTATGTCACCTAGAAGACAGTAGCCATCACCTCCGCAAGAAGGATTTCAGAGTTGCAGGCATTCAAACAACATGAAGTCTTGCTGTATTCTGACAATCTGCAGTTAGCTGCAGCCTTTGAACTGCCCCGGAGTGTAGAGGGTTAATTTTCTATGCAGTGCATAGAACGTTGAGCTCAAGCTCGGTTGAGGTCTCTGTCTGCAGCACTTTGAAACCCAACCGTTAGATTCTTTACTCCGCCTCACTGAACAGTCGCTCCGGAGATTTCTCCTTCTGCTCAGTTCAAAGTCTGTTAAAGTTGTCGGTTTCATTCCGAATTTATTTCTGCATTGTCGGTTCAGGCTCTGTCTGCGGTACCGTGAGTACTTTAGATGGTTTCTCTGTTTATTTGTGGAAATTGTAAAACTTGCATTTTCGATCGGTTCAGCTGAACCGATTCAATGTATTGAATTCTTGTGTTTTTCTTTAGAGTGTGGTTACTGGTCCTTATCGGTTTTAAAAAAAACGTGTTTTTAACGTTTTTTCCAATACCCGTAACACGGTTAGAAACCGATAAGGGAGTCTTGCCTTGCGGTTGCTGAAAAAAGGGTAAGTTTGGTTAGGTTGGATATGTCTGAGAAACCCAAGAAAAAAAATGGGCCTACTGGGTTTCAACACTGCAATGAGCGTGGGGAGGTCTTTGCTAAGGCCGATCCCCACACCACCTGTGTTTATTGTCTGGGGTTTGACCACCTCGATACAGACTGCCAAATTTGTAAAAACTTTCTTAAGTCTACCTAGGGTAGACTTAGGGAAAAGGAGGCCGAGAAGTCCGCTGACCCAGACGGCCAGCCCGGCTCGGTTCCGACCGAACCAGAAGGAGTACCCTCTGACCAGGGCGATACTTGTTGGGGCAAGAGGAGAGCCGATCCTGAGGGATCGGTTCCTACGAAAAGGAAACGTAAAGAAAAATCAACCGGTTCGGATCGGAGGTTCATGTTCCGACCGCTGAGGAGATTGCCCGAGTGATTCGGATTGTTGAATCGCTTCACCCGGTTCCGTCTGATCCGGCTCCGTTAGCTAGGGGTTCGGTTCGGTCGGTTCCTCCAGTTCAGGATTATGCCTCTGAAGATTTTTATGAACCAGAGTTTGAGGAGGAGGGGGATTATGAGCAAGAGGATGAGTTTGATGGTGCAGAAAGTCTGGATGTGCCCATTGAACTGGACGTCTCCCCAGACAGACCTTCTGGTGTTTCCCCTCCTAGGCTCTCTGAGTCCCCTTCCCACTATATGTTCTACAGGAAAGTGGCTGAAACTCTCCCGCTCCCTATGGAGGAGGCTACAGAGGATCAGGAGGAGCCTAATTTTGTTGAAATGATGGACATCCCAGAGTCCAGGAGGCTGTCTGTTCCCCCTACAGAAATTATTTGGGAAACAGACACAAAGCATTTTAAAGTCTCCTAATTCTGTACCTCCTGTTGATAGAAGAATGGACAAGAAACATACCTTATCAGGCTCAGACACTGAGTTTTTCTATCAGCAATGCAGCCATGTTGGGGTTGTGCAGGCTGCAGCCTATGACAGGGCTACTGCTCCCTTGGCTTCATAACCCCCCCCCAGATAAAGACTCCAGGAGGATGGATGCCTTGGCAAAGAAACAATACATGGCATCCTCTTTGCGACTCAGGCAGGCTAATTATATGGCTTATGCAGCCAGGTACCAGAAGTCCAGGTGGGACACTGTACTGGCACTGGCTAAACAGGCCTCCCCCCAGCTGGCCAAGGAGCTGGAGGAGGTGGCTGCTGATGGGATTGAGGCATCTAAGGTACAATTTCATGCTGCTGTGGACTCCAATGATGTGTCATCGAGAGTCATGGCTACATCTGTGGCTCTTCGGAGAATGGCTTAGCTCAGATGTACTAGCCTCTCACAGGACACCCAGGCTAAGGCCATGGATTTCCCTGTGGAAGGTAATTCTCTATTTGGGGAGCAGACAGAGAATTACATGAAAAAGATGGAGGAATATAGGACCACTTATAGGAGTGCACAGGCCAAGGAGAGGCAGGCAGCTCCTCAAAGGCAGCAATCTAGGGGCAGGGGCAGGCCTTTTCATAGGCCTTTCTACCAAGCACAGGCCTCTTCTCCTTTTCACAGAGGGGGTTCTTCAGAGGGAGAGGCAGAAGGGGGATGAGCCGGGCTGCATCCACTCCTCAGCCTAAGGCCCCTGCCAAGCAGACACCCTGATGGGCCTGCCCGGGTCGACTCTCCTATCCCTGTAAGGGGCAGGCTGGCTTACTTTGTCCAGGACTGGGTGTCTGTTACTTCAGACAAGTGGGTCCTGGAAGTAGTAAGCCAGGGACTGGTTCTCAGCTTCAAAAAATTTCCGAAGATGAGAGACAGATCTTTCCCACCTGCAAGTCTCTCCGAAACCCTCGCCCTAGAGGCAGAGGTCTCATCTCTTCTGGCCTTAAGGGCCATAGAGAGAGTTCCTACCCTACACCGGGGCAAAGGTCTGTACTCCAGGTACTTCCTTACCCCAAAAAAGACAGGGGAGTGGCGACCTATCCTAGATTTAAGATACCTGAACAAACATCTTTTAAAACCAAGGTTCAAGATGGTGACTCTGGGAATAATTCTTCCCTCTTTAAGGCCAGGGGACTGGCTAGCCTCCCTGGACCGCAAAGATGCCTACTTTCTCATCCCCATCAGGTGCTCCCACAGAAAGTACCTCAGGTTCAAGTTGCCCTCAGGCCATTATCAGTTCAAAGCAATCCCCTTTGGTCTAACATCAGCTCCAAGGATTTTTACAAAGTGTCTGGCAGTAGTAGCTGCCTTTTTAAGAAGGCAAAAGATTTCCATTTTTCCATATCTGGACGACTGGCTCCTAGTGGGTCAGTCTCCAGACCAAGTCAAGTCAGACCTGCAAGTGACCCAGCAAGTGCTCACTTCCCTGGGATTTCTTCTCAACCTCCCCAAGTCAGTTCTCATACCGGTGCAGCTTCTTACCTTTATAGGGACAGAGCTAGATACTGTCAAAGCAAGAGCCTTTCTTCCCCTGGAAAGGGCAAGAGTTCTTATAGAACTGGCTTCTTCCTTCAGCCTTCAGGTGCCCCGACCAGCAAGGCACTTCCTTCAGCTCTTGGGCCACATGGCAACTTCTACAGCAGTGGTCCAAGGGGCAAGATTCCAGATGAGGGACATTCAGTTCCATCTGAGGGACGTTTGGTCCCAAAAGAAGGATCCTCTTACCAAACTGATTCCAGTGACTCGGACACTGATCCAAGCTCTTCAATGGTGGCAGGATCAGGACAATTTAAGGCAAGGGATCCCATTTGTCACTCAGTCTTATTCGGTGGTCCTTACCACGGACGCTTCCCTTTTGGGGTGGGGAGCCCATCTGGGGGCTCTCACAGCCCAGGGACTGTGGTCCCCTAAGGAATCCCTTCTTCATATCAATCTCCTGGAACTCAGGGCAGTTTTTCTGGCACTGCAAGCTTTCTCTCAGTCTGTGCAGAACAAGGTGGTTCAGGTCAGAACAGAAAACACCACCACCATGTGGTACATCAACAAGCAGGGAGGCACTCTGTCCACGGCCTTGTGCACGGAAGCCATGAAATTGTGGTCCCTGGCTTATTCTCTGCAGACCTCTCTGATAGCAGTCCACCTTCCAGGAAAGGACAATGGGCTAGCAGATGCACTGAGCAGGATCTCCCAGGGTCATCACGAATGGTCCCTGGACCCTCTGGTGTTGAAAGTGATTTTTCAAGGTGGGGCACTTCAGAGATAGATATCTTTGCAGCCCCAGACAATCACCAACTTCCTCTCTTTTGTAGCAGACCCCCAGTCTTGGGCTCAGTCCCTCTAGATGCTCTGATGTTGAACTGGGAAGGGAAATTAATCTATGCCTTCCCTCCCTTTCCTCTACTGTTCAAGGTTCTGGTCAAGGTAAGGTCACAACCCTGCAAAGTGATTCTTATTGCCCCAGATTGGGCCAGGCAGCCCTGGTACCCCCTCTTAATGTCCCTAGCAGTCCATCTTCCCCTGTCTCTTCCCAGGAATTACAACCTGTTAACCTCCTCTCAGGGGAGGATTTAGTACCCCAATCTTCAGTCTCTCAATCTCAAGGCATGGCTTTTGAAGAGTTAGAGTATGCAGATTTGCATCTGTCCCAAGGGGTTCTGGATATTCTCAAAGCCTCTCGAAAGCCTGCCACCAGAAAGACTTATGACTCCAAATGGAGAAGATTCAGCATTTGGTGTTCCATGAAGCATATCTCTCCAGACACTGCTGAATTGCCTACAGTTCTGGATTATATGATCCATCTTAATGGCCTAGGCCTCAGACCAGCTACTCTCAAGGTACACTTGTCAGCTGTTTCTGCTTTTCTGTCAGTAGGAAAACCTTCCTCTCTATCATCTCACCCTGTGTTCTGTAAATTTTTCAAGGGATTGCTTCATACCAATCCTCCCTTGAGGGACCCTGACCCTGCCTGGGACTTAAATGTTTGCATTGCTCATCTTATGCAACCTCCTTTTGAGCCTATGTCCTCAGCAGAGCTTAAGTACTTAACTTGGAAAACTGTGTTTTTGGCATCCATTACCTCTGCCAAACGTATCAGTGAATTGCAAGCCCTGTCAGTGGAACCTGATTTTATTTCCTTTCATAGAGATAAAGTGGTCCTTAGAACCAATAAGAGGTTCTTGCCCAAAGTGGTTTCAGACTTCCATTTGAATCAGTCTATGTCGCTCCCTGTCTTCTTCACTGATCATTCTTCCTCAGGAGAAAGGAGGCTACATAGTTTAGATGTTAAAAGAGCCCTTAGCTACAACACAGAGCGTGCCAAGGGTCACAGGTTTGATTCCCTTCAGTTGTTCCTCACTTATGGGGAAGTGGGAAAGGGCAAACTTGCCACCAAGAGAACTATTGCCAGGTGGATTGTTTCTTGTATACAATTCTGATATGAGAAACTGGGAAAAATTCCACCATCAGGCCTGAGGGCTCATTCCACAAGAGGTGCAGCTGCTTCCCTGGCTGCTGCCAGGGATATCCCTCCGTTAGAAATGTGTCAAGCAGCCACTTGGAAAACAGTCCATACCTTTAGCAAGCATTACTCTCTGGATATCCAGGCTAGGAGTGATGCTCGGTTTGACACAGCAGTACTTCAGAGCCTATTCCCAAAGTAGGTTCTGTCCCTCCTCCATGGAGGTACTGCTTGGTAGTCTGCAGATTGTCAGAATACGCAAGACTTGATGTTGTTTGAAGAAAAAATTACTCACCTTAGTAATTGTGTTTCTTCTAATGGAGTCTTGCTGTATTCTGACCTCCCTCCCAGCCTCCCCTGTCAGAACCTGTTTTTGGGAAGTGGGTGGGCAGGCACAGTGTTTGACCCCAAGGGTGCTTCTTGCACACCCTCCATTTTATCTGGGTGCTTTTGTATTATAATCTTTTATTTTTGGATAGGTTTTGGTTTTGGGTTTCCTGACTTGAGTCTTCCTTTGGGAATCCAAAACTTTCTGTTGCCAGTTGGCTAGTTAAAAATTTTTACAATTTCCACAGTTAGTCAGTGAGTGTTTGCTCATAAGACTCTGACGGTTGGGTTTCAAAGTGCTGCAGACAGAGACCTCAACCGAGCTCGAGCTCAACGTTCTATGCACTGCATGGAAAATTAACCCTCTATACTCTGGGGCAGTTCAAAGGCTGGAGCCAACTGCAGATTGTCAGAATACAGCAAGACTCCATTAGAAGAAACACAATTACTAAGGTGAGTAATTATTTCCTCTGTACTAAGCCAAACTACGTAATCCCTCACAAGGATAATGTAGAGATCAGAACAAACAGGAAATTTCTGCCCAAGGTGGTCTGTTGAGTTCCACCTTAACCAGTCTGTTACCCTTCCTGTTTTCTTAACTGAGAAATCCACTCCTGGAGAACAGAGACTCCATAGTTTGGATGTAAAACGAGCCCTTTCTTACTGCTTGGAACACACCACGCAGTTAAGGGTCTCTGCTACCCAGCTTTTCCTCACCTATTGGGAGTTAGGTAAAGGAAGGCCAGCCACTAAGAAGACTATCTCCCACTGGATAGTTTCTTGCATTCAGTTTTGTTATGACAAGGCTGGTAAACAGTTCCTTGAGGGCCTCAGGGTCCTTTCTGCCAGGGGCACTGCTGCCACAGAGGCAGCTGCAAGGGATATTCCCTTACTTGATGTCTGCAAAGCAGCCACATGGAAGACTGTACACACATTCACAAAGCATTACTGCCTGGATGTACAGTTCAGATCTGATGCCAAATGTGGCAGGGCACTACTGCAGAGCCTCTTCCCTAAGTAGGTTCTGTACCTGCCTCCCAACTACACTGCTTTGTAGTCTGCATACTGTTACTGATGCTGAAGGACCCCTGGGCTGTGAAGAAAAAAATTACGGTAGAAATATTGTCTCTTTCAAGGTGTCCTTTTGCATCAGTAACCTCCCACTCTTCCTCCTGAAGTAACCTAACTGAAGAGAACTCTGCTTCCTTTATTGTTTCTGAACTTTTGAATTTACATGATCTTACTTTGAGAGGGCTCTTGCAGTAGGCAATAACTGTTAGGACTGAGCCGCCAGGCGCTAGGACCACACGGAAAACTTTAGCTAGCAGTGTCTAGCAGGGACTGCCCACCTGGCATCACATGGCCGACATCGGCCTGATGCTATGTAGTGAGTGGTCCCAAGCCCCCCCTCCAGTCCCTCCCGACGTTGGACCTGTGCACGTCGGACCTCGCGGAATGCTGCTACAGTCGACACCGCCATTTTCGATCAGTATATCATTTCATTTCTCAGTGTTTCCTTTCTGTTTTGCAAGAATTCATTATCAGATTGCATGTCTTCTACAGCCTCTTCTGAAGCTCATCACAAGCGCTTCTGTGGCAAGCAGATCCCAGAGAAAGACGGCATTCTCAGTGTCTCCTGTGCCTAGGGACTATGATCACGACACCGAGGGCTGTGAGGCCTGCCAGAAGTTCTACCAGGCCACACGGAAATGCCATCAGCAAGCTTTGGAAGCCCACCTTTTAAAATCCAAACTGGCTTCCCTGGAAAAGGAGCTGCAGCAGATGCAGAGCACATCATCTTCCCCAGAGGGTTCTTCTGACACCCACAAACAGAAGGAGAAGGATCAGGAGAAGCACCAGGATCAGTCCTCTTCCAGGCCGTGGTTCTCCTCTGAGACTGAGGCCGAGGAGTGGCCTTCCTCTCAGGGAAGTGCCCCTCCAGCCAAGCCTGCCTCCGCTACTTCAGGACAGACTCTAGACCCCCTGCCTGAACTGGTTAAGGTTCAGACGGGGGCCTCTGGGGATTTGGAGGAAATTCCCACTCTTAGGCTAGTGAAAACCTCCAGGTTTAAGCCGAGTGGGTCAGCCGGTAAGTCGGTCACCTTTTTCACTGGTGAACGCATGGCCCAGACACTCACGTTGGACCCTGATTTGAGGTGTGACGTTAGTCTACCCTACCAGCACCAGCTGCTGCAGACACTGCAGCTGCCCTTGGAGGAATCCCCCCAACCCCGAGACCCTGCTCCGACACCTATGGTGGAGCCTCTGGACTCTTCCTGAACTGGAGAACCAGACTCCTGCCGGCTCTGACAATGGGCTAATGCCGGACATCCCCATTGTTGGCCTTCCCAGGGATCCTCCAGACCTTACTCTTCAGGTCCCTCCGTCTGGGCCCTCTGTGCTTTCCCAGACTCCGGAGGGGCCTGCTGGCCCATCTGGACCAACATCAGGCCTTCCCCCAGTAGGTCCGCGTCAGACTCTTTTTTTCTGGGTCCTCCAGGCATCCATTAGGGGCCTCAACCAGGCCTTTTGGCACTGCCATCAGGCCCTGTACTGGGTTGCCTGACGCCGGGCTATCCTTGCCAACACTACCTCATGCCAGGGTATCCAGCACCTGGGTACTAACTCAGGTAACCCCATGCCAAGGTACCCACATTGCAGATCTTGAGCTATCCTTTGACCGTGTACCTCCTCCTGGGTACCTGATGCCGGGTTATTACCCGATTTATCAGCCTCCTCCTCCTCTGGTTAACCCACAACCACTGATGGATTGCGAGGCTGTATTCCAGTCATGGTGGAGCAAAACCAAGACTCAGTTGGTCTCAGAGCTGGACCATTGTCAGACGGTTGTGGCCTCCATGCGGCTCGGCCCACGCCTACTCCTCGGTCTCTATCCCCAGTAGAGTCCTGACCCTCCACCTCAGGTCGTGTGGCAGGCATCTCCAATGTGGAGGGACATGAAGGTGGGCAGGGGAACCTCGGAAAGAGGTTACCCATCGACGGGCTTAGCCCCCAGATGCGAGCCAGTCATTGGACTCAGACACTGGCTCCTCTTCATCGGGCTCAGGCTTCGAAACACCTCCCCTGGATGAACCTCCACCGAAGGAGACTCCCAAGTCTCCCCCTGAGGATCCTTCATTTATGGAGATCCTCAAGAAAATTCAGGAGGCCAATGAGTGGAAAACTGAGGAGGAGCAGGACCCTCAGCATAGGAGGCTGGCAGAGCACCTAGACCTCCTGGAGCTGGCCCCCCTCCTAAACTACTCCATGGATCAGACCCCATGGGGATTTGGCCTCCACAATCTGGCAACAGCCGTCATCTGTGACTACCATTTCAAAAAAGGCAGGCAGACTTTACCATACAAATGGCCATCTCTGTGCCCAACCTAAGGCTGATTCATTAGTCGTAAATGCTGCCCATGACAGGTCATCCAAGCCCAAATATATGAGTACCTCCCCTCCAGATAAGGAGTCGAGACAACTGGACCGATTTGGGCGCAAAGTTTATTCCTTCTCTACATTGGCACTGAGGGCTCTAAACTATTTTGCCCACATGGTCATCTTGGGACAACTCAAGTCAGAATTCAAGGCCTTGCCTGATTTGGAGGCCCAGGCTAGGACTGAACAGATGGTCAAAATGGCAGAGGTCACCTGTTGTCATACCCTCCGTGTGACATACGATGCAGTTGATGCTTCTGCTCGTAGTACGACTACGGCAGTTTCCCTGCATAGACATGTCTGGAGATGGGTTTCAGGGTTCGTTCAGGATGTGCAATCCTCAATCCTGGATGCTCCTTTTCATGGCTCGGTTCTCTTTGGAGGTGATGTCAAGGACCTCTTGACCGAACTGCAAGAGAGTGGTAAGGCTCTGTGATCAGTCCAGTCTATGTACCGGGCTAATACCAAGCCAAGACAGCCTTTTCACCGCCATCAGCAGCAGCGGCGTCAGTATAAGCCAGAACTAGCCAAGCGTCAGGGCAAACGCTGGGCCTCCCCAGCCTCTGCGCCCCCGCCAAGTCTGACAGGGCTTCCGGGGAGTGGCTCCCCAACCCTCCCTTGACTTGAGGCTCACTCCCCCTTCTCTGCCTCAAGTTCCGGAGGAGCCGGTAGGGGGCAGATTCACCAGTCACCTTCCCGGTTGGGAGGTGATCGTGGCAGACTCATGGGTCCTTCAGCTGATTGCTCAGGGCCGGACCGTAGAGTGACCTCCAGCAACCCCCCAGATCATTCTCACTACCCGAAAGGTCACATTCCTCTCATCAGAGAGGAAATTGTGGCTCTACTAAGGAAGTCCACAATACAGCCTGTTCCTCAGGGCCAAACAGGAAGGGGGTACTACTCCCACTTTTTCCTGGTGCCCAAAAAGACAGGTGACCTTCAGCCCAATACTGGACCTCAACACGCTAAATCTGTACGTAGAGTACAAAAGATTCTGCAAGCTGACCTTCCCAGGCCTGCTGCTCCTCCTGCAGAACGGACACTGGCTCTGCGCCGTGGATATGCAGGATGTTTACCAGCACATACCAGTCTTTCCAGCCCACTGCTGCTTCCTCAGGTTTGTGTTCCAAGGGGAGCACTACCAGTTCAAGGCCCTCCCCTTCAGCCTTTCTTTGGCACCCAGAGTGTTTACCAAGTGCCTAGCGGTGGCTTTACGGTGTCAGGGCCTCTTTGTGTTCCCATACCTGGACGACTGGCTCCTGATGGCTCTCTTGAGGGACAGTCTGGAGGCATCTCTGTCCACTACCCTGGATCTCTTTCGTCAGGTAGGGGTCATGGTGAACTACCCCAAGTGTCACCTTATGCCCTCCCAGTGCCTCCAGTTTATTGGGGTGGTGCTGGATACAGCCCAGGGTCAGGCTTTCCTTTGCTTGGACAGGGCAGAAGCCTTACAGTTGCAGGCCAGGTTGGTGGCCTCCAGTCGGTCTATGGCCAGATCGGTCCTGCACCTCCTAGGCCTCATGGCAGTGGACATTCCCACGGTCCCTCTGTGGATTATGCTTTGGATGCTCAGGGTTTAGTGGAATCAGAGGTCGGACGACCTGGACCACAGGGTTCTGATATCCGCCCCTATGTGGCAGAATCTCCTCTGGTGGCAGGATTTAAACAACCTTTGCAGAGGAGTGCCCTTTCAGCCTCTCCCTCCAACCCAAACCCTGACTATGGATACTTCCGGTCAGGGCTGGGGTGCCCATTTAAAGGATGACAGAACCCAGGGATCCTGGTCCCAGCGGGAGCTCTGCCTGCACATAAACATGCTGGATATGTGTGTGGTGCTATGTGCATTTCAGGCCTTTCAGCCTCTCCTTCTTCCTGGTCCAGTCGGACAACATGTATATGGTCTGGTATCTGAACAAGCAGGGAGGCATATGGTCGTACCCATGGTGCAGGGAGGCGATTCGTGTGTGAAATTGCATGATCCAGCACCAGCTTCATCTCACAGCAGTGCACATCCCGGGCATCCAAAACATCCTAGCAGTCTCAGCCACATGCAGGCAAGGGCTCATGAGTGGGAACTGAAACAGTCAGTAGTCAAAGACATCTTCGACCTCTGGGGTCACCCAGATCTAGATCTGTTCGCCTCCCCATACAACGCAAAACTACCTAGTTTTTGCTCGCTCGTTCCTGGGCCTGATGTTTTCTGGCGAGACGCACTGTCTTTTTGCTGGAAAGGGAGGTTTTGTACGCATTCCCTCCCTTCCCGCTGATACAGAGGGTTCTTGTCAAGCTGCAGGTGGAAGAGGCAAACCTGATATCGATTGCCCCTTACTGGTCTCGTCAAGTTTAGTTCCCTCTGTTCCAGCAGCCAGTTCCCCTGCCCCCTCTGCCAGGACCTCTTGACCCAGGAACAGGGCAAACTGGTTCGCCCAGGCCTTAAGTCGCTTCACCTTCACACGTGGCGCCTTCTGATGTAGCGATCTTACGTTACGGAGTCTCTTCCAGAGCCGCTCAAGTCCTCGTGGAGGCCAGAAAGCCATTCACAAGAATTATGTATGCTATGAAATGGAAGAGGTTCTCCATTTGGGCAGCTTCCAAAGGTTGGGACCCTTTTTCATGCCCTGTCCCTCTGGTTCTAGAGTATCTGCTGCACCTCTCTGACCTAGGGCTCAGCTATTCTTCACTGAAGGTCCACTTGGGCTGAAGGTCTGCCATTTCCACCTACCACTCTCTCCCAAGTGGAAGACAAAACGTTGTCTCAATTAGAGGTTTCCCGCACTTTCCTCAAGGGAATCCTCAACATGAAACCACCGGTAAGGAATTCTGTTCCTCCCGGGGATCTGAACTTCATACTGGAGAAACTCACTTTCCCATTCTAGCTTCGAAAAAATTCTGATGCCCTCTGGGCAAGCTCCACTCTGCACGCCCTCTAACTCTCTTCTGATTGGCTAATTCATTTTATTTATTATTATAAACTCCACCTCCAAGGCAACTCAACCTAGCCAGCTTAATGCATGCTGTTACTGATGGTAAAGAACACCTTAGAAGAAACAGTATTACTACGGTGAGTAATTTTTTCTTCCCTACTTTTTTTGATTTACCCTGAACCCTAAATGTTGCATTAACGCATTTTTGTTGCAAATAATTTTACTAGAGGCTGGACCAGATGCCCACATTGTACGTTACTAGAGGCTGAACCAGGTGCCTGCACTGTACATTACTAGAGGCTGGACTAAGTGCCTGCACTGTACGTTACTAGAAGATGGACTAAGTGCCTGCACTGTACGTTACTAGAGGCTGGACCAGGTGCCTGCACTGTACGTTACTAGAGGCTGGACTAAGTGCCTGCACTGTACGTTACTAGAGGCTGGACTAAGTGCCTGCACTGTACGTTACTAGAGGCTGGACTAATGCCTGCACTGTACGTTATTAGAGGCTGGACCAGATGCCCGCATTGTACTTTACTAGAGGCTGGACCAGGTGCCTGCACTGTACGTTACTAGAGGCTGGACCAGGTGCCTGCACTGTACGTTACTAGAGGCTGGACCAGGTGCCTGCACTGTACGTTACTAGAGGCTGGACTAAGTGCCTGCACTGTACGTTACTAGAGGCTGGACCAGGTGCCTGCACTGTACTTTACTAGAGGCTGGACTAAGTGCCTGCACTATACGTTACTAGAGGCTGGACCAGATGCCCACATTGTACTTTACTAGAGGCTGGACCAGGTGCCTGCACTGTACGTTACTAGAGGCTGGACCAGGTGCCTGCACTGTACGTTACTAGAGGCTGGACCAGGTGCCTGCACTGTACGTTACTAGAGGCTGGACTAAGTGCCTGCACTGTACGTTACTAGAGGCTGGACTAAGTGCCTGCACTGTACGTTACTAGAGGCTGGACCAGGTCCCTGCACTGTACGTTACTAGAGGCTGGACCAGGTGCCTGCACTGTACGTTACTAGAGGCTGGACTAAGTGCCTGCACTGTGTGTTACTAGAGGCTGGACCAGGTGCCTGCACTGTACTTTACTAGAGGCTGGACTAAGTGCCTGCACTGTACTTTACTAGAGGCTGGACTAAGTGCCTGCACTGTACGTTACTAGAGGCTGGACCAGGTGCCTGCACTGTATGTTACTAGAGGCTGGACCAGGTGCCTGCACTGTACGTTACTAGAGGCTGGACTAAGTGCCTGCACTGTACGTTACTAGAGGCTGGACTAGGTGCCTGCACTGTACTTTACTAGAGGCTGGACTAAGTGCCTGCAGTGTACGTTACTAGAGGCTGGACCAGGTGCCTGCACTGTACTTTACTAGAGGCTGGACTAAGTGCCTGCACTGTACGTTACTAGAGGCTGGACTAGGTGCCTGCACTGTACGTTACTAGAGGCTGGACTAGGTGTCCGGTTTGTACTTTACTAGAGGCTAGAATAGATAGTTGTACTGTGCCTTACTAGAGGCGCCAGCAGTGTACGTTACTAGAGGCGCCAGCACTGTACGTTACTAGAGGCTGGGCTAGGTGCCTGCACTGTACTTTACTAGAGGCTGGATTAAGTGCCTGCACTGTACGTTACTAGAGGCTGGACTAGGTGCCTGCACTGTACTTTACTAGAGGCTGGACTAAGTGCCTGCACTGTACTTTACTAGAGGCTGGACTAGGTGCCTGCACTGTACTTTACTAGAGGCTGAACTAAGTGCCTGCACTGTACGTTACTAGAGGCTGGACTAGGTGCCTGCACTGTACGTTACTAGAGGCTGGACTAGGTGTCCGGTTTGTACTTTACTAGAGGCTAGAATAGATAGTTGTACTGTGCCTTACTAGAGGCGCCAGCACTGTACGTTACTAGAGGCTGGGCTAGGTCCCTGTGTACTGCCATTCTAGGTGCTGGACTCGGTGCCAGTACTGTTAGCCTTACTAGAAACCTAATTAGGTGGCATTTCTGAACCTAAGTAGAGGTGGGGATTAAGTGGTAGTAGGGTGCCCCACTAGAAGCAGGATTATGTGCCCTTACAATCAGGGTTCTCTGGATGTTGTATCCCTAAGATGCTCTGCTAGTCAGGATGCTCACCCATTGCCTGGAACGTATCCGGTCTGTGGCTAGACACGCCAGGAAGATCTCCACTGGGCTTTCAGAATTTCTGTCTGGGACCCCTTCAAGGTATAAAATAAGCGGGTTTGCTTAGCAATTTGCTACTCAAAAAATGCTATTTGCTAATCAAGTGCAGCTTTGAGTAGCAGAAGTTACTGATCAACTGATTTGCCTCACTAAGTAAAAATTTCCAAATGGTGGTAATATTGTCCTGCAGTTAAGGTAAAAAGTACAGAAATTGTTCTTGCAATTTGACACTTTTCCACACAATTGCACTCTTCTGGACTATGTCTTACAGGGTTTTAAATAAGCTGAAAAAAACGATTAGCAGTTTGACACGTGAAAGTGTGAATCTGTTAAAATGATATAGCACGTGGCACAAACTGATTAGCAACATTAAAAAAATTGATACCGTTTTATTAATACTGTGTACTGTGTCATGGATTCACTCAAAAAATGGTTAGCAGTCTACTGCTAGACATTTCTGAAAATGGTTAGCATTACTTCCTGTTTTGCTTAGCATTTTGCACTGCTATACCAGCTATTAAATACCCTGTCTTATAGTAAAGGTAACCGTTTAGTGAAATTGTTCCTCAAACCTGAGTGGTTGCTAATCAAATTGGTGTTGCTTAGCGAAGACTGCTAATCAGGTTTCCAAAACTAATTTATGCCTCATCCCTTAATGTTTTATTTAGGATTCCTACAAGCTACAGAGAGCCCTGACACTTGATCCTCAACGAATGACAACCTGTGCACACCCCTAAATGCCATATAACAAGTTTAGTCAAAATGCTGGTTGGTGCTGCTGCCCAAAACCTGCGATGAGGCCTCACCAAATTGGTCTCAGGTTTCTCCAGATTTCGCAACAGATTTGTTGATGTAGAGGGTGAAAATGTGTTTTTTAGTTTCTTGTTTTTTATTAGTGTAACCCCCAGGGGGCGCTATCCTAAGGGCTACTACCCCTGCCGGCCTCAGCTGTGACAGGGTGAGGGGCCCAGATCCGTTGACGGGTGCCTCCACCGAGAGGTCGGGGTTAGAACAGTCAAGGTTGACTCGGTCACAGCCCTTTGGGTTGCTGCAACCCCCCTTTCTTCCCACTAGTGGCTCACACAGTTTAATTACAGTGTCCTTACCCTGAACACTTACCCCCTGGCTCGAACCACTCAGCTCACTCCGGGGACCCCCTGGAAAGTAAGGTACAGTTATCAAATATTCACTGTGCAGTATGTCACCAGTAAAACACAAACCAGCCAGTGTACTTTTGCAAAACAAGCAATCTGATTTATTTAAGGGGAGATAACAAGGACCGGGGGAAATCAGGGTGATTGGCTTACCACTATAATATATGTTTGCCTACCTAGGTCTCTGTGCAGAGGCCTAACCTATTAATTACTGTCTATGGGTACCCAAGCCCTAATGGCTAGTTCCTCGATGCAGCTGGTTGGGGCCCTGACACAAACGAGCATTCAATTCCTGAGCAGATCAGATGGAGCCAGAAAGCTCAACTAGTACAGTCAGCAATACAACAAGACGATTTTGCCTTTGTTTGTAACCTTTAACAGGGAGCTACCCTGATTCAGTACTCACAACTCCAGCAGAAAACCACTCTTTCACCACTCACAGGGCTGAGCCTGAGCTTCAAGGCCTCCTCACACATTTATATGGACAACAACAGAGGGGTACCATACCAGGCAGCTGCTCCTAGGACCCGACTGAACTCACAGCTTTCCGGGGATCTCACTGCAGCTTCACTGTCCTGACAGACCGAGCGCGATTTAGCAGATTCTCCAGTCCTCTACAGGGTGAGCCTGGTAGGTAGCTGCGCTCCTGCACAGCCTCCTCTGACCGCTGCCCCGTGGATTTAGTCCGAATCTAACAGCAACCGAGCCACCTGAAATTGGCCTTCACCACACACATGTGCTGCGAGACTTGTAGGCGCAGAAGCCCAGGGCTCCTTCCTCGCTCACAGCCACAGCATCTCTGCCCTTTGGCAGTTGGGGCAAGTCTCTCTATTCGGGCGCCACCCGATCCCATTGGAGGGCTGCAGATGCCAGTCACTCATTATTGCCCTCACTGGTGCAAAACGGCGCCATGGCCAAGAATGCCACTTCCCAGAATTACAAGCTGTGTCCCCATTGGTCGGCCGGCTCCATCTAGAGTCCTGGTTTCTGGTTGGCTGCTTTTTACTCCAGTTTAGATACCCCCTCGCTCCTATTGGACCCCTCAAACGGTCCTGGTCCAAGATGGAGGGGCACAGCACACAGAGTCCCATCTGCAACAAAGGCAGGTTAAACAAAACTGCATTTTCCCTATCACTCTAAATGATTCCAGGCAAATGGTTACACCTTTCGAGGGGGCTCCCTCAGCGCTCCTAGCGACTGCAGAAACGGAGCGATCAGACAGCAGTCCCGGGTGGGATTCGAGCAGGGAAACCCCAGTCCACTTATTTGTACCACGAAATCCTGCGAGCAGGCAGCTCTTAGAGGCAGTACTGGAGACTATAAAAGCACTCACAGCGCCCACATTTAGCGGCCTTACGCCGAACACCAGTCAGGCATGGAGCATTTAGGCAAGCTCCAGGAAAGCTTTAAGGAACCCCCATTTGTAAGGGGGTTACATTAGTATTGTCTCTTCTGCTGTCCCCTGCAGCCTAGTCCCCCCACCCCTTCTTGAAGGGCCCCTAATGTCATTCCTGTTTATTAACTGTCATGTTCTGGCACCAATGCAGGCTATAAGGAAGGCAGACAAATGTATTTCACTTTGCACTTGAGCGTAGCAGCCTCATTACGCATTTATATAAGATGGTCTGACATTCAGTGGCCCACGCTTGGGTTGCTCTTTTTAGTTTTACTTTGCTAATTCTGGTATTCTCCTCACATCACCTGGGGTGGGGAGACACACAGATACCAGTTCCACTGGCACTCACTAGTTTTGGTTCCAGAAACACAGGCCTATTGGGGGGGGGGGGTTTCTGCTGTCTACTGCTTTGAGACCTAAACCCTCAAACCATGAGGTAGTGGCAGGAGTACCAACTCTGCCTTGGAATATAGAAGCAGAATTCAGAATCCAGATATATTTTCTTTTTCTTTTTATGTAACATTGATCACAGCACTGACGCTTCCCATAGCCACTTAGCTTACTTTCTGTTCTCAAATCAGGTTTCTTTTTTTTATTGTTGTTTAAAAACAATGAAAGTCAGATGTTGCCTTTCCAGAAATAGAACTGTTAACATGGCTGGACACTCACATCTTCAGACAGTGCAATACTGAAAGAGTTGTGGGAGTATTTCCCCCCAAGACATAGACCCATTTTGTAAAAACTTCTCCAGAACCCGAAGTGACACCACCTGGTACAGTATTTGTGAATCTTAACAGGAGTTTCAGACAAGTCAAATTTGAGGGTGACTAGACACATGGGTTTTAGAAGAAGCACCAACTGTAATCTTAACCTGAATTGAAGATTGTAGTCAGAGGCGTGTTAGGCCTTAACATTTCACTGCCTATATTCACCTGTAGAGAATGGCCTGTGCCTCTGCATTTCAAGGGATGCGGGAAAGCTTACATAGTTGCCACCTCAAGCTACCCCCTACCATAGTGAAATTCCATGAACTGGATTATTTTCTGTTGGTATGAGAGCGCCCCAAATGCCAAGAGAGATAGTTGCATCAGTGACTTATGACCTCCAAAACTGAAGCTTTTATATAACTTGTTTTGAATTCTCAGTTCAGTTCAGTCTAGAGTAATAGAACTGGAAGGGGACAGGATCAGTTGTGTTCCAGGACAGTAGCTGCTGCTGTTGTTTTCACAGGGTTCTTGTGGATTTTACTTGGTAGGTTAGTTCTTTTCTTTCTTACTTCTAAGGGGCTAGCAGGGTATTGTTTTGGGTGCTGTTGGATGTTTGTAAACTGATTTGGTGGCTGTAAGTGGGGCTCATTTTGTGGGTGTTTCACTGTGTAACAGGCTGCGCTGGTAGAGGCCTATTTCTTCTGATTTAAAACCTATTTGGTGGGATTGCTTGGGCCTAGTTCTTTGGCTGCTGGGCTTGGAGGGGAGACACAGGGCTGATATACACTCTCTCTCGAGTCAGGTGTCTGCCCAAGATCCGCCTTCCCTCCCCAGAAGTCTGCGAATTTATAGGGGAACACCTGCCTTGCAATTGGAGGAAAAGGCTGCAGGTGCAGCTCATGTAGTTCTAGCCACTGGGGGTAGGATTTAAAGGCTGGGAGAGAGGAGCTTTGGGAGTTGTTCATTTCCCTTATAAGTTTAATGTGTTGTACTGCACCTAGTAACAGGGTTACTGGTGTACAGTGGGACTGTCTGTAAGATTAGTGGGTGACCTGATTAGGCAGTAGGGGTATTTTGGACTAGGGGGAACCTGGTGGCTCACCCAAGGAAACCTATTTGGAAGGGATTGAACCACATCATTGGGGCGGCATCTTTGGGAGGGTGGTGGGGTGCCCAAGCGCGAGAAGGCCATGATACTGGACTGGGCTTGGAAGTTGGTGGTTGCCCAGTGTGCTACCAGCTAGCACAGCTTAGGGGAGGAGGTTGCGGGGATTAGGAGAAAGCTGGGGAGAGGGGTGGTATGGTTGGGAAGGGGCTGGGAATCTCCACAGGTTGCACCAAGCACTGGGGGTGGGGCATAGGTAAAGGAATGCAGGAGAATACTCAGGGGTCACATAGGAACCTGGCAGAGGGGTTCAAAGGACACTACCAAGGAAGCAGGCAGGTAACTGGGGCCCCACAAAGGGGGACAGAGGGACAACATTCTCAGGGAAGTAGGCAGATGGCCAGGGCTGGACAGAAGGAAGCAAGGCGGGGAAGTGGATCAGACCTTACACTCAGTAACCGCTTCAATTCTCTTCTTCTGCTCAAGGATGAGGGGGGTGATGTAGCCATGACAGGGGTAGTTAGAGATGGAAAGGGAGTGGGAGGCAGGAGGCAGGGGCCAGATAGCAGGAAGAACAGGGGGGGACCTGTAATGCAGGAGAATGGGGGGAGCAGTGAATCAGAGCAGGAGGAGCAGTGGGAAGAGGGAGGAAAGCGCAAGGAGAAGGACCAGTTGGGAGGAAAGGTAAAGGAGAAGGACCAGAAGTATAAGGAGGATTCAGTAAAGGGAGCTGAGGGTTTAGGCCAAGGGAGCACGACGAGCAAGGAGGAACTAAATGGAGACAGGAAGGGAGGATGAGTCAGGCTAGTTTAGCAGATGGGGGAGAAGGACCAGTTGTGAGCAGTGAGGGGGGAATTGCAAGGTACAGAAGGATACTCAGGAGGAGGGAGGCATAGGATTGGAGGGAGGGTGGCCATGGTAAATAAGGAGGGGGCATGGTGGCACACAGATAGGGGAGGAACACGGAGCCAGCTGGGTGGAGGGGCCTGTAGAAAGGATGAGGGACATGGAAGGGGGATGGAGGAAAAGGAGTGGTCAGAGTGCTCCTGCTGGGGGATTCTATGATCAGGGGTATCAAATGGGATAGGGAAGGAGAAGCCTGGCCAGTTAGAACAAGATGCTTCCCTGGACTAACGGTGCACAGGGCTAAGCACGAGGTATATCAGCTGGCAAAGGATTGTGGGGGTTCCCCAGACATACTGGTCCACCTGGGTACAAATGACATTGAGGGAGATAGCAAGCTAGAGATACAGGCAAGATTCAGGGAGCTCGCCAGGGTCTGTCATGACATAGGATGCACAGTTTCCTTCTCAGAAATCCTGCCAGTGCCAAGGGCTAGTGGGGAACACAAAAGGAAAATTAGGGAGATAAACCAGTGGCTCAGGGAGTGGTGTGAGGCCAGAGGGTATGGGTTGATGGGGGATTGGGGGGAGACCTGGGAGGATAAGGAGCTGTATGCTAGAGATAGACTACATCTCAATTTGGAGGGGAGGGGAATCCTTAAGTTGAAAATAGAGGGGTTTATTGGTGAAAAGTGGGGTTTAAACTTGTGAAGGGGGGTGGGATGGGAGAAAAGGCTGTCAAGGGGGTGCCGATAAAGGAGGGACTCTGTCTCCACCCCCCTGGGGACCAGGAGGATTGCAGGAAAAGGCCAACTGGCAGAGTGCAGACCAGGGGAAACAGAATCCCCATGGGAACATGAGCAGGGGAAATGGAACTATAGGGAAAGGGTGGAAGGTAGTCTTGCTAAATGCCAGGAGCTTGGGCAATAAAATGCCTGAGCTCCAGGCGATGCTAACTGAGGGAGCAGTGGATGTGGCAGCGGTCACTGAGTCTTGGGCCACTGCAAGACATGACTGGGACCTGAACCTGGAGGGATACACTATGTTCAGGAAGGACAGGGGGGAGGGAAGGGGAGGAGGGGTAGCAATGATAGTCAAAAACTGCATTGGCATAGGGGGAGTAGAGGAGGCGGAGGGAACCGTGGAGGCGATTTGGGTCACCTTGATAACAAGGGGGGGCAAGAGAGTAAATATAGGAGTGGTGTATAGACCCCCTGCCCTGGCGGAGGAGCTGGAGGACAGTCTGGTGGCAGATGTTAGGAGACACTGCAGACTGGGCAGAGGAACGGTGGTGGTGTTGGGGGACTTAAACATGCCAGGAACAGACTGGGAGACTATGACATCCTCTGTGACCAGAGAACAGAGGTTGTTGGATGTCTTTCAAGACGCTGTTCCTAACTCAGCAGGTGAGGGAACCGACCAGGGAGGCACGGGTACTGGATGTGGTCCTGGCAGACAGTGACCAGATTGGGGGCCTGGAGGTAAGGGACCCATTGGCAGGGAGTGACCATGCCACGGTCTGGTTCTGCCTGGACCTAGGAGGGGTAGAAGGCTGCACAAAGACGGAAGTAACTGACTTCAGGGGGGCGGATTTTAAGGAAATGGGAAGGATCCTTAAGGAGCATTTGGATGGGATTGGGTCAGACATGGACGCTGATAGTAGGTGGGAAATCATCAGGAGAGGGGTGCAGGATGCTACCAGCACCTGTGCAAGAGTAAGACGAAAATGTGGTAGGGCCCAAAAACCCTGTTGGTGGACCAGGGAGGTCCAGGAGGTGGTGCGGGGAAAGAAAGCAGCCTATAAGCAATTCAAGTGCTCAAGGAGTGAAGGGATCGAGGGGAGTGCAGCTGATGGCTAGAAGGGCCACAGAGCGTGAGGGCGGCTAAGGCAAGGAAGGAGCAGAACCTGGCCAGGGAAATTAGAGAGGGAACAAGGGTTCTTTAGATACATTGGGGAAAACAAGGGTGAAGGGGCAGATTAGCAGGATTAAATCAGGGAGAGATGGGCACAAGACCCAGGGAGCAGGCTGAGGTACTAAATGAGTACTTCCACTCAGTTTTCACCAGGAAAATGGGGTGCTGCATCACCATGGGAGGAGACAGAGATACTGAGGAGGGGGGACCCTTACCGATCGGCAGGTCTGGGGAGAGGGGGAGGCATCACTGGCAGGTGGGGGGAGGGCTAAGCAGGGAGAAGGGGTACCGGAAGTGGAAATCACAGCTGAGAGAGTGAGGGAAGCCCTCAGCTCCCTTAAGACGGAGAAAGCACCGGGGCCAGATAAATTACATCCCAGAGTGCTGAAGGAACTTGCAGATGTCCTGGCAAAACCCCTGGCAGAGCTTTTCACCATCTCTCTGAGGACAGGGTGGGTGCCCCAAGACTGGAAGGTGGCGCATATAGTGCCTATCCACAAGGGGGGATCAAGGGAGGTGGCAGGGAACTACAGGCCTGTCAGCCTTACCTCGGTGGTGGGCAAGGTGATGGAGGGCATTGTCAAGGAGAGGCTAGGGGGACCTGGATAGTCAGGTGCCTGGACGATAGACAGCATGGATTCATCCGGGAATCGTGTCAGACAAACCTGGTGGAGTTCTACGACTGGGTGACAAGTGCCTTGGACCTGGGTAGACCAGTAGATGTCCTCTTTCTGGACTTCAGCAAGGCATTTGACTCTGTTCCTCACGTGGCCTGTTGGATAAGCTGGGAGAAATGGGGTGGGGAACCAGATGATCAGATGGATAGGCAGTTGGCTCCAGGACCGGACCCAGAGGGTCGTGAGTTGGTGGGATAGTCTCATCCCCAAGGAGGGTCATTAGTGGGGTCCCACAGATCAGTCCTTGGGCCCCTTCTGTTCAACGCCTACGATCTGACATAAGGACAGGAATCAGGAGTGAGATGAGTCTCTTTGCAGATGACTCAAACTGGGGACGGTGGTGGATGGGGAGGAGGGAGGTGGCCCTACAGGGGGACGTGGAGGCTCTGGAAAGATGGTCTAGAAAGTGGAAGCTGAGGTTCAATGCAGGGAAATGCAAGGTACTCCACCTGGGGGCCAGAAACCCAGGTCAAGTGTACACCCTGGGGAAATGCTACAAGTCTCGATGGCTGAGAGGGACCTGGGGGTGGTGGTGGATGTCAAGATGAACAACTCTGAGACTTGTAGGAGGGCAGCAGCCAAGGCCAACAGGATGCTGGGATGCATCGCTAGGGGATCACCTCCAGAAGGAGGGAAGTGATACTCCTCTGTATAACTGCTTGGTGAGGCTGCACCTTGAGTACTGCGTGCTTTTGGAGGCCACACTTAAGCGGGACATTAACCTCCTGAGAGGGTCCAGAGGAGGGCAACCAAAATGATTTGGGGCTTGGGGACAGGACCTATGAGGAGAGTCTCAAGAGCTAAATATGTACACATTGGAAGAGAGAAGGGACCGGGGACATGATAGAGGTCTTTAGGTACATGAAGAGGTAAATAGGGGAGGAACAGTTGGGGTGCTCAAGAAGGAGGAAGGGCCACTAGAGGGCATGGCTGGAGCTGGAGAGGGAAGATTCAGGGAGAAAGGAGGGTGCTACTTCACTGAGAGGGTGGTGGAGCCTATTGAATGCACTGCCTAGGGGGCTGGTGGAGGCAGAGACAGTGGAGGGGTTCAAGAGGGGGTGGGACAGGTACAGGGGAAGGGTTCTGGAAGCAAAATCCAATGCAGCAAGAATATCCGGAACTGGGAAGGGAGAAGCCAGAGAAGGCGAGGGGGACAGCAAGGTCAGCACCCAGGTTGGGGACTGACCAAACGAGCAGACACGAAAGACCGTTAGGCCTATTCTGCTGGCATTTTAGTATGTTAGTAATATAAAACATTGCAATGCTGACGCTTCCCAAAGTCATCTAGTTTAGTTTCTGTTCTCAAATCAGGTTTCTTGTGTCTTGGAGCAGATGTTGCCATTCCAGAAACAGGACAATTAACATGGCTGGATTTAGGTCAGTATTTTATGGACTATACTGCTGCAACAGAGTAGCTAGTGGGAACTTGGCCTACTGCCCAGGGTGGAGGAAAACAAGACCCATCTCAAAATGCAGAGAAGGGACCCTTGGGTGGTGGCCTACATTGGAATTAACCCACAACTGGCCGGATGCCATTAATGCTAGAAATAACTTTTGTAGCCTAGCTACGTATTGCGTAACCCTGTCTGTCTGCTAGGCACATGCTGCTCTCTGACTAGTAAATGAGATCAGACAGCAGATTCCCAAAGTGTCCCTCCCCCCACCTCACCACCTCAAGTTCACTGCAGAACAGAATGTTCAGTGGTTTCTTCAAGAAACAAGCCATACCAAAAATGTTCTCTTTGTGTTAGCCCTGGACAAAAGTAGCTGCGGAACACAGTAAACAGTGCTTTCTGAGAGAGAGAGTGTGAGTGAATGTGTCACTAGGTTCAATGGGTAACTCTTCCTCTGTGCAAAGAAGGCTGGATCATCAGTTCACGGCTAACATTGCCAACACTGCAGTGTGTTATGGGGGGTCTCATACCCAGTACTGACACAGCAGTGTGGTATGGTGGGGGGGGGGGCTCATACCTAGTACTGACACTGCAGTGGGTTATGGGGGTTCATACCCAGTACTGATACTGCAGTGGGGTGAGGGGACTCATACCTAGTACTGACACTGCAGTGTGGTATGGGGGACTCATGCCTAGTGTTGACACTGCAGTGTGGTATGGGGGGCTCATACCTAGTGCTGACACTGCAGTGTGGTATGGGGGGCTCATACCTAATGCTGACACTGCAGTGTGGTATGGGGGGCTCATGCCTAGTGTTGACACTGCAGTGTGGTATGGGGGGGCTCATGCCTAGTGTTGACACTGCAGTGTGGTATGGGGGGCTCATGCCTAGTGTTGACACTGCAGTGTGGTATGGGGGGCTCATACCTAGTACTGACACTGCAGTGTGGTATGGGGGGCTCATACCTAGTACTGACACTGCAGTGTGGTATGGGGGGCTCATACCTAGTGCTGACACTGCAGTGTGGTATGGGGGGCTCATACCTAGTGTTGACACTGCAGTGTGGTATGGGGGGCTCAAACCTAGTACTGACACTGCAGTGTGGTATGGGGGCTCATACCCATTGGTAGGTAAATATTTTATTGTTCGACCAATGTCATTACAAAAATTAAAAGACATTAAAATTCCATTTTGTTACATTGTCAGATTAGTTAAATAAATCTTCAGTAGATACACAGAGAAAAACATATCATACATGAAATATTCTTTAAATACAACTTCTTGAGAGACAAAGCTTACAGATTTAATGACTTTAAAAAGTTACAAACGTGAGACAATATCTTGACGTTATTGGATGTAAATCAATAAATCAATCAATCTTTATTTTACCAGGTGACGCACTGTTGAGCAAGCTCATATCCAAGGTGGGTAAATAAAAAGATGATTAGTTTATCAGGAGGGAGACAGAGAGGTGCCAAAATTGTGGCCAGCCAAAATTTCTTTTTATTTTCATATTTCGGGCAATTCAAAGTTATGTGCTTAAAGTCATCATCCAAACCCAGACAGCAATCGCAGTGAGGTTTTATCTCATATCCAGGTCTTTTTCGGGAGGAATCGATGTAATTTGAGGTATATAATTCCATCCAGAATCTTGTTAGTGTTCTCCTAGCATCAGGGTTTGATAGTAACAATAAATATGGCTCCAGCTGGTGATTCATTTTCACAATGTTGTACCATCGATCATTTTTAAGTGAATCTATTTTCTTATGGTTTAAGGAAATATCAATATCCCTAAATCTTGACTTTAATCTGGCATATGCTTTCAAATGGTTTAGAATAAATTTCATAAAGATGTCCCAACTCATTTGAAAAAAGGAGAGTCTTTATTTGTATCATAAAAGGGGAATTAAAGCCTCTTTTATGTTAATCTGTTTCCTCCTCTAGGCATTGCCTAGGGAGACGGGTTTCTGGTAAGAGGAAAAGTTTAAGTATGAATGTTAAGATTCATTCTTGAATCAAGGCGGATAAAGAGCATTGGCTGAGTTCTGCTTTGACCACTTCCGCAGAGACTGATTGACTGACCCTTAAAATATACCTATACATTTTAGTTAATATTTTGTCCAAAGTGACCAATACCCTGTGCTGACACTGCAGTATGGTATGGGGGGGGGGGGCTCATGCCCAGTGCTGACATTGCAGTGTGGTACGGGGTGGGGGGCCCATACCCATTGCTGACACTGCAGAGTGGTATGGGGGGCTCCTACCTAATGCTGACACTGCAGTGTGGCATGGGGGTCTCCTACCAAATGCTGACACTGCAGTGTGGTATGGGGAGCCCATACCCAATGCTGACACTGCAGTGTGGTACGGGGGCCATACCCAATGCTGATACTGCAGTGTGGTACAGGGTGGGGGGCCCATACCCATTGCTGACACTGCAGTGTGGTATGGGGGGGCTCCTACCCAATGCTGACACTGCAGTGTTCTACCAGTGGTGGGGGTGGGGAGTCTCTTACCAAATACTGACACTGCAGTGTGATACTGGGGGTGAGTCTGTTACCTAATGCTGACACTGCAGTGTAGTTCTGGCAGGGCTCATACCCAATGCTGACACCTAAATGTTATACTGGGGGAGGGAGGGGGAGTCCTGTTGGAGATGTCATCCTTTAAACCATGCAGCCCCCTGTTGAATAACCGCAGCTGATAACCCTGGTGTCTTGGCTAATATTCTGATTCAGTAATCCATATCCAAATTTAGTTATCTATGGATGTGTGTGGGATGTTGGCAACTCACAGTCCCTGCACTGGCAGCATCTAACCCATCCCTTTGTAAGCGGCCTTTGGATCTTCGTGTATGAAAGGCTCACCTTATTGGTCCCAGTTCTGTTCCAGTCATATACTGTACTCGTCTTTCCGAGAACTGATAAAGTCCTGATCATTCAAGTTTCTGTTACCCCAAGATTTCTGTAGGTATATCCGGTAAACAGGCTTAAACTAGAAGTACTGCAGTAATCGACCTGTACCGGAGTCTGTCCTGTTTACTGGAGTTCAGTTTCTAATTTTCTTTTGCACTGCATACCCTGGTTATTATCTGACCATTGTTAGCCATCAGTTTGTTTTTAAAAATGTATTATTTGTAATGTACAGACCAGGAGGAACACTAAGCCACTGCTCTATTCCCGGTGCAACACGGAGGAGGAGGGGGGAGAATAACGGTAAGAGTTCCCATGCCACCCTCTTCTCCTCCAGTCATGTTACGAGAATCCCACCCCACCATCGCCCACCTTCTAGGACCAGTGCTGCCCTCCCCCCGTGTAAGTGTTAAAATTCTGCCCCTACCCTCACTCGTCCTCATGCCACCCTCTCTCCTCCAGTCATGTTACGAGAATCCCACCCCACCATCGCCCACCTTCTAGGACCAGTGCTGCCCTCCCCCCGTGTAAGTGTTAAAATTCTGCCCCTACCCTCACTCGTCCTCATGCCACCCTCTTCTCCTCCAGTCATGTTACGAGAATCCACTTCACCATCGCCCACCTTCTAGAACGCGCTGCCTCCCCCCCCGTAGTGTTAAAATTCTGCCCCTACCCTCACTCATCCCTCATGCCACCTCTTCTCCTCCAGTCATGTTACGAGAATCCCACCCCACCATCGCCCACCTTCTAGGACCAGTGCTGCCCTCCCCCCCGTAAGTGTTAAAATTCTGCCCCTACCCTCACTCGTCCTCATGCCACCCTCCTCTCCTCCAACCAAGTTACTAGAAGCCCCACCCTCCTTTGTCTTCTAACACTGATGCCACCTTTTTCCCTTCCAACCACGTTACAAGAAACCCACACCGTCACCCACCTTCTAGGACCCATGCTCCTCTTCGCAACAATGTTAAAATACTTCCCCAACCTCACTTGTCCTTTAGCATCCATGCTGCCCTAACCTCACTCAACCAGTTCCAGAGGGACTACCCATATGTGCAGAGAAAGCAAAGGGAAAATAAAAATTTTCCAATTTGCCGGTATGGATTTGCCAAGCTTGGGCAGAGTGCATAACGACAGTATGGTCTTTGCATTACAGTGTAGATTTAAGATTTAAAAGCATTCAAAAGAGACACTGTGAAGTTTGTGAGAATGTTTGATTTTAGTATTGGGATTCAAAGATGGTATAAGCACGTAAATAAAGTATGACATAAGATTAGAAAGGACTAGTTTTAAATTAGAAATACAGTCTAGTGTGAACGATGTAGCTCTGTGTGTGGGGGAAGGTTGTTTGAGGGCTAGGTGAGCTGTAGTTAATAACTGCCAGACATTTAGTTAACATGATATGTAGATGACAACTGCACACTGGTAATGCAGAACACGTGGGGTTCATCGAAGGTGGTGCTCAAAGCATCTACAGAGGTTTCACTCCCTGTAAACAGTAAGGAAAAAAAAAGCCAAGAAGTGTTCCCCTTGATCAACAGGAACCTGAGGCATCTGATACAGTCAAAAATTTGATGTCTTCATCAGTTGTTTCAACTAGTAGGAGGGGAAGGGAAGGGGCACCAGCAACCGTCAGGTCTTATGGACCAGCTGATGCCCCTCCCCCATCATCAAACACGTCGACAGCACCAGGACGCTACATCACAACCACTACATGTGACAAAGGTTGGGGAATTCCACAAAGATGTTCCAAATGCACTAGAAATGGAAAGTGTACTAAGGACACAAAATGTAAACAGAGTAATCATGCAGCAAGCGAGACTAACCAGGGATGGAAGGCAATGTGCATTAATGTTTGTAGCCTTCCAAACAAAATCCCAGACCTCACTGCCATGATGGCAGACGCCTACCTTGATTGGGTCGCTAACATGGAGACTTGGTTCACGGAGAACCACACCTGGGACGTTGCTGTCCCTGGATACACTCTCTTCAGGAGAGACCACAAGGGAAGGGGGGGGGTGGCTATGTATATCAGAGATGGGATCAATGCAACTAAAATCCAGGAACTGCACAGCAATGCAGAGGCCCTATGGGTCACTCTGGGAGCTGGTATTAGGGACCCTGTCTGGGCAAGAGCTATCTACAGACCCCCTACCCAGGAGACTGAGAAAGATAAAGACCTCCTGGAAAACATA
Source organism: Neoceratodus forsteri (assembly GCA_016271365.2). NCBI lineage: Eukaryota > Metazoa > Chordata > Ceratodontiformes > Ceratodontidae > Neoceratodus > Neoceratodus forsteri. The sequence goes on from JADMNL010000026.1 coordinate 8,431,252, forward strand.
CTGAGGATGGCCAACAAAGGTGAGTTACTACTGGCTGGGGACTTCAATCTACCAGATGTAGACTGGTCCACCTTCACTGCCTCCTCAGAGCAGAGTAGAGAATTCCTCATTGCACTACGGGGGCAGGACTTAATCAGTTGGTTAAGTCACCCACTAGGGAGTCTGCTATTCTGGACCTGGTACTCACAAACAGTGCCAGGGTGTCAGATGTGCAAGTGGGGATCAACCTGGGCACCAGCAACCACAGGTCAGTCTGGCTCTCGATTAACAACGCCGAGAACCCTTGTCACACCAACTCAGGCTGTTCCATTTCAGAAAAGCAAATTTCTCAAGAATGAGGGAAAGTATTAAAGAATTGCTGGTAACCAATGCCACAGGGAAAGTGGAAGACACTTTGATAAAGCTGAAAAATGCTATAACTACAGACACGACACAATGCGCAAAACAAATAAATCCAGAAAATCAAAGGACCCACTCTGGTTTTCCAAAGAGGTGTCGACTGTAATTAGAGAGAAGAAAAAAAGCTTATAGAAAGTACAAGAAGACCAAATCCAAGAAGGATAGAGAAGAGTGCAGGATTAAACTCAAGGAAGCAGGAAAAGCAATTAGGGTAGTCAGGGTCCAGATGGAGGAAAGAATAGCGCAGGGAGTGAAGAGGGGGGGACAAGACATTCTTTTGTTATATATGGGAAAAAAGAAAGAGTAAGGGAGGAATAACCAGGTTAGCAACTAAAGAAGGACAGCAGGTGGAGAATGACAAAGACAAGGAGGAAGTACTCAATAAATTCTTCTGCTCGGTCTTCACCCATGAAGACAGAGGTAATGGTCCAGCACTAGCCATGGCACATCTCCACAACAGGGGAGTAGACACCAGCCCCTTTTACAAAAGAAAGGGTCCTTGAGGAACTGTCTAAAATTAAAGGTGGACAAAGCAATGGGGCTGGATGGAATACACCCAAGAGTTCTGAAGGAACTGCGGGAGGAACTTGCAGCCCCACTAGCCGAACTATTTAACAAGTCACTGGAAGATGGCATAGTGCCAAAGGACTAGAGAAGCGCCACAGTTGTGCCAGTGCACAAGACTGATAGCAGGGAGGTAGCAGGAAATTACCGTCCAGTCAGCCTACCTCAGTGGTGGGTAAAGTAATGGAGACATTGCTTAAAGAAAGGGTAGTGGAGTACCTGAAAGAAAGTGGGAAACATGACCCAAAGCAGCATGGCTTCATGGCAGGGTGCTCATGCCAAACAAATATGACAGAATTCTTCGACTGGGTTACAAGAGCAGTAGACCAAGGTGCGGCTGTGGGCATAGTATATCTGGATTTTAGCAAAGCTTGTAATACGGTTTCACAGAGAAGGCTAGCAAATAAATTGGAGCAAACAGGCGTAGGTCAGAAAGTGGTCAACCGGATAAAAAGCTGGCTACAGGACAGGACTCAGAGAGTTATGGTAAATGGCACCTTGTCACAGGAGTGGAGAGTAACCAGTGGGGTTCCACAGGGATCAGTGCTTGGCGCAATCCTTTTCATCATATTCATCAGCGATATTGCTAAGGGGCTGACAGGGAAAGTCTTGCCTGTTCACAGACGATACAAAGCTCTGCAACAGGGTGGACACGCAGAAAGGGGTCCAAGGAATGAAGGCAGATCTAAGAAAGCTGGAGGAATGGTCCAAGAATTGGCAGTTGAGATTCAATACCAAAAAGAGTATGGTAATGCACTTGGGTAAGAGGAACCCAGGAAATAACTATGTCCTGGAAGGGTAGCAATTAGAAAAGACAAAGATGGAACGGGATCTAGGAGTTATGATATCGGACGATTTAAAGGTGGGAAAGCAAAGCAAAAAAGCAGCACTAAGGGCAAGTGGCATCCTTGGATGCATAGGTAAGAGTATTACTAGCAAAAAAGCATGAGGTAATCATCCCACTCTGTAGGTCCTTGGTGAGGCCTCACTTGGAGTACTGTGTGCAGTTCTGGAGGCCACACCTACAAAGGACATAGACCATCTGGAATCCATGCAGAGGAGAGTCAACATTATGGTGCAGGGACTACACCACAAACCTTACTAAAATAGGCTCAGCCAGTTAAATCTATTCTCCCTAGAGCAGAAAAAGAACAGAGGAGACATGATAGACACATTTATATTTGTTAAAGGGATAAACGCAGTGCATACTGGTAGCCTCTTTCAGGAAAATAGGACTGTGCATAGAAGAGGGTGCAACTTACGCCTGGTTGGCAGTAAATTCAGAACCAATGTTGGGGAAGTACTTTTTCACAGAGAGGGTCATGGACCCTTGGAACAGCTTGCCATCTGAAGTGATTGCGGCTAAGACTGTCAGAGAATTCAAACAGGCATGGGACAGTCAGTGCAGTCACCTCAACAAGAGCAGCAGATGGGGGGGGTAGACATCTCGGGCAGACTAGATGGACCCTCCTTCTGCCGCCAAATTCTTATGTTCTAAATAAAAAAAGACTGACTGCTGGAAAGAGACGTGGTTGCCTGTAGACAATACCAAAGTCTTCTTCCATGCATAAATGGAAGGAGGAAGGTGAAAGCCAGGATACAAGAAGGAACTGCGGACAGTACCAAAGTCTTTTTCCAGTGCATAAACAGAAGGAGGAAGGTGGAAGTCAAGATAGCAGTAGGAACTGCAGACTATACCAAAGTTTTATTCCAGTGCATAAACGGAAGGAGGAAGGTGGAAGGAGGGGATTCGGCCCCAAATAAATGGGGTGGGGAAGCGGGAGCCTTTGAGAGAGCCAGGATTGCTGACTAAGATGCTGAATGAATACTAGTGTTTGTCAAAAGATATCTAAGGGAAGGATGGAGGATGGGTGCTCATTGGAGGGGATAGTTATAGTACCAGTGCTCCCCCCCCCAAGCTGCTTAAAAGCCTGCAATTCATTCAAATCAATTCAGTTTTCTTACTTGGTTTTCATTTCAACATTGAGAAGGGTTCTTGTCATCATTCATCATTCGGCCGAATCATGATCAGCCTGACCACCGATGGCAAAGTGAGCCACTCATCGGTCAGGGAACAGCACTTTAACTCTTACCATGCCAATATGAGCTGAGTTCCCCTGCTTTCTCTCTCGTGGGGAAACCACTCTCTGGCTTCATTTCTTACACAATTTGTTCTGGCCCATGAGAGACTCACAGGTCATTGTTGGGAAGCTCATCAGTTAGGAGACGGCCACATCCTTCCATTACATCCATTACATCCATTTGTAATGCAGTATTAAATGTTTTGCAAGCTTAACCGTGGCCAATACACAATAATTTTTATCACATTTCTTAATTGTCTTTTTTTAATTTTTAATTAATTGTTCATACTCAAGCCCCCTTCTCTCCGCGGCTCGCCTTCCGGGGACTGTACTGGTGGGGTGGGCACAAACTCCGGGTCCGGACGTCAGCCCCAATCCTGCCTCAGTCCCCCCCCCCCAGCGGGGAGGGAACTACCCCCCACCTGTACCATGTGCCGGGCCTCCGTCTGACCTAGGTCCGCACCACACCCCTGCCAGCCCCGTATTCTGGTGAACTGCGGCACCATTTTCCGGTTTTCTCCCACGTCCCAAGAATGTTGGCCACTGAGGGGATCCATGGAGGCAGGCGCACCCTGAGACGTGACACCACTCTGGATCCCAGCCAACATCCAGCCCTCCCATGTGGCACCCCTCACTGCAACTCCACCTGTGTGTACTCAGGTGGCGGCATTGCAGCGGGACCAGCGTCCCTCCCTCCCCAAAGGAGAGCGCCTCTTGGGTGCTCCATCCTCCTCTCCGGCCGACCCTCCAGCTTCCTGGGCTTGCTTCCAACCCGAGTTCTAAATGGTAGAACTTACCGCTACTGTAATGCCTTAATTGTCATTTTAATAAATGTTTAAATAGTTTATAGGTGGCACCTGGTGTTTAGCCAAAATCAAAGGAAATAGTTATAGTGCCATTGCCCCCCCAATCAATTATTGGCCAGGGTTGATCTTGTTAAACCTCTGACATTGCACTGCAGACAGGGGTGACGTGGCCTTCTCCTAACTGGTGAGCTCCCAAATGATCACCTGTGATTCTGTTATTGGCTAGAGCATACTATATAAGAAATGAAGACAGAGAATGGTTCCCAACAAGAAAGAGAGAAAGCAGGGGACGTCATCTCATGTTGGCATGTTCAAATTTAAAGAGTAGTTTCCTGACATGTGTGGTGAAACTTGCCATCGGTAGTCAGGCTGAGCATGATCTAATGGTGAAACCAAGAACCCCTCTAAAATGATGGGATGAAAACTAAGTAAGAAAAGTGAATTTATTTGAATTGGGCAGTTTGGGGGAGGACTACTGCTATAACCAGTTGCTTTGGCCACACACTAGGTGCACCCCTGTAAACATAAAAAAAAAAAAAACTTAAGGAAGATGTATAAGAAATGTGATCAAGTCTTTATGTGTTCACTGGGGCTGAGCTTGCTAAACTTTTAGCATTGTTCATTGGAGGGCCCATGCTATCCTGAGTAACCATGATGCAGCCTGAAGACATCACACCTACCTTGATGTCAGACTACGTATTGAATTCAAGCCAGGTATGCTGCAAGGGACAGACGGGAAGCTCCAGACCTTAAAATTCATTTTCAGGTCCCAAGGGGGAATTGTCCCCAACCTCTACCAAATTTGGGGGGGGAGACACATATTTTTGGTGCCTGGCTAAAAAATGTTTTGGGGAGGACTTATCTGAAACTCCTCTGCAGACTTCTGTCATAAAGTAAAGTGCTGTTGCTGTTTTGCTTCTGAGAATTGTGCAAAAAGTACCCATGCCTTTAGAATGCTGGTATGACAGGTGCCCATGATGTGCTACGCTCCTGATACTGTAACACCAGCATTCTAAAGGAATGAGCACTTTTTGCACAATAGCACTTTGTTAATCAAGATGTGCAGACTTTCAGGTCCTATACAAATTAATATGAGTGAAGAGGATTTAGTGACTCCTCAGCTCTAAATGTTTAACACAGAGACAAGGAGGATTTTCTGATGTTCTTTTCTCTGTATTAAGCATTTAGAGCTCTATGAGTGGGGGCAATAAAGTTCTTCCACCACTAATAATTTGTATGGGACCTTAAGCTGATTTAAAGTTTCCCTCTTGACTGACTACAGACTTCTTTAAATACTGCAGAGCAGTCTTACCGGCAGGCAGGTGTTGTATTGAATTCAGGACTTCTAAGCATGACTCCTGAACCGCTGGCTCTTAATGGCGACATGAAGAGGACTGTGTTCCCTCCTCATGACAAGGTGGAAAGGCAAATTCACGCTCAGTGCTCAGTGAGCGTACTTCTGCCAGCTTGCCAACATCATCACCTTCCCCTCTTGTCGGTTTGCAGCTGTCTCGCTCTACTGGCAGTGCCCAGAACTGCAGCAACAGTGGCAAACTGCCGTAAAGCAGAGGCACTTAGTGCGCATGGGACTGTCCCGCATCGGGTATCCAGAGTTTGCAGAGCAGGGGCCAAAAATAACATGAATTGTGCTCCCACCCCAAGAATTTTAAGCCCTGATACACCCCAGGATCATAGCTGAGCTGGGGGAATTTTCAGGGCTGCTTTCAGAAATCTTTTCTGGGTAGGGGAAGAGTTGAGCTGGCAAAGTCCAATACAAGAGGAATATCTTGGACTGAGAATGGAGACTCTCTAGGGGGTTGGGGTGGAGGTAAGCAAGGTCAACTCCCAGGTTGGGGGCTGACCAAACGAGCACACATGAAAGACCATTAGGCCTACTCTGCTGGCATTTTGGTATGTTAGTATGTAGGTTTGGACAGCTGGAGGGCTGGAAAATGGCTATTGTGGTTCCCGTCTTCAAGGGCAAGGACTTAGCAGGGCAGCTATAGAGCAGTCAGCCTGACAGTGCTGGGCAAGGCCCTGGAGCAAGGTCAGAGTAGGGTAACTACACGGCAGTCAGCAGGACAGGCAGCCTGACAGTGTTGGGCAAGGTCCTGGAGCAAGGTCAGAGTAGGGTAACTACACGGCAGTCAGCAGGACAGTCAGCCTGACAGTGCTGGGCAAGGCCCTGGAGCAAGGTCAGAGTAGGGTAACTACACGGCAGTCAGCAGGACAGGCAGCCTGACAGTGTTGGGCAAGGCCCTCGAGCAAGGTCAGAGTAGGGTAACTACACGGCAGTCAGCAGGACAGTCAGCCTGACAGTGTTGGGCGTGGCCCTGGAGCAGGGTCAGAGTAGGGTAACTACACGGCAGTCAGCAGGACAGGCAGCCTGACAGTGCTGGGCATGGCCCTGGGGCAAGATCAAAGCAAGGCAACTACAGCCCTGTCCGCATGACTGTCAGCCTGACAATACTGGGCATGGCCGTGGGGCAAGGTCAGAGCAGGGCAGTGAGTCTGACAGTGCTGGGCATAACCAAGACAGCAGGGCAACTACAGGATAGTGAGCCAGACAGTACTGGGCATGGCCCTGAAGCAAGATCAGAGCAGGGAAACTACAAGCCTGTCAGTAAGACAGTGAGCCTGACAGTGCTGGGCACGGCCCTGGGGTAAGGTCAGAGCAGGGCAACTACAGGGCAGTCATCCTGACAGTGCTGGCATGGCCAAGAAAGCAAGGCGACTACAGGGGCAGTGAACCTGACAGTGCTTGGCATGGTGCTGGAGTATAGGGCAGTATTCTGACAGTGCTGGCATGGCTAAGAAAGCAAGGCGACTACAGGGGCAGTGAGCCTGACAGTGCTTGGCATGGTGCTGGAGTATAGGGCAGTATTCTGACAGTGCTGGCATGGCTAAGAAAGCAAGGCGACTACAGGGGCAGTGAGCCTGACAGTGCTTGGCATGGCCCTGGGGCATGGTCAGAGCAGGGCAACTACAGGGCAGTATCCTGACAATGCTGGCATGACCAAGAAAGCAAGGCGACTACAGGGGCAGTGAGCCTGACAGTGCTGGGCACGGCCCTGGGGCAAGGTCAGAGCAGGGCAATTACAGGGCAGTCAGCAGGGTAGTGCTGGCCATGAGCAAGAACAGAAACATGGAACACCTGGTTTAGGCCAAGCTTCTTGCTCTCTCATGGCTTTGTAAGGGGCAGACTGTGCCAAGCAAACCCAATCACCTTCTTTAAAGGGGTGACCTGGGCAGTGGACAGGGGCAAAGTCTTTGACAGTGTGGTACATGACAAACTTCTGGACAAAGTACAACAGTGCAGTATAGCTGGGACTGAAATAAGGGGAAGCTGAGTGCTAATTCATGCCTGTATTTCCACGATTGGCACCTGCTGCTTAAAAAGTCAGCAAGTTAGAGATGCTGTTAGCAGTTCCATGTTCAGGGGGAGTAGTCGCAGAGTAAAGTTGTTGACACTGACATGATGCAAGGAAGGAGGAGGATTAAGCAATCAGTGGGAGGGGAGCAGTCAGAGTGGAACTACGAACTGTGAGATGGTTCAAGGGAGGAGGAGGAGGCTGACATCCAAACAAATGTTTCCCTGTACGCAGTCCTTCCTCTGTCTCTTCTGATGGATGTGCTTACACTGTCCCTCTGTAACACACAGGGGTGTCAGATTTTGCAGCAGAGAGCGGGAGCGTGTGGCACATTTAGGACAGAATGAAATCAGAAAGGTAGGCAGACGAATGAGTAGCAGTGATATTATCCATGGTGTGATAAGCAGAAGAGCTCGAAATTGGACCTGCTGTAAGCCTGGGTCACCCAGCACCAGCCAGATATCCTTTCAATCGTGCAGACCTGGCTCAATCCTAGGATTGCTGATGCGGTCATTCAAATACCAGATTATAAAATGTTTAGACTGGACAGGATTGGCAAACGAGGGTGCGGTTGTACTCTCTACTTAAAATCACCTCCACCAGTAACACCCAACTCCTAGCAATAAAAGTTGTACTAGGTATGAATGGAAAAACCTTAACTGTAGCATCTGTTTATATCCCCCCCGGACCAGTTAGCAGTTTTAAAGCTGTCCACAACTTCCTATCAGATCACTGACAAAACACTGAACTAATAATGATGGGTGACTTCAACATCAACTGGACATCCGCTGAGGCTGGTCCAATCAAAGACACCCTAGTAGCACTCAGTTTGTCACAGCTGCTGTAGTATGCTCTCCCACTCGGCTAAATTACCGTACCGAAACTAAGTCCCTTATTGACTGGCTCATCACTAACCGTCCAGAAAGGATAATAGGAACAACAGTTCTCCCAGACTCGATCAGCGACCATTCACCTATACTGTGCTGTTGGACAAATAAATCCCCCAAGCTTCCACCCAAAACCATCACAAACACATTACTAAAAAAAGGGAAGCTGGAGGCCTTTAAAGAACACATAAGACAGCAAGATCGGAGCTTCCTAGATACTACCAACAATGTAGATGCTGCATTCGAGGGTCTAATTCAAAACATTAACATATCTTACGATATCTTTGCCCCAGTCACTAAACGTAAACTCTGGGCCTCCAATAATGCCTGGATCACACCTCAGCTCCTACAATTATTGAAGCGCAGGGATGAACTGTGGGAAAAGGCTAAGTACTCTGGCGTACCAGCCAACCCACAGAATTATAAAACAGCCAGGAACAGCTGCACCTGGGCAATTCCGAAGGCCAAAAGCCACTGTTTCAGAACTGAGCTAAGCAACTTGTGGGGAAACCCCAAAAAGTTCTGGAAAAACATCAGGCAGCTAACAAGTAAACCCATTAAGACCTCCCCTTCTATCCTTAATGTGGAGGGAACCCCTACACCAGACCCCGAGATCACAGTGAAACGTTTAACAAGGCTTTCACAGACTTAAGCAATGTACTGCCCCCAGACGTCCTTGAAACTGCAAAGGAGGAACCACTATCACAGGACCTGGGGATTCATCAGAGTTCATCACCCTCATTCTACCTGAAAGTCGTCACCCCAGCCATGGCAAAAAAATACCTATCGAAAGCACTAAGCAAATCTAGGGTAAGCAGCGACTCCCTTTACCTTAAGCTCATTGGACTAGCTCTTGATATTTTTCTTGTTCTGCTAACCAAAATAATAAACCTATCACTGACCACCAGGAAATTTCTCCAACTCTGGAAAACTGTGATGGTCACCCCTGTTCATAAAAGTGGAGACCAAACAAGCCACTCTAATTACAGGCTTATTTCAATCCTTCCTCCTCTCTCTGAGGCGCTCGAGCGCATCGTTCCAGATCAGTTGACAGACTACCTTGACACCTACCAACTGCAGTGCTGGCAGCAGCACGGTTTTCGGAAGCAGCACAGTACCACAACTGCTTTAGTCGAATTCACTGGCTTCATTCACAACACATTAGATAGAGGGCTCCTGGTGGGAGGCAACCTATATTGACCTAACCAAGGCCTTTGACACCGTTAACCATGAACTGTTGTTAAAGCAATTAACCCGAAGGACTTCTGGTGGAATCATGGCGGCGTGAGCACATGGAGACCGAGCTCCCCTACACCATCGATTAAAAAAATTCAAGTTCTCGCCCACATTTCAACTAAAACAAACTTGAAATCAGATTCTCTAAACAAAAGACAACGTGGGAGAGACGTTACAATTAAATATTCAAGGCTTGGGTGAAATGGCACGCCAGGAAAGAAATAGTTTTCCAAAGCTGCAAAATCTCCCCGAGAGTGAAGATGGCGGCCTGCTTAGTAGCAATGCTTCTTCCCATTCAGCCTCCCAGCTAGATAGAAAATGAGGCAAGAGAAGTGAAGAAAAAAAGGTCAGCATCTGTGGAAAACCTACCTTCAGAGGCCATCCTCTCTGCTATCTCAGAATTTAGATCTAAAATGCAAGACGCAATGCGAGATATATGCACAGATCTGGGGGAACTACAGGCGAGGGTTAACGAGGCTGATATACAGATCTTGGATAACACTGCTAAAATTTCAGAACTGGAACAAGTAGTTTTCTCCCTAGCTGAGGAACTGCTAAACTTAGCCATGAGACAAGGGGATGCGGAAAATAGGGGGCGCCGAAAAAACAGGCTGTACGGGCTACCTGAGGGGGAAGAGGGCAATGACCACAATGCCTTCACGGATTATTTTTTACGCCTAACTCTGGACTTGGGCCCTGAATTCCAGATTGACATCGAGAGGGCTCATTGCACACTAGGGCCTTGCCCTTCTAAACCCAATGCCAGACCGAGATCTTTTGTAATCAGATTTGGCAGCTTTATACAAAAAAGATCAGATCTTGATTAAAGCATGGCGTAAACATAAGGTCCTGCTGGGCGAACACCGTATTTTATTCGATAACAATTACGCCCCAGCCACTCAGCATTCCAGAAGGGACTATTCACCCTTGTTTCCTCTTCTGAGAGCAAAGAACCTGAAATTTCGCACCCCCTACCTGGCAAAGCTAGTGATTCTTCTACCCAACAACTCCACTACATACTGTATAACTCAGCTTCAGAGGCTATATCAGATCTACTCCAAAGAGGGATAGTATCAGACAAAGATTTCAAAACTATACCAAAGACCGGACGGCCCTCCATGGTATAAGAACCTCAGGATCTCGATCAACCAAATAAAGGAGACCAAAGGATTCAGAAATTACTGAATAATGTGAAATCTCTTAGGAACCCAACTCTGCATCCAATTTGAAGCTAAGTACATTGTGAAAACAACTTTTTTTTGCTGCTGTACCGAGGGATGGGCTTTGGGGGGGGGGGAGGATACTGACGGATAGGCCTGTTGGTGAGTTAGAGGGTTGAAAGTGAGTTTCAGTTCCTTAAGGGTAACACTATGCCAGCAAATAAAACTTATATATATATATATCATAAGGCTACTATATATGCCCTATGGAACAGTTGGCTTTCCCTTCTCTGGCCATGGGTCATTCTGTTGCTTCCCCCCATATCTCCCTCCTCAGATCTAATTTCCTGGTTTAGGCCCCTTCTGTTCGGGACTTATTTTTTCAAGCTATAAGTGAGCCTCGACATCAAGAACAAGTTGGGCCTTCTGATCAACAATGAAAAGGAAAGGAAAATAAACGGGAGGAAAGAAGAAAGGGGAAGGGAAAAGGAAAAGAATAAAAGGGGAAGAGAAGGAGAACAAGAGAAGACAAAGGGAATTGTAAACTATAATAGTGGACTGGAATTATGCTGGGTCATTACACCTACATGTACACAGAATGTTAGTTAGAACTTGTGGATAGTTCCATTTCCTTTCTTTCTAATTTAAGTCCCTTAGCCAACAAACAGACTACAGGCTGAATCGTCCCTACCATTTTGGATCCTTGAAAAGAATTTTAAATATTTTCATAGACATTACCCCCCTCGGGGATTATATGTTTTGTTATGATGAGCTTGGCTGAACATATTACTATGAGTGCCAATATTTTATATTTCCTCTGGATATAATTAAAGAGGAAAATTATAATCCCCCCCCTTTTTTTTTTTTTTTTTTAACGAGGCTTGACTCATGGGCCCGATGTGCGGGGAGCTCTCCTCTGTTATTTTGGAGGGTTCCCTTATGGTTTGAAGCCATTTCAAAACTTATATTCCACCATCTCTGGAATGAGTCCTTATACGACGTAATTCCTAGAGAGGGAGTATCCCTCTTGAGTGGGCGGAGACCCACATTTTGTGGATTGTTTCCCACTTACCTGGGAAGAGGTTTTTCTCCTCAGGACCCAGGTTGGAGATAGGCAAATCTCCTCCTATCATGGAAGACCATTTGTAAATAGTTCTTCCCTAGGGGAATTTTTGTTTTTTAATGTTATTGTTCTAGTTAGGTTATATTGTTACTCTCTAGTTTTATTGTTAAGTTTAAAAATGGATGGTGACAGATTTTTTTTTTAGAGCAGTTGGTTCCCCATATAGGGATGGAGGGGTTTCTCCCAACAGGACGGACATGCTTAACAATGCCATTCTCTCCGGCACAGCTCTGTTTGGTCTAAGAAGACTGCTGGGGTTAGAGTGGCATATAATACAAAAAAATTTCCCCTGTTCGGGATCCAATTCCTCCATCCTTCATAATTATATCTGCTTCTATAAGGGACTATGGCTAATCCCCCCAGTAAAAATTTTCTCCCAGAATGTGAATGGCTTACATTCACCTATGAAATGATATAGGATCATGCAACATTTAGGGAAACAGAATGAGACCTATATTTTTTACAGGAGTCTCATCTCTCAGAGGTGGAGCATTCTAAACTACACTGGGGAGGTTTTATTCAGTGTTCACATCCTCTTATCCTAGGGGATATAAAAGAGGTACTGTAATTTTAGTCCCATCTTCAACTCCATTGGAGATACACGATACCTATTTAGATCCTCAAGGAAGATATGTGATTCTTACAGGCTCGCTTTATTCTCAAACTGTTACCATGGTTAATGTTTATCTTCCACCCCAGTCGCCACTTTCAGTGGCACGAACATTTGTACAGAAGTTGATGGAGAGGCTCAGGGGTATACTGATCATGGGGGGGGGGGCTTAATATCCCGTTCCACCTACACCTTGACTCCTCTAATCATAATTTAACCAGGCTTTCTGGGGTGGCTAAATATTTAAAGGGGGAATTTTGCCCACTTAGGCATTGAGGATATATGGCGGAGACTCTTCCCATTGGTTCCCGGCTATTCACATTTTTCCGCAAGACACGGCACCTACTCCAGGCTAGACTATTTTTTTTACAACAGTGGAACATCTCACACTGATTCAAGATATTATATTAGAGCCTAGAATACTTTCAAACCACAACCCATTAATTTTAAAAATAGATCTGGGTAAACAAAAGAAGTCCAGACTCTGGCGGTTTAATGCATCCCTTCTTCGGGAACAGGAATTCAGGGACCACTTTATGAAATGTATTCCCCAAGCAATTCAAGAAAATATTTCTCCTGAAACCTCTTGTCCTATTCAATGGGATGCTTTGAAAGCGATTCTTCGAGGGGAGCTGCTGGAATATGCCTCTCGTAAACAAAAAAAAATGAATGCCAGACTCAAATTTTTGACAGACCTCCTTGAGTCATATCAACTTTTATATAGGGAGGGCGATGTGACTCTCCATCGTAGAATAAGGGGCCTAAAGCAAGAGATTCAACAAATATTAGACTATAGAACCTTCCAGAGTCTGAACTATCTAAAACAGTACAATTACCGGGGGGGGGGACAAAAGGAGCTAGGGCTTCGGCAAGAAAACTTAGAGCAAATAAACAAGTCTCAACTATTTTAAAAAATTAAAAATAACTCCTCTAATAAAGCCACTTATAAAGAAAATCAAATCAATCGGGCCTTTCAGCTCTTTTATGAAACCCTGTATAAAGCCCCATATCACTCTCACAATCAATCGGAGGCAATAGCAACCTTTCTAGATAAACTTTCACTACCTAAATTGACCGAACAACATATCAAACAATTGGAACACCCAATTAGACCTGAGGAAATTTTATTACAGGTTAAAACACTGAAACCGTTGAAGTGTCCTGGTCCAGACGGTTTCAGCCCGCAATGGTACAAGGCCTTCATACCACAGCTACTTCCCAACCGTCTTTCAGCGTGCTGGGCAGTGGCTGAAGGCAAGACTCCACCTCCGTCATGGAATTATGCGGTTCTCTCTCCCCTGCTAAAACCCGACAAAGACCCCAGCCTCCCACAGTCATATCGTCCCATTTATATTTTAAATGTGGATTATAAAATATTCATGGCTATTTGGGCTAGGCGTATGGAACCAATACTGACATACCTTATACACAAAGATCAGTCTGGCTTCGTAAAATCAAGGAATACTTCTGATAATTTACGCCGAATTATGTTGTTAATGGAATTTATACACACAAGAAAGATCCCCTCTACAATACTAAGTCAGACAAAGCGTTCGACAATGTGAATTGGGAATATTTATGGGCCACCCTATCAAAATTTTCTTTCCCTAATGTTTTTCTTTCTTGTATGAAAAATATTTACTCCCACCCTAAAGCCTATGTACGAGTTAATGGTTCCATATCTCAACTGATTATGATTCAAAAGGGCACAAGACAGGGCTGCCCTTTGTCCCCGTTACTCTTCGCTTTATATATTGAACCCCTTGCCAAAACAATACAGAGTGATCCTCGGATCGAGGGCATTCCAGTGGGCCAACGAGAACATAAGGTATTCCTGTTTGCAGATGATACCTTGATGTCCACCATATCCCCAGAAACCTCCCTCCCGGCGCTTTGGGAAGTCTTGGACTGTTTTGGAGTGGTCTCGGGATTTCAATTTAATATAGCCAAGACAGACCTCCTTTCACTACATTTTTCTCTGTCTCAAACCCTCAAAAAGAAATATCCTTTAAAATGGTATCAAACTAAAATTAAATATTTTGGAATCCACATACCGCAGAACTTAAACAACCTGCAACTACTGAATAATGAACCATTATCCATCAAAATTCAATCAGAACTTGCTCGCTGGTCTAAACTGCCATTAAGTTTTTTCAAAGAATTGAGGCAATCCGCATGATTATACTACCCAAACTTTTATACTTATTTCAAAATGTCCCTATTTTCCCATCCAAATTTTATTTTCAATCGTGGGATAAAATTATTTCTAATTTTATATGAAATGGCCAGTGCCCTAGAATTAGGATGTCCTTATTGCAACTCCCACTTCCTCAGGGCGGAGCCAACCTGCCAAATTTGAAATTATATGCCATGGCTACGTCTTTTAGAATATTAACTTTTTGGGTAGCATCAACATACGAGGCCCCCTTGAAAGAGCTAGAATTTGTCATTAACGACTTGTTTGACATTACTAAGCTAATATTCTCTACGGTGGCTAGGACAGCACCAATAAGAGACTATACTCCCTTTACGGCACAAATTCTGAAACTATGGTATAAGTTAAAAACATATAAGGCTTTTAGAACACTTTTTTTCCTTTATACGCAAATTTCAGGGGATGATAGATTTCTCCCATCTACCATAGATCATAGGTTTGTAATTTGGAGAAGATTGGGTCTTCAATTTTTTAGACAGTTCCTATGTCACACGGGCATTGTCTCTTTTGAAACTCTAAGGGCGACCTATGGCCTAACGGAAACAGTCATTTACAGGTATATCCAGGTTAAAAATTATATTCTAAGACAGAGAGAGGTGGAAACAAAGTTACCTGAGCCTATTCCCTTGGCATGGACATACATAGAAGACAATGTAAATGGTCATATATGGGGACATCAAGTGGGTTATATTTATAAAATTCTCAGAGAAGGGATGGGTGATTCCTCACTCACTATTCTTAATAGCTGATGTAAGGATTTAGCTGAAGATATATCAGACCAGGATTGGTTACGGGCATCTCCCTTAGCTTGTAAAGTAACACATTCCACGAAATGGCGAGAATTTGCCTGGAAGTGCCGTAGTCGCTTTTTTCGTTCCCCAGCTATCCTAGCGAAATATCTTCCATCCAGCTTTGGCAGATGTTGGAGGAATTGTGCATGTACACATGCTGACCAGAGCCATATATTGTGGGCATGTCCTCAATTAACTCTTTTTTTGGTGTATGCTCCAACAGGAGGTATCAGACTGTTTGGGCCAGCCAGTCGTGTTTTCGTCCGAATCGATACTTTTGGCTATATTTCCTCCTCACAGACCCCCATGGCAGCGTACCCTGTTACCCATATATATTTTAGCAGCAAAGAAGGCGATCACTAGGCGATGGAGAACCTCAGTTATTCCCGCTTTAAAAGACTGGAGGGGGGTAGTCCTGGATATTTATAATATGGAATCTCTTACAGCCAGACTCCATGGTAAATACCAGGCATTTGAAATCTCCTGGAAAACCTTGGGTATTGTACTTGTCTACCCGTGACCCGGATTTTGTCCGCTGAGCCTCTCTGCACTATAACAATATATGTTCTATCGGGAGAGATAAAGACCCTCATGAGGTTTCTAGAACATTGCCATCACATCTGGGTGATTTATAAATTTTCAACTTTCCTAGAAGGAACCAAAAAAATATAATTATATAATGAGGTGAATTTACTATCAAGCTAATAACTTCACTCTCTATAAAATGAATACACAAAGACACTGGTAAAATTATAATAATTTTTATTGCTCTGGATATATTGTATCAACTCGTACCACTAATGATAGCAGACTTCAAGATAATGGCTGTATTTCATGTATATGTCACATCCTTGGAAAAAAAAAAAAAGCAATTTACCCGTACTGATCTCTCTGCTACCTCAGTGGCCCAGTTCAGGAGCTACCTGTCTGGGAGAGAGCAGAGAGTCAAAATCCAAAATTTCCTCTCTGACAGCAGGCCTGTACATGCAGGAGTGCCCCAAGGCTCCATCCTTGGTATCCTCTCCAGCAGCAGGCTGGTATGTACAGGACTGCCCCCAAGGCTCCATCCTTGGCCCTCTTCTTTTTAGTTTGTTCCTTAACCAATTCCCTTTGGCTGTTAAAGACAACCTAGTTCTATACGCTTTCAATGCGGTACTTTATTCCAGTCACTGCAGCCCTAACAGACTAGAACAACAAATGCATCCAACATCTCAGCAGCTGAGCAATGGTTCCTTAACTCCAAGCTCCTGTTATACTACAAAAAGACGAAGACCTTGTTATTCACATCTCCTCATAGCAGCCACAAACCCTTCCAAATACCAGTCTGTAACAAGCTTAATTCCCTCCTCGAAATGGTACACTGTTTTAAACATCTTGGAGTAACTTTGGACAGCTCACTATCATACTCACAGCATATCGACCAAGTTGCAAGGACAAATGCTAGACTAGGGCTGCTCTGTAAAAACAAATGATGCTTAACCAATGAAGCCCTGAAAACGGCGGTCACTAGCTCAGTGCTATTGGTCATCGACAATGGCCTGGTAGTCTGTGGCTCTGCAGCCTTCACGGCCCTCAAAAGGGTGAAGACCTCACTTAACAAGGCCTGTAGGCTCATCCTGGATGACGCACACGTGCGAACTGTATGCGCAGACAGGTTGGCTTAACTAGGAAAGCAGGATACAGTATCATACTTGTCTGCTGGCAAAGAAAGCTACCCTCGGACTTACCCCAACGGGTGTTAAGAATCTTATCAACCTACCTGACTCTGCTAGAAACACCAGGAGCATAAATATCCAGTCTCTCAAAGTCCCCTTCCGCTGCACCATGCAAGGTAAGCGGTCCTTTAAATACCGTGCACCTACCTGCTTAACTCACTTGGGGTAGAATTACAACAGGAAGGTAGGCTTGATCTGTTTAAGTCTAAGCTTCATACCCTACTGGCCACCACCAGTGTTTGTGACTGTGGGTCCTAGGTCTCCTACCTCCCCCTTCCATCCCCCCCTTCCCTCACTAGCCTTCCATAAATCTCTCTAATACCTGGCTTCCCCCAGTCACCACTACTTGACGTCCACATCAGCTCTCCTCTGCTCTGGCCTTCCCCGGCCTGCCTCTTACTGCTCCTTTCGCTGAACACCTGTCCCTAATTCATCCTGTCAACCAGCATTCATCTCCCCTCTGCCCCTCCCCCTCCACAACCCTTACACATGGCCCATCATCTCCTCTGCACCTCCCTCCACAACCTTATTACACATGGCCCATCATCTCCCTCTGCACTCCCCTCCACAACCCTACACATGGCCCATCATCTCCCTCTGCACCTCCCCCTCCACAACCCTTACACATGGCCCATCATCTCCCCTCTGCACCTCCCCCTCCACAACCCTTACACATGGCCCATCATCTCCCCTCTGCACCTCCCCCTCCACAACCCTTACACATGGCCCATCATCTCCCCTCTGCACCTCCCTCCACAACCCTTACACATGGCCCATCATCTCCCTCTGCACCTCCTCCACAACCCTTACACATGGCCCATCATCTCCCTCTGCACCTCCTCCACAACCCTTACACATGGCCCATCATCTCCCTCTGCACCTCCCCTCCACAACCCTTACACATGGCCCATCATCTCCCCTCTGCACCTCCCCCTCCACAACCCTTACACATGGCCCATCATCTCCCCTCTGCACCTCCCCTCCACAACCTTATTACACATGGCCCATCATCTCCCTCTGCACCTCCTCCACAACCCTTACACATGGCCCATCATCTCCCTCTGCACCTCCCTCCACAACCCTTACATGGCCCATCATCTCCCTCTGCACCTCCCCTCCACAACCCTTACACATGGCCCATCATCTCCCTCTGCACCTCCCTCCACAACCTTATTACACATGGCCCATCATCTCCCTCTGCACCTCCCTCCACAACCCTTACACATGGCCCATCATCTCCCTCTGCACCTCCCCCTCCACAACCTTATTACACATGGCCCATCATCTCCCCTCTGCACCTCCCCCTCCACAACCCTTACACATGGCCCATCATCTCCCCTCTGCACCTCCCCCTCCACAACCCTTACACATGGCCCATCATCTCCCCTCTGCCCCTCCCCCTCCACAACCCTTACACATGGCCCATCCCCACTACATGCTCTTTATTCTGCTTGTTTGTTTGCACTTGGAAGCCATACTATTCTTGCACTTAGATGAAAGAACTGCATGTATATTAAGTTCTGACTTAAGTGCAACTGGAACCGTTTGTAACCAATGCATGTACTTCAGTGTTTAAAAGGTTTACTGTAAATATGCCCTACCCCTTCCCTTCACACTCCAGCTATACCTATCCCACTATTTACTGTAGTTACTTGACCTTTACCTTAAACTGTACTCTCTACCAAGTATGTCAATCTGTTTCTGAATGTATTTACTACCTGACTTGTATTACAGTGTATGTAGTGTATGACGTGGAACCTCTGTAAATGAGCCTCTGGCTCAAAGGTACATCCGAAATCTGATAAATAAATAAATAGTGGATAGAACACTGATAGACAGAAGCATCGAGTTGTGCCTGCCAGAGCAGCAATAGCACTGCTGCTCATGACACCAACGACATGTGTTCAGAAGAAACCTGGGATTCGGAGGCCAGTGGGGGGAGGAGGATTGAACATCCTCACGGACTGCTCATCTCCTCCGGGGGGAGTGGGGAAGCACCCAGTGTTCAGTTGCTTCCTAGGAAGGCTAGGGGGTCTGATAGCCGGAGCTTACAAGCTTGGGGGGCATGGCAGACATTCAGCCGTGTGCCACCATGTCACTGCATGCCACACCATGCCCCGGAGATCTAGCATACAAAATTACCAAGTTCAGCAGGAGGATGTCCGCCCCCGCCGAGCCCTCACTCTAAGGCACCTGCCTCCCTCGGATCAGCCACAGTCTCTTGTCCGGGAGTAGTGTTCCCCTTCCCAATGGCCCCACCCAGTGGGATGAAAGCCACAGTGCACCTCGGGGGGGAGTAGTGGGGTAAGTCCTGTGGGATAGGGATGGCGGGGGGATGGACCAAAAGTAAGCCAGCCAGTGGCCAAAAAAAAGAAGTATCGAATTGCTTGCATGCAAGGAGGGAACACATTTTAGGTTTGGACCTCTGCCTGGAACCTATGTTGTGAGGAAGGAGGCCAGACAGTCATCATCATATGTTGTGGGGGAGGAGGAGGCAGCAAATTTACATTAGTGGGGTGGATATCAGATTTCTTTACACGGACTGTGGTTTATTTAAAAAACAAGTGGTAGGCTGGACTCTGAGGCTGTACAAAATTTGTTCAGGCACTTCAAATTTAGTTAGCAGCTTGCCCAGCAGGTATGTATTCTTGCTGTGTGGGTGTGGGTGTATGGGGAAGGAGACCATTGCTGGATGGAAGAGGTTGGGTGCTGCTGCATGTGGGGGGGATGGAAGGTCTGATGCTGCTGTTTGTGCGCTTGTGTGTGAGTGCTGGAGGGGCAAGAAAGGATGAAAGAAAGCTGAGGAGAGAAATAGTCAAGTCAGCGTAACAAAGATGAAAAAAGCAACGCTAAAGGTTATGTATGCAAAATGTGGGCACTGACTAAAGGAACAGCAAAACAAACAAGTGCAAACAAAATCACACTGACATTGCAGACATTTATTTAGGTAGTTATTTTTTTATTTAATTTTTATCTTTATATTGCGGCTCTCCCACTTCTCAGCACAATAGTATTAGACCTTGCTTAACAAAAAAAAAATACAGTAACACAAATGTACTCTTTTAATGTAAAAAAGTATGTCATTGGTACACATCCAAATTTTAAAATGTTACAAAGTAGCAGTACTAGTTAGCCAGCTAAAAATTTAATCCTACCTTTTCTTAGAAGTAATGTATTCCCAATAATCCTAGATTTCTTCATTTGGGTCTTTTAAGTTCAATCAGCTCTTTTTAAGACTGTGGTTAATTAAAACATTAGTAATTTACATTGATCTACAATAAAAAAGGCAGCCCCCAGCAACTTTTAAACATCTTCTCCCCAGAGATCACACTCTAACTGCACATACTGTATTTATAATGCAGGTATGTCAAGGTGTTGCCTGCGAATGTTTCTGATGGCCGACAGCACAACACCATCAGCTTGATCTGCTTACATCCATGATGGTGGACCTGACAAAGGACCAATAGTTTTTAAGAACTTCAAAATCCTCCATCTTGCCACAGGAATGAAATCAAGCAAAAAGAGAATCAGATACATTGATGTTTTGGTTTGTCCTAACTGCCAACCAAAATTAAATTTTTGTTAACTAGTTCTGCTGCTTTAAGTGGCTGACATTCTCTTGTCAGTGTTAAAAACGCCCAGCTGAAAGCTACTGGTTATTAACTGAAAATATATCATGCAGGGCAATATTTTAGTTTCGCCTCTCCCTGGTGACAGAATACAGCAGGGGCCAAGATAAGGATTTGGATGCCAAACAGAACTTCATTTGGAGGACTTGCAGGTTTGTTTAAGAAGGGTAATTCTGACTGCTTTAGTGTACCCTGTCAACATGTAACGTAAACACTGTAAAACTCTTTTCAGTGCCAGTTTTAGTGTGGCAGTTATGTTTAAAAATTCATTTTTTCATTTGTCAACTGTTTTTGACATTAGCCCCCAGGTTGGCCTAAGTAGCTGCTAGTTGGTTGGAAAGTGCCGATATCCAGGAGCTTCGTAGCTCTCAATTGTCATATCCTTATTTCGGTCCTTGTATAGACAAGGCATACACAAGGTGCGTTGCTACCTGGGTTAGCTTGGGGCAGTAAGTAGAGGGTTCTGGTGAATGGTTACTACTTGGGGGGGCTATTCAGCTGTATCTCTCAGGGATTGATTCTGGGTCCACTGCTGTTCAACATTTCATGTTTACAAGTAAAATCCTGTTTGCACTTACTGTATGTACAACACTGGGGCTGTAGCTTCTACAGATGAGAGGCAGAGTCATGCATTTATTTATTTAGTTTTTGTTAACCGGGTAGGTACACTAGACAAGTTTTATGCCTATTTTCAGGAACGACCCGGGAGAGTACAGCAGGGTATAACAGGTACATCAATACAACAAAGCAGGAGAGAAAAACAGTTTTACATTTGCTTGGAAGGTATACCCAGTTAACAAGACTGGAGGCAAGATACAATTGAGAGATTAGATACAATATCCAACAGGGCAAGCAAAGAATAAGGTGTGTAGGATCACCATAGCGACAGGCAGTAGGGTAGTGAGTGAGATCAGGCAGCAGCACGGGAGAGGTGAGGCCATCTGGCTAGTGACAACCGGGAACTACGTGCATGCTTGGAACTGAGCAATATCGGAAACAGAATTTACTCACAAACTACCTCTTCATACTCACTACCATAAGAAATGTTGAGAGGCGGTCTTAACCACTTGCAAATTATTGCAGGGCCCCTGTGAGCACAATTTACGCAAGGAAAGGCTGTGCAAGTGGTGCGTGCACACACCATGGTTTTACTATGGAATTCTCCAGAATAGTGTTACTCGGATAGTGCCTCCGTGGATCCGACTGTGCTCTGTCGGATGGCGGCACTATCCGGGTGGGATCTGACCCAGGAGCCGGACAGATTCGGAGGTCGGATCCCACGTTATCCGACGCCGGATCCAGGGATCTGACATCAGATCCTAGCACTGGATCCAGGGATCCGCATTGGATAATGCGGGATCCAGCCTGGATCTGGGGGGGTCGGATAGCAGCCGTTATCTGACGGATCCACTATCCTGCCAAAATGGCAGGTATTTGGTGGATCCGGATTGCTCAGGATATTATCTGAGCAACACTACTCCAGAGGTGTTGTGGGCTAGGCAAAATGAATCACCGGTGCTTTCATGGGCAGACTAGAGGGATCGCAAGATCCCCTTCTGTTGGTACTTTCTAAAGTTCTTATATAATCCCATCTATAGCCAAACACTCACTGTGCAAGCTAAAATGGTCACCTGACCTCCCAATGCACCATTATGGCACTCTGGCATCTTGTACTGTATATAGTGACTGGTAGGGACACAGATATGTTCTTATCAAACTGTTACATGGCCAGAGGTGGCCTACACGGTGCCACACAACAAACTGCCACATAACTGCACTTCTGCCGCTTCCCATCCTTTTACTGTTTGGTCCATTTTCATAGACAGCATACAGCCTGCTTTCATCATGTGGGAGATGAGCCCTCTAAATTAACATCTGATTTGCTATACTCATTCCTTGTTAACTGGTGCTGTCTCTGTATTTGGTGACATCCCTGCTGAGATCTTGTTCCCCAGATAGTGGGTAGTGGCTGGGTGCCAGGGATCTGAGACAGCTTCATGTGTCAGGAGGACACAGTTCTGAAAGGTGAGTTTTGCTTTCTGCCCCCCCCTCCTCCGAATGTGAGACGATTATAAACTGTAGAGGTGCATGTAATGCACAGTTCCCTACTGAGGAAGCACTGGGAGAAGCTGAGCAATACATTCTAGTTGGGGGAGTATGGTTATAATTTTAGCCCTCTTTAATACAACAAAGACAGCAAAGTCTTGACTGCATACGTACTGCCACATCTTCTGGATTAGTGTTTTTATTTTGTTTCATATTCTTCCCCCCTGAATGTAGAAGTCTCTTCTGAATACTTGATAAAATGCATCTGGTGCCAAAGGCACTGTGTTACAGTGGTGCCCTCTTTAAAATGTAGACAAGCTGCTGCGCTTAGGTGGACGAGGCTGAAATGGCAGATTTGCTTTGAGACATACTGTCCACCCCTTGCCCTGTACTTATCATAGTGACATGAACACTGCTCACCCTGAATTGTGTTGTATCCAGTTAATGTCAGGCTGACAGCGCTCAGCAAATACCTAGCTTCCACAGGACAGAATGGCTTTTGTCTCATGCTAATGACATGACTGTAGTAGGGCTTTGCTGAGTAGTATAAAATTGTCAATGTTGATTTAGCAAATCGGTGCTGAGTATCACCTTCCATATTAGGCCTTGTTACAACCATAAAAGGGGCTCTTGCACAAGATTTAATAAAGTGGCATATTCCACTTATGAAATGGACTTAGAGGGACTCCCACCAAAAGTGCTACGTTGCAGAATTAGAATAAGCATACCTCAATAAATCTCATACCAAAAATTAGGTTTCTACGTTACTTCGTTTTAAAGTTATGAACTATTTTGTAACCCTAATGTCACTACCAATTCAGAAAAGCTGTCCGGCCCGGTGGCGCTGAGGGTTGAGGCGCTGGGCCACACCGCGCCATGCCCGGCGACCGTGTTCGAGGCAGGCACGGGTTGCCGTGGTCGGCAGGAGGAGATGGATTGAGCGCCCAATGGACTGCTCTCCATCTCCGGGAGAGGGATTCGGGCGTCGGTGCTTGCCTGACTCCCAGCGGAGGCTGGGGGTCGTGGCATGTAGCTGCAAGCTAAGGGGCAGGGACGTGGCAGATGCTTGACTGGGGCATGCACAGGAGCGTGCGTGCACCCAGTCACTGGCTTCATTGCACGCCATGTCCCGCAGGGGAGAAAAAGTGGAAAAAAGAGAGAGCCCGGCAGAATGATGTTGTGCCCTGCAGCACCGTCCCCGAGAAGGCACCTCTCTGGCATGGATCCGTTGGGGTGGGTTGAGTTGCTCCCCACCACCCTGCCATGAAGGTTAAGTCGCGGGGTGCATAAGGGAGGGGGTCTGATCTTCGGGGATGGCGCTGGGGGGACAACAGACAGCAGGCTTGCAGCCGGAGCTCTGGAGGGAAAAATAGAAGAAAAAAAAAAAAAGCCAGTTTCAGTGAAGAGCTGCTGATGATGTCATCTCCTGAACTCACACTCTAGTCCTCCTGGTCAGCAACCTTATAGGACCTGCTTCTCCAAAGTTTAAGAAACTGTAGCTATAGTAATCCTTTTAAAAAATAACACAGGGTTGGCTGCAATACTTGTGTTTCCAGAATGTTCAAATGCATGGCACTGTACTTTAGAACATGTCAGAAGGTGGTTTTGGAATGCAGCACTGAACCAAGGCACAGGATGTCAAGGTGGTGCACAATTTTAAAATGGGGGGGGGGGGCAAGTAAACTCAGAATGTGACAGAGATGTGGCATCTCAAAATGTGTTGCGACAGTCAGTCTCTGAATGCATTTGTATGCACCCACCATATTTCAAAATTGTGCATCACATCCCCACCACATTCCAACATTATGTATCCCAGCCACATTCTAAAATTATGCATCCCTGCTACATTCCAAAATTGCACATCCCTTCTCCAATCCTAAATTGCACATCCCTGCCACATTCTGAAATGGTGCATCCCTGCCAAATTCCATAATTGCACATCCCCCGCCAAGTTGTATTTCAATGTTACATTCCAAAATTGTCACTACCACATTCCCAAATTGTGCATCATGCCACATTCCGAAATTATGCATCACCACCACATCCAGAAATTGAGCATCACCGCCACAATCTAAAATTGAGCATCACTACCACATTCTGAAATTGTGTGTCACCGCCACATTCCAAAATTGTACGTGACTGCCAGTTTGAAATTGTGCGTCACCGCCACATTTCCGAAAC
Organism: Neoceratodus forsteri; assembly: GCA_016271365.2. Taxonomy (NCBI): domain Eukaryota; kingdom Metazoa; phylum Chordata; order Ceratodontiformes; family Ceratodontidae; genus Neoceratodus; species Neoceratodus forsteri. The sequence goes on from JADMNL010000026.1 coordinate 8,456,066, forward strand.
TGTGCATCACTTCCACATTCCAAAATAGAGCGTCACCGCCACATTCTGAAACTGCGCGTCACCGCCACATTCCAAAATTGTGCGTCACCGCCACATTCTGAAATTGTACATCACGTCACCGCCACATTTTTTAATTGTGCGTCACTGCCACTTTTCAAAATTGTGCATCATTGCGGCATTCTGAACCTGTGCGTCACCACCCCATTCTGAAATTGTCACCACCACATGCCGAAATTGTGCGTCACCGCCACATTCCAAAATTGTCCGTCACCGCCACATTCCAAAATTGTGCATCATTGCCGTATTCCAATATTATGCATCACCGCCACATTCCCGAAATTGAGCATCACTGCTACATTCTGAAACTATGCAACACCGCATATTCAGAAACTGTGCATCACTGCCACATTCTGAAATTGTGTGTCACCGCCACATTTCAAAACTTTGTATCACTGCCGCATTCCAAAACTGTTTGTCACCGCCACATTCTGAACCTGTGTGTCAGCATCGCATTCTGAAATTATGTCTTACCGCTACATTCTGAAATTGTACATCACTGTCACATTCCAAAAATGTGCATCACCGCTGCATTCCAAAATTGTGTGTCACCACCACATTCCAAAACTGCGCATCATCGCTGCATTCCTAAATTGTGCATCAACACCACATTTCAAAATTATGCGTTACTACCACATTCTGAACCTGTGCATCACTGCTATATTCCAAAATTGTGTCACCGCCACATTCTGAAATTGAGCGTCACTGCCACATTCTGAAAATATGCATCACTGACACATTCCGAAAATGTGTCACCACATTTCAAAATTGTACATCACTGCCACATTCTGAAATTGTGCATCACTGCCATATTCTGAAACTGTGTGTCACTGCCACATTCCAAGATTGTGTGCCACTGTCACATTCTGAACCTGTGCATCACCGCTGCATTTCAGAATTTATTTATTTATTGAAAAGTTTCACCAGGAAGGCACACTGAACAACAAGTTGCTCATCTCCTGGTGCATCCTGGGGGAAAAGGGTAAGGGGAGACGTATATACAGATTACAAATCACATATGGATAATATAGTGTGTCTAAAAGATTATCTTAAAATTACATTTAAAGACTGCACAATCAATTCATACAGTGTGTTTTATATACACGTTAAGTTTTACATGCAAGTTAAGATAACAATATACAAGATACAGTCAAAACTGGCAGTAATAGGAGCAATACAATAAGAAGTAGAACGGCAGTTAAGTGCCAGTTTAGTTTCAAGTGCTAGAAGCTGCAGTAAACATGTGACACTGTTGCAGCCAAAGTCGGGCCACCACATTCTGCAACTGTGCGTCACTCTCGCATTCCCAAACTGTGCGTCATTGCCGCATTTCAAAACCGTGCATCACAGCCGCATTTCGAAATTGAGTATCACCACCACATTCCGAAATTGTGCGTCACCACCACATTCCAAAATTCAAACATGAAGTCTTGCTGTATTCTGACTATTGCAGTTAGCCCCAGCCTTTAAACTGCCCCGGAGAATAAAGGGTTAACTTTCTTTGCAGATCATAGAATGCTGAGCTTGAGCTCGGTTGAGGTCTCTGTCTGCAGTCCTTTGAAATCCAACTGTCAGATTCTTTACTCCGCCTCACTTAACAGTCGCTCTGGAGATTTCTCCTTCAGCTCGGTTCGAAAGTCGGTTAAAGTGTTGGCAAAAGTTGTCGGTTTTAAGCCAAATTTGTTCTGCTTAGTCAGTTCAGCCTCTGTCTGCGGTACCGTGAGTACTAAATAGGTTTTACCTAAATTCTGTGTGGAAATTGCAAAATTGTTGATCGCTTTGGCTGAACTGATCACTTTTAGTGAATTTTCTGTTCTTTACTTAGAGTGTGGTTACCGGTCCTTATCGGTTCTAAAAAAACCTTGTTTTGAATGTTTTTTTCCAACACCCGTGACACGGTTAGGAACCAATAAGAGAGTCTTGCCTGGCGGTTGCCATAAAAAGGGTAAGTTTGGCTAGGTTGGCCATGTCTGAGAAACCCAAGAAGAAAACCAGGCCCACTGGGTTTCAACACTGCAGTGAGTGTGGGGAGGTCTTTGCTAAGGCCAATCCCCACACCACCTGTGTTTACTGTCTGGGGTTTGAACACCTCAATACAGACTGCCAAATTTGTAAACATTTTCCTAAATCTACCCTTGAAAAGAGATTAGGTAGACTGAGGGAAAAGGAGGCCGAGAAGTCCGCTGACCCGGATGGCCAGCCTAGTTCGGTTCCGACCGAACTAGAAGGAGTGCCCTCTGACCAGGGCGATGCTTCTTTGGGCAAGAGGAGAGCCAATCCTGAAGGGTCAGTTCCTACAAAAATGAAACACAAAGAGAAATTGACCGGTTCGGATCCAGAGGTTCATGTTCTGACCGCCGAAGAAATAGCCAGAGTGATTCAGATTGTTGAATCGCTTCGCCCGGTTCCGACCGATCCAACACCATTTGGCAGGGGTTCAGTTCGGTCAGTTCCCCCGGTTCAAGATTATACCCCTGAAGATTTTTATGAACTGGAGTTTGAGGAAGAGGGGGAGTTCGAGGATGATGGTGACGATGGTGAAAGTCTGGATGTGCCTGTGGAACCGGACATCTCCCCAGACAGACCTTCTGGTGTTTCCCCTCCTAGGCTTTCTGAGTCCCCTTCCCACTTTCTTATTTACAGAAAGGTGGCTGAAACCCCCCAGCTTCCTGTGGAGGAGGCCATGGAGGATCAAGAGGAGCCTGATTATGTGGAAATGATGGACATTCCAGAGTGCAGGAGACTGTCTGTTCCCCTCCACAAATCCTTTGGGAAGCGGTCACTCAAAATCTTAAAGTCTCCAAATACTGTACCTCCTGTTGACAGAATGATGGACAAGAGGTACACACTATCAGGCTCAGATATGGAGTTGTTATACCAACAGTGCAGCCATGTTGGAGTAGTGCAGGCTGCTGCCTGTGACAATGCAAATATTCCCTTGGCTTCACACCCCCCAGACAAAGACTCCAGGAAGATTGATGCCATGGCAAAAAAGCAGTACATGGCATCTTCCTTGGGACTCAAGCAGGCTAACTATAAGGCCTATACAGCCAGGTACCAGAAGTCCAGGTGGGACACTGTACCGGCACTGGCTAAACAGGCCTCCTCCAGCTAGCCAAGGAGCTAGAGGAGGTGGCTGCTGATGGGATTGAGGCATCAAAAGTAAAGTTTCATGCTGCTGTGGACTCCAATGATGTGTCTTCAAGAGTCAGGGCTACATCTGTGGCTCTTCGAAGAATGGCTTGGCTCAGATGTACTAGCCTGTCACAGGACACCCAGGCTAAGGCCATGGATTTTCCTGCAGTGGCTAATTCTCTGTTTGGGGAGCAGACAGAGAATTACATGAAGAAAATGGACGAGTACAGGACCACTTATAGGAGTGCTCAGGCCAAGGAGAGGCAGGCAACTCCTCAAAGGCAGCAGTCTAGGGGCAGGGGCAGGCCTTTTCATAGGCCCTTTACCAAGCACAGGCTCTTTCCTTTCACAGAGGGGTTCTTCAGAGGGAGAGGCAGAAGAGGGGATGAGCAGGGCTGCATCCACTCCTCAGCCTAAGGCCCCTGCCAAGCAGACACCCTGATGGGTCTGCCCAGGTCGACTCTCCTATTCTAGTAGGGGGCAGGTTGGCTTACTTTGTCCAGGACTAGATGTCTATTACCTCAGACAAATGGGTCCTGGAAGTAGTAAGCCAGGGACTGGTTCTCAGCTTCAGAAAATTTCCGAAGATGAGAGCCAGATCTTTTCCACCTGCAGGTCTCTCAGAAACCCTTGCCCTAGAAGCAGAGGTTTCATCTCTTCTGGCCTTAAGAGCCATAGAGAGAGTTCCTACCCTACTCTGGGGCAAAGGTCTGTACTCCAGGTACTTCCTTACCCCAAAAAAGACAGGGGAGTGGTGACCCATCCTAGACCTAAGATACCTGAACAAACATCTTTTAAAACCAAAGTTCAAGATGGTAACTCTGGGAATAATTCTTCCCTCTCTAAGGCCAGGGGACTGGCTAGCCTCCCTGGACCTCAAAGATGCCTACTTTCATATTCCCATCAGGTGCTCCCACAGAAAGTACCTCAGGTTCGAGTTGCCCTCAGGCCACCATCAGTTCAAAGCAATGCCCTTTGGTCTAACATCAGCCCCGAGGGTTTTCACAAAGTGCCTGGCAGTAGTCATTGCCTTTCTAAGAAGGCAAAAGATTTCCATTTTTCCATATCTGGATGACTGGCTCATAGTGGGCCAGTTTCCAGACCAAGTCAAGTCAGACCTGCAAGTGACCCAGCAAGTGCTCACTTCTCTAGGATTTTTTCTCAACCTTCCCAAGTTAGTTCTCGAGCCAGTGCAGCTCCTTACCTTTATAGGGGCAGAGCTGGATACTATCAAAGCAAGAGCCTTTCTTCCCCTGGAAAGGTCAAGAGTTCTTATAGAACTGGTTTCTTCCTTCAGCCTTCAGGTGTCCTGACCAGCAAGGCATTTCCTTCAGCTCTTGGGCCACATGGCAGCTTCTACAGCAGTGGTCCAAGGGGCAAGATTCCAGATGAGGGACATTCAGTTCCATCTGAGGGCCTTTTGGTCCCAAAGGAAGGATCCCCTTACCAAACTGATTCCAGTGACTCGGATTCTGATCCAAGCCCTTCAATGGTGGCAGGATCAGGACAATTTAAGGCAAGGGGTCCCATTTATCACTCAGTCTCAGTCAGTGGTCCTCACCACGGATGCTTCGCTTCTGGGTTGGGGAGCCCATCTGGGGGCCCTCACTGCCCAGGGACTGTGGTCCCCTCAGGAATCCCTTCTCCATATCAGTCTCCTAGAACTCAGGGCAGTTTTTCTGGCCCTGCAAGCTTTCTCTCAGTCAGTGCAGAACAAAGTGGTTCAGGTCAGAACAGACACCACCACCACCATGTGGTACATCAACAAGCAAGGAGGCACTCAGTCTATTGCCTTGTGCACAGAAGCGATGAAGTTGTGGTCCCTGGCTTATTCCATGCAAACCTCTCTGATAGTAGTCCACCTTCCATGGAAGGACAATGTTCTAGCAGATGCACTGAGCAGGATCTCACGGGGCCATCACAAATGGTCGCTGGACCCTCTGGTGTTGAAGGTGATTTATTCAAGGTGGGGCACTCCAAAGATAGATGTCTTTGCAGCCCCAGACAATCACCAACTTCCTCTATTTTGTTGTAGACCCCCAGTCTTGGGCTCAGTCCCTCTGGATGCTCTGATTCTGAACTGGGAAGGGAAATTTCTTTATGCCTTCCCTCCCTTTCCTCTACTGTTCAAAGTTTTAGTCAAGATAAGGTCACAACCTTGCAAAGTGATTCTGATTGCTCCAGACTGGGCCAGACAGCCTTGGTACCCCCTGTTGCTGTCCCTAGCAGTCCATCTTCCCCTGTCTCTTCCCAGGAATTACAACCTGTTAACCTTCTCTCAGGGGAGGATTTGGTACCCCAATCTTCAGTCTCTCAATCTCAAGGCATGGCTCTTGAAGAGTTAGAGTATGTAGATTGCATTTGTCTCAGGGGGTTCTGGATATCCTCAAAGCCTCTCGAAGGCCCGCCACTAGAAAGACCTGTAACTCCAAATGGAAGAGATTCAGCATTTGGTGTTCCAAGCAACATATTTCCCCATACACTGAGAATTGCCTACAGTTCTGGATTATATGGTCCATTTGAATGGCTTAGGCCTCAGACCAGCTACTCTCAAGGTGCACTTGTCAGCTGTTTCTCACTATCATTTCATCCTGTGTCCTGTAAATTTTTTAAGGGATTGCTTCATACCAATCCTCCCTTTAGAGACGCTGCCCCTGCCTGGGAATTACATGTTTGCATTGCTCAACTTATGCAGCCTCCCTCTGAACCTATGTCCTCAGCAGAGCTTAAGTACTTGACTTGGAAAACTGTGTTTTTAGTAGCCATTACCTCTGCCAGACATATCAGTGAATTGCAAGCCCTGTCAGTGGAACCTGATTTTATCCCCTTTCATAGGGATAAAGTGGTCCTTAGAACCAATAGAAGGTTCTTGCCCAAAGTGGTTTCAGATTTCCACTTGACTCAGTCTATGTCTCTTCCTATCTTCTTCACTGATCATTCTTCTTCAGGAGAGAGGAGGCTACACAGTTTAGATGTTAAAAGGGCCCTTAGCTACTACATAGAGCGTACCATGGGTCACAGGTTTGATTCCCTCCAGTTGTTCCTCACTTATGGGGAAGTGGGAAAGGGCAAACCTGCCACCAAGAGAACTATTGCCAGGTGGATTGTGTCTTGTATACAATTCTGCTATGAGAAACTAGGAAAGATTCCACCCTCAGGCCTGAGGGCTCACTCCACCAGAGGTACAGCTGCTTCCTTGGCTGCTGCCAGGGATATTCCTCTCTTAGAAATTTGTCAGGCAGCCACCTGGAAAACAGTCCATACCTTTACCAAGCATTACTCTCCGGATATCCACGCTAGGAGCGATGCTTGGTCTGGCACAGCAGTACTTCAGAGCCTATTCCCGAAGTAGGTTCTGTCCCTCCTCCATGGTGGTACTGCTTGGTAGTCTGCAATAGTCAGAATACAGCAAGACTTCATGTTGTTTGAAGAAAAAATTACTCACCTTAGTAATTATATTTCTTCTAATGGAGTCTTGCTGTATTCTGACCTCCCTCCCTGCCTCCCCTCTCAGAACCTGTTTTTGGGAAGTGGGTGGGCAGGTGCAGTGTTGCACTTCAGGGGTGCTTCTTTTACACTCTCCTTTTTTGTTTGGGTGTTTGTTTTATTGTTATTCTTATTTGGATTGGTTTTGGGTTTTGGGTTTCCTGACTTGAGTCTTCCTTGGGAATTCAGAACTCTTGTTGCCAGTTGGCTAGTAAAAATTTTACAATTTCCACATAGGATAGTTAGTGAGTTTTTTGCTCGTAAGAATCTGACAGTTGGATTTCAAAGGGCTGCAGACAGAGACCTCAGCTGAGCTCGAGCTCAGCATTCTATGCTCTGCATAGAAAGTTAACCCTTTGCTCTCTGTGGCAGTTTAAAGGCTGGGGCTAACTGCAACAGTCAGAATACAGCAAGACTCCATTAGAAGAAACATAATTACTAAGGTGAGTAATTTTTTCTTGTGCGTCACTGCTGCATTCTGAACCTGTGTGTCACCGCCACATTCTGAAACTGAGCCACCACCACATTCCAAAGCTGTGCATCACCGCCGCATTTCAAAACTGTGCATCACTGCCACATTCCAAAATTATGCATCACCACCATATTCTGAAATTGAGCGTCACCGCCACATTCCGAAATTGTGCATCACCACCACATCCCAAAATTGTGAGTCACCACCACATTCCGAAATTGTACCTCACCGCCACATTCTGAAATTGTCACTGCTGCATTCTGAACCTGTGTGTCACTGCCGCATTCCTAAATTATGCATCACTGCCACATTGTGAATCTGTGTATCACAACCACATTCCGAAAATGTGCGTCACTGCCATATTCCAAAACTGTGCACCACTGCCACACTCTGAAAGTGTGCATCACCACTGCATTCTGAAATTACATAGAAACAGACTTTGACGACAGATAAGGACCGCTTGGTCCACCCAGTCTGACCATTTCCCTACCTATTGGATAAGCTGTAGATCCTAGTTAACCAACAGCCTACTTCCTCCTACCCCCCACTAGAATTGCTTTATGTCTCTCCCATGCTTTCTTGAATTCCCCCACAACCTCCTCAGGAAGGTTGTTCCATGCATCCTACACCCTCTCCATGAAAAAATACTTCCTCACGTTGCCCCTGAGCCGTCCCCCCTCTGTCTTCAAATAGTGCCCCCTTATTCTTGCACATCTCTTTTTCTGAAAGATGCTACCCTCTTAGACTTGGTTGATTCCCTTGAGGTACTTAAATGTTTCTATCACGTCCCCTGTCTCCCCCCTTTCCTTGAGGGCATACATATTAAGCTCCTTTAGTCTCTCTTTGTATGGCTTCTGATGCAGACCCTGCACCATTTTAGTTGCCCTCTTCTGGACTGCCTCCATCCTGTCTATGTCCCTGTGGAGATGGGGTCTCTAGAACTGCACACTAAATACTCCAGATGGGGTCTCACCAACTGTCTGTACAGAGGGATAACAACTTCCTGTTTTCTACTGGCGATGCCTCTCCCTATGCATCTCAGTACCCCCCCCCCAGTCCTCCTTACTGCCTTCTAACATTGCTTGCCTACCTTTAGGTCATCTGATATGACTACCTCAAGTCCCTTTCCAGTTTTGTTGTCGTTAGTATCTCCCCCCACATTGTGTACTCTTCTCCTGGATTTTAGTTTCCCAGGTACATTACTTTGCACTTCTTTGCATTGAATCTAAGCTGCCATACTTTTGACCATTTCTCCAGCCTTGCCAAGTCCTTTCTTATCCTTTCCACCCCACTTGTGTATCAACCCTGTTGCAGATCTTTGTGTCATCTGTAAAGAGGCATACTTTTCCTTCCAGTCCCTCTGCAGTGTCACCTGTAAAGACATTAAAGAGGACCGGTCCCAGTACTGAACCCTGCAGTACCCCACTAGTAACCCCCTTTCTTCACAGTGGACTCCATTTACTATTACCCTCTGCGTCCTGTTGTCCAGCCAATGTTTTACCCAGGCTACAACCCTGGGACCCACTCCCAGGCTGACTAACTTGTTTATTAATCTTTTATGTGGGACTGTGTCAAATGCCTTGCTAAAATCTAGGTTGGTCATGTCCACAGCCTCTCCCTGGTTTACTACTTTGGTCACCCAGTCAAAGAAATTGATTATAAGTCTAATTAATTATTCATGACAGATACAACACTTCTCATTGGCTGCCATGCCCATCTGAAATCTCTTAGACGTGACTGGTGCGGCATCCGCTCAGATCTACTCCTGCTGTTTAGTGTGTAGCGCTATACAGAAGTGCTTTACTGATGCAAAACCTGATAGAAAACTTAAACACAAACAGCAGCTACCACAAAAGAAAAGAATGGCACTACCTGCATCCATTTTCAATATTTTTGTCTCGCTATGACAACACCTCAATTACTGTATTCATGAACCGCTGCGCTCTGCCACTGAAACGCCTGCCTACCTAATCACAACTCTGCCCGTGCCACCACAGAAAAAAAGTAACTAAAACACAACTATAATAATAATAATAATAATAATAAGCTTTATTTCTCTGCGCCTTTCTTAGAATCAAGGCGCATTACAATAAAATACAAGATAAAAACATAATAAAACATATTAAAAACTAAGTTAAATACAGAGCATTAATCGGCATCCAAATTATCTCCAAATGCCTTACTCCATAAAAAAGATTTTAGGCCCTTTTTAAAACCCTCCACCGACATGCATTCTCTAATCCAACGTGGTAGAGAATTCCAGAGGGTCGGCGCCACGAACATAAAAGCTCGGGCGCCAGAAGATTTTAAAGCTACCCTCGGGATCTCTAGCAACCCCTCGTTGGCTGAGCGGAGTGGTCGCGTCGGTAGGTAAGGCACCAGAAGATCTTTCAGGTAATCAGGGCCCAACCCATGTAGGGCTTTATCTGTCAGTAATCCGACTTTAAAGGTGATCCGCCACTGAACCGGCAGCCAGTGCAGATCTCGGAGCACCGGTGTAATGTGAGAGGAACGTGAAGTCCCCATTAACAACCAGGCTGCTGAGTTCTGCACTAGCTGCAAGCGGCGGATATCAAACCCGGGAAGCCCAAAGTAAAAGGAGTTGCAGTAGTCCAGACGCGAGGTCACAAAGGCGTGGATCAGCGTGGGTAGGTCGCCGGATGGAACAAGGTGCTTGATCCTGGCAATGTTCCTAAGATGGTAAAAGAATACCTTAACAACCGCCGACACTTGCGCACGCAATGTCAGCTGATCGTCAAGGATCACCCCCAGGTCATGCACCCGTTCAGAGATCGGGAGCTCCACATCCACCAGGAATAAACCAGAGGTTTGAAGTGCCCCCAACCCCTCAATCCGGGCAGCCAGCATCCACAACCATCACCTCCGTGTTCCCAGAATTCAACTTCAACCAGCTGGACCTCATCTAATCCTGGATCTCACTGAGATAGTTGTTAAACACTGAGAGTGCTCTATTCTGGTCAGGCACAAAGGACAGATAGAGCTGGGTATCATCGGCATAACAATGAAACTCCAGCCCATATCGTCTTACAATGTCTCCGAGGGGAAGCATGTACACCGCAAACAACATGGGGGACAGCACAGAGCCCTGAGGCACCGCACAGGTCAGAGCGGTAGGATCAGAGGAAAATATCCCTGATACCACCCTCTGAGTTCTACCTGTGAGGAAGGAAGTAAACCATCTGTGCACCAAACCCGACAACCCACAGATGCATCTCAGGCGCTCAAGCAACACCCCATGGTCTACGGTGTCAAATGCTGCTGACAAATCCAGAAGGACCAAATGACCGTTTTTCTGGTCTCTCGCCATCAGGAGATCATTGAGGACCAACCAGTGCAGTCTCAGTGCTGTGCCTCTTCGAAGCCTGATTGAAGAGGATCGAGATGTTATGGATGGCAAGATGGTTGTCCAACTGGGCTGCCACCACTTTCTCCATTACCTTCCCAACAAAGGGGAGGTTCGAGATGGGTCTGTAGTTTGCTAGGGAGTCGGGGTCCAAAGATGTCTTTTTCAACACTGGTGTCACCACCGCTTCCTTCAGGGAGCGGGGATATTCACCAGAGTCTAGGGAGCACCAGACTATCCTAGCTAGAACCGGGAAGATAACCTCCCCACAGCCCATGATCAGGCCAGTGGGACCCGGGTCTAAACTACAGCTTGTGGTACGCATACCCTGGACAATCCTCATAACATCCTCGATTTCTGGCCTTTTGAAGGAACTCCAGGCAAACGGTGTGCTTGTGACCGTGGGTTGGACCACCACAACTCCCATGGAGGGGGCGGCGCAAATCTCAGCCCTGATGTCGGCCACCTTATCTGCAAAGAATCAAGCAAGCTCCACACACTGCATCTGTGAAAAGGCTCGACTAACCTGCAGACAGGCTGGGTTGCACAGCCGGTCTATGGTTCGAAAGAGCTGGGCTGGTCGATTCTGAGCAGCAGCAATCTCTGGGCAGGAACACTGCCTTCTTATGAGTGATTGCTGACTGATAGACTGAACAAATCATTACTGCGATTAGACTTATAATCGCAATAATGACCTCAGAGCCGGTCATTTCCTTTTGATTATTGACCAGCTGGGTGGGGGTGGCCCTTGGCTGCACCTCAAGTCACCCTTCCCCCCCAGCCGATCATTAATCTCTAGGAAATGACCTGCTCTGTGGTCATTATTACTTAATTAGATTTGTCTGACAAGACCTTCCCACTGTGAATCCATACTGCCTTGGGTCCTGTGCCCCACTGGCCTCTAAGTAGTCAACAATGCTTTCCTTCAGAAGTGAGTCCATCATTTTCCCTACCACTGAGATCAAACTAACAGGTCTGTAGTTTCCTGCCTCTGTCTTGCTCCCCACTTTTGTGAAGGGGAATCAAATTGTGCATCACTGCTGCATTCTGAAATTGTGTGTGTCGGCCACATTCTGAAATTGTGTGTCACCACCACATTCCAAAATTGTGCATCACTGCCGCATTCTGAACCTGTATGTTGCCGCTGAATTCCATTTGAACTGTGTATCACTGCCGCATTCCGAAACTGTGCATCACCGCTGGATTCCTAAAATGTGCATCACTGCCACATTCCAAACCTGTGTGTCAGCACCGCATTCCGAAATTGTGCATCACTGTTGCATTCCAAAATTGTGCATCACCGCTGCATTCCAAACCTGTACATCACCACTACATTCTGAACCTGTGCATCACTGCCGCATTTCAAAATTATGCATTGCCGCTGCATTCCGAAATTGCTTGTCACCACCGCATTCTGAAATTGTGTGGCTCCACCACATTCTGAAATTATGTGTTACAGCTACTTCTAACCCCAGTAATGCTCAGTATATTCATAACTTTATGCAGTAGCCTTCTAAGGTAGAACTGCCCGGAGAGATGAAACATGTGCAAATGATGGAATCTTTTGCATGAGCCGCTTTTCAAATGCTGCATTCTACTAACTGCCTTTGCTCTAAACCCTCAGATTTTGCTCTCCGCCTGTCAAGACTAGACGCTCGGAGATCCTCTCCTCATCATCTTGTTTTGACGTGAGAAAATGTTTAAAATGTATATAAGTATTCTTTACATTTCATTTGCTACCTCCTTACTTTTATAGTTTTTAAGTAAACCTGTAGTTTTAGTGTTTAAATTGTAAGTTTATCGGTTTCTTCCAGTTCGGTATAACCGGGGGGAAACCGAAGTGTATTTTACATTTATTGGAGTTTTCTGACTGAAAAACTCTGTTAGTTATGTTTAATTTTATTTAATTTAGCTTGTTTTAAGCACCGCTAATACTGGGTTTTGAACCGATAGCCTCGGTTCATTTTACTTGGGTTTCTGGTCCCGATCGGTTCCTTGTCGGTCGGGAACCGACCGCGAATGTTAAATAAAGGTTAAATAAATGCATTTCATTTAGCGGTTACAACTTTTATCGGTTTTATTGGAAAATGTCAGAAAAAACGAGAAAGAAAACTGGTGATCCTGGTTTTGAATCATGTGTTGAGAGTGGTGATATTTGTTAAGGCAAACAGTCTTTGTTTGCTCTCTGGGCATGTTCATTTCCAAGCAGAGTGAAATCTGCATTACATGTCCTCAGAAAACTATGTAAACATGCCTGGATAAGGCTAAAAAAAAAAAAAAGTTATCACCACCTAAGGGTCCCTCTAGCTCTGACCAGCAGACACCCTAAATTTCTGTGGCTGAAACCACAACAATTATTGTAACTGCTACCCCTGAGACGGGTTTACAAGCAGTTCTTGAGAGGCTTGCTGAACTGGCTGACTACCTGGTTCCCTCTAAGAAATAAAATAAAACTAAGCACTCTGAAACCCCTGCTAGTCAGCGTACAGGGACTTCTGTGTCTGCTAGACTTATTGAACCGGCTGACTCCCTAGTTCTCTCAAACAAATCAAACACAGAACCTCCTGCTGGACAGCATTTGGGGCCTTCTGTGTCTGCTATAAAGCCTAACAACTCCTACAGAAATTGTAAAGCTTTCTAGGAGAAAGTGTGGAAAAATGCCTTGAGTGGTTTAAAAAAAAAACAACTTTTAGGCTTGCAAGGGCTGTCTGTTTCTCAACAGCAGACTACTGCAAAGTAGTCTTCCTCCTCTGATCAGTCTTCCTGTTATTAAGAGGAAGAATATATGTTTATGATTAAATAGAAGAAACGGGAACCTATTAAACTGAGGTTTTCCCTGAACAGGAGTTGGGCTATTCCCACAGAGCATTTGAGGATTATTCCTCACTTTTCATATATTGTGAGAAATGATTGGGCTGACACCCACTAAAAGCTTTTCCTTCCTGTGAATACATTCTTCAGGAAAGATACTTTAAGGACTTCTACAAATTCAAAGCTCTGTCTTCCCCTCTTGAAAAGAGGCTGGATAAGAAATATCAACTGGACAGGGAAGGAGCTGAATTTTTATTCTCCCACCCTGTTCACCAACGAGTAGTACAAGTGGCAGCCTGTAACAAGGCAAATATGGCATTCCTCCTAACAAGGATTTCAGGAAAATTGACAACACTGTTTTCAAGCCTTTGATGCTCAATACCAAAAGTCACTATGACAGTCTGTCCTTGCTATGGCAGTCAAGGCTCAGACTTCCCTGTCAGATGATCTAGCTGAAACAGTTAAGTTCGGTTTGGGAGCAGCCAAATAACAGTCATATGACTGCTGCTTTTTCAGGCACTGCTGCCAGATAAATGGCAGATTAAGTAGCTCAAGGGGGTTTGCCTGGCTGAGAGTCACAAACCTCATTCAGGATACCCAAACCAAGGCTATGTTTTTTCCAGTTGAGAGTCATCCCCTCTTGGAAGAAAGATAAAGGCTTACATGACAAAGGTGGATATATACAAAAAACACCTACAGTTGCAGTTCTGCAAAAGAAAGCTTCCCCTCCACTAAAACATATGGAAGGAGGCAGAGACAGATCATTTCACATTAAGCCTTTCTTTTATCAGGCTAGAGTTGTGCCTCAGTATCAGCAGTACCCACACCAGGGGGTACTTCAGGCACCACAGTGGGTTAGGGATTGGCTCAGAGTTCAAATCCCTGCCAACAGTAAAAAAAAAAAAAAAGATTTAAAACATGTTACTGTCACAAAGTGGAGCCTGTCCTAGTACAGCAAAAGGTACCACAAAGAGAATGGGGTGTACTGGCCTGTCTTCGACGTCACGGTACTAAACAGGCATTTTTAACAAGGCCAAAGTTCAAAATGATAACTTTGTCACTGATTCTGCCAACACTCCAAACAAGGGAAGGGTTGGCATCACTGGTCTTAAAGGGTGCTTATTTCCCTCACCTTCATAAGGGAATTTCACAGAAAATACCTCAGGTGCATACTCCCATCAGGTCACTCTCCAAGAGTCTGCACGAAGTGCTTGGCAGGGTTTCTGACACACCTTCAAAGACAAGGTGTCACAGTTTTCCCACACCTAGATAACTGGCTAGGGGTTGTAAAATCAACCCTGCAAGAAGCCCAGGGGCTCCTGGAGTCACTAGGGTCCCTGATAATCCAAAGAAGTTCTGTCCTTCAGCCTGCTTAGGCACTACGGTTCATAGGAGCAGAGTTAGATACCTTGCAAGGCAGGGCCTGCCTGCCTCTCAGCAGGGCAAGATGTATCCCACTGATAGTGGGCTCATTCAGCCTGAACAAATTAAAAGCCAAAAGGCAGTTTCTTCAGCTATTGGCCCCATGACACCTGCCACTGGCATAGTCCTGGAATCCAGGTTATAGATGAGAGACATTCAGTTTCACCTCTGGGTTCACTAGGTCCCTCCTTTAAAACTAATTCTGATAACAACAAATATTGTTACAGGTCACCCAAGGGTGGAAAGAAGAAACCAACCTGAGGAAAGGGGTCCCCTTTTTTCAGCAAGAGTTCCCGTCAATTGTTCAGTCAACAGATGCATCTCTGCTAGTGTGTGACTCCCATCTGGGGGTTCACACCATCCCAGCACAGAGTCACTTCTGCACACAAACCTGCTGGAGCCAAGATAGTGTCACTAGCACTAAGGGTTTCCACAACTAGTACTAGCAGGAAGGTGGTGCACGGTCAGAAGAGACAGTACCACCAAGAATGTACTACACAAACAAGCAGGGATGGATAAAGTCAAGCCCTGCCTGCAGAAGGCTCATGATAATAGGGAGTCAGTATAGCATGCTCCATGGGGGCTATTCATCTGCCAGGCAAGGACAATACCTGGGCAGATACCTGACTCAAATCAGCTAGTCCAATCATAGATGGGATTTGGACAGTCAGGTGGTGCAAGAAACTTTAGGAGGTGGGGCACCCAGAGGTATACTTGTTTGTGTCCCACCAGAACCACCACCTACCATTGTACTATGGCAGACCACCAGATACGGGAACAATCCCTCTGAATGCTCTGGTTCTGGATTAGTAGGAGAAGCATCTACATGCTTTTCCTCTGGTGTAGAGAGTATTTCTTAAGCTCAGGTGCCAGTCAGCATCAGTGCTCTTGATAGCAATAGACTGGGCCAGGCAGCCATGGTACTCTCTGCTACTCTCCGTGTCTGGGTTGGAATCAATACACCTTCCTCGGAGGTACGATCTGCTAACCTCCAACCAAGGGAGGCTCCTGTACCTAAAACTTGGGCTCAAGGCGTGGCTCTTGGGGACCTACAATATGTGGAATTGCATTTTTCTGAAAATGTCTTGGACATTTTAAATTGTTACAGGAGTTCTTCTATTAAGGAAATCTATGCTTCAAATGGAAAAGGTTTTTTCTATTGCTATTCAACTAGGAACTGGTACCAGCACATGCTGGGGTCCCAGCTGTGTCTGATTATTTTTTTATTTACATTCATTGGACTTGCAGTCCAGCAGTCTTAAGGTCCACCTAGCTGTAGCATCAGCCGGCATATCAGCTAGATAAGATGTTTCAAGTCGCTCCAGATCCTATCTCCAAAAGGCTCTTTAAGGGCTTCACACATAACAGTACAGGCTGGTGTCCCAGCTGTGCTGGACTATCTTACCTATTGCATTTACTGGACTTACAGTTCAGTACCTTAGAAGCATATACTTATATTTCAGTGGACAGAATGTTCCTCTATTTCTCTGTGCCACAGCCCCTGTTTTAAAAAGGTTCTTTAAAGGCCTATCCTATTTGCACACACCCTCACAAGGAACTGGTGTCAGCATGGTACCTAAATGTGTGTATGGTTAGGCTCATGGGTCCCCCTTTTGAGCCTATGCTTTCAGTTTATTGGAGATATGCCATATGAAAATTTTCTTTCCTTATGGTAATTTCTGTCAGAGAAATCAGTGAGCCCCAGTCTCACTGCATTGAACATGGCTACATTTCATTTCGTAGAGACAAAGTGGTCCTGAAAATAAACAGGAAGTTTCTTCCTAAAATGGATTTTAATTTCCATTTGAACCAAACCATTACCTTACTTGTCTTTTCACTGATCACTTTGGTTCAAGTGAAAGGAGTCTTCATTGTTTGGATGCCAACGAGTTTTTAGCTACTACTTGACAACCACTGCAGTCCATAGGCAGGATAGGAAACACCTGCTCCTGACCTATGAAATGTGGGAAAGGTTAATCGAGCATCAAAAGGTTAATTTCTCGATGGATAGTCCAGTGTATCCAGTTCTGCTACACAAAGGCTGGTAAGGAACCCCCATCGGGTTTGAGGGCTCATTCCACAAGAGGGACAGCTGCTACTTTAGCAGCTGCCAGGGATGTTCCATTACTGGACATTTGTAAAGCAGCTACCTGGAAAACAGTACACACCTTTACAAAGCATTACAATATGGATATTTTATCTAAGGGTGATGCTAGGTTTGGCACAGCAGTCCTGCAAAGTCTGATTCCAAATTAGAGTTCTGTACCCACCTCCAGGGATACTGCTTGGTAGTCTGCATAAAGTTTTTATTTATTTATTTGAACATCAGTTTATAACCTTTGAGCCAGAGGATCATTTCCAAAGGTACCTCGTCACATTGAGGACAGACAGAGACAAGATTTAGGTTACAGCATAAAAAAAAAAAAATACTGGTTTAAAGTTACACAGAAATGGTTTCAAACATTTAAAACAATTTACACAGAGAGGGTTTCATACATTCAAACAATTTTGTAGCAGTACAATGTTACTGCAAAGCACATGCCGGTAATGGCAGAGGCAGAATGCAATGAGGAGAAAGTGTGGGGGGGTGAGATGGAGTGCCACCCAGTGGGCGTTGTCAGGTGTGGAGAGATCAATGCTTCAATTTAGGGACAGGAGCAGTTGCGAGTGTTGGAACAGTTGATTCCGAAGGGAGGTTTTGAAGTTGGAGATTATGGGGGCATTTGATATGGGAGCCGGGAGAGAGTTAAACCAGGATGGGGCTCTGTAGTGGAAGGACCTCTGACCATGGGTGGTCCTGGTTCTGGGGACCAGTAGAGTGGTCTTGTTGGAGGTTCGGGTTGCGATAGTGGGTTGGGCATGGCGGATGAAGGCTGTCACCCCAGGAGGGGATAGCCCGAGTAGAGTTTTTTTTTGTGAGGAGGCAGGTTTGCTAGTGTAGCCGTTCATCTAGGTTAAGCAGTTTTGCATCGTCATAGAGTTGACAGGTGTGAGCCTGGGGGCACCAGTAATCAGCCTGCAGGCCTTACTTAGGGTGAGGCGAATTTTGTTGAGGGCGGTCGTGTCAGCAGCACCATAGACTGGCAGGCCATAGTCAACAAGGGACAGTACTGAGGCCGTAACTGCAAGTCAAAGAGCATCAGGGGGGAGGCAGTTTTTGTGGCGGTAAAGGATGCCAAGCCGTGTATTGGTGGCGGATGCAAGGGTGTCAATGTGGGTGTGGTAGGTTAGGGCTGAGTCGAAAGTAACCCCAAGGTATTTGTAGGAGCAGACCTGTTCAAGCGGGTGTTTGGTACTAGAGAGGATAGGGAGCGGGAAGTTGCAGGCTTTGTTTTGGGGGTGATCAAAAAGCACAGTTTTGTTTTTTTTGAGATTAATGACAAGTCTGTGCTCTTTAAACCAGGTTTCGGCATCATTGTAGGATTGTTGCAGGGAGTCCTGTAGGGAGATGGGATTGCGGTGTGTGGCAAAAATGACAGCATCATCTGCATACATAAGAATTTTGCCAGAGCATGCACTGGGCAGGGTGTTTAGATAGAGTGAGAAGAGTAGGGGGCCCAGGATGGAGCCCTGGGGTACCCCCTGAGCGGATGGGACGAGTTTCGGAGAGTGTCTCATTGATTTTTACACATTGGGAGTGAACGGATAGATAGCTTCTGCACCAGGCGAGAGGGCCAGTAGAGAAACCAGTGTGGCAGAGGGTATCCAGCAGGAGAGGGTGGGAGACAGTGTCGAAGGCCTTTGAGATGTCAACGAAAACTACACCAGCTAGGGAGCTGGCGTCCAGGGAGGAGTGTAGAAAATTGGAGAACTCAACTAGTGCAGTGCCGGTACTGTGACCAGCATGGAAGCCGTGCTGCTCTGGGCATAAGGTGTTATGCTTAGTCAGATATTCAGTGATTTGAATGGCCACCATTTTTTCTAGGGCTTTGGGGGGGGTGGAGATTGGTCGGTAGAGACTTCCGGTTGGGGCACGGACCAAATGGCTGCCTAAGCAAAGCGTTGAATGACTGACCTGCAACAATCCACGCTAATCCACAAAAAAAAGTCAATCCTGTCATCCAAACGATCAATAAAGGACTATCTAATGGGACCCAAACACCGTTTGAAGGAAATCCAGATGAACGCACCTGTAAAACAAAAGGTTGCAGAGCAAGTACAAAACACCCGAGCAGAGGACTATGTGAAAATGTGCGAGTCCACGATGCAGGGTGTGGAACAGGCTGCAAGCATGGCACAAGAAACAGAATGCACGATAACCTCACAGTAGCTGTGCCAAACCCTTCAACAAATAAACAACACTCTACAGATATTGGAGGCTAAAGCATTAGATCAGTGCCAAGATATAGCAAAATTACACCAGAAAACACAAGAAGTAGAAACAGTAATGACAGAATATACCCAGACCACAGATGTGCACAATTCTGCCCTTCTGGAGCTGCACCATCGCACTATGTTGCTGGAACAGAAGCTTGAGGAACTAGAGAATCGGAACCAGCGTAATAATGTTCGGATTCACGGAGTGCCGGAGGGAACGGAATCTGGGAGCATGATTGACTTTATTGACTCGTTTTTGAGAGAACTCCTTAACCTACCTACTGAAAAACAGCTAGACATTATCAGGGCTTATAGATCTCTGGTACCGCGACCTTGAGACCAGAAGGCCAGACCCAGATCGATAGTGCTTGCGTTTCTGGACTATAGGATTAAAGAGGAGGTGCTAGCGCTTGCTTGGTCGAGGAAAACAATACATTTTGACGATGTCAGGCTATTTTTTGACCATGACTTTTCCCCACAGTTGCTTGCCAGGAGGAGGATGGTGTTACAAGTAGTTAAACTGCTGCAACAAAAAGGAGTTAAGGCCTTTGTGGAATACGCGGCTAAGCTGAAAGTACAAACAGAAGGGGTCTCTTGAGATTTCAGGAGCTGGCAGAAGCTAAGGAGTTCTTGGAGAGATTGGGGCTGCATTTACCAGAAGAACAAGGTCGGCGGATTCAACAGCAGCTGGGGGAGCGGAACTGGTTTAAAAGAGGACCAAAAAGAGCGAATGGTGGTTCAAGTAGGGACATGTTAGGGGTGTGGGACAAGGTCCTTTGGTAAAAGAAAACCCCCAGGCACAGAAACAGAGCGAGGAGAGAAGGAACAAGACGATTCTTCGAGAGAACAAGACATCGTGCTGAATAACAACCTAACTGCTGAAGGATGAAGGAGTGAAATGGGAATACATTGCAAGTACTTAATCAAGAAAGACTCTGATGTGGACTGGAGGGGGTGAAGCGTGCTCATAGTGGTTGAGGGGAAATGGAAAGACTTTAACAATTTGGGACTATGCTTGCACAATAAGATTACATGGCGTTTGAATAATATCTAACTGATCCTAATGGGGGAACGACGGGGGGGGTTAATCTCTCTCGACTTCCCGCAGCAGCTATAATGCTACGCACTTATAGGATGTTCCTGGGGAGCGGGATTTGACGTGGATGGGTTTGAGAGCAGATGTAAACGTGGATGTAGAGGAAGGAGGGCGAGGGGAAATGAAACAGAAGCGCAAGAATCATATCTCCATTGGGGATTGTGTTACCTTCTACTGGATCGGTGGGGGAGAGGGCGGGAGTGAGAAGAGGGGAATATAAAGGGGCTAATTATCGGATTGACATTGGATAAGGGGCCACCGAATATGATTTGTGGTAAGAGTAAATAAGGGCTTCCATATTGGGACTGAAATGGGGAGATGGGCAGGGCCCTAGAGGGAACTATATAAGGCTGGGGCTATTATTTTAGAAACGGTATAAGGATATAGTCATATGATACCCTGATCACAAGGATGGATAATAATAAACAAAAGATGGGGACGATAAGATAGGAGGTTCTGGGGGTGGAGAAAGAAGGGGACACTACGGAGAGACTACAGAATAAGATAAAATTGGTTGGGTTCGTAAAGAATGGAGGAAGGAGCGGGGGATTGGGGAAAGGGGGAATGATTCTTGGTTGGTTGCTGAGGGGTGTGCTTGCCTCCCGTGGGAAGGGGGATTTGCATCTTCCCGGGGGTGGTACCCTGTACTGGGAAGTGGGGGAGGAAGATTACTCTGGCCCTACAAAAGACATGAAATTAAGAATAGGTCAGGAGTTAAATGTGCATATGAAAGACTGTTAGACCAGCGCATAATATCATTTTCTTTCAGACTGTACTTGGGAACGCAGTGCTCCGGTAGTAAAGCTTTTCTGATCAATAGAGTAATTGGTCACATAGAAAAATGAAGAGCTCCAAGTTATGAACAAGAGCTCTCTAGAGGGGGTCTCCCGTTGTAGAGACGCTGGTAACCCCTCTGAACTTGCCCTCGCCTGTATAAGGTGGAGGCAGGAATAGAGCCCCAAAAAGTGGGACTTCTTCCTTGGGGGTCAAGGATAATGCATTTGTTAAAAGCCCAGTTGGCTGTAAATTTAAGCTACTGTTATCAAGTAATGGTTATCATGTTATTTTGTATCTAGGATGTGTTCCGACGCAAGAAAGAGCTAAATGAAATAAGGAAGGGATATGAGAGGGAGGACTTTTGAGTAGTAGTCTGGGGAGGCCCTCAGAATATATATCTAAGTAAAGACTCTTTTGATGGCAAGTAAGGGTACGATTATCTGTTCCTATAACGTCAGTGGCCTCACAAACCCTGTTAAAAGATCTAAGATATTGAGCCAGGTAAGGAAAGCCGCAGTGGATTTTTTATTTCTCCAGGAGACCCATCTGTCGATGAAGGAGCACAATAAGTTCCTAAAATTAGGTTTTGGGGAGATGGCAGCGTCTTCCAATAAGAATGGTAGAAGGAGGGGTACGGTGGTGTTGGTGCCGACTAACTCCCCATTTGAAAAAATGGAGGCCAAGACACATAAGGAGGGACGATATGCAATGTTAAAAGGCAAGTTTAGGGGCAATGTTGTGACACTTGCATCCGTGTACTTTCCCCCTGGCTCAACATTTCCTGAGTACCGTTCATTTCTGGCCACTCTATTAGAGTGGGGGGAGGGAATTATAGTTTGTGGGGGGGGGGATCTTAAGTTACCCTTAAACCCGGATATGGACTCCTCCTCGAAGGTAAGAAGGAAACCACACAGAACAGCTAGAAAGATCCAGAAACTGATAGGAGAAATGGGACTATTAGACACTTGGAGACACCAACATAACTGACAGAGAGACTACACCTTCTTCTCTGCTGCCCACAGCACATATTCGAGGCTAGACTATATATATGTCACGAAGACCGAGGTGCAGAGAATCGAGGACACTTGGATAGGGGACCTACTTTTGTCAGACCTCGCGCCTACATACATAAAAATAGATCTGGGGGAGATACGCCGGAATACCATATGGCGGCTTAACACCTCACTCCTGAAAGATAAATAAATTAGGGACCAAATAATAGAAACCTATAGAGCATACCTCCTAGATAATACAGAGCAGGATAGCTCGCAGGCCATCCGCTGGGACACCGCAAAAGCGGTTTTGCGAGGTAAATTTATTCAACTGGCCTCGAGGAAAAAGGGGGAGCGGGAGGCCAGAAAACTCAATCTAACTGGGTTGATAGCAGATTTAGAGAGGCAACAAAAACAAAAGTATGATAAGGAGCGGAGGAGACAGTTACTGGACTATAAGAGGGAGCTGGCGGGGATTTTGGATTATCAGGTGGAGCAGAGGCTGCTCTTTTTGAGACAGCAACACTATGGTGGCAGGGCCCCGGTCGCTATGCCACGGGTTGGGTAGGCTGAGGGCAAGACGGGCGAAAGCAACAATAACGAAGGTGTGGCACCCAGGGATAGGCAAAATGGTCCAAGGGGTTCATGAGATAGCAGACGCCTTCAGGATATACTATACTAAGCTATATACAGAAGATACAAAAGCAGGAGAAGGTGACATAAAGAGATTCCTGAGATCACGTAAACTACCGGGCTTAACTAGGGAACAGGGAGAAAGGCTAAGGGCCGAGTGAGACCAGAGGAGATAAAAAGGCTCAAGGTGGGTAAATGTCCGGGCTCGGATGGACTCCCCGTGGAGTTCTATAAATGCTTTGAGAACCAGATACCGACACTTCTGGGGAAGGTTTTTTTTTTTTGTGTGTTATTTCTTTTCTACTACTACGTGCTCCACGGCAGCCACTCCTTCGGGCTTACCAAGGCTGTCCTCCGACCCATCCATCCTCCGAGATTCTGCCTCAGATCGCAGCCGACCCCCGGGGTGACCCGGCGTAACCCTTCGCCGGATGGGTCCCTCTCCTCCGAGGGGGAAGGCACTAGCCAAAGGGGCAGACCAGCACACCACTTTAGCCCCGGGGATGCTGCTGAGACAGGGAGCTCGGCAGGACCTTGATGGCCTCAGAGCGCCAGGCAGCCGTCATCCAGCTACCGTGAAGTGGTATTTCCGCTTTCTAGTTATTCCCTCATGTGTGCGCCCACAGTGCTCCTGGTCTCCACCAGAGGCTGCTAGGGCGCGACGTTAGCCCACTACTCTCCACCCCAGAGAGAGGAGAGAGCAGTCCCACGGACGCCAATCTTCCCGCCTCTGCTAGCCCCCGGGCGCCCCGAGTCCGCTCCTAAACCCGGCCGCGATGGATGAGGTAAGGCGCCAGCGCCTCAGCCCTCTATGCCACTGGGCCGGCCCTTGGGGAAGGTTTTTGAGGAGGCCCTGAGGGATGAGGCTCCGGCTCCCCCTTCTTGGGCCCAGGCGGTGATTTCGGTGATACCCAAGCTGGGAAAGGACCCAACAAAATGCCCTTCATACAGACCGATTTCCCTATTGAACACTGACTATAAAATACTCACATCTTTCTTGGCAAGACGTATTCAGGAGTACCTTCCCTCTTTAATACAGATTGACCAATCCGGTTTCATACCAAGCAGACAAGCACAGGATAACTTGCGTAGAACAACACATACAATTGATCAAATCTCTATGCAAAAATTACCGTCACTGATAGTAAGTCTAGACGCTGAAAAAGCGTTTGATAGAGTATCTTGGTTGTTCCTGAAGGAGGTCCTTTCCCAGTTTGGGTTCCCAAAACAGCTGATAACGGCCATATTCAAGCTATATGAGTCTCCGAGAGCACGGGTTAGAGCGAATGGCCATATTTCTGAGACTTTTAACTTAGAAAGGGGAACACGACAAGGGTGCCCTCTCTTCCCATTATTGTTTGCTCTGTTCATTGAGCCCCTCACTCAGAGCATTCATCAGTGCCCAGAGATAAAAGGGATCAATATGGGGGGGACAAATTCATAAATTGGCTTTGTACGCTGATGATGTTCTTTTGTATGTGGTGGACCCTGAGGTGTCTTTGCCAGCAGTATTCAATCAGCTGGATAAATTTTCTGGGCTATCTGGCTACAAATTGAATAATAATAAAACGGAAATTCTGTGTTTTAATTATACCCCAACTTAGGAGCTTAAAAGAAAATACCCCATGTTATGGGATCAGACAGAGATAAAAGATTTAGGGGTAAAGTTGGGTAGGAACAATGCACAACTGAAGGAGCGGAACTGTTCTCCCATAATAGCACAGCTTAAAAGTCACTTTCAAAGATGGTCTCTCCTGTCCATCTCACTCAGTGCCAGAGCTCAAGCCCTCAAGATGAGCACATTGCCACGCCTCCTCTACTTGTTCCAGTGTGTCCCGTGCTTGTTAACTCCGGTGGATTTGGAGACCTGGCAGAGTATGTTTTTTTCCTATTTATGGAAGGGTAAAAAACCCAGACTGAGAAGATCTCTTCTTTATCTTCCTAAAGAGGAGGGGGGCCTTGGTTTCCCATGCCTACAGGGCTACTGGGTGGCAGCCCAGATGAGGGTTGCATTACTATGGGGCAACCCGGGATACGACACCCACTGGAAGAGAATAGATCTCTGGAAGCAGAGGGATCCTCCATTGAGGGCGGTGATGTTTGGGTCTCTGGACACGGATGAAACATATGGTTTCTCCGGCACAATAGCGGTGTTAGAGGGATGGAGGAGGGGAATAAGTAAGGGTGCCACACTTGGGAATCTTTGGAGGTATAGATGGTGGGCTTACGATCGTCAGTTTATACCAGCAATGGTTGATAAATGGTACCAGAAACAAGCTAGAAGGGGTATGTGTGCGCCTTATCAAATAATGATGGGGAATACCCTGCTCTCCTTTGAAGCAATTCAGGAAAAATATGGCCTCAAGCAGACTGATAAAATCAGGTATTACCAATTAAGAGACTACTTGAATATACAAATTAACAGAACAATGCTGGAGGAGCCGGCACTAGAGGAGAGTGGGCTGTTCCAAAGTGTTTGGGGTGCGGGGGGGGGGCAGACCATGCCATCTCGCTGCTGTATAATAATTATGTGGCAGATATGGCGAACACGTCCCAACACATAAAGAAAAAATGGGAGCAAGACTTTGCGATTCCTATCGCAGATAAACACTGGTCTCTGATGTGGAGAAACACGTGGTCAGCTTCTAGTTCATTAGTGTGGAGGGACTTCTGCTGGAAGTTGAGAGCCAGATATTTTTTAATACCAACGCAGATGGTGCATTTGAAGGGAGGGACCATGGCTGCATGTTGGAAGGTTTGTGGAGAACAACATGCCTCACAGGCACATGTATTTTGGTCATGTCCAAGTATCTCCTTATATTGGGTGGAAGTTAGGAAACATCTAGAGCAGATATTCTCAATTCAGATGCAGTTGGGACCGGAACATTTAGTATTGGGATTAATCCCAGGGGAGGTTAGAGACAAGGATACCAGGTACCTATGGAAGATCTTGGTTGCGGCAGCTTTAAACATTATCACAAAGAACTGGTTGCAGCCGAGATCCCCAGAGGTAGGGGAATGGAAGGATATGGTCGAATCATACATTTGATGGAGAGGTTAAAGATCAATCTCAAACAAAAATCACAGATATACCAACAGAAATGGACTAGATGGTTACTCCACGACAGTGGTTAAGAGAGAGATGCCGAACTTAAACAAAGGAAATATTTACTCCTTCCCTGGGAGCCAGAGAATATCCCCCAATAGACTCCTGATATAGGAATTTTTAGATAATGGATAACTGGTTGTAGATAGTGGAAAGACGGAACGCATCCCAGACAGTTACATTCAATGTTATTGTTATAGCTAAACTGTAGTAAGGTTGGTTACTACGAACTAAAAGTACTGTAATATTTTTGTGACTTTGTCAGTATAAGGGTCTCTTACCCCAAAGAATAATAAGTGAATGATGTAACAAATGCTGGCAAATGAATGACAATAAACTAAGTATAAAAAAAAAAGAGATCGGTCGGTAGTTCCCGGCGGAGGACCTGTCGCCCCCTTTATGAATGGGTGTGACTATGGCTGTTTTCCATGCTGTGGGGAATTGCCCCAGGCAGAGGGATCGGTTAAGTAGGCTGGTGAGTGGGGCAAGGACTTCATCCAGCACCAGCCGGAGAATACTGGGGTCCAGGGAGTCGCTGCCGGGACTATTGCTGTTTAATGCTTTAATTAGGAGAGGTCTGGCTTCCTGGGCAGATACCTTATGTAGGAGGAAGCTGGGGCGTTGGAGGACAGGGGGAGGTAGGGTGGAGGGAGTGTCAAAGAAGTTACTGGGGAGGACAGAGCTAAGGTCAGTAAAGGAGGTGTTAAGGTGGTTAGCTATGCAGGCGGGGGGGCGGTTGGTGATAATTACGTCAGCAGCGTACCGGTTCCTCTCTTTGGGTATACTCTAGTGGGCTGGGAAATGAGTTGTGTCAGGTCTAGGGCAGCAAAAGAATCTCAGGTAGTGGAAGAGGAGGCGCTGAGACAGTTCACGTTAAGGTCCCCCACTAGGATTTGTTCCGCCTTATGGTGGAGGGTGGCAAGATATTCCATTAAAGATATCAGCGCCGGATTCTGTTCTTTGGGGGAATGTAGGCAGTGGTGAGAAATAGAGGGCCCCTGGAGGGGTCAGGAGCAAGTTTGAGGGTAAGGGCCTGTGCTCCATTTACAAGAGCTGGGGCAGGGAGTGCCTGTCCGATGATTGTGTCCCTGGTATAGATTGCACAGCCCCCCCCCCCGCGCGTTTGCCTAATCGGTCCTCCCGGTATAGGGTGTAGCCTGGGAGGGAGACAAAGGAGTCCGGGGTGGATTTGGACAGCCAGGTTTCAACCAGGGCTATGATGTCTGGTTGATGTAGCATGGCCCAGCATTGGAGGGCATCACATTTTTTCAGTAGGCTGCATATGTTCATGGAGGCTATGTGGAGGCCAGTGGACCCAGCTGGTGGGCTGGGGGGGGCAGGGCCTGGGTTTGGATGTATATTACCCGATAGGAGTAGTAGGAAGACCAAGGCTCTGACCAGGGGGTGGTAGTATGTCAACTTCCGGGGGGTACGCTTGGACAGGGAGGAGGCCATAGGGGAGCAAGGAATGGGCAGGGTTCAAAGGGTTGGAAGGGCGAGGCCGAGTAGTGACCATGTGGAGGCAGGGTAGGCGCTGGGGGGGGGCACTGAGGTGGTGGGTGCCGTGGGCCAGGGTACATGGTCAGTGTAGGGTGGGATCGGACTAGGTCAGGGAGAGTTGGGAGTGCTGGGATAAGTGGACCAGGGGAGATGTCTGGCTGATGGGATGTGGGTACTAGCACGTAAATGAGGGGGAGACTTTTGAGGAGGGGGGTACAAACATAGTGCCTAAGGTAGCAGCAGGGCAGAAAGGTTCAAATATCTTGGCTGCCCGTTAGAAAGTGTAGATACCACTTTGTAGTAGTGGTAGTGTCACAGACTCTGGCGGACAGGGTACAAGGTTCAAGACCCTGGCAGGGCAGTTGGAATAGGAACTGGGTGACAGCAGGCATCCAGGTTCTGGGGGCTCAGAGTAGGCTGGGTTTGGGCCAAGATTCAGGGTGGAGATAGCGACTCCTAGTGGTCACTAGGGGTTAGTGTCAGACTGGGTGAGGGTCCAGTGGTAGGGCAAGGGGTCAATATGTAGGGCTAGCTAGGAGGTTGGGTGTGCGGGTAAGGTGTGGGCAGAAGCAGAGATGAGAATACAGGAGAGAAGTATTGTATGTAGGTAGAGGGGTTCCAGGAAGTTGGAGGAGGAGGAAATATAGGTGGAGAGACAGAGGTGAATAGTCAGAGGGTCCCTCTAGTGGCTAGCAGGTATAACCTGCAAATGAAAAAGTGGGGACTTAGTAAACCGACAGACAGGAAGTGATGTCAGCAGACACCGCCTGTATAGGTAGTGCCGAGCCAAGGGTGGGTGGTGGTGTCGTGGGACAGTTTGGCCAGCGCGCAGTGGGTCGGTAGCTAACCCCTTCACAAGGGTGCTGCTTCTTGAGGTAGTTTAACTACCCCACTGGCACCCTGCCAGTAGGTCCCCACTCCAGGAGGAGCCTCTGTGTGTGGGCTGGGCTGCTTGTTTATACTGAATTTATGTTATGTTAATAATGAATATACTGAGCATTACTGGGGTTAGAAGAAAAATTCTTACCATAGTAATTGTGTTTCTTCCCAGTGATGCTCAGATATTCATAACTTCCCTCCCTACCTCCCCTTCCAGAACTTCAGCCTCTGCACTCCTGTATACTGTGCTCTCAGGCGTATAAATGCCATGTGTGGCACATATGTTGTAATTCCGTTCACTACTGTTATTCCCCCCTTGCCAGGTGATTCTGCCATTCAGGGGTATTCTCTCACATGCTATGCCCTCCTGTTGGAGGCCCTTTTTCTGGGTGTTACAGGAGTTCCTACTATAATTATTATTATTGTTATTATTATCATCATGCTCAGTATTGTCATCATTGTTACACATAGTCCTCGTGGGCCTGTCTTTCCAGGCTTCTAGGCAATCTGAGGGTTTAGCGCAAAGGCAGTTAGCAGAATGCAGCATTTGAAAAGTGGCTCATGCAAAAGATTCCATCATTTGCATATGTTCCATCTCTCTGGGCAGTGCCACCTCAGAAGGCTACTGCATACAGTTATGAATATCTGAGCATCACTGGGAAGACACACAATTACTATGATAAATAATTTTTTCTTTCTGAGATTGTGTCATTGCTGCATTCCACAATTGCAACCTGGTGACATTTTGAACTCTCATACCTGCAATTTTTTTTTAATTGCATACACCTTTGTCATTCTAAAGCCATGTTTGCCACTACATTCCACCCCCCCCCCCTCGTCGCATTTTGAAGTTAGGTACAATGTTATCTATAAACAGGGATTGATGATTATGTTACTGTCTGCCATAGTATACTCTACGGTACTGTTATCTATACAAGTGGTTCTTAACTGTAGTAATTATGTTCTCTACGTTTTTTATGCTAGTTGTGAATGTTTGTATGACGTGATTGTGTTGTATTGTGACATGTTCCTGTAGCTATATTAATTGGTCTCGTTATGGCAGTTGTCATGCCTGTAAGGTTTCCTGTTTCAACTGTTGCGCTATCAATGTACTGCACTTACCGGGTCGCCACTGAAAAAGGGATCATCTTGTCTCAGTGGGCCTACCCGATTACCAAAATTCAGTAAATAAATAAATATGGTACCTTGCAGCTACGCATTATGAAAGTGCATGTGCTGCCCCCCCATGTCAGTTTTTCCTTTTTCAGATGTAAACTACACCTTTAGCTTTCAGTAACTTAGGAGTGTAACCCCCAGGTGGCGCTATCCCAAGGGCTACTACCCCCTGCCTGCTTGACTACTGACAGGTTGAGGGGCCTAGGTTCTATGACGGGTGCCTCCACCCAGAGGTCAGGGTTTGTAATGGTTGGTCTAGTTTGGTCACAGCCCTCTGGGACACTGAGACCCCCCTTCTAATCCCTCTAATGGCCCACACGATGCACAGGAGTTACAGTACCAATACCCCACATGTACACACTGTTCAATCATAAGGTACCATTTACCCTCGAGACTGATTTGCAGGTTCGTCTCTGAGGACCAAAATCCATCATAAAAGAGTAGAGTCCACAGCATTAAAAAGTCTTCTCCTTTATTTCAATAACAGCCCCCTAAGTTTTGCTCCTATGAGCTTATTCACTGTGGACTCCACTCTTTTATGATGGATTTTGGTCATTGAAGCACCTTCAAGGGAGTCATAAAATATATAATTTCAGAGTCCCCATTACCCAGATTTGGTTTGTTGTCGTCTCTGAGGACCCCCTGAAAAATAAGGTTAAACAGCATACACAAACCAATACAGTGCTTGGCATGAAGGTACTGACACTTCATAGATACATAGACAGTGTCGGCAGATAAGGGCCTATGGCCCACCCAGTCTGCCCATTTGAGCTTGTAAGTTCAGTTTATGTTTTCCTAGAAGTCTGTTGCCCCTTACCCCTGACCTCCAGAATTCCTTTATGTCTATCCCATGCATTCTTAAATCCCGTGATTGTTTCAGCCCCCACCACTTCCTCTGGCAGGGTGTTCCACTTGTCCACCACCCGTTCTGTGAAGAAATTCTTCCTCACGTTTCCTCTGATTCGTCCTCCCTCCAACTTCATCCCATGCCCTCTAGTCCTGGAACATTTTTTTCGCTTAAAAATAGTGTATTCTTGCACCCTGTTCCTTCCTGTAAGATATTTGTATGTCTCTATCATATCCCCTCTCTCCCTCCTCTCCTCCAGGGAGTACATGTTCAGTTCCTTAAACCTGTCCTCATAGGACTTGTGATGCAATCCATGCACCATCTTTGTTGCCCTCCTCTGAACCTTCTCTACCCTGTCTATGTCCTTACGTAGGTAAGGTCTCCAGAACTGTACACTGTACCCAGGTGGGGCCTCACTAGTGTCTTGTATAGTGGAATTATGACCTCCCTTTTCCTGCTGGTGATACCCCTGCCTATGCATCCCAGCATCCTATTTGCTTTACCTGCTGCCTTGTCACACTGTTTCCCTACCTTGAGGTCATCAGAGAGGATAACCCCAAGATCCCTTTCCTGCTTGGTGCATGCTATATCCTCACCCCAACTGATATATTGTGCCAGGGTTTTTGTGCCCCATATGCATTATCTTGCACTTCTTTGCATTGAATTTCAACTGCCAAATCCCTGACCATTCTTCAAGTTTCTGCAGGTCCCTTCTCATTCTGTCTACACCCTCTGGTGTGTCTACTCTGTTACAGAGCTTTGTGTCATCAGCGAACAGTGAAATTCTACCTTCTATGTCACTGATGAAGATGTTGAATAGGACCGGTCCCAGCACTGATCCCTGTGGTACCCCACTGGTCACTCTTCCCTCTGTGGAGTGACAGCCGTTTACCACCATCCTCTGTGTCCTGCCGCCCAGCCAGTTACCTACCCACCACACTGCTGTCCTGCCCACACTCATATTCCCCAGTTTGTGTAATAGTCTTCTATGTGGCACAGTGTCAAAGGCCTTGCTGAAGTCCAGATAGGCCATGTCCACTGCCCTCCCCGATCCACCTCCCTAGTCACCCAGTCAAAAAATTCAATGAGGTTGGTCTGACATGACCTCCCCTGGTGAAATCATGCTGCCTTGGGTCCTGTAGTCCATTTACAACCAGATGTTCCACCAATCTCTCCTTCAGTAGTGCTTCCATGATCTTCCCCACTACTGAGGTGAGGCTGACTGGTCTGTAGTTCCCCGCTTCCTCTTTGTTCCCACTTTTGTATAAGGGGACTATATCTGCTGTCCTCCAGTCTTTGGGTACCTCCCCTGTTTCCAGTGATCGGCTAAACAGGATAGCCAGAGGTTCAGCCACCACCTCTCTTAGTTCTTTAAGGACCCTGGGGTGCACCCCATCTGGCTCCATTGCTTTATCAACTCTTATTACTTCCAGTTCCTTCAGGACCCTTTCTCGTGTAAAGGGACTTGTGTCCATTTCAGACAGTGTAAAGTTTAACAACATCAAATCTGATTTATTTAGGGGACAGTAACATGGGAGGGGGGAAATCGGGTTAATTGGTGGCATTAAATCACAGTACTGTGCACACATACAGGGTCTGAAAAGTCACACTCTGGGTACCCAGGTTGGGAGGGGCTAGCCAGGTCCGTTTCCCGGGGTTGGCCGTCAGGTGCAGATGGATAGGGCCCTGTAGAAGAAAATATATGCACAACACCCAATTGTAATCCGGAGCCGGATGGCTCAGTCCATGAGGAAGTGAAACAACAAGAATTAGATGACACACTTGTGATTGAAATCAGGCTGCAGGGGAATACCCTGACTTGTACTCACAATACCCAAGCTGAGGACCGGATGATGGATGTTCTTCTGGATTGCCAGAACAGCAGAGCATGGAGACAAGGTCCTTGTGACTGGATCCCACTGCAGTTGACAGCAAACGGATTTAGTCCAAGACAAGCTGGGGTTTGCTTCCACCTTCAACACAAAGCACACAGCACAGGGGATTAGAAATAGCGATTCCCCACAAGCACTACGCACATTCATGTGTAAAAGGAAAGTACTATACCAGGCAGGCTACTCCTCGATCCCGATCGCAATTACTGCAAAATGCCTGGGAGCACACACAGCAGCTTCAGTTCCTGACAGACCGGGCGAGATTCAGCAATTTCTCCAGTCTTCTACAGGGTGAGCCTGGTTCCCACTCTTCAGACTTCCTTCTTTCTCCTCACAAATCAGATTCAGTCCGAAATGGCACTTATAACGGCTGCAGGCCGAACCTCGGGGCCTCACACGCGCTTCCCGCACAAAACTATACACCGCAGAAGCACAGAGCTCCTTCTCTCTTCACTGTCACAACCGATCTGATCTTTCCAGTCACAGAGCAGGGCATTTCCTTTAGTTCCACACCATTCTGTTGGCTGGTTCAGCTGTCACTCACAATAAGACTCCCTCTGTTGGTGAAAAAAGGCGCCAAGGTCAAAACTACGTTTCCCCAAAAATCACTGCTCATACAGTCTCCTTGTGGCTGGCTCAAAATTGAGAGTCCAAGTTCCGATTCGTCCACAGGCTCCGTTTTAAGGCCTCTCTATCATCCTGATTGGTCCAAGTCAGCAATTCAGGACCAAAATGAAAGTACACTGAAACAGTTCGTGCTGAAATAAAGACAGGTTAGACAAACTACATTTTCTCAGTCACTCTAAATGATTTCTGCCAAACAGTTATATCTTTCAACAAGGCTCCCTCTGCACATGTAGCGATGGCAGAAACGGAGCAAATTGACAGCAGCGCAGGTGAGATTCGAGCATTAAATACACAGTCCCCCCATACAAATTAATTAAGTCTGCAAGCAGACAGCTCTTAAAGAGACAGTATGGTGAGGCTCACAGCTCAGACACCGAACACTGCCCAGACTTTGAGCATTCAGGCAAGCTCCTGGAAGACTTTTGGGAACCCCCATTTGCAGGGGGGTTACAGGAGAAATAAGTCATATAAGACAGCTTGCAGGGAGAACTAGGTTGTAAGTTCAGGACATGACATCAGCAGCAGCTCTTCACTGAAACTGGCTTTTTTGAACAGGCAAGGGTTACAAAATGACTGGTAACTTTTAAACGAAGTAACTTACAGATCTGATTTTTGGCATGAGGGTGATTGAGGATATGCTGATCCAAATTCTGAATTTATTGATGCCAAAAATGTTGGCCTCCATCCCTCTTGTTTTATCTGTATTATAAATTCAGGTGCCTTGCTGTCTTTTGGTACCAGAACTGCTCCCCTTTGACTTGCATGCTTCTCTCTGTCTGAATGCGCAAGCAGGCATTGGTATACCCTATAAATATATTATGAATAGAACAGCATCATAACCACACACACACACACTCACACATGCACCATCAGTTCCCTGGCTTATCTTACCGATTCCTTTTGGTTATAGGCTGAGCAATATTGCATAGTCACGTACTACAGCAGTGGTTTAAGGATGTTTTCTCCAGCAGGTAGCCACTGGCTCTCAACTGAAACGTGTCCACTAGTCTTTTTGTTTGGTGCCATATGTATCTCAAAACTCTTGAACATTTTTTTAGGATCCTCTTGCAAGTAAGAAAAATCTTTGAACCACTAGAATGAATCCTAAGTGAAATTTGCCATCAAATTGGTAGCTATGTAGAATCACGAACGTTACCATGAGCACCCTTGTGTGTTAATACACAGTGATGAGTTAAATTTGTCAAAATGGAAAAGGTGCACATCGTTGGGGGAAGGGATGGTCATTTTTATATTCTCCCCCAGTGGTGCTGCTGCTACCCTATTAGTTATGGCCCCAAATGCAATAAACAGTTAACAGATTTCAGAGTTAAGTGAAACAGGAACAGAAGGGAACGGACTGTTCCACAGTAGATACTTATAGAACTGAACTTCCCTGGTTAAAAATAAATCCTTGTACACTTATTAACTAGCTTCTCTTGGTTTCAGAGATGTACAGATGGCCTCGGTAGGACAAAATGTAGGGGTCTTGGCTGTACAGGTTGTACATTAGTTACAGAAGAGTTCCATTAATGAACATTAGTACCCCACGGCCTTACTAGGCTGGAAATCCAATATAAAACACAGCATTAGCAACGCTCGTTTATTTATTTTCTAACCTTGTGAGTACACGGAACCGGAGGCCCATATACATGCAGGGCCAGAGCAGGAACAGGTGCAAGAACAAAGTGCGCACATCAGGGGTGGGCTGCCTAAAGACATAGTTATTTATACAGACGCAATGAAATAAGCAAATCCTGGAACAAATACGGCCATATGCATACATCCAATAATTTTTCCTGAATGTAACGGCTCTTCTTTCAGGACATCTCTTTCATCAAGCCACACCTATGGAACTATAATCATAAGGTGCCAGGACCACACGTAAACTGGTTTGCTAACAGCCCACTAGGAGCTGCCCACGAAGACGCTGTACGTCGACGTCATCTCTATAGAATGTGGGCGGCCCCTCTCCCTCTTTAATTCTTTTCCCGACGTTGACCATACTCGACGGACTTCACGATACACCACCACTACAGTCGACTGCTAAACCTTCAATTTTTCTAAGCTTGATTATTCTTCTCACCCCAGTAGCCATCACTTTATTTTAAAGTGATTGCCATCGTGTATGTTGACAGAAGACACAGCTGAACTCTTCTGTTACTGCAAGTGTGGTGGAACAGTCTACTCAAGTAAGTTCACTTTGAATCAGGCCATCCACCTACCTGTTTATTATTCGGAGCATGCCAGTCCAGGGAAAGCATTGCTCCATGCTGTAGATGTATGCAGAATACTCAGATATTATATTTAGCGCACGAAGGACTGCAGGAAATCCTCACAGCTGTTTGTTTCTTTCGCCCCTGGGAGAGAGGGTTTCTAAACAGTGTTTGTCCAAATGGTTTGCCAGCTGTTATTTTCTGTTACAGGAAGTATGGCAAGGAACTTTCTGGGGTTGTCAAGGGACACTTTACCAGAGGTATGGCCACTTCAGTTGCTTGTTTCAGAGGGGTTCCAGCAGTTGAGATTTGCACTGCTGCCACTTGGAATACTGTCCACACTTTCACAAGACACTACAGTCTGAACATCACCTCTAGAAGGAGGCAAGTTTTGAACTAAAAGTGTTACAGGGCCTCCTTTCATAGGCCATTGCCTTCCAGCCTCCTGGTCCGTTCTCCTCTGCAGTACTGCTTGGGACACGTTCCTAAGGTGTGACCTGCTACAAGAGATATCCTCGAAGTAGAACAGTGATGTAAGAATTTACTGTAAAGTTAGATCTTTGAGAGAATCTCTTGCAGCAGGTCGTGCCGTCCCACCCTCCATCCCCCTCGCCTCTGAGTTCCTCCTTTCCTGTCCTCTCCTCTCCTTTCCAGGATGGTCAGCCTTCTGCCTTCCATGCTCCTTTGGGTGGGTCTCTCTGGCTCTCTCTTGGTTCCCTTGGTGGATGGTCTGTGGCGAGGAACTGAGGAGCTCATGGAGCCACCCACGCCTATATAAGGAGGATGTCAATGTGACGACATTACCGTGGGCGGCCCCAGTTAGACTGCTAGCATAAATGTTTCCATGTGGTACCTTTGGTCCCGCTCTCATTTGGGACTGTGAGCGACAACCCTTAAGGTGCATCTGGTAGCCATCTCTGCATACTGGGCATGGGTCGGTATGCCAATGGTGGCCCAGGAGACAGTGCACAGGCGCTTTTTCAGAGGCCTTGACCATTTGTCCCTGATAGTATGGGAACCACCACCACCTCTGCTCATGGGAAAGCCATTTGAGCCTATACACAGGTGTAAAATGTCACACCTGTCATGGAATACAGCTTTCTTGGTGGCCATCACATCAGCCAGAAGGATCAGTAAGCTCCAGGCACTCTCAGCAGAGTCTAGTTATCTGGTCTTCCACAGGGATAAAGTCATCCTTTGCCCCCAGAGGAAGTCCCTCCCAAAAGTAGTATCGGAGTTCCTGGTATATTTTACCAACACATCTTTGGCAGCTGACCGTAGGCTCCATAATCTGGGCCTGCAGAGACCACTGTCTTATTATAAGGAGCACACGGCTGTAGTTTGGGGTGAGGCTTACCAGCTATTTGTAATATATGCTGAAGCTGCACCTGGCAGACCAGCAGCAAAGCAGATGATTGCCAGGTGGATCACATCCTGTATAGACTTTTGCTATTGGTTGGCTGGTAGGGAGCCTCCCATAGGGCTTAGGGCTCATTCCACCAGACATACCGCTGCCTCGGCAGCTGCTTTCAGGGATGTCCCTATCCAGGAGAGCTGCAGGGCTGTCACCTGAAAGTCAGCACATGCCTTCACTTCCCATTACAGCATCGACCTTGAGTCTTGTCAGGATGTTGCTTTTGGGACCTCTGTTCTCCAATACCTGTTCATCAAATAGAGGGGTGCACCTTGCCACCTCCTCCCAGAGAACTGCTGGAAGTGAGACAATGTGTAGACAGTGAACTATATCTACGCCACTAGAAAAATAGGTTACTGACCTGTAACTATAGTTCTAGTAGTAGTAGTATACAGTTCACAACCACATCACCCAACTGGCCTCCTGTGGCAAGTGGCACAAGGATCCCTGCTTCCAGCATGCAAGATCTGACGTCATGGGGCGGAGATGGAGGATGTATTGCCTGGGTGGTGGGAGGAACTTAGCTTGAAGATGTTCCGACAAAGAAGCACTTCCAGTAGAACTGCCAGTGTGTAGATGTGAACTATATACCACTCCTAGAACTATGGTTACAGGTGAGTAACCTATTTTCTTTCTCCCCCCCCCCCCACAGGATTGTTCTTTGATGCGAGGACTGTTGGGTATTCTATGTGACAGCTTCTACAGTGGAAAATGGACCTCTGAGAACTGAGGTGAGACCCTCAGACTCGTTCCACTTTTACCCTGGGGGCTGGAATTATTATGTTTTATTTATGAAGTGGGATTCATAAATGTATCAACATGCTGTACATCACAAAATTACAAAATCATCAAAACAAGTAAAAAAAGTACAAAATAGGAAAAATCTATACAAATTAATAACCATTAAAAGAAATTTAAGGAAAGCACCGCTTACCCACTGGTACTTTCCTGCTGGTGGTTATAGACGCGGGTCATTGACCGGGTAAGGCTGCTATTACTGCTGTTTCAGGTATCACATTGATCTACCTGTTTCCTGGTAAATTGACTGTTTGGAGCGTGGTCCTTGAAGTACAAGCTGCTGATGGATTTGTGGACTCCTTCAGATCTCTTTGTTAAGTTGAGTTTTGATTCAGATCCCTACCACTGGATTTTGTGTGCAATATTATTTATTTGGACTTGTTTGATTTCTATTTGCTCTGAACACTCTGAAAACGTCCCCTGCTATGTGAGAGGTAGTTTTGGGAGACCTTATAATATCTATTGCACTGTTTACGTGAGAGGTGCTTTAGTGTTTAAAATACAAAACTATTCTAAGTTTTATATTTAATGGTTTTATTGTTTAGGGTTAGTTTTGAGTTAGGATTTATTTTAATTTTATGTATATTTTGTCTCCTCTTTGTGAGAGAAGAGAGCTTATTTGATTAGGTGTGTTTATTTGAATTAATTTATTAGATAATTGTTATTAAAGATGTGTTTGGGGTTTACAACGGTCAGAGCGCTACTCTCCCACTCTGCTCCAGGACCTCCCCTTTTATTGTCCTCGGTTGTCCAATGATGTTCTTAATAACTGCCGCATAGCGGAGTATAGCGAGCGCTTAAGGGATGGGTGGGCCGACAGAGTGGAGATTGAGGGGGTGGGCAATAGGATAGTTGGTCAAGAAGACGCCTAGCTTAAAATGGGATCAGAAGAGGGTCCTCCTTGCCTGATTCCCATACCCAAGGCTCCACAGATTGTGGGCAGGTGCCGTTCCTCTCCAAAAACCCATCCAACTCAAGGCGGTGCTATGTAATGCCAGGTCTATTAGGAACAAGACTCACTATTATCGCAGATCTTGTTACAACATCTGACCTGGCATGTATCACCCAGACCTGGCTGGATGAGAATGCAGGTCCTTTAGACTCTGCCCCGCTGGTTCTCAGTGATGCACCATCCAGATTGGATCGAGGGGCGGGGAGTGGCCATCTTTTTTAGATCAGATCTGAGTCTTGTGGAGGTGCCAGTTGGTAATGCCAGGTCTTTTGAGTGTATCCTGGCAGCAGGTGCAGAGTTTAGGATTCTCCTCATCTACCGTCCACCCGGCGATGGTGGAGAATTCCTGAAGGAATTCGCGGACTTCATCATGGACATGGCATTGGAGTCGCCCAGATGGTTAATACTGGGTGACTTCAATGCCTGGGTCGACGATGAACTCTCGCATTTTGGAAAGAATTTCCACCAACTCATGTCTATGTTGGGCCTGTCACAGGTAGTTACCTCTGCTACCCATATAGGGGGACACTCTTTAGACCTGGTGTTCACACTGGATTTGGATGTTACGCATCTGGGGGTGGAACCTAATGTGTGGACAGATCATCACACCATAAGATTCAGTTTTGGGGCACCCCCTAATAGGCCTGCCTCTACGGAGATGGTCCAGTATCGCCCTTTAAGGGGAGTAAACTCAGAGGGCCTATTAGCGGTACTGGACCTATCGGGTGTTTTGGGTGAGAGCATGAGTCCAGGAGACCTTGTTCTTGCCTATAATAAGGCAGTGAGCAGGGCCTTGGACCAAATTGCTCCTGTTCGTGTTCGCCCACTCACCCAGCACTCAAAGACTCTATGGTTCAATGAGTCTTTGAAGGAACTGAGGAGAGTAGGGCGAAGGCTAGAGAGGGCCTGGCGGAAATCTTGCTTGGAGGCTGACAAACTTAGATTGATGGATCATTACGTTATCTATCAATCGGCAATAACCCGTAAGAAGGCAGAATTCTTGTCCAGGGAGATTGCTGCTGCGCGGAACCAACCAGCTCAACTCTTTCAGACTGCTGACAGACTGTGCAATCCACTCTGTCTACAGTCTGGAAGAGATTTTTCACAAATAAAGTGTGACGAGCTTGCTCGGTTTTTCGCTGATAAGATTGCCAGCATTAGGTCGGATATCGGCCAGGCTCATTCTTCAAGGGTTTGCAGTGATCGGCAGGGGGAAACAAACACCTGTGTTGCCTGGTTTGACTTTGGTAGGCCGGAGTTCATGGATATTGTGAGGATTGTCCAGATTGTACATCCAACCAGCTGTAGTTTGGATCCGGGCCCTACGCCTCTATTATTAAGTTGCGTAGATACTATCTGTCCGACCATTGCTGAAATTGTTTGGAAATCTCTGGAGCAGGGGATCTTTCCTGATCCCAAAGGAGGCGGTCGTCAACCACTCCTAAAACCTTCATTGAACCGAACTGTCCAGCTAACTACAGACCTGTCTCTAACCTACCCTTTTTGGGTAAGGCTATTGAAAAGGTGGTTGCACTGCAACT
The DNA here is from genome assembly GCA_016271365.2 of Neoceratodus forsteri. Classification (NCBI taxonomy): domain Eukaryota; kingdom Metazoa; phylum Chordata; order Ceratodontiformes; family Ceratodontidae; genus Neoceratodus; species Neoceratodus forsteri. Next base: position 8,495,573 of record JADMNL010000026.1, read on the forward strand.
GGACGACCATATCACAAATCACAATGTCTATGATACTCTCCAATCGGGATTTAGGAAAAGACATAGTACTGAGACTGCCCTTGTCCGGGTTCTAAATGATCTCCTGATAGCGAGAGATCGAAAGGCGTGTACTATTTTAGTCCTTCTTGATCTCTCTGCAGCATTCGACACTGTGGACCATGGTGTGCTTCAAACAACATGAAGTCTTGCTATATTATGACAATTGCAGTTTGTCCCACCATTAGAACTGCTCCGGAGGTGAAAGAGTTAACTCCATTCCATGAATGGAACTTAGAGCACGAGCTCTAAAGAGAAGCTCTGTCTGTGTAGTTTCAAACCTGAACTGTCAGATTCTTTACTCCGCCTCACTGAACAGTCGCTCCGGAGATTTCTCCTACTGCTCGGTTCATTTCTCGGTTTAAACAGTGTTTTCGGTTCGATTCAACTGAGAATAGTTTTATTTTAACCGCAAAACTGATCGATTCAAGCTCTGTCTGTGGTATCGTAAGTAATTTCATTTTTTAATTCTGTGTGGAACTTGTAAGTTTTATCGGTTCGGTTTTGAACCGATCAGCTTGGGTAAAACTTAAAGTTTTTAAACTTGAGACTTTAGAATGCGGTTCCCGGTTCTTATCGGTTCTAAAAAAAACGGATTTCATTACAGTTTTTTCCAATACCCGTGACACGGTTAGGAACCGATAAGGGTGTCTTGCCTGGCACTGCCGTTTAAAGGGCAAGTTTTTCTGGTTAGGCTGGCATTATCTCTGAGAAACCCAAAAGAAAAACCGGGCCCACTGGGTTTCAACACTGTGATGTCTGTGGGGAAGTCTTTGCCAAGGCTGACCCACACACCACATGTGTTTATTGTCTGGGGTTTGTCACCCAGCAGCTTCTCATCTCCCTGGGCTTCCTGCTAAATCTACCAAAGTCGGTTCTGGAACCAGTTCAGGTACTCACCTTCATAGGTGCAGAATTGGACACAAATCTGGCCAGAGCTTTTCTTCCCTTAGAAAGGGTAAGGAACTTGGTGGCTCTGGCCTCCTCCTTCAATCTGCAGGTCTCTCGACCAGCAAGACACTTTCTGCAGCTCCTGGGGCACATGGCTGCATCCACAGCTGTAGTGCAGGGAGCAAGATTTCAGATGAGGACATTCAGTTTCATTGGAGCCTATTGTTCTCAGAGAAGAGACCCCTTTCCAAGTTGGTCCCAGTGACCGAACCTTGATCCAGGCCCTCCAGTGGTGGCAGGATCAGAGCAATTTAAGACTGGGTCCCCTTCATTCCCCTTTCTCACTTTGACCCTCCTACGGATGCTTCCCTCCTGGGGTGGGGAGCCCACATGGGCGACCTCTCCACTCAGGGAGTGTGGTCCCCCCAGGAATCTCTGCTCCACATCAATTTGCTGGAACTCAGAGCTGTCTTTTTAGCTCTTCAAGCGTTTTCTGCTTCTGTCCAGAACAAAGTGGTACAAGTCAGAACAGACAATACCACAACAATGTGGTACATCAACAAGCAGGGGGGCACTCGGTCTTCGGCCTTGTGTACCGAGGCAGTGAAGTTGTGGTCTCTGGCCTATTCCCTGAACACTTCACTCATAGCAGTTCACCTTCCAAGAAAGGACAATGTCCTAGCAGATGCTCTCAGCAGGATTTCTCAGGGCCATCACGAATGGTCTCTGGATCCTCAAGTACTGGGGATAGTCTTTTGCCAGATGGGGCACCCCTCAGATAGATCTTTTTGCAGCCCCAGACAATCACCAAACTTCCAATGTTCTGTTGCAGGTCCCCAGTGTTGGGCTCAGTCCCCCTGGACGCCCTTCTCCTGGATTGGGAAGGGAAGTTTCTTTATGCTTTTCCCCCCTTCCCTCTCCTATTCAAGGTGTTAGTAAAAATCAGATCCCAGCCTTGCAGGGTGATTCTGATTGCCCCAGATTGGGCCAGGCAGCCCTGGTACCCACTCCTTCTGTCCCTGACAGTCCATCTCCCCCTGTGTCTCCCCAGGAATCACAACCTATTAACCTGTGCCCAGGGGAGAGTTTGGTATCCGAACCTCAAATCCCTCAACCTCAAGGCCTGGCTCTTGAGGAGTTAGAATTTGCTGACCTACACCTCTCTCAGGGTGTTCTTGAAATCCTAAAGGCTTCTAGGAAGCCTTCCACTAGGGCTACTTATAATTCTAAGTGGAAAAGGTTCTCCTTTTGGTGTTCTGGGAAACATATTTCCCCAGAATCTGCTGATTTGCCCATTGTGTTAGACTACATGGTCCATCTTAATTCTTTGGGCCTGAGACCAGCTACCCTGAGAGTTCATTTGGCAGCTGTCTCTGCTTTTGTTTCAGCAGGAAAGCCATCCTCTCTTTCCACTCACCCTGTGTTTTCCAAGTTTTTAAGGATTACTCCATACTAATCCACCTTTTGGGATCCGGCCCTGCCTGGACCTTATGTTTGCATTGCCCAGTTAATGCAACCCCCTTTTGAACCTCTGTTTTCTGCAGAGCTTAAGTATCTAACTTGGAAAACTGTTTTCCTAGTGGCTGTCACTTCTGCTAGACGCATAAGTGAGTTGCAAGCCTTGCCAGTAGAAACTGACTTTATTTCTTTCCACAGGGATAAGGTAGTCCTCAGGACTAACAGGAAGTTTTTGCCTAAGGTGGTTTCAGATTTCCATCTTAACCAATCTATCTCCCTTCCAGTGTTTTTCACTGAACCTTCCTCTTCTGGTGAGAGGAGATTGCACAGTTTGGACGTTAAGAGGGCCCTAAGTTACTATATAGAACGTACCAAGGGTCACAGGTTCGAATCCCTCCAACTTTTTCTCACTTATGGTGAGGTTGGGAAAGGGAAACCTGCCACTAAGAGATCAATTGCCAGGTGGATTGTCTCTTGTATCCAATTTTGTTATCAGAAACTGGGCAGAGATCCCCCCTCTGGCTTGAGGGCTCATTCTACCAGAAGGTACAGCCGCGTCTAGCTGCTGCCAGAGACATCCCTATATTGGAGATATGTCAAGCTGCTACTTGGAAAACGATACACACTTTCACCAAGCATTACTCCCTGGATGTCCAGGCTAGGAGAGATGCTCGGTTTAGCACAGCTGTGCTTCAGAGCCTATTCCCTAAGTAGGTTCTGTCCCTCCTCCGTGGAGGTACTGCTGTGTAGTCTGCAATTGTCATAATATAGCAAGACTTCATGTTGTTTGAAGAAAAAATTACTCACCTTAGTAATGTTGTTTCTTCTAATGGAGTCTTGCTATATTATGACCTCCCCCCCAGCCTGCCCCTCTCAGAACTTCTACTTGGGTATGGGGTGGGCAGCCTAGTGTGGGCACTAATTTATGCCCTTTTTATGTGTTTTCACCCCTTCTTGGGGTTTGGGGGTGTGGTGTTTTTTTTTTTCCTTATATTTCTCTCATATTGTTAAATTATACTATTAGTTCTGGTCCCCTGACTTGAGTCTTTGGTGTTGGGACCAGCAATGGGTGTTAATATTTAGGTAGCCAGTTGGCTAGTGTAGGTTACAGCTTCCACACAGACCTTAGTGAGTTTTTGCTCATAAAGATCTGACAGTTCAGGTTTGAAACTACACAGACAGAGCTTCTCTTTAGAGCTCGTGCTCTAAGTTCCTTTCACCTCCGGAGCGGTTCTAATGGTGGGACAAACTGCAATTGTCATAATATAGCAAGACTCCATTAGAAGAAACAACATTACTAAGGTGAGTAATTTTTTCTTTTGGAACGCCTGCGGTTCTACTGCGGACTGTCTGGTACAGTTCTGCAGTGGTTTCAATCTTTTCTCACGGGGCGGAGACAGAGGGTTATCACCGGAATTTATTCCTCTGATACCTTCTCTCTGCCCTGTGGGGTTCCGCAGGGCTCCATTTTAGCGCCCATGTTGTTCGCTGTCTATATGCTGCCATTGGGAGACATTATTAGGCAATACAGCTTGGGTTTTCACTGCTATGCAGATGATACCCAGCTGTATTTGTCTTTTAGTTCCGGACAGGAAGATGCAGTCTCTATACTTAACAGCTGTCTATCCGAGATCAAGGATTGGATGAGTGCCAGCTGGCTAAGGTTAAACCCGGATAAGACTGAGGTGTTGGTAGTGGACCCAGGTCTCCTTGAGGCGGGTTGTAGGGCTGGGCTTCCTTCGGGCATATGGTTCGATGGTGCCCAGCTCTCAACCTCAGACCGGGTGCGTAACCTGGGCGTTATTATCGACGATGGTTTGACCCTGAAGTTTCAGGTGTCATCCGTTGTCAAATCTTCCTTTTACCATCTTAGGAATATCGCTCGGGTGAAACACCTGGTTCCTCCGGCTGACCTTCCGGTATTGGTCCATGCCTTTGTTACTTCTCGCCTTGATTACTGCAATGCCCTGTACCTAGGGCTACCAGGGGTTGATATCCGCGCTTGCAGCTGGTGCAGAAACGCAGCAGCCAGGCTTTTGACTGGGACATCATGAGAAGTCATATTATGCCTGTGCTCTCGCGAACTGCACTGGCTGCCGGTTCAGTGGCGGATCACCTTTAAGGTCGGGTTACTGACCTATAAAGCCCCTACAAGAACAGGGACGCGGTATCTTCAAGATCTTCTTGTTCCCTACTGTCCCTCTCGCTTCAGCTCCGCTCCACCGGCGAGGGATTGCTAGAGGTTCCCAGGTCCGTTTAAAACCTCTGGGCAGCGGGCATTTTCTTATGCTGCCCTACCCTGTGGAATTCTCTACCTCGTCGGATACGAGGCTGCCTGACCGTTGAGAGTTTTAAGTTAGAATTGAAAACTTATTTATTTAAACAGGCATATGGAGAGTGATTTTATTGTAGTCATATTGTTATTTTTGTTGTATGTTATATGTATGTATTTTAATTGTTTTATTTGTACAGCGCTTTGGCTTTGAAAAGCGCTTAAAAAATAAATTTTACTTACTTACTTACTTACCTATGCCCCTGATCAGCGGTTTTGTATGAAAAACATTTTTTTCGAACTTCACTTAGGTAGGGATATTTGTTTTAATCAGTGCTCACAAACTTCCTCACCTGGGATGTGCTAATGTGCCCCACCAGCTAATGCTCAGAATGGTGGGGACTAATCTGTAGCGTGTCCCGGGCGAGAGAGCAAGCGGCTCCCACAAGATGGCTGCCAGCAGGTGCCTTAGTCAATGGAGGTTTTCAAGCACTGAACTTCAAATAGGGAACCTCTAGTCTAAGCAAGTAATCTAGCACCTAATTAACTTTTGTAAGTGAGGGATAAAAGTTTGTATGCTGAATAAATCAACTGTTACCCTCTGAAAGGAAAACTACAACTGCCATGTCCTTTTAAGCTTTGTATTTTTTTATTTACCATTTTTGTATGCATGAAACTTTAATAAAATATATTTGACAAAAAAAGAACACAGTGAAAGAACAAAACACTGGGAGATTTGCAAACATAGAGGGGGCAGAGAATGCCAAAGAACTGGTCCAGGTAGCGGTGAAAGAGTACTGCTGTGGTTCCTTTAGAGTCTTGGTTCTGGCATCTGTTTTGGACAGGAGTGCATGCTTGTAATTCCTACTGTCAGACACTGGAAAATCGAAGCTTATGCCAGGTTCCCCTCATAAAACCCTTTTGCTTGATGAGGCAGCTTTCTTCCACTCATGCTTATCAGTGCTAACGAGGGTGTGCACTCCAGTTATAAAAATGAAACTCTTGTAAACGCAAACTGAAGTTCAAGGTTCCTAGGCTCCCATCTGTCCTGAGAAGAGCAGCAGTCTTTGATTCTTTAACATTTTCAGAGATAAATCTGGAGACGAGACCCAGAGACTGGGGAAGAAGGCAGCATTCAGTGCCTGAGTGCACTGCATCACAGTGAAAATGGAACAGGACACTGTCCACTCCCTTCATGCCTTCTTCAGTTATCTCTGCTCAGATTCAAAGCTCCATTATTGTTGATGTGCCAGTGCAAATACCTGGCTCAAAAACTGCTCCAGGCCAAGGTGTATGGCTTGCGTTTTCCTTTTTTTAATTCACTTTTGCTTCTTACGTCCTCTGTCCAGGATCTCCTTTGATCCAGTCAGTGACCATCTAAGGCCCTCTCCAGGTTGTACCTTTAGGGGACCCTCTGATGCCATTCGACCAGTCCACCTCTGCAGAAGCCCTGCCCCTTCCGTAGGCCAGACCGGATCCAAGCCATATAGCTCCCAGCAGGGGTTACCCACTGTGCAGTCTAGGAAGAACCTGTTGCTGTCCACAAGAGCAAAAGTGTGAAGCCCTGGAGAAAAGAGTGGGCTGGGGCATCTTGTGCCCAAAGACCTCTGAGTCTTCTCTTATTTTCTTCCATTGAGGACAATGGGATAGCGTGGAACTGGCATGTCTGATGCAGAGTTGTGTGCTATCTCACTTCCCACTACACTCCCCACCCCTACACTGCACTGACAACTGTGGTCACCTCATTATCAGCACTGCAGTGGATAATGTGGCCCTCCCATCCTTGGAGGAAGAAAACATCCCCTAGTGGCCTGCTACAGTGTCCCAGACTCAGAGTTCAAACCTGGGTGTGTGCCATCGGGGTTTCTCTACATTGTTTTATTGTACTGTTTATCTCGGTTTCTTCCCCTTTTTGAATCCCTGTCCCCTTCCCAGGTTTGGGAGGATGTCCCTGCTACACCCTTTTTCCAGCACTGAGGGTGGATGAATGGGGAGGAATGTCAAGCAATCCATGCCCCCCCCCCCCACAGGAGTAGAGCTCTTTGCTTTTTTGTGTGTAACTGTTGAACACCACAGTCCACAAGACTGGCAGATGGACTTAACTGCTGGCAGCAAACTGTTAGTCTGCAAAAAAAAATTATCATGTATTATTTTTTAGTAAAAAATGTATTTCTGACAGCCAAAGATTCATGCTTGGTGTATTTTTAGTTTTCTTAATATTGTTAAATAGCCTTTACAGCTCATTTTGTAATTAATGAATCACGTCATTAAAGATGGCTGTCACTTGCAATTTTTAAAACTCTCTTCTGTTGAGGTTAACTGTTGAATGTATATGCTAGATTCATATTAGGATGGTATTGTCACATGTTTCTGATGGTAAACAGCATGGCACTGTGCAGGTTTTTCATTGTGGACGTGGCATGGGAGTGGAAACTTTGAAAAACATCAAAATCCTGTATTTTGGTTCAGGATTGAAAGAAAATGACATGAAAAAAATGTGTATCTTGATACTTTTGCTAGACAAACATTATTGCTGACAAAAACTGTTTGGTTACTGTGGCAAACTAGTAGCTCCCTGACTAGCCTGTAACAGTTACCAGCTTTCTCAAACCCTTCAGATGCCAGCAAGGATACTCAGTTGTTGCCACCATTCAGCATAGACACAGGGGTATCTCCATGTCTGAATCTCTCCAGAGCCACTGCTCACGCAGTAGAGCACTCCTTGTTCAAGGGCAACTGACCCATCCTTCTGTATGTCACGACATGACATCGGTGGTGGACAAGGTGATGAAGGGTTTTGTCAAGAAGGGGCTTGGGGGGACTGGAAAAGTCAGGGTGCCTGGACAATAGACAGCATGGCTTCGTCCCAGGGAAATCGTGTCAGACAAACCTTGTGGAGTTCTGTGATTGGGTGACGAGTGCCTTGGACCTGGGTAGGTCAGTGGACGTCCTCTTTCTTGACTTCAGCAAGGCATTTTTTATTTTTTTATTTATTTAGTTGTTTAACCAGGTATAGCACATTCCTCATGGGGGCCTGTTGGATAACCTGGGGGGAATGGGGGTGGGAACCAGATGATCAGCTAGATAGGGAACTGGCTCTCAGACCGGACCCAGAGGGTCGTGGTTGGGGGGATAGTCTCATCTCCAAGGAGGGTCATTAGTGGGGTCCCTTAGGGATCAGTCCTTGGGCCCCTACTGTTCAACGCATATGTCTCTGACATAAGGAAGGGTATCAGGAGTGAGATGAGTCTCTTTGTGGATGACTCAAAGCTGGGGGTAGTGGTGGATGGGGAAGAGGGATGGGGAGGGTGGCCCTACAGGGGGACCTGGAGGCTCTGGAAAGGTGGTCTAGAAAGTGGAAACTGAGGTTCAATGCAAGGAAATACAGGGTACTGCACCTGGGAGTCAGAAACACGGGCCAAGTGTACACCCTTTGGGGGGGAATGCTACAAGTCTCGATGGCTGAGAGGGACCTGGGGGTGGTGGTGGATGTCAAGATGAACAACTCAGAGACTTGTAGGAGGGCAGCAGCCAAGGCCAACAGGATGCTGGGATGCATCGCTAGGGGGATCACCTCCAGAAGGAGGGAAGTGATACTCCCTCTGTATAGCTGCTTGAGTGAGGCCGCTGCCAGTACTGCGTGCAGTTTTGGAGGCCACACTTAAAGAGGGACATTGTACTCCTGGAGAGGGTCCAGAGAAGGGCAACCAAAATGATCTGGGGCTTGGGGGAAGGGACCTGTGGGGAAAGGCTCGAAGAGCTAAATATGTACACATTGGAAGAGAGAAGGGACAGGGGGGACTTCTTTTTTTTTTTTTTAGTCTTTGGTAACTGGGTAAGGTCCACTAGGCACAACTGCCTGTTTTCAGGGGCAACCTGGGAGCACTGGGCGGTTAAGTGACTTGCTCAGAGTCACACAGTATGTAAGTGGAGGTTGTGAGAATCAAACTCATGTCTGCCCTGCTGGATGTATCAAGCTCATTCACACCTTGTTTCTCTAACCTCTAGGCTATACTGCCAGCCCATGATAGAGGTCTTCAAGTACATGAAGGGGTAAATGGGGAGGCGCAGTCAGGGTGCTCTGAAGGAAGGAGGGGTCAACTAGAGGGCATGGGTGGAATCTGGAGGGGGGAGACTCGGGAGGAAGGAGGAGGTGCTACTTCACTGAGAGGGTGGTAGAACAATGGAATGCACTGCCTGGCAATGCTGGTGGAGGCAGAGACTGTGGAGGGGTTCAAGAGGGGGTGGGACAGGTAAAGGGGAAGGGTTGTGGAAGCAAAGTCCAATGCAGCAGGAATACCCTGGACTGGGAAGGGAGAAGCCCGAGAGGGTGGGAGGGGCAGCAAGGTCAGCTTCCAGAGTGGGGGCTGACCAAACGAGCAGACATGAAAGACCGCTAGGCCTATTCTGCTGGCATTTTAGTATGTTAGTATGTCACGGGCAACTGACCCACCCCTCTATGGGCTACTTGAAACATTTTATCCACCAGAAAATGTTTTAAGTAGCTGCAAGCACGGATTGCATTCACACTGAACATGACTTCGGACCTGTTTTAGTAAACCGTGCTCAAACCCTGATTCAAGGTAGGCTTCAGCATGGTTTAATAAATGGTTCTGGAGTTAAATCGAACTAACCTGCAGTGCGGACAGTCTGGCACGATTCCCTTTAATGAAGCTGGATGTCCCCGATTTAGAACCAGTTGATAGTTAATCCATTCCCGAGGCAGTAGTGCGGATGCTGTAAACCATTTTTAATAGTGGTTTACAACATGCTAGTGACAGTGCGGACAGAGCAACACAGATGCTACAGCACGGTAATTAATCCGTATTTAAAAATGTTTTACAGTACCGTACTGTAGTGTGAACAGGGCCTAAATGTCACAGTTAAGAACTCCTTACTTGAGAAACAGAATATGGTAACTGTTGCCTTCTCTTTGGAGAATGAAACAGTTGTTTTTTTTTGGAGGGGGGGTCAGTTATAAATCAGCTAGCTGCGCCTCAAATGACTCAGTCTCAGAGACGTGAAATAAATAAAAAAAAATATTTTAATACTTCAAGGTGTTTACACATTCAATACAGGATACTACAGAAAGACTATGGGAGCAGTAATTCTACAGAAATAGAAAATGGGTTCACACTCAGTAGAAAGAAACAAACAGAAAACTCTTACTACACTTTCTAATTTTCCCCACAATATAGAGGCGTATCCACACAGGGCACCTTTGTAAATCAGGGCAGACTCGAACCTTAGATGTTAGCTGTTCGCAATCACAGCCTGACTACAATATCTCTTTCAGGCTCAATCAGACCCTCCAGCACCTCTCCCCACCATGACACGTCATCCAGTATGTAACTCTGACATCATAGATTCACTGTTCTTTGTGTCTTAGGAGGTGGATCCACTTGGAAAAGTGGTCTGATCTAGCCTTTGGACTTTGTATATACAAATACATCTGGCCCCCCCCCCCCCAAGTCTTGCCTCACACAGCAGGAATGTCTGGTTTAGCTAGCAGCTTTTGAACATGAAGACATTTGTCCCTTTTGCTCTGTCCAGGGGTCCTGCCATTTTCAGGATAGCAGAGATAGTAAATTGCCTTCAGAACCAGTTGGTCTGTCTATGATAGGAATCTTGACTTTTCCTCAAGAATATCACTTTGTCCCTGCGGCTGCTAAATTCTGACACCCATGTAGAAAAAAAAGGAAAAAGTAACAGGTGTACATAGCAAATTGCTATCCCCCCAGAGAAAGAAAAAAAATATTTCAGAAGACCTAAATGATATTGGTTTTTTGTGATAACCGTCTGACTTCTTCTGTAATGCCTGCACTTCCTTCCTCTGGGTGAACCCCACAGTTTCTCCTAGCATCCCCTCTTCTAAACAAACAAACAAAACAAAAAAGCAAGGGCACTAACTATTGTCTGGACAGCCCATCCATGTGTGCCTAATATCCGTATTATAGAACTGCAGCACCAGGCTCCACTTCAGCAATTTTGAATTCTGTCTGCTGATCCTTTGCAACCATGTAATGTTGTGAACAGTAACCAGGGTGAACTCCTTCCCATATGAATAAGGTTGTAGTTTCTGTAAAGCCCAGACAATCACTAGGCATTCCTTCTCTATTGTGATTTAGGCCTTCTCTCTGGGAAGCAACTTCCTGCTTAGGTACACGACTGGGTGTTCTTTTCCCCCCGAGTGCATAACTTGACTCAGAACTGCACCTAGCCTATGATCAGATGCATCTATGTGCACAAGAAAGCCAAGAGAATAGTCCGGGCTGGTGAGCACAGATGCCCGACACAGTGGCACCTTCAGCTGGCAGAACGCAGTACCACAAGTTTCCATGCACCGAACGCTTTCCAGTATTTTCTTACTGGTGAGATCAGACAGGGGTTTGGTCATGCTGTTGAAATTCAGCACAAACTTATGGTAGTACCCTGACATACCTAGGAAGATCCATGCTTTCCTCTTGGTTGTGGGTGTGGTCCATCCCTGGATGGCCTCAATTTTCACTGGCTCAAGACGGATATACCCACTCACCTCCCTGTGCTGAAGACACTTCTGCCATTCCTAGCTGGCACTTCTGTACCTTGACTGTCAGCCCAGTGGCCTGCAGCTGGTGGAACACCTCAGTCATGTGCCTGATGTGATCCTCCCCAAGTCTGGCTGTAGATAGAGATGTCACCTATGCGCATCAGAGCGAAGTCTCCTGCCCCATTCAGAATGTGGTCCGTGAGCCATTGAAAGGTAGCTGGTGAGTTCTTCATCCCAAATAGTATTACCCTTAAATCAGGTTTTGGTAAAAATCAGTAGCAGGATTCAACTAATAAGGCTTTTGTTAGTTGAACCCTGGCATAGATGTTTAGCAAAACCTGATTTAGAGTTGACAAATATTAACTAGAAATGGCCGGCTTTGCAGAAGTGAATGGAGTGGCCCGCTCTCCCTATACTAACGCTATAAAACGCTCGGAGCGCGGGGGTTAGAGCGTTAAATAGGAGGTGGAAAGGGATCATGCGGTGTGTCCCCCAGGGGCAAATTACAGTCCCTTCCCTTACTTTTGGGGCTGAACTAAAAAAATATTTAACAGCACAGAGGAGCTTCCTTTCAGGTAGTGGAGCTCCCTGTTTTTAGTTGAATGCGCCAAGAAAGGTGCTGTTTAAAAAAAAGTTAACAGGTACAGTATATAAGCATTAATCCACGACAAAGGAGGGCTCCACTAGGGAATTAGAAACATAGACTTTGACAGCAGATAAGGACCACTTGGCCCACCCAGTCTGCCCATTTCCCTACCTACTGGATAAGCTGCAGATTCTAGTTAACCAACAGCCTACTTCCTGCCACCCCCCACTACAATTGCCTTGTGTCTGTCCCATGCATGTTTGAATTCCCCCACTGTTTTAGCCCCAACAACCTCCCCAGGAAGGCAGTTCCAGCATCCACCACTCTCTCCGTGAAAAAGATTTCCTCACATTACCCTGAGCCGTCCCCCTCTATCTTTAAATTGTGTCCCTTGTTCTTACATCTCTTTTCTGAAAGATGCTACCCTCCTGGACTTTGTTGATTCCTTGAGGTACTTGAGCGTTTCTATCATGTCCCCGTCCCTCCTTTCATCAAGGGTATACATATTAAGCTCTCTCAGTCTCTCTTCATATGGTTTCTGATGCAGACCCTGCACCATTTTAGTTGCCCTCCTCTGGACTGCTTCCATCCTATGTCCTTGCGTAGATGAGGTCTCCAAAACTGCACACAGTACTTCAGATGGGGTCTCACCAACTGTCTGTACAGAGGGATAACCACTTCCCTTTTTCTACTTGTGATGCCCCTTCCTATGCATCCCAGTATCCCCCTGGCTCTCCTCACTGACTTCTCACATTGCTTACCCACCTTTAGATCATCTGATATGACTACCCCCAAGTCCCGTTCCATTTTTGTTGTTGTTAGTACCTCCCCTGCTATTCTGTACTCTTCTCCTGGGTTTTTGTTTCCCAGGTGCATTACTTTGCACTTCTTTGCATTGAATTTAAGTTGCCATATGTCTGACCATTCCTCCAACCTTGCCAAGCCCCTTCTCATCCTTTCTACCCTCACTTGTGTATCAGCTCTGTTACAGATCTTTGTATCATCTGCAAAGAGGGATACCTTTCCCTCCAGACCCTCTGCAGTGTCACCTATAAAGATGTTAAAGAGGACTGGACCCAGTACTGAGCCCTGAGGTACTCCACTAGTGACCACCCTTTCTTCGGAATGTGTTCCACTCACTGTTACCTTCTGTGTCCTGTTGTGCAGCCAGTTTGCAACCCAGGCTACCACCCTGGGACCCACTCCCAAGCTGGCTAACTTGATTATTAATTTTTTGTGCGGGACTGTGTCAAATGCCTTGCTAAAGTCTAGGTAGGTCATATCCACAGCCCCTCCCTGGTCTATTACTTTGGTCACCCAGTCAAAGAAATCTATTAGATTCATCTGACATGACCTTCCTGCTGTAAATCCATGCTGCTTTGGGTCCTGTGCCCCGCTGGCCTCTAGGTACTCAACAATTCTTTCTTTCAGAAGTGATTCCATCACTTTCCCTACCACTGAGGTGAAACTTACAGGTCTGTAGTTTCCTGCTACTGCCTTGCTCCCACTTTTGTGAAGGGGAATCACATCTGCCCTCCTCCAGTACTTAGGTACCACCCCATCCTCCCATGATTTGTTAAAAAGTGTGGTCAGTGGTGTCACTAGGTCCTCCCTTAGTTCTTTTAGGATTCTGGGGTGAATCCCATCAGGCCCCATTGCTTTGTCCACCTTGAGTTTTAGGAGTTCTTTCGGGACTCTTTCTTCTGTAAATGGACTGGTGTCATCCCCCCTACCCAGAGTGCTTCTATTGTCTGGTTTAGGTAACTCCTCCTCATCTTCTTTTGTGAATACTGAGCAAAAGTATTCACAAAAGTATTCATTCAGTATCTCTGCCTTTTCACTGTCTCCCTCTGCCTACCTCCCCTCTCCCTTATTAATCTTCAGTATTCCTCTATTCCTATTAATGCCTGGTTGGGGAGGTTGTGGCATGAGGCCGCATGCTAAGTGCCTCCAACCACCATCCAGACATCAGTTCCCTAGTAGAGCCCTCCTTTGGAGTGGATTAATGCACTTGTAAAATGGCAAGTGCCAGGTGACTACTATTACAAGTCAATTAGAAGTGGGAAAGAAATGAACAGTGAGTCACAATATTGCTTAATACAATAGTATATGCTGCTAAAGGAAAACAGTCATTAATAGAGGCTCCCCCGCATGGCTTACCCTCCTCTTAAGCCTTTTAAGTATGTTGCATTTGTATTATGCAACATAACACACATAATGTATTGAAGCGAGCGGTTCAGCGCCGCACCTTTACAGATAATGGAGCCCTCCCAGAGTCTGCCATACTTCCAGGTTGTGGACTTTTCTTTATTAAAATAAATTACGTTACGGCAGGAGAAAAACGCCGTAACATACTTAAAAGGCTTAACTGGAGGGTAAGCCTTGCAGGGGCAGGAGCCCCTATCAATGACTGTTTTCCTTTAACATCTGCACTTTGGACTGTCCGACTGTGCACATGCACGTTGACTAATGCATATATATTTACATTACTAACATACTAAAATGCCAGCAGAATAGGCCTAATGGTATTTTGTGTCTGCTCGTTTGGTCATCCACCACCCTGGGAGCTGACCTTGCTGCCCCCCTCACCCTCTCTGGCTTCTCCCTTCCCAGTCCCGGATATTCTCACTGCACTGGTTTTTGCTTCCAGAACCCTTCCCCTGTACCTGTCCCACCCACTCTTGAACCCCTCCACCGTCTGTGCCTCCACCAGCCCCCTGGGCAGTGCATTCCATGGCTCCACAACCCTCTCAGTGAAGTAGCACCTCCTGCTTTCTCCCCTGAATCTCCCCCTCCAGCTTCCACCCATGCCCTCTAGTTGCCCCCCCTCCTTCCTTTGGAGCACCCTGATTGCTCGTCCCTGTTTACCCCTTCATGTACCTGAAGCCCTCTATCATGTCCCCGGTCCCTTCTGTCTTCCAATGTGCATATTTAGCTCTTGAGCCTCTTCCTATAGGTCCGTCCCCAAGCCCCAGATCATTTTGGTTGCCCTCCTCTGGACCCTCTCCAGAAGTTCAATGTCCCTCTTTAAGTGTGGCCTCCAAAACTGCACACAGTACTCTAGGTGCAGTCTCACCAAGCAGTTATATAGAGGGAATAGCACGTCCCTCCTTCTGGAGGTGATCCCCCTGTGCGATGCATCCCAGCATCCTGTTGGCCTTGGCCGCTGCCCTCCTACAAGTCTCCGAGTTGTTCATCCTGACATCCACCACCACCCTCAGGTCCCTCTCAGCCATCGAGACCTGTAGCTTTTCACCCTCCACATTGTGACTGCTGTTTTAATACACCTTGCACCATTATGTTTTCTATAACATAAGATAGAAAGATAACAAAAACATTTAGCTCGGTTTCTTAAAACACTGTTCTCTTCACTCGTTTCGTTCGTTTTCACTTCTGATTCAGAAATGCATTATGGATACAGTATGAATATTTGCATATCTGCCATCTCACTTGCTTGTAGATGTCAATGTTTTGTGAATCGGACAGATATGCAAATATCCATACTGTGCTCAGAATGCATTATTTACTGGAGCAAAGTAACGAAGCTGACGATCTCACACAACATTTGCTTTGTCCAGGTAATTCTTTTTGCGGTGTTTTATTGCACAAATGCAGAGTGACATTGAGGACAGACACACTAATAACTGCCAATTTCTTTGTCTCTGTGTGTTCCCCTGGACAGCCGCAGTGATTGCTCCACTATACTGCAGAAATGCAAAGTGACCGTGAGAAAGAGACAGAGACAGTGATTACTGCAAACTTTTTGTGTCTCTAACACCGGACAGCCAAAGTGATCACTCCAATGCTGGAGTTCCATGGGGCGGCTGTGTGCACTACGCTTAACAGAAAGTCCAGGGTTTCTTTTTCTGTATGCATCTCTGTGCCCTCTCTGTGTTTGTAGCTCGAATGCTATGATTTCACTGTAGTCAGGCTGGTTACGGTATTCTTCGAGGTCCCACAGGCAGGTGGGTGGGTAGGACAATGAGGAGCATGTACTGGCATATGCACTAGCACCACCTATAGGGAAGAACAGACAGAAAAAAAGGCACAAAGAGATGTGAGAGACACAGTGATTCTTTTCGTCTCTGTCTGTGTCTTTTTCAGTAAGCGCGCTCCTGATGGCAAGCAGGCATTACTAGGGAATTAATGCCCGCTTCATTTTGTGTCACAGATTGTCTTTAATTCGACCAGTGCTATTACTGTATTCCAGTACAAGATTAATTGCCATGTTACAAAGCAGATTGTTACAGTTACTAACAAATACTGCTGCTTTAAGTCTTGACTGCAAAGTTGAAGCAAAATACCTCGTAAAAGGATAAAGACATGATGTGTTTACCTCAAGTCAAATTCAAAAGCTCATGTCAGTATGGAAATGGAAGCTGTGTTAGGCAGATCCATGAATGTTTACTTGTAGAACTAGTATTTCTTTGCCCCAGCGCTGGTTCTTTCCAAGCAATCAATGACTAACAAACAGTGTAGAAAGCTGCAGTGTGATGCGAGGGTTCAGTTCATTCAGATATGCTGAACTTATTGGACCAGTCAGCATCAGTGTAAAGCTATCCCACCCCCTCGGGATTCTTCATTTCCAGCCCAGGATATTCCCTGTGTAAGGGGTTTGCAAGCACAACCCTTCCTCTGTACCTCATATCACCTGCTACATACAGCATTTCACAGCAGTACATTGTTGTACACCATTCCCCACTACAAACCAGCATTTCACAGCAGTTCACTGTTGTACACCATTCCCCACTACAAACCAGCAGTTCACTGTTGTACACCATTCCCTGCTACATACCAGCATTTCACAGCAGTACTCTGTTGTATGTCATTCCCCACTACAAACCAGCATTTCACAGCAGTACTCTGTTGTATGTCATTCCCCACTACAAACCAGCATTTCACTGCAGTACACTGTTGTATGTCATTCCCTGCTACATACCAGCATTTCACAGCAGTACACTGTTGTACGCCATTCCCCACTGCATACCAGCATTTCACAGCAGTACACTGTTGTACACCATTCCCCACTATATTCAAGCATTTCACAGCAGTACACTGTTGTATGCCACTCCCTGCTACATACCAGGATTTCACAGCAGTACACTGTTGCACACCATTCCCTGCTACATACCAGCATTTCACAGCAGTACACTGTTGTACGCCATTCCCCACTACATACCAGCATTTCACAACAGTACACTGTTGTACGCCATTTCCCACTACATACCAGCATTTCACAGCAGTACACTGTTGTATGCCACTCCCTGCTACATACCAGGATTTCACAGCAGTACATTGTTGCACACCATTCCTGCTACATACCAGCATTTCACAGCAGTACACTGTTGTACGCCATTCCCCACTACATACCAGCATTTCACAGCAGTACACTGTTGTACGCCATTCCCCACTACAAACCAGCATTTCACAGCAGTACACTGTTGTACGCCATTCCCCACTACATACCAGCATTTCACAGCAGTTCACTGTTGTATACCATTACCTGCTACATACCAGCATTTCACAGCAGTACACTGTTGTACACCATTCCCCACTACATACCAGCATTTCACAGCAGTACACTGTTGTACAGTGTTCCCTGCTACATACCAGCATTTCACAGCAGTACGCTGTTGTACACCATTCCCCACTACATACCAGCATTTCACAGCAGTACACTGTTGTACACCAGTCCCTGCTACATACCAGCATTTCACATCAGTACAGTTATACACCATTCCCTGCTACATACCAGCATTTCACAGCAGTACTCTGTTGTACACCATTCCCTGCTACATACCAGCATTTCATAGCAGTACACTGTTGCACACCATTCCCTGCTACCTACCAGCTTTTCACAGCAGTACACTGTTGTACACCAGTCCCTGCTACATACTAGTATTTCACAGCAGTACACTGCTGTACACCAGTCCCTGCTACATACTAGCATTTCACAGCAGTACACTGTTGTACGCCATTCCCTGCTGCATTCCAGCATTTCACAGCAGTACACTGTTGTACACCATTCCCTGCTACATACCAGCATTTCACAGCCCTACACTGTTGTACACCATTCCCCGGTACATACCAGAATTTCACAGCAGTACTCTGTTGTACTCCATTCCCCACTACATACCAGCATTTCACATCAGTACAATGTGGTACGCCATTACTAACATGCAAACATACTAAAAAGCCAGCAGAGTAGGCCTAATGGTCTTTCATGTCTGCTCATTTAGTCAACCCTCAAGCCTTAGGGGTGACCCTGCAGTCCGTAGCCCCTCGGGATTCTTCATTTCCAGCCCAGGATATTCCCTGTGTAAGGGGTTTGTAAGGACAACCTTCCTCTATACCTCATATTACCTGCTACATACCAGCATTTCACAGCAGTACACTGTTGTACACCATCCCCTGCTACATACCAGCACTTCACAGCAGTACATTGTTGTGCACCATTCCCCACTACAAACCAGCATTTCACAGCAGTACACTGTTGTACACCATTCCCCGCTACAAACCAGCATTTCACAGCAGTTCACTGTTGTACACCATTCCCCACTACATACCAGCATTTCACAGCAGTACTCTGTTGTATGTCATTCCCCACTATAAACCAGCATTTCACAGCAGTACTCTGTTGTATGTCATTCCCCACTGCAAACCAGCATTTCACTGCAGTACACTGTTGTATGTCATTCCCTGCTACATACCGGCATTTCACAGCAGTACACTGTTGTACGCCATTCCCCACTACATACCAGCATTTCACAGCAGTACACTGTTGTATGCCACTCCCCGCTACATACCAGGATTTCACAGCAGTACACTGTTGCACACCATTCCCTGCTACATACCAGCATTTCACAGCAGTACACTGTTGTACGCCATTCCCCACTACATACCAGCATTTCACAGCAGTACACTGTTGTACGCCATTCCCCACTACATACCAGCATTTCACAGCAGTACACTGTTGTACGCCATTCCTGCTACATACCAGCATTTCACAGCAGTACACTGTTGTATGCCATTCCCCACTACATACCAGCATTTCACAGCAGTACACTGTTGTACGCCATTCCCCACTACAAACCAGCATTTCACAGCAGTACACTGTTGTACGCCATTCCCCACTACATACAAGCATTTCACAGCAGTACACTGTTGTATGCCACTCCCTGCTACATACCAGGATTTCACAGCAGTACACTGTTGCACACCATTCCTGCTACATGCCAGCATTTCACAGCAGTACACTGTTGTACGCCATTCCCCACTACATACCAGCATTTCACAGCAGTACACTGTTGTACGCCATTCCCCACTACAAACCAGCATTTCACAGCAGTACACTGTTGTACGCCATTCCCCACTACATACTAGCATTTCACAGCAGTTCACTGTTGTACACCATTCCCTGCTACATACCAGCATTTCACAGCAGTACGCTGTTGTACACCATTCCCCACTACATACCAGCATTTCACAGCAGTACACTGTTGTACACCAGTCCCTGCTACATACCAGCATTTCACAGCAGTACAGTTATACACCATTCCCTGCTACATACCAGCATTTCACAGCAGTGCTCTGTTGTACTCCATTCCCCACTACATACCAGCATTTCACATCAGTACAATGTGGTACGCCATTACTAACATGCAAACATACTAAAAAGCCAGCAGAGTAGGCCTAATGGTCTTTCATGTCTGCTCATTTAGTCAGCCCTCAACCTTAGAGGTGACCCTGCAGTCCGCCCACCCCCTCGGGATTCTTCATTTCCAGCCCAGGATATTCCCTGTGTAAGGGGTTTGTAAGCACAACCTTCCTCTATACCTCATATTACCTGCTACATACCAGCATTTCACAGCAGTACACTGTTGTACGCCATTCCCCACTACATACCAGCATTTCACAGCAGTACACTGTTGTACACTATTCCCCACTACATACAAGCATTTCACAGCAGTACACTGTTGTATGCCACTCCCCGCTACATACCAGGATTTCACAGCAGTACACTGTTGCACACCATTCCCTGCTACATACCAGCATTTCACAGCAGTACACTGTTGTACGCCATTCCCCACTACATACCAGCATTTCACAGCAGTACACTGTTGTACGCCATTCCCCACTACATACCAGCATTTCACAGCAGTACACTGTTGTACGCCATTCCTGCTACATACCAGCATTTCACAGCAGTACACTGTTGTATGCCATTCCCCACTACATACCAGCATTTCACAGCAGTACACTGTTGTACGCCATTCCCCACTACAAACCAGCATTTCACAGCAGTACACTGTTGTACGCCATTCCCCACTACATACAAGCATTTCACAGCAGTACACTGTTGTATGCCACTCCCTGCTACATACCAGGATTTCACAGCAGTACACTGTTGCACACCATTCCTGCTACATACCAGCATTTCACAGCAGTACACTGTTGTACGCCATTCCCCACTACATACCAGCATTTCACAGCAGTACACTGTTGTACGCCATTCCTCACTACAAACCAGCATTTCACAGCAGTACACTGTTGTACACCATTCCTGCTACATACCAGCATTTCACAGCAGTACACTGTTGTACACCATTCCCCACTACATACCAGCATTTCACAGCAGTACACTGTTGTACAGTGTTCCCTGCTACATACCAGCATTTCACAGCAGTACGCTGTTGTACACCATTCCCCACTACATACCAGCATTTCACAGCAGTACACTGTTGTACACCAGTCCCTGCTACATACCAGCATTTCACAGCAGTACAGTTATACACCATTCCCTGCTACATACCAGCATTTCACAGCAGTGCTCTGTTGTACACCATTCCCTGCTACATACCAGCATTTCACAGCAGTACACTATTGTACATCATTCCCTGCTACATACCAGCATTTCACAGCAGTACACTATTGTACATCATTCCCTGCTACATACCAGCATTTCACAGCAGTACACTGTTGTACACCATTCCCTGCTGCAAACCAGCATTTCACAGCAGTACTGTGTTGTATGTCATTCCCCACTACAAACCAGCATTTCACAGCAGTACACTGTTGTACACCATTCCCCGCTACATACCAGCATTTCACAGCAGTACACTGTTGTACACCATTCCCTGCTACATACCAGCATTTCACAGCAGTTCACTGTTGTACATCATTCCCTGCTACAAACCAGCATTTCACAGCAGTACACTGTTGTACACCATTCCTTGCTACAAACCAGCATTTCACAGCAGTACACTGTTGTACACCATTCCCTGCTACATACCAGCATTTCACAGCAGTACACTGTTGTACACCATTCCCTGCTACAAACCAGCATTTAACAGCAGTACACTGTTGTACACCATTCTCTGCTACATACCAGCATTTCACAGCAGTTCACTGTTGTACACCATTCCCTGCTACAAACCAGCATTTCACAGCAGTGCACTGTTGCACACCATTCCACACTACATACCAGCATTTCACAGCAGTACAATGTTGTACACCATTCCCCGATACATACCAGCATTTCACAGCAGTACACTGTTGTACACCATTCCCTGCTGCATACCAGCATTTCACAGCAGTACACTGTTGTACACCATTCCTTGCTACAAACCAGCATTTCACAGCAGTGCACTGTTGCACACCATTCCCCACTACATACCAGCATTTCACAGCAATACAATGTTGTACACCATTCCCCGCTACATACCAGCATTTCACAGCAGTTCACTGTTGTACACCATTCCCCGCTACAAACCAGCATTTCACAGCAGTACACTGTTGTACACCATTCCTTGCTACAAACCAGCATTTCACAGTAGTACACTGTTGTACACCATTCCCTGCTACAAACCAGCATTTCACAGCAGTACACTGTTGTACACCATTCCCTGGTACATACCAGCATTTCACAGCAGTACACTGTTGTACGCCATTCCCCACTACATACCAGCATTTCACAACAGTACACTCTTGTACAGTGTTCCCTGCTACATACCAGCATTTCACAGCAGTACACTGTTGTACACCATTCCCCACTACATACCAGCATTTCACAGCAGTACAGTTATACACCATTCCCTGCTACAAACCAGAATTGCACAGCAGTACACTGTTGTACACCAGTCCCTGCTACATACCAGCATTTCACAGCAGTACACTGTTGTACACCAGTCCCTGCTACATACCAGCATTTCACAGCAGTACAGTTATACACCATTCCCTGCTACATACCAGCATTTCACAGCAGTACACTGTTGTACACCATTCCCCACTACATACCAGCATTTCACAGCAGTACTCTGTTGTACACCATTCCCCGCTACATACCAGCATTTCACAACAGTACATTGTTGGATACTATTCCATACTAGAAAGCCTGCAATCGAAGGGAGGCAAAAGACTGAAAGTAGGGGTGGTGTACAGACCCCCTGCAGTGGATGAGGACCTGGAGGGAAAATTGGCTGAGAACATCAAGGGGCACTGTGACTGTGGAAAGGGTAGGGTGGTGGTCATGGGGGACCTAAATATGCCTGGGTCAGACTGAGACACTATGAGATCAGTGGTGGCCGGGGAGCAGAGGCTCATGGATGTGTTTCATGATGTCTTTCTGGTCCAACAGGTGGGGGATCCTACTGGGGGGAGGATACTGGACATTGTCCTTGCAGACAGCGACCAGATAAGGGGTGAGAGGTGTGTAGCCCGCTGGCAGGAGGAGGCCATGCCACGGTCTGGTTTCTGCTGTGTCTGGAGTTGGAGGACAACCACTCAAACACAGTAGTAGTGGACTTCAGGGGGGCAGACTTCGTGGGCATGGGCAGGATTCTGAGGGGGCGCTTGCACAACATTAGGCCAGACATGGATGTTGGTAGCTTGTGGGAGATCATTAAAAAAGGGGTGCAGGAGGCTACTAGCTCATGTACAAGGATAGGGCGTAAAAATGGTAGGGCCAACAAGCCGTGCTGGTGGACCAGGGAGGTGCAAGAGCCGGTGAGGGATAAAAAAAGCTGCCTACGCACGTTTTAAGCGCTCATGGGGGGACAGGAAGAGAGGTGAGTATGAGTTGACAGCTAGAAGGGTCACAAGAGTGGTGAGGGGAGCCAAGGCAAGGATGGAACTAAACCTGGCTAGGGATATCTGGAGGGGTGGAAAGGGAATTTATAGATACATAGGGGAAAAGAGGAAAGGGAGAGCACAGGATTAGGACTGGGGAGGGATGGGCTCAGGAAGCAGGGGAGCAGGCAGAGGTACTAAACAAGTACTTTAACATACTAAAAGCAAGCAGAATAGGCCTAACGGTCTTTCGTGTCTGCTCGGTAGCCAGCCCCTATTGGGCGCTAGCTCCTGCTCCCTCCGGCCCCGAGAGGGTCAGCCTTGTCTTCAGTACACCCATGCATCTGTCCCACCCCTTCTTGAAGCCCTACACAGTGCCTTGCTCGACTAGACTCCCGGGCAATGCGTTCCATGGCTCTACCACCCTCTCAGTGAAGTAATGCCTTCTACGTTCTCCCCTGTAGGTTCCCCCCTCCAACTTCCATTCATGCCCCCTGGTTGTTCCCCCTTTATTTAGCCTGAACATTTCTTTGGCTACACCCCTGTTAATCCCTTTCACATATTTGAATACCTCAATCATGTCCCCCCTGTCTCTCCTCTCCTCCAGTGACTACAGCCCAAGGGCTTCCAGCCTTTCCTCATAGGTCCCATCACTCATGCCCCAGATCATCCTGGTCGCTCTCTTCTGGACCCTCTCCAGCAGTGCTATGTCCTTCCTAAGGTGAGGTCTCCAGAACTGCACGCAGTACTCAAGATGTGACCTGACCAAGGCATTATACAGAGGAAGAGTCACCTCGCTCCTCCTGGACATTATTCCCCGGGCTATGCAGCCCAGTATACTTTGCATCAATATTTATGGAAGGAGACAGGGGATCCATTCAGCCGTAAGAGAAGGGAGGGAGACAGCTGAGAGGAGAGGACAGCTGGAGATGAGAGGACCAGAAGAGGCTGGGGCACCGGGTGGGCCAGGCCTAGAAGGGGTGGGTGCTTTGTTGAGGGGGGTTGGGGAGGGAGAAATCACGGAAGACAGCATGAGGGAGGCCCTACGGGCACTGCAAACTGACAAGGCACCGGGACTGGATGGGCTGCATCCGAGAGTTCTGAAGGAACTGGCAGACGAACTAGCAACTCCACTAGCTGCACTTTTCAACGCCTCACTGCAAACAGGATGGGTGTCTCAGGATTGGAGTGTGGCTCATGTGGTGCCTATCCACAAGGGAGGGTTCTAGGGAGGAGATGGGAAATTACAGGCCTGTCAGTCTAACGTCGGTGGTAGGCAAACTAATGTAGGGCTTCATCAAGGAGGAGCTCGGGAGGCAACTGGAAAGGCTGGGGCACATGGATGACAAGCAGTATGGTTTTGTCCTGGGGAGATTGTGCCAGACCAACCTCATAGATTTTTACGACTGGGTGACGGGGACCCTGGACTGACAAAGACCGGTGGACGTCCTATATCTGGATTTCAGTAAGTCGTTTGAGTCGGTACCCCCATCGGGTTGTTGACAATGTTGGGGGGATGGGGTGGGAAGACAGTTGCTTAGGTGGGTAGAAAACTGGCTTAGAGATAGAACACAGAGGGTAGTGGCTGGTAGGATAGTCTTCTCCCTTAGGAAGGTCTTCAGTGGGGTTCCCCATGGTTCGGCACTGGGGCCACTCCTGTTCAATGCCTATGTCTCCGATATAGGGAGGGGGGTTAGGAGTAGGATGAGCCTCTTCGCAGATGACTCAAAGCTGGTAGCACTGGCTGACGGGGAGGAAGCGAGAGAGACAGACCAGAGGGATCAAGGAGGTGGGGACTGGGGTTTAATCCAGGGAAGTGTAGGGTGTTGCATCTGGGGGTCAGAAACCCAGGGCATGTATACACCCTGGGAGGGGTCTTACTGCAAGCCCCAATGAGTAAAAGGGACCTGGGGGTGGTGGTAGACACCAGAATGAGCAACACTGAAAACTGCAGAATATCTGCAGCAAAGGCAAACAGGATTCTGGGCTGCATAGCCTGGGGAATAACATCCAGGAGGAGGGAGGTGATCCTCCCTCTGTATAATGCCTTGATCAGGCCGCATCTTGAGTACTGCGCGCAGTTCTGGAGACCTCACCTTAGGAAGGACATAGCACTGCTGGAGAGGGTTCAGAGGAGGGCAACCAGGATGATCCGGGGCATGAGTGATGGGACCTATGAGGAAAGGCTGGAAGTCCTTGGGCTGTACTCGCTGGAGGAGAGGAGAGACAGGGGTGACATGATTGAGGTATTCAAATATGTGAAAGGGATTAACAGGGACACAGCCAAAGAAATGTTCAGGCTAAGGAAAGGGGGCACAACCAGGGGGCATGAGTGGAAGTTGGAGGGGAGAACGAAGAAGGCATTACTTCACTGAAAGGGTCGTGGAGCCATGGAGTGCATTGCCTGGGAGTCTAGTCGAACAGGGCACAGTGGAGGGCTTTAAGAGGGGGTGAGACAGATGCATGGGTATACTGAAGCTGAAGTTGACCCTCCCGGGGGCCAGGGGAGGAAGAGGAGGAGCTAGCGCCCAATAGGGGCTGGCTAACGAGCAGACACGAAAGGCCATTAGGCCTATTCTGCTGACTTTTAGATGTTAGTATGTTAGAAACCAGCATTTCACTGACAACAGTAAAAATGGAAAGGGACCTGGGGGTAATTATATCAGATGACCTAAAGGTGGGCAAGCAATGTGAGAAGGCAGTAAGGAAGGCTGGGGGGATACTGGGATGCATAGGGAGAGACATCAATAGTAGAAAACAGGACGTTGTTATCCCTCTGTACAGACAGTTGGTGAGACCCCATCTGGAGTACTGTGTGCAGTTCTGGAGACCCCATCTCCGCAAAGACATAGACAGAGTGTAGGCTGTCCAGAGGAGGGCAACCAAAATGGTGCAGGGTCTGCACCAGAAGACATACGAAGAAAGACTAAAGGAGCTTAATATGTATACCCTTGAGGAAAGAAGGGAGAGAGGGGACATGATAGAAACTTTCAAGTACCTCAAGGGAATCAACAAAGTCCAAGAGGGTAGCATCTTTCAGAAAAAGAGATGTGCAAGAACAAGGGGGCACAATTTGAAGATAGAGGAGGGATCGCTCAGAGGTAATGTGAGAAGTATTTTTCACGGAGAGGGTTGTGGATGCATGGAACAGCCTCCCTGAGGAGGTCGTGGAGTCAAGAACAGTGGGGGAATTCAAGAATGCATGGGACAGACATAAGGCAGTCCTAGTGGGGGGTAGGAGGAAGTAAGCTGTTGGTTAACTAGGATCTGCAGCTTATCTGTTAGGTAGGAAAATGGGCAGACTAGGTGGGCCAAGCGGTCCTTATCTGCCGTCAAATTCTGTTTCTATGTTTCACAGCAGTACACTGTTGTACATCGTTACCTAACATACTAAAAGCCAGCAGAATAGGCCGGATGGTCTGTCATGTCTGCTCGGTAGCCAGTCTGCTAATGGCTTTGCCACCCCCCAGCCCAAGAGAGGGTCATCTTCGGCTTCAGTTTTCCCTGGTACCTGTCCCACCCCTTCTTGAAGGCCTCCACTCTGCCCTCCTCCACCAGACTCCCGGGCAGTGTATTCCATGGCTCCACCACCCTCTCTGTGAAGTAATGTCTCATGCGTTCCCCCCATTAATTTCCCTCCTCTAGCTTCCACTCATGTCCCCTGGTTGTTCCCCCTTTTTTTAGTCTGAACATCTCTTTGGCTCCGCCCTTGTTTATTCCTTTTACATACTTGAGAAAACCCCTATCATGTCACCCCTGTCTCTCCTCTCCTCCAGCGAGTACAGCCCAAGCTCTTCCAGCCTCTCCTCATAGGGTCTCCCCCCAGTGCCCTGAATCATCCTGGTTGCCCTCCTCTGGACCCTCTCCAGCAGTGCTATGTCCTTCTTGCGGTGAGGTCTCCAGAACTGCACACAGTACTCGAGATGCGGTCTGACCAAGGCATTATACAGAGGGAGGATCACCTCTCTCCTCCTGGACATAATCCCCCTGGCTATGCAGCCCAGTATCCTGTTTGCTTTTGCCACCGTTCTTCTGCAGTTTTCAGTGTTATTCATTTTGACGTCCACCACCACCCCTAGGTCTGTCGCTTGATGTGGCTTGCAGTATGACCCCTCCCAGGGTAAACACATGGCCCAGGTTTCTGACCCCCAGGTGCAGCACCCTACACTTCCCTGCATTAAACCTCAATCCCCACCTCTTTGACCACCTCTCCAGGGTATCCAGTTCCCTCCGGACTGTCTCTCTCGCTTCGTCCCCGTCTGCCAGTGCTCCCAGTTTTGAGTCATCTGCAAAGAGACTCATCCTACTCCTAACCCCCTTCCCATATCCGAGACATAGGCATTGAACAGGAGTGGCCCCAAAACTGAACCCTGGGGGGACCCCACTGTTGACCTTCCTGGGGAGGAGACTATCCCACCAACCACTACCCTCTGTATCCGCCCGTTAGCCAATTTTTACCCATCTGAGCAACTGCCCTTCCACCTCCACCCCCCCAGGCTTTGTTAGCAGCCCATTGTGGGGCACCGAATCAAACGCCTTACTGAAATCCAGGTATAAAACGTCCACTGGCCTATGTCAGTCCAGGGCCCCCATCACCCAGTCATAAAAATCTATGAGGTTGGTCTGACACGATCTCCCCGGGATGAAACCGTAATGTTTGTCATCCAGGTACCCCAACCTGTCCAGCTGCTCCCCGAGCCTCTCTTTGGTAATGCCCTCCATTACTTTGCCTACCACAGACGTTAGGCTGACAGGCCTATAATTCCCTTTCTCCTCTCTAGACCCTCCCTTTGTGGATAGGCACCACATGAGCCACCCACCAATCTTGGGGCACCCATTCTGTCTGCAGAGAGGTGGTAAAGAGTGCAGCCAGTGGAGCTGCTATCTCATCCACCAGTTCCTTCATAATCCTCTCAGTTTTTAGCATCCAAAGGGCCTCCCTCACCCTATCCACTGTGATTTCTCCCTCCCAGCCCACCCCTTGGTTTAACTACCCATCCCCTCTAGACTAGTCCCAGCCTGTATCCTAGCCTCTTTCAGTCCTCTAGACTCCATCTGACATCTCAACTCTGCTGGCTCCCCTTCCCACTCATTGGGCTGACCCCTCAACTCTACTGGTTCCCCTTCTCACTCGCCGTGCTGGAGGGATCCCCTGCCTCCCTCTGTAACTATCGAGACAAAGTACTCATTAAGCACCTCTGCCTGCTCCCCCGCCTCCTGAGCCCATCCATCCCCAGTCCTAATCCTGCTGATCTGTGTCCTCCCTTTTCTCTTCTCCCCTATGTATCTATAGAATCCCTTCCCCCCCCTCCGGATATCCCTAGCCAGGGTTTTCTCCATCCTCGCCTTGGCTCCCCTCACCACTCTGGTGACCCTCCTGGCCATCAACTCGTACTCCCCCCTTGAGCGCTTAAGACGTGCATAGGCAGCCTTTTTATCCCTCACTGCCTCCTGCACCTCCCTGGTACATCAACACGGCTTGCTGGCTCTACCTTGCTTATGCCTTACCTTTGTACAGGACCTAGTAGCCTCCTGCACCCCCATCTTAATAGTCTCCCACAAGCAACCAGCATCCATGTCCACCTAATCTTGTCCAAGCACCCTGTAGAATCCTTCCCATGTCCACGAAGTCTGCTCCCCTGAAGTCTACTACTGCTGTATTAGTGCAGTTATCCTCCACCCTTAGATACCGCAGAAACCAGACCGTAGTGTGGTCGTCACCTGCCAGCGGGCTGCATACCTTCAATCCCTTTATCTGGTCACTGTCTACTAGGACAACGTCCAGTATCCGCCCCTTCCTAGTAGTTTCCCCCACCTGCTGGACCAGGAAGGCATCCTGAAATACATCCATCAGTCTCTGTTCCCTGGCCACAGAGGATGTCATAGTGTCCCAGTCAGCCCCCAGCAGATTAAGGTCCCCCATGACCACCACCCTACCCTTTCCAAGGTCACAGTGACCCCCGATGCTCTCAACTAGTTGGTCCTCCAGGGCCTCTTCCATCGCGGGGGGTCTATACACCACCCCTATTTTCAATCTTTTACCTCCCCTCATTTGCAGGGTTACCCAAATCGCCTCCCCCCCCACAGCCTCCTCCACTCCACTAACCACTATGTCATTTTTGACTATCAGTGCTACATCCCCTCCTCTTCCCTCTTCTCTCTCCTTCCTGAATATTTTGCAGCCCTCCAAATTTAGGTCCCAGTCATTTTTCTGGGTGGCTCATGTCTCAGTAATTGCTGCCACATCTGCTGAGCCCTCAACCAGCATTGCCTGGAGCATAGGCATTTTATTGCCCGTGCTCCTGGCATTGATCAGGACCATCCTCCACCCTGACCTCTCTCCCTTCTCCAGTCGTCTCGGTCCTGCGCACTCCCTAATGGTCCTTTCCTGCACAGTTCTGGATAGATTTGTAACACAGTCTCCTGCCCTCTTTTCGTGCCATAGACCTGGACCCTCGAGCAGCCCTCCCGGAGCTAATCTTTAACTTAACCCTCCCCCTTTACAAGTTTAAACCCCACTTCTCGCTTATGAATCCAGCAAGTTTTAGTTTCAAGATCTCCCTCCCCTCCAAATTGAGGTGTATCCTATCCCTGGCATATAACCCCTTGTCTTCCCATGTATCCCCCCCAGTCCCCCACCAGCCCATACCCTTCTGACCTGCACCAGTCCCTGAGCCACTGGTTCACCCCTCTAAGTTTATACTTTGTCTCCCATTTTGGCCGTGAGTCTTTCGAGGACATATATTTCCCTGGATAAGGATCCCCAGGCTTCTTTAGTGGGCAGCTTGGTTGTGAACCACAGTCTGGTTATGGTTTTATGTGCTATTCTTATTAATTTAGTTATTTGTTTTAGTATATTTTATCAACTTGAATTCCTTGAGGTTTAATAAAGGTCAAGATAAATGTGGGTGTAAATAAGTCCACTGTATTATATATTGCATTCATTTCCTCTATGATTTCAGTCCAGAACCATGTTAACCTTGGACAGGACCAGAGTACATGGCTCTGGTTTGCCATATCACCCCCACACTCCCTCCAGCACTTTCCTTCTCCTAATTCTCCCATGTTCCTCAGAAGAGCAGGCGTCTTGAAATATCGGGATCTAAGCTTCCATGTGTATTCCCTCCAATAAGGGGATGTAAAGGTTTTTAGAACAGGTAACGCTGAGGCGTTCCACATTGTAAGAGGGATGTCTACCAGTAATTCTGACACCCATTTAGATTTTATTGAATCTGTGGAATCCCCTTTCCCGTTGTCCAGTACTTTATAGATCTTACTTATCAAGTGGTCTGACCCAGAACCCTTGATATGGGCCATGATTAATTGCATTAATGGGGAAGGATTATTGACCAGGTCCACCAAAGCTTCTTCATATGGCTGTAGTCGGGACTTAAGGTGTAACTAAGAAATAAAAATATTTATGGAGGAGGTGGAATTCTTTTTGCAGTGAGACAAATGGAAGGAGGCCAGTCCCCCTCCCCCCCACCAGCTGAAAAATATGTGATACCCATACCTCTGCCATTGTGCCAGGTAGGGTGTCAGGGGCATGGTCTGAAAATCAACATTATGGGACAAGGTTCCCAGTGCTAGTCTCTCTGTGAAAGTAAGAAAGTCATCTATTATTTTAAGCTAGGCTTTTAAAGGCTCCCTCGTAAATTTTGGGATGGCCCCCACAGTGCGGCACCTGAGGGGACTCTGAATAAGCTCTTGTGTATTACATAGGTCTCCCCATGAGAGTTCTAAGTCCTTCCAGTGAGCCCCATAATG
This sequence comes from Neoceratodus forsteri, assembly GCA_016271365.2. Classification (NCBI taxonomy): domain Eukaryota; kingdom Metazoa; phylum Chordata; order Ceratodontiformes; family Ceratodontidae; genus Neoceratodus; species Neoceratodus forsteri. The sequence goes on from JADMNL010000026.1 coordinate 8,526,200, forward strand.
CACATCAATCCAGTAAAATACCACCCTAAGCTGTGATGCCAGAGCATATTTTCTAACATTTGGTAAATTAAGTCCCCCCTTGTTCTCTACCCAGTTGTAGGACTGAGTATCTGATTCTTGGGGTCTTTCCACTCCAAATAAACCACAAAATTATTCTGTCCCATGCTTGAAAGTAAATTTTGGTGGGTGTAAATGGTAATGTCTGCAAAAAAAATAGGATGTGGGGGAAAACATTCTACCTTATTGTCTCAATTCTATTCAGAAAACTGAGGGGGAGATGGGACCAGCGGGAAAGATCTTCTGCCAATTTTAGTGTCAGGGGTTCAAAGTTTAATAATTCAGCATGTATAGGGTTTCTGGTGAGCTTAATACCCAGGTATCTCATTTCTTGTCTATGCCACTTAAAAGGGAAGTCTTTTTTAAGTTGGGTATGGGGTAGAAAATTATAGGTTAGGACTTCTGTTTATTTTATAACCAGCCAATGTGCTGAGTTTATTTAATAATTTCCAGACCTCTGGGATTGAGATGAGAGGCTCTATGATTGTTAAGAGGATGTCATCTGCGAATAGTGTGATCTTTTGTTGACGTCTTCCTAAAGGGATGTCCTCTATTCCCGGAGTAGTCCTGATGGCAATGGCAAGGGGTTCTAAGTATAATGCAAATAGTATAGGTGATAATGGGCACCCCTGACGGGTGCCTCTGGAGAGCTGATAAATTTCTGAGAGTGCCCCATCCACCTTTACATTTGCTTTTGGGGCCACATAAATATTTTGTAGTTGTTGTATGAAAGGTTCCGGGAATCCAAAATGTATTAGGGTTTGCCAAAGAAAAGGCCAGCTGACCCTGTCAAATGCCTTTTTGGCATTTAGTCCGAGTAGGACTAGTGGGATTTTTCTCTCAAGTGGCATAGTCCATAAGGAGATGAGCATGTCTGATAGCATCATGAGCCTGGCGACCTTGAATAAAGCCCACTTGGTCTGGATCTATAATGGTTGGTAATAGATGATCTACTCTGGATGCCATGGCCGACATGAATAACTTATTGTCATAATTCAACATTGAAATAGGGCGATATGAGGAAGGGTATTTTAAATCTTTCTGGGGCTTTGGAATGGCCGAAATAGTGGCATACTGCCATGAGGGGGGGAGGGGAGTCGCCCTCCTGAATCGCATGTATGGCTGGGATTAATATAGGTAAGAGAAGTTTCTTAAATTTTGAATAAAATTCCGAGGGATATCCGTCTGGTCCAGGTGCTTTTTGGGTATGGGCTTTCTTAAGGACTTGAGCTAATTCTCCTTCACTAATGGGGGTCAGCAAGGCCTCTGCTTGTTGTGGGGAAAGACCTGGTATTGGAAGTTTTCCCAGGAAAGATTGTATCTCCTCCGAGGGCGCTTCTTGTTCTTTGGTATATAAATCCTGCTAGAATTGTTTCAGGATTTCCCTAATTTCCTGTGGCTTTTTAGCCAGTTTCCCTGATTTAGGGTCCAGTACTGTTGTTATGCTTGCCCTGGATCTTTGTTCCCTCAGTCTGTGTACTAAATTTCTGGATGCTTTAGGTCCACCTTCATAGGACCTGAGTTTAAGATAAAATAGTTTTTGTTCTATGGATTGGTATATTAACTTTTGTAAGTTCTGTTTAGCTATTCTCAAGCGCTGTTAAATTAGTGGATCCTTCTGATCAGGCCAGTGCTGAAGGTGTATTATCTCCTCTTGAAGTTCTATATAGGCTGTTTCCCTTTGTTTTCTTTTTCCTAGCAGAATATCTTATAATCTCTCCCCTTAATACTACTTTCAAAGTGTCCCAGCGAATGGTCAGGGGTATTTCCTGGCTTATAGTCTCCTGTTTAATTCTAGGTACAGCTTCCTGAATCAAACTAAGAAATTCAAGGTCCCTGAGATGTGCAAAGGTTTAGGTGCCAATTAGTCTTTTAGATTGCCCACTCGACTTTATATACTGGGGCATGGTCTGAAAGAAAAGTGGCATCATGATTTACATCCTTTATGTAATCTAAATGTTCTATAGTAGTGAAAAAATAGTCCAATCTGACCTGGCCCCTGAATGTGGTGTCTGATGTGTGTATTCCCGGGCCTTAGGGAAGAAGTGCCACCACACATCCACAAAACCCAAGGAAGGAATGGTTTGTTTGATGTATTTTTGCAACGCATTCATCCTGTGGGCACGTGGAGCAGCTGCATCCAAAGGGGGATGCAATGTAATATTTAAGTCTCCTCCCATAAACAACTGACCCTCCAGAAGAGACAGCAGGTCTGAAAAAAATTTAACCGCTAGCAGCTTTCTCGAGCCTGGCGGGAAGTACACTGATGCCAAGGTTACAGGTCTTGAGTACAGAGTCCACCACCTGTAAATGTTTCTGGGTGGAAGTACATTATTGAAAGATTCAATTAAGCAGGCCTATTCAGGCAGCACTCTATGTCTGTGAGCAGCCACTGCATGCATTTCAGCGCTGAGAAGCTAGTGTAGTGACTATACTGAAAGGGTCCCACCGTGATGAGGTGGTATAGCTTGCTCACTTTGGAATTCCAATCTGAAAACTAAGAGGACCCCCTTCTTTACATGAAGTTTAAAGTAAGTAGAGCCAGTGGCCATGAAACTGTATAAATATTAAAATGTTCCGTTGGGGGAGAGGTTGTGCACTGGTATCTTGTTTTTAACTTGAGTACAGCGTGCCTGACACCACAGCATAGCGCCCCTCCGGATCAACAACTTCCGTTTTTTTTTTTTCAAAAGGGACCCAAGTGGTAACAATATCAGTGTCCCTCTCCTCTTCCCCTCCCTTGTAAGCTGATTCTGCTGCAACTGTATACCCATACCTCTGGAACTTTTTATGTTCATCTGAGGACATATGGGTTTCGTGGAGAAGGACAATCTCTGTTTTTTCTTCTTTAAGAAGCTGAAGCAGGCGGGAGCACTTAATTGGGTTTCAGGCATGCCCCTTTGATCAAAGTCAGGGTGCGTAAAACATCCAACCCATGGTTTACTTCAGATCTCAAGGTTACACTCCCTACGCCGTGATAAACTCTGGGCTAAGGCTAGAAGATCCAAAAGCCCAGCTGACTGGCAAGCATTCAGAGCAGCTAGAAACACCTGCATTAAACAAATCTGCACAAGCAAAGCCAAACTATTATGTCTCCACCCTTGAACAGGCAAAAGGGAATTGCCAAAAAATCTGGAAGACACTCAAGTCCATCAAAGGTCGGCCTGTAGCCCCGTCCATCCTTCTGAAGATCCTCAGCAATGATAGGGCTGTTAAAAACAGCTGCCTAATCCTCGAGGAAATCTACAATCATTTTGTAACTGCTGGCCTAGCTTTCGACTCTTCGCCTTATGCAGCCTGTAGTAGCAACCAAGACTCTAATAACATTGGCTCGCAAACTTCGACCCGCCTGCTCCAGTTGTGCCCTCTTAGCTATAAAGAAGTCCAAGATTCACTTCTTAACATAGACATTTGAAAAAGTGCAGGGGACGATGGTCTAGAACCTTTTTTACTTAAACTAGGTTATCTCGACCTCACCGCCCCTATCCTCCAAATATTCAATCTTCCCATTTCCACTGCCACTGTTCCCTCCTGCTGGAAATCTGCCCACATCCTCCCATTGTTCAAGTCATTGGACCCATGCGACCTAAACAACTATATTCCCATCTCAATCTTATCTGTCTTCTCCAAAGTCCTTGAAAAGCTACTTTACTCCCAAAAGAAACTCCATATTGAATCATCTTTCAGTCCTCAACCCTGTGCAATCTGGCTTCCGGCCCAACCATAGTACAGTCACTGCTCTAGCCAAAGTTACCAATGAATGGATCACAGCCATGGACTCCAAGAAAGTTACTGGTGCAATATTTTTAGATCTCAGCAAAGCGTTCAACACAATCTGTTAGTCTCAAGCCTAATAAAAGTAAGCACCACCCCCCTGCTGCCCAGTGGTTTACCAGCTACCTATCTGGAAGGACCCAGAAAGGAAAAGCTGATGGCCTCTTTTCTGAATCCCTCCCAGTTGTCAAGGGAGTCCCACAAGGCTCCATATTAGGTCCCATCCTCTTCTCCATGTACATCAATAACCTTGACACACACATATCCCAGTCCCATCTGCATTTCTTTGCTGATGATACTGTACTGTATACATCAGGCCCTACACTGGCTGAAGTGAGGGATGTACTCCAAGCCAACTTTGCACAAGTAGAAATCAACCTAATCAATGCCAAACTACTACTCAATGCCAAGAAAACTAAGGCTATGATCTCTGCCCCAAATACCACCTCCATCTCCCTTGCAAACACGCACAAAGAATTCATCACTACCTCCTAAGGTTAACCCCTTGAAATCACCTCCAAATTCAAATATCTTGGTATGTGGCTAAACAACAAGCTTTCCTTTCATGACCACCTTGACGATCTGGCAAAGAGGCTAAAAATTAGGCTAGGTTTCTTCTTCCGTAACAAGTCCCTCTTTCCATTGGATACCAGAACTAGGCTGGTCCCGGCCACTTTCTTGCCGCTACTCGACTATGAAGATCTAATCTATTCCTCCGCAGCGGCCTCAGGACTCAACTAGACGTGCTCTACCACCGCGCCATACGGTTCAGGACAAACCTACCCTACCAAACCCACCATTGCGATTTGTACCTAGCCGCTGGCTGGACATAACTCTCAACTAGATGCATGCTTAAGCTACTCCTGAACAAGCTTCCGAACTATCTCACAACCCTTTTCCATATTTCCCATAGTGCCTACTCTCTTAGGAAAAATTACCTCCTCCTCCTCTGTACTGAGAACTCGCACCTCACTCGGCAAGCTGGCCATATCGAGCACACTCCCAAGTATCTGGAACCAGCTCCAAGGCGTACTGAAGCTTCCTGGTACTGTCCCTGTCAGCCTATTTAAAAGGTTGGCTGCTGCAAAAATAAAAGATACGTGCAGCTGCTTCTAAATCCCAGCTCACTGCTCTAACCCTAGCCCGCTGCTTCCTCTTACTTACCTAGAAATTAGCTGCCTTGATATGCTGAAACAAGCACTTGTACCTTTTTTCTGTACTTGTATTTTTCTGTCATTGTCATTTTTATGCAACATGTTAACGTTTGCCCATAATGCTGTACTTGAATTTGTACTGTTTTTTTGATTATGCAATCTGTAACAACCGGTCTGTGCCAGAGAACCTCCTTGTGAATGAGCTTGCTCAACAGAGTTTTCCTACAATAAACTTGAACTTGGGGGGGGGGAGAACTCGATGTGGACCCTGCTTCTCCCGCCGCCAATGTCGCCTTGGTATGCGTGCCCCGGTCCTGACTCCGTATACCGATGTGGACCCTGCTTCTCCCGCCGTCAGTGCAGCCCCCAAACAACAGCTCTCCAGCAAGTCATAGCACTACACTGTTGTATGCCATTCCCTGCTACGTACCAGCATTTCACAGCAGTACACTGTTGTATGCCATTACCTGCTACCTACCACCATTTCAGCAGTACACTGTTGTACACCAATCCCTGCTACATTCCAGCATTTCACAGCAGTTCACTGTTGTACACCATTCCCCGCTACATACCAGCATTTCACAGCAGTACTCTATTGTCCACCATTCTCTGCTACATACCAGCATTTTACAGCAGTACTCTGTTGTACACCATTCCCTGCTACATACCAGCATTTCACAGCAGTACACTGTTGTACACCATTCCCTGCTACAAACCAGCGTTTCACAGCAGTACACCGTTGTACACCATTCCCTGCTACATACCAGCATTTCACAGCAGTACACTGTTGTACACCATTCCCTGCTGCATACCAGCATTTCACAGCAGTACACTGTTGTACACCATTCCCCGCTACATACCAGCATTTCACAGCAGTACTCTGTTATACACCATTCCCTGCTACATACCAACATTTCAGCAGTACACTGTTGTACGCCATTACCTGCTACATATCAGCATTTCACAGCAGTACTCTGTTGTACTCCATTCCCTGCTACAAACCAGGATTTCACAACAGCACATTATTGTACACCATTCCCCACTACATACGAGCATTTCACAACTGTATACTGTTCTACACCATTCCCCGCTACATATGGGCATTTCATAACAGTACACTGCTGTACGCCATTCTCTTCTAGATACCAGCATTTCACAGCAGTACACTGTTGTACACCATTCCCTGCTGCATACCAGCATTTCGCAGTAGTACTCTGTTGTACACCATTCCCTGCTGTATGCCAGCATTTCACAGCAGTACACTGTTGTACACCATTCCCAGCTACAAACCAGCATTTCACAGTAGTACTCTGTTGTACACCATTCCCTGCTGCATACCAGCATTTCATAGTAGTACTCTGTTGTACACCATTCCCTGCTGCATGCCAGCATTTCACAGCAGTACACTGTTGTACACCATTCCCTGCTACATACCAGCATTTCACAGCACTACACTGTTGTACACCATTCCCTGCTAAATACCAGCATTTGACAGCTGTACACCATTGTGTACCATTTCTTACTACATACCGGCATTTCACAGCAGTATACTTTTGTACAGTATTCCCTGCTACATACCAGCAATTCACAGCAGTACTCTGTTGTACACCATCCCCTGCTACACACCAGTATTTCAGAGCAGTTCACTGTTGTACACCACTCCCTGCTACATATCAGCATTTCACAGCTGTACACAGTTGTATGCCACTCCCTGCTACATACCAGCATTTCACAGCAGTACACTGTTGTACACCATTCCCTGCTACATACCAGCATTTCACAGCAGTTCACTGTTGTACAGTGTTCCCTGCAACAAACCAGCATTTCACAGCAGTACACTGTTGTACACCATTCCCTGCTACATACCAGCATTTCACAGCAGTACACTGTTGTACACCACTCCCTGCTACATACCAGCATTTCACAGCAGTACACTGTTGTACGCCATTCCCTGCTACATACCAGCATTTCACAGCAGTACACTGTTGTACACCATTCCCTGCTACATACTTGCATTTCACAGCAGTACACTGTTGTACACCATTCCCTGCTACATACCAACATTTCACAGCAGTACTCTGTTATACACCATTCCCTGCTACATACCAGCATTTCACAGCAGTACACTGTTGTACACCATTCCCTGCTACAAGCCAGCATTTCACAGCAGTACTCTGTTGTACTCCATTCCCTGCTACATACCAGCATTTCAGCAGTACTGTTGTACACCATTCCCTGCTACATACCAGCATTTCACAGCTGTACACCATTCCCTGCTACATACCAGCATTTCAGCAGTACACTGTTGTACGCCATTACCTGCTACATACCAGCATTTCACAGCAGTACTCTGTTGTACTCCATTCCCTGCTACAAACCAGGATTTCACAGCAGCACATTACTGTACACCATTCCCCACTACATACGAGCATTTCACAACTGTATACTGTTCTACACCATTCCCCGCTACATATGAGCATTTCATAACAGTACACTGCTGTACGCCATTCTCTTCTAGATACCAGCATTTCACAGCAGTACACTGTTGTACACCATTCCCTGCTGCATACCAGCATTTCACAGTAGTACTCTGTTGTACACCATTCCCTGCTGTATGCCAGCATTTCACAGCAGTACACTGTTGTACACCATTCCCTGCTACAAACCAGCATTTCACAGTAGTACTCTGTTGTACACCATTCCCTGCTGCATGCCAGCATTTTACAGCAGTACTCTGTTGCACAATATGCCTTGCTACATACCAGCATTTCACAGCACTACACTGTTGTACACCATTCCCTGCTACATACCAGCATTTGACAGCTGTACACTGTTGTACACCATTTCTTACTACATACCGGCATTTCACAGCAGTATACTTTTGTACAGTATTCCCTGCTACATACCAGCAATTCACAGCAGTACTCTGTTGTACACCATCCCCTGCTACACACCAGTATTTCAGAGCAGTTCACTGTTGTACACCACTCCCTGCTACATATCAGCATTTCACAGCAGTACACTGTTGTACACCATTCCCTGCTACATACCAGCATTTCACAGCAGTTCACTGTTGTACAGTGTTCCCTGCAACAAACGAGCATTTCACAGCAGTACACTGTTGTACACCATTCCCTGCTACATACCAGCATTTCACAGCAGTACATTGTTGTACACCACTCCCTGCTACATACCAGCATTTCACAGCAGTACACTGTTGTACACCATTCCCTGCTACATACCAGCATTTCACAGCTGTACACCATTCCCTGCTACATACCAGGATTTCACAGCAGTACACTGTTGTACACCATTCCCTGCTACATACTTGCATTTCACAGCAGGACTCTGTTGTACATCATTCTGTGCTACATACCAGCATTTCACAGCAGTTCACTGTTGTACAGTGTTCCCTGCAACATACCAGCATTTCACAGCAGTACACTGTTGTATGCCACTCCCTGCTACATACCAGCATTTCACAGCAGTACACTGTTGTACACCATTCCCTGCTACATACCAGCATTTCACAGCAGTTCACTGTTGTACACCATTCCCCACTACATACCAGCATTTCACAGCAGTACACTGTTGTACGCCATTACCTGCTACATACCAGCATTTCACAGCAGTACACTGTTGTACACCACTCCCTGCTACATACCAGGATTTCACAGCAGTACACTATTGTATACCACTCCCTGCTACATACCAGCATTGCACAGCAGTTCACTGTTGTACACCATTCCCTGCTACATACTCGCATTTCACAGCAGTAAACTGTTGTACACCATTCCCTGCTACATACCAGCATTTCACAGTGGTTCACTGTTGTACAGTGTTCCCTGCTACATACTAGCATTTCACAGCAGGACTCTGTTGTACATCATTCTGTGCTACATACCAGCATTTCACAGCAGTACAGTGCACTCCACCAAAGAAGGACACGGGTAACACAGACAGTCAGGTTACATGGACAGAAAGTCTCGAACGAAACCAAAGCCAGTTCTAGCAATGTTAAAATCACTGTTTTACATGGACATTACAGACTAGCAACAGCGGACAGTTTTCAAGATAATTAGGTGCTACATTCCATAGCAGGGCGCTGCCAAAGAAGGTGTTAATTGGCATAGTACTAAGCTAACCTTGTAAATGCAACAGCTTATCACCTTCCGTCTGTTGTGCTGTGTGAAGATCTTTTGCTTTTCTGTTTTTGTTCCACCAGACACGACTAAGAGACTGGGCTTCCCTCTAGCTCGTAAGATCGAGCTTCTAAAGTAGATTGCAATGCGCTTGCCCCGGAGCTGCTAGGGAGAGAAAGGGAGCAGAGCGTACCGCAAGGAGAGGCAGCAGGGTGCAAAAGACGAGCGATGGGGGATGAGGCAGAGGAGGCAAGTGAGCACCAAGCACGGCGGGGGGGGTGTGGAAGGGCAAAGTAAAGGAACAGACAACAACAGCTGAATGGTGACAGAGCCAAATGACAAGGTAGACAGGGCACCAAACTGGACCTCAGAACAAAAACGTGCTCACCAGGAACGTAAGTAGAACTGTAGTATTCACCGCCCTATCGTGTACACTGACCTGGTTGCGCTGATTGTCCTACAACACCACCTGTTGGCAACTACAGACATCGCATATCGAGGACAAAATAGGACTGCACGAAAGCGTACGCATTAAGCAGCTTACACTGTACACTGTTGTACGCCATTCCCTGCTACATACCAGCATTGCACAGCAGTACACCGTCGTACACCATTCCCCTGTTACATACCAGCATTTCACAGCAGTACACTGTAGTACACCATTCCATGCTACATACCAGCATTTCGCAGCTGTACACTGTTGTACACCATTCCCTGTTACATACCAACATTTACCAGCATTTCATAACAGTACACCGTTGTACAGTATTCCCTGCTATATACCAACATTTCACAACAGTGCTCTGTTGTACGCCATTCCCTGCTACCTACCAGTATTTCACTCCAATATACTGTTGCACACCATTCCCTGCTACATACCAGCACTGCACAGCAGTACATCGTTGTACACCATTCCCTGCTGCATACCAGCATTTCATAACAGTGCTCTGTTGTACGCCATTCCCTGCTACCTACCAGCATTTAACAGCTGTACACTCTTGTACACCATTCCCTGCAACATTCTAACATTTCACAGCAGTACACTGTTGTACACCATTCTCTGCTACATACCAGCATTTTACAGCAGTACTCTGTTGTACACCATTCCCTGCTACATACCAGCATTGCACAGCAGTACACCATTGTACACCATTCCCTGCTACATACCAGCATTTCAAACAACATGAAGTCTTGCTGTATTCTGACTATTGCAGTTAGGTCCTGCCTTTCAACCGCCCCGGAGAACAAAGAGTTAACTTTCCATGGCCAGCATGGAACGTTCAGCGCGAGCTCGGTTGAAGCCCCTGTCTGCTGTTGTTTAAACTCCAACCGTCAGATTCTTTACTCTGCCTCACTGAACAGTTGCTCCAGAGATTTCTCCTTTGCTCGGTTCAAAAAGGTTGGTTAAAGTGTTGTTTTTCGCTCGGTTTCTACCGAATTTCTGCTACCGTATCTTTCGGTTTAAGTCTCTGTCTGTGGTACTGTGAGTACTAGATGGGTTTTACATTTAGTTTCTGTGTGGAACTTGTAAATTTCGGATCAGTTCGGTTTGAACCGATCAGTTTAGTCTTAAAAAGTTTGTGAATTTACTTGGAGTATGGTAACCGGTCCATATCGGTTCTAAAAAAAACGGATTTAAGTATGTTTTTTCCCAAGACCCGTAACACGGTCAGAAACCGATAGGGGAGTCTTGCCTGGCGGATTGCCGGAAAAAGGGTAAGTTTTGGATAGGATTGGCCATATCTGAGAAACCCAAGAAAAAAACCGGGCTCACTGGGTTTAAACACTGCAGTGTGTGTGGGGAAGCCTTTGCTAAGGCTGCTCCCCACACCACCTGTGTTTATTGTCTGGGGTTTGACCACCTCGATTCAGACTGCCAGATTTGTAGGAGTTTTCCCAAAGCTACCCTGGATAAGAGAGTAGGTAGACTGAGGGAAAGGGAGGCTGAGAAGTCCGCTGACCCAGATGGCCAGCCGGTTCAGTTCCGACCAAACCAGAAGGTGCTGCCTCTGACCAGGAGAAACTTCTGGGCAAAGGAGAGCCGATTCTGAGAGTCCGTTCCAGTTAAAAGAAGAGAAAAATCATCCGGTTCGGATCCACAAATTCATTCTCCGACCGCTGATGAGATAGCAAGCGATAAGGATAGTGCAATAGCTTAGTTGATTCGACGAACCGGCACCATCTGGCAGAACCGGTTGGGTTGGTTCCGGTTCCGAATTACACTTTAGAAGAATTTTATGAACCGGAGGAGGAGGAGGGAGAGTATGAGAATGATGATGATGGTGATTATGAAAGTCTGGATATGCCTATTGACCCGGACATCTCCCCAGACAGACCTTCAGGTGTTTCTCCTCCTAGGCTTTCTGAGTCCCCTTCCCACTTTATGTTTTACAAGAAAGTGGCTGAAACCCTCCAGCTTCCAATGGAAGAAGCAGTAGAGGATCAGGAGAAGCCTGATTTTGTTGAAGTGATGGACATCCCAGAGTCCAGGAGACTGTCTATTCCCCTCCATAAATCTTTTGGGAAACAGACAATTAAAATTCTAAAGACTCCTAACTCCATACCTCCTGTGGACAGACAAATGGACAAGAGGTATACCCTCCCAGGCTCGGACACGGAGTTCCTTTCTCAGCAATGCAGCCATGTTGGAGTACATGGCAGCATCTTTGGGACTCAGGCAGGCTAACTATATGGCCTACACAGCTAGATACCAGAAGTCCAGGTGGGACACTGTGCTGGCTCTGGCTAAGCAGGCCCCCTGACCAGCTTGCCAAGGAGCTGGAGCAGGTGGCTGCAGATGGGATTGAGGCATCCAAGGTGAAATTTCATGCTGCTGTGGACTCCAGTGATGTTTCATCTAGAGTCATGGCTACATCTGTGGCCCTTAGCGAGGATGGCTTGCTCCAGATGTACTAGCCTATCACAGAATACCCAGCTAAGTCCATGGATTTCCCTGTCATTGGTAATTCTCTGTTTAGGGAGCAGACAGAGAACTACATGAAAAAGATGGACGAGTACAGGACCACCTACAGGAGTGCTCAGGCTAAGAAAGGCAAGCCACTCCTCAAAGGCAGCAGTCCAGGGGCAGGGGCAGGCCTTTTCAAAGGCCTTTTTACCAAGCCCAGGCCTCCTCTTCTTCCTATGCTCAGAGGGTGTTCTTCAGAGGGAGAGGCAGACAGGGAATGAGCAGGCCTGCTTCCACCCCTCAGCCTAAAGGCCCTGCCAAGCAGACACCCTGATGGGTCTGCCCGGGCCGATTCCCTAATACCTGTAGGGGCAGGCTGGCTTACTTTGTCCAGGACTGGAAGTCTCTGACATCAGACAAGTGGATCCTGGAAGTAGTAAGCCAGGGACTGGTTCTCAGCTTCTAAACATTTCCCAAGATGAGAACCAGGTCCTTTCCAACTGCAAATCCATCAGAGACCCTTGCCCTAGAGGCAGAGGTTTCTTCCCTCCTGGCTCTCAGAGCCATAGAAAGGGTTCCTACCCTACACAAGGGCAAATGATTGTACTCCAGGTACTTCCTAACCCCCTTAAAAACAGGAGAATGGCGGCCCATCCTGGATCTAAGATATCTGAACAAGCACCTTTTAAAACCAAAGTTCAAAATGGTGACTCTGGGAATAATTCTGCCCTCTCTAAGGCCAGGGGACTGGCTAGCCTCCCTGGACCTCAAATATGTCTACTTTCACATTCCCATCAGGTGCTCCCACAGAAAGTACCTAAGGTTCGAGTTGCCCTCAGGCCACTATCAATTCAGAGCAATGCCCTTTGGCCTATCATCAGCCCCAAGGGTGTTCACAAAGTGCCTGGCAGTAGTGGTTGCTTTCCTAAGGAGAAAAAAGATTTCTATCTTTCCATGTCTGGACGACTGGCTCATAGTGGGTCAGTCCCCAGACCAAGTCAAGTCACATCTGCAAATAGCTCAGCAAGTGCTCACTTCCTTAGGATTCCTCCTCAACTTTCCAAAGTCAGTTCTCTAGCCAGTACAGCTCCTCACCTTCATAGGGGCGGAGCTGGATACAGTAAGGGCAAGAGCCTTCCTTCCCCTGGACAGGGCAAGGACCCTTACGGAACTGGCCTCTTCATTCACCCTACAGGTGTCTCAACCAGCAAGGCATTTCCTTCAGCTTCTGGGCCACATGGCAGCTTCCACAGCAGTGGTCCAGGGAGCAAGATTCCAGATGAGGGACATTCAGTTCCACTGAAGAGCCTTCTGGTCCCAAAGAAAGGATTCCTTTACCAAACTAGTCCCAGTGACTCGAACCCTGATCCAGGCTTTGCAATGGTGGCAGGATCAGGACAATTTGAGACAAGGAGTTCCTTTTGTCACTCAGTCTTATTCAGTGATACTCACCACAGTTGCTTCCCTGCTGGTCTGGGGAGCCCACCTGGGGGATCTTACCACCCAAGGACTGTGGTCACCGCAGGAATCTCTGGTTCACATTACAATCTCTTGGAACTCAGAGCAGTGTTTCTGGCACTGCAAGCTTTTCCAAATCTGTACAGAACAAAGTGATTCAGATCAGAACAGACAACACCACCACCATGTGGTACATCAAGAAGCAGGGAGGCACTCGGTCTACGGCCTTGTGCACAGAGGCAATGAAGTTGTGGTCCCTGGCCTATTCCCTGCAGACCTCTCTGATAGCAGTTCACCTACCAGGGAAGGACAATGTCCTAGCAGATGCTCTCAGCAGGCTATCCTAGGGTCATCACGAATGGACCCTAGATCCCCTAGTTTTGAAAGTGATTTTCTCGAGATGGGGCACTCCACAGATAGACCTTTTTGCAGCCCCAGACAATCACCAACTTCCTCTCTTTTGTTGCAGACCCCCAGTCTTGGGCTCAGTCCCCCTGGATGCTCTGATTCTGAATTGGGAAGGGAAATTTCTGTATGCTTTTCCCCCCTTTCCTCTCCTGTTCAAAGTATTAGTCAAGATCAGGTCACAACCATGCAAAGTGATTCTGATTGCTCCAGACTGGGCCAGACAGCCCTGGTACCCCCTGTTGCTGTCCTTAGCAGTCCACCTTCCTCTGTCTCTTCCCAGGAATTACAACCTGTTGACATCCTCTCAGGGGAGGATTTGGTATCCGAACCTCAAGTCTCTCAATCTCAAGGCATGGCTCTTGAAGAGTTAGAGTTTGCTGATCTGCACCTTTCTCAATGGGTTCTGGATATCCTTAAGGCTTCTCGAAAGCCTTCCACCAGAAATACTTACAACTCCAAATGGAAAAGGTTCACTATTTGGTGCTCTAATAAGCATATTTCTCCAGAATCTGCTGGGTTGCCTACAGTTCTGGACTATATGGTCCATCTTAATGGCTTAGGACTTAGGCCAGCTACACTTAAAGTGCATTTGGCAGCTGTTTCTCCTTCTTGTCAGTAGGCAAGCCCTCTCCCTCTCAGCCCATCCTGTGTTTTGTAGAGTTATTCAAGGGTTTGCTGCACACAATCCCCCTTTAGGGACCCTGCTCCTGCTTGGGACCTTAATGTTTGCATTGCTCAGCTTATGCAACCACCCTTTGAGCCTTTGTCCTCTGCAGAGCTTAAGTACTTGACTTGGAAAACTGTGTTTTTGGTAGCCATTACCTCTGCCAGGCGTATCAGTGAATTGCAAGCCCTGTCAGTGGAGCCTGATTTCATCTCTTTCCATAGAGATAAGGTGGTCCTAAGAACTAACAGGAAGTTTTTGCCTAAGGTGGTTTCAGATTTCCACCTTAATCAGTCTATGTCTCTGCCTGTTTTCTTCACTGAGCATTCCTCCTCTGAAGAGAGGAGGCTGCACAGCTTGGATGTTAAAAGGGCCCTCAGCTACTACATAGAGCACACCAAGGGTCACAGGTTTGAGTCCCTCCAGTTGTTCCTCACATATGGAGAGGTTGGTAAGGGCAAACCTGCCACTAGGAGATCTATTGCCAGGTGGATTGTCTCTTGTATACAATTCTGGTATGAAAAACTGGGTAGAACCCCACCCTCAGGCCTGAGGGCTCACTCTACTAGAGGTACAGCTGCTTCCCTGGCTGCTGCCAGGAATATTCCTATCTTAGAAGTTTGTCAAGCAGCCACCTGGAAAACAGTCCATACATTCACCAAGCATTACTCTCTGGATATCCAGGCTAGGAGTGATGGTCGGTTTGGCACAGCAGTACTGAGCCTATTCCCCAAAGTAGGTTCTGTCCCCTCCATGGAGGTACTGCTTGGTAGTCTGCAGTAGTCAGAATACAGCAAGACTTCATGTTGTTTGAAGAAAAAATTACTCACCTTAGTAATGTTATTTCTTCTAATGGAGTCTTGCTGTATTCTGACCTTCCCCCACTTCCCCTCTCAGAACCTGGGTTTTTGGGATGTGGGTGGGCAGGAGCAGTGTTGGCACACTAGGGGTGCCCCTTTTTCACCCTCCTTTACTTTGGGTGTGTGTTGTGTTTTGTTTTTTGGTTTTCCTGACTTGAGTCTTTGCTTTGAAACCAAAAACCCTTTTAATAAATTTAGTTGCCAGTTGGCTAGTGTGAGTTTTACAGTTTCCACACAGAACTTCTAGTGAGTATTGCTCGTAAAGATCTGACGGTTGGAGTTTAAACAACAGCAGACAGGGGCTTCAACTGAGCTCGCGCTGAACATTCCATGCTGGCCATGGAAAGTTAACTCTTTGTTCTCCGGGGCAGTTGAAAGGCAGGACCTAACTGCAATAGTCAGAATACAGCAAGACTCCATTAGAAGAAACAACATTACTAAGGTGAGTAATTTTTTCTTCCCAGCCGTACACTGTTGTATGCCATTCCCTGCAACATACCAACATTTCACAGCAGTACACTGTTGTACACCATTCCCTGCTGCATACCGGCATGTCACAGCAGTACACTGTTGCACACCATTCTCCACAGCATACCAGCATTTCACAGAAGTACTTTGTTACACACCATTTCCCACTACATACCAGCATTTTTTTTTTTATTTAGTTGTTTAACCAGGTATAGCACACTAAGCTGAAAGCTTTTTTACAGGAGCAACCTGGGAGCACAAGGAGGTCAGGTGATTTGCTCAGGGTCACACAGTATGCAAGTGGAAGCTGCGGAATTCAAACCCAGGTCTGGTCTGCTGGATGTCACCAAATTTGCAGCTCAGAGCCTTAGACCACTGCGCTATACTGCCTCAGGAGTTCACAGATTTCACAGGAGTACATTGTTGTACACCATTCCCTGCTGCATACCAGCATTTCAGAGCAGTACATTGTTGGGGTGGAACTAGCAGAGCCATTATCAGAACTGTTTAGTGAGTCTCTGAGCACATTAGAGGTCCCAGAAGACTGGAGAAGGGCTCATGTGATCCCGCTCCATAAGAGTGGTAGCAGGGAGGAGGCAGGGAACTACAGACCTATCAGTCTTACCTCACTAGTGGGCAAGATTATAGAGGCACTCCTTAAGGAAAGGATAGTGCAACACCTGGAATCCATAGGAGCACAGGATCCAAGACAGCATGGATTTACACAAGGAAGGTCCTGTCAAACTAGTCTCATAGATTTCTTTGACTGGGTAACCAGAGTGGTGGACCAAGAGGCAGCAGTTGATGTTGCCTACCTTGACTTCAGCAAAGCTTTCGATACTGTTCCACATAGAAGATTGATTAATAAGATGGGTAGGCTCGGGGTGGGTCAGAAGTTGGTCAACTAGGTGGCAAACTGGATGACGGGCAGAAAACAGAGAGTGGTGGTAAACAGTATGCAGTCAGAAAAGATGCAAGTCACAAGTGGGGTACCTCAGGGATCAGTCCTGGGGCCAGTCCTCTTCAGTATCTTCATCAGTGACATTGTAGATGCACTGGAGGGTGAGGTTTGTCTGTTTGCAGATGACACCAAGATCTGCAACAGAGTAGATGATCCAGATGGGGTGGGCAGAATTAGAAGAGATCTGGATAAACTAGCAAAATGGTCGGAAGAGTGGTAAACTTGGGTTTAACACAAAGAAGTGCAAGATCATGCGCATAGGGAAGAGAAACCCTGAAGCCACCTGTAGGCTGGGAGGGGAGTTGCTGGCAGTCACAAGGGAAGAAAGAGACTTGGGCATCATCATCATCACCAATGACCTGAAATCATCCAAGCAAACCACTAAAGCAGTAGGTAGGGCTAGGGGGATGTTGGGGTGTATTAGTAGGGGTATCACAAGTCGGAAAAGGGAGGTAATAATCCCTCTTTACAAGACACTGGTTAGGCCCCATCTGGAGTACTGCACGCAGTGCTGGAGACCACACCTTCACAAGGACATTAACCAGACTGAGGCAGCCCAGAGAAGGGCAACCAAAATGGTGTAGGGACTGCATTAGAAAACATATGAGGACAGATTAACGGAGCTCAATATGTACACCCTAGAGCAAAGGAGGGAGAGAGGTGATATGATTGAAACAGTCAAACACCTTAAGGGCATTAACAAGGTGAAAGAGTCTAACATACTAACATACTAAAAGCCAGCAGAATAGGCCAAATGGACTGTCTTGTCTGCTCGAATGCCAGCAACCTAGTCTAACATGTTTCAGTATAAGAAAAATAACAAGACAAGAGGACACAGCATGAGATTAGAGGGAGGCTGATTAAGGGGTAATATGAGTTCAGGTTTATTGTAGGAAAACTCCATTGAGCAAGCTCATTCACAAGGAGGTCCTTTGACACAGAGAAGTAGTTACAGATTGCATAATCTAAAAAACAGTACAAATTCAAGCACAGAATTATTGGCAAGCATTAACATGTTGCATAAAAATGATAATGACAGAAAAACACAAATACAGAAAAAAGGTACTGAGTGCTTGTTTCGGAGTAACAAGGCAGCTAATTTCTAGGTAAGTAAGAGGAAGCAGTGGGCTAGGGTTAGAGCAGTGAGCTGGGATTTTGAAGCAGCTGCATGTATCTTTTAATTTTGCTGCAACCAGCCTTTTAAATAGGCTGACAGGGACAGTACCAGGAAGCTTCAGTACACCTTGGAACTGGTTCCAGATACAGTAGTTGGGAGTATGCTCGATATGGCCTGCATGCCGAGTGAGGTGCGAGTTCTTGGTACATCGAGGAGGAGGAGGAGGTCATTTTTCCTAAGAGAGTAGGCACTATGGGAAATACAAAAAAGGGTTGTGAGATAGTTCGGGAGCTTGTCCAAGAGTAGCTTAAGAGTCCAGATACCAGCACGAAGTGTGCGTCTAGTTGAGAGTGATGTCCAGCCAGTGGCTAGGTACAAATCGCAATGGTGGGTTCGTTAGGGTAGGTTTGTCATGAACCATATGGCATGGTGGTAGAGAACGTCTAGTTTGGCGAGTCCTGAGGCCGCTGCGGAGGAATAGATTAGATCTCCATAGTCGAGTAGCAGCAAGAAAGTGGCCTGGACCAGCCTAGTTCTGGTATCCAATGGAAAGAGGGACTTGTTACGGAAGAATAAACCTAGCCTAATTTTTAGCCTCTTTGCCAGATCGTCGAGGTCGTCATGAAAGGAAAGCTTGTTGTTCAGCCACATACCAAGATATTTGAATTTGAGGTGATTTCATGTCTACCTTAGGAGGTAGTGATGAATTCTTTGTGCGTGTTTGCAAGGGAGATGAGGTGGTATTTGGGGCAGAGATCATAGCCTTAGTTTTCTTGGCATTGAAGAGTAGTTTGGCATTGATTAGGTTGATTTCTAGTTGGGCAAAGTCGGCTTGCAGTACATCCCTCACTTCAGCCAGTGTAGGGCCTGATGTATACAGTACAGTATCATCAGCAAAGAAATGCAGATGGGACTAGGATATATGTGCGTCAAAGTTATTGATGTACAGGGAGAAGAGGATGGGACCTAATATGGAACCTTGTGGGACTCCCCTAACAACTGGGAGGGATGCAGAAAAGAGGTTACCAGCTTTTACTTTCTGGATCCTTCCAGATAGGTAGCTGGTAAACCACTGGGTAACAAGGGGGAGTGGCGCCTACTTTTATTAGGCTTGAGACTAACAGATTGTGGTTGACAGGGTCGAACGCTTTGCTGAGATCTAGAAATACTGCACCAGTAACTTCCTTGGAGTCCATGGCTGTGATCCATCAATATGAGGAAGTTCTTTTTCACAGAAAGGGTGGTGGATGCATGGAACGACCTACCTCAGGAAGTGGTGGGAATGAATACAGTGTAGGGCTTCAAACAGGCATGGGATAGGCATAAGGGAGCAATACAGATGAGTATGAATAGATAGGCCATTGACAGAACAAAGGCCGATGGCACATTCATAAGGTAGAAAAGAAATGGTCAGACTAGATGGGCCTTGCGGTCCTTATTTGCCGTCAACGTCTATGTTACATGCCATTCCCTTTTCTTCAGGATACAAACAGTATAAAGTGAAAATACTGTGTGATGTTCGGTCATTAAGTGCATGAGGTCAGAGCAGCTGCAGGCATGTGCAAACACACTTTCTCTCTTTCTCCTACATTAACTGCTATTTTCTCTTCCTCACTTTTGCCATCCATAACTCTCAGGCTGATTTTCCTGGGTACCCTGTTCTAATCCCAAAGTTCCCACAGAGTTATGAAAGTCGTGTCATGTCTGGGTGAGCATAATGTGTACTCCAGTCACCAACAGGCAACCCTGCAATTACAAAGCCAAATTCTGTATCATCAAAGCCTACTCTGCAATGTTTGTGGATACAAATGCAAATCTGTTTTAAGTAGGACGGAGCCGGTTCTTTTTCTTCTTCAATTGATTGTTTATGCTTCACACACTGGCTTGGCTCCCATCTCTGAGGCTGGGGCCAGCCCTATCTTCCTGTGACCCTGGATCTTGCAGTAATCAAACTTCACCATTCATTCCCACTTATGGGTCTTAGATTGAGATGTTAGGATCCAGCAGGAGCAATGTCTTTGCTGCCTAGGAGGGGACGGACATTATTGTTAGCGCCGCTCACAAGGTAGATGTAGTGATGTCACGCTTGAGGGTTGGCCAATAACTGATGCCCTTCAGTTCTTTTTTTTACTGTCGTTCATTGCACACCGTGGGAGTGTTAGTCAACTAAGTGTGCCATACTTCCTCAGTTTATCTCCACCTTAGTTAGCTGCCATTTTTTTTCATCGACACTGTCTTTTTGGTGCCATTTATTGTTTTACATTTTATTTCGGCACCGAACTCATTTCTAAAGTATTTTTGCTTTATGTTTGCAGAGTCATCATGTCAGGTCTTGAGTAGTGCAAGGCCAAGAAGAGGGAGAAGAACAACAGCACATCCTCCAAGCATCAGTGCTCCTGTGGGGGTCATATTGCCATTCAGGATCACCATGATGACTGCTGGGCCTGCCTTGGTGTTAACCATGACATGGACAGGTGCGACACCTGCTTCTCCATGGACTACCACACCCTTGAGAAATGCGTGTTGAGCTGGGACCATGATCTACCCACCTTCAGAGGCAGAAATTGCACCATGGATGCCAAGGTAAGGTCTCTGGGCTCTTCCCCTGAGCCCCGTCCCAGTACTACATGTACTAAGGAAGACCAAGGCAGTCCTGTGCTTGCCTCACCAAGACATTGGAGTCCTGAAGGGATCTGGTGGACAGTTGGCTCACTTCGGGGGGGGGGGTGTTGAGTGCAGACCCCCAGTACTGGCCCTTTGGAGCAGCAGAATTCTCCCATGGTGAGGCTGAAGCTATTCGCTCACTTTACTAATTGAGCACCCTGGCGTTATACCTGGGGCCACCCCGCTCCGGGTCCTAATGCTGGTACTGGTGAGCAGAAGACCAGGCTTCCGTCTAGCACTGGTTGTGATGCCAGAAGAGGGAAGAATTCTGGAGCCGACCCCGTCTTTGACTCCGAGGTCATGGTTGAGATGGGGGTAAGGGGTAAGGAGGGCTAGGACCCTGGAGGAACAGTAGACCCCAGGGCTAAAAAGGGAACTTGGGCAGACTGGATGGACCTTTGATCTTTTTTCTGCTATTACTGTCTATGTTTATGTGTTTCTTGCTCTTCTTCAGAGTGCCCTATTGGTCCTGGGAGGATGACAATGCCAACCTTAGGCCTGGGGACAGAGCCAGTGAGGATGGAGGCCTTACTTGGCCTGGATCTGAATTTGACTTGGGGTCAGGAGTCACTCATGGCTTGTCTCTTAGGCTGACACTGGGGACAGCAATGGGACCCTTTCTGGCGCTCTTCACGCTGTAGGTTCAGATTCTGGTGCCATTTGCTGTGCTTGGTCTGATTCCAGTGCTGTTTACGGTAGCGGGTCCGATTCTGGTGCTGCTCATAGTGCTGGATCCAGGGCCAACTCTAGAGATGGCTCTAGCCTAGAGACTGGGCTTGGCCTTATGGGGGGGGCAGGGTCAGTCCTGGTGAGGAAATAAGGTAGGGCATTGAGCCTGTGGCTTATCCTTCGTTCCAAGGTGTTACTAACTCTGGTAGGGGTCGCAGTGCTAGCCTGGGGCCTAGATTCTCTCTGGAATCATCTGGCTTTGTCTCTGGTGGGGACTAAGGCTACTCTGTGTGCCTGTCCAGCTCTGCTCTCCCCACCAGGAGGTCCCCCTCCCAAGGGCACCATCTTATCCAGTCCACTGATGCTGGTTAGTCAGAGTCAGGTGAGTTTGCCATGCTGTCCCTCTGGGCAAGATCCCCTGAGCATTCGTGCAACCCTGGCAGAGGACCTGGCCTGGTCATCCATGACTGTCCTCCTCCTCCTCCCTCTCCTCTACCCCCCCCCGCACTCCAAGGTATTGTGGATCCGCTGGAGCCCATGACCTGGGACAAATTCAGGTCGACAGCTCTGTACACTCCACCTGTACCACCTCAAGGCACACCAGGCTCTTTTTAGACTTGAGGGTCCTGCACTGCCATTGCCTGGATCCAGCTCCTCCTGTTCTATTTCCTTCTCTGAGGAAGAGGATTTTTCAGTCCCTCACTCATTTGCTGCCGAATACTCCCTGTACCAGTGATTCCTGTCAGAGATGATACAGGAGCTGAATTTATGTGCCTTTGTAAGTCACAATACTGCTACTCTGATGCTGTCATTCCTTGGGGAATTCAGCGATACGATTCTATCATCTCTCCGTGACCCCTGCCCTTTACATAGACACTCAGGCTGTGCCCTTCTTCAGCACTTGGGGATATGCGGCTCAGATATTGTGCTCCTGCAGGGTCTCCAGGTGCTGTCCCTCACCCCATCTCAGGGATCTCCCCCATGGCATCTGGAGGTCATCATATCTGATGACCCGAAGGTAGCAAGGCAGTGGGAAAGGCAAACAGAATGCTGGGGTGCATACGGAAGGGTGTCACCAGCAGAAAGAGGGAGGTAGTGTTACCCCTATGCAGATCAATGGTGAGGTCCCACATGGAGTACTCTGTCCAGTTCCGGAGGTCCCATCTCAGGAAGGACATAGACTGGGTGGAGGCAGTACAGAAAAGGGCAACCAAAATGCTGCATGGCCTACATCAGAAGCCCTATGAAGAAAGACTCGGGGAATGAAATATAAATTCTCTGGAGGAGAGGAGAGAAAGGGGGGGACATGACAGAAACATTCAAATACCTCAAGGGTATAAATAAGGTACAGGAGGATGGCATGTTTCACAAAGAGAGATGCTCAAGGACAAGGGGGCATGATATGAAGCTGGAAGGGGGAGATTTAGAGGGAATGTGAGGAAATACTTCTTTAGGGAAAGGGTGGTGGACATTTGGAACAGCCTCCCAGCAGATGTGGTGGGCACCGAAACAGTAACGGGTTTCAGGACGTGCATGGGATAAGTACAAGGGGACCATAATAACAGGGCGGGGGTAAGGCCAGAGATCAGCTAGGGTCTATGGTAGCACAGTAGGCAGGGACAAAGGGCAGACTAATTGGGCCAGGAGGTCCTTTTCTGCTGACATCCTCTGTGTTACTATGGATTCTGTTGCTGCAGTCCCCCACAGGGCACAGGCACATGATGCATGACCGCCTCCTTGACATTGATTCTGCAGAGATTGATGCCTGGGGCAGGAGAGTTTTCATAGCAGCTCGCCCTGTGATGTGCAGAATGCACAGCAGGCATCAGTCAGCTTATGGCAAGCACCTGTGGAAGACGCCAAGTCAGCTGCTGGCATCCCTGCTGACGTCCCTACTGATGTCCCTGCTGACATCCCTGCTGGTGTCCCTGCTGGCATCCCTGCTGACGTCCCTACTGGTGTCTATGCTGACATCCCTGCTGGCGTCCCTGCTGGCATGCGAGTCAACCAGACAGGTCATTCACTTTTCTGCTTAGGGCCTGGAGCTGGCAAGGCACCAAAGAAGGGCATCGTATGACGCCAATGAGGTAGCTTCTAGAACTGGTGGGAATAGCTATGTGCATTCAGCAGACGGCATGGTTTCACCTCTTCAGGTTGGCACCCCTGGCCTGGGATAGTGTGCTCAACTCACATTTCTAGGGAACTTCTCCTGCAGGGTCAGGCACGAGTTGTTGGGGTGCCCTCCTGCTCCCAGGTCACAGGAACTTCCACCTGCCACTGACCAGTCTCAAGTCTCACTGGACCTGTGAGGAGTCCTTGCCCTCTAGTAGTCACCCCCCACTACCACCAGAAGACTGAGGGAAGTATAGTTTTCCTGACTGAGCCAACTCCTCCCCTGGTTTCGGGAAAGCTTAGTACTCTGACCCATAAGTGGGAATGAATGGTGAAGACTGATTCTTAGAAGATATGAAAATGAACGTGCTCACTGTAATTGTTGATCTTCCAGAGTATCTTCCCCATTCATTCACATGCCCAGCCACCATCCCTTGCTCAGGTAAGAGCCAGGGCTTCTGGACAGCTCATCCTGTTTTTTGATAGTACTCTGTACCAATTGCCACTCCCCCCGGCACTATTCCTCTCTTTGAGGTCAGCCTTTCTTTCTTCCTGTTGGGGAATTTAAAAAAATGGAAGTGGGACCCCTGTTCCTCTACTGTAAAAAGTTGTTTTTATCCCTCTCTCTCCCCTCCCTCTCCCCCTCTCTCTCTCTCTGTCTCCCTCCCTCCCTCTCCCCCGGGATATTCCTACATCCATTCCCTAGCTGCTAATAAGTTGTTCTTAGCCTATGCTCCGAGCCTCTGCCATGAGGGAGCCTCAGGTCCTCGCTCAAGTGCAGCCTCACTCTCCAAGCTAGGGAGAGACAAGATGCAGTGGGGGAGTTGTTTTCTGTTTTCTCAGCCTGTGGGCAACATGGGGTTTACTTCCTATACCCTTGGGTTCTCCACTTTAGTGCTTCAGCACTCTTTGGAGTGGCAAGAAGACTGTGTCTTGTACTTACGTTTCTGTTTAGCTTTGCCCATGCTCTTCTGTTGCTTTGAGCTTGTCTCCCAGTTCTTGTTCTTTGCTGAGTACAATTCTCTGGTTTGGTTGACATTTGCCTTCCTAAAACTATGCTGAGGACCTCTGGGCCCCTAGCTACAGCCGGAGCTCTGTCCAGGGCTGCGGCTCATATCCCCATCTTCCTGTCAAGGTTACTGGCTTAGACTGTGGCTCTTGCACCCACTACCCCAGTCACACTTAGGCCCATCCCTTAGTTTCTCGAAATTGGTAGTCGGGTTTTATTTGTGATTTTATATCCCATATCCTTTTCCTCTCCCTTTTGGCTAGGAGTCTCTCTATCTCTTTCTCTCTCTCTCTCTCACCTTCTGCTTCCTTTGTCAGGCACTCCAGTTTAAAAAAAAAGAAAGGAGACAGGTTGGGTGGGAAACAGTGGAGGACTCTTACATTTTTTTGTGGCCCTCAAAAAAAGATAATATAAAAACATTTTTTTTTTGCTCCTTTATTTCCTCCAGTTCCTTGTCCTCCTTGTATGAAACAAACAAGCAGATGCAAGTGTAACCCTGTATAAATGGGGGTTCCCAAAAGTCTTCCTTGGGCTTGCCTAAATGCCCACTGCCAGACTGGTGTTCTGTGTCTTAGCAATTTAAAAGTGTTTGCATATGAGTGCCCTGTTAGCCTCCGTGCCTGTCTCTTTAAGAGCTGCCTAGTTTGTGGTGTAAAATTAATCTGGGCAGGGGTCGAGTAGTTTCAGGCTCAAGTTCCGCCCGGGCTGCAGTGTTGTTGCTCCATTCTGCCACCGCTAACTGTGCAGAGGGAGCCCTACAAGGATCTGTGATTGCTGATTATCTGCAATAATAATAATAATAATAATAATAATATCGCAGTCTGTCTAACCTGCCTTCCTTTGCAGCATGGCCATTTCTGTATTGCACCACCATCTTGGTTCTGGACTGCCTATTGTGTGGATGGGAACTATATACCTCTTGTAGAACTATGGTCACAGCCCAGTAACCTATTTTTTCTGAGGATTGGGGTTACCATGCTGCGGTTTCTTGATGTTGCTGACAGAAAGTCCACAAAAAAAAGGAGACACATCTCCAAAGATTATGTCATGCTTCTGATGGCACGCTTTGGTGAATCAACTTGCACGCATTTTATGAGCGACCACACAGCACATTTAAACACCCCCTTCAAAGGCTGCAGTTGCATCAAAGCTAAACAGCTCTGACTTAAAATGCTCCCACCAGAAATGCTGTCAGTTCAGGAGCAGAGCAGCTTAAAAATGTAATGCTTTTGCAGAGGTTCTGTAGAATCTTACAGCAGGGAGAGACAGAATAAGACAGTATATTTTTCAGTGAGAGTCCCTAACCTTCCATGCAGACACTGTCATGGTCAGTGGTCAGGTGCTCCCAGGTAAAGGCTTTGGCACCCAGAGCTGGCAATCCTATAGGCAGTGATTCTGTATTAGTAGCTCCTGGCATTTACATAATCTGCTCTCACCTCATTTTTTCATGCCTATAATTCCTTCTGTTTAGATACCTATAAGCAGAAGTGTATGTTACATTGTAACAAGGCAAAACAAACAGTATGGGAAATAAGGAATACAGTTGGTTGAAGTGGGTCAACTGGTACAAGAACAACATGGCATTATGGCACGATAATGCCGTGTTGCTATTGAAGTACCTCGGACAACTGCGGAGCAGAGAGCAGCAGTGTGGAGAAATAGACACCGGGCAGGAGAGGGACTGGAAGACTGTGAAATGTAGAGCAGTAGCCAGCAGTGACGCGGACGAGGAGACAGGAGCAGCTGGGGAGAAATATCCAGAGCAGAACGCACCCCGAGAGGCATGAGAGGGGGGAATGTAGTGTAGTGGAAATGTGGAGGCTCTATAGTGTAGGAGACAGAGAAGGGAAATCGTAGGTCCGGTAAACGCATGTAGGGCAGTCGGAAGATCTGGAATTGAGTGAGGAAAGCTGTGGAAAAGTCAGAAAATGGCAGGGACAAAAACAGGAAATGTAGCGAGATCAGAGCCATGGGGAGACACACACACAGGAGGCCAGATAATATGTAAAACAGAGAGATGGGTAGATAGCGAAACGGACAAAGCAAGACATAATAGACCTCCTAGCGTTGCAAATAAAATAAAAGCTGGTCAGATCGGACAAATGTCGTGAAATATATGTTCAGAGATTCCGTCCTGACAGTTATCGTTGGTGTAGTTTTCACAACATCAGGAAAAAAATAGGTGTCTCTTCAGTGTTCACAAAGTGCAAGATACAAATGTAAATGGCGCAAAATGTGGCTGACTTCTCTTATTCATAGGATCAAAATAACAGTGACAGTACACAGTTTGTCGTAGAAGCCATGTTACAGCGCATTAATCCTCTGAAGGTGGCATCTATTAGGAATTAATGCATAGTTGGACCCGTTATACTTTTCGGCCTCCGGCCTCGGGCATAGCGGTCCAACCATGCATTAACCCCCATTAGATGCCACCTTCAGAGGGGATTAATGCTTATGTGTGGTCTTCCTGCTGAACAGCCAAATACTTATTAAAAGGAGTTAATCAGTGCTGCCCCAGAGTCACGGTGCACTGTCATCTTGGGAGACTGGGGGTGGTGTGTGCCCTGCAATTACACAATGTACAATGGGGGCAGAACACATTGCAGAGGTAAGGCAGTTTGCACCTGGGGAAGGAAGGTGCTATTTTAGCATTTAAACAACTCCTGCCATTAGAGCAAGGAGTGGCATTGCTGTTGGCTGTGAAGGCTGTTGCTTGCTCCTCTGCACTCCTGGCTGGATGAAAGATGCGGGCCTGGTGACAAAAAACGGGTCCAAAAAAGGAGTCAATTATAAAGCAATGTTCTGCATTTGAAGACATCCCAGTAATGTTGTTACTATCACTGTGCAACTGAATAGATTAATCTCAACAGCTGCACCCACAGCAGGAGTTTACAAGGAAACATTTATTTAGCTTTTTTCATCATCATCGGAATTCAATAAAAGTTTGATTTGGACTTAAATTATACTGTGGTGCAGGGGTAACACCGTCAGAATAAAAAAAAATTCTTCAGAATGTCCTAAGATTAAAGAACAAGCACACAGAATGTCATTGAAAAGATGATAATTACAGGGACATGTCAGTAAGAACTACTGTACAGAACGAGTAGTAAACGTGTGGAACAGACCCCCAGAGCAGGCAGCTATCAACCAGTGCTGCAAGTAAGGCAAGTACTAGCATAGTTTACTCACAAATTGTTAAGAAATATTCTTTTACATTTTTTTTTAATGAGTACTGACGCTCATCCTATCCCTTCAAAATGCACCATAAATACTTCAAAAAGCTATTTTTCCAAGTTTACTGCACTTTTAATATAGAAACACAGACAATGACAGCAGAAAAACATCAACAGTCCATCCAGTCTGCCCGAGTTCCCTGTTTATCTCTGGGGCCTACTGTCCCTGCAAGGTCCTAGCCCTCACTATCCTTCCCCCCATTCTTCTCCCAGTCTCTGCCACCCCGAGCAACCACTATATCCTTCATTATATCCCAACCGTGCTTGAAACCACAAACAATTTTAGCACTCACCACTCTGGCTGGGCTACTGTTCCATGGCACCACCACCCATTCTGTATAATAATACTTCTGCATATCCCTCCTGTCAGACTCCACTCATGTCTTCCCCCGTGGCCACGAGCTAAGTAGCTCCCCACAGTTCACCATGTTATATCCGTTTAGGAACTTGAAGGTCTCTGTGATAGCTCCACTCTTCCATCTGGTCTCCAGCAAGTACATGTTCAGTGCCTTGAGGTGCTCCTCATAGGACCTGCCCTGTTGATCCTGAATCATTTTTGTCACCCTGCGCTGCACCATCTCTAAGCTATTCCTATTTTTCCTGAGGTGAGGACTCCCGAACTGGGCACAGTACTCCAGGTGTGGCGTCACTATGGATCTTTAGAGGAGAAATATTACTTCTTCCTTTCTGCTATCAGTACTCCTCCAGAAACATCCCACCATCCTACTCATTTTGCTGTATGCCTTGTTGCACTGACTCGATTGTTTGAGGGAGTCACTGATGTTAACTCCAAGGTCCTCTACCTCAGCCGTAGTGCTAAGCCTCACCCTCCCACCTCCCCATCCAGTACTTTGCCCTAGAATTCTTGTTCCCTAGGTGCATTACCTTGCACTTTTTGGCATTGAACTTCAACTGCCTAACCTTAGATAGAAACATACAGAAACACAGAATTTGATGGCAGATAGGGACCGCTTAGCCCACCTAGTCTACCCATTTCCCTACCTAATCGATAAGCTGCAGATCCTAATTAACCATCAGCCTACTTCCTCCTACCCCCACTAGAATTGTCTTATGTCTGTCTCATGCATTCTTGAATTCCTTCACTGTTTTTGACCCCACGACCTCCTAAGAAAGGCCATTCCATGCATCCACAACCCACTCAGTCAAAAAAATACTTCCTCACATTAACTCTGAGCCGTCCCCCTTCTGCCTTCAAATTGTGCCCCCTTGTTCTTGCACACCTCTTTTTCTGAAAGATTCTACTCTCTTGGACTTGGTTGATTCCCTTGAGGTACTTTAAAGTTTCTGTCATGTCCCCCTCTCTCTCCTTTCCTCGAGGGTATACATATTAAGCTCCTTTAGTCTCTCTTCATATGGCTTCTGGTGCAGACCCTGCACCATTTTAGTTGCCCTCCTCTGGACATCCTCTATCCTGACTATGTCCTTGCAGAGATGGGGTCTCCAGAACTGCACGCAGTACTCCAGATGTGGTCTCACCAACTATCTGTACTGAGGGATAACAACTTCCTGTTTTCTACTGGTGATGCCTCTCCCTGTGCATCCCAGTATCCCCCAATGCCTCCTTACTGCCTGCTCACATTGCTTGCCCACCTTTAGGTCGTCTGATATGACTACCCCCGGTCCCTTTCCATTTTTGTTGATGTTAGTATCTCCCCATTGTGTGCTCTTCCCCAGGGTTTTTGTTTCATAGGTGCATTATTTTGCACTTCTTTGCGTTGAATCTAGGTTGCCATACATTTGACCATTCCTCCAACCTTGCCAAGTCCCTTCTCATTCTTTCCACCCCACCTTGTGTATCAACCCTGTTGCAGATCTTTGTGTCGTCTGCAAAGATACATACTTTTCCCTCTAGTCCCTCTGCAATGTCACTTATAAAGCCATTAAAGAGGACCGGTCCCAGTACTGAACCCTGTGGTACCCCGCTAGTAACCCCCCCTTTCTTCAGAGTTGACTCAGTTTACTATTACCCTCTGCTTCCTGTTGTCCAGCCAATTTTTTACCCAGGCTACCACCTTGGGACCCACTCCAAGGCTGGCTGACTTGTATATTAAAGAGCCGGTGACACGTTCAGGATAACTTTACCAAAACACAATATTCAGACACAGTCTAGCTTGTATTTCCCATTAGTGCTGTATTCTGCCTTCCTATTATTTATTATTGAGGTCATCTGTATAAAAACAGGATATTTTGCTCCTGAAGAGTTTATCTATGCCTGCTGCTTTCTCCCTACCTGAAGTCACAGAGCACTGCTTGTGACATCACAGTTACTCCCATGGCAACAGACTGTGATGTCACAACACAGGATTATGACTTGGAAACAGGGAGTAAGCTACAGAGACAGATTGACTCTGATGTATAAAGATCATGTATTCATGCAAATTTCCTTAATAATAAATACAAGGGAAGGGAGGAGAAATATATATAATATAAATGGAATGCAGGCAGAATTGTACCTAATTATTATGCTTTTTAACGTTTTCTTTGAGACGTCAGTAGCTCTTTAATCTTTTGTGTGGGACTGTGTCAAATGCCTTGGTAGTCTAGATAGGCCATGTCCACAGCCCCTCCCTGGTCTACTACTTTGGTTAGCCAG
Organism: Neoceratodus forsteri; assembly: GCA_016271365.2. Classification (NCBI taxonomy): domain Eukaryota; kingdom Metazoa; phylum Chordata; order Ceratodontiformes; family Ceratodontidae; genus Neoceratodus; species Neoceratodus forsteri. The sequence goes on from JADMNL010000026.1 coordinate 8,556,469, forward strand.
TCAAAGAAATCTATTAGTTTCATCTGACACGACCTTCCTGCTGTGAATCCATGCTGCCTTGGGTCCTGTGCCCCGCTGGCCTCTAGGTACTCAACAATTCTTTCCTTCAGAAGTGATTTAATCATTTTCCCTACCACTGAGGTCAAACTAACAGGTCTGTAGTTTTCCTGCCTCTGCCTTGCTCTCACACTTGTGAAGTGGAATCACATCCACCCTCCTTCAGTCCTCAGGTACCACACCATCCTCCCATGGTTTGTTAAAGAGGGTAGTCAGTGGTGTCACTAGTTCTCCCCTTAATTCTTTTAGAATTCTGGGGTGAATCCCATCACACTCATTGCTTTGTCCGCCTTCAGTTTTAAAGGGTTCTTTCAGAACCCTTTCTTCTGTGAATGGACTGGTATCAAATCCCCTATCCAGAGTGTTTCTATTGTTTGGTTTTAGGTACCTCCCCCTCCTCCTCTTCTGTGTATACTGAGCAGAAGTATTCGTTCAGTATCCCTGCTTTTTCACAGTCACCCTCTGCCCACATTCCCTCCCCTTTATTAAGTCTCAGTATCCCTCCATTGATCTTTCTTTGCTCCCTAATGTACTTATAAAAGGTTTTATCCCCCTTCTTAACAGATGACTATCTTTTCCTCAGTTTGGGCCTTTGCTATTCTGACTGCCTTCCCTGCCTCCTTCTGCTTTAACTGATATAATTCTCTGTCCTGCTCCTTCTGTGTTTCCTTATATTTCCTGAATGCTGTCCTTTTCTCCTTAACCTTCCCTGCCACCTCTTTTGAGAAGCATAGTGGCTTTTTCCTTCATTTTGTTTTGTTGATTTGCTTTACACAAATTCTTGTTGCCTCTGTGATGGCAGTTTTGCTTTTTCCCCCATTGTTCTTCCACCCCTCCTTCTTCCCTGTTTGCTAGTGCTTTTCTGAGGCACTCTCCCATTTTGTCAAAGTCAGACCTCCTAAAGTCCAACACCCTTACTTTTGTATGGCTTGACTCTACAGCTGTGTTTATTGCAAACCACACTGTTTGGTGGTCGCTTGTTCCCAGATGGCTACCCAGTTCTAAATCTGAGATCCTCTCTCCATCCCCATTTGAGAGTACCAGGTCTAAGATTGCTCCCTTCCCAGTAGGTTCCAACACTAGCAGTCTGAGGCATGCCCCCTGCAGGGCATCGAGAATGGCCCTGCTCTTGGATGTGGCTGCCGTAAAGATGATCCAGTTAACATCTAGCATATTCAGGTCCCCCATCAACAATATCTTTCCTTTTTCTGCCATTCTAAGGATTCCTTCCATCATTTCCTTGTCCATTGCCTCCCCCTGAGATGAGGGTCTGTAAACAACCCTTGTGCGGATTGTGGTGCCATTTCTGGTCTCCAGGGTGACCCACAGTGCCTCCTCCCCTCCCTGTTTACCCTTTAGTTCTGTTGCTTTGATTCCTTCCCTTATGTAGAGAGCTACTCCTCCTCCTCTTTTACCCTCCCTGTACCTCCTATAGATTGTGTACCCTGGTATGTTGACATCCTAGTCATGGTTCTCTGTGTACCATGTTTCTGTGACTGCTACGATATCCAGGCATCCCTCTTTCATCATCAAGGCCACTAGTTCAGGGAGCTTGTTACCCAGACTATGGGCATTGGTACTCATCGTCCTCCATTTTTTGATGGCCTTACCCCTTTTAGGCTCACCCCTGTCCTTACTGCCTTTTTCTGGATTTACCCCTGTCCTACTCCCTATTGACTTCTCTACCTTTGTGTCTACTTCGCTAACTACCTTGTTTTGTGTGTGGGAGGAGGGCTGGGATTTCCCTGCTTCTCTTCAGTGCCTCCCCCCTTGGCTAGTTTAAATGCTTGCCAGTGAAGCATTTAACTCATCACCTAGGATCCTGGTTCCCCTCCTAGACAGATGCAGACCATCATGCCAGTATAGGCCTATATCCCTCCAGGTGGACCCCCAGTCCCCAATGAAGCCAAATCCCTGAGCTCCGCACCAGTTTTTCAACCAGTCATTGAATCCCATGGTGTGGAGTACCCTAGCCTCACCCATGCCATAGACAGGCAGCACTTCTGAGAAAGTTCCCATGCATGCTACTTGTCTAAGGCCCCTCCCCAACTCCACAAACTCCTGCTGCACTGCTCTGATCCCATTCCCAGTCAGGTCATTTGTCCCTAGGTGAATAATGACTTCCAGCTCCCTCACCGTGCAGCTGCTCCCATGATCCTGAGAATTCGCATGTTTTCCCGCCAAGCCATGGCGCTTGGAAGGCACCTTACCCCTCTCTCCCCTCCGTCCCCCAGGTCTACCCCTAATGATTGAGACCCCCACCAGGAGTTGTTTCCTTCCCCTGTGGGATCCTGTGCCACTCTCCTGTGGGTCTTCCTTGTGCAGGTTCCCAGCATCCTCCTTGGCCTCCACTGTGGGTACCTCCATAGAGGAACCACACACTGCCAGAATGGCAAATGAATTGTGGAGAGGTACAACTGGAGGGATGCACCTCTGTTCCACCACCCTCACCTGCCCTAAGCCCACCGTGGTCCAACCGCTCCTCTTTCTTGGCAACCTCTGAGCAGTGGTGGTGGCCTGGGTGGTCCCTGGGTGGGGGAGGAGGTTTCCCGAATCCTCACCAGGTCAGCATGGTGATGGGCAACCTGCTCCCTCAGACCAGAGAGGTGCCTGCAAATAGGGCAGCAACGCAGCCTCCAGACTGTCTCCTGGAAGAGTGCTGCTCCACAGCCAGTGCATTGCACCACTCCCCATATGTCTGTCCCCTTTTTGTTTAAGATGTTTTCTTTTTTTCTTTTTTAAGTGTGTGCAAGCATGTGAGTGTGTTTACCCCTATTCAGTGTGTGCTGTGCTGTTAAGGATATGAACAGGTGTATGTCCTTTGCACTTTTGGGGAAGTGATGTCAGAACCCCTGTTATAAAGGAATTGATGCACTTGGGGCGGGTGGGGCAAGGAGCAGGGTGAGTGGGACTAAGCCTGTGCCCTCCAGAAACAATCAACTACAACTCTGACCCACCACCCCAGTGAGTGCCTTCCTTCCTTTCAGACACTTATTTCACAGAGTTTAAGTAACAGGTCTAGTCACAAATGACTGCAGATATTCTCCCAGCTAGATTTCCTCCCTGGCAAATAAAAGTCACACTAAGAAAAGTCAACCCCAAAAACAGAGAACCAAAACACTGACTTCTACTTACTTACACAGACCTCCAAATTAAGAATTCAATTCAGTGTACTCTATTAAATCACCTCCTTGCTTTAAGGAAGCTGGTGGCTGCTCCCTGTCTCAGCTACAGCAGACAGAGTCCACAAACAACTCCTGTTTTGAATCCACATTTCCTCAGGCCCCCTTCAGCTTCTCCCCTTATCAGACACCTATTTCACAGAGTTTAAGCAACAGGTCTGGTCACAAATGACTGCAGATATTCTCCCAGCTAGATCTCCTCCCTCCAGCTTTTGTAAGTCACTGCATTTCCCCGAGTCCCCCAACGCTATCCACCCTCCCATGGAGCTTAAGTCATCTGCGAAGAGACATAACCCACCCTGGATTCCTTTGCCAGTGTCACTGATGAACCTTTACTCATCAAAATTATATTTTACTCACCTGATGTCAAAAATGGTGCGTATATTACCCTTCAATGCAAAGGTTATCTGGCGCACTAGCAGGCTTGACAGGTACTGTAAAAAACAGTGGGGTGATAATGCATTCCCACTGAGCTGATTGGTATAAAATAGATTCCTTTTTTAAATATCCCTAATTCTCTGACCAGCCCCTTTTTGCTGGTTCCCTGTTCCAACCCCACCACCTGTCTTCTCCCTGGACTTACCCCCACCTTTTCATGGGTTTGGGGGAGGGGGGATCTTGACCCCATGCTGGAGACTGAATTCACATGGGGGGGACTGAAATCGATGGTGTGGGGGCTATGGGGGTCCGAGTGCCACCCTGCTGTGGCCATGGCTTTTCCTGCTTTCTTCCTCGTCCCCTGGGACGCCAGCATCAAGGGTGCATAAATGGTCAGCGTCTGTGACAGGCTCAGGGTTACACAGGAAGCAAGCAGTAGTGAGATTCAAACCAATAATCTCTACTGTAATCACTAGGCTGCTGTGCCTCAGGTGAGAGAAGGAGCAGGAACCCTCACCTCCTACATTTAAAAAGGTCTCCATGTACCCCTGCCGTCCCATGTTATTAACTTATAATTGAAAACAAACATACCATGTCTCAATGTGGCATAGTTAGCGACAGGATTAAAACAACTTTCTTTCAAGAAAAACAAACAAACAAAAGAAAGTCAAAGTAATTTGTAGGAGAGTAGCCCCTTCCACACCCCAGACTGCCGCAGCCTCAAGAGTTTTACTAGTGCATATCGTTACTGCTTGAACAGGATCACTATCCCCTTTATTACATTGTTTTAGTGTTATTTATCTCTGCACTGTAATGCGGTTTATTGTTGCGCCTTATGGAATTAATATTATCACTGCTTGCTTGTTTTCCCTATTACCTGTTCCCCAGGATGCATCTGGAAACAAGCTGGTACAAACATAGCATGCCCTTCCTGGTAAAACATGTGACATAAAGAAGGAAAGTTGGAGTCTATAACTTCCATCTGAATAATGACTGTACCACCAATGAGCAGAAGGAATTCCAGCTTGATGTCTTATCCCAAGGATGATACCCTCATCAGGTCCTTATCCCAAGGACGTTAACCCCACCATGGCCTTATGCTAATTGGTGGTACAGTCTTTATAGGTGACATTGCAGAGGGTCTGGAAGGAAAGGTATGCCTCTTTGCAGATGATACAAAGATCTGTAACAGAGTTGATACACAAGGGGGGTAGAAAGGATGAGAAGGGACTTGGCAAGGTTGGAGGAATGGTCAGACATATGGCAACTTAGATTCAATGCAAAGAACTGCAAAGTAATGCACCTGGGATATAAAAATCCAGGAGAAGAGTACACAGTAGCAGGGGAGGTACTAACGACAACAATAATGGAAAGGGATCTGGGTGTAGTCATATCAGATGACCTAAAGGTGGGTAAGCAATGTGAGAAGTCAGTAAGGAGAGCCAGGGGGATACTGGGATGCATAGGGAGGGGCATCACAAGTAGAAAAAGGGAAGTGGTTATCCCTCTGTACAGACAGTTGGTGAGACCCCATCTGGAGTACTGCGTGCAGGTTTGGAGACCTCATCTCACTAAGGACATAGACAGGATGGAAGCAGTCCAGAGGAGAGCAACTAAAATGGTGCAGGTCTACATCAGAAACCATATGAAGAGAGACTGAGAGAACTTAATATGTATACCCTTGATGAAAGGAGGGACAGGGAGACATGATAGAAACTTTTAAGTACCTCAAGGGAATCAACAAAGTCCAGGAGGGTAGCATCTTTCAGAAAAAGAAATGTGTAGGAACAAGGGGGCACAATTTAAAGTTAGAGGGGGGACGGCTCAGGGGTAATGTGAGAAAATTCTTTTCCACGGAGAGAGTGGTGGCCGCATGGAACCGCCTTCCTGGAGAGGTTGTGGGGTCTAAAACAGTGGGGGAATTCAAACATGCATGGGACAGACATAAGGTAATTATAGTGGGGGGTTGCAGGAAGTAGGCTGTTGGTTAACTAGAATCTGCAGCTTATCCAATAGGTAGGGAAATGGGCAGACTGGGTGGGCCAAGTGGTCCTTATCTGCCGTCAAAGTCTATGTTTCTATGACACCCCCATCATGGCCATATCCCAAGGATGTCACCCCGTCATGGCCATATCCCAAGGACGACACCCTTATCAGAGACCTTTCCCAAGGAAGTCGACCCCATCATGGCATTATCTCAAGAATGATGCCCCTGTCACAGCCATATCCCAAGGATGACACCCCCATCAGGGTCTTATCCCAAGGACAACACCCCATCAGGGCCCTATCCCAAGGATGACACCCCTATGAGGGCCTTATCCTAAGGACATCAACCCCATCATGGCCCTATCCCAAGAATGACACCCCCATCATGGCCATATCCCAAGGATGTCACCTCTATCACGGCCATATTCCAAGGACGACAGCCCCCATCAGGGCCTTATCCCAAGGGCGACACCCCCCATCAGGGCCTTATCCCAAGAACGACACCCCCTCGTGACCTCATCCCAAGGACGACATCCCCCCATCGGAGGCTTATGCCCACCCATCAGAGCCTTACCCCAAGGACGATACCCCCCATTGGGGCCTTATCCCAAGGATGGCACCACTATCAGGGCGTAGAAACATAGACTTTGACGGCAGATAAGGACCACTTGGCCCACCCAGTCTGCCCATTTCTCTACCTACTGGATAAGCTGCAGATTCTAGTTAACCAACAGCCTACTTCCTGCCACCCCCCACTACAATTGCCTTGTGTCTGTCCCATGCATGTTTGAATTCCCCCACTGTTTTAGCCCCAACAACCCCCCCCCAGGAAGGCAGTTCCACGCATCCACCACTCTTCCATGAAAAAGATTTCTCACATTACCTCTTTGGAGCTGCTCTCCATCTATCTTTAAATTGTGTCCCTTGTTCTACACATCTTTTTTCTGAAAGATGCTACCTCCTGACTTTTGTTGATTCCTTGAGGTACTTGAATGTTTCTATCATGTCCCTGTGTCCCTCCTTTCATCAAGGGTATCATATTAAGCTCTCTCAGTCTCCCCTCATATGATTTCTGATGCAGACCCTGCACCATTTTAGTTGCCTCCTCTGGACTGTTTCCATCCTGTCTATGTCCTTATGTGATGAGGTCTCCAAACTGCACACAGTACTCCAAATGGGGTCTCACCAACTGTCTGTACAGAGGATAACCACTTCCTTTTTCTACTTGTGATGCCCTTCCTATGCATCCCAGTATCCCCTGGCTCTCCTTATTGACTTCTCACATTGCTTACCAACCCTTAGATCATCTGATATGACTACCCCCAAGTCCTGTTCCATTTTTGTTGTTGTTAGTACCTCCCTGCTATTGTGTACTCTTCTCCTGGGTTTTTGTTTCCCAGGTGCATTACTTTGCACTTCTTTGCATTGAATCTAAGTTGCCATATGTCTGACCATTCCTCCAACCTTGCCAAGTCCCTTCTCATCCTTTCTACCCCCTTGTGTATCAACTCTGTTACAGATCTTTGTATCATCTGCAAAGAGGCATACCTTTCCCTCCAGACCCTCTGCAATGTCACCTATAAAGATGTTAAAGAGGACTGGACCCAGTACTGAGCCCTGAGGTACTCCACTAGTGACCCCCTTTCTTCTGAATGTGTTCCACTCACTATTACCTTCTGTGTCCTGTTGTGCAGCCAGTTTGCAACTCCAGGCTACCACCCTGGGACCCACTCCCAGGCTGGCTAACTTGATTATTAATCTTTTGTGCGGACTGTGTCAAATGCCTTGCTAAAAGTCTAGGTAGGCTATATCCACAGCCCTCCCTGGTCTATTACTTTGGTTACCCAGTCAAAGAAATCTATTAGATTCGTCTGACATGACCTTCCTGCTGTAAATCCATGCTGCTTTGGGTCCTGTGCCCGCTGGCCTCTAGGTACTCAACAATTCTTTCTTTCAGAAGTGATTCCATCATTTTCCTACCACTGAGGTCAAACTTACAGGTCTGTAGTTTCCTGCTTCTGCCTTTGCTCCCACTTTTGTGAAGGGAATCACATCTGCTGTCCTCCAGTCCTCAGGTACCACCCCATCCTCCCATGATTTGTTAAAAAGTGTGGTCAGTGGTGTCACTAGGTCCTCCCGCAGTTCTTTTAGGATTCTGGGGTGAATCCCATCAGGCCCCATTGCTTTGTCCACCTTGAGTTTTAGGAGTTCTTTCAGGACTCTTTCTTCTGTAAATGGACTGGTGTCGACCCCCCTACCCAGAGTGCTTCTATTGTCTGGTTTAGGTAACTCCTCCTCATCTTCTTTTGTGAATACTGAGCAAAAGTATTCATTCAGTATCTCTGCCTTTTCACTGTCTCCCTCTGCCCACCTCCCTCCCCTCCCTTATTAATCTTCACTATTCCTCTCTTAACCTTTCTATGTTCCTAATGTACCTATAAAAGGTTTTATCCCCCTTCTTAACTGACTTGGCTATTTTTAACTCAGTTTGGGCTTTTGCTATTCTGACTGCCTTCCCCACTTCTTTCTACTTTAATTGATACAGTTCCCTGTCGTGCTCCTTCTGTGATGCCTTATACTTTCTGAATGCAGCCTTGTTCTCTTTAACCTTCCCTGACACCTCTTTTGAGAACCATAGTGTTTTTTTACTCCACTTTGTTTTCTTTATCTGTTTCACACAAAGACTTGTTGCCTCTATGATGGCAGTTTTGATTTTTCTCCATTGTTCTTCCACCCCTCCTTTTTGGCCATTTGCTAGTGTATTCCTTAGGTATTCACCCATTTTGCCAGAGTCAGCCCTTCTAAAGTCCAGTATGCTTGTTTTTGTATGGCTTGTCTCCATGGTTGTGCTTATTGTGAAGCACACTGTGCAGTGGTCGCTTGTTCCTAGATGTCTACTGACTTCTAAATTTGTGATCCTCTCTCCATTTGAGAGTACCAGGTCTAGTATTGCTTCCTCCTGAGTGGGTTCCAACACTAGCTGTCTAAGGCCTGCCCCCTGCAGGGCATCGAGAATGACCCTGCTCTTGGATGTGGCTGCAGTACATGTCATCTAGTTAACATCTGGCATATTCAGGTCCCCCATCAACAGTATCTCCCCTTTTTTAGCCATTTTGAGAATGTCCTATCATTTTCTTGTCCATTTCCTCCCCTTGAGATGGGGGTCTGTATACAACCCCTGTGCGGATTGTGATGCCATTCCCTGTCTCCAAGGTGACCCAGAGTGCTTCTTGTCCTTCCCCTTTACTTTTTAGTTCTGTAGCTTTGATCTCTTCCCTTATGTACAGAGCTACTCCACCTCCTCTTTTCCCCTTCCTGTCCCTTCTGTAGACTGTGTACCTCGGTATGTTGACATCCCAGTCATGGTTCCCCGTGTACCATGTTTCCGTGACTGCCACAATATCCAATTTTTCATCTTCCGTGAAGGCTACTAGCTCAGGAAGCTTGTTTCCCAGACTACAGGCATTGGTACTCATTGCCCTCCATTTAATGTTGGCATTATCCTTTTATCCCCCATGCCTGCTGTTTTTGCCCTTGTCTATTTTTCCATTTACCCCTGTCCTGCCCTCTGTTGAGCACTGTACCTCAGTGTTTACCTTACTACCCGTCATGTTTTGTGGGGGGAGGCTTGAAATTTCCTGCCTCTTATTAGTACCTCCCCCCATGGCTAGTTTAAAAGCTTGCAAAGGAAGCATTTAAACCTGTCACTTAAGATCTTGGTTTCCTTCATGGACAGATGCAGACCATCGTGCCAGTATAGACCTTCATCTCTCCAGGTGGCATCATCCCAAGGTTGACACCACCATTATGGCCTTATCCCAGGGATGGCACCCCCATCAAGGCAACAGCTCCTAGCCCTGCACTTGAGCTTCATCACTGCGTAAGAGTGGCAGCCTGCACTCCAACATGAGACTGGAATGCTGCTGGCCCAGACACGAAAGTGCCAGTCACTGAACCACATGGACATCTTTCTAAAACAACTGATGTCCCTCTAAAGGTGTGTTCGCACTACCTACCCCATTTTTGCTTGCCTTGCAGTGTAGGCTGCTCCATTCACACTGCAGCGATGCCGCTCCCATTCACACATCAGCTCCCTACATTGGTGCAACTGTCCTTATGGCTTTTCAGGTGAACTTCCATTGGGGGAAGGGTGCTGATAACAGTATGCTGCTGTATTTGGATAACTTGCTGCTATAATATTTTATAAATATAATAGATCCGCTCTCCGTTGGCCCTCCACCCGCAATACCAACACCCAAGAGCATTCTGAAACACCATTATATACAGTATCTGTAAGTTATATGAGAGATACTCGGGTATATGTGTCTACAGTACATTAACTGCAAAGTCCCCTTTCCTGCGCTGTCCCATGGGGTAGCGAGGTCTCTAAGGAGATGCTGAATAGATATGGCGACTTATGGAAATGAATGTAGAAGCCCACTGTAATGGTGCTTTTCTGTGTAAACTTGTTCATGTACTGCATGTACCATGAAACCGTAATAAAGGATAAATTAATTAAAAAAAAATATTAATACATCCACATACCTTCAGCATCAGGAGTAGCAGCTGGGGCTGCTTCACTCTTAATAATGCACTATACATGCTGCAAAATGGTGAAAATGTCTGCTAACGTGTCAGAAAAGTAGACTTGCTAACCATGTGCCGTGGCTGTCCCTGACTCTACCTACATCCCGGAATGTATCTTGATTTATTATAGCAGCGGAGGAACCGGGCAGACTGGGTAGGTCCAGCTGATTGGAGGTTTAGCGTGGGGTGCTGCAGGGCTGCACCGGGCAGACTGGGTGGGTCCAGCTGATTGGAGGTTTTAGCATGGGGTGCTGCAGGGCTGCACCGGGCAGACTGGGTGGGTCCAGCTAATTGGAGGTTTAGCGCGAGATGCTGCAGGGCTGCACCGGGCAGACTGGGTGGGTCCAGCTGATTGGAGGTTTAGCATGGGGTGCTGCAGGGTTGCACTGGTGCAGGTGGAGCAGCGTGTTCACACGCTTGTAAAAAAGTGCCTGCCCTGGTACATGATCCCACCAGAACAGGCATCATGGTTCGCTGCAGCGGAGTGATGTACAGCGCTCTGCTAGTCATTTACATGACTTAATGAGCACCAGTGCAACTCATTTGCAGCACTTGCAGTGATTAGATCAGCTTGTGTGAACAGGGCTTATGTATGCAGTCATGTTGATGAACCTGGACAAGGGTCCTCTGTAGGCCTGGAAGTGGGGAATTTAAGAAGGACATGAGAAAGCACTTCTCCATGGAGCTAGTGGTGGATTGGCCGAATAGTTTACCCAGTAATGTGATCAATGCTGTGAGTATTTTGAGGTTCACAACCCAACTGGACATCTTCCAGGGGAATTTTAGGAACTGAATGGACTCAAGGGGTTGGGAAGAACTCTAAGGGGCAGAATAAAGTAACATAGCAATAGCAGGGCAAATGTGCTATCTAGTGGATGGTCTGCTGTTGCACTAGGATTTATTTTCAGTCTTTTTCTGTCCTAAACCATTACGTATGAAAGCTTGCGTGCTAAAAATTGGACTGTTGTACCAGTTAAAAATATCAGATGGAGGGGGCCTGGTGGCTCAGCAGTAGCGTGCTGTACTTCCATACAGCGCCCCAGGCTCATGCTGGGACTCTGGAGCCTGTTGCTGTGTAGCTAGGATTGGGAGGAGTGATGCTGATGGTGGTGCATTGCAGCCAAGGGAGGGTACTGCCACAGCCCACAGCTTCTGCAGTGGTCCCTCTCAGTGGGCCAGGAAGGGAGGTGGTGCCACAGCCCATGGTTCCTGCAGGAAGGGAGGGTGGTGCCACAGCCCACGGTTTCAGCAGTGGTCCCTCTCAGTGGGCCAGGAAGGGACAGTACTCCCATAGCCCATCACTCCTACAGTGGTTCCTCTCAGTGGGTTAGGAAGGGCGGGTGGTACTACAGCCCACAACTCCTGCAGTGGCACCTCTCAGTGGGACAGGAAGCGTAAGTCATACCACAGCCCATGGCTCCTGCAGTGGCATCTCTCAGTGGGCCAGGAAGGGTGAGAGGTGCCATAGCCCACGGCTCCTGCAGTGGCCCTCTCAGTGGGCCAGAAAGGGGTTGTGGTGCACAGCCCATGGTTCCTGCAGTGGCCCCTCTCAGTGACCCGGGAAGGGCTTGAGGTGCCACAGCCCGTGGCTCCTGCAGTGACCTCTCTCAGTGAGTCAGGAAGGGCTGAGGTGCCACAGCCCATGGCTCCTGCAGTGGCCTCTCTCAGTGAGCCAGGAAGGGCTTGTGGTGCCACAGTCCATGGCTCCTGCACTGACTTCTGTCAGTGGGCCAGGAAGGGTGCTTGTTCCCATGTGTGGGGTTGGTCCTGGCATTGACATGTGCTCATGAAGTCCATAGAAGTCTAAGCCTGGTACCAAGGTGGAAGGAGTGTCAGCAGTTGGACATAAACGGACAAATGCCCCCACCCAAGCATGATCTGAGTGAGGGCTCAATACAGTTTGGTCTTGTGCTGCAGACGAGTACTTTGGAGTGTGACCACAGGGGGCAGGCTGTGGAGGAGGACTGTGAGGGAGAGAGGAGTGGTTTCGGAACTGGGTGGCATAAGAAATAAAAGGTCCATTTACGTGGTCCCTTGGATACCAGTTCCAGTCAACTCTGGTGTTACCATGAGCTCCCGCTTTAGTGTTGCATTTACACGATATCTTTCAGCGCTGATGAAGTTGCACTGGAGTGGGGCCGTGAGTCAGAGGGGCAATTGGTTATCTGGCAATGTCCAGGTCAGGCGTCGTAGGAGGGCAGAGGAGGATGCTGGTGCATCAGAGTGAGCAGTGCTTCCTGTTGACATGGCTGCTTACACCGCTGACTCCGAAACACATCCCCAGCTTGGCAGTGGCTCAGAAACAGGTGAGACAACTGACTTACTGCGATTGGATGCAAAGGTGTAAACTGGCAAATGGCAGCATATCGCCTACTGTGTCAGTCTGTTTGTACCAGAACCAATATGACTACAAACAATTCAGCTAACATATTAACATGCTAACATACTAAAATGCCAGCAGAATAGGCCTAACAGTCTTTCGAGTCTGCTTAATTTTCAGCACCCGCACTGAGGGCCAATTTTGGTGCCCCCCCCTTCCCCTTGGGTTATACTGTCCCCAGTCCCAGATGTTCCACCTGTACTGGGCCAGGTCAGATTTACCCTCCCCCTGTACCTGTCCCATCCTCTCTTAAACCCGTCCACAGTCTCCACCTCTACCAGCTCCCTGGGCAGTGCATTCCATGGCTCCACCACCCTTTCAGTGAAATAACACCTCCTCCTCTCCCCTCTGAGCCTGCCCCCTTCCAGCTTACACCCTTGACCTCTCGTTGCCCTACCCTCCCTCCTTCCTTTGGAGCACCCTGACTGGGCCACCCTTATTGATTCCTTTCATGTACTTAAAGACCTCTGTCATGTAACCCCTGTCCCTTCTCTGCTCCAGGGTGCACGTGTTGAGCTCCTTGAGCCTCTCTTCATAGATCCTCTCCCCCAAGCCCCAGATCATTTTGGTTGCTCTCCTTTGGACCCTCTCTAAGAGTGTAATGTCCCTCTTTAAATGTGGTCTCCAAAACTGCACACAATACTCGAGGTGTGGCCTAACCAAGCAGTTGTACAGTGGAAGGATCACTTCCACCTTTCTGGAGGTAATCCTCCTGGTGATGCATCCCAGCATCCTATTTGCCGTTGCCGCTGCCCTCCTACAGGTCTCTGAGTTGTTCATTTTGACATCTACCGTTACCCCCAGGTTCCTCTCACCCTCCATGACTTGAATCGTGTGTCCTCCCAGGGTATACACCTCGCCTGGATTTCTGACTCCCAGGTGCAGAACCTTGCACTTTCCCGCATTGAATTTTAGTTTCCAATTTCCCGACCACCTTTCCAGAGCCTCCAGGTCCTCCTGCAAGGCCACCCTCCCCTCCTCCTCATCCACCACTGCACCCAGCTTTGAGTCATCCGCAGAGACTCATTTCACTGCTGATCCCCTTCCTTATGTCTGAGACATAGGTATTGAACAGGAGTGGCCCCAGCACTGACCCCTGGGGCACCCCACTAGTAACCCACCTTGGGGATGAGGCTAACCCTCCAACCACCACCTTCAGAGTACGCTCAGAGAGCCAATTTCCTATCCATATTACCAACTGTCTACCTACCCCCATTTCCTTCAGCTTAGCCAGCAGGTCACTGTGGGGTACCGAATCAAACGCCTTGCTGAAATCCAGAAAGAGGACGTCCACCAGCCTACTCTGGTCCAGGGCCCTCGTCACCCAGTCATAGAACTCAACAAGGTTTGTCTGGCATGATCTTCCTGGGACAAAGCCATGCTGCCTATCGTCCAAATACCCAGTTTGCTCCAGTAACCCCTCCTAGCCTTTCCTTGACAATACCCTCCATCACCTTGCCGACCACTAATCTTGAACCAACTAATCTTGAAGAAAAATTGCTAGTCCAGCTGAAAATAGTTTTTCATGTACTGGTGAACTAGTGGTTGGGAAACTGGATTTGAAAGATAGCTGTTTTAGGAGCAGCTTTAACTTTAACATACTAGTGGCTTTCATAGCTCAGTATTTTCAGATAGCCAATGATTCATATAGTTGCTTTTGAGGAGGTCTGAATGTCTCTGAAAGCCGTCACTTACAGACAGAGCGAGCAGTCTCTGGAGTCCTCAAATAGTAAGGACACAGGGTACTTACACAGATCGCAGTGTACTGTCTTCAGAAACAAGAGAGCTAAAATTAACCCCCATCCACACACTAATAACACTCAGGAGCAAGTAATCTTTTATTCATGAGCTTGTGTGATTACAAAGCAAGGCAGGATTTAAAGAGACATTGCCTTTTTTTTCTTGTAGGGGCTGTATAGAGTGCACATTGATCCACCAACTCTACCCGTCTCTTGTTTTAGACCAGCCCCTGTCAGAATGGGACGACATGGCCCAGCAGCACTCAGATAATGTTCTGATGTTGTGTGTAATCTGCAATATCGGAGGAGGCTTGCTGGAGATCGAAATGACTTGAAGAAAACCTTAATATAAAAGGACAACCCTGAGTTGAAGTGGATATTACTTGGACATGCACTTTACTGAATGTGCAGCAGCACTGTGGCTGAATGCTTGGGGCATGGTAAGGGATGTAACTCTTCTTCTGTCCCAGCAACAGCACCTTTCCAGGTGGCAGCCTTAAATGAAAATGTGGGCCTCTCCCAAGACAATACTTATTACATTTTAAAATTCACAAACCTTTTATGCCAAGAAACACAAGCTGAGCAGAAATCTGGACGCAAGACACACAATCAACGAACAGTCTACAGAAGGTGTGTATGTTTGGGGAGATGCTTTCAGTAGTCAGGTTTCAGCAGTTGGAGGGAGGTGGCCTTCCGACAGTCATCATTGACTCTTGAGAATACCATGTGTACACTCGCCAGTTATTGTGAGCCATCTCGGCTCCCAGTGAGTGCTGCAGCTACCATGTGTACACTTGCCAGTCGTTGTGAGCCATTTCGGCTCCCAATGAGTGCTGCAGCTACTATGTGTACACTCGCCAGTTGTTGTGAGCCATTTCAGCTCCCAGTGAGTGCTGCAGCTACCATGTGTACACTCGCCAGTCGTTGTGAGCCATGTCGGTTCCCAGTGAGTGCTGCAGCTACCATGTGTACACTCGCCAGTCGTTGTGAGCCATGTCGGCGCCCAGTGAGTGCTGCAGCTACCATGTGTACACTCGCCAGTCGTTGTGAGCCATGTCAGCTCCCAGTGAGTGCTACAGCTACCATGTGTACACTCGCCAGTTGTTGTGAGCCATGTTGGCTCCCAGTGAGTGCTGCAGCTACCATGTGTACACTCGCCAGTCGTTGTGAGCCATCTCGGCTCCCAGTGAGTGCTGCAGCTACCATGTGTACTCTCGCCAGTTGTTGTGAGCCATGTTGGCTCCCAGTGAGTGCTGCAGCTACCATGTGTACATCATTAGTCGTTGTAGGAGCCATGTCGGTTTCAGTGAGTGCTGCAGCCACTATGTGTACTCGCCAGTCGCTGTGAGCCATTTCAGCTCCCAGTGAGTGCTGCAGCTACCATGTGTACACTGCCAGTCACAGAGCCATGTCGGCCCCAGTGAGTGCTGCAGCTACCATGTGTACACTCGCCAGTCGTTGTGAGCCATGTCGGCTCCCAGTGAGTGCTGCAGCTACCATGTGTACACTCGCCAGTCGTTGTGAGCCATGTTGGCTCCCAGTGAGTGCTGCAGCTACCATGTGTACACTCGCCAGTCGTTGAGAGCCATCTCGGCTCCCAGTGAGTGCTCCAGCAGTAGGATCCATTTGATGGTGTGTACACACTTGCTTTGATGTGCTGTTCCAGGATGCAGAGCGTGTGGCTGGCTGCAGAGGCTGTTGTGCATTTCTGCCCAAGAAACATTAACTAGGAAACATTGCAGGCTGTAGGGAGAATCTTCACCAACACTCACAGGCATAGGAACCGGGGGGGGGGGCAGAGTGCCCTTTGTACCCTCATAAGTGCCCTTCAGATCCTCCGCCCTCTCAGCTTTTACCATCTTCCGGCATCCTTGCCAACACTGAAAATGGCTACAGAGTTTTGGCTCCCCACCACCTTTATGTCTCCCTGTTCTACAAAAGATTTGGCTCCTGTAGTGTTCCCACAGCTCAGTCTGCAGTGAAGCAGACATTTTGCCTGGTAAAGTAAATACTGATTGATTGATTTTAGTGGCCCTGAAATGGTGCAGACAGAAGTAGTGTAAAGGTAGCTTTTACAATGAAATGGTTGCAAAGCTTCTATGCTGGAATCCCCCCCCCCCCACACACACACACACACTCTCTAGGATTACCTAGAGAACAAAAAAAGAGACTGGACAGGGAGTTGCTACAGCTGAACAGCATCGTCCTGTTTACAGTGGCATGCGTTTTCCTATAGCATGTTTGGCACAGGAATCCACTTGCAGCCAGTTTCCTTCCTTGGGAAGGACAGGAATGATTCTAGCTTCCCGTCCTTACCTGGACAACGGAACCCAAACTAAATGAAAACAGGAAATGTTCTACAGCAGATTTTGAAAACTGACAGAGTCCTTTCAAATTGTAAGCAAGGTCAACCAGTCCACTGATGCTGCAGCAAGGCTGCCACATCCAACACCGGTGCCCAAACATTTGGGAACAAGCCTGGGGCATCAGGGGGGTGGTGGGACTGAGCATCCCAGATGACGCTCTCAGGGTTGTGTGCTGTACCTCCTGCTGCAGCACCACCACCACCTAGGTGCTACCAGGAGACCTGGCAAGCTCCAGAAGGGAGCATGTGCCAACGTGTCATGTTGTTTTTTTTTTTTTAACTGTATTTTTATTAAGGTTTTGTAGACATCAGAAGGGTAGTACAGTTATCACATTATAGGAAGAAATCATTATACAGCATTGTTATTACTGTTTCCACCGATATATAATAAAATTATGATGCTTGTACTTTGTTTATTAAAATTAGTATTTCTATCAGTTGAGCTTATACATAGTAGCAAGGAGGAGGTTCTATCTCAGTCATGTAGATATTTGACTTTGGGAAATTCAATTCAGCCTATATAAATGTCTCAATTAGTAGGGACTGAGATGGTGTAAAGCTTGTTTTATTCCCACTCCCTTAAGTTCCTCCCAGGTTTCTGTACCTTCTTTCAGAATTATGGAACGAGGTCTGAGCAGGTTGCAGATATCTGCAGGAACAAACTAGTCCATCTGTTAGTCAGGGTTGGGACTGCATTCTGCAGCTTGGCCATTAGGCTTTCCATTTTATGTGTATTTCTGTTTTGTACTTTGTTTTACCAGAAGAAAGCTCCTGGGTTCGGTAATGAGGCAGCCTCTTTGACCCAGTCAGAGGGAAGAAGGTTAAGCATCTCAGGGGACACTCCCTCCTCTGGGGAGGGTGGGCCACGAGTCCTGCTGAGATATCGCAGGACCATTTTGGGAGGGGGAGGATACCGACGTCAATGCACGCTTGCAGTGTGGTTGTGCATTTTAACATCCCTGTGTGTGGTGTCCTCCAAGAGCTGGGGAGCAAACAATGGAAAGACCCTGACCCTGGGGAATGATGGCTTTATCGCTGTGCTTGCAGGCCTCACATCTCCTGCATGGCGAGTGATGGCTTTACCGCTGTGCTTGAAGGCCTCACACCTCCTGCATGGCGAGTGATGGCTTTACCGCTGTGCTTGTAGGCCTCACATCTCCTGCATGGCGAGTGATGGCTTTACCGCTGTGCTTGCAGGCTTCACTCCTCCTGCATAGCGAGTGATGGCTTTACCGCTGTGCTTGCAGGCCTCACACCTCCTGCATGGTGAGTGATGGCTTTACTGCTTTGCTTGTAGGCCTCACTCCTCCTGCATGGCGAGTGATGGCTTTACCGCTGTGCTTGTAGGCCTCACATCTCCTGCATGGCAAGTGATGGTTTTACCGCTGTGCTTGCAGGCCTCACACCTCCTGCATGGCAAGTGATGGCTTTACTACTGTGCTTGCAGGCCTCACACCTCCTGCATGGCGAGTGATGGCTTTACCACTGTGCTTGCAGGCTTCACTCCTCCTGCATGGCGAGTGATGGCTTTACCGCTGTGCTTGCAGGCCTCACACCTCCTGCATGGCGAGTGATGGCTTTACCACTGTGCTTGCAGGCTTCACTCCTCCTGCATGGCGAGTGATGGCTTTACCGCTGTGCTTGCAGGCCTCACACCTCCTGCATGGCGAGTGATGGCTTTACCGCTGTGCTTGCAGGCCTCACACCTTCTGCATGGTGAGTGATGACTTTACCGCTGTGCCTGTAGGCCTCACTCCTCCTGCATGGCGAGTGATGGCTTTACTGCTGTGCTTGTAAGCCTCACACCTCCTGCATGGCGAGTGATGGCTTTACCGCTGTGCTTGCAGGCCTCAAGCCTCCCGATTTAGGCTACCTCATCTGGATAGCTGGTTGAGAAAAATATCCGCAGAGTCCTGTCCCACCCCAAAGGCCTCATCATGGGGGGAGGGGGCTAAGCTATGGGCGGCTGAGCAGGAGAAGAGGTAAGTCTCCTGGGAAATGGCAGGGTAATGAGGCTGGGGCATAGCAGGGTGATCTGAGGAAAGGGTCCATGGGCCAGGCAGGTGAAGGAGCCTAAATAAAAAAATTAAAAGACATATGTTCAGGTAGATCCAAAGAGAGAGATTGTTTAGCATCCTTGTTCTCGGAGAGGATGCAGAATATAGAGTGCAGTGATGGCTGGGTTCTAGGGCTCAGACCAGTTATAAAGCGAATGTACACTGTCACCTGGCAGATTTGCACACTCTCGTCAAAGGGAAGGTAATCAGGGAAAATGGTAGCCGGTTGGCAGATCAACCCTGGCTGGCACCCAGGGCCAATACTGGTCTTGCTCTGCTGACCTCTGATCTTGGCTCCCCAGATTCCACAATAGCAGGCCCCAAGGAGCTGATTAGATCCCCCAATGAAGTGATGCATGCTTAAGGGGTGAAAGGGCCGTGGTGGTAGTGGAATCGGCAGGATGACTGGCAAGTAAGGGCCTCCAGGGTCAGATAGCTTCCCCAGGCACTGGTGGAAGGAGATTCAACCAGACATGGCCTGAGGAGGAAAACGTGTGTTCAAAGAAAGAAATTGCAAGCCAGGTCACATGGCTCAGAGCAGTAAGAACCCTTCAGGCTTCTCCGTACTCTCTTCTCATCGCTACACAGGACAAGGAATGTATTTGTTACTGCCGGTATCAGAACATGGTGCTCCTCTGCAATAAAATCCTGCCTGTGTGCACCCCCCATCCATACTCATTTAGCAGTTCTCAATGTGCTGTGTCCCCTGGTAAGCAAGGGGAGGTGCTGCTTCATGTCTTGTGGTCATGGTTGGATGTACAACGAGGTGCCGCACTACACAAATTTCCCAAGAAGGAATTAATCAGCCGGTTTTATCCCATTAACCACCAATACCAGGGTCAATTCCTACTGCACTGAAAATTGGAAACCCTCTCCAATTTATATCTGACAATTACATACAAAAAAAACGGAGCAAGGGTGCAGTTTTACAGCCACTGCGGAATTACCATCTGGATGCAAGCGGGCGCCATCCCCTACACCCCAGCAAAACTCATAGAGCTATGCAACAGTGTTCTATGGTCTGTAGAGGCTTCTTCCAGTCAATTACTTTGTTTGGGGAGGGGGTCTGGAAAGGAAGTGCTTTCATAGATATTAGATATCATATATATATATATATATATACACATTATATATATATATATATATATATATTTATATATAAATTATATACACACACACACACATTATTTGCAAAAAACTACATTAATGCATCAAGTTAGGGTTGTGGATAAAGTGACAAAAGTAGGGAAGTATGATGTTAGGGGTTTCCAACCCTAAAACCGCTGCCCCACCCGTAAAGCGAATGAGGGGTAGAATCTTCCTTGGGGTGGTCAACCCTAATGTTTACCCCACTGTATGCATTCATGAAACATACACACCTATCTCCATCACGTCTTGGCTTTTCTGTTACTGAAATGGGGTGAATGTTAGGATTGACAACCCCAAGCGAGACTCCACCCCTCATTTGCTTCAGGAGTGGGGCAGGGGTTTTAGGGTTGAAAACCCTAACGTTATAATTCCTTACTTTTGTCACTTTATTATGAACCCTAACTGATGCATTAATGTAGTTTTTTGCAAAGAATTTCCTTACTTTTTGAGATAGTGTAATCGTAGCCTTATTTGCGTGTGGGTACCCATCTATAGTTTTTGAAATATGTATGTAGTTGTGGAAGGGGCCTTGTGCTTCCATTTATAGGACAACAGTGACCATATTGTCAGCACAGCCATCTTATTACTTCACCTCATGTACCCGGTACAGAACATTTTTGAATCCCTGCCAAACCATAATTCCATGCAACTGCAATGCCATTCTGCATCACAGGTGCGAAAACACATTTTGGTCAGGATTTGAAAAATGACATTTGTGACATACATGAGGTAGGGTAACAACAAGGGTATGTTGAAAATTTGAGGTCAAAATATTTAAAATTTACAATGTTATGAGCATGCGTAGCAAAATTGCAGCAAATGGGCATAACTTTGCCATTTTTAATAAGTCTAATCCCAAACTTTCGTAGCCTTCTTATGACCCCACCTCATGAAAAAGGTCAGGAAAAATGGTAAAATCCTGCCCAAAAGGTGAATTTCGCCAACCGACTGCGAAATCGCCTTTCGGGTGGGAGTTGCATAATGACAGCCATATTGCTACACACGCTCATAAAATTGGAAATTTTAAATATTTTGAGCACAAAAAACTCCACCCCAGACTGGGTGCACTTTACTGTAATCGTGGTTGCATCCCATTGCCGGCCCGCCAAGCAATTGTATAGAAAATGATTCTGCCAATTTTTGACTACGGAGATGTGGTCTACAGTGCCACCTCCAAGTGCGCCCTGACCAAACTGGACTCCCTCTTCCATTCTTTCTGTCAGTTCACTCTCGACTGTCCCTACTCCACCCATCACTGTACCCTGTATCAGTCCCTGTGCCTACTCTCCCTACTGGACTGCAGATCGTCACACTGCGCATGCCTCACTACCAAGTTCTGGTACCAGGCCTTGCTCCTCTACCTCTCTTTGGTATTGTCTGCCCACTCCCTCCCAGCCTAAATGCTCAGGCAAAATGACACTCGACTCCTACATATTTTAGCCTGACATCGGTGGTGGGCAAGGTGATGGAGGGCATTGTCAAGGAGAGGTTGGGGGACCTGGAAAAGTCAGGGTGCCTGGACGATAGACAGCATGGATTCGTCCCGGGGAAATCGTGTCAGACAAACCTTGTGGAGTTCTATGACTGGGTGACGAGTGCCTTGGACCTGGGTAGACCAGTGGACGTCCTCTTTCTAGACTTCAGCAAGGCATTTGATTCTGTTCCACACGAGGGCCTGTTGGATAAGCTGGGAGAAATGGGGGTGGGGAACCAGATGATCAGATGGATAGGCAATTGGCTTCAGGACCACAAGTTGGCGGGATAGTCTCATCCCCAAGGAGGGTCATTAGTGGGGTCCCACAGGGATCAGTCCTTCGGCCCCTCCTGTTCAACGCCTACGTCTCTGACATAGGACAGGTATCAGGAGTGAGATGAGTCTCTTTGAGGTGACTCAAAACTGGGGGTGGTGGTGGTGGATGGGGAGGAGAGGAGAGGAGGGTGGCCCTACAGACCTGGAGGCTCTGGAAAGATGGTCTAGAAAGTGGAAGCTGAGGTTCAATGCAGGGAAATGCAAGGTACTGCACCTGGGGGCCAGAAACCCGGGCCAAGTGTACACCCTTGGGGGGGGGAATGCTACAAGTCTCGATGGCTGAGAGGGACCTGGGGGTGGTGGATGTCAAGATGAACAACTTGGAGACTTGTAGGAGGGCAGCAGCCAAGGCCAACAGGATGCTGGGATGCATCGCTAGGGGGATCACCTCCAGAAGAAGGGAAGTGATACTCCCTCTGTATAACTGTTGGTGAGGCCGCACCTCAGTACTGCATGCAGTTTTGGAGGCCACACTTAAGAGGGACATTAAACTCCTGGAAAGGGTGCAGAGGAGGCGACCAAAATGATTTGGGGCTTGGGGACAGGACCTATGGAGAGGCTCAAGAGCTAAACATGTACACATTGGAAGAGAGAAGGGACTGGGGGGACATGATAGAGGTCTTCAGGTACATGAAGGGGGTAAACAGGGGAGGAGCAGTCTGGGTGCTTCGAAGGAAGGAGGAGGGGCAACTAGAGGGCATGGGTGGAAACTGGAGGGGAAGATTCAGGGGAGAAAGGAGGAGGTGCTGCTTCACGGAGAGGGTAGTGGAGCCATGGAATGCGCTGCCCAGGGGGCTGGTGGAGGCAGAGACGGTGGAGGGGTTCAAAAGGGGGTGGGACAGGTGCAGGGGAAGGGTTCTGGAAGCAAAATCCAGTGCAGCGAGAATATCCGGAACTGGGAAGGGAGAAGCCAGAGAAGGTGAGGGGGGCAACAAGGTCAGCTCCCAGGGTGGGGGCTGACCAAATGAGCAGATACCAAAGACCGTTAGGCCTATTCTGCTGGCATTTTAGTATGTTAGTATCTGCAGCTAGTGCAGAATGCGCCGGCCCGGTTGTTAACTGGAACCCCTAGATCCAGCCATACAACAGCTGTGCTGTATGAACTACATTGGCTGCCCCTACAATGACGTATCCCTTTCAAGGTCACGTTACTGACATATAAAGCCCTACATGAACTGGGACCACAGTATCTGAAATATCTCCTTTCTCCCTATTGTCCCCCCCTATTACTCTGATCCTCTGGCGAGGGATTGCTAGAGACTCCCAGGGTGAACTTGAAGATGTTTGGTGGAAGATCTTTTGTCTTTATGGCATCAACCCTGTGGAACTCTCTACCTCGTCAGATACGTGAAAGCCTGACTGTGGAGGGATTTAAATCTGCATTAAAAATGCACTTGTTTGTGACAGCTTTTATGGGGACATAAGCTATCTATATGTTTTTATGCTTTTTATGAATTGTTTTAAACATGTTAAGGTTTTATTGTACAGGTGCTTTGAATGCAGGAAAAGCACCTTTTTATCAATAAAATTTGATTTGATTGTATTATTATTGTATTGTTAGTTGCAGTTCCCCACACCCCCAACATGATAGAAACATGGCGATACATGCAAGGAATGTCAGTGTTCAGAAGGGGTTTACCTATGCCGAATCAACAACACCGTTGTTGAAGTTCGGCATAGCGAGATTCTCAATGTAGATAGCCGAAATTTCACCTGTCTGACGTTGAAGTGTTTCCCTGGGAGGAGGACTGTGCTTTGAGCCCCCCTTCTAAAGGATTATCAACTCCAAGTCAGAGTTAATTTGAAGGAGGGGGTGACACATGTGAAGGGGCGTAAATTTTGTTCTTATCCCTAATATGCACAATTTTAAACCTTTCAAAATTGTTGCTGTGGGGGACTTCGCCGTAAATGTTTCGATGTGCAGTCGGCACACCTTCAGAAGGTGACCAGGTACCCAAGTGTGTGGGTCCCACCTGGACCACTCTAGGTAACCCAGTGGGCCAGTCTGACACTGGCCATTTACGTGCCCATGGTGGCTGCACACCCAACACTGGAGGGGTCAGATGTCCGTGAGGCACGCCCATGTCACCCCCAAGCCGCAGGTTGTGCCACCCCTGCCCTGCCCACTGTTGTGCTATGTCCACCACAGGAACACCACAGAGACCCACTGCAGTGCCCCTGTGGTGGTGTCACACCACATGGCAGGCATCGGTGACATGTCTGTAGCTTCCTGTTGTATGGGCATGCTGTGTGCACCTGTGGTGTACCACCGTGGATGTGTGTCACAGGTCAGTCCCTGGCCTGTGCCATGCTGCCACTCGTTCCACCAGGCTACTTGGGCGCCGTTGCCCCAGATGTCACCATGGCCTCATGCCACCACCGGGTGATGCCCTGCAGGCCACATGGGTGCAGGCCATGGGCCCTAGTACATGCGCTGTTTTGTGGCTGTCTGCTCTGCTGGTGTGCTGGGGGCACCCGACAGCACTGACATGTGGCTGCTGGGTGTCTACGTCCTGGGTATGATCTGGTGGGTGGCTCTCTGGGCAGTGCCGGTTGTGTCCTGGCACCTGTGGCTTTGGGTACTTCCATTCTGGCATGACTGCTATGTGTGGGTGCCTGGGGCACATCCTGGTGCACCTCCAAGGGCTGTCTCAGGATGGCCTGCCTGCAGTTCCGCAGCCTGCCTGTGGGTGACTGGCCAATTTAGGCCATCCTTTTGTCTGCCTAACTTTGAGCCACACATTTCTGAGATGTGTGGCAGATGCGCCGCACATTATGGCATAATATACAGATACGTGGCATAGTCATGTGCCTGCCCCCTTTTTTTGTGCCGCATACATTATTTCTGCACAATCACGCATTCGGAATTGCACAACACATATATCCCTTTTGAATATCGTGCTTCTGTGCATTTTCTGAGATGCACCATGCATCTCCATTTTGGGCTGTGCATCTCCTTTGAATATATGGGCCTATATCTCTGAGCATGAACAGTAAATCCTTATCAATCAACAGTTCAAACTGTTTTCATTTACTTGCCTGTCTAGTGGCCATCACAAAAACCATTACAATTAAAAAATGGTAAGATATCTTTTCACCACACTATCCAAAGGTACACCCTTGGCACAGATCCCATCATCCCAGAAAATTTCAAGAAAAAATGTCATTCCACCTGGGCTGTAGATGAGAAAATAAAGTTTTTCCCCCTGTTTTTTTACCACACCATATCTCAAAAACCATACAAAATACCATCACAAAACTTTCCACATCTTGAGCTTCTGGCAGAATGACCACGCAAGGATTTATTTAACTCCAAAAATTGATTAGCGTTTTGCTTATAAAAGTGCTAAAACATTGTGAAAATGTATAGTACTTGCCTCATTGTGTTTAACAAACATAACACTTCCAGAAAACCTATTTAAATACTTTCTGTACAGTTAGTATTGTCCCAAGAAGTATTACTCCGAGGTCTGGTGGAAGAAACGGTGGTTACCTTGGCTAATGTCTATTTTCCACCTGATTCCTCGACTAACGATATTAGGTGTCTGCTGGATAGAATGGTGCAGTTTGCCAAGGGTATACTATTACTTGCAGGAGATTTTAATATTCTCCCCAGCCCAGAGAGAGAGATTCTTCCAATCTTAATACCCCCAGAAAAACTCCACAACAAAGACTCCTGAACAGATTCATGGCTGAGGTGGGCCTGACAGATACTTGGCGCCACATGCACCCCTACTCTAGAAACTACACCCACTACTCGGCTGTTCACCACATATATTCCAGAATTGATTTATGCTATACCTAAATGGAACATTTAGATCGGCTGATAGATTGTCAAATTGGAGACATTGCCCTGTCAGATCATGCCCAAATCATCAGTAGTTGGAAGCTGGGGTTACAGAAAAAGACAACTATGTGGCGTTTAAACCCCACATATCTAAAGTCTAAACAATTTAACAAATTTCTAACCGATAAGATATCTGAAATAATTAAGGACAACACAACTCCGGATACCTCCCCAGGTATCCTTTGGGATACCATAAAAACAGTGTTGAGGGGTCACCTTATTAACACACATCCCAACTTGCAAAATGCAAAACAGTATAAAACTAACCTTGAGGAAACTTTACATTTCCTGCAAGCAGCACATAAACAAGGCGACAACTCTGTGCTTCCACAGCTAAAGCAAGTTAAACAAGACCTAGACAGGTTGGCACTGCAACAGACGAAATCTCTTTAACTTTCCTCCGTCAGAGGTACTCTGATGAGACCTAGGCCAATAGGCTATTGGCATATCAAGTTAGAAAGCAGCGGAAGATTGCTGCTATTACCACATACGTCACCCTGTAAGTGGTGACCCCAGAATAAGCTCAGTGATATAGTCGAGGCATTTACCACGTATTATTCAACCCTCTACACCCCAGAACGCCCCGCAGTCCCAGAAAAGATAAAAGAGTTCTTACAATCCCTTGCCCTACCAAGGATCTCTCCGGAACAGGGGGAACAGTTGCTTGCTCCTATTACAATGCAGGAGCTGACGAACGCTCTAACTCGTGCCAAAACAATGAAAGCCCCAGGACCCAACAGTTATGGAGCAGAATTTTATAAATCTACAAGAGAACTACTTTTGCCATGTCTCTTGAACGCCTGCAACTCTGTCATGGAAGGGAGCCTTCCTCCACCCACCTGGGCCTATGCCACAATTTCTGTCATCCCTAAGCCGGGTAAAACCCCCCAACTTTGTGAATCATACCGGCCAATTTCTGTTTTAAACTCAGACTATAAAATATTCTTGGGGATAATAGCTCGTAGGTTAGAAGCTGTACTTCCACAAATAGTACACAGAGACCAAACCGGGTTTGTGGGAGGACGTACCACTACTGATAGCATAAAGAGAACCTACCACATAATACGCAAGATGCACACCTCTAACTACCCTGCAGCCTTAGTAAGCCTTGATGCTGAAAAGGCTTTTGACAGAGTTCTCTGGCCCTTTTTATATTCAGTTATGGAGTCCATGGGTCTCCCCCTGTCACTAATTCAAGTAATCACAAACATTTATTCATCCCCGAGGGCCTGGGTTCGGGTCTCTGGGCACCATTCAAGACCTTTCCAGCTGAGTAGAGGTACTAGGCAGGGTTGCCCTCTCTCACCCCTCCTGTTTGCTTTGTCTATTGAACCCTTAGCACAACTAGTCAGGGAATCCCAAGACCTACAGGGAATTGAAGTGGGTGGAGAGGAGCACTGTATAGCACTCTATGACATAGACAGTGTTGGCAGATAAGGACCTATGGTCCACCCAGTCTGCCCATTTGAGCTTGTAAGTTCAGTTTGTTTTCCTAGAAGTCTGTTGCCCCTTACCCCTGACCTCCAGAATTCCTTTATGTCTATCCCATGCATTCTTAAATCCGTGATTGTTTCAGCCCCCACCACTTCCTCTGGCAGGGTGTTCCACTTGTCCACCACTCGTTCTGTGAAGAAATTCTTCCTCACGTTTCCTCTGAATTGTCCTCCCTCCAACTTCATCCCATGCCCTCTAGTCCTGGAACATCTTTTTCGCTTAAAAATAGTGTATTCCTGCACCCTGTTCCTCCCTGTAAGATACCTACGAAACCCGGCGATTTCACTCCCGAAGATCAGTGAGTTATTAGAGCAATTCGGGCAACTCTCAGGTTATAAAGTTAATATCTCGAAAACCGAAATTTTGACTTTTCATTACACACCGGATTCGGTGGTGCAGGAGCAATTCCCCTGTAAATGGGATTTAAGGAAGGTAAAATATCTGGGGGTTAATTTAACAAGGGACCTGAGGGACGCTTATAAGCAGAACTATATTCCATTTACAGCATGGATGAAGGAAGATTTGGCCCGCTGGAGTACACTCCCATTAAGCTTATCTAGGAAGATAGAGCTTATCCGAATGGTGACCCTGCCCAGGGCTTTATACCTTTTTAATAATATACCTATTTCTCTGCCTAGATCTATGTTTCTGGACTGGGAGAGGGCAATATCTAACTTTATTTGGGCTGGCCGTAGGCCAAGGGTTAAGCTGAAACTCCTCACTAAACCAAGGAGCATGGGGGACTAGCACTTCCTGATTTATATTGGTATTATCAAGCGGTACAACTCATGTATGTGATGGCCAGGCAGATTCTGGAAAGTGACATGCATTGGGCGGAACTAGAGCAAGCAGACACCCCAGATCTGGACTACTTTACTTTACTATACTGCGTAACCGGGCCTTCAGCTCGGCATCAGACTCTATCTATAGAATTACAACATAGAGTTGTGGCCTGGTACCAAGTTAGAAGGCAACTCTCTATTACCCCCTTTATACCACTAATCTGCCCAATTGCAGTACTCCCAAATTTCCAACCTGGAAAAATGGACCATGCATACCGACAATGGGCCAAATATGGCCTGAATTACCTGTTTCAAATCACAACAAGAGGGATTTTGTCTACATTTCAGGATATACAGGAGAAATGTGGACTCCCAACTCCCATTATTACAGATACTTACAATTAAGGCATTACTATGAAGCATTACCAGCCACAGTCCGCAGTCCAGAATGTTGGCCTCCCTTGATAGTCAGTTTGCAACAATTATCTGCTTCCCCAAATCAGAAGCATCCGATATCTACTCTCTATCGAGCCCTGATGTCGACGTCTATACTAACCCTGATAGATACTCGTGAGAAATGGCAGCAGGAACTAGGTTCCTCTATAGAAATAAAACAATGGGAACAAGCATGTTGGCAGGTTTCACATACATCTAGCTCTCACCAATGGCGAGAATTTGCATGGAAATTTCTAGTCCGTTACTTTTACACCCCGGAGATTACCAGTCACTACACCCCGGGCCACTCCGCTGCTTGCTGGAGGCTATGTGGGGAAAATAGAGCTCATCTCACACATGTAGTATGCTCATGCCCCAAGCTGTAGCCATTCGTCCATAACTTGCAATTGGAGCTCCAAGAGATATTTGGTGAACCTATACAGTTGACCCCGCAGGTATTTATCCTGTCAATGCTCCCCGGAAACCTCAGAGACCAAGGTGCCTGGTATTTGCTGGCTATCCTCCTCTCAGCAGGGAAGAAAGCCATCACCAAAATGTGGTCCACCCCTAACACCCCTACAGTAAGGGACTGGTGGTCTATAACTAGGCAGATCTATCAAATGGAAAAGTTAACATATAGATTAAATGATAAGAGAGGGGAAATTTAGAGCCAGATGGAACAGATGGCTCCTGCATTACATGCTCAGAGATATGACCTTTGTCCCATAGCTTAATATTTGCCTCCCTCGTCCCTACTCCTCCCTCTAACCTCCCTCCTCCCTTCAACTCCCTCATTTCTCCCTTCTCCCCCAGCCCCCTCCCTAATTTACATTCTGAATTGAGGCTTCGTGGTCTGGGGCCCCTTCCTGACCCCTAATCTCACCCTCTGGGATCCTTAGATTTGATATAATTAAAGTGTACCACTTTAGTGTACTCTCTTCAAATTACCCATTGCCTTTCTTGTTATCTAGGATCCGAATTGTAAGTACAGTGAATTTAAGTAACCTGATGTTTGTAGCGAGGGAATCTCCAGGGCCCTTGTGGATAATGATACTCAGTAGGTCTGTAATGTTTTTAGAACAATTACTCTCTTAGGGAATCATTGTTAAAATGCCTGCAAGATTACTGTAAGTACTCTTTCTTGATTCCTTTTACTACTGTATTGCACAATTGTACGTAATGAAATTAAAAACAAATAAAGGTGAAAATAACTGAAAAAAAAAAAAAAAAAGAAAGTATTGTCCCAAGAAAAAAACTGCTAATCAATTATTTAAAACCCTGCCATGCATGCCAAATTTTGGGCTGTTTCATCAAAAAATGCCAGTGTTATTAAGGTACAGCATTTTTAATTTAACTTAGACGTGCCGGTACAACCCTACCTATAGGGGCAAGACCGCGCCCCTATAATACACACACACACACACACACACACACACACAACACAACTATGATACACACACTACAAAACAGTTTTGCATTTTATAAAATGTATACAATGTTCTAAAATTTTAACTACTTAACATATACTACAGGGTCATTGACATTAGAGTAAGTCTACGTTCTACACAGGTCCCCATGTGGAAAACCTCCCCGCGCCATTATACTTGGGGATGGTCCACATAAACAGCTATAAGTTAACAGATTGGCCGTTAACCAAAGTTCACTATGGGTTCTTCAAGGCAGGTTAGGATAGGCAACCAGCTGTAATTAAATTAGCTCTTTTTGCAATCTCAATTTCATTGTTATGCTCTCCAACAGTATTCTTTTACAGTGGGACAAGAGAATTATTTCTTGTGATGTGATACTGCTTCACGGGTTCTGGATTTGCATGGACTCAGCCCGGCAGTGGGAGTCGTACAAAGCTGCTGGGTTTATATGGACTCAGCCCCAGCGTCAGTCGGGGAGAGAAATTACACAGATTTGCTGGGTCTATATGGGCTTGGCCTCAGCATCAGTTGTGGGGGGGGGGGAATCACACAGAGCTGCTGGGTTTATATGGACTCAGCCCCAACATCAGCTGGGGAGGGAATCAAACAGAGCTGCTGTGTTTATATGGACACAGCCCCAGCATTGGGGGTCACACAGAGCTGCTAGCTTTATATGTACTCAGCTCCAGCATCAGCGGGGGAATCAAACAGCTGCTGGGTTTATATGGACTCTGCCTCAACAACAGTTATGGGGGGCAACACACAGAGCTGCTGGTTTTATATGGACTTGTCCTCAGCATCAGTTGTAGTGGGGGATCACACAGAGCTGCTGGGTTTATATGGACTCGTCCTCAGCATCAGTTGTAGTGGTGGGGGATCACACAGAGCTGCTGGGTTTATATGGACTCGTCCTCAGCATCAGTTGTAGTGGTGGGGGATCACACAGAGCTGCTGGGTTTATGGGACTCGTCCTCAGCATCAGTTGTAGTGGGGGAATCACACAGAGCTGCTGGGTTTTATATGGACTCGTCCTCAGCATCAGTTGTAGTGGGGGATCAGACAGAGCTGCTGGGTTTATATGGACTCGTCCTCAGCATCAGTTGTAGTGGTGGGGATCACACAGAGCTGCTGGGTTTATATGGACTCGTCCTCAGCATCAGTTGTAGTGGTGGGGGATCACACAGAGCTGCTGGGTTTATATGGACTCGTCCTCAGCATCAGTTGTAGTGGGGGGACTCACAGAGCTGCTGGGTTTATATGGACTTGTCCTCAGCATCAGTTGTAGTGGGGGAATCACACAGAGCTGCTGGGTTTATATGGACTTGGCATCAGCATCAATTGGGGGAATCACACAGCTGCTGTGTTCATATGGATTTGGCATCAGCATCAGTTGGGGGGGAATCACACAGAGCTGCTAGATGTATATGGACACAGCCTCAGCATCAGTTTGGGGGGGGGGTCACACAAAGCTGCTGGGTTAATATGGACTCAGCATCAGTTGTAGTGGGGGGGGGATCACACAGAGCTGCTGGGTTTAAATGGACTCGGTTTCAGCAATCAGTTGGGGGGGGAATCACACAGCTGCTGTGTTCATATGGATTTGGCATCAGCATCAGTTGGGGGGGAATCACACAGAGCTGCTAGATGTATATGGACACAGCCTCAGCATCAGTTTGGGGGGGGGGCCACACAAAGCTGCTGGGTTAATATGGACTCGGCATCAGTTGGGGGGAGATCACATAGAGCTGCTGTGTTTATATGGCACACATAACAAACATAAACACCAACAGTTGGCGATCAAAAACAGCTCGGGTGTGACCCTGGACCAGACGCAGACTTTCAAATACCTTGGTATAACCGTGGACCCTGCTCTGTCCTTCTCCAGCCATATCGATTCAGTTGCGAAATCTATAAATATCCATATAGGCCTTCTCTATAAACATAGACACTGCCCGACACCGGACACCCTTAAGCTATCAATACACAGCTCTATTGTCTCCATTATTGATTATGGGCTTGTTATCTACAGAGCAGCTACAGCACTACGGCGAATTCTTACAGCACTGAATAGGGCCTGCTTACTGGTGCTGCCCACTGCACGCATATCTGCGACCTCTATGAACAGTCAAACTGGCTACAACTTTAGGGAAAGATTACTTTCCAAACCTTCCTACTAGCAAAAAGGTCATTGATGGGACTCATGCCCCCTGGGGTTCAGTCTCTCTTAAGCCCAGCCAACCACCCCTGTTACACAAGAAGCTCTGACAACTATTCTCTGGCTGTTCCCTGCTGTCGCGCTGCCCAAGGCCAGCGGTCTTTTGCAGGTAGAGCCCCTAAGATGTTTAACTCCCTGTGCGGCGAACTTACCAACTTAGGCACCCTCTGCTTGTTCAAACACAAACTACGTCAAACGTTTGTGTCCAGAGCCACCTGTGACTGTTTCTCCTAACCTCCCAGGTTTCACTTCTGTTCTTCGCACCTCTCTACTATCATCACCTCTGCCTGCCACCACCCTCCCCATATCTACCCCTGCCTCTCTCCCTAGCCCAGGTCCACCACCTTCCTCTCTTACCCTCCTTCAACTCCCTTCCTCTCTCCCTTTTCTAATCTGCTCACCCCACCCACTGTTGCACTTGTTCCCGGACCCTTGCCTCCTACCCACCTCTCCTTCTACCTCCCTTCCTGTTACCCCTCTACACCCACTCTCTCTCTCTCTTCCACTTTCCTGCGCTACCTGGCACAATTGCCAGCAACTCCGTTTTTTTCCATGCTTCCTTTCCCTTTTTCACAATGCCCTTCTGGCAGCTTTAATTCATATAAATATTATTTGTTGTGACTCATCATTCTTAAATGTATGCCTGATTACTGACAGAACTCAGAGAGTGGTATCGGGGATAAATTCTTTCCGCCCAGTCTCTCTGTCATGTGGGGTTCCCCAGGGCTCGGTGTTGTCCCCCATGTTGTTCGCATTGTATATGCTGCCCCTCGGAGACATTATAAGAAGGTATGGGCTGAGGTTTCAAAGCTGTGCTGATGATACCCAGCTCTACCTGTCTTTTGCACCCGACCAGGATAGAACTCTCTCGGTCTTTAATAACTGCCTCGCTGAAATCCAGTGCTGGATGGATTCAAGCTGGCTGAAGTTGAACTCGGGGAAGACGGAGGTAATAGTCGTGGACCCAGGTCGTAGGGTAAAGGGGATGAGAGCTGGTTTACCCTCAGGTTTATTTCTGGGGGGCTTCCAGCTCCCTACCTCCGAGCAGGTGCAGAACCTGGGGGTGGTTTTTGACAATGAGCTAACACTGCGTTCGCAGGTGTCGGCAGTTGTCAAACTTTCCTTTTATCATCTTAGAAACATCGCCAGGATTAAGCCCCTTGTTCTGCCCGCTGATCTGCCAACACTAGTCCACGCTTTTTTGACCTCACGCCTTGATTATTGCAACTCCCTTTATCTAGGGCTTCCTGGGGTTGATATCCACTGCTTGCAGATGGTGTAGAACGCTGCGGCTCGGTTATTGAAGGGTACATCTCGTGCCTGTCATATTTCACCAGTGCTGCACGATCTGCACTGGCTGCCAATTCAGTGGCGGATCACCTTTAAAGTTGGTCTTTTGACATACAAAGCCCTACACGGACTGGGCTGGACTACTTGAAAGAGCTTCTGGTGCCCCACTGCCCTAAGCGATCTCTCCGTTCGGCGGAGGAGGGGTTGCTAGAGATTCTGAGGGTTTCTTTGAAATCATCTGGCACGCATGCTTTTGCGTATGCTGCTCCAACCCTCTGGAATTCTCTAACCCATCCGCTTCGTCAGTGTGCGACCGTGGAAGAATTTAAAAAGGCCACGAAGACCTACTTATGGTCAAGGATTTATTTTAACTAATTATTGTTTTTGGAGCTCAGATTACTGTTCTATGTATTATTTATTATATTTCTTAATATTGTAAGGCACCTTGAATTCAAGAAAGGCGCTGTATAAAGTTTTATTATTAATTATTATTATTACGTTGTTCTAACTGTTATTTATGTCACCTGTAGCTTTTAGACCATGTATACCCTGTGCTGAATTTTTTTTTTTTTTTTAATTCAAGTTTATTAGCAATCAACAGGTACAATTCGTGCAGGCAGGTCAGACAATTCATATTTTTCTACACAAAGTTGGTATAAATATTCGTATACAGACAATAATTTCCCTCATTTCATTTCTTTTCCATTTAATCGTTCCGCGTAATAATAAGGAGGAAAAGGAAGCTAACCAGGTATATCAGTGGCCCCTGCCCAGTATCTCTAGAGGCAACTCATCACCCTTCATGTCTCCACCTCGGAGAGAACCTCCCTCAGGCAGGCTGCCAAACAAGAGCCGTGGTTCGTATGGGATCCACGTTAATGTGTGTGGGAGAGAACCCTCATCTCCCCTTCATTCCCCCATGGGCAGGGAGGGGGCCTTGACAATAGCTGGAGTGCTGCCAACAGCGTTTGCTTCCCTCCAGAGCTCCCATCTGGCCCATCTCCGGACATAAGTCGAAGTTCTGTTATTTATTTTATACGTCAGCTCTTCCATTTCTGCAATTCCTTGGACTAGAAATGTCCAACTGACCAGGGTGGAATGTCGGCTTCAACCACAATTTGGTTATGGCCTTGTGGGCCGCTGCCAGGAGGAGGGTCCATAGGTATAATAAGTCCACTCCAACCAGGTTCTGAGGTGGTTCTCCAAGGATGAGACATGGCCAATCTAAAGGGGCCTCCAACCCAAACATCGTGGTGAAAGCCTCGGAGATATCTCCCCAGTAAATCCCCAGTCGTGGGCAGGTCCAAAGGATATGTAAGTAGTCTGCCCTCTCCTCTCCACACCCCCTCCAGCAGGACGCATTTCTGTCTGGGCTTCTCCGTTCAGTGAAAGGGGAGAGAGGAATAACGATTCTCACCTTCCAGCTATATTCCTGCCAGAAGGAGAGCTAGTGGTTTGGATGCCCATTTAAATACCAAATCCCAGTTAATCTCTCTGAGGTCAACCCCCTTCTCTCCATCTGCTCTTGAGCTTTTCCAGGTGATCTTTTTAACCCTGCAAGGGCTTTATATATTATAGAGATAAGACCTGAAGTCTTCTGTGAAGACAAAATCGTGGAGAGGGTCTCTACAAAGAGGGCCACTTCGTTCAATTGGGGGGCTACCCTACAGCAGTGTTGTATATACCCTGTGCTGAATTTTGTATTCAAACTGCTTGCCTGCTAATCTCACACAAACTGTACTTCTATTCTTTGTATACTGATGTGGAACCTTTGTAAAAGAGCCATTGGCTCAATGGTATTTATCTGAAATTCTAATAAATAATAAATAAATAATAAATTATATGGGCCCAGATCAGCATCGGTCGGCTGGGAAGGGGCATGGGATCACAACTGCTAGATTTATACAGGCTCATCCCAGCATCAATTGACGGGGGAGGGACAACACTCCTGTTTGCTCAGCACAAGATGCTCCCAGGCTAGAGGTTACACAAAGCCCCTTCATGCAAGGGGGAGCAGAGTTAGGACATTTAATGAATCAGCTTAGCTGGCACAGAGGCACGCACATATGTATTCCAGCTCTGTGCTGGCTTTTATAATCTGGGAGTGGATAGAGGGAACCAGTTTTCTTAGTTTAGCTCATCTGTCAACACCCTTGGGCAAATGGGGTAACTTCAGCCCTTGTTCTGTCCCTGTGGGTGGGAAGGGAGGTTTCACCAGGTAAATATGTCGATAGCTCTGCCCTGTTTTAGCTACCAAATGTATAGGCATTAACCCGTGCTCACTGTACTTATACTCTGTATGATTGCTCACCCACATTTATTCTATGTATGTACTGTAGGAATGTCTGTTTTATTCTGACATGGAGCCTTTGGAAACGATTCTTTGACTCAAAGGGTTGTAATTCCAATTTCCTAAATAAATAAATATATACAAATAAATAACAAGGCGTATTGACTGAAAGCCTCTCTCAGCATCTGACAAGATCAGAGGTGACCACGCTGTCCTCAGGCTGCTGCCATGTAAGCCTGCTAGCTCAGTCGCAGAGTGCTGGGGTGAGATTTCAGGAACTTGCATTCAATTAACAGTTAAGTCACATTACTTCTTTCTCATTATAATCAGCATTTTACAAGCTCAGCCACCTTATCAGTGCTGGAGGAGGGGGAGGTGTAAGGGTAAGATGAAACCCCCTATTACAGCAAGCTCTTTTGGGGCGGGGCCGGAAGGGAGGGTAATGATTTTCAAGATTAATGACTTCTTTTTTCAGCCTTTCATTTCAATACTGTACTGCAGTTGTAACACTTTCTACCCCACTGAAAAACATTGTGGCCACTTCCACTGCAGTGAGAAAAACAAGAACTTCTCTCTGGTTAGAAATTCAGGAACAGCAAACAAAGAAAGTTATAAACATAAGCTGCACTGCTCCTTCAGTAGCTCACCCTACTAGTTGTAGGTCTCAGCAGTGACATTAGTGGTGCCTGCGTGTACTATCTATACACAGGGAACCGCTTTTCAGTTCAAATAACTCAGTGTATGCCCACTGTTTTCCTGTTGGCGCACAACTGGATCTCGGCAAGTGTCAGCTGCTCAGGAGGAAGGATGTGCTAGCAGATGCTGTGACATGAACTGCTACTACTCTGTTTAGTCTTTGGACCCTGGAGATTCTCAGGCTGCAATATGGAGCTAGTGAGGTGTGTATGTGTGTGTGGAGAGGTGTCCAGCTGTAGATGAGCAGCGGACAGCTCACAGCCAGCAGCACTACACACTAGCTTACCCATAACTGCACCCTGACACATACATAGTAACATAGTCATTTAAGGTTGGAAGGTACTCTAGGTCCATCATGTCCGCCCCCTATTTCTTGAACCAAGATGAGTAAGGATGCTGTCTAAACATGTACAACCTTAAAGGGTTCCCCCACTCTACTATCCAGGGTATCCTGTGATTCCTTAAACAGAGGAGGGAAACCAAAAGATTTGGATCATGGGGGGAAGGACCTATGGGGAGAGGCTCGAGGAACTCATCATTTACATGTTGGAGGAGAGAAGGGACAGAGGGGACATGTAAGAGGTCTTCGAGTACATGAAGGGGACAAATAGGGAAGGCTCAGTCGGGGTGCTCCAGAGAAAGGAGGGAGGGAGGGGGTAACTAGAGGGCACAGGTGGAAGCTGGGGTGGGGAGAGACTCGGGAGGAAGTGGTGCTACTCACTGAGAGGATGGTGGAACCATGGAATCCAGGGACTAGTGGAGGTAGAGACTGTGGAGGGTTCAAGAGGGTTGGGACAGGTATAGGGAAGGGTCGTGGCTGGCAAAGTCCAATACAAGGGGAATATCCTGGACTGGAAATGGAGAATCCTGGGGGGGGGGGCACAGCAAGGTCCGCTCCCAGGTTGGGGGCTGACCAAACGAGCAGACACAAAAGACCATTAGGCCTACTCTACTGGCATTTTAATATGTTAGAAAGTAATCTAGGTAGGATTACCTTGAAAGCCTATACAGTACTGTCCAGTGTCTCCACTGGTAGGCTGTGCCACAGGTTCACCACCCTCTGAGAGAAGTGCTTCCTAACATTCCCTCTGAATTTACCACCTTTGAGCTGCAGGGCTTGTCCCCATGTCTTACTGGATGACACCAGATCAAACATCTGTTCGATCTTGTTGATAACCCTAGAGTATGCAGGAAACTAAGAACATTCCCCCACTCAGCCTCTCTTTTTCTTCACCAGGAACTTGTTAGGACCACCAGCATCTCCTCCTAGCCTTTGTCTTCCATACCTCTGATCATTTTGTTGGCCCACTTGTGTTGCACCCTCTCGACTGCCTCAATGTCCTTTTCGCATTGGGGACCCCAGAACTGTGTGCTGTTCTCCACGTACGGCCTTACCAAGGTCTTGTAAAGAGGCAGGATAACTCCCCCTGCTCTTTGACAGTCCCTTTTGATACACTCCAGCATTCTGCTGTCCCTCTTGGCAGGGGCTGATCAATGCTTGTCATTCTTAAGCCAATTGTCTGTTATGATTCCCAGGTTCTTATCCCCAATGCAGCAAGAGGAGTCCCACACAGTGTGTAGCTCCTACTTCTGTTTCCTCCTCATTGTAGCAAGAAGAGTCCCACACAATGTGTAGATCCTACCTCTTGTTTCCCCCTACACTGCAGCAAGAGAAGCCCTACACAGTGTGTAGATCCCACCTCTGTTTTCTCCTGTGCTGCAGCAAGAGGAGCCCCACACTGTGTATAGATCCTACCTCTGTTTCTTCTTACACTGCAGCAGGCGGAGTCCCATACAGTGTGTAGATCCTACCTCTTGTTTCCTGCACTGCAGCAAGAGGAGTCCCACACAGCATGTATAAACCCTACATCTGTTTCCTCCTACACTGCAGCAAGAGGAGCCCCACACAGTGTATAAATCCTACATCTGTTTCCTCCTACACTGCAGCAAGAGGAGCCCCACACGGTGCGTAGCTCCTACCTGTTTTCTACACTGAAGCAAGAGGAGCCCCACACACAGTGTGTAGCTCCTACCTCTGTTTCCTCCTACACTGCAGTAAGAGGAGCCCCACACAGTATGTAGATCCTACCTCTGTTTCCTCCTGCACTGCAGCAAGAGGAGCCCCACACAGTGTATAGCTCCTACCTCTTGTTTCCTCCTACACTGCAGCAAGAGGAGTCCCACACAGTGTGTAGATCCTACCTCTGTTTCCTGCTACACTGCAGCAAGTGGAGCCCCACACAGTGTGTTGGTCCTACCTCTGTTTCCTGCTGCACTGCAGCAAGTGGAGCTCCACACAGTGTGTAGATCCTACCTCTTGTTTCCTGCACTGCAGCGAGAGGAGCCCCACACAGTGTAGCTTCTACCTCTGTTTCCTCCTGCACTGCAGCAAGAGGAGCCCCACACAGTGTGTAGGTCCTACTTCTGTTCCTCCTGCACTGCAGCAAGAGGAGTCCCACACAGTGTGTAGGTCCTGCTTCCATTTCCTCCTACACTGCAGCAAGAGAAGTCCCACACAGTGTGTAGCTCCTGCTTCTGTTTCCTGCTACACTGCAGCAAGAGGAGTCCCACACAGTGTGTAGATCCTACCTTTTTGTTTCCTCCTAAGCTGCAGCAAGAGGAGTCCCACACAGTGTAGATCCTACCTCCATTTTTCTCTCTCCCATATTTTGCTACAGTGAATTTGAGACTCCAGGGCTTCAACCAATCATCAATTTTATTCAGGTCCTCCTGAAGTTTGTCCCCATCCTCAAGTGAATCCATCACTCTCTAGATTAGTGTTATCATCAATCATCATCTAACTTAAGCAGCCTGATAGAGACTCCAGCTTCCAGGTAATTTATAATAATGTTGAACAGCAGTGGTCCTCGCACCAGTCCCTGAGGGCACCACTGAATACCCCTCACACCCATTCTGGGGTGGGGGGGCGCCACTGAATACCCCTCACATCTATCCCTAAAGGACACCAATGAATACCACTCACACCAGTTACTGGGGGGGGGGGGAGAGTGCCACTGAATACCCCTTAAACGGATCCCTGAGGGACATCATTGAAAACCCCTCACACTGATCCCTGAGCGACACCATTGTATATCTTTCACACTGATCACTGGGGGATATCACTGAATACCCCTCACACTGATCCCTGAGGGACACTGCTGAATCCCCTCACATCGATCCCCCTAAGGACTCCATGGAAACTCCTCACACTGGTCTCTGATGGATGCCACTGAATACCCCACACACCAGTCCCTGGGGGGCACCACCAAATACCCCTCACACTGATCACTGAGGGATGCCACTGTATACCCCTCACACCGAGCCCTGACGGATGCCACTGAATACCCCTCAAACTGATCCCTGAGGGATGTCACTGACTACCCCTCACACTGATTGCAGGGTGCACCACTGAATACCTCTCACACCAATCCCTGAGGGCCATCACTGAATACCTCTCTCTGCTTGGAGCAGTGTTCATCTGCCACAACTTTCTGCTTTCTGTCCCCAAACCAGTTGGTAGTCCACCTATTTAAACCACACTGGTGTGCTATGCCCAGGAGCTTGTCATTTGCCACAGTATCGGAGGCCTTGCTGAAGTACAGACAGACTGCAATATGTCTGCAGCCCTGCTCCAGTCCATCTCCCTGGTCACTCCCTCAAACAAGGCGTTTAAGTTGGCTTGGCATGATCTGTCCTTATAAAGTCATACTGAGAGGGGGCAACTACCTTGGCCTCAGACAACTGCTCCATTTTTCTATAATGCCCTAGTAGTTACCAAGGTCAGATATTGACCCCATCTTGAAGATGGGAACCGCACAGGTCAAGTTCTAGTCTGCCACCACCTCAGTGGTACAAACCTGCAGGCTTAAGTTCACTCCATTCTCCTGTGTTTGTTGACCACATAAAGGTGTCCCGCTGCTCCGAGTGGTGATTGTGTTACCCAGTGGACTGCAGGACATAGAAACTCATAACAGTGTGATTTCAGTTCTTGATCTAGATGGTCCCAAGTGGATGCAGAGTAGGGACGATATTAGGCCATTGGTTGATAGACTGTTATGCTGGTTATGCAGTTTAGGAGGTGCATTGGTTCCTTCTTTTTCTCCGCACCTGTCTCTACATGATGGAGGCAACCACCTAATCACAACCTTCATGACTTTCCCCACGTGACAGAGCCTTTAGGGTATTTCCTTTGCCCCTGAGTTTGGCCTAATCTGGTGAGGAGCAGAATAGTTCCTTGGAACCAAGGGTGAGGCTGCGTAGAGTATTTTCCCTAGTGTAGCTCTCTAATATGCGGACTCAAGGACCTTGAGCACATGCTGCGATGGAAGGACTCGTACCCCTTGTGAAGGGATCTAGCTCCCTGACCCACTGTTAGAGGATGCTATTGTGCCTACCCTTCCTCAGCTGAAAAACTACACACACACCTCTTCGTAGTGTAGAAACAGTAACATTACAGTTCTCTGTTCTGGTATCTCCCTTCTTGCCTGTTACAGCTGCTTCTGTGGTTGTTTCTGCTTTGTTATTACATCTGTACAAAAACAGGAAGGGATACCCCACCCTCTTTTGACCCTGGTATTTTGGTTTCTCTAAAAAATGTCAATGGAAACATGTAAAGCCCAGCCCCACCCCACCCCTGGTTTTCAGGGTAAGCTGCTAGAGATTAAAGCTTGCTGATTTATTAGCTCAGACACAGATGAACAGACACAGTGTAACTGCTACCGCATACTAACAAGTAAACCTTTTATTGTAGTGACTGAAAGTGCTCAAGACATGCAGTTTAGTCACCAGTGATGAGCTCTCCAAAACTTTGATGCACCTTCCACTGATTGGGTTAAACAGCCATATTTTCTGCTAATTTCAGGAGGGGTAAACATTGACCTTTTCTCCGTGCTCTGCGTCACGGGATGTTCCTGCACAATGGTGTAGCAATGCCACAGAAACATTGCAGTATCAAGGTGCTTCTGAGGCCTGCCAAAAAAACAGCAATGTTCTTCCAAGCCTGCCTATTCTGTTCCCTGTACTTCACTGCTGTCTATCTCCCACCATACGCAGGCCCTCTGGAGACGCACCACACTGATGACTATTCTTACTCCAGTGTTATAGCCTGCTGGCAAGCAAACCGGCGTCCCCTCTGGCGCTTCCCACCAAATTCTACCAGAATTGTGTTTAGACTGCTCAAATGCTTGCGATACCATCCTCATAAAATACCTTATTGGAGGACCTGGCTGTGCCCCTTCCTCTGGTTCTCCTTATCCTCATCGCTAGAGATGTTGAACTGAACCCCAGACCTACTTCACAACAGACCTTTGACATCCCCCTCCTGATCCTCTCTTAAAAGTCTTAAAATTGCACATCTCAGTGTTCGCAATCTCATCCACAATCATGCTGAACTGACTGCCTGGGTTGACCACTATAACCCTGATATTCTGTGTCTCATGGAAACGTATTGAAACCTACCACCCCAACTCAACCCTCGTGCTCCCCAGCTTTAGCCTCCTGTGCTGCAATCACTTGGGTAAAAAGCATGGGGGTGGTCTTTTGATATACTACAAGTCACCTTAACATATCCCTCATCCAGCACAACTTAGCTCCCCCCTCAGCCACCTGTGAATTCCTTAATAGGCTCCTCCTACTAGGGAATGCCAAACAGATTCATATCATCTGCACATACAATCCTCCAAAGCAGGGTATCAAGGGACTCTCCTATCTGCTTGATAGCATTAGCCCTAAAATCACTTAAAATGTGGTACTTATATGTGGTGACTTCAAGCTAAACTGGTCTGGTGACAATGTCAAGCAGTATGAACCACTGCTGGTGGCCCTCGGCCTTACTCAGCTCACCAGCTCACCTACACTAAACCACCCCAATGGGAGTCAAGGAATGCTCCTCAATTGGTTTCTGACAAACAGGCCTGATAGGATCTTAGCATCTGGAGTTCTTTCTGACTCCATATCTGACCATTCCCCCA
Source organism: Neoceratodus forsteri (assembly GCA_016271365.2). NCBI lineage: Eukaryota > Metazoa > Chordata > Ceratodontiformes > Ceratodontidae > Neoceratodus > Neoceratodus forsteri. The sequence continues at coordinate 8,598,604 of JADMNL010000026.1, forward strand.
TCTACAGGCCTTTGGAGAGTCTCTTCTCCCAAAGTGCCCTATACCGTTATACAAGTGAGAGATTTCTCCCACTTTAACTCTGCTTTCTTTCTTCAAGACCTTACAACCACAGATTGGGCCCCAGTACTCTCTGCCACGGACGTCACAGGTGCTCTTGACAACCTTCTAAACTTCCTCCCCTCTCTGCTGGATAAGCATGCCCCACATCTCAGAAAGAGATAGAGACACTATCACTAAATGGTTACATGGGGACTTGCTCGCCCTCATGAAAGCCCGTGATAAGCACTGCGGTAAATTTAAAGCCTCTAAGGAATTATCTGACCACCATAAATACCAGCAACTCTGCAGCATCTGCAAAAAAGCCATATGTAACACCAAGAGTGAATACTGCAAGGCTGCCCTCTTATCCTCTGCTAGGGACCCGAGATACGTCTGGTGCACTATTAAAACCATAGTCAGGGGGTTATAGCCGATGTGATACTATAGATATGATTGTCGATGGAAGAAACTGCAATAATGCTACTACCATTGCCAATGCCTTTAGCAAGCAATTCTCTGATCTTTTGGCATACATTGCCCTGTTTACTACTGACAATGATGAGTCATCTTCCTCTAACCATTCCTCCCCTCCAGAAGCTCTGTCTCACCCACCTTTCTATCTTAAGACAATCTCAGTGAGGGAAACCAACAAGCTTCTCACTGGCCTTTCTCCTCATATGAGTGCTGGTCACGATGACCTTGAACCAAAACTTCTAAAGATTGGGACCCCTTTGCTTGCGCTCCCAGTATCCCATATTCTTAACCTTTCCATCACCACCAGAATTGTTCCTACAATCTGGAAAGTAGCAAAGGCTGTTGCTGTTCCTGTTCCTGTTTTCAAGCAGGGTGACCAGAAATGCATAGAAAACTACCATCCTATATCCACCCTGTCTGCTGTTAGAAAGATGCTGGAAAAGGTGGTTGGAAGTGAAGCTGACGGACTACCTTTCTAAACATACCTTACTGTCACCTGAACAGCACAGATTTTGTAAAGGACATAGCACTGGTACAGCCCTTGCTAAAGTTACATCTGATATAAGGAGTGCCATGGACCAGGGTATGCTGTCTGGGGCTATCTTCATGGGCCTTTCAAAGGCCTTCGATCTAATGAATCACTCCCTACTCTGTATCAAGCTTCACTCCCTCGGTGTTGCTGGTCCAGCCCTAAACTAGTTTTCCAACTATCTCACTGACAGGCTACAGATTGTTAAGCACAATAGAGCTCTATCATAACCTGTTCCTATCACTATCAGTGTCCCTCAGAGATCTCTTCTGTGCCCTATCCTATTTTCTCTTTTAATCAATGACTTTCCAATGGTCCCTACCTATAGCACCACAGCCCTATATGCTGATGACCTACTCCTCCTAGCTAGCTAGCTCAGGTGATGTCCATGCCATAAATCACAATCTACAAGCTGACTTAAATAAACTGCAACATTGGCTCCTGACAAATAAACTCATGTTGAATGTAAAAAACTCAACTCATGCTCTTCCGCGCCTCTGCCAAACTCAAGCAGTGTCCAGTCTCTCTCAATGTCTTAAGTCTTAATGGTGTCCCAGTTGGCACTACGTGCTCCTGTAGATACCTGGGTGTTACTCTTGATCCCCAGTTAGATCTGTCTCTACACATTCAAAATGACTGAAGGGCAACAAATATCAAGCTTGGACTTGCATATCGGGCTCGTGGATCCCTTACTGCTGCTGCACGGCTTGCCCTTGCTAAAGATTTATTCCTTCCCTCTCTCAGCTGTGGGCTGACAGCCTTTACCCTCGTCACAAAAACTAGCCTTGCTAAACGGGATGTGGCCTGTAATAGTATTTGTCGCTTTACCCTTGCCGTCCCTCGACTTAACCCTCACTGTGATTTATACAGTCAACTACACTGGTTGTCCCCGGGTAATTATCGCTCATTTGTCTTGGGCTGCTTCACAGACAAAGTCGTCCGCAATGCCACCACACCCTCCCTGTCCAAACTCCTTCGGCCAGCTCTTCCATCATACCAGCTAAGTTCAGCTGACTTGCACCCCCTCCTTGTCCCAAAAACACATACACTGTCAAGTGATGGTGCCTTTGCTGTTTGTGCCCCTAGATTCTGGAATACCCTATCTGCAACCTTCAGATGTACCCCCACCCATCCCATCTTTAAGAGCTCCCTCTGGTTGCACCTGAAGTCTTCCTCAGCCTGTAACTGTTCCAAGGCTGCTTGATATCCTCTACCCCTGCTTGGACCCTGGTGTGCACCCTCCACTTCCCTGGTTCCCCTACCCCCGCTCTGAGCTCTAGTAAAGGGAATTATCTACCCTGCATGCCCTTCACCTCAGCACTTACCGTCCTCAAAATGGGGCAAATTGCGCTTGTATCATTTCCACGAAATGTTACTATTGTTGCTTGTTCTTACCCTTGATGTATATGCTTATCTATTCATCTTGTACCCATTTATTTATATCACCCTGCTCATTGCTTGTATTCCACATTTTTGTAATTACCTTGCACAGTTTTGTAAACCATACTATTGTAATCTCACAGGTCATACCTGAAAATAAGCATTCCTTGTCTAGTGTGCTTACCCAGTAAACAAAAGCTAATAAATAAATAAGTATCCCACTGTGACTTAATGTACGTCTGGTGGCTGTATATGGAGAGAGAGCTATGGTGCAAAGTGATTTAAAAAGGGCATCGTTCCGGGAAATAATAATTTTGGTTCAAGGAGTAATTTTTAAGGAGACGGAACTAGTGGCTGATGTCCTCCTGTAATATGGATCAGATTAGCTGTTATGACGGGTTGGGGTAGAATGCGACTCTGTGCAGGGAGAAGAGAATGAGATGCAAAACTGTGACAGCGTTTCCGATGGATCATGTTTTGAGAGGAGTCCGGAGACCCCACCCTCTGTAGATGTTCATGGGTCACACATAAAGTTTCCCAGAGTCCCATTCTGACTAAATACCTTATTTGTATGGGAATAAGGGCTAAACAAGTCAGTGTATAAAGTTTCTTTAAAAAGAATTGTGCATCTTTGAATCATTGCTTCTCTCTAATCAGTAGTCTCAAGCAAAATGCAAGGGGGTTCTGGGACCCTTACTGTAGGGTTAACGAGGAACAGTCAGCACTAAGAGTCCTATACCTAACTGTAGGGGCTGGTCCCAATTTGCAATTTGTGTTTACAACAAGAATTGCCCCTTACTGTTTACTGCAGTACAGTAGGCTGTATCCTGCTGACTGCTAGGCTGGCATTTGCTGTAACTAGAAATCCCAGAATTCCGTACAGATGATGTCACAGCTGGGCTGCAGCAGTGAGAAATTCAGTGGTCTGCAGTGTATGTTGAAGCTTTTATAATCCCAGCTCAGATGTTTGCCAGTGCTGCTGTTCTCCAAAGGTTAAGTACAGCAGACAGAGAGGGCGCAGAACTCTCCTGGGGAGGGGTGGGGATGCAGTGTGCTGTTGAAGCGACACTTAAGGGTGGCCTTGTGGAGGTGTCGTTGGCATGGTGGGTAACCATGTGCAGCCTGGCACCCCCTCCCTCGGGCATCATGCACATATGGGTGGGGAGGTTAGCACAGGCTGTATTCCGGGGCACTCTATTTGGAATAGTGTGATGGAATGGCCATGTGCCACTCATGCCTACTAGTGCTCCAGAAGGCCAGCCCCTCGCCTGACACCGATGCTCCAGAACAAACTTTCCTCCTGCCCAGCAAGGCCATGGCTGAGCCAAAAGGGAGGAGGGCCCCCATCGCTTTGGATGGGGACTAATGCGGTCCAGTTTGACTAAGAGGTTGCAGGGTGGCAGCAGGTTGGAGGCCAGGACCAGATTAGAAGCTTCGCTAGAGGTAATGAATTGAGGCTTTCAAGAATCGCATCTTTCAATGGCAAAATTCCCTTGTAGTGACAGATCACTGGGCAGACAGTGTGGGTAGGTGGGTGACTGTAAATGGAGACTAGGTGAAGAGTTGTATACATATATTTTGCACCCAAGTCATCTTCTCATGTCTTCTTTCAAGAAGTTTCAGACCAAATAAGGGAAAAGCCCCATCATGTCAGTCTTATGGGGGAGATTTTAAATGTGCTCCAAATCCAGTCAGACAGAACAGGGGGAGACCTTCTATACCTTGTGACATCAGACTGTCCCCTCCCCAGAAGCATTTACGCTCAAAATGAAGGCCCACCTGCTAAACCTCAATACATGCTGCTGTGCACAGTAACTCTGCCATATACTGCTAGCTAGACCCTTTTTTTGGGTCTCGCAGCATAATCTTTTTGTACAACCGTGGTGGTGTGTTTTGTACTTCCCCAGGAATAGCCCTTGACCAGGCACGCCACCTGTTTTCCACTGCCAAGGCTGGTACCTCCAATGGCCGCTCCACCTGCCCGGCCCGATGGCAAAGCTCTCCAGCCCGGGAATAGCCCTTGACCAGGTGCACCGCCTGTGTTCCATGGCCAGGGCTGGTGCCTCCACCTGCCTGGCCTGATGGCAAAGCTCTCTAGCCTGGATAAGTTACCTAGGACACTCCGTGACTGCCGCTTGGTTTCCGATTGACCACGGATCGGCCATCTACTCTCTGACTGGCCAAAAGCCCTTACAGCTTCTACCGTGATTGCCTGAAACAACTTTTGGTCTAGCAAGGCCTACAGCTCCTGCTGAACCTTGTGCTTTTCCTTCTCTAGGGTATTTTCAGCCCATCCCCCCTCCTCTCACCCGAGACAGCCCCATTGGTTGCCAGCAGGGACATACCGTGCCTTAAACCACTGAGCTGCCAATTCCTCCTCTCACCCCTGACTCAATAGGCTTTACCTGGTGCTGAAAAAAGACTGCTTTGCCACTGGCATCCTTTACTTCACTGTCACCTGGAAGATCCCCCTCCTGTACCACTTCTAGGATAGTGCAATTTGCTCACTGTGCCTAGCTCCTCCAACCAGGGAAAGAAGAAAGCCTCTTTCACTGTCTCACTCCTTTAATGGTTACACTGCCCCCATGCTCCAACAATGTCTCCCACTGCCTCTAGGATCATACAGTACCTCCTGGCCTTTGCCCTTGTATACGCTTTGGGACCCGAGACACTGTGCCTAGCTCCTCCAACCAGGGAAAGAAGAAAGCCTCTTTCACTTTCTCACTCCTTTAATGGTTATACTGCCCCCGTGCTCCAACAATGTCTCCCACTGCCTCTAGGATCATATAGTACCTCCTGGCCTTTGCCCTTGTATACGCTTTGGGACCTGGGATAGGAATCCGGAGACCCCCACCCTCTGTAGATGTTCATGGGTCACACATAAAGTTTCCCAGAGTCAGGCTACCCTTGATATGGAGACACTAAATGTATATGGTACTGTGACCTCACCCTTCCCTGAGGTCTTCTGCAACTCTCAGCAACTGCCCACTGGGAACGCCGGCCTTGCTCACTCAACTAATGATCCCTCTCTGGTACCACTTCTAAAAGGTTTTGTAACCTACGTCGGTAGCAGAAAACAAAGAACGCCCAGTAAAAGGCAGACACCTAAAAAAAAAAAAAAAGACTTATACCGGAACAACTAATTCATCTACTCCTTCTCCTTCTCCTGATGTCGAGTAATGTGCACTCCAATCCTGGTCCACCACATGACTCCAGCATTTGACCTCGAAAATCCTCAGGACTTGTGCGCGCCTTTATGAATATCTGCAGCCTCCTCCCCAAGATGGACAGCCTGAAGGTCTGGGTCTCTCGTCATAACCCTGATGTGCTGTCAGTTGTGGAGACCTGGTTATCCCCGAAGATACAAGACTCTGCCATTGCACTGCCTGGCTGCACGTTGTTCAGGCAGGACTGACTCTCGAAAAGAGAAGGCGGTTGCGTCATCTACACTAAAAATCCACTACCGGGTCATGTCCTCTCACCCCCATGCAGCAGTGACCACCTCCAAGCACTAACTACAAAACTGCTCTTAGGGGCATACAACAAAGTGCTTACTCTGATCTCAGTATATCTTCCACCAAAAATGGCCACAGCCGGCACGAGCAACCTGTTTGAGTACATTAGTTCTCTGAAGCTAAACACTGATATAGTACTTCTTGAGGACTTTAATATGAACTGGTTCTCGCCTACCACCGCCCATACCAAGGATACCCTATATGCAATCCATTTCTCCCAAATGGTGAAGTCGCCAGCCCGAGTCAGCTACAGGACAGGAGCCAGCACTCTGCTGGACTGGGTGCCCACCAACTGACCTGCACATATCACCGATCTCACTGTCCTCCCCGACTCTTTGAGTGATCATTCCCCTGTCAAATGCACCTGGAACAATTATTACTGCAAACCCCCACCAGAATCATAAAGAACTGCCTGCTCCTAAAATGCCACCTCCCACAGCTAAAACTAGACCTAAAACTTCTAGACTGAATGGACCTGTAGGACACCAATCATGTGGACATGGCCTTTGACATCTTTGTAACAAAATGTAATACCATCTGCAACAAACATGCAACAGTCACCATAAGAAAAGTCAAAGGGCCTTTTAATCCCTGGATCACCCCAGAACTTGTGGAGTAACTTGCCTCAAGAGACCATCTCTGGCATAAAGCATGAGCTCAGGGCACTGCAGCAAACATTCAGTGATACAAAAAGGCCCGTAATGACTGTATGAAAGCTATCTACCATGCAAAAAGGCCCTCTGCCACTACTAATTTCCCTAACGTTGGAAATCCACAACAGTTACCCTCATACACAGAAGTGGGGACCAGACTCTGCATAGCAACTACAGACCCATTTCCATTCTCCCGCTACTCTCCAATGCTCTTGAACAGATTGTGGCAGACCAGATGGTGGATTACCTCAACCAATACCAACTTCTATGCCTACAGCAAGATGGGTTCTGGGGAGGCCACAGTACTATTACTGCCTTACTTCAGTTTGCCGTATTCATTCATAATGCCCTAGATCGTGGCCACCTTGTAGGGGCAGTCTTCATTGACCTATCAAAGGCAATTGATACAGTGCATCATGTGCTCCTCCTTCAACAGCTATTTGGCATTGGTCTTGTCCCTGAAACGGTGAGCTGGTTCTGCAGCTACTTGAGCCACCACTCCCAGCAAGTCAAGATTGGGGATGTCCTCTCAGACAGCTGGACTGTCAAAACTGGGGTACCACAAGGGTCAGTCTTAGGACCTCTCTTGTTCAGCGTGTTCTTAACAATCTCCCTGACTCCTGTCACTGTCATATGCTCCTTTATGCTGACGATGCGGTCATCTTTACCAGCAACTCGCATCCTGAACTTTTGGAGGCTGATCTGCAAAGAGGCTTTACATCCGTGGAAGAGTGGTTCAAGAAGAAAGGCTGGTCATGAGCTATAAAAAAAACTAAAACCATGCTCTACTCCACAGCACAAAACAAGCTCAAAAACTACCCCCCTGGCAAAAAGGAATGACAGCGACTCCACTCTGGAACTAGTCCCTCATTTTAAATACCTGGGGTTAACAATTGACTCTACTTTGTCCTTCTCCCAGCATATTGATGTCACAGCAAAGCCTATCAATACAAGATTAGGGATCCTCTACTGGCATAGACACTCTCTAACTCACGAAGCGTTAAATCTGGCAAACAGCAGCTCTGTTGTCTCCCTCGTAGACTATGGACTGGATGTCTACAGCTGTGCAACTGACACGGCCCTTCAACGCATTGCAGTTGCCCTAAACAAGGCTTGCCATCTACTCACAGGTGCACCGAGATTCACCCACACCTGTGACCTTTATACTCGGGCTGGCTGGTTTCAACTGAAGGACAGAATCTGGTATCAAACCTGCTCATTAGCTTAAAAAGTCTCCTTAAATCTTCTTCCATCTGGGGTCCAGAACCTGCTGTCACTCCCTCTAAGGAACTGACCCACCAGAACATCCAGCTCTCAAGTTTTCCATGTACCCAGATGCCACACTGCCTGGCACAATGTGCATTCCCACACCTTGCAGCCCTCTGGTTAAACGCACTGCCTCCTGACATCTCAGGTGCACCAACAATTGAATCCTTTAAATTCAAACTGCGCCAGCACCTCTTAGATTTGAATAACTGTATGTGCCCCAGCTAAACCGCTGTTAGCAGCAAATCCACCACTAGCACTGTCCCCATTTTGTCTGTCCTGATCGCCCCACCTCAGCACTTACTCTACCTCACTACCCTAATCCTCCTCCTTCTCACACTGTCCCACATGCCTGTCTCCACAGCCCCCCCGAATCCACTCCCCTCTTCATTCTCTCTTATCTCGACGCAGGCATACATTGTACAGTGCCTCAGCTTACACTTCCTGTTGCCTTTGTTTGAACTTATTTTGTACATCATATGTATACTGTCCATAGTCTTTGTATCTGCTGTCTTATGTAACTGATGTGGAGCCTTAAAAAGCATACGCTCACAGGCATTTTCCAAGATCACAATAAATAAATTATACTTGCAGTGTTGTGACATGCATTTGTATACTGTTGACTGTACAGTATATGTTCGCACATGTATATGTTATATACTATGTAAATTGCACGCTGCATTTCTACTGTATAGAGAGGTAACATTTTTCTCATCATTAATGATTTCTGCACATTGAGATGTATCCCTTTTTGCTATGTACTTGTAGTAACAGGGTTGTGTCTGAAAAAGACGTCTTGCACCAGTACACCTACCCGGTAAACAAAGTATAAATAAAATAGTTTCTGGTAGAGATTGCAGACACCAGTTATTAAAATTCTTAATAGCCTTGTGCAGGAAACGGGAATGACGGACATAAGGTGTTTCCTTCACCCTGGAAAGAGGGATGTTTTTTCATTTTACTTGGATCCACATCAAGACTATGTAAGAACAGATTTCTTTGCAGTCCTGACAGCATGTGTCCATATAGTCTAACTGTGTGAGCCACAATAGAACAAATCTGGACCACGAGTCATTGTCAGTAGAACATGTCCAAGGTAATCCAGGGGAGGGAGGGGGGGCCTGGGACTTTGGTGATCGATGCCTAGCAGACCTTGTGTTTAAAGAGAAATTGAAGATACCATGAACCAGTACTTTGATCAGAACATAATAGATGACAACAGTCCCTCTACGACATGTTGTGCCATGAAAATAGTGGTGAATGGGCATACAGTATCATACTTGGGACACCAGAAGGAGTCAAGAACAAGTTAGTCTTAAGAACAACTGCAGGAGAAAGAGGCAACAAACATACTGTATGCCCACAGATTCTAGGAGAGATTGAAACAGGGTTAAGCTGCTAGAAAGAGAAGCAAACTACAGAGGGTATACTTGTATGTATGAAGAACAAATATTATGGACTCAGAAACAGAGCAGGATGACTTCTGACTTACAGATGTGGAAAGAACAGTAATCTGTGCTGTTATGAAACTAAGGAAAACTGGTCAAAGCAGTGAGATCACTATGCCATAGGAAACACCAAGCAAATTTGTGGATTTCTATAAGGATCTGTACCACACTAGAAACAGGGAAAAAAGTGTCCAGAGCTACTAAACAGGTTCTTCAGCAAGGCCCCTCTCCAAAGTTACCAGATCATGATAGATCACAAACTGTAGTGAGAAAGAACTGGTGTGAAGAATACAGGGCCCTGAATATCCCGCAGCTGTAAATCCCTGGATTATAGGGTTGACTGGATTGGCCCCAGACACACACATCTTTTCTCCTGGTATTACAAATCCAAAGAATGTGTGCCTGGGAATAGTCAGGTCCAACCATGTGAGCCTATAGCTCAGTAGGTACAGCACCGGAACAGTATTCGGGGGCCTGGGTTCAATTCCCAGCCGGTCATGTTATTTCTTTCTCACTACAATTTGTGATGTAAATTGCTTAGCAGTGGCTAATACTGCACCAAAAAAATCTAATGGTTACCCAGATCTTGACAGAGAGATGCTTGGAGCCCCAGTAACAAGGACGAATATAAAAAAATTGGTGAGCTCCTTGAAAAGTAAGGAGGCACCAGGGGAGGATGGTAGTGGAGTTCTACAAATTTTACAAGAAAGTGGCAGTTCCTAACCTACCAGGGAAACTCAGCATCAGTAAACAAGATGTTCCTGTCTGAATGAAACTCTGCGCTGATTTCCACCATATATAAACCAGGTAAAAACCTGGAAATCTGTTCCTTTTGATGTCTATGCATAGGACTACTGCCAGTTAGAGTTCAGACAGGATAATAGGCTCAGGCCTCCTCTGCCATGTCTCAACTGCCCCCAAGAGGCTTGTAGTCTTGTCCCCAAGAGTTTCTTGAAACATTATAGCCTGGCCCGGGAGTTGGGTACCATGCCCAAGTATCTGACTTTAATCCATGTTTATTTGTATTAGGAAGGTAACTGCAGTCTAGCAGCTGGGTACTGAGGGCCTCATTACTTGTGAGGGATGAGTGAAAAGTTAAAATATTGTTCTTGTGTGAAAATCTATGTTTGTACTCAAGGTATAATGTATAAACTGTACCTTCTCCAAACTGTAACTAGATCCTGCTGCAGCTGGATACTGTTGGAAATGAGTCCCTGACTCAAAGGTGTATCAGTTTCCCATGAATAAAATGATATTTATAATTATTAGTAGTAGTCTGTTTCTGTACAACTTTGTGTTGCACTATCTCTTCACATGGACCATGCAAATAGTTTTTTTCTGCATCCCTCTCTGCATAAATGTCTATTTTCTTTTGTCTTTTTTGAGTATGTATGTTGGCTCTGTAATACTGCATACCCTCATTTGCTTGTTATTCAGTATCCCTCATGCTCCCTGATCTCTTCTGCCCCACCCCCCAGCTGTTTGTTTACCTGGTAAAACATGTTCCAAATGAGAGATAAAAAAAGTTTAAGACATTACAAGTAGCAGCTTTAAGATCTATAATAAGGGATTGGCTTACACAGACTCAACCACCAATAGAAAAAGGGATAAACCTCATTAAAGAAATAAGGGTGGGGAGCTATAGAGATGTCATTGCAGCAGGATGTGTGTCACACAAGCTCTGATTTGGAATAATCTTTATCTAAGAAAAAGTGTTAATAGGAAAAAGTTGCAGACATTCTTTTTTTGTATTTGGAGTCCTGATGGCGTAGGGAATTCAACGATGTAACATGTGCTGTGTTTCACCTGAAAGCATCCCAGAGAGGAGGCTCTAAAAGCCAACAGACACATCAGCAGCAGGACCATGAGACAGTAGCAGAATCTAGAACCTGCAAAGTTGAAAAGGCGCTACAGCATTTGGAAGTCCATGATGTGCTGATTGACAGTGGTGGACTCCGACAACAAACGCACTGTTTTCACGCTGGCCACCATTGCTACCTTGACACAAGTCACTGGGCAGCTTAAACACCATACTCAAGGCCCCTTGAATTCTGCGGTTGCGGAATTTGCCGAAGAATTTGCATCATGCCGCAGAATATATATAGTGCCGCAGAATTCATTGTCTTTGGTGAATTTTCATATAAATATACTGTCTTTCCATAGTGTCAGGCTTTCTTTCCCACCTCGTTTATCCTGAAGCCCCTCCTCTATGCTCAGCATATGATGTCATCACATCATATTTAGCCAATGACAGGACTGCATTCTGCCAGAGAAATGAATAAATCATGCCGCAGAAATCAGAAAATGCTGCCACAGAAGTCAAGGAGCCCTGCCACAGAAATCAGAAAATTCTGCCGCAGAACACCAGGGGCCCTGACCATACCGAAGTGCTGGGGAATGAAGAAAGAGCACCTAATGTCAGAATGGTAGGATTCGCAGAGGGGCATGAGGTGTTAGCTTTCCTGAAAACCTGGATGATGGATAAGCTACAGCTGCTGCTGGGGTTCGACATAGAGGCCATCAGGAAAGCCTAACCTACTTATAGCAGGAGCAAGAATTTAGGGGCCCCACATCTGGAAGGGGGTCAGGAATTCAAAACATCCAGGATATCCTCCAAGGTACAGGCTTAATTTCTTTCTAAACACTACAAAACAGCTAAAATCTAATGCTCACTGTTATACATTGATTCCATCTCTCAGCACTGGGACACTGGAACCCCAAGAACCCAGAGTGGGAGACAGTTCTACTATCACAGCTTCAGAACCCTACTTCTGTCTCAACACGACACAACCTCCTGTAGCCCACTTATATGGCGAGGCATTGGAAATGAAAGACTGGTGGAGTAAAGAATTAGGAGTAGACACTGCAAATTGGGACTGAAACAAAACCTGGACATTTTACAGGCAGGCCACCTCTCCAATAGATTTAAAAATTCAGCAATTCAAGATCCTTAGTAATGTGTTTTACCTCTCAAAAATTGCACAAAATGAAATTAATGCCCACTGCTAAGTGCAACGGATGTCACTTCCCTGAGGGCTCCTTATTATACCTGCTGTGGCAATACCCCAGATCCAGAAATTCTGGCAAGAAATCCAGTCTAGTAGTAATCATTAACATTTATGTTTATACAGGGTGAAAAACTTTAGTTCCAAAGGTCCCATTTACAAAGTTGTCCTGTTAACATATATAACACACTTAAACTAGTAGACAAAAAATTCAGATGCTTACACAAAATATACATATATTGCATGATTTTTAACACATACTTATGATTCTAATACAGGTAACAAAATAGAAAGTAACACAACATTTTTAATAACAATTACATTCCTGTACTATGCTAGTATCCAGGTGTGACTTAAAGATAGGAACTTTTGTCAAGTTCCTAATTGATGGCAATATTTTGTTCCAGATTCTGGCCGCATGATACTGGAAGATCATGCTACTATACCGGGTATTGGTTTGGGGGAATTTTATGCCCCTGTGAACTACCTCCCTCATTCCATAGCGTTGTGTCCCAAGATTTGGCTGTATGTTGAGATTCACTATTATCAAACCCTTTTGAATTTTAAAAAGAAATACTGAGTATTGTTTCCTAAGTTGAAAATCTAAACCGTCCCATTTAAGGATTTATAAAAATCTGACGATGATGTGTCCTAAATGAACTTCAAAGTACAAATCTTGCCAAACAGCTATTAAGCAATAAGACATGACCAGGGGTTAGAGTCTGTTAATCACCCACTAGGGGTGTAATACGGCGCGGCCGGGGTATATGTGCCTAGGGGTGATTAACTGACTGTTAATCTAACCCCTGGTAGTGACTTATTGCTATTATAAATATACTTTCAGAAGAAAACTGTTAAAAGTGTACTTTTCGAATATTTTCCTCATGAAGAAGGTGATTTTTAATAAAATAGTTCTTCCACCAACAGTTTAAGAATGCCGGTTCAGAATCAGAATGTATCATTCCAGTCATTCAGTCGTGCTAGAAGGATGGAATGCTAACACTAAGAATTCTTGTGCCATGGTGATCAGGCTGTTTATGACAGTATAACAGGGATTAATGTAAGGCTGTCAGAATCCTTACAGCCAATCAGATTGCAGCATTTATAAGACCCATGTTTATAATAAGATTTATTAACTTTGTCTAAATACTTTAAATCTGCAAAACCATACACCATGCTGGAGTATAAAGAACTGATAGAACCAGATAGCTGCATAGTCAGAAACATGGGCCACTGCAGGGTGGCAACAAGTTGCCAACATGGAATCTACTTAGTGCCTAACATGCCTAAGAAGCTGACACTGCACCTGTGTCTGGACCCACATTTCCGACCTATAAAGAATGGCTCTCAAGGCACACTGGACTGTTTCCAACTGGAAAAGCTCACCCATTGTCCGAGACACACTCTACAATCATACCTTAAAACATTTGTCCAACTCAAGTCCCTGATCACCATAACAAATGAATAGCACCCAGCAGTAACATACGTTCACCCCTACAGTATCTTTACTAACTAGCAGATATAGACAGGTCCCAGTTAGTTCTCTACCCATAGAACCACTTTACCATAGTCATAGGTATTACGCGTTCCAAGACATACTTACTACTACAGGTACAGGGTTATCGGTTCACTTCCCCATACCCAGGCCCATTTGGCCAGTAAGGGGTAGCTGGATTGACTAAGCAAAGACATATTTTGAGCTTTATTTGTTATGTATGTTTTTTCTGTATTAAGGCAGTGTCATTTAATTTGGCAAATGCCAGAGCATTAGGCACAGACTTTTCAAAGTGCCAGTACCTAGCATCCCGCAGCTAACATAGACAGGCCCTGACTAATAGCCATGCCTGTCCCTAAGGCTGTGGGGTGTACAGCCACTCACTGCACTAGCAAGACTGCTTAGTGGGAATGCATAGTCCTTACAAATCAGTCTGTTACTGCATCGTGTAAACAACAAGCGGCTGATAGTTACCTAGATGAACAGCATAACATTTAATCAGTTATTTATTTTATTTATTTAGAAGTTGATAACTGGGAGAGGCACACTGAGCCGAAGCTGGTTTCAGGTGCGACCCGGGGGATTAGGGAATTGGAGGTAAAATGACAATACAATTACAAGGTGATAAGCAGTTTACAGTGAGACAGACAAAAACAAATATACATGAGTACAAGGCCGAAAAAGGTACAAGACAAGACTGGGTAGGAGGCAGATAACGTATAACAGGGTGCAGCTATACAGTCAGTGTAGCGACAGCGCCAATGAGCAAGATACAGAGTTTTCCCTGGTAGAGGCAGGTGCAAAGTGCAGGTTTACAATACATCGAGCAACATTGCAACAAGCAGGATTACCACCCAGTGGGTGCATGAGAAAAAAATCACTAAAATATCAGTTTGAAAAATTAAAGGAAGGCCTACCGAGTCAATCTTTGTAATGCATCAGTAATAACAAATCGACCAGACCATCATGGTGCGTACGTGGGAAGTGGCCAGGGCAGCAAACCCGTTCATCCTGAGGGTTGGTAATGTGAAGTTTTATTTGGACTTGTCTTGCCAAAACAAGATCACAAAGAATGAAATTCGACGCCAGTGGGCATTGCCTTAGGACACTTGGAATTACCCATTCCTGCCTTCTATCTGCCCGCCTGCGAATAGTGCATGGAGGGAAGATGTTTCAATACCATGACCCATGGGATATCAGACAGAGAGTGGAGAAAGTGAAGGAGTTTTGACCCAGAGAACGCCACTTTAAATCAGGAGAAAATTGATTTTCATTTCAATTAATTTCCTTTTTTTCCCCTCTTGTTTACAGGTAAAACGCATATGCAGTAAGTCCATTCTTACATATTCGGATTACCCAAGTTTGGTTCAATTTGTTAACGGGCTGCCAAGCTTTTGACTTTTCTTGGACTTTGGAACCCCTAAGTAGATAGCTGGGATTAATGGCAACAGCTACATGTTGCCTGGAGGCATGCATGCATACACATGGTTACCTAACTGGCTGCTTCATTTTTGAACAGAGCAGCAGAAATCATGACTCGTTTTCCTTTGGCCTGTATTGACAGCATCCATGTTTTACTCTGTGTTCTGCCATTTACTAAGTGTTATGGAGCTGTCCTTGTGACAGAAAGGAGATTTAACTGGCGAGGGGAGGGAGGAACTCAATTTCTAAACAGATCTTAGTGTTGAGGGGTGGGTAAACCTTATTAAGTACTGTTGCTTCAGTGGGAGTATTACCCCTTCATAGATAATTTGCAGTTTAGCTACCAGAGATTTATTAAGTCACACGCTCATTCCCCTGTATATTTATAGAGAGTTAAAGAGAACACATTAATGTTAACTGTTGAAAGCCAAACCAAGGTTTTTTTTTTTCCCTTGCCACCTGGCATCCGCAGGCAGATATCTCCCCCTGCCTTACCACCTAAGTCCGCCCACTGCTACCATGGCACCACTGAGCCCCTAGTACCTCCATGGATTTCCCTCTGTGGTGGGTCCGGGAAGGGGAGGGCCATCCTCCCTCCACCCAGTACCTCCAATCCAGTTTGGGACCTCCAGTGGTACGGTGACAGAGCAGGATGCCGGTTGGCAGGGCAGGCTCATAGAGCCTATGGGCACCATCTTTTTCCATTTTTCTGTCCCTCCACTTCTTGGCCAGGAGCACATGTGTGTGGAGGCCACATTGCCACGTTTTTGTGCCTCCCCAACTCCTAGCGCTACCACCCAACCTCCACCAGGAGGCAGTCAAGGAGCTGGACTGCCATCCCTTCCTTCCTGGGAGAGGAGAGCAGTCTGTCGGATATGCAGTCCTCTCGCTCACTTGCCGATCCCTAGCAACTCAGGCTTGCTCCTGTGCCCAGGTTGCCAGTGTGGCATGAGGTGTGATGTCCAGTGCCTCAACCCTCAGCACCACTGGGCCAGCTCGCCAAACTGAGTTTTTGGCTTTAAGAGTTTAAGGGACAAGATTTGCTTTTATAAGACCTGAACATGGTTTAGAAAGCAGTCCTAGTTGGCTGCATTGACAGTTTTTATTATTTATTCCTATAGTACAACCCCACAGCATTAAAGGTGGCAGTTACTAGTTTATAGATCTGAACTGCCCCCCGTCCAACTGCTTACCTAAATGAATTAAGAGATACATTTTTTGACATGTAATAGTCTCCACCATTCTGCTTATTCGAAATGCCTTCTCTGAGGAACGTATTCCACAGTACCATTTTAAAACAATAAAATACAAGTTAAAAAATTAAGGGTGAAGGAGCACATATCTAACAGGCTTGATCTGCAAAGTACAAAATACATTTACATCTGGTTGTCATTTAAACTCTTTATCAGTGGAGAGCACTTCAGAAGTGGAGATGCAAATGATAAGGAGAAGTTTTAATGGTTTGCCTTACAACAAAAAGAACTGAATTGTAAATGAAACGCACTGAATAAAGAGTTGTGTTTGCAAAGTTTTTATTCCTTTTGTTTTATTTGTCTTAAATTTAAGACAGCAGTATTTCTTAGTGAGCATTTTTTTTTGTTAGCAGTAATGCATTTCTGATAAAAAAATAAAAAAATAATTTATTTTTCATTTTCTTTCATTCCACTACTAAGATACGGGACTTTCAAGTTTTTGAAAGTTCTGGCTCCCTTGCAGTGCCCATCATTTTGGTGCGGTGCAGTGCAATTCACCATCAGAAACATGTACTTCCACAGCATAAAGTCAGTATTAAAGGGGAGCTGTGCTGGACCCCAAAGTCAGTTTTCCCAGTAGAAGCCATTTTTCAATACTGGTTCCAAGTCTGTGCTTGTACCATTTATACATGCTTTTTAGTTAACTCTGTGGGTGTTTCTGATTTACACTCTGATGTTAAAGAGAATTTCTAAAAGGCATGTTTACATAGCCGCAATTGTACTGCAGCAACTTGACTGCTTGGGGTGCTGCAGTGCAAATGCGGCCACGTGAAAACTTACTCAGTTGTAGTAAGCTGTTCCTTGCTCCTCTCCCTGAACCACTGAGGAGCTGGGGATGCTTTCCGGAGCAAACGATGCAAGTAGCTGTGTGGACAGACTGCACTGCTCACTCCAAACACACAGTCTATGGTCCCTGCATCCTCTCGCCTGGCTCTTGCACTAACGGCCCCTCTACATTTCAGCTTGCATCAGATAGAGGGGCCATGTATCTTTATGCAGATTGAGGTTGGAGGTTGGGGCAGCACAGGAGCTGCCAAACAGCCTTGTAAACACGGCTTAAGGTTAATGAGAGGGCTTTTTTAATACCACAAGCCATTCCCTTACATTGGCGAAAATCTGTTGAGCTGTAAATTGAATTTTTTCCAATAGCCCACTTCAGGAGGAAAATAATCGTAAACTGGCCAGAGCATGTGGCCGGCCAATCTTTCTACTTCCCAGTGCCAAGATGTTTTGGGCCATCTAACTAGGGAGAGTCTAGCATACCCATAGAAATGTATGGGGGTCATTTTCAAACCTTTTTTTTTTTTTTATTATTCTTATTGCATTTAATAGGAAATACAAACTATTGATGCCATTTATGGAACGGTGTCACACCGAGGTTGATACAAACACATAACATTAAGACAGGGTAACAAGACTATCGTTTCCAGTCTGACAACATTGAGGGCTAGCGCTAATGAAAAAAAAGGTAAACAGTGCAGCACAATCAGTGGGCATATTTACAGCCAGTGCACATAAAGGAATATGCACATTGATTGTTGAAAACATATTTGGTAAGCACAAGCCCTAAGGCTTTTTTAAAAAGGCACATCCGTATAAGACACCACTGTAAATAAGAACACTCATATCTAACACTATGCGAAAACCCCAAAATCCAAAAAGAAGTCGAGTGCTAACACACTTTAAATTAACATTTAAAACCGTTAAAGGCTATAAATGAATAAGGAACTATGATGCCAACATGTTATTTATAATATTTAACATTTAACAGCCTACTGGAATAAAACAAAGATGTAAGCAAATTATCCAGTAGTCAGAACTGGTTGAGTATGGGGAGCAGGAGTAACGCGTGTGCACTTTGCACTTTCTCTGATACAGAAGGTGTTGCGTCAGCCCCAGCAGGTCCAATTGCTCGAAACACCAGGGCAATGGCAAGACACCATTTTGAAGCACCACAAGACTAGTGCAGCTTCTCTCTATTTATTTATTTATTAAAATTATTCACCAGGACAGCACACTGAACAAGTTGCTCGTCTCCCAGTGTTACCTGGGGGAGGCGTACAATTGGATGAAGAATTAGACATGCAGTTTAACATTTAACATATCAGAGAAAATTAAACATTTGATGCCACACCTCATGCCACGCTGGCGACCTGGGTTCGAGAATGAGCTCGGGCCACCGGGGGTCAACAGGGGAGGGAGAGATCGAGCATCCGAGGGACAGCTCTCTTCTCCCGATGGGGAGGGGGGCATAGACTTGGCACTTGCCTGGCCTCTGGTTGAAGTCGGGAGCACAGCAAGTGCAGTCTATACAGAGAGGGTCAGGGAGTGGTTGATGTCGGCAGTCGTCTTGACGTCAGGGTGTAAGCCACGCCCCAGAACAGGGAAAAACAATGCCAGAGCACCATGGGGAAGGAGCGCCACAGCACAGACCCTAATGGCTCCTGCCTATCTGACCACTGGAGGGACCCGACCAGATATAGATTATCTCGGGTGTCTGTGCCCTGCCCCATACTCATCTGGGGGATACAGCCACAGCTCCATGGGGGTCCATCAAGGATTCAGGTAGGTACAGGAAGCGGGGCTGGTAGGCGTCTCCTGACTGAGTGGGGTTCCGGTGTGGGGAGGAGAATAAAAAAAGATTAAAAAAAAAAAAACTAAACATTCACTTACATTTGTAACAAGACATACAGTTAAAAAATATCATAAATAATCATACAGTCGCATTTGTAATGTAACATACAATTAAATATATCATACCTGTGGAATATGGATTTAATTACAGGTGGCATATTTGAGGAATATAGTACAGAAATGTAATGTAGCTGATGCCAATCTGCCCACCTTCTCTTCCACCTATCCCTGCTAAGCAGGCATAAACATTTAGTAAAAGGATTTATTTATTTATTGATGCTTGGATTAAGACCTTTGAGCTAAAAGCTCATTTACAGAGGTTCTGCATCAAACAGTTGAACAGAGCAGTTCAAAAAATGCACAAACAGAAAATGGAATAGAGTACAATACAATAATTGCAAGTAGGTTTAAAACATGCTAACATATTGAATAAACATAGAATTCGTAATTGCATAAAGGAGGGTAATGGGTCTGAAGGGAGTACAAGGGGTTGGAATGGTGCAGAAATGGACACAAGTCCCTTTACACGAGAAAGGGTCCTGAAGGAACTGGAAGTAATAAGAGTTGATAAAGCAATGGGGCCAGATGGGGTGCACCCCAGGGTCCTTAAAGAACTAAGAGAGGTGGTGGCTGAACCTCTGGCTATCCTGTTTAGCCGATCACTGGAAACAGGGGAGGTACCCAAAGACTGGAGGACAGCAGATGTAGTCCCCTTATACAAAAGTGGGAACAAAGAGGAAGCAGGGAACTACAGACCAGTCAGCCTCACCTCGGTAGTGGGGAAGATCATGGAAGTACTACTGAAGGAGAAATTGCTGGAACATCTGGTTGTCAATGGACTACAGGACCCAAGGCAGCATGGTTTCACCAGGGGGAGGTCATGTCAGACCAACCTCGTTGAATTTTTTGACTGGGTGACTAGAGAGGTGGATCAGGGGAGGGCAGTGGACATGGCCTATCTGGACTTCAGCAAGACCTCTGACACTGTGCCACATAGAAGACTATTACACAAACTGGGGAATATGGGTGTGGGCAGGACAGTAGTGCAGTGGGTAGGTAACTGGCTGGGTGGCAGGACACAGAGGGTGGTGGTAAATGGCTGTCACTCCACAGAGGAAAGAGTGACCAGTGGGATACCACAGGGATCAGTGTTAGGGCTGGTCCTATTCAACATCTTCATCAGTGACATTGTGCAGGACCTAGAAGGCAGAATTTCCCTGTTTGCTGATGACACAAAGCTCTGTAACAGAGTAGCACACCAGAGGGTGTAGACAGAATGAGAAGGGACCTGCAGAAACTTGAAGAATGGTCAGGGGTTTGACAGTTGAAATTCAATGCAAAAAAGTGCAAGATAATGCACATGGGGCACAAAAACCCTGACACAATATATCAGTTGGGGGGTGAGGATATAGCATGCACCAAGCAGGAAAGGGATCTTGGGGTTATCATCTCTTATGACCTCAAGGTAGGGAAACAGTGTGACAAGGCAGCAGGTAAAGCAAATAGGATGCTGGGATGCATAGGCAGGGGCATCACCCGCAGGAAAATGAAGGTCATAATTCCACTATACAAGACACTAGTGAGGCTCCACCTGGAGTACAGTCTGCAGTTCTGGAGACCTTACTTATGTAAGGACATAGACAGGGTAGAGAAGGTTCAGAGGAGGGCAACGAAGATGGTACATGGATTGCATCACAAGTCCTATGAGGACAGGTTGAAGGAACTGAATATGTACTCCCTGGAGGAGAGGCGGGAGAGAGGGGGGGATATGATAGAGACATACAAGTATCTTACAGGGAGAAACAGGGTGCAGGAATACACTATTTTTAAGCAAAAAAGATGTTCCAGGACTAGAGGGCATGGGATGAAGTTAGAGGGAGGATGATTCAGAGGAAATGTGAGGAAGAATTTCTTCACAGAATGGGTGGTGGACAAGTGGAACACCCTGCCAGAGGAAGTGGTGAGGGCTGAAACAATCACGGGATTTAAGAATGCATGGGATAGACATAAAGGAATTCTGGAGGTCAGGGTTAAGGGGCAACAGACTTCTAGGAAAACATAAAGTAAACTTACAAGCTCAAATGGGCAGACTGGGTGGGCCCTAGGCCCTTATCTGCAGACACTGTCTATGTATCTATGTATAAAAAACATGGTACTGGGACAGTAAGTGCAGTAAGAGATGGAAGAAGTTCCTAATAACATTTTAGGACCTCAAGTCAGGCAGACTTGACAAGGGCTGCTTATCTGAAGCATTGTCTTGGACCTTGGGGGGTGGGGTTTAAAGTGCAGCTGTAGAGTAGCGTTGTCACAAGTGGGGGTGCTATTACAGGATAGCTTTGCAGGGTGAGGGTGAAGGGGGTAAGAGGAGGAGAGGAAAGGAGGTGAGAAGAGAGGAGGGAGGGAGGGAGGAGAGGTCAGGGGAATGGCATGGTTGGGAGGGCCTTAGTTGAGAGTTTGGAGGAGCAGTGCCAGGGGTTAGAGGACACAGTCACACTTGAAATTGGCGGACACCAGAGGATTCTTCAGGGCTGCCTTAAAAAGGCCTATCTTGGTACAGGATTGAAGGTCTGGGCCGAGAGAACTGAGCCATTTTGGGGCTCTGTACACAAACACGCGCTGACCCTGAGAGGATAAATCGAAGGCATCAGACAGGCAGTTACTACTTGAGAAAACAGGGTACCTGGAAAGAAAGTACTCCATTTTGTTACGGTCCCATTATCCAAAAACAGGAAATCTTAACATTTACACCCTGAGACTTCCGCCACACAGCTATAACGAAACTCTGATTTAGTACTATACACACACAACCTGGTGTGAGGAGATCAATAAGGGTGAATGTTGCACGATCTATTTAAAAGTCCAAACAAGAAATCCCCTGAAATGGAACTGGATTAGAATAAAATATTCGGACAACCTCAGAGACTCAAGTTGTAGAAAATATCTAATTAGTTATTTTGACCCTCAAGAGTTTCTGCTGTTTCTGCCATCGAACTAGGAGACGGTAACTTTGCCACAAAGTCCCCAGCTGCTTTAGAATCGGTGAAGGAGTACATTGTGTCCAGATAAGTCAATTGCAAGTGAGCCAGGAATGAAAGTTGATACACAAGCCCGATAGTTTTCAGTTTTTTGGTAACCTCCTCAAAAGCTCTGTGCCATTGTTTAGTAGCGCAGGAGTAGTCTGCAAAAAAAGTACCTTTGCCTCTCCGATCAACACAGAGGAAACCCCCTTTGCTGCTCTCTGAAGCTGATTCCAAAGCACTGAAGTGGTGGTGGTTGTTATCAGGATAGTTCTCAGCCCCTCCATGTTAGTAAGGCTCCTGTATAGGTAGTACAACTGTTGCACAATCTTACAATGTTGTATTGTTTGTACTACCCACATACTATTGTAACTGATCATCCTTCACAACCCTATGTAACCCTCCCCCCAGGTCGCACCATGAGACAAGCAAGTTGTTGTTCAGTGTGCCCTCCTGGTGAAACATTTCAATAAATAAATAAAAAATAGGTTAACTTACTAACATACTAAAAGCCAGCAGAATAGGCCTGTTGGTCTTTCGTGTCTGCTCGGTATCCAGCCCTTAGCAGGCGCCCCCCCCTTGTCCCCGTGAGGGTCAATCTTGGCTTCAGTACCCCCATGCATCTGTCCCACCCCTTCTTGAAGCCCTCTACAGTGTCTTGCTCGACTAGGCTCCCCGGCAATGCATTCCATGGCTGTACCACCCTCTCTGTGAAGTAATGCCTTCTATGTTCTCCCCTGTAAGTTCCTCCCTCCAGTTTCCATTTTCCAGGTTGATCCAGTATGCCTTAATAACTAGGACTGCAAAACCTAGACCAATGGTCTCCGGTAACCAACTCTCAACAAATATGGGAAGACCCCCCTTTTCAGTCCCCTTGGGTATACTGAGAAGCCGTACATTGGCTGATCGAGTCAGATTCTCCAGCTGCTCGATTCTACTACGAACTACGTTTTGTTCTTTAATGATGGTTGCTGTTGCTGCAAGGGTTTTCTCGGCCATCCAGCCATGGTCATTAATAAATCCTGCCATCGCCTCCACTTGTTCCTCCAGAACCAGCTTGTCACTTTGCTGGTCTAATTATTTGTCCAGTTTTTGTATACTTTGTGTCAGCATGTTAATAGCTTTCTGAAGAGAGTCTGCATTGGACCCCTCCACGTGGCTGTCCGACTGGCGCTGGCGGACTGGCATTTTGGGAGGCCCAGCGGCAGGAATGTTTTTACCAGCTCCCTTTGGTCATCCCATATCTAACAAGGTCCATATTAGTCCACTGGCAAGAATAGATCTGCCAACAACAGTTAAAACCAAAGGGTTTCAGTTATAAAGGTGATAATCCTCATTTCTTCAGTCTAGATATCAGAGCTCAGTCAATGTACGTCTTACCCGCTTGGCTGCTGGCCACACCCCTCAAACCAGTTTTATGTATGATAAAGTAGCCTTTGGTACAAATGAGAGCCACCGCTTAGCTAATAGTTAATACTAAATCAGCTTTTACAGGGAAATGACTTACAGGGTTACCACAGTACTTTTGGTACTCTCAATGGAAGAGATTTATTTTTATTTTTACTTTTTGCTTATGTTCCTTCAGATCTCCTGACTCCAACTTCCCTCCAGATCTCCCCTGGCCTGTTGGGCCCCCTTTGCAGTCCCTTACCTGGTGGCTACTTGTCTTCCTTGTAGCCATGGTTTTCTCCTCAGGTGGGAATGGGGTGGGGAGGATTTACTCCCGAGCCAGATATACTGGGATCCTTCGTCATGCTGGCTTTGGGACCCAAATATACGAGGGTCCTTCACTGCAGTGACTATGGCCTGAATATACCAGTGTCCTTCGTTGCGGTGGCTGGAGCCATTTTCTTCAGTTTCTCCCTACCCCTCGTATGTCACATGCCATGTTGTCATGGTGCTTGCACACAAGGCGTGTCCGGTTCCAATGACCACAAGTTCTGCACCCTCCCCCTTGCCCTCTGTCTGCTCTACCACCTCTGGTCCTCCAGGTGGCAGTATTGCAGCAGAGGGTGGAACCTTCCCATAGAAACATAGACAATGACGGTAGAAAACAACCAAAGGTCCATCCAGTCTGCCTGAGATCCCTATTTAGCCTCAGGGCATCCAAGAGGAAGAGCACATATTCTGGAACACTCAAGCTTCCTCACCTCAGCTGGTTGCAGGCATCACGGGTGGTAGTGTTACAGTTACGTCGATGGGCTAGCAATGGCAGAGATGTTTAAATATTGCGAGTGGCAGTTGCCTTTAATGACTTGCGTAATTACAAGTGTTTTTTAAACATCTGAGAAAACTGAAAATAAATACTGATTATGAGTCTAAGGATTCCAGAAATACATTTTTGGTAACAAAAAAACTATAGGATGAAAATATTTATCAACTAATAAATGATGCTACTTTAGAATGCTGGCGAGGCTGCACCTGGAGTACTGCGTGCAGTTTTGGAGACCTCATTTAAAGAGGGACATTGAACTCCTGGAGAGGGTCCAGAGGAGGGCAACCAAAATGATTTGGGGCTTGGGGGACAGGACCTATGGGGAGAGGCTCAAAGAGCTAAATATGTACACATTGGAAGAGAGAAGGGACCAGAGGGACATGATAGAGGTCTTCAGGTACATGAAGGGGGTAAATAGAGGAGGAGCAGTCGGGGTGCTCCGAAGGAAGGGGGGCAACTAGAGGGCATGGCTGGAAGCTGGAGGGGAGATTCAGGGGAGAAAGGAGGAGGTGCTACTTCACTGAGAGGGTGGTGGAGCCATGGAATGCGCTGCCCAGGGGGCTGGTGGAGGCAGAGACGGTGGAGGGGTTCAAGAAGGGGTGGGACAGGTACAGGGGAAGGGTTCTGGAAGCAAAAACCAGGGCAGCAAGAATATCTGGGACTGGGAAGGGAGAAGCTAGAGACGGAGGGGGACAGCAAGGTCAGCTCCCAGGGTGGAGGCTGACCAAATGAGCAGACACGAAAGACTGTTAGGCCTATTCTGCTGGCATTTTAGTATGTTAGTAAAATAGTGTTATGAGAAGCATATATTGCACCATACCAAACTCTAGTGCTCTCTGCACTGTGTATGGATTGCAGCAGATAAGGTAACTAATGGGAGCTGTACAGCCACTTAATGGTGCCCACGATTACCTTGTTTCATCAGGAGACACCTCTGGTAGTGCGGAGTACCTGGATGTACCAAGGTCTGTTGCCTGCATGCTGGGTCCCATTTTCTAGTTTCTGCTCCCTGCCCTTTGGGCACCTAAACACATGGGGCTGTGCTGCGCTGACAGGCCGGATTGAAGACTTCCTGTTTCCACAATTTGTTAAGGAGATGCAAGAGGCGCTGGAGTGGCCCGGTTACTGCCACTAGGCTTCTTTCTATGGCCTTGGCAGGACGCTGTGGTGATCCTTCCGTGGCATACAGCACTGGTATGGGCAACTGTGGCAATGTGGAAATGCCACCGCCTCCGCACCCTGGCTCTGAAGGGCATCCTGATAAGACATCAGGCTTTGACTGGGTCTCCTGGGGATCTCAGATGACCAGTTGTGGGAGTGACGTCTCTCCTATCCTCATGGGGCAGTTGGCTTATCCCTGATTCGGCCATACCGCCCATCACTCAGGTCTAGACAGACAGCTGTGCTGAGGAGGAAGATGATGATCCTGGCCAAGTTAATTACCATTGCTTCGCACCAGTCACACATGCCTGCCTCCTAGCCTGTGGGCTGAGATGCATGCTTTGCTGTCTGAGCTGCCTGCAGGTGACACAGTGTGGGCTGGCCTTGGCATTGCAAACAAGGGCATGGGGAGAACTCTGTACCAGATGAGAGCTTTGTACAGTGCTTTGGTGGTGGCCCTACACACAGCAGCATTGGCTGTCTGTCTCAGATGGATAGGTCTGCTCACCCTCACAAGACCGTTAATACTAATAAAATGTATATACGATCTTGAGGGACAAAATTACAATAAAAGACCAGAATCTCTAGGGTTGTACTGTCTGGATCAAAAGAGAAAGAGAGGAGACCTTTTATTACTTTGCAGTATAATTTATGTGCAGAAATGGGACTGGTGTTTAAAGACTGCACACAACACAAAAGGCCACTGTCTGCAGTTACAAAGGAGAAGCTACAGGACAAACATCAGAGGATCCTATATCACACAGAGAATGGGGTGGCATGGAAAGCTCTACCTAATGAAATTGTTTAAGTTAGGGATTCTGCTACTTTTAAAAGAATGCTGGATATCCATATATTGACGGATTGGAGCACTCCACTGAGTAGTGGGGGACTAGGCAAGAAGAACCCGCAGGTCTATTACTGTTCCTAACTAACCTTTGTAACCTTAGAATGCTTCATTCCAGGGGACATCCCTTTTCCTCCAGTGGATAGTGCAGCAACTATTGGGTCCAGCAACACCCCTGTTCCCTCTGAATCAGCTGCACTCACCCATTATTCTGACAAATCAAGATGATCTGAGTGACCCCTGCTCTTTCCCATTTCCTTCCACTGAGACCCACAGCCTTAGGGTTGAGCCTGCTTCTCCCTGTTAATGGGAAACTTGCTATTCGACTAAAGAGTGGGGCTCTGTGGAGAAGATTACATACGAACATATGAAATTGCCAGCAGATAAAGGGCTTCTGGTCTATCAAGTCTGCTTAATTGTGCAGCTAGCATCCCTTATACTGCAGCTGCCCTCCCTCCTCCCTTGCTCTGTCCCATCCCATTGTGAAGCAGCCCACTGTTCTACAGGATACCACCTCCACAGGCAATGCATTCCACCCAGACACCACCCTCTCCATAAAAAAGTGTCTTCTCATTTCCCCTGAACCTTTCCCTCCAATCTCAGATCATGGCCTCAAGTCTGTCGCCTCCCTTAACTTGAAAGCCCCTCCATACCTGTCTTGTTTGTTCCTTTCAAGTACTTGAAGGTTTCAGTCATATCTCCCCTATCTCTCCTCTCCTCCAGGGAGTGCATGTTCAATTCCTTCAGCCTGCTCTCGAAGGGCATGTCCCCTAGCCCCTGGATCATCTTTGTTGCCCTGCACTGCACGCCCTCCAGTAACCTAATGTCCTTGTTCAGGTACGGGCACTAGTACTGCATGCAGTGGCCTAACCAGTGACCTATATAGCGGCAGGATCACCTCCCCCCTTCTGGAGGATATATCCCTGCCAATACAACCCGGCATCCTGTTGGCCTTTGCAGCTGCCTTCCTACATTGAGCTGAGTTATTCATTGAGCACGTTATGATCACCTCCAGATCCTTCTCTTCCTCTGCCGTGGCTAGCTGAACCCGGCCCCAGCTAGTAGCTCCTTCTTGTTTTCTTTGCGCCGAAATGTAGCACTTTGCACTTTTTTGGCATTGAACCCCAGCTGCCAAGTGTCTGACCAGGTCTGCAATTTTGACAGATCATCTTGCAACCCCTACCACCCTCCTAAGTCATCCAGCACTGCTCCCATCTTGGTGTCATCTGCAAACATACTGATCTTGCTCTTGATGCCTATCGAGATGTCTGCTATGAATATCCCAAACAACACCAGACCCAGTACAGAGCCCTGCAGCACTCCACTTGTCAACAACCTCGGAGATGAGAGCTCTCCTCCCACCACCACCCTCTGCTGTCTCCCTTGCAGCCAGTTCACTACCCATCCCACCATCTTCGGCCCTGCCATCATGCCTTCCAGCTTACTTCCTAGTCTCCCATGTGGCACCGAATCGAATGCCTTGCTGAAGTTCAGTTACAGGACATCTACTTCATGGCCCATGTCTAATTGCCTAGTTACCCAGTCATAGTAATCCACCAGGTTGGTCTGACAGGATCTGCCTGAGACAAACTCATGCTGTCCACTATCCTGCAGTCCATTCATCTCCAGAAGGGAAACTAGCTTATCCTTCAGTATCAACTCCATCAGCTTACCCACGATGGATGTGAGGCTTACCAGTCTGTAGTTCCCTAGCTCATCCTTGGGGCTGCTGTTATGGAGGGATACCAAATGAGCCATCCTCCAGTCCTGAGACACACTCCCTGAAGTCCAGGGAGGCATTGAACAGGTCTACCAAGGGCTCCACCAGGACTTCTGCCAGCTCCTTCAGCACCCTAGGGTGTATGCCATTTGGCCCTGGCACCTTGTCCACCCTCAGTGCCTTCAAACCCTCCAGTACTCTGCCCACTGTGATTTCCCCATCTATCACCTCCTCCTCCTCCCCCCGTGCCTGCCCTCCCACCCCTGTTGGGTACAGTCCATCCTTTCTCCTGAGCAGAAATATTTGTTTAGTGCTTCTACCTGCTCTGCCCCTGTTTTCACTCCCCCCCCCATCCCTCTTAATCCTTATCATTTGGTCCTTACAACTCCTTTTCTCCCTGGTGCACCTGAAGAAGTCCTTCTCTCCCTTCTCAGTGCCCTGTGCCAGCCTGAGCTCAGGCGACACCTTGGCTGCCCTGACTGCCTTTGTCACCTCCTTTGACTCCTTCAGGTATTCCTGTCTGTCCTCCCCTCTCCCTGTTTTTTTGAACCTCCTAAAGGAGGCCCTTTTCTTCCTTACTTTCCATGACCCCCTTGCTCACCCAGCTAGGTTTCTTGGCCCTCGCCCTCTTACTCTGGACTCTGGTACAGGTTCTGGTTGCCTCCTCAATCCCCAGTTTGATGATCTCCCACTTCTGGTTAGTGTCCATATTTGGATGGATTCTGGTCAGATATCCTTTTACTATTTCCCCCATCCTCTCAAGGTCCTTCTGATCTGTCCCGCTAGTTCCCTGTCCAACTCCTCTGTCTGAGAAGGTGGCCTGTACATCACTCCCATCCTGAGTAATCATTAGAAGATAGAAAAGTTACTTTATTTCTATTTGTTTGTTTACCAGGTAGGTACACTAGTGACAGGTATGGTCCAAGTACTACAAGTACAATGTGAGAGCAGCAAACATACGATATAGTATGGCAGCTTAGATTCAACACAAAGAAGTGCAGAGTAATGTACCTGGGAAACAAAAACCCAGGGGAAGAGTACACAATGTGGGGGGGGGGTACTATGGAAAGGGACCTGGGGGTAGCCATAGCAGATGACCTAAAGGTAGGCAAGCAATGTGAGAAGGCAGTAAGGAGGGCTGGGGGATACTGGGATGCATAGAGAGAGGCATTACCAGCAGAAAACAGGAAGTTGTTATCCCTCTGTACAGACAGTTGGAGAGACCCCCTCTAAAATACTGCATGCAGTTCTGGAGACCCCATCTCCACAAGGACATAGACAGGATGGAGGCAGTCCAGAGGAGGGAAACTAAAATGGTGCAGGGTCTGCACCAGAAGTCATACTAAAGGAGCATAATATGTATACCCTCGAGGAAAGGAGGGAGGGGGGGACATGATAGAAACATTGAAGTACCTCAGGGGAACCTTCGGGGTTGCTTCGAAGGAAGGAGGAAGGGGCCACTAGAGGCATGGCTGGAAGCTGGAGGGGAAGATTCAGGGAGAAAGGAGGAGGTGCTACTTCACTGAGAGGGTGGTGGAGCCATGGAATGCACTGCCTAGGGGCTGGTGGAGGCAGCGACAGTGGAGGGGTTCAAGAGGGGTGGGACAGGTACAGGGTAAGGGTTCTGGAAGCAAAATCCAATGCAGCAAGAATATCCGGAACTGGTAAAGGGAGAAGCCAGAGAAGGCGAGAGGGACAGTAAGGTCAGCACCCAGGTTGGGGACTGACCAAACGAGCAGACACGAAAGACCGTTAGGCCTATTCTGCTGGCATTTTAGTATGTTAGTATGTTAGAACCGGCAAAATCCAAGAGGGTAGCATCTTTTAGAAAAAGAGATGTGCTAAAACAAGGGGGCAGAATTTGAAGATACAGGGGGAAAGGCTCTAGGGCAATGTGAGGAAGTATTTTTTCATGGAGAGGGTGGTAGATGCATGGAACGACCTTCCTGAGGAAATTGTGGGGTCAAAAAACAGTGTGGGAATTCAAGAATGCATGGGACAGACATAAAGCAATTCTAGTGGAGGGTAGGAGGAAGTAGGCTGTTGGTTAACTAGGATCTGCAGCTTATCCAATCGGTAGGGAAATGGGCAGACTGGGTGGTCCAAGTGGTCTTTATCTGCTGTCAAAGTCTATGCTTCTATGTACGTACATTTTAGAGTAACAGAACAGTGTGAACAGGATACATCAGCGGTACAAAAAAGTAACACAGTTGTGCATATTTTGGCGTAGTGCAAATACAGAAATGTATCAACAAATATGACAACACAGAATATAGCAAGAAGAACAGTGATGAAAATGCGCTGGTTATGATGTGAAGCGGCTGGCGGGAGTAAAGTGGCACAAGCACATGCAGGTCCACTTAACTCTTTTCTCCTGATTTCTTTGTGTGCCCCATACTCACCCGGCCCCTCTATTTAAGCTAAAGACCTGCCATTAAGGTTAAACAATCTCCGGCCCTCTGTATCCAGACCTACCCCCCCTTCCCTCGATTCCACTGCCTTTTGTTCTGTCTCCTATTTTAGCTTGCTTTTTCCTCACTCCCTAGGATCCAACGCAGATTCGGGCACGAAGCACCCCTGCGGCGACCGATCACGGCCAGAGCCGCTCACCGGCTGCACCTCCAGCCCGCCCGTCCCTCCAAGCAGCCTGCCCCGATAGCTCTGCAACACAGGTACGGTTCCATTCAGTTACATTGGGACTTCCCAATTGGCTGACTAGTATTGGAAGGCAGCAGCGATTGGCTGAACACACCCAAGCTCCTGACCTGATTGGCCAGCACTGAAACCCAGCTCTTTAGCCTACGGGACCCAAAGTTTTCACTCCGTGCCGGCTGTAAGATCCCCTATCGCAGGGCAGGTTTTTTGGCCCCCTCCCCACCTCGCACCTTAATTAAATACACCTTGTCCCTGCCCAGTGCTGTCAGCTTTTCTCTTATTAGCCAGATGGTAGCCTGACGTGGGTCCTCTGATTGGCGATTCCTATGATCTGAACTCACTACGCACTGATTACCTAATGCCTACTTGTTTTTCTCTTGAGTATCTGCCTAATGCTACTGCCCTCCTGAATGAAAGGTGCTTTCTTCTTTCTTTGCCTCTACATTGGCCTGTCACTTTTAATTCTTAACTGTAGCTCCATCCACAAGCAATCTCTTAAAAATGACAACATCTGGTGTCATAATTCCCTCCCCCTTTACCCTAACCTGGCTTGTAGCTTTACTCATGGCCCTGCACTTTCTCCTATCCATTTTCCCCAGCCGAAACCCATACTCTTTAGACAGCACTTCTTCCACTTCAGCGTATGGGTGCTCCTTCTTGTTCCCCTGGAGGGTTTTAGGCACTAATCTGCTGAGCCCTCGACCTCTCCCCCCTACTTCCCCAGGAAGGGGCGGGTTAGAATTTTGAAATCGCTCTTGAATGCTATAGTAATGGTCCTACTGAGTCTCCTAATCTGTGCTGGAGATGTTGAGCTCAACCCGGGTCCTCCCGCCGCTATTTCCGCTCCTTCGGAGATGGCAAATCTAAAGGGGTTGAAAATCCCTACATGCCAATGTCTGTAGCCTCTTAAGAACTCTGGATCTAATCCAAGCTTGGCTGAACCATGCTGCCCCAGATGTACTTGTTATTACTGAGTCCTAGATTAAGCCCTCCACCCCGGATTCAGAAATAAACTTCCCTTCCTACAAAATCTACCAAACTGACAGAAACACCAGAGGGGACGGAGTTCCTATCTACATTCAGGATAAGTACCATGCTTCTATCACTAACTCCACCTCTGAGCCCAAAGAATTTGAGTGCCTTTCCATCCATTACAGCTCTCCTCCTGTCAGTCTCTTGAAGTCATAGGATGCTACAGGCCACCATCTGCTGGTCTAAAAATCTTGCAGCACCTGAGCACCTTACTTGGCTCTTCACCCGAAGAGGTCCTAGTAGTGGGCGACCTAAACCTTGACTGGTACTCTGCTTGTTCTAAGCCCCTCAAGGACCTGAGTGATGCCTTCGGACTCCACCAACGTATCACAGAACCTACCCAACCCAACATTAAAAGTCCATCCAGTAACTCCCTGCTTGATATTATGTTAGTCAACAAACCACATCTGTTCTCTCACATGGGTGTCTTCATTAGTGATCACTGCATCATAGCTTGTATAAGATCCATACCAAAAACCATCTCATCTTCCAGATACATTTACAAAAGGCGCCACCGGTATTCTGACATCTCTGCCTTCCACACTGATCTGCAACATGCAAATTGGCAAGAATTCTATCTGGCACCATCTATTATAGAAGCTTACAATATTTTCCATAAGATCCTTACAGACACAATCAGCTGGCACGCACCACTGATGAAACTCCATGTGAAGAAAATTTCCTGTCCCTGGTTTTCAACCTCTCTCAAGTTGGCTCTTCTCCATAGGGATGCCCTATGGAAAATGGCACAGAAAACCAAGATCCCTGTTGACTGGGCTACCTTCAGAGCAGCCAGAAACCAATGCACAAAACTCATAAGGGCTGCTAAGTCCAGCTACTACAGTCTCAAACTAAACGCATCCACTCATTGTGCCTCCACATTTTGGAAGTCCCTCAAGGAGATTGAGGGTCGTAGAGCTCCCAGCTCTCTCCCTTCTAAAATCTCCGTCAGCAATGCCTCATACACACATAAACAGGATATACTAAATGCATTAAATAGAAACAGAATTTGACAGCAGATAAGGACCACTTGGCCCACCCAGTCTGCCCATTTCCCTACCTAATGGATAAGCTGCAGATCCTAGTTAACCAGCAGCCTACTTCTTTCTACCCCCACCCCCTAGAATTGCCTTATGACTGTCCCATGCATGCTTGAATTCAACCACTGTTTTTGACTCCACAACCTCCTCCGGAAGGCTGTTCCATGCATCCACAACCCTCTCTGTGAAAAAATAGTTCCTTACATTACCTCTGAGCTGCCCCCTCTAAATCACTTGACTCCCCCGCCCGTGCTATGCGAGACCAACTGTGTGGACAGGACAAGACCTTCTTTTCCTCTGCAATGGATGTTCTTTCCTTCTCCTTCAGCCCTATTTCTCTGAAGCAGGTAGAAGACTTGCTATTTAAGTTGGAAACTTGAAAAGTGCTGGCGAAGACCTCATCGACCCCTATTATTTGAGCAATCGGTTTAAATGCTTCATTGGCAAGCTTTTAAACTAGTCAAGGGGGGAGGCACTGATGAGCAGCAGGAAAATCCCAGCCTCTCCCTACAAAACAGGGTACTAAATGAGAAAAAGACCGAGGTAGAAAGGTCAGTGGGGGATGCTGCAACAGAAAGTAAAGCCATCAAAAAATGGAGAGCAATGAGTACCAATGCACGTAGTCTGAGTAACAAGCTTCCTGAATTAGTGGCCTTGATGGAGGAGGAACATCTGGATATCGTGGCAGTCACAGAAACATGGTTCGCACAAAACCATGACTGGGACATAAACATACCAGGATACACTATCTACAGGAGGGACAGGGAGGGTAAAAGAGGAGGAGGAGTAGCTCTTTACATAAGGGAAGGAATCAAAGTAACAGAACAAAAGAGAAAACAGGGAGGAGAAGAAGCACTGTGGGTAAATTTGGAGACCAGCAATGGCACCACAATCCGCACAGGGGTTGTATACAGACCCCCTTCTCAGGGGGAGGAAATGGACAAGGAAATGATAGAAAGTATACTTAGTATGGCAAAAAAAGGGGAGATATTGCTGATGGGTGATCTGAATATGCCAGATGTTAACTGGAGTGCAGTTGCCACAGCCACTTCGAAGAGTGGGGTTATTCTAGATGCCCTACAGGGGGCATGCCTTAGACAACTAGTATTGGAGCCCACTCGAGAGGGAGCAATCTTAGACCTGGTTCTCTCAAATGGAGATGAAGAGAGGATCACAGATGTAGAAGTGGGTAGCCATCTGGGAACTAGCGACCATCGAACAGTATGGTTCAATAAACACAGCAATAGAGTCAAGCCACAAAGGCAAAGGTACTGGACTTTAGGAGGGCTGACTTTGCTAAATGGGTAAGTGCCTAAGGAATGCACTAGCACATGGGCAGGAAGGAGGGTGGAAGAACAATGGGGAATAATGAAACTGCCATTACAGAGGCAACAAGCCTCTGTGTGAAGCAAATAAACAAAACTAAACGATGTAAGAAACCACTATGGTTCTCAAAGGAAGTGGCAGTGAAGGTTCAAGAGAAAGAAGCTTTCAGGAAGTACAAGGAATCGCAGAAGGAGCAGGACAGAGAACTGTATCAGTTAAAGCAAAAGGAAGCTGGAAGGCAGTCAGAACAGCAAAGGCCCAAACCGAGGAAAAGATAGCCAACTCAGTTAAGAAGGGGGATAAAACCTTTATAGGTACATCAGGAGCGAAGGAAGACCAAGGGAGGGATAGTGAGGCTTAATAAAGGGGGAGGGGGCAGAGGAGACTGTGAAAAGGCAGAGATACTAAACAAATATTTTTGCTCAGTATTTATAAAGGAAGGGGGGGGTACCTAGAACAAACAGTAGAAACACACTGGATACAGAAGTTGATACCAGCCCATTTACAGAAGAAAGGGTTCTGAAAGAACTCTTAAAACTGAAGGTGGACAAAGCAGTGGGGCCTGATGGGATTCATCCCAGAATTCTAAAAGAACCAAGGGTAGAATTAGTGACACCACTGACTACCCTGTTTAACAAATCATGGGAGGATGGGGTGGTACCCGAGGACTGGAGGAGGGCAGATGTGATTCCCTTCACAAAAGTGGGAGCAAGGCAGAAGCAGGAAACTACAGACCTGTTAGTTTAACCTCAGTGGTAGGGAAATGATGGAATCACTTCTGAAGGAAAGAATTGTCAAGTATCTAGAGGCCAGAGGGCACAGGACCCAAGGCAGCATGGATTCACAGCAGGAAGGTCATGCCAGACAAATCTGATAGATTTCTTTGACTGGGTGACCAAAGTAGTAGATCAGGGAGGGCTGTGGACATGGCCTACCTAGACTTTAGCAAGGCATTTGACACAGTCCCACACAAAGATTAATATACAAGTTAGCTAGCCTGGGAGTGGGTCCCAAGATGACAGCCTGGAAAAAATTGGCTGGAAAATAGGACACAGAGAGTAATAGTAAATGGAGTCCACTCTGATGAAAGGGGTCACTAGTGGGTCACCGTAGGGTTCAGATTAGGATTATCCTCTTCAATGTCTTTATAGCGACATTGCAGAGTGACTGAAGGAAAGTATGTCTCTTTGCAGATGACACAAAGATCTGCAACAGAGTTGATGCACAAGGTGGGGTGGAAAGGATGAAAAGGACCTGCAAGGTTAGAAGAATGGTCAAATGTATGGCAGCTTAGATTCAATGCTAAGAAGTGCAGGTAATGCACCTGGGAAACAAAACCCAGGGAAGAGTACACAATGGGGGTGAGATACTAACAACAACAAAATGGAAAGGGACCTGGGGTAGTCATATCAGATGACCTAAAGGTGGGCAAGCAATGTGAGAGGGCAGCATGAGGGCTGGGGGATATTGGGATGCATAGGGAGAGCATCACCAGTAGAAACAGGAAGTTATTATCCCTCTGTACAGACAGCTGGTCAGACCCCATCTGGAGTACTGCGTGCAGTTCTGGAGACCCAGTCTTCGCAAAGACATAGACAGGATGGAAGCTGTCCAGAGGAGGGCACTAAAATGGTGCAGGGTCTGCACCGGAGACATATGAGAGACTAAAGAAGCTTAATATGTATGCCCTCGGGGAAAGGAGGAGAGGGGACATGATAGAAACTTTCAAGTACCTCAAGGGAATCAACAAAGTCCAAGAGGTAGCATCTTTCAAAAAAGAGTGTGCAAGAACAAGGGGGCACAATTTGAAGATAGAGGGGGGCTCAGAGGTAATTTAAGGAAGTATTTTTTCACAGAGAGGGTTGTGGATGCATGGAACGGCCTTCCGGAGGAGGTCGTGGAGTCAAAAACTGGTGGAATTCAAGCATGCATGGGACAGTCATAAGGCAATTCTAGGGGATGGGGGTAGGAAAAAGTAGGCTGCTGGTTAACTAGGATCTGCAGCTTATCCAGTAGGCAGGGAAATGGGCAGACTGGGTGGGCCAAGCGGTCCTTATCTGCCGTCAAATTCTATGTTTCTATGTTTATCTAAAAATCAGCACCCACATTCTAGCTGTTCCAATAACTCACATCTTCAATTTGTCCCTTACACAGAGTACCCTTCCTGAGAGCTGGAAAACTGCCCATGTAATACCGCTGTTTAAAGCAGGAGATCCTGCTGACCAATAACTACAGGCCCATATCTATACATTCTGCCCTATCTAAAATGCTGGAAAAGTTAGTTAACCAACAGATCGAAGACCACCTAGATTGTCATAACCTTCTCACCCCTACACAGTCTGACTTCAGACCTCAACACCGCACTGTCACTGCATTAGCAAAATTTGCTATTGACTAGTTGACCGCCTTGGACAATAAACTCTATGCGAGTGCCTTGTTTCTGGATTTAAGCAAGGCATTTGGTATGGTGGACCATACTCTTCTCCTGGATATCCTCAGTAACGTCAGCCTTGATTCCATCTCTCTTAAATGGTTTCACAGCTATCTTATTGGTCGTTCTCAACTGGTCAAAGCAGAAGGGAGCAAGTATCCTATGAAAACCCTACTAAGAGGTGTACCTCAAGGCTTCATCCTGGGCCCCCTCCTTTTTTGCAATCTATATTAATAACTTACATGCTGGCATCAAACGTGCGGGCATTCATCTCTTCATTGATGACACTGTCTTATATATCTCTGGTCCCTCCGTAGATAAAGCATGCTCCAACCTCCAACTTGAGTTCAACCACCTCTAGGATAACCTGTTATAACTAAAACTACTTCTTAATGCCAAAGAAACGAAGGCTATGCTCCTCTCACCTGTCTTTAGAAACCCCTTGACTACACTGGGGGAGTGCCAACTTCAAGCACCACCCTCCTCAACGAACCTCTCGAATACGTTCACAAATTCAAATACCTGGGAATGTGGATCGACCACAAATTGACCTTTGCAGACCATATTGATGGCCTATCCAAAAAACTTAAACAGAGACTTGCCATATTCTTCTGTATTGAGCATCTGTTAACCTTGGAAGTGAGAACTAGAATTGTGCAAGCTACCTTCCTCCCACTACTTAATTATGGGGATTTTCTTTACAGACAAGGGAATAACACAGCACTAAAAAAGTTAGATATCATATACCGGCGTGCTCTAAGATTTATTACTGGAGCTCCCTATGCGACTCACCACTGTTCCTTATATGTCCTAGTCGGCTGGACCTCCCTCAGCCTAAGACGCTATAGAAATGCAGCAATTTGGTCATACCACACTATCATCAAGAAACAGCCACCATACATCTCAGACTGCCTTCCCTCCTGCCTCTCTGGTGCATATGCACTAAGAAGCTCCGCTTATATCTCCCTCGTTATTCCTAAAGTGAAAACATGGTTTTGCAACTCTTCCTTAAGCTGCTCCATACCCACTCTATGGAACAACCTACAAAAAACCCTACAAATATCCTGTCCACTTACAATGACCACCTTCAGAACTTTAGTTGCCAGAATTGCCAGGCAAATCTGTAACTGTGTTTCTTAATACTGAGTGATTACCTCCCCTTCTCTTTCTTCTCCCCTGCTGCTCTCCCCCCACCCCCTCCTCGGCACCTCCCTTGGGTGTGTTCCTCCCGTCCAACCTTGCACTTGGGTATGTTCCTCCCGTCCCACCTTATACTAGACGAATGCTGTAATTATAGTTTGTTTTTCCCTGCTCCCGATGGTCGGCTTTGCAACCATGACAGACACTTGCCCCCCTCACATGTCTGTCTTGCCTCGCCTTGTGTCTGCTAGACTATAATCAAACCTGTACTCTAAGTTCTTTGTGTTGCTGTCATTTCTGTATAAAGTAGCCTGCCTTCTATTTAGCAAAGGTTAATCTGCACTGCAAGTGTATATTCCTGTGTA
Organism: Neoceratodus forsteri; assembly: GCA_016271365.2. Taxonomy (NCBI): domain Eukaryota; kingdom Metazoa; phylum Chordata; order Ceratodontiformes; family Ceratodontidae; genus Neoceratodus; species Neoceratodus forsteri. The sequence continues at coordinate 8,636,663 of JADMNL010000026.1, forward strand.
TTATGATGTACATCCTACTTGTTTATTATCCTACCTTGTGAACTTGTAAACCATTACCAGGTCCATCTTGTAAGTAAGTCTACTCTCAACGATGTTTTGTCTGGCTAAATAAAGATTGATTGATTGACTGAGGTTCAACAGATGAACCTTCATTTTTAGTACAAAGGTTTTGGGAGAGGTTGACAATCTGTGCCATAACTCCAGCATTTCAGAATGTATTTTGCAGAGAACCACACTCCCTCCCTCCCTCCCCACCCACCACCCACTGTCCCTCTTTTAATGGAACTTGAGTCAGGGTTTTAGTTACCGGCGCGCCACAGCTCATTCCTCTTGGGCCTGTGGCTCGAGGTGTTAGTGCAAGAGGCCAGCATTGCCTATACAAGCACTTGCTGCACCAGCGTTGCTGTGGAATAGAAGGCCAAATGAAAGCTAATGAGTAGTGACCAAACATTTACAAAAAATAAAATACAAGACTTGTGTGGTAATTTATGACAGGGTTCTAAAACCTACTTAAGAGTCAGCCCTCTAAATCGATACATGTCCCTGTGACTGACAGATTGGTTGCTAGCTTTTCCCAGTCTCTGACATCACCAGAGAAATGTACTTAGTGACAAAACATGGCAGCAGGATAGCCATGTTGCCATGGCAGTTTACCATCATTCTGAAACCTACTGATGTTTCTTTTGGGGAGGGGAAGAGATATAGGAGATGGGGCCAATGAATGTTGTGTGGCTGACCTCCCCTATCCCAACCACCATCACCAAGGTGTCTTTTCTTAGTGTTTTTAGATTTATTAAAGGGCTCTGAAGAGAGGTAACATCACCACCTCCATTTAGGGTAACAGATTACTTGTACCCCCCGGTCTGCCCACCATTCTCAGTTGTTAAAAAGCAAGCTCTAGACATGCCACATGCTTTAAATTGTAGTTGTCAGCAGGTGGGCCCAGCGCAGTCTTGCTGTATAATTCCCCTAACAAGGAACACAAACAGCAGGGACAGAGAGCCCACTCAGAAAATCAAACAGTGACACCCATTAACGAATCCCCCTCCCCCATTAAATGTCAGCTAGCTAATCCTGTACCTATTATTAGTGGAGTTCTTTGTACCATGATTATGCTGCCAAACCTTGATTAATTTCATCATGTCATTTTCAGATTTCGTCTACCCTCAGGAATCTGTAGGCAGTGCGGTCCACTGGTTAGAGCGAAGGACTGGGAACTAAGATATCACAGGTTCAAATCCCTTTACTTGAGCACGTCACTTACTTGGATAGAAACAGGACCTCGCCTAAAAACAAGATGCTGCATCTCATTTAGGATCCCTTGTAGAAATGATAATGAAATAAAAAGAGGGAATCGTTGTCCTCCGCAGTGAGATGGAGCATGTCTACACCTCTCCCTATCCCATGACCCCACTTCACTAACCTGGGGGTTGTCAGTCTTTGTCTAGTTGAGACCTAGGATTGTAATACAAGGCTGATCTACCTTCTCTCCTAACATGAGTGTGTGTGTGTGTGTTATGCACACATGCTTGCATATACTACTAGAGAACTTGCTGCAATGACAAAAACACTTGTACTGCTCTATAAAAGATTAAGAATTATTTGAAAATATGAAACAACATAACCAAAGTAAAACAGTGCACCCATGACTAAAGAGAAGGTGGGTGTTTTGTTCTCCGCTGGTTTACTACATACGTCATGTGGCCTTGCTCACTATGCACATTGAACATACATTTTGAACAAAAGGTAATCAGATTTTAACCTTTTTTCTTGTCTGTGCCTTCTCTTTACTTGTAGGTGCACTTTTTACTTTGTTTATGCTATGAAACTGTATTGTTGCACCACAGTGCTTTCCCCGTGCAGACACCCCTCCCCCCACCTTTGTGTTCGCAAATTGTGAAACACAAAATCTAATAGCAAAGTCCAGAAGAAAAATATTAAAAGGTATCAAATGGCTGACTGATATTTATATAACTGTTTTGGGGGGGCAACTGTCCTTGGAATTCCTCCCTCCCTTCCATGGACTCAGTGGGAATACCCTGTCTCCTGATTTTCTTCAGTGTACTTCCTGAATCGGAGCTTGAAATTTATCAGACAGCAACTAGCAAAGCAAACAAAATCATTGCATGCATTAAGAAACACTTCCTACGTAGGTCTAGCTACGTTCTTGTTGTGTACCCTTTGAGCACACTTCCAGGGAAACCAAAGCTGCAACCTGTGAACCGGATCTACCTGATCCCGGTTACTGTGGAAATGGACAAGGACTAGAGATGTCATAATGCCCATATACAGAGCCCGTACGGTGGCAGGCTTCAAATATGCATGGGACAGGAATAAAGGAATATTTGAGATGGGACGAAAAAGCTAAAGCCAGTGATCAGATAGGGTCACCAGACACTCCGTCAGGTAGCATAAATGGGCAGACTGTATAGGCCTGGCAGCCCTTATCTACTGACAGTATCTATGCATTTATGGTGCGTAGGTCTAGAGATGTTATAACACCTGTATACATATCCTTGGTGCAGCGGTCTAGAGATTTTATAAACGCTGATATACGGAGCCTTGGTGCATTGTTCTAGACATGTTGCAATGTCCATATACAGAGCCTTGGTGCATTGTTCTAGACATGTTGCAATGTCCATATACAGAGCCTTGGTGCATTGTTCTAGAGATGTTGTAATTTCCATATACAGAGCCTTGGTGCATTGTTCTAGACATGTTGTAATGTCCATATACAGAGCATTGGTGCATTGTTCTAGACATGTTGTAATGTCCATATACAGAGCCTCGGTGCATTGTTCTAGACATGTTGTAATGTCCATATACAGAGCATTGGTGCATTGTTCTAGACATGTTGTAATGTCCATATACAGAGCCTCGGTGCATTGTTCTAGACATGTTGCAATGTCCATATACAGAGCCTCGGTGCATTGTTCTAGACATGTTGCAATGTCCATATACAGAGCCTCGGTGCATTGTTCTAGACATGTTGCAATGTCCATATACAGAGCCTCGGTGCATTGTTCTAGACATGTTGCAATGTCCATATACAGAGCCTCGGTGCATTGTTCTAGACATGTTGCAATGTCCATATACAGAGCCTCGGTGCATTGTTCTAGACATGTTGCAATGTCCATATACAGAGCCTTGATGCATAGTTTTAGAGATTTTGTAATGCCCACATACAGATCCTTAGTGCGTAAATCTAAGAGATGTTATAATGCCAGTATACAGATTCATAGATTTAGAGATGTCTGAATGCATGTGTACGGGTTCTTGGTGCGTAGGTCTAGAGTTGTTTCAGTGCCCATGTACAGATACTTGGTGCATAGGCCTAGAGATGTTATATGCCTGTATACTGATCTTTGGTGCACAGGTCTGGAGATACTGTAATGCTCATATACAGGTCCTTGTTGTGCAGGTCTAGAGATGCTATAATGCCCGTGTACAGATCGTTGGTGTGCAGGTCTAGAGATGTTGTAATGCCCGTGTACAGATCCTTGGTGCATAGGTCTAGAGACGTTATAATGCCTGTATACAGATCCATGGTGCTTAGGTCTAGAGAAGTTATAATGCTCGTGTACAGATCCTTGGTGTGTTGAAAAATATGGCTATGAGGAGCGACTGGCAGAACTGGGATGGTTTTCTATGGAGAAGACAAGACTTTGGAGTCATGATTACAGTGTCCAGTTACCAGAGATGGATCAAATCATCAGGCCAAAATATGCACAAGAATGAAAGGACAAGGGGACGCTGTCATTAAAGGGAGAATGATTCAAGGAAAACATCAGAAAGAACTACTTCCAGAATGAGCGGTGACTGCTTGGTATAGAGTGCTAGAGCATGTAGTGTCAGCTATAGATGGAAATAGAGTAGGCTGAGCTCTCAAACTGACAAAGAAACTTTAAGGCCTGTCCCTAATCCGTGAGAAATAAATAAACTTTTAACAAGAAGTTCTGTCTTTTGACTGGTCTTGGTGGCATCTGCTTCAACTGTTCTTATCCATCAAGCTCAGGGAGTTCCTAGAAGAAGAGAAGGACTCATTTTGGGAATGCTGTTTATATTGTCAGAGCAGAGATTGCCCACTGAACTGCTGACTTCTAAATATGATAAGGGATCGTGGGAAAAGCACCCGAACTTGGATTCTCAGCTGGGTAGGTCAACAGCTTGAAAATTCAGCAACAGAATTAACACAGCTATTGGCTGGCAAGGAGCCAGCTCTTGCTTTAGCCAGTGTGCTGATGGCAGGCAGGACAGACACTGGTTCTTCCTCAGAAATTCAGCCTCTCTGATCGGATTGTTCCTTTTGCTCAAATAGGTCGAGAGCATCCATTTTATATGCTCTTAGTGGGAGAGTGTGTGTGTGTGTGTGTGCGCGCGCGCACAATGTGACGGCAGGGATATCCTTCTAGTACCAATAGCACACACGCCCCCTCTCAATATTATGAGAGTTTTCTGCAGACTGCTACAAGCCCCTGCTAATACTGTTTCCTGGAAGGCATAGGTAGGTTGGGTCAGCTTTTGTCTGTTTGTTTGTTTTGTTTATAATTGCTGGTCTGAAACAGCCCTTTCAATAATAGATTTCCTCGAATGCTGTTCTAGTTGTGTGCCCAGTGACCGGGTGGTGTGGCCAGGCTGTGTGCCCAGTGACCGGGTGGTGTGATGGGGGTTTGAACCCAGTAACTGGGTGCTGTGACCAGGCTGTGTGCTCAGAGACTGGGTGGTGTGACAGAGTTTTGTGCCCAGTGACTGGGTGGTGAGCCCAGTGACTCAGTGATGGGCCTAATGACCAGGTAGTGTGCCTGGTTGTGTGCCCAGTGATCATGTGATTTGCCCATTAACTGCACCGCAACTTGCTGCGTGACTGGGTTATGAATACAAGGGTCAGAACTCCACCATGGGCCTTACTCAACAAAGTTAATGCTCCTGTACAGCACGCTCAAAACATGTACAATCCTTAAGCTAGCAGGCTAATTTAGGAAAAACTCCTAATACCAGTCAGAGGGAAGGAAACACTAGAACTTCACATACAAATTAAAACACTCTGCACAATATATATTTTTTCAAGTTTTGGGTGGACTTCTCCTTTAAAGCAGAAGCAGCGCTACAGCCAGACTCCGTGCATTTAATGTCATGGCCTAAACTCTGAACACCTGCTGGCTCACCAAAGCCACCTTTCCTTCGGTGGCAGATACAACCACGCAGTCCTCACTCCCTATACATCCAGCTGCCACTCACCCTCTTGTCCATGCATCTGCACACCCGTCTGTTCTTCCACCCATACACCCTTCCATACGTCCATCCAGCCATTCATCCACCAGTGTTGGACATGGCTAAAACTTTAGGATGTGCCCAGCCGGCACTGCAGCGCCCCCCATCTGTTACAGTGAAAGCAGCTCTAGTTTTGTACTTGTCTTCAAGGAAATTTACTTGTCCAGAGCAGGCAGTAATAGGAATTGTTCCGCTCTGTGTATACCTACCCAACAGTTCATTGCTGTCGCTATATACACACTCTCCCATCCATACGCTGTGTGTGTGTGTGTGTGTGTGTGTGTGTGGTGGGGGAGCAGGGTAGGAAATTCTTTGCAGGTTCCTGTCTCAGAACGTAGGGGTGTGACAAGGTACTTTTACAAGTTGACATTCCCTCTTGGCCAGTTGCAAAGGCTCACTCACTGCCATGCTAGGAGTAAAAGGAGTTACTAAACTAGTTGGAAAGGTCGACAAAATCTTTTAAACCCCAATTAAAGGAAGCTAATACATGCGTTTCATTGATACTGAAGTCGACAAACACATTTCGAGGATTGCCCATGTACAGCTCGAGTGGAACAGTCAGTGAGGCCATGTGAAGGTAAGGGAACAGACTGGGAGCCATATGAGGCAAAGTAAGGGTTCTCAAAGGAAAAGTAGTCTTTCACTGTTACTCCCCTTCCCCAAAGGAATGTGACTTCTGCCACTGTTTCCCTGAAATGATGAACACACACACACACACACACACACACACACACACACACACACGGATAGCTCTGTCAGATGCCGCCTGCTGGATTTTCTCTTCACAGTTTATTTGCTCAGGATAGTGGCATGCAGGCAGCAGTGTCCCATTTTTAGTGGCGTTGTGCTCTTGCTCGTGTTAGCTGCTAAGTAATGCAGGAAGCACTCGTACTTGCTCAGGGTCACACAGGCAGTATATTTTCCAAGCATTTAGAACACAGTGTTTTCTAAGTTTAGAACCGGTAAAATGCAACTTTAAGGAGATACATCCAGCTTCAGATTATCTTTTGTCAGTCTGCAGCCTAGCAGCCCCGAGTGTCTTGAAGGAGCTGATCTCAGTACTAGAAGTGAATGGACTGTGTCTTATCCTCCCACCTCGGAGAAAACATGTGGGAGGTGGGTGAGGGGTACTTGAGCAGTGTTTGCTACTCTTACCTGTGGTAGATGCCCACCCAGATGAAAAGCCTTGCAACACATCTGATGACTAAAGTCATCATCATTGACACAGTAGTCTCTCTCTCTGACTCAGTGTGCTGGCAGGCTGTCTCATCATGACTAGCACATTCCACACACTGCTGCACTGCCTTCCCTGGTGTCAGGAGCTGGGCTAGCCATAGGATAGCAGCCTTATTGTACTGGCGGAGCAGCAAGGCGCAGAGTTTCTTAAATGAAACCTACTCAATAGCGCTGAATGTGTCACCTTCCTGCTGTAGCTTTTAAGAAAGAACTAACATGAAAATGTATTACTTCTACAGCATTTTGCAGGGTTTATAAGGGTCTGAGAAAGGAACTATGTAAAAACTTTACCTTTCTTTCACACAGGGACGGTTATGGGGATGTTGGTGTATTTTTCAGCCTGCGTTTATTAGAGACGGGGCAGATGATTAGGCCTTGTGGCTGTGCTAAACAAATGTAAGGGCTCACAGTGATGAGGAGCTCTGCCTGTTTGCTGGTCAGGCTGCTGCAAGTCTTGCTTAGATCATTCATTACAGGTTGTCTTAACCTGGAAAGGGAGGTTAATTTTTTGGTACGTTTAGTGGTAGTTTAACTTCCTGTTGTTGTTTGAAGCAGTCTAGTGTTGATTTTTTGACAGAGGCGATTTAGGATGTGTCCATGTACTGTGAGTAGTGATCTGGGTTCGGTGTACTGTGAGCATTGATCCAGGGTCAGTGTACTATGAGTGCTGTCAGTGCTCACAGAACACCAACTCTGGATCAGTGCTCACAATGCACCAAACCCAGATCAGTGCTCACTGTACACTGACCCCGTATCGGTATTCACAGTACACCGCCCCCAGATCAGCGCTCACTGCACACCGACCCCTGATCAGCGCTCACAGCACACTGACCCCAGATCAGTGCTCACAGCACACCGACCCCAGATCAGTACTCACAGCGCACCGACCCCAGATCAGTGCTCACGGGCGCACCCGACCCCAGATCAGTGCTCACAGGCGCTGGAGCCCCAGATCAGTGCTCACAGTGCACCGACCCCAGATCAGTGCTCACAGTGCACCGACCCCAGATCAGTGCTCACAGTGCACCGACCCCAGATCAGTGCTCACAGTGCACCGACCCCAGATCAGTGCTCACAGTGCACCGACCCCAGATCAGTGCTCACAGTGCACCGACCCCAGATCAGTGCTCACAGTGCACCGACCCCAGATCAGTGCTCACAGTGCACCGACCCCAGATCAGTGCTCACAGTGCACCGGCCCCAGATCAGTGCTCACAAGTGCACCGACCCCAGATCAGTGCTCACAGTGCACGACCCAGATCAGTGCTCACAGTGCACCGACCCCAGATCAGTGCTCACAGTGCACCGACCCCAGATCAGTGCTCACAGTGCACCGACCCCAGATCAGTGCTCACAGTACACCGACCCCAGATCAGTGCTCACAGTGCACCGACCCCAGATCAGTGCTCACAGTACACCGACCCCAGATCAGTGCTCACAGTACACCGACCCCAGATCAGTGCTCACAGTACACCGACCCCAGATCAGTACTCACAGTTCACCAACCCCGGATCAGTGCTCCCAGTACACGGTCCCTGGATCAGTGCTCCCAGTACACCGACCCCAGAACAGTGCTCACAGTACACTAACCCCAGATCAGCGCTCACAGTACACTGACCCCAGATCAGTACTCACAGTACACTGACAGTGCTCACAGTACACTGACCCCAGATCAGCGCTCACAGTACACCGACCCCAGATCAGTGCTCACAGTACACCGACCCCAGATCAGTACTCACAGTACACCGGCCCAGAGCACTACTCACAGTACCCTGACCCTGGATAAGTACTCAAAGTACACCGACCCACTCAGCACAGCACACGGACCCCGGATGAGCACTCACAGTACACTGACCCCAGATGAGAGCTCACAGTACCCTGACCCCGGATCAGTGCTCACGCTACACTGACCATAAATCAGTGCTCACACTAGACTGACCCCTGATCAGTACTCACAGTACACCAGCCCGGATCAGTGCTTACAGTACTCTGGCCCTGCATCAGCACTCATAGTACACCAACACCAGATCAGCGCTCACAATACACCAGCCCCAGATCAGCACTCACGGTACACTGACCCCGGATCAGTGCTCACGCTACACTGACCCCAAATCAGTGCTCACAGTACACCGACCCCAGATCAGTGCTCACAGTACACCGATCCCGAATCAGTGCGCACAGTACACTGACCCCGGATCAGTGCTCACAGTACACTGACCCCGGATCAGTGCTCACAGTACACCGACCCCGGATCAGTGCTCACAGTACACCGACCCCGGATCAGTGCTCACAGTACACCGACCCCGGATCAGTGCTTACAGTACACCGATCCTGAATCAGTGCTCACAGTACACTGACCCCGGATCAGTGCTCACAGTACACTGACCCCAGATCAGTGCTCACAGTACACTGACCCCGAATTAGCATTCTCAGTACACTGACCCCAGATCAGCACTCTCAGTACACTGACCCCAGATCAGTACTCACAGTACACCAGCCCGAATCAGTGCTTACAGTACACTGACCCAGATCAGTACTCACAGTACACCAGCCCGAATCAGTGCTTACAGTACACTAGCCCTACATCAGTGCTCATAGTACACCGACCCGGATCAGTACTCGCAGTACACCAGCCCAGAGCACTACTTACAGTACCCTGACCCTGGATCAGTACTCACAGTACCCTGACCCTGGATCACTACTCAAAGTTCACCGACCTCCTCAGCACAGCACACGGACCTCAGATCAGCGCTCACAGTACACTGACCCTGGATCAACGCTCACAGCACACTGACCCCAGATCAGTACTCATAGTACACTGACAGCACTCACAGTACACCGTCCCCAGATCAGAGCTCACAGTACATGGACCCCGGATCAGCACTGACAGTACACTGACCCCGGATCAGTGCTCACAGTACACTGACCCCCAGATCAGCGCTCACAGTACACTGACCCCCAGATCAGTTCTCACAGTACACTGACCCCCAGATCAGTTCTCACAGTACACTGACCCCCAGATCAGCGCTCACAGTACACTGACCCCCAGATCAGCGCTCACAGTACACTGACCCCCAGAACAGCGCTCACAGTACACTGACCCCGGATCAGTGCTCATAGTACACTGTCCCCGGATCAATACTCACTGTACACCGACCCTACATCAGTGCCCACAGTACAGTGACCCGGATCAGTATGCACAGTACACTGACCCGGATCAGTATGCACAGTACCCGGGCCCTGGATCAGTACTCACAATAACCTGACCCTGGATCACTACTCAAAGTACACCAACCCGCTCAGCACAGGGCACGGACCCCAGATCAGTGCTCACAGCATACTGATCCCAGATCAGTGCTCACAGTTCACTCACCCCGGATCACTACTCAGAGTACACCGACCCGCATCAGTGCTCGCAGTGTGCTGACCCTGACAGTACACCGACCCCTAATCAGTCTTCACAGTACATCGAACCCAGATCAGTGCTCAAAGTACATAGAACTTGGATAAGTGCACACGGTACATTGAACTACCCAGATCAGAATGCACAGTGCACAGACCTGGGATCGGTGCTAACACTGACCCTGGATAAGCACTCACAGTACACCAACCCCAGATCAGTGCTCACAGCACACCAACCCCAGATCAGTGCTCACAGCACACCAACCCCAGATCAGTGCTCACAGCACACCAACCCCAGATCAGTGCTCACAGTACACCGACCCCAGATCAGTGCTCACAGTACACCGACCCCAGATCAGTGCTCACAGTACACCAACCCCAGATCAGTGCTCACAGTACACCAACCCCAGATCAGTGCTCACAGTACACCGATCCCGGATCAGTGTTCGCAGCACACTGACCCCGGATCAGTGCTCCCAGTACACCAACCCCAGATCAGTGCTCCCAGTACACCAACCCCAGATCATCACTCACAATACACTGACCATGGATCAGTGCTCACAGCACACCGACCCCAGATCACTACTCAAAGTACACCGACCCGCATCAGTGCTCACAGCGTGCTGACCCTGACAGTACACCAACCCCCGATCAGTTTTCATAATACATTGAACCCGGATCAGTGCTCAGAGTACATCGATCCGGGGTCAGAGCTCACAGTACACCGACCCCGGATCAGAGCTCACAGTACACCGGCCCTTGATTAGTCTCGCAGTACCCTGACCCTGGATCAGTGCTCACAGTACACTGACCCGGGATCACTTCTCACAGTACACTGAACCCGGATCAGTGCTTACAGTACACTGACCATGGAACAGTGCTTACAGTACATTGACTCCGGATCAGAGCTCACAGTACACCGACCCTGAATCACTGCTCACGGTATATGGGCTCTGGATCAGAGCTCACAGTACATGGAACCTGGGTCACTGCTTACATGTCGTTACATCGACCACAGGATCAGTGCTAACAGGTCAGTACATCAAACCTGGAACAGTGCTTATAGTACATCGATCAGTGCTCAGAGTACACTGACTCATGATCAGTGCTAACATGTCAGTACATCAAACTCCAAATTAGTACTCACAGTATGTGGAACTTGGATCAGTGGTAACATGTCCCCAGGATCAGTGTTCACAGTACATCCAACCCTGGGTCACTGCTTACAGTACACTGAATCAGGATCAGTAGTTCAGAAAACAACCTAGCTACACCAGTCAGACTGCAAAATCTGGCTCCAGCCTCTTGCCATTAAGGGGGGATTTGCATGACCTGGTCTTGTAGTGAGGCCCTCAGGCAGCACCATCAACAAAGGGTCAAGACACAGGATCCCAGTCAGCTTTGAACCAGACTCGAGCCACAAACTGATCCAGTCTGGTGGGCTTGAGGGAGCTGGTTTCCTAGGGTTAGTAACCGGCAACCTAACGCTAACATATAACAGCCTTTGCTCTGAGAAGGCTCGGGAATAAATGAGCATGGGAACATCTCGGGGTAGTCCTACTACATCTATATAATGCTGAAGGCTCGCTTATGAGTATGGCTGTTCATTTATGCAGTAAGCCAGCTACAAACTTGTCTGTCATGTTGTCTCCTCAGTCCTACATGTAAACAGAAAACAGGAGACCTTTGACCTTTACTCCAGCAGGTGTTTCCCCATCAGTTCCGTGGTCATAACTTATTGTTCTGTTTCCTCCATATTCAGACAAAAGAAGCGTAAAGGGACCATGGTGAGTACGGCCGTTGGGGCCTCCACAATGTGATCAGAACACATGGCTATTGCCTAGTTTCACCTTGTCATATGTGAATGACCTCGCAACAAAGTGGATTTGTGGAGAGGAGAGGTGGTCTGGAAAACACCACAAAACCGGACTAGGGAGGACGGCGCAGTGGAGGGCAACACAGGCATCTACAGAGTTTGCCAGGACTGGAATTCAGGGATTCCAGTTAGCTGGCTAAACAACACTCATTTTTACATTTCAGGAAGTGACTCCCTGTTTTCCTTTAAAAACTGTGGAATATGAGGGAGCTTGCCCATGGCTGTGTCCCTCTGCCCCAATTTAACAGGCATAAAGGATATACTCTCCAAACCTTTTCCTTTTAAAGTAAAAGTTAGAACTAGGACAAGATGTATGATGTTTGAGTTAGGCTCATGCATTCTTTCTTTTGTTGCCCCCTCCCCCACTGCTGAGGCCACTTTTCTTTATTTTCTATGTCTGAGTTTTTGCTTTTTCCCCTTGTACTCATCCTTCTTCCCTGTGATGTTCTCAAGTGGCTCTCTGCTACTTGAGGCCCTTCCTACCTCCTTTGCCAGGTTCCTTCCTCCTGTTCCTTCATCAACAATTGACCCCCCCCCCCTTACAAAAAGTTATTTGGAATATCAGTGTAATACCACTCATTTGCCATTGCAATACCACTGTGATTACCACTGTACTACCATTAAGGTTTTCATGGTATCACAGTGGTTTGTTTCAATTCCATTGTGATACCATTGTACCACTGTCCTACCACATCAACAAAAATAATCAAAATGTAAATTACCATAGTACAACCCTGGTACCACTGGGTAGTACCATTGCACATTTTGTAGCTCACCACTGTGTTGCCATTGTGGTGCCATGGTGTTGCCATTGTGTCACATTTGGTAAGGGCCCTGCCCAACATAGGGCAGATTCTCTTCAGGTGGCTGCTATCCCAGAGAGCAAGAGGAACACACATTTTTAAGGGGTCAGATCCATGGTGCCCACCACATGTGGGAGAAGCAGCAGCAGCAGCAGCAGCTCACATGTCTGGAGACTTGCTTTTTCTTTGTGCGTTGGGATGACCACCTGGGAGGTTCAGTCCTATATGGCCCCCGGTCACCTGTAGGCAGCTGTGTAGCAGCAGACACCACAAGTCCTCCATGGGGAAGAGTGTGTCTGAGCAGACTGCAACCAGCCTCCGGCCAGCCACAACTGGGATCCCGAGCCCATGACTCGAACCTGGGATCCCCATATAGACAGTGGGTGTTTAACTGCTCAGCCACTGGGGTGGCCAAAACTGCACTTGTTTTGTGTGTGAATTTCCTGGACTTCCCCAGTGTCTCATGCATCCCTGACAGAGATGGATTGTAGGATCTGGGCAAGGGCATGCAGCTTGTTATGTACAACTACTAATGTCTTAGTGCACTGGAGAATGGGTTTGGGGTGATAACACCATGGCACCTTATTATGAAGCACCCCCCCCCGTCCTTCGAGTGTGGTGGTAGATAGTTGGGTAAATGGTGCTTCAGAGTGTGAAGTTGAAGGCAGTGTGGTGTAGTGGTTAGAGCAGTGGCCTAGGAACCAGAAGGTCACAACTATCAAACCTCACTAGAGCCACATACTGTATGACATATGGCAAGCTACGTAACTCCGTAATGCTCCAGGCCACCCAGCTATGGAAATGGGAAGAAGCAAGACTGCACTGAAAACAAGATGTTACATATCCTCTGGGCTATCCTGGGTAAATAAATTATAACAAAAAGATACCTAGCTGAAATACAAGTGGTACAACCATAGTCACCATATACCACCCAAACCACTGACTCAGTATGTGACCCACAGCATGTCATGTGCCCTCCAAGTGCTTCTGTCTCTCCAGCCTAAGAACTTGGATTGACCCGCCCCCCCCACCACCACCACACTGAAAAGTGAGATGTTTTGTATCTCAGAGCTGGTCCCTCCTGGTTAAATTAACATATTAAAAGTGATTTGTAAAAAAAAAAAAAAAAAAAAACTCACCTTCCAACTGAATGGCAGACTCACGGACTCTGTCAGCCACTGTTCATTTGCCTGATGCTCCATAAGTGAACTAATGACAGTGACAAGACGCAGAACACACATAGAGATCAGAAGGACTTGGAAATGCAACTGTGTGTTTTACATTGGTCACCTCCGCCCCTTACACCTGCAGTTCTGATCTAGAATCCAGTGGCAGCGCTGATCAGTAACTGCAGCACAGGTAAGCTTTCTGCATTTTCCTGTGCCCACCTGCACCCCACTGCTTTGAGCTACCCCCTCTACCTGCCAGACTCACCCTCACATATCCAGTTTCTGGAGTCTACCTTCAGTTATCTGTCCCTTAGGTCAACTTGCCCCTTTTGGGGGCCTCCTCTGATGGTCGTGGAGAGGAAGGACACCTAAAACCTACCACCTGTCATCTGATTTGCCGGAGTGTCCCCACCTGGGGATTCCCCGCCATCTAGATGGAGTAGTGAACTGTGCTGGGTGGAGGCTGACGAGCTCTGTATTGTTGGCATGCTGGGGGTCAGTTGGTGTGAGTGGGACCACATAGCCGTCATCCAGCATACCGGTGTAGCAGTTTCCTCCCTTTTCGCTGTGCTCACCACCCGCAAGGATATGCATGTTGCAACTGACCTAGGGAGGGGATGCCTGACAGCGTGAGTTCACCACTGCCATCAAAGGCACAACCACACACCTCCACCAGGAGACACTGCATAGCGATGCAGCAGTCCCCCCCTCAGGAGAAGAGTGTCCAGCAGATGCACTGGATCCTCCCTGTTAGCCCCCACTCCTGATGTGCCGGTCTCCAGGCTTGAGCCCATGTCACCAGCGTGCCCGATCGATCCCCCATCATTTGGTGCCACAGAGCCAGCTATATCTGCACCAAGGAGGCCCATCCCTCACATCTGGATATTGGAATGGGAGAGTCGGATACAAACATGTCAAAAAATGGATCCTATTGTCAGTAAGACTTTTTCCCCTTTCTATGCCGGTGGCAAAAATCTTTAAAAAATTGGGCCAGACTTGCCAGACCTGGTGGTAGCTTATTGAACTTAAATGTAGGAGGCCTGGGTTTGTGTTCTCAGCCTGGCTACCATGATGGAGGAACCTACACCTTCAAGCTCCAGGGCTTGGATTCTTGTCCAGAGCTTGGCTACCATGGTGGAGGAGTCTACACCCTCAGACTGTGGGGCTCGGCTTCTTGTTGTGAGCTTGGCTACCATGATGGAGGGGTCTAAACCCCCAGACTCCAGAGCTTGGATTTTGTTTGGAGCTTGGCTACCATGGTTGAGGAGTGTACGCCCTCAGACTCCAGGGCACAGGTTCTTGTCTGGAGCTTGGCTACCATGATGGAGGAGACTACACCCTTAGACTCTGGACTCAGGTTCTTGTCCTGAGCTTGGCTACCATTACAGAGGAGTCTAAACCCTCAGACTCTGGGGTTCAGGTTCTTGTCCGGAGCTTGGCTACCATGATGGAGAAGTCTAAACCATCAGACCTCAGGGCTTGGGTTCGTGTCCTGAGCTTGGCTTCCATGATGGGGAGAGCTACACCCTCAGACTCTGAGGTCTGGTTTATGTCTTGAGCTTGGCACCATGACAGAATAAGCTAAACCCTCAGACTACAGGGCCCAGTTCATATCCTAAGCCTCAGCTTGGCTATCATGATGGAGGTGTCTACACCCTCAGACTCCAGGGCTTGGGTTGTTGTCATGAGCTTGGCTACCATGATAGAGAAGTCTACACCGTCAGATTCCAGGGCTCGGGTTCTTGTCCTGAGCTTGGCTACCATGATGAAGGAGTCTACATCTTCAGACTTTGAGGCCTGAGTTTGTGTCCTGAGCTTGGCTACCATAATGGAATAGGCTAAACTTTCAGATTCTGGGGCCTTAGTTCATGTCTTCAGCCTGGCTTCCACAATGGATGAATCTACACCTTCTGGCTCTGGGTCTCGGGTTCTTTTCCTGAGCTTGGCTACCATGATAAAGGAGTCTAAACCCTCAGACTATGGGGCCTGGGTTCAATCTAGAGCTTGGCATCCATGATGGAGGGGTCTACACCCTCCAACTCTGGGGCCCAGTTCATGTCCTGAGCTTGGCTGCCATGATAGAATAGGCTAAACCCTCAGACTACAGGCCCAGTTCATGTCCTGATCCTGAGCCTGCCTACCATGATATAGGAGTCTAAACCCTCAGACTCCAGGCCCTGGTTTTGTCCTAAGCCTGGCTCCCATGATATAGGAGTCTAAACCCTCAGGCTCCAGGCCCTGGTTTTGTCCTAAGCCTGGCTCCCATGATATAGGAGTCTAAACCCTCAGGCTCCAGGCCCTGGTTTTGTCCTAAGCCTGGCTCCCATGATATAGGAGTCTAAACCCTCAGGCTCCAGGCCCTGGTTTTGTCCTGAGCCTGGCTCCCATGATGTTGGAGACTACACCCTCAGACTCTGGCCTGGGTTCATGTCCTGAGCCTGGCTCCCATGATGTTGGAGACTACACCCTCAGACTCTGGCCTGGGTTTGTGTCCTGAGCCTGGCTCCCATGATGGAGGAGTCTAAATTCTCAGATGCTGGGTACAGAGAACCACTCGCCCTCTGGGGAGAGGGAGTGGCGTATACATAGATACATAGACAGTGTCGGCAGATAAGGGCCTATGGCCCACCCAGTCTGCCCATTTGAGCTTGTAAGTTCAGTTTATGTTTTCCAAGAAGTCTGTTGCCCCTTACCCCTGACCTCCAGAATTCCTTTATGTCTATCCCATGCATTCTTAAATCCCGTGATTGTTTCATCCCCCACCACTTCCTCTGGCAGGGTGTTCCACTTGTCCACCACCCGTTCTGTGAAGAAATTCTTCCTCACGTTTCCTCTGAGTTGCCCTCCCTCCCATTATGAGTGACTGTGTGACATCAGTACCCCCCAAGGCTCTTGTGACAGTGGCAGTGCCAATTAAGAATATGGAGGTGTAAAATATCAGTACAGGGAGAAATATCGATAGTGCTGGCATGGATAATGCCCTGTCCCTCCCCCACTCTCCAACAACCTGGTGACATCCCCGGAGACTTCTTGCCCTGCTGGGCCCTGATGAGAGGGGGAAGTTGTAGGGAAACAAAAGCAACAATTTAAGGAGGACTGGGGTGCTTAGAGGTGTCAGAGTGGGAGATGGAGGGTGGAGCCAAAGGGAAGCATGGGAGCAGCAGTGAAAGGAGCAGCAGGGATGCTCAGAGGTGAGTGGGAGATGGAGGGTGGAGCTGAAGAGAAGCATGGGAGCAGCAGTGAAAGGAGCAGCAGGGATGCTCAGAGGTGAGTGGGAGATGGAGGTGGAGCCAAGGGAAGCAAGGAGCAGCAGTGAAAGAGCAGCAGGGATGCTCAGAGGTGAGTGGGAGATGGAGGGTGGAGCTGAAGAGAAGCATGGGAGCAGCAGTGAAAGGAGCAGCAGGGATGCTCAGAGTTGAGTGGGAGATGGAGGGTGGAGCCAAAGGGAAGCATGGGAGCAGCAGTGAAAGGAGCAGTAGGGATGCTCAGAGGTGAGTGGGAGACGGAGGTTGGAGCTGAAGAGAAGCATGGGAGCAGCAGTGAAAGGAGCAGCAGGGATGCTCACAGGTGAGTGGGAGATGGAGGTTGGAGCTGAAGAGAAGCATGGGAGCAGCAGTGAAAGGAGCAGCAGGGATGCTCAGAGGTGAGTGGGAGATGGAGGGTGGAGCTGAAGAGAAGCATGGGAGCAGCAGTGAAAGGAGCAGCAGGGATGCTCAGAGGTGAGTGGGAGATGGAGGGTGGAGCCAAAGGGAAGCAAGGGAGCAGCAGTGAAAGGAGCAGCAGGGATGCTCAGAGGTGAGTGGGAGATGGAGGGTGGAGCTGAAGAGAAGCATGGGAGCAGCAGTGAAAGGAGCAGCAGGATGCTCAGAGTTGAGTGGGAGATGGAGGGTGGAGCCAAAGGGAAGCATGGGAGCAGCAGTGAAAGGAGCAGTAGGGATGCTCAGAGGTGAGTGGGAGACGGAGGTTGGAGCTGAAGAGAAGCATGGGAGCAGCAGTGAAAGGAGCAGCAGGGATGCTCAGAGGTGTCAGAGTGGAAGATGGAGGGTGGAGCTGAAGAGAAGCATGGGAGCAGCAGTGAAAGGAGCAGCAGGGATGCTCAGAGGTGAGTGGAAGATGGAGGGTGGAGCTGAAGAGAAGCATGGGAGCAGCAGTGAAAGGAGCAGCAGGGATGCTCAGAGGTGAGTGGAAGATGGAGGGTGGAGCTGAAGAGAAGCATGGGAGCAGCAGGGATGCTCAGAGGTGAGTGGGAGATGGAGGGTGGAGCTGAAGGGAAGCTGGGCCACTGGGATAAATAAAATTCTAGAAAACAACTGATCCAAAGTGAAAAAAAAAAAAAATATTCTGGTGGGCTTCATCGCTTTAGCCCCCTTCCCACAACACACACACACCAGCATCAATGCCCTCCATTGCAGCAGTGCAGTTTCGAAAGGAATTATCTAGTGTACACATTCTGTTAACCCAGGGAACAAGGAATGACAAACTCGCTTAACTGACTGTAATTTCATTCAGTACTTCTCTTCTCACCATGTGAACAACACATCAGCCGACAACTCTATACAAGCTTTTGAGCCATAACAAAACCTTTTTAGCCAGTTTCACTGAGTGAAAGAGAATGAGCCAGTGACACTACAGCCACCCACAGTCGGCAAGACAAGGTGATAAGCTCTGGTTTGGTAACCCAGCAACTCCAAGCATGGCTGTCTTCCCCTAATCCCCTCCTCCCCAGTCACTGCCTGATGTTTTGAGGAGGGCTATCAAACTTCATATCTGGTTAACATTCTTGGGTAGGGGGCACAGTTGCTATGGAAACATTTTTTGACAGTTTTTTCACAGTACTGGTATTTCTAAGAAGCAGGACCCCATTGGAAATGAGATGTTGCATCTCAGCTGGGATATCCTGGGTAAATAAGTTGTAAATGGGCATTAATAAATAAAGACAGCAACCCAAAAGTAACAAAAAAGAGGAGTTCTGGGTTAGAAGCTCATTGCAACGGCCGCATGGTAAACCACTGATGGGGAAATTGCAAAGGGATTACTGAATTTTGCCATAGCCAGTTAGCAGACCCTACAGAGACCCCAAGCACAGAGACAGTAACCATCTTGGTGGAGGCATTCCCCGAGTTCACAGAGACTAGGCATGAGATGATGGTCCCAGCTGGTGGTGGGACTGGGAAATTGTGCTCTGCCACATTTTGTTAACTTACAGAGGCGACACTAGTATGCCCTCACTACTGCTTTGTATTCCTTCTCTAGATACAGCCTGCCCTGCAGCAGTCATGCACACTACGGTAGCTACAGAAGAGACCCTGCTCCTGCTCAGATATACACATTCCCTGAAGGTATTTCACAAAGCCACACACAGATACAGACAGAGTACATATGTAAAGCAGCAAAAGTGGAAATTAAATACAGCAATTTCTGGGCCACCATGTGTGCCAGCTGCTTACCTTTTCTTCAGAAGACAAAAAGAGCCTCCTTCTGTCTCTGCCTCAGCTGCTTGCTCCTTGTTCGAGAGAGTGTGTGTGTATGTGTGTGTGTGTGTGTGTGTGTGTGTGTGTGTGTCCTTCTCTCTAAAGCTGAAGTCGCTGTTTTGATCCTTTAAGTAGATTCCTCAGAGGTGTCCATGGCTGTGTTTAGAATATGGTCCTCTTGCTAACAGTCCCTTCAAGTGATCAGAGTAGTCAGAATTTTTGGTAGATAGTTTTCAGTCCAAGGCTGGATATCCTACCACTCTCCACCTATTATCTCTTATGCTTGCTTGCTTGCTTTCTCTCTCTCTCTCTCTCTCTCTCTCTGGTTTTCTCAGCTCCACTTGCACAATGGAGCTTTAAATATTCATGAGCCGATGAGCCAGTTTCTCCCCCGAGCCAGACAGAAGCAATGGAGTACCTACAGAACACTCTCACCTCTCTCGCTTGCTTACATTCAGGTTACAAAATGGCCAAAGGCATCTAAATGAAAGCAGTGCCTCCATGCCAGCAACTGTGGAAAAAAAACACCCGTTCTGGTCTTGTCCAAGAGCTATCTGTGAGACTTCATGCCAAGGAGGAATCTAGTTTGAAGCGGCCTCAGCTAACCAGTATTAGACTCGCAAGGAATCTGACCAGAGAACTCACAGATCTCAAGGTTTCTTTGTTTCAGGACCACAGCATTTGGTTGGCAGTGATGCAGCCTAGAGGCTGATGAATATGGGAGAGTGTAGTTGCTCCCCCCCCACACACACACATGATGTGGAGAGACACACACACACACACACACACACACATGCTTGTCCTTCTATGTACAGCCCACTGATAAAACTTTTAAAAGAATCAATTTCATTAGCACTAGGGGTGTGTGTGTGTCTGTACATATATATCTATATACATGGGGAACCCAAGGGAACTCTGTTCTGACAAGTTCCAAGAGTAAGATGTGAAAGGATTGCTCCTAGATAAAATGTTACCCATCTTAGCATAACACTGACTAGCATAAAGATCGAATATGTAAAGAGGAGACATGTCCCCAGCCTCTGTCAGGGGTGTTTGATCCTACAGCAAAGGTGTCGGGTTCCCCAGTAAATGGATTCTGTTTCCAGCACTGTTTATTTGGTTAAAACAGTCCTCTGTCTTTTTTTTTTTAATTTAAAAATACTGACAGGACAGATCTTTCCACCTCTGCCTGGCACTTTCTTCATCCCCACAGTTACACACATGAAATTCCTTAGGTACAGCAAAGTTGGCAAAATCAAAACAATAATACATTACAAAACAATAATACATTACAAACAATTATACATTACATATAGGATAATGTATGGTCAGCGGTGTGTAACAACGCTAGGTTTGTTGGTGGTTCCTTTGGTGACTCTGTTAAACCTCGAGAGCAAAGCGAGAGAGGTTTACCAGCGTCGCCAAGGAAACCACGAGAAGGCTAGCCTAGCTTGTTACACACCGCTGACCATACGTTGTCTTTTATAGTGTATGGTGAAACGTATGGTCAGTGGAGAACATGTAAAAGAATGCCAATATATGAAACGCTGTTATTACCTTGTGGTGAAGGATCACGCATTTGTTCATGTTTTCACAGCCAGGACAATTTATTTTTTAAAAAGCGTTGTTTTCTTTTTGCGTTTAAACTGGTTTTCGTTGGGTGTCTTCAGTATCCTAGCAACAACAAAGCTTTGTGTTCGATGTTGTTACACTACCGATGCAACATAGCGTCGATACTGTAACAGGAGCGTGACGTCATATCGATAGTGTAACAATGCTGTAAAAAGATGATTTTTGCCACATTACAGCATTCTACCATACATTATAAAACAATAATACATTGCAAACAATAATACATTACAAAGCAATAATACATTGCAAACAATAATACATTACAAAACAATAATACGTTATAAACAATACATTACAAAACAATACATTGCAAACAATAATACATTACAAAACAATAATACGTTACAAAACAATATATTACAAACAATAACACATTACAAAACAATAATACATTACAAACAATACATTACAAAACAATAGTACATTACAAACAATACATTACAAAACAATAATATATTACAAAACAATTATTTAAACTAACAAGAAGGGGAGAGGGTACACACATAAGTGTGAACATAACAAGAAAGAGGTTAAGTTAAACAGAATCAGTAAGTTTCAGCATTACTTAACCAACGCTAGGAGTTTAAATAATGAATTAGAAGAACCACAGGCTGTACTAAAACCTAATGGTAAGGCTGATATGGCATTTATTACTGAAACCTGGTGGGATAAATATGACACATGGGGCAAAGACATACCTGTATACAGGTTATGCAGATATGATAGCCAGGTTAGCAAAGGAGGTGAAGTATCTGCATACAGTATATACCTATAGCCTTATATTCTACCAACATATCACCAAAAATAAAACTCGAAGGGTCCGTCATAGAATCATTATGGCTTAAAGTATGTAATAGTAAAGGCAAATGTACCATCATTGGTCTCTGCTATAGACCCCCGAATGCTGGATCTGAGATCTCCCTTGAAATTTGAAGGGAAGCGGAAAGGGCCTGTGAAATTGGGGACACACTGTTCATGGGCAATCTGAATTATAATGACATAAATTGGGACAACCTTACTGCAACAAAAGCTCAGAACAGAGAGTTCTTGAAGGTAACAGAATATCTGGGCTTAAAGTGGAACTGTCATCAACAGGATTTCTTAATGTCTGAAAGCCCATAAAAAGCTTAATTTGAGTGAGCCATTGTGTTTATCTGTGAGTCTTTGCAGTCCAGAGTTATTTATATGTAAATCAGCCTGTAATTAAGAGCTGGGGGCAGCCATATGTTTTAGGCTCCTGACAGGAAATGATGTCACCAAGGAACTTAGCCCTCCATTTACTGTAGGTTAAATAGGAAATCATCTGTTTTATGAAGTATATTTTAAGGTGTCATTACAACATTTTCTACATTTATAATAATTGTTTTATATGTGCATTGAAACTAGTGAGTTATCACCTTTACATTTCAAACTGTTAGTAAAAATAATACATCTTTAGGATTGCTTTAACCTCTAGGCTATACTGCCAGCTGATCATTAAAAACTACACATCTCAAGGCTGGCTCTTTAGTGCCAACAGGTATTGGGGCCCCATATCAGGATATCTAAACCCTGGATGTGTTCATGTCAGTACAGATTTCTGGGGCTGCCACAGCACCAACTCCTGTCTTGTTCTGTTCCCTCTCTTACAGCCTTTTTTCTTACAATTTCAGGTGTGAACTCAGGTCTACAAGATGCAAATGTGGCTGTGTACCTACTGGCCTGACATCATTGGGATAGCCTTGAAATGTGTAGTTTTTGATTAACAGCTGGCAGTACAGCCTAGAGGTTAAAGCAAAGTGCAGAGAACAAACTTTGTTCGTTCAGCAGAACGGGTTTTGATTCCAACATGCTCTACTTGTATATTGTGTGACCAGAGCAAGTCACTTAATCTCTCTGTGCACCCAAAACACACCCAGGAACACGCTGTAGCTGTGTGCCTTTCCTGGACAAAGTCAGTAAAAGCAATCTGAGCATGTGTTATGATTCTGAAAATGTTATGCTCTTTCTATCCAGATTTGATTTGAAATCACACAATCGGTGTAAAAATCAATCGACTTATCTCTACAGTGGCAGGGCTGGTGGAAAAATTTGACAACTTGACAAATTGGGTGATCGCCCTTAAGATCAATGTAGAGGTAGTCCAGACAACGGCTGTGGAATCCACCCGAAGGGCCGACGCAGCAATGGGTGCAGTCTCCTCTATGGTAAAGGAGACCAATCATTTCAAATCCATGCTTGAAACCCTGGAAAATCAAGTTTGAGCAGCGAACATCTGTCTAGTAGGGTTGCCCGAAGGAGTAGAGGATGAACACCTACTTTTATTCCTAAAGAATGGTTCGCACAACGGTTGGGGGAGGAAGTGGTTTCTATGATCCAAAAGGTGCAGAAAGCTTACCACATTGCTCCACAAGGACGTCTGGTGAATCCTGAGGTCCCACATACTGTAGTTTTGGTCATCGACAGGATGGGCACTCGGGATCACCTATTGGCATTATCCAGGCAGAAGGGGCCCCTCCTTTGTGATGGCCAGATTATCCAGATACGCAACAAAAATGAAAGAACTTTGATGGTGTGCGTGCTTCGTTAAGAGATGCCAGAGTCCCACACGGAATGTTATTTCCTGCAAGGCTCAGAATTGTTCACGATGGTAAAGTCTTCATTTTCCCGGATCTGACTGAGGTGCTTAAATGGAGCCAGAAGCATGCGTGACTTTCCCACAACATGCTGATGCAGGAGGTGGACTCCTCAGAAGGAGAGAAAGAAGAGACCTCAGGGGTATGTTTACCCATAGACTTTTTCAGTTCTAGACTTTAGACAGAGCCGATCGATCCTGATATGGAGTGCCTCTGATTTTGGACGCTGTATTGGGCTACTGCTGAGTCCAGGAACTCTTTAGTTTAAAACTTATAGTTTCAATTTTCACTCTAATTGAGAAGTATACTGGACTCTAGTTTACTGTGTGCAGTCTGTTATCTGAAGTCCAAGCGTTCTTCATCATTTCAAGGGGTTTTTCACCTGTATTTCAATATAAGTCTGTAACAGTAATAAACATAACTGTTTGGGTTCTTTTTTTTTTTTGGAGAGACAGTTGTCAGCAGTACTGCATTTGGCATAAATATAATTAATATGACAATTACTAAGATGTTACTGGTTCTTTTTTTTATATACATACAGGTGTATATATATATATATATATATATATATATACACTTAGATTTTTATTAAAAAAAAAAAGAGTTTTCTGCAGTGCTACATTTCATTCATCTTCAAAATCAATTGGGCATTTACAAGTTCCATGGTAATAATTATACAATGGTATTGAAAGCAGCATATGGTAAAATTAAAAGAT
This sequence comes from Neoceratodus forsteri, assembly GCA_016271365.2. NCBI lineage: Eukaryota > Metazoa > Chordata > Ceratodontiformes > Ceratodontidae > Neoceratodus > Neoceratodus forsteri. The sequence continues at coordinate 8,660,854 of JADMNL010000026.1, forward strand.
AAAATAAGAAGCTCTTCCTAAGGAAGTTGTAAGGATGGTGATGTTGGGGCAGTATAATTAAAAGTAGGGTTGGGGGTTCCATTGGGGGTGTCCTATTAGTTATCTGTCTGTTATCCTAGGATGGTCTCCAAGCACCTTAGTTTCTCTCACGTGCACGTCTGGGTTAAGGTATCATATTAGGCTTGTAAGCAGCTATGTATAAGAACCATGTGGTCCATCTGTTCATAAGTGTTTCCATTTTGTCTTGTAACCTAGCCGTCATATTTTCCATTTGATATATGATGTATACCATATCCTGTCACTGCTTGATTGTTGGTGGTGTAACTTGTAGCCAAAGTCTGGTTATTGTTGTTTTTTTTGCAGCTGCTCATAGAATACAGTACTAACTAAATGGACTTGGTGTTTATATTTAAATCCGGGGGAAAATGTGAGAGCACAGCGAGTTCAGGGCTCAGTGGGCCTAAAGTGAGGAATAGCTTTCTCAAGGCTATGTTTATTTCCTGCCAAAACTGCTTAAGGATGGGGCAGGATGAAAAGATGTGGGTAGGAGTTGCCATGTCACAACCACAGTTCCTCCAGCATGAGGCGTCATGGGAAGAGGAGTATTTTGCTGTTATTTGGGGTGTGTGAAAATATCTGACTGCTATTTTCCAGCTGTATTCCCTCCATATGTATGAATCTGTAATCTGATGTTGTCTCTTCCAGATCCTACTCCAATCCCCCTGAGTTAAATCCAGAGACATCTCTACTTCCCAGTTTGCTTAGGTAATATCCATCAAGGGGTGATGGTAGGTCTGTGAGGGCCTTATAAAACCTAGAGACTGTGTGTTTTGGACATGGGGTCTCAAATTAAATCTGTTGTAATAGGGTAAATACAGGGGATAAGGGTTGGGGAGTAACCTCGAGTCCCCCAGTTTCTCTAAAAAAATTATGTATCTGTAGATATCTGTACAAGTCTGTTTGCTCTAAGTGAAATTCATCATGGAAGTCTGTTAATGATTTGAACAGACTTTCTCTGTAGAATTGTTTAATGTGTACCAGTCCTTTCCGCATCCATCCGCGGAATCTCTGGTCTAATCTGCCTGGAGTAAATTATGTTACCTGTTCTTAATATTGTTTAGTAGCATAACAAAGGGTAAAGCACCGGAGGTGCATAACTAGGAGATGGCATGGTGTAGTTTAGGGCCGCCTATAGATTAGGTGGTCTAATAATGAAGTAAGTACTGTTATACACAGGAGGTATCTTATTTACCATGCAGCTCATGGGCTTTAAATCAGCTTAGGTGAATGTTTCTCTTTGATTTAATTTACGTCGAGTTTCCCTCCTTTGATGTATCAAAAAGACTGGGATGGTGTATGTTGTGATTATTACGAGGAGTGGCGACCTCATCGACTACAGTAAGATTTGTAATGTCCTGAGCTTGTGTATAACTGTATGCTGTTTGCTATAAAACAAAAAAACATAAAGTTAAAAAAAAAGATTTACCATAAAAAAACATACTGAGCTGAATGGCTTGTTTCCAGATGTATCCACGGCGGGGGGGAGCGGGGGAGACAAGGAGAGTACAGCGATGCAGTAAGTTACAACAGTCAGTTACACAAATCAGAAATATAAGTTAAACAATTAAGTAGCAACAGAATGAACAAGATGAGCTAGGCAGATCATCTGAAGAGCAAGGAGTAATATGAGTGCAAACTGGAACACAATTGTAGTATGTGCAAGGCACTCCCAGGTATGGTTTTAAAGTGCAGATGGCAGCAATTTGAAGGGGAAATGAAGCGCTGTTGGTACTTCTTTCAGCAAAGAAGGATGGAGGGCTGGCCCACTGGCGCAGCGGTTGGATTTCCACCGCGCGCTGGCGACCTGGGTTTGGGAGCCAGCTTGGCCTGGCCGGAGGGTCGGGCCAGGGGAGAAGGCTGCAGTGTCCCACTGACAGTTTGCCTTCTCCAGGAGGGATCTGGCTTGGCATCTGCAGCCTAAGTGAGGTCAGGAGTTCAGCAGCACGTTAAGTGCCCAAAGCGTTAGGCTAGGTTCAGGTGAAGGTCTGAAGCTATGCTGGCACCGAGGGCCTTGGCAGTAAGGGGTAGGACATCACGGACATCAGCGGTAGCACCATGACATCAGGGGACTCGCGACACCCACAGAACACCAGGAAAAAGCCTGCTAGCCCTGAGGAGACGGAGTTTCAAGGAGCTAGCCCTCATATGCAGCCACCTGCCTGTCCATCCAGGGGTCTGTTGAAATGCAAAAGTTCGAGGTGTAGGGGCCCTATCCCGTCCCCTGCCCGGGGGGGGGGTAACACGAGGCTCCATGGGGATCCAATAACGGACCAGGTAAGATGGCTTGCAGTGGTAGACTCCATGATCCTCCCGAAGATGCAGGGCTGGTAGGGATGTAGGGGGATAAAAAAAGATTTAAAAAAAAAAAAGGATGGAGGAAACTGGGGGGGCAGAGGGAAATTAATTAGGGCAGGGGCAGTGGGGTGGATGGAATTGTAGGGCAGCAAAATATGGGACAGGATCAGAGCAAATTATAGGAGTGAATAGTGAATTCATGGAGGGGTTGATTTGAGTGAGTGGGAGGAAGGAGCTGTACGAATGGTAATGGGAATATGGTCCCATTGTTTGGGGAAATGGAAGGAGAAAGCAGCTTGAGCAGCAGAGGATTTTATGGAGGGGCGTGCAAGAGAGAGAGGGCCAGAGGTGTGAAGGGAGTAGGAGGTAGAAGGGAATTTAGGAAGGAGAAAAGTTAGGGGGGGGGGGTAAGCCAGAATTTGGAGATGAAAGTAGCGCAGTGAGCGAGGCCCCTGGCATCAGGGGAGGGAAAGGAGAGAGAGGAGTAAAGGGAACAGTGGTGGACTCTAGGGGGCAGTCATAGGCAAAGCAGCTGTTCAGATGATCAGCCTAGCTCATCTGATTCATTCTATTACTACTTAATTATTTAACTTTTGTTTCTAATTTGTGCAGCTGATACATCAACATTACAAAAATACACCTAGTCTGGCTAGGGTGGTTATGGGTGCAGCACTGTAAACAATGTCACCATAGTCAAAGATAGGCAGAATTATTTTCCAGATGATCTTTCTGAAGCCAGGAAGAGGGATACTCACTTTATTCCTGTAAAGTGCATCCAGTTTGGGGTGAAGCTCCTGGCGGATGGCATCCACATGAACAGAGAAATCGAGGTGATGATCCAGCCAGACCCTGAGGTATTTAAAGGAGGAAACACCCTCATTCCAGCACCATCAAGGGTATGGAAGTAGGGGAGCGGGGTTAGCCTAGCTAGTCTCTGCCTCGTGCCAAGTCATGGAGACTGTTTTCTTGGCATTGAGAGATAGCCATTATCCCAGAACAGGTGCTTGATATTGGTAAAGTCCAGTTGGAGCCAGGTCATGAGGTCAGAGGCGAAGGTTCCAGAGATATAGAAGATCGTGTCATCAGCATTTATTTATTTATTTATTTATTTATTGACTGACTTTGTTTACATTGTGAGTGCGTTGAGCCAAAGGCCCTTTCCGAGAATGACCCAGAGCCAGATTTACAAAGCAGCTACAAGATGAGCAACATGATACGCACAAATGCATCAACATTGCAAAAATTACAAAAACACATCATGCAATAATAAATAAAAAAATGCAATATGCAGGAATAACACTTAAATACAACATCAGTAGATGTCTTCGATTAAAACAAACACAGTCCAGCTGTTTTGACAACTGAAGCCTTACTTGATGACGTTCAGCATTGTGAAGAAAATAGGGGAAATTGTTCCAACATTTAGCAGCATTAACAGCAAGCGTACGTTTACCCATCACAGATCAAATTGGAACAGATACATGTTTCCAGAGATTCCTATGTTCTTTTCTAAAGTCTAGAACAGTGAATAATGGGGAGTCAAATGTTGGTCTCAAGATTTTATCCATAGCACAGCCTAGATTGTATAAACTACTGAAACAAGACTGGTATAGGGTGAAGAAAGAGGTGTGTGACAGGGTTGATTAAGGTCCATCCCATTTGTTATGCAGAAAGAGTTAAACACAAGGATCTGTTCTATCCTCTCCTTTTCTGTCTCTTGTCTGTCTGGTTGCACCACCAAATGTTCTCGTGAGACCTAGAAACTGATCACTCTGGCCGTCTCGTGATTCTCCTCCTCCTCTTGCTATGTCTCTGCCTTCACTTGTGGTTTCTGTCTTTTCTTCCTCCTTGCATATCTGCAGTTATAAAAATATATGTGAATCTTTGTGTGAAACTGTAAGTGATACTGGGATCCCTTTGTTTGAAACTGCATATACAGATATGCCCTCCAGGATGAAGCACAGTGCACAGGTTTACTGCATGATAAAATGGATTAACTCCCATGGAAATTGCATTGTTTACTGCAGTAACTCTACTGTAGAATTCTGCAGCACTGCGCTTCATCCTGGAGGGCTTCACTGTAGTCCCAGAGGGGCTGGAAGAGAAGGTATGCCTGTTTGCGGATGTCACAAAGATCTGCAACAGGGTAGACACTCTGGAGGGGTTGGATAAAATGAGAATGGACATTAGCACATTGGAGGAGTGGGCATGGGTGTGGCAGCTTGGATTCAATGCAAAGAAGTATAAAGCCGTGCACTTGGGGCACAAAAATCCAAGAGAGGAGTATAATATGGGGGTAGGTACTGGCAGCAACAAAGCAAGAATGGGACTTGGGGCTAATCATATCGGACAACCTAAAAGTGACCAAGCAATGTGAAAAGGCTGTGTGGAAAGCCAATGGGATGCTGGGGTGTATAGGGAGAGGTATCACCATCAGAAAAAAGGAGGCGATTATGCTGCTATACAGATCACTGGTGAGGGCTGTACAATATACTTCGACAACTAATTCATTGACCAGCATCACAGCGCCAGGCTTCGTGTCAACCGCGATTTGCAGTCAGCAGGGAGCCGCGCTCATCAGAGTGTCTTTTTTCGAGTTGGAGTTGGTTCGGGGAGGGGGTGCAGGATGGGAGAAAATGTTGCCGGGTCCTTGGTGGACCTCTGCAGTGACATGTCACTGTTGTCGATAGTGACGTATGTCACTGTAGAAGTGTTGCTGCACAGGGGGCATACCACTGGTGAGACCTCAGCTGAAGTTCTTTGTCCAGTTTTGGAGACCACATCTCCAGAAAGACACAGACAGGATGGAAGCAGTCCAGAGGAAGGCTACAAAGATGGTGCAGGGGCTGCATGTGAAACCCTATGAGGAGAGACTGAGGGAACTAAATATGTACACCCTGGAGGGGAGAGAGAGGGGGGAGATATGATTGAAACATTCAAGTACCTCAAGGGTATAAACAAGATAAAAGAGGGTAGCATCTTTCAGAAAAAGAGATGTACAAGAACAAGGAAGCATGGGATGAAGTGCGGGTAGGCTTAGGGGAAACGTGAGAAAGTACTTTTTCATGGAAACAGTTGTGGATGCTTGGAACTGACTCCCAATGGAGGTTGTGGGAGCAGAATCAGTTAGGGAATTCAAAAACACATGGGATAGACATAAAGGTACCCTAGCAATAGGAAGGAAAGGATAAATCATGAATAATTTAGGCTCCTTGGTTTGGTAACAGATATGTAACTGGGCAGACTAGATGGACCAAACGGTCCTTATCTGCTGTCAACTTCTGTGTTTCTTTGTTATGCTGTTGAAATGATTGCAAAAAGCTGTTTGGAACTCACGGGTTAACCTGGAGATGCAGCATAAACTTTTGCAGAGCTGTCAACAGGAGGTCAGTTCTGGGACACCATGTTCTATTTTGTTGCGCCTGCAAGGAAATTGACAACGTTCGAATAAATTTTATGAGAAACAGGATGTCTGCTAATGAGCAGAGGTTGCAGAACTTAATTACCAGGCAAAGACTTACTATAAAAAGAGCAGCAATCTTTTGTTAGAGAGAGACAAAACTTGGAATTAGAGATACCCTCAGACAAAGGACTTTGTTTTCTCTGTTTGTACTGCCTTTGTAAATAGTTATATTGAACCATTTTTACTTTTTTTTTACTGTTATTGATATAATAAAATGCTACTTGCGAATTTTATAACTACTCCTGTTTTTCCTATGTTTCCTGACCTGTGCCTCGACGACAGATGGTGTCTGTGACAGGGTAAAATAGAACCCTGTCCCATTTGTTGGAAAAAGTGTGTAAATGCAAGGATCTGTATTCTTTCCTTTTCTCTCTCCTTTGTCTGGTTGCGCAGCCAAATTTTCCTGTGAGACTTCAGACTTGAGCAACCCGAACAGCCTCACAATCCCTTGCCTCTATTGTCTCTGTTTTCTCATGTTTTCTGTTTTTCCTCCCTTGCATATCTAGATCTGGTAATATACAAATATGTGCAAATCAGTATATGGAAATGAAACTGATAATGGGATCACTATTGTTTAGAAAATATTTAGTGCTGCTGTTGAAATGTATATATATTTGTACTTTGAGATAACTGTAAACAGCTAGTGGTTACTTGAGTGCAAATGCCTGACCCTTTTGCAGTTGCTGTGGGGACCTCAGGAAGTTCTCAGTGTTCTAGCAGCTTCTGAAATTTACAAAGAACGGGATGCTTGCAAAGGACGGGGGTTGAAAATGACTTATAAAAACAGCTAAGCTGAGCTGCAAGGGAGATTTGTTTTACAAGAAATAATTTATTTTTGTTTCTGTACATAGTTATTCTGAACAGGTGTATTTTGTTTTATGTTACTGCTACAATAAATAAGGTTTTGGTGATTTTTACAACTGTTCCTGGGTTTTCCCTATGCTTCCTGACCTGTGCCTCGACGACAGTGTCAGACTAAGTGGGATTCACACCGTGCATACTCTAAACCATTAGGTTTGTGTGTGGGTACCAGATCTGGTACCTGTGAAGAATAGAAAAATGGTATAGATTCTGCAGCAGCAAGCCCAGGAGTAATTACCAGAAGAATGGCAGCCAAACTAGCAGAATCAGAAGTCCAAACTGAGACTGTACAGCCAGCAACAGTGATGGAAAAAGAAGACCAGGCAGTGACAGAACCTGAAAGCCTGACTGCCTGTTTCAAATGGTGGGCTATACAACAAAAAGAGATGGAGAAACAGAGAAGAGGTGCAGCAACAGGAGCCGTGATGGTTGGATGCCTTGCAAAATATCAAAGCTGGAGGATATGGCACAGGTCCAGCAGAGCAACACAACACAAGCAACTTAAAAGACATTAAACATACAAAGCTGTGTCCCTCAAATGATATTGAAGCATACTGTACCGGACAACTTTTGAGAGGGTTGCCATAGCCTGCCAGTGGTCAAAGCAGCAATGGGCCATCATGCTCGTACCTTACTTGACAGGTAAAGCCCAACTTGCCTACAGCAATATGGGCACTGCACCGACAGAAAACTGACACCACAGCAGCAAGGTAACAGCCAAGCACTGGTGAGACCCTCTTTTTCCCAATTTAACTCCAGGTTAGACAAAACTCTGGTGGGGGTAACAAATCTGCACTCAAAGACTTTACTTGCTATAACTGTAATAAGCCAGGCCATATTGCAAGAAACTGCCGTAGTAAGGAGGGAAACACTGGAGCAGATTCGTCCTTGGCAAATTGGGGCAAGTGTTTAACAGATGTCAAGGTGGGAGATAAGACTCTGGAGGGACTTTTAGGCCCTGTCCACACTAGAGGTTTTATAAAGTTATAGTTGGTTTGTAACATTACAAAACCTACAGACACGATTCGCGTCCACACTACAGTACGCTTTTTCCAAGCTCTGAACCGGTTTAAGAAACCGTACTCAAAACCTGACCAGAGCAGGTTTTGGGCACAGTTGCCTTAAACTGTTTTAACAGTGGTGTGGATGCACATCGTAGTGTAAAGCGGTTTAAGGCAACTTCCGTGGGCTGTTTTAGTGAATGTTGGCCTCCTAAAAGAAAAGAGGATACATATTCTTACATCCCTGTCCTTGCCATGGGATCCCGAATCAATTGGTGCTATTTTTAGCCTGATCAGTTAACATGCCCGTTACCGAGTATCCCAGCATGCATTGGGTGCCTGCAATGCTTTGTGGGACTGCCGCAAGTATGCCTGGGAACTCCAACAGGCAGTCTGTAAAGTCGTCTGCTAGTGTGGCGGACAGGCAACCGTTCTGAAAAACGTTATACAAAACGGTTTTCAAAATGGTTTCCAAATGTACTGATAGTGTGGACAGGGCCATAGATTCAGGAAGCAGACAAACCCTGGTGCATGTTGAAGTTCTCGAAAAGAACTGTGCCAAAGGACCAGGTACTGGTGTCATCTGCATCCAAGAGGACACTCGATACTATCCCACCACCCAAGTGACTGTGACTATTAATGAGGTGTCACACCAAATGAAAGTGGGAGTAGTACCTAAGTTACCTTTACCTGTGATTATTGGAAATGACTTTCCAGGATTTAGTGAGTTAATCACAGTGGAAGTAAAACCTGCAGTTTCAGCAGCTGTGATTACAAGAGCACAGGCAAAGAAAATCTCAGATGGCTGGAGCTCTTTTCCTTTCGATGATTTTTTTTTTTAAGTAGTACTTTGTTGTTTTTTCCCTCCTTTTTCTCTCATATTCCCGGGACCACAACACAAGGGCATTGTGCATGTGTGAAGGTGCACGCATGCCCATGACACTGGCTCAGCCCCTTCTACCCCAACACCATGGCTAGTGCCGGAGCTCCCTCCAGTTGGCGCCACCTTCCGTCCTCCATAGGTGGTGGCCAATGGCCTGGAGCCTCAAGTCCCTCCCAGAAGGAGAGAGTTGCCTTGCAGCGGCTCAGTCTCGCTCCTTGCCCTCCCTCCTGGCTGAGCCCTGACAATCCAGGCTTGTTCCCAAACCCAGGTCACCGGTGCAGTTCCTTTCAATGATTTTGATTCTGACTTGTTTGAGTATAGCTCCAAGATCCAGAAGTCCAGGTAAGAAAGAAGATACCGCAAGAAACGGTGGCAACAGAAGACTGATGGACATAAGGGGTTAATATATGAAAATGCTGAAACTAAACTGATAACTGATTGTGATTGTGATTTTGTTTCAGAGCAAGCTAATGGTGTTTCTGTCCAGGGTTATTTTAAGCAGCTGGAGGTGAAACCAAAACAGGGTGAACCAATGTTTAAAAAATGTAACTGGTTACAGTAAAGAGTTTGGATTGAACGTCAGACATAGTACCAGACAGAACAATTGATTATACCCCAAAAGTATAGATCTGAGTTGTTACAGATAGGACATGATAGTCCTATGGCTGGTCACTCGGGGAGGGACCACACCCTTGCCAGATTGCTGTATAGATTTTACTGGCCTGGAATTCATGAATATGTTGCTACCTACAGCAGTTCATGTGCTGAGTGTCAGAAAGTCCCAGTGACTAAAAAAGACAAGGTGTCCCTGGTGCCCCTACCTTTGATAGATGTGCCTTTTGAGAGAATTGCAGTGGATGTGGTTGGTCCCTTAGACAAAAGTAAGAAAGGTAATCAATTCATTTTGGTAGTATGTGACTATGCTACTCGATAGCCAGAGGCAGTTCCTGTGCGTACTGACACAGCCCCAAAAGTGGCAGAGCTTGCCAAAATTTTCAGCAGGGTGAGCATACTTAAAGAGATTATTACTGATTAGGGTAGTAATTTTGGTGCTGCATTGCTGAAGGAACTGTATCGATTGCTAAGTATCAGCGCCATAAGACCCTCCCCTTATCACCCTCAGACAGACAGGCTTGTTGAGTGTTTAAATCAAACTCTAAAATGCATGTTAAAAAGGTTTGTAAAAGGGGAAAGGAAAGATTGGGACCAATATTTACCTTACCTGCTTTTTACTTACAGAGAAGTACCATAAGCATCAACCGGTTTTTCATCATTTGAAATGCTGTATGGTAGACAACCTAGAGGGCGACAAGATGTAATAAAAGAAACGTGGTAAGATAACCCCATTCAGACAAAAATCTATTACATTTTATATGCATGCCCTGAGAAAGACGTTGGCAAAATTTGTTGAAATTGACATAGTAATCAGGAAGAGGCCCCAAACCAGTGGAAGGCACATTATGGCCATGGTGTGAAAGAAACCATTTTTGAGCCCAGTGACACTGTGACCTATTACAGAAAATAAACTGTTAATGAAGTGGCAAGAGCCTTATAAGGTGCTTAGATGTACTGCTGGCATAGTTAAACTATGGAATTGAGACCCCTGATAGGAAAGACCCTACCAGGATATACCAAGTTAACCTCCTTAAGAAATGGGTTTAAAAAACACCAAAGGCTGCTTCGCTAGTTTTACCAGAAACTGCTAAAGAATATATTGATATAGCTTATGACAGACTGGAACAATCTGTAACTGCTGTTGTTGTAAAGGTGAATGTTTCCTTAACCTCTGAACAAACCACAGAAATTCATAATTTGCTGAAGACATTTAATAGTACTTGTACCACAGTGCCAGGCCGAGCAAAAGGGGTTGAGCATGTGTTAGTGACAGGGAATGCACACCCTGTCAAACAAAAGACATACAGATTACCAGAGTGGTTAAGAGCAAATGTGTCTAAGGAAATACAAAAAATGAAAGAATTGGGTGTCATAGAAGAGTCGATAACTGTTTGCTTATCACCAGTGGTGACTGTAAATAAAAAAGAAGGGGGTATAAGAATGTGCCTTGATTTTAGGAAACTTAATCAAGTGTCAGAATTTGACAGTTATCCTATGCCCAGAACAGATGATTTGGTGGGCAGACTGGGAAGTGCCAAGTACATCAGTACCCTCGATCTCACCAAGGGTTACTAGCAAATCCCCCTAGCTAAAGAATCCAGAGACAAAACTGCATTTGCCTCTCCTATTGGAGGCTCTCAGTTCACCACCATGCCGTTTGGTTTACATGTCTCACCCACTATATTCCAGCAATATATGGATGTAATTTTATCCCCTCACACTGGTTATTGTGCTGCGTACCTGGATGATGTGGTGTACAGTTCTGACTGGAAAAGCTACCTGGAACACCTAAAAGCAGTTATCCAATCTATCAGAAAGGCAGGTCTAGCCGGCCTGGTGGTGCTGAGGGCTGAGGCGCTGGATGCCTTACCTCGCTCCACGCCTGCAACCCATGTTCAAGAATGAGCACGGGCTGCGGGGGGTCAGCAAGGGTGGAGAAGGATGGAGTGCCCAATGGCTGCTCTGCTTCTCCGGGGAGAGGATCTGCAAGCTCCCGCCACTATACTGCCACTTGGGGGAGCTTGGGTGGTAGGTGTGGTACAGGAGGAAGCAGTAGCAGGGATCAGACACCAGCAAAGGGCTTGAGCAGGAGGCACGTCTCAGCATGTCTCCTGGCTCACTGGCCCTCATTACATGCTGGTGTCTCAAGGGCGGAGAAAACCACAGAGGAGAAAATGGATCCTGCAGTGGCACCGGTAGACAGGTCTTGGGGGATGGCACTCGGGGGCTCTGGTGAGTCCAGGCAAGGTGCCCACTCCAGTCGTTGTCAGGAGGAAGTTCTGGGGCTCCTCCACCCCTCTGGAGGTAATCTGGAATCTAGAGTCAGTGGAGTGGGGTACCCATGTGCGAGGACGTTCCAGGGTTGGCACTGGGGCAGGTCTACATTGAGGCCCTGTAGAGTGGGGGCACTGTGGGATTAGGAGGATAAAAATAGTGTTAACAAAAGGCAGCTCTGACAGTTAGTTCTACCAAATGTGCATTGGGCATGCAGTAAACTAAATATTTGAGCTATGTTTTGGGAAATGGTGAAGTAAAGCCAGAGATTTCTAAGACAGAAGTTGTAACTAATAGTCCTGTCCCTAAAGCAAAGAAAAATGTCAGGAAATTTTTAGGTCTGGCTGGTTACTATAGGAAATCTGTTGCCAACTTTGCCCAGCTAGCTATCCCCTCACTGAACTCATGAAGAAACAGTTCCCGAATAATGTGACATGAACCCCAGAGTGTGATGAAGCTTTTTAGGTCATCAAGACTGCATTATGTTCAGCCCCTGTTTTAAGAAGCCCAGACTTTGAGAAACAATTTTTGTTACAGACAGATGCATCAGAGGTAGGCCTAGGTGCTGTCTTATATCAGAATATAGATGGGAAGGAACATCCCATTCTATATATCAGTAGGAAGTTGTACGACAGAGAGAAGAGTTACTTCACCATTGAAAAGGAATGCCTTGTGGAAAAGTGGGCCATGGAGTCCCTTAAATTTCATTTTGCTAGGTGTTGACTTTGTACTTCTAACCGATCATAATCCTCTCTGTTGGCTTAACCAAATGAAGGATAAAATTCCAGAATTACAAGGTGGTACCTGGCACTACAGCCATTTAAATTTAAAGTGATGCACAAATCTGGAAAAGAGAATGTCAGTGCTGTTTCTCTGTCAAGATATGGATCAGGAATTGAGAATTCCAAAGGCTGAAAAAAATGTGAGTTTAAAATTCTCTGTTCACTGTACTGGGTCTTATGGGAAAAGGGATAATGCATATTCACAGAACTGTAATGCTTATAAGTTAATGTTAGAAGAGAATTACAAGAAAGTTTTAGAAACCTGCTTTTAAAAACAGGTTCCATTTTAAAGAAGGGTGGGTGACACTGGGTTGAATAAGGCCCTGACCCATTTGTTATGCAGAAAGAGTTAAACGCAGGGAACTGTTCTATCCTCTCCTTTTCTGCCTCTTGTCTGTCTGGTTGTGCAACCAAATGTTCTCGTGAGACCTAGGAACTGATCACTCTGATGGTCTCGCAATTCTCCACCTCTTGCTATCTCCCTGCCTTCACTTGCTGTTTGTCTTTTCTTCCCCTTGCATATCTGCACTTATTAAAATATATGTGAATCTTTGTGTGAAAGTGTAAGTGATAGTGGGATCCCTTTGTTTGAAACTGTATATAGTTATACTGTTGAAACAATTGCAACAAGCTATTTGGAACTCAGGGTTAACCTTGATGTGCAACACAAACTTTAGCCGAGCTGTCAACAGGAGGTCACTTCTGGGACACAATGTTCTATTTTGTTGCACCTGCAAGAAATTGACAAAGTTCTAATACATTTTATGAGAAACAGGATGTCTGTTAATGAGCTGATGTTGCAGAAGTTAATTACCAGGCAAAGACTTACTATAAAAAGAGCAGCAACCTTTTGTTAGAGGGAGACACAAACTTGGAATTAGAGATACCCTCAGACGAAGGACTTTGTTTTCTCTGTTTGTACCGCCTTTGTAAATAGTTATACCGAACACTTTTTTTATTTTACTGTTATTTTTTTTTTATTTTACTGTTATTGATAATAATAAAACGCTGCCTTGAGAATTTTATAAATGTTCCTGGTTTTCCTGTGCTTCCTGACCTGTGCCTCAATGTCAAGGAAGAACTGAGGAAAGGGGAGAGTTGGGAGAGAACAAGGTGTTCCTGGAGTTTAGTTAGAGGAGGGAGATAGGGCAGTAGTTACCAGGGGAAGAGGAATCACCCACTTTGGGAAGGTGGATGACTGTAGCCTGCGTCCATGTGTCAGGGGCTAAGGCAAGATTGAAGGAGCAGTTTAGAAGGTCGGTGATAGGGAGAGCAATGGCAGGAGCAGAGAGAAACAGGTGTTTGGGGTCAAGACCCATCAGGGCTTCTACTTTTGTAAGGGTTTAGAGCTAAGATGTCTCTGAGGGAAGCTGAGGGTGTGATGAGGGAGAAGGGGAGGGTGGAGGAGTGTTGAAGGGGAAGGGGAGGAGAGGGGGTGGAGGGGAAAAAAGGAGGAAAAGGGCACAGGAGTTAAAAAAGGAGTTTAACGATGGCGTTATAATGACAAGGATGGAGACAGGGTTATCACCCACCTTGGGGATGGGGGTGGGGGCTGGGTCAGATGGAGAAAAGAGTGTGAATGTCTTTCCAGAACTTACGGGGAGGAGGATTAAGGTTGTTGTGGAGTATGGATGCAAAGTAATCAGCCTTCGCAAGCCTAGTAACTTTGGTACAGGTGTTGCGAAGGACCCTCTAACTGGAAAGGTCACATGGAGAACTAGTGGACTTGTAAGTCCACCAGACAGGGTCACACTCGGCGACAGGCCAGCAACTCAGTTGAGCTAGAGGGTAGGTGAGAACTTCGAACACTGTTTTTTCTCATGGGGACATCATGATCTGAGACAGACAAGACTCGGAGTTAAAGAATTCAAGGGCTGTGTTGATGTTACTGGCAACTGAAATGTGGGACTAGTCAGTAGTTACCAGGTCAGCATGGAGGGAAGGCGGGTCCAGAGAACGGAAGGATCTGTTCTGTATGAATTTGTGGAGAGCCTGAGACACTGTATCTTTGCACATAGCAGACCACATGGTGGTCACAAGAGGGCTATGACTGAGACTTGGGCAACTCAGCATCATGAGTGGTAACTCAGGTACCAGGGTACACATTGTTCGGGAGGAGCGATGGGAAAAAGGAGGAGGCAGAGTAGCCTTATACGTAAAGAAGCGTATCCTTGTCTCAGAAATCCAGGAAGCAGGCAGGGATAAAGGGATTAAGATAGTATGTGTAAAATTGATTGGGGGGGATAATTATGATTGGAATACTGTACAGGCCACCAGCAAAGAGGTGATAGACTACGAATTGAGAGATAAGATGAACAGGATGGCAGAGTTTGTGGCAGTATTGATATTGGTGGATTTCAGTCTGACAGATGCAGACTAGAGCCAGAGGGTCATAGATTGTACTGTGATAGAGGCCATATTACCTCAGGCCCTGACAAGAGGGACAGCGTAAGGGACATAATGGTGAGGGAACCTCTGGATTCAAGTGATCACAGGACCATGTGGGCTAAGGGTAACCTTAAAAAAAACCTTTCCTGTTTTTTTTTAAATTGCCCCCCAGGAACCATGAAGACCCTAACCTGCCCCCAGTTCAAATGATGCCAGAATCAGAATTTGATGTGCCCCCATTTTAGAAGGGAAGAGATTGTATTTTGATTCCCTGGAGCTAAGCCACTGATCCCTTCCACTTCCTTATGCTGAGAGCTCTTCCCACACTAACATGATCTTCCTCAAGAATATCTCTTTCGTCAGGCCACACATATGGAACTACAGCCACCAGGCACTAGGATCACATAGAAATTGTTTGAAGGCAGTCCACTAGGGGCCACCTACAATGTCCTACATTGGCACTTCCCATATAAATGTGGGTGGCCCCTTCCTTCCTCAGTTATTTTCCCACCGTCGACCGTCCTCGCCAAACCCTGTACGGAAAGGCTGCCGTGATAGTTGACCGCTTTCATAGATATGTCTATCCCTAGTTCATCATCACTTTTTAAAAGTGATTCCTGACATCACGTATGTCGACTAAGAGTCATCGAAGCTCCTCAGATACTGCAAATGTGGTGAGAAGATATACTCAGCTGACTCACACTGCCAGAGGAGTCAATCGCTCAAAGGACATTGGAGAGTTTTAGGAGGGGTTGGGATAGAGTCAAGGGCAGGGTTAGTACAGACAAGAACACAAAGGGGAGAAGGACCGGGAAAGAGGAGGAAGGAGGGGTTTGGGTGGGGTGGGGCAGCTGTAGTGATATGAAAGTAAGAGCTGCACAATCGGGAAGACTTCATAGACCTGTGGGCCTTTTTCTGCCAGCAATTTTGTATGTTCATATATTCACACAATGCCTGCATGTGCTGCCTCGGCACGGCCCTTAACATGAAGACCTGTCAAGATTTGCTGTAAATTCAATACCTCTACTGGTGATGCCACAAGAACACCCTGGAGATCCACCTACTTAAGCAGCAGGCAGCCAGAATGGAGAAACAGCTCTAGGAAAAGAGCTCCACTGCGTTGCCGGCCTGCTCCTCGGGCTCCCACTCCTCGAAGTCCTGGGAGAAGACTTCAGGATGACACAAACACAAGCACCGGGAGAGGGAAGGCAGTAAGGAAAAAACCCTCTGGTTCGCTCACGGTCACCTCTTCAGTCCAGTGCCACCACTTCTAACCCCAGGAATCACACAGTATGATTAAACTAATGCAGTCAGCCTTCAGTGCTGAACTACCACGGACAGACAGGATTAATGCAATGATGGAACTCTGACTGGCACGCGTCAATTTCAAACTGCTGCCCTTAGTAACTGCTGCAGTCTGAGTGCTCAGATTCTTTACTCCGCCTGCCAGAGAGCTCTCCTTAACTTTCTTCAATTACTTGTTTTGGTCAATAGTACTGTTTTTGCTTCATTCTTTTTAAATTGTGTCCCTTATAGTTTAGTTTAGTAGTTATTTGGGTTAATTTTACTTGTTTTTTTCTGTTCCTCATTGGTTCCGTGAAACTGCAGGGAACCGCTGCTTCAGAGGTTTTCACCTCATATTTCGATTGTTTTTCACTGTTTATGTATGGTTCCTTTCAGGATCCGTATAGTTTCGTGGTTTTATTTTTATTTTAGTAGGCGCTCGGTTCCATTTTGCTTTTAGGAACCAATCGCTTGGATTTAAGTTAAATTTATTGGTTTGGGGAACTGATTGCTTTGTGTAAAGATAGTGGTTTAAAAATCTAAATCAATATCAGATTCTAAAACCTAAGAAAAAGGGATCCACTGGTTTTAAAAACTGTATTCGCAGTGGCCAGATAGTGGCCAAAGCAGACAGGCATGACCTGTGTGTTTTCTGCCTGGGAACTAGCCATATTTTCTGAAATCGTGCTCTTTGTAAGTTTTTTACTCAAAAACTCTTAAGAAAAGGGCTAGGAAATTAGAAGAAATGGCAACTACTGCTACTTCTTCTGAGGATGTCCCATCCACCTCCTCTTCTAAATGTAACCCCTAGATGGCGCTATCCCAGGGGCTACTACCCCTGCCTGATTTGCCACTAACAGGTTGAGGGGCCTGGATCCAATGGCGGGTGCCTCCACCCAGAGGTCAGGGTTTGCAATAGTTAAACTAACTTGGTCACAGCCCTCTGGGACACTGCAACCCCCCTTTCTTCCCACTAGTGGCCCACACAATATATCAGAATTACCTTCACAGTATACACTTACCCCAGGTCTGGTTCCGGCACTGGGACACTCCTGTGAAATGAGATACATGCAACAATCACAGTACAGTACTTTAACATAGAACCAAATACCTCAGGCAGTATAACTTTGCTGGAAACAAGCAGCTCTGATTTATTTAGGGGATATAACAAGGACAGGGAAATCAGGTTAATTAGCTTATCACTCTAATAATCTACCTATGGCTCTGTGCACAGGCCTATCCCTATCAGTTACTGTCCCTGGGTACCCAAGCCCTAGTGGCTAGTCCAAACCGTGGCAGCTGGTAGGGCCCTTTCACACAGAGAAAAGGAGAATTAAACAGTCAGCAGTACAGTAATTCCATTTGGATTTAATGTGGCAATTCAACAGGGAGCGACCCTGAATTAGTACTCCGACCTCCAAATAAGATAGGGTCCTTCAGTGTCAGCAGGGCTCACTTGAGGTACACAAACCTCTTCACACATTTGTATAAAAGAAAGCACTATAACAGGCAGGCTGCATCTGTATCCCTTACTTCAATTACTGCACAATACCGGGAGAACACACAGCAGATTCAGTTCCTGACAGACCGATTGCAATTTTCAGCAATTCCTCCAGTCTTCTACAGGGTGAGCCTGGTTTCTACTCTTCAGAGATCCTTGATTCTTTTCACAGGACAGATTCAGTCCTAACAAGCTGCAGACCGGAACTCTGGGCCTTACACACGTTTTGACTAAAACTGCACACTGAAAAAGCACAGGCTCCTTCCTTCTTCACTGCCAAAGCTCAACTGAAACTCCAACCCGACAAAACGGGCACTTCCTTTGAGTTCCTCCCAGTTCTTGACTGGATTGGCTGTCACTCACAATAGACTGCTGCTGTTGGTCCAAAAGGCACTGAAGTCTAAACTACATCTCCCAGAGTCACTGCCCATACAATCCTCTTGTGGCTGGCTCAGATTATGAGTCAAGTTCTGATTCGTCCAAGGCACCATTTTAGAGCTAGCTTACCCCACACTGATTGGTCCAGTTCAGCAGTTCAAAACTAGAATGGGAACTAGCAGACACAGTTCTGACTGCAAAGAAAGCAGGTTAGACAAACTGTAATTTCATTATTACTCTAAATAATTTCTGGCAAACAGTTACATCTTTCAGATAGGTTCCCTTTGCACTCCTAGTGACTGCAAAATGAAGTGAATTGGCAGCAGCTCGAGTGGTACTCAGAGAAGCACACAGTCCCCCCATACAAACTAATTATGTCTGCAAGCAGACAGCTCTTAAAGAGACAGTACCAGAGGCTCTAAAAACACTCACTGATAAATGGCTTAAATGCCAAACACCATTCAGGCTTGGAGCATTCAAGCAAGCTCCTGGAAGTCTTTTGGGAACCCCCATTTGCAGGGGGTTACATAAAAAAGATAAGGACAGGCCAAAGGAATCAGTGAACCCAAAATCTACAGAAAAAACGGACACTGGTAAAATTAAAAGGCCTGTGGAACTGGCTAGTGAACCGGTTCCAACTAAGAAAAAACACAAAGAATAACCGCATTGCTGCACCTCTGGCTGAGAAGTCTAAGGAGCTCTCAGCAGACAAAACATCTATGCCCTTTGCTGTGGGCATTACAAAAGCACTGTAGGTTCTGCAGGCCCTGCAAGCTGTGGTCCTGATTCCCATATCAGTTCCACTAGTTCCTACCCCAGTTCCACAGGGTCAGGAACCTGTGTTTGTTTATTATATTCCAGAGGAAGAGGAGAAGGAGGGGGAACCCAGTGAACCTCAGGTATCCCCTGAACAGGACTTTAGTTACCCACCTGGGGTCCAGAAGATTATATCTCACACTACTCATTTGTAAAGCAAATGGTAGAGGCACCGCATCTCCCAATCCAGGAGACTGAGGAAGATGGAGAGGAAGCTGATTTCTTAGAAATGATGGGGCTAGCACCAACAAAACATTTGGTGCTCCCCATGATAAATCCTTGAGGAAAGCAGTGCTACACATTTTAAAAATTCCACTACTATCCCAGGAGTGGACAAAAAAGTTGATAAAATATCAACTGGACAGATCCACTGCTGCATTTTTATTTTCACCACCCAGATCATGAGGGAGTGGTTCAGGCAGCAGCTTGTGACAAAGCTAGGATACCTTTGTCACCTCATTCCCAGACAAGGATTCCGGGAAATTGGATGAGATGGGGAAGAAAGGGTATCCTGCTGCCTCACTCCTTGTGAGACAAGCCAGCTACATGGCTTATGCAGTACAGTATCAAAAGGCCTTATGGAAAACTGTTCTGGCACTGACTGACAAAGTACCAGACAATGTGGCAGTGGACCTGGGGAAAACTTCTAGGGCAGCACTGGATGCCACCAAATATCAGTTCCACACGGCTATGGATGCTAATGATACCGCAGCCAGGCTCATGACTCTCTTCCTCTCTATGAGAAGATTTGTGTGACTTAGGGCCACAAACTTGACCCAGGACACTCAGACCAAGGCAGTGGATTTTCCTTGTGAGGGGGACTCCGTTTTTGGGGTCAAAACTGAAGCCTGTATGAAAAAGATGGAGGAATATAAGGCCACCCATGGAAGCAATTCCACCAAGGAAAAGTCCTCACCTTCTTTCAGGTCCCAGTACAGGGGAGGCAGGGGTTAGGGATCCTTCTCCAGTCCCTTTTTTCAAGCACAAGCAATGTCAGACTACAAGCAGTTCGGGGGGTACTTCAGAAGTGTGGGTAGGAGGACCATGAGACGGTCAGCTCAGGTACCTTAAGTGCAGTCCCAGCCAAAACAGGATCCCTGAGGGGCTGGTACAGGTCACCTCCCCGCTACCAGTAGGAGGCAGATTGGCTCACTACCTGCAAGCTTGGCATGCCATCACCACTGACAAGTGGGTCTTGGAGGTAGTGAGTCAAGAGCTGTCTCTAAGCTTCAAATCTCTCCCAAACTGAGAGCCAGAAAATTTACCCCAGCAACCTCTGCAGACAAAATCTTCCTAGAGGCAGAGGTGGCAAACCTGTTGACAGTCAAAGCAGTTGAGCCTGTACCTTTGTTACAGAGGGGAAAGGGCTTCTACTCAAGCTGTTTCCTCCCTCAGAAGAAAAATGGGGACTGGCGACCTATTCTGGATATGCAACTCCTAAACAAGCCTATACTGAAACCAAAGTTCAAAATGGTGACTCTGGCCATGATCACCCCCACACTGCAAAAAGCCACAGAAAGTACCTGAGTTTCAGACTACCCTCAGGCCACTACCACTTTGCAGCAATGCCATTCGGCTTAACCTCAGCCCCCATGGCATTCACATAGTGTTTGGCTATGGTGGTGGCACACTTAAAAAGGTGGAGAGTGACCATGTTTCCATACCTGGATGACTGGCTAGTCATGGGTCAGTCCCTGCAGCACACCAGAGAAGCTCTGGACCTTACCAGGTACACAATAGAGTCTCTGGGATTCCTCATAATCATACAGAAGTCCCAGCAAGAACCAGTTCAGCCCCTGGACTTTGTTGGGGTAGATCTGGACACCAGCCAAGGCAAAGCATTTCTCCCTTAGGACAGGGTGAACAGTATCCTGCAGATAGCAGGATCATTCCAGCTAAACAGGCCCAGGCCAGTGAGAGAGCTCTTCTGCCTGCTGGGCCACATGGCAGCTGCCACAGAAGTTGTTCCAGGATCCAGATTTCAGCTGAGAGACATGCAGTTCCACCTTTGAGCTCATTGGTCTCAGAAAAAGGATGCCCTAGCCAAACTGGTGCCAGTCATAAACACCCTACTGCAGGCCCTGCACTGGTGGTTGGACAGGGAAAACCTCAGGGAAGGAATCCCGTTCCTAAAGGAGCATCCCTCAATAGTACTCAGAACAGATGCCTCCCTGCTAGGGTGGGGGGCACACATGTTGGACCTAACAGCCAGCGGAACACGGTCCCCTCAGGAATCACTTCTGCACATATACCTGTCAGAGCTCAAGGCAGTGTACCTGGCTTTTCAGGCATTTGCTCCTCATTTAAAAAAACAAGGTGGTACAGGTCAGAACAGACAACACTACCACCATGTACTACGTCAACAAACAAGGAGGGACCAGATCCATCCCACAGTGCACAGAGGCTACGAAGCTGTGGAGTCTGGTCTACTTCTTGCAGGTGTCCCTGTCCACCATCCATCTTCCAGGGAAGGACAACATCCTGGCAGACTTCCTCAGCAGGATCAGCCAAGACCATCACGAATGGGCACTGAATCCTCAAGTGCTACAGACAGTGTTCAGAAGGTGGGGTACACCAGAAATAGACCTCTTTGCCTCCACAGACAATCGTCAGCTGCCACAGTTCTGTTGCAGGCCTCCCAGCAAGGGCACAGTCCCTATGGATGCCCTTTCACTGGATTGGTCAGGAAGATTCCTTGATGCCTTTCCTCCTTTTCCCATGTTGCTCAGGACCTTGGTGAAGATCAGGTCACAGCCAGCAAGCAACAGTAATACTAGTGGCACCAGACTGGGCGAGACAGCCATGGTACTCACTCCTGGTTACCTTGTCTCTCCCCCAATTCATCTGCCCCAGAGGCACAACCTCCTGACATCCTCTCAGGGCAGGATCCTGTACCCCAACCACAGATCCCTTTTGCTGAAGGCCTGGCTGTTGAGGACCTAGAGTTCACTAGTCTAAACTTCTCAGAGGAGGTTTTGACAGTGTTCAGGGGGTCCAGAAAGCCATCCACCAAGAAAACCTACTCCTGAAAGTGGAAACGGTTCTCCATTTGGTGCTCAAGAAAGGACATTTTTCCCTCTAGGGCTGATTTTCCTGTCCTCTTGGACTATCTTACCTGCCTACACACACTGGGGGTATACCTGGCTGCAGTCTCAGCATACATGTCAGCTGGTAAAGACAGGTCTACGGCCTCCCATTCTGTCTTTCGCAAATTCTTTAAGGGTCTCAACTACCTTCATCCTTCCCTTAGGGAGCCAGTTTTGGCCTGGAACCTGAACATTTGTTTTGGCAAGCTCATGGAGCCACCCTTCAAGCCAATGGCAACTGTAGACTTGAAGTATGTCCCATGGAAAACTGTCTTCCTGGTGGTCATCACTTCAGCCAGGAGAATAAGTGAATTGCAAGCCCTGTGCATAGATCTGGACTACATTTCATTCCACAGGGACAAGGTGGTACTTAGAACCATTAGGAAATTTCTCCCTAAAGTGGTCTCATACTTTCATTTGAATCAAGCTATCACTTTGCCTGTTTTCCTCACTGACAGTTCCAGCTCACCTGAGCAGAAACTACATAGCCTGGATGTCAAGAGGGTGTTAAGCTACTGCATTGACAGAACCAAGGTTCATAGGCCAGAGCATACCCAGCTGTTCCTCACCTATGGGGACATGGGTAAGGGAAAACCTGCATCAAAATGAACCATTGTGGCCGGCCCGGTGGTGCTGAGGGTTGAGACGCTGGACGCCACACCTTGCGTTGCGCCGGCGA
This sequence comes from Neoceratodus forsteri, assembly GCA_016271365.2. Classification (NCBI taxonomy): domain Eukaryota; kingdom Metazoa; phylum Chordata; order Ceratodontiformes; family Ceratodontidae; genus Neoceratodus; species Neoceratodus forsteri. Next base: position 8,683,220 of record JADMNL010000026.1, read on the forward strand.
CCCGGGTTCGGGAACAGACTCGGGTTGATAGTGATCGGCGGGGAGAGGGAGGATTGAGTGTCCCAGTGGATGCTCTCCTTCCTTGGGGAGGGATACCAGGGGTACCAGGGGGTACCCAATGTCCCGAGAGAGCCAGTGGAAGCACAGGCTCTCAAAGGGCTCTGGCGGCTCCGTACAGTGGAGTCAGGGAGGGGAGACACTGTTAGGCGCTTGGGAGGTAGACGTGCATTAGCACGTCACTCTCTGGACGTCAGTCCTAGCGCCGGCGCCTCTGGGGGTTGGGTGGAGGGGAAACAGGAAATCTGGAAAAAAGCCTTCTCGGTCCTAGATGAAGACCGATCAGTGCCTCCCAGGATCCACCGACTTACGGGCAGACCTCGCTGTGCCAGTTCTCCTCCAGTAAGGTTGAGGAAGGCCCATCCTCACCCCACCCAGGGGGGATTGCTGGGAATCAACGTAGTACAGGGGAGAAAAAGAGCACTCTGGGGCAGACTCCGAGTTGGTGTACTGGGGTTGAGCAGTAGTCCGAAGGAGTGGACCGGGAGGGTAGTGCAGGCGGATAAAAAAGTGGTGTACAAGCACCACAAGTAAAAAAAAAAAATGAAAAAAATGAACCATTGTATGCTGGATAGTGAAACACATACAGTTCTGTTACAGTAAAGATGGCAAACAAGCTCCTTTTGGCCTCAGGGCACATTCTACCAGGGGTACAGCTGCATCAGTGGGAGCTGCAAGGGATATCCCACTTTTGGCAAGGCAAGACAAATTTTATTTATCCGGCACCCAATCTCTGAGGCTCTGGGCACCTTACATTAAAAGGTAGGGTCAGTACAAACACAACACATGGTAAAAGATCTAAAACAATAAACACATAAATAAATCTCAGCATGACTAAATAACTTCATACAGTTGATGCAGGTCAAGTCGCTTTTGTTGGAGAAGGCCAGACAGAAAAGGTAGACCTTTAGCCCCTTTTTTAACTGCTCGACTGTTGCGGCCTCCCTGATAGCAGCTGGCAAAGTGTTCCACAGGGTTGGCCCAGCAACACTAAAGGCATGGTTGGCAGATGTTTTTGGCCCAGCCCTGGGAACATCAAGGAGGCCCTGTGTCGAGAAGAGCAGGGGGAACAGATCGAGAAGGCAGGTGTTAGGAGATCAGCCAGATAACCAGGGCCCAGCCTGTACAGGGCCTTGTAGGTGAGCAAGCCCACCTTGAAGAGGATCCTCCACCTGACAAGCAGCCAGGGCAGAGCCCGCAGGACTGAGGGGTCTCATGACTGGACCTTGCCAGGCTCGTCAGCAACCTAGCTGCTGTGTTCTGCACCAGCTGCAGTCGGCTGAGGGTCCCAATACAAATTTTGGAAATCTTCAAAGCAGCTACATGGAAAACAGTACACACTTTCGGCAAGCATTACAGCCTGGACATACAGTCCAGGAGCGATGCTAGATTTGGTACAGCAGCGCTGCAGAACCTGTTTTCAAAATAGGTTCTCGGCCCAACCTCCAAAGGTACTGCTTGGTAGTCTGCATTAGTTTAATTATACTGTGTGATTCCTGGGGTTAGAAGAAACAATTACTCACCATAGTAATCTTGTTTCTTCCAAAGGATCACACAGTATGATTAAAGCTCCCACCCTGCCTCCCCTACCTGAACCTATAGACGAAGGGACAGACTTTGGTTCTGCATCTCTGCTTTGATTTTTTTTTTTTGCATACTATGTTTGCCGCCTCTCCCATGCCACACTGGCCCCCACTCCTTCGGGCTCCACAAGCTCCTCGACCCCACTGGCCTTTATCCAGCCCCCCTCAGGTCCTCATTTCGCGGCCGATCCCCCGGGATATCCCGGTGTATCCCTATCACTGGGTGGGTCCCCCTCCTCCGAGGGGGAAGGGCAAAAGGGACAGAAGGGAAGACCCCCGGCACACACTACATTAGGGCCCGGGGGATGCCGCTGAGGAGCAGGAGGCCCTCGAGAGAACGGGGAGCCGTCATCTAGGCGGCTAGTGAGTGATTTTCCGGTTTTCTGTGTGGGGGCAGCGTGGTGACATCAAGGCATACGCCAACACCTGCTCCTCCCCCAGGTAACTGGGCCGTACAGCCTGCCTTGCTCCCAGCCTCTGCTAGGAGCCAGCAGGTACCGGACCTGTCCCCTGCCCACCCCCCAGAGAAGGAGATTCCCTCCCCCGGCCGGCCCTCCAGTGACCGGGTCCGTTCTCGAACCCGGGTCGCTGGCGTCGCAAGCCGGAATCCAACTGCTGCGCCCGCGAGCCGGCTTCTGCTTTGATTTTTATATGGTTCGTGACTAAATCACTTAAGTTTCTTTACCCAGTTGGTTTACACTGTTGTCCCTATTTGCAACTTGTTTGGTTTATGGAGATGTGATTAAGGGGGGCTTAATCTGTATTGTCAGTTAATTAAAGGGGCTTTACCCTGTTAGACTACATAGTGAATCTGAGGACTCAATGCAGCAGTTACTAAGGGCAGCAGTTTGAAACTGGCATGTGACAACCAGAGTTCCATCATTTGCATAAATTCTATCTCTCCATGACAGTTCAATACTGAAGGCTGACTGCATTAGATTGATCATACTGTGTGATCCACTAGAAGAAACAAGATTACTATGGTGAGTAACTTTTTCTTATATGCTATTGACTGCCCCAGCAGCGATGCCACCAGTCACCCAGACTGTTGACCCTCCCAGATCGGGACAGGCTACAAGCATCACTGGGCCTAGGACAGCTCGTGTGTTGCCATCAACATCGGGGACGGTGCCTCCCTTGTCAACATCACCCGGCTTCTAGCCCCAGGAATTCTTCAATATTCTTAACTCTTGCAGTCAGCTTCTAACGTAGAACTGCCCCGAGAATGGAACATATATAAATGTTATTGGCTCATGCCACCATTCAAACTGCTGTCCTTACCAACTGCTGCATTCTGTAACGCTCAGATTTCATTCTCCACCTGCTAGTCGAGACACCTCAGAGATCTCTCCTCACAGTCTTGATTGCTGTTGTTTATTCTCACTAAAAACAAGCAACTTTTAAACATTTTTCATCTGCTACCTTTACTTTCTACTTCTCTTAGCTAGCGCTAGGTTAGTTTAGTTGATTTCACGGTTCTGCTCCGGTTCTCAGTAACTGTCGAGGAACCGGCATTTCCGTCAGGTTTATTTGCTTGTCTTAGTTATTTCTGGTAAGTTTTTTGTTTATTATTAATGTTCCTGTGAGACCCGATACCTTACAGTTCTTTTTGACCTTATCATGGGTTTTCTCCTTAGAGGAACTAACCGCAGTTTAGTACTAGTGTTTGGGGTTAACAACTAAAAAAAAAATATCTGCAGTTACCTTTTTGGGTTTGCTTTTTGTGAAATAGACTAAATGTCGGGTAAACCTAAAAAAAAAAAAACAGACCCTACTGGGTTCAAAAACTGCACTAAGGGTGGTGAGATTTTTGCCAAGGCAGACAAACATGATACTTGTGTAGTCTGCCTTGGAGAATCCTATTTCACAGCTGAGTGTGAAATATGTAAGACTTTTCCACCTAAAACAATTGAAAAAAGGCAGGAAAGGTACAAAAAGGAAAAATTACTCACCTTAGTAATTATGTTTCTTCTAGTGGAGTCTTGCTGTATTCTCACATATGCAGTTACGTCCTGCCTTTCAACTGCCCCGGAGAACAAAAGGTTAACTTTTCTGTGCCTTGCATAGAACGTTCATCATGAGCTCAGTTGAAGCCCCTGTCTGCTGTTGTTTAAACTCCAACCATCAGATCTTTACGAGCAAAGACTCACTAGGTGTTCTGTGTGAAAACTGTAAAATTCTTACTAGTCAACTGGCAAATATATAAAATGTTTTTTTGTTTCAAAGGAAGACTCAAGTCAGGAAACCCAAAAACAAAAACAGATCCAAAACACAACATCCCACCCAAACAAAAAAGAGGGTGTAAAAAGGACCCCCCCGAGGGTGTCAACACTGCTCCTGCCCACCCACATCCCAAAAACTAAGTTCTGAGAGGGTAGGCGGGCGGGGTCAGAATACAGCAAGACTCCACTAGAAGAAACATAATTATTAAGGTGAGTAATTTTTTCTTCAAACAACATGAATAATTCTGACATATGCAGATTACCAAGCAGTACCTCCATGGAGGAGGGACAGAACCTACTTAGGGAATAGGCTCTGAAGTACTGCTGTGCCAAACCGAGCATCACTCCTTGCCTGGATATCCAGAGAGTAATGCTTGGTGAAAGTATGGACTGTTTTCCAGGTGGCTGCTTGACAAATTTCTAAGAGAAGAATATCCCTGGCAGCAGCCAGGGAAGCAGCTGTACCTCTTGTGGAATGAGCCCTCAGGCCTGAGGGTGGAGTTCTACCCAGCTTTTCATAGCAGAATTGTATAAAAGAAACAATTTACCTGGCAATAGATCTCTTAGTGGCAGGTTTGTCTTTACCGACTTCTCCATAAGTAAGGAACAACTGGAGGGATTCAAACCTGTGACCCTTGGTACACTCTATGTAGTAGCTAAGGGCTCTTTTAATATCCAAACTGTGTAACCTCCTCTCTCCCAAGGAGGAAATGGTCAGTGAAGAAAACGGAGAGATATAGACTGGTTGAGGTGGAAATCTGAAACCACTTTAGGTAAGAACTTTCTGTTAGTTCTAAGGACCACTTTATCTCTGTGAAAAGAGATGAAATCAGATTCCACTGACAGGGCTTGCAATTCACTGATATGTCTGGCAGAAGTAATGGCTACCAAAAACACAGTTTTCCAAGTCAAGTACTTAAGCTCTGCAGAGGACAAAGGCTCAAAGGGGGGTTGCATAAGCTGAGCAATGCAAACATTAAGGTCCCAAGCAGGAACAGGATCCCTAAAGGGGGGATTGGTGTGAAGCAATCCCTTGAAAAACTTACAGAATACAGGATGGGATGACAGAGAGGAAGACCTGCCTACTGACAGGAAAGCAGAAACAGCTGCCAAGTGTACTTTAAGGGTAGCTGGTCTGAGGCCTAGACCATTAAGATGGACCATAAAATCCAGAGCCGTAGGCAATTCAGCAGAGTCTGGAGAAATATTCTTCTTAGAACACCAAATGCTGAATCTTTTCCATTTGGAGTTGTAAGTCTTCCTGGTGGAAGGCTTTCGAGAAGCCTTAAAGATATCCAGAACCCCTTGGGAAAGATGCAGATCTGCAAACTCTAACTCTTCAAGAGCCAAGCCTTGAGATTGAGAGACTGAAGATTCGGGTATCAAATCCTCCCCGAGAGGATGTTAGCAGGTTGTAATTCCTGGGAAGAGACAGGGGAAGGTGAACTGTTAGGGACAGCAACAGGGGGTACCAGGGCTGTCTGGCCCAGTCTGGAGCAATCAGAATTACTTTGCATGGTTGTGACCTTATCTTGACTAACACCTTGAACAGGAGAGGGAAGAGGGGAAAAGCATACAGAAATTTCCCTTCCCAGTTCAGAATCAGAGCATCCAGGGGGACTGAGCCAAAGACTGGGGGTCTGCAACAAAAGAGAGGAAGTTGGTGATTGTCTGAGGCTGCACAAAGATCTATCTCTGGAGTACCTCATCTCAAGAAAATCACTTTCAAAACCAGAGGATCCAGGGCCCATTCATGATGGCCCTGGGATATTCTGCTCAGTGCATCTGCTAGGATGCTGTCCTTCCCCTGGGAGGTGAACTGCTGTCAGAGAGGTCAGCAGGGAATAGGCCAGGGACCACAACTTAATTGCTTCTGTGCACAAGGCCGTAGACCGATTGCCTCCTTGCTTGTTGATGTACCATATGGTGGTGGTGTTGTCTGTTCTGACCTAAACCACTTTGTTCTGTACAGATTTGGAAAAAGCTTGCAGTGCCAGAAACACTGCTCTGAGTTCCAACAGATTGATGTGAAGCAGAGATTCCTGAGGTGACCACAGTCCTTGGGTGGTAAGATCCCCCCAAATGGGCTCCCCAGCCCAGCTGGGAAGCATCTGTGGTGAGTATCACTGAATGAGACTGAGTGACAAATGGAACCCCTTGTCTCAAATTGTCCTGATCCTGCCACCATTGCAAGGCTTGGATCAGGGTTTGAGTCACTGTGATTAGTTTGGTAAGGGAATCCTTTCTTTGGGACCAAAAGGCTCTTAAGTAGAACTGAATGTCCCTCATTTGGAATCTTGCTCCCTGGACCACTGCTGTGGAGGCTGCCATGTGGCCCAGTAGCTGAAGGAAATGCCTTGCTGGTTGAGACACCTGAAGGGTGAATGAAGGGGCCAGTTCCATAAGGGTCCTTGCCCTTTCCAGGGGAAGGAAGGCTCTTGCCTTTACCGTATCCAGTTCTGCACCTATGAAGGTGAGGAGCTGCACTGGTTCGATAACTGACTTTGGTAGGTTGAGAAGGAATCCTAAGGAAGTGAGCACTTGCTGGGTCACTTGCAGATGTGACTTGACTTGGTCTGGAGACTGACCTACTATGAGCCAGTCGTCCAAGTATGGGAAAATGGAGATCTTTTGTCTTCTTAGGAAGGCAACAACTACTGCCAGGCACTTTGTGAAAACCCGTTGGGCTGATGTTAGGCCAAAGGGCATTGCTCTGAATTGATAGTGGCCTGAGGGCAACTCAAACCTGAGGTACTTTCTGTGGGAGCACCTGATGGGAATGTGCAAGTAGGCATCTTTGCGGTCCAGGGAGGCTAGCCAGTCCCCTGGCCTTAGAGAGGGAAGGATAATTCCCAGAGTTACCATTTTGAACTTTGGCTTTAAAAGATGTTTGTTCAGATATCTTAGGTCCAGGATGGGTCACCACTCTCCTGTCTTTTTGGGGGTTAGGAAGTACCTGGAGTACAATCCTTTGCCCCTGTGTAGGGTGGGAACTCTCTCTATGGCTCTGAGAGCTAGGAGAGAAGAAACCTCTGCCTCTAGGGCAAGGGCCTCTGAGAGATTTGCAGGTGCAAAAGATCTAGCTCTCATCTTGGGAATTTTTTTGAAGCTGAGAACCAGTCCCTGGCTTACTACTTCCAGGACTCACCTGTCTGATGTAAGAGACATCCAGTCCTGGACAAAGTAAGCCAGCCTGCCACCTACTGGTATAGGAGAATCGACTCGGGCAGACCCATCAGAGTGTCTGCTTGGCAGGGGCTTTAGGCTGAGGGGTGGATGCAGGCCTGCTCATCCCCCTTCTGCCTCTCCCCTCTAAAGAACCCCCTCTGCGAAAAGGAAGAAGAGGAGGCCTGAACTTGGTAAACAGGCCTTTGGAAATGCCTGCCCCTGACCCTGGACTGCTGCCTTTGAGGAGTTGCTTGCCTTTCTTTGGCCTGAGCACTCCTGTAAGTGGTCCTGTACTCGTCCATCCTCTTCATGTAATTCTCTGTCTTCTCCCCAAACAGAGAATTACCAATTACACTAAAATCCATGGCCTTAGCCTGGGTATCCTGTGAGAGGCTAGTACATCTGAGCCAAGCCATCCTCCGGAAGAGCCACAGATGTAGCCATGACTCTTGATGATACATCGTTGGAGTTTACAGCAGCATGAAACTGTACTTTTGATGCCTCAATCCCATCTGCAGCCACCTGCTCCAGCTCTTTGGCAAGCTGGTCGGGAGCCTGTTTAGCCAGTGTCAGTACAGTGTCCCACCTGGACTTCTGGTACCTGGCTGTATAGGCCATATAGTTAGCCTGCCTGAGTCCCAAAGATGCTGCCATGTATTGTTTCTTTGCCATGGCATCAGTCTTCCTGGAGTCCTTGTCTGGGGGTTGTGATGCCAAGGGAGTGTTTGCCTTATCACAGGCAGCAGCCTGCACAACCCCAACATGGCTGCATTGCTGAAAAAGGAACTCTGTGTCGGAGCCTGAGAGGGTGTACCTCTTGTCCATTCATCTGTCCACAGGAGGTATAGAATTAGGAGACTTAAGAATTTTTTGTGTCTGTTTCTCAAAGGATATGTGGAGGGGAATAGGCAGTCTTCTGGACTCTGGGATGTCCATCATCTCAACATAATCAAGCTCTTCCTGATCCTCTACTGCTTCCTCCACGGAAGCTGGAGGGTATCAACCACTTTTTTGTAGAACATGTAGTGTGGAGGGGACTCAGAAAGCCTAGGAGGGGAAACATCTGAAGGTCTGTCTGGGGAGATGTCCGGGTCAATAGGCACATCCAGATTTTCGCCATCACCATAATCATCCTCATACTCTCCCTCCTCCTCTGGTTCATAAAATTCTTCCAAAGTATAATCCGGAACCAGGGAAACCAACCGAACCGAGACCCTGCCAGATGGTGCCAGTTTGGTCGAACCGAACTAAGCGATTGCACAATCCTAATCACCTTGGCTATCTCCTCAACGGTCGGAGTATGAAATTCTGGGTCCGAACCGGTCGATTTCTCTTTTCTTTTTCTTTTTGTTGGAACCGACTCCTCAGAATCAGCTCTCCTTTTTCCCGAAGAGGTATCGCCCTGGTCAGAGGGTACTCCTTCTGGTTCGGTTGGAACCGAACTGGGCTGGGCCATCCGGGTCAGTGGACTTCTCCGCCTCCCTTTCCCTCAGTCTACCTAATCTCTTTTCCAGGGTAGATTTGGGAAAATTCTTGCAAATTTGGCAGTCTGAATCGAGGTGGTTAAACCCCAGACAATAAACACTGGTGGTGTGGGGATCAGCTTTAGCAAAGAGCTCCCCACACACACTGCAGTGTTGAAACCCAGTGGGCCCATTTTTTTCTTGGGTTTCTCAGACATGGCCAAACTAACCAAAAACGTACCCTTTTTTTGGCAGTCCGCCAGGCAAGACTCCCCTATTGGTTCCTGACCGTATCACGGGTCTTGGAAAAAAACGTAATTAAATCCGTTTTTTTTAGAACCGATACGGACCGGTAACCACACTCTAAAGTAAGCACAAGCTTTTTTTTTTTTATTTTTAACCTCAGTTTGATCGGTCAGCCGAACTGATCCACAGTTTACAAGTTCCACACAGAAAACAGAACAAAAACCTATCTAGTATCACAGTACCACAGACAGACACTTGAACCGACTATGCAGAAAAAACAATTTGGTAGAAACCATCCGAAAACTGACACTTCAACTGACCTTTGAGCCGAGCAGCAGGAGAAACCTCCAGAGCGACTTTCAGTGAGGCGGAGTAAAGAATCTGATGGTTGCAGTTTAAGCAACAGCAGACAGGGGGGCTTCAACTGAGCTCATGATGAACATTCTATGCAAGGCATAGAAAAGTTAACCCTTTGTTCTCCGGGGCAGTTGAAAGGCAGGACCTAACTGCATATGTCAGAATACAGCAAGGCTTCATGTTGTTTGAAGAAGATGGCATCTATAAATGATCCAGGAGATAATGACTCTGATCAGCCCTCTCCCTCAACTGTTATTGGTGAAACCGTCGAACCTGAGCCTTCTACTTCTAAAAAAGAGGATCCATGCAAAAAACAAAATGAACCGGTAAACCGACTAATAAACCAGAACTGACAAAAAAGAAACAGAAAACCAAACATACAGAACCCCTTGCTGGAAAGCCTAAGGGGGCTTGATATGCCATCAGCAGAGGCTATTACTCAAGCCTTGAAAGTTATTCAGGCTTTACAGGGATTTATTCCAGTTCCAGCTCAGCAAGTACAGGTGAGTCCTTCGGTTCAGCCCGCAGTTCAGCAACCAGTAGTCCCAGTTGCAGTTCCGGAACCCGATGCCCAGGATTATGAGGAACATGATGACGGTGATGGCATTGAACCTGAAGTCTCTCCTGATCAGGAGTTCAAATCCCCACCTAGACTACCCGAAGATTTCCCTTCACATTATACATTTGTGAAGGAGATGGTAGATGCCTTGGATGTAACTACCAGTGAGGTGGTGGAAGATGAGGAAGAAGTGGAGTTTTTGGACCTCATGGGATTAGCTCCTACCAAGAAACTGTTGTTACTAATAAATAAGTTCCTCAAACAGCAGATAGTGAAGATTCTTCAAACTCCAAACTCTGTCCCACCCTTGAACAAGAAGGATAATAGGAAATATCAGCTGGTTAGGTCAGGGGCAGAATTTCTATTCTCCCATCCTGACCACAAAGGTATAGTACAGACTGCAGCCTGTGACAGGGCAAAAGTGCCTTTGGCTTCTCATCCCCCTGACAAGGACTCAAGAAAGATTGACAGCATGGCCAAGAAAGGCTACATGTCAGCATCCCTGTCTATTAGACAGGCGAATTACATGGCCTATGCCGCCCAGTATCAGAAGTCCCTGTGGCAGTCTGTCATGGCCTTGGCAGACAAGGCCCAAGCTGGGTTGGCATCTGACTTAACAGAGACTGCTAGGTTTGGCTTGGAAGCTTCCAAGTACCAATTCCAGATCACAGTAAAGGCTAATGACACTACTGCCAGGTGGATGGACCTTACTATTGCTCCAAGAAGATGTGCATGGCTGAGAGCCACTAATTTAGAAACATAGAAACATAGAATTTGACGGCAGATAAGGACCGCTTGGCCCACCCAGTCTGCCCATTTCCCTACCTGATGGATAAGCTGCAAATCCTAGTTAACCAGCAGCCTACTTCTTCCTACCCCCAACCCCTAGAATTGCCTTATGACTGTCCCATGCATGCTTGAATTCCACCACTGTTTGCGACTCCACAACCTCCTCTGGAAGGCTGTTCCATACATCCACCCACCACCCTCTCTGTGAAAAAATACTTCCTTAAATTACCTCTGAGCCGCCCCCCTTCTATCTTCAAATTGTGCCCCCTTGTTCTTGCACACCTCTTTTTTTGAAAGATACTACCCTCTTGGACTTTGTTGATTCCCTTGAGGTACTTGAAAGTTTCTATCATGTCCCCCCTCTCCCTCCTTTCCTCGAGGCTATACATATTAAGCTCCTTAAGTCTCTCTTCATATGTCTTCCGGTGCAGACCCTGCACCATTTTAGTTGCCCTCCTCTGGACAGCTTCCATCCTGTCTATGTCTTTCGGAGATTGGGTCTCCAGAACTGCCGCAGTACTCCAGATGGGGTCTCACTAGCTGTCTGTACAGAGGGATAATAACTTCCTGTTTTCTACTGGTGATGCTTCTCCTATGCATCCCAGTATCCCCAGACCCTCCTTGCTGCCCTCTCACATTGCTTGCCCACCTTTAGGTCATCTGATATGACTACCCCAGGTCCCTTTCCATTTTGTTGTTGTTAGTATCTCACCCCCATTGTACTCTTCCCCTGGGTTTTGTTTCCCAGGTGCATTACCTTGCACTTCTTAGCATTGAATCTAAGCTGCCATACATTTGACCATTCCTCTAACCTTGCCAAGTCCCTTCTCATCCTTTCCACCCCACCTGTGCATCAACTCTGTTGCAGATCTTTGTGTCATCTGCAAAGAGACATACTTTTCCTTCTAGTCCCTCTGCAATGTCACTTATAAAGACATTGAAGAGGACTGGTCCTAATACTGAACCCTGCGGTAGCCCACTACTAACCCCCCTTTTTTCAGAGTGGACTCCATTTACTGTTACTCTCTGTGTCCTATTCTCCAGCCAATTCTTTACCCAGGCTGTCATCTTGGGACCCACTCCCAGGCTGGCTAACTTGTATATTAATCTTTTGTGTGGGACTGTGTCAAATGCCTTGCTAAAGTCTAGGTAGGCCATGTCACAGCCCCTCCTGATCAACTACTTTGGTCACCCAGTCAAAGAAATCTATCAGATTTGTCTGGCATGACCTTCCCGCTGTGAATCCATGCTGCCTTGGGTCCTGTGCCCCTCTGGCCTCTAGATATTTAACAATTCTTTCCTTCAGAAGTGATTCCATCATTTTCCCTACCACTGAGGTTAAACTAACAGGTCTGTAGTTTCCTGCTTCTGCCTTGCTCCCACTTTTGTGAAGGGAATCACATCTGCCCTCCTCCAGTCCTTGGGTACCACCCATCCTCCCATGATTTGTTAAAGAGGGTAGTCAGTGGTGTCACTAGTTCTACCCTTAGTTCTTTTAGAATTCTGGGATGAATCCCATCAGGCCCCATTGCTTTGTCCACCTTCAGTTTTAAGAGTTCTTTCAGAACCCTTTCTTCTGTAAATGGGCTGGTATCAACTTCTGTATCCAGAGTGTTTCTACTGTTTGTTTTAGGTACCTCCCCCTCTTCCTTTGTAAATACTGAGCAAAAATATTTGTTTAGTATCTCTGCCTTTTCACAGTCACCCTCTGCCCACCCTCCCCCCTTTATTAAGCCTCACTATCCCTCCCTTGGTCTTCCTTCACTCCCTGATGTACCTATAAAAGGTTTTATCCCCCTTCTTAACTGAGTTGGCTATCTTTTCCTCAGTTTAGGCCTTTGCTGATCTGACTGCCTTCCCAGCTTCCTTTTGCTTTAACTGATATAGTTCTCTGTCCTGTTCCGTCTGTGATTCCTTGTACTTCCTGAATGCTTTCTTTTTCTCTTGAACCTTCACTGCCACTTCCTTTGAGAACCATAGTGGTTTCTTACCTCGTTTCGTTTTGTTTATTTGCTTTACACAAGGCTTGATACCTCTGTGATGGCAGTTTTATTATTCCCATTGTTCTTCCACCCTCCTTCCTGCCCATTTGCTAGTGCATTCCTTAGGCACTCACCCATTTGACAAAGTCAGCCCTCCTAAAATCCAGTACCTTTGTCTTTGTATGGCTTTGACTCTATTGCTGTGTTTGTGTGAACCATACTGTTCGATGGTCGCTAGTTCCCAGATGGCTACCCACTTCTACATCTGTGATCCTCTCTTCATCTCCATTTGAGAGAACCAGGTCTAAGATTGCTCCCCCTCGAGTGGGCTCCAATACTAGTTGTCTAAGGCATGCCCCCTTTAGGGCATCTAGAATAACCCCACTCTTCGAAGTGGCTGCTGCAACTGCACTCCAGTTAACATCTGGCATATTCAGATCACCCATCAGCAATATCTCCCCTTTTTCTGCCATTCTAAGTATACTTTCTATCATTTCCTTGTCCATTCCTCCCCTGAGAAGAGGTCTGTATCAAACCTCTGTGCGTATTGTGGTGCCATTGCGGTCTCCAAATTTACCCACAGTGCTTCTTCTCCTCCCTGTTTACCCTTTTGTTCTGTTGCTTTGATTCCTTCCCTTATGTAAAGAGCTACTCCTCCTCCTCTCTTACCTCCCTGTCCCTCCTGTAGATAGTGTATCCTGGTATGTTTACATCCCAGTCATGGTTTTTGTGTGTACCATGTTTCTGTGACTGCCCACGATATCCAGATGTTCCTCCTCCATCAAGGCCACTAATTCAGGAAGCTTGTTGCTCAGACTACGGGCATTGGTACTCATTGCTCTCCATTTTTTGATGGCTTTACCTTCTGTTGCAGCATCTCCCATTGACCTTTCTACCTTGGTCTTTTTCTCATTTAGTACCCTGTTTTGTAGGGGGAGGCTGGGATTTTCCTGCTACTTATCAGTGCCTCCCCCCTTGACTAGTTTAAAAGCTTGCCAATGAAGCATTTAAACTGATTGCTCAAAAGATTTGTTCCCTTCCTGGACAGATGCAGACCATCCTGCCAGTATAGGCTGGTGTCCCTCCAGGTGGAACCCCAGTCCCCAATGAAGCCAAACCCTGTGCTCACACAATTTTTCAACCATTCATTAAACTGCATGGTGCAAGTACCTCGCCTCACTCATGCCATTGACAGGCAGCACCTCTGAGAAGGATACTGTGTGTGCTACTTGTCTTAGGCCCCTTCCCAGTTCTACAAAGTCCTTCTGCACTGCTTTAATCTCATGATGAGCCAAGTCATTTGTCCCTAGGTGGACAATGACGTCCAACTCAGACTCCCGTGCAGCTGTTCCCGTGATCCTGAGGATGCGCTTCCTGTCCCTCCAAGTCACCTATGGCTGCAGCAACAGGCACAGTCGTAGGTTCCAGGTTTCAAATGAGGGAATTTATCACAGGACACACAGACGAAGGCTATGGCCTTTCCCTGTGAAGATAATTTCTTTGGAGTAGAGACAGAGGTATACATGAAAAAGATGGATGAATGCAAAACCACCTACAAAAGCAATGCAGCCAAGGACTTCCTACAGGCCTTATGGAAGGGGGGGGCAGAAGTAGGTATTCTTATGGCACACCTTTCTTTCAAACCCAGGCAGTACAGCAGTACTAATAGTATCCTCAGCAGACAGGATACTTTAGAGGATGGGGCAGAAGGGGATCTAGATGTTGGAATCAAGCTAACCAGGCTCAACTGCAGTCTAAACAGAACCCCTGACATGGTTGCCAAGGTCACCTCCCCTGTACCAGTAGGGGGCAGGCTGGCTCACTACTTCCATGCATGGAAGAGCATTACCACAGACAAGTGGGTAGTAGAGGTAGTGAGTCACAAAGTTTGTCCCTCATTTTCAGATCCTTCCCAAACTGAAGAACAAGGATCTTCAGACAACTTCCACCTCAGAAAAGAAGTTATTGAAGGGAGAACTGACAAATCTGTTACTGTCAAGGGTGGTAGAACCAGTTCCTCTACAGCAAAGGAGAAAAGGACTGTTTTCAAGGTGCTTCCTGACCCAGAAGAAGAATGGGGAGTGGCGACCAGTTCTAGACCTAAGATTACTGAACAGACATTTGGCAAAGCCAGAGCTCAAAATGGTAACATTAGCCATGATTCTGTCAACCCTCCAGAAAGGAGACTGGTTGGCATCCCTGGATCAAAAAGATGCATACTTGCAGATCTCAATAAGGTAGCCACACAGAAAATACCTCAGGTTCAGACTCCCTTCAGGTTATTATCAGTTCTCAGCACTACCTTTCAGCTTCAATTCAGCTCCAAGAGCATTCACAAAGTGCCTGGCAGTGGTGGTAGCATACCTAAGAAGGCAAGGGATCACAGTGTTTCCCCTACCTGGATGATTGGTTCGGGGGTGGGAAAGTCACCACAACAGGTAAAAGAATCCCTAAGGGCAACCCAGGATCTTCTGGAGTCCCTGACGTTCCTTAACGGTATCAAAAAATCTGTCCTGCAACCAGTTCAGGTAATGCACTTCATAGGACGAGAGCTGGACACCCTAAGGGGAAGGGCAAGCAACATTCTGCAGCTTGCTGTAACCTTCAGGTTGATTAAACTGAGACCAGTAAGACACTTCCTGCAGTTGCTCGGACCTATGGCTGCAGCAACAGGCACAGTCGTAGGTTCCAGGTTTCAAATGAGGGATATACAATTCCACCCACCTCAAGGCACATTGGTGCCAAAGAAGGGACCTTCTGTCAAAGCTAGTACTGGTAACAAAGACGTTACTGCAAGCCCTTCAGTGGTGAAGTAAGGAAAAACCCCAGGGAAGGGGTCCCATTCAAGCAAGAGTCTCCCCCAGTAGTCCTCCTAACAGATGCCTCCCTCCTAGGTTGGGGGGCCTCCCTTGGGGTCACATACCATACACAGCACTCGGTCAAGTGCAGAATCACTTCAGCACATAAATTTGCTGGAATTCAGGGCAGTGTTCCTAGCCCTGCAAACCTTTGCATCTCTGATACAAGGAAAGATGGTTCAAGCTAGAACAGACAATACCACTACCATGTACTGCATACACAAACAGAGAGGAACAAGGTCCAACCCCTTGTGCAGAGAGGCAGTGAAGATGTGGAGTCTTGTGTACATACTTCGAGCTTCACTGTTAGCCATTCATCTGCCAGGGAAAGACAACACCTGGGCAGATGCTCTGAGCAGAATCATCCTGGATCATCCCAGATGGTCTCTCCAACAGGCAGGTGTTGGAGGTGGTTTTCAGAAGATGAGACACCCCAGAGATAGACCTCTTTGCATCACACAACAACTACCAGTTGCCAAGGTTTTGTTGCAGACCACCAGCAAGAGGCACAGTACCCCTGGATGCCCTAGTGCTGGACTGGCCGGGGAAGAAGCTGTTTGCTTTTCCTCCTTTTCCCCTGCTGCTCAGTGTTCTGAGCAAGTTCAGGTCCCACTCGTCCACAGTAATTTTGATAGCTCCAGACTGGGCCAGACAGCCATGGTACTCTCTGCTGCTCTCCTTGTCAGTAGCTCCACCAATACACTTCCCTTGGAGGCACAATCTTCTAACATCCTCTCAGAGTAGGACCCTGTACCTGAACCTCAGTTCCCTTAGGCTCAAAGCCTGGCTCTTGAAGACTTACAGGGAGTTGCGACGTGTGGAACGAAGGTTAGAGCATCACTGGCGGAAATCTGCTCTGGAGGTTGACCGCCTTAATTTGGTGCAGCATCATCAGCTCTACCAATCAGCGATCTCCCGTAAGAAGGCAAAGTTCCTGTCCAGGGAAATCACTGTCGCTCAGAATCGACTGGCTCAGCTCTTCCGAACTGTGGACAGGTTTTGCAACCCAACCTGTCTGCAGCTCCGGCGAGTCTTTTCACAAAAAGAGTGTGATGAGCTTGCTTAATTCTTTGCGAATAAGGTGGCCGACATCAGGTCGGAAATCTGTCTGACTTACCCTATTAGTGATGTGGTTGGTTAGCATTTGTTCACGATTCCTCATACTTCCTGGAGTTCCTTTGACCTGCCAGACATTAAAGATATTATGAGGATTGTCCAGGGGGTGTGCCCTGCATGCTGTAGTTTAGATCCGGGCCCAACTTCCCTGATTTTGAGTTGTTATGAGATCATTGGCCCGGTCTTGGCTCAAATTGTCCGGTGCTCCTTGGAATCTGGCGACTTTCCAAGCACCCTGAAAGAGGCGGTGGTGACACCCCTTCTGAAGAAAGCTTTGTTGGACCCGGACATTTTTGCTAACTACAGACCTGTCTCAAACCTTCCCTTTTTAGGCAAGGTTATCGAGAAAGTTGTGGCAATCCAGTTGGAGAACCATTTGACCATCCATAATGTCTATGAACCTCTCCAGTCGGGTTTTCGTAAAAGGCACAGTACTGAGACTGCTCTGGTTCAGGTGCTCAGTGATCTCCTAATGGCGATATATTGGAGAAACTGCTCCATTCTGGTACTCCTAAATCTGTCTTCAGCTTTTGACACTGTAGATCATGGGGTGCTGCTCGAGCGCCTGAGGTCCATCTGTGGCCAGTCAAGTACAGTGCTCAGATGGTTTTCTTCTTTTCTTGCTGGTAGAATACAGAGAGTTGTGTCGGGTTTTTTTTTTCTTCTGTCCATTTCTGTCTGTCTTGTGGGGTTCCTCAGGGCTCGCTGCTGTCCCCCAAGTTGTTTGCAGTGTACATGCTATCCCTCAGAGGCATTGTAAGATGGTATGGACTGCGGCTTCACTGCTATGTTGATGATACCCAGCTGTACATGTCTTTTGCGCCCGACCAGGTTAGTGCGTTCTCAGTATTTAATAACTGCCTAGTTGAAATCCAAGACTGGATAAATTTGAATTGGTTAAAGTTTAACGCGGGAAAGACTGAGGTTATGGTAGTGGACCCGGGTCGCAGGATAGAGAGGTTGAGGACTGATCGACCCTCTGGAATATTTCTAGGGGGTACTCAGATCCTTACCTCTGAACGGGTGGGCAACCTTGGAGTTGTGCTTGATGACGGGCTGACCCTTCGTCATCAGGTGGCAGTCGTCAAGTCGGCTTTCTACCATATTAGGAATATTGCCAGGGTCAAACACCTTGTTCCATCCAGTGATCTGCCTGTATTGGTCCATGCTTTTGTGACCCCTCGTCTTGACTACTGCAACTACCTTTATCTAGGGCTTCCTGGGGTTGATATCTGCCGCTTGCAGCTAGTGCAGAACGCTGCTGCTCGTTTACTGACGGGTATCTTGGAGTTCACACATTACCCCTGTGCTGCGCAATCTTCACTGGCTGCCAATTCAGTGGCAGATCACCTTTAAGGTAGGTTTGTTGACCTATAAAGCCCTACACGGTCTTGGGCCTTACTATTTGAAAGAGCTTCTGATTCCTTACACCCCTGTGCGACAGCTCTGCTCGGCTGACGAGGGGTTGCTGGAGATTCCGAGGGTTATTTTGAAATCTTCTGAGGCCTGTGCTTTCGCGTTTGTGGCCCCTAGCCTCTGGAATTCTCTGCCCTGTCAGCTTCGGGAGTGCACGACCATTGGGGGCCTTAAGCAGGCACTTAAAACTTTTTTGTGGACACAGGTGTTTCAAGAATTTTAATCATTTTATTATATATTTATTTGTAATATCTGATGACTATGTTTTTATAGTGTAAGACGCCTTGATATTTGAAAGGCGTCTAATAAATGAAGATTATTTATTATTATTATTATTATAGAGTATGCAGACCTGCAACTCTCACAGATTGTCCTTAATGTTCTGAGGGGATTCAGGAAGCCCTCAACTAAGGACTTATGCCTCCAAATGGAAGAGGTTCTCTATATGGTGTTCTACTAATGATGTGATACCTACACAGACAGGGCTGCCAGCCTTGCTGGACTACCTTACCCATCTACATTCAAACAACATGAAGTCTTGCTGTAGCCTGACATTATGCAATTAGCCCCAGCACTTGAACTGCTCTGGAGAGGAAAGAGTTAACTCTATGCCAGAGCATAGAATGTTGAGCTTGAGCTCGGTTCAAACCTCTGTCTGCTGCACTTTGAAGTGTAACCATCAGATTCTTTACTCCACCTAACTGAACAGTCGCTCCGGAGATTTCTTCTTCGCTCATAGTTTGGTCCGGTCTAAAAATCGTCGGTTTTACCGATAATTTTTCTTATTTTTCAGTTCAGATCCCTGTCTGCGGTACAGTAAGTACATAGGTAGTGGACTTGTTTAGAAAAATTGTGTGGAAATTGTAAAAATAGTCTTTCAACCGGTTCGGCTGAACTGGTTGTTTGTAATTGTTATCTAGTGTGTGCATCTGTCCTTTTTCTTTTAGTGATTTTAGTGTGAGGTACCGGTCCTTATTGGTTCTAAAACAAACGTGTTTCATCGTTTTGTTCAAACACCCATAACATGGTTAGGAACTGATAAGGGGGTCTTGTCTTGCTGTTGCCATAAAAAGGATAAGTGATAGGATGACCTCGTCTGAGAAACCCAAGAGAAAAACCGGGCCCACTGGGTTTCAACACTGCAGTGAGTGTGGGGAGACCTTTGCTAAGGCCAATCCCCACACCACCTGTGTTTACTGTCTGGGTTTTGACGACCTGGAGTCAGGCTGCCAAATTTGTAAAAATGTCCGTAAAGCCACCCTGGATAAAAGATTGGGCAGACTTAAGGAGAAGGAGGCCTAGAATCCACTGACCCAGATGACCGGCCCGGTTTGGTTCCGACTGAACCTGAGGGAGTGCCCTCTGACCTGGGCGAGACTCCCTCGGGCAAATGGAGAGCCGATCCTGAGGGGTTGGTTCTGGCAAAAAGGAAAAGGAAAGAAAAATCGTCTGGTTTGGATCCAGAACCGCATCATCTGACCGTCGAATAAGTTGCCTGGGTGATTAGCATAGTTGAATGACTCCATTCGGTTCCGGCTGATCTGACACCTTTGGGCAGGTGTTCAGTTCGGTTGGTTCCTCCGGTTCAGGATTATTCTCCTGAAGACATTTATGAACCAGATTTGGAGGGGGAACGATGATTATGATGATGATGATGGTGTGGAAGGTCTGGATGAGCCCATAGTACCGGACATCTCCCCAAACAGGCCTTCTGCTGTTTCCCCTCGTAGGCCTTCTGAGTCCCCTTCCCACTTAATGTTTTACAAGAAAGTGGCAGAAACCCTCCAGCTTCCTTTGGATGAAGCTGTCGAGGAGCAAGAGGAGCCTGACTGTGTGGAGATGATGGACATCTCAGAGTCCAAGAGGGTGTCTATTCCCCTTCACAAATCCTTTGGGAAACAGATACATAAGTTGCTTAAGACTCCAAATTCTTTACCTCCTGTGGACAGAAGAATGGACAAGAGGTACATGTTGTCAGGCCCAGGTATGGAGTACTTGTACCAGCAATGCAGCCATGTTGGAGTTGTGTGGGCTACTGCCTGTGATAAGGCTAACATACCTTTGGCTTCATACCCCTCAGATAAAGACTCCAGGAAGATTGATGCCATGGCAAAAAAAAAACAGTACATGGCATCTTCCTTGGGACTCAGGCAGGCAAATTATATGGCCTATACAGCCAGGTACCAGGAATCAAGGTGGGACACTGTACTGGCACTGGCTAAACAGGCCTCCACCCCAGCTAGCCAAGGAGCTGGAGGAGGTGGCTGCAGATGGGATTGAGGCATCAAAAGTTCAGTTTCATTCTGCTGTGTACTCCAATGATGTGTCATCAAGAGTCATGGCTATATCTGTGGCTCTTCGGGGAATGGCTTGGCTCAGATGTACTAGCCTTTCACAGGATACCCAGGCTAAGGCCATGGATTTTCCTGTAGTGGGTAATACTCTGTTTGGGGTGCAGACAGAGAATTACATGAAGAAAATGGATGAGTACAGGACCACTTACAGGAGTGCTCAAGCCAAAGAGAGGCAGGCAACTCCTCAAAGGCAGCAGTCTAGGGGCAGGGGCAGGCCTTTTCATAGGTCTTTCTGCCAGCCACAGGCCTCTTCCTCCTTTTCACAGAGGGGGGTTCTTCAGAGGGAGAGGCAGAAGGGGGATGAGCAGGGCTGCATCCACTCCTCAGCCTAAGGCCCCTGCCAAGCAGACACCCTGATGGGCTTGCCCGGGTCAAATCTCCTATTCCAGTAGGGGGCAGGCTGACTTACTTCGTCCAGGACTGGATGTCTATTACATCAGACAAGTGGGTCCTGGAAGTAGTAGGCCAGGGACTGGTTCTCAGCTTCAAAAAATTTCCGAAGATGAGAGCCAGATCTTTTCCACCTGCAGGTCTCTCAGAAACCCCTTGCCCTAGAGGCAGAGGTTTCATCTCTGCTGGCTTTAAGAGCCATAGAGAGAGAGTACCTACCCTACACTGGGGCAAGGTCTGTACTCCAGGTACTCCCTTACCCCAAAAAAGACAGGGGAGTGGCGACCCATCCTAGACCTAAGATACCCAAACAAACATCTTTTAAAACCAAAGTTCAAGATGGTAACTCTGGGAATAATCCTTCCCTCTCTAAGGCCAGGGGATTGGCTAGCCTCCCTGTACCTCAGAGATGCCTATTTTCACATTCCTATCAGGTGCTCCCACAGAAAGTACCTCAGATTCGAGTTGTCCTCAGGCCACTATCAGTTCAGAGTAATGCTCTTTGGCCTAACTTCAGCCCCAAGGGTCTTCACAAAGATCCTGGCAGTAGTAGTTGCCTTTCTAAGGAGGGAAAAGATTTCCATCTTTCCATATCTGGACGACTGGCTCATAGTGGGCCAGTCCCCAGACCAAGTCAAGTCTGACCTGCAAGTGACCCAGCAAGTGCTTATTTTTCTAGGATTTCTTCTCAACCTTCCCAGGTCAGTTCTCGAGCCAGTGCAGCTCCTTACCTTTATAGGGGCAGAGCTGGATACTGTCAAAGCAAGAGCCTTTCTTCCCCTGGAAAAGGCAAGAGTTCTTATAGAACTGGCTTCTTCCTTCAGCCTTCAGGTGTCTCGACCAGCAAGGCATTTCCTCCAGCTCATGGGCCACATGGCAGCCTCTACAGCAGTGGTCCAAGGGGCAAGATTCTAGATGAGGAACATCCGGTTTCATCCAAGGGCCTTTTGGTCCCAAAAGAAGGATTCCCTTACCAAACTGATCCCAGTGACACAGACCCTGATCCAAGCCCTTCAGTGGTGGCAGGATCAGGACAATCTAAGGCAAGGGGCCCCATTTGCCACTCAGTCTCATTCAGTGGTCCTTACCATGGATGCTTCCCTCCTGGGCTGGGGAGCCAATCTGGGGGCCCTCACTGCCTAGGGACTGTGGTCCACTCAGGAATCTCTTCTCCATATCAATCTCCTGGAACTCAGGGTAGTTTTTCTGGCCCTGCAAGCTTTCTCTCAGTCAGTGCAGAATAAGGTGGTTCAAGTCAGAACAGACAACATCACCACCATATGATACATCAACAAGCAGGGAGGCACGCAATCTATGGTTCTGCACAGAAGCCATGAAGTTGTGGTCCCTGGCTTATTCAATGCAAACCTCTCTGATAGCAGTCCACCTTCCGGGGAAGGACAGTGTGCTAGCAGATGCACTGAGCAGGATTTCCCAGGGCCATCATGAATGGTCCCTGACCATCTGGTCTTGAAGGTGTTTTTTTCAAGGTGGGGCACTCCAGAGATAGATCTTTTTGCAGCCCCAGACAATCACCAACTTCCTCTCTTTTGTTGCAAACCCCCAGTCTTGGGCACAGTCCCTCTGGATGCTCTGATTCTGAACTGGGAAGGAACATTTCTGTATGCTTTCCCTCCCTTTCCTCTACTGTTCAAAGTTTTAGTCAAGATGAAGTCACAACCTTGCAAAGTGATTCTGATTGCTCCAGATTGGGCCAGACAGCCTTGGTACCCCCTGTTACTGTCCCTAGCAGTACATCTTCCCCTGTCTCTTCCCAGGAATTACAACCTGATAACCTCCTCTCAGGAGAGGATTTGGTACCCCAATCTTCAGTCTCTCAATCTCAAGGCATGGCTGTTGAAGAGTTAGAGTATGCAGATATGCATCTGTCTCAGGGGGTTCTGGACATCCTCAAAGCCTCTCAAAAGCCCGCCACTAGAAAGACTTATAACTCCAAATGGAAGAGATTCAGCATTTGGTGTTCTAAGCAGCATATTTCCCCAGACACTGCTGAATTGCCTACAGTTCTGGATTATATGGTCCATCTTAATGGCCTAGGCCTCAGACCAGCTACTTTCAAAGTACACTTGTCAGCTGTCTCTGCTTTTCTGTCAGTGGGGAAGTCTTCCTCACTGTCATCTCATCCTGTGTTCCGAAAATTTTTCAAAGGATTGCTTCATATCAATCCTCCATTCAGACACCCTGCCCCTGCCTGGGATTTAAATGTTTGTATTGCTCAATTGATGCAACCTCCCTTTGAGCCTGTGTCCTCAGTAGAGCTTAAGTACTTGACTTGGAAAACTGTGCTTTTAGTGGCCATTACCTCTGCCAAATGTATCAGTGAACTGCAAGCCCTGTCAGTGGAACCTGATTTTATCTCCTTTCATAGGGATAAAGTGGTCCTTAGAACCAGTAGTAGGTTCTTGCCCAAAGTGGTTTCAGATTTTCACCTGAACCAGTCTGTCTCTTCCTGTTTTCTTCTCTGATCATTCCTCTTGAGAAGAGAGGAGGCTACACAGTTTAGATGTTAAAAGGGCCCTTAGCTGCTATATAGAGCATACCAAAGGTCACAGGTTTGATTCCCTCCAGCTGTTCCTCACTTATGGAGATGTGGGGAAGGGCAAACCTGCCACCAAGAGAACTATTGCCAGGTGGCTTGTATCTTGTATACAATTCTGCTATGAGAAACTAGGAAAAATTCCACTCTCAGGCCTTAGGGCTCACTCCACCAGAGGTACAGCTGCTTCCCTGGCTGCTGCCAGGGATATTCCTCTCTTAGGATCCACCTGGAAAACAGTCCATATCTTTAGCAAGCATTACTCTCTGGATATCCAGGCTAGGAGTAATGCTTGCTTTGGCACAGCAGTACTTCAGAGCCTATTCCCAGAGTAGGTTCTGTCCCTCCTCCATGGAGGTACTGCTTGGTAGTCTGCAATAGTCAGAATACAGCAAGACTTCATGTTGTTTGAAGAAAAAATTACTCACCTTAGTAATTATGTTTCTTCTAATGGAGTCTTGCTGTATTCTGACCTCCCTCCCTGCCTCACCTCTCAGAACCTGTTTTTGGGAAGTGGGTGGGCAGGTGCAGTGTTGCATCTCAGGGATGCTCCTTTTACACCCTCTTCTTTTTGTTTGGGTGTTTGTTTTATCTTTATTCTTATTTGGATTGGTTTTTGGGTTTGGGTTTCCTGACTTGAGTCTTCCTTTAGGGATCCAAAACTTTTTGTTGCCAGTTGGCTAGTAAAAATTTTACAGTTTCCACATAGAATAATCAGTGAGTTTTTGCTCATAGGAATCTGATGGTTGGATTTAAAAGGGCTCCAGACAGAGACCTCAACCAAGCTCAAGCTCAGCATTCTATGCTCTACATAGAAAGTTAACTCTTTGTTCTCTGGGGCAGTTTAAAGGCTGGGGCTAACTGTAATAGTCAGAATACAGCAAGACTCCATTAGAAGAAACATAATTACTAAGGTGAGTAATTCTTTCTTACAACCCCTGGAGATCGCCATCTGAGACAGCTTAATTGTATTTCTTTGTCCTAGAATGCACCTTGTCTCATGTGACAGTGATGTAGCAGAGACCATAAATCCAGCAGAAAGCACTGCTTTACAGTCCTTTCATAGCAGTAGAGATGGCTATAGTCTAAAATCTATAGAATTCAGCTTAGTGACTACCCTCATCATAAAGATCTCACTGTCCTGAAGACCTTTGCTCCTGGTAATTTTTGTGCAGCTTGTAAAGCTTCCAATATATTTAGTTTGTTGGGCATGTGTGTTCTGAATGTTGGGTCTCTGCTACATCACTGTCTTGTGAGACAAGATGTACTGTGGGAACAAGGAATACGATTAAGCTGTCTCAGACAAAGCTCCCCAGGGGTCGTAAAACTAGCATAAAACTGGCAGGCTAATTTAGGAAAAACTCCTAATGGCAGTCAGAGGGAAGGAAACACTAGAACTTCACATACAAATTAAAATACTCTGCACAACATATATTTTTTGAAAGTTTTGGGTGGACTACTCTTTTAAGGTTCAGGCTGTCCTGGTCACTACCTATTCACAGCCCTTTCCTTCGGCCTCTTGTCTGCTTCCAGGGTGTTCACGAAGTGTTTGGCCATGGTGGCAGCACTTTTCAGGAGGCAAGAAGTAATGGTCTTCTCTTGCCTGAACTGGCTAGTCTCAGGAAAATCACAGCAGCAGTTCAAGGATCCCCCACAGCTGACTTGAGCACCTTGGAGACACTGGCTCAGGAATGAAGTGTTATAATCTTGTAGGCCTCTGAACCACTATTTTGTTCCCCTCCCCTCCCCTCCTTTGTTGGCCCCTACTTCACTTTACTTTGGCTCTGTCCCTCTCATCTTATACCCCATTCCCCCCCTTCCATTTCCCATACCCTTAACACCTACTCTGGCCTTGGGCTTAGGTACCTGTCCCCCTCCTCCGTCTCACCATTTCTACTCTTACTCTTTTACTTCCACCCTTTGTCTCCTTTTCATCATACTCAGTGTGTTCTTTAAGTAAGGTACGTCTCATAATTGTCTACTTATATAACTTGAATTAGCTGCCGTGTTTAACTTATGGCACCTGTTACGCCACATGGGAGAAATATTTATCTTGTTAAACCTCTACTTGTGGCACTTGTTTATGGTCCACACGTAAGACTTCTGTAATCTAATGTGTTTCTATGCACTTGTTCAGGGTTTTTGTTGTATTCAAACAACATGAAGTCTTGCTGTATTCAGACATAATGCAGCTAGCCCCAACACTTGAACTGGCCCAGAGAGGAAAGAGTTAACTCTATGCAGAGGCATAGAACGTTGAGCTCGAGTTTGGTTTTCAAACCTCTGTCTGTGGTACTTCCCAGTGTAACCGTCAGATTCTTTACTCCGCCTAACAGTGAAGTCACTCCAGAGACTTCCTCTGCTCGGTTCGGTAAAAGTAAAGCGTTTGGTTTAAACCGCATATTTTTTTGTTATTTTCTGATTTCCAGCCTCTGTCCACGGTACAGGTAGTGTGTAGATAGGTAGTGACTGTGTTTTATTTTGGTGAAAAAGTGAAAATTGTTCTTTTCTTCGCTTTCTTTCTGGTCGGTCCGGTTTGAAACTGACCTTGTTAATTTTAATTTTATTTTTTCTGGGATTAGTGTGGTGTTCTGGTACCGATTGGTTTCAAAAGGACCTTTTGCTGGTTCTTTTAAAAAGCCCGTGACACATTTTGTAACTGATCGGTTATTATATTACCTGGCTTGAAAGCTGCAATAGGGTAATTTGTTAGGTTGGCCATGTTTGAGAAATCCAAGAAGAAAACCCGTCCCACTGGGTTTCAACACTGTGCTGAGTGTGGGGAGGCCTTTGCTAAGGCTGACCCCCACCTCATGTGTGTTTATTGTCTGGGGTTTGACCACCTCAAGTCAAACTGCCAAATCTGTAAAAACTTTCCTAAATCCACTCTAGATAAAAGACTGAGTAGGCTGAAGGAAAGGGAAGCCGAGAAGTCCATAGATCCGGATGGCCAGCCCAGTTCGGTAGCAGCCAAACCTGAGGAGGTGCCTACTGACCTAGGTGATACCTCCTTAGGCAAAAGGAGAGCCGACCTCGTGGGGTTGGTTCCGACAAAGAAGAAGCGTAAGTCTGACGGTTTGGATCCTGTATCTCACTCTCCAACCGCGGACGAAATAGCCAAAGCGATTAGTATTATTCAATCACTTAGACTGGTTCTGTCCGAACCGGTACTACCGGTTAGGCGGTCGGTTCGGTCGGATCTGTCTCCTCCGGATTACGATCTAGATGCTGATTATGAGGAGCGGGAGAGAGACGAAGACTATCCCGGCGATGATGATGACGATGACCGGGGGGTCTGGATGTGCCCATTGAACCGGACATCTCCCCAGACAGGTCCTCAGGTGTCTCTCCTCCCAGGCTGTCTGAGTCCCCTTCACATTTTTTGTTCTACAAAAAGGTGGCAGAAACCCAGCAGCTTCCCTTGGTTGAAGCTACAGAGGAGGATGAAGAGCCTGATTTTGTGGAAATAATGGACATCCTAAAGTCAAAAGGCTGTCTACCCCGCTCATAAATCCTGGGAAAACAGACACACAAAATTTACAAACTCCTAATTCAGTACTCCTGTGGATAAGAGAATGGACAGGAGGTATTTGTTATCAGGCTCAGCTATGGAGTTCCTTTATAGTCATTGCAGCCATGTTGGGGTAGTGGCTGCAGCCTGTGACAGGGCTAACATTCCTTTGGCTTCACACCCCGGATAAGGACTCCAGGAAAGTGGATGCCATGGCTAAAAAACAGTATTTGCATCCTGTTTGGGACTCAGGTAGTACCTATGGCTTTACAGCCAATGCGCATCAGAAATCCAGATGGGAATACATTTCTGAACTGGCTAAACAGGCCTCTCCCCAGCTAGCCAAGGAGCTGGAGGTGGCTGCTGATGGAATCAAGGCATCCAAAATGCAATTTCATGCTGCTGTGGACTCCAGTGATATGGCATCTAGAGTCATGGGTATATCTGTGTCTCTCAGAAGACATGCTTGGCTCAGATGTACTAGCCTTTCACATAATATCCAGACTAAGGCCATGTATTTTCCTGTAGTAGGTAACTCTCTATTTGGGGAGCAGACAGAGGTTTACATGAAGAAAATGGATGAATACAGGACCACGTACAGGAGTGCACAGGCCAAGGAAAGGCAGGCCACTCTGCACAAGCAGTAGTGTAGGGGGAGGGGCAGACCCTTTCAAAGACCTTTTTACCAAGCCCAGGCTTCCTTTCCCTTCCCACAGAGGGGGTTCTTCAGAGGGAGGGGCAGGAGGGGGATGAGCAGAGCTGCTCCCTCCTCCTTCTTCTCTCAATCTAAGGCTCCTGCCAAGCAGACATCCTGATGTGTCAGCCGGGGTCAACTCCCCATTTCCAGTAGGAGGCAGGCTGGCTTACTAATTCCAGGCCTGGAAGTCTGTGACCTCAGACAGGTGGGTCCTGGAAGTAGTAAGCCAGGGACTGGCCCTCAGTGTCAAAAAATTTCCAAAAAAAGAGGGCCAAGTCTTTTCTACCTGCATCAATCTCAGAAACCCTTGCCCTAGAGGCAGAGGTTTCCTCTCTTCTTGCTCTCAGACCTATAGAGAAAGTTCCTACTCAGCACAAGGGAAAAGGACAGTACTCCAGGTACTTCCTCACCCCAAAGAAAACAGGGGAGTGGCGACCCATCCTAGACCTAAGGTATTTGAACAAACAGATTTCAAAGTCCAAATTCAAAATGGTAACTTTGGGAACAATCCTTCCCTCTCTAAGGCCAGGGGATTGGCTAGCATCTCTGGACCTCAAGGATGCCTACTTCCATATTCCTATCAGGTGCTCCCACAGAAAATACCTCAGGTTTGAGTTGCCTTCAGGCCATTACCAATTCAGAGCCATGCCATTCGGCCTAACATTAGCTCCAAAGGTGTTCACAAAGTGCCTTGCAATAGTGGTGGCTTACCTCAGAAGACAGAGTATCACAATTTTCCCGTATCTGGACAACTGGCTCTTAGTGGGTCAGTCACCTTTATAGGTCAAGTCAGCTCTTCAAACTACCCAGGACATACTCAGCTCCCTGGGGTTTCTTCTCAATCTTCCAAAGTCTGTGCTCGAACCAGTTCAACTTCTCACCTTTATAGGCATAGAGTTGGACACTGTACAAGCAAAAGCCTTCCTCACCCCCCCCACCCCGGCAAGGGTGAATGCCCTAGTTGATCTCGCTTCTTCCTTTCGACTTCAGGTCTCCCACCCAGCAATATAGTTCCTCTAGCTCCTGGGCCACATGGCAGCTTCCACGGCAGTGGTGCAGGGAGCAAGGTTCCAGATGTGGGACATTCAGTTTCATCTAAGGTCTTTTTGGTCTTAAAAGAGGGATTCACTTACCAAACTGATTCCAGTGACTCAGACTCTGATCCAAGCTCTCTAGTGGTGGCTGGACCAGGACAACCTCGGACAAGGGATTCCATTTCTCTCTCAAGTCCCATCAGTAGTTCTAACTACAGATGCTTCTCTCCTAGGGTGGGGAGCCCACCTGGGAGCCCTGACAGCTCAAGGGGATCTGGTCTCCACAGGAGTCTCTCCTTCATGTCAATCTTCTGGAACTCAGGGCAGTTTTCCTAGCCCTGCAGAGCTTCTTGGATTCAGTCAAGGGCAAGGTGGACCAAGTCAGAATGGACAACACCACCACAATGTGGTACATCAACAAGCAGAGAGGCACTCGGTCCTTGGCCTTGCGCACAGAAGCCATGAAGCTGTGGTTTCTAGCCTATTCTCTTCAGACTTCTCTGGTAGTAGTTCACCTTCCAGGGAAGGACAACATACTAGCAGATGCTCTGAGCAGAATTTCACAGGAACACCACAAATGTCCCTGGATCCTCACATTCTGAAGGTGGGGCACTCCAGAGATAGATCTCTTTGCAGCATTGGACAATCATCAGCTTCCTCTGTTTTGTTGCAGGCCTCCAGTCCTGGGGATGATTCACCAGGATGCTCTCTTTTTGGACTGGAAGGGCAGGTTTCTCTGTGCCTTCCCTCCCTTCCCTCTGCTGTTCAGAGTTCTGATCAAGATCAGGACTCAGCCTGCACAGTGATAGTGGTGGCTCCAGATTGGGCCAGACAGCTTTGGTATCCTCTACTGCTGTCCTTGTCAGTGTCACGTCCCCTGTCTCTGCCCAGGATATACAATCTCCTGTCCTCCTCCCAGGGGCGGATCTGGTACCCCAATCTCCAGTCTCTCAATCTCAAGGTCTGGCTCATGAAGAGTTAGAATATGCAGCACTACATCTTTCTCAGGGAGTTCTGGATATTCTGAAGGTCTCCAGGAAACCTTCCACTAGAAAAACTTAACTTCAAATGAAAAAGGTTCAGTATTTGGTGCTTTTAGAAAGGCATCCTTCCTGATTCTGCAGACATTTCCACAACCTTAGACTATCTAGTTCATCTGAATAGTCTAGGCCTTTGGCCTGCCACTCTGAAGGTTCATCTAGCAACTGTCTCTGCATTCCTCTCAGCAGGAAAAGGCTCTTCCCTGGCATCTCATCCTGTTTTCAGAACGTTTTTCAAAGGTCTGGTTCACATTAACCCTCCCTTTAGGGAGCCCACTCCACCTTGGGATCTTTTTTTTTTAAAAAATATCTTTGTATTATATCTTTTACAAACATACATACAGGAGAGTACATAGCTTATTACAATATGAATAGTATAGGCAAGATAGGACTAGGTAGACTTCTATTATCTTTCATTATCAGATATTAGAGTTCATAGCTTGTTATTAGACCCATTTTTTCTTAAATTTTATTAATAGTTATCCAATATTAATTTAGCCTGTTCCCATTGAATATAAATCCTAAGTAGGAACTGGATAAAGGTAAAAGACAATTCGAATCAAAACCTTTTGGAACTGTTTTCATGGACAAAAGTCTGGATCAGTAGATGTTATATAGTGTACCCACTTTTGCCATTTCATTGCAGTAGTTATCTCTCCCCCCCCCCGTTGTTCAATATTAAAGGTCTCAGCTTTGTATATATCGGACATTATTTGTTTCCACTCTTGTATAGTTGGGATCAGGGACGTCATCCAGCGTCTAGTAATTGTTTTCTTTGCAGCTATATATCAAATTGGTAATATTGTACGTCCCCATTGGGGGGGGTGAGGTCTGGGAAAATCCCCATTAGAAACTGTTCAGCTGTAATTTCAGTTGACTCAGAAAATAATTTTGAGAGCTCATTTTGGAATGATATCCAGAACAGCATAAGATGGGGGCATTTCCAAAATATATGCCCCAGGATGGCTACCGAACATCCACAGTCTCTCCAGCACCTGCCATATTTCTTAGGGAGATGCTTCTGCAGGATGGAGGGGGCCCGAAAATATCTGGAACGACATTTCCATGAAAAGTCCCTCCAATGGGGGGATATTACAGATTTTATTTCAGTCAGTGAAAACTGAGACCAGTCGGTCATGGCAATCTCTGTTTCTAGATCCTTATTCCATCCACTCAAGATGGAGGCTGTAGATGATGGGAGACTGTTTCTCAGGGCTCTGTATATAATTCCTATCAAGTGCAATCCCAGGTTGCCCTTTATAGTCTCTGTAAAGAGCTTTGGTAGGTCCTGCATTGGGGAAGGTAGGAAAGGCTGAATAATTTTGTTACGTAATACATGATTTCGTTACTGGAAGTAACAGAATCTATCAAAGGTATTAAGGTGATATTGGAGTTGGAGTTCGTCCAAAGGAGTGATACCTTCGTTACCCAGGAATTGAAACACGTGGGTCAACCCCACAGATCTCCATTGAGAGAAGGTACGATGCATATATATTGGGACAAAACATTCGTCCTGTGATATCACTTTACAGTATTCGTATACATTTAATAGGATTCCAGAATGCGTCATTTTTTTCCATATTTTATAAGGTTGCGATGTTATTCCTATTAAAGCAGAGGGGTTAAGCGATCTCCTTTTGGAAGAAAACAGGATCTTTTTTATATCAAATAGGTCATTTAAATGAAACTCTATATTTTTCCAAGGAGAGGTATAGGTGTCAGTCAGCCACAGCATCACTATTCTGAGAAAAGAGGCTTGAGCATACAAATACAAGTCTGGGAGGTTCAACCCCCCCGAGAAAGGGGAAGCTTTAGGATGGAGAGTCTAACACTTGGCTTGTTTTTTCCCCATATAAAGTGTAATATCATTTTATTCCAGGATTTGAAGTAATATTTCGAGGGGAAGAAAGGAATGGTTTGAAACAAATATAAGATTCGAGGGGGGATATTGGTTTGTATAATAGAGATTTGTTAATGTAAGGGAAGGAAAGCTGTATCCCACCTTTCCAGGTCTGCCTGGATCTGTGTTGTAAGAGGTTCGTAGTTAATGAGTTCAGGTACTCTGAGATCAGTTGGAATATGAAGTTCCCAGATACTTTATTTTGGTTGATCGCCATTTGAATGGAAATAATTTTTTTAATGACAGGGTAGGGGAGTAGTTAAATGACACAATTTCAGTTTTATTTATGTTAAGTTTGAAGTCCGATATTTTTTAATAATAAGAATCTTCCAGGCCTCAGGGATGGACTGGGAGGGAGTTAACAGGGTTAACAATGTATTGTCTGCGAACAGACATTTAGTATTCTTGTTGTCCTATTGGAATTCCTTCAACCAGAGGGGAGTTTCAAAGATGGGCCACCAGGGGTTCTAGAGATAAGGCGAAGATGTATGGGGATAAGGGGCATCCCTGTCTAGTACTTCTTCCCATGGGTAGAGGGGGAGATAAGGAACCATTATCTCGAATGTAGGCTTGCGGGGATTTGTATAGATTAACTAAACTAGAAATAAACTGTGGTGAAAATTGAAAACATCTAAGGGAGTCCCATAAAAAGGGCCAAGAAACCCGATCAAATGTTTTTTCAGCGTCTAGACTGAGAAATACTGACGGAATTTGTCTAGCTAGAACGTATTCCTGTAAAATCAGGGCTTGACTTATATTATCGGAAGTATTCCTGTTTTTAATGAATACTGATTGATCTGGATGTATGATTTGGGGTAATATCAATTCAAGTCTAGCAGCTAGTATGGCCATATAAATTTTATAGTCAACGTTAAGAATAGATATAGGGCGATAGGACCCCGGGTCCGAGAGGTTTTTATTTGGCTTTAGTATGAGGGCGATAGTGTCATAATCCCAAGATGGGGGGACAGACCACCTTGAGAAATATCATTGAATAAGTTTTGTAGTTTTGGTGATAATACTTTGTTGAATTTTTTGTGCTATTCCGCGGGATATCCGTCAGGGCCGAGGCAATGCCCTGAAATAAGTTTTTTGATAGCTTCCTCAATCTCAAGAATTGAGACGGGAGATTCTAGTTTTTTAATTTGAAGAGGGGTGAGAGTAGGAAGGTTTGCCGGTTTTAAGAATTGTGTCAAGTCACTTTGGGGAAATGATGAAGAAGGGGAGGAAAGTTTGGAGTAGTAATCTATTCCGCCTTGGGATCTTAATGTCTGCATAGCTCAACTTATGCAGCCACCCTTTGAACCTCTGGCTTCGGCCGAATTGAAGTACTTGACCTGGAAAACTGTGTTCCTGGTAGCTATTACTTCTGCCAGGTGGATTAGCAAGTTACAGGCTCTGTCAGTTGAACCTGACTTCATCTCCTTCCATAGGGACAAAGTGGTCCTAAGAACCAATAGGAGGTTCTTGCCCAAAGTGGTACCGGATTTTCATCTGAACCAGTCTATATCTCTCCCTGTGTTTTTCACTGACCGTTCTTCTCCAGGTGAAAGACGGTTACACAGTTTGGATGTTAAGAGGGCACTTAGCTACTACATTGAGCACACTAAGGCATATTGAAATGACTGTCTTCAATTGTTTCTCACGTATGGTGAAGTGGGGAAAGGTAAGCCTGCCACTAAAAGAACTATTGCCAGGTGTATTGTTTCTTGCATACAATTTTGTTACGATAAGTTGGGTAGAACTCCCCCTTCAGGCCTGAGGGCTCACTCGACTAGGGGCACAGCTGCTTCTCTAGCTGCGGCCAGAGATATACCTTTGCTAGAGATCTGTAAAGCAGCCACCTGGAAACAGTACATATTTTCACCAAGCATTACTCCCTTGACATCCAGGCTAGGGCTGATGCTAGGTTTGGCACAGCAGTACTGCAGAGCCTCTTCCCAAAGTAGGTTCTGCATGCCCTCCTCCATAGGGAACTGCTTGGTAGTCTGCATTATGTCTAAATACAGCAAGACTTCATGTTGTTTGAAGAAAAAAATTACTCACCATAGTAATGTTGTTTCTTCTGATGGAGTCTTGCTGTATTCAGACCTCCCATCTGCCTCCCCTCTCAGAACCTGGGTTTTGGGAAGTGGGCTGGCAGGTACAGTATTGCACCTCAGGGGTGTACCATGTACCCTTCCTCTTGGGTGGGGTAGATGTTATTTTTCTGGTGTTTTATACTTAAATATTGTCACTCCCTTTCCTTCTCGGGTTCTCGACTTGAGTCTTTTGGGCCCAAAAAGAATCTTTTGCCCTTTGGCTGTATGTTTGAACAATTCCCATGCTATAGTTTATTAGTTAGTTTTCTCGTAAGAATCTGATGGTTTCACTGGGAAGTACCACAGACAGAGGTTTGAAAACAGAGCTCGAGCTCAACGTTTTATGCTTCTGCATAGAGTTAACTCTTTCCTCTCTAGGGCAGTTCAAGTGCTGGGGCTAACTGCATTATGTCTGAAGACAAGAAGACTCCATTAGAAGAAACAACATTACTATAGTATTTTTTTCTTTTCAAACATTTGTATCAGTAACTTTGACACAGAACCTTTGAAAAAGAGCCTGGTCTCGTAAGTGTATCCTAGTATCTGAAATAAATAAAAGTCTCAGACATGCCAGTACACAGGAGCAGAGCTGGATGTCCTTTAGGGCAGGGCATTCCTTCCCCAGGAAAGAATGGAAAACCTTCTAGGTCTGGCAAGCTACCTACCCTCGAGCATTTTCCCTTCCACCCCTCAAACCTGCTTTTTCTCTGCTCACGCATCTCCAAGTTCTTCCCTTGCTCGTCCTCACCTTCCTTCTTCCACCCTCCACCCATTCTCTTATCTCATGCCACCTCTTTTGCAACTTCTTCCCCTCCTTCTCCCTCCGTTTCTTTCTCTTTTACCTCTCTCCCACCCATAATACTCTCTCTCTTGGGTTTTTGACAAGGCCTGCTAGGCTGCCCCCTCACCCGACTAAACACCACCTCTTCTCATTATACTATTCATTTGTCTTCATCCCCCTCACTTCACCAGCACTCCCCCTTCTCTCTGTACTCACCCCATTGCCCTCCTTTCACTTCCCCATCCTCTCATCTCTCTATCCCCATTACCTCCTTTGCAACTCCACTCCTTCCCTCTTCACCTCCTGTGCAACTCATCTCCTTCTCCCTCTTGTTTCTCCCATCCCCCACCTTACACCCCATTACTTTCTCTCCTAGATTTTGACAAGGCTTCCCAGGCTGCACTCTCTTCTAGCCCACTCTACTGTTATATTGAGCAACATTTAGTGCTATTTTGATTGCTTTTGATGTATTCATTTTTTAAGTATATTCTTGATATCTGCTATTTACTTATCTATGGTTTACCTTGTTTTGTTTTTGTACTACTGACATGGAACCTTTGTAAATGAGTTGCGTTGCTCAAAGGTGTTGTAATCCAAGACCCAATAAATAAATAAATCAGCTCCTTTGCCCTGGGCCAGCCCAGGCCAGCAAGACATTTTCTTCAGTTCTGGGAACATAGGGCCCCAACCACAGCCATGGTACCAGAGGCTAGATTCCAGATGAGGCTCATTCAGTACCACTTAAGTGTCCATTGATCCCAAAAGAGGCATTGTCTTTCACGATTGGTGCCTGTCACGAAAGCTCTGTTACAAGTTCTAGAATGGGGGAAGGAAGGGAAGGGGAGAACCTCAGGGAGGTAATGCCTTTTTAACTACAAACTCACACAGTTGCCTTGACAACTGATGCCACCCTTCTCAGTTGGGGAAGCTACCTAGATGACCTAACTATAAGTTGTACATGATCTCCTCAGGAGTCCAAAGAGAATGTAAACCTCTTGGAACTAAGGCAAAACTCTGCACAGATGTTATGAAGATTTGGAATCTACCTTATTCACTGGAAGTGCAGCTGTCAACATTTCATCTTCCAGGAGAGGACAATATCCTAGCGGATTCCCTCAGCAGGAACAGCCAGGGGCATCATGATTGGTTTCTGAACAAGCAGGTGTTAGCCACATCTTCAGGAGATGGGGCATACCAGAAGTAGATATGTCCACTACCGAAGAGGACTACCAGCTCCTTCTCTTTTGTTGCAGGCCTCCAGCAGTGGGCTCAGTCCCCATGGATGCCTTGGTCCTGGAGAAATCGGGGAGGGCGCAAGCTCGAGTGGTGCAAGCGCCACTCAGTGGAGTTTTCAGGCTAAAAACTCTCAACCCTGTGTGACCCGTCAAGATTATCAAACAAGGGATAACCAGCATTAAGGTAACACCATGTAATTTTCACATAAAGGGATTGCTTGTTTTGTAAGCAAGATGGATCAGCATTCTTGAGTAAGCACTTTAATGTAAAACCTCAAATTTTGCATCTTAATAACTTTGCCACTGTATGATGGATTTGTCTGAAATTTTACATGCGTGGTCTGGTGTCATATGGTCTGGTACCATAGATCTCTGGATCTGGCAAGTTGCATTACGGTTGGATGTACAGTCGCGGAGCTACCGAACGCAAAAAAAAAACGCAAAAAAACTGGACTTTTTGCACGTTTCTTTGCTCACGCCCATAGCCTGTATGAGTTGCCTGTTCAGTCCAAACTCTTCAGGGAAGATACAGTCAGGGTCACCGATGTGACTTTTGAAGATTTGGTATAAAAATATTAAACCGCTCAAAAGTTATTCCAAAAACAAATTTCTCATTTCAAACAACAAGAAGTTTTGCTGTATTCTGACTATTGCAGTGATATCCAACCTTTGAACTGCCCCAGAGATGAAAGAGTTAACTTTCCATGCAAGGCATGGAACGCTGAGCTCAAGCTCGGTTGAGGCTCTGTCTGTTGTTGTTTGAACCCAAACCGCCAGATTCTTTACTCCGCCTCACTGAACAATCGCTCCGGAGATTTCTCCTTCACTCGGTTCAATTTAGTTGGTTAAAATGTCATTTTTTTCCCTCGGTTCAACCGAATTTCTTCTATCTAACCTGTCGGTTCAGTCTCTGTCTGTGGTATCGTGAGTACTAGATAGGTTTATTATTATTAGTTTCTGTGTGGAACTTGTAAACATCGGATCGGTTTGGTTTGATCCGATCAGGTTTGTAAAAAAAATTTGTTCTGCCTTTTAGAGTGTAGTAACCGGTCCTTATCGGTTCTAAAAAAACCGATTTCATTACGTTTTTTTCCACGACCCGTAACACGGTCTGGAACTGATAGGGTGTCTTGCCGCATGGACGTCAAAAGGGTAAGTTTGGCTAGGATTCGGCCATGTCTGAGAAACCCAAGAGAAAAACTGGGCCCACTTGGTTTCAACACTGTAGTGTGTGTGGGGAAGCCTTTGCTAAGGCTGACCCCCACACCACCTGTGTTTATTGTCTGGGGTTTGACCACCTCGATTCAGACTGCCAGATTTGCAAAAGTTTTCCCACAGCTACCCTGGAAAAGAGAGTAGGTAGGCTGAGGGAAAGGGAGGCCAAGAAGTCCCCTGACCCGGCTGGCCAGCCCGGTTCGGTTCCAACCGAGCCAGAAGGAGTGCCCTCTGACCAGGGCAAACTTTTAGAAGGAGAACCGACTCTGGAGGAGTCGGTTCCGTTAAAAGAAAAGAAGGGATAAGTTAGCCGTTTGGATCCACAAGTTCTTTTCTCCGATTGCTGATGAAATAGCCAAAGCGATAAGGATTGTTCAATTGTTATTCTTGACTGAACCAGCACCATCGTTAGGGGCTTGGTTCGTCCGTTCACCCGTTCCGGATTATAATTTAGAGGATTTTTATGAACTGGAGGAGGAGAAGGAGATTATGAGGATAGTGATGGTGATTATGAAAGTCTGGATGTGCCCATTGACCCGGACATCTCCCCAGACAGACCTTCAGATGTTTCTCCTAGGCTTTCGAGTCCCTTCCCACTTTATGTTTTACAAAAAGTGGTTGAACTCTCCAGCTTCCTATGGAGGAAGCAGTAGAGGATCAGGAGGAACCTGATTACGTTGAGATGATGGACATCCCAGAGTCCAGGAGACTGTCTGTTCCCCTCCATAAGTCTTTTGGGAAACAGACATTTAAAATTTTAAAGACTCCTAATTCCATACCTCCTGTGGACAGAAGAATGGACAAGAGGTATACTCTTTCAGGCTCAGATACAGAGTTCCTTTCCAAGCAATGCAGCCATG
Organism: Neoceratodus forsteri; assembly: GCA_016271365.2. NCBI lineage: Eukaryota > Metazoa > Chordata > Ceratodontiformes > Ceratodontidae > Neoceratodus > Neoceratodus forsteri. The sequence continues at coordinate 8,720,691 of JADMNL010000026.1, forward strand.
TTGGGGTAGTGCAGGCTGCTGCCTGTGATATGGCAAATATACCCTTGGCTTCACACCTCCCAGATAAGGACTCCAGGAGGATTGATGCCATGGCGAAGAAACAGTACATGGCAGCATCTTTGGGACTCAGGCAGGCTAATTATATGGTCTACACAGCTAGATACCAGAAGTCTAGATGGGACACTGTGATGGTTCTAGCTAAACAGGTCCCTGACCAGCTTGCCAAGGAGCTGGAGCAGGTGGCTGCAGATGGTACTGAGGCATCCAAGGTGCAATTTCATGCTACAGTGGACTTCAATGATGTTTCTTCTAGAGTCATGGCCACATCTGTGGCCCTTCATAGAATGGCTTGGCTCAGATGTACTAGCCTGTCACAGGATACCCAGGCTAAGGCCATGGATTTTCCTGTTATTGGTAATTCTCTGTTTGGGGAGCAGACAGAGAACTACATGAAGTAAATGGATGAGTACAGGACCACCTACGGGAGTGCTCAGGCCAAAGAAAGGCAAGACACTCCTCAGAGGCAGCATTCCAGGGGCAGGGGCAGGCCCTTTCATAGGCCTTTTTACCAAGCCCAGGCCTCCTCTTCTGCTTATGCTCAGAGGGGGTTCTTCAGAGGGAGAGGCAGACGGGGTACAAGCAGGCCTGCTACCACCCCTCAGCCTAAAGCCCCTGCCAAACAGGCATCCTGATGGGTTTGCCAGGGCCGATTCTCCACCACCTGTAGGGGGCAGGCTGGCTTACTTTGTCCAGGACTGGATTTCTTTAGCATGAGACAAATGGGTCCCGGAAGTAGTAAGCTAGGGACTGGTTCTCAGCTTCAAACAGTTTCCCAAGATGAGAACCAGATCCTTTCCACCTGCAAATCCTTCAGAGGTCCTTTCCATAGAGGCAGAGGTCTCTACCCTCTTGGCTCTCAGAGCCATAGAAAGGGTTTCACTCCTACACAGGGGAAAAGGATTGTACTCCAGGTACTTCCTAACCCCCAAAAAGACAGGAGAATGGTGGCCCATCCTGGATCTCAGATATTTAAACAAGCACCTTTTAAAGCCAAAGTTCAAAATGGTGACTCTGGGAATAATTCTACCCTCCATAAGGCCAGGGGACTGGCTAGTCTCCCTAGACCTCAAGGATGCCTATTTCTACGTTCTCATCAGATGCTCCCACAGAAAGTACCTCAGGTGCGAGTTGCCTTCAGGCCACTATCAATTCAGAGCAATGCCCTTTGGCCTAACATCAGCTCCAAGGGTGTTCACAAAATGCCTGGCAGTAGTGGTTGCTTTCCTAAGGAGAAAAAAGATCTCCATCTTTCCATATCTGGACGACTGGCTCATAGTGGGTCAGTCTCCAGACCAAGTCAAGTCACACCTACAGATAACTCAGCAATTGCTCACTTCTCTAGGATTTCTCCTAAATCTTTCAAAGTCAGTTCTAGAGCCAGTGTAGCTCCTCACCGTCATGTGGCGGAGCTGGATACAATAAGGGCCAAAGCCTTCCTTCCCCTGGACAGGGCAAGGACCCTTGTGACACTGGCCTCTTCATTCACCCTTCAGGTGTCTCGACCAGCAAAGCATTTTCTGCAGCTCCTGGGCCACATGGCTGCCTCTACGGCAGTGGTCCAAGGAGCAAGATTTCAGATGAGGGACATTCAGTTCCATTTAAGAGCCTTCTGGTACCAGAGAAAGGATTCTCTGACCAAACTAATCCCAGTGACTCGAACCCTGATCCAGGCTTTGCAATGGTGGCAGGATCAGGACAACCTAAGGCAAGGAGTTCCCTTTGTCACTCAATCTCATTCTCTAATCCTTACCACAGATGTCTCCCTCTTGGGTTGGGGAGCCCACTTGGGGGATCTTACCACCCAAGGGTTGTGGTCACCTCAAGAATCTCTGATTCACATCAATCTCTTAGAACTCAGAGCAGTGTTTCTAGCACTTCAAGTTTTTTCCAAGTCTGTTCAGAACAAACTAGTTTAGATCAGGACAGTCAATACCACCACAGTGTGGTACATCAACAAGCAAAGGGGCACTCGGTCTATGGCCTAGTGCACGGAAGCAATGAAGCTGTGGTCTCTGGCCTATTCCCTGAATACCTCTCTGATAGCAGTGCACCTCCCAGGGAAGGACAATGTCCTGGCAGATGCTCTCAGCAGGATATCTCAGGGCCTTCACGAATGGTCCCTGGATCCCCTAATTTTGAAGGTGATCTTCTCCAGATGGGGCACTCCACAGATAGATCTTTTTGCAGCCCCAGACAATCACCAACTTCCTCTTTTTTGCTGCAGACCCCCCTGTGTTGGGCTAAGTCCTCCTGGATGCTCTAGTTCTCAGTTGGGAAGGGAAATTCCTGTATGCCTTTCCTCTCGTCCCTCTCCTGTTCAAGGTACTAGTCAAAATCAGGTCTCAACCCTGCAAAGTGATTCTGATTGCTCCAGACTGGGCTAGACAGCCCTGGTACCTGCTCTTGCTGTCCTTAGCAGTCCACCATCCCCTGTCTCTTCCCAGGAATTTCAACCTGTTAACATGTTCTCAGGGGAGGGTTTGGTGTCCGAATCTCAAATCTCTCAATCTCAAGGCCTGGCTCTTGTAGAGTTAGAGTTTGCTGATTTGCATCTCTCTCAAGGTGTTCTGCGTGTTCTCAAGGCTTCTCGAAAGCTTTCCACCAGAAAGACTTACAACTCCAAATGGAAAAGGTTTACTATTTGGTGTTCTGGTAAGCATATTTCTCCAGAGTCTGCTGGGTTGCCTACAGTCCTTGACTATATGGTTCATCTCAATAGCTTGGGACTCAGACCAGCTAAACTTAGAGTGCATCTGGCAGCTGTCTCTGCCTTCTTGTCAGCAGGCAAACCCTCTTCCCTTTCAGCTCATCCTGTATTCTGTAAATTCTTCAAGGGATTGCTTCATACCAATCCTCCCTTCAGGGACCCTGCCCCTGCTTGGGACCTTAATGTCTACATTGCTCAGCTTATGCAACCCCCTTTTGAGCCTTTGTCCTCAGTAGAGCTTAAGTACTTGACTTGGAAAACTGTGTTCTTGGTAGCTATCACTTCTGCCAGATGCATAAGTGAGTTACAGGCCCTGTCAGTGGAGCCTGATTTTCTCTCTTTCCATAGAGATAAGGTGGTCCTCAGGACTAATAGGAAGTTTTTGCCTAAGGTGGTTTCAGATTTCCACCTTAATCAGTCTATGTCTCTTCCTGTTTTCTTCTGACCATTCCTCCTCTGGGAGAGGAGGCTACACAGCCTAGATGTGAAAAGGGCCCTTAGCTACTACATAGAGCGCCTAAGGGTCTGGGTTTGACTCCCTCTAATTGTTTCCTCACTTATGGTGAGGTTGGTGAGGAAACCTGCCACTAAGAGATCTATTGCCAGGTGGATTGTCTCTTGTATACAATTCTGCTATGAAAAATTAGGTAGAATCCCACCCTCAGGCCTGAGGGCGCACTCTAATAGAGGTACAGCTGCTTCCCTGGCTGCTACCAGGGATATTCCTATCTTAGAGATTTGTCAGCAGCCACCTGAAAACAGTACATACTTTCACCAAGCATTACTCTCTGGATATCCAGGCTAGGAGTGATGCTCGGTTTGGCTACAGTGCTTCAGAGCTTGTTCCCAAAGTAGGTTCTGTCCCTCCTCCATGGAGGTACTGCTTGGTAGTCTGCAATAGTCAGAATACAGCAAGACTTCATGTTGTTTGAAGAAAAAATTACTCACCTTAGTAATGTTGTTTCTTCTAATGGAGTCTTGCTGTATTCTGACCTCCCCCCTGCCTCCCCTCTCAGAACCTGGGTTTTTGGATGTGGGTGGGCAGGAACAGTGTTGGCACCCTAGAGGTGCCCCCTTTTTCTCACCCTCTTATTTTTGGGTGTGTGTTGTGTTTTGTTTTTTGGGTTTCCTGACTTGAGTCTTTGCCTTAGAACCAAAAAAAATCTTTTTATTAAATTTAGTTGCGAGTTGGCTAGTGTGAGTTTACAGTTTCCACACAGAACGCCCAGTGAATATAGCTCGTAAAGATCTAGTGGTTTGGGGTCAAATAACAACAGACAGAGCCTCAACCGAGCTCGAGCTCAGCATTCCATGCCTTGCATGGAAAGTTAACTCTTTCATCTCCGGAGCAGTTCAAAGGTTGGATATCACTGCAATAGACAGAATACAGCAAGACTCCATTAGAAGAAACAACATTACTAAGGTGAGTAATTTTTTCTTATAGTCAATGGGGGATAAATATATGTGCATCACGAAAGTTTTGCAAATGCACTTTTACTTTCGTAAATGACCCTTTTCCTTTCATGAATCAGCCATCTTATTTTCAGTTAGTGAGAGAGAAAAATGCCTGGCGTTTAAATTTGGGACCCTCTAGGTAAACACTAACTGTTGGGTTTACCTAGTCAGGTCCTGAGGATGCCACCTCTATCTGTTTTTTGGAGTAAAACCCCCCAGAAATGCCTTTTTAAACATCGGGGAAAAAATACTTTTGCAAATCATGAAAGAAACGGCAAGATGGGATACGATACTTTGAGAGTCTTTGGGGTTTTTTAACGAGACCAGTAGATTGCATACCAAGTATACTTGTTATAGTTTAGCCTCTTCACCCTTGGATCACCCGAATTGTTGGCACACAGGAGGCAGCGCTTGAACATTTGTTGAAATATCTTGCTGCCTTGTGTTATTTTGAATAAATGCTGCTGCTATATTGTTCTCTCCAGGACTTGTACACTAACAGGATTTTTGTTTACTGGGGGAGGCAGGGGGCCTGGGTGAGCCAGCCCCTCGGTAAAAATGTTACCCCTTTTTAATAGTAATAGCTTCAAAGCTTTATATAGGTATTAATATAATCTTGCTGTATATTGGCATAAACTTATGCAAGCCATTATTGATCGATCAGCATTTGTATGTTTTTTAACTTTTAAATAAGTTTTATATTGTTTAAACTAGTGAATATCAGCGTTAACGTAATAAATTTCTCAGAATAGTGATACATTTATATTTATTTTTACTCTCTTAAATAGTAGATCTGCATTGAAGTATGGGGTTCCAAAAGGTTATAATGCTACCAATTTGTTACAGCATATTAATGCTGTTTGTTACCACTGACTCTTTCAAGGGGACTTTATCCACATCCTGTTTTATCAATAGTTCAATACATTCCTTGGCTGGAAAAGGGACTTACTTGATTAAACAAAATATAATGTCAAGAATTTGCTTTACTAATTTGATAAAAACTATGGTCATAAGATATCCTGTTTTGTCTGCCTCAATATTAAAAATTGACTTAACCAAGATATTGATAACACTTCAGAAAGGATGTAGGAAAAGACACTACTTTTTGGGTATTATAAAACTTTTTTTCCTATACAGTTTACTCTTTTGTGGGGATATACAGCCCAGCCCTGGCCCAGTGACCATGGATAATATCAATGCAGACATCTTAAAACAGAATCATTTCGGGGTTTTTGCTCTTTAATGCAAGAAGTTTATTGAAAAAGTTTGATGAAATGGAAGACTGGGTTGTTGAATACAACTCAAAAGTGATTGTTATTATTGAAACATGGTTAAATAACAGAATTACTGATGCTACCATTGATTTAGCTAATTATCAGATGTTTAGAAGATATAGGAATAAAAAAGGGGTGGGGTTTTAGCTTATATTGCTTCAAAACTGTTTGCACACAAAATCTCAAACCCATCCCAAGGGAAAGGTCTGGAAATCCAGAGTATTGAAATCAGGTTACTGTACAGAAAACCAGTACTTCGTGTAGGAGTTTATAAACCGACCAAAGTTAATATGGAGGTGTTTAATGATCTTCAGAATTTCTTAATGAACTACAGGCATTCCCATGAGATGATTATGATGGGTGGTTTTAATGTTAATTGGTTCACTATAGATCCAAGCCACAATCTTTCTGAACTACAGATCAACTTAGGTTTTACACAGATGATCCAGGAGCCCACCAGAGTTAATCCAAGGGACCAGAATAAATCTACAGTTCTGGACCTTATATTGACTAGTCACCCACAACATTATTTTGCTTGTGGAGTTCTTCCCAGTTATTTCTCTGACCATAAATTGACCTTTGCTTTGATAAATGGAATTAAAGAGCCTAAGACTGAACAACTGTAACATTTAGGAGCTTCAAAAAATTTGATTATGTATCATTTATGATTGATGTAGAAAATATTGATTGGTCTAGATTAGAATTTATTCCAACTGTTTCGGAGGCCTGTGATTACTTCTTTCAGGAGTTCATGAAAATTTGTGCAAAACATGCACCATTAAAGACTAGAAAATGTAAACACGTGGGTAATGACTGGTATGATGTTACCCTCCTCAAACTTAAAAAAACAAGAGATAAAAGGTGGAATAGGGCAAAAGAAATGATGACGGATCAGGATTGGTTACTTTATAGACAGGCAAGGAATGCCTATACTGAGGCCATTAGGATAACTAAACAGGCCTATGTTAAATCAGGCATGGAAAATAACTGTAAAAAGTATCCTAAGATATTTTGGAGGACCATATCTAATTTAATGGGCAACAACAAACAATCTCGGATTACAAAAATGTAATTTACAGAAGAAGTAGTTCCATTGGGCGATAAGATGGTTAATATATTTAACGATTACTTTAGTAAAATAGGCTTCTCATTATCTCAGGGGAGTAATTCACAGACTTTGAACATGATTACTGATAGTGCTCAGATTCAGAGGAACCCATGCCCCTTGAACACCACTGGAACTTTCAAATTTGCATATATAACTATAACAGAAGTGAGAGATGAGCTATTGAAAATGGATATTGCCAAGGCAGTTGGACCCGATAAGATTCCATCCAGACTGTTGAAATTTGCAGCATCATGCATAGCATATCCCCGATCGGTGACATTTAATTTATCTCTGGAGACAGGGGACTATCAAGACAGTTGGAAAACCACTAGTGTTACGCCAATTTTTAAGTCTGGTTCAAAAAATTATATCAGTAACTACCGACCTATATCATTGCTGCTACAGATTTCAACAATCTTTGAAAAAATTGTGTCAAAACAGTTGAAAAAGTTCCTGGAACACAATAATAAGCTAAGCACATTTCAGTCAAGTTTTAGATCATATCACAGCACCCAATCAGCATTGTTCAAAGTGGTCAGTGATTTGCAGTTGAGCCTGGACAGGAGAATGATGGTTGGAGCCTTGTTTGTTGATTTGTCCAAGGACTTTGATACGTTAAATCATCAAATTCTTCTGTCCAGGCTCACTGACATTGGCACATTACAACATGTCACCAAATGTTTTTTCTTCGTAATAGGTTGAAAGCAATTGGTTGAGATCGGCCCTTATAAATCACAATTAATAGGAATGGATGTTGAAGTGCCCTAGGGATCGATCCTGGGGCCTCTTCTTTTTTAATATACATAAATGAATTAAAACAGGTGTTGTAGACTCCCTTTGTCACCTATATTCAGACAATACGATAATTTACATCTAGGACAAGTTCCAGATCAAATTAATGTCACGTTACAAAAGACATTGATCATATTCAGAGATTTTTTAAAGAACATTGTTTGGTACTGAATGACCAAAAAACACCAAGTAGTCCTTTATGGGAATAAACGGGTTAATTAAGTAAGTAAAATTTATTTATACAGAAATTTATGCCATTAGGGTTCAATGAATCTCTATTTACAAGGCATACCTGTATAGTACAAATGTTAAGTTGTTACAAAATACAAATACACAACATCCAAATACACATACCATTCATACAACTTTTGCTACCAAAACATTGTTATAAACAACAAACGGGTAAAGGATAATTTACAAATAAACATTAATACCTTGGAAGGAAAAAATATTAAACAAGTTGACAAGTATAAATATTTGGGGCTTTGGCTCAATAGGGAACTAAGCTGGAGAGACCATATTGATCCCACGTTAAGTAGTCTAAATAGAAAACTGGGGGCATTATTTAGGATAAAGAAGCGTATGTCCTCAGAAGCATGACTAAATGTTGTAAATGCTATGATTTTGCCAATTCTAGACTATGATGATCTTATATATGCAGGGGTTTCTGGTACTCAGCTAAATAAAGTAGACCTTATGTTTCACAAATTGCACACTTTGCTCTGGATGTATCACGTACAACACACTGATCTTTACTATATAATAACTTAAACTGGCCCAAACCACAAGTAAGGAGAGAACTACACTGCTTCAATTCATGCATAAGGTTTGAAAGGGTACATTCCCCAAATATATTTTGGATTTTTTTTTTACATTTAAACAATTTAAAAATAATCTTGAGATCATCTGTAGGTTTGGAATATATAATTAAAGAGACCCACCAAGATAAAAATAGAAGCTTCTGTACCGTATATATATATATATGTGCCTTACCACCAGAGGATGCCTGTGCTGAATATATCCCCGAAAAATGTTTTGTTAGAGAAAAAGTAATTTCCTTCATAAAATTCTGTAAACCGGGTCCCAAGGACTTCCTGTTTTTTTCTGCAGGCCACGCTCCACCCTCGCGCTCATGGACATGGTGACAAGATGCCAGTGAGAGCACAGGGGCGCATTCCATTATACTCAATGGGCGGTGACTTTTCGATCTGTTTTTAGTAATATAATAGCCACTTGGCAATGAAACATGGGCACCAGTCGACTAACAAGGCCCTTGGCAGTAAGGTATCTATATATATGATGCAGGGGTTCATCGTGGTGAGTCTCTTTAACAACTGTAACTTAGAAATTGGTAGGTCAACTGTACCTTATAGGGGGCTGTGTTGTGGAACTCAATCCCTGTGAATCTTCAGCAGTACACCCTTCTGATCAAAATTTGTGATCTGACAACATGTTGTGTGAATTCTAAAAAGTTCATGGAGCACTGTTGCACAGATGCTATTAGATAACTGCTACTATGTTTACTTTCATCAATGCTATACCCTTTTGTACAACTGTTTAGCCACAGGAAAATATATGTACATAATTGTATGGTTATCACTATGTGAGACTTTTCTTTTTCCTTTTTTATGTTGTGGTGTTATGCTTATCTGCACAAATGTTTAGCCCCATTTGTAAGAGTGTATATTTGTCTTGATGTGAACTGAAATTGACATAATACCTGGGACCTCATCGAAAATGAGCTTTGCTCAATTGAGTGTACTTTATGCCTATTCTTTTTTTTTTTAATAAAGCTTTTTATAGGTTTTTTTTGTAGGTTTTCTCCTGCATCCCCCCAGGGCCCTGGCACATGGCTGTACGTGCATGTGGAGGCATGCATGCACACCGGAAGCCAACTCAGCCCCTTCCACTCACCCGTATTGCTGCCCCTGCCCACCTACATTACCCCACAAGACCTCCACTCAGTGGGGAGCGGGACTGCGGGAGGGGCGACAACCCACCACCACCATCCCTGGGAGAGGAGAACAGCCCGAAGGCTAAGCTCAATCCCTCCCCCGGCCAGCACCCAGATGACCCGAGGCCGTTCCCAAACCGGTTGCCGGCATAGCGAGGTGCAGGCGCCCAGCCAACCTCAGCCATCGGGTCGGCTCCTTTATCCCTATTCTATGAATAAAAGATCTACTACTAATACTACTCCTGACAAGGAGTCCAGGAGGCTAGATGTTTTGGGAAAGAGGACTTTTGCTTCCGCCACTTTTGGGCCTGAGAATTGCAAATTATCAGGCACATATGGTTGAGTACCAAAATACCCTCTGGAGGAAGTCCAAGGCAGCGGCCCAGTTCCTACCAGACGGTACTCCTAAGTAGGAGGTCTTAAAAGCTGTACAAGCAGGGGCAGGCGTAGATAAGCATTTCCTAGGTTCTACCTATGATATTTCTGATGCTTCTGCCAGGGCAGTAGCTTCTGGGGTGTGTCTTAGGAGACATTCCTGGTTAATTGGTGCAGACGTACAAGATATCCTATCCAACCTGCAGGCCTCAGGCAGAACCTTGAAGACTGTGCATTCCCTCTACTACACTCAACCAAGGAGCAGATGGAGGGTGTCTTTTCATTCAGCCAGCAACAGACATCATTCAATGGCCAGACAGCAGGGTAAGAATAGAGAAACATCAGCTTTGCCTGCCCCAGGACCCACCCAGGTACCCACTTAAAAGCCCCTAGAGGTGGGGGTGTGGCTGCAGCCTCAGGATCCAGCTCTGCATGAATCCTTCATTGACCCCCAACCACCAGGACCTCCAGAGGTGGTTATAGGGGGTCACTTCTCCCTCCACCTGAACCAGTGGAGGAAGATAACCTCAGATGCTTGGGTCCTGCAGATAATAGAACAAGGCCACACTTTAGAGCTTCTGGAATCACCTCCAGACCATCCACCAGTGCTATCCTTCTACTCTCTAGAGCACATACCGGTGCTGCTAAAGGAGATCCATACTTTGATCCAGAAAAGGGACACAGAACCTGTTCCTTGGGAGCAAAGAAACATGAGGTTCTATTCTCGGTACTTGCTAGTCTCAAAGTGCACAGGAGATCTGAGATCCATTATAGATCTCGGAGATCTGAACCTTTTCATCCAATACAAGAAGTTCAGAATGGTAACTCTGCAAGACTTACTCCCACTACTGCAAGCAGTGGACTGGATTTGTTCCTTGGATATGCAGGATACTTACCTGCATATCAAGATCTCTCCCTCACCCCCCACACAGAAGAAATATCTCAGGCTTCTGTTTCAGGAGGAGCACTACCAGTTCAGGACATTGGCTTATCATCTGTGCCGTGGGTCTTTACCGAATGTTTAGCAGTAGTGGCAGAAGCGCATCACAGAGAAGGATTATAAGTCTTCCCATGCTTGGATGACTGGCTGCTCAAAGCTCACTCCAAGAATCAGCTTTCTCACACTCCAGCACACACCAGGCAACTGTTCGATGTCCTTGGGATTATGGTCAGTGTGTGTCAAGTCGGTCTTGACCCCTTGCCAGCATCTACAGCACATAGGGGCACTCCAAGACAGAGCCCAGGGCTGGTATACCCCCCCCGACAGCGACCTACAGTACATCGCTGTCATCAGAATTGACAGTTTGCTACAGGTCGCTGTGTTGGTGCACCTGACACGGGCACACTATCTCCTGGTCCTGCATCCCCTCCCCAAATCAACGCCAACTTGGAGTTGATAATCATTAGTATGGGGAGTGCGGGGGGGGGGCAGAGCCTCCCACATGGGGGGGGGTTCGGGGGCAAAGCTCCCCCAATAAAAAAATAGACCGGGAGACAACTGGAATTTAAGTCAGCTGCAACTTGCGGTTGACGTAAGTCCTGTCGTTGAGATGCTGGTCGATGAAAGTGTTGTCGAACTGGCATTGTAGAGCCCCCAGGGCTTAGCCTTCCTGCCCCTGGACAGGGCCAAACATCTGATTGCACAGGTCCAGATGGTATACAATAACAGGTATGTCATAGCCAGGACATTCCCGAGACTCTTAGGCCTCATGGCAGCAGCCATTGTCACGGTGCCACTGACCAGACTGCATATGAGAATTCCACAGTGGATACTGAAGAGTCCAGTGTGACCAATGCACAGCAGACCTAGAACAGAAGGTTCTAGTAACCTTTCCTGTCTGAAAGGTGCTTAAATGGTGTATGGAACCCAGCTATTTATTGAAGGGGTTACTTTACTGATTCCCTTCCCTCATCAGATTATCACTACTGATCCCTCGGAGATGGGCCAGGGGGCACATTTGGGACCCATCAAACACAGGGAGCATGGTCCAAAGTGGAGAGCACCCTCCACATAAACATCCTAGAAAAGAGGGCTGTTCTGTATGGTCTACAAGTATTCCAGACCCATCCATCCCTGAGACCTCTGTTAGTGCAAACAGACAACATCAGCGTGATGCACTACATCAGCAAGCAAGGGGGGACGCATTCCTACCACCTGTGTAGGGAGGCGATGAGGGTTTGTATTGGGCTCTAGAACAGTCGGCAGTACATGTTCTAGGCACCCAAAATGTCTTGTCAGACAGGCTGAGCAGGTTGCAGTCCAGGATGCGAGAGTGGGAGCTGCTGACCTCGGAAGCAGAAGACCTGTTTGACAGAAGGGGTCATACAGAGTTGGACCTTTTTCAGTCCCCATACAATGTAGAATTGCTGCTTTTCTGCTCGCTTGTTCCAGGGTCTGGAGTTTTGTGGCTAGACACATTATCCCTTTCTTGGAAGGGAGGTTCCTCTACATCTTTCCTCCCTTCCCTCTAATCTAGAGGGTGCTAATCAACTCCAAATGGAGAGGGCCACTCTGATACTCATTGCTGCTCTTTGGCCTCATCAGATCTGGTTCCCCTTACTGCAACAATAAGTGGTGAAACCACCAGTACCTTTGCCACTATACTGGAGCCTATTGTCCCAGGAACAGGGAACCCTGGTCCATCTGGACCTCAAATCACTCCACCTTCATGCATAGCTCCGGAAGACATAGCCATAGCTCGTTTTGGGGTGCCACAAAAGGTGGCTGTCACAAAAACCCTCCATCAGAGCCACTTATTTCATGAAATGGAAGCGGTTCACTTCATGGTCCGCTTCTCATCATCTAGATCCATTTACCTGTCCAGTAAACCAGGTTCTGGAGTACCTGCTGTCCTTGTCAGATGTAGACCTGCAATACTCTTTTATAAAAGTGCACTTAGCTACCATTTCCGCTTTCCATGTGCCTACTGATGGTCATACAGTTGTTCAGCTGGAGGTGGCCTGTATGTTTTTGAGAGGCATTCTGTACTTAAAGCTCCCTATCTGCAGTCCACTCCCAGCTTGGGACTTGAATTTTGTTTTGGAGATGCTTACTTTGGCTCCATTTGAGCCAGCCCTGACTTGTGGCCTACACTTCCTTTCTTGGAAAGCATTATTTTTAGTTGCCATTACTTCTGCTCGAAAAACTTCAGAGCTTCAGGCTCTAATATTTGAGTCTCCTTATTTGATTTTTCATAAAGATAGGGTGTCTTTATGTTCCAGTTTCTTCTGAAGGTGGTGTCTGAGTTTACTTTAAATCAAGCCATCCACCTGCCAGTTTATTTTCCATAGGATTCCAATCAAGGGGAAGCATTGCTCCATACTTCAGATGTACATAGAATACTCAAGTATTATATACTTCGCATGAAGGACTGCAAGAAGTACTCAGGTTTTTTGTTTCCTTCACCCCTGGGAAGGAGTGCATATTTGTTTCTAAACAGTGCCTGTCCAATTGGTTGGCCAACTGTATTACTTTTTGTTACAGGAAGTACGGTAAGGAACTTCCTGGTGTTGTTCATAGTCATTCCACCAGAGGCATGGCCACTTCTGTTGCCTGTTTCAAAAATGTGTCGGCTGCAGAGATTTGTGCAGCTGCCATCTGGAGTACTGTCCACACCTTCACTAAACACTACAGTCTGGACATTGCCTCTTGAAAAAAGGTCAGGTTTTGGCCTAGCTGTGCTTCAAGGTCTCCTTTCTTAGGTCTGTGGGCTCCAGCCACCCAGACTGTTTGCTGTAAGTACTGCTTGGTACTCATTCTATAGGTGTGGCCTGATAAATGAGATAGCCTTGAAGAAGATAGTACAGTTACATACTCAGTGCATTTAGACATACCAGTTTTTAAATAAACCACCAAATGAGAAAATAGTCAACCAACTACTGATTCCCATCTTGGTGACCACATATATGGATTAGCTAACAAAACACTACTGACTAAAGTAGAAGTGGTTTACAATTGTTTAGCCAGATTTATCCTAAAGTGTGATTTTAAAACACACCGCTGTGCAATATACAATGCTTTAGGGTGGACAACCCTAGAAAATAGAAGGGAACTAAAATGGGCAAACCAAATATGCGAAGGCTAAAATTTTGGAAAGACAGAGTATTTGTTTGAAAAATTACACATAAGAGACTATAAATATGCTTTGAGAAGTACAACAAGTAAATTAAAACTTCTGAGATCAATAAACAAATATGGTAATATGACTTTCCCCTACATTGCCGTGATTGTTTAGGACTCCTTAAACCATACTATTAAAGAAGCGGTGGGAAATTCAAAACTTTTTATCACACACTTAAAACAGTAACCTAAAGTCCACTGCATATTTAATGGATAACTACATTAAATACAGTATGAACACGTGTATACAAGCTAGGTAAATGTATGTCTGAATTTTATATGACTGTGAAACATCACTGCATAATCCCCGTGAGCTATTCCGTTTGTTTTAGTAATAGCCCCATGGATTATATGGAATTTGTTGTGCATTTACTAATATTGTCTTATTACTGTAATTTATGCTTTACACAGGACCACCTTGTAAATAGGACCTTTGGTCCTAATGGTGGGATTACCAGCCATTGCTGTATGAAAATAAAGATTTTACTACTACTATGTTTGAGAGAATCTCTTTCATCAGGCCGTGCCATCACACCCTCTGTCCCTCTAAGAATTAGAGTTCTATAACACCTGTCTCTTTCTCCAGGATGGTTTACCTGCTGTTTCCAGCCTCGCCTGGTAGGCGGAACCATAGGCTCTCTCCTGGTTCCCTAGAGGGAGGTCCTCTGAGCGTGATCTCCTGTGGGAAACTGAGGAGGGAAGGGGCCACCCACATTTGTATGGGAAGTGCCAACGTAGGACATCGTTGTGGGTGGCCCCTAGTGGACTGCTTGCAAAAAGTTTCAAACAACATGAAGTCTTGCTGTATTCTGACAATTGCAGTTATTCCCAACCTTTGAACTGCCCCGGAGAACAAAGAGTTAACTTTCTATGCAGGGCATAGAATGCTGAGCTCGAGCTCGGTTGAAGTCTCTGTCTGGAGTGTTTCAAACCTAGACCGTCAGATTCTTTACTCCGCCTCACTGAATGGTCGCTCCGGAGATTTCTCCTTCAGCTTGGTTCAAAAGTCGGTTAAAGTTTCAGTTTTTGTCGGTTTTTAAACCGAAAAAGAATCCGCATAGTCGGTTCAGTCTCTGTCTGTGGTGCCGTGAGTACCAGATAGGAATTGTTCTGTTTTTTCTGTGTTGAACTTGTAAAAGTGCGGCTTGGTTCGGCTGAACCGGCCATTTGATAGTGAAATTTTGTGTGTTTTACTTAGTGTGTGGTTACCGGTTCTTATCGGCTCTGAAAAAAACGTGTTTTAGTGCGTTTTTTTCCAATACCCGTGATACAGTTAGGAACCGATAAGGGAGTCTTGCCTGGTGGTTGCCATAAAAAGGGTAAATTGGTTAGGTTGGCCATGTCTGAGAAACCCAAGAAAAAAAACGGGCCCACTGGGTTTCAACACTGCAGTGAGTGTGGGGAGGTCTTGCTAAGGCTGATCCCCACACCACCTGTGTTTATTGTCTGGGGTTTGACCACCTCAATTCAGACTGCCAAATATGTAAAACTTTCCCAAATCTACCCTTGAGAAGAGATTAAGTAGACTGAGGGAGAAGGAGGCCGAGAAGTCCGGCTGACATGGATGGCCAGCCTGGTTCGGTTTCGACCGAACCAGGAGTGCCCTCTGACCAGGGCGATACTTCTTCAGGCAAAAGGAGAGCCGATTCCGAGGGATCGGTTCCGACAAAAAGAAAACGCAAAGACAAATCGACTGGTTCGGATCCAGAGGTTCATGTTCCGACCGCTGAAGAGATAGCCAGAGCGATTCAGATTGTGGAATCACTCTGTCCATTTCCGACCGATCCGGCTCCTTCTGGCACGGGTTCGGTTTGGTTGGTTCCCCTGGTTCAGGATTATACCCTTGAAGATTTTTATGAACCGGAATTTGAAGAGGAAGGGGAGGTTGAGGATGATGATGTAAGTGAAGGTCTGGATGTGCCTGTGGAACCGGACATCTCCCCAGACAGACCATCAGGTGTTTCCCTCCTAGGTTTTCTGAGTCCCCTTCTCATTTTATGTTTTACAGAAAGGTGGCTGAAACCCTCCAGCTTCCTATGGAGGAGGCTGTGGAAGATCAAGAGGAGCCTGATTATGTAGAGATGATGGACATCCCTGAGTCCAGGAGACTATCTACTCCCTTCTACAAATCTGTTGGGAAACAGACACAAAAACTTCTAAAGTCTCCTAACACTATACCGCCTGTGGATAGAAGAATGGACAAGAGGTATACACTTTCAGGCTCAGACACAGAGTTCTTATATCAGCAATGCAGCCATGTTGGGGTAGTGCAGGCTGCTGCCTGTGACAAGGCAAATATTCCCTTGGCTTCACACCCCCCAGACAAGGACTCCAGGAAGATTGATGCCATGGCAAATAAGCAGTACATGGCATCTTCTTTGGGACTCAGGCAGGCGAATTACATGGCCTATACAGCCAGGTACCAGAAGTCCAGGTGGGACACTGTACTGGCACTGGCTAAACAGGCCTCTCCCCAGCTAGCCAAGGAGCTGGAGGCAGTGGCTGCAGATGGGATTGAGGCATCTAAGGTTCAGTTTCATGCGGCTGTGGATACTAATGATGTGTCATCAAGAGTCATGGCTATATCTGTGGCTCTGTGGAGGATGGCTTGGCTCAGATGTACTAGCCTCTCGCAGGACACCCAGGCTAAGGCCATGGATTTTCCTGTAGTGGGTAATTCTCTGTTTGGGGAGCAGACAGAGAATTACATGAAGAAAATGGATGAGTACAGGACCACTTACAGGAGTGCTCAGGCCAAGGAAGGCAGGCAACTCCTCAAAGGCAGCTGTCTAGGAGCAGGGGCAGGCCTTTTCAAAGGCCTTTTTACCAAGCACAGGCCTCTTCTTCCTTTTCGCAGAGGGGGTTCTTCAGAGGGAGAGGCAGAAGGGGGATGAGCAGGGCTGCATCCACTCCTCAGCCTAAAGCCCCTGCCAAGCAGACACCCTGATGGGCCTGCCCGGGTCGACTTTCCTATTCCAGTAGGGGGCAGGCTAGCTTACTTTGTCCAGGACTGGATGTCTATTACATCAGACAAGTGGGTCCTGGAAGTAGTAAGCCAGGGACTGGTTCTCAGCTTCAAAATTTCCAAAGATGAGAGCCAGATCTTTTCCACCTGAAAATCTCTCAGAAACCCTTGCCCTAGAGGCAGAGGTTTCTTCTCTCCTAGCTTTAAGAGCCATAGAGAGAGTACCTACCCTACACTGGGGCAAAGGACTGTACTCCAGGTACTTCCTGACCCCCAGAAAGACAGGGGAGTGGCCACCCATCCTAGACCTAAGATATCTGAACAAACATCTCTTAAAACCAAAGTTCAAGATGGTAACTCTGGGAATAATCTTTCCCTCTCTAAGGCCAGCGGACTGGCTAGCCTCCCTGGACCTCAAAGATGCTTATCATTCACATTCCCATCAGGTGCTCCCACAGAAAGTACCTCAGGTTCGAGTTGCCCTCAGGCCACTATCAATTCAGAGCAATGCCCTTTGGTCTAACCTCAGCCCCAAGGGTTTTCACAAAGTGCCTGGCAGTAGTAGTTGCCTTTCTAAGAAGGCAAAAGATTTCGATTTTTCCATATCTGGACGATTGGCTAATAGTGGGTCAGTCTCCAGACCAAGTCAAGTCTCACCTGCAAGTGACCCAGCAAGTGCTCACTTCTCTAGGATTTCTTCTCAACCTTCCCAAGTCAGTTCTCTAACCAGTCCAGCTTCTTACCTTTATAGGGGCAGAACTGGACACACTCCAGAGCAAGAGCCTTTCTTCCTCTAGAAAGGGCAAGGGTTCTTATGGAACTAGCTTCTTCTTCTTTCTGTGCCTTCAGGTATCTCGACCAGCAAGGCATTTCTCCAGCTCTTGGGCCACATGGCAGCTTCAACAGCATTGGTCCAAGGGGCAAGATTCCAGACAAGGGATATTCAGTTCCACCTGAAAGCTTTTTGGTCTCAGAGGAAGGATTCCCTTACCAAACTGATCCCAGTGACACTGACCTTGATCCAAGCCCTCCAATGGTGGCAGGACCAGGACAATTTAAGACAAGATGTTTCTTTTCTAACTCAGCCTTGTTCAGTGGTCCTTACCACGGATGCTTCTCTCCTGGGATGGGGAGCCCAGCTCGGGTCCCTCACTGCCTAGGGGCAGTGGTCCCCCCAAGAATCTGTTCTCCACATCAATCTCCTAGAGCTCAGGGCAGTTCTTCTGGCCCTAAAAGCTTTCTCTCAGTCAGTGGTTCAAGTCAGAACAGACACCACCACCACCATGTGGTACATCAACAAGCAGGGAGGCACTCGGTCCACGGCCTTGTGCACAGAAGCCATGAAGTTGTGGTCCCTGGCTTATTCAAACAACATGAAGTCTTGCTATATTATGACAATTGCAGTATGACCGCAGGTTAGAACTACTCCGGAGGTGAAATAGTTAACTTTCCATGCAGGCATGGAATCTTGAGCGTGAGCTCGGTTAAGGAAGCTCTGTCTGCTTGCTTTCAAACCCAAACCATCAGATTCTTTACTCCGCCTCACTGAACAGTCGCTCTGGAGATTTCTCCTTTTGCTCAGTTCATTTTCACGGTTTTAAAGTGTAAAAAATACTCAGTTTTCGTCTGAAATTAACCGCAACCGTTCGGTTCAAGCTCTGTCTGTGGTAATGTAAGTAATAGATAGTTTTACATTCAAAATTCTGTGTGGAACTTGAAAATATTTATCGGTTCGGTTTGAACCGATCAGGTTGTGTTTTAAATCTCTAGTCCTTTTTAGTGTGTGTTCCCGTTCTTATTGGTTCTAAAAAAACGGATTTCATTACGCTTTTTTCCATTACCCTGTGAGCACGGTTGGGAACCTATAGGAGAGTCTTGCTTGGAGCGGATTGCCATAAATGGGCAAGTTTGGTTAGGCTGGCATAATGTCTGAGAAACCCAAAAGAAAACCGGGCCCACTGGTTTCTAACACTGTAGTGTCTGTGGGAAGCCTTGCCAAAGCTGACCCTCACACCACCTATGTTTATTGCCTGGGGTTTGACCACCTCGATGCAGACTGCCAGATTTGCAAAATTTCCCTGCTGCCACCGTGGAAAGAGAGTTGGTAGGCTCAGGGAAGGGGAGGCCAAAAGTCCGCTGACCCAGATGGCTGCTCGGTTCGGTGCTTCACGAACTGAGAGGGAGTGCCTCTGACCAGGGCGATACTTCCTCAGGCAAATGAAGAGCTGGCTCGAGGAGCCAGTTCCTGCCAAAAGGACTAGAAAGTCTGCTGCTGTGGAAAAAGTTCATTCCCCAACAGCTCAAGAGATAGCTAAAGCAATCCAAATTGTCCAGTCTCTTTCCCTGGTTCCTGAACTGGTACCATCTGGGAGACGTTTGGTTCAACCGGTCCCACCGGTTCAGAATTATGATTTTGAGGAATTTTATGAGCCGTGGGAGGGGGAAGAGGAGTGTGAGGAGAGGGAATATGGGCTGGAGGGTCTGGATGCTCCTGCTGAACCGGATACCTCTCCAGACAGACCTTAGGGGTTTCTCCTCCAAGGCTTTCTGACTCCCCTTCTCACTTTATGTTTTATAAAAAGGTTGCTGAAACTCTTCAGCTCCCTGTTGAGGAAGCTGTTGATGACCAGGAAGAGAATGATTATGTAGAAATGATGGATATTCCAGAATCTAAGAGGCTGTCTATTCCTCTTCACAAATCTTTTAGGAAGCAGACAATAAAAGTTTTAAAAACTCCTCCTGTAGATAAAAGAATGGACAGAAGTTATACTTTATCAGGTTCTGACACAGAATTCCTTACACAGCAATGCAGCCATGTGGGGGTAGTGCAGGCTGCAGCCTGTGACAAGGCAAATATTCCCCTAGCTTCACACCCTCTTGAAAAGGACTCCAGGAAGATTGATGCTATGGCAAAGAAACAGTACATGGCAGCATCCTTGGGACTCAGACAAGCAAATTATATGGCTTATGCTGCCAGATACCAGAAATCCAGATGGGATACTGTGCTGGCTCTAGCCAAACAAGTCCCTGACCAGCTTGCCAGGGAGCTGGAACAGGTGGCTATGGATGGTATTGAGGCATCAAAGGTGCAATTTCATGCTGCGGTGGACTCTAATGATGTATCTTCAAGGGTCATGGCTACATCTGTGGCACTTTGCAGAATGGTCTGGCTCAGATGCACTACCTTGTCACAGGATACCCAGTCTAAAGCTATGGATTTTCCTAGGAGTTATAACTCTGTTTGGGGAGCAAACAGAGAATTATATGAAGAAATGGATGAATATAGGACCACCTATAGAGTGCACAGGCCAAGGAAAGGCAGGCCACCTCAGAAGCAGCTTCCCAAGGGCAGGGGCAGGCCTTTTCATAGGCCTTTTTACCAGGCTCAGGCCTCCTCTTCCTCCTATGCCCAAAGGGGATTCTTTAGAGGGAGGGGCAGACGGGGTTCAAGCAGGCCTGCTTCTACCCCTCAGCCCAAAGCCCCTGCCAAGCAGGCACCCTGATGGGGTAGCCAGGGCCGCTTCTCCTCTACCCGTAGGGGGTACTTTGTCCAGGACTGGAAGTCTCTCACATCAGACAAGTGGGTCCTGGAAGTAGTAAGCCAGGGACTGGTTCTCAGCTTCAAAAAATTTCCGAAGATGAGAGCCAGATCTTTTCCTCCTGCATCTCCATCAGAGACACTCGCTTTAGAGTCAGAGGTTCTACCTCCTCGCTCTCAGAGCTGTGGAAAGGGTTCCACCCTGCACCAGGGCAAAGGTTTGTACTCCAGGTACTTCTTTACCCCAAAAAGACAGGAGAATGGCGGCCCATCCTGGATCTCAGATACCTGAACAAGCACCTTTTAAAACCAAAGTTCAAAATGGTGACTCTAGGGGTCATCTTACCCTCCCTAAGGTCAGGGGATTGGCTAGCGTCCCTGGACCTCAAGGATGCCTACTTCCATATTCTCATCAGAAGCTCCCATTGAAAGTACCTCAGGTTCGAGCTGCCCTCAGGCCATTACCAGTTCAGAGCAATGCCTTTGGTCTCACCTCGCTCCATGGTATTCACCAAATGCCTGGCAGTAGCAGTAGCTTGCCTAAGAAGGCAAAAGATTGCCATCTTTCCTTACCTGGACGATTGGCTCTTAGTAGGCCAATCCCCAGATCAGGTCAACCTACATCTTCAGATAACTCAGCAACTGCTTACTTCGCTAGGTTTCCTTCTGAATCTCCCAAAGTCAGTACTGGAGTCTATCCAGCTCTTAACCTTCATAGGCGCAGAACTGAACACCCAGGAAGCCAGGGCCTTCCTCCCCTTAGACAGGGCAAACACCCTAGTCTCCCTGGCCTCCTCATTCACCCTGCAGGTCTCTCGACCAGCAAGGCATTTTCTGCAGCTCCTGGGTCACATGGCTGCTTCCACAGCAGTAGTGCAAGGAGCAAGATTTCAGATGAGGGACATTCAGTTCCATTTGAGGGCCTTTTGGTCCCAAAGAAAGGATCTTCTTACCAAGTTGATCCCAGTAACTCAAACCCTGATCCAAGCCCTACAGTGGTGGCAGGATCAGAGCAACCTGAGACAAGGAGTTCCCTTCATCACTCAGCCTCACTCGCTAATCCTTACTGCAGATGCATCCCTCTTGGGGTTGGGGGCCCACATGGGCGACCTCACTACCCAGGGACTGTGGTCCCCACAGGAATCTCTGCTCCACATCAACCTGTTGGAGCTCAGAGCAGTTTTTCTAGCACTTCAAGCTTTCTCCAAATCTGTTCAGAACAAAATTGTACAGGTCAGAACAGACAACACCACCACAAAGTGGTACATCAGCAAACAGGGGGGCACTCTGTCTACGGCCTTGTGCACCGAAGCCATTAACTTGTGGTCTCTGGCCTACTCCCTGAACACTTCCCTTATGGCAGTTCACCTCCCAGACAAAGACAATGTCCTGGCAGATGCTCTCAGCAGGATCTCTCAGGGCCATCACGAGTGGTCCCTGGATCCCCTGGTTCTGGGAGTGGTATTTGCCAAATGGGGCACCCCGCAAATAGATCTCTTTGCAGCTCCAGACAATCATCAACTTCCTCTCTTTTGCTGCAGGCCCCCAGTCTTGGGCTCAGTCCCTCTGGACACCTTAGCCCTCAGTTGGGAAGGGAAGTTTCTCTATGCCTTCCCCTTCCCTCTCCTGTTCAAAGTGCTAGTCAAAATCAGATCCCAATCCTGCAGGGTCATTCTGATTGCCCCGGATTGGGCCAGGCAACCCTGGTATCCTCTCCTTCTGTCCTTAGCAGTCCATCCCCCCCTGTGCCTTCCCAAGAATCACAATCTCTTGACCTGTGCCCAGGGAAGGGTTTGGTACCTGAACCTCAAGTCTCTCAATCTCAAGGCCTGGTTCTTGAAGAGCTAGAGTTTGCTGGCCTACACCTCTCTCAAGGTGTAATGGATATACTCAAGGCTTCTAGGAAGCCTTCTACCAGGGCTACTTACAACTCCAAATGGAAAAGATTTTCCATATGGTGCTCGGAAAAGAATATTTCCCCAGACTCTGCTGATCTACCCACAGTTCTAGATTATATGGTCCATCTAAACACTTTGGGGCTGAGACCACATACCATTAAGGTACATTTGACAGCTGTCTCTGCCTTTGTTTCAGCAGGTAAACCCTCTCCTCTTTCATCTCACCCTGTGTTTTCCAAGTTTTTTAAGGGTTTGCTTCACACCAGCCCTCCATTCAGGGACCCTGCCCCTGCCTGGGACCTCAATGTTTGCTTTGCTCAGCTCATGCAACCTCCCTTTGAGCCCTTGTCTTCAGCCGAGCTTAAGTTCTTGACTTGGAAAACTGTGTTTCTGGTAGCTATCACCTCTGCCAGACGCATAAGTGAATTACAGGCATTGTCAGTGGAGCCAGACTTTATCTCCTTTCACAAAGATAAGGTAGTCCTTCAGACTAATAGAAAGTTTCTGCCTAAGGTGGTTTCAGATTTCCACCTTAACCAGTCTATTTCTCTACCAGTTTACTTCACTGATCATTCCTCCTCTGGTGAGAGGAGGCTGCACAGCTCAGATGTGAAAAGGGCCCTTAGTTACTACATTGAGCGCACCAAGGGTCACAGGTTTGACTCCCTCCAGCTGTTCCTCACCTATAGTGAGGTGGGTAAGGGGAAACCTGCCACTAAAAGATCCATTGCCAGGTGGATTATCTCTTGTATCCAATTCTGTTATGAAAAGCTGGGTAAGGTTCCCCCCTCAGGCCTGAGGGCTCACTCTACCAGAGGTACAGCTGCTTCTCTGGCTGCCGCCAGAGACATCCCTATTTTGGAGATATGTCAAGCAGCTACCTGGAAAACAGTTCACACTTTTACCAAGCATTATTCCTTGGACATCCAGGCTCGGAATGATGCTCGGTTTGGCACAGCTGTCCTTCAGAGCCTATTCCCTAAGTAGGTTCTGTCCCTCCTCCATGGGGGTACTCCTGTGTAGTCTGCAATTGTCATAATATAGGAAGACTTCATGTTGTTTGAAGAAAAAATTACTCACATTAGTAATGTTGTTTCTTCTAATGGAGTCTTGCTATATTATGACCTCCCTTCCTGCCTGCCCCTCTCAGAACCTCGTTTTTGGGCTGTGGGTGGGCAGTCCAGTGTTGGCACTTAGTAGATGCCCACCTTCTTGTTTTCACCCCTCCTCTTTTGGGGGTGACTGGGTGTTGTGTTTTTCATTTTTTGGGTCTCCTGACTTGAGTCTTTGTTTTGGGACCAAAAAATGGGTTCTTATGTTTAGTAGCCAGTTGGCTAGTGTAGGTTTACAGCTTCCACACAGAGCCTTAGTGAGTTTGCTCATAAAGATCTGACGGTTTGGGTTTGAAAGCAAGCAGACAGAGCTTCCTTAACCGAGCTCGCGCTCAAGATTCCATGCCTGCATGGAAAGTTAACTATTTCACCTCCGGAGCAGTTCTAACCTGCGGTCATACTGCAATGGTCATAATATAGCAAGACTCCATTAGAAGAAACATTACTAAGGTGAGTAATTTTTTCTTCCCTGCAAACCTCTCTTGCAGCATTTCACCTTCCAGGCAAGGACAATGTGCTAGCAGATGCACTGAGCAGGATCTCTCAGGGCCATCATGAATGGTCCCTGGACCATCAGGTGTTGAAAGTGATTTTTTTCAAGGTGGGGCACTCCAGAGAGAGATCTCTTTGCAGCCCCAGACAATCACCAACTCCCTCTCTATTGTTGCAGACTTCCAGTCTTGGGCTCAGTCCCTCTGGATGCCCTGATCCTGACTCGGGATGCCTTTCCCTCCTTCCTACTCCTGTTCAAAGTTCTGTTAAAAATAAGGTCACAACCTTGCAAGGTGATTCTGATTGCTCCAGATTAGGCCAGATAGCCCTGGTACCCACTATTGCTGTCCCTAGCAGTCCATCTTCCCCTGTCTCTTCCCAGGAATTACAACCTGTTAACATCCTCTCAGGGAAGGATTTGGTACCCCAATCTTCAGTTTCTCAATCTCAATCTCAAAGCATGGCTTCCATATCTGGAATGTGTAGTATGGTAGGGGCTGCTGTGAGCCAATGGTCGCAGCCCCAGAGGTGTCAGTCGGGGTGGGCGGGGCGGTGGGCGGGTGGTCTGCCACCCGCCAGCTGACTGGGGGAGCGGGGCAGTGGGCTCAGTGGGTGGGTGAGGGGGGTACCACTAGACCACCAGGGATATTGGAATTAGTTTTTTTTTTTTTTTACAAATGCCTGCGATTGGGCAGATAGCGGTCCACTGGACCACCTGGGATATAGGACAAAATAGTTTTTTGGTTTTTACAGATGCCCACGATCAGGCAGATAGCTGGTCCACTGGACCACCAGGGATATTGGAAGGGGATCTTTTTTTAAACAAATGCCTGTGATCGGGCAGATAGCTGGTCCACTGGACCACCAGGGATATTGAAGGGATCTTTTTTAAACAAATGCCCGCGATCGAGCAGATAGGTGGTCCACTGGACCACCAGGGATATGGAAGGGATCTTTTTAAACAAATGCCTGCGATCAGGCAGATAGCAGTCCAGTGGACCACCAGGGATATAGGACATTAATCTTTTTACAGATGCCTCACGATCGGCATGGGGGCGCTGGTGCAGGATGTATTCGGTGGCCACCTACAGGTGGTAGCTGCCGTGTTGCTCTGCACAAGTGCAGCTCAACTGTGGGTGGCCATCAGTTGTTCCTTTTTTTTGGTGTAACTTTGTGCTGGCGCAGGTAGGGGTTGTGCATGCATGGCTCTGCACATCCCGTGCTGAATATCGGGCTGTGCAGGTTATGCATGGGCACGCCCCCCCACACCTGTGCCTGCATACATTACTGATGCGCTCCGGCGCATCGTGATTTGTGCCGTGCACTTTTCCCTTTTGAATATCGCGTCGGGGCACATCAGTGGGTTGCGCATGACGCAACCCTTTTGAATATCTGGGCCTATGTCTTCAGCAGAGCTTAAGTACTTGACTTGGAAAACTGTGTTCCTGGTAGCCATTACCTCTGCCAGGTGTATCAGTGAATTGCAAGCCCTGTCAGTGGAACCTGATTTTATCTCATTTCACAGGGATAAAGTGGTCCTTAGAACCAATAGAAGGTTCTTGCTCTAAGTGGTTTCAGACTTCCATTTAAACCAGTCTATGTCTCTCCCTGTTTTCTTCACTGATCATTCTTCCTCAGGAGAGAGGAGACTACGCAGTTTAGATGTCAAAAGAGCCCTTAGTTACTACATAGAGTGTACCAAGGGTCACAGATTTGACCCCCTACAGTTGTTCCTCACTTATGGAGAAGTCGGAAAGGGAAAACCTGCCACCAAAAGATATATTGCCAGGTGGATTGTGTCTTGTATACAATTCTGCTGCGAAAAACTGGGAAAAACTCCACCCTCAGGCCTGAGGGCTCATTCCACAAGAGGTACAGCTGCTTCCCTGGCTGCTGCCAGGGATATCCCTCTCTTAGAAATTTGTCAAGCAGCCACCTGGAAAACAGTCCATACCTTTACCAAGCATTACTCTCTGGATATCCAGGCTAGGAGTGATGCTCGGTTTAGGCACAGCAGTACTTCAGAGCCTATTCCCAAAGTAGGTTCTGTCCCTCCTCCTTGAGGTACTGCTTGGTAGTTCTGTAGTTGTCAGAATACAACAAGACTTCATGTTGTTTGAAGAAAAATTACTCACCTTAGTAATTATGTTTCTTCTAATGGAGTCTTGCTGTATTCTGACTTCCTCCCTCCCTCTCAGAACCTGTTTTGGGAAGTGGGTGGGCAGGTGCAGTGTTGCACCCCAAGGGTGTTTTTTGCTTGCACCCTCCTCCTTTTTGTTTGGGTGCTAATTTATTATTGTTATTTGTAGTAGATTGGTTTTTGGTTTTGTCTTTCCTGACTTGAGTCTTCCTTGGGAATGCAAAACGTTTTTCAGCCAGTTGGCTAGTAGGAATTTTTACAATTTCCACATAGAATTTTTTGTTTAGTTGGGCTTGTAAGAATCTGACGGTTTAGGTTTGAAACACTCCAGACAGAGACTTCAACCGAACTCGAGCTCAGCATTCTATGCCCTGCATAGAAAGTTAACTCTTCGTTCTCCAGGGCAGTTCAAAGGCTGGGAATCACTGCAATTGTCAGAATACAGCAAGACTCCATTAGAAGAAACATAATTACTAAGGTGAGTAATTTTTTCTTCTGTGTGGTCCTAGTGCCTGGCGGCTATACTTCCATAGGTGTGGCCTGATGAAAGAGATTCTATCGAAGATTTACTGTTACGGTAAGTAGGTAACTGTTCTTTTTTTACAAGAACCCCACCTTTTTGATGCAGAACATGCAAAATTTCAAACGAAAGGGTACCAAATTATGGCGGTCTCCTTGCACTGCTCTGGCCGTAAATGGGGAGTGTTAATTCCTATTCCCCAAGGGGTCCTCTTCACGTTACAGGAACAGATAACTGACTCAGCAGGCAGATACGCCATAGCTATTGGGAAAATTTATGACACTCAGGTCATGCTAGCTTCCCTCTATTTTCCACCAGGCTCCAATAAACAGGTAGCGTAAAAACATTTTAATCAGTTAGTACCAGCACTATAAGGCCAGTTGATGATGGGAGGTGATTTGAATACTACGTTCTCCCTAGCCTTGTCATCTCAGGCCTAGTGCAGCACAGAGCTTCTTCCTTGAAGAAGCACAGTGGCATCCCCCAGGATGAAATGCAATTCTGAAGCATTTTGCAGCACTCTGCAGAATGCTGCAGAAGACCTGCTGAATAAAACAATGTAATTTCTTTTTTTTTTTTTTTTTTTTACTTTATCTCTTTATCCCTCCTATCTACTCCCGGTGCCCACTCCTTACGCCCACTCATGTCCTCCAATCCACCTTCCAAGGGATCTGCCCCTAGAGTGCCTCTTCCCCCTCTCCTTGCACAGTGGGGTCTGTCCCTTCTTGGTGGTCTGGATGGAACCGGAGCGGCTTTCATCCAGGGCTGCCAAGAGGTGTTTTCCGTTTTCACCCCTAGATCCCCTACCCTCTGAGACGTCGGCGCTTGGGACGAACGTCCCGAGTGGTGGCGTGCAAGCCTCTCATGCGCTGCAATGTCCCCCCTCCCTGTCTCCGGTGAATGGAGCCGCCTCCATCCCTTCCTGTTGCCGGTGCTTCCACTGGCTGTGGAAGGGATGCAGAACGCAGGTGCGCTCTTGGTCTCCCACCCCTGAGGGAGGAGAGCATCCGTTGGGACGCTGATCCTCCCTCTCCCTACCGACCCCGGCCACCAAGTCCGTTCCCGAACCCAGGTCGCTGCGGCAGTAGCGCGAGGTGTGGCGTCCAGCGCTCAACCCTCAGCGCCACTGGACGCATTTGAACAATGTAATTTCAATGGTAATTAGTCCCCATTGTCATTCAGGAAAATGTGACACTGCCAGGATGAAGTGAATGCCACAGTTTCCAGCATGACAAAGGGGACTAATTGCCATTGAAATTACGTTGCTTTATTTAGTAGGTTTGCTGCAGCATACTGCAGAGTGCATTAAAATTGCGTTTCATCCTGGGGGACGCCACTGTACTTATGATCCGTGCTTACACACCTGGGTATTACAGACCTTTGGAGACGCATCTTTCCGACTACTCACGAGAATACATACCACACCCTTTGACCGGATATATCTGCCTGATAAGACTATATCTTTACCACATATGAGCACTTAGATATAGTACAAGATGTTTCCCATGGACAATGCATGCTATCTGATCATCTTTCCATTTATGCCAAATTTAATTTAGGCCACCTTACCCGCACCACCCATTGGAGGCTTAATCTCTCACTTCTCTGAGATGCAAAGTTCATTCAACTAGTAAAGGAACATCTCCCACAAATAAAGATTGACAGTTCTTCCTCAGTTACCTCCTTTCCTATCCTATGGGACACAATTAAAATGGTCCTCAGAAGCGATCTTCAAGCATACTCGCCTAGTCTGAAAAAAGAATGGGAGGCTCATTTACCAGAGCTGCAACAAACCCTACAGACTCTACAAATGTTCCTGAGTCAAGGTGACACAACAGTTGCTGCCCAACTATGACAGGTAAAACAGGACATGTGAAAAATACTCAATACCAAAGTAGGGCAGGCTCTCCTTTACTTAAAACACTACAGCTATGAAAGGAGCCCCACGAGAGAGCAAAACAAATGCGGGCTCGACGAACACAGGCCTAGATGCCCCAACTACATGACCAAAACACAGGAACCCTTCTCACCAAACCTCAGGATATAAGTACAACGTTAGCCACTTAGTATGAAACATTGTACACCCCCGATGAAGCTCCTCCTTTGGAAACGATGCCTAATTATTCACAGACACATCCTCTCTCTAAACTAGATGAACAGACTGGACAACTGCAATCTCCGGTCAGGGCTGAAGAGATTTATCGTACCATAAGAGTCGCACACCCACAAGACCTCAGGATTGGATGGCTATCCAGATGAGTTTTATAAAATGTTCCTAGTCCCTATACTATTACCCACCTTCCAAGCAATCCACAGTGGAGACCCCATCCCCTTTTGGAGATATGCAGTCCTCTAAGCAATTCCTAAACTCGAATAAGGATCCCAAATATGCCACCTCATACAGACCTATTTTCATTGTATACTAGCCCTATAAAATGTTTCTGGCCATTCTGGCCAAAAGATTAGCATGACTGTTGCCACGGTTAATACACCCAGACCAGGTAGGCTTTATTCAGAGCAGACAGTCCCATGGGAATTTCCGACACATGCTTCTCTTGTTGGGTCGCATGACATCTCACCAAATCCCAGTGGCCCGTTTAAACCTGGATACAGAGAAGACATTTTGCAGGGTGGCCTGGCCATTTCAATGGGCCACCCTGTCAAGATTTGGCTTACCCAATGATTTTATACAGATTGTGCAGGAAGTCTGCACTTCACCCCAGGACTTTGTGTGAGCTAATGGCTTCCTGTCCCACCCTTTCACACTGGACAGAGGCACTTGACAAGGGTGCCCTTTAGCACCCTTACTTTTTGTACTTTACCTCGAACCAGTAGCGACAGAAATCTGTCTGTCACAATTTCAGGGATACCTGTGGGTGGTAGAGAGTACAAGATCTCTGTATTCGCCGATGACATATTATTCACACTCACTTCCCCCAAAGGATTCCATCCCGGCACTTTAGGACATATTAGAGACCTTCAGGGGGCTCCCTGGTTGCAAATTAAATAACTAATGCAGTTAGCCCAGCAGATTCAACTGCCTCAGAGACCGGAAGTTATGTAAATGAAGGGACATTGCAGTGAAACTTAGAATGTTGTCCAAATCTCTGTCTCTAGGTGCTGCTGCTAACGGTAGTTTCCTCAGATTAATTTCTCCTCCTGTAGTAGCAAGACGCCCCAAAAATCTCTCTCAGCAACTTTGCTGCAAGTCTT
The DNA here is from genome assembly GCA_016271365.2 of Neoceratodus forsteri. NCBI lineage: Eukaryota > Metazoa > Chordata > Ceratodontiformes > Ceratodontidae > Neoceratodus > Neoceratodus forsteri. The sequence goes on from JADMNL010000026.1 coordinate 8,750,414, forward strand.
TTATTTCAGTGTTTTCTTACAGAAAATTGTTTATTGTCCTCATATTTCTGCCTCTAGTGTGTTTGTTTTTAGTTTGTATTTGTATTTGCATTAGTTATTGTTTAATTTTAGTGTTCTCCGATTCCATCTTGGTTCCCTGGAACTTTGCTTTTAAGCAGTATAGTGCAGTGGTTTAAGGCTCTGAGCTGCAAACCTGGAGACCTGGGTTTGAATCCCACAGCTCCACTTGCATACTGTGTGACCCTGAGTAAGTCATTTAACTTCCTTGTGCTCCCAGGTTGCACCTGTAAACGAGCTTCCAGCTTAGTATGTCTCTCCTGGTAAAACAAAGGGGAAAAAAAAAGGTTTATTTTTCAGTCAGTTTTTCCTTTCTTCATTTCTGTTTTACTGTGGTTGCAGTTTTAAAAGCTAAGTCAAATTAGCAATTATTTGTTGTTTTGTCATCTCGGTTCCCACACTCATTCTCTTTAAAGTTTAAAATCTTTACTAGTTTTTGCTGTTTAGTGGTTGTTATTTCCTGAAGGAACCGTACTGCATTTGTTTATAAATTTCTTCTGGGAACCAAATTTTCTGCCTAACTGACAAATTGGCATGTCAGTTCAGTCTAAAAAGAGAACAGGACCCACAGGTTTGTTTTTCCTCCGCCTCCATGAGCTCAGTAGGGCAATGTGGCCCTCCCTCTTGAGGGACTTATTTCTGGCCCTGATTGCCTCGCCGCAGCCATGCCCAGGAGTTCCCCCGTGGATTACCCCACCCACGGTGGGGCCAGGGAGAGGAGTGCCAGCTTTACTCCCCACCCTAGAGCACAATCCAGAATTGGGGCTTGCTGGTGCGGTAGCGCATCAAGCCGTCATGGAGCCTGCCGGCTCCCGGTATTTTCCATCACTTTCCTCCCCGAGCCCCGATATGTGCAATGAGCAGAGATGGCTGGACTCCGCCTCCACAGAGGCAGCCATACGTCCTCCCCTTTTGAAGGCGCACATGTGCTGACACTCGGCCACTGCTGGGTGTCAGACAAACAGCACACTGTACTGTGCCCCCCCTTCCCAAGGAAGGAGAGCTGTCTATGGACACTCAATCCTTCCTCACCCCTGCCGACTCCCTGCCGACTCCCCCCCGTGTGACCCAAGTCCGTTCCCAAACCTGGGTCACCGACGTGGCACGAGGTGTAGCATCCAGCACCTCAACCCTCAGCGCCACCAAGCCGGCAGGACCCACAGGTTTTAAAAATTGTGCCATGTGTTTTCAGCTCCTGGCCAGGGAAGATGGTCATGACTTGTGCCTACAGTGTTTGGGTCCTAGCCATATTTTTGCAAACTGTGAACTCTGCAGTAAGTTTTGCTCAAAAACTGTTTAAAAAAAGGGTCAAAGGACTCGAAGAGGTGGTCTCTCAGTCCACCTTCCCATCTCCTGAAGGGTCTGAAGAAGAGCCTTCTCACAGTAAATCCAAAGACAGGGCCTCCAAGGATTCTTCTTGACCCCAAAGTCCCTGAAAAATGGGACTGTGAGAAACATAAGAGGTCCGTGGAGCAGAGTTTTGGCCCGGTTCCCACTAAGAAAAAACAGAAGGAAAAACATGTCACTACACCTCCTGCTGAAGAAGCAAGTGGACTCTCAGTGGACAAAATGAGCTTGCACCAGCCAGCCATGCCCATGGATTACTGTCAGGTGAGTGATTATTTTTGGGACAGAGGTAGACGAGGTCCCAGGAGGGCTGAGCCTGCTCCAGCCGCCAGGTCCCAGCCTTAGCAAAATCCCTGACTGCTCTCCCCAGGTCGCTATAGCATTCCCAGAAGGAGGGATGTTGGCTCACTTCCTCCAAGCATGGCAACACATTACCACAGACAAGTAGGTTTTGGAGGTGGTGAGCCAGGGCCTCTCTCTGCAGTTCAAGGCCTTTCCAAAGCTGTAGCTACACAGGCACTTTGCACCCTCAACCCCAACAGAAAGAATTCTGTTGGAGTTAGAGGTCAAAAAGTTGCTGCAAGTAAGTGCAGTAGAAGCAGTCCCCCACACTCTCTAGAGGAAAGGCCTTTAATCAGGATACTTCCTCACTCAAAAGAAGAATGGGGAATGACAACCCATCCTGGATCTCAGATATCTGAACAGGCACTTGGCAAAGCCCAAGTTCAGAATGGTCACTCTGTTAGTGATTCCCTCCTCCAGGAGGATGATTGGCTGGCATCTCTAGACCTGCAGGATGCCTATTTTCACATCTCAGTCAGGCCCAGTCACAGGAAGTACCTGATGTTCAGGCTGCCCTCAGGCCACTGCCAGTTTTCATCTCTCCCCTTTGGGCTCTCCTCCACTCCAAGGGTGTTCACAAAATGTCTGGCTGTGGTGTCAACTCACCTAAGGAGACAGGGAGTCTCAGTCTTCCACAACCTGGACAACTGGCTGATTGTGCGGAAGTCTCCCCAGCAGGTCAGGGACCACCTAAGACTCACCCAGGACACACTAGAGTCCCTGGGCTTCCTTTTGAACCAAGAAAAGTCCCATCTGCAACCAGTACAATCCCGAGAGTTCATTGGGGCAGAGCTGGATACTCTGCAGGAAAAGGCTTATCTCCCGAGACAGAATGTCAAACCTTCAAAACCTGGCGGGATCATTCTGCCTGGGACAACCCAGACCGGCATGGTACTTACTAAGGCTGCTAGGGCATATGGCTTCCACCACAGCCGTTGTTCCAGGTACTAGATTTCAAATGCAAAACATTCAGTATCACCTCAGATCTCATTGGTCACAAAGAAGGGACCCACTCTCCAAGCTAGTGCCAGTCACAAAAACCCTGCTACAAGCACTGGGGTGGTGGAAGGAAGGGGGGAATCCTGAGGCAGGGAGTTGCATTCCAGCAGCAGGCTCCAACTGTAGTCTTGACTACGGATGTCTCCCTCCTAGGCTGGGGTGCACATCTGGGTGACCAGACACTGTGGTGTATGGTCCCCTCAAGAATCACAACTGCATATAAACCTCCTGGAGCTCAGGGCAGTCTTCCTGTCCCTGTAGGCTTTTGGCCCCCAGCTGAAGGGTCAGTCTGTCCAAGTTCAGACAGTTAAAACTACCACCATGTATTACATCAACAAGCAAGGGGGAACCAGATCCTCAAAACTCTGCACAGAGGCAATGAAAATCTGATCCCTGTACATGCATCTGTTGGCAATCCACCCGCCAGGGAAGGACAATACCCTAGCAGACACCCACAGCAGAATCAGTCAAGGGCATCACGAGTGGGCCCTAAGCAAGCAGGTGCTGGAGTCAGTCTTCAGAAGGTGGGGCACTCCAGAAATAGATGTTTGCCTCAGAGCAGAATTATCCTCTCCTTCTGTTCTGTTGCAGGCCACCAGCAGTGGGTCCTATCCCTCTGGTCACACTAACACCAGACTGGCAGACTGGGCAGGGAGGTTTCTTTATGCATTTACCCCGTTTCTACTACTGCTCAGGGTCCTGCTGAAGTTAAGGAGCCAGCCTGTGTCAAGTGATTCTGGTGGCACCAGATTGGGCCAGGCAGCCTTGGTACCCCCAACTGCTAGCACCATCCAAGCTTCAGCCCATTGTCTTCCCTCAGAAACACAACCTGCTGACCATGTCTCAGGGCAGAATAATTTATCCAAACCTCAAGTCTCAGCATCTCAAGATTTGGTTCTTGAGCAGCTAGAGTTCTCAGATCTCCAGCTCTCTGAGAAGGTACTTAGGGTATTTGGTGTCTATAGGAAACCTGCCACCAGAAAGACTTATGCTTCCAAATGGAAGAGATTTACCATATGGTGTGAACCATATCCACGTACTCTCACCGCCTCCCCACAAAAAATTGGAATTCACTCCCCCCCTCAAATCCGGCACTCATCCTCTGCCTACTCCATCAGCTCTGCCCTCAAAAATTACCTTGCGTCTAGCTGCTCCTGCCATGTCCCTCCCTAATTTCCTCCTATAAGCCCTGGATAAACCCTATCCCTCTATTGTAACCTTCATTTTACCCTATGTACCCCACCCCCAAAATTTCTAGCTCTCCTCCCCTTCCCCCAAATTGCTCCCCCCCCTTACTGGCCTCCTTTGATCTCTCACAGAATGTAAGGGGCGCCAAATGCTCTCCATGGGTCCCTCTTCTACTCCCCCAGGGCTTGTATCCCTCATCTACTCCCTTCCCCCTACATCCCTCTACCTCACCCCTCCCTCTCCTTTCCCCCTTTTCTTTCACGTAAGCACTTGTTTACTTACTAACCCGGCACTTATTATTCTTCACTTTTTCTACATATTATGCACAACTCTGTTTTAACACTGTTTGTAACACTTGCCTTACAACTGTATGTTAGTGTTGCTCTTGTAACTTGAATACGACTCTTCCCCCTCCCCCACCTCATCCCTGCCTCTCGTTTCCCCCTCTCACAACCCCCCTTTTCTTTTCTTTCATGTAAGCACTTGTTTACTTATTAACCCGGCACTTATTATTGTCCACTCTTTCTACCTATTATGTGCAACACTGTTGTACCACTGCTTGTAACACCTGCCTTATAACTGTATGTTAATGTTGATCTTGTAACTTGGATGTTTAATGTTTCACTCCTATTGTACCTCTTCCACCCAGGTCGCACCGGGAGATGAGCGACTTGTCGCTCAGTGTGCCTTCCTGGTAAAACATTTCATAAATAAATAAATAAACCTAGGCAAATCAATCTATCTGGAGCGCACCAAAGACATAAGGTCATCCCACTCACAGCTGTTCCTCACCTGTGGTGAGATGGGTAAGGGCAGGCCAGCCTCAAGGAGGACTATTGCTCGTTGAATACTTTCTTGCACACAGTTTTGCTATAGCAAAGTGGACAAACAGCCACCTCAGGGCCTCAGAGCCCATTCCACCCATGGCTCAGCTAGACAAGGCAGTTTTATTTCTAAGGCGCCCAATCCCGGAGGCCCTGGGCGCCATACACAATAAAAACAGAATACAAAATGCAATAACATTTGTGCAGTAGTGAAATCTTTAAAACAACATTCTTAAAAGCATAAATATAAAATATAAAATAGCTGAGGGTGAGATGGGGGGAAAAGGCTTACTCCCCAAAAGCCTGGCAGAAGAGATGTGCCTTAAGCTTCTGCTTAAAGACACCATTCGAGGGGGCCTCCTGGACTGCAGCTGGAAGCGTGTTCCACAGGGTCGGCCCAGAGACACTAAATGCTCATGCAACCCCCTACAAATGGGGGTTCCTGAAAAGTCTTCCTTGAGCTTGCCTAAATGTTCACTGCCAGGCTGGTGTCCTGTGTTTTGGCAGTTTGAATGTGATTGCCAGAGAGTGCCTGTATAGCCTCTGTGTACTGTCTCTTTAAGAGCTGCCTGGTTTGCAGTGATAAGTAATCTGAGAGGAAGCTCTGTTGAAAGATGTAACTATTTGATGAAAATCATTTAGAGTGATAGTGATAATGTAGTTTATCTAACCTGCCTTCTTTGCAGCAAGGACTGTTTTGTTTATCTCCACTATCTTGGTCCTGGACTGCCGAATTGGACCAATCAGTACTGGTGGGACCTAAAATGGAGCTGGACTACAGGAGCTGCCTGGAGTCAAAATCTGTAGGAATTGTACATCTTACTTCGAGAGGGCTCTTAGAGTAGGTAATTACATATAGGACTGACGCTGGCCAGTGGCAGGACCCCATGGAAAAATTTCTAGCTAGCAGTCCCTGGCGAGGGACCGCCCCCACGTCAGGTGACCGGCGTCATGCGATGTCGGTATAAAGGGGCGGTCCCGGATGCCCGCCTTCCAGTTCTTTCCCGCCATTAGCTCGTGTAGCACCTCGCTGTAAAGTTCATGCTTAGTCAGCCCTGTTCTTTTGTCAGTTTTACCGAAATTTTCAGTATTTTTTCTTCTCATCGTCAGGTCAGCGTCGGTGTATGTTGTCCCCTACACCTTCCAAAAACAAGTGCGACTCGTGCGGCGCTCAACTGCCACACAAGGACGGCCATTCCCTCTGCCTATTTTGCCTAGGCCCCGACCACCCGGTCGACAAGTGCCCGCATTGCCTGCACTTCAACGCGGCTACCCACAGGCGACGCTAACAGTCCCTGGAAGCCCATCTTCTAAAGAAAAGATGTCTTCAATGGAAAAGAATTGAAGAAGCTCAGGCAGGCGTCGACCCTCCAGAAGGGCATTGTAAGCGGGACAGGAGAGGCACGGGAGAAGGCCTCTAGCTCGCGACTCCGGCGGAGTCGCGGCCAAATAATACTCCCTCAGGGGACCGTCCGCAACGGCAGCCTCAAGGTTTGGAGGAGGCGTCGGCCTGCCACGTCGGGCTACTTTTCCGGGCCTTGTGGGTGCCTCCAGGCTAAAGGAGGCCTCCGCCCCCAGTTCCGCCGCAGGCTTGCGGCCTACTGGTGCGGGCGACTCCCATAAGTCGGATGTCGGAGGGCTTGATAAGATGCCCGACCCTTCGGGCGGTGCATGACCTTGTCCCCTCCGGACCGGGCCGCTTCCCTCCCTCGGCCCGCCTCCGACGAGGGACCCCGTAAGATGGACGCCGGCTCCTCCGGCACTCACCGGGAACCAGCCCCTAAGCCGCACTTCGGCCCCCCTGATGTGCACCGGGCGACGGAACCTATGACGGACCCTCCAACCCCCGTCGTACCCGGTTCCCTGCAGCCTTCGCTGCCGTCCGGGGAGCCTGAGGAACCCCAGCATGACCCTGAGGACTTTTCCCCTCCGTCCCCGGGCGATGCGGGGATATTCCACCCCCATCAGACCCTCCTCCTAGGGAACTGGATCTGATGCCGGTCCCCCGGACGCCGGCTCCGACGCCGGTCCCGACGCCGGCGGAGGATATTCCCCTTCAATAGGGCCCAGCCTCCTCCGGGCCTCTGAATGTTGACCCGCCCGTGGGGCCACCTTCCGGGCCGTCTGCTCCAGCAGCTCCTCCGGCACCCGGGTACCCGCCGTCTTATCCGACGCCGTCGTACCCGGGTCCGCAGTATCCAGCACCACAGTACCCGACGCCGGTCCCGCCGACACCGCAGTACCCGACGCCTCAATACCCGGCACTGGTTTTCCCGCAGCCGGGTTTCGGATACTCGCCTTATGGATACAATCCATATACTTATCCCCCTCCTCCTCCACCTCCACCGCCCCATCGGCTGCCGGTGGATCTGCAGGAGACTCTGGCTTCCTGGTGGGCTGAGGCCAGGCTCAGCTCACCAAGAAATGAAAACCACCACGGTGATGGTGCCGCCCCGGCCCCGTCGCCGGATGGCACACTCCCTCACCACCTCTGGACTCCAGAGCCCTTCCCTCTGGATCCCGAGAGGGGCAGGACACGCGTCCAGGGATCCCCCCTAAGGGACCCGTTCCTCCCCCTAGACGTGTTAGGGAGTCTTATTCTTCTTCTGATTCTTCTTCTTCGCTCTCGGATTCCTCCGACGGATGCTCCGAGAGAGACGACGAGCCTCGCTCTCCATCCAAGCCCCGGCCGAGGACCCCTCCGAAGTCTCCTCTGGAGGACCCTTCCTTCACGGAGTTGCTCAGAAAGATCCAGGAAGTACATCAGTGGCACTCATTGGAACCAGATCCTCAGCGGGTCAAACTCGGCGAACATCTGGACCTGCCCCTGACAGCTCCTACTTTAGTGCCACCCTGGATCGAGCCTCACGCCCACCTTGTTTCCACTATTTGGAAACAACCGTCGGCTTTAGCCCCCGCTTCCCAGGAAGTCTAACAGGCTCTACCAGGCTCTGGAGGGTGTAGACTTTTTGGATTCTCACCCTCGTGCAGACTTGGTCGTGATCAGCGCCGCTCACGGCCAGTCAGCATATCCCAAACATCTAAGCTCGTCTCCTCTGGATAAGGAATCTCGCCTCCTGGACCAGTATGGAAGAAAAATATATGCCTCTTCCACACTGGGAATTCGGGCCATGAATTATGTTGCTCATATGGGGGATTACCAGAAGGCCATCCTTACCCAGGCGGAATCTAAGATTGACTCCTTACTTGACTCCCAAGTCAAGTAGGAGTTAGCTGAGTTAGTCCGTTCTGCTCGTTCGGCCAGTCGTCACATCTTGCGGACGGCATACGATGCAGTGGACACTGCCGGGTGGAGCTCTGCTTTCGCCGTAAGTCTTCGGCGTCATGCCTGGCTCCACGTGTCAGGTTTGGTCCCGGAGGTGCAATCCGCGATCCAGGAAACACCTTTCAGGGGGTTCAGTGCTTTTCAGTGGTGATGTCAAGGACATCATCACTGACTTGCAGGAGAAGGGGACGGCTCTGAAATCCGTGGATTCCATGTACCGTCCCCATCCCCCACAGCACCATCCTTTTCACAGACGCAGTCGGCTGCAAGCAAAACCCCAAGGAAGGCGGGCCACTACACGCCGGGCCCCCACAGCTGCCAGGCCCCCGGCGCCCAAAAAAGCAGCGGGTGCCCCAGCTGCGGCGCTGCCCCACACCACCTGACTCCTCCCCTCTCCCACCACCTCCGGACACACCGGAGGAACCGGTAGGAGGGAGGTTCTCCCTCCACCTTCCGGGTTGGGAGAGGATAACAACGGATTCATGGGTGCTTCAGATTATAGCGGAGGGGCTGTGGCAGTATTGCTCCAGATTTGGATTTAGAAATCCTCGAGCCAGACTTCTAGTCTTTTGCCCTCTAGTTTCTGTCTCTTCCCCCCCCCCATCTGCCTCTCCTTCTATCAAACTCTGCTGCAGCAGTATCCTCTATCTTTTTCACACTATAGCAATTGGCCGCCCATTATAGTGTATTCTCTACCCCCCTTTTATTACGTTCTTCCTGTCTCGAGAATTCCCAACTTCAAATAAAGAAAATGCACAAACGCCTGAACTTTATTATGGCATTTGTTGCATTGTTTAACAGAATGAATAATAAAAATGAGCCTTTTTCCCAGTAAGGTTACTGAATTAAGTCCCTCCTTAAGAAAGCTAGCATTAGCACTGTTACAGATACAGCTTTAGGAGAAGCTGTGGGGGCTCTGAGAAGGCTGGTCAGGAGGTTTAAAATACAAAGGGTATTCCTTGTCACATGTGAGTTATGCAAACTAGTTCAGCTGCAAAGGAAAGCAGCATGTCCCACTAAATAAAAGGTTTAATCTGTCTGTCTATCAGACTTGTAGGTTATGCTTTTGTTTGAGGTTTTATCCACATGCATGAAGAAAACATAAGAATACATTAAACAAATGTACTAGGCAGTATTTAAAGAAAAAGCCCATACAGATTACCTGGTTGTTGTCTTGACTGAAGCTCTCCTAAAGGATCTGGCAGCCCAGAATGAAGCACATTTGTAGAGGGTTAGAACTGAGTGACATCACAATGTGGGCAGAGTTATTAGCTAATTTAGGTAATTAAGGTTTCAAGCTGCTGAATATGTGTTTTTAACCTGCTTTGAAGACTGTAGTAACTAAGATATCAAAATTGTAAAATAAAATATCACCTTTTATAACTGTAGTCCCCCATTCTTATGTATTAGTGTAGAAATAAAGTGTAATTATTTAATTAGGGGGTGGACTACAGTGACCACATGACTAATTATGCCCTGTGAATTCCTATAAAGAGAGAAAGGTTCTAACAGATGTTAGATAGCGGTGGAAGGGAGTAGGTGAAACTCTGTTCCAGAACCATAGAAGATAGTGGAACGTTAGACTAAAACTACTTCCACTCTATGTTCCACCTTGAAAAGTAACTGTAAGCTCTTGGTGAGCTAGGATTTGATTGTATCCAGTTTTTCAGTGTTTTATTTCCTCCTTGGTTATATTATTTGAACTTTTATTTGGATCATTATAATAAAAGGCACTCAAAAGCGTTCTTGGTGTCACAACCTACCTTTGGTCTCTACCTGTGTTAAGTTGTCTACACCACCCTATGACAAAGTGGTGTCAGAAGTGGGATGTTACTGGTTGTCTAAGGCATATTGGAGAAACCAGTAAGGAACCTGACCAGGGTTCAGACAACTTGGAGTGGAGATGGCATCCGATGGAGAGGAGAAGAAGTTGGAATGGTGACGGGAGCAGATGGCTTTGACAGGAGACCCTTTGAATCCAGGACTGGGTCCAGATGTCAGGAGAAAGGATCCCATGGCAAGGAGGAAACATACAGCGAGGAGGAGTCAAGGAGGTTCTACGAAGCGCCCTTCAGAGAGGAACCACCTGAGGACTTGGCTGGTTTATTACGTTGGCTGGCGATTGGACAGAGTGAGATGGAGAGACAGCGGAAATAGATGCCCAGGAAAGGAGGAGGGAACTGCGGCAGCAGGAAATCAGAGTGGGCTGAGACTGTGAAAAGTATTACAATTAATTGGGTCTAATACTGGCAATAGTGGGGATAGTGTACCTCAACCCAAAAGACAACAAGCTAACGAAAATGACTAATTCAGATGATATAGAGGCCTACCTAACTACATTTGAGAGGGTGGCTAGGGCTTGTAATTGGCCACAAACTCAGTGGGTGGTACGGTTGGCCCCCTATTTGTCTGGGAGGGCCCAATTGGCTTATAGTCACATGGACTCTAGAGATGCTGAAAATTATGACCTGGTAAAAACTGAAATACTGAAAAGATATGATATTAGTTCGGAAACATATAGGCAAAGGTTTCGTACCTTAAAGTACCATCCCCAAGACAATCCTAGAGAGACATTTACACGTCTATGGGAACTGTGTTGGAAGTGGATACAACCAGAAGGAAAGTCTATAACTGCAATTATGGAGGCCTTTATTGTTGAACAATTTTACAAATACTCCCCATGAGGTACAAATATGGGTAAAGAACATAAGCCAGAAACAGCAAAAAGCCATTTCCTTGGCTGAGGACTTTTAACAGCCACCAGACATATCGGAAAGGACTTCACGTCCCCAAGAGATGGTAACAGGAAGAACTATTTCGAACAAGGACTAGTGTTCCAATCACCAGTGACTTAAAGAAGGACAATAAAACTGATAATAAAAAGACGCTCTTTCCAGCGGACATTGTTTGCAGAAACCCAAGGGCTAGGCCGTATAGCCAGATACTGTCCAAAATACGTGGGGTACTACTCATTTGGCTCTGCTAGGTGCTGGATATTTACTACTGTGGTAAAGCTGGGCAATCAAAAGTAATAGGATTAATAGATTCAGGTAGCAAAAATACTTTAGTAAGGCCTGAATTGCTTGATACTCGGGTAGTAAAGTGAAGGACCTGATATGCATGTCATATGTGTTCATGGTGATTCTCACCACTATTCTACAGGGCAGATATGTATCAATATAGATGGGAAATGCTCTGAGGTGACTGCAGGGATAGTTCTAATCTACCAGTACCGATACTAATTGGCCATGACTACCCTGACTTCAAGCATTAATATAAATAAGGGAACTCTGTCTGCAGTAACCACTAGAGCTCAAGTAGACTGCCACAACAATTGGGGATGTATTTCCATTTCAGGATGAACTGTATGATCCACCAGGGAAAATAAGGGTGTCTAAAAATGCTAAGAGACGGCTCCAAAGAAGGTGGGTTGAAAAGAAAAAGGGGTTACCTGAATCAATATCTTCCATTTTTGTAAAAAGTAACATAGCTGAAGAACAGGCTAAGGATTCTACCTTACAATCCCTGTTTCAGCAAATGGTCCTGGTGCCCCTAAGATCATACAGCATAACATATTATATCGGGTATGTACTAAAGAAGATACAGGAGAACAGGTAGAACAACTGATAGTTCCCACCCAGTACAGACGTAATTTGATTTTTCTAGCCCATGATATCCCATTGGCAGGACATGCAGGACGGGACAGAACTTTGGGGAGGATTTTACAAAGATTCTATTGGCCAGGTATTCACGAAGATGTAGCTAAATATTGTCAGAGCTGCAGTGAGTGCCAAAAAGTAAATCGGGTAGGACGAAAAGAGATTGTTCCCCTTGTACCACTTCCTTTAGTGACAACCCCATTTGAACGGATAGGAATAGATATAGTGGGACCTTTGACTAAGAGCTCCAGTGGGAATCGATTCATATTAGTCATCTGTGATTATGGAACTAAATATCCTGAGGCCATCCCCTCACACTGTCACCACCCAGAAAATAGCAGAAGAACTAGTCAAATTATTTAGTAGAGTGGGTATACCGAAGAGAGATTTTATCGGATCAGGGAGTAATTTTAATACTTCTTTATTAAAAGAACTTTACAGATTGTTGGGTATTGTGGCAGTACGAACTTCCCCCTGTCATCCCCAGACAGATGGACTCGTAGAACGTTTCAATCAAACTTTGAAACGGATGTTGATGAAATTTGTCCATGAGGAAGGGAAAAACTGGGATAAATATTTACCCTATTTGTTATTTGCCTATCGAGAGGTACCCCAGGCCTCTACTGGCTATTCCCCTTTTTCCCTTCTATATGGCAGAAATCCTCGGACCGTTAGATGTCATAAAAGAATTCTGGGAAGAAGGGAAGGAGAAGAAGCAAAAAGGCATTGCTGAGTGTATGAAAACACTGAGACAGAAGTTAGTGACTTATGTAACTAAAGCACATGAATCCAGTGTTCAAGCCCAAAAAGTGCAGAAATCATTGTACGATCAAGGTACAAGTAGGAAACAATTTCAGAGTGGGGATCAGGTATTATTATTGTTACCCTCGTCCAGTAACAAGTTACTCATGAAGTGGCAGGGCCCCTATCAGGTTCTGAGGCAGACAGGCCCGGTTAATTATGAAATAGCTACCCATGATATTAAACCTGGAAAAAGGTGTATCATGTAAATTTGTTAAAAGATGGTATGAAAGAATAAATGATGACATCAGTCTCATGGTCATACCTGATGAAGGGAGACAGATTTTGAAATAAACATAGGCGACTGGAGGCTAGAAAGGACCCCAAGACATGTTTATAAACCCAGTTTAGAACAAAAACAAAGAGAGCAACTAGACGCTCTGATTCAAACCTTTGCCACAACCTTTACAAGCATACCTGGTAAGGCTAAAAATGTGGAACATCAAATAAAAACTCATGGAGGCCCAGTAAGGAAAAGACCCTATAGACTCCCTGAGAGGGTTCGAAAAGAGGTGCAAGAGGAAATCAACAAACTGCTAGCCTTAGGAATCATTGAGCCCTCAAAAAGTGCATGGGGGTCTCCAGTTGTGATAGTGCCAAAGAAGGAAGGAGGTATTAGGTTGTGCCTCGACTTTAGAAACCTTAACCAAGTTGCACAATTCGATGCGTACCCTATGCCTCGAATAGATATTATAGATAAAATTGGGAATGCTAGATACATATCCCACTTCTGACACCACTTTGTCATAGGGTGTGGGTGTAGACAACCTACCTTTGGTCTCTACCTGTGTTAAGTTGTCTACACCCACACCCTACGACAGGGGCACTCCATAGAGTTTCTACAGAAACCACCCTGCCATCCCCCTCTGAAGTCATCCTGTGCAAGGGACCATCTTCCTTTGGTCCAGAAAGAAATCTCTGCACTTCTCCCGAAGCAGGCCATAGAACCTGTTCCCCCCTCACCTTCAAGGGACGGGTTACTATTCTCATTTCTTCCTGGTCCCAAAGAAGATGGGAGATCTCAGACCCATTCTCGATCTCGGCTCTTTGAACCTTTATGTGGAATACAAAAGGTTCAGGATGCTCTCCCTACAAACCCTTCTGCCCCTTCTTCGGCCGGGTCAATGGCTCTGTGCGCTGGATTTGCAGGACACATATCTGCACATCCCCATTCATCCCTCGCATCGCAAGTACCTCCGGTTTGCTTTCCAGGGGGACCATTACCAGTTCCGGGCACTCCGTTTGGTCTTTCCTTGGTACCCCGAGTTTTTACCAAATGCCTGGCTGTGGTAGCGGCCCACCTGCATACTATGGGAGTTCAGGTGTTCCCCTACCTGGACGACTGGCTCCTGGCGGCCTCATCCAGGGAGGAGCTCCTGCATTTTTCTCTCCCTCACCCAGCAGGTTTTCACTTGCCTGGGTATTACCATCAACCATTCCAAGTCTCATCTGGATCCCTCCCAGAGACTACAGTTTATCTGGGCCATCCTCGATATGACGGTGAGCAAGGCCTTCCTGCCTCCAGATAGGGCGGCCTCTCTTCAGTCACAGATTTCCCTGCTATCAGAATGCAGGAAGGTTCCGGCGAGGTCGGTCCTATGTCTCTTGGGGCTTATGGCGGCCGCCATCCCGACAGTTCCCTGCGTTCGGCTCCACATGAGGATCTCTCAGTGGACTCTTCGCTCACAGTGGGATCAACTTGTAGACGACCTAGATCATCTAGTTCTGATCTCCTCGACGATGGCATGAGACTTGCAATGGTGGATGGTTCGAGAGAACCTATTTCGGGGGTCCCTTCTGTCATCCTCCCCCAGACTCTGACCACAGACGCATCAGGCGAAGGTTGGGGAGCCCATCTGGGTCCTCACCGAACCCAGGGCTTATGGTCCAGATTGGAGCTAGCTCTCCATATCAATGTGCTCGAGCTTCGAGCAGTACTATATGCTCTCCAAGCCCTTCACCAATACATTCTTCCTGGTCACCTAGCTGTCCAGATGGACAATATGAGCGTGGTGTGGTACATCAACAAGCAGGGAGGGACTCGATCCTACCCTCTATGCAGGAAAGCAACGAGGGTTTGGGACTGGGCAACTCTTCACAACCTTCACCTCACTGCGATTCATGTTCCAGGAGTTGACAGTACCTTGGCAGACAAGCTAAGCCGCTCCTCTGCCCTGCCACACGAGTGGGAGTTGGACCAAAAGGTACTAGATGACATCTTCCAGCTTTGGAGGACTCCACAGGTAGACCTGTTCGCCTCTTCCCAAAACGCAAAACTTCCCACCTTTTGCTCGCTCGCTCCAGAGTGAGGCGCTTTCTGGAGCGACGCTCTGTCTCTAAACTGGAAGGACAGATTCGTCTATGCTTTTCCCCTAATTCCTCTGGTCCCTCGTGTATTGCAGAAACTAGCAACAGAAGGTGTGAGAATGATTCTGATCGCTCCTTTCTGGCCCAGGCAAATCTGGTTCTCTCTTCTACAACAATACTCAGAAGTTCCTCCTCTTCCTCTTCCTTTATCTCGAGGATTGTTGACCCAGGATCAGGGGACCCTGGTCCATCCAGGCCTCAAGTCCCTACAACTTCATGCATGGCTCCTGCAGACCTAGTCCAATCTCGCTTTGGTGTCTCTCCAAAAAGTGGCTGAGATTCTGGTGGAGTCTAGAAAACCCTCCACCAGGTCCACTTATGCCATGAAATGGAAGAGATTTTCTATTTGGGCTGCTTCTAGGAACGTGGAGCCTTTCTCCTGTTCAGTGGCCATTCTACTAGAATATCTACGTCATCTCTTTGACCTGGGTCTCAGTCATTCCTCCTTGAAAGTGCACATGGCTGCTATTTCAGCGTACCATGTTCCTTTCGCTGATAAAGCCTTTGCCCAATTAGAGGTGTCTAAGACTTTTCTTAGAGGGGTCCTTCATCTGAGGCCCCCCATCCGGACTCCTGCTCCCCCTTGGGACTTGAACTTTGTTCTCGAGAAACTTACCCTTCCTCCCTTCGAACCTGCGGCATCTGCAGACCTGAAGTTTCTTTCGTGGAAGACACTCTTCTTGGTGGCCATTACTTCCGCTCAAAGAATTTCCGAGCTCCAGGCCCTTATGTGTAAAATCCCCTATTTGATTTTTCACAAAGAACGAGTGGCTCTTCGCACGAACCCTAAGTTTCTGCCTAAAGTGGTAGCGGAGTCTACCTTAAATCAGTCTATAGAGTTACCTGCCTTTTTCATGCAGTACTCCAACCAAGGAGAATATTTACTCCATACCATGGATGTTCACCAGATTCTGAGATACTACACCGATAGGATGAAGGATCTCAGAAAAACTGATCAGTTGTTCGTCGCTTTTGCTCACAAAAGGGAAGGCAATGCTGTTTCCAAGCAGTGCCTGTCGAAGTGGTTGGCTCATTGCATCACTGTCTGTTATGACAAGTATAACAAGACCCTCCCGGGTCAAGTCAGAGGTCACTCCACTCGTGGAGTAGCAGCCTCTGCAGCTTGTTTCAAGAATGTGTCTGCAGCAGACATCTGTGCTGCCGCCACCTGGACTTCTGTCCATACCTTTACGAAACATTATAGTTTGGACATTGCCTCTCACCGTAGAGCAGGCTTCGGGTTAGCTGTTTTGCAAGGCCTCCTGTCTTGAGGTTTGCAAGGATTTTTTGCTACTTCTTGGAATAGTTCCTCCTCCAGGTGCCTTTCATTTGTTCCAGACTGCTTGGGATTCAGTCCTATATGTAATTACCTACTGCAAGAGCCCTCTCGGAGTAAGATAGTACAGTTACGTAAGAACTTACTGTAACAGTAGATCTTTGAGAGAGGCTCTTGCAGTAGGTAATACCTTCCCGCCCTCCATCCCCCTAGGCTTTTTCAGCTCCTTTTCCAGGAAGGAAAACATCTGCTTCTCTCTCGTCCGGGCCTTCCGGGCCTGTGGCGAGAAAAGAACTGGAAGGCGGATGTCGGGACCGCCTTATAACGACATCGCATATCGGTCATCTGACGTGGGGCGGTCCTCGCCAGGGACTGCTAGCTAGAAATTTTTCCGTGGGGTCCTGCCGCCGGCCGGCATCAGTCCTATATGTAATTACCTACTGCAAGAGCCTCTCTTGAAGATCTACTGTTACGGTAAGTTCTTACGTAACTGTACTTTTTGGGCTTTTGGTGCCTTTTTGCAACTGAAGGGGGAACTCTTGCTTTGACTGACAGCCGAATCAGCCAACCAAACCTTTTGGATCTGAGGGAAGTCCCCAGGCTTTCTGGCAGTTGAGGCAGATCTAAGCTGGGAGCTGAAGAAGAAAGAGCTCAAGTGATTTTGAGCAGCAATCCTGAGTGGATTTGCATGGGAGAACTGAAAGGGCTGAGTTTTGGCCTGCGTGTCTGCCTGCTGTCCCTGAGAGCTAGAAAAGATAATTATTTCGGACTAGATCCGAGTTTGTGAGAACGAAGTAGATCACTGATTTTCTGCCAGGCTCATACCTGAAGAGGAACGAAGATTTTGCTGAATGCGATTGGCCTATCAGGATTTCCAGCTGCTTTTGAATCCCCGGTTTGTGCAGAGACTCTGCGATCGTGACCAGAGAGCGGTTTGCCTGGAACAGTAGAATTTCCTTACGTGTAAATGTGTTGTGAGTTGTTAGTGGGTCATGATTTGGTTCCCCACTGTGTGAACTGTGTTCTGCTTGCTGGAAGCTGTATCCAGCCCAAAATGGACTGTATCCGAATCTGTCTTCATTTGGCCAGGGCCTTGCCACACTGGCCCAGCCAGACTACCTGCTGCACAGAGAAAGCCATCGATAAGAGACCTGCCTGGGGATCAGCCGCCTGCTCCACGCTTCAACAGGAACGACGCCGCGGCGAATTGTGTGGCCCTGCTTCTCCTGGCACTCCAGATCAACCACCTGCAGTCTCAATTTTCATCCAGCCTGTGTCCAGTCTTGGATATCATCAGTAATCATCAGGGTAGCTCCCTGCAACAACAGCCTAACCTAAAAGTGTCATCTGATTGTCTTCTTGTTTTCTTTTCACGAACTGAGCCCTCCGGCTCCGGATTACAAATAGGTGTGTGTGTGTGTGTGTGTGTGTGTGTGTGTGGTGCATGTTTTTTTTCTTCCATCACAGGGCCCCAACCAGCTGCAACGTTCCTGGCTATCCCACCATTCTCCATCTGGGTACCCAGAGTGTGTGACTGTTTATAGACCCTGAAGTGTTTGCATAACTGTTTGATTGATAGAGTCGTTAAGCAAATTAACCTGATTATGCCCCTCCCTTGTGAAAGTCCCTTAAATAAATCAGATCTAACTTTTTTTGGCATTTACCCTGACTGTGGTTCTAGTTTGTGCAAGAGTACTGTACTGCTGTTATGTGCTGTGTATAACCTTGTTTTACAGGGGGTCCCCAGGGCCGAGCCAGAGGAAAGCCCTAGTGGTAAGTGCAAACAGTGTGGGTACTTGTATGGTGTATCGGGGTATTGTGAAAATGATTATTGTGTATTGTTCCGGCCACTAGTAAGGAAAGAGGGGGGTTACAGTGTCCCGGAGGGCTATGCCCAGGTTAGCTTGACCACTACCAACTCTGACCTCCGGGTGGAGGCACCCATTTCAGAACTCAGGCCCCTTAACCTGCTACTAGCCAAGCAGGCAGGGGTAGTAGCCCTTGGGATAGCGCCACCTAGGGGTTACACTCAGTCACCAGAGATCTTGAGCTGAACCCTGGGAACATCCAGGAGGCCCCTTGAAGCGGAGCGGAGGGAGCAGGCAGAGGTCGCAAGCGACAGGAGCTCAGACACTTAGCCAGGACCCAGCCTATATAGGGTCTTATAGGTGAGCAAGCTCACCTTGAAAAGGACTCTCCACCTGACCAGCAGCCAGTGCATAACACACAGAACTGCAGTCACATGGAAATTTGGGTATGTCCCTTGCAGCTGCCTGTTGCAGCTGGACATACCCATATTGGAAATTTGTAAAGCAGCTACCTAGAAGACAATGCACACCTTCACAAAGCACTACTGCCTGGATATATAGTCCAGATTTTATGCTAGGTTTGGCACTGCAGTTTTGCAGAACCTTTTTCCAAAATAGGTTCTGTGCCCAGCCTCCCAATATACTGCTTCATAGTCTGCTTTAGTTAAGCATAATGATGGATTCCTGGGGTTTGAAGAAAACATTACTTACCATAGTAATGTTGTTTCTTCCAGGGAATTCCTCATTATGCTTAAAGCTCCCTTCCAGCCTCCCCTTCCAGAACCTGAGAACTTCTCCAGCCTGCAGTGCTACCTGTTTCCTCATTGCCTGGCATTGCTTACTGTTCACTCTCATTTCTTCTGCCAGCTGTTGTCTGCTATATGCTGCCCAGCTGGGCCATCTTCTGTGTTCCTTTTTTTCTTTATTACTATAGTACTTTTTAGCTAGGGTAGCTTAGGCTAGCAGATAGGGGGCTGTTGCCCACTTTGCTTGAAATGAATCTGAGGGAAACTACCGTTATCAACACCTAGAGGCAGAGATGTGGACTACATTCTAAGCTGCACTGTAATGTCCCTTCATTTACATAAGTTCCAGTCTCTAGGGCAGTTGAACCTGCTGGGCTAACTGCATTAGTTAAGCATAATGAGGGCTCCCCTGGAAGAAACAACATTACTATGGTAAGTAATTTTTTCTTTCGGGCCTTGAATAAGGCTACATCCTGGTTCTTATGGCAGGGTAAATGCCTGTGGCTTCAGTTATCTATTCTACAACTACTCAGAGAAAGGGGAGGAGTAGATCTCCTAAACTTTCAAAGATACATGCTAGCTACCCACTTGCAAACAGCGTGTATCTGGACAGTACCACAGCCACAGCCATACTGGAAACAGATAGAATTCACTCTTAATGATACATATAAATGGGACCTATATTTATTTGGCAACCCTCCTAAATGCACCCCCCTTTCCAAATTTAACGGATACATGGCAGAGACCTTTCATCAATGGTTAGCTGTTTCTAAAAATTTTCTATCCAACATGAGTTTGTTCCACTTGCAAGCCACTACATCCCCCCACTCATAGAATAGATGGAGCACTAAAGGGGTGGAATAGGATTGGTGTAGTTCATATTTTCCAGTTATTGGGTTCAAAGGGAACTCTCCCCTTTGCTACACTACAAGCACACTATGGTTTCCAAAATGCAGACCACTGTCACTACCTTCAGCTCGGTTCCTATCCTAAAGAAAAGGGAGAACCTTACTGAAATTCCGAGGACAACCCTCCGAACTCTTTCAGATTGTAGTAGGCTACTTGAAGGGTGACATCTGGCTGCATCTCATCGTCCAGTTACGGAAAGCACAACAGAAGACTCCACTAGACTCCACAGTATCCATTTTGCATAAATGGAAGATGGAATTAGGGACAGCCTGCACTGTCGAGACTTGTAATAAATTTACAGTCCCAGCCCTGAAACTGACTTCAGCCACGTATTGGAGGGAGTATGCCTGGAAAGGTAGGTACAGTTTTTTATTTTCACTCACCATACACAGTTACGAAATATACCAGTACAGATAGGGGGATGTGCTGGAGGGGATGTGGGCAGACCCAGACCAACCAGTCGCACATCCTGTGGGCTTGTTCCCGCCTGCAACCATGCTAGCAGGTTGTTCCCATTCATCATCTCAGCTATTTCACTGAGAGAGCAAGGGCTGGCGAGAATAACCCTATACCTGCTCTTGGTGGCCATTCTGGCAGCAAAGAAAGCCATTACAAGGTTTTGGCACACAGAAGAGGCCCCCACCCTAATGGATTGGTGGAAAATAATGTTTCATATATATTTGATGGAAAGTATGGTCTTTAAATTTAGGAATAAATTACCAACCTTTGAAATCAGATGGCTTAAATGATTGTTTTACCAGAGCCACAAGTTACCCAGATTTTGTCCCATGAAATCGGCCTGCCTGACCCACTTTTATCCTACTTTCCTCTGTTTCTCACTTACCTCATCTTCTTTCCCTAATAGGATCACCCAACTGCATCACTGTCAAACCAGATTGTTTTCGTTTTCCTGGTATACCCCTTCATTTCTTCACCCTTCTTTCTCTTCCTTTTCTCTTATTTCTGCCTCATCTTTCTCCACAATATTCCTCCTACCAGTTTGGACGGAGTGCAGCAGGATGTCTGGCACCACTCAGTGCTCACCTTTATTGACATCTTATGGCATATATGGATAACTGGTCAACCGAATCACTGTCACACTGTATAGCCAGAACTGAGATCATTAGTGCCTAACTTGTACCAGAATTTATTTTGTCATTTATTTGTTTCTATAACACTCATGGGCCATTTGGATAATAAGGTTGTGATTTCTACAACTACAGGACCATGTGCAATTTCTTTAAATGGACATTGGATGTAGCTGTAGTCCTATCAAATTATGTACATACTATTTTCTTTATTTTGTTTGTATATTTGATTTGTAATAAAAAATAAAGTTTTAAAAAAATCACCAGGTTCAGATTATTGGATCGTGTAATTGGGTCTTGTTAGCAAGGAACCCATCTACCAAAATAGCCTGGGCCTCAATTCGAAGCAGTTTCCCTCATGATGTGCTGGCATATCTTCTGACCTGTGCTTTTTGAGCAAATCCTGGCGTACCTGCTAGATTTTAGAAGTCTGGTCTGCAGTTCTCATCAGAGGGAGTCCATCTGTCAGAAGTTTCTGTTTGAAATGAGATGCAAAATGCCTATGCAACTACATGCCTTCATAAAAAGATTGTCACATGAATTCCCCATGTCCAGGATTTGTTACCATCACAGTGGTGAGCCAAATTCTTAACCTAATTCTTAGTAGGCTATTGTGCATTACAGCTGTTCACCAGGAACACATTGTGTTCTGGTGGTTGCTGCCTTATTGGTCTCAGAGTTCCAAGCTTTGGTTACTACCTTTCCTTTTGCATATGAACATACGAACATACAAAGAAGCCAGTAACAGAAGGCCATTTGGTCTATCTAGTCTGCTGGTATTGCAGAGTTCACAGCTTGAGCTACTGTCCCTGCCCTCCCCACTCCTCCCATCCTCCCTACCCATGATCCTTACCTTACTCCTATGCCTATCCCAGCCTCTCTTGAAGCTGCCAACTGTCTTAAACAGGATCACCTCTTCCCGCAGTGCATTCCAAGTGTCCTCCACCCTCTCTGTGAAGAAGTGCTTCCTGACCTCCCTCCTAAATCTCCCACCCTCCAGCTTAAGACTGCCCCCTCGCGTTATGGTTGCCACTCAGCTTAAAGAGACTCTCCTCATCAACCTTATTTATCCCTTTCAAGTACTTGAAGGTGCCAATCATGTCCCCTCTCTCTCTCCTGTCTTCCAGGGAGTACATGTTCAGTGCCCTGAACCTCTCCTCATATGCGTTACCCTGCTGACCTGCTATCATCTTTGTAGCCCTCCTCTGGACCTTCTCCTGCAGGTTAATGTCTTTTTTGAGGTGTGGGCACCAGTACTGAACTATATACTCTAGATGTAGCCTCATCAGTGACCTGTAGAAGGGCAGTATAAACCTCTTCTCTCCTGCTACTGATCCCCCTAGATATGCATCCCAGCATCTTGTTTGCTCTTGAAGTTGCTGTCTTGAACTGCGTGGAGTTCTTCAGGTCACTAGGGATCATCACTTCCAGGTCCTTCTTCTCCTCTGATGCAGATACATGGACTCCACCCAGGTAGTACTCTGTCCTGTGATTCTTTGTTCCAATGTGTATAACTTTGCATTTCTTGGCATTGAGGCCAAGGTGCCAGATTCCAGACCATCTCCCCAGCTTTTTCAGATCATCCTGTAGGTCCTGTATCCCTGCAGCTGTGTCCACTCTCCCACAGAGCTTGGTGTCATCTGCAAATAGGCACATTTGCCCTTAATGCCATCCCCAGTGACATTGATGAAGACATTGAACAACACTGGCCCCAGCACTGAGCCCTGTGGGACTCCACTGGTTACCTGTTTTGTGCCAGATAACTCTCCCCCTACAACCACCCTCTCGGTTCTGTCCTTCACAGTTTTCCACCCATCTGGCCATCTTATCCCCAACCCTAATATCCACCAACTTCCTGATCAACCTTTTATGGGGACAGAGTCAGAGGCCTTGCTGAAATCTAGATAGAGGATGTGTACCGCTTGGCCCCTGTCTACTGTCTTGGCGACTCAGTCAAAGAAGTCAGTCAGATTCATTTGACATGATCTGCCCCCCCCCCCATGAGCCTGTGCTGCCTTGCATCCTGGAGACCATGCTTCTCTAGATATTCTACCAACCTTTCCTCAGGTATGGTCTCCATGCACCTGCACATGATTGAGGTCAGACTGACTGGTCTGTAATTCCCTGGGCCACCCTTTGGGCCACTTTTGCAGAGGGGTACCACATGTGCTCTTCTCCAGTCCTGTGGTACCACGCCTGACTCTAGTGAACTATTGAATAGGTCCGCCAGTGGCCCTGCCAGCTGCTCAACCAGTTTCCTTAATACCCTTTGATGTACTCTGTCTAGGACTGGTGATTTGTCCACCTTCAGCACTAGCAGCTCCTCCCTCTCTCCCTCTGTTCTGCTCTGTCACTACATCTATGTCCCCCGCTCCTCCTCTTCCTCCTGAAGGCCCTGGTCTGTCCTGATTAAAATAAATTATAATAAATGAAATAAAGTTCTCATCCATCCATGTCAAATCTCAGTGGCTGGAAGTTTTCTAACCCTTGAAACTTGGATGTAACTTTATCTTCCGATGACCGGATCCTATTCAGAATGTGATTTAAACACAGTGATGGCATTGAAGCTCCCCAGCTGATAGTAACCTATCATTTCTACAAGGTTTGCAGCCTTATCCAGACTGATCCTATCAGGCACCTACTGTAGCGCACATTCCCATTGTGTTCAAGTGATTTCCTCAGCTTTCTCTTGATCTGAAATGTGCAGTGGGAAAATTCAAGCCACTGCATTTTTCTAAATGCTTTACCCTGTAGGCAGAACATCCTGTTGAAATCATTTTTTTGCTTGTGTCATCATTTCCTATTCATGAGGGACAAACAGAAGGGTGAAGAAGGGAGGGGTTGCCAGATACACTGTACATCATAGGTTAAACATAGAAACATAGACTTTGACGGCAGATAAGGACTGCTTGGCCCACCCAGTCCGCCCATTTCCCTACCTTTTGGATAAGCTGCAGATCCTAGTTAACTAACAGCTTACTTTCTCCTACCCACCACTATAATTGGCTTATGTCTGTTCCATGCATTCTCGAATTCTGCCACTGTTTTTGACCACACTGCCTCCTCAGGAAGGCTGTTCCATGTGTCCACCACCTTCTGCGAAAAAATACTTTCTCACGGGGCCGGTCCGTCAGTGCAGCAGTTGGATTTATGCTTGTGACGCCAGCGACCCGGGTTCGGGAATGGCCTTGGGGAACTGGAGGGCCGGCTGGAGAAGAAGGATCGAGCGCCTCTAGGCTGCTCTCCTTCTTCAGGGGGAGGGCAGGGGAGAATGTCTGGTACACGAGGACTCCTAGAGGAGGCTGGGAGAAATTGCTAGTGCAGGTGTCTGAAAGTAAGTAGAGGGTCAGGACAGATGCAGGTCATCATTGCACGTCTCCGCCCCTCCGGGAAAAGCAAGAAAAAATACAGCTCACATCTGCCTCTGTGAAGCCTGCCCCTGCCCTAATCAGCTTTCAGGGCCAGCTCCACGATTCTAGTCTCACAAATCATGGCACTGATGCCCCTAGGTGTCGCGACCCCACCCCGAGGGGTAAGCCAGGGGTGTCTGGAGTCAACGCCTAATAAAAATGGGGGTATAAGGGGTCTGTTGACCAGGCAGATCCTTGGCAGAGGTAAGCAGCAAAGATACAGAATAAATAAAAAAAAAAAAAAAAAAAATACTTCCTCATGGTGCACCATAGCTGTTCCCCCTCTATCTTCAAATTGTGCCCCGTTGTTCTTGCACATCTCTTTTTCTGAAAGATGCTACCTTCTTGGACTTTGTTGATTCCCTTGAGGTACTTGAATGTTTTTATCGTGTCCCCCTCTCCCTCCTTTCCTCGAGGGTATACATATTAAGCTATTTTAGTCTCTCTTCATATGGCTTCTGGTGCAGACTCTGCAGCATTTTAGTTGCCCTCCTCTGGACTGCCTCCATCCTGTCTGTGTCCTTGCAGAGATGGAGTCTCCAGAACTGCATGCAGTACTCCAGATGGGGTCTCATCAACTGTCTGCACAGAGGGATAACAACTTCCTGTTTTCTTCTGGTGGTGCCTCTCTGTACATCCCATATCATCCCCAGCCCTCCTTACTGCCTTCTCACATTGCTTGCCTACCTTTAGGTCATCTGATATGACTACCCCCAGGTCCCTATCCATATTTGTTTTTGTTAGTACCTCCCCCCCCCCCCCCAACTGTGTACTCTTCCCCTGGGTTTTTGTTTCCCAAGTGCATTACTTTGCACTTCTTTGCGATGAATCTAAGCTGCCATACTTCTGACCATTCCTCCAACCTTGCCATGTCCCTTCTCATCCTTTCCATCCCCTTTGTGTATCAACTCTGTTGCAGATCTGTGTCATCTGCAAAGAGGCATACTTTCCTTCCAACCCCTCTGCAATGTCACCTATAAAGACATTAAAGAGGACCCAGTCCCAATGCTGAACCCTGCGGTACCCCGCGAGTATCCCCCCCTTTCCTTGGAGTGGACTCCGTTTACTATTACCCTCTGTGTCCTGTTGTCCAGCCAAGTTTTTACCCAGGTTACCATCCTGGGACCCACTCCCAGGCTGGCTAATTTGTTTATTAATCTTTTGTGTGAGACTGTGTCAAATGCCTTGCTAAAGTCTAGGTAGGCCATGTCCACAGCCCCTCCCTGGTCTACTACTCCTTGACTTATACTCTTACCATCAACCAATGATGGAATCTGCCAGCAATGTTGTCCCTAACAGCAGCATTGATTATAAAAAATGTTACTTGGTGTGCATGGACATGTTAGCCTGAAATGTTTGTAGCCGGATTGATTCTTGTTCAGATGGCTAGACAAAGTAGGTGATTTGGTACCTTTTATTGGAGCAACAAGTGATGTGCTGTTTACACTACATTTTCACAGTGGTTCAGCTCCTTTATGTGGCCTGGTGTCATGCTGCAGTCTTTCTGTGTGCATCCTGAGATGTGAGCTGTGGAGCACTGTGGTTGGCCTGGTTGCTCCCTTCCCCCAGCCCCGGTCCTGGTATAATTAAATATATATCCACATTTCTCTTGCTCCTGCCTTCTGCTGCCTCCCAACCCTGATGCCAGCTATGCTGCAGCTCAGATGATGGGCACCATCCACGCAGGACAGAGGTGTGGAGCATCCACGCAGGACAGAGGTGTGGAGCATCCACGCAGGGCAAAGGGCATCTCCAGCATTTCAACTTCTCACTGTTGTTACGACTCAGCACAACTGAATCAGATCAGCTTCCGGCTTACGCACACTTCTCTGTGTAGGACGGAGCAGAGCATGCTGATAAGTGCAAACAAGTCAAGTTTCAATACACAGCCTTTTAAGGCTAGTTAAGATATGTATTTTTATATATATATATATATATATATATATATATATATATATATATATATATATATATGAGTTCATCCTAAAGCAATATTTCAACAGTGAGAAGAAGAAACTTTACAAATACATATATTTCCGACAATAAATAAACACACAATTATTTATTTATTTAAAAAAAATTTATCTACATATTTGTTACCTGCGTAAGCACTTTAGGCAGAGGGCCTTTTTTCAGGAGTGGCCTGGATACAGAACAATAATACTTATAAAAACAAATAATATAAATACAATAAAAACATACATTTAAAGGAAAGCAATCCTTTGCAAACCTTAACCTTCGTTAAGCTTTGCTGAGAAAAGCGCCTTTTTTCTTGCAGCGTAAAGTAATTTAACTTAATTATGAAAAGTCTGCTACCCAGAAGTATGGTGGATGCTGGGGCGGCTTCATTAGCTGTAAAGGTGCAGCGCCTCACCGTGTGCTTCTTTACAAATGCATTGAAGCGCATGGTGCCACACCGCACCTTTACACTTAATGGAGCCAGTCCAGCGTCCGCTATACTTCCAGGTAGCAGACTTTTCGTAATTAAATTAAATTACTTTGTGCCACAAGAAAAAAGATGCATTTCTCAGCAAAGCTAAACTTGAGGATAAGATTTGCAGGGGCCGGAGCCCCTGAAAAGGACTGCTTCCCTTTAAAAGTGATGGGGGGGCTTGGAAATTTCCAGACCTTTATCTAATAGACCCATCTTGAAATCAGGGCGTTCTCCTGAAGGTTTTCAGAGGGGAAGGTACATTAGCTTAAAGTTAAAACCCTGAGACAGACTTTTTCCTTAAACATTTCAGAGCTGGTGGAGTCGGAGCTTAAAAGAACTCGCTCCTCTGTAACATTGGCAGTCTTACTCTTTGGTCGCTGTACTGTGGTGCAACTTACTGAATTTCTTGCTAGAACTGCTGTCGAAGGTCTTCTCCTCATCATGGGCAATCCTCATAAGGACCAGCAGCAATCTCAGGGAGAAAAAAGTAAATATGTCCCTGGCCCTCCAATCACAAGGTCTGCCGTCGGAGAGGCGACGCAGGTTGTCGCAGATGAAAAAGAGGAGACTCTGCAGAGCTTAGGACAGAACATTTTTTGTTTAATTAGATCTGTCACAGGGCTGTATGACAAATTCAGTTCATTAACAAATAGTGTGAATACTGTGGAAATGGAGATGGAAGCAGTTAAGATAGTGTCAGTGGAGAGTAAAAAAAGCTGTTGAGGCCACATTGGAAGCTACGGTAAACCTAGTCAAAGAGAACTATCATCTTAAAGCTTGCCTGGAATCCTTGGAGAATCAGGCTAGAGCTATGAACATTCACTTACTAGGAGTGCCAGAATGATCTGAAGGTGACCATATTGTGCTGTTTCTCAGGGACTGGCTGGCTGAACAATTTGGGAAATGATTAACTGTTTGTCCGTTTGATATCCAAAAGGCCTATTGAGTAGCTACTAGGGGGAGGCCAGTCAATTTGGAAGCACCCAGAGCAATCGTAATGGTGTTGGATAGTGTGGGCTCGAGGGACTACCTCCTAAGTTTGGCCCAGTACCAGAAGTCTTTGTTTTACGGTGGACATCCCATTAACATGTATCCAGACCTGAGCTATGCAACAAGGATGAAGAAGATTTGATGGGGTCTGTGTGATGCTTCGGGCGGATGGAATAATGCACAGTATGGTATTTCCAGTGTGTCGGCGAATAGTTCACCAGGGGAAGATTTTTGTCTTTTCTGACCCAATAGAAGTATTGAAGTGGGCCCAGTGGAATACTTCCACTCGTTCAGCACAAGAAGTGGGTCTCGACTCCAATGAAGAGAAGGAAGAACTTACCTGAGAACTTTTCTCTAGTACATCAGGTTTGAGATTTATCATCTCTGAAGGGACTCTAGTAACTGTGTTGTTGGTATTAATGGATCGTTACAGCCCTTTGAGGCAGTGAGTTACCTTTTTTTAGTTAGCAGTCACTAATGATTCCCTTTTCAAAGGTTCAACCTGTGTTATTTGATGAAACCAGTGTAGAAACATTAAGGAGCAAGATGTTAAATTCAGTTATGTAGCCGCAAGTTTACCTTTTTCTGAATAGCCTTTTGGCTTCTACTATGGTTGAGTGTATGTATAACTCCGTTCCTTTAGGAACTAGAAAGTTTTGTAATATGTGTGATTATTACTTTTACTGATTAACACATGCAGCTCATGGACTCTTTATGGCAGCAGATGGTCATATATGGACAATCCGCTGGGTAGTAACCCTCCAAGGACGTATCGTAGTGACATGGCTCATATTGTTTTTTTACATTTTACAATGCATGTATTAAGAGGAGTGGTGTCCTCAATGGTTTTATGCTCATCCGCATGTGTTATGTCTGGATTTTTGCTGTATATGTTTACAGATACTCTAATAAACATAAAGTATATATGTAAAAAAAGACATCTCAGAGCTGAGAGAACTTGAGCTGTTTATATACTTGATTTGAAGTGTATGATAGATCTTGGACTACTTCTAGAACAAGACCGGTGTTTTTGTGGAAAACTGATTTTTCACATGCTAAACATTTTGATTTTAAGTCAGAATTTTTTTTTTTTTTTTTTATAGCCACTCTCCTCTGCCGTGGTGGAACTTCTTCAGGGAATCCCTAGACTGTACTCCCCAATCCCTCCTTGGGTACCTACCGTGGTGTCGCTCGAACCGCCCTCCATGCTGCCTCGGCCTACCCCCCCCGGGGTGGGGAGGAGGAGGGGACCCATTTTTAACCCCTCCAGTCCATCAGTGTGCATCAGGAGGTCCATCTGCGGCATCCAACGGTAGCCCGGTTATGGGTTATCTGGGGCAGTCGGGTCCCGTCTCCATCCTCCACGACAGGTTCCTGTTTCCGTTTTTCTGTCCCCTCCCACAGGACGTGAGCACGCTAGGGAAACCTAGGGGCGGTGCACGTCGAGACATGTGAGCGCTCCGGTCTCCGGCCCACGTCCTCCCTCCCTTCTGTATGCAGTCCCGCTGCACCTCCACCTGTGGTCACCCAGGTGGCGGTAGAGCTGCGGGACATGCATCCCCTCCCTCCCTGGAGAGCCGCTGCTGGGCGCTCAATCCTCCTCCCCCCCGGCCGACCCTCCAGCCACCCGAGTCCATTCCCGAACCCGGGTTACTGGTGCCACGAGAGGTAATCCTACCGCTGCGCCGGCGGGCCGGCTTTAAGTCAGAATTTGAGAACAAGGACTTCACTCTGCAAGATAAACCTTGAGTTTTGAAAAAGGACACTCAGAGACTGATTTTGAATTCCAACAAATTTTGTGTTTCCAAAGAACTTTTCTTCACCTACACAGAGAGAAAGCTATTCTCAAAAAGGACACTTTTCTGGACTTTGAACCTCAGAATAAGGTATAGTTTAGAACAACAGTATATAGAGTTTTCTGTAAACCATCCAGTGTTATTTTTGGTATTGTCTGCAGTTCAAATATTTTCCAAATTGTAGAATTTACTGTGTTTTCATTTAAGTAAACTTTATAATTTTCTTATCAACTCTGTCTGGGGTCTGATTGTGTGATCTAACATTTTAAAAATAAGGGTTTTGTAAAGACTGTATGCCTTGTTAGTGAAGATAGTAACTGCTTAGCTGTCCTACAAAACTGCTTAGGCAAGAGGCAGCCGGTGGCAGTGGTGGGATTCAAACCTGAACAAAGTACAGAGTCAAGGGGACTCGAAACTACAGTTTCCACCCTCCCGCTGGGAAAGAGAAAGGTTGGTAATGCTTTCTGAACCCTACAACTGCTCACAAGTTCTGTAAAAAGGGGGTCCATCCCTGCAAACAGGAGGTCCTGCTGCGCCCCTGAGGTTGGGCTCGTGACAGGTACATCACAACAAATTTCTGATTTCTGCCACCTGTGCTGTGCAGTCTGCACAGCTGCATGCTTCTGCCATTACAATTGTAGTGCCCCAGAGCTGGGGGCACCGCAGAAAAATAAAGAAATAGAAGAGTGCCATTTATAGGTGTCTCAGTACAGTAAACAGGTGCCCAAGAAATGCCCAGGTGCCCAGTTTAAAATGCCAACACAAAACTCTGTACAAAGCCTGTCAAGAATATTGTAAATAGCTTAGAAATAATGCACAAAATAAACTTGTCTGCCATGCTGCAGCTAATGGAATGTTGAGCTGAACTAATGGAATGCTCAATGTGTGGCACGTGCTATGCCTTCCAGAACCAGAATACAGAGTGCTGCAGTTTAAAAAATAATTTACTGTTAGAGAATCGTGGTGACTGTGGAGAAGTGAGGACACAGAAAGCGAGGAGGGATGAGAAGGGCTTGCCAAGAGGGCTGAAACTGTCCCTGAGGGCTTTGCTGTGTGCCTCCTGCCTCCAGTCACTGAAGAAATGTACCTGCAAGCTGGTCCGGTCTGCGGTGCCATCCCGAGCCACATGTGAAGAGTAGAGATGTCCTGTTGTGTCCTGGGAGGGCTTGGTGCCCTGTTTTATATTTTTTTTTATTTAAAATTAAGTACTCGGTCTCGGGGGCAGCGGTAGCATTGCTGCATCGTTTGCACTATGTTTGGGACCTTCTGCAAGGTCCCAAGTCATCACACAATTGCCTGAAGCTTTCTCTCCCGCTCCCGACTGCACCTCCTGCCTCCCTCTTGCATCCTGAGTGTCCCAGTGGTGTGGTGAGTTGGCGACAGCACACTCCTTCGTGCTGTTCACCCTGGAACTGTGTAAAAGTGTATTTGAGTGTTTTAAAAATTTGCAGCAAGCACACAGAGAAACGGCCGTGCACTGTGAAGGGGGTGGGTCAGGAGCTCCTCATTTAAATAACTGAAGCTTTTGGGGTGTAACGACACCCACAGGGGAAGGGAGGGCTGAAGGGGAACCTCAAAAAAGGCATAAATATTCATAAGAGGAGGTGTGGCTGAGAAAAGAATGACAGTTCAACCTAAGCCAGCCTAGAGATATTTAAAGGGGCCCTGTCAGGGAGAGAAGCCCAGCATAGTTAAAGGGGCTGATTCCAGAGAGGCCCATATGTGAAGGGGCTGATTCCAGGAAGCCCAGATTTAAAAGGGCTTAGTGCTGAAAAGCCCAGAGTGTATTGCAGGGGCAGAGCCAAAGGGTGGCCCAGTATTTAAAAGGAGAGCCCAGTGATTTTAGAGGGCACAGCCTAGTCAGGCTCTGATTTAAAGAGGCACAGCTGTACAGAAAAGCCCAGAGTGTTAAAGGGGCACAGCTGTTCAGAGGGGCCCAAATGTTAATTTGAAAGGGGTTCACCCAGATAAGGCCCAGCGATCTTAAAAGGGGCAAGGGTACCCCGCCAGTTCTTAAAGGGGCAAGTTAGGCCCACCACTGTGTAAAGGGGCAAGTCAAGCCCACCAGTTCTTAAAGGGGCAAGGGTAGCCCACCAGTTCTTAAAGGGGCAAGTCAGGTCCACCAGTTCTTAAAAGGGGCCAGTTAGGCCCACCGCCACGTGCTCTGCCATTTTAAGGGGCAAGTGAGGCCCACTGTTAGCCATTTAGATTCCCCAGGTGTTATGGGGGCCCAGCAGCATTAGTGACCCCAGATGTTTAAGAAGTCTAGCTAGCCATACAGAGTCGCAGTAACAGGAAGAACCCGATTTAGTCAGAGGGAACCCTGTTGGTTAGGTCCACCAGTGCTAGGGTTCTATCAGAAAAGTGAATTGCCTGTATATTTACTGTGATTTGGACATTAAGACTGAATAAGAGACTACTGCAACAAGAATTGAGACTTCATTTTGCATGCAACTATTACTACAAGCAGTGAATGTGCCAGAAAGTATTGCTTTGTTGCTAGCCTTCCAAGTTGCAAGATGTTTGAATCAGCCTTCCAAAGCTTTCCAGAATCTGTTCACCATTGGTATCCAGATCAGTCTTCTTCATTGTACTCCAGAAGTTGTCTCCAGTGCATCTTTGAAGCAGCCAGCAGCAGATCTTCAAGGAACCGTGCCACAGCCATTTGCAACGTCCTGTTTATTGTTTTCCGCTCTTCAAAGTTTCTCCAAAGTATGGCCTGGCCTGGTACAAAGGTACCGTCTGTTTTCTTGTTTTGTCATCCGTATCGAAGTGCTATCCAGATATTCTGCCGCAGTGTTTTGCATCATTGTCTTGTTTCTTATTTTACGTAGTCCTTGGCTCGTACGGCCTTGGTACCCAGAACCCTGTTGGTGCTTCCGATTTACAGACTTTCTTTCTTCAGAATCTTCGTCATGTCCCGGCAGTCCAGAAGAGGACTTTGGGCTGGTTGATCAGTACTTTCTTCTTCTTTCCCGTGTCCCGGAAGTCCAGAAGAGGACTTTCGGCTGGTTGGTCAGCACTTTCTTCTTCCTTGTGTCCTGGTAGTCCAGAAGAGGACTTTGGTCTGGTTGGTCAGCACTTTCTTCTTCTTCCTCATGTCCAGGCAGTCCAGGAGAGGACTTTGGGCCGGTTGGTCAGCACTTTCTTCTTATTCCTCGTGTTCCAGCAAGTCCAGAAGAAGGCTTTGGGCTGATTGGTCAGCATCTTCTTCTTCTTCGTCTTACCCCGGCAGTCCAGAAGAGGGCTGTGGCTGGGTTTGGTGTGTCTCAATTTCAGCGACCCTCAGTGGGTTCTGAGCTGAAAGAATTGTTGCTTTGTTCTTAACAAGTCCGGCAACCCTAGAGAGGTGGGGTGTGGCCGAGAGACTCATGGCCTGTACAAAATCCTCTCTGCAGTCCCTTAGTTGTTAGCCCAGTCAGCCAAGTGTTCTGCTTGTGTTTTATCCTGCGACCCAATTTCTTCCTGACGACAGAGAAAGCTTATCTTTGCATGAACTGCCTCTTATGACTGAAGTAGAGTTTTACAGTATTATGCTATAGAGTTCCTTAAAGTGGAGTACTCCAGGTAATGGGCCCTAGGTAGAGGTGCACCTCAGGGTAGTATTGAAAGGATTATATAGTGATTTGCTGGTTATAGAGTGTAGACCACTTATAAAGTGGAGCTGTTACAGCCATTTATTTAGAGTCCTCCTCGTACAGGAGAGTGGAAATAAGTGTAAGTGTCTCCCTGTGACCGTGTTTCCCCTTGGTTTGGTATAAATAAAACCTTGTGAAGTATATGGAATCTATTTCTGGACTCTCACCTCTCTCTGTCTGGCGCCAACATCCACCCCTTTTTGCACCTGTGTTAGCAATTTGTGTGTAAGTTGCTGGTGTCATCGACACAGTTGCTTTATTACCCTTTTTATTGATGTGGAAACTCAGCACACGCTAACATCCTTCTTACCACCTTCGGGGCACCACACCTCAATTTTGGTGCAGCAAGCAGGGTATAGAGCAAGTCCTCCAAAGAGACCGAAACCAGAGGAAGAGTATAGTACGAATACAGAACAGGGTATAGAGCAAGTCTTCCAAAGAGACCAAAGCCAGAGGAAGTGTAGAGTACAGATACGGAGCAGGGTAAAGAGCAAGTAAAGAATAGAGTACAGATTCAGATGCCATCAGGATCCAGAAATAGTGACAAGATGGATCGAGAGATGGATGGAGCAAGAGGAGAAGGATCGAGACGAGTGCAGC
Source organism: Neoceratodus forsteri (assembly GCA_016271365.2). Taxonomy (NCBI): domain Eukaryota; kingdom Metazoa; phylum Chordata; order Ceratodontiformes; family Ceratodontidae; genus Neoceratodus; species Neoceratodus forsteri. Next base: position 8,783,979 of record JADMNL010000026.1, read on the forward strand.
CATCCCCTTTGACCATGCCATATTATTTTGGTGCACCATGGCTTCCTAGCTATACAGGAGAGCCAAGTGGTGAAGACTCCAGTAGTTTAGGAGAATTTAAAGTGAAAATACAGTCTGTTTCAACTTTATCAAGTACCTGATCATCAACAAGTAGAAATTTTATTGGGACAGTTGAAAGGAGCTGCCCAAAGAGAAGTGCAATCATGGCCAGAAAGAGAAAAAGCCACTGCAGATCGAATTTTCAATCGATTAAGAGAAGCGTTTGATACCAGAACCGTGTCCGAATTGAAAATGAACTTCTTTTCGAGAACACGGAGACCAAGAGAAACATTAAGGGAGTATGCCCTGAGTCTACAAGAAGCTCTCCGAGCTATAGAGAGGATAGACACCAGAGAAGTGCGAGACTCTGATAAGACTCTTAAAGGAAAAATAAATTGATGGAGTCCTTAGTGACGCTCTCAGAAGAGAGTTACGAATGCTTCACCTTCAAGATCCCGATGCTCTCTTTTTAGATTTTAAAGAGAAGGCAATACAAATGTTTGGACCAAGTCGAGCTGGAGGAGAGGTCACTGTGTGCCAACAGCAGATGATGTTTCCTGGAGAAACATGGTCAGACTACTCCACTAGAAGATGGAGCCCAGAAAGCCATTGGATGCCAGGAGTGCGTGCGGAAGTATACTCAAACACTGAAGAGACATATACGCAGATGGCTCAGGTGCAGACACACTTTCACAGACCTAGTTCAGGACCCAGTACTGATTGGACAGAACAAATGGTGGCTCTGACCAGAAAAGTTACAGGAGGTATGTGACCTCAAAAGTGATTGGAAATCTAGACTTGATGGACAGCAGCCAGATAGAAACCAAGGACCTAGAGAGATGATGTCCCAGCCAAGGAGAGCAGAAGGGCGATGCCCGACTGATCATTTCGACAGCTGTTGTAGACCCATTTGTCAATGATGTGGAATAGCTGGACATGTAGAGACGGTGTTGACAAATGACTACAAGTGTTGTAGCGTTAAACAGTGAATCCCTGGGAATGTGGACTGATTCTCAGAGAGCAGTGGAGCAGGTCCAGCCTCAAGGGAGGACAAATTCCTTTTCATAGGAAAATGCCCGACCGTGATAGTGAAAATCAATGGACAAGACCTACTTGCACTCTTGGATACAGGCTCACAAGTAACTACGTTACAGAAGAGATATTTCCACCGATATTGGGACACTAAGGAATTGCAATCCCCACCACGATCTTGGATCCGATTGGTAGCCAGCAATGGTACAGAAGTCCCATACTTAGGATACATTGAGGCAGATATCAAGTTAGGCAATTGTATCCAGACCCAGCAAGGCATTATAGTGAGCGGCTCCGACAGCAGTGAATTACCTCCACTTATTCTTGGAATGAATGTGCTGCAGCATTGTTTCGAAGAGTTAGTCCATATCTTACGGCAACGTGCTAAAGAGGTACCCATTGCAGACAAGCAGGTACTACAGCAGACCATTCAGCTGATCTAATGCCACCAACATTTTGCGAACTCAGATGGAGAAATTGGAAAAGTCAGAGTTACAGACTCTCATCCCATAACTGTGAGTCCGGGCACAGAAACCACCTTATGGTGTAAAGCAAAAGTAGGACGTAGCGGACAGGACTACAATGCCCTAGTGGAACCATATCCTGATGCCAAAGATGAGCCTATCATTGTTGCTCGCAACATTGCGACAGTTAGCAAAGGACGGATCCCTATCAGAGTCCTTAATTATGGAAATCATGCCGTACAAGTCTTCAGGAACCAGCCTATTGCCAAACTACATACCGTCAGTATCCAGGATGTTGTAGAGCCAGACAATCAAGTTCACACTACAACTTGTAACCAGTCAGCATCCAGAAGACCCCAGCCTGACTCAGAAGACAAAGATTTACCAGAATGGTTAAGAGAACTTGACATTGGTACGACTCACACTACAGACGCCCAGCGAGAAGATGTCCAACAAGTAGCAATGCAGCAACATCAAGCATTTAGTAAGCATCCTTTGGATTTCAGACTAGCTAAAGGAGTTCAACACTACATTCCCACTAATAATCATCCACCCATTCATGAGAGATTTCGACCTCTGCCATCTGCTATGTACCAACCAGTCAGACATGTTGAGATAGATGAAAAAAGCAGATGTAATTCGAGAAAGCCATAGTCCATGGGCTGCACCAGTGGTACTAGTGAAAAAGAAAGATGGAAAAATCTGTTTCTGCATGGACTACAGGAAGCTTAATAACATAACTAATAAGGATGCATACCCCTTGCCTCGAATAGAATACTCTCTTACTGCATTACAATCTGCAGCCATGTTCTCTACTTTGGATTTGACCAGTGGCTACTGGCAAGTACCAATCACACCTTTAGATGTTGAGAAAACAACTTTCATCACCCCAATGGGATTATTTGAATTCACTCGTATGCCTTTCAGATTGTGCAATGCACCAGGAACTTTCCAACATTTGGTAGAACATTGTTTGGGAAGCTGTAACTTTGAAATACTGCTTTTGTATTTGGATGACGTCATTATTTACTCGAAAAACTATGAAGACTACTTGAAACACTTAGCAGAAGTCTTTGAACGATTGACCCAATATGGATTCAAACTCAAACCGTCCAAGTGCCATCTTTTGAAACCCCAAGTCAATTACTTAGGACACATTGTCTCAGCAGATGGAGTAGCACCTGACCCAGAAAAACTACAAGTTGTTTGAGAATGGCTTGTACCAATTACCATTAGAGATATCAGAAAATTCCTTGGATTTGCTGGATACTACAGAAGATTTATCCAAAACTTTGCTTGACTAGCGACACCTTTACACAAGTTACTTTGAGGGTCAACAGCAGGACACACATCCAAAACTCAGCAAGTCACTTGGACTTCCAGACACCAAACCACTTTTGATGGTTTATGCCGAGTCTTGACAGAAGCTCTGATTTTGGCCTACCCAGATTACACCAAACCTTTCAAAGTATATGTAGATGCCAGCAACTTAGGTCTCGGTGCTGTGCTAGCACAAGAACAGTCAGAGAAAGAAAGAGTCATTGCCTATGCTAGTCGCAGTCACAGAGGATCAGAAAGACATGATGAACATTACAGCTCATTTAAATTGGAATTCCTTGCTTTGGTATGGGCAATTACAGAAAAGTTTCGACATTATCTACCTGCCACACCTTTTACTGTATACACAGACAACAGTCCTTTAGCTCATTTAAACACTGCCAGATTGGAAGCATTGGAACAATGATGGGCCTCAGGTTTGTCCAATTACCAGTTCACTTTAAAATACCATACAGGAAGAAGCAATGCCAATGCTGACACCTTGTCAAGATTGCCACAACAAACAGAACCTGAGCCTGATGATTCCACTTTAGAAGATGTGGAAATGCCTGCATTCTTACAAGTTCCTACAGAGATGGTACACGCATGTTGTCAGGTCAGTCCTATCACAGTAACCACATCTGAATCTACTCCTTCAACGCATGTAGCAGAACAAGATAATTTATGGATCCAGCTCCAGAACCAGAGTCCTGTGTTACGACAAATCAGAAATCTGCTGGACACTAACCAAAGTCTTGGGCCTACACATAGGAGAAATGCAAATCCAGAATTAATAAAATTGTGGCGACACAGAAACCGGTTGGTCATACAAGACTCCAAGTTAGTAAGGCAAAGTAGAGACCCTCACACCCATTGTGAGATTCTACAGATCGTTGTGCCGCAAGAGAATGCACCAATTGTTTTGGAAGCCTATCACGACGTCTGGACATTTTGGAAGTAAAAAGACAGAAGCCAATATAAGAAAGTGATTCTATTGGGCCGGAATGAAACTACAGATTCAGAAATGGTGTGAAGAATGTCCTACCTGTAATCTAAAGGGAAGCAGCAGAACTGATCAAAAAGCTCCTCTGCAACCAATCAGTCATGCTCCTTTAGAACTGGTCGCCTTAGAGCACTTAAAACTTGAGCCAAGCAGGAATGGTATCAGTTATGTTTTAACCATGATAGACCACTACTCTAAGTTTGTTGTAGCCGCACCAGTTCCTGATCTTACCACCAAAAGCACTGCAGCAACATTTGTCAAGTACTTTATTCAACCATATGGGTTTCCAACCAGAATATTAACTGATCAAGGGTGTGCCTTTGAGTCGCAACTATTCCATGAACTTCTTATATGGAAGTCAAAAGATCCGTACAACTGCCTATTATCCTCAAGCCAATGGACTGTGCGAAAGAGCTAATCAAACCTTACTTAATATGCTAAGAGCATTACCTGAGCATCGACGCCCGTATTGGCCTAGCATTTTGCCTGAATTAACTTATCTTTACAATAACACTATACATAGTTCAACTGGATATACTCCATATTTGTTATTTGGAGGCCATGGTCGTTTACCTACGGACTTAGTACTTGATGTAGATTTGAAAGCCACTTCTACTCCTAACCTATGTACTGATTGGGTAAATGAACATAGTGACAGATTGCAAGAAGCAGGACAAATCCTAGGCAAGCATATGACTCAAGTGAGATTAAAACAAAATACACTATATGACGCCAATGCCAATGCTTGTCCATTACAGATCGGAGATAGAGTACTACTACTAAAGAGAACCCAGAGACTAACAAAATTTTCTGAGGTATTCAGTTAAAGAGGAAGTTTTAAGGATTGCTAGGGACCGTAAAGTATTAAATTGGAGGGGAAATAGAGTTTTTCTTTCAGGACTTTTCAGGGGAAGTTGTAGACAAGTGGAGAGCATTTCATGAGGTAAAATCACATTTACAGAAACTGAATGTTCAGTATCATTTTAAATATCCTGCCATTTTAACAGTTTTGGCACCGGGTGAGTGTCCACAATACTGTGAAAATCCCGAACAGGTTTGGGAAGTTATTAACTTAATTTCAAACAGGGCCCCAACATCAACCGTTAGTTTATCCTCAAGCCACACTCAGCCTTCCACACCCCTGCGTGCTACTTTGCCTACCTGTCAATCTGGTGTGTCTATGGATCTGTCTTGTACGCATGATCAGCCGAGCACTAGCACAGTTCAAGTGCCCCTGAGTGATGTCCAGGAACCTGCAAGTGAAAATATGTACTCCACTGCCTTACTCCACTGTGGTGAGGAATAAAACCCCTAGTACCCCTAAAACTGCATTGCTATCCTCCTCAAGTAACAGGAAAACTAGGCCAGCAGCAAAACAGTTTTTTACTCAATGACAAATGCAGCCCGGGTTCGCTCCGAAGAAGTGGAATAAGTTTAGTACCTCACCAGTCAATGATAATCATCTTGTCCCTCAGACGAAGTCTCCAAATAAACTGGGTAAAAGTAAAGCCTCAGGGGGAAACATCTCTCATGAAAGACCCATGAACTAGGAAGTGAGCTCAGAAGTCAGATGTCAGAATTTTCCTCCCAGCATTCAAGGGTTGATTTTCAGTGAAATTTGTGATACAGATCACACATCTAAATAACGTCATTACAGAACCTTTGCTTAATTTGTGATATGCTTTAGTTTTACATTTTTTGTTTCTTTTCCTAATGGTTTCTATTTTTTGTTTGTCTTTTTGTTCAACGACACTTTCCGATGTATGAAGCACCAAGGATCCTTGAATATCAGGCTGCTCCAGGTAAGTGAGCAGAGTCCTTGTAAACTCAAAATTAGACCTTTGTTACGGTTGTCAAGTGATGCATGATTTAAAAACCCAGTTCAGCCTTCTAATGTCAAAATGCAAAACTCAGTAGTTTTAAGATAGCTATGTTTTTGTTCTTACAAAGTGGTTAAATACTTTGGTACGTTCTGAGGTATTATAAAGGGGATATATAAGGTTTTTTTTTGTTTTTTTTTGGTATTCGGCTGATCTGGCACTGTTTTACTCATTTTTTTTTTCTTTTCTCTCCCATACATGGACTCAAGTAAGAAACATGTGGTCTTGGGATATGGCTTGCTAGTATGCATGTATGTTTGCCTTCTAGACTGGCCATAGTATCCTTATCTTACGCAGTATACAGGCCTTACAAAATTTGATACAATAATATAGGCAGGTTAAACATGACCTTTATTGTTGCAGGGAGCTGTAGCATTATAAGGGAAACAGACCTATTATTAATATACCTACAGCTGTGTCCAGGTACACCATCAAGGCCATGAGGAGTCATAGACCCTTTTTGGGCTGGCTGAAGAAAAGTGTAATATATTTAATAAAGGATTGAAATGATATACTGAGGCCCGGATATTCAAACTCGCATGAGCTGTGGCATCAGCCTGGGCGCCAGCACAACTATTTCTTGCAGGCGTTGACGCGCCGATAATTCAACGGAGCTGCGCCATGGCACAGCATCGTTGAATATCGCACCCTGGCCACCCGCAGTGTACATGGTGCAGTGGCACTGTGCCAGCGCCAAGTGGCCAGAGTGGAGCAGAAGTGCGCTAGCGCAAGTTCCGTTCGCTATGCACAGCAACCGCAATATTCAAAGTGCACATGCAAATGGGGCCATAATGTATGCAAAGGCGCCAAATGGGGCCATTTGCGTATCATCCTCTTCATTGCATGCAAATCTTGCCCGATCCCGGTGACTTGCGCCTGGCCCCTGCCAGCAGCAGCCATCGGGGACCTACACCCCCTCCACAGCGCGGCAATGTGCCCCACATCCCGATCGCGGGCTTCAGTAAATATAAATAGCATCCTATATCCCTGGTGGTCCAGTGGACCGCTGTCAGCCCGATCACGGGCATTTGTATAAATAAAATAAAGTCAGATATCCCTGGTGGTCCAGTGGACCACTCGCAGTTCGATTGCGGGCTTAAGGAGGATATTGCAAACCCCCAGGGAAAAGGGGGGTCTGGCCCTCCCAAATTTTTACCTTTACTTCTTGGCAGCAAGGGGTGCACAGATGTGCTCTTGGACAAAACGCCGGGTTGACTCCGGTTGGTACCACCTGGAAGAAGCTGCAGTCGGGAAATGGGCCCTTTGGGCTGTTCTGACTAGTAATATACCTCCAACCATAGTTAGAGAGATCACTAACCCATGGATCCTTCACTCCCTTTCGACACTTAAAAAGCTAAGGAAGATTACCTGTACCCCAGATGGCCCCGGCCCTCTATCCTTAATTAGGTTTGAACCCTCATTTATCCCCCCGAGAGGAGACTCAGGATACCAATACTGGGCCACACACCGGCTCTCCACATTCTTTCAATGTATTGATAGGAGTAGCTGCTACTCCTTTACCTAATTAAGAGACAAATTTCACCTCCGCCGTGAGGACCATTTTAGATATTTACAAGTCCGACATTATATTACTTCTGAAAATAGAATACAAAAAATAATTAGGGAAAAAACATCCCTGGAAGAGTTTTTCTACTACAACAGTAATATCAGTGACATCCCCCACCCTCTCTCTCAGCTTTATGACATTCTAATTAATTTAAATAATTCAGGCCTAGACAAAATTAAACAGAGATGGGAAGAAGAGCTAGCTATCTCAGTCCCCCAACATATTTGGAATAATAGACTGAACAGAGGCTGGCAAGTAACAAACTCTCCGTTCTGGCGAGAATTTAATTGGAAGATTCTTCTTAGATATTTTCTTACGCCCTCCAAGGCAAAACACATCAGGACAGGTGGTTCAGATGTCTGTTGGAGATGTAGCAGAGCTAGGGGGTCTCAAACACATATATTTTGGGAATGCTCAGTACTCACCCCGTTCTGGAGAGAGGTCCACTCTCTGATACAGCAAATAACTGGCCTACAGATTCCATTTAAAGGGGAAGAGATGGTTTTAGGTCTCCCATTCTTGATTACAGGCCCTAGACAGCAAAGGCAACTACCACAGATAATGAGAGTGGCAGCACTGAAATCTATCTCATCTAGGTGGCTTTCCCCTCACCCCCCAATGATAGAAGAGTGGAAGGTCAGAATGGGATAGTTGGAGTCCATGGAACAAATCACCTACACTCTAAGACAGGGCAGGGAGAGGTTTGATACTATCTGGTCTTCTTGGCAAGCTTTTAACTAAGATTAGGAAGGCCCCGGATGTTTTATCCTCTTTTTTTTTTTTTTTTTTTAAATCTTGGAAGATCTCTTTTCTTTGATTTTTAAGAGTTTTAAGGAGTTAATTTACTAAAACCCAACACAACCATAATGAAACTACAGGACGCCTAAGTTGAGTTATACCATATTAGATTAGCTTATTAGGTATTAAATCCATAATTCAACACTGATTTGAACTGTGCTGTCCAAATAAACTACGCCTTGATTGAAGGCGACTGATAAAACTCCTCACCTCGGAGGAGGAGAGGGTGAGAATAGGCTAACAATAAGGTGAAACGAGAAGATGGTAATCGACCAAAATCTTTACCTTTTGGTATAATGTTGTAATGTGGATGGAAGTTAATTAACCTGTGTATCAATTTCTGGATGGTTTTAATGTAATGGTCATTTTAATAAGTAATGTAAAACTTTATCTAGAGTATTTCATTCATTGGAACTGTGTAAAGATGTACAAGATGGTATAATCGATACACAATAAAATTTGAAGTTACAAAAAAAAAAAAAAAAAGTACCTCGGGTTCTGGCTAGATCATCACCAAGATTTTTCTGTTCATGTGGATGCTGTTGACAAGAAGTTCCACCCCAGCTTGGGGTGTTATACAGAAATAAGAGGAGCATTCTGCTTCCTGTCCGCAGAGAAATCCTCATTACGATGTGATTCTGCCTATTTTCGACTGTGGAGACGTTGTTTATACTGCTGCTCCAGAGTCTACATTAGCTAGACTGGATCTTCTTTTTCCCTCCTGTCACCTTGCCTTTGATAAAGCCATGTGTACACATCACTGTACCCTGTAGTCTTCCCTCCCCACCTCCCTCTTGATGCCAGGCACTTCACCCACTGTATCTCCTTTATCTTCTAATTTTTAGTTGGTTCTCTCCCCTCATATCTTGCCTCTCTTCTCTCTTCCCCCCCTTTATCCTCTTCACTTTGGTCTCTGCGTTACTTCCGGAGGGACTGGGCTCTTAGTTTACTAGAGCATTCTGGGACTTGTGCCAGTCCCTTACAACCCTTGGAGAGGGCCCTTCCTGGGGGTCAAAATCATCTAAATCCTCAAAATCTAAGAGGACCTGTTGTAACTCGTGGAACCAGGAGCAGGCTTGCTCCTCCTGACCCCACAATTCTGCAACTAGCTGGATGGAGATTTTTCTCAAGCCGGTAGACCCATTGTTGGAGAACAACGAGGATGACTCACTTTTGAGGACTGTGGTCCTCTGGGCCCTCTCTCACCAGACAAACCAGCTGATCTGGCTTTCTCCCCGTGGAGATTAACCCTTGGGGGTTCTGCTGGCTCTGGTCTGTGCTGAGCACATGATTCCCTTCCCTGTGTCTCCTCCCTAATGACCTGATCATCATTGGTCGAGGTCCCGGTCCATGTCCTGGTCCTGTTCTAGATCGAAATCTTGAGAATCTCGGCATTCCTGCTCTCGGCCATCGACCAAGAAGTGCCATCAATGCTCCTCTTCATCCTCATCTTTGGGCAAGGACAGGCTCTACCACAAATTGTAGTATCTACGCAAGAAGCTGATGTGATAGCAGTGGATCCTTGGTCCCAGTCTTGCCATGCCACAGCCTCTGAGGGTTCTCTGGTTGCCACCACCGCAGCCCATACTGGTTCCCACGGCTGAGCTAGCACCAGCTTCTCCCATTTGGGTAGAGCCCCCGCCTCCCTAGCCCTTGTACAGAGCTTCATCCAAGGCTGTCCGACCCACTTCTGGTCTCCCCAGTCAACTGTCCATCAAGATCACTCATTTGGATGAGTGGTCCACTAGGAGCCCGGGTCAAGGGAGGTGTTTGAGGAGTACTCGGACTCTAAGGACTCCTTCATGCATTCCATTCGGACTCCGGGCTTTGATCAAGAGTCCACCAAGGAGCTCACCACTGAGTACAGGCCGGTCTCCTTTAGAGCCTTGCTCTGCCTCATCTCCAAATCCATGGGGATTCTATTGGATCTGGTCCAAAAGCGGGCCAGATACCACCAACAGAAATCCTCGACAGGGATGGCTCTTCGGGGGTTGCCTTCAAAGTGGTGAAAGCCATTCTTCATCCCACCCTGGAGTTTTGATAGTGTCCAGTCTCTTGCTCAGTGCCTTCAGCTAGTGTGGTCTGCAAGTATGTGGTGTCTACCAGCTCTCTTCCCGGCTTCACTCACCATCCTTTGGCTGAAGGAGTGGTGGCAGACTCGGTTTTCTGGTGGATGGGCAATGTCAGGGACATCAACAAACCTCCCGACAAGGAGTCTAAAAAGCTGGACCATGCAGTGAAGAAGGTCTGTGCTGCCTGCTCCCTTGGCCTTCGACAGGCGAGCTCTGCCATCATCATGGCCAACTTTACCCATGCCCTCATGGGTGTCCTGGATCAGGTTCTTCCCCACCTTCCTGTGTATCTACAGTTGCCAGTTAAGATGGTTTGGGACCAGAACTGTTTGACTGCCAAGCACCAACTTCAGACAGCCTTGGACATCAGCGACTCCTGTGACCAGTCCGTGGCTTCTGCAGTCACTGTGTGTCATCGGGCTTGGTTAAGGATCTCCACCTTTACAGTGGATACCCAGAATAAGCTGGCAGATGTCCCCTTCTTGGGCACTGACCTGTTTGGTCTGGGGTGAATGGCCATGTCACCAGAATTGAGAAATCCAGTGCCACCTTGGATTCTGTTATGTCCTCCCAGAAAGACCCTAAGGGCCTGAAACAGAAAAATATAGCCCTTTCAGTTTTGGCCCTACATGGCACCACAGTCCAAGCTGCCATAGTCCTGATTGGGGCAGTCCCAGGTCTGGAAACCTAAGCCTAAGCCTAAGCCCACCACCTCTAGCTCCAAGAAGACTGGGGTCGAGGCAGTGGTGCTCCTCCGTCAGTTGGTGCCGGAGTCTCTGCCAAGCCTGCTCACTGATGGATCATGGGGTGTCTTTCTCCCAGCCATCCTGCTTCAGCCTTGGGTTCCCATGGAGGTCAGCTTTGCCATTTCTAGCATGCCTGGTCCATTGTCACATCAGACAAATGGGTGCTTGATTTGGTAGGTCGTGGTCTACTCCTACACTTCGAGGCTGTCCCACCCTACCGAGCCCATGCCCCACGGGAGACCATAATGTCTCCAGACATAATGTCTACCCTTCAGAAGGATATCACGCAGCTCCTTCAGAAAGGCACTCTAGCCTGTGTCCGGACACCTTGGCTAATCAGGGCTTTGTATCTAGGTACTTTCTGGTTCCCAAATAGACAGGGGGCTGGTGCTCCATATTGGATCTTCACAATCTCAGTTGATTCCTGAGGAAGTTCTGGATGGTCACTCTGAATTAAATCATTCTGTCACTGGAGCAGGACATGTGGTTCTGCTCTATGAACCTTCAGGATGCCTTCATCCACACCCCAGTCCATCTTTCTGACGGGCAGTTCCTTCAGTTCTGTGCAGAAGGGGTGCTTTACAAGTTCCGAGTGATGCCATTCAGCTTCTCCTCGGCTCCTTGGGTCTTCACCAAGTGCATGGCAGTGGAGCCAGCGTTCCTGCAGTACTGAGGGGTCCGGATGTACTCCTAATTGGATGATTGACTGATCGCTGGTTCCTCTTGGGAGGAAGTGGAGCAGTCCAAGGATCTATCCCTCCTGACTTGCTCGGCCTTGGGCCTTCAAGTCAACCCTTCCAAGTTGGAACTCCACCCCTCACAGGCCATCCACTTTATCGGGGCAGAGCTCGACTCCCTTTGAGCCAAGGCTCAACTCCCAGTGGACTTTACCATCTTTGCACATTCTTTTCAGGTTGGGCACTCATGCCCTGCTTGGGACTTTCTGTGGCTGCTGGGGTACAAGCATCCTGCACCAATGTGGTCCAGTGGGCCTGCTGGCAGGTGCAGCCCCTGCAGTGGGGGCTGGCCCAACAGTGGTCTCTGTTCCTCAGTCACCTGGACCAGGCAGTCATGGTGACGCAACCGATGTGGGATGCTTCCCAGTGGTGGCTGTTCCCTGAACACCTACAGGAAGGAGTCCCATTTTTCCACCCAGAGCCAACAGTAACTCTGATGACTGACATCTCTCCGGTGGGATGGGGAGCACACCTTGGAGGACCACAGGGCCCATGGGCTCTGGACCCCCAGGGAGTCCTGGTACTATATCAGCATGCTTGAGCTTCTTGTGGTGTGCCTTGCTCTAATGGCCTTCGCTCCATTTGTTCAGGGTCAGGTTGTTCAGGTCAAGATGGACAGCACCACGACCATGTGCTACATCAACAGGTAGGGTGGAATGCATTCCCTCCAGTTGTGTCAGGAAGCTCTCTGCACCTGGACGCTCATGCACAGCTTGGATGTGATCCCCTGGTGATTCATGTGGCTGAAGCTTCCAACCAGCTGGTAGATGCTCTCAGCTGAGTGGATGAGACGTCTCACAAGTGGTCTGTCCACAAGGAGGTGGTGGATCACCTGTTCTCCCAGTGGGGCACTCCCCTGATTGACCTGTTTGCCTTCTGGGAGAATGCAAATCTGAGGCTGTTCTATGCCACCACCCCCACAGTGCAGAACACTGATGGGAGAGGCCTTCAAAGGCCCTGGACCCCATGCCTCCTGTACACCTTCTCTCCCTTTCCCCTGATTCACAAGGTGTCGGTCAAGTTCGGAGGGACAAGGCACGGATGATCCTGGTGGCCCCAGACTCAACCTCAGCAGAAGGCTTCCATGGCACTTGCCTCTGCACCCCCAAATCTGCTCTCTTGCCATCAGGGGAGGGTCTTGCACCCAGATTTCAGTCCCTGCACCTGACAGCCTGGTTTCTGAGTTGCAAGAGTTCCAGGCTTTGGGTCTCTCCGACGAGGTCCTCCATGTTGTAGAGGCTTCTTGGAAGGAGTCAACTTGCCAGTGCTATGTCTTCAAGTGAAAGTGCTTTCCCATTTGTGCCAGGGCAGAGAGAGCTAGACCCCCCTGTTTTGCCCTGTGGCTAGTATCCTGGACTACTTGCTATCTCTCTGTCAGTTGGGCCTGAGGTTGATGACCCGCAGAGTGCACCTTGCATTCAGCTCTGCATACCGAGTGGGCCGGTATACCAATGGTGGTACAGAAAAGGTGGTCAGGCACTTCGTTGGACCTGCGGCGAGCCCTCATTACTACACAGAGCACACGGCTGCAGTTTGGGGAGAGGTTCGCCAGCTCTTTATCACCTGTGGTGAAAACGAACCTGACAGACAGGCAGCTAAGTGGACAGTTGACAGGTGAATTGTATCCTGCATTGACCTCTGCTGTAGGTTGTCTGGTAGGGAGCCTCCTGTCGGGCTAAGGGCTTATTCCACCAGATGGATACCGCTGCCTCCGTGGCTGCTTCCAGGGATGTCCCTATCAAGGAAATCTGAAGGGCTGCTACCTGGAAGTCAGCACAAACCTTCATTTTCCCATTACCACATCAATCTTGAGTCACGCTGGGATGCTGGTTTTGGTGCCTTAGCTCTCTGTTCCCTTCTTCCTAAGTAGGGGTGTGCACGTTGCTCCCTCCTCCTCCTGGAGAACTGCTAGGAGTCTGCCAGAGTGTGGATAGTGTACCATATCCATGCCCCTAGAAATGAGGGTTACTCACCTGTAACTGTAGTTCTAGGAGTGGTATATGGTGCACATCCACACGACCCACCCAACCTTCCCTAGCAAGAAACACACAAATTCTTGCTTCCAGTGTGCAAGATCTAACATCACGCATGGGGGTGGTGCCGAGGAGGATGCCACTCAGGTGGGTGGGAGGAGCTTAGCATAAAGGTATTCTGAATGGGGATGATAGGAAAGGAAGACTACCAGAGTGTGGATGTGCACCATATACCACTCCTAGAACCATGGTTACAGGTGAGTAACCCTCATTTTGATCCCTAGTGGAGACTGCAGGGAGGGGGCTTAAGGCAGGTGCTCCGTTACCCCCGAACTCTTCTGTATCCATTGTGAAGTTAGGCCCTGTAACCTGATTGGCAGCCAACAGGAGTGACTTCAGCCCAGTCAGAATTTAACATGCACCTTTATATATTTGGAAAAATGTCCACCATTTTAGCAAAATGACTGCCTGATCCTTAACATTCTGGATTCACCCTTGCCCCCTAAACCAGTACTTTGAAAGTTTTTTTTAACAGTTTGTGTCCTGCCCTCTTCTACTGAGCAAACAGTGGTATAGTCCCTTTGAGCTGTTCAGTGTTACATTTTAGAAATTATTCTCCTGTAGAATCCACAGAAAGCTTGTATGTTTCCTCCCTGCAGTGGTCCTAGGACCAGCCCCTTCTGAGCCAGAGCAGCAAACCCTCCAGGGAGCATGGCAGACCATTCCTGACCTTGAGTGACCTTTTCCATGTGCGTTGTCTAAGAAACCCTGCTGAAATTTCTGACAATGCTGGCTGACGTCAGGATGGCATGCAGGCTTTCTTGGAATTTCCAAATGGAGTGCTTGTATTTCAGGAGGTCTCTGAAGGCTGCTTGTAGTTCATTCTTCTTATTAGTTTGTTCAGACTGCCACATCCCTTCTCTGGCGAATAGCCTCAGCACAGCTCTAAAACCCAGAGCCCTTCAAAGAGAAAAGGATCTGTAACTAGCCATTTCGACCACAGATAGCTTCTTAAGTACCACATATTTCACCAGGGGTTCAATTAGGCAGCAGCCCACAGGAACGCGGTTCCACCCCCTCTGTCATCTTTCTCCATTGACTGTTGTAGGAGAGTTCCACCAGCTATAAATGACAGTTCCACCACCTCGAAATTTAGATATGAGTTCCCACAACTAAATATTTCCAACTTAACCACCATAGTTCACGTGGTGTTTTATAGACTGAACCTCTGAGATGTTTTATTTTTTATTGTTTTTTTTATTAACATTTGTCCTGAGCCAACAACTCTGAAGCTACCACTGTGAAGGCAGATGTATCCCTAAACCACATGGTAACCCCTACATTTCTTTTATGTTTATTACCATACTCTACATTTAACTAAAAAAAGGTTTGTGTAATTAATATGGGATATGTAAGGTTTTCTACATAAAACATTGATTTTGACGGCAGATAAGGACTGCCTGGCCCACCTAGTCTGCCCATTTCCCTACCTACTTAACTCCAGTATACCAACGGCACAGTGACAGGAATACCACGAAGACCATCACAACGACATTTCCGGCAGTTTGCTGTGATGGTCTCCATGTATTCTAACACTGTTGCCACCAAGGTGTTTGCCCCCCTCCCAGAACTAACTCTGACTGGAGTTAGTAATCTTTAGTACGGGGGCAGAGCCCCCTAAATGGGGGTGTGGGGGTGAAGCCCCCCACAGAAAACACTTGTTCCCCCAACGACAGCACAACACCAGTTGGCGGTGTTGTGCTGTCTCTGTGCCAACAGTCGACAAAATTTCTTGTCGCCGTGGCATAGTGGAACCTTTAACTCCTGATCCTAAATGATCAGCAGTTTACCCTCTCTTTACTATCACTAGGGTTGCCTTCTGTCTATCCCATGCATTCTTAAACTCACCAGTCGTTTTAGCCTGTACGACCTCCGCTGGGAGGCTGTTCCATGCATCCACTACCCTTTCTGTGAAAAAATACTTCCTCACATTTCCCTTGAGTCCCCCTGCCCCCAGCCTCATATTGTGACCATTCAATAATTCTCCACATTTTGCTAATGTTAGCACAGGTAGGGAGTCACAGAACTGATAATTGGCAGTGTTGCTATGCTGTTGGAACAAAATACATCAAACATTATGACAAATGCTCTGCCCTTGTTTCATGCTCTTCTCTAACACGGAGGATGGCACCCAAAATAATGGACATTGCTGCTGTTAAATGATCTGATGCCTTACTGAATTTTCTCGGCATGGGATGTTACATGAGTCCATGTAACATAAAATCATGGGAACCCTTCCTTTTTGTTTGTTTACCTTAAATGTTTGGATGGCCATCATGCACTGGTCAAAAGTTATAAGTATGACATGGGGTGTAGAAATATCAGGAACCATCCTTAGATGACAGTATTATCAACTTGAGAAGCTGTTAAACACGTGGCTTGGTCTGAAAGGAGAACAAGACTGTAGCTGTAACACTAATGGTTGGAATTACTTTATGAACCAAATCACTGCTCTTCAGTGACAGAAATACAAATTTAAGTGAAACCATGGGAATTTTTGAAGCAGAATCATAGATGCCCCTGAAAAGCAAGGACAGTAGGGAGGACGGGAGGAGTGGGCAAGGAGGGCAGGGACATTAGCTCAAGGTGTGGACCCTGTAATACAAGTAGGCATGATAGACCAAATGGCCTTCTTCTGCTGGCTTCTTCATATGCTCGTATGTATGTTTGTATGACAGTTGAGAGGATTGTTTTATTTCCAAGCTGGCTCTGGAAAGCAAAACGTCACTGATTCCAGCAACATGTGCATCCAGTAAGATCCACCTGTCCAGTCTGCAAACATCAAAACAGGAATAAAAAGAGCTTGTAGAACACCATTCCCTAAAATATCTCATTTTGGTGGTGGGGTACCTACCCCCTGCCATTCATAAAGCTAGATTTCTCTCTGGAGGATACTCAGTGGAATGTGTAGAAAAGGCCTATAGAAGAGCAAGAAATATTAGAAGGAAGCATTTGTTAAAGCCAAGGGATACTGTCCAGTCTTTTAATAATGAACAACTGATCACATTTGTTACGGAACATAATAGGATTTCTAGTAATATTGCTGACATAATTAAACATTCAGGGGTGCTTCAGGGGGATTCGGATTTGAGGGAAAGTGTTAAAAAGAAACCTAGAATTTCATTTAGAAGGGGTCATAATTTAGTAGACCTACTCACACGTAGTCTGTATACAAAACCACAACCACCACACACTTAATGGCTTCCACCACAACCTCTTGGTAATTTTCATTGTGGTCACTGCAATGTCTGCAGATTTTGCCAACAAAGTGAACTCTTCCAGCACCCACTTATGGAAAAGGAAAAAATAGAAGTTAAGACCATTTATTAATTGCTCAACAACATATGTAGTATACATTGTACAATGCACTTGCCCATTGATATTTATTTATTTATTAAATTTTGGTGACCGGGTAGGCCCACTGAGCCCCGAAGGTCCCTTTTTACGTAGGCAGAATGAAGAGAACACTGTGAGAATGAATGCAGGAACATATTAGGGCCCTTCAAAGACCAGAACCTAATACACCTATTGGCATCCACTTTGATCAGTGCCGTAATAAGGATACAAGGGACTTTAAATTTATTAAGGACAACATCAGAGGTGGTAAAAAACGTAATAAATTATCACAATCTGAACAAAAGTGGATTTATACTATGAAAGCACTTCATCCCAAAGGGCTGAATGATTGTTTAGCTATTACAGTGTTTCTATAAATGCTTAAGTTGGTACATACTACTGCTGTCCATTTCTCTTTCTCCGTCCCTCTTTTCCCTTCTCCCCTCCCCCTTCCCTTTCCTCTTTCCACTACTTCTCTCATTTTCTATATTTTCTTAACCAAGATTTAGAAATTTGCACATGGATTTCAATAACTTTCCAGCTGTTCTGTTCGTTATTAGACTACGACATGTGTGATGATATTTATTCATACGTTTGAACTAGTTTGTATAATAACAAATTAAGTGTAATGTATCTTGAGATTACATATGAAATTAAACATTCCAGTGGCTTATCCCTATGTAGAAAGGCACAAGAGTTTGGGGCGTCACAGGGAAAGAGTCGGTGCTCGCCAAAGCAGAGTTCAAACAAACAAACACAAACAGGCGGCACTCTTGGTAATAACAGAGCACAAGAAATGGACAAACAGCAATAAATTTGCCAGAGTAGGTGCCCACTCTAGCAAATTTATTGCTGTTTGTCCATTTCTTGTGCTCCGTTAGTACCGAGAGTGCCGCCTGTTTGTGTTTGTTTATCCCTATGTACATTGAACACAATTTATAATGAATAAGGTTTGAGGAATAACAGACATTTCTGAAGACTGTGCCTGCACTGATTAGTGTGCATGCGTCTGCTGCTTTTATTAATTATGTTGTATTACTGCACTGTCACTTTAAGGTTATTTTGAATCAATGGCACCAGGATAGCACTCAGGCCACACCCCCTGATGAAGAGTCATGCCTTGGACTTGAAGTGCTGGGGTATTGTAGCTGCGGGCTCCTGCTTTCAGCAAACTTTATGCTGTATTGTCTGTGAATTTCTAGTGTACCGAGAGTGCTGCCTTCTTTTGTGTTTTCCTCTTCCCCTGCCATTCATACCTGGGATCCAGGGTTTCAGGTACAAAGCTAGCCCCCACCCACCCACCACAGCCATGTGGTGAGCAGCTGTGCTTATCACTTGTCCCTCAGACCAAAGGCTGCTGTATTAGCCACATAGTAACGCTGCATTAGCGACATTGTAGTACTGTATTAGCCACATTGTAGCCCATTCATTTTTCCAGTCTGTGTCTTTGTGCAGTTTGCATGGCAACCATTCTAGGTAGGGCGATGGAAAGGGGAAATTGCAGAGAAAGAGGGCTATGGAAAGGAGAGGTTGCAGAGAGAGAGGCCATGGAAAGGAGAGATTGCAGAGTGGGAGAGAGAGAGAGGCTGTGGAAAGGGGAGATTGCAGAGAAATAGGGCTATGGAAAGGAGAGATTGCAGAGAGAGGCCATGGAAAGGAGAGACTGCAGAGAGAGAGGCCATGGAAAGGAGAGACTGCAGAGAGAGAGGCCATGGAAAGGAGAGACTGCAGAGAGAGAGGCCATGGAAAGGAGAGACTGCAGAGAGAGAGGCCATGGAAAGGAGAGACTGCAGAGAGAGAGGTCATGGGAAGGAGAGACTGCAGAGAGAGGCCATGGAAAGGAGAGACTGCAGAGAGAGAGGCCATGGGAAGGAGAGACTGCAGAGTGGGAGAGAGAGAGAGAGAGGCTGTGGAAAGAGGAGATTGCAGAGAGAGAGGCTGTGGAAAGAGGAGATTGCAGAGAGAGAGAGGCTGTGGAAAGAGGAGATTGCAGAGAGAGAGAGGCTGTGGAAAGAGGAGATTGCAGAGAGAGAGAGGCTGTGGAAAGGGGAGATTGCAGAGACAGAGGGGGCTGTGGAAAGGGAAGATTGCAGAGAGAGAGAGGCTATAATTATTTTGACTGACTTAAGTTAGTTTTTAAATCTTGATATCATAATTATTTTGTTTTTTATTTTTCACGTTTTACATGTAAAGAACTTCCTAGTATGTATCTTCACCATTCATTACTGATGGGTTATATGCCGGAGGTACTATGACCTTGCGGGAGCTTATAGCTTAGAAATTTTTCTAGTGGGAGGAGCCGGGGATGGCGCCAACCACGAGGGTGACGCACAGCATGCTGCTTAAGCGCTCGCCAGTAACTGACTGCAACTTCTCCCTCACCTCAGTTCTGTTCTTCCCATCATCGAGAGTGCACCTCGTGGGAGCTGAAGAGCTGTTGTTATGCAGTTTGTAGTTTCGAGTCTTTGCCGAAGTTCTGTTCATCGTTACTAGATGCCATAGAGCTTCAGATGGGTAAGACTGTTCCTTTTTTATTATATTTCTTGTTTTCTGCAGCGCCGAGTCTTTCACTGTAGTTTTGTTTTATTTTGTGTGTGGTCAATCGTGTCTGATCTGGGGCCTAAGTCAAAGAGATAGATGGGACGTGCCCCAATGCGTCGGTGTCCCTGTGGCAAGACCATCTCCATAATGTATCACCATGATCGATGTTTATCTTGCCTGGGCCCACAACACGACATGGACAACTGCAACATGTGCTTCTCCATGGACCGCTATGTCCTCGAAATGCACGAGTTGAAGGTTGGTTGAAAACCTTCTACCTTCAGAGGATGGCTTCAGTCCAGGGATGCTAAGGCAAGAACTTTGGACCCTTCCCCCGGCTCGCCCCCGATACTGTCTGCGTGCGGTGGGGGCTGAGCCGTTGTGAGTCAACCTCCTGGGACTTCTGGCTCACCAGAGGGATCAGGTGGACAGTCGACCTCCTCGGGGGGGGGTCAGCTGAGAAACCCTCTTGATCATCAGCCTCCTTGGAGCGCCTGGTGTCGCGGTCGGAGCTATACGTTGGATCTGAACTGGTAGAGCCCTCGGTCCATCTAGTGATGCTGCTTGGGCTCCTGGCCCCATTCCTGGGGTTGGTGAGCAGGGCGGCATCGAGGTTGCAGCTAGACCTGCGCCCAATGCTATGGGTGGTGCCGGACCTGGTAGAGTGCCATGGGTGGCCTCTCTTCCAGTCATCCTGATCTCCCCCTCTTCAGAGGAGGATGATGGGGATGACCCAGAGTAGTTGGCCCACTCTGAGGGGTCTCCTGATTGCGAAGAACCGCGGCACCTTCTGAGGCCTAGTGACAAGGTTCCAGATGTATCTTCCTCTTCTACCTCCCTGAATGAGCCTGCCCTTGGGGCCAACTCTTCCAAGTCTTCTGGTGCTGTCGGCGGTGCTGGGGACTCTCATGGCACAATCCCAGTGCCGAGGAGGAGGGCGGCGCCAATGGCGGGTCTGGATCAGGTCACGGTGCTGGATTTGGGAGCGGTGCCGCGGCCGGTGCTAAGCTGGATGTTGACACCTCCGTGGTGTCCGAATCCGGCATTGGAACAGGAGAGGGTGTTGATCCAGGTTCTGATCCAGGGGTTGATCAGGGGTTAGCTATTACAGATCTACCAAGGTCTGTGACTTCCCCAGGGCTTCCTCCATCTATACCTCAGGGACAGCTGAGGGGCTGGTCTCTCTCTCTCTCTCTCTCTCTCTCCCTGAAGGGGAGGGTTTGAGAAGACTTGGGATGGCTCAGAGGCACCCTTCCAAGGCTTGTGGTGCCTCGGAGAGGAGCCACAGTGCCAACCCCTCGCATTTTCACTCTCCTCAGCTTGGGGGATCTGCATCAGGTGGTGTTAGAGGCCACCCACAAGGGACAGACTGGCTCCGATCTCCTCACTGTGGGGCCTCTTCCTTTGGGCACCACTTGGGCTGCTCCTGTACGGTTAGGTGACCTACAGTGGGCACTTTGCACAGCCCCACCCTTCGTGAGGGGTTGCACAAATGCTTCCTAAGCCCTAGCAGGGATCTTACTGTGGTTCACCAGACTTCTCCCCCTCCTTCGGACCCTCTGCCTCACCCTTCTGCTCTCCTGAGCATTTTGTGTCCTGCAGGGCCCTTGACTTGGGACCAATTCAGGGCCTCGGCCACTGCTTTCCCTCACTACTTAAGAGCTCAGGACCAGGTCATCTTCAGACCAGAAGCCCCTGCTGCGCCGCAGTCTGAATTGAGTGCTTCTGCTTCCTCATCTTCCTCCCCAGAGAAAGAAGACTCTTCGGTCCACCTGTACTCGGACACTGATATCACCAGCTATCAGCAGTTCTTGTTGAGATTGTTGGAGGGGCTCCACATTTCTCACTTTGCAAGTTGCGATCCTGCTCATGTGATGGGTTCTCTCCTTGGGGAGTTCTCCTCGGAGAGTATTGTTATTCCTCCGTGGCCTGTTTCATTCCTGGAAGCGCCACATCAGGTCTGGCAGAACCCCTCTACCCCTCTCCTGCCCTGAGGGACTGCCAGTGTAGCTATTGTGCACCCCATGGGTCTCCAGGTTCTATGCCTCACCCCACTTCTGGGATAGAGCTACTGGATACCCCATCTGGGCATCGTTGCCCGAGACGTGACCACCCCCTGGAGTTCAACTCGGCTGAGTTTAACCACTGGGGGAGAAGGATTTTCTCTGCAGTGTGTCTCTTCCCTTCTATCTCAGCTTATCAGACTCATATGGCTGCCTATGCTAGGCACTTATGGAGGGTGCTGAGACAACCCCTAGCCACTCTGCCTGACTCAAAGGGAACCAGGCAAGCTATCTGCCTTTCTGCTACTGGCCTAGAGCTAGCGAGGCACCTGTCAAGAGTGTCATACGATGCTAACGAGGTAGCTTCTAGGCTGGCAGGAACTGCGGTCTGCATAAGATGGATGGCATGGCTTCGCCTTTCTAGGTTATCACTCTTGACGTGGTGTAGGGTGATTGCCTCCCCTTTCCAAGGAGCCCATTTTTTCTCTTTCAGGGTGAGACAGGAATTAGCGGGGTGCTTTCCTTCTCCCAGGCCACGGGAGTCCCCGTCTTGCCCCGATCAGTTGTGGGCCTCTCCAGACCCATAGGGGGCTTCTTCCCCCTGTGATTCTACTCCACAAGGGGCTAAGGGAAGCTCTTCCCTCAGGGAAGTGCCAGGTCCCCTTTGGGGGACTTGGTACTCACCCACCAGTGATGAATGGTGAAGATACATATGAGGAAGATATAAAAATTACGTACCTACCATAATTCTTGATCTTCTTGTATATCTTCACCATTCATCACTGCTTGCCGCTCACCATCCCCTCTTGTGCCTCAGCCTCTGAGCAGTGCCTCCTCCCTACTTGCTCTCCCCCCAGTTGAGGCCAATTGTTGGCAGAGGCCTACTGGCTTCTCCAGCTCTGCTATTCCTTTGGCTATAGTGTCAGTGACTCTCCTGGTGGGGGGGAAGGCAAGCATGGCCGCTTGGCCCCCTCTAATGTGGACTCCTCCGGACCCCTTCTGTGTGGGTTCCCCCCTCAGCATTCCGTTCTCCTTTATGGGTAAAGGGATCAGAGCCTGGTCCAGTGTCCTGGATTTGGGACCCTTACGGATCTTAGATGGGTTTAGGGGTTCTGAGGATTCCCTTCCCTTTTTCCTTTCTCCTTTCAAGGCTGATTAACCTGGCCAGTTCACCTTCTTCTCAAGGAGCACTCCTTGGTCAGCTGTGCTTCCCTTGCCTGCTGACTTGGAATAAGTAAAAAAAAAAATCCTTTTTTTTTTTTTTTTAATACCTAAAGTCTTGAGTTGAAGGAAAGGGGTCCTGCCCCAGGGTGGATCCTGTCCCCACCTCCGTGTCCTTGGGACAGACTTGAGACCCTGGCACCCACCTTCTATGGTTCAGTATAGTACATTCCTAGACTGCTTCCACCTCCAACTTCTCTTTTGCAGTGCCTATCACGTTCAATTGGTCTAGACATTGTTCAGATGTCAGGCCATTCTGTCCTCTCTCTCCTAGCATGCTGGAGTGATTGGGGAGTACGGAGGCGGGTGCCTTTTCTTTTTAGCACCTAGATGCCCTCTGGCTCCCTGGAGGAGTAGGGTGCCACTGCCAATTGGTCTCTCGTTGTCTTTCTCTTTCTTTCTATCTTTCTTCTTTCTTGCCTTTCCCCCACTCCTCTACTTCTTTATCCCCTGAGGACTGCCCAGTGGTTAGGGCCTCCCTATACCACACCCTCGGGTAGCCTCCCTCTCCTCTTCTGTCAGCTTATTTTCCTTTCTGTTTTATATCTTTTCCTTTTCAGTTCAGTTTATTGTAGGAAAAACTCCATTGAGCAGGCTCATTCACAAGGAGATCCTAGACACATAACAGCATACTAAAAAGGACAAACAACAACTTTACAACATTGGTAGGAGGTCCAAAGCAAATACAGTGGTACATTGGAACACTGTACAATCAAATGACTGTACAAAAATTGTTCATTATTTACGAAAAGGTACAAGGAACATACAACAACAGAAATGAGCTAACAGTAACTGTTTCGATTTCAGTTTTGGATGATACATGAGGCATTACACACATAAGGTGAATAAGTAAGTGCGTGATAATACAGAATATCAGTTAAGGGTAGAAGTAGCGGGGGGTTACTGGGGCAGGAGGAAAGGAGATAGGGGGTGATGGGGAGGGGCAGGATTATGGGGTGGGGTGGGGAAGGTGTCAGGCTGTAAAGAAAGGGGAAAAGGGAGGGGGAATACTAATGGCAGTTGCACGTGGCTTTAAGTTTGCCAGCCATCAGGGATTTATAAAAGTTAATCGTGACAACACTGGTAAGTTTGAGAATGGATTGTAGACGATTCCAGATAGTGGGCAGGGCATAGGAGACAGCCCTTTTGCCAAAGTTCATACGCGTCTTAGGTGTGTCAAGGAGGATGAAGTCTGACTTCCTTAGGGAGTAGGTGCAATGAGAGGTATGGATGAGAAAGGCTATTTATTTATTTCAATCTAGGATTACAATACCTTTGAGCCGAGGCTCTTTTACAAAGGTTCCACGTCAGCGTGTGCAACAGTCATCATTTTTAGTTACAAACACATAGTCATTGACTTACAGACACATAATAACCAGTACAAAGACTTGAGCTATGAGCAAGACAAGGGAGGGGGGGGGGAAGTGAGGGTAGGAGATCGAGGGGGAAGGAGGTGCAGGGGTAAGGGGGATGCCGGGAGGTGGTTGGGGTGGGGGCAGGAGTGGAGATATGGGGGAGGTGGGCGAGAGTGGGAGACAGTGCAGCCAGGGGGCCTTGTTGAGGGAATATGACAGGTAAGGTGCTAGGGGTGCAAAGACTGATTGTAAGTGCTGGGTGCTGGGGCATTTGCAGCTGGAACAGTGGAAATGTTAAGATGGACAATCGCAGGATACAAGCAGTGAGAGGTGCAGCTTGGACTTGAAGAGGCCGAGTGTTGGATATATATCCTGGGAGCTTGTTTAGCAGAATCTTTAGCATCCATATCTCTAGATGGATCAGACACCTTGTTGCTAAGGAGGTCCAGCCTACTGCAGTGTAAAGGTTACAGTGATGGGTTCTAGGGGATGCCTTTAAGATGAAGCGCAAGGCCCAGTGGAACAAGACATCTAATTTGTGTAGACTGCTGGCTGAGGAGCAGTTGTAGATGATGTCACTATAATCAGTAAGCATGAGGGACGTGGCTTGTACAAGCTTGACTCTGGTATCAGCTGGAGAAAGGGACTTATTTCTGAAGAAACCCCTACTCTGGACTTAAGTTTACTGGCAAGGTTATCCATGTGGACACTGAATGTAAGTTTATTGTCAAGCCACATGCTGAGATATTTAAATGTATCTACTACCTCAAGAGGTTGACCTAAGGTGGTTGCAACAGGTATGGGCTGTTTAGATGGAGTAAGAGGTGGAGGGGTGTTACTAGGATTAAAGAACACGATCTTAGGTTTTTTTTTTTGCATTTAGCAGTAGCTTGGCTTTAATGAACTTTTGCTCAAGCATAATATATTATCACTCGAGCTCCCTTGCCCTGCCCTCTTTCTTCTCTATATCTGTTTTTCACTCTCTGGTGGACAGAACTGAGGTGAAGGAGGAGTCAATGTCACTTACCGGCTAGCGCTTGAGCAGCATGCTGTGCATCGCCCTCATGGGCGGCGCTATCCTCTGTGCTGACTCCTTCCACTAGAAACATTTCTAAGCTATAAGCTCCCAAGGGGTCATAGCGCCTCCGGTGTATAACCCACCAGTGATGAATGGTGAAGATATGCAAAAAGATCAAGAATTATGGTAGGTACGTAGTTTTCATTTATGGCATTTTATAATGTACAGTGCCCAGAGCCTATGGGAATATGCACTTTGTACATAAACGTGTGCTTGCTTGCTATGGAAAAGAGGTTGCAGAAAGAGAGAGAGGGGCTATAAAAAGGAGAGATTGTAGGGGAGAAAGAGGGAGAGGGCCATGGAGAGGGGCGATTACAGCGAGAGAGTGAGGCTATGGAAAGGGAAGATTATAGGGAGAAAGAGGGGGGCTATGGCAATTGAAGATTGTAGGGAGAAAGAGGGGGGCTATGGAAAGGGGAGATTGCAGAGAGAGAGAGGGCTGTAGAAAGGGGAGATTGCAGAGAGGTCTGTGGAAAGAGGAGATTGCAGAGACAGACAGGGCTATGAAAGGGGGAGATTGGAGAGAGAGAGAGAGGGTTGTGGAAAGGGGATATTGCAGCGAGAGCAAGGGTTATGGAAAGGGGAGGTTGCAGAGAGAGGTCTGTGAAAAGAGGTGATTGCAGTGACAGAGAGAGAGAGGGATATGGAAGGGGAGATTGGAGAGAGAGAGAGAGAGAGAGAGAGATGTCGCTAGGGAGAAGGGCTGGGGTAAATGGAGAAAATGACATAGGTAATAAGGACAAGAATGGGGCAAAAAGGAGTAAGGCCATCAAGAAATGGAGGGTAATGAGTACCAATGCCCGTAGTCTGGGCAACAAGCTCCCTGAACTGGTGGCCTTGATGGAAGAGGGATACCTGGATATTGTAGCAATCACAGAAACATGGTGTACACAGAGAACCATGACTGGGATGTTAACATACCAGGGTACACAACCTACAGGAGAGACGGGGAGGGTAGAAGAGGGGGAGGAGTAGCTCTCTATGTAAGGGAAGGGATAAAAGCAATGGAACAAAAGAGTAAACAGGGAGGAGAGGAGGCACTGTGGGTCACCTTAGAGACTGGAAATGGCACCACAGTCTGCACAGGGGTTGTGTACAGACCCCCATGTCAGGGGGAAGGAATGGACAAGGATATGATAGAAGGCATTCTTAGAATGGCAGAGAAAGGGGAGATACTGTTGATGGGGGACCTGAATATGCCAGATGTTAACTGGAGCACATTTGCTGCAGCCACATCCAAGGGCAGGGCTATTCTCGATGCCCTACAGGTGGCACGTCTCAGACAGCTAGTTTTGGAACCCACTCATGAGGGAGCAATCTTAGACCCCGTACTCTCAAATGGGGACAGTGAGAGGATCTCAGATCTAGAAGTAGGTTGCCATCTGGGAACAAGTGATCACCAAACAGTGTGGTTCACGATAAACTCAGCTGCAGAGTCAAGCCATACAAAATTGAGGGTACTGGACTTCAGGAGGGCTGACGTTGGCAAGATGGGAGAGTGCCTTAGAAAAGCACTAGCAAACAGGCTAGAAGGAGGGGTGGAGCAACAATGGGGAAACGTCAAAACTGCCATCACAGAGGCAACAAGCCTTTGTGTGAAGCAAATAAATCAAAATGAAAGAAAAAGCCACTATGGTTCTCAAAAGAGGTGACAGGGAAGGTTAGGGAGAAAAAGATAGCATTTAGAAAGTATAAGGAAACACAGAAGGAGCAGGACAGAGAACTGTACCAGTTAAGGCGAAGGAAGCAGGGAGGGAAGTCAGAATAGCAAAGGCTCAGACTGAGGAAAAGATAGCCAACTCGGTTAAGAAGGGGGATAAAACCTTTTATAGGTACATCAGGGAGTGTAGAAAGACAAAGGGAGGGATAGTGAAGCTGAATAGAAAGGACGGTGGGTGGGCAGAGGGACAGTGAAAAAGCAGGGATACTGAACAAATACTTCTGCTCAGTATTCACAAAAGAGGAGGGAGAGATCCCTAATCCAATTAACAGAAGCACTCTGGATAGGGGGGTCGATCCCCGTCTTTTCACAGAAGAAAGGGTTCTGAAAAACCCTAAACTGAAGGTGGACAAAGCAATGGGGCCTGATGGAATTCACCCCAAAATTCTAAAAGAATTAAGGGAGAACTAGTGACACCACTGACTACCCTTTTTAAGAAATCATGGGAGGATGGTGTGGTACCTGAGGACTGGAGGAAGGCGGATGTGATTCCCCTTCACAAAAGTGGGAGCAAGACAGAGGCAGGAAACTACAGACCTGTCAGTTTGACCTCTGTGGTAGGGAAAGTGATGGAATCACTTCTGAAGGAAAGAACTGTTGAGTACCTAGAGGCCAGTGGGGCACAGGACCCAAGGCAGCATGGGTTCACAGCGGTAAAGTCATGTCAGATGAATCTAATTGATTTCTTTGACTGGGTAAACAAAGTAGTAGACCAGGGATGGGCTGTGTACATGGCCTACCTAGACTTTAGCAAGGTATTTGACACAGTCCCACACAAAAGATTAATAATCAAATTAACCAGCCTGGGAGTGGGTCCCAGGGTGATAGCCTTAGTAAAACATTGACTGGACAACAGGACAGAGAAGGTAATTGTAAACGAAGTCCACTCTGAAGAAAGAGGGGTTACTAGTGGGGTACTGCAGGGTTTGGTACTGGGTCCAGTCCTTTTTAATGTCTTTATAAGTGGCATTGCAGAGGGACTGGAAGGCCAAGTATGCCTCTTTGCAGATGACACAAAGATCTGCAACAGGGATACACAAGGAGGCGTGGAAAGGATGAGAATGGACTTGGCAGGGTTGGAGGAATGGTCAGAAGTATGGCAGCTTGGATTCAATGCAAAGAAGTGCAAAATAATGCACCTGGGAAACAAAAACACAAGGTAAGATTACAAAATGGGGGGAGGTAGCAACAACAACAAAAATGGAAAGGGACCTGGGGGTAATCATATCAGATGACCTTAAGGTTAGCAAGCAATGTGAGAAGGCAGTAGGGAGGGCTGGGGTATACTGGGATGTATTGGGAGCGGCATCACCATCACAAAACAGGAAGTTGTTATCCCTCTGCACAGACAGTTGGTGAGACCCCGTCTGGAATACTGTGTCCAGTTCTGGAGACCCCATCTCCGAAAGGACATAGACAGGATGGAGGCAGTCCAGAGGAAGGCAACTAAAATTGTGCAGGGTCTGCAAGAGAAGCTATACGAGGAGAGAGACCAAAGGAGCTTAATATGTATACCCTTGAGGAAAGGAGGGAGGGGGGGACATGATATAAACTTTTAAGTACCTCAGTGGAATCAACAAAGTTCAAGAGGGTGGCATCTTTCAGAAAGAGATGTGCAAGAACAAGGGGACACAACTTGAAGATAGAGGGGGACGGCTCAGGGGCAATGTCAGGAAGTATTTTTTCACAGAGAGGGTGGTGGACTCATGGAACAGTCTTCCTGAGGAGGTTGTGGGGTCTAAAACTGTGGGAGAATTCAAGAATGCATGGGACAGACATAAGGCAATTCTTGAGGGGGTTAGGAAGAAATAGGTTGTTGGTTAACTAGGATCTGCAGCTTATCCTGTAGGTAGGAAATGGGCAGACTAGGTGGGCCAAGCAGTCCTTATCTGCCGTCCAAAGTCTTGTGTTCTATGAGAGAGAGAGAGAGAGAGAGGAGATTGCAGAGAGAGAGAGAGAGAGAGAATATGAGATTAGGTGGGGCAAACTGCCCTGAGAAATTAGACCAGGACTTTTAAGGAGCCACCACTTCCAGTTATTGTGTTTTTTTTTTTTTTTAATATTGCATGGGCTCAGGGCTATGCCCAGACTGGCTGCAGCTCTCCTCAGAGTGGGGGCATGTCTCCTAATCAAAAACAAAAAGTATCCCCTTTTTCGATTGGCTGCAAGCCTGCAACCATAGTAGCCTGCATGTTGCAGCCAATCGGAGATCTGCACGCGCCATCGCGTGACCAGTACTCCATTAGTGGTGCCATTTAGTTGTCTGCGCGCCATCCACGAAGGCGCAGCAGTAGCATCCATATAGTGTGGGGCTGGGGAGGGACAGCTATTAGAGGATGTCGAGCAGCAGTCTTGTTTGTCAGGGGTCGCCAGTGTGTCAGTCTAGTGTTTCCTCCTCCTCTTGTCCTGAACAGCGTGGTTTAAATATACCTAAACTCCTCCAACTACTCTCTGTCTCTCAGTGCAGCCAGCTGCTCTCCAGGCTCCCGGCTCCCTCGCCGCCACCTGAGCCTCCCATCCCTGATTCCTGAAAGCCAAGGAGGCCTGCAGCTGCAAGGCCTGTACCACCAGACAGACCAGGTGGAAGAGCGAATAGTACAGTGAGTCTGAGCCAAGGGAGTGCCTGCCCACCCAGCGCCCGCATCCAGAAGGCCAGAACAGATTTACCTTGCCGTCAATGAAGCCCACACCATATCTGTCGCCCACTCCACCGGGAGGGATTATTCGGGTCAGTGAACAGCCAGGCCCAGATTCTGAACAGTGAAGAAGCCGGTGGTCGTGAAGGCTGTAGCAGACCCACAATGCGACATGATCGTGTAGTGTCGGAAAAAAATAAGTTACTTTCTTGTTGGGGGATTCATCAGGAGAGGAACGGGACTTGGGAGAGACTCAGCTACCTGACCTGCTTTCTTGGCCTTGCTGTGCCCTCCCTCATTGATTTGGTGAGTAACAGTGCTGCAAACTGGTTGTTGGAAATTAATGCTATTCACATCCCAGAAATGTCTTTTTTGGGGGGGGAGGGGCCTGGCTATGGCCATGTGTCTGGGGTGGGTGGAAGGTTTGCTGTCAGCCTGTCAGTATGTCTGAGGGGTGGCTTTTGGTTGTGTTTCTTTGGGGTGGGATTTGCTGGCTGTCCATGCTGGTGGGGTGGGGTCCTATTTGTTGTTTGGTATGGTGTGGACACTGGCCATGTTGGTGGGCTGGGGACACTCACTGACTGTGCTGCTGGTGTGGTGGGGTGTGTTGGGGAAACTCACTGGATGTCTGGTGGGGCTGGGAGGATGGTCTGTTTTGTGGGGTTGGGGGATGGTCTGTCTGTGTTTTGGGTCTGACTCACTGAGAGGATGGTCAGTGTTTGGTGCTGGGGGGGCCTGCGTTTGGTGGGGCTGGGGGGGGACGGTCAGTGTTTGAGGCTGAGTGTGTGTGGATGGGGTTGGGGACACTAGTCATGTGCGTGGATGGGGTTGGAGACACTGGTTGTGTGTGTGTGGGTGAGGTTGCGGACACTGGTCGTGTGTGTGTGGGTGAGGTTGCGGACGCTGGTCGTGTGTGTATGGGTGAGGTTGAGGACACTGGGTGTGTGTGTGTGTGTGTGTGTGTGTGTGTGTGTGTGTGTGTGTGTGTGTGGTTGAGGACACTGGTCGTGTGTGTATGGGTGAGGTTGCGGACACTGATCGTGTGTGTATGGGTGAGGTTGTGGACACTGGTCATGTGTGTGTGGGGTGGGGTTGGGGACACTGGTCGTGTGTGTGTGTGGGGGGTGGGGTTGGGACACTGGTCATGTGTGTGTGGGGGTTGGGGACACTGGTCATGTGTGGGGGTGGGGTTGGGGACACTGGTCGTGTGTGTGTGTGTGTGTGTGTGTGTGTTGAGGACACTGGTCATGTGTGTGTGGGTGGGGTTGGGGACACTGGTCGGGTGTGGTAATGGGTCGGGTTGCAGACACTGGTTGGTCATTTGTGTGGGTGGGGTTGGGGATACAGGCATTGTGTGGGTGGGGTGAGGGCACTGGCATTGTGTGGGTGGAGTGGGAGTGGGGGAACTGTAATTGTGTCGGTGGGGTGGGGTTGTAGTTGCATACCATGCAAACTGAGCTGAGCGGTAGCTCAACATCTCTCTTTCCATACCAAGAAAGAAACATAAAATGCAGTATAAAATGTGGTTTTGTTTATTTTTGTGTGCCTGTGATGGGGTGGCACAGGCCTGGATGCCTGGAGTAGATACCAGGTAATGGAGCTGGAAATGGTGTTGGTTGGGTGGGGAGGGGAGCGTGGTGGTGCTGGTGGGGTGGACACGAAGTGTGGAGAGTGGCTGTGCAAGTCCATCAGGGTGCAGAGAGTAGCTGAGCTGGCCAATCTGAGTGGAGATAGTGGGGTCTGTTCATGAAAAGGGATTACCAATGCCCACCATACAGTGCATACTACATTTTAAAAATCAAGAACTGTCAGGCATAGGTTTTTGACTAAATCTGAATGCTGGCTATCTGTGCAGATAGATAACATAACTATAGAATTCTAGGGTACCCATATTTTTTTTGATGGGGTGTCTCACTCCATTTTGCTGCTTTTACCTGAAAAAGTGTGACATGCAAAAACACGTGTTTTACTAATTGTTTTTGCAAGCTTTATTTACTGTTTTCCCTTAATAAAATAACTCTGCTTACTAATCTGGAGTTGTGTTTTTTATTATCTGTACTCTTTAACCAATTGTAATGCTTCATGTTTAATTTGTGCAGCTTTGTATTTAGTGTGGTGAATGTAACAGTTGGTGTCACAGCACGTTACATTCACCTGCCTGGCCCCCAAATCTGTAACTGTGCTACTCTACCTGGACATAAGTCTCCACCACTCATTCATACTATTGGGATCTGCGCCGGACGCACTAGGACCCATCGGGAGCAAACTTTTTGCTGGAGGGTCGGCGCGATCTGGAACGGCGCCGTGAGCCCTAGCTCGTGCGACAATGACTATCTCGGGCGTCACTCTCCAACCGCCTCAGTTCCTTTTTCCACTGGCCGAGTGCACTTCAGTGACTAATCGCCGCCGCTTGTCGAGAGTCAAACTTCAAACTAGCAGCATAGTTTTCAGTTTTTATTATTTTGTAGTATTATCTCGATACAGTATCGCTTAAATTTATTCTTATTTTTAAAATAAATACAATAAAGAAGTCTCAGCCTACCTTGACGGAGTGGACCATGAGCAGGTCAGGTGACGGTAGGGAGACTTCGTATGAAAGCTGTTCAGTCAGTCGGGCTGGGTCCGGTCCGCCGCCTTCTCCGGAGGGAGGGTCTGACAACGGTCTGTCCAGTGCCCGGGGGGATGGGCGGTCCCCCCGGAAGCATAAAAATAAACAGTCGCACTCTCGGCACCATTTGGCCTCGAACTCTTCTTCGGCCCGCAGGTCTAAAAAGAGAAGGCATCACTCAAGGTCACCCTCTGATATGTCTGCGCGTAGACGCTCAGTTATCGGGGCTAGTTGCCGGTCTCCTCCTTCGGAGTCGCCAACCTCTGCTCCTGGTAGCCGACAGCTTTGACATCGGAGCCCTACCCCACCCGCAGGTAGGTCTTCAGATGAGCAGTTTCATCAGTGGGCCGCTCTTATGGAGCAATGGGCTCGGAGGTTGGTTTGGCTACCTGGCTCCGTCGCTCGTGAGCCTTCGGGCTCTGTGGGCGACCAGGTAGGGCGGTTGGACCTTCCTGGTCGCGAGGCACCCTCTTCGGTGCATCGACTCAGCAACTTAGGTGTTCCCCCCCCTCACATGGCTGCAGCTCAGGAGCCACACCGATGCCCTTATCTCCTGCTCATCTTCCTTCAAACCTGTTTTTCGGAGTCTGGGAGTGTTTTCAGTGCCTCGGCGCCGTGTGGTCTCTCGGCATCGTCCCTCGGCGTTGATGCTGCACTCGCGCGCCGTCCTCACGATGCCAGCGGCTTCTGGCACCATCCTCGGTGCTGTGCGGCTCTCAGCACGGCAGCCGCGCCGCTGGGCGCCACGTGGCTCGCAGCTGCCTTTTTGCACGGTACGCTCCTTGGCGCCGCAGCTCTCGGGGACTCCTCTTTTCACTTGTTTTCTTCTTCCTCCTCTTCGGAATTTCATTCCTTTCCTGTCCATACAGTCCCTCCTGGACTGTCGGGAGATGGTGTTGAGCCTGACCCAGACCTTCGGTTGGGTGATGAAGTGGACGAAGCAGGATCTATTACTGCTACAGAGCCTGTGGTTGAGGATCTATCCTTTAAGTCTCTGTTGAAAAATCTGAGTTCCACACTTTCTCTCCAGACTACAGACATCGATCCTGGGAAATTGTTGAGACTCCAATATCTTCATGCCTCAGAGATCCCTACGGATTTGACTCCTCCGATTCAGCCTTCATTCGAGACGCTGTCTCAAATGGTATGGAATAATCCTGCTCTTACCCCTTCGGTGGCTAAATCCATTGATAGGAAATATTCAGCCCCCAAGGATCATCCCATTTTGGCATCTCAAGCCTTTGCGGAGCCTATTGTAGTCCTGGCAGAGAATGATAAGGTCGTTCTTCCTCAAGCTACTACAGCTCGACCTATTAACAAAGAATCTCGTAAGATAGACACCTTAGGTAAGAGTCTTTGCTGCTTCTACTCTAAGTATGCATATTGCCAGTTACCAAGGCTATTTTTCTCAGTATGAGTATATCCTGTGGCATTCTATTAAACAGATGGTTGAAGCCCTACCGGAGTCGGATTCAAAGCCAGAGCTTCTTCAAACCATTACCAGAGGTATTGAATCTAATAACCAGCAGGTTAAAGCAGCCGTGGATGCTTTTGACACTGCTTCCCGTTCAGCAGCTGCTGGTATTTGCACCCGGCGTCATTCCTGGCTGCGCACTTCGGGCTTTACGAATGACGCGCAGCAGCAGGTGATGGCATTGCCCTTTGACGGTGCATATCTTTATGGTCCTCAGGTAGAACAAGCTCTAGAAGCTACACAAAAGACTAGGTCAGCCATTAAGTTGGCTC
Source organism: Neoceratodus forsteri (assembly GCA_016271365.2). NCBI lineage: Eukaryota > Metazoa > Chordata > Ceratodontiformes > Ceratodontidae > Neoceratodus > Neoceratodus forsteri. Next base: position 8,817,911 of record JADMNL010000026.1, read on the forward strand.
GGCCCCCTCCTGCCCCCCTCTCGAGGGCATGCCAGTAAACAGTTTCATAATCGCCAGTCCTTTCGAGGCAGAGGAAGTTTCCATAAGAACCAACCTGCCCAACCTCAAAAGAAGGCGCAACAGAAAGCACAAGGGCCCAAAGCGCCCAGTGCTACCTTATGAATTGCCGGCCCAAGTTCCATCTCAGCTGCCCGAGGTGGACTTTTCCTCTCCGGTTGGAGGTCATCTCATGCACTTCTACAACCAGTGGAAGTCCATAACCTCAGACAAATGGGCAACAGGGCAGTAGAAGTGGTGCCACTGCACCAACGAAACACGGGGTTCTACTCCCATTACTTTCTGGTTCCAAAGAAGTCCGGCGGAATGCGCCCCATTCTAGATCTCAGAAAGCTAAACAAATTTCTCCACAAGGAGAAATTCAAAATGATTTCTCTGGGAACCCTGTTACCACTGCTCCACCAACACAACTGGTTAGCCTCCCTAGATATGCAGGACACTTACCAGCACATTCCTGTTCACCCGAGGCATCACAAATTCCTGAGGTTTGTGGCTCTGGGACAGCACTATCAGTTTAGAGTCCTGCCCTTTGGGCTATCTTCGGCGCCGCAAGTTTTTACAAAATGTTGTGCAGTTCTCGCAGCGCACCTCAGAAAGGTCGGAATTCAGGTGTTTCCTTACCTGGACGATTGGCTTCTAGCAAGTCCTTCCAGGCAAGGGACTCTGACGCCATGGAGACGGCCTGCTTCCTCACGCCCATGGGAGTTCTGCTCAACCTCAAGAAATCGCAACTGCAGCCCTCCCAGAGGCTCCTTTTTATAGGGACTCTTCTGGACACCTCCTGTGCGAAGGCTTTTCTTCCAGAAGACAGGAGGAACGATATCCTTCAGATTGCCCGTCACATCGGGGAAAACAGCTCAGTCGCAGCTCTCTCGATGCAACGGATGCTAGGCCTCATGGAATCCTCAGTGTTCACTGTACCCCTAGCACGTCTGCACATGAGAACCACCCAGTGGATGCTCAGTACTCAGTGGTCTCCAACCACTCACCCGCAGTCCTATCTCATCAAGGTGACAGAATCTTTAAGGAGGTCACTCACCTGGTGGTCTCAAGAGAGCAATCTCCTGGAGGGGAATCCCTTTGCTCCTCTGGACCATCAGATCTCCATTACCACGGACGCATCCCTAATGGGGTGGGGAGCTCACTGTCAGGCTCTCCACACTCAAGGTGCATGGACTCAAGTCGAGTCCCAGCTCCACATAAATGTCCTAGAAATGAGAGCCATCCTTTATGCGGTCCGAGCTTTGAAGGACATTCTGTGTCACAAGAACATTCTCCTTCAAACTGACAACAAAGCAGTGATGTATTACATCAACAAGCAGGGCGGGGCTCACTCTTACCCCTTGTGCAGAGAAGCAATGAGGGTATGGGAATGGTGCTTGGAGCACGAGGCTCTAATTCAAGCGGTGTATCTGCCAGGTGTTCAGAACGAACTGGCAGACCGTCTCAGCAGAACAGAGACAGACCCTCACGAGTGGTCTCTTGACTCAACCATAGTTCAGTCACTATTCAAAGAGTGGGGAACTCCAGACCTGGACCTTTTTGCATCCCCACTCAACGCAAAACTGCCTCTCTTCTGCTCCAGAAATCCAGGGCCTGGCATTTTCTGTCCGGATGCGTTCAGGCTACGGTGGACAAAACGCTTTCTTTCCGCCTCTTCCTCTAATTCAGAGGGTACTCCAAGTTCAAATCCCAGGGGGACAAAATGATTCTCATTGCTCCCTTTTGGCCTCGGCAGCTGTGGCTTCCACTGCTCAACAATATGTTGGCAGTTCCTCTGAGACCACTTCCCCTGCAGATGAACCTTTTGACTCGGGGACCGGTGGTCCATCCCAACCTGAGATCACTTCACCTTCACGCTTGGCTCCTGAAGAGGTTGAAGTAAACCGGTTCAATGTCTTTCAAAGAGTTTCAGATATTCTTCTGGCTGCACGGAAGCCAGCCATTAGGAAAACTTACACAGCCAAGTGGAAGCGTTTTTCGCTCTGGTGTGCAAAGTCCTCTTTGAATCCTTTTTCCTGTCCACCAGATAAGGTTTTGGAGTACCTTTTGGACCTCTCAAATTCGGGTCTGCAGTACTCACAGTCAAAGTTCATCTTAGTGCCATTTCAGCCTATCATGAGCCCGTTATTTCCTTAACTCTAGCTCAGTTACCTATGGTTAAGAGGTTTCTTAAGGGATTCTGCATACCAGACCTCCTACAAGACGCCCAGTCGCAGCCTGGGACATTAATCTTGTGCAGACATGCTCACTGGAAACCTTTCAACCTCTGGCTACCTGTGAGCTAAAATTTCTCACTTGAAGACTGCCTTCCTAGTGGCCACTACCTCAGCCCGCAGGGTCTCTGAGATACATGCCCTGGTTACAGACCCTCCGTATACTGTGTTCTATAAGGACAAAGTAGTTCTTCGTACTCCTCCTAAATTTCTTCCTAAGGTTGTGTCAGAATTTCATCTAAACCAACCTTTGGTCCTTCCCTCTTATTTTGCGGACTTCCAAAATGAAGGGGAACGTTCTCTTCATTCTTTGGATGTTAAGAGGGCCTTGCGTTTCTATCTAGATAGTTACATTCACCACAGGTAGGCTTTGGTTACCATCATTCACTGATTTGGGGGCAAATTTTCAGGGAGCATATTTCAGTGACCCCTGTATGTCTAAGTAAATTACTGGGCATCAGTTGTAATAGGGATTATTCAGTGTATATGGGGTGGAGGGTCAAAATGGATTTTCTTTGTGGTGTCACTCGTTACATTCACCACGATATGTAGTGTCAACCATCACACCTGCCAGTACTGTTGTTGTCAAATTTCTCCAGGTTTTGTAACACTGTATCAGTTATTAGTAGTAGCATGATAGCCATGAGGCATGTTCAGTAAACTTTTTAAAACTGAAACAAATGTGTGATGTCACTCGTTACATTCACCATGTTATGTGGTGTTAAGCATCACACTTGCCAGTAATGTAATTGTTGAATTTATTCATGATTTATAGCAGTATGTCAGTAGTAATAGTAGTATGTTAGCTGTTAGGCAAGTTTAGTACAGTTTTAGTAAGCCAACCATAAGTGTGGTGTACCTTGTTACATTCGCCATGGTATGTGGAGTCAGACATCACACCCATCAGTAACATTAATGTTGCAAATGTCTCCAGGCTTTGTAGCACTATGTCAGTCATTAGCAGTAGCATGTTAGCCATTAGGCATGTTCAGTAAACTTTCTTCCTACAGGAACAAATGTGTAGTGTCACTTGTTACATTCACAACGGTATGTGGTGTTAAACTTCTCGCCTGTCAGTACTGTTCTTGTCAGATTTCTCAAGGTTTTGTAGCACTGTGTCAGTTATTATTGGCAGCATGTTAGTCATTAGGCATGTCAACTAAATTCTGTAAAACTGAAACAAATGTGTGGTGTCACTCCTTACATTTGCCACGGTATGTGGTGTTAAGCATCACACTTGCCAGTAATGTAATTGTCAAATAGTTTCATGTTTTGTAGCAGTATGTCAGTCAGTAGCAATTGTATGTTAGTTGTTAGGCATGTTTAGTGCAGTTTTAGTAAGTGAAACATAAGTGTGGTGTCACTTGTTACATTCACCACAGTACGTAGTGCAAAACATCAAACTGGTAATTAATGTAATGTAATGTAATTCTTATAAATATTTGTTTTTCATGTTTTAATATAACTCATTACATGTGTTTATTTAAGTTTCTACTACTAAAACCGATGTCTTCTGTCAGGTGTTACATTCACCACGGTGTGTGGTGTCACCTGTTACACTTGCCACAATACAGTTCTTTTATCTCAGGAACCTGTAAGACTTTTATCTCCCAATATGTTTCTTTTTTCATACTTGGATCATAATATCTTGAAATGTATCACAAATGTAATCTAGAAAGAATTTGAAAATGTGACCCTCATGTCACACTTTGGCAACCCCTTTTCACGAACAGACCCAGTGGCCATGCAGGTCTGGAGTGGGGAGAGTGGGCTTTAGCTTTTTTACATGGACATTTAAATTCACTGTTGCTTGCTGTGCCTTCTGCTGCCCTGCCAGCTTTGTGCTGATGAGGGCAGACTGGTACACACGCTGAAAAAAATGGTTCTTGCCGCTGTGATGGAGGAGGTAGGGCTGGACGGGCATACTGGCACAGAAATATTGTTTTCAACATTTATGCCAGTCTGCTGGGTCCATGCCATGCTTACCTCCCTCATACAAGGAGTTTCTGAGCACTAAAGATACGTTTCTGTACCAAAATTAGGAACTGTTGGGAAGTATGAAATCCTACACTATAAAAATTGTGTATGTTTATGTAGTTTCACCTTACTGTGTGGTTCAACAAGATGTGCTGTGGTCTCTCCTCATTCAGCACCCTGGCCTGTGACCCAGCCAGTTCCGTCAGGGCAGGGAGAAGGTACGTTGTTTTGTGGTCTTTTGGTGGTTTGTTGGGCATTGTAAAATGTATTGTTTCATTTACTGTGTTGTACCGCCTAGATCTGCTTTACCTTGTCTCTATCTTGAATGTAAACATGGTATTAAACAAAGTTCATTTCTGGGTGGTGTGTGTGTGTCTGTCTGTGTCTGTGTGTAGAAGAATAGAGACACACACTCGGACAAAAAAAACAGTTATCAACCCACATCAAACTGAAGCAACCATGTTTCATTTTTGCCCTTCAAAACTGTCAGATGAGACGATTTTGAAGTAGTCGGTGGGGGAAGCATCCGTAGCAACCTGGGCTACCACAACTGGCCCACCACACAGTGTCATAGGTGATGCTAATAAAAACCACCACCCAAGCACTTATTTTCAGGGTGGTTCCTGTGTAACTGTGCATGGGTATCTGGAGTTGTCATTCCAGCAAACTTCCTGTGGTGGCTGTTCTCTTATGTGGTGTGGTGGCACCACCTTTGTGCCAGGACAGTCCGTGTTTGCTTGGATGGGGTTGTGGAACCCTGAGCATGGACAGAGATGCATGTTCCTTAGGTGCCCATGGGAAGGAGAGTGGCAGGGATTGTGGTGTGACCACACCATGCCCATGGGAAGGAGAGTGGCAGGGGTTGTGGTGTGACCACACCATGCCCATGGGGAGGAGAGTGGCAGGGGTTGTGGTGTGACCACACCATGCCCATGGGGAGGAGAGTGGCAGGGGTTGTGGTGTGACCACACCATGCCCATGGGGAGGAGAGTGGCAGGGGTTGTGGTGTGACCACACCATGCCCATGGGGAGGAGAGTGGCAGGGGTTGTGGTGTGACCACACCATGCCCATGGGGAGGAGAGTGTAGGGGTTGTGGTGTGACCACACCATGCCCATGGGGAGGAGAGTGGCAGGGATTGTGTGACCACACCATGCCCATGGGGAGGAGAGTGGCAGGGATTGTGGTGTGACCACACCATGCCCATGGGGAGGAGAGTGGCAGGGATTGTGGTGTGACCACACCATGCCCATGGGGAGGAGAGTGGCAGGGATTGTGGTGTGACCACACCATGCCCATGGGGAGGAGAGTGGCAGGGATTGTGGTGTGACCACACCATGCCCATGGGGAGGAGAGTGGCAGGGATTGTGGTGTGACCACACCATGCCCATGGGGAGGAGAGTGGCAGGGATTGTGGTGTGACCACACCATGCCCATGAACATCTTGAACAATTAGGGGATTGACAGTGTTCTGTTGCACCATCCCAGGTATATCAGCACGCTTGTTAAGAACACCACCTGAGGGATATCAGCAAGTCCCATGCTTGTGTTTGCAGTGCTTGCTTGCTTGAGGAGAGTATTGTCCTCTTTGTTTACCTTATCTAACCAGATTCAGGCATGTGACATTGAATAATATAGGATGGGATAGGAGACTGCTGAATCAACTTGGTTATAACAAAGAAAAGTGTCAACATTGGGGACAAGTAGGCAATAATGCCCGACGGCATGTGTCATGCTGGGATAACGTCACGCCTCAGGTGGTTGGGCATGAGTGTGTGCAATACGTAAGGCGTGACGTTATCCTACCATGACACACATTCTGGAGGGCATTATTGCTATTATACAATGGCTTGTTCTTATACAGAATTTAAAACAATATAATTTTAAAGATGTTTTATTTGGTGTGGAAAAATATTTTTGTTAAGAGAAGAAACAAAAAAAACACACTAATGCTAACAACCTTCAAGAGGTTCACGGAGAGGCTGAGACTAGACCCGTGATGTTGTACTGGGATACCGTCATGGGTCCTGACCAAGACTGACCAATCAGAGGCCAGCATTCTTTCTTGTCATTGTATAATCGCATTTTTTATGTAATATATTTAAATAAGGGCTCATGCTGTGAGGATGCACATGCTCGTGTGTTTCCCATACCATCCATGTTTATAGGTATACTGAGGTGGCACAGCCATTTGCTTCACTTCCTTAAAACATGCTTTTTGCACTCCTTAAGGGTGGGAGGGCTAGCTCAAGCAGAAATTTCAAGAAGTTCAGGATCCACCTATCAGGGCTGGACTTGGAAGGGTTATGTATGCAACAAAGGGGGATGAGAGACTAGTGAGCTATCCACCTGGAGGTTGAGGTGGGGGCAAAATTAGGTCAAGACTGAGTTGAATTGAAGCTGAGGTGAAGTTCTGTCCTTCTGAGAAGGAAGTTAAGTTCCTTAAATATTTTCAACTTTACAAGTAAGTCCCCACTCCCAAGGCCAAAGAACGAAGAACTGAATACAAAACAAATCTCATATCTCCGTCAGTTTTTTGACTCTAGTCTCAGGACGAGTTGGGCAGAGAGCAGGCTGCAGTAAAACAGGGGTGGGGTGGTGGGAGGTGCTCTGAATTGACCTGTACTGGTCCCTCCCAGGAGTTATTCAGCTGCCAGTCTTAAATGTTTTTTGGGCATTATTTAATGCTGGTTGATTTGTTTGCATTATGTAAGCCACCCGCCCTCTTCACTGTCGTGATACGCGAAAATAAGGACTTTTTTGTTACTTTGCCCCCTCCAAAAATATCAAACTATGCCCCTGAGAGAGAGAGAGAGAGAGATAAGCACGAGGCAAAGCTGAGTGCTTCTACCACCCGAGAAAGGCTGCTAGCCTGCCATAAAGCACCCCCTGGAGTGCCTTATTGTGATTATGAAGTGGGTCCTGTTTAGTCAGTTGGATGTATTTTTAAACATATTTTTGTTGAGGTGCCTTCATCTGGCCTGGTGTGCTGGGATAACGGCTCGGCTAAAGTACCTCTAGGCCAGTTGGTAGCCAGCATTCTTTCTACCTATTTCATAATTCCTCTTAGCATGCTAGTATGGTACACAGACTCTAGGATGCACCTGGGATTTCTTTTTTTTTTTTTCACTTTCTTTTTATTGCATTTAATAAAACGGTACTGCAAAATACATAAACCATGTAGAGGGGAAATCAATTACAAACTGTAAGTACACAGGTTACAAATAGGAATGATTTCACACATCTCCCACAGAGATACAACACTGGAAACACTTACTGCAAAACAAGCGTATATCCAACAGCAACTGAATAAACCTGCTGACAGCATGTGGCATAGGTCATAAAACAAGTCCCAAAAAGTGTTTAATTATGATGTTCTTGCCATTATAATGGCTTAGTGTCCCTTAAACGCAACTCTGCACTTTAGCATGTGCTTTCATAAATTATACATTTCAGCTGTTACAATTTACTAGAGAATACGTTGTTTTCATATTCAGTATTCCTTTCCAAGATTGACAGCACATGTTGATAGTCCATCTAAAAGTCTGAACAGAAAACATTTAAAAACACTTGCCTCTCCCTGTTAACCTCACAGTGCCTTTGTTTAAGACATCATAATGCTCACCATGACAACTAACAGTGATGTCACAGACAGCAATTGTATTGTTAGTGTGACAGGGTTGAATAAGGCCCTGTCCCATTTTTTATGCAGAAAGAGTTAAATGCAAGGATCTGTTCTATCCTCTTGTAACCCCCCTGCAAATGGGGGTTCCCAAAAGACTTCCAGGAGCTTGCTTGAATGCTCCAAGCCTGAATGGTGTTTGGCATTTAAGCCATTTATCAGTGAGTGTTTTTAGAGCCTCTGGTACTGTCTCTTTAAGAGCTGTCTGCTTGCAGACATAATTAGTTTGTATGGGGGGACTGTGTGCTTCTCTGAGTACCACTCGAGCTGCTGCCAATTCACTTCATTTTGCAGTCACTAGAGTGCAAAGGGAACCTATCTGAAAGATGTAACTGTTTGCCAGAAATTATTTAGAGTAATAATGAAATTACAGTTTGTCTAACCTGCTTTCTTTGCAGTCAGAACTGTGTCTGCTAGTTCCCCATTCTAGTTTTGAACTGCTGAACTGGACCAATCAGTGTGGGGTAAGCTAGCTCTAAAATGATGCCTTGGACGAATCAGAACTTGACTCATAATCTGAGCCAGCCACAAGAGGATTGTATGGGCAGTGACTTGGGAGATGTAGTTTAGACTTCAGTGCCTTTTGGACCAACAGCAGCAGTCTATTGTGAGTGACAGCCAATCCAGTCAAGAACTGGGAGGAACTCAAAGGAAGTGCCGTTTCGTCAGTTGGAGTTCAGTTGAGCTTTGGCAGTGAAGAAGGAAGGAGCCCTGTGCTTTTTTCAGTGTGTTTTAGTCAAAAAACGTGTGTAAGGCCCAGAGTTCCGGTCTGCAGCTTGTTAGGACTGAACTGCCCTGTGAAAAGAATCAAAGGATCTCTGAAGAGTAGAAACCAGGCTCACCCTGTAGAAGACTGGAGGAATTGCTGAAAATTGCATTCGGTCTGTCAGGAACTGAATCTGCTGTGTGTTCTCCCGGTATTGTGCAGTAATTGCGATCGGGATACAGATGCAGCCTGCCTGGTATAGTGCTTTCTTTTATATGGATGTGTGAAGAGGTTTGTGTACCTCAAGTGAGCCCTGCTGACATTGAAGGACCCTATCTTATTTGGAGGTCGTGAGTACTAATTCAGGGTCGCTCCTGTTGAATTGCCACATTAAATCCAAATGGAATTACTGTACTGCTGACTGTTTAATTCTCCTTTTCTCTGTGTGAAAGGCCCCTACCAGCTGCCACGGTTTGGACTAGCCACTAGGGCTTGGGTACCCAGGGACAGTAACTGATAGGGATAGGCCTGTGCACAGAGCCATAGGTAGATTATTAGAGTGATAAGCTAATTAACCTGATTTCCCCTGTCCTTGTTATATCCCCCTAAATAAATCAGAGCTGCTTGTTTCAGCAAAGTTATACTGCCTGAGGTATTTGTCTATGTTAAAGTACTGTACTGTGATTGTTGCACTGTATCTCATTTCACAGGAGGTCCCAGTGCCGGAACCAGACCTGGGGGTAAGTGTATACTGTGAAGGTAATTCTGATATATTGTGTGGGCCACCAGTGGGAAGAAAGGGGGGGGTTGCAGTGTCCCAGAGGGCTGTGACCAAGTTAGTTTAACTATTGCAAACCCTGACCTCTGGGTGGAGGCACCCGCCATTGGATCCAGGCCCCTCAACCTGTTAGTGGCAAATCAGGCAGGGGTAGTAGCCCCTGGGATAGCGCCATCTAGGGGTTACATCTTGGAGGCTCACCGCTGGGATTGTGTGTCCTCTAGTGGCCATATTTACAAACCACTGTTAAGAAAAAATGGGTACCCCGACAGAAGTGGCTGTGCACCGGCTGGTGGAGTGGTGTACTGGGGAGGAGATCGACCCCCAAAATGCTATGCTTATCCTGGACATCCCCCCTGGGTATCAATACGGACACTGTGCAGGGAGTACTTTCCAAGGTGGAAGGTTTACAAAACCCTGTGGTGGTGGGTCGGCATGCTAATCTGCTCACCCACACTTTCCTGGCCCTAGTAGAGTTTAAGGATCCCATAGATAGCTCCAAAGTGCCACAGACCATTACCCCAGAGGGAGCCCTCACTGCTTGGAGAGTGATAACTAAGGACAGTAAGACCGGGGGAATCAGCCCCACCACTATCTGAAACTTTTGAGGAGAAATTTGCTGAATGGTTGCTGGGAGAGGGAAAACTGTGGAGGACTTGAAGAAACTATTCTTGCCACCTGGGGTGTTCCTCCCCAACACCCTCTCCTGCTCCAGTGCCCGTAATGGTGGCTGAACCAATGCAGACTCCTATTTCTGCACCTGCCATTAGTCACGACTCTTACGAAGGTTGAGGATCTTCTCTGGCACCCTCCCCACCCCCAAGGGGAGGATGACTGGGAGACCTGGATAGACTATGTTGCCCCAAGTGCTAGAATGGCAATGCTCGGAAGGCGAAAGAGGGTTAGTGAGAGCCCGAGGTCCTGCCCTGGCTACCATCCGTGCTAAACGGGCCAGTAACCCTGAAGCGACTGCACAGGCCTATCTTGAGGCCTTGGAGAATGTGTATGGGAGCCCAGATTCTGATGAGGACCTATGGTGGAGAGTAAGAAATGCACAACAGTACCAAGGGAGTTGTTGTCTGTGTATGTCTCTCGGCTGGAAAATTGTTGCAAGAATGCCTCAGAAAGGGTAGTTTGCCAGCGATTGAACTAGACCGAACCAGACTGGACAGAATCCTTAAGTCTGCCCCTTCTCAGAACTGCTGTTGCTTCAGTTACGCCTGGCAAATCGACTGGAATCCCCACCTCCCATGATGAGTTAATGAGAGAAATTCGAGGAGTTGAGAAAAGGCGACCTCGGAGGTACCTGCACCAACAGCTGTGGCTACGACCCGAGTGACTGAGGGTGACCCATCAAGTGAAGTTCAGGGGCAGAGGTTGACAGTCAATGAGTGCTCTGACAAGGAAAAAGATATGCCACAATGGGGCGAACTGTTGAGAGAGATCCGGGAATTCAAAAACAGTCCCTTTATGAAGGCCACGCCTGCAAGTACGGGCCCTGACCTATATCCGACTGCATCTGCTATGGGGGTGGGGGTACCCACCCATGTATCTCCTGCTGATAACAGCTCCAAACTCAATTCCTTGACCATGGAAGTGCAGAAACTGACGAGATGTCTCCAAATGCTTATCACGCCGACAGACAGAGATGGCACCCAGGTTTCCAGTTAGTAATACCCCGCCCTGGCTCCCAGTGTGCGCTCGGCCAGCTCAAACTCCAGAAAGTATGTTTTGCTATAATTGTGGGAAAGATGGGCACATGAAGGGAATGCCAGTCCCCAAAAGACACTGACAAAGTTGCATATAGGCTACAAGGAGAGCTTCGGAGAAGAAATCAGTGGTTAAGAGGTGCAACATGATCCCAGTGAGGGCACCAAAATGCTAATTCACGTCCTTTGTGGCAAGGTCAGTTGCCCAGGCCCCCACTACGCCTCTCCAGACTGGTCCCGAATAGTGGGTCCCTCCATGGAGACCACTGTAAAGGTGAATGGAGTGTCTACAAAGAGCTGTATTAGACAGTGGCTCCCAAGTGACAATTATGTTCCAGGATTGGTATCAGAAGCATTTGTCAGAAGTACCCTTACAACCATTAGAAGGACTGCATGTATGGGGTTAAGTGAGAAGGCCTACCCCTATTCGGGTATATCCGAATTTGGCTGTCTTTCCCCACCTCCGTGGCTGGAGTGGCCGAACAAGTAGAGACCCTAGCCTTAGTGTGTCCCCCACTGGACTGTATGATGGTGTCCCTTTGTTGATTGGAACAAATGCTCATATGTTCGGAAGGCTGGCACAGTTGTGTTATGAAAAACAGGGGTCAAAGACTAGTAGAGCTTTAAGAGTTCGGCTTTAATTAAGAAGGCCTATGAGGCACAGAGATGCTGAAAAACAGAACCAGAGGAACCGTTCGAATTGTATGGAAGAAGGATCCTGAGTCTCTGATCCTGGCCAAATGCCCAGTGTACCTTACAGGAGGGTCCGTATCAGAAAGGATGTTAAGAATAAAATATTAATGTTGGATGCACCAGGCGATGGAAAATTGCCAGAGGGACTGCTGGTCAAGCCTAGTATTTTGCCCGCTAGAGCCCATGCTTATGCCAGAAGGGTAATGGTCCAAGTTCATAATGTGTCTGAAAGAGACATTCGAGTAAACAGAGGTTGCATCCTGGCTAATGTGCATTGTGCAGACACTGCAGTGCTACCCAGCAGCAAGAGTTCAAGGAAGAATGACAGAGTAACGCCTGACTTGTTTGATTTCGCGACTCCGCTGCCAGCTGAATGGAAAGTGAGGATCAGTGAGAAGCTTGCCCAGAGAGACCAGGTGTTTTCTTTAAAGGAATGGGATGTGGGATGCGTGCAAGGAGCTGAGCACAATATCCGCTGCATGACGAAAGACCATTTAGTGAGAGGTCTCGACGCCTGGCACCTGCTGACATAGATGATGTGAGACGGCATCTGCAAGAGATGTTAGCTGCTGGTGTAATACAAGAATCCAGAAGCCCTTATGCTTCCCCATTGTGGTAGTGAGGAAAAGAATGGAACAGTAAGGATGTGTGTGGATTATCGCACCTTAAACCGGGCGGACTATCCCCGATCAGTACACAATGCCCGCATTCAGGATGCTTTGGACTGCCTAAGCGGGGAGCAAGTGGTTCTCTGTGCTGGATCTCCGCAGTGGGTACTACCAGATCCCGATGGCCCCAGAGGACCGTGGAGAAGACGGCCTTTATCTGTCCGGGCTGGCTTCTGAATTCATGAGGATGCCTCAAGGGATTTCAGGTGCCCCAGCCACTTTTCAACGATTGATGGAGCGTGCAGTGGGGGACATGAACTTACTAGAGTGCCTGGTATACCTAGATGATGTTATTGTGTTTGGCAGCTCACTGGAGGAACATGAGAGCAGATTATTTAAGGTATTGGACCGACTGGAGGACTTTGACCTTAAACTGTCCATTGATAAGTGTCAATTCTTTCAAACATCAGTAAAGTATGTGGGACACATAGTATCCACCGAGGGAATAGAGACCGACCAAGTAAAGTTGAGGCCTTGACCACCTGGCCACAGCCCAAAAATCTAAAAGAACTGCAAAGATTCCTGGGATTCTGTGGTTATTATCGGCGCTCATCAAGGACTATTCAAGAGTGATCCGCCCTTTACTTAACCTTACTCAAGGGTATCCCAACCCACAAAAATACCAAAAGTCAGCGTCCCTCAAGACTGAAAGAGTGTATTTTCATCCAGTGAAGTATTTGGGGCCCGCTGGACTCCTGATTGTGAGACTGCTTTTCATGAGATCATATATCAACTTACCCATGCTCCAGTGCTGGCCTATGCCGATCCAAGAAAACCCACGTCCTGCACACTGATGCTAGCTTGCAAGGGTTGGGGGCTGTGTTGTACCAAGAGCACGAGAATGGCCTGAGACCAGTGGCCTTTGCCAGTAGAAGCCTGACCCACTCCGAAAAGAACTATCCTGTACATAAGTTAGAGTTCCTAGCTTTGAAGTGGGCTATTGTTGACCAATTCCATGAGTACTTGTATGGGGCTAAAATACTAGTAAAACTGACAATAATCCTTTGACCTATGTGCAGACCTCAGCTAAGTTGGATGCCACTGGCCATAGGTGGCTTTCTGCATTATCTACATATGACATGCTCTCGAATACCGAGCAGGTCTGAACCACATAGATGCTGATGCTCTCTCCCGGAGGCCTGTTCCCAGAATGATTGGGTCCGATTGGCAGAACCTGACATTGGGCACTCTGCCGGAAGTTTGACAGGGAGGAACAAATGTCCACGGACGCAGTGGACTGCATGGTGGATTGCTTGGGACCCTCTGAGAATTGCATACCTGCTGCTTATGCCACTTTTCTGCAATAGACATTGGTGCACTGCCTCAGCTGGACAATGACAGTATTCGGCGGGCTCAATCCCATCCCATGATCAAAGCAGCTTTAGAAGCCCTCTATGCAGGAAAAGATGTGTCCAAATTACGCCCACTGATTTGAGAACTGCACTGTTATACAAAGAAGGTCCTAAGTTGAAACTGATCAATAAACTGTTATACAGAGAAACAGTAGACAGAGGGGACAAGTAGACAAACAACAACTAGTGCTGCCCACTGCCTTTCGAGACTCAGTACTGAGGTCCTTGCACAACCACATGGGGCACCTTGGTATAGACAGAACACTTGACTTGGTGAGATCCAGATTCTATTGGCCTAAGATGGGGCTGATGTGGAGCAACACATTCGAACTTGTAGTCGCTGCTTACAGAGAAAGCTTTGCCCCAGAGGGCTGCCCCTTGTTAACATCACCACCAGTGCACCCATGGAGCTGGTCTGTATTGATTTTCTGAGTTTGGAGTCAGATCAAAGAAATATCAGTAATGTGCTGGTGGTCACTGACCATTTCACGAGATATGCCCAAGCTTTCCCACGAAAGACCAGAAAGCATCCACTGTGGCCAAAGTACTTGTAGAAAACTTTGTTCACTATGGGGCTCCACAAAGAATCCATTCTGATCAAGGAGAGACTTTGAGAGTCGTCTGATCAAAGAGTGCTTTCTCTGTGGGGAGTGCGAAGTCCAGAACCACTCCTTACCACCCCCAGGGGACCCACAGCCTGAACGCTTCAACCGCACTTTGCTAGATATGCTAGGCACCCTGCACCCAAAGGACAAGCCTAGATGGAGCCAACAAATTAGCACCCTGGTACATGCTTATAACTGCACCAAAAGTGATGCCACTGGATTCTCCCCCACCGCCTGATGTTTGGAAGAGAAGCTCGACTACCAGTAGATGTGTGTTTGGGTCTCTCCTGATGGGGTTCAAGCTGACAACTATTTACAGTATGTGCAAAAGTTAAAGGCCCAGCTAACTCATGCGTACTCAACTGGCTCAAACCATGGCTGCCAAAAGAAATCTGGCCAACAAAGAAAGGCATGATAAAAGGTGAAAGCACAGGAACTCCAGGAGGGAGATCGGTATTGCTAAGAAATCTGGGACTGCATGGCAAGCACAAGATTGCTGACCGATGGCACCATCTCCCTCACATTGTAGTGGGCAAACTAGATGATCTGCCAGTGTACAAAGTAAGGCCTGAGAATAATTCAAGATGTAAAACAATACATAGAAATCATTTACTGCCCATTGGACAAATCTTAATTGAGTCTGAGCCCTAGAAGATGCCCCTCTGGACCAGTGACTAGAGCTGCTGCTAAGAAAAGATCAAGAAAGTCTGCACCTACAGAAGCAAAGTTAAAGTGTTCCCTCCACAAGTCCCAGTTGAGCATGACTGTCAGTCCATATCGGAAGAAAGTGAGAGTGACTTTGAATACTATCCTTCTACGAACTGAGTCAATTGTTTCGGGCAATCCCTAGTCAATACTGGAGACAAAGCTGGGCCTTCTGGACTGTCTAAGCCCCAGCTTCATCCCTGAGCCAATGCTCCCAGAAAGTGAAGTGCAAAGCATCAGATCAGATGAAATGGAATCATTGTGCATGGTTGAACTGTTTGAGCTTTCAGGGAGGAAATGATAGACTGGGGCAGACTGGTGATACACCCGAACAAGAAGAGTATTTTGAGTGCCCTGACAGTCCACTGCCAGTGTCCAAGCTCTCCATGCGAGCCAAATGTTGTGGACTCAGAAACTGTAACTCCTGGAGCTGAAAGTGCCCCAAGTTCTAGCCTCTCTACCCCATGGAGACTCCCCTGACAAGTGAGGACAATGCTGAAAATGAGGCTCAGAGTGCAGAGACTATAACAGTTCCCCCTAGAAAGACTGGTCGAGCTGTAAAGCCTGTGGTGCACCTCAGTTATGATTCCCTTGGGAGGCCTGTGGATTTGCCTCTCAATGTTGTCCATAAAGGAGTGTATGTGTCCCCGAGCTCATTGCCCAAACTGAGCGTCAGTGCTAACTCCAAGTTACTTGTGTTGCCCTCTAAGTATGGTGTCCTTGCCCCGTCCAGCCCCCAAGGTAACTGATAGGGAAGGGCCCCCTCTCTTCAGGTTTCATGTACAAGAGGTAATAACTTGAGTTATGGTACAATGTGTGTGTAATACTGTGTAAAGAGTGACGTACTGCAATGTTTCAGAAATGTGTTCTTGGTAAAATGATATATTGACTGATGATTACATGTGCGAGCCTAATGCAAATGTATATGGTTGCAGTTGAAACTTATGGGTACTTGCTTGACGCGGACGCTCAGCTTTCCCAGGCCAGGAAGGGTGAACCCCCTGCAAATGGGGGTTCCCAAAGACTTCCAGGAGCTTGCTTTGAATGCTCCAAGCCTGAATGGTGTTTGGCATTTAAGCCATTTATCAGTGAGTGTTTTAGAGCCTCTGGTACTGTCTCTTTAAGAGCTGTCTGCTTGCAGACATAATTAGTTTGTATGGGGGACTGTGTGCTTCTCTGAGTACCACTCGAGCTGCTGCCAATTCACTTCATTTTGCAGTCACTAGGAGTGCAAAGGAACCTATCTGAAAGATGTAACTGTTTGCCAGAAATTATTTAGAGTAATAATGAAATTACAGTTTGTCTAACCTGCTTTCTTTGCAGTCAGAACTGTGTCTGCTAGTTCCCATTCTAGTTTTGAACTGCTGAACTGGACCAATCAGTGTGGGGTAGCTAGCTCTAAAATGATGCCTGGACGTAATCAGAACTTGGACTCATAATCTGAGCCAGCCACAAGAGGATTGTATGGGCAGTGACTCTGGGAGATGTAGTTTAGACTTCAGTGCCTTTTTGGACCAACAGCAGCAGTCTATTGTGGTGACAGCCAATCCAGTCAAGAACTGGGAGAACTCAAAGGAAGTGCCGGTTTCAGCAGTTGGAGTTCAGTTGAGCTTTGGCAGTGAAGAAGGAAGGAGCCCTGTGCTTTTTCAGTGTGCAGTTTTAGTCAAAAACGTGTGTAAGGCCCAGAGTTCGGTCTGCAGCTTGTTAGGACTGAATCCGTCCTGTGAAAAGAATCAAAGGATCTCTGAAGAGTAGAAACCAGGCTCACCCTGTAGAAGACTGGAGGAATTGCTGAAAATTGTATTCGGTCTGTCAGGAACTGAATCTGCTGTGTGTTCTCCCGGTATTGTGCAGTAATTCATCGGATACAGATGCAGCCTGCCTGGTATAGTGCTTTTATATGGATGTGTGAAGAGGTTTGTGTACCTCAAGTGAGCCCTGCTGACATTGAAGGACCCTATCTTATTTGGAGGTCGTGAGTACTAATTCAGGTCGCTCCTGTTGAATTGCCACATTAAATCCAAATGGAATTACTGTACTGCTGACTGTTTAATTCTCCTTTCTCTGTGTGAAAGGGCCCCTACCAGCTGCCACGGTTTGGACTAGCCACTAGGGCTTGGGTACCCAGGGACAGTAACTGATAGGGATAGGCCTGTGCACAGAGCCATAGGTAGATTATTAGAGTGATAAGCTAATTAACCTGATTTCCCCCTGTCCTTGTTATATCCCCCTAAATAAATCAGAGCTGCTTGTTTCAGCAAAGTTATACTGCCTGAGGTATTTGTCTATGTTAAAGTACTGTACTGTGATTGTTGCACTGTATCTCATTTCACAGGAGGTCCCAGTGCCGGAACCAGACCTGGGGGTAAGTGTATACTGTGAAGGTAATTCTGATATATTGTGTGGGCCACCAGTGGGAAGAAAGGGGGGTTGCAGTGTCCCAGAGGGCTGTGACCAAGTTAGTTTAACTATTGCAAACCCTGACCTCTGGGTGGAGGCACCCGCCATTGGATCCAGGCCCCTCAACCTGTTAGTGGCAAATCAGGCAGGGGTAGTAGCCCCTGGGATAGCGCCATCTAGGGGTTACACTCTCCTTTTCTTTTTTTTTTAAATATAATTTTTATTAAGCGACAGAGACACAGTGTTCACACAGAAATGCGTTGCTGAACAAGTGCTACTTTACATTTGAATCGCAGGTTCAGTTTATACATAGTCAACAATGTCTATCAACTAGTAGCATTCTTCTGACTTTTCTCAGACATCTTCACAGAATCCATCAGTATCTTCAAACAACATGAAGTCTTGCTGTATTCAGACATAATGCAGTTTGCCCCATCACTTGAACTTCCCCAGAGAGGAAAGAGTTAACTCTATGCAGAAGCATAGAACGTTGAGCTCGAGCTCGATTTTCAAACCTCTGTCTGTGGTACTTTCCAGTGTAACTGTCAGATTATTTACTCCGCCTAACAGTGAAGTCGCTCCGGAGATTTCCTCTGCTCGGTTCGGTAAAAGTAAAGCGTTCGGTTTAAACCGTATAATTTTTTTTTATTTTCAGATTTCCAGCCGCTGTCTACAGTACAGGTAGTGTGTAGATAGGTCGTGACTGTGTTGTATTCTGTGAAAAAGTTGGAAATTGTTCTTTTCTTCGGTTTCTTTCCAGTCGGTCCGGTTTGGAACCGACCCATTCTGTTTAAATTTATTTCTGGGATTAGAGTGGTGTTCTGGTACCGATCGGTTTCAAAAGAACCAAGGTTTTTTTTGGCGGTTCTTTTAAAAAGCCTGTGACACGGTTTGTAACCGATCAGTTATTGTATTACCTGGCTTGAAAGCTGCAATAGCGTAACTTGTTAGGTTGGCCATGTCTGAGAAACCCAAGAAGAAAACCAGTCCCACTGGGTTTCAACACTGTACTGAGTGTGGGGAGGCCTTTGCTAAAGCTGACCCCCACCTCATCTGTGTTTATTGTCTGGGGTTTGACCACCTCAAGTCAGACTGCCAAATCTGTAAAAACTTTCCTAAATCCACTCTAGACAAGAGGCTGAGTAGGCTGAAGGAAAGGGAGGTCGAGAAATCCGTAGATCTGGATGGCCAGCCCGGTTCGGTTGATGAACCTGGAGGAGGTGCCTACTGACCTAGGTGATACCTCCTCGGGCAAAAGGAAAGCCGACCCCGGGGGTAGGTTCCATCAAAAAAGAAGCGTAAGTCTGCCTGTTCAGATCCGGTATCGCACTCTCCAACCGCAGATGAAATAGCCAAAGCGATTAGCATTGTTCAGTCGCTTAGACCGGTTCCGTCCGAACTGGTACCGCCGGTTAGGCGGTCGGTTCGGTCGGATTCATCCCCTCTGGATTATGATCTAGACTCATTTTATGAGGAGGGAGGGAGAAGACTATCCCGAGGATGATGATGATGACCACGGGGGTCTGGATGTGCCCATTGAACTGGACATCTCCCCAGACAGGCCCTCAAGTGTCTCTCCTCCCAGGCTCTCTGAGTCCCCTTCACATTTTTTGTTCTACAAAAGGTGACAGAAACCCTGCAGCTTCCCTTGGTTGAAGCTGCAGAGAAGGATGAAGAGCCTGATTTTGTGGAAATGATGGACATCCCAGAGTCCAAAAGACTGTCTATCCTCTTCATAAATCCTTGGGAAACAGACACACAAAATTTACAAACCCTAATTCAATACCTCCTGTGGATAAGAGAATGGACAGGAGGTATTTGTTATCAAGCTCAGCTGCAGAGTTCCTTTATAGTCATTGCAGCCATGTTTGGGAGTAGTGCAGGCTGCAGCCTGTGACAGGGCTAACATTTCTTTGGCTTCACACCCCCTGGATAAGGACTCCAGGAAAGTGGATGTCATGGCCAAAAAACAGTATTTGGCATCCTCTTTGGGAGTCAGGCAGGCTACTTATATGACCTACATAGCCAGGTACCAGAAATCCAGATGGGATACAGTTCTGGAACTGGCTAAACAGGCCTCTCCCCAGCTAGACAAGGAGCTGGAGGAGGTGGCTGCTGATGGAATTGAAGCATCCAAAATGCAATTTCATGCTACTGCTGCTGTGGACTCCAGTGATGTGGCATCTAGAGTCATGGCTACATCTGTGTCTCTCAGAAGACATGCTTGACTCAGATGTACTAGCCTTTCACAGGATACCCAGACTAAGGTTATGGATTTTCCTGTAGTAGGTAACTCTCTGTTTGGGGAGCAGACAGAGGCTTACATGAAGAAAATGGATGAATACAGGACCACGTACAGGAGTGCGCAGGCCAAAGAAAGGCAAGCCACTCCGCACAAGCAGCAGTCTAGGGGCAGGGGCAGGCCCTTTCAAAGGCCTTTTTACCAAGCCCAGGCCTCCTCTCCCTACCCACAGGGGGGGTTCTTCAGAGGAAGGGGCAGAAGGGGGATGAGCAGAGCTGCTCCCTCCTCCTCTCAGTCTAAGGCTCCTGCCAAGCAGACACCCTGATGTGTCAGCCCGGGTCGACTCCCCATTTCCAGTAGGAGGCAGGCTGGCTTACTACTTCCAGGCCTGGAAGTCTGTGACCTTAGACAAGTGGGTCCTGGAAGTAGTAAGCTAGGGACTGGCCCTCAGCTTCAAAAAATTTCTAAAAAAGAGGGCCAAGTCTTTTCCATCTGCATCACTCTCAGAAGAAACCATTGCCCTAGAGGCAGAGGTTTCCTCTCTTCTAGCTCTCAGAGCTATAGAGAAGGTTCCTACTCAGCACAGGGGAAAAGGACTGTACTCCAGGTACTTCCTTACCCCAAAGAAAACGGGAGTGGCGACCCATCCCAGACCTAAGGTATTTGAACAAACACATTTCAAAGCCCAAATTCAAAATGGTAACTCTGGGAATAGTCCTTCCCTCTCTAAGGCCAGGGGATTGGCTAGCATCTCTGGACCTCAAGGATGCCTACTTCCATATTCCTATCAGGTTCTCCCACAAAAAATACCTCAGGTTCGAGTTGCCTTCAGGCCATTACCAATTCAGAGCTATGCCATTCGGCCTAACATCAGCTCCAAGGGTGTTCACAAAGTGCCTTGCAGTAGTGGTGGCTTACCTCAGAAGACAGGGTATCACCATCTTCCCGTATCTGGACGACTGGCTTTTAGTGGGTCAGCCACCTGTACAGGTCAAGTCAGCTCTTCAAACTACCCAGGACCTACTCAGCTCCTTGGGGTTTCTTCTCAATCTTCCAAAGTCTGTCCTCGAACCAGTTCAACTTCTCACCTTTATAGGCATAGAGTTGGACACTGTACAAGCAAAAGCCTTCCGTCCACTGGCAAGGGGGGAAGGCCCTAGTGGACCTCGCTTCCTCCTTTCGACCTCAGGTCTCCCGCCCAGCAAGACAGTTCCTCCAGCTCCTGGGCCCACATGGCAGCTTCCATGGCAGTGGTGCAGGGAGCAAGGTTCCAGATGAGGGACATTTAGTTTCATCTAAGGTCTTTTTGGTCTCAAAAGAAGGATTCACTTACCAAACTGATCCCAGTGACTCAGACTCTGGTCCAAGCTCTCCAGTGGTGGCTGGAACAGGACAACCTCAGACAAGGGGTTCCATTTCTCCCTCAAGTCCCATCAGTAGTTCTAACTACGGATGCTTCTCTCCTAGGTTGGGGAGCCCACCTGGGAGCCCTGACAGCTCAAGGGGTCTGGTCCCCACAAGAGTCTCTCCTTCATATCAATCTCCTGGAACTCAGGGCAGTTTTCCTAGCCCTGCAGAGCTTCTCACAATGTGGTACATCAACAAACAGGGAGGCACTCGGTCCTCGGCCTTGTGCACAGAGGTCATGAAGCTGTGGTCTCTGGCCTATTCTCTTCAGACTTCTCTGGTAGCAGTTCACCTTCCAGGGGAAGGACAACGTACTAGCAGATACTCTGAGCAGAATTTCACAGGGACATCACGAATGGTCCCTGGACTCACATCCTGAAGGTCATCTTCTCCAGGTGGAGCACTCCAAAGATAGATCTGTTTGCAGCACTGGACAATCATCAACTTCCTCTGTTTTGTTGCAGACCTCCAGTCCTGGGGACGGTTCCCCAGGATGCTCTCTTTTTGGACTGGAAGGGCAGGTTTCTCTAAGCCTTCCCTCCCTCTTCCCTCTGCTGTTCAGAGTTCTGATCAAGATCAGGACTCAACCCTGCACAGTGATACTGGTGGCTCCAGATTGGGCCAGACAGCCGTGGTATCCTCTACTGCTGTCCTTGTCAGTGTCACGTCCCCTGTCTCTGCCCAAGACATACAATCTCCTGTCCTCCTCCCAGGGGCAGATCTGGTACCCCAATCTCCAGTCTCTCAATCTCAATGCCTGGCTCTTGAAGAGTTAGAATATGCAGCACTACATCTTTCTCAGGGAGTTCTGGATATTCTGAAGGTCTCCAGGAAGCCTTCCACTAGAAAAACTTACAACTCCAAATGGAAAAGGTTCAGTATTTGGTGCTCTCAGAAAGGCATCCTGCCTGATTCTGCAGACATTTCCACAACCTTAGACTATCTAGTTCATCTGAATGGTCTAGGCCTTAGGCCTGCCACTCTGAAGGTTCATGTAGCAGCTGTCTCTGCATTCCTGTCAGCAGGGAGGGGCTCTTCCCTGGCATCTCATCCTGTTTTCAGAAAGTTTTTCAAAGGTCTGGTTCACATTAACCCTCCCTTTATAGAGCCTACTCCGCCTTAGGATCTTAATGTCTGCATAGCTCAGCTTATGCAGCCACCCTTTGAGCCTCTGGCTTCAGCCGAATTGAAGTACTTGACCTGGAAAACTGTGTTCCTGGTAGCTATTACTTCTGCCAGGTGGATTAGTGAGTTACAGGCTCTGTCAGTTGAACCTGACTTCATCTCCTTCCATAGGGACAAAGTGGTCCTAAGAACCAATAGGAGGTTTTTGCCCAAAGTGGTATCGGATTTTCATCTGAACCAGTCTATATCTCTCCCTGTGTTTTTCACTGATCATTCTTCTTCAGCTGAAAGAAGGTTACACAGTCTGGATGTTAAGAGGGCCCTTAGCTACTACATAGAGCATACTAAGGCACATAGAAATGACTGTCTTCAGTTGTTTCTCACTTATGGTGAAGTGGGGAAAGGTAAGCCTGCCACTAAAATAACTATTGCCAGATGGATTGTTTCTTGTATACAATTCTGTTATGACAAGTTGGGTAGAACGCCCCCTTCAGGCATGAGGGCTCATTCGACTAGGGATACAGCTGCTTCTCAAGCTGTGGCCAGAGGTATACCTTTGTTAGAGAGCTGTAAAGCAGTCACCTGGAAAACAGTACATACTTTTTCCAAGCATTACTCCCTGGCTGTCCAGGCTAGGAGTGATGCTAGGTTTGGCACAGCAGTACTGCAGAGCCTATTCCCAAAGTAGGTTCTGCATTCCCTCCTCCATAGGGAACTGCTTGGTAGTCTGCATTATGTCTGAATACAGCAAGACTTCATGTTGTTTGAAGAAAAAATACTCACCATAGTAATGTTGTTTCTTCTAATGGAGTCTTACTATATTCAGACCTCCCCCCTGCCTCCCCTCTCAGAACTTGTTTTTTGGGAAGTGGGCTGGCAGGTACAGTGTTGCACCTCGGGGTGTACCTTGTACCCTCCCTCTTGGGTGGGGTGGATGTTGTTATTATTTTTCTGGTGTTTTATACTTAAATATTGTCACTACCTTTCCTTCTTGGGTTCTTGACTTGAGTCTTTTGCACCCAAAAATAATTTTTTGCCCTTTGGCTATATGTTGAACAATTTCCATACTATAGTATGTTAGTGTGCTTGTAAGAATCTGACGGTTACACTGGAAAGTACCACAGACAGAGGTTTGAAAACCGAGCTCGAGCTCAACGTTCTATGCTTCTGCATAGAGTTAACTCTTTCCCTCTCCGGGGCAGTTCAAGTGCTGGGGCTAACTGCATTATGTCTGAATACAGCAAGACTCCATTAGAAGAAACAACATTACTATGGTGAGTAATTTTTTCTTGCAGTTATGTCAACCTATGAATCAAAAACCCTTTCCCATCCCACCCCTCATCAATGGAAGTGGCACCCTACCCCAGTCTGCAGGATCAACTCTTCAGGGGACAAACCCTCATCAAGTTGGACCATATACCATATCCACTTCTGCCATTTTAAATTAAATGAGGGAAGTTTATCATTAAGACCTGCCGTTAATTTTTCTAGCTGATATATGTCCATTACAATTTGTCTCCAGTCCACCACTGTTGGGATAACTGGCTTCATCCATTTCCTGGTAATAGCATTTTTAGCTGCCAATAAAAAAATTGGTAACAGAGTTTTGTACCAATGATGATGGGGCATGATCATTGCGAAAGGGTAGAATAGGACCCTGTGCCATTTGTTATGGAGATAGTGTTTAAATGCAAAGATCTTTCCTTTTCTGTCCCTTCTCTGTCTAGTTGCGGAAACCAAATTTTCCTGTGACACCTGCTCCTGGGTTTTCCCAATGCTTCCTGACCTGTGCCTCGATGACAGTCATCAATAGGACCATTTCGTCCTGCAGGGTACACCAATCGGGAGTCAAAGAGGGACAGGACCAAAACACATGACCTAGGTCAGCCATTTGGCACCGACAACCCCTCCAGAATATACCATAACTTAATAGTAAATATTTAGTTAATATCGCCGGTGATCTAAAGTGTCTGTATCTGCATTTCCATGCGTATTCTCACAGAATCACTGTAGAAGTGATTTTAAGTGCTGGAAGTGCAGTTTTCTTCCAGGATTCTATGGGTACTGACACACCCAAGTCCTTATTCAAACTTTTTAACACTGACTGGGTAGAATACCCCAGACCATCTCTCAAAATTTTATACAGTTGTCCAATCAAGTGTTCCCCCCAGTATGAGCCATGATTATATTTAACAGAGGTGGTTTTGGAGTTGGTAGCATAGTCAGGGTTGATTGTTGGTGTTGAATATAATCTCTAAGCTGCAAGTATCTATACCTTTCCCTCATGGCAAGTCCAAAACCCCCTTGGAGAGATTCAAAGGGGAGGGCACCCACCGAATCCATGACTTGATAAATATATTGTAGGCCTAATCAACGCCATTGTTTAAATGCCGCATCCATTTGACCCGGTTAAAATTTTCATCTGCAGAGATCAGCCTGCAGTAGTAAAATATATCAGTAAACTTTGGGTGCAATTGGAACTGGTACCACACTTTCAAGGTTTTGGAGGTAAACTGTATAAAATATTGTAATGGGGGTGTGTACCTCTTAGTGGCAAATAATATAGCTTCGTTATCATACAGATCATTGATCATGAATTCAATGTCGTTCCAAGGGACTCTTTATTGTGAGTTTAGCCATAGAAACACTACCTGAGGTAAGCAGATTTGGCATATAGATCCGGATTTGGAGGTTCATCCCTCCCCGAGCTAGTGACAACTGGAGAATTGAAAGACAGACTCGGGATGTTGACCCCTCCCCCTCATATGAAGTTTGTAATCATTTTATTCCTGGATGCATAATAAAAACGTGCTGGCAGGAGCGGAAGGATTTGGAATAAGTACAGTAACCTTGGTAATACATTCATGTGAATGATTTTCACTCATTGAAAAAAAAAATTAAATCAGTTTGCCCATCTGTTTAAGTCCTCTTGAATCACCAGTGTTAGTGATTCATAATTTACCACATTGATGTTGTTTAAATCTTTGTTAATATAGATTCCCAAATATTTTATTTTTGTCAATAGCCACCTCAAAGTATACCTACACCTAAGGATCTCTGATGGTACAAAATTAAATGAAAGGATCCCTGTCTTAGTCATTTTCAGTTTAAAATCTGCTATTATTTCTAATTTATTTAATATTTCCCATACAACTGGGACTGATGTTTCTGGGGATAGCACTGAGAGAATCACATTGTCTACAAACAATGCTATTTTATATTCAGTTTTTCCTAATGGGATACCCTCTATACCGCCCTCCCCATGCATTGCCGCTGCTAAGGGCTCCATATACAAAGCAAACAAGAGTGGTGAAAGGGGACAGCCTGTCTTGTGCCTCGGTACAATGTTATAGGGGATGTGAGAGAGCCAGTAATCCAAATTTAAGCTAGTGGATTGCAATATATATTCTTTAACCAGGTCAAGAAGGTCTCTGGAAATTGAAAGGCCAACATGGTGTCTCAGAGATAATCCCAGGATACCCTGTGAAACGTCTTCTTGGCATCCAAATTAAGAAAAGCAGCCGGAATTTTTCTAAATTGGACATATTCTGCTAATAGTTAAACACAACAAACATTGTGTTTCTGCTCTTAATAAATCCAGCCAGGTCTGGATATATTAGAGGAGATCTACTGGAATGGGTAGTCAAGTCACTGGTGCATGGGTGTGGCCTCAGGCACTTTAATCTCTGAGGCCCAACATATACACAGGCATTAAATTACCTGAATGCTTGTAACTTTTTACTTTTAAAATAGTGCAGCTGGCATACTGAGAAATGGAGTGGAGCCCCTTGGAAGATCGCGTTGGCAAATACCACAATATGATGACTCAGTTTTGCTTCTTCCTGTCTATTGCCCTAATGTACAGAGATATTAAAATCTTCGTATTTTCTATGCCAGGTGTTATTTTTTTTAAAAATTTGCATATATGCCACCTGGCATTAAGGCACATCCATTCTCAATATGCCGACTGCACAATCATAAAAGTAAAAAGTTACAAGCGTTCGGGTAATTCAATGCCTGTATATATGTTGGGACTCCGGGGGGATCAGGGTGCTCAAGCCACAATCTATGCACCAGTGGCTAGAGTACCCGTTCCAGTAGATCTCCTTTAAAGAAGACAGTATACCTTCTAAACGAGAGACCCATATAGCCATAAACAGTTTGTAATCCAAATTAAGTATAGATATTGGCCAATACGAGGAGGGATCTGTCAAATCTTTATCTAGTTTAGGGAGTGCTGCTATAACAGCATATGCCCAGGAGGGCAGAGGTGACTCTCCCTCAGCTACTTCCTGAAAAGCCAACAGCATGGGAGGAAGTAATAGTCTCAAAAATGTCTTGTTTCATTCCACACTAAAACTGTCAGGTCCCCAGCATTTCTGAGTTTTAGTGGCCAATATGTGGCAATCAGGGTTTTATTTAACTCTAAAAATTGATTAGTGTTTTGCTTATAAAAGTTCTAAAACATTGTGAAAATGCATAGCACTTGCCTCATTGTGTTTAACAAACATAACACTTCTAGAAAACCTATATAAATGCTTTCTGTACAGTTAGTATTGTCCCAAGAAAAAAACTGCTAATCAGTTATTTAAAACCCTGGGCAATGTATTTCCTCTGCACTTATAGGGGCTTCTAACAGACTTTTCTGATCCTCTGTAAGGTGGGGTAAGAACAGGTGAGTCAAGAAAGAATGCCATTCTTCAGCATGGATGGGGGGCTCGATTGGTATAAATGTTGATAATAAGAAGAGAAGACATCTTTGATCTCCTCTGTATGGGTCATTTGTTTAGTTTGGGGATGTTTCAGCTTTAATATAGTTGAGGATTTTCTACGCGTATGCAATTTACAGGCCAAAGTACGGGTTCCCCTAGCCCCACCCTCATAATTAGTGTGTTTTGTGTAGAGCAGGGTCTGCTGCACCCTCCAATCCATAAGTTTCTGTATATCCCTCTGAGTTTCCCTTATTTTTAACTGCAGCTCCTTGTCACCTGCCCTATATAATAGCTGGTAGTCCTGAAGTTGTTGTACTAACTCAAGGTATTTTTCTTTTCTGTCGTCTTCCTTGGTGGAATACGCAATGATTTCCTCTCTGAGGACTGCTTTCAGCGTGTCCCACAAAATTGTCGCTGACACCTCTGAAATCTCATTTTCTTGAATAATTTGGGGAATATGTTGTTGTATGTGGGTAAGAAATTGTTGGTCCTTTAGAAGTAAAGTACTCAACTGCCAAAGTGATTGCTTCTTTCGTTTTCCCAAATCTAGTTTCATGAGCAGTGGGTGGTGGTCCTAAAGAATTCTGGGCCCCATAGAAACATCTCTAACCTTTATAAAGTGCTCACCTGAAACAAAGAAATAATCCAGTGTAGAGTGACTGATGCATGCCAGAATAATATGTATAGGCTCGCTGGGAAGGGAATATCTATCTTCACACATCCACTAGTCTCAAATGCTCAAATGAGCTTCTTAAAAAAATGAAGAGCATTTGTTGCTCTATAGGGACACTGATTTGTAGAATCAAGTTCTGTGGACCAAGTCATATTAAAATCCTCACTCATGATAAACATCCCCTCCAAGAAGTCAAGTACCTTGTTTAGGAAGGTTCTTACTATTGGGAGTGAAGATTGCAGAGGGAGATACACACTAACTAGTGTAACAACTTCTGAAAATAAGACCCCCTGTAATATAACGTACTTCCCTTGTGGATCTATATAACTTTTTTGTACATCTAAAGGAGTGACTTGGGGAACCAGGATGGCTGCCTCTCTCTGCTTCCCACTGGGATGTGAGGATGCATATATCTTAGATCTCTGTCCCCCCTGTAACTTGAGATATTCTACCTCAGAGAAATGTGTCTCTTGGATAAAATATAAATCTGCAGATTGCATCTTTATATATACTGCATGAACCTAACTCTCTTAATAGGGTGATACAAACCATTAATATTCTGCAAAAATATTGTTACAGGTTTAAAAGACATCATCACTCAAGAATGAGGAGGGCACTGCTTCCACCAAGTGACCACCCCCCCAGTGCTAATTCCCACCATTGGTATCACCAAGAGAATATCCAGAGGTGTCCATCGACCCCCGATCATCCTGAAGGACCCTACCCAGTGGAATAGGAGTAAGATAAGAATATAACCTCCAGTAATCTCCCCCTACCAGTTGAAGGGTTGCCCTTTGAAGATCTCAAAATAAAACCAAACTTGTGTACCTTATCAACTGTGTGTGTCTCATTTTTCCACAGTACAACATTATAAACATCCTGGCGAAACATTTCAATAAATAAACAGAAAAAATTCAAGAAAAAACTGACCCATTTTCCCCACCCTTCCCTTTCCCCTATTGTTCATCCTACCCCAACTATATGGGATTTCAAACAACATCCCATTAAAACTTAAAACTTTGTACAAGTCGACTTCCAACTCCGAGGTGGGAAACTTCCAACACCTCCAAAATGCCTGATAGGAAGCCTTTAGTCTGGAGACTCCCCGAAGGCAGTAAGAGTAGTCCACAAGCAATGTGGATTCAATGCCCTACAGAAACATAGAAACATAGAATTTGATGGCAGATAAGGACCGCTTGGCCCACCTAGTCTGCCCATTTTCCTACCTAACAGATAAGCTGCAGATCCTAGTTAACCAACAGCTTACTTCCTCCTACCCCCCACTAGGACAGCCTTATGCGTGTCCCATACATTCTTGAAGTCCCCCACTGTTCTTGACCCCACGACCTCCTCAGGGAGGCTGTTCCATGCATCCACAACCCTCTCAGTGAAAAATACTTCCTCACATTACCTCTGAACCGTCCCCTTCTATCTTCAAATTGTGCCTCTTGTTCTTGCACATCTTTTCTGGAAGATGCTACCCTCTTGGACTTTAATTCCTTGAGGTACTTGAAAGTTTCTATCATGTCCCTCTCTCCTTCTTTCCTCAAGGGGTATACATATTAAGCTCCTTTAGTCTTTCTTCATATGTCTTCTGGTGCAGACCCTGCACCATTTTGGTTGCCCTCCTCTGGACAGCCTCCACTCTGTCTATGTCTTTGCAGAGATGGGGTCTCCAGAACTGCACACAGTACTCCAGATGGGGTCTCACCAACTGTCTGTACAGAGGGATAACAACTTCCTGTTTTCTACTATTGATGCCTCTTCCTATGCATCCCAGTATCCCCCCAGCCTTCCTTACTGCCTTCTCACATTGCTTGCCCACCTTTAGGTCATCTGATATAATTACCCCCAGGTCCCTTTCTATTTTTACTGTTGTCAGTATCTCACCCCCCATTGTGTACGCTTCCCTGGGTTTTGTTCCCATGTGCATTACCTTGCACTTCTTTGCATTGAATCTGAGCTGCCATACATTTGACCATTCCTCCAATCTTGCAAGTCCCTTCTCATCCTTTCCACTCCATCTTGTGTATCAACCCTGTTGCAGATCTTTGTGTCATCTGCAAAGAGACATACTTTTCCTTCCAGTTCCTCTGCAATGTCACTTATAAAGACATTAAAAAGGACTGGTCGCAGTACTGAACCCTGCGGTACCCCACTAGTAACCCTTCTTTCGTCACTGTGTACTCCATTTACTACTACCCTTTGAGTCCCTTGAGCCACTAAGACCCATATTCAGGTTAATACTGCCATAAAATTGCAGCAGAGATCCATTTTTGTATCCTCTCCTTTTCTGTCTCTTGCCTGTCTGGTTGCACAACCAAATGTTCTCATGAGACCTAGGACCTGATCACTCTGATGGTCTCGCGATTCTCCACCTCTTGCTATCTGTCTGCCTTCACTTGCTGTTTCTGTCTTTTTTCCCCCTTGCATATCTCTGGCTATAAAATATATGTGAATCTTTGTGTGAAACTGGGATCCTTTGGTTTGATATGTATATAGTTATACTGTTGAAATGATTGCAGAAAGCTATTTGGAATTTAGGGGGTTAACCTGAAATGCAGTTTGAGCTCCTCTCAGGCTTGTTTGCACACTGTTTTGCAGAGCTGTCAGCAGGAGGCCAGCTTGGGACACTGTTCTATTTGCAAACCTGCTCTACAAAGAAACTGACAAGAACTCTGATACATTTTATAAGAAACCGGATGTCTCCTTAATGAGCTCAGGATGTAGAAATTAATTGCCATTCTATGACTCGTTATAAAAAGAGCAGTAATATTTTTGTTAGAGAGAATGAAATTTGGAATTAGAGATACCCTTGGATGAAGGACTTTTGCTTTCTCTGTTTGCACTGCCTTTGTATATAGCTATCCTAAACATTTTTATTTTCATCCTATTTTTATTGATAATAAAACGCTACTTGCAAATTTTACAACTGCTTCTGGTTTTCCTATGCTTTCTGACTGTGCCTCGACGACAGCAGGAGAGAGAGTCAGATACATTTTTAAAGACTCCATGAACTAATTGCTGCATTATCTACAATATTTAGTAGACTAACAGCAGAGGAAAGTAAAAAAAAAAAAAAAAAAAAAAATCAAAGAACTAGAAAACAATAAAGTTAAAACATAACTAGTGTAAATCTAGTGTTTTTAAGTGTTTTATTATACTAGAGAGTTGCTCCTTACGTCTATTAGGTAGTTTGTAGTGAGTAGCACAGCTTGGGAAAATACATATAATAACTTTTAACTTATTTAAAACTAAAACGAATGTAGAAATTGGCATACTCTTACCCCAATTTATAAGAATATCAGTGACTTCATTTTTACCCGCTGTTCACATCCTGTGAAACATTTTAAAATAGAGTTTTTAACAGTACCAGTTTCTAATTACTAATAATAATAATAGTAGTAAATTGAGACTGTATTTATAATATGCTAATCTCAACGCAACATGCCAGGGCTATGTGTTGTGTACTGTATGGAGTATAAATATTCGCACCGGAGGTGTAGCACTACCAAGAACAAGAGGTGCGTTTGGTGCCATTTTGACCATGCGGTTTTCACAGCCAAGTTAAATAGATACAGCATGTAAAAATAATCTGTAGTACTCACCCTGAATTAAGGCAATTATTCTACCCGCATAAGTGGATCTTTTCATGAGTCAAGAAAAAACAACTTGCTTCTAAGTGTAGCTCCCATATTTAAACATATTACCAGTTCGGAGCAATTATAGAGTCCTAGTAATACTGTCTAGATGAATTAAGTGTCTGAATGTGCTTCTGACTTTTCTTCTGTTACCTGGTAGAGAACTCCCCTTGGATCTTTTCTGCCAGTCTCCTGTGTCTGTGTTGTTCGAACCCAAGAAAACCTTGCCCCTGTTGTGCACCTTCAGGCGTGCAGTCAGCAGTAAGTAATTGTTCACTGCCAGCTCTGTCAAGAAAGGCCAAACTCTGTGGAAGCCTTTTCTGCGAGTCCGGTGCTGTAGCTTGGGACTGGAAAGATTTTTACCACTGAGACCCCAACTTTACTCCTGATCTTTTCACTGCCTGTAAGACCTCCTCTCACTCCTTGGATCCACTGGTGGTCAATAGAATTGCATGGCTGGTGTTTTCAGTTGCAGAGGCTCTCCAAGGGTTGATGTGATATGCTTTTCTGGGCAGGGGGTCATAACCATGCATAAAATAACGCGGCAACAAACGCTGCAACCAAAACAGCATGCGCTACAATAAGATTGGGAAATACACCAACCTACAGAAAGAGCACACACCGTTGAAATAAATGGGCTACTCTTTTTTTTCTGGGGAGCCCCCCTGCACCTCCCATAGCCCCTGGAATTAAAATAACAAACTCTGGGAGTGGGTGGACTCAGAAGATGGGGAAAAAGTCAGGAGGGAGGAACTTTTTTTTTTTTTTAAATGAGAGCAAAAGTAGTAGCATGGAAGCACCTGCGGGGAAACAAATGACAGCCCCAGGTCCCCCGAGTATGCTGTGTGCTGGTGCCATAACCACTCCACCGCAGGAGTGGCTGGACCAGGCACCCAGCACATGGTAACTTGATGCCTTCCTAATAATTCATACAGCGACAGGGGTAGCAGTAATTCTCTATTGCTGTTGTACTCCTGTCGCTGTAATTCGTAGTGCGCTCTTCCCAGCATGGTTAATACCATGCTATATTCCACGCACGGTATTGACCCGGTAGGCTTTCTTTTTTTGATGGTAATTCCAGTTTCCAAAGAAAGTGCACCAGGGAGCCAGTCCTGTAAAAACACCTCTAAGTCCATTCCTTCTTTTGCCTCTGGAAGACTTAACTGCTCTGGAATGGTTTTCGACTTGCTCAAGCCAGGCCATTAGCACCAGATTTTCCTTTCCCTGCCCCATACAGGTAACTAAAGCCTGGTCCACGATTTCTCCTGCTTTCGTTGCATCAGCTTGTGCGGTTTATTTTTTTTTTCTCCCCGAGGAGAGTTGTTCAGCTGTTAAATGCCTCCATTTTTTGTCAAGGGCTTGAAGAGCTTTCAAAGTCGGGTTCCCACTTAGGACCATAGAGTGCGGGGTTTCTGTAGTTGCTTTGATGCATGAGACCTTAGATTTCTGTGGTTCGGTCGGTGGTTGGGTTTTCGGCCTTCCCATACTTAAAAATTGTAGAAATTTGCCTTATAGGTGTCCTCAGGTATTCTCTGTCAGGTGAGGCATTCAAATGACAATATTGGCTGAGTTAAATAGTATTTTAAATAACAGTTAGTGCTTTGTTTGCAGCAGAGCTCTGTGGCCATGCGTCTTTCTTCACAGCGGTCAGGCCACATCCCCACTGTCATGAGATTTCTAAATGGAAAAGAAAATCCATTTGCTTTTCTAATTAGAAAGAAGAGGTCCTACTGACATTCCAGGGTAATTAACTATGTCTTTATTAAGTAGACCCGAGGGCCTTAATTCCTGGGGGAAAGATATCAATGGTTCAAAAAACGTCTGCATATATTTTTACAGTGACAGAATTTTAACAGCAGTTTTAGAAAACAAATGACAGATCATGAACAGTGTGAATGGAGTGTTACAGCCCATCCTGGAATGTGTTTGATTCCATCTATAACATGAAGAGTAATTGAGATAAGAAGATGGTGGCAGAGTAGCAGGAGAGAGCATGTTGTTGCGATAGAGCTCCCCAGGTACGCCCCCATCCCCCAATTTTTAAACAGAACCTTGGAAATGCAGTCCTAAGGACTTTTATTGGAAACCAGAAGAAACAACAAGGAATTGTCAAAATTACCAAGAGATGGAGAGTTTGAGGTTACTCTCTCATAAATTGAATCAAAGGAACACGACTCACCTGTGGCATACTGGCATTCCTTTCAGAGGTGAGGCATAGCTGTTATTGGCAGACTGCACTAGGTTAGTCAGCATCATAAGCTGAAGCACTGCTTCTCAAGCCTGGGAAATTGATGCGGGAGGATCCTGTGTTTCATTGCAACTGGAGCAGCCCCAGGAAGAGGATACAACCTCACGCCAAAGAGGATGTACATTCCTGGAAGGCAATGGTTGCAAATACTAGGAGCCTAACTGACAAACTTCCTGAACTCACAGCCATCTTGGAAACAGAAAGGCTAGACTGGGTGGCTTTAACAGAAATGTGGTTCACGGAAAACCATGGATGGGATAAGGCCATTCCCGGCTGCAATCTGTTCAGGAAAGATAGGTGAGGCGCAAAAAGAAGGGCGGGGGCATAGCCATTTACATTTGGGAAGAAATAAAAGCCACAGAAGTAAAAGGGCAACCTGGGGACTTCGAATCACTGTGGCTAACAGTAGATATGAGCAAGGGAAAACCCCTTCAGAATTGGCATTTTGTACAGGCCCCCCCCAAATCAAAGAGATAAAGGAGACAAAGACCTAATAGAGGAAATCCACAAAATGTCTGATAAAGGAGAAGTAATACCGGTTGGGGACTTCAACCTACCAGATATTAACTGGAGCACACTAACGGTAGCAACAAGAAGAAGTAGGGACCTCTTAACATCCCCGTGCAATGCAAAACTGCCCAATTTCTGCTCGCTAGATCCCGGGCATGGTGTTTTCTGACAAGACACATTGTCCCTGTGCTAGACAGGGAGGTTCCTTTATGCCTTCCCTCCCTTTCCTCTTCTACAGAGGGTGTTGGCTCAAACTGCAGACAGATCATGCCAGAATGATCTTGGTAGCTCCTTTCTGGCCACGTCAGATATGATTCACTCTTTTACAATAATTAGCAGTGGAACCTACGTTTCAGCTACCGATCTTACCTAGCTTGCTGTCTTATGACAAGGGTATGTTAGTCCACCCAGGCCTTCAGTCCCTACACCTTCATGCATGGCTCCTGCAGACTTAGCCATTTCCAGGCATGGAGTTTCACTAAGGGTGGCCGAAGTTCTAGCAGAAGCAAGAAAAGCTTCTACAAGGGCCACGTATGCCAAGAAGTGGAAACGCTTCTGTATCTGGGCAGCTGCACATTCCCTGGACCCACTGTCTTACTCAGTGAAATCAGTCCTGGAATATCTCCTGTCACTTTCAGATGCGGGGCTGAAATACTCTTCTGTAAAGGTGCATCTCTGTGCCATTTCTGCTTATCATGCACCTGTGGAGGGTAAGAATCTTGCTCAATTGGAACTTACCCATACGTTCCTTCAGGGCATGCTTCATCTGAAACATCCCATTAGGGATCCTATCCCCCCCCCCCTTGGGACCTCCTTTTTGTTCTAGAGAAATTGACATCACCTCCTTTCGAACTGGCTGCAGATTGCGACCTATGTTTTCTCTCTTGGAAAACTTTATTTTTAGTTGCCATCACTTCAGCTCAAGGGTTTCCGAGCTGCAAGCTTTGATGTGTATAGAACCTTATTTAATTTTGTACAGAGACAGTGTCACAGCGCACTAATTCTAAGTTTCTTCCGAAGGTGGTGTCTGAGTTAACTTTGAATCAAGACACCTTCCAGTGTATTATCCCAAACATTCAAATTGGGGGGAGGCCCTCCTTCACACTCTAGATGTACAGAAGATCCTCCATTACTATTTAAGCCGTACAAAATCGATCCAGGAATCAGATCAGTTATTTGTGTCATTTGTCCCCAGCGTTCTGGGGAAACCAGTCACAAGTCAAACAAACCATGTCCAAATGATTGACTAATTGCATTACCTTCATCTACAGCAAGTACAAAAAACCCTTACTGGGACCGGTTATGGGACGTTCAACGAGGATGCAGCCATGAAAAATATTTCAACGGCAGACATTATGTGCTGCTGCAACATGGAATTCTTTGCATACTTTTGTTAAGCACTACACTCTGGATATTGCTTCCAGAAAGAGAGCAGGATTCGGCCTCGTTGTGCTCCAAGGCCTAATCTCATGAATAACTAAAATCCAATATTTCAGGAGTTTATACCCCTACCTCCCTTTTTCTTCTCTTTGGGGGCATTGCTTGGGACTCAGTCCTTATGGTGTAGCCTGCTGCAGGAGCTCATACTTGAAGTAAGATAGTACAGTTACGTAAGAACTTACCGT
The DNA here is from genome assembly GCA_016271365.2 of Neoceratodus forsteri. Taxonomy (NCBI): domain Eukaryota; kingdom Metazoa; phylum Chordata; order Ceratodontiformes; family Ceratodontidae; genus Neoceratodus; species Neoceratodus forsteri. The sequence goes on from JADMNL010000026.1 coordinate 8,853,641, forward strand.
AACAGTAGATCTTCGAGATGGGCCCCTGCAGCAGGCGCTATTTTACATCCCTCCATCCCCCTATTAAGTTTCTCCTTCTGGGATTTGTTTCGGCACCTGCCTCAGATCTCTCCTGCTAAGCAACCTCCGGGTCTCCAGCGGGTGAACTGAGGCGAGGCTGGGGACCATCCCCTTTTTACAGAGGGTGACGTCGGTGGGTACTGCTGGCTAGAAGTTTTGCATGGAGTCCTAGTGCCTGGTAACATAGTCCTTATGGTGTAACCTGCTATAGGAGCTCTTCTCAAAGATCTACTGTTACGGTAAGTTCTTACGTAGCTGTACTTTTCTGTGCTACAACGCCGGAGTGAATGTCTGTTCTCAGTAAGGAGTTTCCACAAAGGATCCGGAGTGGCAACAGATTAGATTAGAGGCATTCTCTGAAAGTTCATACTGGCTCCTTTGTAAAATAGACACGTTTTAAACTTATTTGCTCCTGTGCAAGCTTGTTGCAAGATTTTTTGAGCCCAAGCCCAGGTCAATAGTTTCATTCCTGCCACGAGAAAATCCAGTCCCTTATCCTATGGTACAATGATAGCTAGAATGCCTGCATGCAGTTAGGAGACTCTGCAGATAAATTTGAGGGAAGACAGAGAAGAAGCTTTTAGAGAAATATAGGCCTGGCTCCTTTGAAAAACAGATAAGTTTTAATATTTATATCTTCCAGTTCATGCTTCTTGCAAGATCTTTAATGGAGTAAAACTTACCACACTGTCACTTAAAATCAGTAAGTTACTCATGTCAGACTGGTCTACTAAAAGCAGGGCCACCAAACATACAGTAACTCTCTTCAGACCGTGACTCCTAAGTTAACTGAAAGAATAACAAAGAAAAACAAAAAGCAACAGATAAACCAGTTCCTAGTTCCCCAATCTCACCTCTCTTTGTATCCCCATTATTAAGTCCAGTATTTACCCTGCAACCATCAACGTTTGGCTTAAATTCGATGCTCACTTGGAAGACAATGATAGTAAACTAAAACAGAGCAAAGACCCACATGCCTAACCTTTTAATTTACAAGAAATATTCCCACATCAAATGGTGAAGGCTAAAACCAGTTTGAAAATGTAAGTGGGGTGCCGGCTCAGTGGCATAGAGGGCAGAGGCACTGGTGCCTCACCTCTCCCACCCTGGTGACCCATGTTCAGGAATGAGTTTGAGTTGCTGGGGGTCGGCGAAGGGGGGCGGGCTGGAGTGGATGAAGTAGCCATCAGGCAGCTCTCCTCTCCCGGATTGGGAAGGTGGACTTTCCTGGCCCCTGACTGCCACCAAGTGGAGGCTCGATGGTATCATGCAGTGTCATGCAGATGGGGTCCTGGGGCTAGGCTGGTTGGGTGGATCAAGGTCAGTGCCGGATCTGACATGCATGCATGCCTCCACATACATGCGAGACTGTGTCGCCAGGTCCTGGGGGTGTAAGGGGAGAAAAATGGAGGAAAAACACTCCTGTAGACTAGATGATGATCGACCCCTTGCAGGCTCTGCACCGGCTGGTGAAACACATTCCACAGTCCTGTGGCAGAGTGACAGTGGGAGATAAGTCCCGAAGGAGCTGGGGGCAGTCCGAACGAGGGTCTACAGGGGAGAGGAGCAGAAACAGACTATAAAAAAAAATAAAATAGAATGCAAGTGGGGCAGCAACAAGGGGAAATTGGAAATTTTGTATCAAAAGATTCAGAGGCAGAAGTGGTATCCCATGAAAATAAAGTTACCCAACAAAATGTTCAAAATAAGCAGCCTATAACTGTTCCCAGCACTGCTCCAAATGAGTTCGAGAAGCAAGAAATTATTACAACACAGCAAATGGAAATGAAAAATACCCCCTTTTTTCAATATTTTAATACTCCATGACCATTTGCCTTGAACAGAATGGAGGCAGAACAGATACATTGCAATGCAGAGAACAAGGATGACCAGGGTAATGAGAAACAATGCCATCCTAATAAAATGTGGGAAGAGTCGGAAGTAATCCACTTTGAACCACACAGACAGACTCCTCTAAACCAAAACTGCAATAACCAGAGGATCATTTCCACAAGTGATAAAAGTTTAGATCAAATGTCAAGCATGGATCCTAGTAGGACCCAACGAAAGGAGTACCAATCAATTCAAAGAGTTGGCTCCAATGAAAGAGATTCAGTCCCAGCTTGTTACATTGAAACAAGAAATAACACAAACCACAAAAGCATTCACGATATAACTGGAAGAACAAAAGAAATGAACAAAGAATCTCAACAATTGAGGATGAAGCCTTAGCAACAAAAAGACTGACCTACAAAATGAGAAAGATATAACTGCAATTGAAACTAAGATAGTGGATTACCAAGCAAGAGCACATAGGAAGAATATAGGGATTATAGGAATTCCTGAATGTTGGAATACTGACACACCTATGACTACCACTTTAAATGAAATATTTGTAGTTTTCCTGTTGCTCCTGACTAGTTAAAATTGAACATTTATAGAGCCCACAGATCACTGAGATCATGACCAGAAGAAGGTCAGTCACCTTGCACAATCAGTGCTAAACATGTTAAAACTGCTGATAAAGAGTTGTTAATGTTTGCTGTGTATAAAAAGAGAAAAACAGAAATAAAGGGAACATGACTAACAGTATTCCATGATCTGCCTCACGAGATTGTACAAGCTAGGAAAAAGTTTGCCATTTTAAGATCTTTGCTTTGGAGAAATCATGTGAAGTTATCCTTTGCGCACCCGGCCAGACCGAAGCTGATATTGAATGGCCAGAAACTACTCGGTGACAATATAAAAGATGCGTCTAGGGATTTGCACCTACGAATTCCTCAAATATTCTGACTTTTTATGTTGTTTAATGCAAAGAAAGAGAATAAATTCATTTTTTATTCTAGTAGGAAATAGATTATGACAAGAAAAATGTGTGTGTGTGGGGGGGAGCTGCAAATCTTGCAACAAGCTAATGTGTTTTTCTACTCCAGGAATTTCAGCCACCTTCCCTTGCTGGCTGAGAACAATTATTAGTTACACATGGTGATTGTTAAATATCAGATTGTAGTGTTCGGGGGGGGGGTAAACTGCACCAACTTGTGAGGGTGAATGTCAATAAATATTTGCTTGTTTTGGTTATAATCTGAGTGGGTACATTCATGAGGAGGGGACATTTTCAAGGGTTTACAAAGATAAATGTTAATAAAAATTATTATAGTTTGCTTGCAAGGGAGGGATAAGGCCCTCCAAGGTTTACAAAATTACTCAGGAAGACAAGGAAGCAGCCATACCAACAAAAGAAGCAAACTGCAACACAGATGGATTAAAAATCCAGTATCCACCATGGCTGGGATGGTCAACCCACTTCAGTTAGCCCTAGCAACATGAAATGTACACGGCATGAATTCCCTCATAAAAAGGAAGTACATCTTAACATATGCAAATAAGCGTACATAATATAAGCATTTTATGCTACAGGAAACCCATCTAGATAATAAAGAAACATTAGAATTAAAAACAGGTTGGGTAAAACACCTATACCATTCCAGTGGAACATTCAGAAGTAGGTGAGTAGCCATCTCATTTTTTGTCATTATATTTTATTGTTTTACATAAAAATAATTACATACAATTATCTCATGCCAGAAATCACATCACTTAACTTTAGAACACATTCATTGCAACAGAGCTGATTAAATCTAAACAATCTTGATTCCGGATATGGGGGTGTTCCTGTACTTAAATGTCCAAGATAAAGTCCAGAAAATGCTGCACCCCACAAGACTTTTGAGCGGTCAAATCAAGAAAAAAGGAAAACCAAAGATTTGTAACCAACAACCAGTGTTGTTCTGACCCTCGTCCAAACATGTATTCTTAATGTGATAGCAGTCAGTGGTAGTATAGCCTAGAGGTTAGAGGAACGAGGTGTGAACAAGCTTGGTACATCCAGCAGACCAGACCTGAGTTTGATTCTCACAACCTCCACTTGCATACTGTGTGACTCTGAGCAAGTCACTTAACCGCCCAGTGCTCCCAGGTCGCCCCTGAAAACAGGCACTTGTGCCTAGTGGGCCTTACCCGGTTACCAAAGACTAAAATAAAAATAAAAAAAAATTAAAAATAACTGCATCTGACTGATCCAGCTGTAACAAAATCAAACAATGACTACATTTGTATCATTAAAACGTTCAGTTACTCTGTGGTAACCACTACGCAGCACCCAACACGTCGCTGCCACCATTTTAAGTACGATTTATAAACTTTGAAGCTAGAGTCTGAATATACTTATTGATTTTTAACTTCAGTAAGTCAAATTGGAAACCGTGTGTTTCTATAAAGTCAGACTAATGTCTTACATTAACTTAAACAACGTCAATGCAGGAGACACTTATAGGGAAACGCTGAACTAATGATAGGTAGAAACAAAGTCAGCTTCCTACCAAAGATTACTTTGTAGGTAGAACCCCTGTAATGTTACCACCACCTGATAGTCATACGCGAATCAACTGCTTTACCGCAGGGCTCTCAAACTAGGATGTTCTGACCTCTAGGCTGTATACCATGGATGCTATGTAAATACCCAGTGTCTCCAAAGTATGGTTGCTTCAGCCCTCTTATTGTAAACTCTGTAACAATGGCAATCTGTAATGTATGACTGTCTTAGCCCTTGTATTGTGTACTCTGTATCACTGGTTAACCTGCAATGTATGTAATTCATCCTATGTGTCCCTCCGCCCTGTTTCCCACAGGTCGCATCTGGAAACGAGTGGTTTCTCCACCCAGTATGCCTGCCTGGTTAAACTCATAAATAAATAAATAAATGTTCATGTGCTTTCATCCAAATCAAATAAACCACAAAAACAGGAAAAAGCAAAACGATGTCAATAAGAAAGAGATACAAAGGAACTAGATAACCGGGTTATGAATGGAGAGACTTCCCTAGAAAGGAGGAAGAGAAGTCACAGCTAAAAGTATGTTTAAATACTACTATAGGGAAACAAAGGAGAGTGTTGGAACATCATTTTTTATTATAATGGAGATAAAACAGGCAAATTACTCACCAACGTGGTTAAAAAAGAAGTTGAAAGAAGAACAGTTAAGTATCCAGAACAGGGAAGGAATAACTTTTTCGGAGGACAAGGAAATGGGAAGTCTTTATAGACTACTTTACTAAAATATATCAGCAGACATTGACAGATAATCCAAACCAAACAGTGGAATACCTGACAGAAATAGAAATACAAAATTACAAACACCATGGCAAACAGTTACAGAAGAAGAAATAAACACTGTTATACAACAACTCCCAAAAAACAAAACACCTTGTAACGATAGACTAACCATGGAGGAATTCTACAGTGTATATAGGGAAATACTGGCCGCATGGATCAAAAAATTGGCAACAGAGGCCAGCCCATCGGTGCAGCGGTAGCACTGCCACTCACAACACTGGCGACCCGAGTTCAGGAATGAGCTCGGGTTGTTGAGGGGCAGCCATGGAGAGGAGGGCAGAGCATCCCAGAGGATGCTCGCTTGCCTCCTCTGGGGAGAGAAGGTTTTGTCCTCTGCAACAACACTGCCACCTGGGTGGCCACAGGTGGTAAGTGCAATAGGCAGATAGGAGGATGGGGACGTTACTGACATCCGCAGGCAGACACATGCAAGTGCAGAGCCTGCCTTGATGTCCTCCTACACAATGTCCCCTGGGGAGAAAGTGGAAGGAAAACTCATTCCTACCCCCTGTGCCAAGAAGCAATGAGAGTCTGGTATTGGGCCATCGAGCACGGTCTTCATCTTTCAGCCATCAATGTTCCCGGGGTCCAGAATGTCCTGGTGGTTACTCTAAGCTACTTGCAGTCCAGGGCCCATGGGAGGGAACTTGTGCCCTCAATGGAAGAAGACCTCTTCAACAGATGGGTTTGGCCACAGTTGGACCTTTTAGCGTCCCCACTCAATGCAAAACTGCTGCATTTCTGCTCACTAGATCCAGGGCCTGGAGTTTTCTGGTGTGATGCATTGTCGCTTTCCTGGATAGGGAGGTTTCTGAATGCCTTCCTTCCATTCCTGCTCCTTCAACGAGTTCTCATCAAATTCCAGATGGAGGGGGCCAAGGTGATTCTCATTGCTCCCATTTGGCCTTGCCAGATCTGGTTTCCCCTCCTACAGCAACTGGCAATGGAACCTACTCTTCCCCTTCCCCTCTGCACCAGCTTGCTCTCCCAGGACTGGGGCACCCTGGTCCATCCAGACCTCAAATCACTTCATCTATACACATGGCTCCTGAAGATGTAGCTGTAGCCACATCTGGGGTGCTCCTCAAAGTGGCCGATGTGTTGGTGGCAGCCAGGAAACCCTCCACTAGAGCCACCTATTCTGTGAAATGGAAGCACTTTGCTTTATGAGCTGCTTCACACTAGCTGGATCCTTTCACCTGCCTGGTGGATCAGGTCCTGGAGTACCTTCTGTCCCTCTCAGATTTGGGTTTGAGATACTCTTCTATTAAGGTACATCTTTTTGCCATCTTTTCATACCATGTATCTTTGGTGGGCACACAGTGGCCCAGCTTGATGTGTCCTGCAACTTTCTGCGATGAATACTGCACTTGAAACCCCCAATTCAATCAATCAATCAAATCTTTATTTATCCAGGCGAACACCATCGAGCATAGCTCATTTACAAGATGGACCTGGTTAGCACAGGAACACAGGATATACAATATATGAGCAGTCACAACATAACACCTCAGTAATATTATACAATACAGAGATACAATAGTTAAACGTAGTCATAAGTGGAGAACAGTTTGTTAACAGTGGTTCAATTTCTTCGTGGTGTATATGAGTCTAGTAACAGTAGCTGGAAGTACTAACGAGGACAATTGTTAGGTAATGATATATTACATACAATGCCTTAAGTAACAAGCCAGACAGACAGACAGTGAGTTAAATAAAGAAAAAAACAAACAGTGTAACAGGGTAGAAGGGGGTGTGTGGTAGGCGAGGCAAGATAGGGTACAGGCAGGGTGGTAGGGGATAGACGAGGAACAGATGAAGCCTCAGAGAGGACACAGGACAGAAGGGCAGGGAGTACAACTAGGTATTAGAGAAATGTGAAGGGGAAGCCACAAGGTCAGGTGTAGCTGAGAGGACAACGCCATCATGGTACACTATAAATGCAGGGAGTATTTGCAAATTTCCTTGACCGAATGGTCATATAGTGTCTTGAAGGAGGGTAGACTGACCGGGGTACTAAGATTTAGCGATTTTTGTATTTTGTTCCATAGAGACGGCAGCGCAAAGCTTATAGCCATTCTCCCAAAGTGTGTTTTTAGCTTAGGTACCTTTAAGGAAATAAAGGAGTAGCTTCTCAGTGCATAGTTCCCAAGCTGGCACAGTGGAAGACAATCAGAGATATATAGGGGTAGTTTTTGATAATAGCTCTGAACGTCCAGAGTACAGCATTTCTGTTTCTCCTGTACTGAAGGGAGGGCCACCCCACGGCAGCATAAAGGGCACAATGATGATTGAAAAAAGGTAGGCTAGTAATGAATCTCAGAACCTGTGATACAACATATCCAATTTAGCAAGGTGACAGGGCAGTGACTATAAAGAAAGTCAGCACAGTCGACCAAGGAGAGAAATGTTTGTACCAGCCGCTGCTTGGCATCGCTAGTAAGGAAGTTATTAATCCTGAAAAAGAGTACAAGCCTCTGCCTCAATTTCTTTAGCAGATCTTCCCTTGTCAATCTTCACCATTCATTACTGCTTGGGTTAAGCCGGGCATGCACACCCTTCTGGGAGTTTTTTTGGGAGTCGGCTCAAGCGGCGCCACTCGAGCGACGTACTGCGTCATGTGCGAGGGGTGGCCGTTAGGTGCCGCAGACTCCTCCTCTATCTCAGTTCTGTTTCTCCCGCCATCGAGGCTGCACCTGCTGTGCAGTAGCGAATAGTGTTCTCGGTTTCTGATACCTCAAGACTCCTCGTTTTCTCTCAGACGACTCTCTCGACGCCATATACTGGTAAGACCGTTCCTGTTTTTCTATAATATGGCGCTGAGTGCTTTATTTCTTTTTTTCCTTGTTTAGTTCGCATCATGTCAGGTTCGGGAGCAAGGCGTAAGTCAAAGGCGGGCCGCGCCCCTATGCGTCGGTGCTCCTCTGGCCGGCATTTTTCCGTCTCGGACCGGCATGATGTCTGTCTCCGTTGCCTGGGACCCAACCACAACATGGACGCGTGCGACGCCTGTTTCTCCATGGACCGTCGTGTCCTCGAAGTCCGGGCGTTCAAGCTCGGCAAGGCCCCGCCGACCTTCGGGGGATGGCGTCGCTCCAAGGATTCCCAGGTAAGGTCTCTAGGCCCTTCCCCCGGGTCCCCTCCTGGGCCTATACGGTCCGAGGAGGAGGAGGAGGCTTACTCCTCTTCTCTTGCCGAAGAGGAAGCTTCTCTCACGTTGTCGGGGGAAAGTCGTGGTCCCTCCCGGGGCTGTGACGGGGACACCGCCTCGGCAGTCACCTCCTCGGAGGTGCAGGCTCCCCCAGTGTCGAGGCCCGCGCCTGCTGGGCCTGGCACCAGTGGACCCTCGACGCCGCCCTCCGGTGCCGGTGATTGAGACGGTGCCGTAGGCGGCGCCGCTCTGGCCTTTGGCGCCGCTCGCAGCGCCGCAGGTCCGGTTTGCACTCTCGGCGGTGCCGGGTTGGGTTCTGGCGCAGGGGGCGGTGCCGTGGGCCTAACTGGTGCAGTAGGGGAGCCAGGACCGGGCCTAGCAGTCACGAGTGGGCTAAGGTCGTCCGGCGCCGTCCCTAGCACCGGCGCCGTTGGGCGACGCGCTATTCCTCCGGGGACCCCCGGGGTTGCCAGCGTGGAGGTTCTGCTGGTCTCATCCTCTTCGGAGGTCGATGACTCGGACGTGGACCCATCCTGGCACCCTGATTCTTCGGGGTCGGGGTCCCCAGTAACACGTGGTGCTAGGCGGCACAGCGGGCCCCTCCCACTGTCTCCGCTCCCGTCCTCCCCTGAGGACCCTCGGGCTAGGGGTGGCCCCGGATCCCAGAGGGGTGATGTGGTGGGGACTGAGGGGGGACTCTCCCTCCTAGGGGGTCTGTGACAGCTACCCTTCCGGGTGCTGTTGCCACCTCTCGGGGTGGGGGAACGCTGGAGTAGAGGAGGAGGGCTCTCTCGGAGTCCGAGGGGTCGAGGGGCGGGGGACGGTCGTCGCGGTCTCGGTCGGCCACCCCTCGTGGGATGGCTAGGAGCCGTAGTGCCGAACCCCGCCTTTCACTCTGGGCCCCGGGACTCCCTCCGGTGGCGTTGCTGTGGACTGCCCTTCTGGATCCATGCAGTCCCAGGTTCGTCACAGGGGAGGATCCCCTTCTGGGCTCTTCCAGGCGTCACATCCCCAGGGTTCCGTTTTGCGACCTGGTTTGTTGTCCGGGATCCCGCCAGCTTGGGCTCCGTTCCCCTGATTTCAGAGCCCTAGCAGAGGTCAGTTGCCTCTTCGCAGGTGCCCTTCTCCAGTACCTCTGCAACCACCCCCCACTCTTCCAGGCCATGTCGGTCCTACGGGTCCGTTATCCTGGGAGCAGTTCAGAGGTACTGCGGCGGCCTTCCCCTCATACGTTAGATATATGCATGAGCGGGTCTTTCGACTCTCCCCACCGCCGCAGGAATCTTCTGGACATTCGAACTCCCCATCATCCTCATCTTCCTCCTCCTCTGAGGGAGAGGAACCTCTTGCTCATCTTTCCTCCGACGCTGATGTCACTGAATATCAGCAATTCCTTTCGAGGATGGTGAGGGATCTTCGAATCTCTTACGTTAGGCGAAACAATACTGAACGGAGGCAGCGTGAATTCCTTGGAGTATTCAGTGCCCAGCACCTGGTGGTACCTTCCTGGCCTATCCCCTTCCAGGAGGCGTCTATCCGTTCCTGGCAGTCACCAGCCACCCCTTCTCCAGCCCCGGTAGACTGTCCACGAAGGTATTGTGCCCCCTCGGAATCCCTGGGTACCCTTCCCAACCCATCCTCGGGTTTGGTATACCTAGAGACTCCTTCCGGGCGTCGCCGCCTGGCGCACGACTGTCCACCGGATCCGGATTCCCTACAGTTCGACCGGTGGGGGTGAAGAGTGTTCTCTTCCTCTCGTGCGGTGGCCTGCATTGCATCATATCAGGTTCACCACGCTGCCTACAATTGGCATCTGTGGTCGATGCTCTCCCAGCTCTTAGCATCAATGCCTGATACGGAGCACACCAGACAGGCTATTGTCCTCTCCGCTGTAGGCCTGGAGCTGGCAAGACACCAAGCAAGGGCATCTTATGACACTAATGAGGTGGCTTCCAGGCTTGCGGGGACAGCGATCTGCATTAGGCAGACGGCATGGCTTCGTCTCTCAAGGTTGTCACCCCTGGCCCGGCGTAGGGTGATTCGCTCCGCTTTCCGGGGGACCCGTCTCTTTTCCTCCAGAGCTAGGAGACTTCTGCAGTGGCTTCCTCCATCTCCCCGTCCTCGGGGGGCACCTCCTAGCTCTTCTCCCACATAGGCTTCTCTCTGCATTAGCCAGGGTCTTCCCCTTCTGTTTTTCACCAATAGGAGGCTGGGGGTCTTGTTCCCTCAGGGTTCTACCCCCCCCCTTTATTAAGGGGGGAGGGGGCCTGGTACTCACCCAAGCAGTAATGAATGGTGAAGATTGACAAGGGAAGATATGAAAATTACGTACCTACCGTAATTCTTGATCTTCTCCATTCATTACTGATACCCTCCCACCTTCCCCTCAGTGGCCTCCCATCTCATTCCTCTTACTTTCCTTGGCCTTTATGCCAAAAAAAAAAAAAAAAACTTTTCTGTTTTTCCATTCTTAGTGAATGGATCTCCCTTTTTTCCTCAAGGTAAAGAGGTACGAGCACGGTTATAATTTTCTCTACTTCTGAGGGAACTCTTTCTGACCACCCTTTGGGTGCGATTCCTTACCTTCTTCAGGTCATGCAGTTTCACGGCCCAAGTGGCCATGCCTAGCCCTGGCAAAGTCAAGAATCCTCCTGGCAGGTATTATTTCTAGCTCTTCTAGCTACTGACTGAACTTGTCAGCTCTGAGCGTCTGCCTGCCTTGCCCTAGGGAGTCTGATTGAGTTCCACTCTATTTTTCATACAAAATTGCCTTCGAGAAGGCATAGTCTTTTCCATACACTGCTGTGTTAGCACCTAACAAGGTGCGAAGGGACTTAGTCCCCTCCCTGGCTGGGCGCTGTACCTGGAACAGGTTCTGCCCGGACAGTCTAGGAGCCCTCAACTGGGATGAAAGGACTGGGCATGTTGAGAGTCCAGAGAGTCTGCCCTCATTCGGATCTGTTCAGGTGGTTCGGTTGAACCTCCCCTCAGTCCTAGCAACTGGGATTCTTGCTCCCTTGTTAGTCTCGAGCCTATAAGCCTCTCAACCAATGCTCGATGGGCACTGTTCTCCCTCTCAACATGCCTCTTTTCTTCTTCTTCTCCTTCTTCTTCTACTTTCTCTTCCTTCTCTCTGTTCCTCCCTTAGAGCCGCCCCAGAAAGGAGGCCCTGCGGTCCCTTAGGGTAGGAATTCTCTCTCCTCTGTCTATTCTCTACCGGCTTATCCCTTTTTCAGTTTATATCCTTTCCTTTTTCTATCCCTCGGCTCTGTTGCCTCGCTTTCCTTTTTTCTTACCCTTTATTTTCGCCTCTCCGGCTAACAGAACTGAGATAGAGGAGGAGTCTACGGCGCCAATCAACGCCGCTGCATGACGCAGTACATCAAGGCCGAGGGCGGCGCTTGGAGCTGACTCAAAAAAAAAAAAACTTATAGCTGGTGCGCCTCCAGCTTAACCCAAGTAGTAATGAATGGTGAAGATACAAGAGAAGATCAAGAATTACGGTAGGTACGTAATTTTCATATCTTCAGTATGGTCCGTAAAGGAAAGTCTATGGTCGAGCCACACTCCCAATTACTTGAATTTATCGACAAATTCTAGGTTTTCTCCCAGGATTGTTGTGTTCTGTGGAATGGAGCCAGCACTGGCCGGGTTTGCAGCATGGAGAAGTGGAGAAAATAGCATTGCCTTTGTTTTTTGGCATTTAACAGGAGCTTTTTGTTAGTTGGCTCTGAAGTAGATTAAATTCAGATTGTAGGGCTCCACAGGCAGCTTCTGGCGAAGGACGACTTAGATAAAGAACCGTGTCATCTGCGAACAGGTGGATATTGGCCTTAGTTATGTTGGTGTCAGTGTTGTTTATGTAAATTGCAAACAGTAGGGGACCAAGAATCGATCCCTGGGGGACCCCTCTTTGCAGTGGTTTAAGAGGAGAAAGTTCATCTTCTGCCTTGACTTGCTGCCACTGGTCAGAGAGGTAGTCAGCAAACCAATGCAAGGATAGTGAGTCTAGTCCTGTCACCCTCAGGGAGGAAAGAAGCAGGCCATGATCGATGGTGTCGAAAGCCTTACTTAAGTCTAAGAACACTGCACAGACGAAGTTTCGATTCTCCAGGTCTCACTGCCAGTCATTGGTCAGTTTGGCTAGGGCTGTACTGGTGCTATGCTGTGCTGTAAAGCCAGATTACATTGGGTTTAGAAGATTCATAGTTTCTACATAGGTTCTCAACTGCTTGCTTACAATTTTTTTCTAACAGTTTGGACAGTATAGGGAGTAGAGAAATTGGTCTGTAGTTGTTAAGATCACAGAGGTCCCCAGATTTAAACAGAGGGATAACATGAGCTGTTTTCCATAAGGCTGGGAGGATTCCGAGGGACAGCGAGAGTTTGCGTAGGTGGGCAATTGGTACAGCTAAAGCATGGTAGGTGACCTGTAGAAAGTATGGGTCTAGAGAGTCAGCACCCACACTTTTTTTGGTATCCAACTGTAATAGAAGTTCTTCAACCTCTTTCAAAGAAGTAGGCTGGAGAGAAAAGACTGAGTTGGTAAGAAGAGGTTCAGAGTTTTGCGCACCCAACTGGGAGCGTAAAGAACATGCAGGGGAGTTGTCAAATGCCAGCCCTGGCGGTGGCAAAGTGGTTGTTAAATGCATCCAGGATCTCCATTTTGTCTCAGATGGTGGCACTGCCAGAGGTAATCTTTGCAGGAAATTTCAGACTCCTATCCCACCCTAGGACCTTAATTTTGTGTTAGAAAAGCTTATGTCACCTCCCTTTGAACTGGTCACATCTTGCAGACTACGCTTTCTGTCATGGAAAATGTTGTTTTTGGTTGCCATTACTTCTGCTTGAAGTATTTCAGAGCTTCAGGTCCTCATGTGTAAGGAGCCTATTTAGTTTTCCACAAAGACAGGGTGTCTTTTCGTACCAATCCTAAACTTCTTCCCAAGGTGGTATCAGAGTTTACTTTGAATCAGTCCATCCACCTTCCTGTTTATTTCTCAGAGTATTCCAATCGGGGTAGGCATTGCTGCATAACTTGAATGTACATAGAATTCTGAGATATTACACACACCGGACTAAGAACTCTCTTAAGTCCAGCCAGTTGTTTGTTTCGTTCACTCCTGGGAGACAGGGCTTCCTAGTTTCCAAACAGTGTTTGTCTAACTGGTTGACAAATTGTATCATTTACTGGCACCAGAAGTATAGTAAGGAACTTCCTGGAGCTGTCAAAGGCCATTCCACAAGAGGTATGGCTGCCTCAGTAGGTTACTTTTGCAACGTGTCTGCTGCTGACATTTGTGCTGCAGCTGTCTGGAGTACTGTCCACACCTTTACCAAGCACTACAGTCTGGGCATTGCCTTTTGGAAGCATGCCAGTTTCAGCCTGGAGGTTCTTCAAGGCCTGCTCTTGTAGGCTGTCATATTTCCTCATATTAGTGAGTGGAACACATTCCAAAGAAAGGGGGGTCACTAGTGGAGTACCTCAGGGCTCAGTACTGGGTCCAGTCCTCTTTAACATCTTTATAGGTGACATTGCAGAGGGTCTGGAGGGAAAGGGATGCCTCTTTGCAGATGATACAAAGATCTGTAACAGAGTTGATACACAAGGGGGGTAGAAAGGATGAGAAGGGACTTGGCAAGGTTGGAGGAATGGTCAGACATATGGCAACTTAGATTCAATGCAAAGAAGTGCAAAGTAATGCACATGGAAACAAAACCCAGGAGAAGAGTACACAATAGCAGGGAGGTACTAACAACAACAAAATGGAACGGGACTTGGGGTAGTCATATCAGATGATCTAAAGGTTGGTAAGCAACGTGAGAAGTCAGTAAGGAGAGCAGATACTGGGATGCATTGAAAGGGCATCACAAGTAGAAAAAGGAAGTGGTTATCCTCTGTACAGACAGTTAGTGAGACCCGTCTGAGTACTATGTGCAGTTTTGGAGACCTCATCTACAAGGACATAGACAGGATGGAAGCAGTCCAGATGAGGGCAACTAAAATGGTGCAGGGTCTGCATCAGAAACCATATGAAGAGAGACTGAGAGAGCTTAATATGTATACCCTTGATGAAAGGAGGGATGGGGGACATGATAGAAACATTCAAATACCTCAAGGGAATCAACAAAGTCCAAGAGGGTAGCATCTTTCAGAAAAAGAGATGTGTAAGAACAAGTGAACACAATTTAAAGATAGCGGGGGGGACGGCTCAGGGGTAATGTGAGGAAATTTTTTTCACAGAGAGAGTGGTGGATGCATGAAACTGCCTTCCTGGGGAGGTTGTTGGAGCTAAAACAGTGGGGGAATTCAAACACGTATGGGACAGACACAAGGCAATTGTAGTGGGGGGGTTGCAGGAAGTAGGCTGTTGGTTAACTAGAATCTGCAGCTTATCCAGTAGGTAGGGAAATGGGCAGACTGGGTGGGCCAAGTGGTCCTTATTTGCTGTCAAAGTCTATGTTTCCTGCCAACCACCCGTCCTGACTGCCTCTGCGATAAGAACTGCTTGGTACTCAGTCCTACTGGTGATAGCCTGCTGCAAGAGATCCTCTTAAAGATCTACTGTTACAGTAAGTTCTTACGTAACTGTACTTTCCATGGCTGGGCCATCATCACCTGCACCATCAGGTGCTGCCTCAGTACCGATGCCAGATCGACCTGTTTGCCCCGTGCCTTCTAGAGAGCCATTGATACTCCTACCATCGGTCCCTGCTTCTGAGCAGGCCGATGTTGATGAGGAATACCACCCTGATCTCATCCTGCCTGAGGAAGAGGATGAGGATGAGAAAGACATTGAAGTGGAATCTTCTGACAGGTCCGCTGTCTCCTCCTGGAGTGAGGACTCAGTCAACAAACCCCCAGGTACCCCCCGGACCACTTCTTCTTCAACATTATGAAGCAGCTGCCTTCCACTGTGGGGTTCCAGACTGAGGAAGAGGACATCACTAGGAGGAGTCTGGTGGATTTCTTGGAGATTTCCACCCAAAGTTATTCCTTCTCTGCTGCCAGCGCTGAATGATGCTGTCACTGCTGCCTAGCACAAACCCAACCTGGTACGAGCCATGCCCAGAAAGGCTGTCAAGCTTTACCAGGCACCTCAGGGGCTGCCCTTTTATGCAGCCCAACTGGAAACCAACTCTGTGGTAATTAAGGCTGCTCATGACAGGACTAAGGCACCTAAGCACCTTAGTTCAAACAACATGAAGTCTTGCTATATTATAGACATTAGCGGTTTGTTCCAGCTCTAGAACTGCCCCGGAGTGAAATGGTTAAAACCATTCCAAAATAGAATTTTGGCACGAGAGCAGCTCTGTGTCATTTCAAACTTGAACTGTCAGATTCTTTACTCCGCCTCAGTGAACAGTCGTTCCGGAGATTTCTCCTTCTGCTCGGTTCATTTCTCGGTTTAAAAAGTGTTTTCTCGGTTGGATTTAACCGAGAATAGTTTTATTTTAACCGCAAAACCGTTCGGTTCAAGCTCTATCTATGGTAACTGTAAGTAAATGAAGGTTTTGTCTGTGTGGAACTTGTAAGTTATCGGTTCGGTTTTGAACCGATCAGTGGGTTTAAAACTCATTTGAAACTAAAAGTTACTATTTTAGAGTGCAGTTCCCGGTTCTTATCGGTTCTAAAAAACCCGGATTTATTACGTTTTTTTCCAATACCCGTGACACGGTTAGGAACCGATAAGGGTGTCTTGCCTGGCACTGCCGTTAAAAGGGCAAGTTTTTGGTTAGGCTGGCATTATGTCTGAGAAACCCAAAAGAAAAACCGGGCCCACTGGGTTTCAACACTGTGATGGTTGTGGGGAAGTCTTTGCCAAGGCTGACCCACACACCACATGTGTTTATTGTCTGGGGTTTGACCACCTCCAGTCAGACTGCCAGGTATAAGAATTTCCTGCAGCCACCCTGGAAAAAGATTGGGCAGGCTCAGGGAATGAGAGGCCAAAAGTCCGCTGACCGGATGGCCAGCCCGGTTCGGTGCCAACCGAACCAGAGGAGATTGCCCTCTGACCAGGGCCAGACTTCCTCGGCAAAGAAAAGCTGGTTCTGAGGAACCAATTCCAGTAAAGAAAACAAGAAAATCAGCAGGTCTGGAGTCCAAAATTCCTTCTCCAACTGCTGCAGAGATAACAAAAGCCATACAAATTGTCCAGTCACTGTCTCAGGGTCCGTCCGAACCACCACTATCTGGTAAAAGGTCGGTTCGTCCGGTCCCAGTGGTTCAGGATTATGATATTGAGAATTTTATGAACCAGAGGAGGGAGGAGGATTATGAACAGTATGAATGTGGCTGGGAAGGTCTGGGTGTGCCCATTGAACTGGACATCTCCCCAGACAGACCTTTAGAATTCCCCTATGCTGTCTGAGTCCCATCTCATTTTATGTTTTATAAAAGTTGCTGAAACCCTCCAGCTTCCTTTAGAAGAGGCTGTGGATGAGCAAGAGGAGCCTGATTTTGTAGAAATGATGGATATTCCAGAGTCTAGGAGATTGTCTATTCCTTTACATAAGTCTTTTAGGAAACAAACAATTAAAATTTTAAAAGCTCCTAATTCTGTGCCTCCTGTAGATAAAAGATGGACAGAAGGTATACATTGTCAGGCCCTGATACAGAATTCCTTTCTCAGCAATGCAGTCATGTTGGGAGTAGTTCAGGCTGCTGCTCATGAACAGCTTATTCCCTTGGCTTCACATCCTCCTGACAAGGATTCCAGGAAGATTGATGCCATGGCAAAAAATAGTATATGCAGCCTCTCTGAGACTCAGGCAAGCAAATTATATGGCTTATGTAGCTAGGTATCAGAAATCTAGATGGGATACTGTTATGCAATTGGCCAAGCAGGCCCATGGCCAGCTGGCTAGTGAACTAGAACAGGTGGCTGCTGATGGCATTGAAGCCTCTAAGGTTCAGTTTCATGCTGCTGTGGATGTTAATGATGTTTCCTCTAGGGTCATGGCCACATCTGTAGCTTTTCGTGAGGTTGACCTGGCTCAGGTGTACTAGTTTGTCACAGGATACCCAGACTAAGGCTATGGATTTTCCTGTGGTGGGAAATTCTCTGTTTGGAGAGCAGACAGAGAATTACATAAAGAAGATGGATGAACATAGGACTACTTACAAGAGTGCCCAGGCTAAGGAGGCGGCAAGCCACTCCTCAAAGGCATGCCCCAGGGGTAGGTGAGGCCTTTCACAGGCGCTTTCTACCAGACTCAGGCCTCCTCTGCCTTTGCTCAGAGGGGTTTCTTCAGAGGCAGGGGCAGACGAGGGGTGGGCAGACCTGCTCCCACCCCCAGCCTAAAGCTCCTCGAAACAGGCACCTGATGGGGTGCCCAGGGCCATTCTCCTGTACCAGTGGGGGCAGGCTGGCTTACTTCAGTCAGAATTGGGCTCTTTAACCTCAGACAAGTGGGTTCTAGAAGTAGTAAGCCAGGGTCTGGTTCTCAGCTTCAAAAAGTTTCCCAAGTTGAGAAGCAGACTTTTTCTACCTGCAAGTGCTTCAGAGACCCTCGCTCTGGAAACAGAGGTCTCATCCCTGTTAGCTCTCAGAGCAGTAGAAAGGGTTCCTCCCCTGCATCAGGGCAGGGGTCTGTATTCCAGATACTTCCTTACCCCAAAAAAGACAGGAGAATGGCGGCCCATTTTAGATCTCAGATATCTGAACAAGCATCTTTTGAAACCAAAGTTCAAAATGGTAACTCTGGCAATGATTTTACCTTCCCTAAGGCCAGGGACTGGCTAGCCTCCCTGGACCTCAAGGATGCCTATTTCCATGTCCTAATCAGAAGATCCCATCGAAAGTACCTCAGATTCGAACTGCCCTCAGGTCATTACCAGTTCAGAGCAATGCCCTTCGGCCTTACCTCTGCTCCAAGGGTATTCACAAAGTGTCTAGCAGTGGCAGTGGCCCACTTAAGGAGGCAGAGGATTGCTGTTTTCTCTATCTAGACGACTGGCTCATTGTAGGCCAGTCCCCAGAACAGGTAAAATCTCACCTGCAGGTCACCCAGCAGCTTCTCACCTCCCTGGGTTTTCTGCTAAACCTACCAAAGTCGGTTCTGGAACCAGTCCAGGTACTCACCTTTATAGGGCAGAATTGGACATAAAGCTAGCCAGAGCCTTTCTTCCCCAGAAAGGGTAAGAATTTAGTGGCTCTGGCCTCTTCCTTCACTCTGCAGGTCTCTCGACCAGCAAGACACTTTCTGCAGCTCCTGGGGCACATGGCTGCATCCACAGCTGTTGTGCAGGGAGCCAGATTTCAGATGAGAGACATTCAGTTTCACTTGAGAACCTTTTGGTCTCAGAGAAGAGACCCCTTTCCAAGTTGGTCCCAGTGACTCGAACCTTGATCCTAGCTCTCCAGTGGTGGCAGGATCAGAGCAATTTAAGAGCGGGGGTCCCCTTCATTTCCCCTTCTCACGACTTGACTCTCACTACAGATGCTTCCCTTCTGGGTTGGGGAGCCCACATGGGCGACCTTTCCACTCAGGGAGTTTGGTCTCCCCAGGAATCTCTGCTCCACATCAATTTTCTGGAACTCAGAGCTGTCTTTAGCTCTTCAAGCTTTTCTGCATCTGTCCACGACAAGGTGATACAAGTCAGAACAGACAACACCACAACAATGTGGTACATCAACAAACAGGGGGCACTCGGTCTTGACCTTGTGCACCGAGGCAATGAAGTTGTGGTCTCTGGCCTATTCCTGAACACTTCCCTCATAGCAGTTCATCTTCCAGGGAAGGACAATGTCCTAGCGGATGCCCTCAGCAGGATTTCCCAGGGCCATCACAGAATGGTCCCTGGATCCTCAAGTGCTGGGATAGTTTTTTGCCAGGTGGGGCATCCCTCAGATAGATCTTTTGCAGCCCCAGACAATCACAAACTTCCTCTGTTCTGTTGCAGGCCTCCAGTGCTGGGCTCAGTTCGCTGGATGCCCTTCTTCTGGATTGGGAGGAAGTTCCTCTATCTCCCCTTTCCTCTCCTATTCAAAGTACTAGTCAAAATCAGATCTCAGCCTTGCAGGGTGATTCTGATTGCCCGGATTGGTCAGGCAGCCCTGGTACCCATCCTTCTGTCTCTGACAGTCCATCTTCCCTATGCCTCCCCAGGAATCACAATCTGTTGACTTATGCCCAGGGAAGGGTTTGGTATCCGGACCTCAATCCCTCAACCTCAAGGCCTGGCTCTTGAGGAGTTAGAGTTGCTGATTTACACCTCTCAGGGTGTTCTTGAGATCCTAAAGGCTTCCAGAAAGCCTTCCACTAGAGCTACTTATAGTTCTAAATGGAAAAGGTTTTCCATTTGGTGTGCTGGGAAAAATATTTCCCCAGAATCTGCTGAATTGCCCTTTTGTTAGATTACATGGTACATCTTAATTCCTTGGGTCTCAGACCAGCTACCCTGAGAGTTCATTTGGCAGCTGTGTCTGCTTTTGTGTCAGCAGGAAAGTCATCCCTCTTTCCTCTCATCCTGTGTTTTCCAAGTTTTTTAAGGGTTACTCCATACTAATCCTCCTTTCGGGAACCGGCCCTGCTTGGGACCTTAATGTTTGCATTGCCCAGTTAATGCAACCCCTTTGAACCTCTGTCTTCTGCAGAGCTTAAGTACCTAACTTGGAAAACTGTTTTTCTAGTGGCTATCACTTCTGCCAGACATAAGTGAATTGCAAGCCTTGTCAGTGGAGACTGACTTTATTTCTTTCCACAGGGATAAGGTAGTCCTTAGGACTAATAGGAAGTTTTTGCCTAAGGTGGTTTCAGATTTCCATCTTAATCAATCTATCTCCTTCCAGTATTTTCACTGATCACTCCTCTTGGTGAGAGGAGGTTGCACAGCCTGGATGTTAAGAAGGTGGATTGTCTCTTGTATCCAATTTTGTTATCAGAAAGTGGGCAGAGCCCCCGGTTTGAGGGCTCATTCTACCAGGGTGCCAGCCGCGCCTCTAGCTGCTGCCAGAGATCCCTTTATTAGAGATTTGCCAGGCTGCTACTTGGAAAACGGTACACTTTTACCAAGCATTACTCCCTGGATGTCCAGGCCAGGAGAGATGCTCGCTTTGGCACAGCTGTTCTTTAGAGGCTATTCCCTAAGTAGGTTCTGCCCTCCTCCATGGAGGTACTGCTGTGTATTCTGCTAATGTCTATAATATAGCAAGACTTTATGTTATTTGAAGAAAAAATTACTCACCTTAGTAATGTTGTTTCTTCTAATGGAGTCTTGCTATATTAGGACATCCCCCAACCTGCCCTCTCAGAACCTCTACTTGGTGGGGTGCGGGCAACTTAGTGTGGGCACTACTTATGTCCTGTTAGCATTTTGTCCCCTTTGGGACTTTGGGGTGTGTATGTGTACGCGTGTGTGTGTTTATTATACTTATGTTCCATTTTCATATTATTAGAATGGTGTTAGTATTTCTGGTCCCCTGACTTGAGTCTTGGGTGTTGGGACCATCAATGGTTGTTATTATTTAGGTAGCCATTTGGCTAGTGAGTTACAGCTTCCACACAGACCTTAGTGAGTTTGGCTGCAAAGATCTGACAGTTCAAGTTTGAAATGACACAGATAGAGCTGCTCGTGCCAAAATTCTATTTTGGAATGGTTTTAACCATTTCACTCCGGGGCAGTTCTAGAGCTGGAACAAACTGCTAATGTCTATAATATAGCAAGACTCCATGAGAAGAAACAACATTACTAAGGTGAGTAATTTTTTCTTCCCTGCCCCCAGACCGGGAATCTAGGCGACTAGATCTCTGGGGTAAGAGGATTTTTGCCTCTGCCACTGTAGACTTTAGGACTGAGAGTTGCTTGGCTCACTTGATCAAGTACCAGAATACCCTCTGGAGGAAGGGCAAAACTGCTGCTCAGGCCCTCCCTGAGGATTCCCAGAGGTAAGAACTTCTCAAGGTTCTCCAGGCATGGAAGATGTCAGTAAGCATCACTCAGAGCCACCTATGATATTACTGATACTTCAGCCATGGTGGATGCCTCCGGCATTTGCCTTGAAGGCGCTTCTGGCTAGGCCTCGGGCTTGCAGCTGATGTCCAACAGAAGGTGTTGAAAGCCCTTTTGTGGTCACAGACTCTTTGGTCCTGATGTGCAGGATATTATCAATGACCTACAGGTCTCCGGCAGGGACATTCGGTCTGTCCTCCCTTTATCATACCCAGCCCAGGAGTAGACCGAGGCTTTTTCTTTTGTAAGGTCTCTCATAAGTCTGGTTCTGGAACCAAGCTCCAAGGTAAGCGCAGCCCAGCTCTTCCTTGTCTGCCCCCTCCTCCACCTCTGGTTCCTCTGGTAAGCAGTCCGGAGGAGGAGGTGTGGCCCTGACTGCTAGTTCAGTCTCTGCCTGACTCCTTGACAGACCCCACTCCTCTTGTCCCAAGCCAGGAGGTGGTAGTCAGAGGTCAGGTCTCCCCTCCATCTGTCTCAGTGGAAAACCATTATAACAGATGCTTGGATCCTGCAGATTATCGAAAAGGGCCATGTTCTAGAACTTCTAGAACAGCCTCAAATGTTTCCCCCAAGTCCCTACACACAGAGGTGCTGCAGGAGGAGGTACTCACCTTACTGTGCAAATAGGCCATAGAACCAGTGCCCAGGCATCAGAGGAACAAGGGGTCCTACTCCAGGTTCTTCTTGGTTCTCAAAAGAACAGGAGATTTGAGGCCCATTGTAGACCTCAAGGAACTGAACCTTTTTATCCAGTACAGAAAGTTCTGGATGGTCACTCTGCACGGCCTCCTTCCTCTGCTCCAGCAGGGTGACTGGCTATGCTCCCTCAATATGCTGGATGCCTATCTGCATATCATGGTTTGCTCCCCTCACAGGCGATACCTGCGGTTCCTGTTCCAGGGAGAGCATTACCAGTTCATGGTATTGTCCTTTGGCTTATCCTCTGTGCCACGGGTCTTTACCAAGTGCTTAGCAGCTGTAGTAGCAGCAGCAGCCCTCCGGCATGAAGGCCTCCATGTGTTCCCATACCTGGAAAACTGGTTACTGAAAGCCCAGTCCAGAGAGATTATGTTGTTGACTCTAGAGTGCACCCTGCACTCCTTGGGCATCGCAGTCAGTTGGCCCAAGTCTTGTGCTGACCTCATTTCAGCGGTTGCAGTACATAGGAGCAGTCCTGGACTCTACTCAGGGCAAGGCCTTCCTCCCTCGAGAAAGGGCAGAATGCCTCACTACCCAAGTCCAGCAGTGGGATCAGCGCTCAGATGATCTACATCAGCTGATCCTTGTCTCCTTGCCAGTACACAAAGTACTTCACTGGTGGATAGGCCAGGTCAGTCTCTTAACGGGGATCCCCTTTCTTATCCTAACCATGGATGATTCGGGCTTGGGTTGGGGAGCCCACCTAGGTCCTACCAGACCCTGAGCACCTGGTCCCAGTGGGAGACTCCCTCCACATAAACATTCTGGATATGAGGGCAGTTCTGTACACCTTCCGGGCCTTCAGAACCATTTCTCTCTCTCCAGGCCCTCTGCTGGAGCAGTTGGAAAACCTTAGTGTGATCCATTACATCCAACAAGCAAGGGGACCCATTCCTACCCCTGTGCCGGGAAGCGATGAGGGTCTGGTATTGGGCTGTAGATCACGGTCTCGCTCCATCAGCTATCCATGTGTCAGGTGCCCAAATGCCTTGGCAGACAGCTTCAGCTGGTCACAGTTCAGGGTGCATGAATAGGAACTGCTGACATCAGTCGCAGAAGACCTGTTTGGCAGGTGGGATCATCCAGATTTGTACCTTTTTGTGTCCCCACTCAACACAAAACTGCTGCATTTCTGCTTGTTAGATCCAGGGCCTGGAATTTTCTGGTAAGACACCTTGTCTTTCTCCTGGAAAGGGAAGTTTCTTTATGCCTTTCCTCCCTTTCTGCTGATTCAGAGAGTGCTTATCAAGCTATGGATGGAGGGTGCCACCGTAATTCTGGTGACTCCATTCTGGCCTCGGCAGATATGGTTTCCCTTACTGCAACAGTTTCCTGTGGAACCTCTGGTTCCCCTGCCCCTCTGCCTGGACCTGCTGAGTCAGGCTCAGGGGACCCTGGTCCATCCAGACCACAGGTCCGTCCATCAAAAATAAATTGGACAAATTCTTAATGAACAACTCTTCGCTGAACTACTATTAGTACAGGAGCAACATGGGCACACAAGCATCATCACTCCTAACAGTCCTTAATATGATCTGCATACATAGCTCCTGAGGACATAGCCATTGCCTGCTTTGGAGTGTCTCAAAAGGTGGCTAATGTCCTGGTGGCTGCCAGTAAACCTTCCATCAGAGCCACTTACTCTATGAAATGGAAACGATTTGTTATCTTGTCCACTTTTCATAGTGTGGACCTTTTCACCTATCCAGTGAACCAGGATCTGGAGTATCTGCTGACCTTGTCTGATGCAGGACTCAAATACTTTTATCTAAAAGTGCACCTGTCAGCTGTATCAGCCTTTCATGTGCCCATTGATGGCCATACTGTGGCACTGCTGGATGTGGCCCATACTTTCCTGTGAGGCATTCTCCACTTGAAGCCTCCTATTCATAATCCAGTTAGAGAAGCTGACCCTGCCTCCTCTTGAGCCAGCCTCATTTTGCGAACTACGTTTTCTGTTGTGGAAAGCATTATTTTTAATTGCTGTTAACTTCCTCCCCCACCCTCTGATGGGGATGTAGAACAGGCTGAATCCAACCCCGACCTCATCATTTCTTTTTTTTTCTTCTTATCTGTACTTTCTGTTCCTTCCTCCCCTTGGCGGCCCCTATCTGCTTGACCCCCATCCCCATTACCGGGTCCTCCCAGGATCTTACCATGAGCCGTTCTAGCCACAGAATCGGCTGCCCGGCCCCTGCAAGGGGTCGATCTTAATCCTGCCGCCAATTTCTCCCCATTGCTGGAACGCAGCACGTCAGCGTGCATACATGGAGGCGTACGCATGCTGCGGAGTCCTGCAGCACCCACTCTTCCATTGACACTCCTGTCCCATTCTACCCTCAGACCTCCACCTGGGGGCAGTCACTTGGCGGGGCAGCCAAGTGTCCCACCCTGGGAGAGAAGAGCTGTCCTTCGGATGCTCAGTCATCTCCCTCCCCGGCCGACCTCCGGCAACCTGCTCTCACCACAAACATGGGTCACCAGCATGGTAGGAGGTAAGGCACTGATGCCTCAGCCCTGAACTCCACTGGGCCGGCCGACCTCATCATTTCTGAGGTAGGGGATGATGGCTGGTTCTACAGCCTAGACAATAAGGTGGTTCTGCCTGCTTCTGTCCAGCAAGAGGACCTTTCCTTTCAATCTTTGTTAAGGGATATGTGGGTGACCTTGGCTCTTCAGACTTCTTCCATAGACCTGGGAAGACTCATGTGTCTGGAGTGGCTCCATGTTCCCAATATCCCTGTGAACCTGACACCTTCTATCCCCCCCAGCTGTTAAGACTTTATCTGAAGCTGTGTGGGCCAGGCCTGCCTCTATTCCCTCTGTGTGTAAGTCCATGGATTAAAAATATGTCCCTCCTAAAGAGATACCTATCCTGGTCTCACAACCAGTGGCGGATGCCTTGGTTGTGCTAGCAGAGAATGGCAAAGCTGTCTTGCTGCAGGAAGTGACAGCACACCCTATTAATAAGGAGTCTTGGAAGACAGACAGTATGGGAAAGAGGGCTTTCTCAGCAGCTACGCTGAGCATGCGAATAGCCAGCTATCAAGAACACTTTTCTCAATATGAGTATGTCCTCTGGTCCTCTCTAATGTCGTTGGTGGAGAGTCTTCCAGAGTCTGATGCTAAGTCTAACATCCTCCAAACCATAACCCATGGTATAGAATCCAATAACCATCACTTGAAAGCAGCTATGGATGCTTCCAACACTGTTTCCTGGGCAGCCATTGCTGGAATCTGTATTAGGAGACATTCCTGGCTGCGGACATCAGGGTTTTCCTCTGATACCCAGCAGCAGCTTATGAATGTCCCCTTTGATGGTGTTTATTTGTTTGGCCAGCAAGTGGAACAAGCCCTAGAGGCCTCTCAGAGAATCAAGACAGCCAGACCGGCTAGTCCTCCAGCCCCTCAGAGAGGCCAGAACCGTCAGTTTTTTCAGAACAGGCAGCCCTGTTGAGGAAGAGGCAAAGGAGCTCCAAACAAACACCAGTCTGCACAACCATAAAAGAAAGCACAGCAGAAGGCACAGGGCCCAAAAACACCCAGTGCCAGTCTCTGAGAACCTGGCCTCTGTTCTGCCTCAGCTGCCCAAGGTGGACCTCTCTTCGGTGGTGGGAGGGTGTCCAGCTCAGTTTTACAGCCAGTGGAAGGCTGTCACCACAGGCAAGTAGGTGCTAAGGATATGTCAAAGGGGTACTCTCTCAGTTTTGTGAGATTCCCCAGACCTGCCACCCAAATGGCAACACACACTGTCTGCTACTTAGTCAGACCTTCTCACCTCAGAGTTTATGGGCCTTCTCATAAACAGGGCAGTGGAAGTAGTTTCTCAGACAGAGTAAAACAGGGATTTCTACCCATTACTTTCTAGTTCGAAAGGCGGGCATGCTCCCCATTCTTGATCTCAGAAAACTGAACAAGTACTTGTACCGTGAGAAGTTCCAGATGGTCTCCATGGGGATACTCCTACCACTACTCAAACGACATGACTGACAGGTGTCCCTGGATATGCAAGATGCCTACCAGCGTATTCCAGTGTACCAAACTGTTACAAAGTGCTTTGCAGTTCTTGCAGCACACCTTCAAAATCTTGGCATTCAGGTATTTCCCTATCAGGACGACTAGGTGTTAGCATGTTACCATGGTAAAAGTCAGCTACAACCTTCACAGCAGCTCCTCTTCATAGGGGCCCTCTTGGACACCACAAAGGCAAGGGCCTTTCTTCAGAGGACAGGAGAAACAACATTCTTCTGATGGCTCCTTCATAAGGAAAACTATCCCGTACAGGCTCACTCCATGCAGCAGATGTTGGGCCTCATGGCCTCTAACGCTCTACAGTGCCACTGGGCTGACTACACATGAGAACCACTCAGTGGATGCTCAGCACTCAGTGGTCCCCATAACACATCCTCAGTCCTATCCCATCAAAGGATGGAACCTCTTTGCCACTCACTGACGTGGTGGACACTAGAGGACAATCTGTGTCAAAGTCTACCCTTTCTGCCGTGAATCTCAGATAACCATCACAACAGATTCATCTCTGCTTGGGCGGGGAGACCACTGCTAGGACGATCGTACACAATGGCTTTGGACCCAGGCAGAATCGCACCTCCACATCAACGTTCTAGAAATGAGGGCAGTCCTTTGTGCTCTCCAAGTTCTAAAGGATATTGTCAGTCACAAGGTGAGCCTCCTTCAGACAGACAACAAGGTAGTGATGTATTATATCAATAAGCAAGGAGAAGCGCATTCCTACCCTCTTTGCAGAGAGGCCATGAGGGTATGGGAGTCATGCCTCGACCACAATGCTCTGATTCAAGTAGTGTACCTGCCAGGAACTCAGAACAAACTGGTGGACGATCTCAGCAGAATGGAAGCAGATCCTCACGAGTGGTCCTTAGTTCCAGTTGTCGTACAGTTGCTCTTTGACAAAGTGGGGTACTCCAGACCGGGACCTTTTTGCATCCCCACTCAACGCAAAACTGCCTCAATACTGCTCCAAAAATCCAGAACATGGTATTTTGTGTCAGGATGCATTCAGACTGGGGTGGACAGATTGCTTTCTATATGCATTTCCTCCTCCTCCCTTAGTTCAGAGGGTCCTGCTCAAGCTGGAAGCCACAGAGACAACATGATTCTCATTGCACTGTTCTGGATTTGGCAGATCTGGTTTCCCTCGATCAACAAGTTATCAGTGGTACCTCTGAGACAACTGCCTCTTCAGACAGACCTGCTGACACAGGGGTCCCTGATCCATCCCAGCCTGTACTCCCTTCATCTCCATGTCTGGCTTCTGAAAAGATAGAAGTGGGCAGCTTTAAGGAGTCTCAGAGAGCTTCCTAGCTGTGCATAAACCAGCCACTAGGAAGACTTACACAACAAAATGGAAACATTTTTCAGAATGGTGTGCCCACGATGCCCATGGACCCATTCTAGTGTCCTCCAGACAAAGTATTGGAATGCTAGACCTCTCAGTTGCGACTCCAATACTTGTCTGTAACGGTTCATCTCTGTGCACTCTGCCTATCATGAGCCTGTCCAGAACATGACTCTGGCTCAGATGCCTTTGTTCAAAAGATTCCTCAAGGGTATCCTACATATAAGGCCCCCGGTCAGAAAACTGGTTGCCCCAGGGATATTAACTTTGTACTAGACATGCTCACTCATAAGCCTTTCGAGCCTCTAACTACATGTGACCTCAAGTTCCTCACCTGGAAAACCACTTTCCTGGTGGCCATCACCTCAGTTTGTAGGGCCTCTGAGACACATGCTTTGGTTACAGACCCTCCATACACTGTCTTTGACAAAGACAAGGTGATTCTCTGTACTAACCCTAAGTTCCTACCCAGAGTGGTTTCAGAGTTCCATCTCAACCAATCGTTGGTTCTGCCTACTTATTTTTCTAACTTCCAGAATGAAGGGGAATGCACCCTTCACTCCTGGACATCAAGAGAGCCCTTGGTTCTACATTGATAGAACCAAGGACATCTATCATTCAGGCAGCTCCTTGTGTCCCTCAGTGCTGTCCGGCTCAGTCAGCCAGTCTCCATTAAGTGTGTTTCTGCTTGGATAGTGACTTGCTTTCACCACTGTTACTCTATAGCGCAAGTCAAGTTGGAAGGCCAAGTGTGCGCAATCAACCAGAACTGTGGTTGCATCTTTGACAAGATCTGCTCTGTTCCCATTTGGACATTTGCAAAGCGACTACTTGGAGCTCAGTGCATACTTTCGTTAAGCACTCTCTTCTGGATGTCCATGCCAGACAGCATGCTTCTTTTGGCAGGACAATCCTTAAAGGATTTTTGTCCTGAGTGAGCTCCATCTCCTACCGCCCTGCTCAAGGGATTGATTTCAGCATGGTACTCTAACCCAGCAGTATGAATAAATGGTGAAGACTTTAAATCCAGGAAGATATGGAAATTACATACTCACTGTAATTCTTCATCTTCTTGGACAAGTCTTCACTATTTAGTCATACACCCACCCACCATCCCTGGAGCTCACGCAGTCTGTTCTGGTCTTCAGTCCTTTGTTTCTGTTTGGGTCGTGAAGACACTGTTATTAACTGACCTTTCTTACACGGGTCAGAAGGACTATCTTATGCCCTGGTTAGGTTATGTGTTCTGTAGTTAGCACATGTTGCTCCTCCTCAGTAAAAAAGGTACTGAGGCAGTTGGAGGGTTGATGCTGAGATAGCCATACGGTGTAAAGCCAGTATTGCGATTACGTGCGTATGCAGCGGTCCTATCTGCGTGCCGGCCTCCTGAAGATTTAGCTCCCACAGGATCCCAGCACTTGAAACCCAGCAGTATGAATAAATGGTGAAAACTTGTCCATGAAGATCAAGAATTATGGCGAGTACATAATTTCCATTTTCTACCTAAGGTGATGTCTGACTTTGCCCTAAATCAGTCCATCCACCTGCCTGTTTATTTTCCTGAGCAGGCCAATCTAGGGGAAGCATTGCTCCATACTTTGGAGGTACATGGAATTCTGCATTACTATACACATGATAAGAAGGACTCCAGGAAGTCCTCTCAGCTGTTTGTTTCCTTCACCCCTGGTAAAAAGGGTGCTCCAGTTTCAAAACAGTGCTTGTCCAGAAGGTTGGTCAACTGTATTATTTTTTTGTTACAGAAAGTATGGTAAGAAACTTCCTGGGATTGTTAAGGGCCATTCCACCAGGGGTATGGCCACTTCAGTTGCCTGTTTCAGGGGCATGTCTGCAGCTGAGATTTGCACTGCTGCCACTTGGAGTACTGTCCACACTTTTATCAAGCACTACAGTCTGAACATTGCCTCCAGAAGAAGGGCAGGCTTTGGCCTAGCTGTGCTTCAGGGCCTTCTTTCTTAGGCCTCTGGCCTTCTGCCACCCAGACTGTCCTTGCTCTCAGCACTGCTTGGGACTTGTTTCCATAGGTGTGACCTGATGACAGAGATATCCCCGAAGAAGACAGAACAGTTACGTAAGAACTTATTGCAACAGTAGATCTTCAGGGGACTCTGTCATCAGGTCATGTCATCCCTCCCTCCATCCCCCTTTCTATACCTCTCTCTACAGCTCGGGTGTCCTACCACTCCAGCCTTTCTGCTGATTGGGCACCTTCTCTCTCTCTCCTCAGTTCATTGGTAGAACTCATGTCACCTATGGCCTCTAGCTAGGGAAAGAACTGAGAAGGGAGCCTAGTGGCACTGAAGGCTGAGGCGCTGGACACCTTACCTTGTGTCATGCCAGTGATCCAGGTTCAAGAATGAGCTCAGGTCATCAGAGAGTCGGCATTGGTGGGGAGGCAGGGAGCAGGACTGAGCAGCCGAAAGGCAGCTCTCTCTCCCGAGAGGACCCTTCACCTGCCATAGTCCACTGCCCCCAGATGGAGGTCTATGGGCAGTGCAGGCAAATGGGCAGCAAGCAGTGGGGAGGGCATTTCCAACACTGTGGCATATGCATTGGCTCCATGCGTGCGCAGCAAGGACAGGGTCGGGTGAAAACAGGAAAAAAATCGGGGCATAAAAAACTGAGGAGGGAGCAGGGCTGGCCGCACTTATATAGGGTGTGTGACATTGGAGCCTGACGTTGGCATGGCCGGCGTCTAATAGACTGCTGCGGAAAAGGCTTCCATGTGACCCTGATGCCTAATGGCTGAGTTCCATAGGTGTGATCTGATGACAGAGATTTCCTCAAAGATCTACTATTACAGTAAGTTCTTACATAATTGTTCTTTTCAATGCCTGGAGGCACAAGCTTTCCCTGTCCAGTTTATAAATTTGATAAAAGTCGTTTACACTAACCCAAAATTAGTTTCAAGATAAATCAGTTCCGTACTAGTCCCATAACTGTCCATAATGGTGTAAGAGACAGCTGTCCACTTTCCCTCATATTCTTTATCTTGATACATGAACCTCTCCTAATCCATATTAGGAAGCATAAAGAAATCAAAGGTATGTTTATGGGGAATAAATGTGTACGCAGATGGAAATCAAAGGTCTGTTTATGGGGAATAAATGTGTACGCAGATGGAAATCAAAGGTCTGTTTATGGGGAATGAGATGATATAAAGGCATTATTAAAAGAGCCTGCCATGTCTTTTCCTGTTTTACTGAGAGAACTGGATAGATAGACATAGAAGTTGATGGCAGATAAGGACCGCAAGGCCAATCCATTTTTCGACCTTATGAATGTGCCATAGGCCTTTGCTCTGTCAGTGGCCTATCTATTCATACTCATCTGTATTGCTCCCTTATGCCTATCCCATGCCTGTTTGAAGCCCTGCACTGTATTCATATCCACCGCTTCTTGAGATAGGCCGTTTCATGCATCCACCACCCTTTCTGTGAAAAAGAACTTCCTTACATTATCCCTTAATTGGCCTCCCTCTAATCTCATGCTGTGTCCTCTTGTCCTGCTATTTTTCTTATATTGAAACATGTTAGACTCTTTCACCATGTTAACGTCCTTAATGTTTTTGAATGTTTCAATCATATCACTTCTCTCCCTCCTTTGCTCTAGGGTTTACATATTGAGCTCAGTTAATCTATTCTCATATGTTTTCTGATGCAGTCCCTGCACCATTTTGGTTGCCCCTCTCTGGACTGCCTCAATTTGGTTAATGTCCTTGTGAAGATGTGGCCTCCAGTACTACACACAGTACTCCAGATGGGGCCTAACCAGTGTCTTGTGAAGAGGGATTATTACCTCCCTCTTCCGACTTGTGATACCCCTACTAATACACCCCAACATCCCTCTAGCCTTACCTACTGCTTTAGAGGTCTGCTTGGATGATTTCAGGTAATCAGTGATGATGACGCCCAAGTTTCTTTCTTCCCTTGTGACTGCCAGCAACTCCCCTCCCAGCCTATAGGTGGCTTCAGGGGTTCTCTTCCCTATGTGCATGATCTTGCACTTCTTTAAGTTAAACCCCAGTTGCCACTCTTCTGACCATTTTGCTAGTTTATCCAGATCTCTTCTCATTCTGCCCACCCCATCTGGATAATCTACTCTGTTGCAGATCTTGGTGTCATCTGCAAACAGACAAACCTTACCTTCCAGTCCATCTGCAATTTCACTGATGGAAGATATTGAAGAGGACTGGCCCCAGGACTGATCCCTGAGGTACGCCACTTATGACTTGCATCTCTTCTGACTGTATACTGTTTACCACCACTCTCTGTTTTCTGCTCGTCAACCAGTTTGCCACCCAGTTGACCAACGTCTGACCCACCCCGAGCCTACCCAATCAATCTTCTGTGTGGAACAGTATCGAAAGCTTTGCTGAAGTCAAGGCAAGCAACATCAACTGCTCCCCCTTGGTCCACCACTCTGGTTACCCAGTCAAAGAAATCTATGAGATTAGTTTGGCAGGACCTTCCTTTTTGTAAACCCATGCTGTCTTGGATCCTGTGCCCCCTATGGATTCCAGGTGTTGCACTATCCTTTCCTTAAGGAGTGCCTCCATAATCTTGCTCACTACTGAGGTAAGACTGACTGGTCTGTAGTTCCCTGCCTCCTCCCTGCTACCACTCTTGTGGAGTGGGATCACATGAGCCCTTCTCCAGTCTTCTGGGACCTCTCCTGTGCTCAGAGACTCACTAAACAGTTCTGCTAATGGCTCTGCTAGTTTCACCCTTAGCTCCTTAAGTACCCTGGGATGTACGCCATCAGGTCCCATTGCCTTGTCCACGCTGAGCTTAGTGAGCTCTTGTAGGACCCTTTCTTTTGTGAAGGGAGTAGTGCTCACCTCCCTCCTCCCCTGTATCCATGGTGCTGAGCTGTGGGCCCTGCCCTACCTTCTCTTCAGTAAATACTGAGCAGAAGTATCTATTTAGGATAGATGCTTTTACATGGTCCTCCTTCTCCTGACACGGCCTCTTATCCCCTTTGATCTTAGCAATACCCCCTCTGGACTTTCTCCGTTCACTAAATGTATCTATAGAAAGTCTTGTCACCTTCTTTTACTGTTTGTGCTAGTGTTTCCTTGGTTTGGGCCCTTGCCTGCCTTACTGCCTTCCCTGCTTCCCTTAGGGAAGTTTGGTATGCCTCCCTATCTTCATCCTGCTGCGTTCTCTTATATTTCCTTAAGGCCAGCCTTTTGGCTCTTACCTTTTCTGCTACTGTGTTTGAGAACCAAAGTGGTTTCCTTCTTCTTTTGCACTTCCTTTACTCTCACCTGTCTGGTCTTAAATTAAACAACGAGAAATCTGTAATTCTGCCAATTACAAAATTGTCCAGCACAGTAGAACACGTAGCAAAAGATATTAAAAATCAAAAAGAAATGGACTACTTGGGTGTTGTATTAACAAATGATGTTACATATACAGTAAACAAGAATATTTGAAGAGGAAACGCAAAAATAACAAATATACCAGACAGATGGCAGAATCTCGCTTTGCCTCTGTGGGGCAGAATAAAAATAATAAAAATGATGATTCTACCACACATGCTTTATTGATATCAAGCAAATATCGGGGCTGTACCTATAACAACAAGGAATACTTTCATGGTGCTCTTTAAAAAAATTTATGGTGTGAGGGAACACCTAGAATTGAATGGCATGTACTTTGTGCACCCAGGGAATGGGGAGGTTAGGATGCCTTGAACCAAGTACATATTACCAAGTTGTAAAATTGGCCCAAATTTGGAATTTCTTAAAATGGGAAAACACTAATGAAAAAGAAATGTTACAATTTTGGAATATATTTTATAAAAGTAATGAACATTCCTTTCCAATGTATGGAATGCTGTTTAACCCATACATATATGGGACAGCTCAAAATCAATCTTTTTTGGATATAAATAATATCCTTAAGTACTTTAAGCAGAAACATTTAATGGCTATACCTTGGACTTATATTCCTACTGGAATGAATACCGAGAAGAAGAAAATAGCAAATGTAAATAAAGATTTAAATAGGAAAGTGTACAGTAGCAGCAATACTAACTATGGGAAAAAAATCAGTGGAAACAAGGGCTTAATAGCTTTTTCCCAGTTACAACAAAAGAGTACCCATATAAATTTTACGTGGATGGAATATGTACAACTCAGGTACTTGTATAAAGATCTGGGAAAAACTACGAAATGATGGATAGCACAGATTGGGAAAATCTGTTATTTTTAGATAATAGAGGTATCAATTTTTATGATAATAAAATAATCAGTAAGATGTATAAGATTGTTTACAAACACAAAGACAATGGACACTTTAAAGAATAAAATGACAACAATTAATATAAAACAAGGTATGGGATGAAGTATGGGAAAATACAAATAAGGATGTTTACTGTGCAAAGAATAACACCATACAATGTAAAAGTGTTATCAAGGGCATATTTTACTACTAATAGATTATATAAGATGGGAGTAAGAAATTATTCAGATTGTTGGCATAATTGTGGGAAACAAGGAATTCTTACCTCAGGAATTCCTCAGTATGCTTGACAGCTGCAGTATGCCAGATGGGTGCAGCTGCCCTGGAGGAGGAGTTAATGCTAATGATTTTTTGGCATCAGACAGTTAGAGAGCAGGAGAAGGCTGCCTGAGCTAGAGTGGGAGGTCAGATTCATTTCTCCACTGACTGAACAACACTGTCCTCTCTTCATAACTTCGCTTGAAGAAGTTTATTTCTTTAATAGTTGGTAAAAAAAATTGTTCTTTATTGCTGCCTTAGTGGTTTTGGAGTTATTTTTCTTACATTTTGCGTTTTTTATACCAGTTCCTTTGGTTTCCAGGAACCACAAATTCACTTTACCTCAGCGGTTCCTACCCTTGCCACTGCTCTTTTCCTGAAGTAAAATGTTAGCGCTTTTAAACTAAATAAAGCACATTTGTTTCTCTTACTTTATTGCTAGGTTCCTTATTTTTATTGGAACTGCGATTTTAAGACAAAGTCTCTTTATTTTTAGTGCTTTTGCAACTGTTTACTCGCAGTTCTATAGCGCTTGGGAACTGACCAAATTTCATTTCTTTTCCCTTTGGGAACACTTTTTTTGAGGTCTTCTGGTGAAGTGACATGTCAGATCGAACTAAAAAGAAAACTGGACCAACTGGTGTTAAAAATTGCGTTATGTGTGCTAAAATAGTGGCCAAAGGCAGACGGCAATGATCTGTGTTTAACTTGTTTGGGTCCAGACCATAACTGTGAACTTTGCTCTAATCTAAAACAGTTGAAAAAAGAGCCAACAGATTGGAGATTATGGCTTCTCAGTCTGCCTCCCCTTCAAACCCTGTAGAAGGGTCATTCTCTCATAAATCTAAAGAAAAGTCCAATAAGGACTCCCTAGAAAATAAGCCTGATAAAAATAGTTCTGACCAAGCCAAAAAGAGACATAATGAGCAGGTTCCTGATTCAGTGCCTGCAAAAAAGAAGCAAAAAGGAAAACATATCACTGTCCATCCGGCTGAAAAGCAAAGGGAGATGCCAGTGACACAAAAAGATATGCCCTCTGATGAATAGATGGCTAAGGCTTGGCATTTATATAAAACTTTACAGGCTATGGGCAATCTCTTTAATGCCTCTCCTGACCCTACTACCCCTCATACTTTAAATCTTGGACTTGTCCAGGGCTTTTACTATAAAGGTGATGACGAACAAGAGAGTGAACCTTTAGAACCTGATGTATCCCCTGTGCCCCTTTCTTCACAGCCTCCTGAAAAAGAATCTAGGAGGCTGGATTTTATCGGTAAAAACTCTTATACAACAGCTTCTCTGCTGCTTCACCTATCCACTTATATGGCCTATGCAGCACAATATCAAAAAGCTCTCTGGAACTGTGTGCTAGCTATCAGCTAACAGGCCACAGGCAAAGTAGCTCTGGACCTAGCAGAAACTGTAAAATGGCCTAGAAACTACAAAGTACCCATTTCACATGGCAGTGGACACTAATGACACTGCTTCCAGAGCCATGGCTCAGGCGATCTCCTTAGGGCTATGCCTGGCTAAGAACAACCAGTCTCTCACAGGACATTCTGACTAAAGCTATGGATTTTCCTTACAAGAATAATTCACTGTTTGGAGACAAAACTGAAGTTTACATGAAAAAGCTGAATGAATACAAAACCACCTACCAAAGTAATGCTGCAAAAGAAAAATCCTCCACTTCCCAGAGATCTCAGCATAGTGGGAACAGAGGCAGCAGTTACTACTCCAGGCCCTTTTACCCTATGCCAATGCCCCTGGACTATTTTCAGATGAGAGTTTTTTCAGGGGAAGAGATGGGAGAGGTCCGAGATGGACTGGTCCTTCTCCTCCCTGTAACACTCAGTCTAAGCAAATATCCTGACTGCAAAAGCCAGGTCACCTCCCCTCCCCCGGTAAGAGGAAGGCTGACTCACTACCTCCACCAATGGTACCTCATTGCCACAGACAAGTGAGTACTTGAGGTAGTGAGTCAAGGACTTACCTTGCATTTCAAAAAATTTCCCACTCAACAGGGTCAGAAGTCAGGCTGACCCGGTGACGCTGAGGGTTGAGGCACTGGACACCTTACCTCGTGCCACGTCGGCAACCCGGGTTCGGGAGCCAGCTTGGGTCGTCAGGGATTGGCCAGGGAAGGAAAGGATCAAGCATTTAGAGGACTGCTGTCCTCTCCTGGGGAGGGTGCGGATGTGTATCCCAGGCTACTAGTGACTCCCAGTGGAGACTGGGGATGCTGAAGCTGGGAATACCGAGAACTGGGTGGAGGCAGTGGTGGACATCTTGCGGGTGGACACAGGAGTGTGCCCATCATATGCTGATGCAATTGCCGTCCGTGCCTCTGGGGGACGTATAAAGCAGAAAGTCCTTCATGTGCGAGTGCCATGATGCCCCCAATGGGCTACCACTCCCTCTGGCTGAACAAAGCCCAGTATAAGCCAGGGCGGGGACTCAAGGGTCATGTTTGTCTTTCCCCCATGCCCCACTTGGGGGCCCTCTGTGGGGGGCAAGCCAAGGTCCTCCCCGTCATGCAGCTGTGGTGGAGGCCGGCCGGGGGAGTGTTTAGAGCCCACATATAGGGTGGACTGGGGGATAAGGTGCCATCCCCGCCATAAGTCAGGTGAAAAAATAGAATTGAGGAGGTAAAAAAAGGGTCAGAAGTCACTAAAATCTCTAAATCCCACAGAAAAGCTACTGTTGGAGTTAGAAGTAAAGTCCCTTCTGTCTTCAAAATCAGTGGAGAGAGTTCCCCCACCCCAATGGGAAAAGGGTCTTTACTCCAGATACTTCCTAACTCAGAACAAAACTGGGGACTGCCAACCCATTTTAGACCTCAGGTACCTGAACAAAGATTTACTCAATCCCTAATTCAAGATGGTGAACCTAGCTGTGGTGATTCCATCCTTGCAAAAGGGAGACTGGCCAGCCTCCTAAAGAACGCTATTTTCACATTACAATCAGGCAGTCCCATAGAAAATTCCTCAGATTCAAACTGCCTTCAAGACACTATCAGTTTGCAGCACTGCCCTTCGGTCTTTCTTCAGCAACCAGGGTCTTCACAAAGTGCCTAGCAGTAGAGGCAGCCCATCTCTGGAGGCAACAGGTATCTTTCTTCCCTTACCAGGACAATTGGCTAATAGTGAGCAAGTCCTCACAAGAGGTCAGAAACTCTCTCAGCCTAACCCAGAGTACTCTGGAATCCTTAGGCTTCCTACTAATACTCAGAAATCCCATTTCAAACCAGTATAGTTACTGAATTCATTGGGGCAGAACTGACACACAGGATGGAAAGGACCTCACAGGGTGCACAATCTCTGAACCTGGCAAATTCTTTCACCCAGGGTCAGCCAAGACCAGCAAGACACTTCTTGAGGCTTCTGGGCCACATGGCTTCTACCACAGCTGTGGTACCAGGCGCCAGATTTCAGATGAGGAACATTCAGTATCACCTAATGGCTCATTGGTCCCAGAAAAAAGATTCTGTGTCAAAACTCATTCCAGTCACAAGGACTCTGGTACAAGCCTTAGACTAGTGGAAAGACCTACAGAATCTCAGGGATGGGGTCCCCTTCCAACAAAGGGAATCATCCAGAGTATTCACTACAGATGCCTCTCCCCCCCAGGGTGGGGGGCACACCAGGCAGACCAGTCCATAAGTGGGACATGGTCCCACAAGGAGTCCACTTACCATATAAACCTCATCGAACTCAGAGCTGTTTGTCTGGCAATACAAGCCTTTGCTCCTCTTCTAAAAGGTTAATCTGTTCACATCAGAACAGACAACACCACAGCTATGTTCTACATCAACAAGCAGAGGGGCACAATGTCCACAAATCTCTGCCCAGAGGCCATGAAAATTTGGTCTCTGGCCTATTCCCTGGAAATACAGCTCTCGGCCATTCACCTGGCAGGCAAGGACAATGTGCTGGCAGATGCTCAGAACTGCATCAATTCGGGCCACCACGAGTAGGCCCTGAATGACCAAGTGCTGCCAACAGTCTTCAGGAGGTGGGACACTCCAGAGTTAGAGCTCTTTGCCTCCAGCCTCAGTCACCAGCTTCCCCTGTACTGTTGCAGGCCTTCAGCTCTGGGCACAGTACCAGTGAATGCCCTAAATCTGGACTGGACAGGGAAGTTCCTGTACGCCTTTCCTCCCTTTCCTTTGATACTCAGGGTCCTCCTGAAACGCAGAACCCAGTCTGCCACCATGAGTCTGGTGGCACCAGACTGGGCAAGTCAACCTTAGTATTCCCTGCTCCTGGCCCTGTCAGCCAGCCAGTTTGACTGCTTTTGAGCCAGCATATCCCAACATAGAGTCTCTTCGCCTCAGAGCCTGGTACTTGAAGAGCTAGAGTGCCCTGACTCTTAGTACTTGAAGAGCTAGAGTGCCCTGACTCTCAGTACTTGAAGAGCTAGAGTACCCTGACTCTCCGTATTTGAAGAGGTAAAGTACCCTGACTCTCAGTACTTAAAGAGCTAGAGTACCCTGACTCTCAGTACTTGAAGAGCTAGAGTACCCTGACTCTCAGTACTTGAAGAGCTAGAGTACCCTGACTCTCCGTACTTGAAGAGGTAAAGTACCCTGACTCTCAGTACTTAAAGAGCTGGACTACCCTGACTCTCAGTACTTGAAGAGGTAAAGTACCCTGACTCTCAGTACTTGAAGAGGTAGAGTACCCTGACTCTCAGTACTCGGAACAAGTCCTAAGGATTCTTCACCTGGCTAAGAAGCCTAGTACTAAAAAGCCCTATGCTTCCAAATGGAAAAGATTTTCCCTATGGTGCAAGGGCAGGCATATTCACCCACTGAAAGTTTCACTCTCTTCAGTGTTTGACTACTTGGTGCACCTACAGACCTAAGCGGCTCATCCTTCAAAGTCCACCTAGCAGCCCTTTCTGCCTGTATTTCGGCAGGGAAGGAAAAGTCTCTAATTTCTCATCCCATCTTTAAGAAATTTTTCAAGGGCCTGTTACACCTTCAACCCCCACTTACGGAACCTGTCTCTCCCTTGGACTTGATCCTCGGCATAGCCAAATTCATGGAGCCCCCCCTTTGAGCCCATGGCCACAGAAGAGCTAAAGTACATCACTTGGAAAACAGTCTTTCTGGTGGCAGTTACCTCAGCCAGAAGAATTTCAGAGCTTCAGGCACTCTGCACTGAACCTAACTACATTATCTCCCACAAGGATAAAGTAGTTCTCAGGACAGATAGAAACTCCTTTCTAAGGTGGTGTCAGGCTTTAATCTGAACCAGTCTATAACACTTCCTGTTTTCTTCACAGACAAATCCACTTCTGGTGAGTGAAAGCTCCATAGTTTGTATGTGAGAACAGCACTGATCTACTACCTGGAGCACACCAAGCAGTTCAGGACTTCACATACTCAGCTTTTCCTCACCTGTGATGAGGTAGGGAAAGGCAGGCCTGCATCTAAGAGGACTGTCTCTCATTGGATAGTCTCTTGCATTCAGTTCTGTTACAGTAAGGCTGGCAAGCAGCCACCTCAAGGCCTCGGGCCCACTCCACTAGGGGCACCGCAGCCTCGGTGGCAGCTGCAAGGGACATACCCTTGCCGGACATCTGCAAAGCAGCTACCTGGAAGACTGTAGACATCTTTCACAAAACACTACTGTTTGGATGCACAGTCCAGGTCAGATGCCAGATTTGGCACAGCAGTCCTGCAGAACCTCTTTCCAGAGTAGGTTCTGTACCTGCATCCCAGCCGCACTGCTTTGTAGTCTGCACCTGTCAAGCATACTGGTCTGATTACTGATAGTGACCAACTTACCCACACCTCGATCACTTATAAATTAGCTGATTGGCTCACCTTCAAAGGAAGGCTAAAATATCATACCTGCCTTCAAGCCAAGAAAATCCTATTGAATATTGCCCCACTGGCCTTCACTCCTAATACAACCTAGCACCCATAGGAGCACCCCAAGGCAACTAGCAATATGTCTCTTCCATGTCCCTACACGGAGGACCGCTAGGCCAAAAGTCCTTTAGTTATCGTGCACCCACCTGGCTCAATAAACCTCCGCCTCATCTCCTTGGCCCCAAGTTTAGTCCAGTTTAAAGCTGCCACCAAGAGACACCTCATAGACTCTGAGACGTGTAGCTGCAATTGAGCACACAACACTATCTCGACGCAGGGTTGTTAACCAACCCCTAGTAGCTACCTATTACCACATATGTTGGCACATACTACGGAAATGACTAACCTTTCACCCTTAAGTGGTATGTTCCACAGACACAGGGCTGCTAAGTAACCCTTTAGATACTTGCAATCTATATAAATGTATGTTGTCATTATGTAAACACCATTGTATATCACAATGCCTTGTACCATGTTTTCTTGTATAAATCTGTATGTTTGTCCAGACGTGGAGCCTTTGCAAAGGAGTCTCTGACTCAAAGGTTGTAATTCCGAAACTTTAATAAATAAATAAATACTGAAGAATTCTTGGGGTGAGAAGAAAAAAATTACTCACCATAGTAATATTATTTCAGCCAAGGTATCCTTCAGTATGCTTGACCTCCACCCATCCTCCCTATGTAACCTGACTGAGTAGTTCACAGTACATACCTTGAGCCAGATTTCACTGTTTGAACTCATTTCTTTAGAGCTTTATAGTTGTGGGTGTTTATAGTTTTATGTATTGTTCTTGTTTCTGTATTTTAATAGTTTTCATAAGTACTGTTGGGGCCTTTTGCCTTTTAGCTTTGAAATGAATCTGACTGACCTCCCACTCTAGCTCAGGCAGCTCTCTCTTACTGCTTTCTGATTGGCTGATGTGAAAAGTCATTAGCATTAACTCCTCCTCCGGGCAGCTGGACCCAGCTGGCATACTGCACATGTCAAGCATACTGAAGAGTACCTTGGAAGAAATAATATTACTACGGTGAGTAATTTTTTTCTTGCTTTTGACTGTTTCGTCCTTCTTTTAAATCAAGTCAGGAGCCGGAGGAGAAGTCCATCACAGAGAATGACACTGAGATCCAAGTTGACCCACCCGGCTCCCCTGAGCAGCAGACCAAAAAGGCAAGTGTCCGTAATTCTTCCGACCAGACCATCTGTGATTGACCCCTGTTGTGCCAACTGACCCGTTGGTGCTTTCTTGTTTTCAGCCTGGTTAAAGGTACACTATTAAGACTAGTTATACAATAATTAATGCCGTATGTTTTATTTCCTATTTTGGTTTGTGCCCTGCCCAGTGCAGAATGCCATTATGTAATTGCTTGAAACGAGCACTGAAGTTGTTATATGTAGTGAAAATTCTGCTCACCAGCAGTGTAGTATTACCACATCAGCGGCAATGGAGCTTTGTTTACATTTCTTCCTTCCTTCCTTCGTTGTAGGTTGAAGCCCTCCCCCCCCAAATAAATCCACCTTAGTCACTCATGAATTTGATTTCCAAAGTTGCTTTCCATATTTCCTCTCAAAATTATGTATGTTCATTCTGTAACGAAACAGCAGAGTTTCACAAATCTCCCCTTTGGATAGGGCTACAGAGCTCTGCATGTAAGAAGGTGGTGTTCAAGTTTATGTACTGGCTCCCACACGTGATAACCCTATGTCTGTGTGCCCTGCTATGTGAAATGTACATCACTGGCCAGCTGAAATCATAAAACCTCTGGTCATTGGTGTTAACAGTTACTTGAATATACTCCAAAAATCTCAGTAGGTGCTACAGACTCCCTGGTGGCTAGCGTGGTCCCCCCTGGTGGTATAGTGGACTCCCCCCCTCCATATCCCCGAAATGGCTTCAAGGATCAAGTCTATAAACCTATGCCCATAAATAAGTCCAAACATCTCTTCTGCACCATGTACAGGTACTATCCCAGACAATCAAAATAGGAAAAGGGATAGAGAGGACGAGAAGCAGGACAATGTTGAACCAGAATGGATTACAGTTGAGATGAAATGGAAATACTGTATAAGAAAGGTTTCAAGGCTGAGGTTTTTCAAGTTCCTGTCACCAATAGATATTACTCACTCAACAACACACTGGTAGATAATGACCAGGTTAATATCGCTGCCTTAAATGGCCAGCCTTTACCTGATCAAATGAGGTTTCCCTCATCAAATGCATTATTACATGAGGTTACTGATGCAACTCAGCTTACTTTAAATTCTGAGACACTTCCCTGCAATACCCCAATAGACAATATCCCAGCAGTAGATCATAACGACTCCAGTTCAGTAAAGCCATCTGATATCAGGATTGATATGGATGAGAAAGTGGAGGGGTTTCAAGTCCAGCCACATGTGATGAGCCAATGAGTGCGGCTGTTTCCGATCCAACCAATGAACCCCCCGTGAAAGTTAGTTCTGGACAACAGGCAAGAGAAGTAACACCAGAGAATCCCCCAAAACAAATATATGTACTTGGGGACTCGATTATGAAATTTACTGACACATATACAGCTGATACTAATAAAGAAGATATCACCACAAGCTATTTTTCCGGTGCAAGGATTAAAGACCTTGAGAATACGGTAACATATAGTCAAGGAAAGGAAACCTAAACCAACAGTGATTCTGCATGTTGGTACCAATAATATTAAACAGGATGAATATGATATCAAAAAAGATTTTATGAGCCTAAAAGCATGTCTGCAAGACATGGACTATGAAGTAGCCATCTCAGAAATACTACCTGTCCCAAGGGCTAGCCACATGAGAAGTAACAAAATTAAGAGCATTAATAACTGACTTAGAAGGGGGGGGGCCCCTACAGGAGGGGATTTCTTGTATCACCCACTGGGAAGAATTTGAGGGTAATCATAGGCTCTGTTGTCAGGATGGACTACACTTAAACAAGTTGGGTAGCAGTATACTAGGGACGAGGATCGGAACTGTCACAGATGAGCATTTAAACTGAATAATAAGGGGAGATGTATTGCCAGTCCAGGCATAAGTAATAGGAGGCAGTGTAACGGAACAGCCAAACAGTTTACCAAAACAAAAAGAGCTTAAAATTGTCTCCTTAAATACAATAAGCCTTAATTTAACTCGAAAATCTGAACAGGAGTTGCTTGTGTTGAATGAAAATATAGATATCTATGCTGTGTGTGAAACATGGTGGGACGAGCAGACTGCATAGAGTAGGAATATACCAGGAAACACCCTGTTCCATAAGGATAGGCTGGATAGAAAAGGCAGAGGAGTGGCATTTTATGTCAAGGATAGTTTCAAATGTTTTGAATGTAGCCCATCGAACACATCTTTGTTCGTCACATACTTTGTCTGGTGTATTCTGCATTTAGAAACGAAGACCTGTGGGAGTGTGAAGGACTGGAAAGGAAAGCCACAACCTTTACTACTAGAACTCATGGTTATCAACTGAAGGGTGAACTTTATAAGTCCAATGAGAGGGGCCTTGTATAACCAGAGAGTCATGGCTCACGGAATGGGCTACCTTCAGATATAGTTAACAGTGATACGATTAATACATATTTAAAAATAAGGTAGATGCCCATTATAGAGTTACAATATACTCCACTT
The DNA here is from genome assembly GCA_016271365.2 of Neoceratodus forsteri. Lineage (NCBI taxonomy): Eukaryota > Metazoa > Chordata > Ceratodontiformes > Ceratodontidae > Neoceratodus > Neoceratodus forsteri. Next base: position 8,897,095 of record JADMNL010000026.1, read on the forward strand.
GATATCTTCCATTTCATTAATGGCGAGACTAATTGGTGAAAGCTATAGTTTTGTATCCCTACTTATGAAACTTATGAGTCACTTTGGATTAATATTTATGGACATAATAAAAAAAATCTACCTTGCCGTGTATTACAGACCACCTAACTTGCTTACCTCTACAGACTCAAGTATAAATAAAGAAGTAGATGAAATGGCAAGCAAATGAGACACAGTTATTATGGGAGACATTAATTATCCAGGCATAAATTGGTCAAATGTATAATCAAAAGCTGCATCAGAGAAATGCTTTACTGATACTCTACTTAACTTGGGGTTGGAACAAGTGGTCAGAGAACCCACAAAGGGTATAAAACACGCTAGACTTGTCCTAGTAATGTCACAGAAAGAGTAATCAATGTGCATATTGGGAGACACTGAACAATGCCGACCATCAAATGGTTATTTTACTTGTGTTGTCATAGTAAGAATGATAGGGAAGACTATAACAAGAAAATTACAACTAAGCTAACTTTAAGAAAATTAGTGGGAACTTATGGAGTGGGATTGGCTATCTAATTTAAACACAGAGTGGTGGATAAAATGTGGACCACCTTAAAAACAAACTGTTGGATCCAGAGAGTAAATATATACCAACGAGAGTTTTATATAACACAAAAAGGTAAAATACCAACGTAGTGTACACCAAAGGTTTTAAAGCAGATACAGAAGAAAAAACTGGCCTATAAAACCATGAAAAATAAACAAGATAAAGCTTCTATTTCTAACTATAAAGCAGAATTGAAAAAGCTAAAGAAATTAATTAAATCAGAATGGAAAAGCTAAGGATGCTTCGGTGACGTCACCAAGAGTATGACTGCTTAATCGAGAGGCCTCACTCAGTCGCTACTAAAATTGATCCCACACAGCACAGCCAGGTCAAATTTTAAGGAAGATGCCAGATTGCAAAGTGGAACACACCTGAGAATAGACCCCATTCAAAAAATCGGAAGGAAAGAGGATCGAACGGATTAAGCCCAGCAAGCTCAGCTACTAGCGGAGAGAATCTCCATTGAGCATGGCAGGAGGAGACACGGAGACAGAGCTAGATACCTTATCAAGGTCTAGATTCAAACCTTGCTTTCCCGAATAAAGCAATTCAGAACGGAAACGAAACAAGAATTTAACAAATTGCATGCGGATCTAAAGGGTCTTGAAACCAGAATGTCAGGTGCAGAAGACCCATTTCTGACGGGCGGAAGATGATATACTACAAATCTCAAGAGCGATAGAGTACCTGGTTCAACAACAAGAACTCACGGCTAACAAATGTCTGACCTGGAGGCGTGTTCACGCCGAGATAATTTAAGATACATGGCTTACCTGAGCTAACGGAGACGGAGATAAGGAATGTATTTCTGAAGACATGCTACGGCCATGTGCTTGACTTGCCACAAGCCTTTCAATTCAGGATCGAAAGGCACACCGAGCATTTAATGCCTAGGCCCACCTCTGCGCACTGCCAGGCCCAGATCAATAGTGGCCAAATTCTCAAGCTATTGGGAGAAAGAGCAGGTCCTACGAGCAGCGTGGAAGCAGGGGCGTGTGGAGTACAACGGGGCCCGACTGATCTTCGACCAGGATTACCCTCCGGTGATCCAGCAACAATGCCTGGCCTATATTCCTATACTTTGGAAGCTAAAATCCTTTAAAATTAAGTTCCAGACACCCTACCCTTCTTGCCTGAAAGTCTTCTGGGAAACAGGAACGGAGACCTATCACTCGGCAGATGAAGCAATCCAAGCATTGAAAAGTAAGGGGCATGAGGTTGCGGAGGCCATGCGTCGCAGGGAACAACCAGGCACAGTACAAAATCCCTGGCGCTCGACTCGACACCGGAACCCCAATCAAGCAGGGAAAAACGCAGCAGTCAGCACTCTCCAGGACATTAAGTCTATGTTACACAACTTCACATCCTTCAGCATCAGAGGAATTGCAAGCGGAAAGAACTCTAATGAAGACACATGAAAAGCTGAACTTAAATGAACGACCTAGGAGGGTATTGGAGGATTTTATCTCTCACGTTTCTGTCCTTTCTCCTGTTGAGCTTGGAGGCTCTGGACTTTATCCCCAAATTACCATCACCCGGACTGTGAATAGTGTGAAGGGACGTTAACGGTAAGGGTCGGGAGGGGAACCTAATAAATAAAGGTCAGGAGATATATTTACAGTGGGACAGCATCGCTTAGAGATGGTTACATGCAGTAGTATTGCCCTGTACATAACCTGGTATCAGGGGGGTCCAGAGTTCTCAGACGGATCGCGAGGGGGAACCTGGGCTCGTGAAGCCTCAAACTGGTCCTGCCTGCATTGGAGATGCGGGAGATCCCTCTGGGGAAAAGGGTCCCCCTGACATATTTATGTAAGCGTTGAGACTAAACAGAGAAGGAGTCTCAGAGGAATCTCTCTCTATCCCAGGGGTTGCCATGGGAAATGGGGTGGGAGCTGAATTCTGAGGGATGGTGCTCTTAAAACCAAGCATTGCAACAGCAATCGGCCATGGATAAGTGCTTAAAAAAAAAAATAAAGGAGCCCTGGGAATTGCTGCAAATTCTAATGCAGGCGAGGATGCCCCGGGGGAAGGGGGGCTCGGTAGTAACCCGGAATCAATAAAAATCTGGTCTGTACTATGCATACTATGCACACTAGAAGCTAGGAGAAATTAATGATGTTACAGAAAAGTGATGTTATGGTATCACGTGGGGCTTCAAAACAATATAATTTTGTAATTGAGATCCCAAGGGTGTTGGGAAGACAGGTCACAGAAAGGAGCACAGACAGAAGCGACGGGGGAGAACTAAGCCTCAGTGCTTATGCTAGGCACTGGAGTGGCTGCTTTGGGGTTTCGTATTATATATATTCTGGTTATTACAGTTACTAAAGGAGACGATGAGCCACAACATCTGGCAAGGACCTGTCTGCTCTGAGGTCCAGGAGGAATGAGCCCCAATGGAGGTTCCTTCTCCTCCAGTTCGAGTAAGGTTTGCTCGAAACACAGGGAACAATACCTGTTGTTCCCCCTGCCTTGGAAGTCATTCTGTAAATAGTTCTTGGTTGGTTGAGTTGGGTAACTTTATGTGTTTTGTGTGGTTGAGGAGCTAAAAGTTAGTCTACTAATTAAATACCTTCATTGGCAAAACTTACTAAGGAGACAAAAGGGAAGTTCAACTAATTTTACTTGAGGAGGATGCGGGGAGGATACTGGGGGAGAGGGGGTAGAAGAAGGAAAATAGGTAGGAGAAGAACAGCTGAGGAGACATGCATAAGGAAGCAAGATACTTAATCCCAAATGGCGGATAGTACAGCAATTAAAATCATTTCTATAATGTTAACAGACTGAACAACCTAATAAAAAGATATAAGGTAATGACCACTATTAAAAAACAGAGCCCCATGTTTGTTCTGCTTCAGGAGACATTTAAGTAAATCTGAGCATCAGAAGCTGGGGTTTGGTTACGACGGGTGGTTGCTGCCTTTAAGGGGGAAAGAGGAGAGGTTCTGCAATTTAGGTTAGGGAACTCAGTTCCAGAAAACAGCCAGTTACATAGATCCTGAGGGCCGTTTTGGCAGTGCTTTCAGGAGAGCTGGAGGGTACACCCATTACACTGGCCTCCCTGTATGCCCCCCGGTTCTACGTAGGAGATCTTTAATTCCCTACTGCAAAAATCTCTGAGCTGCAGAGAGGGATCCTGATAGTGGGTTGGGATTTGAATCAGATATGGGAGCAAAGGGACACCTCTAAATCCAAAACATTTCAACTAAACTCATCCAGCAAATTTGTTAAGAAATACTTAAAGGGGGCTTTCTGGGTTGATGCCTGGAGGAGACAAAACAAACATAAACAAGAATATACACATTACTCATTCCCTCATGGCTCTTTTGCTCGGATTGACTATATGCTGATATCAGGAGAACATCAAAACCAGATCATAGAATGTAAACATATACCATCAGTACTCTCTGATCAGCATAATTGATGTTAAAACTAGATGGAGAGTAAAAGGCAATCCTTATGGAGGTTTAATAACTATCTGCTGAATTTAAAGGAATTCACAGAAATGGCTAAAGTCAGGATAGCTAAACCAGCGAGAAAATATATCCCCGGAGGTTTCTGGCACTTTGTTATGGGATACGGTGAAAACAGTGTTCAGAGGGACTGCATTAAGTATGCAGCCCATTTAAAGCGACAGCAAAACCAACAGATGAACACGCCCAAAACAATTGCAAGATCTGCAGGATCGACAGGCTGGGGAGATTGCTCTGTGATACCGGATATTTGAACCCTACAACAGATCCAAAATTGATAGATGTAAAGACAGAGCAGGCTCTACAATGTTTGCGCCTAGCGGTACTATGAGTTGGGACTCGGCTTCCTGCCCTTGGCTCACTACCTGAGACGGCAAACTGCTCACTCTACGATTACGCAGATTCGAGATCCAAAGACCGGACGCCTAATAAAAACTCCGGAAAAAATTCTGGCTGGCTTTAAGGATTTCTATGCGAATTTATATGCATCGGATCACTCACCAGATAGTGCACAAATAGAATCCTACTTAGCCAAGTTAAAATTACCAAAATTATCTCAGGAAGTCAAAGACTCCCTTGATGCACACATAACACCCCGAGAATTGGCAGCTGCGATAAAGAAATTAAAAACAAAAAAATCGCCCTCCCCTGACGGATATACTCCTAAATTTTTTAAATTCTTTGTAAAAGAGATTGAGGGCCGGCTATTGGAAACATGCAGGAGGTGCAGTCAGGAGAGGCTTCCGTTTCTGGAATTATGCAATTATTTTGAGTGTCCCCAAACCGGGAAAGATATCACGCAATGCAGTTCCTTCCGCCAATTTCGTATTGAACATTGACTATAAATTATATGCATCTATCCTGGCAAACGCCTAGAGGTAGTATTACCTAAACTCATAAATTATGATCAAACAGGGTTTGTCCTAGGCAGGCAGACACAGGATAACATTAAAAGATCGGTGCTTATAATACACCATGCCACCCGGTCGGGGACGCCCAGTATGATACTAAGCTTGGATGCTGAGAAGGCGTTCCACCGGGTGGCATGAAAATTTCTGACCCTCTCCCTGAAAGTGCTAGGATTCTCTAGCCTTTATTAAAATTATAAATAACATATAACATGCCCAAGGCTTATATAAAGATAAATGGCAGAATTTCTATCTGACACCCTTGTACCGAGGCACCAGGCAGGGTTGTTCGCCTCCTCTTTGCCCTTTTATCTTGAGCCTCTGGCATGCTGCTAAGACAAGAGGAGCAAATTCAGGGATGGGATCTGGGAGGAGAGACGATAAGTTGGCTCTATATGCGGATGACCTGCTAGTATATCTTAAAGACCCAGAGCAATCACTAGAGCATTTGTGGGCACTGCTGACGGAATTCAGCAACTTAGGCGGATGTAAAATAAACAAGTCTAAAACGGAGGTTTTATGCTCCCATTATGTGCCTTCGGAACAGATTCACGGAGGGTTCCCATTTAAGTGGGATTTAACACATATCAAATATCTGGGGGTTCAGCTGAGCCTTCAGGAGGATCAGTTATTCACACTTAATTTCATGCCAATTCTAAATAGTATTAAATTAGAGCTGGAGCGGTGGGCCCCCATTCCCATCCCCCTGATTCAGAGAGTGGAGGCAGTTAAGATGGTAGTTCTCCCAAGGCTCCTATACCTGATGCAGTCAATTCCTACTCATATCCCAAATACATATTTTGGAGCACTTAACAGAGGAATCTCGCAGTTTATTTGGGGGTCCCAAAAACCTAGAGTTCGCCTATCAGCACTTCAAATGCCTAAGAAAGAAGGGGGGCCTTTCACTACCAAATTTCAAAATATACTATCAGGCTGCACAGTTGACAACCGTTATATACTGGCTGGATCAGGCCTACTCAGCCAAGTGGAAAACTTTGGAATTAAAGGACGGGGTTCCTTATAAAAACTTAAATGAAGCACTGTTAGGACAGAGGGAAAAATCCAAAATCAGGATAGAGGGTAATCCCTACACAGCTCTCACACTGAATATCTGGCACGAAATCCTGAGAGATAAGGGGGCGAGAGGATGGAGGGAACTTTTGTCTTCGGTACCATATTTAGACTCCTTTTTACCCTCTAAATGGGATGCGGGATTCAGAAGATGGGAGGAAAGGGGCTTACACCTGGTGTGGCAATTTTTAGAGGGAGAGAGGATTGTATCTTTTGAAACTTTAGTTAATAGGTATGGGATACCCTGGAAAGATAGGTTTAGATACTTTCAAATTAGGAATTATATCAGTGATCTGCAGACGCATTCCATTCTAGGGGGCCACATATTCCACAAATAGCAGAGGTATTTAGGAAAGCAATAGAGGGCAGACCAGTGAGTTCTCATATAATTTCCAAAATATATCAAGCGCTCCTTGCCTGGAAAGGATACTACCACTACTGTAGAAGGCATAGGGACGAGATCTGGGAACACAGATCTCTGAGGAATTTTGGGCTTGGTCACAGTCCAGAGTCCATTGGGCCTCTCGCAGTAAGCTGGAGGAATTTTCATGGAAGATATTTGTCAGATACTTCGTACTCCAATAATCCAAATGAAATATAAGCACCCTAATGTGTCAGAGTGTTGGAGGAAATGTGGCCACAAACCAGCAACATTGGTGCATATAAAGTGAGTTGCCCAGTTTCTTGCCCCTTTTTCTGAAACCTGCAAGAGGCCATGCAAAACATAGTGGACCCTAACCTGAGAATTTCCCCTGTTTTTTCTTCCTGAACTCCCTGAAGAACTCAGGATACCCAGACAATAAGGTTCCTGAAGATCTCCTTCCTAGCTGCTCAGAAAGTAATAACAAGTAACTGGTTATCCCAAAAGCAATTACCCTCACAATGTGGCAGGAGCGATGATAAATATTTACAGAATGGAAGCACTAATGGCTTCGCAAACAAAATGTACCTGGCTTCAGATTCTGTGGAGACTGTGGGTTCTGTTTATATGGAAGAAACCAGACCTGACTTTATTCCTAATTAAATTCAAGTTAAAAGCAAAACTGAGAGTTTACAGAGCAAGAACTTACCTGGTTCCCTAGAAAATTATAAGGAATAATTAATAAACTGATGCTACTCTCAACTGATATATGAAAAGCAAAAGGATATAGAGCAGATCCCGGATTTAAGATAACCTATAACTGGGAGGTGTCTTGGGGTTACATTTTGGTAAGAACTAAGGTGAGCTTCTTGATCTGTCTACCTAAAATCTAAATCACATCAATTCAAAAATAGAAAGCATAAATAATGAAATGCCTTTGAAATGAATGTTGAGACATTAGCTCTGTGTAATGTATTGTTTGTCTGTATTAGTCTATTTTATGTGATTCTAAAAGAATTGGAAAAATAACAAATAAAGAAAGTTTAAAAAAAAGAATGGAAAAGCTAAGAATTTGGAATCGCCCATGTTAAAGATATTAATAAAACCTTTTATATTTATATAAATAACTTGAAGGCTATGGATCAACACCATCGGACCAGTTATTTCAAGGGGTAGAAACTAATGATCCTCAAGAAATGGCTAACACTTTTTTATGTGATCTTTTACCTTCCTCCCAAACTCCAGTGTCCACCTCTCCTTCAGGCCGCCTAGTGCTCCACGCCCTGACAGTCTTCTTTGGAGCTCTCCTCTCTCTCACATGTTGCAGATGACTCCCGAGTTGTCCTGGCATATCCCATCGCTGGGAAGGTCCCCTCCTCTGAGGGAAGGCACTGGGGGGCAGGAAGCCCAGCACACTATTTTTCACGGCCTGGGGGTACTGCAGTGGTGGAGGGGGCTCCCGGAAGTTCCGGGGACATGGAGAACGGAGGTCATCATCCGGTGGTGCGAAGCTGTTTTCCAGCTGTCTTGGTCCCTCCTGCGCCACTATATGTAGTACCCCTGGTCTAAACCAGGGGCCACTACAGAGCTGAGCTACCCCCAGCCCTCCCCAGGAGAGGAGCACAGTCCTTCGGATGCTCAATCCTCTCCTTCCCCCTGCCAGCCCCTGGCGGGCTAACACTTTTAATGAATATTTCTGTGAGGTGTTCAACAGGGATACAGTACAAAATAAAATTCTCAACGTAAAACTATATTGCAAACATTTACTACTTCTGAAGTTTTGGAACTGTTGTCCCAAATTAAGCCTCACAAATCTTTTGGTCCAGACATGTTGCACCTTAGAATGCTTTTAGAGCTAAGGTCATTAATGGTAGGGCCACTTACATGCATTTATAAGATCTCATTTGCTCTAGGAGAAATACCCGGATTGGAGAAAAGCAGTTGTGATGCCTCTATTTAAAAGGATAGCAGAAAAATCTTGTCAGTTATAGACCCTTCAGTTTGACTGTATATTATATAAAATTGGGAAGAGACTTATCAAAAACAAGCTAGAGGTGGAACTTTCAGAGCTAGGAATTCCGGATGATACACAACATGGGTTTAAAAAGAACAGAGCCAGCAGTACCAACAAGTTGTGTTTCTATGAAACGTCAATAAAAGCATAAATGACAATACTCCGGTGGGCATTATTTTCCTGGATTTCCCAAAAAGCTTTCGATAAAGTTCCCCAGTAGATATTAACACAAAAGATGAATAGCTTGGGTTTAGATAAGCGTATAGTTTTATGGGTACAAACTGGCTATGTGGCAGATTATAAGCAATCACGTAATAAAGGTGTACTGTCGAACAGCGGAGGTTACCAGCGCGGTGCAAGAGGGGTCGGTCTGGGCCCGGCCCTTTTTCTTTATTTATCAGCTACATTAATAAGAATATTAGTAGCTTCCTAGTTAAATTCGCTGATGATATTAAATTGGCAGACCAGTTAAATCCACTGCAGACAGAAATAAATTAGTACAAGACCTGCTTAAGGTAGAACAGTGGGCTGTAATGAACAAAATGAGCTTCAGCATTGAAAATGCTCAGTTCTCCACTCGGCAAATATAATTCTAAGCATGATTATTGTTTCAATAATAATCCCATTAAAGAGGTTGACACGGAAAAGATCTGGGTGCTCAAATCAAATCAAACTTTATTTATAAAAGGCGCCTTTCCAAAACCAAGCGCCTGTACATAACATAATAAAAATTAATAAATAATTAGAACAATGTTAAAATTGATCCAAGGCAGCAACATTTAAAAATCATTACATGCAAGGTAAAAGATGTGTTTTAATGCCCCTTAAAGTTTTGGACAGTCGGGCATTCAAACAACATGAAGTCTTGCTGTATCTGACAATTGCAGTGATTCCCAACCTTTGAACTGCCTCGAGAACAAAGAGTTAACTTCTATGCAGGGCATAGAATGCTGAGCTCAAGCTCGGTTGAAGTCTCTGTCTGGAGTGATTCAAACCTAAACCGTCAGATTCTTTACTCCGCCTCACTGAGTGGTCGCCCAGAGATTTCTCCTTCAACTCGGTTCGAAAGTCGGTTAAAGTTTCAGTTTTCATGCTTTTTAAACCGAAAAGTTTCCGTATAGTCGGTTCAGTCTCTGTCTGTGGTGCCGTGAATGCTAGATAGGAATTGTTCTTTTTTCAGTGCGGAACTTGTAAAAGTGCAGCTCAGTTCGCTGAACCGCCATTTGATAGTGAAATTGTGTGTGTTTTAATTAGTGTGTGGTTACTGGTTCTTACCGGTTCTAAAAAGTGTTTTAAACGTTTTTTTCCAACACCCATGACACAGTAAGGAACCGATAAGGGAGTCTTGCCTGGCGGTTGCCGATAAAAGGGTAAGTTTGGTTAGGTTGGCCATGTCTGAGAAACCCAAGAAAAAAAATGGGCCCACTAGGTTTCAACACTGCAGTGAGTGTGGGGAGGTCTTTGCTAAGGCCGATCTCCACATCACTTGTGTTTATTCTCTGGGGTTTGACGAACTTGATTCAGACTGCCAAATATGTAAAAATTTTCCAAAATCTACCCTTGAGAAGAGATTAGGTAGACTGAGGGAAAAGGAGGCCGAGAAGTCCGCTGACCCACATGGCCAGCCCGGTTCAGTTTCGACCAAACCAGAAGGAGTGCCCTCTGACCGGGGCGATACTTCTTCGGGCAAAAGGAGAGCCAATTCCGAGAGATTGGTTCTGACAAAAGAAAACGAGGATAGAATCGACCGGTTCGGATCCAGAGGTTCATGTTCCGACTGGCCGAAGAGATAGCCAGAGCGATCCAGATTGTGGAATCGCCTCCGTCTGTTCCGACCGATCCGGCTCCTTCTGGCAGGGGTTCGGTTCGGTTGGTTCCCCGGTTCAAGATTATACCTTTGAAGATTTTATGAACCGAATTTGAAGAAGAAGGGAATTTGAGGATGATGATGTAAGTGAGGGTCTGGATGATCCAGACAGACCTTGAGGTGTTTCCTCCTAGGCTTTCTGAGTCCCTTCTGACTTTATGTTTTACAGAAAGGTGGCTGAAACCCTCCAGCTTCCTATGGAGGAGGCTGTGAAGATCAAGAGGAGCCTGATTATGTAGAGATGATGGACATCCCAGAGTCCAGGAGATTGTCTATTCCCCTCCATAAATCTTTTGGGAAACAGACACAAAAATCTTAAAGTCTCCTAACACTATGCCTCCTGTGGATAGAAGAATGGACAAGAGGTATACACTCTCAGGCTCAGACACGGAGTTCTTATATCAGCAATGCAGCCATGTTGGGGTAGTGCAGGCTGCTGCCTGTGACAAGGCAAATATTCCCTTGGCTTCACACCCGACAAGGACTCCAGGAAGATTGATGCCATGGCAAATAAGCAGTACATGGCATCTTCTTTGGGACTCAGGCAGGCAAATTACATGGCCTATACAGCCAGGTACCAGAAGTCCAGGTGGGACACTGTACTGGCACTGGCTAAACAGGCCTCCCCCAGCTAGCCAAGGAGCTGGAGGTGGTGGCTGCAGATGGGATTGAGGCATCTAAGGTTCAGTTTCATGCTACTGTGGACTCTAATGATGTGTCATCACGAGTCATGGCTACATCTGTGGCTCTGCAGAGGATGGCTTTGTTGAGCTGTACTAGCCTCTCGCAGGACACCCAGGCTAAGGCTATGGATTTTCCTGTAGTGGGTAATTCTGTGTTTGGGAAGCAGACAGAGAATTACATGAAGAAAATGGATGAGTACAGGACCACTTATAGGAGTGCTCAGGCCAAGGAGAGGCAGGCAACTCCTCAAAGGCAGCAGTCTAGGGGCGCGGCAGGCCTTTTCAAAGGCCTTTTTAACAAGTACAGGCCTCTTCTTCCTTTTCTCAGAGGGGGTTCTTCAGAGGGAGAGGCAGAAGGGGGATGGGTAGGGCTGCATCCACTCCTCAGCCTAAAGCCCCTGCCAAGCAGACACCCTGATGGGCCTGTCCGGGTCGACTCTCCTATTCCAGTAGGGGTCAGGCTGGCTTACTTTGTCCAGAACTGGATGTCTATTACATCAGACAAGTGGGTCCTGGAAGTAGTAAGCCAGGGACTGGTTCTCTGCTTCAAAAAATTTCCAAAGATGAGAGCCAGATCTTTTCCACTTACAAATCTCTCGGAAACCCTTGCCCAAGAAGCAGAGGTTTTTTTCTCTCCTAGCTTTAAGACCCATAGAGAGAGAGTACCTACCCTACACTGGGGCAAAGGACTGTACTCTAGGTACTTCCCGACCCCCAAAAAGACAGGGGAGTGACGACCCATCCTAGACCTAAGATATCTAAACAAACATCTTTTAAAACCAAAGTTCAAGATGATAACTCTGGGAATAATCCTTCCTCTCTAAGGCCAGGGGACTGGCTAGCCTCCCTGGACCTCAAAGATGCCTACTTTCACATTCCCATCAGGTGCTCCCACAGAAAGTACCTCAGGTTCGAGTTGCCCTCAGGCCATTATCAGTTCAGAGCAATGCCTTTTGGCCTAACTTCAGCCCCAAGGGTTTTCGCAAAGTGCCTGGCAGTAGTAGTTGCCTTTCTAAGAAGGCAAAAGATTTCCATTTTTCCATATCTGGATGATTGGCTAATAGTGGGTCAGTCTCCAGACCAAGTCAAATCTCACCTGCAAGTGACCCAGCAAGTGCTCACTTCTCTAGGATTTCTTCTCACCCTTCCCAAGTCAGTTCTCAAACCAGTCCAGCTTCTTACCTTTATAGGGGCAGAACTGGACACAGTCAGAGCAAGAGCCTTTTTTCCTCTAGAAAGGGCAAGGGTTCTTATGGAACTAGCTTCTTCCTTCAGCCTTCAGGTATCTCGACCAGCAAGGCATTTCCTCCAGCTGTTGGGCCACATGGCAGCTTCAACAGCAGTGGTCCAAGGGGCAAGATTCCAGATGAGGAATATTGAGTTCCACCTGAGAGCTTTCTGGTCTCAGGGAGGATTCCTTACCAAACTGATCCCAGTGACTCTGACCTGATCCAAGCCCTCCAATGGTGGCAGGATTAGGACAATTTAAGACAAGGTGTTCCTTTTGTTACTCAGCCTTGTTCAGTGGTCCTTACCATAGATGCTTCTCTCCTGGGCTAGGGAGCCCATCTGGGATCCCTTACTGCCCAGGGGCTGTGGTCCCCCCAAGAATCCCTTCTCCACATCAGTCTTCTAGAGCTCAGAGCAGTTTTTCTGGCTCTAAAAGCTTTCTCACAGTCAGTACAGAACAAGGTGGTTCAAGTCAGAACAGACAACACTACCACCATGTGGTACATCAACAAGCAGGGAGGCAGTCGGTCCATGGCCTTGTGCACAGAAGCCGTGAAGTTGTGGTCTCTGGCTTATTCCCTGCAAACCTCTCTTGTGGCAGTTCATCTTCCAGGCAAGGACAATGTGCTAGCAGATGCACTGAGCAGGATTTCTCAGGGCCATCACGAATGGTCCCTGGACCCTCAGGTGTTGAAAGTGATTTTTTCAAGGTGGGGCACTCCAGAGCTAGATCTCTTTGCAGCCCCAAACAATCACCAACTCTCTCTGTTTTGTTATGGGACCTCCAGTCTTGGGCTCAGTCCCTCTGGACGCTTGATCCTGAATTGGGAAGGAAATTTCTGTATGCCTTTCACCCCTTCCACTCCTGTTCAAAGTTTTGGTAAAAATAAGGTCTCAACCTTGCAAGGTGATTCTGATTGTTCCAGATTGGGCCAGACAGCCCTGGTACCCCTATTGCTGTCCCTAGCAGTCCATCTTCCCTGTCTCTTCCCGAATTACAACCTGTTAACATCCTCTCAGGGAAGGATTTGATACCCCAATCTTCAGTCTCTCAATCTCAAAGCATGGGTCTTGAAGAGTTAGAGTTTGCAGATCTGCATCTTTCCCAAGGGGTTCTGGATATCCTCAAGGCTTCTCGAAAGCCCTCCACCAGAAAGACTTACAACTCCAAATGGAAGAGATTCAGCATTTGGTGTTCTAAGAAGCATATTTCTCCAGACACTGCTGGATTGCCTACGGTTCTGGATTATATGGTCCATCTTAATGGCCTAGGCCTCAGACCAGCTACTACTTAAAGTACACTTGTCAGCTGTTTCTATGCTTTTGTCGGTGGGGAAGTCTTCCTCACTATCTTACCATCCTGTGTTCTGTAAATTTTTTAAAGGATTGCTTCACACCAATCCTCCTTTTAGGGACCCTGCTCCTGTCTGGGATTTGAATGTTTGCATTGCTCAACTTATGCAACCCCCTTTGAGCCTATGTCTTCAGCAGAGCTTAAGTAGTTGACTTGAAAACTGTGTTCCTGGTAGCCATTACCTCTGCCAGGCATATCAGTGAATTGCAAGCCCTGTCAGTGGAACCTGATTTTATCTCATTTCACGGGATAAAGTGGTCCTTAGAACCAATAGAAGGTTCTTGCCCAAAGTGGTTTCAGACTTCCATTTAAAGCAGTATATGTCTCTCCTGTTTTCTTCACTGATCATTCTTCCTCAGGAGTGAGGAGGCTATACAGTTTAGATCTCAAAAGAGCCCTTAGTTACTACATAGAGCGTACAAAGGGTCACAGGTTTGACTCCCTCCAGTTGTTTCTCACTTATGGAGAAGTGGGAAAGGGCAAACTTGCCACCAAAAGATCTATTGCCAGGTGGATTGTGTCTTGTCTACAATTCTGCTATAAAAAACTGGGGAAAAACTCCACCCTCAGGCCTGAGGGCTCATTCCACAAACGGTACAGCTGTTTCCTGGCTGCTGCCAGGGTATCCCTCGTTTAGAAATTTGTCAAGCAGCCACCTGGAAAACAGTCCATACCTTTACCAAGCATTACTCTCTGGATATCCAGGCTAGGAGTGATGCTCGGTTTGGCACAGCAGTACTTCAGAGCCTATTCCCAAAGTAGGTTCTGTCCCTCCTCCATGGAGGTACTGCTTGGTAGTCTGCAATAGTCAGAATACAGCAAGACTTCATGTTGTTTGAAGAAAAAATTACTCACCTTAGTAATTATGTTTCTTCTAATGGAGTCTTGCTGTATTCTGACCTCCTCCTGCCTCCCCTCTCAGAACCTGTTTTTGGGAAGTGGGTGGGCAGGTGCAGTGTTGCACCCCAAGGGTGTTTTTTGTTTGCACCCTCCTCCTTTTTGTTTGGGTGCTGATTTATTTTTGTTATTTATAGTAGATTGGTTTTTGGTTTTTGGGTTTCCTGACTTGAGTCTTCCTTGGGAATCCAAAACTTTTTTCAGCCAGTTGGCTAGTAAGAATTTTTGCAATTTACACATAGAATTTTTAGTTTAGTTGGGCTCGTAAGAATCTGACGGTTTAGGTTTGAATCACTCCAGACAGAGACTTCAACTGAGCTCGAGCTCAGCATTCTATGCCCTGCATAGAAAGTTAACTCTTTGTTCTCCGGGGCAGTTCAAAGGTTGGGAATCACTGCAATTGTCAGAAAACAGCAAGACTCCATTAGAAGAAACATAATTACTAAGATGAGTAATTTTTTCATCTCGCACCTGACGAGGTAGAGAATTCCACAGGGTTGGGGCCATACAACTAAAAGATCTGGCCCGGAGGTCTTTACATGAACCTGGAATCTCCAGCAATCCCTTGTCAGTGGATCGGAGAGGCGGGAGGACAGTAGAGACAAAGGAGATCTTTCAGGTAGCCAGGTCCCTGATCGTGTAGGGCCTTATAGGTCAGCAAACCGACCTTGAAGGTGATTTGCCAGCATATTGGCAGCCAGTGCAGTCCGTGGAGCACAGGTGTTATATGACTGGCCCTAGAAGAACCAGTCAATAGCCTGGCTGCTGCATTCTGCACTAGCTGCAAGCGGTGAATATCAACCCCCGGTAGCCCAAAATAAAGGGCGTTGCAGTAGTCAAGGCGGGAGGTAACGAAGGCGTGGACCAAAGTAGGAAGATCGTCAGGAGGAATCAGGTGCTTCACCAGGGCAGTGTTCCTCAGATGGTAAAAAGAGGCTTTGACAACTGCTGACACCTGAGATTTAAGTGTCAAACAGTCATCAAACACAACGCACAGGTTCCGCACCCAGTCTGAGGTAGTTAGCTGAACACCCCCAAGCCATAAACCCGAGGGTGATCCTGCCAACAAACCGCCTCCCAGCGACCTTAGGTCCACAACCAACACCTCAGTTTTCTCTGGATTCAACCGCAGCCAACTCACATTCATCCAGTCCTGGATTTCGGCCAGACAGTTGTTGAAGACCGAAAAGGCAGCATCTTGGCCGGGCACAAAGAACATGTATAGTTGAGTATCATCTGCATAGCAGTGGAGGGTTTTAAATAATTGATTAGCAGTTTTTTCTTGGGACAATACTAACTGTACAGAAAGTATTTATATAGGTTTTCTAGAAGTGTTATGTTTGTTAAACACAGTGAGGCAAGTGCTATATATTTTCACAATGTTTTAACACTTTTATGAGAAAAACGCTAATCAATTTTTAAGAGTTAAATAAAACCCTGCAGTGAAAACTCAAACTGTACCACCTAATAATCGCTCCTAATGGCAGCATGTACACCGCAAACAACATGGGTGCCAAAATGGAGCCCTGTAGCACCCCACAGGATAGGGGGAATGATGCCGAGGAAAAAATCCCAGACACCACCCTCTGAGTCCTACCCTCGAGGAAAGATCGAAACCAACTGAGGACTGTACCAGACAGCCCACAGATAAACTGCAAGTGCTCCAATAGCACACCATGGTCCATGGTGTCAAATGCTGCAGAGATATCAAGAAGGACCAAGATGGAACGAGTCCTTTGATCTCTTGCTATTAGGAGGTCATTTAGTACCCAGGCAAGAGCTGTCTCGGTACTATGTCTCTTCCTAAATCCGGACTGGAGAGAATCATAGACATTGTGGCTGGTCAAACGATCATCCAGCTGTGACGCGACCACCTTCTCAATAACCTTACCCACAAAGGGCAGGTTAGAGACAGGTCTGTAGTTAGCCAGACAATCCAGGTCCAAGGAGGACTTCTTAAGAAGGGGCTGAACCACAGCCACCTTCAGAGGATTTGGAAAAATCTCCCTCTCCAAAAACCTCCAGACTATCTCAGCAAGTACCGGACCGATTTTATCCACACAGCCACTAGGAGACGTGTGGGGCCTGGGTCCAAACCACAGTTGGTCGGACGCAATGACTGGATGACCATCACAGTGTCACTGATTGTGGGAAGGCTGAAGTCAGACCATACAAATTGGGTGTCCGACATCTCCTGCTGACCATCACAGTTCCCATTAGGGAGGGTCAAGCGGATATCAGACCTGATTGTGGCAACCTTATCTGAAAAGAATTGAGCAAACTCCTCACACCATTCTTGAAAAAAGGCTCTTCTGGGCTGAAGACAGATTGGATTGTACAATCTGTCCACAGTCTGGAAAAGCTGAGCTGGTCTATTCTGTGCAGCAGCAATCTCTCTGGTCAGGAATTCTGCCTTCTTACGAGAGATTGCTGATTGATAGACCACATAATGGTCCATCAAACTAAGTTTGTCACAGTCCAGGCCCGATTTCTGCCAGCACCTCTCTAACCTTTGTCCAACTCTCCTCAACTCCCTCAGAGTCTCATCAAACCAAGGAGATCTGGGGCGAAGAGTGAGGGGACGAACACGAGCAGGAGCAATGGAATCCAGGGCCCCTACTACCGCCTTATTGTAAGCAAGTACCAAGTTCCCTGGGTCCATGCAATCACTCAGTAAACCTGAAAGGTCCAATACCGCCATCAGGCCATCTGGGGAAACACCCCTCAAAGGGCGGTACCAGACCATCTCCATAGGGGCTGGCCTACTAGGGGTGGCCTCAAAACTGAACCCAATGGTATGATGGTCAGACCACCCGACTGGTTCCACCACCAAATCGGATATCTCCATCCCCAGTAGGAACACCAAGTCCAGTAAATGACCACCAATATGGGTCGAGGAGGAAATAACCTGTGTGAAGCCCAGTGAAATCTTTAATTGGCGGAAGTCTTGACCAAACTGCGAGAGTGCATCGTCGACCCAGGCATTGAAATCCCCCAGAACCAACCATCTGGGGGATCCCAATGTCAGGTCAACAATGCAGTCTGCGACTTCCCGCAGGAAAAGATTCCCATCACCTGATGGACGTTAAACGAGAAGTATCCTGCACCCCCTACCCTCGCCCATGATACATTCAAAGGAGTTGGTGGTTCCCACTGGTACCTCCATTAGGCCCAGTTCGATCTAAAACAGATAGCAACACTACCGCTCATAATCCATCCTAGGGCGGTATCATCAAGAACCGGCTGGAATTGCTGATGCCAAAACTGGGCCAGCATTCTCATCCAGCCAGGTCTCAGTGATGCCGCCAGGTCAGATGTTCCAACAAAATCCGCTATGATAGCGGTTATGTTTTAATAGACCTGGCGTGCATAACACCACCCAGTAGGGTGAGAATCCGAGGATGACCGTGCTACCTGCTGACTACAAGCAGAACCCTTGGGTATGGGAACCAGACAGGGAGGACCCCTTTCCTGGACCCATTTTGCCCCAGGGTGTCTCCTTGTCCCCACTATCCCTATCTGCCCACTCCTTTCCATTCCCTCTCCAGGCCCAACCCTTGTCCTCCTCCTCCTCCTTTTTCTAACAATCCCCAGAGCCCTACACCATCTGTACACCTCTGGCGATAGGGGAGGACAGAAAAAAGGACAGAGGTCCCTGAGCCTGGAGGGGGAATAATACCCGATCGTCCTTATGCCTTCCCAACACATATTTACCACACGAAGCAAATACCAGCGAGTAAACAATCCCAAAATACAGATTTAACCCACACCCAAACGTAAAATAATCAAATATTCTAATAAATGTCCACAAAAAACTAAACAAATACAATACCCTATATAACAATTTAGCAGCAAAATATAAAAGTCCAAGTTAGGAAACAATCACAGTCAAATAAGTCTCAAGTTTTTGAATTATTTTGGTCTAAAGAGCTCCCACCTCTTAAGACATGACCAGAGAGGAAGGCCAGATTCAACTCTCACTTTAATCTGACCAACCAACCAGAGCTTAATGGAGAAGAAAAACTTTTTTGTAAGGTACTCTCACTGCCATTATATATCCAGTAGAACATAAGGACAGTCAGTTCCAATTCTTGTTTTTTTCAGTGCAAGAATCCCATCCCACGATGCGCAACATAAAGTCAAAACAGATTCAGCTCACCCAAACCAGTCCCGACTCCACAGAGAATCCTTCACAGATCTAAGTCCAGTAAACAGATTTCTCCAAGAACTTCCAATTTGAAAGATGATTCCACACCACACTGGTATGTACCTAACCCCCCCCCCCACAGCTGCCTCCACAGCTATCGAGGCAGGTACAGATAGTGACCGGAGTGCTAAACAGGATTGTTTCAAGCAAGAGACCCCACAACACAAACCCGAGGGGTAGCCGTCTCCTCACCCACCGAGCCCGCAACTACAGCCCCCAGGCTAAGCAAACCAAATAGTTGACCTCCCTGGGCCGCTTAGGAAACAAATCAACCCCTGCCCACCTTCCAGCCCAAGCTTCCTGCCCGATTTGGCCAAAACTTGAAGGCCCCCCCCCAGGTAGGGCAAGGGAATCCCTGCTCACAATCCTTGCTACTCACAATTTTCCACAGCAGCGATGCTAATTCTATTCGGATCCAGCCACAAGGAGACTCCAACTCTCCGTAGAATCCCCAGGTATTCCAAATCAACTTCTTCAAGCTAGGGACTAAAGAACTTCCCCACTCATAGCTTTTTCGTAACAGAGGTCGGTACCACTCTGTTTCAGTCTGACCACCAAACAGCTTGTGCACAGTCCGATTCTTCGTGTGCCCGCTGCTGTAGTTCCTTCCTTCAGGACGTCAAATCTCCGCTCTGAATCTCCTCCCTTTCCCCGAATCTCCTCCAGTCATACACCAACACTCCAGGCAGTTAAGAGAACTGGCAAATTAATCAAGCCTCCAGGTTTTACAATAAACATCCAGTGCGACATCTTAGGCACTGGATGAAGCAACAAATATGCGTAAAAAGGTTTCCTAACTCCATTTTAAGCTCCCAAAGAAAAAACCCTCTCTAAGCCCGATACGCCACTCAGTCCTTACTAATTCACTCAATTTTCCCTAACTTACTGCCAAAATTAGTTATACTAACTAGAAACAAAAGAAAACTAAAAACAGACAGCAATTACAAAACAAAAATAAAGTAAAAACAAAACTGGTACTATAGCTGGTACTATAGCTATTGTGGACTAGCCAAGCACGGCACCATCTTGAAAATCAATAAATGCAATCACTAAGAACTTTGTTAAAAAGAAAAACATTATCCTTTAGCATATGTTCCAGCATTATATTAGCAATTCCACTGGTGGTGTCTCATTTTCAGTTTTGATAAAAAAAAAAATAGGCTGCAGCATCCAACTGTTATTGACAGGGATCTTAAATTTAGTGCCACAGGCCCAGATATTCAGACTGCACCAGGCAATGGTACAAGTGGAGGCGCAGCACAACCGAGATGCGCCGGGGCCAGATGTGGGATATTCAAAGGTGATGTGCCATGGTGCATTACTGTTGAATATAGCACAGAATGTGCATAGCGCATATACACTGTGCCGGCACATTCCCCAGACAGGTAGGTCTGGGAATGCTCCAGTGCAACCCCAGTTGCGCTGGGCGCATTTCCGAGATATTCAGACTTGGACATACAGATGGGGCCATAATGTATGCAAGGTGCAGATGGGGCCATTTGCATGCCATTATGGCCCCATTTGCATGAGCTGAGCAGGGCAGCCCGACGAAATGCATCTGGCGCCCTGCACAGCATGTGGTAGGGACAGAGGGGTCCTGAAGCAACCCCCCCACCAGGTAGCCATCATCGCAGGTTATATGCAGTGAACAAACTCTCTGACGGTCTAGTTGAACCCCCCTCCTCATTCCTGGTGGTCTAGTGGCACCCACTTCCTCCCTGTAGCCACAGTCTCCGAAAATGACATATGTCACCAGCCCTGGTGATCTAGTGGAACCCCCACCTTCTGATGCCCAGATTGCCGGTACTCCATCGTAAAACATATCCCTGGTAGTCCAGTGGCACCCCAAGCCCCCCATTATCATCGGGCAGCTGCTACCGCCCGCATACCACCAGTTGCCCACAGAATACCAGCTCACAGTATGAGGCTGTAAGCCCATTTCTAGAACCAATGGGTTTGCAGGGCATACTGTATGATAGTCACAAATATGTGAAAGTCATTCACTTGGGAACATAAGCAGGAGGCTGGTAAGGATAGAGGTCTGGGGTTATATTCTGTTTTAACTGAAATATTTGAATAGTTTTGTAAGTGAAATTAGTTCTATGTGTTAAAAATTATTACCCTGAGTTAGAACTGTTACTTGGGCTGTGATATTGTAACTTTGGAGGCTTGGGAACAGTTGTTTGGCAGTGATAATTAGAGTGAAATTTAAATGTGTTGTTTGCCTGGTGTTAGGGGCAGGGGACATTAACAGGAATTACCTTGTCTTTAACAGGAATTACCTTGGCTTTCATTGTTCACTTGGAAACATAAGCTGGAGGCTGGTAAGGACAGAGGTCTGGGGTTATATTCTGTTTTAACTGAAATATTTGAATAGTTTTGTAAGTGAAATTAGTTCTATGTGTTAAAAATTATTACCTTGAGTTAGAACTGTTACTTGGGCTGTGATATTGTAACTTTGGAGGCTTGGGAACAGTTGTTTGGCAGTGATAATTAGAGTGAAATTTAAATGTGTTGTTTGCCTGGTGTTGGTAACAGCCCTTCCACCCACCCTGTTTTGTAGGCTTTCTTAAATACTGAAAGCCACTGGGGTTGGGATTGAAGGGCTGAGTATTTCAGTTTGGACTGAAATTCAAAGCAACAGGAGCTGGTGGGCCTGTGACATCATATGGTATCTGATGTCTGCATACACACACTGTTAGTGGGACTGAACACACACTGGACTGTATGTGTTTGTGAGACTTGGGAACTTTATTGGTGGGGTTGAAATTGGGTTTGTAAATAACTGCAGTCAGTATAGAGAAAACTGTATTCCAGGGAAAGGACTGAGAAAAGGGGGTGTGCCATTATAAACAGAGGGGGATAAACAGGGTGGCCATATTCCACATGGCAGGCATCTTCGGAAGGGTTGTAGGCTGCACAGGCTGTGGGATGGCAATAATTCTCAATTGGGCCTGGAGAGAGGGAGGCTGCCCACTCTGTAGACAGCTATCTTGTATCAGGAGTGAGGTATATTGGTTAAGGAGTAAGCTGGGGAGGGTGTCCAAGGATAAGGGGTGTGGATATGGGCAGCAGAAGGGTGGGGCTGAGGGAAGGCTGGGGCAACACTCTGAAATTACAGCACGTTATGTTACACAGCAAGCAGGAGAATATTAGGGACAGAGGACCCTTGATAGGGATGTTGCGCTAAGGGAAAGCGTCACGGGGTGAACATTCTGAATACAAAGAGTGGAGGGAAGAGTCAGGAGGGGCTGTTGTCGGAAGCCTAAAACAGCAGACTGTGGGAAGGGAGCTCCTAAGGTGAACAGAGCAAGAGGGGAAGAAGAGGGGCAGTTTAGAGGTGCAGTCAGGGGAAACTCGGGTTACTTGATGGAGGCTGACATAGAGTGTCACAATAAATTTGAGCTACTAAGCAACCTAGAGGGCTAGGAAGGGGCTGGTGGAAATGAGGAAACTTATACAGAGGTCAGGGGGGAGGGAGTCGGATACCCATAGGGCATCACAGACCGGCAATGGAAAGGACAGAAATAGTCCCAGAGGGAGAAGGGGAAACATAAATGTTAAGCAAATGGGGGAGATGCAACATATTGCAGACATGAGGGAAGAGAGCATGATTGGAGAGAAACTGGGAGACAAGGAGGTGGGAGAGGAGCCCCCCTTCAGCAGAGGAGTCAGTACCAAGGATGGGGCCCTAGCTAAAGGGGACCCACAGAGAGCCTCTGGAGGCAGGGGTACTATTACAAGGGGGGAGGATGGCAGTGTGGGGGAAGGGGAAACCATCAGGGCCAGGATAAATGGTTCGGATAAGAGAGGATTAAAGGGGACACCTATTCAGAGGAGCTTTGAGTTAAGTGGGCAAAATAACAAGGGAGGCAGAAAGGGGAGGGTGACAAGGGGGTCTCTAATAAGGCAGGAAGACTCCTATGGAATTGAGATCATGAATAAAAGGGGGGAAGGGGGGCTGAGAGGGCATAGTGGAGGTAACCATAAGGATGATGGCGGTGTTAAGGTTCTGTTACTGGGAGACTCGATGATTAGGGGTATCCAGTGGGAGGGACAGGGGGGTGGATGCCATAGCCAGGTGAAGGTAGTGAGTATCTCTGGGCTGACAGTGCACAGAGCAAAGTTCATGGTGTATGAAATGGTTAGGGATTGTGGAGGGAAACTGGATTTCCTGGTGCATTTGGGAACTAACGATCTAGAGGGAAATAGCATTTTGGAAATCCAAGCAAGATTCCAAGAACTTGCCAGAATCTGTCGGATAATGGATGCAACATTTCTTTTCGGAGATATTGCTGTACCAGGCCCCAGTGGAGAAAAAATGAAGCTCACAGAGGTTAATGACTGGCTCAGGAAGTGGAGTGAAGAGAGTGGGTTGGGGTGTTAGGGAACTGGAATGGAGTTTGGGAGGATAAGGGACTATATGCCAAGGACAGGCTTCATCTTGCCCCATTAGGGAAGGAAGTCCTTAAACAGGGATGGCTGACTACATTCAAGAAAGGTGGGGTTTAAACTGTGAGGGGGAAGGGATAAGGGAGGGCTGACCAAGCCCTCTCCTCAGATGAGGGAGTAGCCTTCAAGCCCAAGGGGGAGGAAACAGGCAGGGGGTGGAGGTTTCAGGAGGAGCAGAGGAAGGATGGAAGTATAAGGAATCTGGGTGGGGTTTGACAAAGAGGATCAGGGATAAGGGCTGGGGTTGGTGTTAGTAAATGCCAGGAGCTTGGGAAACAAGTTGCCAGAGTTCCAGGCCATGCTGTTGAGGTTGGATGTGGCGGTCCGCGGAGACGTGGGCCAACAAAAACCATGACTGGGACCCTAAACATGCAGGGGTACACTATGCTTAGGAAGAGATAGAAAGGAGGGCAGAGGGGTGGAGTGGCTATGTTCATTAGAGATGACATAGAAATTGCTAGGGCAGATGAGGCAGAGGGATTGGGAGGCCTTATGGGTCACCCACGATCCCCAGCAGGAGATAAGGTCAAGCTGGGTAGTAGTAGGCCCCTGGGATGAGTGATGTTCTAGAGGATGGTTTGCTGGACAACATCATTGCCCAGTGTGGACCAAAAGGGGAAGGAGTAGGTGTTGATGGGGACCTTAATATGCCAGTTACAAACTGGGAACCATGTCCTCTAAGGTGGCCAAGGGCAGAGGCTGCTGGACGGCTTCCAGGATGTGTTCTTAACACAGCATGTGATGGAGCCACAAGGGAGGGGCATGTCCTGGACGTGGTTCTGGCAGATGGGGATCTAAAGGGACCTGGTTGTACAGGACCTGACTGGAGCAACCACAATACTGTCTGGTTTCAAATAAGCATGGGGGAGATCTAGGACACTGGCAGTGGACTTCAGGGGGGCAGACTTTGTGGGCATGGAAATATTCTCAAGGATCACTTGAAGGGATTACATCAATGACAAGTGTGGAAAGGAGATGGGAGGTCATAAAGCAGGGGACTCATGAGGCAGTCAGGATCTGCGCTAAGTTGAAGCGTAAGGGAGCAAGGTCACATAAACCATGCTGGTGGTCCAGTGAGGTTACAGGTAGCAGTCAAGAGAAAGAAAGCCTACAAAAATATAAAACAACAAGGGGATAGGGATAAGGAAATGTACCATCTTGCATCTAGAAAAGTCACCCGTATGGTGAGGGCAAAGTCCAGTAAAGACATCATTGGCACAGGGATACATGGAGGGAAAAGGGTTCTTCGTACATTGGGGAGCGGAGAAAAACTAAGGGCCATCTCAGCAGATTGAGATCAGAAGGAGGGTGGGTGGAAGAGGCAAGGGACCAGGCAGAGGTATTTAGCAGTACTTTGCCTCTGTGTTCACTAGGGAGGGGAATGGGATATCTACAAAGCAAGGCATGAAGGGGATAGAAATGGCAGTAAGTGGGATCAGGGGAGCAACAGAAATGGAGCAAGAGGGAGGGAGAGGTACCCCAGGGGTGTCACATCTGGATAAGGATAAAAAGGCCAGTAAGGTGGAGGGGACGGATGATGCTATCTCTGCCAAAAGGGTGTGGTTAGCCCTCAAGGCCCTAAAGAAAGACAAATCTCCTGGGCCAGATGGCATTCATCCGAGAGTACTATGGGAATTGGCGGACATACTGGCTGCACCCCTGGCGGAGCTCTTCAACAGGTCACTTGAGACAGGGAGGGTACCTAGGGATTGGCGAGAGGCACATGTGGTGCCAATCCATAAAGGGGGGTTGAGGGAAGTACCAGGTAACTATAGACCCATCAGTTTGACCTTGGTGGTGGGAAAATTAATGGAGAGTATACTAAAGGAATGATTGGGGTGTACTTGGAGGAGGTGGGAGGTCTGGATAGTCGGCAACAATGGTTTGTGCCAGGTAGATCATGTCAAACCAATCTTGTGGAGTTCTACGAATGGGTAACATCAGAACTGGACAGGGAAAGCCTGTGGATGTATTATTCTTGGACTTCAGCAAGGCGTTTGACTCTGTCCCCCACAATGGTCCGGTGGGAGAAACTGATGGGGTTAGGGTAGAGGCCTTTGTTAGTCAGATGGATTGAAAACTGGCTAGCTGGACGCACCCAGAGAGAGTGGTCTGTGGGGAGCTCTCTAACCCTAGAGAGGTTGGTAGTGGGTAACTGAGGCCTGGTCCTGGGTCCGATCCTGTTTAATGCATACATATCGGACATCAGGGAGGGTATAGGGTGTGAATGAGTCTCTTCGCGGATGACTCCAAGATGGGAGCAGTAGTTGAGGGAGAAGAGGGAGGCTGGCCCTGCAAGGACCTGGACATCCTGGAAAGCTGGGCTCACACATGGAAATTAAATTTCAATATTACCAAGTGCAAGGTGTTGCATCTTGGTCGGGAAACCCAAACACAGGTACACCCTGGGAGGGAGGCTGGAGGCCTCAATAGGGGAAAAAGACCTAGGGGTCATGGTGGATGCATGTATGAATAACTCTGAGCAGTACAGGAGAGCTAGCAAGGCAAACAGGATGTTGGGATGCATCGTAAGGGGGATCACCTCTAGGAGCAAGGAAGTGATTCTGCTGCTGTACAATGGACTGGTTAGACCACACCTTGAGTACAGTGTACAGTACTGGAGACCACACTTGAAGAGGGACATACAGCTCCTGGAGAGGGTACATAGGAGGGCAACTAAGATGATACGAGGGCTAGGGGATTTGACGTATGAGGACAGACTTGAGGAGCTCCGCCTGTTTTCATTGGAGGAGAGGAGAGACAGGGGGACATGATTGAGGTCTTCAAGTACCTCAAGGGAATAAATAGGGTAAACATGGAGGGGATTTTTAGACTAAAGCAGGGAGGTATCACCAAAGGGCATGGTTTGAAGTTGGAAGGTGGAAGGGTGAGGGGGGAAAAGAGGAGGAGGTTTTTCACTGAGAGAGTGGTGGACCCTTGGAATGCACTGCCTGGTGAGCTGGTTCAGAGATCCACAGTGGAGGGCTTCAAGAGGGTGGGACAGACACAGAAAGTGGATGTATCAGATGATGCCTGTCCCAGGGGGTGGGATGGATGATAGGGGTTTCTGGAGCACAAGGGATGGAGGGTCTCGCACCCAACTAAGGATCTAAGGTTCGAGCAGACTCAATGGACTGTAAGGCCTAATCTGCCTAGCAAATAGTATGTTAGTATATTTGTGACTGTCCGCATAGTATGCCCTGCAAGCCCAGTGGTCCACAGTGTGGACCAATAAGCTTACAGCTCATACTGTAAGCTATCATTCAGTGGGCAGCTGGGTGGTATGCAGGCGGGTAGCAGCTGCCCGCTGATGATGGGGGGAAGCTGGGTGGGCAGAGGGTCCTGTGGGGGGGATGGGGGTGCCACTGGACCACCAGGGATATATTTCACAATGGAGTACCGGCAATCGATACATCAGGAGGGGCAGGGGGTTCCACTAGATCACCAGGGCTAGTGACATATGTCATTTTTGGAGATCGTGGCTATGGGGAGGGAGGGGGTGCCACTAGACCACCAGGGAATGGGTATATATGCCTTTCATGGTGGCCACGACTACAGGGCGGTGGGGTCCACTAGACCATCAGGGAGTTTGTACATTGCATATGACCCATGATCACGGCTACAAGAGGGAGAGGGGTTACCGCTAGACTGCCAGGGATTGGTTCTATTCCTGTCTTCTGCGATCAGGCTACGGGGGGGGAAGGGGGTACCACTGGACAATCAGGGACCGCTTTGGGTGCTTGTGGACGGTGTTCCAGGTGGGGCGGTGGCCACCCACGGCTGGCAATTGCTGGGTTGCACCCTGCAAATACAGCAGCCCGCCTGTGGTTGGCCAGCATTTGAGCCTATTTTTGTGGCTCAACTTTGTGCCTGGTATGCAGTGCATCTAGGGGTTGTGCCAGCAGATGCGTCACACATCCCGGCTGAATATTGGGATGTCGGAATATGCATGGGCATGCCCCTTCAGATCGCTGCATACATTACTAATGCACTCGGCACCGGGACTGTGCTGCGCAAGTCCCCCTTTTGAATTTCACCAGGGCGATTATTAGGGTTGTGCTAGTGACAACTCGGTTGTGCCAGGCACAACCCCTTTGAATATCTGGGCCACAGTGTAAAACTGGTGCATGGAGCTAATCATTTAGTAAATTGTGTCAAAAAAGCTTTCATGACCAGAAATAGAAATTGTATTATTCCCATTTATCAAACATTTATTAGACCGCACCCGGATTACTGCACTCAGCTGTGGAGTCCCTACTTGAGGGGGGATGTTGACAGGGTTGAGAGAGTGCAGGGAACAGCCACCAGGTTGGTGTTCGATTGCAACACAAGACATGTGACCAAAGGTTGGAATCTCTTGGGACGATTATTAGAACACAGGCATGGCAGAGGGACCTTGTGATGATGTACAAGATAATGAACGACACCATACTTGTAAAGGAAAGGGTAGAAATACAAGCCAAACTGGATGGGCTAAGGTCACATAAATGCAAATTATGCTGGAATATAGTAGGAATAATAGTAGACTTCACCACTTTGTTCTGAGAACAGGTAGATGGTGGAACTCACTACCAGAGGATATAGCATTAAACAATAGTAAAGAAATATTCAAACAGAGATTGGATAATTATCTTCTAGGCAGACAGGCTGGCTGGACACACTGACTGTGTGGACAGACTAGATGGGCATTTGTCACATTTTTCTGTTCAAAAACCCAGTGTAATTGTAGAAAAAATACTGGAAATAGTTAATTTATTTATTTGAGTTTTGGTGACCGGGTAAGTCCACTGAGACAAGTACAGTCCCTTTTTCAGGGTCAACCCAGGGGTGAAACAATTCTTACAGCGAGCAATTAAATATAGTTCGAAAACAATGTAGTGGAAAGATTTACATTCAGAGTCACATAATATCTCACATACAGCAAAGGTAGGCAAATATGACATATAAAAATGATGTACAGAATAAAGTAACAACCATGCAGGGAAGACTGTACAAAGGAAGTAGGCAGTAACTTTTTGCTACAAAGCACAGGCACATCAGTATATGTGTATATATGATGTAAAGCAGACATAAAGTACTGCAAGACTGACAGACAGATGGAGGTACCAGCTAAGAGTAAAGGAGTCATATTACTGAGACTTCAGCCAAAGCAGGAACAAGCAACAGGGAAGCAAGTGAGGCATACAAAGCAGATTGGAACTTGGGAGAGATGAGCAGGACAGTACAGTGGGAGGGAAGGAGTTCCAAACAGAAGGTGCAGCAAAGGCAAAGGACTTGCGGGTGGTAGCAAGACACATCTTAGGTATAATAAGAAGGGGGAGAGAGGCAGATCTGAGGGAATGCGGGGCTTGTCTTAGACGTATTAACCCACTTAGGCAAGGAGGGGTGTATTTATGCACAAGCTTAAATAAGAGACTGAGGGATTGGTGCCTTAATTTAGACACATAGGGTAGCCAACTAAATAGTTTCAGAGGTAATCAGAGTTTAGAAAATGAAGTATACAGCCCCAACTGAGTGAAAGTGAATGCCATTCAGTGAGAGTGCCATGTCCTGACAGTGGCAAGTACAAGGACACCGGGACCAGGCTGCCCACACAGTCATAGGGTTACCACGGAGCGGCAGCTAGTACATAAACTTGAAGACAGACTTCTTACATTCAGAACTATGAAGCCTTATCCAAAGGAGAGATTTGTGAAACTCTGCTGTATTAGGTACGTAACTTGTTGAGTTTTCAGAGGAAATAATGTGAAACAACTTTGTAAATCGAACTCGTGACTAAGGTGGATTTTTGTTTTTGCTTGACCTTATACAGAAGGAAGAAATGTAAACAAAGCTAACTGCTGCCATGTGGTGACACTGCAGATGAGCGGAAATGTTCACTAAATATAACAATTTCAGTGCTTATAGTGAGGACAGTGGAGAGTCAGCCTTCGGGGGCAGGGACAGGGAGCATCACACAAGTGTTCTGTTGGGTCTCCGGAAACACACAAGTGTTCTGTTGGGTCTCCGGAAACACACAAGTGTTCTGTTGGGTCTCTGGAAACACATAAGTGGAATGTAGTCTTCAGCTACAGTACGTCAGTTTCATAGGCATGAAAGTTCAACACATACTTGTGTTTTTATGGCTCAAATGAAATGATTGAAAAATGAATTGATGGGACAGTACTGGTACTGCTCATTAGCTCATTGTTTGTAAACCTCAGGAAATTATTTCTGTAGTATCTCAGGTGGATTCTTGATCATCAAAAATAAAAACTGTACAATTTTTAGCAGGTTAGTTAATTGGAGTAGTGTTAAAGAATGCCACGATACGGAAACCAATTTTGACTGGTATACACCAGTGTGCAATGCTGACATTACGTACTTACATTGCAATAGGTGATGACCTCATGGTTAGAACTGTTGATGTGTTCGTATTCCCCCCCCTCTATGTCATGGTGTTCCTTCTGACTTTAAAGTCTGTATCTTTATTTAGAATATGTACAGTTGCAGCTCATATTAAATGCAACCCACGGCACTAGCTACCAGATGCCTGGCATTAATGCACAGGAAGGTTAAAAGGATGGGATTCATATTTTTTTCATTAAAGTAATATACCAGTACAAAATGAGAATGTGTAACAAAATAGATTTCATTTTAGAGAATGTTTAACCCTTAGAAGACAGTATAAGTTAGAAACCATTATACAATGTTGAAGACCAGTTAGTCACATCTTTAGTTGTATCGCTTCGACTCCCTTCTGGTACCTGTTCAGAGTACCTTACAGAGAAAAGCAAAATATAAATGAAAAAACTGTGAGTGCATATATGCATTCCATTGTTTCAAATACAACCTTATTAACATGTTTAAAGCTGTATGGTTAAAAAGGTTTGAAAGTATCATGAAAAGATTTCTAGGGATGACATGGGTTTAATGTCATTAGAAAGGGCATTCCAAAAAGAAGGAACAACATGAGAGAAGGCAAAATCTACAGTGGAATCCAGCTGTGTATGTAGTACTGCCAGCAGACTGCCCCCGGCAGGTCTGAATGGGCAGACTGGTGTATGTACTACTGCTAGCAGACTGTCCCCGGCAGGCTTGAATGGGCAGACTGGTGTATGTAGTACTGTCAGCAGACTGTCCCCGGCAGGTTTGAATGGGCAGACTGGTGTATGTAGTACTGCCAGCAGAATGCCCACGGCAGGTTTGAATGGGCAGACTGGTGTATGTAGTACTGCCAGCAGAATGCCCACGGCAGGTTTGAATGGGCAGACTGGTGTATGTAGTACTGCCAGCAGACTGCCCACGGCAGGTTTGAATGGGCAGACTGGTGTATGTAGTACTGCCAGCAGACTGCCCCCGGCAGGCTTGAATAGGCAGACTGGTGTATGCAGTACTGCCAGCAGACTGCCCCCGGCAGGTCTGAATGGGCAGACTGGTGTATGCAGTACTGCCAGCAGACTGCCCCCGGCAGGTCTGAATGGGCAGACTGGTGTATGCAGTACTGCCAGCAGACTGCCCCTGGCAGGTTTGAATGGGCAGACTGGTGTATGCAGTACTGCCAGCAGACTGCCCCCGGCAGGTCTGAATGGGCATGTTGGATAAACAATAGTGCTGATAGACATTAGACCCCAAGACTGGCCCCAACTCGTTAGGGCTTTGAGTCAAGATTAGAATATTTAACCTAATTTAGCACTGAACAGGGACCAGTGCGGTTCATACAAGCTGTTTTACCTGAAGCAGCTGTCTAGCCGCGTGTCTCAGTCCATGCCTAGCCCGGAAGCACACAGGGTGGAATACACAAGCCATACGCTGGAAGTGGAGGACTGAGATAATGCTCCACTCTGCCTGCCTTTCTCCAAGAAACTGGCCCAGTCACTGTCCGCCTGTTTGCTATCATTGGCTGTGGGGTACTGGGCATGTGATTAGTGAACTTTTTTTTTTGATTGTCTTCCTATTACAGGGATAAGGCAGTCGTGATTGTAGATGGCCATAGCCACGAGCCCCTGTTGCTGCAGTGCTGAGGACCCACTTTGCAACAGGGCTGGGTTTCCAATTTGAAATCCCCTTCCTAGTAAAACTCCATCCTACTGCCCCACCCCATCCACCTCATGTTGCTCCTCATATGTGTCTAGAGTAGCTGGAGTATGTGAATTCTACTAGCATACAAGGCACAAGTAGCAAGTCCAAGTGCTACCTGCATCAGCACCCTGTCACAATGGCCTCCTGTGAATGTCTCTCCCAACTAAACTTACTCTCCTTCCCTCTAATTCCCCCAAGTCCCTCCCAACTTTACCCCCCCACTATCTATCTCCTCCCTTTTTATTTCCCCACTATTATCTGCATTCTCTCCCCATAGCTTCCTCTACATGTATCTACCATCTCTCCTAGCAGTTTCTCATTTATTCTAGTGAACCATATTACAACTGTGTTTTTTCATTGTACATATGTTCTTGAATAATATACACAAATTACTGTAACTTAACGTACATACTGTGAATCATTGCACATATTACAGTAATTCCATATGAAAGCTTTCATGTACCCGACAAAGCCTATGGCTGCTTGAAACTACTGTACTTGTTATTGTCCTCACTATGTTCTGTATCGTTTCCCCGACGTGGAACCTTTGTAAAAGAGCCTTGGCTCAAAGGTATGTTCAGAAATAATAATAAACGATAAATAATAAAGCAAATTCACAGAGTTTCAGGGGTTGGCAATAAAAGAGTTACATGTCTCATGGCCACCAACTAGTACAGGGACCAAACTGGATAAAAAGCAAATATACTTGTTACATTGGAATGTAAGTGTTCAGGGTCCCTCAAAGTGGAAACAACATGAACAAGTATTTGTCAGTGCCGAATGTTTGCTTGCTGGTATTAGCACTGGAAATGCAGGAGTTAGAACAGATGCAGAACAGGAATGGCAGTGAAGTATTGAACTTCACACCAAACCCACCTCCACCCTGTGAGAGGCGGACAGGTATTGGGGCATGCGTTTGGGTTGTCGCCCATAAAGTTCATGCCATTTCACCTACCCTGTCCTGCAGACACTGACAAGTGTTGAGATGTACCTTGGGTGTTCGGCTTTACAGTCATCCCATTACATAAAAGACATACGTTGAAATGGGTGCAACATAGAACGGGTGAACTCTGGGGCCAAAGAGTCCAAGGCACATCTCAATGCCTGTCAGTGGCTGCAGGGTGTTGGGGGCTGGAATGGCATGAGCATTACAGTCAGCAATCCAAAAGCACACCTTGATGCCTGTCAGTCTGTACAGGGTGGGATGTTATGGTTAGAAACCGTAACGCCCTGGGCATGTGTTGGTATTTGCAGTACAAATTTTGCGACATGGGCAATTTGTGGCCCCCACCTCCTGAAAGCATTTGGGACCTCTTCTCATAAACAATGGCAGTGTGATTTTGTCAATGTGTTCAGAAATTTGAGTTTCCACAGCAATTGTGCCATTGGGCACTAGATGTACGAAAACACAGATTGGGCAGGATGTGAAGAATGACAGCTGTACCATTCATAGGGAGGTGTGAAGAGATGGCAACGTTGAAAATCTGTAGTGAAAGTATTAAAAATGCTCAAACTTCTGAGCGTATGTGGAAACTGCACAACGCATGCGCGTAACACAGTCATTTAGTGGAATTATTTCACCAAATTTTCAACATAGGCATTTTGTGACCTCTACTCATGAACACTGCCACTATGATTTTCTTAAGGAGGACAAGAAATGATTTCTAGTTGGTAGCTGTTTATAATGTTCCCATTTACAGACATGATATCCACATGCCTAAATGATTCATATTTATGCAACAGGTGTCTGAATAAATCTGCACTGATAAATCCATTTATCTGTGCTACTATGTGGATACATTTATTTATCCACATAGTAACTACATCATCACCCATTTATCCACACAGTAACTACATCAGTAGCTCATTTATCTACACAGTTCTCTTCAGAATTCATTTAGAATGTTCGGCCTCAGAAGCAGTACTAACTGTATTTAAATGTGAATAACTTAAAAACGAAAAAGATAACATGGTACTGTGGGCACAAAATTGTTCAGCACAAAATTATCTACAAAATGATTAATGTTTCATTTATATAAACCCTGTATATTGTAGATTATGATTAGCAAGAAAACAGAAGAAAATGTAATTTTTTTTGTTCACTTTTTTGACAAACAAATGTGAATAACTTTAAAACAAAAAATGATAGCATGGTACTGTGAGCACGAAAAATGTTCAGCTCAAAAATATCTACTAAATGAGTGGTGTTTCATTTATAGATACCATTTTGTTTTTTTATAATTAGCAAAAAACAGCATAAAATTCAATTTTCTTTCCTTTTTGACAAATTATTTACACCTACCAAAATCAAAATGTTCACACAACATCTAAACCTGTTGCATAAATGGAATATGCAGCGGTTCAGTGTGTGATAATGCATTTATTTTGTACAATTTCCAGTGACCTCTCGTAACTCTTCACCGTGCCTTTGGCACTCATGAGGTTACTTGAGGTCACTGGAAACTGTACAAGATAATTGCATTATCACACACTGAACCGCTGCATATCCCTTATGTAACTGTACCTGAATAAAAAGTGATGTGAAGAACTGTATTTTGCATTGCTTTGTTTTTATGGGCAGCATTCTGTTACAGTTCTCTTCACTGAACCAGTGATCTGGAGTTTTAACTATGTCACGGTTTGAGCAAAGAACTCTTAAGGTTCTGATGGGACAATAGCTCATGTTTAGCATTGTGTACTCAAACCATGACATAATAAACACTCCAAATTACTGGTTCCATGAAGAGAACTGTTCAGAATGTTGTTCATAAAAAGAAAACAATTGAAAACACAGTTTTTCACATCAATGTTTATTAAGGTGCAGGTAAATATGGCTCATTTGGAGGCAAGTTTAGCATTTCAAACAACATGAAGTCTTGCTGTATTCTGACAATAGCAGTGAGTCTCAACCTTCGAACTGCCCCAGAGATGAAAGAGTTAACTTTCCATGCCAGGCATGGAACGCTGAGCTCGAGCTCGGTTGAGACTCTGTCTGTTGCTGTTTGAACTCAAACCATCAGATTCTTTACTCCGCCTCACTGAACAGTCGCTCCGAAATTCTCCTTCTGCTCGGTTCAATATGTCGGTTAAAGTACCGCTTTCTCGGTTTTCGACCGAATTTAAACTGTAACCTGTCGGTTCAGTCTCTGTCTGTGGTATTTGTGAGTACTAGATAGGTTTATATTATTTTCTATTCTGTGTGGAACTTGTAAACGGTTCATCGGTTCGGTTTGAACCGATCAAGTTGTTGAAAAATCTTTATCTGTACTTTTAGTGTGTGGTTACCAGTTCTTATCGGTTGTAAAAAAAACAGATTTTTATTATGTTTTTTTCCACGACCCGGAACACGGTCAGGAACTGATAAGAGGGTCTTGCCTGGCAGATTGCCATTAAAAGGGTAAGTTTGGTTAGGACTGGCACAATGTCTGAGAAACCCAAAAGAAAAACCAGGCCCACTGGTTTTCAACACTGCAGTGTGTGTGGGGAAGTCTTTGCTAAGGCTGACCCCCACACCACCTGTGTTTATTGTCTGGGGTTTGACCACCTCAATGCAGACTGCCAGATTTATAAACATTTTCCTGCAGCTACCCTAGAGAAGAGAGTTGGTAGGCTCAGGGAAAGAGAGGCCAAAAAGTCCGCTGAACCGGATGGCCAGCCCGGTTCGGTTCAAGCCGAACCAGAAGGAGTGCCCTCTGACCAGGGTGAGACTTCTTCAGGCAAAAGGAGAACCGATTCTGAGGAGTCAGTTCCGGCTAAGAGAACAAGAAAGGAAAAATCAGCTGGTGTGGATCCAAAACTTTCTTCTCCAACTGCTGAAGAAATAGCCAAAGTGATAAAAATTGTGCAGTCGCTTTCCCTGGTTCCGACCGAACTGGCACCATCAGGGAGGTGCTCGGTTCGGCCGGTTCCACTGGTTCAAGATTATGATTTAGAGGAATATTATGAACCAGAGGAGGAGGAAGAGAAGTATGAGGAAAGTGAATGTGGTTTTGAAAGTCTGGATGTGCCCATTGACCCAGACATCTCCCCAGACAGACCTTCAGGAGTGTCTCCTCCTAGGCTTTCTGAGTCCCCCTCCCATTTCATGTTTTATAAAAAAGTGGCTTAAACCCTCCAGCTTCCTATGGAAGAAGCTGTGGATGACTAGGAGGAGCCTGACTATGTGGAAATGATGGATATACCAGAGTCTAGAGGCTATCTATTCCTTACACAAATCTTTTGGAAACAGAGATTTAAGATTTTAAAGACTCCTAATACTATACTTCCTGTGGATAAGAGAATGGACAAGAGGTATACATTGTCAGGCTCAGATACGGAGTTCCTTACACAACGATGCAGCCATGTTGGGGTAGTGTAGGCTGCAGCCTGTGATAAGGCAAATATTCCCTGCTCACACACCCCAGACAAGGACTCCAGGAGGACTGATGCCATGGCAAAGAAACAGTACATGGCAGCATCCTTGGGACTCAGACAGGCCAACTATATGGCCTATACTGCTAGGTATCAGAAATCCAGATGGGACACTGTCATGGCTTTAGCAAAACAGGTCCCTGGCCAGCTGCCAAGGAGCTGGAGCAGGTGGCTGCTGATGGTATTGAGGTATCCAAGGTGCAATTCCATGCTGCAGTGGACTCCAATGATGTGTCATCTAGAGTCATGGCTACATCTGTGGCACTGTGAGAATGGCTTGGCTCAGATGTACTAGCCTGTCACAGGATACCCAGACTAAGGCCATGGATTTTCCTGTTGTGGGTAATTCTCTGTTTGGGGAGCAAACAGAGGATTACATGAAGAAAATGGACGAATATAGGACCACCTATAGGAGTGCACAGGCCAAGGAAAGGCAGGCCACTCCTCAGAGGCAGCATCCCAGGGGCAGGGGCAGGCCTTTTCATAGGCCTTTCTACCAAGCCCAGGCCTCCTCTTCTGCCTATGCTCAGAGGGGGTTCTTTAGAGGAAGAGGCAGAAGGGGTACAAGCAGACCTGCTTCCACCCCTCAGCCAAAACCCCCTGCCAAACAGGCACCCTGATGGGTTTGCCAGGGCCGATTCTCCACTACCTGTAGGGGGAAGGCTGGCTTACTTTGTTCAGGACTGGAAGTCTCTAACATCAGACAAGTGGGTCCTGGAAGTAGTAAGCCAGGGACGGGTTCTCAGCTTCAAAAAAATCCCAAAGCTGAGAACCAGATCCTTTCCACCTGCAAATCCCTCAGAAGCACTTGCCCTAGAGGCAGAGGTCTCATCTCTCCTGGCTCTCAGAGCTGTGGAAAGGGTTCCACCCCTACACCAGGGCAAAGGATTGTACTCCAGGTACTTCCTTACCCAAAAAAGACAGGAGAATGGCAGCCCATCCTGGATCTCAGATACTTAAACAAGCACCTTTTAAAACCAAAATTCAAAATGGTGACACTGGGAATAATTCTACCCTCTCTAAGGCCAGGGGACTGGCTAGTATCCCTGGACCTCAAGGATGCCTATTTTCATATTCTCATCAGAAGCTCCCATCAAAAGTACCTCAGGTTCAAGCTGCCCTCAGGCCATTACCAGTTCAGAGCAATGCCCTTCAGTCTAACCTCTGCTCCAAGGGTGTTCACAAAATGCCTGGCAGTAGTAGTTGCTTCTCTAAGGAGGCAAAGGATTGCCATCTTCCCATACCTGGACGACTGGCTCATAGTGGGCCAGTCCCCAGATCAAGTCAAGTTACACCTACAGATAACTCAGCAACTGCTCACCTCTCTGGGTTTCCTTCTGAATCTTTCAAAGTCAGTTCTAGAGCTTGTTCAGCTCCTCACCTTCATAGGCGCAGAGCTAGATACAGAAAAGGCCAGAGCCTTCCTTCCTTCCTTCCCCTGGACAGGGCAAGGACCCTTATCACACTGGCCTCCTCATTCACCCTACAGGTGTCTCGACCAGCAAGGCATTTTCTGCAGCTCCTGGGGCACATGGCTGCTTCTACAGCAGTGGTGCAGGGAGCAAGATTTCAGATGAGGGACATTCAGTTCCATCTGAGAGCCTTTTGGTCTCAGAAAAAGGACCCTCTGACCAAACTGATCCCAGTGACTCAAACCCTGATCTAGGCCTTGCAGTGGTGGCAGGATCAGAACAATCTAAGACAAGGAGTTCCTTTGTCATCAGTCTCACTCTTTAATCATAATACAGATGCCTCCCTCTTGGGGTGGGGGCTCACTTGAGCAACCTGACCACCCAGGGGTTGTGGTCCCTGAGGAATCTCTGCTTCACATCAATCTGTTGGAACTCAGAGCAGTATTTCTAGCACTTCAAGCTTTTTCCAAGTCTGTTCAGAACAAAGTTATTCAGATCAGAACAGACAATACCACCACAATGTGGTACATCAACAAGCAAGGAGGCACTCGGTCTACGGCTTTGTGCACAGAAGCAATGAAGTTGTGGTCTCTGGCTTATTCCCTGAACACCTCCCTCACAGCAGTACACCTCCCAGGCAAGGACAATGTCCTGGCAGATGCTCTCAGCAGGATATCTCAGGGCCATCACGAATGGTCACTGGGTCCCCTGGTCTTGGAGGTGATATTCTCCAGATGGGGCACCCCTCAGATAGATCTTTTTGCAGCCCCAGACAATCACCAACTTCCCTTTTGCTGCAGGCCCCAGTGTTGGGCTTAGTCCCCCTGGATGCCTTAGTTCTCAGTTGGGAAGGGAAGTTCCTGTATGCTTTTCCTCCCTTCCCTCTCCTGTTCAAAGTGCTAGTCAAAATCAGGTCTCAACCCTGCAAGGTGATCCTGATTGCTCCAGACTGGGCCAGACAGCCCTGGTATCCTCTCCTGTTGTCCTTAGCAGTCCATCTTCCCCGTCTCTTCCCAGGCATTACAACCTGTTAACCTGTGCTCAGGGGAGGGTTTGGTAACCGAATCTCAAATCTCTCGATCTCAAGGCCTGGCTCTTGAAGAGTTAGAGTTTGCTGATTTACACCTCTCCCAAGGTGTAATGGATATTCTAAAGGCTTCTAGGAAACCTTCCACCAGAACTACTTATAATTCCAAGTGGAAAATATTTTCCATATGGTGCTCTGGGAAGCATATTTCCCCAGAGTCTGCTGATCTGCCTACAGTCCTTGACTATATGGTCCATTTGAATAGCTTGGGACTCAGACCAGCTACACTAAAGGTGCATCTGGCAGCTGTTTATGCTTTCATTTCAGCAGGTAAACCTCTTCTCTTTCCAGCTCACCCTGTATTCTCCAAGTTTTTCAAGGATTGCTTCATACCAATCCTCCATTCAGGGACCCTGCCCTGCTTGGGACCTTAACGTTTGCATTGCTCAGCTTATGCAACCCCTTTGAGCCTTTGTCTTCAGCAGAGCTTAAGTACTTGACTTGGAAAACTGTGTTCCTGGTAGCCATCACCTCTGCCAGGTGCATAAGTGAGTTGCAAGCCCTGTCAGTGGAGCCTGATTTTATCTCCTTCCATAGAGATAAGGTGGTCCTCAGGACTAACAGGAAGTTTTTACCTAAGGTGGTTTCAGACTTCCACCTTAACCAATCTATGTCTCTTCCTGTGTACTTCACTGGCCATTCCTCCTCTGGTGAGAGGAGGCTGCACAGTTTAGATGTGAAAAGAGCCCTTAGCTACTACATAGAACGACCAAGGTTCACAGGTTTGACTCCTCCAACTGTTCCTCACTTATGGTGAGGTTGGTAAAGGAAAACCTGCTACTAAAAGATCCATTGCCAGGTGGATTGTCTCTTGCATTCAATTTCTATGAAAAACTGGATAGGGTTCCACCCTCAGGCCTGAGGCTCACTCTACCAGAGGTACAGCTGCTTCCTGGCTGCTGCCAGGATATTCCTATTCTAGAGATATGTCAAGCAGCTACCTGGAAAACAGTTCACACTTTTTACCAAGCATTACCCCTGGATATCCAGGCTAGGAGTGATGCTCGGTTTGCACAGCTATGCTTCAGAGCCTATTTCCTAAGTAGGTTCTGTCCCTCCTCCATGGAGGTACTGTTGAAGTCTGTTATTGTCAGAATACAGCAAGACTTCATGTTGTTTGAAGAAAAAATTACTCACCTTAGTAATGTTGTTTCTTCTAATGGAGTCTTGCTGTATTCTGACCTCCCCCCTGCCTTCCCCTCTCAGAACCTCTGTTTTTGGGATGTGGGTGGGCAGTGGCAGTGTTGGCACTCAGGAGGTGCCCCACCTTTTTTGTTATCACCCTTTTCTTTGGGTGAGTGGGTGTTGTGTTTATTCATTTTTTGGGTCTCCTGACTTGAGTCTTTGTTTTGGGACCAAAAAATCTGTTTTTATGTTAGTAGCCAGTTGGCTAGTGTAGGTTTACAGCTTCCACACAGGACCTCAGTGAGTTTAGCTCGTAAAGATCTGACGGTTTGAGTTCAAACAGCAACAGAGTCTCAACCGAGCTCGAGCTCAGCGTTCCATGCCTGGCATGGAAAGTTAACTCTTTCATCTCCGGGGCAGTTCGAAGGTTGGGACTCACTGCTATTGTCAGAATACAGCAAGACTCCATTAGAAGAAACAACATTACTAAGGTGAGTAATTTTTTCTTTTCTTACTAGGAACATTGCTAACTGCTGCCAATAAGCACACATTTTCTGTTCCCTTTATTCTGTCCCGAACATTGATTTCCCACAGCAACTGTAGTATTCTGCACCAGATGTGTAAACGCATATTTCGGGCAGGATGTGAAAAATGACAGCTGTACTGTTCATAAGGAGGTCTGAAAAAATGGCAATGTTGAAAATCTGGAGTGAAAATAATACAAATTTGCGAAGTTACGAGGGTGCGAGGAAACTGCATCACACACGTTTGTAACACAGTCATTTTATGAAAATTTGTCACCAAATTTTCAAAATTGGCATTTTAGGACCTCTGCTCATGAACAGAGTCACTGTGATTTTACATACAAAACATACATACGAACATATGAACATACGAATCTGCCAGCAGAACACACCAATCGGTCTATATAAGTCTGCCGAGTGTGCAGCTAGCACCCTAGATTGAAGCTGCCCCAGCCTCCTCCACTTCAATTCTCCCCGATGATCCTAGCCCTGTCCCCAACTTTTCCTCTTGCTTTATCTCACTCCTTCTTAAAGCTATTGACTGTCCCACATGTTACCACCCTCTCTGGCAGCACATTCCAACTAGACATCACCCTCTCAGAGAAGTAGTGCCTCCTCATTTCCCTCTTGAAGTGTCCCCTTCCAGCCTTAGTCCATGCCCTCGCCTCTCTTCCACTCCTCAGTTTAAACACCCCTCAGTGCTGAGGATTATTTACCCCTCAGGTATTTAAATGCTTCAATCATATCCCCCATCCCTGCTCTCCTCTCCTCCAGTGTGTACATGTTCAGCTCCTTCAGCCTAACTCATATTCCTTTCCTTCCATCCCTTTAACATTTTTGTTGCCCTCCTTGCACCCTCCAGTAACTTTATATCTCCTCTGGTATGGCCTTCAGTATTGCACATGGTACTATGGTGCGGTCTGACCAATGATCTGTAGAGAGATAGGATCACATACCTGTGTCTGGATGAGAACCCCTTGTGATGCACCCCAGCATCCTGTTTGCCTTCACTGCTGCTCTCGCTGCAGTGGGCTGTGTTGTTCATGCTCCCAGTTACCAACACCCCTAGGTCCTTCTCCTCTTCTGTGATCCCCAGCCAATAGTCCCTTTCTGGTTCTTAGCCCTGAAGTGCTTCACCTTACACTTCTTTACATTGATTCCTAGCTGCCACTCCACTGACCATGTCTCTAGTTTGGTTAGGTCCTCTGCCATTTTTCCATCCATCCTCTTCGTCCACCACAACCCCAATTTAGTATAATGCGAACAGACTAACCTGCTCCCCACTTCATGTGCTATATCAGAGATAAAGCACCCAAATAGCACCGGCCCAGCACTGACCCTGTGGCACCCTGCTTGTCACTGCTCTGGGTGCCGAGAGCTCCCCACCAGCACCCTATGCACCCTCCCCTGTAACCAGTTCTCTATCCATTTAGTCAGCTTTTTCCCACCTCTACTGCTGTCAGCTTCCCCAATCTCCCATGGGGCACTGTATCAAAGGCCTTACTGAAGTCCAAGTACAGGACATGTACCGATGGCCCTGTCCTACTCCCTTGTCACCCAGTTACAATACTGTATTAGGTTGGTTTGACAAGACCTCCCTGAGACTAACCCGTGTTGCCACCCATCTTGGAGGCCGTTACTGTCTAGGAATGCCACCAGCCTCTCCTTCAGTATCGCCTCCATAAACTTACCCACTATGGACGTGAGACTTACCAGCCAATAATTTCCTGGTTCCTCCCTAGGCCCACTCTTGTGTATGGGCACCACATGGGGCCACCCTCCAGTCCTGGGGCACACACCCAGTTTCCAGGGAGGTGTTGAACAGATCTGCCAGCAGCTCAGCCAACAGCTCCGCCATCTCCCTCAGCACCCTGGGGTGGATGCCATCGGGACTTGGTGTATTGTCCACCTATACTAGCCTCATCCCCCTAGCACCCTATTTCCTGTGATCACTTTGTCCGTCACCTCCTCCTCCTCCCCCCCAGCCCATTCTGGTAGTGGGCCATCCCTCTCCTTAGTGAAAATGGAGCAGAAGTACTCATTTAGAATTTCCACTTGCTCCTCCCCCTTTTCCACCCAATTCCCTTCCCACTTTATCCTCACAATATGTTCCTTGCACTTGCTCTTTTCCCTGACATAGCTAAAAAAGTCCTTTCCCCCTCCCTTTATGCCCTGTGCGGAACTTAATTGCCTGGAGGCCTTAGCTTTTTTTCACCCTCCTAGCAACCTCCCTTGACCAACTCCCAAAAGCCTCCTTATCCTCTCCCTTCCCTGTTCTCCTGTACTTCCGGTATGCAGCTGTCTTTGCCCTGACCCTTGCAGCACTTCCTTGTTCAGCCAGCATGGTTTCTTG
This sequence comes from Neoceratodus forsteri, assembly GCA_016271365.2. Lineage (NCBI taxonomy): Eukaryota > Metazoa > Chordata > Ceratodontiformes > Ceratodontidae > Neoceratodus > Neoceratodus forsteri. Next base: position 8,939,176 of record JADMNL010000026.1, read on the forward strand.
CCTCTGCTCTTCTTATTCCTGGCCCTGGCGCAGGCTACTGTGGCCTCTGTTAGCTCAGTCTTTATGACTCCCCACTTTTGTTCTGCATTCTTCCCCGGCCTTATATCCTGGAATCTCCCTTGCAGTATTGCTCCCATCCTCCCAAAGTCCACCCTAATAAAGTCCACCATCTTGGTGTCCATGCCTCTTGTTTCCCTGCCCAGTGCGACAACGAGCCACACTGTTTGGTCGTTGCTACCTGCTAGTGGGTCCTCCACCCTTACCTCCCTCACCACCTCCCCATTTGCCAGTACTAGGCCCAGAGTGCTACCAAGCCTTGTATGCCCACTTACCAGTTGCATCAGAAGTTCTGGAATGCATCAAGGAACACCTGCTCCCTGGTACCTGCTAGTAGCCAGAGTGCTCCAGTCAACCCGTGGGAGGTTAAAATCCCCCAGTATCACCACACTCTCCCTTCGACACACCCTCCTTATCTGCTCTGCCAACTCCCCATCCAGTTCCCCAGACTGGGCTGGTGGTCTGTGCACCACTCCCAGCCTCAGCTTTCTGCCCTTGGAGTCCAGGAACTGCACCCAAAGTGCCTCTGTCCTCTCCTCTCCTCTCCTCTTCTCCCTCGTCCCTTATACATTTAATGTCTTCCTCACATAGAGTGCAACCCCGCCGTCCCTGCTGTATATCCTGTATTCCGGGATTGCCAAGCCCCAGTCATGGTACTCTGTGGCCCAAGTCTCTGTCACTGCAGCAGTGTCCACCTTCCCCTCTGAAAGGAGCACCTGAAGCTCTGCAATTTTGTTCCCCAGGCTTCTTGCATTGAGAGAGACCACTTTTCACCTGTACCCCTCCTTCTCTTTACTCTTCTCCTCCTTGGCCTGTGTCCCTCCTCCCAGTAGTCCGCACCCTTTCTGCTCCTTATTCTTACTGGGTGGTGGTGCCTTCTGTATTGCACTCAGACGACTCCTGCCTGCCCCTCCCAGGGTTACTACGCCTCTGCCTTTACTGATATCTAGGGGGGTGAGCTCATTAGGCTCCCCCTGTCCGGACTTTTCTACTAACCTCAGTCTTTTGGCCACCCCTCCACTAGTTTAAATCCACCTTAGTAGAGATATACCCCTCTATTCCTGCCTTTAATACTCCCTCCTTCCTGCTCAAGTGTACCCTGTCCCCACACATACAAGTCACTATTTCCCCAGACCCTACCCCAGTTAGTCACTAACCCATCATTTTTGGTATGGCACCAATCCTTTAGCCACTCGTTGAACTACTCGATCCTACCCTTCCTCCCCATGCTTGCACATTTATTTATTTAGTTTTTGTTGACCGGGTAAGTGCACTAGACAGATCCTGCCTATTTTCAGGCATGACCCGGGGAGGGACAGATGAATCAACTGATCCTGAACCAGACCAAGCTGTTGGTGGTATTTTTAGTGAATGAGGGAAATTTGGCCAGGACACGGGAAATTCCCTTACTCTTTTCGATAAGTGCCATGGGATCTTTAACATCCACCTGAACTACCACCAATCCAAGCAGATGGGACCTTGGTTTAACATCTCATCTGAAAGACGGCACCTCAGAAGTGCAGCACCCCTCTCATGCTGCACTACAGTGTCAATAGTGGGATATTAACTCAAGTGCCAGATTTGGGAAGTAAACCCACAGCCCTCTGATCTCTCGGCCTCAGAGGTGAGTTTGCTACCTACTGAGCCACTGACACTACTACACATGGTACCAGGAGTACCTCTGAGAATGCTACCGACTCCCCCACCCCCCCTCACACTGCCTAGCCAACTACTTGGACCTCCCCCTCACTGCTTCCACAGTCTCCCCCACCAAGTCGTTTGTACCCACATGCAACAGTAAATGAGGTTTCTTCCTCCCCCCTCGCTGCACAGTTGAGCAGTGCCTGCCCTGCCCTCCTCCGCAGTCAACCTGGGATAGCTTCAACCCAAATACTGCTGTGCCTTCCTTCCGCCCATCTTACCTCTTTCAGTATAGAATCCCCTAGGACAAGTAGCCCCGTTCCTTACCCCCTTCCCTTCTAATGCCCCTTCCACCACCCCAGTATTCATTCTTTCCTGGCCTTTACCCCGCCAGCTGCACCTCTGTGACTTCTGTATCTGTACCCCTACTTCGCCTTACCCTTTTCTCTGCCTTATTCCTTCCATCCCCTTGAACCCTTCCCAGCATAACTACTTCCTATTGGGCTTCCATGTCGACCTCCCCATCTCCACTGCTGATTTCCAACCCTCTCCTATCCCTGCTGTTGTCGATTTAGAGCCCTATTCCTTCTTCCCGATAGTGATGCCCCTCTCATCCATCCTCCTTCCCGTAGCCTTCTCTCCTCCAGTCACCACCCCTCCTTCCTTACAAGCCCCGCTTCTACCCTTTCGTCCTCGTTATCTCTTCCCCTAGCTGTTGCCTTCCCTCTCATCCCCACTTGTTGTCCCCCCCTTCGGTATGTTCCTGCCCCCCATAGTAGAGGCTCAAATCTATTCCTAGTCGATACCCCCTATCAGTTCCCCCCACTTGTTCCCTCTGTGCCACCCCGGTCCCTCTACCCGCAGCCATCTGCTCTCTCCCAATACTCCTCGTGGTCTCTTCCTCCCCCAACAGGAGGCCCCTTGCCTTGAGCACCCCTCCCTCTCCTCCTCTCTTTCTGCTAATGCCTCTGATACTGGGGTCAGTTTCAGTCCCTAGTTGTTCTTCCTCCGTCCCCCTTGCCATCCCCTATTCCCCCCCAAGCCAGGATGCCTACCATACTCATCTGCCCTGCCACTTAGACTCCTCCCTAACTTCCACAGTGCCTCCCTCAAACTAGCCAGTTGTCTACAGACCATAACCCCTCCATCCTCCAAGCCCAGTCCAGGATCATGTTGGACCCACACCCTGTACACCCCACCACCCTTCCAAAGATGCCCGCCCTATTGATATGTGGCACTTGCCCCATTTTGGCCCCCATCTTATGTTACGGGCTCTTACTCCCAGGTTCTGTATCCTACTACAACTGTTAGGCCCCTATTTACTCAAATTCCTGTCTCCCCCCCGCCACACGAGTCCCCATTACTGGCCCCTTGCCAACCGGGGTAATTCAGTCGCAAATCTCATCCTTTAGATACTGTATTACTGTAGCAATCCTAAAGCCTTCTTGTCCATTTTTCACCCCTCAACTACCATACTTTTTGTTCTCAGCTCTCATAAAATTTCACTTAGCCCAGTGAGAAATCCTATTGCACTCCAAGTATTACTCGGCTCAGCTAGAGAAATAAACAGAACAAATAAATATGTATTATTACAGCAATCATAACAGTGTAGCTCAGTACTTAGGTCAGTTACAGAAATAAACAGAACAACTAAATCTGTATTATTATAGCAATCCTCAAAGTATACAATCATTGCTTTGTCTCCACCCCAGAGACCCTGCTGTAATATAATAATAATAATAATACTTTATTTATAATGCGCCTTCGATACCAAGGCGAGTACAGTTAAACAGTTAAGCGAATAAAACAGCATCGATCATCACAGTAAAATATACAGCGCAAACACAAAATGCTTTTAGGGCCTGTTTGAATCCCTGGGCGGAGGGTGGGCAACACTAAAGTCCCGGCAGAGCTCCGTTGAGCTCGCTCACTCCCCCTCTCTCACTCACTCATTCTGTTTCTGCTAGAGCTGCAGGCTGCCCTTTTGTACTGGGCTCCTGCCTGCATTGGCACCTTTTTCTGCCCACAAAGAAATCTGCAGCAGTTCCAACAGAGCTCCGTTGAGCTCGCTCACTCCCCCTCTCTCGCTCACTTGTTCTGTTTCTCCCGGGGCTGCAGGCTGCCCTTTTGTTCTGGGCTCCTGCCACCATTGGCGCCTTTGTGCCACAAAGAAATTGCAGTAGTCCCGACAGAGCTCTGTGAGCTTGCTCACTCCCCTCTCTTACTCGCCTGCTCTGTTTCTCCCGGCTGCATACTGCCCTTTGTACTGGGCCCTTGCCTGCATTGATGCCTTTTTGTGCCTACAAAGAAATCCGTAGCAGTTCTGACAGAGCTCTGTTGAGCTCGCTCACTCACTCGTTCTGTTTCTCCCGACGCTGCAGGCTGCCCTTTTGTACTGGATTCCTGCCTGCATTGGCACCTTTTTCTGCCCACAAAGAAATCTGTAGCAGTACCAACAGAGCTCCGTTGAGCTTGCTCACTCCCCCTCTCTCACTCGCTCGTTCTGTTTCTTCCGTCACTGCAGGCTACCCTTTTGTGCTGGGCTCATGCCTGCATTGGCGCCTTTTTCTGCCCCAAAGAAATCTGCAGCAGTCCCAACAGAGCTCAGTTGAACTCGTTCACTCTCCCTCTCTCACTCGCTCGATCTTAATCTTTCCCAAACGCTGATTTTCCAAAGCGACTGCGCTGATCTGCGCCAGAAGGCAGAAACACATTTTGGCCAGGATGTGTAAAATTACAGCTGTACAGTTCATAAGGAGGCGTGGAAAAATGCCAATGTTGAAAATCTGGAGTGAAAATATTACAGATTCGCCAAGTTACAATTATGTGTGGAAACTGCACAACGCACACTCGTAAAACAGTAATTTTTTGGATTTTTTTCATCAAATTTGCAACATAGGCTTTTTGAGAGGCCACCTCATGAACACTGGCACTGTCGTTTCGTTACTCAGTCCCGAAAGGTGATTGTGTGCAGTGACTGTGAAATCACCTTTCAGGAATGAATAATACCATGCCACTGACTGAATTCATGAGGAGGGGTCCCAATAACCTTGTGTTGAAAATTTGTTGCCAAAATTCCCAAAAATGCCTGAGATATAAGTTGAAAAAAACGTATTTATGCCATTATATACTTTAGTTTACCAGCATTTCTTCAGTTCACGGTCGGCTTTGAAGAGTGCAAATGTGTTCCCGATCCACCAAAGACTGTTGCGCTGGGCTTTGGATGTAAGTATGGGGTGAGGGGGGTGTGGGGAGGTGGTGTGTGCAGAGGGAGGGCACGGATTGGGGGTGGGACCACCGAACTCAACGAGGGACCGTTTTCTGTTTTACAGGTTTTAAAAAAAGGGGGAAAAAGTTTAAAAACATTGCGGGACTTTTTTTTTTACAGGGACATCCGGCATGCTGGGATGGGCTCCCAGCATGCCGCCTGAGTGGTTTTGGGGGAGCTGTAGCCGATGGGGGATTGGGCACACCCATCAGCACATACCGAGTGGGGGAGAGCCGAAGGGATTAGGCACCTCTCGGCACACAGCAAATTGGGGTGGGGGACATTATGCCAATGGGGGAGGCCCCTGTTGGCAAATTGAACTGGAAGGGGGACTGAAGCTGACAGGGATTGGCCCCATCGGCAAAGAAAGACTGTTGGGGGAGGTGCATTATGCCGAGGGAACTGGGCACCCCCTCAGCACACAACAAACGGGGGAAGGGGTTACAGTATGCTGACAAGTAGTGGGCTCCCCCATTGGCAAATGTACTGGGTCAGGGGCATGCGAACGGCAAGGTACCGCCCTGCAATGACGGGTCACTCCCTCATTGCAGCTAAATGGCTGACGCTGCAATGACGAGGTGGCCCCTGATTGCAGCAGCAAAACTTTTCAACTTGGTGGCACTTCTGCAGAACCAGTGATGTCATGACACTGGGCCTGCATTGGTCCACCAGTGCCAAGCCCCAAATGCAGTGCTGCAGTTGGCTGCCACAGTGCCAGACCTCCACAACCCGCCTTCCTAAGCTGCCACATAATGTTTCTTGTGCATGCGCACAAGCAAACATAACAATTAGTAAACATAATACCAGTAGGTGTCAGCAGTTCAGAGATATCCCTGTCTAAATCTATCCTATTTTTAATCAAGGCAGCAACCATTTCATGGAACCTTTGGATAGAAGATGTTTCATCCAAAGGACTGCATGCCCCTACAGTACAGCGTCGCTTTAGTACTGCTTTTTCTAGTGCCAGCATTTGTGGCATGAGCCGAATCCTGGTGTGAGTAAAACCACTGGCCTAGAGGCAGGTAAACTGCCAATTACTGAGCCATAACAGGGGAAACAATTTCAGGGGTTGAAATTAAGTTATGCAGACACTAGCTAGCAGAGCTGGAAACTGGGAAATCCACTAGCCCCACGGACTTTTCTGCTGGCCCAGCCAGTGTACTTATTGAGCTATTACCTTCTCCAATACAAGCCCACAGGGCTACTTAAAAAAAGCAGACTGATACAAAATGTACCAGCATATTTTCCATATTTATGTCATTTCAGAACAATACTGCAATAAAAAATAGATATATTACTAATACTAGCAATTGTGTGCATGCAAAACCCCAGGGGTTCAATGTTTAAACATTTCTCCTTGTTTTTTTTGTTCTCTGAATGCTTCTGGTTATGGTTTAAGTAGGTGGAAATTGTGTTTTGATGTGGCTCTTAGTGGTAGCTATAGTTACAATAGAGATATTTTTCATACTAATATAGAATAATAGGAAGGAGTCAGGTATATGCTAGGAAAGATAATATAGTTCATGGATAGGGGAATCATGGCTCTCTTAAAGAGCAGGTTCTTAGTTTTTGACTGCTGCCCCCACCCAACATATAAGGCAGCTTACTTGTCCCCGAATGCAGTGTGCCATAAAGTAAAATTTTTTATGTATTTCTAGAGAAAAACACTCATAAAAATGCTCCATGGAGCCCGCTGCCGAAACGGTTCAACTTCCTTAGTTGGAGACAGACCCCAACGCTAGCACATTTCATGATGTTAGTAAAGAAAGAGCATGGGGACATGCTCCATAGACTAACAATGGGTCTTTTTGAATAATCTTGACACAGCAGACATTGCACTGCAAACACCTGGAAGTATGCACTTTATCTGCTTACATCCTGCTATGATGTCATAAGAACTATCTCCAAAAGGAAAGAGAGCGAGAGCTAACCCCCCCCAGAGGCGCCTGATGGGGCATTGAGCTCAACCATTGATTTGGTTTTAAAGGGGAATTCTCAGCTCCTTTGCAGCAATGATGTGGGACTGAGGTCCTAATTTAGAGAAATGCAATGTAATATTGGTGGTCGGTGGGGAGGGTATGTGCAGAGCCAACTATGTAAAACCTACACTACTTCTAAGTAAATATATTAAAAGTATTATGTTATGATGGTTGAATTGGGACTGACACGCTTACTGCAGCATTGCTGCAGGAGGAAGTTGTGACTTCATGGCTCTCAGCATTTTTGCAGGGTACCTGAGAGTTCATTTTAAATCAATGGGGCTAAAACCTCTGAAATAGTAAGATACTATAACTCACACCAGTATTAGAATAGCTTTATTCCAAATGGAATACATGTTGTTATTTTATGGTTAAATTCAGGCTACAGTTTATATGCCAGGGCATACCAGTGTTGGTAAAACCTGGGCTACAGTTTGCACACTAGGGCATACCATGGTTGGTACCAGAGCCCTCAGGGCCCCATTTCCAGGTGGGCCCTTTGCTTCCCAGTCCAACCCTGTAGCTACGTGTGACCTGAAATTCCTAAACCTCTACCTGCAGAGTTTCTGAGATACACCACTGGTCACAGACCCTATGTGTACTGTTTTCCATAGAGACAGGATGGTTCTCCACACACATCCCAAGTTTTTGCCTAAGGTGGTATCGGAGTTTCACTTAAATCAGCCTCTAATGCTGCTTACATACTTTCCCGACTTCCAGAAGAAAGGAGAGCGCACCCTTTACTCTCTGGATGTTAAAAGAGTCCTCACATTCTACCTCAAAAGAACTATGGACTTCCGAGACTCTAAACAGCTCTTCAGTTCCTTCCACCCTAACCCACTGGGTCAGCCTGTTACAATCAAATTCATTTCTGCTGGATCGTCGGTTGCCTCCCTCACTGTTATTCTACAGCGCAGGTCAAACTGTAGGGCCAGGTTTGTGCCCACTCTACCAGGGCGGTTGCTACGTCCTTGGCAATGATTTGCTCTGTTCATGTCGCTGATATTTGCAGAATTGCTGCCTGGAGCACCGTGCACATTTTCATCAAGCACTGTGCCCTGGATGTCCATGCCAGGCAGCATGCCTCCTCTGCCAGGACAATCCTTAATGGACTTCTGCCCTGAGTGAGCTCCAGCTCCTACTGCCCTGCCCAGGGGACTTTTGTTTCAGCCTGGTGAAGACTGATTCCTGGAAGATACTTAAATTATGTACTCACCATAATTCGTGACCGTCTAGGAATTTCTTCACCATTTATTCACACGCCCACCCTCCATGCTCCAGGCTCACTCTTTCCGATCATTGGTCTTCACCCCTTGTTTTAGGTTTGAGCTGTGAAGACACTGTGTTATTTGTTGTTGCCTCTTCTTACACGGGTCATGGGAGCTATCTTATGCTCTTAGGTTAGGTGTATTAGTGTTAGTTTATGCTACACTTCCTTGGTAAAAGGTACTGCGGTGGTTGAAGGCTGGTGCGAGGTAAGCCATGCATGCTAAAGCCAGTCTTGTAGTGCTGTGCATGCGTGCAGCCTACCTCTGTTCCAGCCTCCTGAAAAGTTCTGGCTTCCACAGGGTCCTGGCTCCCCTGGCTATGAACCCATTGCTGTGACTCAATGTTAAAGATATTCCTGGAAAATCAAGAATTACCGTGAGTACATAATTTTAATTTCTGGCAGGAACTCCTAGCTTAGGTGGCTCACATATCAAAGAGGTTCTGAAAGGAGACCACATTCACCAGCCATCCAACCAACCCTTACTGGCCAGTACCTTCGCCAGTAGTCAGGCCTACGTGCACTGCAGTGGCAAGATTACACCCTACCTTTGGCAATGGGAGTTTCTTTTGGGATTCATCAGGTGTGATAAGCCACATGGGAGGGCTCAGAGTAGACTCATTGCCCCAAAATTTGGGTTTTTCTGAGACAGCAGACAGGATGGCAAAGTTCAAATCAACTGGAGGTCATACTGGCAGCGATTAGCATGGAACGTTGCGTACATTAGCAGGTCATATTGACAGCGCTTATAATGGAACGTTGCGTACATTAGCAGGTCATATTGACAGCGTTTAGGATGGAACATTGCGTACATTAGGAGGTCATATTGGCAGTGCTTAGCATGGAACATTTGCATACATTAGGAGGTCATATTGGCAGTGCTTAGCATGGAACATTGCGCATATTAGAGGTCATGTTGACAGCGCTTAGCATGGAACTCGATGACATTAGGAGGTCATATTGACAGTGCTTAGCATGGAACGTTGAGTACATTAGGAGATCATATTGGCAGTGATTAGTATGGAACATTGCGACATTAGAGGTCATACTGACAACGCTTAGCATGGAACATTATGCATATTAGAGGTCATATTGGCAGTGATTAGCATGGAACATTGCGTATTAGAGGTCATATTGGCAGTGCTTAGCATGGAACATTGCATACATTAGCAGGTCATATTGGCAGCGTATTAGTGTAATTTTGCGTATATTAGGAGGTCATGTTGACAGCGCTTAGCATGGAACATTGCGTCGTTAGGAGGTCATATTGGCGCTTAGCATGGAGCGTTCGCGATACATTAGCAGGTCATATTGACAGCAGCTTAGCATGTAGGCACGTTGCGTGCATTAGAGGTCATGTTGACAGTGCTTAGCATGGAACGTTGCGTACATTAGGAGGTCATATTGACAACGCTTAGCATGGAACATTGCGTACATTAGGAGGTCATATCGGCAGTGATTAGCATGGAACATTGCGTACATTAGGAGGTCATATTGGCAGTGCTTAGCATGGAACGTTGTGTACATTAGGAGGTCATATTGGCAGTGATTAGCATGGAACGTTGCGTACATTAGGAGGTCATATTGGCAGTGCTTAGCATGGAACGTTGTGTACATTAGGAGGTCATATTGGCAGTGCTTAGCATGTAATATTGCTTACATTAGGAGGCCATATTGGCAGTGTTTAGCATGGAACACTGTGTACATTAGGAGGTCATATTGGCAGCGATTAGCATGGAACATTGCGTACATTAGGAGGTCATATTGACAGCACTTAGCATGGAACATTGCGTGCATTGGAGGCTATATTGGCAGTGCTTAGCATGGAACATTGCGTACATTAGGAGGCCATATTGGCAGTGCTTAGCATGGAACATTGCGTACAATAGGAGGCCATATTGACAGCACTTAGCATAGAACATTGCATACATGTGGAGGTCATATTGGCAGCAATTAGCTTGGAACACTGCGTACATTAGGAGGTCATATTGGCAGCGATTAGCATGGAACATTGCATACATGAGGAGGTCATATTGGCAGCGATTAGCATGGAACACTGCGTACATTAGGAGGTCATATTGGCAGTGCTTAGCATGGAACATTGCGTATATTAGGAGGTCATATTGACAGCGATTAGCATGGAACATTGCGTTACATTAGGAGGTCATATTGGCAGTGCTTAGCATGGAACACTGCATACATTAGTAGGTCATATTGGCAACGATTAGCATGGAACATTGCGTACATTAGGAGGTCATATTGACAGCACTTAGCATGGAACATTGCGTACATTAGGAGGTCATATTAGCAGTGCTTAGCATGGAACATTGCGTACATTAGGAGGTCATGTTGGCAGCGATTAGCATGGAACATTGTGTACATTAGGAGGTCATATTGGCAGTGCTTAGCATGGAACATTGTGTACATTAGGAGGTCATATTGGCAGCACTTAGCATGGAATGTTACATACATTAGGAGGTCATATTGGCAGCGATTAGCATGGAACATTGTGTACATCACTCGGCCCAGGCTCCTGCCCGTTAGGAGCTGCTCCCAGATGCCGCTGGTGGAAAACCTAAAGTTGCCTCACTGCCTAGGCTCCTGCCTGTGCTAGAGCTGCTCCCCAGATGCCGCCGTGGAAAACCTAAAGCTGCCCTCACTGCCTGGCCTCCTGCCCATTAGAGCTGCTCCCAGATGCCGCCGGTGGAAAACCTAAAGGTACGAGCGTGACTGATCACTCCACAGTGGCGCCTCTGCCCAGCTTGAAACTCCTCTACGATTTAAACTTGACGCTATTTCTGGGCTCATGCTACCAGTTTCTCCTGAGTTCAAGCATGGAGCATTATTTAATTAACTGAATTTCTTCAAAGCAGACTTTAAATGTTTTAATTGTAAAGGGCTCTCCCACCTTGGGATCTGGTGCACTGCTAGTACAGCTGGGCTACACTGTAGAGGTGTTTTGCTCTGCAGTAAAAAGCCGTGAGGACCAGGCGCTCTCTCTCTCTCTTCTCAGAGCTGCTAGGCAGTAGCCTTGTAACAGTATTTGCAGCTCTGTCCAAAGTGATTACCGACATTTTATGTTTTACCTACTGCACAAATTATTAGTTGTACCCTATTTATTTGCCAACTGCTTTAAAACACTGTAAATGAATTGCCACTATCTGATGATTGCCTAAAGTTTATTAGCTGTACTTGTACCATACTACGGAAAGTGAATAATTGTGCGTGTGCATCCAACTGTTTGTTTCTCCCTTGTCTCCTCCTATTCCCTCTGACTTGATCTATCCCTCTTACTAAAGCTATCTGTTACCTTTGCTCATCTCTTTCTCCCCTGCTGCATTTCCCACCCCTACTTGCACCCCACAGGCCATACAAGCAATTCCATTGTCCTTTCAAACCCTATCTGTTCCTCTGCAGCAAATCCTGTCTGTCCTCAGGTTTTTCTTTGTCTACTGTCCCTCCCTCCTACTAACCTTATCCTCTTCTCTGTCCTTAGCTGCCCTCACTGCCTCGGGCCCCTGCCCGCTAGGAGCTGCTCCCAGATGCCGCTGTGGAAAACCTAAAGGTACGAGTGACTGACTACCCGTGGCGCCTCTGCCCAGCTTGAAATTCCTCTACGATTTAAACTTGACGCCATTTCTGGGCTCAAGCTACCAGTTTCTCCTGAGTTTGAGCATGGAGCATTATTTAATTAACTGAATCTTTTCAAAGCAGACTTTAAATGTTTTAATTGTAAAGGGCTCTCCCCACCTTGGGATCCGGTGTGCTGCTAGTACAGCTGGGCTACACTCGTAGAGGTGTTTTGCTCCAAGGTAAAGCCTGTAGGACTAGGCTCTCTCTCTCTCTCTTCTCAGAGCTGCTAGCCCTGACACCTTGGGTCTCCCGCCCACCCCCACCCTCCCGCCCTATCTGGGCATTTACTTTATAGTGTGAAGTGACCAATCAGGCAAAAGACTATCTCCTCATTTTTCCATTGGCTCGTTATACCAACAAGCTACTGGGGGGTACCCCTAATTAATTTTCCCTATTTCTCTTCACTTCAGTGACTTTTCTAAAATTAGTGTTGAAATCATTCTAGCTCTAGTCTGCCCTGATCTTTTACATCCATAGCCATGTTTAGACAGAAATTCTTATCCTTATTTTACTGTGATAAACTGTCTGCTTGACTTTTCAACTTTGCGCAGTTTTTCCTCTCCGCATCGTGCAGCTTCCTTGGTTATGCTGTAGCTATCAGTTGCCATTTCAGCTTGATGCTCACATACCCTTCCGACAATCTAGGTTTTTTTTCTTTCTCTCTTCTTGGAGTCTTAGGGATCTCATATATTAGGCAGATCACAGGACTCCTAAAAACCAGGCTGAAAATAGAAGCTGTATTTTGCAGCAGTTACTTCTTGCCCTCCACTGCATCCCCTAAACCCTCCATTCAGCCTTACCCAATATGCTTACTACTAAATCTTACAGAATGGCTTGGTTACTCTACTTGCGCCTCTCTTATCCTGTTTCTGATGCTACTAAGTATCCTTACAGTGCCTAACACCAAGAATCACATCCAAATGGAGACTTGAATCTAAACGATTTCACCTACTCTAACATGCTAATCCTAACTGAAAGAGGCATTGACATGACCCTGCCCTTCTCCTAAACTACTCATCTACCACGCTACTGTTAAGGTACATCATATTGTTGGTTCTCTTGCTGTCTGGGGACATTGAGTTGAACCCTGGTCCAGCACCAAGTATATTACCCTAAACTGCACTGGATATGATATGAAAGGTCTTCATATAGTCCATCTAAATGTTAGAGTCTTCTCGAAATCATGCAGATCTTAAAGCCTGGGTGGCTAACCACCACCCAGATGTGCTCTGTCTATCTGAGACATGGCTAAAGCTCTCTATCCCAGATACCTTTTGCCTGCTCCCAAACTGCAGCTCTTCTTAGGTGTGACAGACCACCTTCAAAGTGTGGTGGAGTGTCACAATCTATTACAAAAACAATCTAAGCATAACTATGATAACTGACAAGAAAAACTCCTTGTGTGAATACATCCATGCCATACTCAGACTAGGAGATAAGAAACTCCACATTATCTGTGCCTATAATCCACCCAATAGTGAAATAAAAGGCCTAGTGGATTTGCTGGATCATACGGCTGATATGGGAAGAATGAACTCATCATTCTCGGAGACTTAAATTTAAACTGGCTTGGCAAATCTCAAGACACCTTCAATCCCTGGTACAGAGCTACAATTTACACCAAATCATTACTGATCCTACAAAGAGTGTCTGTTACCACTGACTCCAGCACCCTTATTGATTAGGTCTTAACAAATCGTGTGGACAGAATTGCAAAACAGGAATGCTGCCGGCCAATATCAGTGATCATTCCACGTTTTCTGCATATGGAGTCCATCTACAACCTCCACGTCCCCCAAAACTGTATATGCTTCAGAAACTATGCAAACTTAAATCAGGCTCATTTCCTATATGATGTGTCTCATACTGATTGGTCCCCTGTCTACCATCTCATACTGATTGGTCCCCTGTCTACCAATCAACGAGTATGGATGCTGCCCTTCACACTTTCCTGAGTAGGTTTGTACTCCTTCAAGATAAACATACTCCAGTCATCACTTGGCGCGTTCATGGCAAACAAACCTGATGGCTGCATAAAGACCTCCTTACAGCCCTCAAAAACAGGGACAAATGCTGGAGAACGTGTAAAATCTCCGGTCTCTCAGCGAACTGTAACAACTATAGAGAACGGAGAGCGAAGTGCAAAACTTAAATAAGACATGCAAAAAGTCAATACTGTAAGGGCCTTCTGCTGGATGCAGCTGGCGACCCTAAGAAATGTTGGTCCCATGTCAAAACTTTCCTCGGATCAAAGCAAACTCTACTAAACAGTGTCATGATACTAAAAGGTGTCCACTGTAATGACTCGGGCACAATTGCCAATGCATTTAATTCTCACTTCTCTGACCACTCTAGCTACACCACTGCTTTCTCTTCCGATAACTTAATGCCTGAATTCCCCACCCCTAAAGACACTTCAAAGACGCCTCCCTTATATTTTAAAGCTGTCCTTAAACATCTAAATTCCATATTAGACAGTACCGCTGTTGGATCTGACTGCCCTCGAACCTAAACTCTTAAAGCTTATGGCACTATTCATTGCAGGACCGCTGTCCAGAATACTCAATTTGTCCCTGAGTGAAGGTGTGGTGCCTGATATATGGAAACTGGCCAGAGTCACGCCAGTGTTTAAAAAGGCGACAAAAGATATAGCCAATTACAGACCAATAGCAATACTGTCAGTATTAAATAAAGTCCTTGAGAAGCTCATCTCAGCACAGATCTCAGAACACCTTACTAAGTATAACCTTCAACACACAAACCAACATGGCTTCAGAAAAGGCCATAGTACTCAAACTGCTCTGTTACAGCTAATGATGTTCTTGAAGCCATGGATCAGGGTCATCAAACCGGTGCAGTATTTATTGATCTGACAAAGCTTTCGATCTTGTTAATCACCCTCTTCTGCTTGCCAGTCTCCAACCCTGGGCTTCTCGACTGGAGTTGTAAACTGGTTCCACAGCTACCTATCAAACAGATCTCAAACTGTGAAATTTAACTCGCCACCTCTAAAAGCAGTCATTAATGTTGGTGTACCACAGAGATCTATCCTCGGACCCCTCCTCTTCTCGATTTTTATTAATAATAATATAGCACAAAATAAATCCTCCTGTTCATCGTTGCTATATGCCAATGACCTTGTCCTTTACACTAGCAGCTCAGATAATGTCCACTCTATTAATCATAAGCCTCTATGGACCTACAAAATATTCAGTCTTGGATCACCAAAATAAGCTCATTCTTAACGCTGGAAAGACCAAGGCTATGCTCTTGGATCCTCTATTAAACTAAAGCAGTGCCATGAATTTTCCAGGTCTCCTGGGCTGACAGTTCCCCACTGGAGATGGTAACTTCTTTAAATACCTGGGTGCCTTGCTTTATGAACCTCACTTATGACACCAATACAACCTCTACATGTAAGGCTCTCATGCCAAACTGGGCTTAGCCTACAAAACAAGTCATATTCTAACCCTCTCTGCTAGGACAGCCATAGCTAGAGGAATCCTACTTCTGTCACTCTTATATGGATCTGTAATCTATACTAACGCATCTAAGGCTACTCTTCATAGGTGGGACACAACTTATAACAATATATGCCGTTACGCCTCTCCATCCTCCAGACTGAGACATCACTGCCTACTGTATTCAGACCTAAATTGGCCTGCCCCCATTGCACACTGTCTCCCCTCTCGGGAACCTTCTGGACAGTATATTGCGATCTAGTATGCCTACCTACCTCACCTCCTTGCTGACCCCTCAGCCCATCTCCTACGGTCTCCGATCTTCTGACCTTTCCTTGATTAGCATTCCCAGATGTAGAACTACCAAAGGGAAATCAGGCTTCTCACACGTAGGCCCCTCCTACTGGAACTCGCTGCCCCTAGATGTACGCCTGGCCCCTAATCATGCCACTTTTAAGAAGAGGCACCGCCCTCCTTACCGCATGTGCTCATTGTACCTGCTTCAACCCACCATAGATCTTGACTCCTTTTGTCTTGGCTGCCCATGGTATCCCCCTACCTTCTGTGGTGTGAGCTGGCACCTGCTCCTTCAACCTCCCTTCATCCTGTCCCACCATTACCCCTCTCCTGCCTCCTCCCGATAACTGCCTTTCAGTTTCAGCAGGATGTAATGATACCCGTGGCAATTTTCTGCACCTTATATTGTGATATTACTATTACAGTCTGCACATGGGCACTTATCTTCCATTTGTATAATTTACACCTTTACGTGCCTTGTACCAATATTTGTCTTAATTTTGTTTCACTTCTGATTGTGATGTATTGCATATCTCTTGACACTGCATTCTATGTACCTGTATCTCTTTGTGTTGTTGACCTCCCGGGTCGTGCCTGAAAATAGTCACTTTCGTGTCTAGTGCACCTACCCGGTTATCAAAAAATAAATAAATAAATTAGGAGGGCATATTGGCAGTGCTTAGCATGGAACGTTACATACATTAGGAGGTCATACTGGCAGCGATTAACATGGAGCATTACGTACATTAGTAGATCAGACAGAGTTAAAGATGCTCAAAGGAAAAAAGCACTGATTCCTTGCAGCTGCATTAGCGGAATGAGTGGTGGGTTTCTTTTTCCAACAGATGTGGTGTTCATACTGTAATTTTCAGTATCTGTTTCATCAGAAACTAGTCCTGAATATGTACGTGGGTGGGGACAGCAGCTAGGCCCAGTCTGGTAGCTGTCCCAAATACAAGAGAAAATGTCCTTTTAGTCACTTTATATTTCCTTTAAAGGAGTACTACAATCAGAATTTCCCAAACATATATTACACAGAGTGTTGTGTGTGTGGTCCTAGTGTGTCCTCCCTTTGTTTTCCATTAGGAGTTTTTTCTAAATTTGCCTTCTAGTTCTAGGGTCCCTAGGATCTCTATGCTCGAGACAACCAATGAGTGCATACTATTTACTGTACGCGCCGGGTACTGATCATAGGCGGCTGGCTATGGCAGGTGAGGAGGGCTGTGCCAATCGCTGGAACGGATGGGATGGGGTGTGGGGTGGTGGGTTACTGCCTACCGGGATGGCGGAGAGTAGGTGGGGACACTACACTATGGAAAACAAGGGATTGTTGTTCTACGTGTATTTCTTAGATGATCAGGGTTCCCTACATTGTGCAAAGGGGATCTTGTATTTTATTCTTTCTATCAGAGATCATGACTGGGGAGGGCTCCTACACTGTGGAAAAATAGATCATGTTTTTATTTATATTTCACTCAGTGATTGGGGCTGGGAGGGAGGTCCCTACACTGTGGAAAAGGGATCTTGTTTTTATTTATATTTCACTCAGTGATTGGGGCTGGGAGGAGGGTCCCTACACTGTGGAAAAGGGATCTTGTTATTTAATATTATTTCTATCAGGGATCGGGGCTGGGGAGGGGGACACTACACTATGGAAGAGGGGCTAGGGAACACTTTTTCATGTATGGTGATTGGGGCTCTGGGGGTAGGGCTGGCCTGGTGCATTCAGCCTGGCCAGCTATGCTAATGAGCCCATAAATAGCATGTATGAAGCCCCTTCATGCCGTTGCAGGCCCAATGAGCTTGTTTGCATGTTTGTGCGAATGTCACCCATGGGGGACCACTTCACATCCAGGTATGTGCCACGCGTTCTTTCACTGGCGGTCTTCAGCCCGCACCCTGGATGTGCCATGCCACACATAGGCAGGCGCCTGCTATGCACCACAAGATTATGGTTTGATATTCAAACAGAATGCGTGATCTGTTCCAGTTGGGCATTCTGTTTGAATATCACGTTACAGCCTGCTGGCCCAATTTTTTGGTGCAGTGCATCAATTTACACGCACATCCAAACGCTCTGAATATGGGGCCCTAGATGTGTTCTTTAGGCTGGACTCAGGAAAGAAATTGATAAAGTTCTGGTACCTTTTGTGAGAGACAGGAGATGGAATTTACAAGATTACAAGAATGGGATGCAGTGTTCAAACTGCCAGGAAGACTTCTTACAAAAAGAGAGCAATGTTTTGTTTAGAGTGAGAGAGAGAGACTGAGATTTAAATTAAGAGAGACTATGAGATGTAGGGCTTACTTTGTTTTTACTGCGTGTATGAAGCTCTATCCTGTATAATTTTATTTTTCTTTATTTTATTGATATTGATAATAGTAAAACGCTATGCGCACATTTTATAACTTCTTCCAGTCTGCCTCTGCTTCCTGACCTATGCCTCTATGACATGCCACACTTGCATAATATATGTGGAGTATGTTGATCCTAAGATCACCCTTGCCACGGCATTCTGCGCCAGTTGCGTGCAACGCACCAACTGGTCTATCCAGTCTGTCTTTGCCCCTGGCTAACTTATGAGATCAAGACCCCATTGGCCCCCCCTCCCTGTTATGCACAAGAAGACCCACGAGCCTATTCCACCTGTGCTGGAACCCTTTTACTGATTCTGCACAGCCCAGCTTGTTGGGCAGTTTGTTCCACATGTCCACCACCCTCTCCGTAAACAAAGCCCTTCCTGACATCTCTTTTAAACCCTACATAGACAGATCTGCTAGTGAACACAGCAACCTGAAAAACATAGCAACTGAATGCTGAGGGTTGTTTTTGTTGTGTTTAATTCTTTACTGCCATTAAGGACTCTCCTGGGTGATAATGCCCTCCAGCTGAGTATGGCACTCTGCATTCTGTTTTCTAGGCATGTTGGTCCCAACAGGAAAAGTGCATTTAACAATGGCCTCACACATCTGGAGGAGATGCTGTGACTTAGTTGGCCTGGATGTGAGATGGTGTCAGGTTTGTAGTGCTAAGGAGGCTCTTGAGATTCGCCACAGCAAGCCCGGTACTGCCTTCAAAACACGATTACCTCTGCTTAGCAGTTTCTGCCATGCAGCCAGGTCAGTAACCCTGCAGCATCTATGCCCTTTGACCTTACAGCCTTTCCACAGTACAGTGTTTCAGAGTATGTGACCCATACTCATGGTAGAACCATAGTTAGAAGTATTTGACTCTAAACGTGTTAAAGTACAGCTACTATAATGTAATTTTACATGTAGTATGTTATTAAATTGTTTACTTTTTATACTACTTTCTTTTTTCATAGAAACATAGAATTTGTCAGCAGAAAAGGGCTGGTAGGCCCATCCTGTCTGCGCTTTTTCCCCTGCCTGTTCCAACATCTCGGACCCTGTTTGGCTCCAGCATCCCTCCCGCCTCCTTTTCTTCTGCTTATGATACCCATGTGCCTATCCCATACATGCTTGAAACTTCCCAATGTTTGCAGCCCGACACCGCTTCTGGCAGGCTGTTCCAGGCGTCTGCTACCCTTTCTGTGAAGAAGTGATTCCTCACATCCCTGTTAAACACCAGCACCCCCATCACCCCAACCCCTGCTTCATTGTATTCCCCTGTGTTCTGGTGCTTTCTCCGTTCTGAAAGAGACTCGCCACCTGCACCTTGTTCACTCCTGTGAGATATTTATAGGTTTCAATCATGTTCTTTCTCGCTCACTTCTCCAGGGAGTACATGTTGAGATCCTGCAGCCGCTCCTCATGTGGCTTCTCGTGCAATCCCCACACCATTTTGTAGCCCTCCTCTGGACTGCTTGCACCCTGTCAGTGTCCTTGTGGAGGTACAGCCTCCAGAACTGGACACAGTACTCTAGGTGGGGTCTCACTAGTGAGTGATACACAGGCAACACCATCTCCATCTTCCTGCTAGAAATCCCACTCCCTGTTCACCCTAGCATGCCCCTAGCCTTCCCTACTGCCTTATCACAGTGCCATACCACTTTGAGATCATCAGGTATGATTAACCCAAGGTCCTTTCTTTCTTCGTGACTTCACTGCAACCCACCCCCCAATCTTACACACAGCTACCGATTTCCCATCCCAGGTGTATGATTTTCCACATTTTGACATTGAAACCCAGCTGCCATGCCTTAGACCACTTCTGTAGTTTCACCAGGTCCCACTGCAGTCTCTCCACCCCTTTTCTGAGTGTTCACCCTCCTGCAGATTTTTGTGTCATCTGCAAAGAGACACACCTTCCCCTTCAGTTCCTTAGCAATGTCACTTATGAAGACATTGAAGATGACTGGTCCCAGTACTGATCGCTGTTGCACCCCATTAGTCACTCTTAGATCCCCCCTGAGTGTCTGCCACTTACCACCACCCTCTGCCTCCTATCCTTCACCCAGTTTGATACCCGGCTACCACTTTCTCTTCCCAGCCCCCAGGCTGCCTAGTTTTCTTATTAGCCTTCAGGTCGGCAGTGACACAGTGTTGAAGGTTTGCTAAAGTACAGATAGGCCACATCCACTGGCCTTCCTTGATTCATCTCCTAGTCACCCAGTCAATGAGATTTGTTTGGCATGACCCCCGGTGAAACTATGGTGCCAGTGGTCCTGCAGCCCTTTGCCTCCAGGTCCTCCACAGCCTCTCCTTCAGCAGGGTCTCCATTAACTTCCCTGCCACTGATGTTAGACTGGCTGGCCTGTAGTTGCTGGCATCCTCCTTGCTGTCACTCTTGTGCAGGACATTGACCCACCTCTAGTCCTCTGAAACTACCCCTGTCTCTAATGAGGTGCCTAGTAGTGTTGCCACAGGGGCAGCTAGCATCATACTCAATTCTTTAAGAACCCTTGGGCGAATCCCATCTGGCCCCCATCGTCTTGTTTTCCTTTAGGGCTTCCAGTCTCTTCTGGGCTATCTGCTCTAAAATTGATTGATGTCTACTCCACCCTCCTCTGTGGTGTCTGCTGATACATTTTGCGCCCCAACTGTAAAGACCAAGCAGAAGTACTCATTTCAAATGTTTGCCTTTTTCCTGATCTTCTGCACACTTCCCCTGCCCTCCTGATTCCCACTATCCCACCCCTTGCCTTCCTCTTTTCACTAACATAGATATAAAAAAAATCTTATTCCCATTTTTGACTTCCTTGCTGAAGCTGTCCTCTGTTTGTGCCTTAGCTGCCTCACCTTCCTTCCTGCCTCCCTTTGCTTTTTAAGATATACCTCCCTAGCCACCTCAATCTGGGTCTCCTTGTACTTCCTAAATGCTGTTTTTTTTTCTCTTCCGCCACCTTAGTCACCTCCTTTGAGAACATAGTGTCCTCTTCCTTCTCCTTGACTCCCCTGACCAATCAGCCTTGGCTGAGGCCTCTTCAGTCAAGAGGAAGGTTGAGAGTGCCTAGGTACCCTAGCCGAGGTTGTTGAGCTTGACTCCAGTCAAGCAGGCCAGAATTTCCCTTGAGCCTGTTGACTGGTTGTTGGATGAGGTTGGGGAATCAATCCTGTAGACCCTGGTGCTTCTGGTCCTCACTCAGGAAGACATGGATCGGTCGGTGTCCCCATCCAGTCCACCGCAGTAGCAGCCTCCACCAGCAGTCGAACCTTTGCGTGTCCTCGTAAATGTGGGCAGGCATGTGGTGTACCACAACTAGCCAGAAAGCTCACCTTGCTGTCAATCGTACAGTTGATGGTTGAGATCTTGATTGAGATGCTCTCCGATCCCACTTGACTGGGAGGTGTCAGCGCTTCTTGACCCCCTCATCCTCAGGTGAGGATATGCACTTCGGCAAGTTGTGCAGGTGCTGAGAGGAGCTCCTCTGGCAACAGTTGGCCATTGCAGGGTAGGGCTCTGCCTTCTGGACCTCCTGATCTTCATCGAGGGTCTCTCTCGCAGCAGGCCACACCTGAAGAACTATAGCCGCCAGGCACCAGAATCCCACAGAAACTTTTCTGGCTAGCAATCTACTAAGTGGCTGCCCACTCTGACATCACACTCTGATGCTGGCCAACCCTACAAGAGTGGGCAGCCCCCGTGCCCTCCTAGGTTCTTTTCTTGCCAACGACCAATGCATGTCAGACCTCTGGAGCCGCTGCAGCTTCAGTCGACTGCCATTTTCCTCGCTATTCCACACTCTTTTATTTTCCTTTTCTCACCGTAGTTCATCTTCATCACATCAGTGAGGATCTCTTCCTTCCCCCTGGGTCCTTGGGGCCTCCTTTGTCTCTCTCCCCCAAGGAGAGTCTTCTGTTTCCTTCTTTATTTGGTTGAGAACCAAAGTCTCTCATCGGTTTCCCCTGTTTGGACTTTTATGCTTATGGTCTCTGGTGGGAGAACAGGAGAGGCACAGGGACGCCCACTCCTCTTATAGGGTTGGCTGATGTCAGAGGGTGACATTGGGGTGGGCGGCCCTCTTAGTAGACTGCTAGCTAGAAACATTTCCGTGGGGTTCTGTTGCCTGGTGGCTACAGTTCTTCAGGTGTGGCCTGCTGAAAGAGATCCTCTCGATGATCTACTGTTACAGTAAGGTCTTATGTAACTGTACTTTACCTGGCAGCTGCCAGTGTGGCACCTTCGCTGGTCCTCATGACACAGGTGCTCACTGCAACTGCTTCTCCACCCCTTTAGATGAAGCAACCATCACCACAGATAAAGGTGGGCACTCCAACCAAGCAGGTCTACTCGGCCACTGGCTTGCCAGGTCGGTTGCCATTGCAGATCACCCTAGGAGATGATACAGGATGGTCTGTGGTGAGAAATGGCTGAGGGCTGTTTTTGAGGAGTCCTTGAATGACTCCAACTGCGAGTCCATGACCTCCTCTGGGACTCTCCTCCAGTTGAGGAGTTAACCCAGTTTCTTTCAAAGCACTTCTCCGATGCATATCTGGACTGGAGCCAGTTCAGAAAAGGGCCAAGTATCCCTTTACTGATATTCTGGATTAGGAGGAGTCCCCAGGAGTTGCCTTTCCTGTGGCTGAGGCCATTTTGGGACTGGCCCTGGATCTTTGGCTGCATCCAACATCCTGCGTAGCACTTTTTACCTGTATGATCTGCAAGTATGCAGTCCCCACATGGGTCCTTTTCAGGGTTCTCAGACCACCCCTTCATAGAGGGGCTGGTGACCAATTCTGTTTTCCTTAAGTTGGGAATCCAAGAATGTGTGGACAAGCCTCTGGGCAAGGAGTCCTGTAAGATTGACCATGCCACTTAAAAGGTGTAACTGAGGCATTCTTGGGTCTCCATCAGGCTAGGTATGACTTAATGATGGCCAGTTTTGGTCACTCCCTGATGGGAGCCTTCAACACAGTCCTCCCTCACCTCCTGATTAAACATCAGTTGGCAGTGCAGTGACGGTCCTCAGAGACAAATGTCAGTCACTGGCTAAACACCAACTCCAGATGGCCTTGGATATGGGCAGTTCTTGTGCCCGTGCCATAGCACCGTCTGTCTCCATGCTTTGCAGGGCCTTGCTGGGCCTGTCTACCTTCACGGTGGACACCCAGCATAAGCTGGCTGATGTCCCTTTCTTGGGCACTGACCTATTTGGCCCTGGGGTGGAAGGACATTTCACCTATATCGAGAAGTCCAATGCCACCCTTGACTCTGTGGCAGCATCCCAGAAGGACCTGAAAAAGAAGACTAAGAAACAACTTTCCAGTACTGGTTCTTTCAGCCACAGCCTCCTCGACAGTCCCACGTTTGGGACCCCAAGCACAAATCCGGGGGGCGGGTCCTCAGGAGGAGGGGAAGCTTGGTTGTGCCCGTCTGGCTGCAGCTGCCAGTGCCCACGCAAAAGCTGCCCAGTGATGGGTTGGGGCTCTCATCCCTTCACCTGTCCTGTCACTGTCTGTTCTCCCCATAGGAGGTCAGTTACATCACTTCTTGCCATGTTGATCTGCTATACAATGGACATGTGGGTGTTAGATGTAGTGGGCAGAGAGTTGCCTCTGGACTTCGAGGCTCTCACACCTTATCACCTTCATGTGCCTGGACAGTCCAGAGTGTCACAGGACATGCTGTTTGCCCTTCAGAAGGACGTTGCTAAGCTTCTTGCAAAAGAGGCAATAACCTGTGTCCCTGATGCTCCGGCTAGTCAGGGTTACATGTCCAGGTGCTTCCTAGTTCTAAAACGGATGGGGCTGGCACTCCATTTTGTATCAGGATGATCTGGACTAGTTCATGCAGAAACACAAGTTCCAGATGGTCACTCTGAATCAGATCATTACAGCTCTGAGCAAAACATGTGTTTTTGCTCCCTGGACCTCCAGGATGCGTTCTTCCACATTCCTGTCCATCTGTCCCACCGTTGGTACCTCTGGTTCCAAGCGGAATAGGTCCTGTACCAGTTCCAGGTCATGCCTTTTGGCCCCTCTTTGACACCCAGGATCTTCACTAAGTGCATAGCAGTTGTGGCAGCCTACCTGTGGCTCCTGGGTGTCAGGGTGTATCCTTACCTTGATGACTGGCTGCTGGCCGGTTTGTCCAAGGAGGCTGTAGGAGATCTGGCTCTCCAGACCTGCTGAGACTTGGGCTGACTGGTCAACCTGGAGGAATCTGAACTGGTACCTAAGCAGGGTGTCAAGTTCAACAGGGCAGGACTAGACTCCCTGTGGGCCAAGGCCCTGCTGACCAAGCACTGGCTCTTATTTGTTTTCCCGATCATTTCAGGTTGTGCTCTCACACCCTATCTGAGATTTCCTGGGACTACTGGAGTACATGGTGTCCTGCACCAGCATAGTCCGTTGAACTCACTGGCAGACGTGCCACTTGCAGTGAGAGTTGGGTCATCAGTGGACCCAACTTGGACCAGCGAATCACAGTGACCCAGCCTATGTGGAATGCCATTCAGTGGTGGCTGATCCCAGAACACAAGGAGGAAGGAATCCAATTTGTCCACCCAGAACTGACTGTCACGCTAATGACAGACTTGCCTCTGGAGGGGTTGGGAGTGCACCTGGTTGACCACAGGGCCTATGGGCTGTTTGCTCCTGGAGTCCTGTTATCAGATAAACCTGCTGGAGCTCAGTGCAGTGCAGCTTGCCCTGATGGAATTCGTTTCTCTTGTCAAGGGTGAGGTTGTGCAGGTCCAGACAGACAACACCACAACCATGTTCCACCTGAACAGGCAGGGCAGAACACACTCCCTTCCTCTGTGTCAGGAGGCCTACCACACCTGGACCTTCGTGTGCAGCCTGCGTGCAGATCTCCTGGCGATCCATGTTGCAGGAGTTCACAGTCAGCTAGCAGACACTCCCAGCCGGGTAGGAGAGATGTTGCACAAGTGCTTCTTAAATCAGGAGGTGGTGAACCACTTGTCTCCCAGTGGGGCACTCCTGTGGTGGATCTGTTTGCCTCCTGGGAGAACATGAAACTGAGGCTGTTTGTGCCTGCACACTGCAGTCCAGGAAACAGAAATATAGAATTTGATGGAGATAAGGACCACTGGCCCACCTAGTCTGCCCGTTTTCCTTACCTACTGCATCACCGCATACCCTACTTGATCTCTGGATTATCTCCCCCATCTCATCACTAAGGTTCCCTTATGCCTACCCATGTTTTCTTGAACCCGTTAGTTTTTACCCCACCACCTCTGCTGGGAGGCTGTTCCAGGAATCCATCACACTCTCCGTGGAGAACTACTTCTTCACATCCTCTGAGCCTACCCCCCAGTTTCATAGCATAACCCCTTGTCCTTGAACATCTTTTTTTCTGAAAAATGTTTCCCCTTTGAACCTTATTTATACCTGTGAGGTATTTGAAAGTTTCTATCATATCCCCTCGCTCCTTTCCTCCAGTGTATACAGTTTAAGGTCCTTCAGTCTTTCCTCATAGAGCTTTTAGTTTGATGCACCTCTGCACCATTTGGTTGCCCTCCTCTTGACCACCTCCACTCTTTCTGTGTCCTTCTGGAGATGAGATTTCCAAAACTGGACACAATACTCAAGGTGAGGTTTCACCAGTGATCTATACAGGGAACACCACCTCCCTCTTCTGCTGGTGATACCTCCTATGCACCCAGCATCCCGCTAGCTCTCCGACTGCCTTGTCACACTGTCTAGTCACCTTTAGATAATCAGATATGATAACCCCCAGATCTTCTTCGGGATATCTCTTTCATCAGGTTGGTTACACATATGGAACTTATACCCGCCAGGTGCTAGGACCATGGAAACTTTCCTCAACAGTCTAGTAGGGGCCACCCAAGCTGATGTCATATGCCAACATCCCTGCATATGTAAGTGTGGGTGGCCCCGCCTCCTCCTCAGTTCTTTCCCACGTTGACCATACTTGCACAGACTCCACGAAGCTCTGTCGTTCAGTTGCCCACCAAAATTTTACTTACCTTTTATTTTGTTTGTCACTAGAATCACTTTGATTCCTCTTCCATTATATGCCGAGATAAAGGATTAGTCAAATCTTTCCCATTGTTGCCACTGCAGAAAGAAGATTTATTCCAAAGATGAGCACAACTTTTGTGTTTGCTGTCTTGGGCCTAGCCACAATGTCCTTGCCTGAGAGTTCTGCCTAAGTTCAACCTCGCCACCCCTGGTGCCATTGAAAAATCCAGAAGTCCTTTCTTCTGGAGCAACAAGCAGCCAGGATGGAACAGGGGCCTTCCGGGACTACTTCCTCCCACTCGCCGGCTCATTCTTTGGGCTCTCAGGCCACCAAGGCCTGAGACAAGTCTTTGGGGAAATACTCTCACTGGGACATGGAACATAATAAGGACCATTCCCCCTGGAGGCGCTCCCAGTTCCAAATAGTGCTGACTTTTCCATTAGCAGATTATATCTTTTAGCCACTAGAGGGCCCAGTTATTAGCACACTTACCCAATCCAACACAATACAGTTCCTGTCTCATTTCACTTATTGTGTGCTCAGTCTATCACTATTCATCAGTCTTTGTCCCCTCCCTCTTCTACTGATTGATACTGATTTTTCCCATTTGCAGCTTATACTCTTTTCGCCCACTAGAGGGGTTTTCCCCCAACCGTTCCAAAGCTGCTCTACATCTCCTTACTCTCTACTACTCCTGGACACTCTTCCTTTACTGCTCAGCTGCTATGGGTACCTACACGCCATTACTAAGTCTGCTCTCCTTCACCCTCTTGGTACAGACCTCACACTGACCGGAGCACCTTTCCTCCACACTAGGCACCTCATCCTCAGACTACCCCACTGTGACTTGGCCCTCCCCCACCCTCAACACACCCGTGACCCCCCAACACCCCCACCCTGCCAACATCCCCACTCCCTCCACCCTCCAAGGCCCGAACTGGACCCAGCTCTCCTGCCATTCCCACCCTTCGCCTTTATCTATCCCATGCACCCTGATTGTAAAGTCCTCAGCTGGGTGTCGACCCAAGGGTCTCCATCGCCACCGGCCACTAACCAGAATAATTACACTGCTATTATTATTATCTGTAATGCACCCAAACCAAGGACCTATTGCTTCCAGCCCTTCTAAACCCTGTACTGCTACTGGCCTCCGCTTGCATCCTTAAACATTTGCAGTCTCCTAAAGAAATCTGTTGTCCTCCAGTGCTGGGTCAATCAACATTAACCTGACATAATTTCACTGGTAGGACTTGGCTCTCCAAATCCATCCCAGACTCCACTATCACCCTTCCTGGATATACCATCTACAGGAAGACTGAGTAAAAACATGGTGGTGGTTGCGCACTACTCGTATGGGACTCTCTTATAGGTCAGGCACTCCCAGCTCCTAAACTTGATTATGGAGCCCAAGCCCTCACCTTAAAAATCACACCAGACCACGCCCGAGGCCCTCTCTTCCTCACGGTCTCCTACGTACCCCCAAGGAATCAAAACCAAGCGGTCCAGTCCCTCATTGACTATCTCACATCTTTCCCTCACAAAGTGGAGCAAGTCATCCTAGGTGATCTCAATGTTAACTGGCTTGCCTCCACTGGCTTCCATATGAGGGACTCCTTTGCTGCCCTGGATATGTCCCAGTTAGTCACCCAGCCCACCGGATTCAACCACTCTACTGGCACCAGCACTGTCCTAGATGTTGTTATATCTAACCGGCCCTACAAAATCCGGGACGTCACTATCCTTCCCAACTCTCTTAGTGATCACTCCCCAGTCCTCTGTCTCTGGTCATCCTCCACTCAGCCAGTGTCCCAGACCACTCTACATTGCCGTTTATACCCTGGCAGCCTCAGAAAATTAAAACAATACCTAGCCCAGCTACATTGGTCCCCTATCCAGCGCGCCCCTGACATTGACTTAGCTCTTAGCCACCTCACAAATGCCTCTGTAAGGCTTGTAACCTTTCGCCCTCACCAGGATCCGCTCCAAAAATGCAATGCCCCATGGATCACTCCTCCTCCGAGACTCAAAACAGAGATAATCTCTGGCACATTGCTGTAGAATCTGGAAGGGCGTCAGATAGACAGGGCTACAGCGCATGAAGCATGAAGTGCACTTGGGCCATTAGGCGGGCCAAGGCAGAGCATCTAGACCACCCCTCGCCCACTTGGGGTGTAGCCTGACCTTCTGGGATAATATGAGAGAGCTAATGGGAAGTCCCACCCTCCCACCATCTCAGCTCTCCATCAATGGCACCCCCACCACAGATCCGATCCTCATAGCCGACTGCCTTAACACTGCCTTCTCTGACCTAAGCTCGGTCCTCCCCAGCAGCTTCTTTGACCCAATTCCCACCTCTCTCCCTCCAGTCCTGCATCATCCACCATTCTATCTGTGCACCCTATCCCCCCAAAAAGCCAGGCTGCACCTGCTAAAAGCCTTAGGCAGCAATAACCCCAACAGTGACGCCCTCGACTCCAGGATCCTCTGTATGGTCTTGGACGAAGTCCTAGTCTCCCTGACTGACCTTCTAAACTGGTCTCTATGCCTGGGTCAGTTTCCAAGTGCTTGGAAAACTGCTGAAATCACACTCAAACATAAGAATGGGGACCGGTCCACCCACAACAATTACCGGCTGATCTCCATCCTCCTCCTCCCACTCTCTAAAGCCCTTGAAAAAGTGGTGTTGATGCAGCTCTCTGAATACCTAACCAAGTACGACATTATGTGCCCAGAGCAGCACGGTTTGTGCCCAGGACACAGTACAACCACGGCTCTCCTGGAATTCTTCCAACACCTGCATGCTGCTCTTGACTATGGCAGCCTTGCAGGAGCAGTGTTTATTGACCTCTCCAAGGCCTTTGACACTGTCTGTCATCCCCTTCTACTCGACTCTCTCCACCAACTTGACTTCTCTGGCAGTCCCATTTCCTGGTTCTCTAGCTACCTCTCTGCTAGATCCCAGTGTGTCAAGATCAGCTGCTCCCTCTCCAGCACTCTTCCTGTTCGCTCCGGGGTCCCTCAGTGCTCTTTCCTGGGTCCAGTACTTTTTAGTCTCTACCTCAACACCCTCCCCAGCTCATGTACTGGTAAAATGCTCCTCTATGCTGACGATGCAGTCCTCGTTGCCTCACATTCCAATCCTACCTCCCTTCAATTATCGCTCCAGCAAGCTTACAACCAAGCCAAAAGGTGGTTCGGCGACTGCAGACTGGTCATTAACCTAAAGAAAACCAAATCAATGCTTTTCTCCCACCACCAAAATAAAGCTAAAAATAACCCCCTCTTGATTATCCCCAGCACTCTGCACCCGCTAGAACAAGTGACCACATACAAGTGCCTAGGCATCACGTTCGATACTGCCCTCTCCTTCCACACCCACATTAATGCCCTGTCAGCCGCCATTAACTCTCGGATTGGCCTGCTTTACCGGCACAGGGACTGCCTGCCTCAGGTTGCCCTCAGGCTGGCCATCACCTGCTCCATCCTATCCCTTGTGGGCTATGGCTTGCCCATCTATGCCGCAGCTGACAACACTGCCCTCTCCAAAATTCAACTCTCCATCAATAAGGCCTGTAGGCTCCTGACCAGTGCCCCCAGCCGAACTCACACCTGTCTTCTCTATACTACCACATGTAACCCTAGGTGGCGCTATCCCAAGGGCTACTACCCCTGCCTGCTTGGCTAGTAGCAGGTTAAGGGGCCTAAGTTCTGAAACGGGTGCCTCCACCCGAGATCAGGGTTGGTAGTGGCCAAGCTAACCTGGGCACAGCCCTCAGGGACACTGTAACCCCTCTGCCCCCAGTGGCCTGAACACTGTACAATAATCACTTTCACAGTACCCCTGGTACACCACACAAGTACCCACACTGTTTGCACTTACCACAAGGGCTGGTTCCTCTGGCTCGACCCTGTGGACCCCCTGTAAAACAAGGTTATGCACAGCAAATAGCAACAGTACAGTACTTTGAGTACAAACTGGAACCACAGTCAGCTTACATGCAGAAAAAGTTAGATCTGATTTATTCAGGGGACTTGAACAAGGGAGGGGTAAAATCAGGTTAATTAGCTTGAAGGTTATATCAATCAAGGAGTTATGCCTGTGCTTTGAGTCCGCCCACACAGTCCACCTCTGGGTACCCAGGTGGAGAAGAGATGGGCTAGCCAGGACCATTGCCCGGGGTTGCAGCTGGTTGGGGCCCTGTGAGGGAAAACACAACATGCACAATACACAATATTTGTAATCCGGAGCCAGAGGGCTCAGTTCGAAAAGGAAACGAAACAACAAGACAATCAGATGACACACTCAGATTAAGCTGTTGTTGCAGGGAGCTACCTTGGTATTTACTGACAATACCCAAGACTGGACACAGGCTGGACGAAAATCGAGACTGGAGGTGGTTGATCTGGAATGCCAGGAGAAGCAGGGCCCCCACGAGTCGCAGAGGCATCATTCCTGTTCAAGCATGGAGCAGGGGGCCGATCCCCAGGCAGGTCTCTAGTCGATGGCTTCTCTGTGCAGTGGGTAATCTGGCTGGGCCAGTCTGGCAAGGCCCAGACCGCATGGAGACAAATTTGGATGCAGTCCGTTTTGGGCTAGATACAGCTTCTAGCAAGCAGAACACAGTTCACACAGTGGAGATCTAACTCACGACCCACTAGCAGCTCATAGCACATTTACATGTATGGGAATTCTACTGTACCAGGCAAAGTGCTCCCCGGTCACAATCGTAAAGTCTCTGCACATACCGGGAGCTTAGGGGTAGCTGGAACTCCTGACAGGCCGATCGCATTCAGCGAAATCTTCGATCTTTCTTGAGACACAGCTCTTGCAGCAGGTTACACCATTAGGACTGAAGCCGGCGAGGCATCAGGACCTGAGGAAAAATTCTCAACTAGCTATCTTCAGCGGGACCGCCCCTGGCGTCGGTCCGCCTCCGATGATCAGCGTAGTACATAAGAGGCGGTCCCAAGATTCTCAGTTCTTTCCCACCATCGACTTGCATGTCTCAACCCTTGGTTCAGTTTCTAGCCTGACGTGTGGTAAAGTGTTTTCCTATGGGAAATTCGTCCTCTTCGATCAGCTTTTTCTCTGATGTCCTCCCCGACCTCCGGTCACTCCTCGAAGTGTGCCTGTGGGAAACAGATCCCATTCAAGGATCCGCACTCGGCCTGTGTCCGGTGCCTAGGCCCAGACCACGACACCCGGTCCTGCACCTTTTGCCAGGGTTTCAACAGCAGAACCAAGATCCGTCGCCAGAAGGCCCTACAGGCATTCCTGCTCGAGGAACAATTCAAGACCATGGCTTCCAAGGGGAATTCTTCGCAGAAGGCCCGCAAGCATGCTGAGAAGCATAGGGAGAAGGTCCCTTCCAGGTCCCCGTCTAGGGCCTCTGACTCGCGCAGCTCCGGCTCCAGGTCCGACCGCTCTCCTTCCCAGGCCAGTTCTCAGCCTCCCCCCGCTGGGGTGAGAAAGTCTTCAGGCTCCTCTTCTCAGGCCAAGACTCCCAGGCCTTCCTCGTCCTCCAAAGTCCTGGCTAAGTCGGGGGATCATCACCATCATCATCACAAGTCGGGTTCCCGCCATTCTGAACCTGACGTCAGGTCTGCTTCCTTGCCTCCTCCTCCCCAACGGAAGACCAAGGAGCTCACCTCACTTAAGAGGCCGTTGGACCCGATGCCGGTTCGCCTGACGTCGGCCTCTCACCACAGGTCCCCAGAGCCGTTGTCCATCAGAAGACTGTCACCGGCCAGGCCAACTCATCACCGGACGCCGGCAGGGGACCGGCGCCTGCTCCAATCGAGAAGAGGACCCCGATGCCTCCGACCGACGTCAGTCAGGAGACCATCACTGAGGAGGAGTTGACTCAGCCCGAGGACCAGACGGGTGAACCCGGTCCTGTTGAGACTCCCAGGGAACCCTCGCCGCAACCCGAGCCCCCTGTGGAGCCGACGCCAGGACCCAATGACCGACCACCGGCGCCCGGGCTGTCGTCGGGCCTTTCTTTTTCAGAGATGAAGGAGCTTTTCACTCACTGGTGGGATACCATCAAAAAGGACATGGTCCCCACTCCACCTCCGCTCCCACCTCCTCCTCCTCCTACACCGGTTGCTCCTCCGGTTCTTGCGCCCCCTTCTCCAACTGGGTCTGCAGGCCGGTTACCTCCTCCCTGGGAGCCCAGGACCCCTCCAAGGGGGAGACCAGACAAAAGGAGACCTCCGTCTAGATCCTCTTCTAGGTCACCCAGCCCTAAGAGACCCAGAAGATGCCGTCTCGCCGACGGAGGACACAGGATCAGAGTTTCAACATCCAGATCCCCATCTCCTCTCTCCATCCCTCTCCGGATCCACGTGAGCTGCCAAAGTCTCCTCCAGATGACCCTTCGCTCGGATATCATGAGACACATCCAAGAGAACATGGGATGGGATGCGGAAGAGTTAGACCCAAAGGCTATGCCTGCAAGTATCTTCAGCAGAAGGACCCCAAGCCTGTGGTGGTGCCACCTTGGTAGACACTTTCGTGGGCGCCACCATGGCAGCGTGGAAGCATCCACATTCACTCCGGCGATGCCGAAGAAAGCTGACCACTTGTACAAGGCTCCAGAGAGACCAGTACTTGACTCAGCATCCTCAGGCCGACTCTCTGGTCATAACAGCCTCTCATGACCGGTCCCAGAGACCGCAACATTTGAGCACCTTGCCACCAGACCCAGAGTCCAAGTAGCTGGACGCCATGGGTAGGCGCACGTATACTTCCGCCACCTGCGCCATCAGATCCCTGAATTATTTGACCCACATGGTGCAGTTCCAAAATGCCCTGTGGGAGCAGGGTCTGCATGCGGCTGAGAAATTGCCGGAAGGTGAGCAGAAGGAGGAGATGTTGCAGCTCCTCCGTACGGGTTCGGACATGGGAACCCAAGTGCTACGAGCTGCATACGACTCCGCAAACTCCTCGGCTCGAGCAGCAGCTTCAGGCGTATGCCTCCGGAGGCACTCTTGGCTCCGTGTCTCCGGTTTTACCTCGGACATCCAGAAAAACATCATGGACGCCCCATTTGAGGGATAAGTTTTGTTTGGTAAACCCTCTGAAAAGATAATTACCAAACTCCAAGAGGCCGGGAAGGCGGTGAGGTCGGTTCAGGCCATGTACCGACCCAAGCTTAGTTCCTTTCATAGGAACCAAAGCATGTTCGTGGGCGGACGAGAGACAACAGTCCTGCCCTGCTCCACAACAGAGGGCCCGTTTCACAGAGCCCAGGAAAAACAACCGCAGGTTGAAGCCAGCGTGACTCAAGCCGGTCCAGCCAGCAGGACCCTCAGCCGCCACAGCCTGACTCCTTTCCGGCCCCCGCCCTTCAGGATCAATGGGATTTCATGGTCGGGGGTCGCATTGCGAATTTTCTGCCAGGATGGCAGTCCATAACTACCGACTGGTGGGTTCTACAGATGGTCGGAAGAGGCCACTTTATAGAATTTGCAGAAAAGCCACCCTCGAGGCCTCCTTTGCTCTCCCGGTACTCGGGTCAGCACAAGTCATTGATCAGACAAGAAGTACTCACGCTCCTGCAAAAGGGAGCATAGAGTACGTCCCAGAGAACCAGAGAGGACACAGATACTATTCCCACTTCTTCCTGGCTCCAAAGAAGACAGGGGACCTCCGTCCGATTCTGGACCTTAGCGACCTCAATTTGTCAGTCACCTACAAAAGATTCCGCATGGTAACTCTTCCAGGTCTTATTCCCATGCTGAAGCAGGATGCCTTTTTAGCATCTCTAGATATGCAGGACGCTTACCTGCACATCCCTATAGCTCAAGCGCACAAGAGGTTCCTGCGCTTTGAGTTTCTCGGCCATCATCTTCAGTTCCGAGCCCTTCCATTCGGGCTGTCATCGTCACCCAGGGTCTTTACCAAATGCATGGCAGTTGTAGCAGCGTCTCTAAGGAGACAGGGCCACTATGTGTTCCCGTACCTGGACGATTGGCTTCTCATGGCCGCCTCCAGAGAGGCATTGTTATTGGCGATACAGAGTACCCAGGACCTGTTTCGATCTCTGGGCATCTTAATCAACCACGAGAAATCTCTCCTGGTACCGTCACAGAAGCTGCAGTTCATAGGCGCAGTTCTGGACACCGTTCAGGGAAGAGCATTTCTTCCAGACGACAGAGCGGAGCGCATCAGATCCCTCATCAGGGATCTTTCGTCGAAGAAAACTGTCCCAGCCAGGTCGGTCCTTCGCCTGCTCGGACACATGGCTGTGGCCATTCTGACCGTCCCTTTCGCAAGGCTCCACATGCGGGTAACTCAGTGGATGCTCAAGGTGCAATGGGACCAAAGGCAAGACCACATGTAGCATCCGGTCAGAATCACGAACGCCGTGATTCGAGACTGGCAATGGTGGCTAGACCCAGGGACATTCTCTATGGGCGTCCCATTTATAGCGCCGTCCCTGGAGGTAATCCTCACCACAGACACCTCAGGGCTAGGGTTGGGAGCACACCTGGATGGGGTGAAGTCCCAGGGAACGTGGACCCCTCAGGAGGCTCACCTCCATCTCAACGTCCTAGAGATGAGGGCGGTCCTTTATGCCCTGCAGGCATTTCAGTCAGAGATCCCGTCGAGTACTCTCCTGCTTTAGACAGACAACACAGCAGTGATGTAGTACCTCAACAAACAAGGAGGCACACACTCTTACCCCCTTTGCAGGGAGGCTATGAGGGTGTGGGATTGGGTAATCGACACAGCGCGAACCTGATCACAGTACATGTTCCTGGAGTGGACAACACAATCGCAGACGGCCTGAGTCGTTCCCAGGCCAGAGTCCACAGTGGGAACTTCTTCAGAGGTAGCAGAGGATCTGTTTCTTCGATGGGGAACTCCAGAATTGGACTTGTTCACTTCCCCATCCAACGCAAAACTGCCCAATTTTTGCTCGCTAGATCCAGGGCCTGGTGTTTTCTGGTGAGACGCGTTGTTCCTCTCCTGGGTGGACAGATTCCTATACGCTTTCCTCCTTCCCGTTGATCCAGAGAGTTCTTCTCAGACTGCGCAGGGAGCATGCAACAATGATCCTGGTGGCCCCTTTTTGGCCCAGACAGATCTGGTTCCTTGCTAGTACAGCTATCCTGGGAACCTCCGCTCCCGCTGCCATTCAGCTCCCATCTCTTGTCTCAGGAGGAGGGTTCACTGGTCCACCCGGACTTACGCTCACTGAACCTGCATGCATGGCTCCTAGAGACATAGCCATTTTGCGACACGGGGTCTCGCAAGAGGTTGCGGAAGTTCTTTCTGCAGCCAGAAAGCCGGCAACGCATGCTGACAGACGCCATGAAATGGCCGCTTGTCTCTGGTCGCAGCACGCGCCTTTCCCTTTAGGTTGTCCGGGTGAAAGCGGTGTTAGAGTACCTGCTTCTCCTCCGCCCGGGTCTCGCCTACTCCTCTATTAAGGTGCACCTCTGTGCCATTTCAGCTTATCACCTCCTGGTGGGACAGCGCACTGTAGCACAATTAGATGCCTGTTGGGAATTCCTGAGAGGGGTGTTACATCTTAGGCTACCTGTTAAGGACCCAGTGCCTCCACGGGATCTGCTCTTTGTCCTGGAGCAACTCACGCTTCCTCCCTTTGAACCTGCCGCGGATTGCGAGTTGCATTTTCTGTCGTGGAAAACACTGTTTTTGGTTGCTGTTACGTCAGCGAGAAGAGTTTCTGAGCTCCATGCTCTATGTGTAAGGAGCCTTATTTAATTTTCCACCGGGACAGAGTATCCCTGAGGACGAATCCTAAATTCTTGCCTAAGGTGGTTTCCACACTCACTCTCAATCAGGATATTGACCTGCCGGTCTACTTCCCTAATTATTCTAATAGAGGAGAGGCGCTGCTCCACACCCTGGATGTTCACCGCAGCTTAAGGTACTACCTGAACAGAACTAAGCAGCTTCGAAAATCGGAGCAACTTTTCATTTCCTTTACTGAAAAGATGATGGGCCAACCAGTATCCAAACAGTCCCTGTCTCGCTGGCTTGTCCAGTGCATCTCATACTGTTATGATATTAAACACAAGCCCCTCCCGGGTTCAGTCCGGGGCCATTCCACTAGGGGAGTGGCCACCTCCTTTGCAGCACTTCGAAACGTCTCCACTTCTGCCATTTGTGCTGCAGCCACTTGGAGCTCTGTACATACCTTTATCAGGCATTATAGCCTGGACATCGCTTCACGTCGAAGAGCCGGCTTCCGCCTGGCTATGCTACAGTGTCTCCTGTCCTAGAATCAAGACCTGGAATGTACTTTCTAGTTTCCTCCTCCCAGAATG
The DNA here is from genome assembly GCA_016271365.2 of Neoceratodus forsteri. Classification (NCBI taxonomy): domain Eukaryota; kingdom Metazoa; phylum Chordata; order Ceratodontiformes; family Ceratodontidae; genus Neoceratodus; species Neoceratodus forsteri. The sequence continues at coordinate 8,975,435 of JADMNL010000026.1, forward strand.
TTTGCAAGCGCTACTGCTTGGGAATCAGTCCTAATGTTGTAACCTGCTGCAAGAGCTGTGTCTCCAAGTAAGATAGTACAGTTACGTAAGAACTTACCGTAACAGTAGATCTTCAAGAACAGCCCTTGCAGCAGGTACCTTCCTGCCCACCATCCCCCTTGGAGGAGACATGGCTTAAGCCTTTGTTAACAGGGATTTTTACCCTGTTGTCTTCTGACGGTGGATCCTCGGTCTCCCATTTCGATGTCAGCCTGCGGCCGGAGGTCTCCAGCGGGAGAACCGGGGAATCTGGCGGGACCGCCCCCTTATGTACTACTACACTTGACGCCGGAGGCGTGGGATCGATTTATACTGTCCCCCTGAAGATAGCTAGCCAGAATTTTTTCCGGGTCCTGATGCCTGCTGGCTTCAGTCCTAATGGTGTAACCTGCTGCAAGAGCTGTTCTCGAAGATCTACTGTTACGGTAAGTTCTTACATAACTGTACTTTCTTCTTCAGGTTGAGGCTGGCCCACTTCAGTAGCTTACTTTAGTCACATAAACTTGGATTTAGTCCAAAATAATTCTCTTAGCCGGCCCGTCGGTGCAGCGGTGGGATTTCCGCTTGCGACGCTGGCGACCCAGGTTCGGGAACAGACCCGGATCGTCGGAGGGTCGGCCGGGGGGGGAGTAGGATCGAGCATCCGATGGACAGCTCTCCTACTCTGGGGGAGGGTGCGGGCAGTGCTCGAGCGCTGAGGACTCCTGGCGGAGGCCAGGGTTTCAGCGCCGCTGGCAACAGCGTGGGTGTGGGGCGGGGCAGGCGCTGCGCGTCATTGCACGTCCCGCCTCCTCTGGAGGAAAATTGGAAATGGCGGGCGGGACCACGTGAGGATGAAGCCTCCCCGGAGAGCCTCGCTTCGCCACCGCTGCCATGGGACCCCAACCAGTCACAGTTCCAGGGTCATTAGGTGGCTGCGTGCCCCACCTCTGGGGTGCTGGGTGACCGGGTCCTCAGCAGCTATAGGCAGTGGTGGAGGTCTCCCGGGCCGACCAGGGTGCAGAGGGCAGACGGGTGGTACCGGGCCAGAAAAAGGGAATAAAAAAAAAAATAATAATTCTTCTCTCTCTCTCTCTTGGGAGCAGCAGGCAGACATGCAAGCCGAAAACTCAGCCTTTTCACAGTTCTTCCATGCGAATCCACTCCAGGATTGCTCTCAAAACACTTGAGCTTTTCTCATTTCACTTCCCAGCCCAGAACTAACTGAAAACTGCATGTAGCCCGGGACTTCCCAAGATCCAAAAGATTTGGTTGGCTGATTTGGCTGTCAGTCAAAGCAAAAGCTCCCCCTTCAGTTGCAAAACAGGTGCAAAAAGCTCAAAACCACAGTTCCTACAGATTTTGACTTCAGACAGCTCCTATAGTCCGGCTACATTTTAGGTCCCACCAGAACTGATTGGTTCAATTTGCAGTCCAGGACCAAGATAGTGGAGACAAACAAAAGAGTCCTTGCTACAAAGAAGGCAGGTTAGACAAACTACATTATCATTATCACTCTAAATGATTTTCAGTAAATAGTTACATCTTTCAACAGAGCTCTCTCTCAGATTACTTATGCTGCAATAGGCAACTCTTAAAGTGACAGTACACAGAGGCTACACAGGCTCTGGTAATCACATTTAAACTGCTAAAACACAGGACATCAGCCTGGCAGTGAGCATTTAGGCAAGCTCAAGGAAGACTTTTTGGGAACCCCCATTTGTAGGTGGGTTACACACAAGTCTGCTCAACTTTGAGGAGCGACTGCTCTACCAGACCTGCCTTCTCACTAAGAAATCACTGCTAGGACTCTCCCCCCCCCCCGGGGGCCTCCACCTCCCTACAGCAGCCATCATCATCCATCACCACCCGTAGCTCTGTTAAGGCCATTTTCAAGGTGCCCAGTACCAAGACCTCTCTTGCCCAGAGATTCTTCCTCTACCGAGCCCCCACCTGGTTCAACTCCCTACCTAGCTGCATCTCCAACTTACCAAAAATTGGCTCCTTCAAAACAGCCCTTCGGAACCATATCTTTAATACCCGCTCTTGTAGGTGCAACTACCCCCCTGTTGTAACCTGTGGTGCCTGCCCGCCTTGCCTCCTGGCTTGACAACATCCACTGGACAGCCTCTCCCTCCCGCAGACCCACTCCTACCCTACTAGGTCAAAACAGGGATGTAACCCGCTGTCTTCTCTGAGGACCTACTATATCCATTAGTGTAACTCACAGTTTTGTAACATTACGTAACCTAAGTAACATACAAACTACTACATTATGTAACCTAAGTGTATCTATGTTAAATGTTCCTTTTACTGCACCTGTAATGTTATCCTCTGTTTTAATCTGCACTGTAATAACTGTCTTGATGTCTGCCCCCCCTGCGACGAGGTGCCTTTGTAAATGAGTCTCTGACTCAAAGGTTGTAAACCCGATTTGTAATGAATAAATAAAAAAAAAGAATAAATAAAATAAAAAAAAACGTCCTCTTCCTCCAGGACAGCACCATCGACTGCGCCAACATCGACACCTCCTGCTGCCCCGGCCTTAGCCTCCTCCAAGCCGAACCCAGCAGCAAGTTTCACCAGCCTTTCTATGGCAGGTGGAGGGCCGTCGACCTTGGGCTCACCCGGGTCGTCAATGCCAGCCCCACTACTATGACCTCCGCAGCCGCAAGGTCCATTGGTGCTGGGCCCCACTGGCTCTGCCTTGACAGACAGTGATACAGCGATACTGGCGCTTTTGCCTTCCCTGTCACTGCTGGTGACAACTGTGTTGCCTCTTCCTGCCATTGTCTTCTCAACACAGTGCTCTCTTCCATTACTTTGGCTCTTATCCAACAGCTCATGCCCTGGCCTGGGCCTTTGTTGCTGTTTCCAGGGGATGCTGCTTCAGTGTCAATGCCAGTTTGTCTCTTTTGATCAGCACCCTCCTGGGCATTGTCGGCGTCTGTGCTTTTGGTCCCTGCCTCGGACCAGGTTGACGTTGAGGAGGAGTACCGCCCTGATCTTATCCTCCCCTATGATGAGGATGAAGAGGAAGATTTTGAGACTGATTCCCTCAGACAGGTCTACTGTCTCATCCAGGAGCGAGAGCTCTGCCAAACATACTCTGGGATCCCCTCCTAAGGACCACTCCTTCTTCACTATCATGAAGCAGCTTCAGACCACCATGGGTTCCAGGTTGAGGACGAGGATGACACCAGAATGAACCTGGTGGATTTCCTGGAGATCAGAGAGTCTCCACCTATGGTCATCCCTTCCCTGCTTCCAGCCCTGCAGGATGCTGCCAAGGCCACCTAGCACAGGCCTAACATGGTCCCTGCCATGCCCAGGAAGGCTGACAAACTTTATCAGGCCCCTTTGGAGAAGCCTTTCCACGCCACTCAACCAGAGACTGACTCAGTGGTGATCAAGATGGCTCATGAAAAGTCCAAGGTACCCAAGCAGTTTAGTTCCCTCCCCCCCCGAGAGGGATTCTAGGAGGATTGACCTTTGGGGCAGGAGGACCTTTGCTTCGGACACTTTAGGCCTCAGAATTGCTAATTGCCTGTCTCATATGGTCAAGTATCAGAACACCCTCTGAAAGAATGGCAAGGCGACAGCACAGGCCCTTCCTGAGGGTCCTCAGAGGCAGGAGCTTCTTAAGACTGCCCAGGCTGTGGTGGATGTCAGCAAGCATCTCCTGAGGGCCATTTACGACAGGGCTGATGCCATGGCCAGGGCTGCTGCCACTGGCATTTGCGTTTGGAGGCACTCCTGGCTGAGGGTTTCTGGCTTTGCTGCTGATGTTCAGCAGAAAATGTTAAATGCCCCTTTTGGTGGCTTTAAGCTTTTTGGCCCTGATGTGCAGGATATTATGTATTTTATTTATTTATTTATTTATGACTTTGGTAACCGGGTAGATGCACTGATCCTAGGGACTGTTTTCAGGCACGACCCGGGCCACATACAGTGGCACAGAGTAAAACACAAACAACAATGCACAGAACAGTAGACAGTCTGACAAATAATAAAAGGTTACAATAGTACACAAGATATAAGGTAGCAACATACATAAATCCACATGATACGAGGTGATATAGTACATAAATCTGATGTGCATATACATAAAGAGAATATATATATATATATATAAAATGTATTTATTTATTTATGACTTTGGTAACTGGGAGTGCACTGATCCCAGGGACCATTTTCAGGCACGACCCGGCCATAACACGGCGCAGGGTGACAGTGGAGACAAGGTAACAGTAATACACATGAAACAGATTTAATACAAGCAAACAATAGTAAGCACAATATACAGGTTTGATGCATAGGTCCATTTGAGAACAGTGACTACAAGGTTTCAATATCAGACATGAGAAGACTTGGTACAAACAAATCAATCGTGGTACAGTGTAAATGTGTACTGCATCATTCCAGTGAGCAAGTAATACACAGAATACGTAGTAAAAATATATATATAATATACTGGCAAGGAAGTCAAATATTACTGTGAAAATACAATGTAACAGTTGTAGGCAAAAGAGTTGACTAGTTGGGTAGGTGGTAACCCTGGGCTGGGAGTTGACTAGTGTGGATGGTGTGGAGACCCCTTGGAACATCAGCAGGATGAGTTTTCCAGGAGCCAGACTTAAAGGTGGGACTTGAAACTGGAGAGTGTGTGTCAGTGGAACGGAGTTCAGTCAGTAGTTTGTTCCACTACAAGGGGGCAGCTGCAGACCAAGCTCTGCTACCCATGTTGGTGGATACCCTAGGAACAGCTAGAGGAGGAGTACCATTTGAGCGGAGGTTGAGGAGGAGTGTTCGGGTTTCCAGAAGGGCAGTTAGGGGGGATTCTGGAGCCGTGCAGATGACATTGTCCACCATGCAGCAGAGGGCTAGGTCAGAGCGACTTTGCAGCGGTAGCCATCCAAGGGTATTATAGAGGGTACAGTGGTGGGTGGAGAACAGGGCCAATAAAGCAAAGCGGCAGGCGCTGTTGTAGGTAGCGGAGAGTTCAGCCACAGCAGTAGCTGAGATGCTGGCATAAACAGGGGAGCAGTAGTCAAGAATAGGGAGAAGATTACCCTGGACAATGGCTAGTCTAGCTTCAGGGGTGAGGTATTGTCTGAATCTATAGGCGGCACCTAACTTTTGATGGAACCTTCTGACAAGGGAATTTGCATGCTCAGTGAAGGTGAGGGAGGGGTCGAGAAGTACTCCTAAGTATTTGTAGGTGTTGACATCCTCCAGGGCTGTACCATCAGGGATGAGAATGCATAAGGGGGCGTGGCTTTTAGTTTCGGCCAGGAAGGGCTTCGATCCAAACAGCATGGACTTAGTTTTTTTGGCATTTACTAAGAGGAGGTTTTTTGAGAACCAGCTGTGGGCTGCAGCATAGTTGTGTGAGAGAACTGAGGAAATTGCGGCCGTGGATTTGTCAATGTGGAAGAGGACAAGGTCATCGGCATACAGGAGAGAGTTACAGTTGAGGCAGTCAAAGGGAAGTGCATTAATGAATAAGAAGAAAAGGAGAGGACCCAGGATTGAGTCTTGAGGGACCCCCACAGAGACAGGCAGGGTGGGGGAGCAGGTTTGACCAATACACATGAATTGTGAGCGATCAGTAAGGTAGCTAGAGAACCAGCTTGTGACTTTCTGAGAACAACCAAGGAGGCTAAGCTTGGAGGTAAGGAGAGCATGGTTAACCATGTCAAAAGCCTTTGAGAGGTCGATGAAGACAGCCCTGGTGGCTTTACCATTATCCATGTTAGAGAGAATGTGGTCTGTCAGTAGGGCGAGGGCAGTGGCGGTGGAATGATTCTTGTGAAAGCCATGCTGTTGGTTGCATAAGAGGGTGTATTTGCTTATGTACTCAGTGAGCTGATTGTGGACTGCTCTCTCGAGTAGTTTACTGAGATGAGGGAGGATTGATATTGGACAGTAATTGTCGGAGGAGTTGGGGTCACCAGATTTAAGAATGGGGATAACCTTAGCTATCTTCCATGGGTCAGTCATGGAGGAGGTGGAAAGGCAAGGTTAAAGATGAAGGTGAGTGGCTTGGCAATCGCCAAGAGATCAGCTTAGAAAGACTGGAGATAGGCCATCAGATCTGGAGGAGCGTGGTTAGGTAGATGTTTGAGTAGCTTCACTGTATCATGTATGGAGAGGCTTTAAAATAGAATGGGGGTATTTGCAGGTGAGTGGCAGAGCTGGAGGAGGATGGCAGTGTGTCAGATATTAGGGCGGGCTTGAGGTTGGGCAGTTGGCAGCTTATTTAGGTACATGGATAAGTTGGTGAACTTACAGTTGAAGACACCGCCACATCGTGAGGGTCGGTCAGCAGCCCATCCTGGGAGTTGAGATGTGGTGCAGCGTAGCAGGAGCGGGGGTTTAGGAGGGAGCTGATTGAGTCCCAGAATTTTCTAGGGTCTTCAAGGTTGGCCTTTTGCAGGTTGCGGAAGTGGGTCTGTTTCAAAAATGTGGCCTGTTGTTTACATTTGTTCCTCATGTGCCTGTAAGCATCCTAGAGGGCAGGAGAGGGGGTTGCTTTGAAAGTGGACCAGGCGTGGTCTCTGGCCTTCATAAGGGTTAGGAGCTCTTTAGAGACCCAGCGCGAGCACCCGCCTCTGACCCGTCTGGTAGTGACAGGGGAAAAAGCGGTCCTGGAGTGTTAGTATAGTCTGGGTAAATGTGGAAACTGCCATGGCTACATTGGAAAGGGAAAAAAGCGTGGACCAGTCCAAGAACTGGGCCTCCTCGAGGAGATTTGTGGAGACTGGGCAGCTGAAATTTCTTAGAGATAGGTATTTGGGTGGGGGCCGCTTTAGTTTGGAACACCAGAGGAGATAGGTTGGTGAATGTACACTTACAGAGTCAGCCATGGTGCCAGAGTGTAATGCTCGGTCCTCCCTGTTTTTGAGGATCCAGTCTAGTAGAGTCTGGGTGGCTGAGCGTGGATTAAGTCTGGTGGGAAGAGTGATCGCCTGCACCAGGTTGTGCTGCTTTAACAGGGATACATAGTCAGGCTGGTGACAGCTCAGCCAGTTTAGATTAAAGTCACCGAGAGGATAGATTCCCTATGGGAGTTAGAGAGCTCAAGCTTTGGAGGAGGCTGGTGAGTCCAATGATTCCGTTCGCGGGGGGGGGGGTTGTAGCAGCAGCCAATATAGAGTTTCTTGCAGGATCCCAGGGTCAATTTGGAGAGTAGCCATTCACTAGGTGAGGAAGGGTCGGAGTGTAGGACAATGCTAGCTGAGAGGGTTCCCTTAGGAACAGGGCCACACCGCCACCTTTTTTCCTGCCTGGTCTGTCGAGGCGTAGGTAAGAGTAGCCAGGTATTTTGAAGGTGTTTTCGGTGTGGTGTGGCTTTAGCCATGTTTCAGTGAGTCCCAGAATATGGGGCTTGTGTAGCTCAATCCAAACCTCAAGTTCAGTGAATTTAGATGGAAGGCTGCAGACATTGATATGTGCGATTTTAAGACCAGGGGCGTTTGTCCAGATGCTGGAGGTGGGGGTGATATGAGAGTTTGTTGAGCCAGGGTTGCATTCAATGTCCCCAGCAAGGGAGTGTAGTGATAGTAGGAGCATGTATGGGCAGGACGGAATAGAAGGAGACCAGGAGAGGTTAACCAGGTCAGTGATATCTGACTGGCAATAGCGCTTGGAGACCCAGAGAAAGTTGAGTATTATTCCATTTTCTCTGAAAAATCTGTAGCCCTGTAATGCAAATATTACTAGCTGTTTAGATTGCATGTTAGAAACACCCCAATGGAATTGCCCCATTGGCTGTCTTATAACTAAATTGTAACAGGGACACCCAGGTAGTAGTGGGCTACCTGATGTTTAAAAATAATGTTAGTATGTATTCCCTTTTGTAAACTAGGATTACTAATTATGACAGGATGCATTCTTATTGTTAAGATAGGGTTGTTCTGGTTTCTTTTCAGGTATTGGGTAAACAACAGTTAATTAGACCTTAGGTCTACAAATTATGCCAGAGTGTATCTCTTTTTGTGTATTGGAACTATTCATCCTGTCAGGGTGTGTTTTTATTGTTACAATAGGATTTTTCTGGCTAATTTTATTAATACTATCATAATAAAGTACAACTAAACTGGCAAAGAAATAGCATGTTGGCTTTATTGAATTACTGAGAATTACCAACCAGGAACCTGTATAATTGGGTCCATTTTACAATCTGAGATGATTATTCCCAAATCCCTTTCTTCCTTGGTGACCGTTAATACCCCCATCCTGTAACTTTCCTCAGGGTCTCTGTGCCCCAGGTGCATGACTTTGCAAATCTTCACGTTGAGTCTTAGTTGCCACACTTTGGACCATTTCTCCAGTTTTCCTAGGACCCTCCTCATTTTCTCCACCCCAGCTGGAGTGTCTACCCTATTACAGATCTTGGTGTCATCTGCAAATAGGCAAACCTTTCCTTTCAGCCCTTCTGCAATGTCACCGATGAACACATCAGAAAGGACTGGACCCAGGACTGATCCTTGTGGTACCCCACTGGTCACCCCCCCTCTCCTCGGATTGGACCTCATTTACCACCAACCTCTGCTTTCTGTCTGCCAACCAATTTCTAACCCAGTTTACCACTTTGTGGCCCATTCCCTGGCTACCCAGTTTGTTTACCAGTTTTTTATGTGGAATGGTGTCGAAGGACTTGCTGAAATCAAGGTAGGCGACATCCACTGCTCCTCCCTGATCTACCTCCTTTGTCACCCAGTCAAAGAAATCTATTAGATTTGTTTGAAATAACCTTTCTGTTGTGAATCCATGCTGCCTCAGGTCCTGCGCTCCGCTGGATTTCAAGTGTTCCACAATCCTTTCTTTAAGCAGCGCTTCCATAATCTTCCCCACTACCAAGGTGAGGCTGACTGGTCTATGGTTATCAGCCTCCTCCCTGCTTCCACTTTTGTGAAGAGGGACTACATGAACCCTTCTCCAGTCTTCTGGAACCACTCTTGTATCGAGCGACTCACTAAACAGGGCTGCCAGTGGTGCTGCCAGCAACGCCCGTAGTTTCTTTAATATCCTAGCATGTATATCATCTGGCCCCATTGCTTTGTCCACCTTCAGTTTTGTGAGTCCCTCTAGAACTCTGTCTTCTGTAAATGGACTGGTGTTCGCCTCCCTTCTCCCTTTGTTTCTGATGTCTAGTTGTGGTCCCTCTCCCTCCCCTTCTTCTGTGAATATTGAACAGAAGTATTTGTTCAGTATTGCTGCTTTTTCCAGGTCTCCCTTCACACACTACTCCACTTCCCCTCTGAGCCTTACAGTCCCATCCCTGGTCTTCCTTCTTTCACTGATGTACCTATAGAATGTCTTGTCCCTGTTCTTTACTGTCTGTGCTATTCTTTCTTCTGTTTGGGCCTTTGCACTCTGAACTGCTTTCCCTGCTTCCCTCTGACTATTTAGATACACCACCATGTCCCCTTCCCTCTGTGTCCCCTTGTATTTTCTTTCTCTGCCACATTCTTTGAGAACCATAGTGGGTTTTTTTCTTCTCTTGCCCTTATTTCTCTGACTAATGCACTGGTTTGTCACCTCTATGGCTCCTTTAAGATGTGCCCACTGTTCCTCAACCCCCCAACTTCCTTCCTCATCAAGGTTTCTTTGATACATATCTCCATCCTGTCAAACCTCGCCATGCCTTACAGGCCTTCCAGAACCATCACTCCCTGGGTCCTCTACTGGTGCAGTTGGACAACCTCAGTGTCATTTATTACATCAACAAGCAAGGGGGGGACTCATTTTTAACCCCTATGCAGGGAGGTGATGAGAATCTGGTACTGGGCTCTAGAACACGGTCTAGAACTGTCAGCTGTCCATGTTCCAGCCATCCAAAACACCTTGGCAGGCTGCCTCAGTCAGTCGCAGTTCAGCATGCACAAGTGGGAGGTGCTGATTTTGGCCGTAGAAAACCTGTTCGACAGGTGAGGTTGTCCAGAGTTGGACCTTTTTGCATCCCAACTCAACACAAAACTGTTGCATTTCTGCTCACTAGAGCCAGAGCACGGAGTTTTCTGGCAAAACACATTGTCCTTCCCTAGGAAAGGGAGGTTTCTCTATGCCTTTCCTCCCTTTTCTCTGATACAGAGAGTCCTGATCCAGCTCCAAATGGTGGGGGCCACCCTAATTCTGGTGGCCCCATTCTGGCCTCATCAGATCTGGTTTCCTTTACTGAAGCAATTGGCAGTGGAATGTCCAGTTCCCCTGTCCCTCTGCCAGGATCTGTTGACACAGGAACAGGGAAACCTGGTCCATCCAGACCTCAAGTCCCTCCATCTGCATGCATAGCTCCTGAAGACATAGCCATTACTCAGTCTGAGGTATCTAAGAAAGTGGCTTATGTCCTGGTGGCTGCCAGGAAACCCTCCACCGGAGCCACTTATTTGATGTAGTGGAAGCACTTTGCTATATGGGCTGCTTCCCATTACATGGACCCTTTCACTTGCCTGGTAAATCAGGTTCTAGAATATCTCCTGCCCTTGTCTGATGCAGGCCTCCAATACTCCACAGTTAAGGTGCACCTGTCTGCTATAGCGGCCTTTCATGTGCCCATTTAGGGCCACACTGTGGCCCCTACTTCAAACAACATGAAGTCTTGCTATATTATGACATATGCAGTGAGTCCCAACCTTCGAACTGCTCCGGAGGTGAAAGAGTTAACTTTCCATGCCAGGCATGGAACTTTGAGCACGAGCTCGGTTGAAAACTCTGTCTGTTGTTCTTCAAACTCAAACTGTCAGATTCTTTAGTCCGCCTCACTGAACAGTCGCTCTGGAGATTTCTCCTTCTGCTTGGTTCATTTTGTCAGTTAAAGTATTAATTTTTCGGTTTTTTAACCGAATTTAAACCGTAACCGGTCGGTTCAAGCTCTGTCTGTGGTATCGTAAGTACTAGATAGGTTTTACATTTACTGTCTGTGTGGTTCTTGTAAACGGTATTATCGGTTCGGTTTGAACCGATCAGGTCGTTGTAAATACATTAATCAGTCTTTTAGAGTGCGGTTCCCGGTTCTTATCCGTTCTAAAAAAAAACGGATTTCATTACAGTTTTTTCCACGACCCGTGACACGGTTGGGAACCGATAAGAGAGTCTTGCTTGACGGATTGCCATAAACGGGCAAGTTTTGGTTAGGCTGGCACTATGTCTGAGAAACTCAAAAGAAAAACCGGGCCCACTGGGTTTCAGCACTGCAGTGTTTGTGGGGAAGCCTTTGCCAAGGCTGACCCCCACACCACCTGTGTTTATTGTCTGGGGTTTGACCACCTCAATGCAGACTGCCAGATTTGCAAAAATGTTCCTGCAGCTACCCTGGATAAGAGAGTTGGTAGGCTCAGGGAAAAAGAGGCCAAGAAGTCCGCTGACCGGATGGCCAGCCCGGTTCGGTTGCAACTGAACCGGAGGGAGTGCCCTCTGACCAGGGCGAGACTTCCTTGGACAAAAGGAGAGCCGACTCGGAGGAGTTGGTTCCAGCAAAAAGGACTAGAAAATCAGCAGGTGTGGAGCCAAAATTTCCATCTCCAACCACTGAAGAAATAGCCAAAGCGATTAGAATTGTCCAGTCGCTTTCCCTGGTTCCGACCGAACTGGCACCAACCATCAGGTAAGCGTACGGTTCGGTCGTTCCACCGGTTCAAGAATATGATTTAGAGGAATTTTATGAACCGGAGGAGGGGAAGAGGAGTATGAGGAGAGTGAATGGATTTGAAAGTCTGGATGTGCCCATTGAACCGACATCTCCCAGACAGACCTTCAGGAGTGTCTCCCCCTAGGCTTTCTGAGTCCCCCTCTCATTTTATGTTTTATAAAAAAGTGGCTGAAACCCTCCAGCTCCCTATGGAGGAAGCTGTGGATGATCAAGAGGAGCCTGACTATGTAGAAATGATGGATATCCCAGAGTCTAGGAGACTGTCTATCCCTTTGCATAAATCTTTTGGGAAACAGACTAAAAATTCTAAAACTCCTCACACTATACCTCCTGTGGATAAAAGAATGGACAAGAGGTACACATTGTCAGGCTCTAATATGGAGTTCCTTACACAACAATGCAGCCATGTTGGGGTAGTGTAGGCTGCAGCCTGTGACAAGGCAAATATTCCCTTGGCTTCACACACCCCTGACAAGGACTCCAGGAGGATTGATGCCATGGCAAAGAAACAGTACATGGCAGCATCCTTGGGACTCAGACAGGCAAATTATATGGCCTATGTTGCTAGATACCAGAAATCCAGGTGGGACACCGTTATGGTTCTAGCAAAGCAGATCCCTGGCCAGCTTGCCAAGGAGCTGGAGCAGGTGGCTGCTGATGGTATTGAGGCATCTAAGGTGCAATTTCATGCTGCAGTGAACTCTAATGATGTGTCATCAAGAGTCATGGCTACATCTGTGGCTCTTCGCAGGATGGCTTGGCTCAGATGTACTAGCCTGTTGCAGGATACCCAGACTAAGGCCATGGATTTTCCTGTTGTGGGTAATTCTCTGTTCGGGGAGCAGACAGAGAATTACATGAAGAAAATGGATGAGTATAGGACCACCTATAGGAGTGCACAGGCCAAGGAAAAGCAGGCCACTCCTCAAAGGCAGCCTTCCAGGGGCAGGGGCAGACCTTTTCATAGGCCTTTTTACCAAGTCCAGGCCTCCTCTTCAGCTTATGCCCAGAGGGGGTTCTTTAGAGGGAGAGGCAGACGGGGTACAAGCAGACCTGCTTCCACCCCTCAGCCTAAAGCCCCTGCCAAGCAGGCACCCTGATGGGGTGGCCAGGGCCGATTCTCCACTACCTGTAGGGGGCAGGCTGGCTTACTTTGTCCAGGACTGGAAGTCTTTAACATCAGACAAGTGGGTCCTGGAAGTAGTAAGCCAGGGACTGGTTCTCAGCTTCAAAAATTTCCAAAGATGAGAACCAGTCCTTTCCACCTGCAAATCCATCAGAGGCACTTGCCCTAGAAACAGAAGTTTCTACCCTCCTGGCTCTCAGAGCTGTGGAAAGGGTTCCACCCCTACACCAGGGCAAAGGGTTGTACTCCAGGTACTTCCTTACCCCAAAAAAGACAGGAGAATGCGGCCCATCCTGGATCTCAGATACCTAAACAAGCACCTTTTAAAACCAAAATTCAAAATGGTGACTCTGGGAATTATTTTACCCTCTCTAGGCCAGGGACTGGCTAGCGTCCCTGGACCTCAAGGATGCCTACTTCCATGTTCTTATCAGAAGCTCCCATCAAAAGTACCTCAGATTCAACTGCCCTCAGGCCATTACCAGTTCAGAGCAATGCCCTTCGGCCTCACCTCTGCCCGAGGGTATTCACAAAATGCCTGGCAGTAGCAGTTGCCCACTTAAGAAGGCAAAAGATTGCCATCTTTCCTTACCTGGACGACTGGCTCATAGTAGGTCAGTCTCCAGACCAAGTGAAACTACACCTTCAGGTAACTCAGCAACTGTTCACATCTCTAGGTTTCCTTCTCAATCTTCCAAAGTCAGTTCTGGAGCCTGTTCAGCTTCTCACCTTCATAGGTGCAGAACTGAACACAAAAGAGGCCAGAGCCTTCCTTCTGGAAAGAGCAAGGACCCTGGTCTCTCTGGCCTCCTCTTTCACCCTGCGGGTCTCTCGACCAGCAAGGCATTTTCTGCAGCTCCTGGGGCACATGGCTGCTTTTCAGCGGTAGTGCAGGGAGCAAGATTTCAGATGAGGGACATCCAGTTCCATTTGAGAGCCTTTTGGTCTCAAAGGAGAGACTCCTAACCAAATTGATCCCAGTGACTCGAACCCTGATCCAAGCCCTTCAGTGGTGGCAGGACCAGAGCAATCTGAGACAGGGGGTCCCCTTCACCCCTCAGTCTCACTCCTTAATCCTTACTACAGATGCATCCCTCTTGGGGTGGGGAGCTCACATGGGCGACCTCACTACCCAGGGATTGTGGTCCCCTCAGGAATCTCTGCTCCACATCAATCTGTTGGAACTCAGAGCAGTTTTTCTAGCACTTCAAGTTTTTTCCACATCTGTTCAGAACAAAGTTGTACAGGTCAGAACAGACAACACCACTACAATGTGGTACATCAACAAGCAAGGAGGCACTCGGTCTCGACCTTGTGCACCAGCAAATGAAGTTGTGGTCTCTGGCTTATTCCCTGAACACCTCCCTGCAGTTCACCTCCCAGGCAAGGACAATGTCCTGGCAGATGCTCTCAGCAGGATTTCCCAGGGCCATCATGAATGATCACTGGATCCCCTAGTACTGGAGGTAGTATTTGCCAGTTGGGGCACCCCGCAGATAGATCTTTTTGCAGCCCCAGACAATCACCAACTTCCCCTTTTTTGCTGCAGGCCCCCAGTGTTGGGCTCAGTCCCTCTGGATGCCTTCCTTCTCAGGTGGGAAGGGAAGTTTCTCTATGCTTTTCCCCTTCCTCTTCTGTTCAAGGTGCTAGTCAAAATCAGATCTCACCCCTGCAAGATGATCCTGATTGCTCCAGATTGGGCCAGACAGCCCTAGTACCCACTCCTACTGTCCTTAGCAGTCCACCTTCCCCTGTGTCTTCCAGGAATCACAACCTGTTAACCTGTGCTCAGGGAAGAGTTTGGTACCAACCTCAAATCTCTCAATCTCAAGGCCTGGCTCTTGAAGAGTTAGAGTTTGCTGACCTACACCTCCCAAGGTGTATTGGATATCTTGAAGGCTTCTAGGAAGCCTTCCACCAGGGTTACTTATGATTCCAAATGGAAGAGATTTTCCATATGGTGCTCTGGCAAGCATATTTCCCCAGAATCTGCTGACTTACCCACAGTCCTGGATTATATGGTGCATTTGAATACTTTGGGGCTGAGACCAGCTACCCTAAAAGTGCACCTGGCAGCCGTGTCTGCTTTCTTATCAGCAGGTAAACCCTCTTCTCTTTCAGCTCATCCTGTATTCTCCAAGTTTTTCAAGGGGTTGCTTCACACCAACCCTCCATTCAGGGACCCTGCCCATGCCTGGGATCTTAATATTTGCATTGCCCAGCTTATGCAACCCCCTTTTGAGCCCTTGTCTTCGGCAGAGCTTAAGTACTTGACTTGGAAAACTGTGTTTTTGTAAGCCATCTACTGCCAGGCGATAAGTGAATTACAAGCATTGTCAGTGGAGCCTGATTTTATCTTCTTTCATAGAGATAAGGTGGTCCTCAGGACTAACAGAAAGTTCTTGCCTAAGGTGGTTTCAGACTTCCACCTTAATCAATCTGTCTCTCTCCTGTGCTTCACTGACCATTCCTCCTCTGGCGAGGAGGAGACTGCACAGTTTAGATGTCAAAGAGCCCTTAGTTACTACATAGAACGTACTAAGGGTCACAGGTTTGACTCCCTCAACTGTTCTCACTTATGGTGAGGTTGGTAAAGAAACCTGCCACTAAAGATCCATTGCCAGGTGGATTGTCTCTTGTATCCAATTTTGCTATGAAAACTGGGTAGGTTCCTCCCTCAGGCCTGAGGGCTCACTCTACCAGAGGTACAGCTGCGTCTCTGGCTGCTGCCAGGGACATCCTATCCTAGAGATATGTCAAGCAGCTACCTGGAAAACAGTTCACACTTTACCAAGCATTACTCCCTGGACATCCAGGCTAGAAGTGATCTCGGTTCGGCACACAGCAGCTTCAGAGCCTATTTCTAAGTAGGTTCTGTCCTCCTCCATGGAGGTATTGCTGTGTAAGTTTGCATATGTCATAATATAGCAAGACTTCATGTTGTTTGAAGAAAAATTACTCACCTTAGTAATGTTGTTTCTTCTAATGCAGTCTTGCTATATTATGACCTCTCTCTGCCCCTCTCAGAACCTCTGTTTTTGGGATGTGGGTGGGCAGTGCAGTGTTGGCACTTAGTAGATGCCCACCTTGTTTTTTTCACTCCTCCTTTTTGGGGTGATTGGGTGTTATGTTTTTCATTTTTTGGATCCCCTGACTTGAGTCTTTGTTTTGGGACCAAAAAATGTGTTCTTATATTTAGTAACCAGTTGGCTAGTGTAGGTTTACAGCTTCCACACAGAACCTTAGTGAGTTTTGCTCGTAAAGATCTGACAGTTTGAGTTTGAAGAACAACAGACAGAATTTTCAACCGAGCTCGTGCTCAAAGTTCCATGCCTGGCATGGAAAGTTAACTCTTTCACCTCCGGAGCAGTTCGAAGGTTGGGACTCACTGCATATGTCATAATATAGCAAGACTCCATTAGAAGAAACAACATTACTAAGGTGAGTTTTTTATTTCTTTTCTGAGAGGCATTCTGCACCTGAAGCCTCCTATCTGTAATTCGGCCCTGGCTTGGGACCTGAATTTTGTTCTAGAAAAGCTGACTTTGCCTCCTTTGGAGTCAGCAATATCTTGCAAGTTACGCTTTCTGTCGTGGAAAGTGTTATTTTTAGTTGCTATTATTTTTGCTCAAAGGATTTCAGACCTATAGCTCTCATGTGTGAGCAGCCTTATTTGTTTTTCCACAATGACAGGGTGTCTTTGTGTACTAACCCTAAGTTTCTTCCGAAGGTGGTGTCTGAGTTTACTTGAAATCAATCGATCCACCTGCCTATTACCCAACAATGCTAAATCTGATCCTCCCCCTAACTCTCCTACCTTCTACTTCCAGAGAGTATCCCTTGCTGAAGCAACAAAACACCTTCTAAATGTGCTTGGAAAATCCCGATTTAGCAGTGACACCCTGGATCTAAAACTTCTCTCTCTTGCATTCGAGGCCGTCCTGCTCCCCAGACCAAGCTCCTGAACCTTTCACTCTCCCACAGACAGTTCCCCCAGCTTTGGAAATCTGCAACTGTAACACCTGTGCATAAAAGTGGAGATAGGACTCAATACTTCAATTACCGCTTCATCTCCATCCTCTCCCTGCTTTCTAAAGCCTGCCCTAGAGCGCATAGTTGCTGACCAACTGTCAGAATATCTTGACAAATCTAACATCCAGTGTCAGCAGCAACATGGCTTTAAAAAAGAACATATTACGACCACTGCCCTGCTTGAATTTACAAACCACATTCACAAGGCCCTTGACTCTGGGCACTTACTAGGAGTGGTGTATGTAGATCTGACCAAGGCATCTGACACCATCAATCACCATCTTCTTCTAAACTCCTTCACCACCATTGGCCTATCCAATGAGGTTACCGAATGGTTTGAAAGCTACCTGTTGGGAAGACACCAACTAGTTAAGATTGGGGACTCTCTTTCCAGTTGCCTCCCTATGAACTCTGGGATACCTCAAGGGTCCATTCTCGTCCCGTTACTCTTTAGCCTCTTCATCAACAATCTCCCTGCAGCCTGCAACAACAATATGATCCTATATGTGAATGATGCCATCCTCTTCAGCACTCACACTGACCTCGTCCCCCTGTCCTCTGTCTTGCAGTCAGACTTTAACCTTGTTGAAGCGTGGTTTGATCAGTACAAGCTGCTGATGAGCTACAAAAAAAGCACGGCTATGCTGTTCACTAATGCTCAGAGCAAACAACAAGCAGCTAGCCTATCTGTCTATCCTGAATAAGCAGCACCTCCCAATTGATCAAGTCCATGAGTTCAAATACCTTGGGGTTACGTTAGACAGCTCAGTTTCCTATTATGCCCACGTTTCACTTATCTCCAGAGCGATAAACACTAGGATAGGTGTCCTTTACCACCATCGTCACTGTCTTACCACTGATGCCCTGAGGACAGCTGTAACCAGCTCAGTCCTTTCGATTATCGATTACGGGCTAATCTTCTATGGGTCTGCCACTGACACCACCCTAAAAAGAATGAAAACCGCCTTGAATAAGTGCTGTCATCTCATGACAGGAGCTGGTAAAAGAACACATACTGTACCTGTGAGCTCTATAAACAATCTTCCTGGCACCACCTTCAAGGAAGGGTAGCCTACCAGACCTGCCTCCTGCCAAGAAAATCTGCCTTGGCTTTATACCTCCCAGCAACTCATGGCTTTATGTTATCCACTCCCCACACTTGTTGCACTTGCAGTACCAACAAACCCCCATTCCTGATTCCCTTCTGCCTCACCTCCCAAGCCCAATGCTCCTTCTCTATAAGGGCCCCTTCCCTAGTTAATGGGCTTCCTCCCGATGTCTCTGCTGAAAACAAGTTAGGCCCTTACAAATACTGCACCAGCATCTCTCCAACCTTTGCAAATGTGACTGTAACATCTAGGGTTCCTCTGCTCTCACTGCCGTCACTGCCCCACTTTCTCATCTCTAACCCCTCTCCTCTCTCTTCCTGCCATCCCTCCTCCCCATACCTCTCAACTGTCTCTCATTTTCAGGGACATCCCTGATTTTGCCTCAGAATTTTACTCTGTCCCTCCTAAAATTTGAGCTTCCATGACCAAACAGTATGGGTTGTAAACAAAAAATAATGTCAAACATTAAAGTTAACAGTTTTGATCTTCCTTAGAGAACACATTTTACACTAAGCCTCTTATTCTACCAGCTTCCTGAGTGGATATCACCAATTTTGAAGATGTGTCCCTGATTTTGGTCCTTTGTCCCTGATTTTTTTAAAGCCTTGTCCCTGATTTAAGTGGTAGGAGGTTGAGAGGTATGCTCCTCCCCCTCTTCAATACCCTTACATTTCCTGTTCACCTCCTCCCTCCCTTCTCCTCTCCCTCCTCCTAATCACAATTCGTCTACCCTCCCCAGAACACCATACCCTGTCCATTGTGCTACACTCCCTCTCCTCATACCCCTTTTCCTCAAATGCAACCCCCTTTGTGTTCCCCCTCTTGGCCTGCCTTATTGTCTCCTTCCCTCTCACACCCCCATACTCTATTCCACCTTTGTACTTCCCCATTTCCTTCCCTGCTTTCTTCCCACACCCCCTCCTTCTCTTCCCCACTCTCCTTTGCTCACAGCCCTGCCAGCACTTCTTGCAACCTCCAGCACTTTATAATAATACTAATAATAATAACTTTATAAAGCACCTTTCAGAACCAAGGCGCTGTACAGAATGTAAAATAACCACTTATAAATACAGCATTAATATTCATAAAATCCACTTAAAATGACAACTAATCAACAAATTTCAAGATTACAGCATAAAATTTATGGCTAAAGCTATCAGTCAACATTTTCTGGGAATGCCTGCCTATACAGATAGGTTTTTAGGGCTGGCTTAAAACTTTGGATGGTCCAGCACCCTCTCACCCTACAAGGTAGAGAATTCCACAGGGTAGGGGCTACATAAGAAAAGGACCGAGGCCCGGATGTCTTCAAGCACACCCTGAGAATCTCTAGCAATCCCTCGTTGATGGATCAAAGCAGGAGGAGAAGTAGAAGCAAAGGAGATCTTTCAGGTAGCGGGGTCCCTGGTTGTGTAGGGCTTTATAGGTCAGCAAGTCGACCTTAAAGGTGATCCGCCACCGTACAGGCAGCCAGTGCAGTCCGCGGAGCACAGGCATAATTTGGCTGGTCCTAGAAGTCCCAGTCACAAGCCTGGCTGCTGTGCTCTGCACCAGCTTCAAGTGGTGGATATCAGCCCCCAGAAGCCATAGGTACAGAGCATTGCAATGGTCAAGGCAGGTAGTCACAAAGGTGTGGACCAAGGTAGAAAGATCATCGAGAGGAACCAGATGCTTCACCCGGGCGATATTCCTCAGATGGAAAAATGAGGTCTTGACAACTGCCAACACCTGAGATTTCAAGGTCTGCTCATTGTCAAAAATAATGCCCAGGTTACGCACCTGATGTGAGGCAGCTAGTGGGACATCCCTGAGCCAAAGCCCTGGTGACTGTCCAGCCAGCATACCTGCCGCCCAGTGATCTGGGTCCACCACCAACACCTCAGTCTTATTTGGATTTAGTCTCAGCCAGCTGTCACTCATCCAGTCCTGAATCTCAGAGAGACAGTTGTTAAATACCGAGATTGCATCCTCCTGCCCAGGTATAAAGGACAGGTACAGCTGAGTATCATCTGCATAGCAGTGAAAACTCAAGCAATACCATCTAATAATGTCTCCCAACAGCAACATGTACACTGCGAACAACATGGGCGCTAAAATGGAACCCTGCAGAACTCCACAGAGCAGGGGGAGAGAGAGCCAGAGGAATAAATCCATGAGGCCACTCTCTGAGTCCTACCCTGGAGAAAAGATCTAAACCACCTGAGGACCGTAGCCGAGAGGCTACAGATGGACTGTAGGCGATTCAAAGCACTCCATGATCCACAGTGTTAAATGCCGCAGAGAGATCAAGGAGGACCAAGATGAAACGAGACCTCCGATCTCTCGCTGTTAGGAGATCATTAAGCACCCGGACAAGAGCCATCTTGGAACTATGTCTCTTCCTAAATCCTGACTGGACAGAATCATAGACATCGTGGATGGTAAGATGGTCATCCAGCTGCAGCGCAACCACCTTCTCAGTAACCTAACCCACAAATGGTAGGTTTGAGACAGGTTTGTAGTTAGCAGGACAGTCCAGGTCAAGAGAGGTTTTTTCAGGAGCAGTCACACAACCACCTCCTTTAGGGGATCCCCCTCTCCAGTGAACTCCAGATTATCTCTGCAAGGATCGGGCCAATCTCATCAACGCAACCCACCAAGAGTCACGTATGGCCTGGATTTAAACTGCAGCAGGTTGGCCGCAATAACTGGATGACCCCCACGATGTCAGTGAGATCCAGCCAACTGAAATCCATCCAAACAGACCGGGTGCTTGTGACATCCTGCCAACCATTGCAGCACCCACTGGAGATAGACTGGCTGATTTCGGATCTGATGGCAGCAACCTTATCTGCAAATAATTGAGCAAACTCATCACACTTCTTTTGTGAAAAGGCTCCCGCAGACTGAAGACAGATTAGACTGCACAATCTGTCCACAGTCTGGAAGAGCTGAGCTGGTCGATTTTGTGCAGCGGCAATCTCCCTGGACAGGAACTCTGCCTTCTTATGAGAGATTGTCGATTGATAGAGAGCATGATGCTCCATCAAACTAAGCCTGTCGCCATCAAGACCGGAGTTCCGCCAGGCCCTCTCCAGCCTTCGCCCCATTCTCCTCAACTCCTTCAAGGTCCCATCAAATCATGGTGACCTTGGACGGAGGGTGAGGGGGTGAACACGAACAGGAGCAATAGAATCCAGGGCCACTGTTACTGCCACATTATAGGCAAGCACAACGTCCCCCGAATCTCTGCATTCCCTCGGCATGTTCGATAGATCCAGCACTACCATTAGGCCATCAGGGTTCACTCCCCATAAGGGACGGTACTGAACCATCTCCATTGGGGCAGGCCCATAGGGGGGAGCCCCAAAACTGAACATTATTGTGTGATGGTCAGACCATCTGACTGGTTCCACCACCAAATCAGATATCTCCTTTCCCAGGAGGAACACCAGAGCCAATGAGTGACCCTTAATGTGGGTAGCGGAGGTAAAAACCTATGTGAGGCACAACAAAATCATTAGTTGGAGGAAGTCACATCCAAATTGCTAGAGTTCACCATGGACCCAATCATTGAAATCCCCCAGAATCAACCATCTGGGTGATCCCAATACCATGTCAGCAATGAAGTCCGCAACTTCCTGCCGGAGTTTATGATAACAAAGTCTTTTCCCTAGACTGCCTCTTACCTTCTTACCCTCTCTCCCTATGCCTTAGATATTATTATTCATGGCTTTATTTTAATTTTGTATTGTCAACCTGTGTTTGCTATGAATCTGTTTCATTTCCTTGTATTGTTGCATTCTCTGTCCTTGACATGGAATCTTTGTGAAAGAACCACTGGTTCAAAGGTAATTGTAATCCTAGAATACAGTAAATAAAAATAAATAAATAAATACCCACAATATGCCAATCCTGGGGAAGTATAGCTCCGTATGTTAGCTGTATATAGAATTCTCAGGTACTATACACACTGTACCAAGGACTATGCAGAAAATCCTCCCAGTTGGTTTCCTTTGCCTCTGAGAAAGAAGGTGTTCCAGTTTCTAAACAGTGTTTGTCCAAATGGTTGGCCAACTGTATTAGTTTTTGTTACAGGAAGTATGGTAAGGAACTTCTTGGGGTTGTTCATGACCACTCAACCAGAGGTATGGCCACTTCAGTTGTCTGTTTCAAGAATGTATCAGCTACAGACATCCATGCTGCTGCAACTTGGAGTACTGTCCATACTTTCACAAAGCACTACAGTCTGGACATTGCTTCTAGAAGGCGAGCAGGCTTTGACTTAGCTGTGCTTCAAGGCCTTCTTCCTTAGGTCTGTGGCCTCCTTCCACCCAGACTATCTCATTGTCTGTACTGTTTGGGACTCATTCCATAGGTGTGAACTGATGAAAGATATTTTCGTGAAGAAGATAGAACAGTTCGTAAGAACTTATTGTAACAATAGATCTTCGGGAATCTCTTTCATCAGGTCATGCTGACCACCCGCCCTTCCCTGGTTCTCTGTCTCCAGACTGGCTTTCCCATTGCTCCAGCCTCTGTAGCTGGGCACATCATCTCTCCTTGGTTCCCTAGAGAGAGGCCTAGCAAGTGTGGTCTCCAGTGGGGAACTGAGGGAGGGAGCCGGCGTCACACACTTATATATGCAGGGATGTTGGCATATGACATCGGCATGGGCAGCCCCTACTAGACTACTAGAGAAAGGTTTCTATGTTGTACTAGCACCTGATGGCTATAAGTTCCATAGGTGAGACCTGATGAAATAGATTCCCTCAACAATCTACTGTTGCGGTAAGTTCTTACTTAACTGTTCTGTCTCTTTCCTGTTTGTGGTTGTCAATACCTCTCTTCCCAATTTGTACTCCATCATTGTGTTTCTTTGCCCCAAGTGCATGATTTTGCACTTTTTTGCATTGAAGCCCAGTTGGGATATCCTTGACCATTCCTCTAACTTTTTCTGATCCCGTCTCTTTTTTTCCACCACCACTCCCCCCCAGAGTGTCTACCCTGTGGCAGATTTTAGTATCATCCACGAACAGGCAGACCTTTCCTTCCAACCCTTCTGCAGTATGGCTAATAAAGACATTAAAGAGGACTGGTCCCAGTACAGATCCCTGTAGTACCCCGCTGGTCACCCTCCCTTCCTTGCAGTGAACTCCGTTTACCAACCCCCTCTGCCTCCTATCTGTTAGCCAATTTTTTTATCCAGTTTACTACCTTTGATCCCACTCCTAGGCTACCCAGCTTGCTTACTAATCTCCTATGTGGAATGGTGCCAAAGGCATTGCTGAAATCTAGATAGGCCACATCCACAACTCCTCCCTGATCACAGGACATAGCTAGAGGATGCCTTCATGAGGCCCTGGAACCCAGGCCTCATGTATACGTTCCCTCCCTTCCCTTGTTCCACAAAGTTGCATTCAAAGCTCAGCAGGACAAGGCATGGATGATCCTGATAGCTGCAGACTGGTCTCTACAGTTCTGATACCCAGATCTCTTCAGCCTCAGCAGCAGACCTCCATTGTGGTTGCCTTTTCACCTGGATTTGATGACCAGATAACAGGGGATGATCCTGCACCTGGACCTGCAGTCCCTGCACCTCACGGCCTGGTTTCTGAGTGGCTAGAGATCCAGGCCTTGGGTCTTTTGGATGATGTGTCCCATATTATGGAGGCCTCCTGAAAGGAGTCGACTCGCAGATGCTGTGCATTTAAATGGAAGAGGTTCTCCATTTGGTGCCAGGGCAAGGAGCTTGATCCCCTTGCCTGCCCTGTGGCTAACATTCTGGACTACCTCTGATCCCTCTCTCAGCTGGGACTGCCAGCAACACCCTTAAGGTGCATCTAGCAGGCATCTCTGCTTACAGGGTACAGGCTGGTAAGCCAGCGGTGGCCTAGGAGAAGGTGGTTGGGTGCTTTGTCAAGGGCCTGGACAATCTGTCCCTTCTGGAGTGTGATCCACCTCCACCGTGGGACCTACTGCTGGTGTTAGCTATGCTCATGGGCAAGCCACTCAAGCCTATGCACATGTGTGAGATTTCACACCTGTCATGGAAGATGACCTTCCTGGCCATTACACCAGCCAGAAAGATTAGGGAACTCTAGGCACTTTTGGTAGAGTCTCCATACCTGGTCTTCCACAAGGACAAAGTCATCCTTTGCTCCAACCCAAAGTTACTCCTGAAGGTAGTATCAGAGTTTCACCTTAACCAGGTGATTAACTTACTGGTATATTTTACCAAATGTTCTTCAGAGGCTGACCGCTGGCTCTGTACTTTGGACATGCGGAGGCTGCTCTCTTACTATGTAGAGCCAGTGTTGGATAAGTTACTTTTAAAAAGTAATCAGTTACAGTTAGTTACTTTGAAATAAATGTAATCTGGTAGCAGTAACTGTAATGTATAGTACTTTATATTACTTTTGAGAACTTGGTTGTATTTACTCACTGAACATAGCTACGTGCTCATGAAACCCCAATAAGTGGGACTTCCGGTTGGGGCACGGACCTAATGGCTGCCTAAGCAAAGCGCTGAATGACTGACCAGAAACAATCCACGCTAATCCATATAGAAAACGTCAATCCTGTCGACCAAAAGATCAATAAAGGATTATCTAATGGGACCCAAACACCGTTTGAAGGAGATTCAGTTGAATGGAGCTGTAAACAAAAAGATAGCTGAGCAGGTACAGAATGGCTGAATGGAGGCCTATGCAGAGCGCAAGTCCACGCACAAAGTGTGAGAAGGCCTCTTTATGGCACAAGAAACAGAATGCACATTACCTCTCGCAGCTTTGTCAAACCCTACAACAAATAAATGATACTTGCAGAGACTGGAGGCTAAAGCACTAGATCAACGCCAAGATATTGCAAAATTACACCAGAAACACAAGTTGAGATGGTAATATAGAATATACCTAGACACAGATGTGCACAACTCGGCCTTGCTGGGGCTGCATCATCGCACTACGCTGCTGAACAGAAGCTTGAGGAACTAGAGAATCGGAACCGCGAACAATATTCGGATCCACGGAGTACCAGAAGAAATGGAATCGGGGAACATGATTGACTTTATCGACTCATTTTAAGAGAGATCCTTAATCTACCTACTGAAAACGGCTTGACATTATTAGGGCTCACAGATCTCTGGTACATGGCCTCCCTCGAGATCAGAAGGCCAGACCCAGATCGATAGTGCTTGGCTTTCTGGATTACAGGATCAAAGAGGAGGTGTTAGCCCTAGGCTGGTCAAGGAAACTATATTTTGGAGATGTCAGACTGTTTTTGACCATGACTTTACCCCACAGCTGCTTGCTAGGAGGAGGAAGGTGCTATGGTAGTTAAATTGCTACAGCAAAAGGGAGTAAAAGCCTTTGTGGAATACCCAGCTAGGCTGAAAGTTCAAACAGAAAAGGGTCTTTTGAGATTTCAAGAGCTGGCAGAAGCTAAGGAATTCGTGGAGAGAATAGGGTTGCACATACCTGAGGAACAGGGTCGGCAGATTCAGCAGCAGCTGGGGGAGCTGAACTGGTTCAAAACAGGCCCAAAAAGAGTGAATGGCGATTCAAGTAGGGACATGTTTGGGGTATGGGACAAGGTTCTAGCCAAAAGAAAACCCCCAGGCACAGAACTAGAGCGAGGAGAACAGGAACAAGGCGACCCTCCGAGAGAACAGAACGTCGTGCTGAACAACAACTTAACGGCTGAAGGGTGAAGATGTGAAACGGGAATACACTGCAAGTACTTATTCAAAAGAGACTTTGATGTGGACTAAAGGGAATAAAGTGTGCTCAGAGCGTTTGAAGGGAATTGAAAACGACTTTAATAATTTGGGACTATGCCTGCATAATCAGATTACATGGCACATGAATAATAACTAAACGATCTTAATGGGATTGCTGGGGTTACGCTTCTGACTTCCTGCAGCAGTTATAATGCTATGTGGTATAGGATGTCTCAGGAAGCGGATTCGACGAAGGGTCTATGAGCAGATATAAACGTGGATGTAGTGGAAGGAGGGTGAAGGGAATGAAACAGAAGTGCAAGAATCATATTCCATCAGGAACTAGGTTATTTTTTACTTGATTGAAGGGGGTGAGGGTGGAAGTGGAGGGGACTATAAAGGGGCTAATCATTGGTTTGACCCTGGAAAAGGGCCACTGTATTGGATTTGTGGTAAAAGTAAACAAGGGCTCCAATTATGGAGCTGAAACAGCGGAAGAGGCAGGGCTGAGAAGGAATATATAAAGTGTAGGCCATTATATCTGAAACCGTACAAGGATAAGGGTTTAAGATATCGGGATTACAAGAATGGGTATTAATAACACAAAGATGGGGATGAAAAGATTATGAATTTTTGAGGTGTGGAAAAGGGAATACCAATGGAGGGATTATTGAATAAAATAAACAAAATTAGTCAAGAAGTAATTATGGGGAAGGGAGGGATTGGGAAGGGGAATGATTCTTGGTTGGTTGCTGAGGGGTCTGCTTCCTCCCACATGAGGAGAGATTACTGTCTCCCCAGGGGGAGTTACCCCAGTTGGGGAAGTGGTGGAGGAAGATTTCTCTGGCCCTATAGATATAAAAATCATGAATAGGCTCAGAGTTAAATGTTTATATGAAAGACTGTTAGATCAGTGCAGAACATCATTTTCTTTTGATGGTGCTTGGGCACGAGTGCTCCAATTAAAAGCTTTTCTGATCAATAGAGTAATTGGTCACACAGGAAAGCGAAGCGCCTCAAGTTATGAACAAGAGTTTCCAGAGTGGGTCTCCATTGTAGAGACACTGGTAACCCTCTGAACTTGCCTCCACCTGTATAAGGTGGACGAGGACTAGAGGCCCAAAAGTGGGACTTATGCCTTGGAGGTCAAGGATAATGCATTGGTTACTAGCCCAGTTGGCTGTAAAGTTAAGCTACTGTTATCAAGTAATGGTTGTTATGTTATTTCATATCTGGGATGTGTTCCATCGCAAGAGAGAGTTAAATGAAATAAAGAAGGGAGATGTGTGGGAGGGCTCTCTAGGAGGAGTCCGAGGATACCCTGAGAATATATTTCTAAATACAGACCCTTTCAATGGCAGGTAAGGGTATGATTATCTGTTCCTATAATGTTAACGGCCTTACAAACCCTGTTAAAAGATCTAAAATATTGAGCCAGGTAAGGAAAGCCGCGGCAGATTTTTTATTTCTCCAGGAGACCCATCTGTCGATGAAGGAGCACAATAAGTTCCTAAAATTGGGTTTTGGGGAAATGGCTGCTTCCTATAAGAATGGTAGAAGGAGGTGTGATGGTGTTGGTGCATCTAATTCCCATTTGAAAAATGGAGGCCAAGACAGATAGGAGGACGTATGTGATGCTGAAAGGCAAATTTAGGGGCATGTAGTCACACTTGCATCCATGTATTTTCCCCTGGGTTCAACACTTCACCCGAAAATTGCCTTTCTAGCCACTCTATTAGAGTGGGGAGGGGTCATAATTTGTGGGGGATCTTAATCTACCTTTGAACACAGATATGGACCTCCTCGAGGGAAGAGGAAACCACACAGAACAGCTAGGAAAATCCAGAAATTGATAGGACAAATGGGACTATTAGACACTTGGAGACACCAATACACTAGACAGAGGGACTATACCTTTTTTCTGCGGCCCACAACACATATTCAAGGCTAGTCTACATATTAGTCACAAAGACTGAGGTACAGAGAATTGAGGATACTTGGATAGGGGACTTACTTCTGTCTGACCATGCGCCCATATATATAAAAATAGACCTAGGGGAGACTCACTGGAATACCATATGGCGGCTGAACACCTCTCTTCTGAAAGATAAAGAAATTAGGGAACAGATAGTAGAAACTTATAGGGCATACCTTCTAGATAATACAGAGCAGGATACCACACAGGCTATCCGCTGGGACGCCGCAAAAACTGTCCCTATGAGGTAAATTTATCCAACTGGCCTCAAGAAAAAGAGAGGAGGGAGGCCAGAAGACTTAAGCTTAATGGGTCTGATAGCAGATTTGGAGGGGCAGCAAAAAACAAAAGTATGACAAGGAGCTGAGGAGACAGTTATTGGACCATAAGAGGAGTTGACGGAATTTGGATTATCAGGTGGAAACAGAGGTTGCTCTTTCTGAGACAACAACATTATGAGGAGGACCTCGATCGTTGCGCTACCTGGCTAGCAGGCTGAGGGCAAAACAGGCAAGAGCAACAATAACGAAGGTGTGGCATCCAGGGATGGGCAAAATGGTTCAAGGGGTTCATGAGATAGCAGACGCCTTCAGAATATGCTGTACTAAGTTATACGCAAAAGACACAAAAGCAGAAAAGGAAGACATAAAGAGATTCCTGAGTTCACTTAAACTACCGGGTCTAACTAGGGAGCAAGGGGAAAGGTTAATGGGACCTGTGAGACCGGAGGAAATAAAGGAGGAGATTAAAAGGCTTAAGGTGGGTAAATGTCCGGTTCGGATGGACTCCTCATGAGTTCTATAAATGCTTTGGGAACCACATACAGACACTTCTGGGGAAGGTTTTCGAAGAGGTCATGAGAGATGAGGCTGCGACCCCTCCTTCTTGGGCCCAGGCGGTGATTTCGGTGATACCCAAGCCGGGAAAGGACCCAACAAAATGCCCTTCATATAGACCGATTTCCCTATTGAACACTGATTACAAAATACATCTCTTTTGGCAAGGCGTATTCAGGAGTACCTCCCCCCTTTAATACAGATAGACCAATCCAGTTTCATACCGGGCAGACAAGCACAGGATAATCTTCGTAGAACAACACATATAATTGATCAAATTTTCATGCAGAAATTACCGTCGCTGATAGTAAGTCTTGACGCTGAAAAAGCATTTGATTGAGTATCTTGGCTGTTTCTGAAGGAGGTCCTTTCCCGGTTTGGGTTCCCGAGGCAGCTGATAACGGCCATATTTAAGTTATACGAGTCTCCGAGAGCACAGGTTAGAACGAATGGACACATCTCTGGGACTTTTAATTTGGAAAGGGGAACGCGACAAGGGTGTCCTCTCTCCCCATTATTGTTTGCCCTGTTCAGCGAGCCCCTTGCTTAGAGCATCCGTCAATGCCCAGAGATAAAAGGGATTAATATGGGGGGACAAACCCACAAACTGGCTTTGTATGCTGACGATGTTCTTTTATATGTGGCGGACCCCGTGGTGTCTTTGCCAGCAGTATTCAGATGGCTGGATAAGTTTTCCGGGTTATCCGGCTATAAATTGAATAATAATAAAATGGAAATTCTCTGTTTTAATTTTACCCCAACTGAGGAGCTTAAAAGTAAGTACCCCATGTTATGGGATCAGACAGAGATAAAATACTTAGGGGTAAAGTTGGGTAGGAACAATGCACAATTGAAAGAGCTGAACTATCCTCCTATAATAGCGCAGCTTAAAAGTGATTTTCAAAGATGGTCCCTTTTACCCATCTCACTTAGTGCTAGGGCTCAAGCCCTCAAGATGAATGCATTACCATGCCTTCTCTACTTATTCCAATGTGTCCCA
Source organism: Neoceratodus forsteri (assembly GCA_016271365.2). NCBI lineage: Eukaryota > Metazoa > Chordata > Ceratodontiformes > Ceratodontidae > Neoceratodus > Neoceratodus forsteri. Next base: position 9,004,886 of record JADMNL010000026.1, read on the forward strand.
TGTCTGTTAACTCCGGCGGATCTGGAAACTTGGCAGAGTATGTTTTTTTCCTATTTATGGAAGGGTAAAAAACCCAGACTAAGAAGATCTTTTCTTTATCTTCCTAAGGAAGAGGGGGGCCTTGCGTTCCCATGTCTGCAGGGCTACTGGGTGGCAGCCAGATGAGGTTGCACTACTATGGGGCAACCCGGGATCGACACCCATTGGAAGTGAATAGATCTTTGAAACAAAGGATCCCCATTATGGCGGTGATGTTTGGGCCTCTGGACACAGGGGAAACGTTTGGTTTCTCAGGCACAAGGGGGTGTTGGAAGGATGGAGGAGGGAATAAGAGGGGCCACATTTGGGAATCTATGGAGGTATAGATGGTGGGTATATGACTGTCAGTTTATACCAGCAACGCTTGATAAATGGTATCAGAAACAAGCTAGAAGGGGTCTGTGTGCGCCTTATCAAATAATGACGGGAATTCCTGCTCTCCTTTGAAGCAATTCAGGAAAAATATGGCCTGAAGCAGACTGATAAAATCAGGTATTACCAATTGAGAGACTACTTGAATATACAAATTAACAAAATAATGCTGGAGGAGCCGGTGTTGGAAGAGAGAAGGCTATTTCAAAGAGTGTGGGGGGCAAGGGGGGGCAGGCCATGCCATTTCATTGCTGTATAATAACTATGTGGCAGATATGGCCAATACGTCCCAGCATATAAAGAAAAATTGGGAACAGGACTTAGTAATTCTTACAACAGATAAACATTGGTCTCTGATGTGGAGAAGTACGTGGTCAACTTCTAGCTCCTTAGTGTGGAGGGACTTCTGTTGGAAGTTGAGAACCAGATGTTTTTTAGTACCAACGCAAATAGTGCATTTGAAGGGAGGAACCACGGCTGGGTGCTGGAGGGCTTATGGAGAACAACATGCCTCACAGACACATGTCCTTTGGTCATGTCCAAGTATCACCATATATTGGAGGGAGGTTAGGAAACATCTAGAACAGATATTTTCAATTCAGACGCAGTTAGAACCTGAACACTTGGTTTTAGGATTAATCCCAGGGGAGGTTAGAGCTAAGGATGCCAGATACCTATGGACGATCTTGGTTGCGGCAGCTTTAAAAATTATCACAAAGAATTGGTTGCAGACAAGAACCTCAGGGGTAGGAGAATGGAAGGATATGGCTGAATCCATACATTTGATGGAAAGGTTAACGATCAATCTTAAGCAAAAGCCACAGATATATCAACAGAAATGGACCGGATGGTTACTCCATGACAGTGGTTAAGAGAGAGATGCCTGAACTGTACTAAAAGAGATATTTACCTTTTACACCGGAGTTAGAGAATGTCCCCCGATTAACTCCTATTATAGGTATTTTCTGGATATGAGATAACTAGTTATAGATAGTGAAATGACGGAACACATCCCAGACAGCTGCACCTACTGTTACTGTTATAGCTAGACTGTAGTAAAGTTGACTACTGTGAACCAAAAGTACTGTAATATTTCTGTGATGTTGTCAGTGCTAGGGGCCTTTGCCCTAAAGAACATGTGAATCATGTGAATGATGTAACAAATGCTGACAAATGAAAGATAATAAACTAAGTATAAAAAAAAGAAACCCCAATAAATGTATAAAAGAAATACAACAGCTTCTAAAGAGAATGAATATGAAAATTTATAATGCAGTACCCATCTGACTTTGCCAGCCACAACAATCCCTATACATTTCCATAAATGAGCTCTAGTAAAATGAAAGAAAACACTCTCACACACCCTTCATCTACTATTGCCCTCTGCAATCTTCTCCCCCAACAGCTGAATCCTGACTTTGCCAGCCACTGCTGTCCCTGACCTTATTTCCATATCACCCACGCTTACCCTCCAAAACACACACACACCCTGCATCTACTGCCTGTGCCTTGGGGATCTTTTCCACACAGCTGTATATCCTGACAAAGTCAACCTCAACTACCCCTTTACATCCCACCCTTACCCTACCGCCACATACACCCTCCTGTATCTTCTGCACTTGGCAATATTTCCCACATCTAGCCTATATTCTCCTCCTGACTATGCAAGAGCCACAACTGTCACAAATGCTCTCCGGGAGTCAGGCTCTCTGTTCCCACAGTGCCAAACCTTGAATTGCAATATACGAACAGGAGACAAACAGTGTAACCCTCCTATCTGTTTTGGGTCCGAACACCTACCAGTCTTGAGTCCATTTTTACTAGCACGCCTAATTAACAGGTTCAAATATCACACCCTCTTTGGAGAACTGCAGTGCAATGCTTAACCCAGCGGGCAGCCAAGCTGGTTCACAATCCCCCTTTTGACTCAGTTGAGACCTAGGTACTTTTCTTACCTTGGTGCATATGGTAACACACTGTAAGTGCTTAACAGTCCTGTCAGACTTATCAACACTGTCCCATCATTCACATTCAAAGTGAGAAAAAGACTCAGGCAGAATTTCAAGGAAAACAAAGTTTACTACAATTAAAAAAAAAACAGATGAAATACAAAACACAGAACATATAACATTGGGTATACAGTCATTTAAATTAAATGGACAAGTCAAACAAAACCGCCTTAATACTGAATATTTAATCCTACCCTAGTTTACAGCAATAAATAGTGGTGGTTGATTACCTACTTCAATGGAAGTGCCCTTGAGAGAGTGTGTACTGTCAGGAGTCCAAAGATAAAAAGCACAATCTTCCCCAAGCTTTGACCCTCTATAGAGAACAAGGGTACCACCCAGCTTGTGATGTCACAGCTCACAGTGAGGCTGGCTGTGATGTCACTGATACCTGGATACCAGATACCAATTAGTCTTAAGCATGTGCATGTTGCTAAGCAACCCACACACAATAAAATATGTATTTTTTTTGTAATTAGTGAGCCTGCATTTGGCAGGTCAGAATTACCTCTTTGATCTTCAGAGAGACCTCCTGACAGCTATTTTTCTCCTAGTGGTGAGAAATGTAACAGGTAGCTGTCAGAAGTTGCCTTCCTCCTAATAGGTCATAAAATGCAATACTTTATGGCAGGTTTTCCTGGATTTCACAGTAAGTGGGTGTTTTATAATCTGTTACAACCTGGTATCATTATAGTCCCAGGAAGTCAGCTTTGACAAGCCAGAGATAACAACAAGGCCAGCACATTTTTTTTTTAAATCCAATATCACCCGATGGCCTGTGCTGACTGCCATATTTTTCCAGCAGAAATTCATGGAAACATATAATTATATCACAAATATAGTACATATAATAACAAGCAGATGCTATTGTCGTGGCACTCCTCCTTCCTAGACTGATTTTGGGGGAATCCATTCCTAGGCATGGGATGAGTTTCCCTAATTCAGTTTGCCGCTCTAACTGACGCAATAGCCCATCTGCATTTGTGTTTGCTGCCCCGCCCTGTGTGAGAAAGTCATGTCATGACCCTGCAAGGCAAGGCTCCATATTAAAAGCCTACTGTTTGTTTTACCCATTTGTAGGGCTGTACGAATAACGGATATCATTTCCTGAATACCACGAATAATGAGCTGTTCGTTATTTGGATTCTGAATAACGAATAGTGCACTATTTGTCCGGTATTCAGAAAACACTTATAAAAAGCTAAGAGCCCCCCACCCTCCTTCCTAGCCCAGATCTGGCAAGAATAGAGAGAACTCCCCTTCCCCCACCCTCAGATCAGCTCGTTCTACTATATAAGTGCAAGCAAGTGACTGATTTCATTCACAAGAAGGCAGCCGGCCGAGGAGGAGAAGGGCGGGCTGCGCCGGCTACCTTTTTTTAAATTTATCTTTAGGTGTAGGGTGCGGATGGAGGCGGGGGGCTGCTGCTACTGGCTACCAGGGTGGGGTTGGGTGTGTGTGTGTGAAGGGGCCACAGTATTGAAACTTGGTGGCTGGCCGTGGAGGTGTGTAGGGTTGTGTCGGTTGCCCATTGAATTTTCTGTGTTTTCTTTTTGTAAATTATAACTTGTGTGAAGTGGTTGGGGGAGGGTTTGGGTGCTATCTGAGGTGTGGGGAAGGGGTTCTCTCTATTTATGCTGGATCTGGGCTAGGGAGTAGGGTGGGGGCTCTTAACTTTTTATAAATAAATTAAGAAAAGTGCCTGAATACTGCATATTCGGCTGAATATTCAGATGCATGGGCTCAAAATACCGAATATTCGGCTGAATATTTGAAAAAAGATATTCGCACAGCCCTACCCATTTGTGCCAGCCAAACCAGAGGGTTGTGATCTGTTTGTACCTCGAAATGCCGCCCTTATAGGTGTGGCTGTAACTTCTTTAGTGCCCACACCATTACAAGGCATTCTTTCTCCGCTGTAGAATAAGCCTGCTCCCTGGGAAGTAACTTCTTACTGAGGTATACTATTGGGTGATCTTTCCCTTGGTTAGAAGGTTGACTAAGTACTGCCCCAATACCCGTATCTGAGGCATCGGTCTGGACTACAAAGGGTTTACTATAGTCTGGACTGGCTAATACAGGAGCACTGCACAGTGCCTCCTTTAGTCGTGTAAAGGCTTGTTCACAGGCTGGTTCCCAGTTAACCTTCTTAGGCATTCTTTTCTTTAGCAGGCCAGATAGGGGAGCTGCCAGGGCACTGTAGTTTGATACAAATTTTCTATAGTACCCTGCAGTCCCTAGAAAACTCTGAACCTGCTTCTGTGTTTCAGGTCTGGGCCATGCGTCAATTGCCTCAAATTTTGCTTGATTAGGATGGAGCTATCCCCGGCCTACTACATGCCCGAGATATGTCACCTCGGCCATGGCCATCTGGCACTTTTCAGTTTTTACAGCAAGCCTGTCCCTCTGTATCCTGCCCAGAACTTCCCTAAGGTGGGACAGGTGTTTCTTCCAGCAGGCACTGAAGATGGCAGTATCATCCAGGTATGCTATGGTGTATGCTTCAGTACCATTTAACACCTGGTTCACCAACCTTTGGAAGGTGGCAGGGGCTTTCTTCATTCCGAAAGGCATTACTTTAAACTCAAATAACCCTATCGGAGTGATGAAGAATGACCTTTCCCTAGCTCTGGCAGTTAACTCCACCTGCTAATACCCTTTCTTCAGGTCAATAGTGGTAAAGTATGTCGCCCCTCCCAACTTGTCCAGTAGTTCATCTGTCCATGTATTGGGTGGGCGTTTGACTTTGTGACTGCATTGAGTCCATGATAGTCCATGCAAAAATAAGTAGAGCCATCCGGCTTGGGACAAGAACTACAGGTGAGGCCCAGGAGCTGTGGGATTTCTGGATTACCCGTAAATCCAGCATTTCCTCCACCTCCCTCCTAATGTCCTTTTGGATGACCTCTGACTCCTGATATACTGTTTGCCGTATAGGCGCTTGCGTCCCCGTCTCTACATCATGCATTGCTAAGGTGGTTAGTCCAGGCTTGGCACTAAACAGTTGGGCAAAGTCTGCTAAAACCTCCCTTACTTCCTGGATCTGGTCCGGGATCAACTGGGTTGACATTCTAATTGCCTCCCCCGAGGACTCCCACTTGCTTTCTTCCAGCAAGTCCAGAAGGGGGTCTTCTTCGTCCATCCTCTCCCCAGGACTACACACTGCAAAGACCACGTCAGCCCTATTTGCATATGGCTTCATCATGTTGACATGGTACATTCTTTGGGTATGTCTCCTGTCAGGCAGTTCTATAATGTAATTTACGTCATTCACCTGTCTGACTACTTTGTACAGTCCTGCCCACTCGGCCTGCAGCTTATCTTTCCAAACCAGGATTAGGACCATGACCTCCTGACCCACAGTGTACGAGCGAGCTCTGGCTCTGCGATCGTACCATACCTTTTGTTTTTCCTGGGCAGCTGCCAGGTTCCTCTGGGCTGTTCCCCTAAGCTCCTTCAGCTTTTCCCTAAACTTAAGGACATAATCCACTATGGGAGTTCCCTGGGTGGCGTGCTTGCCTTCCCAGTCCTCCCGGATCAAGTCTGGGGCCCACGTACCCTACGTCCATATAAGAGCTCAAAGGGGGGAAAACCCTGTTGACGCTTGTGGCACCTCCCTGTATACGAACAACAGGTGGAGAAGGTATTTCTCCCAGTCCCTCCCATGCTGTTCAGCAAATGCTTGGAGCATCAATTTAAGGGTACCATTGACTCTTTCCACAAGCCATTTGACTTGTGGGTGATAAGGTGTTGTGCATCTCTGCACCACCCCACACTTCTTCCACAAACATTTCATCAGGTCCGACATGAAGGAACCCCCTTGATCAGTGATGACCTCCTGTGGGAACCCAACACGGGAGAAAATCCCTAGCATGGCATCTGCCACTTTGTCTGTCCTCAGTGAGGATAGGGCAACTGCCTCTGGGTACTGGGTGGCATAAACCACCACTGTTGTTTGAGGCCCTCCCTGCAGGGGGAGGTCCTCAAACAACTGGTACAACAACCCACAAGAGACAGGACTATCTTTGATCTAGTACTGACTAACAGGGAAGGGATCACAGATCTCCAGCTAGAAGGTCACCTGGGGGCCAGTGACCATCACATGGTATGGTTCAGTTTGGCCACTACATCTAAATCATCCCATTCCAAGGCAAAAATATGGGACTTCAGAGGAGCTGACTTTGATAAGATGGCCAACAGAGTTCAGCTAGCCCTGGCAAAAAGAAACACAGGTGAGGGGGTACAGGCAAAGTGGGCAAGCATTAGCATAGCAGTACTTGAAGGAACATCCCATTGTGTTAGACAGAAAATGAAGTGCAAAAGAAGAAAGAAACCACTTTGGTTCTCAAATACAGTAGCAGAAAAGGTCAGAGCCAAAAGGCTGGCCTTCAGGAAATATAAGGGAACACAGCGGGATAAAGATAGGGAGGCGCACCAAACTGCCCTAAGGGAAGCAGGGAAGGCAGTAAGGCAGGCAAAGTCCCAAACTGAGGAAACACTAGCACGAATGGTAAAAGAAGGTGACAAGACTTTCTATAGATACATTAGTGAAAGGAGAAAGTCCAGAGGGGGTATTGCTAAGCTCAAAGAAGAAAATGGAGCATGTGAGGAGGAGGAGGACCCTGTAAAAGTATCTATCCTAAATAGATACTTTTGCTCAGTATTTACTGAAGAGAAGGTAGGGCAGGGCCCACAGCTCAGCACCATGGATACAGGGGAGGAGGGAGGTGAGCACTACTCCCTTCACAAAAGAAAGGGTCCTACAAGAGCTCACTAAGCTCAGCGTGGACAAGGCAATGGGACCTGATGGCGTACATCCCAGGGTACTTAAGGAGCTAAGGATGAAACTAGCAGAGCCATTAGCAGAACTGTTTAGTGAGTCTCTGAGCACAGGAGAGGTCCCAGAAGACTGGAGAAGGGCTCATGTGATCCCACTCCACAAGAGTGGTAGCAGGGAGGAGGCAGGGAACTACAGACCAGTCAGTCTTACCTCAGTAGTGGGCAAGATTATGGAGGCACTCCTTAAGGAAAGGATAGTGCAACACCTGGAATCCATGGGGCACAGGATCCAAGACAGCATGGGTTTACAAAGGAAGGTCCTGTCAAACTAATCTCATAGATTTCTTTGACTGGGTAACCAGAGTGGTGGACCAAGGGGAGCAGTTGATGTCACCTACCTTGATTTCAGCAAAGCTTTCGACACTGTTCCACATAGAAGATTGATAAATAAGCTGGGTAGGCTCGGGGTGGGTCAGAAGTTGATCAACTGGGTGGCAAACTGATTGACGGGCAGAAAACAGAGAATGGTGGTAAATGGTATACAGTCAGAAGAGATGCAAGTCACAAGTGGGGTACCTCATGGATCAGTCCTGGGGCCAGTCCTCTTCAATATCTTCATTAGTGACATTGCAGATGGACTAGAGGGTAGTAAGGCTTGTCTGTTTGCAGATGACACCAATATCTGCAACAGAGTAGATGATCCAGATGGGGTGGGCAGAATGAGAAGAGATCTGGATAAACTAGCAAAATGGTCAGAAGAGTGGCAACTGGGATTTAATGTAAGAAGTGCAAGATCATGCACAGGGAAGAGAAACCTGAAGCCACCTATAGGCTGGGAGGGAGTTGCTGGCAGTCACAAAGGAAGAAGAGACTTGGGCATCATCATCACCGATGACCTGAAATCATCCAAGCAGACCTCTAAAGCAGTAGGTAAGGCTAGGGGATGTTAGGGTGTATTAGTAGGGGTATCACAAGTCGTAAGAGGAGGTAATAATCCTCTTTACAAGACACTTGGTTAGGCCCCATCTGGAGTACTATGCAGTACTGGAGACCACACCTTCACAAGGACATTAACCAAATTGAGGCAGTCCAGAGAAGGGCAACCAAAATGGTGCAGGGACTGCACCAGAAAACGTGAGGACAGATTAATGGAGCTCAATATGTATACCCTTGAGCAAAGGAGGAGAGAGGTGATATGATCGAAACATTCAAACACCTTAGAGGCATTAACAAGGTGAAGAGTCTAACATGTTTAAATATAAGAAAAACAGCAGGACAAGAGGAACAGCATGAGATTAGAGGAGGCCGATTAAGGGGAAATGTGGAGGAAATTATTTTTTCACAGAAAGGGTGGTGGATGCATGGAATGGCTCACGCAGGGAAGTGGTGGCTATGAATACAGTGCAGGGCTTCAAACAGGCATGGGATAGGCATAAGTGAGGAATACAGATGAGTATGAATAGATAGGCCACTGACAGTGCAAAGGCTGATGGCACATTTATAAGGTAGAAAAAGAAATGGGCTGACTGGATGAGCCTTGCGGTCCTTATCTGCCGTCAACTTCTATGTTAGGATAAACCTCTTCCTGGAGGAGCTGTGGGTATTCAAAGGCCCCACGATATCTATTCCTTCACTCTGGGATGGCTCCTCCACTATGGACAAGGGAATTAGGGTGGCTTGGGTTTTCCTACCCACCTTCCCTATTTCTTGGCACCAGTGACATGACCTGCAATACTCCTTCACCTGCTGGGTAAAGTTGGGCCAATAGAAATTCTGGGCCAATCGCTGCATAGTGCACATGATTCACAGATGTCCAGAGATGGGAATATCATGAGCAATCTTGAGCAACCGCTCACGGTATCCCTGGAGAACGACAAGCTGCCTGCCCATCACCCCTCCCTCGGTCCTTATATCCTGCGTATACAGCAGCCCATTCTCCCAGTAAACTCTGTGTTTCTGTCACCTCCCAGTGCTCCATCAGAGTCTGCCCAGCTCCTCAGCCTTCTAAACTAGGGTCCTCTTCTGAGCAGCTGCAAAACTTTACATCCCAAGGCATGGAAAGTCTCAGTCTCTAAACTAGGGCCCAGCCCCAGCATCAGGGAATTCAGAATCACTGCCATCCCTAACCCTCTGACAATTGGCTACCCTTCCCTCCTCAGAGTAACCTTCTGTAGCTGTTCTGTTAACTGCTACCTGGGGAATTTCTACCCCCCATTCACTATTCTCCATATCACTAGACACAGGCTGGGAAACCAGCCTCCAAGTGTTTTCCACAGGGGCTTCTATGGGGTCCAGAGAACCACAGTTTGTCTTTGCTGCTTGACTGCGGGTAACTGCACACACCATTCCCTTTTGGAGATTGTTTTGATGATCACATCCAGGGAAAGATTTTCTGCCACTACAACTTTTTGCAGTCTCTCCTGTCTCACCCCAGTCCAGGAGAACACTAGCAAGTGGCAGCATTTTTTCTCCCAGTGAATCCCCTATACTGTAACAAACTGATTGGGTATAAGCTGTTCAGGCTCAACCAAATTCCTTTATTGAAAGTAAGGGACATCTCGTGTCCCTTAATCCATGGGATGCACTCATCTCTGGTGTATGCTCCTCATGTTGCTGGCATGCTTTTTAGGACCACAAAAAAAACACTTCCCAGTACCATTTTGCACTCTCTGCCTTTTTGACACTGTCTGTAAGATGCCCAGTTGTTTGCAAACCCACATCATTTCTTTTATAGCAAATCTTCGTAACCTGGTCTGCCTGCTTTGGTGGAGGCAGGGGGTTTTAGCGCCCTGAGCATGCTTTCCCTTTCTGTGCCACGCCTGCCTCCCTCTCCAGAGCAGATCTGTCTTGGATATCTGAGGCTTGGCAGCCTCCCACTGTTTTTTTGACTCGCCTCAGCCAGTTTCAGCCTGCTGGATGTTTCAAAGAACTGCCCAAAAGTACAACATTCTGCATTTTCATAGAGTCTGTTTGTCCTTCCACCAATGTTAAAACCTGCTTTTGGTGGCTGGCTCTTCAGTTCATATCAGGGCCTCCTGAGCTTCTGAACGTAATCGTACCCTTCCTGTCAAGTATATTTTTCTAACAATGCAGCTTTAAGTTTGCAATAATCATTACTGCTGATTGTTCATTTGACATAATGTATCACGAGCTTTCCGTAAGTGTGGGGGCTGAAAGCCCAGGAGCTCCTCTGAAATTTTGCCGAATGCACTTTTCAAATGAGTTTAAAATGCCTCCATATCTTCCCTTCTTTAAATCAGCTATCAATTTAGAATTAAAGCCAGGCCAGTCCTGGAGTCCTAGGATTCTTATGCCACTTACCTGCTCTGGCTGATCTTTGAGTCGTAGCTTCCAGTTCAAATATTCTGATGCCTTCTCACCTCTCGCTTCTTTCTCTGAAGCTTCCTCCTTTTCCTCTCTCTCTCTCTCTCCATCTCCAGTTTGCTCTGTTCAAGCCCCTCTGTTGCTGGCTTGAATCTTTCTGCTCAAATTCAGCCCATTCTCCAATTCTATCTGCAGCTTGTCCTTCTGACTCAGAAGTGGTGACTTTCCTGCTGCTGTGGCTCCTTACACTGGTCCTACTGTCCTCCTCGGTCTGACACTGATGGCCTCCATGCCCAAGGTTTGGTCCTTTTCAGTCACCGACTGTAATCGCGTCTTGGTGCCAAAGAGCTCCACGGGTGTTGCTTGTTTCACCCTAACGGATTCTTTCTCCTGTACAACTGGCTTAGATATTCCGTATTACTCACTGTAGTTGGAAGTCATCTTCTTCCCTAATCTATGCTATACTAGTTCACCCGAAAAATAAAACAGGTGGGAATTTAGACTGTAACCACAATGATATATTTCTTCTTCCTTTTTTAAATCATCCTTTTTTTTGTGTGGACTGTTACAGTTTATCAATTGGACACGGATGTTATGCTCATGTCATAAATCATTTGCGTATGCACAAATCTTTGTTATTGTAGCTGTAAGCCGTCTTTTAATGCTTTTCTGCCAACCGATCTGTCTGGTATCTCTTTTGGGTCAGACCTGTTCCCTGATGTCAAACCTCGAAGTGCAATATGAACGGGAGACAAATAGGGTGACCTTCTATCGTTTTAGTCCAGTATTACCGGTCCGGTGCTGAGGCCAATATGAACCCTTTTTTAGTGCGCCCAGTTAACGGGTTTAAAATCTCATGCTCTTGGGGAACGGTGCAATACTTAACCCGGGCACCAACCTGGTTCTAGTCCCTTTTTGACTCAATTGAGACCTAGGTACTTTCTTACCTGGTGCATATGGTGCTTACTGTAAGTGTTGAGTCTGTCAGACATCAACACTGTCCCACATTCACATTCAAAAGAAAAAGACTCAGGCAATTTCAAAAACAAGTTTACAATTTAAAAAATAGATGAAATACAAAACACAGAATATATACATTGGGTGTACAGTCGTTTAAATTAAAGAGCAGTTTAAAAGAAACACCTTAATACATATTTAATCCTACCCTAGTTTCAGTAATAAATAGTGGTGGTTGATTCCTACTGTGTAGAAGTGCCCTTGAGAAAGTGTACTGTCAGAGTCCAAGATAAAAGCACCTTCTTGGACTTTGACCTCTATAGAGAATAAGGTACCACCAGCTTGTGAGTCACAGCTCTTGGTGGGCTTCAACTGTGAGTCCTCATACCTGGATACCAGTTAGTCTTAGGCATGTGTGTTGCTAAGCAGCCACTATATATCTGTGTAACTGCAATGGGGTTCCTGAACTTCAGGAGCTTTGCTTGAATGCTCCAAGCCTGAATGGTGTTTGCTTAGTTATTTATCAGTGAGGTTTTAGAACCTCGGTACTGTCTCTTTAGAGCTGTCTCTTGCAGACATAATTAGTTGTATGGGGACTGTGTGTTTCTTTGATTGAGTACCACTCGAGCTGCTGCCAATTCACTCCATTTTTGCAGTCACTAGAGTGCAAAGGGAACCTATCTGAAGATGTAACTGTTTGCCAGAAACCATTTAGAGTAATAATGAAATTGCAGTTTGTCTAACCTGCTTTCTTTGCAGTCAGAACTGTGTCTGCCTAGTTCCCCATTCTGGTTTGAACTGCTGAACTGGACCAATCAGTGTGGGGTAAGCTAGCTCTAAAATGGTGCCTTGGGCGAATCAGAACTTGGACTCATAATCTGAGCCAGCCACAAGAGGATTGTATGGGCAGTGACTCTGGGAGATGTAGTTTAGACTTGGCGCCTTTTGGACCAACAGGAGCAGTCTATTGTGAGTGACAGCCAATCCAGTCAAGAACTGGGAGGAACTCAAAGGAAGTGCCAGTTTTGTCTGTTGGAGTTTCAGTTGAGCTCTGGCAGTGAAGAAGGAAGGAGCCCTGTGCTTTTCAATGTGCAGTTTAGTGGGAAGCGTGTGTAAGTCCCAGAGTTCCAGTCTGCAGCTTGTGTAACTGCTTGTTAGGACTGAATCCGTCCTGTGAAGAGAATCAAAGGATATCTGAGAGCAGAAACCAGGCTCACCCTGTAGAAGACTGGAGAAATTGCTGAATTACTTTCGGTCTGTCAGGAACTGAATCTGCTGTGTGTTCTCCGGGTATTGTGCAGTAGTGCGATCAGGATAGAGAAGCAGCCTGCCTGGTATAGTACTCTGTTTTACCATATAAATGTGTGAAGAGGCTTGTGTACCTCAAGTGAATCCTGCTGCCATTAAGGACTTTTGCCTGTTACTGTTCACCATATAAATGTGTGAGGAGGCTTGGTTAGCTCAAGTGAATCCTGCTGCCATTAAAGGACTTTTGCCTGTTGCAGTTTGCCATATAAATGTGTGAGGAGTCTCATGGAGCTCAAGAGTAGCCCTGCTGACATTGAAGGACCTATCTTGTTTGGAGGTCGTGAGTACTAATTCAGGGTCGCTCCTGTTGAATGCCACATTGAATCCAAATGGAATCACTGTACTGCTGACTGTTTAAACTAATTTTTCTTTCTCTGTGGGAAAGGGCCCTACCAGCTGCCACGGTTTAGACTAGCCACTGAGGGCTTGGGTACCCAGGGACAGTAACTGGTAGGGATAGGCCTATGCACAGAGCCATAGAATAGATGAGTAAAGTGATAAGCTAATTAACCTGATTTCCCCTGTCCTTGTTATATTCCCCTAAATAAATCAGAGCTGCTTGTTTCAGCAAAGTTATACTGCCTGAGGTATTTGTCTATGTTAAAGTATTGTACTGTGATTGTTGCACTGTATCTTATTTTACAGGAGGTCCCAGTGCCTGAACCAGCCCTGGGGGTAGTGTATACTGTGAAGGTAATTCTGATATATTGTGTGGGCCACTAGTGGGAAGAAAGGGGATTGCAGTGTCCCAGAGGGCTGTGACCAAGTAAGTTTAACTATTGAAAACCCTGACCTCTGGGTGGAGGCACCCGCCATTGGATCCAGGCCCTCAACCTGTTAGTGGCAAATCAGGCAGGGTAGTAGCCCTGGGATAAGCGCCATCTAGGGTTACATCTTGGAGGCTCACCGCTGGTATTGTGTGTCCTCTAGTGGCCATATTCTACAAACCACTGTTAAGAAAAAAAATGGGTACCCTGACAGAAGTGGCTGTGCACCGGCTGGTGGGTGGTGTACTGGGAGGAGATTGACCCCAAAATGCTATGCTTATCCTGGACATCCCCTGGTATCAATACGGACACTGTACAGGAGTACTTTCAAGGTGGAAGGTTTACAAAACCCTGTGGTGGTGGGTCGGCATGCTAATCTGCTCACCACACTTTCCTGGCCCTAGTAGAGTTTAAGGATCCCATAGATAGCTTCAAAGTGCCACAGACCATTACCCCAGAGGAGCCTCACTGCCTGGAGAGTGATAACTAAGTACAGTAAAGACCGGGGAATGAGCCCCCACCACTGTCTGAAACTTTTGAGGAGAAATTTGCTAAATGGTTGCTGGGGAAGGGAAAACTGTGGAGGACTTGAAGAAACTATTCTTGCCACCGGGGTGTTCTTCCCCAACACCTCTCCCGCTCCAGTACCCGTAATGGTGGCTGAACCAATGCAGACTTCTATTTCTGCACCTGCCATTAGTCACGACTCTTACGAAGGTTGAGGATCTTCTCTGGCACCCTCCCGCCCCAAGGGAGGATGACTGGGAGACCTGGATGAACTATGTTGCCCCAAGTGCTAGAATGGCAATGCTCGGGGCGGCGAAGAGGGTTAGTGAGAGCCTCCGAGGGTCCTGCCCTGGCTACCATCTGTGCTAAGCAGACCAGTAACCCTGAAGTGACTGCACAGGCCTATCTTGAGGCCTTGGAGAATGTGTATGGGAGCCAGATTCTGATGAGGATCTATGGTGGAGAGTAAGAAATGCACAACAGTACCAAGGGGTTGTTGTCTGTGTATGTATCTCGGCTGGAAAAATTGTTGCAAGAATGCCTCAGAAAGGGTAGTTTGCCAGCGATTGAACTGGACGAACCAGGCTGGACAGGATCCTTAAGTCTGCCCCTTCTCAGAACTGCTGTTGCTTCAGTTACGCCTGGCAAATCGACTGGAATCCCCACCCTCCTATGATGAGTTAATGAGAGAATTCAAGGAGTTGAAAAAGGCGACCTCGGGAGGGACCTGCACCAATAGCTGCGGCTACGACCCGAGTGACTGAGGTGACCCATCAAGTGAAGTTCAGGGGCAGAGGTTGACAGTCAATGAGTGCTCTGACAAGGAAAAGATATGCCACAATGGGGCGAACTGTTGAGAGAGATCAGAGAATTCAAAAACAGTCCCTTTATGAAGGCCACGCCTGCAAATGCAGACCCTGACCTATATCCGACTGCATCTGCTATGGGGTGGGGTACCATCCATGTATCTCCTGCTGATAACAGCTCCAAACTCAATTCCTTGACCATGGAAGTGGAGAAACTGATGAGATGTCTCCAAATGCTTATCACGCGCGAACAGAGATGGCACCAAGGTTTCCAGTTAGTAGTACCCTCGCCCTGGCTCCCAGTGTGGTGCCTCGGCCAGCTCAAACTCCAGAAAGTATGTTTTGCTATAATTGCGGGAAGGATGGGCACATGAAGAGGGAATGCCGGTCCCCAAAAGACACTGACAAAGTTGCATATAGGCTACAAGGAGAGCTTGAGGAACAAATCAGTGGTTAAGAGGTGCAAAATGATCCCAGTGAGGGCACCAAAAATGCTAACTCATGTCCTTTTGTGGTGAGGTCAGTTGCCCAGGCCCCAAGTACCGCCTCTCAGACTGGTCCAGAATAGTGGGTCCCTCCATGAGACCACTGTAAAGGTGAATGGAGTGTCTACAAGAGCTGTATTAGACAGTGGCTCCCAAGTGACAATTATGTTCCAAGATTGGTATCAGAAGCATTTGTCAGGCGTACCCTTACAACCATTAGAAGGACTGCATGTATGGGGGTTAAGTGGAAGGCCTACCCCTATTCCGGGTACATCCAATTTGGCTGTCTTCCCCACCTCCGTGGCTGGAGTGGCGAACAAGAGAGACCCTAGCCTTAGTGTGTCCCCCACTGGACTGTATGATGGTGTCCCTTTGTTGATTGGAACAAATGCTCATATGTTCGGAAGGCTGGCACAGTTGTGTTATGAAAAACAGGGGTCAAAGACTAGTAGAGCTTTAAGAGTTCCGGCTTTAATTAAGAAGGTCTATGAGGCACAGAGAGATGCTGAAAAAATAGAACCAGAGGAACGGTCGGTATTGTATGGAAGAAGGATCCTGGTCTCTGATCCTGGCGCCAAATGCCCAGTGTACCTTACAGGGAGAGGTCCGTATCAGAAAGGATGTTAGAATAAAATATTAATGTTGGATGCACCAGGCGATGGAAAATTGCCAGAAGGACTGCTGGTCAAGCCTAGTATTTTGCCGCTAGAGCCCATGCTTATGCCAGAAGGTAATGGTCCAAGTTCATAATGTGTCTGAAAGAGACATTCGAGTAAATAGAGGTTGCATCCTGGCTAATGTGCATTGTGCAGACACTGCAGTGCTACCCAGCAGCAAGAGTTCAGGAAGAATGACAGAAGTAACGCCTGACTTGTTTGATTTGGCGACTCCCGCTGCCAGCTGAATGGAAAGTGAGGATCAATGAGAAGCTTGCCAGAGAGACCAGGTGTTTTCTTTAAAGAAATGGGACGTGGGATGCGTGCAAGGAGCTGAGACAATATCCGGCTGCATGACGAAAGACCATTTCGTGAGAGAGGTCTCGGCGCCTGGCACCTGCTGACATAGATGATGTGAGGCGGCATCTGCAAGAGATGTTAGCTGCTGGTGTAATACAAGAATCCAGAAGCCCTTATGCTTCCCATTGTGGTAGTGAGGAAAAAAGAATGGGACAGTAAGGATGTGTGTGGATTATCGCACCTTAAACCGCAGACTATCCTGATTAGTACACAATGCCCCGCATTCAGGATGCTTTGGACTGCCTAAATGGGAGCAAGTGGTTCTCTGTGTTGGATCTCCATGATGGGTACTACCAGATCCGATGGCCCCAGAGGACCGTGAGAAGACAGCCTTTATCTGTCCGCTTGGCTTCTGTGAATTCATGAGGATGCCTCAAGGGTTTCAGGTGCCCCAGCCACTTTTCAGCGATTGATGGAGCGTGCAGTGGGGGACATGAACTTACTAGAGTGCCTGGTATACCTAGATGATGTTATTGTGTTTGGCAGCTCACTGGAGGAACATGAGAGCAGATTATTTAAGGTATTGGACCGACTGGAGGACTTTGGCCTTAAACTGTCCATTGATAAGTGTCAATTCTTTCAAACATCAGTAAAGTATGTGGGACACATAGTATCCACTGAGGAATAGAGACCGACCAAGTAAAGTTGAGGCCTTGACCACAGCCACAGCCAAAAATCTAAAAGAACTGCAAAAGATTCCTGGGATTCTGTGGTTATTATCGGCATTTCATCAAGGACTATTCAAGAGTGATCCGCCCTTTGCTTAACCTTACTCAGGGTATCCCCAACCCACAAAAAATACCAAAGTCAGCGTCCCTCAAGACTGAAAAGTGTATTTTCATCCGAGTTAAGTATTTGGGGCCCGCTGGACTCCTGATTGTGAGACTGCTTTTCATGAGATCATATATCAACTACCCATGCTCCAGTGCTGGCCTATGCCGAGCCAAGAAAACCTTCGTCCTGCACACTGATGCTAGCTTGCAAGGGTTGGGGGCTGTGTTGTACCAAGAGCACGAGAATGGCCCTGAGACCAGTGGCCTTTGCCAGTAGAAGCCTGACCCCATCCGAAAAAGAACAATCCTGTACATAAGTTAGAGTTCCTAGCTTTGAAATGGGCTATTGTTGACCAATTCCATGAGTACTTGTATGGGGCTAAAATACTAGTAAAACTGACAATAATCCTTTGACCTATGTGCAGACCTCAGCTAAGTTGGATGCCACTGGCCACAGGTGGCTTTCTGCATTATCTACATATGACTATGCTCTCGAATACCGAGCAGGTCTGAACCACATAGATGCTGATGCTCTCTCCCGGAGGCCTGTTCCCAGAATGATTGGGTCTGATTGGCAGAACCTGACATTCGGGCACTCTGCGGAAGTTTGACAGGGAGGAACAAATGTCCACGGACGCAGTGGACTGCATGGTGGATTGCTTGGGACCCTCTGAGAATTGCATACCTGCTGCTTGTGCCACTTTTCTGCAATAGACATTGGTGCACTGCCTCAGCTGGACAATGACAGTATTCGTGAGCTCAATCTACTAATCCTATGATCAAATCAGCTTTAGAAGCCCTCTATGCAGGAAAATATGTCAAATTACGCTCCACTGATTTGAGAACTGCACTGTTATACAAAGAAGGTCCTAAGTTGAAACTGATCAATAAACTGTTATACAGAGAAACAGTAGACAGAGGGGACAAGTAGACAAACAACAACTGGTGCTGCCACTGCCTTTCGAGACTCAGTATTGAGGTCCTTGCACAACCACATGGGGCACCTTAGTATAGACAGAACACTTGACTTGGTGAGATCCAGATTCTATTGGCCTAAGATGGGGGCTGATGTGGAGCAACACATTCGAACTTAGTAATCGCTGCTTACAGAGAAAGCTTTGAGAGGCTCCCCCTTGTTAACATAACCACCAGTGCACCATGGAGCTGGTCTGTATTGATTTTCTGAGTTTGGAGTCAGATCAAAGAAATATCAGTAATGTGCTGGTGGTCACTGACCATTTCACGAGATATGCCCAAGCTTTCCCACCAAAGACCAGAAAGCATCCACTGTAGCCAAAGTACTTGTAGAAAACTTTTGTTCACTATGGGGCTCCACAAAGAATCCATTCTGCTCAAGGGAGACTTTGAGAGTCGTCTGATCAAAGAGATGCTTTCTCTCTGTGGGAGTGAGAAAGTCCAGAACCACTCCTTACCACCCCAGGGGACCACAGCCTGAAACGTTTCAACGCACTAGTTAGATATACTAGGCACCCTGCACCCAAAGACAAGACTAGATGGAGCCAACAAATTAGCACCCTGGTACATGCTTATAACTGCACAAAAGTGATGCCACTGGGTTCTCCCCTACCGCCTGATGTTTGGAAGAAGCTCGACTACCGGTAGATGTGTGTTTGGGGTCTCCTGATGGGGTTCAAGCTGACAACTATTTACAGTATGTGCAAAGTTAAAGGCCCAGCTAACTCATGCGTACCAACTGGCTCAAACCATGGCTGCCAAAAGAAATCTGGCCAACAAAGAAAGGTATGATAAAAGGTGAAAGCACAGGAACTCCAGGAGGAGATCGGGTGTCTAAGAAATATGGGACTGCATGGCAAGCACAAGATTGCTGACAGATGGCACCATCTCCCTCACATTGTAGTGGGCAAACTAGATGATCTGCCAGTGTACAAAGTAAGGCCTGAGAATAATTCAAAGATGTAAAAACAATGCATAGAAATCATTTACTGCCCATTGGACAAATCTTAATTGAGTCTGAGCCCTAGAAGATGCCCCTCTGGACCAGTGACTAGAGCTGCTGCTAAGAAAAGATCAAGAAAGTCTGCACCTACAGAAGCAAAGTTAAAGTGTTCCCTCCACAAGTCCCAGTTGAGCATGACTGTCAGTCCATATCGGAAGAAAGTGAGAGTGACTTTGAATACTATCCTTCTTATGAACTGAGTCAATTGTTTGGGGCAATCCCTAGTCAATACTGGAGATGAAGCTGGGCCTTCTGGACTGTCAAGCCCCAGCTTCGTCCTGGAGCCAATGCTCCCAGAAAGTGAAGTGCAAAGCATCAGATCAGGTGAAATGGAATCATTGTGCATGGTTGAACTGTTTGAGCTTTCAGGGGAGGAAAATGATGGATTGGGTCAGACTGGTGATACACCAGAACAAGAAGAGTATTTTGAGTGCCCTGACAGTCCACTGCCAGTGTCCGAAAGCTCTCCATGTGAGCCAAGTGTTGTGGACTCAGAAACTGTAACTCCTGGAGCTGAAAGTGCCCCAAGTTCTAGCCTCTCTACCCCCATGGAGACTCCCCTGACAAGTGAGGACAATGCTGAAAATGAGGCTCAGAGTGCAGATACTGTAACAGTTCCCCTAGAAAGACTGGTCGAGCTGTAAAGCCTGTGGTGCACCTCAGTTATGATTCCCTTGGGAGGCCTGTGGATCTGCCTCTCAATGTTGTCCATAAAGGAGTGTATGTGTCCCCAGGCTCATTGCCCAAACTGAGCGTCAGTGCTAACTCAAGTTACTTGTGTTGCCCTCTAAGTATGGTGCCCTTGCCCCATCCAGCCCCAAGGTAACTGATAGGGAAGGGCCCCTCTCTTCAGGTTTCATGTACAAGAGGTAATAACTTGAGTTATGGTACAATGTGTATGTAATACTGTGTAAAGTGACGTACTGCAATGTTTCAGAAATGTGTTCTTGGTAAAATGATATATTGACTGATGATTACATGCGAGCCTAATGCAAATGTATGGTTGCAGTTGAAACTTATGGGGTACTTGCTTGTGGCTGGACATCAAGCTTTCCCAAACCAGGAAGGGTGTAACCCCCTGCAAATGGGGGTTCCCAAAGACTTCAGGAGCTTGCTTGAATGCTCCAAGCCTGAATGGTGTTTGGCGTTTAAGCCATTTATCAGTGAGTGTTTTTAGAACCTCTGGTACTGTCTCTTTAAGAGCTGTCTGCTTGCAGACATAATTAGTTTGTATGGGGGACTGTGTGTTTCTTTGATTGAGTACCACTCGAGCTGCTGCCAATTCACTCCATTTTTGCAGTCACTAGGAGTGCAAAGGGAACCTATCTGAAAGATGTAACTATTTGCCAGAAACCATTTAGAGTAATAATGAAATTGCAGTTTGTCTAACCTGCTTTCTTTGCAGTCAGAACTGTGTCTGCCTAGTTCCCCATTCTGGTTTTGAACTGCTGAACTGGACCAATCAGTGTGGGGTAAGCTAGATCTAAAATGGTGCCTTGGACTAATCAGAACTTGGACTCATAATCTGAGCCAGCCACAAGAGGATTGTATGGGCAGTGACTCTGGGAGATGTAGTTTAGACTTGGCACCTTTTTGGACCAACAGGAGCAGTCTATTGTGAGTGACAGCCAATCCAGTCAAGAACTGGGAGGAACTCAAAGGAAGTGCCCGGTTTGTCTGTTGGAGTTTCAGTTGAGCTCTGGCAGTGAAGAAGGAAGGAGCCCTGTGCTTTTCAGTGTGCAGTTTTAGTCGGAAGCGTGTGTATGGCCCAGAGTTCCGGTCTGCAGCTTGTGTAACTGCTTGTTAGGACTGAATCTGTCCTGTGAAGAGAATCAAAGGATATCTGAAGAGTAGAAACCAGGCTCACCCTGTAGAAGACTGGAGAAATTGCTGAATTGCACTCGGTCTGTCAGGAACTGAATCTGCTGTGTGTTCTCCGGGTATTGTGCAGTAATTGCGATCGGGATAGAAGCAGCCTGCCTGGTATAGTACTTTCTGTTTTACCATATAAATGTGTGAAGAGGCTTGTGTACCTCAAGTGAATCCTGCTGCCATTAAAGGACTTTTGCCTGTTACTGTTCACCATATAAATGTGTGAGGAGGCTTGGTTAGCTCAAGTGAATCCTGCTGCCATTAAATGACTTTTGCCTGTTGCAGTTTGCCATATAAATGTGTGAGGAGTCTCGTGGAGCTCAAGAGTAACCCTGCTGACATTGAAGGACCCTATCTTGTTTGGAGGTCGTGAGTACTAATTCAGGGTCGCTCCTGTTGAATTGCCACATTGAATCAAATGGAATCACTGTACTGCTGACTGTTTAAACTAATTTTTCTTTTCTCTGTGGGAAAGGGCCCCTACCAGCTGCCACGGTTTGGACTAGCCACTAGGGCTTGGGTACCCAGGGACAGTAACTGGTAGGGATAGGCCTGTGCACAGAGCCATAGAGTAGATGAGTAAAGTGATAAGCTAATTAACCTGATTTCCCCTGTCCTTGTTATATTCCCCTAAATAAATCAGAGCTGCTTGTTTCAGCAAAGTTATACTGCCTGAGGTATTTGTCTATGTTAAAGTATTGTACTGTGATTGTTGCACTGTATCTTATTTTACAGGAGGTCCCAGTGCCTGAACCAGCCCTGGGGTAAGTGTATACTGTGAAGGTAATTCTGATATATTGTGTGGGCCACTAGTGGGAAGAAAGGGGGGTTGCAGTGTCCCAGAGGGCTGTGACCAAGTAAGTTTAACTATTGCAAACCCTGACCTCTGGGTGGAGGCACCCGCCATTGGATCCAGGCCCCTCAACCTGTTAGTGGCAAATCAGGCAGGGGTAGTAGCCCCTGGGATAGCGCCATCTAGGGGTTACATCTATATATATATATATATATATATATATATATATATATATATATATGTATATATATATATTTTGTAATTAGTGAGCTTGCATTTGACAGGTCAGAATTACCCCTTTGATTTTCAGAGAAACTTCCTGACTGCTATTTTTCTCTAGTGGTGAGAAATGTAACAGGTAGCTGTCAGAAGTTGCCTTCTTCCTAATAGGTCATAAAAAGCAATACTTTATGACTAGTTTTCCTGGATTTCACAGTAAGTGAGTGTTTTATAATCTGTTACAACCTGGTATCATTATAGTCCCAGGAAGTCAGCTTTGATAAGCCAGAGGTAACAACAAGGCCAGCACATTAAAAAAAAAAAAATCCAATATCACCTGATGGCCTGTGCCGACTGCCATATTTTTCCAGCAGAAATTCACAGAAACATACAATTATATCACAAATATAGTACATATAATAACAAGCAGATGCTACCGTCGTGACAACAACTACCCCTTTAAATTTCCATAATAAAATCCCACCCTCACATAGCTCCCTCTGCACTCACATACATGCACCCTGCAGATCTACCGCCCTTCCTTGCCTTGGTGATCTTTTCTTATTTCCCCACAGCAGCCTGAATCCTAATGTTGCCTTTCCCTTCCACAGATCCACCTCACATCACTGCCAATAAATTCCACCAGCACACACACCTGCTTACCCCAACACACAATTTAAACACTCGTTCCCACAACTGAACCTGGACTTGCCACTGCCACTGAAACACAGTCATAATTACAGCTACATCTGCCATGAGTATTATGCCACTGCCAGTATGCCACAACTGAAGTCAGACAGTGTCACAATCAAATTATCACACAATGTAACACACTTGTTGTACTCCAGTACATACCCCTTCAATGAGGATTTTTTTTGGTTTTTAGATAGTTTGGGTGATGATGATAGACTTGGCAGGTGGGCGGTCAGACGAATGAACAATCAAGAGGCTTGCTGTGGCAGTTTGGTGCATGTGGTATTGGTGGAAATAGGCCCTGAACCCTGCCTGCAGATGGACTACTTGTCTTTTTCCTGACAACTGCTATGTTGACCCTGATCCCCCCAGGGTTCACAATGGTTACTATAGAGGGCTACAACTGATGACATGCAGGGGTGAAGCTAGCTATCTATACATTGTACATCAACTGGCCAATCTGTTGCCCCTTTCAAACAAATTTCTTCAATTCCTATAGTGATCCTTAGCTGTACCATGTAGCGGTGCATAAGCAGTATAATTTGTATATCAAATGTTGCAAAGTGATAAATTTAATAATAAACCAACAAATAAAATGGTGTTTTCTGACTTTTATTTGCACAGCACGTTACAGATATAGAAAAAAAATGGTAATATTAAATTCATGATGAAAATAGAAAATTGAGTTAGAATTGGTATTTCAACCATAGATCTTCTTCAGGAATTATCTAAAAGAGAAAAAAGCAGGTAAGGGAAATAAGAGACATATTTGTGAGGAAATAAAATAGGGAGAGTCTGTAGGAGAAAACGTGATAATAGGCATGGTAAGAATAAAATCTGGAAAATGAAAAGGTGAAGGATGATAGGTATGAAAAGGCAGAGTTGAACTGAATGAGCTGAGGAGTCCTTAAGTGGGGACTAATTAACCGGGCCTAGTAAGAAGGCTGAAAGGTGAAAGCCATGTGTGCACACTCATTTTCATTTTCTACAGAGCAAAGAAATACTCAGACTGGAGGGGCCAGTGATTTACACCAGATCTGCGGCAACTGGTACAAGGATATCCAGTGCAACAACACCTCACCAGAGCCATTCAGCCTAACAACATTTTCTATTATGAGACAACTGGCAAAAACAACCCCGACACCCACCGGCAGTGGGACTGTAACCATGTAGAAAGCAGGGGTGCGATAAATGAGGCTACCCTGTAGTTGTAGCCACCGTGTTGGAGCAAAGATCTTGTAGGACAAACCAGTATTAGGTCAAAAGTCCTAGGCTAAATGTTGCAAGGCTGCATGACTTGGTTCCAGTTGTCGTGCCATGGGTTTACACCACCCCGGACCTCTGGCAGCTCATAATACCTAGACACTGCGACTATGCAAACCGGAATATTTATTATTTATTATTTTAGTTATTTAACCAGGAGTAGCACACTAAGCTGAAAGCTTTTTTACAGGTGCGACCTGGGAGCACAGGGAAGTTAAGTGACTTGCTCAGGGTCACACAGTATGCAAGTGAAAGCTGTGGGATTCAAACCCAGGTCTGGTCTGCTGGATGTCACCAGATTTGCAGCAAAGCTACAAAAAAATGGCACCTCACAGCCATGAAATGTTGCCTAAACTTTTATTGTGAAAAAAGGCTAAAAATGGTAGGCAACTTGCATTCAGTGTGCAAAGTGAAGATGATAGGTGCTCACGCAGTGCTTGTCAAAAGGCAGTGTTTTAGCCTGATGTAATAAATAGAGCACACAGTCAGCTGAACAGCCTTTGTTTATACTCGTTTACAGTCTCGCTGTATCCTTCTCAGTCCTCTCAATGGTGGACTACAGCATTGTAATTTACGGCACCGCAGACCAAACCGCCCTACATTGTGTCAACCTAGCTCTCAACAGAGCTTGCCAACTGGTCACAGGCTGTGATAGATTAACCCACATGTGTGAGCTCTACAAGCTTGCAGACTGGCTGACCTTCAAAGGGAGGCTTAAGTATCACACTTGCCTCCAAGCCAAAAAAATACTCATGAATCTAACACCCATAGGCCTCCACCCCCTCATCCAGCCACTCCCACACAGGAGAGCCCCTAGACGCCTTGCAGGCACCTCCCTCCTAGTCCCCCACAGTAGGACCTCACTAGGGGAAAGGTATTTCCGTTATCGTGCTCCCCTCTGGCTCAACAACCTACCACCCTCCATCTCCCTGGCCCCTAGTCTTGGACAATTTAAAACTGGTATCATGAACCTTCTCCTTGACTCTGAGGCTTGTGGCTGTAGCCAATACTCCTCTCCCTTGTCCAATTCCCAAAACAAGGCAAAGTTAAGGATAAAGGTCTGGCTTATCCTGTGACTACATCCTTAGGTCCCACAATCCAGCTGTAAATAAACTGTGACTCAGGGCTCTGTTAATGACCCTCCGAATCTGTTACCAGACTTGTCTCACAACTATGACTCAGGGTCTTCTTAAGTCCTAGATGTGGTAACCCACCAATGTAAATAAACTGTGCTGTGTGACCTATGTATAACTGTTATTAAATGTAATGTTTGTGCTTTCCTGTACTGACGTGGAGCCTTTGCAAAGGAGTCTATGATTCAAAGGACTGTAATTCTGATTCTCTCAATAAATAAAATAAATAAAAATAAAAACTGAAACCTGAATATCAAAAAACCCCTTCACAATCTCCAGATTCCTGTGATGTCATAAACCTCTTGAGGTTTGTGAAGTCACAGGAACCCCTTGATGGATTACAGCAACCGTAACAGATGGATGCCCGTCTGTCATTCTATTTATGTTACAGTAACTGGTTACTTTTAGGGAAAAGTAATGTCATTACAGTTACTTATTACTTTGTTTTAAAAGTTATCCATTACTATTATTTGTTACTTAGAAAAGTGATCAGATTACAGTTACTAGTTACTGGTAACTAGTTACCACCCAACACTGTGTAGAGCACATGGCTGGAGTTCAGAGAGAGGCTCACCAGCTGTTTGTAACTTCAGCTGCAGCTGCGTCTGCCAGACCAGTAGCAAAGTGAACAATTGACAGGTGGATCACATCCTGCATTGACCTCTGCTGTTGGGGAGCCTCCTGTAGGGCCTAGAACTCATTTCACCAGACATATTGCTGCCTCGATAGTTGCTTCCAGGGATGTCCCTATCCAGGAGATCTGCAGGGTTGCTACAGGAAGTCAGCACACATCTTCATTTCCCACTACCACATCAACCTTGAGTCATGTCAGGATTCTGATTTTGGGACCTCAGTTCTCTGGTCTCTGTTCAACAAGTAGGGGGGGTGCTTCTAGCCCTCTCTTCCCGGGAAACTGCTAAGAGTCTGCCCGAGTATGGATAATGAACTATATCCACACCCCTAGAAAAACTGGTTACTCACCTGTAACAATAGTTCTAGGAGTGATATACAGTTCACATCCATGCAACCCACCCAGCTTCCCCTGGCCAGTGGCATACAGATTCCTCCTCCTTCCAGTGGGTGAGATCTGATGTCATGGGGTGGAGTCAGGGGATATACCACCTGAGTTGTGGGAGGAGCTTAGTTTAAAGCTGTCTAACAAATCAGCAACTCCAGTGGAACTGCCAGAGTGTGTATGTGAACTATATACCTCTCCTAGAACTACATGTAATCCCCCCTATAAATGGGGGTTCCCGGAAAGTCTTCCATGAGTTCACCTAATTGCTCACTGCCTTGTTGGTGTTCAGCGCTAAGGTCGTTTAAATGTTGTTGCCAGTGAGCGCCTTTAAAGCCTCCACATACTGTCTCTTTAAGTGCTGCCTGATTGCAGATATAATTATTCTAAATGGGGGGGTCTGAGTGTTTCCCTGCTCGAGTCCCGCCCAGTCTGCTGAATAATCGTTCCGTGTCTGCCGTCGCTAATTGTGCAGAGGAAGCCCTGCTGAAAGATGTAACTGATTGCTGGTAATCATTCAGAGTAGTGATGAAAATGGTGTTTGTTCTAACCTGCCTTTTTTGCAGCAAAGACTGTTTCTGTTTAACTCCACCATATTGGTCCTGAACTGCCGGATTGGACCAAACAGTACTTTAGGACTCTAATGCAAAGAAGTGCAAGATCATGCACGTAGGGAAGAGAAACCCTGAAGCCACCTATAAGCTGGGAGGGGAGTTGCTGGTGTAACCCCCCTGCAAATGGGGGTTCCCAAAAGACTTCCAGGAGCTTGCTTGAATGCTCCAAGCCTGAATGGTGTTTGGCATTTAAGCCATTTATCAGTGAGTGTTTTTAGAGCCTCTGGTACTGTCTCTTTAAGAGCTGTCTGCTTGCAGACATAATTAGTTTGTATGGGGGGACTGTGTGCTTCTCTGAGTACCACTCAAGCTGCTGCCAATTCACTCTATTTTTGCAGTCACTAGGAGTGCAAAGGGAACCTATCTAAAAGATGTAACTGTTTGCCAGAAATCATTTACAGTAATAATGAAATTACAGTTTGTCTAACCTGCTTTCTTTTGCAGTCAGAACTGTGTCTGCTAGTTCCCCATTCTAGTTTTGAACTGCTGAACTGGACCAATCAGTGTGGGGTAAGCTAGCTCTAAAATGGTGCCTTGGACGAATCAGAACTTGGACTCATAATCTGAGCCAGCCACAAGAGGATTGTATGGGCAGTGACTCTGGGAGATGTAGTTTAGACTTCAGTGCCTTTTGGACCAACAGCAGCAGTCTATTGTGAGTGACAGCCAATCCAGTCAAGAACTGGGAGGAACTCAAAGGAAGTGCCGGTTTTGTCGGTTGGAGTTTCAGTTGAGCTTTGGCAGTGAAGAAGGAAGGAGCCCTGTGCTTTTCAGTGTGCAGTTTTAGTCAAAAAGCGTGTGTGAGGCCCAGAGTTCGAGTCTTGCAGCTTGTGTAACAGCTTGTTAGGACTGAATCCGTCCTGTGAAAAGAATCAAAGGATCTCTGAAGAGTAGAAACCAGGCTTACCCTGTAGAAGACTGGAGGAATTGCTGAAAATTGCACTCTGTCTGTCAGGAACTGAATCTGCTGTGTTATCCGGTGTTGTGCAGTAATTGCGATCGGGATACAGATGCAGCCTGCCTGGTATAGTGCTTTCTTTTATATGGATGTGTGAAGAGGTTTGTGTACCTCAAGTGAGCCCTGCTGACATTGAAGGACCCTATCTTATTTGGAGGTCGTGAGTACTAATTCAGGGTCGCTCCTGTTGAATTGCCACATTAAATCCAAATGGAATTACTGTACTGCTGACTGTTTAATTCTCCTTTTCTCTGTGTGAAAGGGCCCTACCAGCTGCCACGGTTTGGACTAGCCACTAGGGCTTGGGTACCCTAGGGACAGTAACTGATAGGGATAGGCCTGTGCACAGAGCCATAGGTAGATTATTAGAGTGATAAGCCAATTAACCTGATTTCCCCTGTCCTTGTTATATTCCCCAAATAAATCAGAGCTGCTTGTTTCAGCAAAGTTATACTGCCTGAGGTATTTGTCTATGTTAAAGTACTGTACTGTGATTGTTGCACTGTATCTCATTTCACAGGAGGTCCCAGTGCGGAACCAGACCTGGGGGTAAGTGTATACTGTGAAGGTAATTCTGATATATTGTGTGGGCCACTAGTGGGAAGAAAGGGGTTGCAGTGTCCCAGAGGGCTGTGACCAAGTTAGTTTAACTATTGCAAAACCCTGACCTCTGGGTGGAGGCACCGCCATTGGATCCAGGCCCCTCAACCTGTTAGTGGCAAATCAGGCAGGGTAGTAGCCCTGGATAGCGCCATCTAGGGGTTACATCTTGAGGCTCACCGCTGGGATTGTGTGTCCTCTAGTGGCCATATTTACGAACCACTGTTAAGAAAAAAATGGGTACCCGACAGAAGTGGCTGTGCACCGGCTGGTGGAGTGGTGTACTGGGAGGAGATCGACCCCAAAATGCTATGCTTATCCTGGACATCCCCTGGGTATCAATACATGGACACTGTGCAGGAGTACTTTCCAAGGTGGAAGGTTTACAAAACCCTGTGGTGGTGGGTCGGCATGCTAATCTGCTCACCCACACTTTCCTGGCCCTAGTAGAGTTTAAGGATCCCATAGATAGCTCCAAAGTGCCACAGACCATTACCCCAGAGGGTGCCCTCACTGCTTGGAAGTGATAACTAGGACAGTAAAGACCTGGGAAATCAGCCCCACCACTATCTGAAACTTTTGAGGAGAAATTTGCTGAATGGTTGCTGGAGAGGGAAAACTGTGGAGGACTTGAAGAAACTATTCTTGCCACCTGGGGTGTTCCTCCCCAACACCATCTCCTGTCCAGTGCCCGTAATGGTGGCTGAACCAATGCAGACTCCTATTTCTGCACCTGCCATTAGTCACGACTCTTACGAAGGTTGAAGATCTTCTCTGGCACCTCCCACCCCCAAGGGGAGGATGACTGGGAGACCTGGATGACTATGTTGCCCCCAAGTGCTAGAATGGCAATGCTCGGAAGGTGAAAAGGAAGAGGGTTAGTGGAGCCTCGAGGTCCTGCCCTGGCTACCATCCGTAGCTAAACGGGCCAGTAACCCTGAAGCGACTGCACAGGCCTATCTTGAGGCCTTGGAGAATGTGTAGGGAGCCCAGATTCTGATGAGGACCTATGGTGGAGAGTAAGAAATGCACAACAGTACCAAGGAGTTGTTGTCTGTGTATGTCTCTCGCTGGAAAAATTGTTGCAAGAATGCCTCAGAAAGGGTAGTTTGCCAGCGATTGAACTGGACCGAACCAGACTGGACAGAATCCTTAAGTCTGCCCCCTTCTCAGAACTGCTGTTGCTTCAGTTACGCCTGGCAAATCGACTGGAATCCCCACCCTCCTATGATAAGTTAATGAGAGAAATTCGAGGAGTTGAGAAAAGGCGACCTCGGGAGGTACCTGCACCAACAGCTGTGGCTACGACCCGAGTGACTGAGGGTGACCCATCAAGTGAAGTTCAGGGGCAGAGGTTGACAGTCAATGAGTGCTCTGACAAGGAAAAGATATGCCACAATGGGCGAACTGTTGAGAGATCCGGGAATTCAAAACAGTCCCTTTATGAAGGCCACGCCTGCAAGTCTGGGCCCCTGACCTATATCCGACTGCATCTGCTATGGGGGTGGGGGTACCCACCCATGTATCTCCTGCTGATAACAGCTCCGAACTCGATTCCTTGACCATGGAAGTGGAGAAACTGACGAGATGTCTCCAAATGCTTATCACGCCGCAGACAGAGATGGCACCAAGGTTTCCAGTTAGTAATACCCCCGCCCTGGCTCCCAGTGTGGCGCCTCGGCCAGCTCAAACTCCAGAAAGTATGTTTTGCTATAATTGTGGGAAAGATGGGCACATGAAAAGGGAATGCCAGTCCCAAAAGACACTGACAAAGTTGCATATAGGCTACAAGGAGAGCTTCGGAGAAGAAATCAGTGGTTAAGAGGTGCACGACATGATCCCAGTGAGGGCACCAAAAATGCTAATTCACGTCCTTTGTGGCAAGGTCAGCTGCCCAGGCCCCCACTACCGCCTCTCTCAGACTGGTCCAGAATAGTGGGTCCCTCCATGGAGACCACTGTAAAGGTGAATGGAGTGTCTACAAGAGCTGTATTAGACAGTGGCTCCCAAGTGACAATTATGTTCCAGGATTGGTATCAGAAGCATTTGTCAGACGTACCCTTACAACCATTAGAAGGACTGCATGTTTGGGGGTTAAATGAGAAGGCCTACCCCTATTCCGGGTATATCCGAATTTGGCTGTCTTTCCCCACCTCCGTGGCTGGAGTGGCCGAACAAGTAGAGACCCTAGCCTTAGTGTGTCCCCCCACTGGACTGTATGATGGTGTCCCTTTGTTGATTGGAACAAATGCTCATATGTTCGGAAGGCTGGCACAGTTGTGTTATGAAAAACAGGGGTCAAAGACTAGTAGAGCTTTAAGAGTTCCAGCTTTAATTAAGAAGGCCTATGAGGCACAGAGAGATGCTGAAAAAACAGAACCAGAGGAACCGGTCGGAATTGTATGGAAGAAGGATCCTGAGTCTCTGATCCTGGCGCCAAATGCCCAGTGTACCTTACAGGGAGAGGTACGTATCAGAAAGGATGTTAAGAATAAAATATTAATGTTGGATGCACCAGGCGATGGAAAATTGCCAGAGGGACTGCTGGTCAAGCCTAGTATTTTGCCCGCTAGAGCCCATGCTTATGCCAGAAGGGTAATGGTCCAAGTTCATAATGTGTCTGAAAGAGACATTCGAGTAAACAGAGGTTGCATCCTGGCTAATGTGCATTGTGCAGACACTGCAGTGCTACCCAGCAGCAAGAGTTCAAGGAAGAATGACAGAGTAACGCCTGACTTGTTTGATTTCAAGGCGACTCCCGCTGCCAGCTGAATGGAAAGTGAGGATCAGTGAGAAGCTTGCCCAGAGAGACCAGGTGTTTTCTTTAAAGGAATGGGATGTAGGATCGTGCAAGGAGCTGAGCACAATATCCGGCTGCATGACGAAAGACCATTTCGTGAGAGGTCTCGGCAGCCTGGCACCTGCTGACATAGATGATGTGAGCGGCATCTGCAAGAGATGTTAGCTGCTGGTATAATACAAGAATCCAGAAGCCCTTATGCTTCCCCATTGTGGTAGTGAGGAAAAGAATGGAACAGTAAGGATGTGTGTGGATTATCGCATCTTAAACGGCAGACTATCCCTGATCAGTACACAATGCCCCGCATTCAGGATGCTTTGGACTGCCTAAACGGGAGCAAGTGGTTCTCTGTGCTGGATCTCCGTGAGTGGGTACTACCAGATCCCGATGGCCCCAGAGGACCGTGAGAAGACGGCCTTTATCTGTCGCGCTGGATTCTATGAATTCATGAGGATGCCTCAAGGGATTTCAGGTGCCCCAGCCACTTTTCAACGATTGATGGAGCGTGCAGTGGGGACATGAACTTACTAGAGTGCCTGGTATACCTAGATGATGTTATTGTGTTTGGCAGCTCACTGGAGGAACATGAGAGCAGATTATTTAAGGTATTGGACCGACTGGAGGACTTTGCCTTAAACTGTCCATTGATAAGTGTCAATTCTTTCAAACATCAGTAAAGTATGTGGACACATAGTATCCACCGAGGAATAGAGACCGACCAAGTAAAGTTGAGGCCTTGACCACCTGGCCTGCCCCAAAAATCTAAAAGAACTGCAAAGATTCCTGGATTCTGTGGTTATTATCGGTAGCTTCATCAAGGACTATTCAAGAGTGATCCGCCCTTTACTTAACCTTACTCAAGGGTATCCCCAACCCACAAAAATACCAAAGTCAGCGTCCCTTAAGACTGAAAGAGTGTATTTTCATCCGAGTGAAGTATTTGGGGCCCGCTGGACTCTGATTGTGAGACTGCTTTCATGAGATCATATATCAACTTACCCATGCTCCAGTGCTGGCCTATGCTGATCCAAGAAAACCTTCGTCCTGCACACTGATGCTAGCTTGCAAGGGTTGGGGCTGTGTTGTACCAGAGCACGAGAATGGCCTGAGACCAGTGGCCTTTGCCAGTAGAAGCCTGACCCCATCCGAAAAGAACTATCCTGTACATAAGTTAGAGTTCTAGCTTTGAAGTGGGCTATTGTTGACCAATTCCATGAGTACTTGTATGGGGCTAAAATACTAGTAAAAACTGACAATAATCCTTTGACCTATGTGCAGACCTCAGCTAAGTTGGATGCCACTGGCCATAGGTGGCTTTCTGCATTATCTACATATGACTATGCTCTCGAATACCGAGCAGGTCTGAACCACATAGATGCTCTCTCCCGGAGGCCTGTTCCCCAGAATGATTGGGTCCGATTGGCAGAACCTGACATTCGGGCACTCTGCCGGAAGTTTGACAGGAGGAACAAATGTCCACAGGGCGCAGTGGACTGCATGGTGGATTGCATTGGAGCCTCTGAGAATTGCATACCTGCTGCTTATTGCCACTTTTCTGCAATAGACATTGGTGCACTGCCTCAGCTGGACAATGACAGTATGGTGGGCTCAATCCCGCGATCCCATGATCAAAGCAGCTTTAGAAGCCCTCTATGCAGGAAAAGATGTGTCAAATTCGCTCCACTGATTTGAGAACTGCACTGTTATACAAAGAAGGTCCTAAGTTGAAACTGATCAATAAACTGTTATACAGAGAAACAGTAGACAGAGGGACAAGTAGACAAACAACAACTAGTGCTGCCCACTGCTTTTCGAGACTCAGTACTGAGGTCCTTGCACAACCACATGGGGCACCTTGGTATAGACAGAACACTTGACTTGGTGAGATCCAGATTCTATTGGCCTAAGATGGGGGCTGATGTGGAGCAACACATTCGAACTTGTAGTCGCTGCTTACAGAGGAAGCTTTGCCCCAGAGGCTGCCCCCTTGTTAACATCACCACCAGTGCACCCATGGAGCTGGTCTGTATTGATTTTCTGAGTTTGGAGTCAGATCAAAGAAATATCAGTAATGTGCTGGTGGTCACTGACCATTTCACGAGATATGCCCAAGCTTTCCCCACCAAAGACCAGAAAGCATCCACTGTGGCCAAAGTACTTTAGAAAACTTTTTTGTTCACTATGGCTCCACAAAGAATCCATTCTGATCAAGGGAGAGACTTTGAGAGTCGTCTGATCAAAGAGATGCTTTCTCTGTGGGAGTCAAAGTCCAGAACCACTCCTTACCACCCCATGGGGACCCACAGCCTGACGTTTCAACACCGGTTGCTAGATATGCTAGGCACCCTGACCCAAAGGACAAGCCTAGATGGAGCCAACAAATTAGCACCCTGGTACATGCTTATAACTGCACCAAAGTGATGCTACTGGATTCTCCCCCTACCCTGATGTTTGGAAGAGAAGCTCGACTACCAGTAGATGTGTGTTTTGGGGTCTCTCTGATGGGGTTCAAGCTGACAACTATTTACAGTATGTGCAAAGTTAAAGGCCCAGCTAACTCATGCGTGCCAACTGGCTCAAACCATGGCTGCCAAAAGAAATCTGGCCAACAAAGAAGGTATGATAAAAGGTGAAAGCACAGGAACTCCAGGAGGAGATCGGGTATTGCTAAGAAATCTGGGACTGCATGGCAAGCACAAGATTGCTGACAGATGCACCATCTCCCTCACATTGTAGTGGGCAAACTAGATGATCTGCCAGTGTACAAAGTAAGGCCTGAGAATAATTCAAAAGATGTAAAAACAATGCATAGAAATCATTTACTGCCCATTGGACAAATCTTAATTGAGTCTGAGCCCTAGAAGATGCCCCCTCTGGACCAGTGACTAGAGCTGCTAAGAAAAGATCAAGAAAGTCTGCACCTACAGAAGCAAGTTAAAGTGTTCCCTCCACAAGTCCCAGTTGAGCATGACTGTCAGTCCATATCGGAAGAAAGTGAAGTGACTTTGAATACTATCCTTCTTACGAACTGAGTCAATTGTTTCAGGGCAATCCCTAGTCAATACTGGAGATGAAGCTGGGCCTTCTGGACTGTCTAAGCCCCAGCTTCATCCCTGGAGCCAATGCTCCCAGAAAGTGAAGTGCAAAGCATCAGATCAGATGAAATGGAATCATTGTGCATGGTTGAACTGTTTGAGCTTTCAGGGGAGAAAATGATAGATTGGGGCAGACTGGTGATACAGCAAAAGAAGAGTATTTTGATAGCCCTGACAGTCCACTGCCAGTGTCCGAGAGCTCTCCATGCGAGCCAAATGTTGTGGACTCAGAAACTGTAACTCCTGGAGCTGAAAGTGCCCCAAGTTCTAGCCTCTCTACCCCATGGAGACTCCCCTGACAAGTGAGGACAATGCTGAAATAAGAGGCTCAGAGTGCAGAGACTATAACAGTTCCCCTAGAAAGACTGGTCGAGCTGTAAAGCCTGTGGTGCACCTCAGTTATGACTCACTTGGGAGGCCTGTGGACTTGCCTCTCAATGTTGTCCATAAAGGAGTGTATGTGTCCCAGAGCTCATTGCCAAACTGAGCATCAGTGCCTAACTCCAAGTTACTTGTGTTGCCCTCTAAGTATGGTGCCCTTCCCCATCCAGCCCCAAGGTAACTGATAGGGAAGGGCCCCTCTCTTCAGGTTTCATGTACAAGAGTAATAACTTGAGTTATGGTACAATGTGTATGTAATACTGTGTAAAGTGGCGTACTGCAATGTTTCAGAAATGTGTTCTTGGTAAAATGATATATTGACTGATGATTACATGTGATGACCTAATGCAAATGTGTTGCTGTTGCAGTTAAAACTTATGGGGTACTTGCTTGACGCGCGACGCCAAGCTTTCCCAGACCAGGAAGGTGTAACCCCCTGCAAATGGGGGTTCCAAAAGACTTCAGGAGCTTGCTTGAATGCTCCAAGCCTGAATGGTGTTTGGCATTTAAGCCATTTATCAGTGAGTGTTTTTAGAACCTCTGGTACTTCTCTTTAAGAGCTGTCTGCTTGCAGACATAATTAGTTTATGGGGACTGTGTGCTTCTCTGAGTACCCTCAAGGCTGCCAATTCACTCTATTTTTGCAGTCACTAGGAGTGCAAAGGAACCTATCTAAAAGATGTAACTGTTTGCCAGAAATCATTTACAGTAATAATGAAATTACAGTTTGTCTAACCTGCTTTCTTTTGCAGTCAGAACTGTGTCTGCTAGTTCCCATTCTAGTTTTGAACTGCTGAACTGGACCAATCAGTGTGGGGTAAGCTAGCTCTAAAATGGTGCCTTGGACGAATCAGAACTTGGACTCATAATCTGAGCCAGCCACAAGAGGGATTGTATGGGCAGTGACTCTGGGAGATGTAGTTTAGACTTCAGTGCCTTTTGGACCAACAGCAGCAGTCTATTGTGAGTGACAGCCAATCCAGTCAAGAACTGGGAGGAACTCAAAGAGTGCAGTTTTGTCGGTTGGGGTTTCAGTTGAGCTTTGGCAGTGAAGAAGGAAGCCCTGTGCTTTTTCAGTGTGCAGTTTTAGTCAAAAACATGTGTAAGGCCCAGAGTTCGGTCTGCAGCTTGTGTAACAGCTTATTAGGACTGAATCCGTCCTGTGAAAAGAATCAAAGGATCTCTGAAGAGTAGAAACCAGGCTTACCCTGTAGAAGACTGGAGGAATTGCTGAAAATTGCACTCTGTCTGTCAGGAACTGAATCTGCTGTGTGTTCTCCGGGTATTGTGCAGTAGTGCGATCGGGATACAGATGTAGCCTGCCTGGTATAGTGCTGCCTTTTATATGGATGTGTGAAGAGGTTTGTGTACCTCAAGTGAGCCCTGCTGACATTGAAGGACCCTATCTTATTTGGAGGTCGTGAGTACTAATTCAGGAGTCGCTCCTGTTGAATTGCCACATTAAATCCAAATGGAATTACTGTACTGCTGACTGTTTAATTCTCCTTTCTCTGTGTAAAGGGCCCCTACCAGCTACTGCAGTTTGGACTAGCCACTAGGGCTTGGGTACCCAGGGACAGTA
This sequence comes from Neoceratodus forsteri, assembly GCA_016271365.2. Taxonomy (NCBI): domain Eukaryota; kingdom Metazoa; phylum Chordata; order Ceratodontiformes; family Ceratodontidae; genus Neoceratodus; species Neoceratodus forsteri. Next base: position 9,041,024 of record JADMNL010000026.1, read on the forward strand.
ACTGATAGGATAGGCCTGTGCACAGAGCCATAAATGATTATTAGAGTGATAAGCTAATTAACCTGATTCCCCCTGTCCTTGTTATATTCCCCTAAATAAATCAGAGCTGCTTGTTTCAGCAAAGTTATACTGCCTGAGGTATTTGTCTATGTTAAAGTACTGTACTGTGATTGTTGCACTGTATCTCATTTCTGGGGGTCCCAGTGCGGGAAACAGACCTGGGGTAAGTGTATACTGTGAAGGTAATTCTGATATATTGTGTGGGCCACTAGTGGGAAGAAAGGGGGTTGCAGTGTCCCAGAGGGCTGTGACCAAGATTAGTTTAACTATTGCAAACCCTGACCTCTGGGTGGAGGCACCGCCATTGGATCCAGGCCCCTCAACCTGTTGGTACCCAAATCAGGCAGGGGTAGTAGCCCCTGGGATAGCGCCATCTAGGGTTACCTGGCAGTCACAAAGGAAGAAAGAGACTGAGGCATCATCATCACCCGATGACCTGAAATCATCCAAGCAGACCTCTAAAGCAGTAGGTAAGGCTAGGGGATGTTAGGGTGTATTAATGAGGTATCACAAGTCGTAGAGAGGTAATAATCCCTCTTTACAAGACACTAGTTAGGCCCCATCTGGAGTACTGCATGCAGTACTGGAGCCACACTTCACAAGGACATTAACCAAATTGAGGCAGTCCGAGAAGGGCAACCAAAATGGTGCAGGGACTGCATCAGAAGACATGTGAGAACAGATTAATGGAGCTCAATATGTATACCCTAGAGCAAAGGAGGGAGAGAGGTGATATGATCAAAACATTCAAACACCTTAAGTGCATTAACAAGGTGAAAGAGTCTAGCATGTTTAAATATAAGAAAAATAGCAGGACAAGAGGACACAGCATGAGATTAGAGGGAGGCCGATTAAGGGGTAATGTGAGGAAGTTCTTTTTCACAGAAAGGATGGTGGATGCATGGAACGGTCTACCTCAGGAAGTGGTGGCTATGAATACAGTGCAGGGCTTCAAACAGGCATGGGATAGGCATAAGGGAGCAATACAGATGAGTATGAATAGATAGGCCAATGTCAGCAAAGGACGATGGCACATTCATAAGGTAGAAAAAGAAATGGGCAGACTGGATGGGCCTTGCGGTCCTTATCTGCCATCAACTTCTATGTTTCTGTGTTAAAGTGGAGCCTGTTAGAGTGGGACTGTGTGGTGCCAGACTCTGGGAATTGTAGTTTTGGACTATTGGCGCCTTTTTGCACCAACAGGGGAAGCATGTTGTGACTGACAGCAGAACCGACCAGTTGAACCTTTTGGATCTAAAGGAAATGCCCTGCCTTGAGCTGTCTGCTGGCAAGCCAGATCTGAGTGGGAGCTGAGAGAGAAGGAGCTCGCATAGCTCGAGCAGCGCGAGAGAACCGTGGGAAGCCTGAATTCTGGTCTGCTTGCTGTTTTCTGCCTAGAGAGAGAGAGAGAACTGGTTCGGACTAAAACCGATCTGTGTGCTGCGAAGCAAGCTACTTAACTGGGACCAGGCTTAACCTGTAGAAGACTGAAGATTTTGCTAAATGCAATCGGCCTGTCAGGAACTTTAGCTGCTTTTGCGCTCCCGGGTTTTAGCAGTGACTTTGTGATCGGGATCGAAGAATCTGTCTGCCTGGTACAGTAATTTTCTTTACATATACAGTAAATGTGCTGTGAACCAAAGGGGGGTTGCGATCTGGTTTTCCCCCAAGCTGAATTGTGTGCTGAGGGCTGGAAGTTGTAGCCAGCTACAATCGGACTGAATCCGCTGCTACCCAATGCCGTTGGGCCCTACCACGAGGGCCTGGTCTCCCTACCCTGCTTCGTCTGGCAATCCAGAAGCATCACCTACAGCCCACCATCACCCATCCTGTGTCCAGGCTTTGGGTATCGTGAGTAATACTCAGGGTAGCTCCCTGTAACATATCTTTTAAATCACAAGTGTGTCATCTGATTAATTTGTTGTGTTGTTTCCACGAACTGAGCCCTCTGGCTCCGGATTACAATCAGTGGGTGTGCATGTTATTTCTTTTTCCTCACAGGGTCCCTACCAGCTGCAACGCCGGCCTACCCCGGGCAATGGTCCTGGTTAGCCCCCTTTTCCATCCTGGGTACCTAAAGAGTGTGACTGATAGGAGCACAGACTGCATGCACAACTGTGATATTTATAGTGTTTTTGAGCCGAATAACCTGATTGCCTCCATCCTTGTTATAGACCCTGAATAAATCAGATCTACTTATTTTTCTGCAATCTACATTGACCATGGTGTCTGTTTAAGCCTAAGGTATTGTATAATTGTTTTTGTCTTGCATCACCTTATTTTACAGGGGATCCCCAGAGTCAAGCTGAAGGAACCAGTCCTGGGATAAGTGCTACATCTAGGTGTATGTGTAAAGCCTATCAGGGGTGTTGGGAAGGTAAACATTGCATACTGTGTGGGCCACTAGCAGGAGACAAGGGGGGGGGTCACAGTGTCCCAGAGGGCTGTGGCCTGGTTAGTCAGACTAATACCAACCCTGACCTTTGGGTGGAGGCACCCATCACTGAACCTAGGCCCCTTAACCTGCTACTAGCCAAGCAGGCAGGGGTAGTAGCCCTTGGGATAGCGCCACCTAGGGGTTACATCTTAGAGGCACCACTGGGATTAGCATCCTCTAGTGGCCAAACTTACAAATTACTGTTAAAAATAAATGGCTACCCCAACGGAAGTGGCTGTACACCAGTTGGTGGGGTGGTGTACTGGGCAGGAGATCGACCCCCAAAACTCTATGCTTATACTGGATATTCCCCTGGGACCAATAAGGACACTGTAGAGGGAGTACTCTCCAACGCTGAATGTTTACAAAACCCTGTGGTGGTGGGTCGACAGGCTAATCTGCTCGCCCAAACTTTCGTGGCCTTAGTAGAGTGTAGTGACCTAGTAGACAGTTCCAAAGTGCCACAGACTATTAACCCCAGAAGGAGCCCTCACAGCCTGGAAAGTGATAACTAGAGACAGTAAAGACCCCGAGGAGGATGAGGCCCCCCAACCCCCACTATCTGAGACTTTGAGGAGAAATTTGCTAAGTTGTTGCTGGAGGAAGGAAAACCATGGAGGACTTTAAGAACTATTCCTGCCACCTGAGAAGTGTTCCTCTCTAACACCCATCCCACTCCAGCACCTGTTTGCCCACCATCTGTGCCGTCCCAATGCTGGCTCCTATGTCTGTACCTGCCATTAGTCATAGCTCTACAGACTGAAAATCTTGTTGGGCACCCTCCCTACCCCCCAAGGAGAGGATGACTGGGAGACCTGGATCGACCCATGTTGCCCCCTTGGTACCTGAGTGGCAGTCTGCGGAGGCTGAGAAGTGGAAAAGAATTATAGAAAGTCTGAGGGGCCCTGCCCTTGAAGTCATTAAGTTTTTGAGGTCCACAAACCCTGAGGCCTCTGCGCAGAAGTACCTATTAGCACTTGAAGGCAATTTTGGGACTATTAAGTCAGGGGAAACTTTGATGTGGAAGTTCCAAGGTACCAAACAATGGAAAGGGGGAAAGCTTGTCTACGTATGTTACTCGCTTAGAAAGAGCTCTGCAGAAAGTCTACAGGAAAGGTGGGGTAGCCGCCAGTGATTTGAACAGTATGTGCCCCACATACTGCACATACTGCAACATGCCAAGCATTCTGAATTGCAGATCATCCAGTTAAGGCTCCAGGAGAGGAGGGGTAACCCACCGGACTACTGTGACTTGATAAAAGAACTCTGGGAGACAGAAGGTGAAGAAAGAGATTGTGATTATGGGGTGAGTGCAGCCCCAGTGATTATGGCACCAGAAAACCTTTCCGAAGTGGAGACCACTAAGAGTGCCCCACCATGGGCTGACTGGTGGGGAGAGGAGTTGCTGAAGGAAGTCAGAACGGTACAGCTGGGTGTGTTCACTGAGGTATCCCCTGCTAACCAAGACCCTGGCCCCTGTCAGACCGTGACTGCTATGGGGTGAGGTGCATCCTAAAACATCCTCTATGAAGTTACTTCTCGCTGAACTCAGGAAATTGACTGCCACCTGAAGAATCTTTGAGACATGGCACGTTGCCAGTAGGGCAAGATCACAATCTCCGTCCGATGCTCCAGCACCCCCTGCAGTGGTTTCCCCAAAGGATGCCCCAGAGCTTATCATTTGCCACAACTGTGGAAAAGATGGCCATATGAAGAGGGAATGCCAGTCTCAGAAAGACTTAAAGAAAGTGGTGAGCCGGCTCCAAGGAGAGCTTCGGAAAATGAATCAGTGGTCAAGGGGTGCATGAAGTGACTACAGTGACGGTTCGATAAACCCTAACTCAAATTTTTTTGTGACTAAATCGTCTGTCCGGGCCTCTGCTGCTGCTCCTCCTGAGTGGTCCGAGGTGGTGGGCCCCTCAATGGAAGCTACAGTAAAAGTAAATGGTGTGCCCACCAGAGCCATGCTTGACAGTGGGTCTCAAGTGACTTCTGTTTCAAGATTGGTACAGTAAGCACCTGCCTGATGTGCCCCTACAACCCTTGGAAGGTTTGCATGTCTGGGGGTTGAGTGAAAAGTCATATTCATACTCTGGGTATATCCGGATCTGGCTGTCTTTCCCTACTTCGTTGGCTGGAGTGGCGGAACAAGTATAGACCTTGGCCTTAGTGTGTCCCCCTACTGGACTGTATGATGGAGTTCCCCTGCTAATCGGGACCAATGCTCATATGTTTGGAAGACTGGCCCAACTCTGCTACAAGAAACACGGGCACTGAACCAGTAGGGCTCTGAGGATTCCTGCATTGATTAAGAGGGCATATGAGTCACAGCAGAATGCCAAGGAGGTGGATCAAGATGAACCAGTCGGAGTTGTATGAAAGAAGGATCCTGAGTCAATGATCCTGGACCCCAACACTCAGTGTACTCTACAAGGGGAGGTCCATTTATGAAAAGATGTCAAGAATAAGATACTCATGCTGGATGCACCAGACGATGGAAAATTGCCAAAAGGGTTGCTGGTTAAGCCCAGTATCTTACCCACTTGTGCTCATGCCCATGCTCGATGGGCAATGGTCCAGGTCCACAATGTGTCCGATCGAGATATTCGGGTGAATAGAGGCTGCACCCTAGCTACTGTACTCTGTGCAGACACTGCAGTGTTACCTAGTAACAAGCCCTCTGGAGTGACTGACCGAGTGATGCCCGACTTGTTTGACTTTGGTGACTCCCCATTGCCAGCTGAATGGAAGACTAGAATCAGCCAGCGACTTGCCCAGAGAGATCAGGTGTTTTCGCTGAAGGAATGGGATGTGGGATGTGCCGAGGAGCCGGAGCATCACATACGCCTGCATGATGAATGGCCAGTAAATACAGAGGTCCTGGCGCTGCTTCCAGCAGATATAGATGATGTAAAGAGCACCTGCAAGAGATGCTTGCGGCTGGTGTGATACAAGAATCCAGAAGCCCTTATGCTTTGCCTATTGTGGTGGTGAGGAAAAAGAATGGGACAGTAAGAATGTGTGGACTACAGGACCCTTAACAGGCGTACCATCCCCGATCAATACACCATGCCCTGTATTCAGGACGCTTTGGACTGTCTGAATGGAAGCAAGTGGTTCTTAGTGTTGGATCTTCACAGTGGGTACTACCAAATCCCCATGGCCCCAGAAGACCGTGAGAAAACAGCCTTCATCTGTCCACTTGGGTTCTATGAGTTTATGAGGATGCCCCAGGGCATCTCAGGTGCCCCAGCCACTTTTCAGCGACTGATGGAATGTGCAGTAGGGGACATGAACTTGTTGGAGTGCCTGGTATACTTAGGCGATGTTATTGTGTTTGGAAGTTCATTGGAGGAGCATGAGAGCTGACTTTTTAAAGTGTTGGATCGACTGGAAGATTTCGGCCTTAAGCTGTCCATTGACAAATGCCAGTTCTTTCAGACATCAGCAAAGTATGTGGGCACATAGTGTCCATTGAGGAACGTAGAGACAGATCCATGTAAAGTTGAGCCTTGACCACTATTTAGACCCACAATCTAAAAAGAGTTACAACAACTTAGGATTTTGTGGTAATTACTGATGTTTCATAAAGGACTACTCAAGAGTGATTCACCCACTGCTGAATCTTACCCAGGGTTGCCCTTCCACGAACAAAAAGTACAAGAGAGTGGCCTCCACTGAATCAGAGAAAGTGTACTTCCGCCCTGGTGAACTTTTTGGGTCTCAGTGGACACCCGACTGTGAGGCTGCTTTCCACTAAATCATATATCACCTCACCCATGCTCCCGTCCTCGCCTATGCTGATCCTGCTAAACCCTATGTGTTTCACACCGATGCTAGCCTACAAGGTTTGGGAGCTGTGTTATATCAGGAACATGAGAACGGCCTGAGACCAGTGGCCTTTGCCAGTAGGAGTAGTCTGACCCTATCAGAAAAAACTATCCTGTACATAAATTGGAGTTCTTGGCATTGAAGTGGGCCATTGTCGACCAATTTCATGACTGTTTGTATGGAGTAAAGATACTGGTAAAGACAGATAATAATCCACTGACCTATGTGCAGACTTCAGCTAAATTAGATGCTACTGGGCATCGGTGGCTTTCTGTATTGTCCACTTATGATTATGCTGTTGAATACAGATCAGGCCTGACTCACATAGATGCTGATGCCCTCTCCCGGAGGCCTAAGTCCAGAGGTGACTGGGTCAGGTTGTCCAAGCCTGACATTCAAGCACTGTGCCAAAGGTTTGACAAAGATAAATTGATGTCCACAGACCCAGTGGACTGCTTGGTGGACAGCCTGGGCCCCTCGGACACTTGCATACCGGCTGAGTACTGTCACTTCTAATTGCTAGATATTAGTGCATTGCCTCAGTTTGATAATGACAGTCTTCAGCGAGCTCAATCTCGAGACCCTATGATCCAATCAGCCCTCGAAGCCCTCTATGCAGGGAAAGATGTGTCCAAGTTGCGCTCCTCTGATTTGAGAACTACATTATTGTACAAGGAAGACCCTAAATTGAAGCTAATTAATCAGTTGCTGTACAGAGAGACAGTAAATGGGGGAGTCAAGTAGACAAAGCAACAATTGGTCTTGCCACAGCTTTCGAGACTTGGTACTGAGATCCCTACACACAGCCATAGGCCACCTCAGCAGTATCGACCAGACCCCCTTGACCTGATGCGGTCTCGATTCTACTGGCCTAAGATGGGGCCAATGTTGAACATCATGTATAGACTTGTAGTCACTGCCTACAGAGAAAGGCCTTTGAGAGGGGCTACCCCTTATTAACATCACCACCAGCACACCCATGGAGTTAGTTTGCATCGGCTTTTTAAGTTTGAAGCCTGATCAGCGGAACATCAGCAACATGTTGGTGGTCACTGATCACTTTACCAGGTATGCCCAAGCATTCCCCACCAAAGACCAAAAGGTATCCGCTGTGGCCAAGGTACTGATAGAGAATTTCTTTGTTCACTATGGGCTCCCCCAAAGAATTCATTCTGACCAAGGTAGAGAGTTTAAAAGTCGCTTAATCAAGGAAATGCTCTTTCTATGGGGGGGGTGTGGAAGTCGAGAATCACCCTTTATCACCCACAGGGAGACCCACAGCCAGAACGCTTTAATTGCACCCTGCTTGACATGCTAGGCACTCTCCACCCGAAAGATAAGCCCAAATGGAGCCAGCAAATTAGCACCTAGGTACACGTCTATAATTGTACAAAAAATGATGTTATCGGGTTCTACCCCTATCGCCTCATGTTTGAGAGAGGCTCGGTTACCAGTGGACGTTTGTTTTGGGGTCTCTCCTGATGGGGTCAGAGCTGAGATTGTTTACAATGCGTGCAAAACTAAAGCTCAATTGAACCATGCATACCAACTAGCTCTCAGACAACAGCTTACCAAGAGAAACTTAGCTAATAAAGAGAATCGATAGAAAAGTAAAGGCCTAAGAGCTTCGAGCTGGAGATGGGGTATTGCTGCGAAATCTGGAATTGCATAGCACAAACATAAAATTGATCGGTGGCACCATCTTCCCGTGTAGTAGTAGGCAAATGAATGATTTACCTGTGTACAAAGTGCGGCCTGAAAACAACTCAAAAGATGTCAAGACCATGAACCGTAACCATTTGTTGCCCATTGACCAAATCATGATTGAAGCTGAGCCTCCAGAGGTTGTTCCCCCTGGACCAGTGACTCGGACTGCTGTGAAACAAAGACAGAGTAATTCTGCCCCAGTGGTCACTGACTTAAGGTTCTCTCCACAGCATACCCAAAATGGTAATAATTGTCAGTCCACTTCTGAGGAGAGTGAGTGCAACTATGCTTATTACCCCTCTTATGAGCTGAGTCAACTGTTTCGGGGTAACCCCATGGTCAATTGTGGGGTGAAGCTGGGCCTTCTGGACTGCTTAACCCCCAGCTTTATCCTTGGAGCCAATGCTCCCTGAGAGTAAAGTGCAGAGCGTCAAGTCTGATGATGTTGCGTCACTGTGTATGGTAAAACTGTGTGTAACCCCTAGATGGCGCTATCCCAGGGGCTACTACCCCTGCCTGATTTGCCACTAACAGGTTGAGGGGCCTGGATCCAATGGCGGGTGCCTCACCCAGAGGTCAGGGTTTGCAATAGTTAAACGTACCGGTCACAGCCCTCTGGGACACTGCAACCCCTTTCTTCCAACTAGTAGCACACAATACAGCAGAATTACCTTCACAGTATACACTTACCCAAAGGCTGGTTCAGGCACGGACATCCTGTAAAAATAAGATACAGTACAGCAATCACAGTACAGTACTTTAACAGACAAATACCTCAGGCAGTATAACTTTGTTGAAACAAACAGCTCTGATTTATTTAGAGGATATAACAAGGACAGGGAAATCAGGTTAATTAAGCATCACTTTACTATCTACCTATGGCTCTGTGCACAGGCCTATCCCTACCAGTTACTGTCCCTGAGCACCCAGGCCTAAGTAGCTAGTCCAAACCAGGCAGCTGGTAGGGGCCCCTTCCACACAGAGAAAGGAAAATTAAACAGTCAGCAGTACAGTAATTCATTTCGGATTTAATGGCAATTCAACAGGGGAAGCACACCGAATTAGTACTCAACGCCTCCAAAGAAGATATAGTCCTTCAATGTCAGCAGGACTACTTTGATCTCAAGAGACTCCTCACATTTATATGGTAAAAAAGAAACACTATACCAGGCAGGCTGCATCTGTATCCCAATCGCAATTACGCACAACAACCAGGAGAACACACAGCAATTCAGTTCTGACAGACCGATGTAATTCAACAATTTCTTCAGTCTTCTACAGGGTGAGCCTGGTTTCTACTCTTCAGAGATCATGGTACTAACTGTATTGCCACTTGTGTTGCCCTTTCAGTATGGGTGCCCTTGCCCCATCCAGCCCCAAGGTAACTGGAGGGAAGGGCCCCCTCTTCAGGTTTCATGTACAAGAGGTAATAACTTGAGTTATGGTACAATGTGTATGTATTACTGTGTAAAGAGTGACGACTGCAATGTTTCAGAAATGTGTTCTTGGTAAAATGATATATTGACTGATGATTACATGTGTGAGCCTAATGCAAATGTCTACTTGCTGTAGTTAAAACTTATGAGGGTACTTGCTTTGACGCTGGACGCCAAGCTTTCCCAGGCCAGGAAGGTGTAACCCCTGCAAATGGGGGTTCCTAAAAGATTTCCAGGAGCTTGCTTGAATGCTCCAAGCCTGAATGGTGTTTGGCATTTAAGCCATTTATCATGAGTGTTTTAGAACCTCTGTGCTTTGTCTCTTAAGAGCTGTCTGCTTGCAGACATAATTAGTTTGTGGGGACTGTGTGCTTCCTCTGAGTACCCACCTGTTGCTGCCAATTCACTCTATTTTGCAGTCACTAGGAGTGCAAAGGGAACCTATCTAAAAGATGTAACTGTTTGCCAGAAATCATTTACAGTAATAATGAAATTACAGTTTGTCTAACCTGCTTTCTTTTGCAGTCAGAACTGTGTCTGGTTGTCATCTTCTAGTTTTGAACCTGAACTGGACCATCAGTGTGGGGTAAGCTAGCTCTGAAATGGTGCCTTGGACGAATCAGAACTTGGACTCATAATCTGAGCCAGCCACAAGAGGATTGTGCAAGCAGTGACTCTGGGAGATGTAGTTTAGACTTCAGTGCCTTTTGGACCAACAGCAGCAGTCTATTGTGAGGACAGCCAATCCAGTCAAGAACTGGGAGGAACTCAAAGGAAGTGCCCTTTTTGTCGGTTGGAGTTTCAGTTGGCTTTGCAGTGAAGAAGGAAGGAGCCCTGTGCTTTTCAGTGTGCAGTTTTAGTCAAAAACGTGTGTAAGGCCCGAGATTCGGTCTGCAGCTTGTGTAACAGCTTATTAGACTGAACTGGCCCTGTGAAAAGAATCAAAGGATCTCTGAAGTAGAAACCAGGCTTACCTGTAGAAGACTGGAGGAATTGCTGAAAATTGCACTCTGTCTGTCAGAACTGAATCTGCTGTGTGTTCTCCCTCGTATTGTGCAGTAATTGCATCGGGATACAGATGTAGCCTGCCTGGTATAGTAGCTTTTTTATATGGATGTGTAAGAGGTTTGTGTACCTCAAGTGAGCCCTGCTGACATTGAAGGACCCTATCTTATTTGGAGGTCGTGGAGTACTAATTCAGGGTCGTCCTCTTGAATTGCCACATTAAATCTAAAATGGAATTACTGTACTGCTGACTGTTTAATTCTCCTTTTCTGTGTGAAAGGGCCCCTACCAGCTGCCATGGTTTGACTAGCCACTAGGCTTGGGTACCCAGGACAGTAACTGATAGGGATAGGCCTTGCACAGAGCCATAGGTAGATTAATAGAGGATAAGTTAATTAACCTGATTTCCCCTGTCCTTGTTATATTCCCCTAAATAATCAGAGCTGCTTGTTTCCAGCAAAGTTATACTGCCTGAGGTATTTGTCTATGTTAAGTACTGTGCTGTGATTGTTGCACTGTATCTCATTTCTACAGGAGGTCCCAGTGCGGAACCAGACCTGGGGGGTGTATACTGTGAAGGTAATTTGATATATTGTGGGGCCACTAGTGGGAAGAAAGGGGGTTGCAGTTCCTAGAGGGCTGTGACCAAGTTAGTTTAACTATTGCAAACCCTGACCTCTGGGTGGAGGCACCGCCATTGGATCAGGCCCCTCAACCTGTTAGTAACCCAAATAGTCGGGTGGTAGCCCCTGGGATAGCGCCATCTAGGGGTTACACTGGCAGTCACAAAGGGAAGAAAGAGACTCATCATCATCACCGATGACCTGAAATCATCCAAGCAGACCTCTAAAGCAGTAGGTAAGGCTAGGGGATGTTAGGGTGTATTAGTAGGGATTATCATGTCGTAAGAGGGAGGTAATAATCCCTCTTTACAAGACACTGGTTAGGCTCTTATCTGGAGTACTGCATGCAGTACTGGAGGCCACACTTCACAAGGACATTAACTAAATTGAGGCAGTCCCGAGAAGGGCAAATCAAAATGGTGCAGGGACTGCATCAGAAGACATGTGAGAACAGATTAATGGAGCTCAATATGTATACCCTAGAGCAAAGGAGGGAGAGAGGTGATATGATCAAAACATTCAAACACCTTAAGTGCATTAACAAGGTGAAAGAGTCTAGCATGTTTAAATATAAGAAAAATAGCAGGACAAGAGGACACAGCATGAGATTAGAGGAGGCCGATTAAGGGGTAATGTGAGGTTGTTCTTTTCACAGAAAGGATGGTGGATGCATGGAACTGTTCACCTCAGGAAGTGGTGGCTATGAATACAGTGCAGGGCTTCAAACAGGCATGGGATAGGCATAAGGGAGCAATACAGATGAGTATGAATAGATAGGCCAATGTCAGCAAAGGACGATGGCACATTCATAAGGTAGAAAAAGAAATGGGCAGACTGGATGGGCCTTGCGGTCCTTATCTGCCATCAACTTCTATGTTTCTGTGTTAAAGTGGAGCCTGTTAGAGTGGGACTGTGTGGTGCCAGACTCTGGGAATTGTAGTTTTGGACTATTGGCGCCTTTTTGCACCAACAGGGGAAGCATGTTGTGACTGACAGCAGAACCGACCTAGTTGAACCTTTTGATCTAAAGGAAATGCCTCGTTCTGAGCTGTCTGCTGGCAAGCCAGATCTGAGTGGGAGCTGAGAGAGAAAGGAGCTTCGCGATAGCTCGAGCAGGCTGGGGGAGAACCGTGGGAAGCCTGAATTCTGGTCTGCTTGCTGTTTTCTGCCCTAGAGAGAGAGAGGGGCAGTTGGATAAAACTTGATCTGTGTGCTGCGAAGCAAGCTACTTAACTGGGACCAGGCTTAACCTGTAGAAGACTGAAGATTTTGCTAAATGCAATCGGCCTGTTCAGGAACTTTAGCTGCTTTTTGCGCTCCGGTTTTAGCAGTGACTTTGTGATCGGGATCTAAGAATCTGTCTGCCTGGTACAGTAATTTTCTTTACATACAGTGTTGTGCTGTGAACCAAAGGGGTTGGCGTCTGGTTTTCCCCGAAGCTGAATTGTGTGCTGAGGGCTGGAGTTGTGCCAGCTACAATCGGACTGAATCGCTGCTACCCAATGCCGCTTGGGTCTACCTACGAGGGCCTGGTCTCCCTACCCTGCTTCGTCTGGCAATCCAGAAGCATCACCCACAGCCCACCATCACCCATCCTGTGTCCAGGCTTTTGGGTCATGGTTGTAATACTCAGGTAGCTCCTGTAACATATCTTTTAAATCACAAGGTGTCATCTGATTAATTTGTTGTGTTGTTTCCATCTAACTGAGCCCTCTGGTCTGGATTACAATCAGTGGGTGTGGCATGTTATTTTCTTTTCCTCACAGGGTCCCTACCAGCTGCAACGCCGGCTACTCCTGCAATGGTCCTGGTTAGCCTCTCTTTTCCATCCTGGGTACCTAAAGAGTGTGGATTGATAGGAGCACAGACTGCATGCACAACTGTGATATTTATAGTGTTTTTGAGTCTAATAACCTGATTGCCTCCATCCTTGTTATAGACCTTGAATAAATCAGATCTACTTATTTTCTGGAATTCACATTGACCATGGTGTCTGTTTGCCTAAGGTATTGTATAATTGTTTTTGTCTTGCATCACCTTATTTTACAGGGGGATCCTCAGAGTCAAGCTGAAGGAACCAGTCCTGGGATAAGTGCTACATTCATGTAGTGTATATGCCTATCAGGGGTGTTGGAAGGTAAACACATTGCATACTGTGTGGGCCACTAGCAGGAGACAAGGGGGGTCACAGGTCCCAGAGGTATGTGGTCTGTTAGTCAGACTAATCCAGCCCTGACCTTTGGGTGGAGGCACCATCACTGAACCTAGGCCCCTTAACCTGCTACTAGCCAAGCAGGCAGGGGTAGTAGCCCTTGGGATAGCGCCACCTAGGGTTACATCTTAGAGGCACCACTGGGATTAGCATCCTCTAGTGGCCAACCTTAAATTACTGTTAAAAATAAATGGCTACTCCCTAACAGAAGTGGCTGTACACCAGTTGGTGGGTGGTACTGGGCAGGAGATCGAATTTCAAAATCTCTATGCTTATACTGGATATTCCCTGGGACCAATATGACACTGTAGAGGGAGTACTCTCCAACGCCGAATGTTTACAAAACCTGTGGTGGTGGGTCGACAGGCTAATCTGCTCGCCTAAACTTTTCGTGGCCTTATAGAGTGTATTGACCTAGTAGACAGTTCCAAAGTGCCACAGACTATTAAGCCCAGAAGAGCCCCTCACAGCCTGAGAGTGATAACTAGGAGAAGTAAAGACCCCGGGGAGGATGAGGCCCCCCAACCCCCACTATCTGAGACTTTTGAGGAGAAATTTGCTAAGTTGTTGCTGGAGGAAGGGAAAACCATGGAGGACTTTAAGAAACTATTCCTGCCACCTGGGGGTGTTCCTCTCCTAACACCCCATCCCACTCCAGCACCTGTTATTGCCCCACCTTCTGTGCCCGTCCCAATGCTGGCTCCTATGTCTGTACCTGCCATTAGTCATGACTCCTACCGAAGACTGAAAATCTTGTTGGCACCCTCCCTACCCCCAGGGAGAGGGCTGACTGGGAGACCTGGATGACCGGCTGTTGCCCCTTGGTACCTGAGTGGCAGTGTGCGGAGGCTGAGTATGGAAAAGAATTATAGAAAGTCTGAGGGGCCCTGCCCTTGAAGTCATTAGTTTTTGAGGTCCACAACCCTGAGGCCTCAAGAAGTACCTATTAGCACTTGAAGCAATTTTGGACTATTGTCAGGGAACTTTGATGGAAGTTCCATGTACCAAACAATGGAAAGGGGAAAGCTTGTTCATGATGTTTCCGCTTAGAAAGAGCTCTGCAGAAAGTCTACAGGAAAGGTGGGTAGCCGCTAGTGATTTGAATAGTATGTGTCTTACATACTGCATACTGCAACACAAGCATTCTGAATTGCAGATCATCCAGTTAAGTCTAGGAGAGGAGGTAACCCATCGGACTACTGTGACTTGATAAAAGAACCTGGGAGACAGGTGAAGAAAGAGATTGTGATTATGGGGTGAGCAGTTTCAGTGGTTATGGCACCAGAAACCTTCCAAGGGAGACTACTAAGAGTGCCCCACTGTCTGACGGGTGGGAGGAGTTGCTGCTGTCAGAACGGTACAGCTGGGTGTGTTCACTGAGGTATCTCCTGCACCAAGACCCTGGCCCCTCAGGACGGATCATGGGGTGGGGTGCATCCTAAAACACTCTATGGAGGTTACCTGCTGAACTCAAGAAATGACTGCCACCTGAAGGAACTTTGAGATGGCACGTTGCCAGTAGGAGCCAGATCACAATCTCCGTCGATGCTCCAGCACCCTGCAGTGGTTTCCCCAAGGATGTCTAGAGCTATCATTTGCCACAACTGTGAAGATGGCCATATGAAGAGGGAAATGCCAGTTTGAGAGACTAAGAAAGTGGGTGGGCTCCATGGAGAGCTTGAAAATGAATCAGTGGTCAAGTGGCGATGACTACAGGACGGTTCGATAAACCCTAACTCAAATTTTTTGTATCAATCGCCTGTCGGGCTCTGCTGCTGCCCTCCTGAGTGGTCCGGTGGTGGGGCCCTCAAGGTAGTTACAGTAAAGTAATGGGTGCCCACCAGAGCCATGCTTGACAGTGGTCTCAAGTGACTTCTGTTTCAAGATTGGTACAGTACACTGCCTGATGTGCCCACAACTTTGAAGGTTTGGTGTTGGGTTGAGGAAAATATATTCATACTGGTATATCCGGATTGGTTGTCTTCCTACTGCTGTTTGAGTGGTGGAACAAGGACCTTGGCCTTATGTGTCCCCCACTGACTGTATGATGGAGTCTCTGCTAATCGGGACCAATGCTCATATGTTTGAAGATGGCTGAACTCTGCTACAAGAAACACGCACTGAACCAGTAGGGCCTGAGGATTCTGCTGATTAAGAGGTCATGAGTCACAGCAGAATGCCAAGGAGGTGGATCAAGATGAACTAGTCGAGTTGTATGAAAGAAGGATCCTGAGTCATGATCCTGGACCCCAACACTAGTGTACTTACAAGGGAGGTCCATTTATAGTAGATGTCAAGAATGATACCATGCTGATGCACCGACGATGGAAATTGTCAAAGGTTGCTGGTTGCCTAGTATCTTACCCAGTGCTCATGCATGCTCGATGGGTAATGGTCCAGGTCACAATGTGTCCGATCGAGATATTCGGGTGAATAGAGCACCTAGCTACTGTATCTGGTAGACACTGCAGTGTTGCCTAGTAAATGCCCTGGAGTGACTGACCGAGGATGCCCTTTGATTTGTTTTTTGGTGACTCCTATTGCCAGCTGAATGGAAGACTAGAATCAGCCAGCGATCTGCTGTAGAGAGCAGTGTTTTCGTTGAAGGAATGGGATGGGATGTCCGAGGAGCCGGAGCATCACATACGCCTGCATGATGAATGGCCATTGTGAAAGGTCCTGCCTAGCACCAGCAGATATAGATGATGTAAAGACACCTGCAAGAGATGCTTTGTCTGGTGTGATACAGAATCGAGGCTCTTATGTTTTGGCCTATTGTGGTGGTGAGGGAAAGAATGGGACAGAAGAATGTGGGACTACAGGACCTTAACAGGCGTATCATCCCCATCAATACATCATGCCTGTATTAGGACGTGACTCGTCTGTGGAAGCAAGTGGTCTTAGTGTTGATCTTCACAGTGGTATTACTAAACTCATGGCCCCAGAAGACCGTGAGAAAACAGCCTTCATCTGTCCACTTGTTCTATGAGTTTATGAGATGCCCCAGGCATTCAGGTGCCCCAGCCACTTTTCAGCGACTGATGGAATGCAGTAGGGGACATGAACTTGGAGTGCCTGGTATATTTAGGGCATGTTATGTGTTTGGAAGTTCATTGAGGAGCATGAGTTGACTAAAGTGTTGGATCGACTGGAAGATTTCTGCCTTAAGTTGTCCATTGACAAATGCCAGTTCTTTCAGACATCAGCAAAGTATGGGGCACATAGTGTCCATTGAGGGCATAGAGACAGATCCTAGCAAAGTTGAGGCCTTGACCACCTGGCCCAGACCCACATCTAAAAGAGTTAACGCTCCTAGGATTTTGTGGTAATTACCATGTTTATAAAGGATACCAAGAGTGATCTACCCACTGCTGAATTTACCTAGGGTTGCCCCCTATTTCAACAAAAGTACAAGAGTGGCCCACTGAATGTGAGAAAGTGTATTCGCCCTGGTGAACTTTGGGTCTCAGTGGACACCCGACTGAGGCTGCTTCCACTAAATCTATATCACCTCACCCTGCCCTGTCCTGCTTCTTTGATCCTGCAAACCCTATGTGTTTCCACGATGCTAGCCTAAGGTTTGGGAGCTGTGTTATATCAGAACATGAGAACGCCTGAGACTATGGCCTTGCCAGTAGGAGAGTCTGATCTCTGTGAAAAACTATCCTGTACATAAATTGAGTTCTTGGCATTGAAGGGCCATTGTCGCTCAATTTTGACTGTTTGTATGGAGTAAAGATACTGTAAAGACAGATAATAACCACTGACCTGTGTGCAGACTTCAGCTAAATTAGATGCTACTGGCATCGTGGCTTGTATTGTCCACTTATGATTATGCTGTTGAATACAGATCAGGCCTGACTCACATAGATGCTGATGCCTTCTCCGGAGGCCTAAGTCCAGAGGTGATGGGTCAGGTTGTCCAAGCTGACATTCAAGCACTGTGCCAAAGGTTTGATAAAGATAAATTGATGTCCACAGACCCAGTGATCTTGGTGGATAGCCTGCCCTCGGACACTTGCATACCGCTGAGTACTGTCACTTAATTGCTAGATATTAGTGCATGCCTCAGTTTGATAATGATAGTTCAGTAGCTCAATTTCATTCCCATGATCCACCAGCCTCAAGCCCTCTATGCAGGAAAGATGTCCAAGTTCGCCCTCTGATTTGAGAATCATATTATTGCATAGACCCTAAATTAGCTAATTAATCAGTTGCTGTACAGAGAGACAGTAATGGGGGGTTGGTAGATAAGCAACAATTGTCTTGCCTATTGCTTTCAGAGACTTGGTACTGAGATCCCTACACAACCATATGGGCCACTTGTATCGACCAACCCTGACCTAGTGCGTCTCGATTCTACTGCTAAGATGGGGCCACTGCCTAATATCATGTATAGACTTGTAGTCACTGCCACAGAGAAAGGCCTTGCCCTAGAGGGCTACCCCTTGTTAACATCACCACCAGCACACCTTTGGAGTTAGTTTGCATCGACTTTTGTTTGAAGCCTGATCACGGAATATCAGCAATATGTTGGTGGTCACTGATCACTTTACCAGGTATGCTCAAGCATTCCCACCAAAGACCAAAGGTATCCGCTGTGCAAGGTACTTATAGAGAATTTCTTTGTTCACTATGGTTTCAAAGAATTCATTCACCATGTAGAGAGTTTAAAAGCTAATCAAGGAAATGTTTTTCATGGGGGTGTGTTTAGAACACTTTTATCACCCACAGGAGACCACAGCCAGAACGCTAATTCAATTGCTTGACATGCTAGGTACTTCCATCAAAGAGTGCCTAAATGAGCCAGCAAATTAGCACCTAGGTACACGCTTTTAATTGTTAAAATGATGTTATCGGTTTACCCTATCGCCTGTTTGAGAGGCTCGTTACAGTGGATTGTTTTGGGGTCTCCTGATGGGGTCAGAGCTGAGATTACAGTACGTATAAAACTAAAGCTCAATTGAACCATGGCTACCAACTAGCTCAGACAATGGCTGCAAAGAAACTTAGCTAAAGAAAGATGCTATAGAAAGTAAAGGCCTAAGAGCTTCGAGTTGATCGTATTGGCGAATCTGGATTGTACAACACAAATTGTTGATCGGTGGCACCATCTTCCCGTAGTAGTAGGCAATTGAATGATTTACCTGTACAAAGTGCTGCCTGAAACAACTCAAAGATGTCAAGACTATAACGAACCATTTGTTGCCCATTGACCAAATCATGATTGAAGTGAGCCTGGAGTTGTTCTCTGACCAGACTGGACTGCTGTGAAACAGACAGAGTAATTCGCCCCAGTGGTCACTTACTTAAGGTTCTCCACAGCATACCCAGAGTGGTAATAATTGTCCACTTCTGGGGAGTGAGTGCAACTATGTTATTACCCCTCTTATGAGCTGAGTCAACTGTTCAACCTCTTGGTAATTGGGGTGAAGCTGGCTTCTGACTGCTTAACTCTATTTATCCTTGAGCCATGCTCCTGAGAGTAAAGTGTGAGTCAAGTCTGATGAGATGTTGTCCTGTGTATGGTAAACTGTGTAACCCCTAGATGGCGCTTTCCCAGGGCTACTACCCTGCCTGATTTGCCACCACAGGTTGAGGGGCCTGATCCAATGTCTGGTGCCCATCCAGAGGTCAGGGTTTGCAATAGTTAAACTTACTTGGTCACAGCCTCTGGACACTGCAACCCCCTTTCTTCCCACTAGTGGCCTACACAATATAGCAGAATTACTACAGTACACTTCCCCCTGGCTGGTTCAGCACTGGACATCCTAAAATAAGATACAGTGCAACAATCACAGTGTACTTTTCACATAGACAAATACTTAGGTAGTATACTTTGTTGGACAAATAGCTCTGATTTATTTAGGGATATAACAAGACAGGAAATCAGGTTAATTGCTTATCACTTTACTATCTTTTATGGTTTGTGCACAGGCCTATCCCTACCAGTTACTGTCCTGGGTACCCAGGCCTAGTGGCTAGTCCAAACCGTGGCAGCTGGTAGTTTTCACACAGAGAAAAGGAAAATTAAACAGTCACAGTATGTAATTCATTTGGATTTAATGGGTAATCAACAGGACTATTCCGATTAGTACTCATGATTTCCAAAGAAGATATATGGTTCAACAGTAGGGCTACTTTTGATCTCCAAGAGACTCACATTTATATGGTAAAAAAAAGAAAGCACTATACCAGGTATGCATCTGTATCCCAATCGCATCGCGACAATAACCAGGAACACATATAGATCAGTTCCTGACAGACCGAGTGTAATTCAACAATTCTTCAGTCTTCTACAGGTGAGCCTGGTTTCTACTTCAGAGATCCTTGATTCTTTCATAGGACGATTGGTCCAACTGCAGTTACATAAGTTGAACCGGAATTTGGGCCTTTTTACGTTTTGACTGAAACTGTGCCGAAGGAGCTGGGTTTCTTTCCCCTTCACTTTCAGATCTCAACTGAAACTCCCAACAGACAAAAACCTGTGCTGTCCCTTGAGTTCCTCCCAGTTCTGACTGGATTGGCTGTCACCAGCATAGACTGCTGTTGTTGGTCCAAAAGGCACCGAGTTCAAACTACATCTCCCAGAGTCACTGCCTCCTACAATCCTCTTGTGGCTGGCTCAGATTATGAGTCCCAAGTTCTGATTCGTCTAAGGCATCATTTTAGAGCTAGTTTACCCCACACTGATTGGTCCAGTCTAGCAGTTCAAAACCAGAATGGGGAACTAGTGCAGACAGTTCTGACTGCAAAGAAAGCAGGTTAGACAAACTGTAATTTTATTATTACTGTAAATGATTTCTGGCAATCAGTTACATCTTTCAGACAGGTTCCCTTTGCACTTTAGTGACTGCAAAATGGGTGAATTTGGCAGCAGCTTGAGTGTATTCAAGAATCACACAGTCCCCATACATCTAATTATGTCTGCAAGCAGACAGCTCTTAAAGAGACAGTACCAGAGGTTCTAAAAACACTCACTGATAAATGGCTTAAACGCCAAACACCATTCAGGCTTGGAGCATTCAAGCAAGCTCCTGAAGTCTTTTGGGAACCCCCATTGTAGGGGGTTACACCTTCCTGGTTTGGGGAAAAGCTTGACGTTCACGCATGGCCAATTGGGTGCTCCCATAAGTCATAACTGCAATCCATATACATTTGCATTAGGCTCACATACGTAATCATCAGTCAATACATCATTTTACCAAGAACCATTTCTGAAACATTGCAGTACGTCACTCTTTACACAGTATAACACACACATTGTACCATAACTCATGTTATTACCTCTTGTACATGAAACCTGAAGAGAGGGACCCTTCCCTATCAGTTACCTTGGGGCTGGACGGGAGCAAGGGCACCATACTTAGAGGGCAACATAAGTAACTTGAGTTAGCACTAACTTCAGTTTGGGCAGCAATGAGCCTCTGTGTCACATACACCTTTATGGACAACATTGAGAGGCAGGGTCCACTGGCCGGCCCAGGGAATCATAACTGAGGTGCACCACAGGCTTTTACAGCTCGACCAGTCTTTCTAGGGGAGCTGTTGCAGTCTCTGCACTCTGAGCCTCATTTTCAGCATTGTTCTCACTTGTCAGGGGAGTCTCCATGGGGGTAGAGAGGCTAGAACTTGGGGCACTTTCAGCTCCAGGAGTTACAGTTTCTGAGTCCACACAACATTTGGCTCTGCATGGAGAGCTTTCAGACACTGGCAGGTGGACTGTCAGGGCACTCAAAATACTCTTCTTGTCTGGTGTTCACCAGTCTGCCCTAATCTATCATTTTCCTCCCCTGAAAGCTCAAACGGTCTCAACCATGACAATGATTCCATTTCATCTGATCTGATGCTTGCACTTCACTTTCTGGGAGCATTGGCTCCAGGATGAAGCTGGGGGCATAGACAGTCCAGAAGGCCCAGCTTTGTCTCCAGTATTGACTAGGGATTGTTCCTAAACAATTGACCTCCAGTTCAGAAGAAGGATAGTATTCAAAGTCATTTCACTTTCTTCTGATATGGACTGACAGTCATGCTCAACTGGGACTTGTGCAGGGGAACACTTTAACTCTGCTTCTGTAGGTGCAGACTTTGATCTTTTTCTTAGCAGCAGTCGAATTACTGGTCCAGAGGGGCATCTTCTGGGGCCTCAGACTCAATCAGGATTTGTCCAATGGGTAGTAAATGATTTCTATGCATTGTTTTACATCTTTGAATTGTTCTCAGGCCTTACTTTGTACACTGGCAGATCATCTAGTTTGCCCACTACAATGTGAGGGAGATGGTGCCATCTGTCAGCAATCTTGTGTTTGCCATGCAGTCCTAGATTTCTAGCAATACGATCTCCCTCCTGGAGTTCCTGTGCTTTTCACCTTTTATCATACCTTTCTTTGTTGGCCAGATTTCTTTTGGCAGCATGGTTTGAGCCAGTTGGTCACGCATGAGTTAGCTGGGCCTTTAACTTTTGCACATACTCAAAAATAGTTTTGTCAGCTTGAACCCCATCAGGAGAGACCCCAAAACACATCTACCCGGGTAGTCGAGCTTCTTCCAAACATCAGGCGGTAAGAGAAACCCAGTGGCATCACCTTTGGCAGTTATAAGCATGTAGCCCAGGGTGCTAATTTGTTGGTTCCTATCTAGGCTTGTCCTTTGGGTGCAGGGTGCTTAGTATATCTAGCAAAGTATGTTGAAATGCTCAGGCTGTGGGTCCCCCTGGGGTGGTAAGGAGTGGTTCTGGACTTTCTCACTCCCCACAGAGAAAGCACTTTGATCAGACGACTCTCAAAGCTCTCCCTTGATCAGAATGGATTCCTTGTGGAGCCCTAGTGAACAAAAAGTTATTTACAGTACTTTGGCTACAGTGGATGCTTTCTGGTCTTGTGGGGAAAGCTTGGGCATATCTCGTGAAATGGTCAGTGACCACCAGCACATTACTGATATTTCTTTGATCTGACTCCAAACTCAGAAAATCAATACAGACCAGCTCCATGGGTGCACTGGTGGTTATGTTAAGGCAGCCCTCTGGGGCAAAGCTTTCCTCTGTAAGCAGCGATTACAAGTTCGTATGTGTTGCTCCACATCAGCCCCCATCTTTAGGCCAATAGAATCTGGATCTCACCAGTCAAGTGTTCTGTCTATACCAAGGTGCCCCATGTGGTTGTGCAAGGACCTCAATACTGAGTCTCGAAGGCAGTGGGCAGCACCAGTTGTTGTTTGTCTACTTGTCCCTCTGTCTACTGTTTCTATATAACAGTTTATTGATCAGTTTCAACTTAGGACCTTCTTTGTATAACAGTGCAGTTCTCAAATCAGTGGAGCTGAATTTGGACACATCTTTTCCTGCATAGAGGGCTTCTAAAGCTGATTTTGATCATAGGATCGCGGGATTGAGCTCCGCCGAATACTGTCATTGTCTAGCTGAGGTAGTGCACCAATGTCTATTGCAGAAAGTGGCAATAAGCAGCAGGTATGCAATTCTCAGAGGGTCCCAAGCAATCCACCATGCAGTCCATCATGTCTGTGGACATTTGTTCCTCTCTGTCAAACTTCGCAGAGTGCCCAATGTCAGGTTCTGCCAATCGGACCCAATCATTCTGGGGAACAGGCTCGTGAGAGCATCAGTATCTATGGGTCAGACCTGCTCGGTATTCGAGCATAGTCATATGTAGATAATGCAGAAAGTCACCTGTGGCCAGTGGCATCCAACTTAGCTGAGGTCTGCACATAGGTCAAAGGATTATTGTCTGCTTTTTACTAGTATTTTAGCCCCATACAAGTACTCATGGAATTGGTCAACAATAGCTCACTTCAAAGCTAGGAACTCTAACTTATGTACAGGATAGTTTTTTTCGGATGGGGTCAGGCTTCTACTGGCAAAGGCCACTGGTCTCAGGCCATTCTCGTGTTTTGTACAACACAGCCTCAACCCTTGCAAGCTAGCATGTGTGTGCAGGACGTAAGGTTTTCTTGGATCGGCATAGGCCAGCACTGGAGCATGGGTGTTGATATATGATCTCATGAAAAGCAGTCTCATTAATCAGAGTCCAGCGGGTCCAAATACTTCACCGATGAAAATACATCTCTTCAGTCTTGAGGGACGCTGACTTTTGGTATTTTTTGTGGGTTGGGGGATACCTTTGAGTAAGGTTAAGTAAAGGGCGGATCACTCTTGAATAGTCCTTGATGAAACGCCGATAATAACCACAGAATCCCAGGAATCTTTGCAGTTCTTTTAGATTTTTGGGCTGTGGCCAGGTGGTCAAGGCCTCAACTTTACTTGGGTCGGTCTCTATTCCCTCGGTGGATACTATGTGTCCCACATACTTTACTGATGTTTGAAAGAATTGACACTTATCAATGGACAGTTTAAGGCCAAAAGTCCTCCAGTTGATCCAATACTTAAATAATCTGCTCTCATGTTCCTCCAGTGAGCTGCCAAACACAATAACATCATCTAGGTATACCAGGCACTCTAGTAAGTTCATGTCCCCCACTGCACGCCTCCATCAATCGCTGAAAAGTGGCTGGGGCACCTGAAACCTTTGAGGCATCCCCTCATGAATTCATAGAAATCAAGCCGGACAGATAAAGGTTGTCTTCTCACGGTCCTCTGGGGCCATCGGGATCTGGTAGTACCCATCATGCGTGAGATCCAGCACAGAGAACCACTTGCTCCTGCTTAGGCAGTCCAAAGATCTTGAATGCGGGGCATTGTGTACTGATCAGGGATAGTCCGCCGTTTAAGGTGCGATAATCCACGTACATCCTTACTGCCCATTCTTTTTCCTCACTACCACAATGGGGAAGCATAAGGGCTTCTGGATTCTTGTATACACCAGCTCTAACATCTCTTGCAGATGCCGTCTCACATCATCTATATCAGCAGGTGCTAGGCGTCGACTCTCACGAAATGGTTCTTTTCGTCATGTAGCGGATATTGTGCTCAGCTCCTTGCACGCATCCTACGTCCCCATTCTTTAAAGAAAACACTCTGGTCTCTCTGGGCAAGCTTCTCACTGATCCTCACTTTCCATTCAGCTGGCAGCGGAGTTGCCGAAATCAAACAAGTTGTATGCTATTTGTCATTCTTCCTTGAACTTTGCTGCTGGGTAGCACTGCAGTGTCTGCACAATGCACATTAGCCAGGATGCAACCTTATTTACTCGAATGTCTCTTTCAGACACATTATGAACTTGGACCATTACCCTTCTGGCATAAGCATGGGCTCTAGGGGCAAAATACTAGGCTTGACCAGCAGTCCTTCGCATACCTTTTCCATCGCCTGGTGCATCCAACATTAATATTTTATTCTTAACATCCTTTCTGATAATGGACCTCCCTGTAAGGTACACTGGAGCATTTGGTGCCAGGATCAGAGACTCAGGATCCTTCTTCCATACAATTCCAACGTTCCTCTGGTTCTATATTTTCAGCACTCTCTGTGCCTCATAGGCCTTCTTAATTAAAGCCGAACTCTTAAAGCTCTACTAGTCTTTGACCCCTGTTTTTCATAACACAAATGTGCCAGCCTTCTGAACATATGAGCATTTGTTCCAATCAACAAAGGACACCATCATACAGTCCAGTGGGGGCACACTAAGGCTAGGGTCTCTACTTGTTCGCCACTCCAGCCACGGAGGTGGGAAAGACAGCCAAATTCGATATACCCAGAATAGGGTAGGCCTTTCACTTAACCCCCATACATGCAGTCCTTCTAATGGTTGTGGTGGTACGCCTGAATGCTTCTGATACCAATCTTGAAACATAATTGTCACTTGGGAGCCACTGTCTAATAACAGCTCTTGTAGACACTCCATTTACCTTTACAGTGGTCTCCATGGAGGACCCACTATTCTGGACCAGTCTGAGAGGCGGTAGGGGGGGCCTGGGCAATTGACCTTGCCACAAAAGGACGTGAATTAGCATTTTGGTGCCCTCACTGGGATCATTTCGTGGCACCTCTTAACCACTGATTTGTTCTCCAAGCCTCCTTGTAGCCTATATGCAACTTTTGTCAGTGTCTTTGGGGATTGGCATTCCTTTTCATGTGCCCATCCTTCCCACAATTATAGCAAAACATACTTTTTGAGTTTGAGCTGGCCGAGGTGCCACACTGGGAGCCAGGGCGGGGTATTACTAACTGAAAACCTTGTGCTATCTCTGTCTACGTATGTGATAAGCATTTGAGACATCTCGTCAGTTTCTCCACTTCCATGGTCAAGGAATCGAGTTCGGAGCTGTTATCAGCAGGAGATACATGGGTGGGTATCCCACCCCCATAGCAGATGCAGTCGGATAGGTAGGTCGGGTCCGACTTGTAGGCGTGTTTCATAAAGGGACTGTTTTGGAATTCCTGATCTCTCTCAACAGTTCATTTCCATTGTGGCATATCTTTTTCCTTATCAGAGCACTCATTGACTGCCAACCTCTGCCCCTGAACTTCACTTGATGGGCCACCTCAGTCACTCGGTCCACGCCACAGCTATTGGTGCAGGTCCCTCCCGAGGTCGCCTTTTCTCAACTCCTCGAATTTCTCTCATTAACTCATCATAGGAGGGTGGGGATTCCAGTCGATTTGCCAGTGAATTGAAGCAACAGCAGTTCTGAGAAGGGGCAGACTTAAGGATTCTGTCCAGTCTGGTTCGTCCAGTTCAATCGCTGGCAACTACCCTTTCTGAGGCATTCTTGCAACAATTTTTCCAGCCGAGAGATATACACAGACAACAACTCCTTGGTACTGTTGTGCATTTCTTACTTCCACCATAGGTCCTCATCAGAATCTGGGCTCCTATACACATTCTCCAAGGCCTCAAGATAGGCTTGCAGTAGTCGCCTCAGGGTTACTGGGCCCGCTTAGCACGGATGGTAGCCAGGGCAGGACCTCGGAGGCTCACTAACCCTCTTTCGCCGGGCTTCCGAGCATTGCCATTCTAGCACTTGGGGGCAACATAGTTCATCCAGGTCTCCCAGTCATCCTCCCTTGGGGGGTGGGAGTGTTGCAGAGAAGATCCTCAACCTTCGTAAGAGTCGTGACTAATGGCAGGGTGCAGAAATAGGAGTCTGCATTGGTTCAGCCACCATTACGGGTACTGGAGCAGGAGAGGGTGTTGGGGAGGAACACCCCAGGTGGCAAGAATAGTTTCTTCAAGTCCTCCACAGTTTTCCTTCCCAGCAACCATTTAGCAAATTTCTCCTCAAAAGTTTCAGATAGTGGTGGGGGCTCATTCCCCGGTCTTTACTGTCCTTAGTTATCACTCCCAAGCAGTGAGGGCTCCTCTGGGGTAATGGTCTGTGGTACTTGGAGCTACTATGGATCCTTAAACTCTACTAGGCCAGGAAAGTGTGGGTGAGCAGATTAGCGTGTCAACCCACCACCACAGGATTTGTAAACCTTCCACCTTGGAAAGTACTCCCTGCACAGTGTCCGTATTGATACCCAGGGGATGTCCAGGATAAGCATAGCATTTTGGGGTCGATCTCCCCCCAGTACACCACTCCACCAGCCGGTGCACAGCACTTCTGTCGGGTACCCATTTATTTATTTATTTATTTTTTTTCCTTAACAGTGGTTTGTAAATATGGCCACTAGAGGACACACAATCCCAGCGGTGAGCCTCCAAAATGTAACCCTAGATGGCGCTATCCCAGGGGCTACTACCCTGCCTGATTTGCCACTAACAGGTTGAGGGCCTGGATCCAATGGCGGGTGCCTCCACCCAGAGGTCAGGGTTTGCAATAGTTAAACTTACTTGGTCACAGCCCTCTGGGACACTGCAACCCCCTTTCTTCCCACTAGTGGCCCACACAATATAGCAGAATTACCTTCACAGTATACACTTACCCCTAGGCTGGTTCAGGCACCGACATCCTGTAAAATAAGATACAGTGCAACAATCACAGTACAGTACTTTAACATAGACAAATACCTCAGGCAGTATAACTTTGTTGAAACAAACAGCTCTGATTTATTTAGGGGATATAACAAGGACAGGGGAAATCAGGTTAATTAGCTTATCACTTTACTATCTACCTATGGCTCTGTGCACAGGCTATCCCTACCAGTTACTGTCCCTGGGTACCCAGGCCCTAGTGGCTAGTCCAAACCGTGGCAGCTGGTAGGGGCCCTTTCACACAGAGAAAAGAAAATTAAACAGTCAGCAGTACAGTAATTCCATTTGGATTTAATGTGGCAATTCAACAGGAGCGACCCGAATTAGTACTCACGACCTCCAAAGAAGATATGGTCCTTCAATGTCAGCAGGGCTACTTTTGATCTCCAGAGACTCCTCACACATTTATATGGTAAAAAAAGAAAGCACTATACCAGGCAGGCTGCATCTGTATCCCAATCATAATTACTGCACAATAACCAGGAGAACACACAGCAGATTCAGTTCCTGACAGACCGAGTGTAATTCAACAATTTCTTCAGTCTTCTGAGGGTGAGCCTGGTTTCTACTCTTCAGAGATCCTTTGATTCTTTCTCAGGACTGATTCAGTCCTAACAAGCAGTTACACAAGTTGTAGACCGGAACTCTGGGCCTTGCACACGTTTTTGACTGAAACTGTGCACTGAAGGAGCACAGGGTTTCTTTCCCTTCACTTTCAGATCTCAAACTGAAACTCCCAACAGACAAAAAACGGGCACTTCCTTTGAGTTCCTCCCAGTTCTTGACTGGATTGGCTGTCACACAATAGACTGCTGCTGTTGGTCCAAAAGGCACCAAGTCTAAACTACATCTCCCAGAGTCACTGCCCATACAATCCTCTTGTGGCTGGCTCAGATTATGAGTCCCAAGTTCTGATTCGTCCAAGGCATCATTTTAGAGCTAGTTTACCCCACACTGATTGGTCCAGTTCAGCAGTTCAAAACCAGAATGGGGAACTAGGCAGACAGTTCTGACTGCAAAGAAAGCAGGTTAGACAAACTGTAATTTTATTATTACTAAATGATTTCTGGCAATCAGTTACATCTTTCAGACAGGTTCCTTTGCACTCCTAGTGACTGCAAAAATGGGGTGAATTGGCAGCAGCTTGAGTGGTACTCAAAGAAACACACAGTCCCCATACAATCTAATTATGTCTGCAAGCAGACAGCTCTTAAAGAGACAGTACCAGAGGTTCTAAAAACACTCACTGATAAATGGCTTAAACGCCAAACACCATTCAGGCTTGGAGCATTCAAGCAAGCTCCTGGAAGTCTTTTGGGAACCCCCATTTGCAGGGGGGTTACATGTGTGATTTACCTAAAAAGAGGCCAATGACCTGAGTCAGACTGGTGACGTGCCAGAACATAAGGAATACTTCGAGTGTAATGATAATTCCCTTCCAGTACCGGAAGGCCTTCCCAGTGAACCAAGTGTTGTAAAACCTAAATCCACAGAGCCAGGGGCTGACAGTGCCCCAAGTTTGAACTCTTCCACCCAGGCAGAGCGCCCCCTTGCAAGTAATAAAAGTGCAGAGGTTGAGGTGAAAGGTACAGAGACTGTAGCTGTTCTCCCCCAGGAAGACTGGCTCAACTGTCAAACCAACAGTGTGCCTCAACTATGATTCCCCTGGGAGGCCCGTGGATTTGCTTCTCAACGTGGTCCACAAGGGAGTTTATGTGTCCCAGAGTTCACTGCCCAAACTGAGTTTAAGTGCAAATTCCCGGTTGACTGTTCTGCCCTCCAGGTATGGTGCCCCTGCCCCATCTAGCCCCAAGGTAGCTGATAGGGAAGGGCCCCCATTATCATTGTTCAAAGTGCGGGAAGTGATGAGCTGAAGCTGTATAGCAGTATGTGTAAGTTACCTATGTGAAATGTGCCTGATGTAATTCAGAATGGGTATAGTAACATAAAACGTAGATAATATGTATAGTACTGGTTAAGTATGTTGACTAATATATAAAATGTGATTGCATAACATGTTAAAGCTATAAATGCATAGTATAATTTGCATCTAAAATTATAGTAATAATACAGACTTGACGCGGACGCTAATTTCTTTCCAGGCAAAAAAAGGGTGTATCCCCTCTATAAATGGGGGTTCCCTAAAAGTCTTCCACGAGCTCGCCTAATTGCTCACTGCCTGGTTGGTGTTTGGCACTAAAGCTGTTTAAATGTTGTTGCCAGTGAGCGCCTTTAAAGCCTCTACGTACTGTCTCTTTAAGTGCTGCCTGATTGCAGATATAATTATTCTAAATGGGGGGTCTGAGTGTTTCCCTGCTCGAGTCCCGCCCGGTCTGCTGAATAATCGCTCCGTTTCTGCCATCGCTAATTGTGCAGAGGGAGCCCTGCTGAAAGATGTAACTGATTGCTGGTAATCATTTAGAGTAGTGATGAAAATGGAGTTTGTTCTAACCTGCCTTTCTTTGTAGCAAGGACTGTTTCTGTTTAACTCCACCATATTGGTCCTGAATTGGCGGATTGGACCAATCAGTACTTTAGAACTCTAAAGTAGAGCCTGTTAGAGTGGGACTGTGTGGTGCCAGACTCTGGGAATTGTAGTTTTGGACTATTGGTGCCTTTTTGCACCAACAGGGGGAGCATGTTGTGACAGACAGCAGACCTGACCAATTGAACCTTTTGGATCTACAGGAAATGTCCTGAGCTGTCTGCTGGCAAGCCAGATCTGAGTGGGAGCTGAGAGAGAAGGAGCTCACATATCTCGAGCAGCCGTGTTGCGCAATAGTTCGCGCAGGAGAACCGTGGAAGGCCTGAATTCCAGCCTGCTTGCCGTTTTCTGCCTAGAGAGAGAGAGAATTAGTTCGGACTAAATCCAATCTGTGTGCTGTGAGGCAAGCTACTGAACTGGGACCAGGCTTAACCTGTAGAAGACCGAAGATTTTGCTAAATGTGATCGGCCTGTCAGGAACTTTAGCTGCCTTTGCGCTCCCAGGTTTAAGCAGTGACTTTGTGATCGAGATCGAAGAATCTGTCTGCCTGGTACAGTCATTTTCTTTATATATAAATGTGCTGTGAACTGGAGGGGGGTCGTGATCTGGTTTTCCCCCGAGCTAAGTTATGTGCTAAGGGCTAAAAGTTGTACTCAGCTACAATTGGACTGAATCCACTGCTACCCAGTACCATTGGGACCTGCCACGAGGGCCGGGTCTCCCTACCCTGCTTTGTCTGGCAATCCAGAATCATCACATACCATCCATCCTGTGTCCAGGCTTTAGGTATCATTAGTAATACTCAGGATAGCTCCCTGCAACATATCTTTTAAATCACAAGTGTGTCATCTGATTAATTTGCTGTGTTGTTTCCACGAACTGAGCCCTCCGGCTCCAGATTACAATCAGTGGGTGTGTATGTTATTTCTTTTTCCTCACAGGGCCCCTACCAGCTGCAACGCCGGTCTACCCTGGGCAACGGTCCTGGCTAGCCCCCTTTTCCATCCTGGGTACCCAAAGAGTGTGACTGATAGGGACACTGACTGCATGCACAACTATGATATTTATAGTGTGTTTAAGCCAATTAACTTAATTGCCCCCATCCTTGTTATAGACCCCTGAATAAATCAGATCTGCTTCTTTTTCTGCAATCTACATTGACCATGGCATCTGTTTAACCTAAGGTACTGCATATTTGTTTTTGTCGTGCATCACCTTATTTTACAGGGGGTCCTCAGAGTCAAGCTGAAGGAACCAGTCCTGGGGTAAGTGCTACATCTAGGTGTATGTGTACAGCCTATCAGGGGTGTTGGGAAGGTAAACATTGCATACTGTGTGGGCCACTAGCAGTAGACAAGGGGGGGTCACAGTGTCCCAGAGGGCTGTGGCCTGGTTAGTCAGACTAATACCAACCCTGACCTTTGGGTGGAGGCACCCGTCACTGAACCTAGGCCCCTTAACCTGCTACTAGCCAAGCAGGCAGGGGTAGTAGCCCTTGGGATAGCGCCACCTAGGGGTTACATACAGGTATGGGTGAGTAACCTATTTATATGGGACTGTCCCATGTATGAGTGACTGTACTAAGAACTGTCCAGTGTACTAGGAACTGTCCATTATATCACAATCTTTATTTATTTATTTAGTTATAGATAATTGGTGACCAAGAAAGGCACGGGGGTATTCCAGGAATAAACAATATATATATATATATATATCTACTGTCAGTGGGAATTTAGTATGTGTTTTATTGCAGTTCTAATGAAAACATAACCAGCCTGGTGCCTCCGATAAGTAAAGTGTGACCTGCTCCAATGTATTGAATCGTATTGGATTTTTCTTTTGGTAGACTTACAATAAAAGGCATATGGTATAAAGTTCCCCATGGACAACGTTGGCGCTGACAGACAAGGAAATCATGGTAAGTTTGAAGACATTTTTCAATATCTGTATTATAGGGATAAGCGACTGTAACTTCAGTTCCTGACTGAATGATTGCCAAATAAACCAATTTCTTTTTCTTTGTTAAAGGGACACTGAAAGCCCACATTTTGTGCTTGCTTACCTTCTCTAAAACTCATAGATATTGCTGTCATTGAACTCCCATGGGGGGGATTTTTGTACCTTTGTGCATCCTCCACCCACAGTGGCATGCACTGCCAATTCCAGGGCGTCACCGCACACAGTGGTGATGCTAGTGCCTGCCCCTTCTGAGAGAGCTAGCTCTTTGGTCCACTGTGAGGGATCACAGCAGTGATGGACATTGGCCATCCTCTCTGGCATGGGCTGCACTTCCCAACTCTGGTAGCCTGGCTGCCAGCATACGAGGCTGCTCCTAAATCCAAGCTCTGCCTCCCGTAGGGAAGACACAAGACAGTGAGGGTCTGCCGGGGGACTTTACAGTTTAATTTGAATATATCATCTTTACGCAACCATTGGTGTAATTTCAGATTTTCTGCTACTGTGTGTCCCTTTGCACTTTGTTCATATTTGCATCAAGTATGCAGTGAGAGCTATGAGAAAGTTATTCTAAGTTTCCTTCCTTGTAGAAATTCATGTGGTAGACAGTGGTTTCAGTTATTAGCTGTTACCAAGTGTTTTGGCTGTACTTGAGGAAGTGGGGGATGGGGGGTCTTCAACAGGAAACAATCCTTGGCTTGCAGCAGCTCTCATTTATAAAAGATCAGTTTAGAAAGCGTTTGACCCCAACCCTTCAGGGAACCTCTTTACCCCAACCCCATGGTTCAAGGATAATTGCAACATAAAGTTTACCATGTATCATAAATCGAACTTCTATCCTGTACTTCATGTGTATTACCGATAAATACAGATGTGCCATGAGGCCCCAGCACCCTCCTAGTGCTGGTTTCGGTGACCAATATATTAGTGAGAGGAGGAGAAGGGGGTGTGGGCAGCAGCTGCACCAGGAATTGCACAGTGCCTAACATCAGCCCTCGTTCCCTGCGGAAGGGTTTTGTGGAGATGTGCTGTCTCCTTTGAACTGTGCAATTTAAAAAAAAATTGCCATTGCTCCCTCTGCCTGGCACTTGAGAACAGTTGATGAAATTATAATAAATGTCAGAATTATGGTTCTCAAACTGTAAACACTCTCTAAACATGGAACTGGCCTCAGAATCTGGGAAAGTTGGACACAATGAGGGATTTGCTCTTTTTTATCACGGAGGTGCAGCTTCAAAAACTGTGGGAAAAGAGTATCTTTATGTCTTTAATATTTATGTAACCCCAGTGCCATATGCCAGTGGGCTACGCCCCCCCTTGCCAACTGTCTCTGATACCAGGCAAGGGATCTGGGTCCTGCTACGATGACTATTGGGGGATTTGTTTACCAGAAAAAGTGAAAATGGCGTGGTGCCTCCACCCAGAGTAAAGTATCAGTGGGCCAGATATCCACCTGGCACAGCCCCCTTGGATACTGTGCCTACCCACCTCCCCTACCAACCACTCTGCACACTGTGTCCCCCAGTACCTTGTCCCACCATAAACCATACAATTCAATAATGAGCACATGCAATGAAGTTCACCGACACAGTAGATTCAAACAACAAATTCATAGCTTTATTTGGGGATAAGGAATAGGGAAAGGGATACCATGATACTGGGTAGCTGTGAAGGCAAAAGAAAGGGTTAGAATAATATGCAATGTGAACATATGGGCCCACAGGCCAACCTTCCCCCACTGGTACCAGTGCCCCAAAATTTTCCCTAGGGGTTCCCACTAGTTCCAGGCCTGTTTGGTGCCATGAGGTGGCCGGCTGTTGGGGCCCTAAAATGATGAAGCTTGAACTTTAAACAGAACAAATACAGTTTCCCCTTTGACCCTTCCCAGGAACCAGGTCCTGGGTACTAGGGCAATGCAAATACCTTTTTTTGAATATTCGACCGAATATTCGGTATTCGGGTCCCAGGTATTCATTATTCGGCAGAAATATTCGTATTCGGCACAGCCCTAACAAAATAAAGAAAAAACAGCCCCACCCTCCTCTGCAGCCCCTAACAAGTACAATAACATATCCCCTGTCCCCCCCCAACTCTCTAGCAGCAGCAGCCTAATCCCACCATCTGGCTTCTACCTCCCCCGCACCTGTAAATTGTTATCATTATTTTGACTGACAGTCACAACCAAAACATTCATTCACGGAAATAAAAGATAAAACCCGGCGACTGGCACAACCCACCTACATCCACGGCCAGCCGCCCTATGTAAGATGACACTCACACTTAAAATACTCCCTCCCTACACCCCACCCTGACAGCACCCTTACACCCTCCCCCCGCACCCGCAGTTTGTTATAGGAAAATCCCTAATGGGCGTGCGGCACAATCTGCCCACATCCATGGCCGGCCGCCCTCTTGTAAAGTAAGTTTGCACTTAGAACATCCTTCCTCCCCACCCACCCCAGCCTGGCAGCACCCTATTCCCACCCTCCCCCGAGCCCAATTCTCCTCATCAGATGGTGATCAACACAACCCTCCCTCCCTCCTCCACGGCCATGTGCTTTCTAATGAATGAAATCGCTCATATGCTATGCTATAGTGAAACCAACTGATCATGTGATCAGCAGGTTTTATTATGCAAGCGTGTGAGTGATTTCATTTATTAGAAAGGCACTCAGCTATGAAAGACAGAAGGTTGTGCTGGATCGCCTTCCAATGAGGAGAATTGAATTCGGGGAGAGGGGTAGTAGGGTGCTGCCAGGCTGGGGTGGGAGGAGTATTTTAAGTGTGAATCTTCACTCTTACAAGGAGGGCGGCCAGCCATGAAGTGATGGGAAGAGCTGATTGCCAATCAAGGATTTTTCTATAACAAATTGGGGGTTGGAAGTAGGGTGGTGCTACCAGGGTGGGGAGAGAGCATTTA
Organism: Neoceratodus forsteri; assembly: GCA_016271365.2. Lineage (NCBI taxonomy): Eukaryota > Metazoa > Chordata > Ceratodontiformes > Ceratodontidae > Neoceratodus > Neoceratodus forsteri. The sequence goes on from JADMNL010000026.1 coordinate 9,075,586, forward strand.
ACAGTGAGAGTCATTCACATAGGGGCGTGCTGTCCGTGGAGGTGGGTGGGTTGTGCCAGTCGCTGGTTTTATCTTTTTATTTCTGTGAATGAATGTTTGGTTGTGACTCTCAGTTACAAAATAATTATAACAATTTATGGATGCAGTAGGAGCCGGATTGTGGGATTTGGCTGCTGCTGCTAGAGGGTAGGGGGAGGGTTGGGATATGTTACTGCACTTGTTTGGGGCCTCAGAGGAGGGTGGGGGGTTGTTTTTATTAGGACTGTGCAGGGGGCTGTGCCGAATCCGAATACCACACGAATAGTCCTCTATTCGAAAAGGGCTTCCGAATATTTGGATAGCCCATTATTTGTGGTATTCAGAAAATAATGTTCAGCCCTTGCACAGCCCTACTGGGTACTCACAGTTAGTTGACCTCTGTGCCAGGGGAAGTGGAGCTCCTCAAATCTTAGTGCAGCAACACAGAAACAGGCTGGCCAGGATTCCTCCGCCCAGATGAAACTTTCTCAAGGATCTTGCAGCTGGTCACCTTGACTGCAGTTCTGGCCGCTTGTCACCTTCAGCCACTTCTGGCCCAGTGCAGAGCTCTGTGGCAGAACAACACCAGCCCCAGAAGGCCAAGACCTGGGAGTGGCTCCACAGCCCGGCTCCCTGATCAGAGCACTCTAGCACTTGGGTGCAAGACCCGTGACCTCCTGGGACAGTGAGTCCTACTTGGAAGGTGTTAGTGAGTTCCCTCCCTGGCTCTGGGTGAGAACTCCCAAATGGTGGGGGTCCTCCTGCAGTCCCTGCACTGAGCTCTCAACAAGTAAAGCTTATAGGCAGTCACTCCACTGAAGTCCAGTGCCAATTTGAGCAGGTGTTAGCCTCTGATTCAATCGGTGTCAGTGCAGTTCAACAGAGGGGGATTCATCAACAACAGCCCCCCTGTACACCAGTCCACACTTTCAGCTTAGCAGTGTCCAACTCTTTTACTCGACTGCAGCAAGTCCACCAATCTCAGCCACTTTAACCAGTTCACTCAGGACACACACAATTTCTGGCTAGCACCCCATGACCTAAGACGTTCTGCCTCTTTCAAGAAAATGTAGTTGCAGTCCACACAAGCAAGGGACCTCTCAGCAGCAACTGTAAAGACTCAGATAATTTGCTTAGTCTTTTCGGTTAGTTCAATTTCCCAGTGCAAGGTATCTGCCACTTTTAGTTTCTCCCAACACTCATTCAGCAACTTCTCAGTACCTGGAGAATCAGGATCTCAGTTCAGTCTCTCTTTCTCTCTTTTCCCCTTCACAATCCAGTCCTGCTTCAAGCACCTAGGAAATCCTTCAGCAACCACACTACTCAGATTAGGGCCTGGGTAAGCCCCTGAAGCCTACAGTCTTCTTTCACAACACAGTCCTGACTCGTACAGAGCCCAGCAACAGACTCAAGAAATCCCATAAAGTCCCCACTGTATCAGTCAAAATCCCAGTCCTCTGATTGGCTGTTGAAGCCTTTCAATAATTGATATCCATAGTAATCAGTATTTCCTGCCCATTTATTGCGGCATGATCTAGGCACCAGAATTAGTCCCCTCCTTTTTCCAGGAGTCCCTCTGTGTCCAGTTTGGGCACCCAGATCATTGATGGGCTGCAAAGAAAGGGGTTAAATGTCACCAAATATGTCAGCTCCCATACAGTTCCACGGAGTCCTATTCAGTGTTTGCAGTCTCTCCCCTTTCTCAGGCTGGTGCAGCCCCACACTTTACCCTGTTGTCTCCAATGCCCCACTGGAATGTAGCCCCCACTATCCTCTATTAAATGAGCCCACTGTCCTGGGAAGGCTCCCAGCAGTTTCGCCATCGCTGCCGCTGCAACAGTGTTCCGCCAGGCGGCAAGCAGCATCTCATCTATAAACATGGGGCTGCTCATTAATATTCATGAGCTTCGAGTGGCCCCTGGCATTCGGACTCCCTTTTGGTTGCTCCCTCAGGCTTTTGCCCGATTTTCTCTTGGTCTCAGGGCCCCATAACACAAGAAAGGGCACCGGGACCATGAACAAACTCTCTGGTTTTTTCGACCGCAGCGAGATCAGCAACATCAAAGCGCTTCATGCACTTAGGCGAGCGCCGGCTGACAACAGCATGCTGGCCATTCGTGAGGGAGGAACTACATCAAACAGAGTGAAAGAGGAGCGCCTGCTGGCAAAAACAGGGGACAAAGCGGGGCACCTCAGTATCATCGAGGCACAGGTCAGAAAGCACAGGAAAACCAGGAGTGGTTGTAAAATTCGCAACAAGAGTTTTATTAACAGTAAAATAAAAAAAAATTGTTCAGAATAACTATTTACAATGGCAGTAGAAACATAAAAAAAAAAAGAGTCCTTCTGAGTTTTCCTTCTCGATTTCCAATCTCAGTCTCTGTCTTTTTCTTTTGCAAAACATTACAGCTCCTTTTTATAAGTTTGTACAAGAGCTCGTTAAGAAAAACAGCATGCTTCTCACACAGTGTTCTTATAAGTTTCCAGTGCTCTTGTCAGTTTCAGCAGGTGCAGCAAAAAGAACATTGTGACCCAGAACTGACCTCTTGTTTACATCTTCTTCAAAAGGCTTAAAAATTGCATCTCAGGTTAACCTTTTGAGTTCCAAATAGCTTCGAAATCATTTAAACATTCTAACTATATGCAGTTTTAGCTTTGCAATCATTTCAACAATGTAACTATATACAGTTTTAAACAAAGGGGTCCCAGTATGAATTACATTTCCACAAAATGATTCACTTATATTTTTATACCAACAGATATGCAAGGGGGAGAAAAGACAGAAATAGCAAGGGAAGGCAGAAAGATACCGAGAGGCAGAGATTTGCAAAACCGTCGGGGGTGATCAAACTCTAAGTCTCATGAGAAAATTTGGTTGCACAACCAGACAGAGAAGAGAAGAGACAGAAAAGGAGAGAATAAAACAGATCCTTGCATTTAAACTCTTTCTCCATAACAACTGGGACAGAGCCATATTCAACCCTGTCACACTCAGGTAAGCCCTCAAAGGAGGGTTACACTTACTGTCGATGTAGGATCACAGCTAAATATAAATTTCTGTTCTAAAATGGTGTAAAATATTGGACACTAGTTTCTTCTGACTTGAGAGGTAGGGATTTGGAGAGGTAAAATAGTGGATGTCCCTTCTAATGTGGAGCATACGAATATATGAAATTTGCCAACAGATAAAAGCCTAGTGGTATATCAAGTCTGCTGGAATGTGGAGGTAGCACCCCTTATTCTGCAGCTGCCCCTTCCTTGACCCTCCCCATCAGTTGAAATGCATGGCCAGGATCATGAGAGAGAACCCAATTGGTTTATAACAGTGGTTCTCAAATGGTGAGGCCAGCCTCCCAAGGGAAACCCCATACTGTTCCAGGGGAGGCTCAGTCAAGTCTGAGAATGTACAGTATTTAAATTTAAAGTTTTGGATGTTTTGTGTAAAGGGATGAAGCAAACTTAATGTGGATAATGACAGGTGACTTTCTTTACTTATGCATACATTGGTGACCAGGAAAGGCCCTGAGCCAAAGCTTGTTTATGCTATAGGTGTGTATGTACATGTACATTGGTGAGTAAGAAGGCACACTGAGTCGAGGCTTGTCTCTGAACAAGTAAGTGGTCTACTGAGAAATATAGGATATTCTTGTCTCAGAACAGGACAATCAGGAGCTTAAAGGGCACACAGGCAGAAAGTAAGGAGAGAGAGAGAAAAAAACAGACGAAAGAGTAAGGATTGCAAACAGTTAAGGGGTCAGAAATAAGACATGATTGGAGTGGTGCAGTGCAGTGGCTGTGGAGCAGCAGTCTTCTGGGAGATGTTCTGGAGGGTGCGGTGTTGTCCCATCTGCAGGCACCTCTCTGGGCTGAGGGAGGAGGTTGCTCATCTCCAGGTTGAGTTGGCCAGGATTTGTGGGACCTCGTTTTCCATCCAGGGACCACCAGTGCCACTGCCGTTGCCTCAGAGGTTGCCAAGAAAGAGGAGCGGTTGGACCCCAGTGGGCTCAGGGAGGGTGAGGGTGGTGGAACAGAGGCACATCCCTCCAGTTGTACCTCTCCACAATCCCTATGCCATTCTGGCAAAGTGTGGTTCCTCTATGGAGGCACCTACAGTGGAGACCAAGAAGGATGCTGGGAACCTCCACAAAGGAGACCCACAGGAGGGTGGCAGGAGACCCTGCAGGGGAAGGAAACAACTCCTGGTAGGGGACTCAATTGTTAGGAAGGTAGAACTGGGCAAGGAAGGGGAGAGGGAGGTAAGGTGCCTGCCTGGCGCCATGGCTTGGAGGGACAGGGAGCGAATCCTCAGGATTGCCAGAGCAGCTGCACAGGGGAGGGAGCTGGATGTCATTGTCCACCTAGGGACAAATGACCTGGCTAAGAAAGGGATTAGAGAAGTGCAGGAAGAGTTTGTGGAATTGGGAGGGGCCTTAGTCAAGTAGCACGACGGTAGCCTTCTCGGAGGTGCTACCCATCTATGGCATAGGAGAGGCTAGGATGTTCTGCATCATGTGATCCAACAGTGGTTGAAAACTGGTGTGGAGCCAGGGATATGGGCTTCATTGGGGACTGGGGGTCCACCTGGAGTGATGCAAGCCTATACTGGCATGATGGGCTGCATCTGTCCGGAGGGGAACCAGGATCCTAGGTGATAGTTTAAATGCTTCATTGGCAAGCTTTTAAACCAGCCAAGGGGGAGGCACTGGAAAGGAGCAGGAAAATCCTAGCCCCCAAACAATCACGGTAGTAAGTGGCAAACACCAACATGGAGGTGTCGATAGGAGAAGGCAGGGTAAATGGAGAAAGTGACAAAGGCAAGAAGGACAGAGATGGGGCAAAAGAGGGTAAGGCCATCAGGAAATGGAGGGTAATGAGTACCAATGCCCGTAGTCTCGGGCAACAAGCCCTGAGCTGGTGGCCTTAATGAAGAGAGGGATGCCTGGATATCGAAAGCAGTCACAGAAACATGGTACACAGAGAACCATGACTGGGATGTTAACATACCAGGGCATATAACCCACAGGAGAGGCAGGCAGGGGAGAAGAGGGGAGGAGAAGCCTCTATGTAAAGGAAGGATAAAAGCAACTGAACAAAAGAGTAAACAGGGAGGAGAGGAGGCACTGTGGGTCACCTTGAGACTGAAAGGCACCACAATCCGCACAGGGTTTAGTACAGACCCCATGTCAGGGGAAGGAAATGGACAAGGATATGATGGAAGGCATTCTTAGAATGGCAGAGAAAGGGGAGATACTGTTGATGGGAGACCTGAATATGCCAGATGTTAACTGAGCACATTTGCTGCAGCCACATCCAAGAGCAGGCCATTCTTGATGCCCTACAGGTGGCAGGCATTAGACAGCTAGTTTCGAACCCACTCGTGAGGGAGCAATCTAGACCTCGGACCAAACGGGGCAGTGAGAGGATCTCAGATCTAGAAGTAGGTGCCATCTGGGGACAAGTGACCATCAAACAGTGTGGTTCAGCTAAACTCAGCTACGAGTCAAGCCATACAAAAGTGAGGGTACTGGACTTAGGAGGGCTGACTTTGGCAAAGATGGGAGAGTGCCTCAAAGAGCCAGCAGCAAACAGGCTAGAAGGAGGTGTGTAGCAACAATGGGGAATTATCAAAACTGCCATCACAGACGCAACAAGCCTTTGTGTGAAGCAACAACAAATCAAAAATAAAAGAAAAGCCACTATGGTTGTCAAGAGAGGTGGCTGTGAAAGTCAGGAAGAAAAAGATAGCATTCCGGAAGTATAAGTAAACACAGAAGGAGCAGGACAGAGAGCTGTACCAGTTAAGGCAGAAAGAAGCAGGGAGGGAAGTCAGAATAGCAAAGGCCCAAACTGAGGAAAAGATAGCCAACTCAGTTAAGAAGGGGGATAAAACCTTTTATAGGTACATCAGCGAGCGTAGAAAGACAAAGGGAGGGATAGTGAGGCTGAATAGAATGAACGGTGGGTGGGCAGAGGGGGACAGTGAAAAAGCAGGAATATTGAAATCAATATTTCTGCTCAGTATTCACAAAAGAGGAGGAAGTGCCTATCCAGTTAACAGAAGCACCTTGATAGGGGGTCGATCTCAGTCCTTTCACAGAAGAAAGGGTTCTGCAAGAACTCCTAAACTGAAGGTGGACAAAGCAATGGGTCCTGATGGAATTCACCTAGAATTCTAAAAGAATTAAGGAAGGAACTAGTGAAACCATTGGCTACTCTTTTTAATAAATCATGGAGGATGGTGTGGTACCCGAGGACTGGAGGAAGGCGGATGTGATTCCCTTCACAAAAGTGGGACCAAGACAGAGCGAGGAAACTACAGACCTGTCAGTCTGACCTCTGTGGTAGGGAAAGTGATGGAGTCACTTCTGAAGGAAAGAATAGTTGAGTACCTAGAGGTCAGTGGAGCACAGGATCTGAGGCAGCATGGGTTCTCAGCGGGAAGGTCATGTCAGACGAATCTAATAGATTTCTTTGACTGGGTGACCAAAGTAGTAGACCAGGGAGGGGCTGTGGACATGGCCTACCTAGACTTTAGCAAGGCATTTGACACAGTCCCACTCAAAAGATTGATAGTCAAATTAACCAGCCTGGGAGTGGTCCCAGGGTGGTAGCCTGGGTAAAACATTGGCTGGACAACAGGACACAGAAGGTAATTGTAAATGGAGTCCACTTGAAGAAAGGGCGGTTACTAGTGGGCACCGAGGGTTCAGTATTGGGTCCAGTCCTTTTAATGTCTTCATCAGTGACATTGCAGAGGGACTGAAGGAAAAGTATGCCTTTTGCAGATGACACAAAGATCTGCAACAGGGTTGATATACAAGGAGGCGTGAAAGGATGAAAAGGGACTTAGCAAGGTTGGAGGAATGGTCAGACGTATGGCAGCTAGGATTCAATGCAAAAAGTGAAATAATGCACCTGGGAAAACAAGAACCCAGGGAAGAATACACAATGGGTGGGGAGCTAGTAAAACAACAAAACAGGAAAGGGACCTGGGGTAATCATATCAGATGACCTTAAGGTTAGCAAGCAATGTGAGAAGGCAGTAGGGAGGGTCGGGTATACTGGGATGTATAGGAGAGGCATCAGCAGCAGAAAACAGGAAGTTGTTATCCCTCTGTACAGACAGTTGGTGAGACCCCATCTGGAATACTGTGTCCAGTTCTGGAGACCCCATCTCCGCAAGGACATAGACAGGATAGAGGCAGTCCAGAGGAGGGCAACTAAATGGTGCAGGGTCTGCAAGAGAAGTCAGATGAGGAGAGACTAAAGGAGCTTAATATGTATACCCTTGAGGAAAGAAGGAGAGGGGGACATGATAGAAACTTTCAAGTACCTCAAGGAATCAACAAAGTCCAAGAGGGTAGCATCTTTCAGAAAAGAGACTTGCAAGAACAAGGGGACACAATTTAAAGATAGAAGGAGGGCGGTCTAGGGCAATGTGGAGGAAGTATTATTTCACAGAGAGGGTAGTGGATGGATGGAACAGCCTTCCTGAGGAAGTTGTGGGTCTAAAACTGTGGGAGAATTCAAGAATGCATGGGACAGACATAAGGCAATTCTTGTGGGGGGCAGGAAGATAAAGGCTGTTGGTTAACTAGGATCTGCGGCCTATCCTGTAGGTAGGGAAATGGGCAGACTAGATGGGCCTAGCGGTCCTTATCTGCCGTCAAAGTCTATGTTTCTATGTTTCTACAGTAGGTGTTTATATGCAAATTAGTGACTGGGAAAGGCACACTGAGTCGAGGCTTGTTTCTACAGTAGGTGTTTATATGCAAATTAGTGACTGGGAAAGGCACACTGAGTCGAGGCTTGTTTCTACAGTAGGTGTTTATATGCAAATTAGTGACTGGGAAAGGCACACTGAGTCGAGACTTGTTTCTACAGTAGGTATTTATTTATATGTAAATTGGTGTCTAGGAAAGGCACACTGAGTCGAGGCTTGTTTCTACAGTAGGTGTTTATATGCAAATTAGTGACTGGGACAGGCACACTGAGTCGAGGCTTGTTTCTACAGTAGGTATTTATTTATATGTAAATTGGTGTCTAGGAAAGGCACACTGAGTCGAGGCTTGTTTCTACAGTAGGTGTTTATATGCAAATTAGTGACTGGGAAAGGCACACTGAGTCGAGGCTTGTTTCTACAGTGGGTATTTATTTCTATGTAAATTGGTGTCTAGGAAAGGCACACTGAGTCGAGGCTTGTTTCTACAGTAGGTATTTATTTATATGTAAATTGGTGTCTGGGAAAGGCACACTGAGCCAATGCATGTTTCAGGTGTGACCTTGGTAAGGGTACAAGAAGTTGCTTAACAGGGTAAGAGGGGGAGATGATGTGGCTAGGTTACACATACATATCTTATAACTTATAAGATATGTGTACCCCCCCCCCTTCCTGCCCCATCTAGGGGCATACTTTTGTCTTGTAGATGTTCCAAGCAGAAAAGGGAGAGCACTCCTAAGCGATAACATTTGAGACCATTTGCACATTCAACAGCAGGGGAACAGTTGTGTCCTACCTGCTCAGCACCTTCATATATGTGCACTTTGCCTTCTGTCTCCGCATCTGATCTCCTGCCCGAGCTGGCCACCAGGCTGAGACCTCACTCTGTGCCTTCAACAGTCTCAGAAGCCCTTGCAGCCCCAACCAGGCTGGAACAAATATTTGTCCCTGGAATGCAACTCATGGAAAATTAATTAAACTGCAAATACAGGGCGAAAACAGGATTTCATTTCATTAACCTCCCCCCTATGGTCAAATAATACACGGACCACTATTTCTCCCCAAACTAGCTTTTATTTTACACTTGTACTGCAAATGATTCCAGCGATACAGGGGTCACATACTTCATTAAAAATAGATAAAGCAGCTCCATGGGGCCAATAACTGTTTACATATACTGGCTGGACAAGATAAGGTTGCAGAAACTGAATGAATTCAGGCAGACACAAGCAAGGAATTTTCTCTGCCTACTATCTCTCTCTCTCTCTCAGGTGCTCTACCCCAAATTTACTGGAATGCAGATCCCTGCAATCTCTTGGCTTCTACTGGATCTGGTAAGCCAACCGTCACTTTTCTCTCCTTTGGGTCACTTCCACTCTGGCACTGGCCATACCCCCTTACTGGCATGGGAAAGTGAGCAGCCTTACCCTCCTGGACCCCTGGGTGCTGGCCCAAGCCACAAGGGCATCCAGGAATTTTCCTGACGACCGAGACCCTGACCCAACTTCAACAGCTGGCACTGTTCCTGGTGCTGAAGCCACACCTGCTACAGTCATGTGGCTCTGCCACAGCACCCCATGGCCCCAATTCACTGCGGGGATTCTGCTGGTACTTACTTCCTCAGGGGTCCCTGCCAGGCCCACATCCCAGCTTCAACTCCTGGGCTTGTATTAAGCTCCAGCACAGGAACTACCCTCCAAGGTCTGCCATTTCTTTGGCCTGTGACTCGCTGGACCTCAATGTACCGGCATCCCAGGACCTGTCTCTCTAACCAGGCCCCCTGTTTTGGGTGAAAGGCTCCCCAGCTCCCATGACTCCCCCCCCCCCAGGCAGCCCTGCCAAACTGGGTATGAGGGAAACCACTTCCACCAGTCCCTCTTCTGGAAGGGCCCTGCCATTGCCCTCCCAGCCCTGGTGACCTGGGAATATCCCACATACAGGCTTCCTAAAAGGCTCCTACACTCTCTGGACTTGCTAAAGTCTCCTACTGCCCTAGACCCCAATGATGCAGGACCTGGCTACCTGTGTCCCCACAGAGCTCCATACCCCCACTTCTTGTCAATTCCGGCGCTTGGAAAACCATCCTGATTGCACTCTTTTGGGGGTTCCCTCCGGCCCCCTGACTGCCGAGCTCCCTCACTTGCCCACCTTATCTGCTCCTGAATCTACTCTACCAGCCTCCCCCCTCCAGCCCAGACCTAATGCCTGGGCTGGAAAGACCCCGCTACTTCCTGTCAGTCCCCTTATATACCCTTTCGCTACTCTCTGCTGCCACCTTGAGGCATCCAGAACAATATCCCCCAGAGCACTAAACCTATTTCCTAGCTTGGGGGAGGGGGGAAAAAGGGTGCCTAACAGTGGGAATATAAGCCCCGCATTTACAGGGAGCTTACATATGTGCATTTTAGGGAGGTAGACTTGTGACTGAATAAAATACAGGGTGTAGTAATAGGCAGGGAAAACAGAGCAGATTAGAAGGGCCCACCGGTCTTTTTTCTGCTGACATATTCTATGTTTCCATGTTTCATTACCCAGCATGCCTGATGAAGTAGTCAGTTGCCTTTCCCTTGCTCCCACTGTGTTTCCTAAAACTGAATCTTCAAGGACCTTTTTAAGTTTGTACCCTTTGTGAGAGAGCCTTCCATCTCTTGCAAATAGCTGTTTTCACTGGGAAAACCCATATGGACCACGAGTGCAAGCATGTAGTGTTTGTGGCTGTACCCAGGCAGACTTCTTTGCCACACTTCAGAACTGATGGAACCATCCACTGGTATAAGTTTCTACAGGCTGCTGTGTCTTTACATTTGTTCTTTTTTTTTTTTTTTTATTTCTTTTTTATGCCCCCTTCTCAGTTCTCCTGCGCTCACACTCCAGGAGTCACCAAGGCACCTTCAAACAACATGAAGTCTTGCTGTATTCTGACAATCTGCAGTTGGCTCCAGCCTTTGAACTGCCCTGGAGAGTATAGGGTTAATTTTCTATGCAGTGGATAGAACGTTGAGCTCGAGCTCGGTTGAGGTCCCTGTCTGCAGCACTTTGAAAGCCAACCGCCAGATCCTTACGAGCAGCCATTCACTGACCAACTACGTGGAAATTGTAACATTTTTAACTAGCCAAATGGCAACAGAAAGTTTTGGATTCCCAAAGGAAGACTCAAGTCAGGAAACCCAAAACTAAAACCTATCCAAAATAAAAACTTATAATACAAAGCACCCAGATAAAGCGGAGGGTGTGCTTGAAGCACCCCTGGGGTGCAACACTGCGCCTGCCCACCCACTTCCCAAAAACAGGTTCTGAGAGGGGAGGCAGGGAAGGAGGTCAGAATACAGCAAGACTCCATTAGAAGAAACATTATTACTAAGGCGAGTAATTTTTCCTTCAAACAACATGAAGTCTTGTTGTATTCTGACAATCTGCAGACTACCAAGCAGTACCTCCATGGAGGAGGGATAGAACCTACTTTGGAAATAGGCTCTGAAGTACTGCTGTGCAGAACCGAGCATCATTCCTAGCCAGGATATCCAGAGAGTAATGCTTGGTAAAGGTATGGACTGTTTTCCAGATGGCTGCTTGACAAATTTCTAACAGAGGGATATCCCTTGCAGCAGCCAGGGAAGCAGCTGTACTCTCTTGTGGAATGAGCCCTCAGGCCTGAGGGTGGATTTTTTCCCAGTTTCTCATGGCAGAATTGTATACAAGAAACAATCCACCTGGCAATAGTTCTCTTGATGGCAGGTTTGCCCTTTCCCACTTCCCCATAAGTGAGAAACAACTGGAGGGAGTCAAACCTGTGACCCTTTGTATGCTCTATGTAGTAGCTAAGGGCTCTTTTAACATCTAAACTGTGTAGCCTTCTCTCCCCTGAGGAAGAATGATCAGTGAAGAAAACAGGAAGAGACATAGACTGATTCAATGGAAGTTCGAAACCACTTTGGGCAAGACCTCCTATTGGTTCTAAGGACCACTTTATCTTTATGAAAGGAGATAAAATCAGGTTCCACTGACAGGGCTTGCAATTTACTGATACGTCTGGCAGAGGTAATAGCTACCAAAAACACAGTTTTCCAAGTCAAGTACTTAAGCTCTGCTGAGGACATAGGCTCAAATGGGGGTTGCATAAGTTGAGCAATGCAAACATTTAAGTCCCGGCTGATGTCTGTCCCTTCCCCTGACACCACTAACTGCACTTCCACCTGTGGTTACCCAGGTGGCTGTATTGCAGTGGGGACAGCAACCCTCCCTCCCTGGAGGAGGAGAGCGCCCTGTGGGATGCTCAGTCCTCCTCCCCCCGGCCAGCCCCCAATGACCCTGAGCTCATTCCCGAACTCAGGTCGCCAACGTCATGAGTGGTAGCGCTACCACTGCGCTGACAGGCCTTCTTTACTTTTGTCTACTTCGCAGAGGGCAATCAGTGTTGCTACAATGACGGCATGCACAACAGATATCACAGTGGCAGATGTTATATGGTAGGATAACGGCAAAGTAATTATTGTAGTTATCATAAAATCACACTATGGTGGCAGTTTCTAGCTGGGATGTTACAGTACATTGGTACAGCAATGCCAGTAGGATTGTCTGGCTGGGATTGGGTGATCCTTAAAACACTATTTAAACATGGAACTGACCCTACTGGCAGCATTGGCCTAGAAACCACAGAACCGTATTATGCACTGTTATCAGTACCATTATGCATGGGTATTTCAGCACCATTTGGCACAGGTATTTCAGAATATGATTATGCACATGTATTTCAGTATCACTATGCATGGATATTCCAATATGAGAAATTGTTTATAATATCAATCGTGTGCTTTCCTCCTGGACCAGTGGCGATGAGGCTCCTTTGTGTTCTGCCCACACACCTTCTCTGGTGAACCTCCAGGTTTGCTTTGCACGGGTCCTTTCTGATAAGCATTATGAACCCACCAAAGGGACCTAACCGTCTCCCTTACGGCAGAACCTCAGTTATCTTCCCTAGTACAGTGGCAGGCTATATCCCACTCCTGTCCCATCATCTGCTCAGGTCTAACTCAACATTTTTTCAACCTGTTCACAGCTCAACCTAGCATTTATTCTGAAGCCCCCTGCAATACCTATTAAGGCTTGGGCCTCTAGATCTGCCTGTCTGTTAATCCAAGGGTGATAATCCATTGCCCTTAGCCTAAAACCGTGCAGCAGACATGCAGCCTCGGAGTGGGCTCAGCAAAAGCTATTAGCAAAGGATAGCAGCTACAGATCGGGCGGAGCCTGGCACAGCTGGATGGGTGTGCTCAGAAATACACCCATGCTGTCATAGCAATTCGTTTTACATACTTTTGTGATTTTCAGTTGCAGTACAATCGAGAAAGAAGCATACGGTGTACAGTCCACAGATAATAGAAATACCATTGGGGAAACATACCCCTTAATATAAGTCAACAATAAATGCATCCACCATATTGTATTACATCATGTGGGGCAATCCTAATACATTAAAATACTGGGGGCCAGATATTCCACACTTTGTCCTGGGGCTAAATTAGCACTGCCCAGCATGCTAAATTAGCCCGGAACCAATAGCCCACTATATTCAAAAGGGATAGCCCCGGTGCCAAACCTGCTGAATATAGCATGCTAAAGAAGCCGGGCAAACTGGGCTGGGAATGCAGTGCAGACTTAGCCCAGGAAATAAGACAGCACTGAATATAGCAACCAGGAAGTGCAAACCACAACAGCAGCCCAGTTTGCAGCGACGTGAAGGAAGGTAGAAGTGAACTATGTGGCCAATGTGTGTGCTGGAGTGGATTCATGAAAGCTGCAAGCACCAGCACATGTGAAATTAAATTGTGCAGAAATGTACAGTGTTACCGAAATGTTTGTGCGGTGCAAACACATTTGCGCAGGTTTTGCACGGAGCTAAGCCGTTTGCCCAGCACTATCACATTTGCCTGGGGCAAAATGCTGCTATATTCAAAGTGACATGCAAATGAGCCTACTTAGGCAGTCTGTGGGCAAACATCCATATCAGCATCTCATTATGTCCTGATTTGCATGCAGTTTGCCCAGCGCTATTGCAGGTCCCACCGGTCCACCTGTAGGTCAGTCTGGAAGTACAGGGACTGGCTGGGTCTGCCCACAGCTCCACCTGTAGGTCAGTCTGGAAGTGCATGGTGGTAGCTGCAGGCTACATTTGTACAGAACCGCATAGAATATTGTGCCCCAGAGGACTACACAGCACAGGCACAGGTGGTGGTGCTGCATGCAATTGCCAAACTGTAGTTCCTGCTGCAGTGCACAGCAGACACAAGAGTAGCAAGAGGGCCAGTAGTGTGAGGGACACAGCACTGCCTATGGTGTGTAGGGCGTCAATGACCACTGCACTGTACACAGTGACAGGCCCACCTCGCAGGTGTATACTGACAGTGGACATTATTGTTATGCGACCCACAGATGCCGCACCACTGGCATGGGATACTCAGAGTGACATATACATGGCTGGCTGTGTGTGCTGCGGTGTCTGTACATATGTGTGGTATGTGGGTTGGGGGGCACAAATCATCAAACAGGCACACTGGTGTAGGGGTATTCCCAACACTGGACGTTTTGCATTGCATGGCTTGTCGCAGCCTTGTGGCCGCACCCAGGCTGTGGTGCAACCTGGCCACCTGTACACCCTCCCATCAACACCCTCCATGCCAACAGTGCTGCATGTGTGTGCTGGCTTCTGTTGGTGTCCACAGAAGGATGGTCTGCAGGTGTGTGCTGTATGGCCACACTGCCATGGTGTCCACTGGGATCTGGGTCACCACTTACTGCCTCACATGGCTGGGACTGGTGGCAGATGATGGCATCATAGGGATGACATATGTGTGCAGCATGATCTTCCTTTGTCAATCTTCACCATTCATTACTGCTTGGGTTGTGCCAGAGGCACGCACCCACTACGGGAGATTATTTTTTTTTGGAGTCGGCTCCAACGGCGCTGCCCCCGAGAGCGACACACTGCGTCATGCACAAGGGGCTGCTGCTAGGTGCCGCAGACTCCTCCTCCATTTCAGTTCTGTTTCTCCTGCCGTCGAGGCTGCACCTGCTACCGCGTGTGTGAGATTGTGAACCTGTGACTCCTTCTCCAGTCCTCCTGATGCCGTTGAACCGCTTTCAGTCCGGTAAGACCGTTCCTTATTTCTATGGCACCGGGAACCTTTTTCTGCGTTTTAAATTGTTTTTCGCATCATGTCCGGTTCGGGAACCGGCGTAAATCTAAGTGGGCCCCGCCCTATCGTCCAGTGCTCCTGTGACGTATTTTTCCTCACGGACCGGCATGATGTTTGCCTTTGCTGCCTGGGACCAACCATGATATGGATTGTCAGCGATGCCTGTTTCTTGATGGACCATCGCATCCTAGAAGTCCGCACATTCAAGATCGGCAAGGCTCCGCCGACTTTCAGGGGACGGCGTCGCTCCAGGGCTTCCCAGGTAAGATCTTTAGACCCTTCTTCTGGGTCCCCTCCCAGGCCTATACGGTCTGGAGAGGAGGAGGCCTCCTCATTTTCTGGTCTTGTCAAGGAGGAGGCCTCTTTCGCAGTGTCGGGGGAATTCTGCGGTCTCACCCAGGGCCGCGGTGGAGACACCACCTCAGCAATCACCTCTTCGGAGGTGCAGCTTCCCCCAGATCTGTTGGGCCCGGCGCCGGTGGACCCTTGATGCCACCCTCTGGCGTCGTTCTGGATCCCGGCGCCGTTCGTGGTGCCAGTGATCGGGGCTGCACTGTTTGCAGTGTCATGTTGGCTCTCGGCACCACCAGTGGTGCCGCAGGCCCGGTCGATTCTTCTAGCGGTGCCATGTCGGGTCCCAGTGCTGAGTGCAGTGTCGGGGGTCTGACCGGTACCTTTGGTGAGTCAGGGCCGGGTTCTGGTGTATCTGGTGCGCCGATGCTGCCTGGTGCTGTAGCTGGCACCAGCGTCGTTCGAGGTGCCATTTCTCTGGAGACCCCTGGGGTGGCCAGTATTGAGGTCCAGCTGGTCCCTTCCTCTTTGGAGGAGGGTGATTTGGACAAGGACCCATCCTGGCACCCTGACTCTTCGGAGTCGGGGTCTCCAGTGAGATGAGGTGCTAGGTGGCCCAGCGCACCTATTCCTCTGTCTCCTCTGCTGTCCTCTCCTGAGGCCTCCCAGGCTGGGGGTGGCCTGGGGTCCCTGGAGGGGGATGGTGTTGAGGCGGGGGAAGGGCTCATCCTCCTGAGGGGTTGCGGTAGCTGTCGATCCCGGTGCTGTTGCACCTGCTCGGGGTGGGTTGTCGCTGGAGTCGAGAAGGAGGGCATTCTCAGAGTCCAAGGGGTTGAGAGACCAGATTGAGGTGCTTTGGTCTTTACCTGCCACCCCTCGGGGTGCGGGTAGGAGCCATAGCGCTGGGCCCCGTCTTTCCCTCTCGGGCTTCAGGGACTCCTCTGGTGTCATTGCTCTGAGCTGCCCTTCTGTACTCATGCAGCCCCAGGTTTGTCACAGGGGAGGATCCCCTACTAGGCTCTTCCAGGCTTCGCATCCCCAGGGTTCCATTCTGTGACCTGGTTTGTTGTCCGGGATCCCGCCAGCTCGGGCTCCATTTTCCAGATTTCAGAGCCTCAGCAGAGGACAGTTGCCTCATCGTAGGTGTCCCTCTCCCGTTCCTCGGCAGCCACCCTTCTCTCTCCCAGGCCATGTCGGTTCTACGGGCCCATTATCCTGGGAGACGTTCAGAGGCTCTGCGGCGGCCTTCCCCTCATACGTTAGATGTATGCATGAGTGGGTGTTTCACCTATCCCCACCACCGCAGGAGTCCTCTGGACATTCGAGCTCACCATCATCCTTGTCCCCCTCCTTGGAGGGAGAGGAACCCCCTGCTCATCTCTCCTCCGATGCTGATTTCACTGAATATCAGCGATTCCTTTCGAGGATGGTGAGGGATCTTTGTATCTCCTTTGTTAGGCGAGACAATACCGAATGGGAGATGCGTGAATTCCTCAGTGAATTCAGTGGCCAGCATTTGGTGGTACTGTCCTGGCCTATTCCTTTCCAGGAGGCGTCTGTCCGTTCCTGGAAGTCGCCAGCCATCCCTGTTCCAGCCCCGGCAGACTGCAGGAGAAGGTATTCTGCCCCATTGGAGTCTCTAAGTTCCCTTCCCAACCCACCTTCAGGACTGGCATTCCTAGAAACTCCCTCTGGGTGCCGCCGCCTGGTGCATGACCGCCCACCGAATTCAGATTCCTTACAATTTGACCGGTGGGGGAGAAGGGTGTTCTCTTCTTCTCATGCGATGCTGTGCATTGCCTCACATCAGGCGCACCATGCTGCCTACAATAAGCATTTATGGTCGATGCTATCCCAGCTTCTAGCATCAATGCCTGATTTGGAGCGATCTAGACAGGCCATTGCCCTCTCTGCTATAGGCCTGGAGCTGGCAAGACACCAAGCAAAGGCATCTTATGACGCCAGTGAGGTGGCTTCCAGGCTTGCAGGGACAGCGATCCATATTAGACGGACGGCATGGCTTCGTCTATCAAGATTATCACCCCTGGCCCGGTGTAGGGTGATTCGCTCCGCTTTCTGGGGAGCCTGTCTTTTTCCTCCAGGGCTAGGAGGCTTCTGCTGGGGCTTCCTCCGTCTCCTGTCCCCGGGACACTTCTAGCCTCCTTCTCGCCACAGGCTTCTCGTCTGATTAGCCCAGGGTCTTCCCCTCCTGTTCCCACCAGCAGGAGGCTGAGGGTCTTGATCCCTCAGGGTTTCTATTATCCCCCCCTTGGGGGGGGAGCTTGGTACTCACCCAAGCAGTAATGAATGGTGAAGATTGACAAGGGAAGATATGAAAATTACGTACCTACCGTAATTGTTGATCTTCTCTTGTATCGTCACCATTCATTACTGATACCCGCCCACCTTCCCCCCAGTGGCCTCCTACTGCGGCGTCTCCCCCTCCCTACTCATTCCTTGCCCTTCCCCGTTGGCCTTTAAGCCAAAAAAAAACCCTAACTTGATTTTCCGTTCTTCTCTGGATGGATCTTCTTTCCTCAAGGTAAAGGGGAACGAGTAGGATTTATTCTATCCTGAGGGAACTCTTTCTGATTGCCCCTAGGGGTGACCTCTTGGCTTCTTAGCCATGTTGTTCAGTTCACAGCTGAAGAGACCGTCCCTCTTTGGCTCGGCCCCAATTTCAGGTTCCCTCTGGCAGGTATTAATTTATATTGTGTCAGCTTCTTCTGGTTGGTGCTTCTGGCACTTCTTTTACCTTGAGCTGTTGTTCCTGCCTTGCCTTCAGGGAGTCCGATTGAGTTCCCACTCTAGCCTTTTATACAAAACTGCCTTCTGCAGGGCTTACCACCTCTCCACACACATCTGTGTTAGCACTTAACAAGGTGCTAAGGGGCTTATTCCCCTTCCTAGTTGGGCGCTCTCTTTCCGGAACAGAATTTCTGCCTGGGCAGTCTATGAGCTCTCAGCTAGAGTGTAGGGGGTTGGGATGACGGGAGGTTAGAGAATCTGCCCTTTGTGTCCAATCTGTACAAGCGGTTCAGTTGAACCTCTCTCAGTCCTATCAGGAGGGATTCTTGCTCCCTTGTTTTTGGTTCCGAGCTTATAAGCCTAAGCCTCTCAACCAATATATCTATGGGCAGTGTTCTCCCCTCTCAACATCCCTTGTTTCCTTCCCTTTCTTCTTCTTCTTCTTCCCCCTTTTTCTCTTTCTCTTTATCTTTCCTTGGAGCTGTCCCAGAAGTGAGGCCCTGCGGTCCCTTAGGATAGGCATTCTCTCTCTTTCTTTCTGTCCTCTACCGGCTTATTCCTTTTTCAGTTTATATCCTTTCCTTTTTCTGTCCCTCAGCTCTCTTGCCTCGCTCTCCCTTTTCCTTACCCTTTGTTTTCGCCTCTCCGCTACCAGAACTGAAATGGAGGAGGAGTCTGCAAGCACCCTAACGGCCGCCTCACGCATGGCTGGAGTGTCGCTCCGGGTGGCACCATTGAGCTCACCTCCAAAAATCTTCCATAGGGTGCGCCTCTGGCACAACCCAAGCAGTAATGAATGAATATAAGAGAAGATCAACAATTACGGTAGGTACATAATTTTCATTTTCTTTTATAACTGGTGTATTTCTGTGTTTAATACTTACTGGTTAGGGTTGTGCAAAGCCGCACAAAGCCACAAAGTCGTGCAAAGCTGGTTTGTCCAGAGTTAAGACTACCTTTTCCTGGGCGGTAATTTGCACTGCACAAAGTGTTGCTCTAAGTTACGCAAAAAAACTGTGCGGTGCTATTCGCTGAATATAGCATTGTGCCTGTATTCATGTACATGCCCCCTCAGTTTGTCCCTTGCATACATTATAGTTTTACCCGGCACTAATGCAGTTTGCCTGTGCTATCCGACCCTTTGAATATAGCGGACCCGCACAAGCCTGGCGCTAACCCTGTGCAAATGGTTTGCGCCCAGTGCAAAGTTTTGAATATTTGGCCCTATATAACTCTAAACTTCTAGATTAGCACTATATTGGCGCCCATGAGTAGTATTGTAGGTTTCGGAAATTAAAAGTCCATCAGACGTCCAGGAAAGTACAGCCCCCAGTTGTGGTAATGTATTGCCATGCATACAGCCTGAATTATATTGTATAATACCAGTAGAAACTAATTTCGCAGTATACTCAACATTAGAGCGTGAAAAACTTTGGATCTATACTAAACATCCTTGCATACCCACAGATAAAGGGAGCATTAAAGCATCAGAATGCCCAAAAACTCCGTTGGTGTACAAAATCAAACTAGCTTATCGCTGGAACTTGTAATTTGAAGAACAACATTTACAAATACATTCACAGCAACGGCTGTATAAGGAGTGTTAAAGCACCCCAGTCCCAAACCCAAAACGCAATGGGTGAGGCTAACAAAAGTTATATTAACTTTATAAAGCGTATTCAGGGCTCTTCACCCTCCGCAGCATCGGGATGGGATCCAGCATGCGCCTGTTGCTCTGCTGAAAGCTGAGCAGCTCACTTACCCACTTTGAGAGGATCAGAATAAATCCACACCTTGCCATTGTGCACAATACGTAAGCGGGCTGGAAATACAATAGTGTGGGCTATATTGCACAGATCAAGTACAACTTCCACCCCCTCAAATTTCTTTCAGCGCTGCATTGTGGCATAACTAATGTCAAGAAATAGATGCACTGTGTGGTCATCCTGTGAAAGAGGTGCATTTCATCTTGTCAAACTTAAGATTCTGTCCCTTTCACCTATTCCTGCAGTCACCACCAGCAATGTTCGGGGCTCCACAGAAGACTCAGATTGCCCATGTGGCATAATGTGATAGGTTTTTTACAGGTGGAAAACTTCAGAAGCTGCCTACGACTGTGAGTGTTCCTTAATCCATTCCCTAGCAAACATGACCAGAGATGGTCTCCCTCAGTCCCCTCTGGCAGACCTATGAAACGTACATTTGCAGCTCTAAACTGATTCTCCATAGTCTCCAGTCGGTCCCGAAAATGTTGTACCTCTTTCACCACCATGGCAGAGGTGCTCTTTGTGGCAGATGTCTACTTCTGGACATCCAACAGATCTTTCTTCATGCAGTCTACCGTGGTTTCCACCACAGTGACTCGTGAATTAAATGAGTCTACTTGCTGGCTCATATCTGTAACAGAAGAGATTAAACACTGAAGCGTATGCCCCAAAGTTTGTAACGTCTCTACTCCAGAGCCCTGCACCACCACAGATTCAGGAGCAGCTGCCAATGACACAGACAGGCGTGCCGCAGCACTTTTCCCTTTTTCTTGGTCCTTATTGCCTCTCTCCTTATGAGGATTTCCCATCTTGTTGTGTTTATCCAATTTGCTGAGTTTGATTTAGTCAAAAAATAAACTTTTAATGCTCAAAACAATCAGGTAACTCAGAAGCTGATGTTAAGTGTTGCCTCTATGCTCAGGCTCCACAGTGCCCCCTATCATAGCAATTTTGACTTAGAGTGGCTGGGGAACTCCTCCCCTTTTATTTTTACTGGAGGAGTGGGACCCTAGTGAGACCACGATGGACTGAAAATGGAGAAGCGACCCTATGTCTGTTTGAGACCGTGGTGATGCTGGCAGCTGGGTCCCCCTTTCTGCCGAGTTCAGCTGTCTGGGGTGGTGGGGAAGTTGGGAGCCCAAACAGGAATGGAAGCCTGTATTTTACGGGGGCACTGTGAGATGGAAAGGAGTACTTTCCCAGCATTGGCCAGAGGCAGTTGACCATTTCCTCATGGTTCAGTGTTACCCTCAAGAATTGCTTCCACACTCTACATATACCAAATCTGCCTCAAACCCTATACATGGCCTCTCTTTAAAGTCAAATAACCAGGAGATGACAGTGCTATCTGTGTCCATTGAGAGTCACCACCACCCCTGTTACAGTGGTGTTCCATCACCGCAAGCTCTAAGTGACAGTCATCCTGTCATGAGGGCTCACCACACTGAGTGTGCAACTTTCCCTCTATGAACAGATTCCTGTTCCCATTTAGACGAGTAACCACTCTCTCTCCTTGGAAGTCATCCCAACTGATAACACTGATTATTTTTTTCCCCTTTTGCCCTTGTTTTTGCCTTCTTTCCTTTCCTTGTTCTCTTTCTATAT
Organism: Neoceratodus forsteri; assembly: GCA_016271365.2. Lineage (NCBI taxonomy): Eukaryota > Metazoa > Chordata > Ceratodontiformes > Ceratodontidae > Neoceratodus > Neoceratodus forsteri. The sequence goes on from JADMNL010000026.1 coordinate 9,096,927, forward strand.
ACTGAAAAAGTTCCATGTTGCACCTCTCAGTTTGACAAATTAAAGGTACTTGCAACCTGAGGGGAGAGTTTTTAAGGGCTCCCCTCTTGCAGCACCACATTTTAGCCTGTTACTTGTTAATGTGTCACTTGTTTTTTATAATGGTTTATTGCTTGCAGAATGTTGTCTGCCACTGGAGTTACTCACATTATGATTTCTATACAGCCCCCCCATGCCATTTCCCCCCTACCTGATACCTTTTTCCTCTGGTTCTCCAGTTTCTGGTTCTCTCTCCTATTATAGTGGAGAAGGTCATTACTCTGTCCTACACCTCGGACATACCTACCTGTTAGCCATCTTCACAAGTAAATTACTTGTCGCCTGTTTTTTTCTTCTCCATCCCCTCTGTCTATCCGAATTGGGGGGGTTGGGGAGAAGAGACACCTTTTTCAGTCACAGGCTAACTTATTAAAAATAATCATGGCTAGTACACTGAAAATATTTACATTCAATGTAAACGGTGTTAATAGTCCCATAAAGAGGTCTCGGATCATTCAGTATTTAAAGAGGGAGCAACCCTTAAATAATAATGTTACAAGAAACTCATCTCTGCACTGTAGAGCACAATCAATTCCAGAGTTTGGGTTTCCCTATTGTCACTGCAGCCTGTCATAAATCGGGGTGAAGATGAAGAGTAATAACGTTAATCCCAAGGGGTGGGGGGGGGGTTCCTTCCAACTGCAAGACCAGGTTATAGACCCGGAGAAAAGATACGTTACTCTCAATGGTTTGCTTTACTATGCTCCATTCACAATAGCAAACGTCTATTACCCCAGGTTCCCAAAAATCTGTAGCACAAACTTTCTGTAATAAATTATTGCCCCTACTACAGGAACAGCTTGTAATGGGGGGGGGATCTTAATGTTGCCCTGAACCCATCCTTAGACTCTACAGGATCATGAATGTCTCATACAACATCGATACAAAAATATCTGAGAAACACTCTCCCTCATCTTGGCCTAACAGATGTATGGAGACACAACTGTCCCTCTGTCTGTCAATATATGCACTATTCTCCGCAGAGACACACCTCTGCCAGGTTAGACTACTTCATCACAACTGCAGAAGATCTTGACTCGGTACATGATATATAGTACAGGACCACAATACTCTCAGATCATTCCCCAGTTTTTGCCAGACTTTCCCAAGGGAAGCCAGCACATGCCACCCTATGGAGACTGAACTTAGCTTTATTAAAAGATCCGGAACTACAACAACTTCTCAAAGACCATAGATCCCAAATAACAGCTGAAAATTCCAACTTGGATGTCTTGGCCCCCATTTTCTGGGATACTATCGAAACAGTCATTTGGGGAGAATTAATAGTGAATTCCTCACAAAAAACAAACAACGAAACACTTGCTACCTTGAATTACAACAGACCCCGTAGACTGTCCAAAACTTCATACACCAAGGTGATCTTTCAGTTTAGCCCTAATTAGGTAGAGTCAAGCAAAATCTGCAAAAAATTATTGATGCCAGAATAGAACAAGCCCTGTATTATCTCCAACAATCACAGTACAAAGGAGCATCCAAATGGGCTAGAAATGTTGCTTGCTATCTCCATGCGAGACAGACATAAATTTAGAATACCCAAATGTTTAACCCTCAAATGTAGACATACATGGGATGCACCAGGGACATACAAAATGTTATGACTACATACTATCAATCACTGTACACTCCTGAAAGGACCCCCCCCCCGACTTGATTAATACTTACTTGCATCCACTCCCAAAATTATGACCAATGGAGGTGGAGAAACTCTTAACTCTGATTACTATGCAAGAAATTCAGGTGATCCTTCAAGAAACAAAACCCCAGAAATGCCCAGGCCCTGATGGTTTCCCATCAGAATTCTTTGAACACCTTCGAGACCTACTACTTCCCCTGCTGTTAAAGACTTTTCAAGCAGTACAAACTGATGGACCCCCCCCATGGAACTATGCAGTAATTTCTGCTATCTTGAAACTGGATAAGGACCCCCGACTACCAGCATCTTATCGTCCATATCAATGTTAAATTATGATTATAAAATGTTCATGACAGTCTGGACTTGTCGACTGGAGATCCTGAGGCCTACCCTCACAGACAAAGAGCAGGTAGGATTCATCAGAAGGTGCCAAGCCCACAATAGCATAAGGTGTACACTCCTACTTATAGGATACATTACAGGAAGGCACATTCCTGTCACTTTGCTCAGCTTAGATGTAGAGAAGAAATTTGACAGGGTGGACTGGACTTACCTCTGGTCTACCCTGTCATAATTTGGATTCCCAGAGCATGTGTTCCAGGTGCTTCAGGGCTTATATGCCTCCTTTCAAGCTTATATACGAATTAGTGGCACCCTCACATCCCCCTACTCCTTAGGCAAAGCACTCCCAAGGGCTGTCCATTGTCCCCTGTATTATTTGTTTTATATCTCGAACCCTTAGCAATAGCTATTCGCTCTGATCCTAAAATAACTGGAGTCCCATTAGGTGATAAAGAACATAAGCTATTGCTTTTTGCAGATGATATTCTGCTAACGTTGACAACTCCAGAGGAATCGACTCCTGTGCTATGGGATACCCTTCGACAGTTTGGAACAGTTGCAGGCTACAACTTAAATACACAGAAAAATGAAGTATTGTTTTACAACTACACACCATTACATTCCCCTTTAAATGGAATAAGGGAGCCATCTGACACTTGGGTATTAAATTAACTAAGAACTTAAATCACTTGGAACTTCTCAGCAATGAACCATTAACCCATCAAATTACAGCTGACATATCAAAATGGTCCCAACTTCAGCTGGGCTTCCTTCCCCAACTAGAGACCATTATGCAAAATATCCTCCTGAGAATACGTTATTACTTACGAACATTACCCATCATGCCAGCCCAGTTCTACTTTCAGTCATGGAACAAGATTATCTCACTCTGTGTCTGGCATGGAGCTACTCCTTGACTATGCTTTGTGGTTCTGCATCTTCCTAGAGACAAGGAAATGCTAAATCTGCCAAATGTAAAATGGTATGCACTAGCGGCACACATACAAGCTTTTTGTATGTGGTTGGCAGACTTGCAGTAACCATATTGGAAACAAATAGAATTCTACGTGAATGACCTCTTTAACATAGATCATATCCTATTTAGTAATCCAACTCTAAGTAAACTCATAACAAAATTCACCCCTTATACTGCAGAAACCATTAAGCAATGGTCAGAAATAGACACTCATAAGCTATCCCCAGCACATCGCTTCCAGCTTAGGGCCATTGTGCAGGATTTGGCTTACCCGACTAATTCAACAGACACCGCTACAAAACATTGGAACAAACTGTCACACTTGGACAGCTGGTTCTGATCCATGTATCATTTTTTTGTAAATATAAAAAAATGTGTGATGGACTGTGTCAAGAGAAAATGCTGTCTTGCTGGAGTTGACACAATAAAAACCCAGGGATAAGTTCAAAGGACAGGGGGTATTTTAAACTGCAGATTTCTAAAATGCAATTACCTTGTCAATTTGCTTTGATCCCAGGAAATAAAATTAGCCATTCATGACATCCTCAGGGAAATCCTTTGATTTTGCACTAGGTGTCATAATGGAAAGAGCATGCATGTGTTTTGGGTGTCTCCCAGGAAGCTAGCTCATTTCATCAAAGATACCTTTGATGTACAGGTCCCAGACTGCATTGTAGTCCAATATGCATGTGTGTGTGTGGGGGGCGTCAGAGGGAAGGCAGCATTACATCAAAGAGCCTTTGATGTCTGTAGATCACAGACCAGTTTGAAAGGTCACAGGAAAAGAGGAAATTCATTGATGTCACCTATTATTTTTTCAAATATCTTGTTTGGACATCCTGTGTTATGGAATATAAAGTTTAATACTCTGAGGCAGAGTTAGGTGACCTCAGAGACAAAGCCGGCTCAAGACTGTTTTTAAACCTACTGAGCAAACCTTAGAAGACACACTTTTAGAGAAGAGAGATCACGAAGCACTGAAAAGATTAAGAAGTAAGGACCTTAGACAAGACTAGTCTGAGTGTTATTATTGGTAGGAATCTGCACTTTTAAACCTGTTTGTTTTAAGGCTGTATGTGTTGGGATATTTTGTTCTGTAATTTTACTGTTTTCCTATTTTACCTATTTTAAAGAAAATATATATATTTTACAACAGAAACTGCCTGGTGTGCCTTGAAATTTCTTTTTTTTTATATAAGTGAAGCTTTGAAGGTTATAGTTGACACTGTGTATGAGCTTATTGTGATACCAAACTGGGAAATGGATAGAGTTCTCTAAGGTCTTGCATAGAGTTCTAAGGGTTCATTTTGCAATACCTGGTTAGGTGCCCATAGGCAAAGATATCTGGCCCCCGAAGACAGAATTATCTGAGCCTGATAACTGGGTACGTTAACAATAGATTATCAGTTTGAATCCCTCCGAAACTTGAAACTAAGGTGACTCGAACCCACAAAACAGACAGGAGGGTTACCTTGTACTGTTAACTGTCCACAGATCGTACGCTCAGAGGTTGGCACTTTGGGAGTAGAGGGCTGACCTGCTGAGCGAATTTGTGATACAAACTAGGCTTGAGACGTTACCTTCAGTTGCTAGATACAAAGAGAGTTGTACTTGTCATCTCCCCATTACAGAGCATCATAGATATTTACAGATGAGGTCCTATGTCCAAAATCGAGAGAAGTCCCACTCTAGTCTATCTGAACATCCACCTCAACTAATGTAATTAAAAATGTTGCAGCTACTAGGAAATTCCACACCGCACTTGATAGGACAGCTGGTGAAAGCCTTACAAGAAGTCTACCAAAAAACAACAGACCAACTATTACAAAAATGGAACATTGAACTTAATGAAAACTTTATACGCCACAAACCTGGTACAAATATGCACTTCCAGCATACCGCTTGACAGCCACTATGAGCTAGCGTGAATTTGCTTGTAACCCCAGACATAGTTGCGAAGTATGCCAGGCCACAATGTGCAACCTGCTGGAGGAATTGTGGGACCTCCCCAGTGAATCACATGAATATTTTTGGGTTGTGTCCACAACTTCAGACATACTGGACTGCAGTAATTGAAGAACTGGAGGAAATGTTTAATTGCCCAGGAGATAGAACTCCCTCACTTATATTACTAGCTATCCTCCAACAAAGAGGCCTCTTTTGAGGTCTAACATTGTAACTACTCCTAACCCTCTTGCTCGTGGCAAAGAAGGTGATAACTTGGCTGTGGCTCACCCTCACAATCCCCGTGGTGGACAACTGACGCAACGTAACGGTACCAGATCAATATAGTGACGGAATAATGTCGCAATCAAAACCGTGAAGCAAAAACAGCATGCAGCAAAACAGTTACAGGGGAACAAATAGCACAGGGAAAAACTGTAAGTAATAAGACATGACAGGGTATGTATTAGACACTTTAACATACGGCTAGGAGATGTAGTGAGGTGCGAGGCCGCAGGCAGAGTGCGTCCAGCCTCCTAGCCGTGTGTTAAAATGTCTAACACACACCCTGGAATGGCTTATTGCGCTTATGAAATGGCTATCAAAAATACAGATGTATGTGATAGCTAAAATGTATAGTATGTAACAGTGAACAAGTTTAATGTTTGTCTTAATTTTTAATAAAATAGTTCTGTCACCTACTGTTTTTGGTTTTTAAATTGAGGACTTTTGAGCTGCTAAGGCTTCCTTACTTGTGCTCGCCTGCTCAATGTTATAGAGAGAGCAAGTAAGGGATGGACTCATCTATACCAATACCGCCCCAATGGATTCCACCACCGAGCCCCCAGAACAGCAGTCAGTAGATGTTTCAAAGTCTTAATTCAGTCACTTAGCAGATGAATTTGCAGGCTGAATAGTGGCACAACAGTAGACTGAAGCAGTTCAGGCAGACTCAGAGGTGCAGACAGAGCTAGATGCTGTCGGGCAACACGAGCTTTTATAGTGCCAGAGACTGTGCCTGGCGTGTCTTTCGTGCAAACATGTGCAAACGCGTGTATTGCCGAGTGGGGAGACACTGACTTATGAAATGGGTACCAGAAATCTAATTGATCGATTTCTCACTAAAGCAACCAGAAAACACTCTATGTCAGCTTTGAACTAAACCTTACTTTTTCTGGTCACTTTAGTGAGAAATCAAGATGGCTGACTATTTTTTCTCAACATTCTATTTTGGGTTTATTTACTAAAATCACTGCTCAACTTATAGCTTGTACTTTTTCCTGTATGTTAGAAATATTAACATACAGTCAGTGGCCAATGAAATTACTAGATTTCTTGTACCCATTTCATAAAATGAAGGTAGAGGTAACGCTGCCCCTGTAGCTGTTGACCAGGACACAGGGATACAGAGGATAAAAGCTTTGCTGCTGTGGCTCAGAGGGTAGGGCCACAGGCAGTGGAGGGCAACAGAGCATCTGTGGACCAGGGTTCAATCCCTGGTCCCAGAACACTTGCAAGTTGTTTTTGTGTTAGGTTTTGACAGTCCCTCCCTCCACACATTTCTCCTCGTCCCGAGTTGCCTACCTCCGGAGGCAGTTATATTAATTGAAACACAACCTCCGCAAACAGTAATTTTGTCAGTGTGTTTTTTTTTTAGCTGTTTTAGTACTCAGTGTTTTTACTGAATGCGATATTTGAGTTAGCTGTTTTGACTTGACAATATTTGACCACGCTGTTTTTGTAATAGCGGTATTAACTCCATGCCCAAAATAACTACAGAAATCTACTCTCTAGAGAAGCCAGTGTATTCTATTCATAATCAGCTCCCCACCTTTGAGCTCAGATGGAGAAGCTAGGTCATGCACCAAGCACAAATCTGCCCTGACTTCATGCCCTGGGGTGTCTCCCCCTCTTCTTGTCTCTCACACTACTTCACACGTGTAAATCTGAACATTCTAGTCTAAATGAAATCTTACCTTTCATGATGCAAGGTTTGCATTTTACATTCAATGAAGCAAGGTTACTTTCTTCTACCACACAAGTGAGTGTATACAATCAGCAGCTGTATACAATTAACTCACACCAGACAAAGGAAGACAAACAAAATCATAAGTCTTTTATTATTAGCTATTAGATCGATAAAGCCAAGTTCAACACACTTCATCTACAACAAACCAGAACTGGTGAAACCTCTCTGAACTGGTCACAGGATACCACTGCGGAGAAGTTGTTGAACTGCCTAATAGCGATCTGACTCCCTGTCTATATTTTATTCTGTAACCACTGTACTTTGACTCTTTATATGTTGATTGTTAAAATCAATAAAATTAAAATATAAAAAAAAGAAAGACTGGGGAGCTTCAGGCACTTTCGATGGATTCTTCTTGCCTCGTGTTTCAGAGGGACAAAGTCATCCTTTGTCCAAACCCGAAATTCCTCACGAAGCTGGTTATGAAGTTTCACCTCAACCAGGCGATTAACTTGCTGATGCATTTCACCATCCCATCATCGGAGGCCGACCACTGGCTCCATAACCTGGATCTGAGGAGGACCCTCTCATTATTAGCACATTTCTTGTTATTGTTGTACTTTATTGAAATGTACTGTTATCTGTTTTGTTCTTTCTATATAAGTTTGTATTCTTTTCACCACTATGCATTGTATTGTTTAACTTTTGCTGCTGTACTTGCAGTGTGTCCCTTTCCCCTCTCCCCCAGGACACATCTGGAAATGAGCCTGTCTGCTCAGTATATCTTTACTGGTGAAATTTTTAAATAAATAAATAAATTATGTGGATTGCACAGGTGGAGTTTGGGGACTAGTGCGCCAGCTGTTTTTTACTTATGCTGAAGCCGTGCCTGACCGACCAGCAGCAAAGTGGATGATTGCCAGGTGGATCACATCCTGCAGTGACCTCTGCTACAGGTTGACTGGTAGGGAGCTTCCTGTAGGACTCAGGGCTCATTCCACTGACTTATCGCTGCCTCTGTGGCTGTTTCCATTCACTTCCCTATCCAGGAGATCTGCAGGGTTGCTACCTGGAAGTCAGCACACACCTTCATTTCCCAGTACCGCATCAACTTTGAGTCATGCCAGGATGCTGGTTTTGGAACCTCGGTTCTCCAGCCTCTGTTCGTCAAGTAAGGGTTTCTGCTTTGCCCCTTCCTCCCAGAGAGCTGCTAGGAGTATGCCAGAATGTGGATAAGTGAAACATACCCATGCCTCTAGAAAAATAGGTTACTCACCTGTAACCGTAGTTCTAGGAGTGGTATATGGCTCATATCCACACAACCCACTCAGCCTCCCCTGGCAAGTGGCACACAGATTTCTGCTTCCAGCATGCAAGATCTGACATCATGGCACGGAGTCAGGGGATATACCACCCTGGTGGTGGGAAGAGCTTAGCTTAAAGATGTCTGACCAGTGAGAGTGTTCCAGTGGAAATGCCGGCGTGCGGATGTGTACCATATACCACTCTTAGAACTATGGTTACAGGTGAGTAACCTATCTATTTTTTCACCAGTTACCTTTCGAGCATCCATATCTATGGCACCAAGTTCTTCAACTAGTTTGCACGCATCCCTGTTTTATCCCTCTGTCTACAGCAGTTTTGTTTGTAAACTGTCCATCTGTTGAAATCCTAACCTGGGTTGTTGTATTAGTATGTGACTAATATCAGTATATTCTAGACATGCCTAGGACTCATACCTCCTTTGGTAAACGTTGCATCTCATAAGCACTTCCAACTACCTGGAACCAGCTCCAGGCTATACTGAAACTCTCTAGCATTGTTTCTGTCAATCTCTTCAAAACCTTTGCTGCGACCAAGTTAAAAAATGCCCGCAGCTGTTTCTGTTCCTTACTTGACCGCTGACTGTTATATCAACAACTCAGCTCCCATTCCTAATTCTTCTACTTTCTTACTTTCTAATTCTACTTACCTCTTCTTTTTCTTCCCCACCCTCCCTTTACTCTTTATTTCAGTCATCCTTACTTTTGCTATTCCTCCGCACCTTTCCTCCTTTCCCTCCCCCTCCTCCCTTACAAGATCCTCCCTCTCTTCTCCCTCTCCACTCCCCTTTGCACCTGTCTTGTACTCTCCCTTCACCTTATGCATCCTGTTTCTCTTGTTCCAACTATTGTGGCTGTAGTTTCTCTACTTTTAATGATTTCTCCAGGTTATGTTTATAAATATTACCTTTTATGTCTTATTTTGAGCACTGTGTACCACTATGTACCATATGCTTTTATGTACCAGGATTTTATGTATGTAATTTCCTTTGCCTGTATACATTCCTCAGGACCTCCTTGTGAATGACCTTACTCAGTGGAGTTTTCCTGCAATAAACTTGAACTTGAACTATGTAACATATCAATGATGTTAATTAGACCAATATCCATTCTGTTCTTTAGCAAAAGTTGCCCCCCGCACCCTGAAAAGGCTGTGCTTCTTGTCCCACACAGGTGTCGCTGCGGCAGTGGAATGTAGTGCTCCTCTCCCCTGGCCAGGAAGCACTGCCCCCAGCAGCACCTACAATCAAGGGTCACCCCATCACTCCCAGAGCCTGGTTATCCATGTGGTATGGCAACCTACCACTGCTGGGCTGCTGAGGCAGTATTCCACCTCCCAGGTTATCCAAGTGGTATGGCAATGTACTACTTGCTGGGCTGTTGGGGTGGTATCCCACCCCCCAGGCTATCCACATGGTATGGCAACATACTACTGCTGGGCTGCTGGGGTGGTATTCCACCACCCCAGGTTATCCACGTGGTATGGCAACATACTACTGCTGAGCTGCTGGGGTGGTATTCCACCCCCCAAGGCTGTCCACGTAGTATGGCAACATACTACTACTGCTGGGCTGCTGGGGCGGCATTCCACCCCCCAGACTATCCACTTGGTATGGCAACGTACCACTGCTGGGCTGCTGAGGCAGTATTCCACCCCCCAGGCTATCCATGTGGTATGGCAACATACCACTGCTGGGCTGCTGAGGCAGTATTCCACCCCCCAGGTTATCCATGTCGTACGGCAATGTACTACTGCTGGGCTGCTGGGGTGGTATTCCACCCCCCAGGCTATTCATGTGGTATAGCAATGTACTACTGCTGGGCTGCTGGGGTGGTATTCCACCCCCCCAGGCTATCCACATGGTATGGCAACATACTGCTGCTGGGGTGGTATTCCACCCCCCCAGGCTGTCCACGTGGTATGGCAACGTACCACTGCTGGGCTGTTGAGGCAGTAGTCCACCCCCCAGGCTATCCATGTGGTATGGCAATGTACCACTGCTGGGCTGTTGAGGCAGTAGTCCACCCCCCCCAGGTTATCCATGTAGTATGGCAATGTACTACTGCTGGGCTGGTATTCCACCCCCCCAGACTATCCATGTGGTATGACAACATACTACTGCTGGGCTGCTGGGGTGGTATTCCACCCCTCTAGGCTGTCCACGTGGTATGGCAACATACTACTGCTGAGCTGCTGGGGCAGTATTCCACCCCCCAGGCTATCCATGTGGTATGGCAGTGTACTACTGCTGGTCTGCTGGGGTGGGATTCCACCCCCCACGCTATCCATGTGGTATGGTAAAGTGCTGCTGCTGGGCCGCTGGGGCAGCATTCCACCATCCTCAGGCTATCCACTTGGTATGGCAACGTACTACTGCTGGGCTGCTGGGGCGGCATTCTACCCCCATGCTATCCACTTGATATGGCAATGTGCTACTGCTGGGCTGCTGGGGGGCAGTCCACCCCACATTATTCACATGCTACCGCTGGTCCCCTCCCCAATTATCCACATATAGCCAATGGGGCTGCAGCACCCCCCCAGTTATCAACGTAGTATGGCAATGTGCTACTGCTACCGCCGATAGCAGCCACCCCAGGTTACTGACATAGTTTGACAATGCACTGCCCCCCACCACACACACACACGGATTTCTGGTGGCCATCTAGATAAAGCTAAAGACCCTATGGCACTCTTTCTGATAGAGGAAGGCATTAGCCCTGCCAACATTTCCCTCTCACTAGGTTCTGATTCAGTTGCTCATGGCTGTATGTACACAGTGGAGCACATAAAATCAGATGCAGCTCGAGAGCATACAGCCACTGCACTACCAGCATCTAGCACAGATTGACTTGTAAATTCTTTGGGACTCACTGTAGATGTATGAAGCATGCAAATAACTGGGGGCAGGGAAGGCAGAGGGGAGAGCAAGGCACAAGCAGAGAAGAATATTGCCCAGTCAATAAGAAAGGGATAAAACCTTCTCTAGATATATTAGCGAGAAGAGAAAGCTCAATGAAGTGATAACATGGATAAAGGGCGAAGAAGGGGGTCTATGATGAAAGGGACCAAGGGAAGGCAGACATGCTGAACAGATACTTTTGTTCAGTATTTACAATAGAAGGGGTAGGTGACAGGCCAAAGATAATGAACAGGGACGGAACTGGTGGGGAGGCAGACACTAGTCTTTTTGCAGAGGAGAAAGTCTTCAGAGTGCTAGCAAAATCAAAAATTGAAAAGGCAATGGGACCTGATGGGGTTCACTCTAGGATACTGAAGGAGCTCAGAGAGGTGCTGACCGCACCACTGGCAGTTTTGTTCAGCTTATCGCTGGATGCAGGGGTGGTTTCTGGAGATGGGTGGATATGGTCCCAACTTCAGAAAAGTGGGAATAGGGAGGAGGCAGGAAATTATCGACCTGTTACCTTGAGTTTGGTAGTGGACAAGGTTAGGGAATCACTATTGAAGGAAAGGATAGTGGAATATCTTGAAACAAGTGGATTGCAGGATCAAAGGCAACGTGGTTTCACAGGGGAGAAGCCTTGCCAGACAAACCTGATCGAGTTCTTCGACTGGGTATCCAGGGAAGTGGATCGGGGTTGGGCAGCAGATGTGGCATACCTGGATTTCAGGAAGGCCTTCGACACTGTTCCGCATAGAAGACTGGTGAACAAGCTGGCCTGTCTAGGAGTGGGACAGAAGGTAGTAAACTGGGTAAGAAGTTGGTTGGGTGGCAGGAGCCAAAAGGTGGTGGTAAATGGAGTTCACTCTGGAGAAGGAAGGGTGACAAGCGGGGTGTCTCAGGGGTCAGTACTAGGCCCGGTCCTTTTCAATGTCTTTATCAGTGACACTGCAAAAGGCAAGAAGGGAAAGTCTGCCTGTTTGTGCATGACACAAAAATCTGCAACAGGTTAGGCACACCAGGGAAGGTGCAAAAAATGAGGAATGATTTACGGAAGTTAGAAGAATTTTCAAGTGTTTGCCAGCTGGGTTTTAATGCTAAAAAGTGCAAAGTCATGCACTTGGGGCATAGAAACCAGGGGCCTATGTACCAATTGGCAGGGGAGGTACTGGTAACCACCAAACAGGAAAGGGACCTGGCGGTAATCATTTCTGATGACTTGAAGATAGCCAAGCAGAATGAAAAGGCAGTGAGAAAGGCTAGAAGAATGCTGGGGTGCATAGGGAAGGATATCACCAGTAGGAAGAAGGAGGTAATGTTGTCCCTGTACAGATCACTGGTAAGATCACACCTCGAGTACTGTGTCCAGTACTGAAGGCCCCACCTCCAGAAGGACAGGGATAGGGTGGAGGCGGTACAGAGGCGGGCAACCAAAATGGTGCAGGGACTGCATCAAAAGTCCTATGAGGAGAGACAAAGAGAACTGAATATGTACTTGCTGGAGGAAAGAAGGGAAAGTGGGGATATGACAGAAACATTCAAATACATAGCAGGTATCAATAAAGTACGTGAAGTTAGCATTTTCCGAAGAAAGACAGATTCAAGGACAAAGCGTGTCAAAAAAATGTCTGTTGCTGTGTTGGTCCTTGTACAATAAGATGCACAAAATAGGTGATTTAATACCTTCTAATGAACAAAGTTTTACAGAAAAAGACTTTAAGCTTTCAAACTGCACAGAGTCCTTCTTCAGAAAGAAGAATGCGGGCTTCCTAAGAGCTTTGTTTTAAACAACAAGGACAAGGGATCATGCTTCCAAACTTGAGGAGGGAAGGCTCAGAGGGGATATGAGGAAATATTTCTTCACAGAGAGGGTGGTGGAAGTCTGGGATAGCTCCCAGCGGAGGTGGTAGGTGCCAAAACAGTCTCAGGATTCAGACATGCATGGGACAGATACAACGGGGACCTTGGAAGGAACGCAAGGGGTGGGGACGACTGGAGATTGTGTGGGGGCTGCGGTGGCACGGTAGGCAGGGAAACTAGACAGACTGGATGGGCCAAAGATGTCTTTATATGCCAACAACTTCTATGTTTCTATGCGTGCCCAGGCTTTTTTTCTGTTTAATTTTAGATGTGTTTTTTTCTAATGTGGCCAGAGCATCACAGTAGTAACAGCTCATGGACATTGCGATGTTTGCTAGCTTTCCCCTTTTCCACCTTCCGCATCTTGTATGATATTATATCATGCAGTGCTCCACGTTAAAAACCCCAACTGAGTCACTGAGAGACCTAGCCAAATGAGTGAAGGGTGGAACAGTCCATCTGGAAAACCATGTGGGGGTGAGGGGAGCTATACTTTTCACAGCAGCAGTCTACCAGACTGGCACAAAATACTGCATTGCTAAATTTTCAGTAGCTCACAGAAATTGTGAAATAACAGAAAGGTAGCCTGTTGAGAGAGAGAGAGAGAGAAGTTTGACGTTTGTTGTTTTCTCCTCTTTGACTTCCCCCTTCCCATGATTGTCTCTGTGTGTGTTTTAATAAACCCATCATGCTAATCAAATTGAAACTAAATGGACTCTGAATTCAGACAGTAGTGGTTGAGGTCTGATAGCACAATCATTTAAAGGGCTAGTGCACCTTTTGGCTCTACAGGCTTAGTTTTTGTTTTTTGAAATTAAGCCAAATCCACCACAGCATGAATGCCAGGGTCACCCTGGGAGTTATACAGCTGGCAAAAAAAGATGGCCCTTCACAAGACATTGTGCTTTAAAGTTTTTTTAACCATCTAGTCAGAATTCCTAGACAAGCAGATGAAAGCCCCAGAAATTGGTTTGGTGATTATTGTTAATACTAGTATACATTGTAGAATGCTGCAGGAGGCAGTGGCCTCCTGGACCTTTAATCCTTGTTCATTCTAGCATTTCCTGAATTCTTACTGAAGATAGTGAAGAGTAACTGTGTGTCAGCTGGGACTAAGGATGTTTGTATTTATTGACTGTATTAATGACCGAGGAACAATGGAGCTGGAATCATAGTTCCCTTTTGACTATGCAATACAAAAATCACACATATCCCCATATTGCAAAATATCTTGGTATGTATATGCAAATCACCTTGAAAATTTAGGCTAGTTCTCCTTTAAAGGGGAATAGCCATCCGTATGAGCCCCACACTCATGTGCAGGGCTGATCCCAGTTAGCGCTTTGTGTGCAAAATCATTTGTTTTACTTACTGTAGTTTAGGAGATTACGTGAGACTAATTGTGCTTACTTCCAGGCTGATATTTTCTATAAGTACAAATCCCAGAATCCCCTGCAGCCTAGGTCCTCAATACGTATACCCTGGAAGAGAGGAGGGAGAGGTGGGGATATAGAGACATTTAAATACCTCACAGGGATAAATAAGGTTCAAGAGTGAAGTATTTTTCAGATAAAAAGGAGCTCAGGAACCAGGGGATAATGCTATGAAGCTGGAGGGGAGTAGATTCAGGAGAGATGTGAGGAAGTACTTCACAGAAAGAGTGGTGGATTGCTGAAGCAGCCTTTTAAAACTGCTTTAAAAACTTATCTTTTTAGCCTGGCTTTTGCTGATAGAGGTTCTGTTTTTGCTTTGTTGTGTTGCTATGATACTGTTATTTGTTGAATTATGTGTTTTTGTAATCATTTATTTTATTTTATGTATTTATTGTACAGGTGCCTTAGTTTCAGAAAGGCACCTTTGTTATAAATAAAACTGATTTGATTTGATTTGATTTCCAGCAGAGGCAGTGGGGCTGAAAACATGGGTGGGGTTCAAGAATGCATGGGATAGGCATAAGGGAATCCCAGTGTAAAGGAAGGGAGGAGGGAGAGCAAGAGACGGTGATCAAGTAGGGTCTGCGGTGATACTGCAAGTAGTGAAAAGTAGGCAGACTAGGTGGGCCAAGCCATCCTTATCTGCCATCACATTCTATGTTTCTATGTACCGAGGTCTTCTG
Organism: Neoceratodus forsteri; assembly: GCA_016271365.2. NCBI lineage: Eukaryota > Metazoa > Chordata > Ceratodontiformes > Ceratodontidae > Neoceratodus > Neoceratodus forsteri. The sequence goes on from JADMNL010000026.1 coordinate 9,112,088, forward strand.
TAACTCTACTTAGCTCTAGGAGGCAGCAGGATAGGAAAAGAAAAGAAAAGATCAGTGCTACAAGCGATTGAATCCCCACTGCTCCAGTCCTGTTTTGATGTCAGCTGCAGGGAATTGTGGGTTTTGTATGTAACCACTCAGTCCCCTGGGGTTACTAAAATCCTATCAGTATTATTGTTAGGAAGGTAGCAGGCAGCTGGTAGGGAGTTCATTAGGGGCTTCCTACATAATGACAGCATTGTTTACTCAGCTAGTCTGAGGGAAGAATGATTAGGTCATTCGGAACTCTCGCAGCAGCATACCACACTGTGTGGACAGCTGCTCTGGGGAGCTTAGAATGTTCAGTTAGTGGCAGTTAGATCTTGAGTGAGGAGGTGAGAGTGGCAGAAGAACTGTCAGTGGGGCTGTGAGGTGAGGGCCCAGCATTTCTCACCCTAGTGGAATGTCATTTCCAGCTTCCAGTGAAGTGGTGGAGACCAGTTCTACAGCAGGATTTCCTGATTTCTACTCCCAGTGAAGTGGAAGGAACTGCTTGCTCTCAGTGAACTCAAGGGGCAATCGCCTGAAGGTTCTGTGTGTGTTTCAACTGACTTGGAAAGGACTTTGGGAGACTGTTTGATCTGCTACCCAGGAGAATGCCTTTTTGTTGTTCCATACCCAGTGGATGGGACAACCATTTGTGAGCACTGTTCTAGGAGACAAGATCTCCATATACTTTAGGGGAATCGTAGTCTGGGGTGTGTGTGCCCATAGATAAGGCTGGATCACACCTGTCAGTGCCCCTAGTTCACCCAAGTGAGTGAATGTCCTGTTAAACTGTTCATCCGGGACAGTGCAGTTTATTTTTTGGTCACCCCGGTGAGTAAAGGATTTAAAATGTGGGACCTCTAGCATTTCAATGGGAAATGGGGGTTTCAATGGTGTAACCCTGAAGAATGGCAGAGACTGTTGGTTGGGGTGAAGGGTGGGAGGAACGCCATTTAAAGTTTACAAGGCAGGGCTTCCTGGTTCGTAGAGGGCACCATTATACCTGAACAAGGGCCAGTGCTGCAGGTAGGAAGAAGTAGGGTGTTGGTTAACTAGGATCTGCAGCTTATCCAATAGGTAGGGAAATGGGCAGACTGGGTGGGCCAAGCGGTCCTTATCTGCCATCAAAGTCTATGTTTCTATGTTTAGGTGTGTGGCGGAGTTTCACATAATTGCACCTATGTTCGTAGACGAGTTCTGAGTGTGTGGCTGAGTTTTACTAAATGGCACTCATGGGAGGAAAATGTTCGGGTGCGAGGCCAGGTGTCGGAAATGGGAAGAAGATGTTCTTTTGTGTTCATGAACTGTACTGCATGCAAGGAGAGTTTGTGAAATATACTGTACCTGTCCTGCCTAGACCGACCCTTGGGGGTCCACTTCTGCTTTAAATTTCCATCTGTTGAATAAAGCCGTACTGCACAATCCCAGTTGCTGTTCCAGATATTCCAATTATTGCTTCTTAGTGTTGCTCGGATAGTGCTGCCATGGATCCGCTAGTGATCTGGTGGATGGCGGTATTATTTGAGTTGGATCTGTCCCAGGATCTGGCCAAATACAGAGGTCGGATCCCAGGTCGGATCCCGTGTTATCAGGCTGGATCCAGGGATCCGGTGTAGAATCCTTGAATCTGACTGTCAGATAACACGGGATCCAACCCGGAATCCAACCTCCGTATTCGGCCAGATAGTGGAAGTATCCTGCAGGTCCACTATTCTGCCGCAAAAGGACAGATACCTGCAGATCCAGATTTGTCCGGATCCATCTGAGCAACACTATTGCTTCTGGTTGTTGGATTTACTGGGGCCCCCTCAGCAGGTTAGATCTAGTATATGCTTAGCAGCCTCCACCCTGGACCTGGGTTGTAATGTTTACACAAGGTTCATGTTGTTTTGTTCTTGTACCCCCACCCCTCTCTTCCTCTAGAAAATGAGCTAGGTATACATCCTAACGCCAAGGGTGGTACTAACCTTTTGTAAAGTAAAATGGTATGTCAGTATGTGGGTACCAGTGTTCCATATTTTAATGGGGGGGGGGTGTGTGCTCAGTAGTTTAAAAAGTGGCCTGGGATTACATGTAGTTATAGAAAATGTTAGCCTGGAAGTAAACAAAATTAATCTGATGCAATCTACTGTACTACAGTTAAAAGCAATTATAAAATGGCTTGAATCAAGCAAGCAATCGGATTGGTCAAAACTGGTCACATGACCGTGCAGTAATTTCAATTAACGCACACCCTGTCATGTTTTATTGCTTACATTAAAAAAAGGTTTTGCACATGGGCCAGCCCGGTGGTGCTGACGGTTGAGGCACTGGACACCACACCTTGTGCCACGCCAGCAACGTGGGTTCAGGAGTGAGCTTGGGTTGTTGGGGTTCTAGGGAGGGCTACGTGACATGCGCCTCCACATGCACACATTCACAGCCATGAGGGGAAAGGGATGAAAAGTGGAAAAAGGAAGGGCTAATGCAGGCTCCATGAAGCCCTGCCAGCCGACCAGCGTCCCTCTCTCCCACCAGACCGTCTGTAATTGCCCTGATCTGGATTGTGTCCTGGGTGGAGGCCTCTCTCCCCTTCCGCCCTGCCACGGGGAGGAATCTGTGGGGAATGGAGCTTGGGTGTACTGGGGGGGAGCAGTGTATGGTATGGGGTGGCAGGTAGGGAGGGAGGACGTGCCCTGCCTGCGGCCGCCAGGGGAATAAACAGTAGATGAAAAAAGTGTTTTTGTACACAAATTGGAAATTGGGACCAGGCCCACACTTTGGTATGGAGGTATTAGTGGTGACTGTTCCCCTTTAAGCAGGCATGCATAGTACCAAAGGGCCTCTCACACAGTCTGCAAGGGGTGAAAACAAGACACAGTGTTGTGTTTTGTCCTGCTCAGGACTCATCAGTGTGCCTCATCTGTATCTCACACCGGGAGGGAAACAAACCAGCCCTTATGTGGTCTTACAGCTTTGGGTGACAGTGGTCCCAAAATAAGAAAGCAAGCTAAAAAGACAGAGACCCTCGGCACAAAAGCACTTTTTGACTATGTCCTCCTGACGTAGAAGGTTACAGGAGACAAGCAGTGCAAAACAATTACAATATCACATTTTCATATTATAATAAAATAATTTAGAAATTCAGGCCCCGATATTCAAAAGGGTTGCGCATGGCGCAACAGTGTTACGCCATGCGCAACCCACTGATGTGCCCGGCTCGATATTCAAACAGGGATTGTGCCTGACACAAATCCCGATGTGCCGTAGCTCATCAGTAATGTGTGCGGCGCAGGTGGGGGGGCGTGCCCATGCATACTCTGCACATCCCGATATTCAGCCCAGGATGCGCTGAGTCCATGCATGCACAACCCCTACGGCGCCTGCACACAAGGAGCCAAAAAAGGAACACGGCTGGCCACCAGGTGAGCCGCCAGACAGCAGGGTGTACCATGGCAGCTGCCACCTGTGGGTGGCCACCCAAGCTCTGGCTGCACCTGGTGGCGCCCCCATGCCCGATCGTGGCATACAGGAATAATGATCCTCCAACTCCCTGGTGGTCCAGTGGACGCTTGCAGCCCGATCACGGGCTAAAGTATAAATAAAATAGCGTCCTATGCCTGGTGGTCAGTGGACGCTCGCAGCCAATCGCGGGCTTAAGTATAAATAAATTAAGTCCTAGATTCCTGGTGGTCCAGTGGACTGCTGAGCCAATCAGCGGGCATTGTATTAAAACAAATAACGTCCAAATCCCGGTGGTCAGCGGCACCCCCTCCACCGCCCACTGAGCCCCACAGCGCCCGCCCCCGGTCAGCGGGCGGGCGGCAGCACCCCACCCGCCTTACGCCCGACTGACATCAGTAGGGCTGTGCACCCATTGGTCCACAGCGTGAGCCAATGGGCGTGCAGCCCGTACTGTACTACACATTCCAGATATGTGAATGTGTGTGAGTCTCCTTATTTGATTTTCCACAAAGCCAGAGTCTTTGCATACTAATCCTAAATTTTTGCCAAAGGTGGTGTCTGAGTTTACACTAAATCAGATCAGCCACCTTCTTGTTTATTATCCTGAGCATGCCAATCAGGATGAGGCACTGCTCCGTACTTTGGATGTACATAGAATCCTGAGATACTGTACTGCTCGCACCAAGGACTACAGAAAGTGTTCTCAGCTCTTTGTTTCTTTCACCCCTAGGAAAGAGGGTGCTCCTGTGTCAAAACAGTGCTTGTCCAGATGGCTAGTGCGTTGTATTACATTCTGTTATAGGAAGTATGGTGACTAACTTCCTGGTGCGGTTCGTGGTCAGTGGGGATGGCCGCCTCCATTGCTTGTTTCAGGAATGTCTCTGAGGCTGTCATTTGCACTGTAGCCACATGGAGCACTGTTCACACCTTTACTAAACATTACAATCTGGACATTGTTTCTCATAGATGAACTGGTTTCAGCTTTGCTGTTCTGTAGGGCCTGCTGTCATGAACAGACTGCACCAACCTCCCAGTAGCTTTAGCGACTGCTTGTGAGTGGTACTCGTTCCAAAGGTGTGGCCTAAGGGAAGAGATATCCTCAAAGAAGATACAACAGTTACGTACTTACCATAACAGTACATCTTCGAGAGAATCTCTTCCATTAGGCCATTCCGGCCCTCCCACCTTCCCCCTTATATGGCATCCGATTCTGCCTTGGGAATTTCCATGGCTGCTGTATCCAGGTGCTTTCACTCACCAACTATAGGAAGTGCTGGTATGATCTCCTGGTTCTCAAAGAAGAGAGGTCCTCCAAGCACCATCTCCAGCGGGGAACTGGGGAGAGATGGGGCCGCCCATGTTTATGTAGACACTGACGCATGAGGTCATCAGGGACAGCCCCCTGCTAGCAAAAGTTTCCATGTGGTCCTAGTGCTGACATGAATACAGTTCCAAAGGTGTGGCCTAAAGGAAGAGATTCTCTCGAAGATTTACTGTTGAGGTAAGTATGTAACTGTTATATACTGACCAGCAGTGACAACAGATATGTTTACAATCAGACACAGTTGCTAACACCCCAATTGGGTGAGAATTTGCTTGGAAAACCACAGTGCAAGTGTAACCCCCTTGTTACCCGGGGTTACTAGAATCCCAGTAAGATCTAGTGGTAGGCAGGGAAGGCAGCTTGTGAAACTCCAGTTAAATGGGTTTCATACTGTCTCACTCTGTTCTCAGTCTCAGCTGAGACTGAGAGATGGCATCACCATAGAACTATCACAGCTGCATGAGCCACAATGGAATCTGCAGCAGGGAGTTGGAATAGAATGTTGGGAGGTTTGAACAGTAGTCTGTAGGTCAGTTGGAGTTAGGAGCTTGCTGAGGAAGCAGCACAGAAGCTCTGGTTAGGCTCTTGGAGCCTCAGTCCTGACATAGGGCTACAGCTAGGAAATAGGTGTGTGTTTCCACCTAAAGAGAGACACAGAAGATAATTGTAAAGTGGTGGAGACTGCTGTTTCGGGTCTCGGTACCCCCTCCCTCCGGGGATGGGGGCAGGAAAGGTTATCCTGCATATTCCTGGGGCAACCCCCCTGGTTCTGCTACTAGTGGAGAAGCTGCCTATTTGTTCAAGAGTTTTTGGGAAACAAGAAGATTTGTGAATCGCCTGTGGGGCACCTGCAACCGGAGGGTGAGTGTCTGCTCTTCCTAAAGGGCCTATGTTTTTCACCCAGGGACTTGTGTGATAGTGGGGATTGGACTACTGAAATAGTGGGGGGGCCTAGAGTAATAGGCTTAGCCAAAAAGTAAAATTATGTTCAAGTCCAGCATTTATGGGAAGTCAAGACATGTAGAGGAGATGTGACATATGTCTACCCAGTAATCTACATTGCCAAGCTTTCAGTAAAAGAGTTGTTTAGTTTCCAGAGAAATGGCCGGGTATGGATTGTGGGAGCTGGAGGTGGGAGACCCCCCATCTTTAGTGACCAGGTCCACCTCTATGGATTTGCTCTGTGGATTTCTACTTTGCCTCATGCACTTGGCCAGTGATGAGGGAAGTACCCAGACGTGGGATTGGAAGGAAAATTCCCTCTAGGAGTCGAAGGCTGTAAGGTGGTTTGGGGAGCCATAACAGGATAAATGGTTCATTTCCCAAAATGGACCGTGGGATCATGGGTCAAGCGGGGGAACCGGCCAGTGAGGAAACCCAAAGTGTACAAGTCGGGCTGTGTACCAAGTTGCAAGTCCAGGCTGTGTGCCTGGTGGGTTCAGAGCCTGAGGGCTGGAAATAGTGAAGAAGTGTTCTGTTGTCTCTAATCTGCATTACCAGGAATGTAGCCCCGTGGGGGTCCGTCTATGCTTTGTTTGTTCAGCTTGGATATGAATAAAAGCCACACTGTAGAATCCCATTCCTGGTTCTGGACATTACAGTTATTGCTTCCTGTGTTCGGATTTACTTGGGTGCCCCTGTGCAGAGTAACCAAACCTAGGCCCCCTGTGCCGAGTAACATAATCCTCCCCGAACCCAGTCCCCACCAGGTACTGCTGTCAGCTTCAATAGCATGCCACCTGTCATTTTTTGCAAAAAGGCAGGGGTCCAGGGGTTACACAAGCAAAGTACACGGGCTTGATCACAGCACATTGCTGCATGAATTGTGGTAAATGTCAGGCAACTCATGTACATTGTTGTTTTGGTCCTGTGATCGAGTACAACCTTTCTGGAAGCAGGTAGTGCAGACCATTAATGCAATACTCAGAGTCCTAAGCCTCACATTTATAAATTGCAGCCCAAACGGTGTTTCCAGGTGGCTGAGTCACAGGTCACAAGGAGTGAGACACTCCTCTCTCTAGTCATTTAGAAGTTCAAGGCGTAACCTTCTCAACCCATGGCTAGCAGTACTTGGGGTGGGGAGTTCTAATCATAACAAGGAGAAGAATATGCACCAGGAAGGAACCCCATAACTCATTTTAAGGGTATAAAGTTTGTCAGATTTCGTAGAGATGATTGGAGTCTGTTAAATAGCAATGGTGCACGGTAAAGAAGAAAAGGTCTCTGTCATAATATCTTATTTTTTCTTTTCTTTTGTTTTTTTTTTAACTTTATGTTTATTGCATATAAAATAAGCAATACCATACAGTACATCTCATGCAAGGCATAGAAATGAGCATATATCAGATATATCCAGTGTTACAGTCTATTTTAGCCTATACAATCTGGCTTAAGAAACCGGGGGTATATCCATATGTAAAAAAAAAAGACCCAAACTTTAATCCAGTATTAGCTGCACCCCACAAAGACTTTTGGTGGTCAATCCCCAATTTTTTTTTAGATTCTAAAAGTAACACAACACAAGGTGCTGATATCACCCCATGTCCAACCATTAATTTTCTAACAGAGAAGTAGCACTTAATGACTACAGTCCACTTATCCCAAAACCCGTTACTAATGCTTCAGGAGCAGTACTAACCAAACCCCAACATTAAACAACTTATTTTTGTATTTATAGATCCACAGTTAAACTGAAGAAGGAATGTCCCAAACAATACAGTTCCACCTTCTAAGCGTGCCACCTAAAAGAGTACAACAGGCTTCCTAAAGAAGCACAGTAACAATTGTACACTTTACTTATTTAAGTCCAAAGTCATGTTTCTTCTTCGGATTCATCTTGTTGGCTAGACCCTGTGGCATCAAATCCTCTAGCGATCGCTTCTTCTTTTTTCCCCACTTCTGTAGGATCCGTATATTGGAATGTCTTTCCCCAGTAATGAATTCTGAGCCTAGTCAGCATCAGTAACAAATGAGTTACCCTGAGAGTCCAAAGTCTGGCGCAAACCACATCGAACCTTTTCCTGCACGCCCTTGTTGCATAGGATAGATCGGGGAATAGATGCAGAGTTGCCCCATTGTAATTTAAATATTCCATGGATCTAGCAGCTTGAAGAAGGAGATCCCAAGTCACTGCACTGGCTGTCACTAGGAGGACTGTCCGGGGAGATTCTGCTTGAGGCCCTGCTGCACGTGGGGTTATCTGGTAGGCTTTATGCAGTTGACCAACAATTGCATCCTGATTCAATTTTAAAGGGTACCTAAACAAGCAGTTTTTGAAAACTGCAAACTCCAAAATCTGGCTTCATAGTGAGGTAAAATAAAGGCTGCTGTTTACATTTATGCTAAAACTGCATTTATGTAAATAACATAATTGCACTTTCATAGCTTTTAGAAAATGTAAACATCAGCCTTTCACTTTCAAAAAACATCCTTGGTTTCTCCTAAAGATGTCTGCCAAGTGTGTTAAGTGATGAGTCATGATGACATCATCGGAGCCAAGGACAGAGACCAACATATATTCCTATAGTGCTAACTAGTTCTTCTTTCCCTCTTTGTTTTGAATTGTTGTACCAGAATGATCAACACCATGTGTTAACTCGTGGATTATTTTGATCAGTACTCATGTTAGTCTATGATATTGTTCATTTTGTTTACTTTAACTTGCAGAAAATGTTTTGCAATCCAGCTGACTTTCTCTTTGGCAAACCGCAGTACAGTACAACACTTCAAATACCTGTTGATCTAGTGGTTATGTGATGCCCTGAATTTTGTTTCTTGTTAACCAGGGGAGACACACTAAGCTGAAAGCTTGTTTACAAGTGCGGCCTGCTCAGGGTCACACAGCAAAGTACCGGTCTGGTTCAATTACAAGGCTCATGCTCTCTTGATAATCTACAAATAAGGCTTTCCTTTTCCACGTGAACCCCCTGTACCTAGCCTGCCTTCTGTTGAACACCCCATCATCCATACCCTGTCCTTAGTACTGCCTGGGGCCACATATGTGCTTACGGTCTCATTAAGAGAATTATCACACCTCAGATTGTAATCTTGTACCTCAGAGAGTTGTGCACACCTATACCCATATGTATCATCAGCTGGCACTGTTAAACAATACCTCCCAAATCACTCTCCAGTCCACTTTCTCAGTGTTTGACTTCTGCTCCCACAGTAAACATTGAGTGGATCACCATTCTTCTGCACAGTGAAGGTAGTATGTACAGTTCCACTGTTGTGTTTTTTTTTTCCCCACCTCATTAACAAACAACTAGATCTTCCTGGAGGGCCATGCAATAAGCATCATGACTCACCAGACAAACTGCTGTTCACGCCCACATAAGGGCTGCACTTACAATGGATAACAATATTATTAGCAGGAGAGGCATACTAATACCTTGAATGAATCCACCTGACTTTCAGTGTTGTAAACTCCTTTACCTGTGATCTTCAGAACCTCTCAGGACAGTTACCAGCAATTCTTCTCCAGTACTTTTCTATGCTCCACAGTGCAAGTTGGCTGGCTACCACCCTTCCAAATCTTGAATGAGCTATACACAACTCCCTCAATACTGTCCTAATAAATGTCAACACCCCCCCCAACCCGAGGGTAATCTCCCTACACTGAATTCAAGTAACAGTTTAGGTTGAGCCCTGCCACTCTGAGTATTTGTCATCACTGGTTACTCTCATCCACAGTCAGGTAGTGATCACGATGCTGGCAACCCCACATTTCAGATCTCAAATCTGCTCAACGTCCTCCTTCCTGTCTTCGGCTAACTTGAATATAGTTGTACCCTGCTGGAATGGCCTCTTCAGTCCCTCTCTGGCATTCATTCTTCTCACCTGCTCCCCACACCCAAAAACTGGTGAATTCAGTACCCTTCCGTATCATGAATGTGGTTAGTACAGTCTCCCGTCTTATTTTTACATATTAATAATACAGATGATCTTCAGGTAAGCCAGGCTGATAGCAGCATGGCACAAGTGGAAAAATAGTCTTTCCTACCCATATAATATCTAAGCCACCTATGATTAGGCACTATTATATAATGTGCATAATGATACGCACACCCATCATTTAATAGTGCCTAATCAAAGGTAGCCTAGATCTTTTAAGGATCGGAAAGCCCATCATTCCCCTTGTTCCCTGCTGCTATGAGCCTGACTTACTGGAAAGATATGTTTATATTTGATATGTCAAAATAAAATAACTGGGACTGTACTGCTTGCATTCATGATGCAGAAGGGCGGCGATGAGCTCACCAGTTTTGGGTGTGAGGAGGAATAGTGACGAATGAATACCAGAGGGGCACTGAGAAGGCCACTCTTGCAAGGTACTGCTGTATTCAGGGAAGGGGGAAGACAGAAGGAGAGAAATATGAGCAGATCACTGTGAGAAATAAGATGTGGGGCTGCCAGCACCATGATCACTACCTGACCCTGTTGTCCTGGCCAACATTCCCCTTCCCATAAAACCAGGTAATGCAATTGTCCAAGGCTGTGTGTGGATATTAATGTACAAAATGGCTGCCACTACGCATTCAGTCACTTCACTACCGGTCTAGTATTGCTTGTAAAGCACTTTGGGATACAGTGTGTATGAAAACCACTAAATAAATGCTGATTCATATTATTATTATAATTATTTCTCATAGAAAAAGAAGACAAGCATATATTTGATTTTTGAGAAAGTATGACTTCTAACATTGGACTGCACAAAAACTTTGCTACAAAAAAGTGGTGGATCTAGGGGGTGGTGAAGGGTGTGGCTGCACCACCCCACCCCCACATAGTAACGTACTTGCATTTCACTTTGTTGAAGTTGTTTGGAAACAGAAACGAAAGCTACAGGCCAGTCTTGCCACACTGGATTCCAACCTTGAACCACCTCACTGGCTCTGCTGCAAAGAGTTGCTCCACAGGTACATTCAGCACCAAAACTGCCTCTCAGCCAACAAAAGGATTTTGAACTTATGACACCTGATTGCCAATTTATCTAGGCTTCTAGTGACTTTTACTGCCAGCTGTTGTGGCATTTATATCTATCATGGGAAGTTATAGCTGGCTCCTCGGTGTGTCACTAGCTTTACTAGCGCTCAGCTCAATTCTTGAGAACCCTCATCCCTGCCTAAAGTGGAATGACCCTTGTGCTTCTCCCTGTCCTGTGTCCAACAGGCCCTTTCAGGTAGCCATTCTGGACTATTGGGCTTCTCAGCTGTCTCTGCCGGGGAGTGGGACATCTCCCGAGCTGCCTCTGCAGGTTACTCCCCCATCCAGACTCAAGACTTCCTACTCATGGCAAATTCCTGCCAGGACACTAGTGGCTGCAACACTAGGCAAGTATAACACCAGGAGTGGGTACAGGCCTACCCATCAACACCGCCTCCCATATCACCCAAAAAATAGTGTTTACAAATTACAGTTTGCTGCCTTAAAAAGAATCCTGCTTCTTTTACTATTGTGCCCAGGCAATGTCGAACTCAACCCAGGACCATTAGACACCCTTGCTTCTCCATCAGACCTGGTAGGTATCAAAGGAATGTCTTTTATGCATCTTAATGCCTGTAGTTTGCTGAAAAAATTCACACTTATCCAAGCTTGTGTGAGCCACACCCTACCTGACGTCCTAGTGATCACTGAGACCTGGCTTAGGCCAGCCACCCCAGACAATGAAATCAATATCCCAAATTATTTACTCTTCCGAGCAGATAGGCAATCAAGAGGAGGTGGGGTGGCAATTTACGTAAGGGACAAATACTCAGCCACATGCATAGATGCATCATTCTCCCCCAAAGAATTTGAGTGCTTGACCCTAAAGATCGAACTTTCTCCTTCCAGTGCACTCTGTGTAATAGGCTGCTACAGGCCCCCTTCTGCTGGGCCTCATCTCCTGTCTCACCTCAGTTCCGTACTGGGGCTCAGTTCCTTGGAAACCATTATTCTTGGCGACCTGAACTACGATTGGCTATCAAGTGCATCAGCTCCCTTGAAATCCTTTTGTGACACTCTAGGGCTGGTGCAACTCATTGGCGAGCCTACTCGCCCAAATAAAAAGAACCTTAACAACAGCTCCCTCTTAGATGTAATTTTGGTTAGCAAGCCACATCTCTTTCTCTCATGTCGGAACAATTTTCTCAGACATTAGCGATCATTGTATAATCACCACCATTAGATCCGTGCACAACCCACAGTTTGTGGCAAAGTTCTCTATCAAGAGGTGCAAACGCAACTTTGATTTGTTTGCTTACGTCCACAACTTGAAACATTCACTGCGATGGCAGGAATTCTTCCTAGCCAAAACAGTTAACAGGGCATATACTATTTTTTACGATATTTTAAGTGAGGCTTTAAATAAGCATGCACCCTTGGTTAAGGTGCGGGTCCGGAGCAGCACCTGCCATTGGTTCTTGCCTGAGCTCAAAGCTTCCCTGTTAGAAAGGGATACGTTATGGAAAAAAGTCTGAAGAAGCAAGAACGACTCAGATTGGTGTCTTTTTAAGAGAGCACGTAACAAGTGCACAAAGTTGGTCAGAGCAGCCAAGGCCGCCTACTATTGTTCAGAGCTAGCCTCTGCCTCAAGAAATCCTACAAAGCTCTGGAAAACATTAAAAGACATGTCTGGACACGCACCTGGTAATTGCATTCCAGCAAAAATGAAGTCCGGTGGCAGCGTTATCTCTAACCGATCAGAGATATTGGAAGCCCTCAATAACCATTTTGCAATGGCAGGGCTAGCATTTGATACTTCCCCTGCCAATGACCTCCGCACAGCTCAGGGCCCACCAACCCACGAGTCCTCCTCTACCGAGGAGGCCTTCTCCCTCCTGCCTGTCTCTCTAAAAGAGGTGGAAGACCTACTGCTGCAACTGGACACCAGGAAGGGAGCAGGCTCCGACTTCATAGAGCCATACTATTTAAAATGTGCCTACCATGTGCTTGCAATGCCAATCACCCACCTATTCAACATGTCACTCTCCCAGGGTAGCCTCCCCCCTCAATGGAAACTAGCCCATGTCATCCCTCTATTAAAAGCAGGTGACCCCTGCGATCTAAATAATTACAGACCGATCTCCCTCCTCCCCATCCTGTCTAAATTACTAGAAAAAATGGTGTGTGGCCAGCGAGGGGTATACTTAGAATCCAGAAGCCTATTAAACCCGGTTCAGTCTGGATTCAGAGCAAAGCACAGCACCATAACAGCCCTAGCTAAGGTAACCAACGATTGGCTCCTAGACCTTAACAACAAGAAACATGTCTGTGCCGTTTTCTTGGATCTTAGTAAGGCATTCGACACAGTCGATCACAGCCTGCTTCTTTCCTCCCTAAGCACCTTAGGCCTGGACCATAAATCTATGTGCTGGTTTGCAGACTACCTCAGAGAACGGAAACAGCAGGTTGAAGCTGAAGGTGATCTTTTTCCATTAAAACCTATGCTGAGGGGCGTGCCCCAGGGCTCTATCCTTGGTCCTCTCCTCTTTGCAGTCTACATTAACAACATCAATGACCCCATCAAAAAAGCTAACATCCACTTATTCGCAGACGACACTGTACTGTACTTGAGTCGTCCCACGCCGGAAGCAGCCTGTGAAGACCTCCAAGCTGAATTTAACCTTCTACAATACCAGCTCATAAACAAAAAGCTTTTGCTAAATGTGAAAAAGACAAAAGCCATGCTCTTCTCCCCCTCCTTGCATGTGGCAATTCCTGCTCGGGGGGGGGGGCTATCCCACAAATTACCACTGGTCTTGGAGAAACACTAGAGTATGTAGCTAAATTCAAATAGCTAGGAGTTTGGCTCGATCATAAACTTTCCTTCGCCGACCATCTCGAAGAACTACTGAAGAAACTAAGGCAAAGATTAGGATTATTCTACAGAATTAACCACCTGCTCACAAAGGAGGCCAAGATTCAACTGGTTCAAGCTACCTTCCTATCTTTAATAGATTACGTGGACCTGCTGTACAGCCACTGCACTGCGTCTGCACTGGCTAAGTTGGACACCCTCTACCACAGAGCTATCAGGTTCATTACTGGCCTTCCACTTTCCACACACCACTGCTCCCTGTACTCATTGTTAGGCTGACTTCTCTTCACTATAGGAGGAATAGAAATGCCACCCTATGGGCCTTCAGAGCAGTGACCAACAAGCTCCCCTCATATGTCTCAGATTGTATTCCCCAGAGTGTGTTAGGCACCTACACTCTAAGGAGCTATTCCCTAATTGCCCTCCAAGTTCCAAGGGTCAACACTTGTTTCAGCAAAGCTGCTCTAAGCTTCTCTTTACCCACATTGTGGAATGGTTTACAAAGGAACTTGAAGCTGAGCTGCCCTGTTAGCCTGAATATCTTCAAGGCGCTCTACAATTGCTACATGAAAGCACCTTGCAAATGTTTTCCTCACCGCTAGCCCACTAATTCCGCAACTCCCCCTTTCCATCCTGACGCTTGCCATGTTTCTACCCCTGGCTCTCACTCTTTCCCTATTAACTCTTCCTGCTGCACCACCCTTCCCTGTCTGCTCCAGCCTGGCTAAAGTCCCACCCCATCCATAGTAATGTCCCAATTATCTATCCCTCCTCCGTCATTATCATAATAAACAAGTACATGACAGCCATCGTCACTTTCTGTGGTTTTACCCAATTTTTCCCCCAGTCGTCGGTAATATATCCCTCCTCTTCTTTACCTCTCTAACCTGCCACCCCATACACGGCCTCTTTCTCTTATATGTGTATTTGCCGGCTGCCTCACTCAAAAGATCTCTGCTTATAATCCCTGTATGCCTATGGTTGATTGCACATCTGCTGACTTCTTCAGTTGCAAAATAATGCTGGTTTTTATTTATTTATTTCAACCTTGTACTGTACTGTATATACTGTATATACTTTTTCTTCCTTGTATATTATTGCTTTTTATGTTTGCTTGCATGCATGTGCAAGAAATATAATGCCATCATCCGAGTTTTTCCGAGGTGTGTCAGCGTCTTCCAATTCAGTCAGTGTGTTTGCAGGCATGGTCGCAGTTCTCCAGTTACTGCTGGAGCTGTCTATGACAGCAGTTGAAAATGCAGTGGCATACGGTTGAAAGAGGGAGCTACGCTTCAGTGAGCAGCGATAAGATATCGCCTGCTCATGTGTGCTCCCCCCTTACACACACACGCGCACGCATACTGTGTGCTCTCCCCCCCACGCACACACTGTATAGCCGGCGGGGTTGCCCAATCCCCGTCGAGCTGTGCTGCGCTTCCCCAAACAGAAATCCAGATGCCACGCTGGGTGCCCACCCAGCATGGCAACACATCCGGATGGGCGACGGGGTGCCCAATCCTCGTCGGCTCCAGACCCCCAAACAGCGTTACAGCTGCCATGCTGGGAGCCCACCCCAGCATGGCACAAGTCCGTATGGCCGACGGGGGTGCCCAATCCCCCGTCGGCTCCAGCCCCTCCCAAACAGCCTTACAGCTGCCACGCTGGGAGCCCACCCCAGCGTGGCACAAGTCCGTATGGCCGATGGGGGGTGCCCAATCCCCTGTCGGCTCCAGACCCCCCAAACAGCCTTCTAGCTGCCACGCTGGGAGCCCATCCCAGCGTGGCAAACGTCCTGCATCGTCTTCCTGTTAAAAAAACAACAAACCTGTAAACAAGAAAACATTCCCTCGGGCTCACCCAACCCACCCGCGCCCACCCACTGCGCACCCTGCCTCCCCACACACCCCACCCCATACTTACCTCCGGACTCGCGCAACGATCTTCGGTGGACCGGGAACACGTCTGCACTCTTCAAAGCCGACCGCGAACTGAGGAAATGCCGATAAGCTGTATAATGGGATAGATAGGGTTTTTTCAACTTTGCTGCATATCTCAGGCATTTTTTGGAATTTTTTGCACCAAATTTTCAACATGGGGTTTTTGGGACCCCTTTTCATGAATGCTCTCACTGTTATGGCGTTAATCGGGCCTGAAGGGTGATTTCGCAGTCACTGCGCGAAATCGCCTTTTGGGACCGAGTAACAAAACGACACTGCTACTGTTCATAAGGTGGGCTCTCAAAAAGCCTATGTTGAAAATTTGGTGGAAAAATTCCTAAAAATGACTGTTTACTGGCGTCGTTCGCAGTACTACTCGCCTTGCAGCTCGTAAGTTTCGCAATTTTCAATATTTCATGCCAGATTTTCAACATTGCCATTTTATTACACTCCTTATGAGCAGTACAGCTGTCATTTTCACATCTTGCCCAAAACGTGTTTCCGGCCATGTAGCACACAATGGCGCAGTCGGTGTGCGAAATCAATGTATGGGACACATTAAGAAAATCACAGTGATCCTGTTCATGAGCAGAGGTCTTAAAATGGCTATGTTGAAAATTTGGTGAAAAAAATTCCTTAAAATGACTGTTTTACAATCATGCATTGCGCAGTTCCTACACACGCTTGTAAGTTTGCGAATTTTCAATATTTTCACTCCAGATTTTCAACATTGCCATTTTATTACACTTCCTTATGAACAGTACAGCTGCCATTTTTCACATGTCTCCCAAAATGTGTTTCCGCACATGTAACGCACAATGGTGCAGTCGGTGTGCGAAAGCAATGTTTGGGACAGATTAAGAAAATCAGTTATACTGTTCATGAGCAGAGGTCTTAAAATGGCTATGTTGAAAATTTGTGATAAAGTCCATAAAATGACTGTGTTACAAGTGAGCATTGCACAGTTTCTACGCACCCTCGTAAGTTCATGACTTTGTAATATTTTCAGTCCAGATTTTCACCAGTGGCATTTTTCCACACTTCCTTATGAACAGTACAGCTGTCATTTTTCACAACATGGCCGAAATGTGTTTTCACACTTTCAGCGCAGAGATGCGTGGTCGCTGTGGGAAATCATTGTTCGGGACAGATAAAGAAAATCACAGTGACATTGTTCATGATCGGAGGTCCCAAAATGCCTGTGTTGACAATCTGCTGTAAAAAATTCCCAAACTAATTACATTACGGTGTCGTTGCACAGTTTCATGCGCTTCGTGACTTCACCAGTTTTTAATATTTTACTGCAGATTTGCAACATTGCCATTTTACACCTCCCCATGAACAGTATAGCTGTCATTTTCACATCCTGTTTGGAATGTGTTTTTGCACCTGTGGTGCTAAATGCCGTAGTCGCTGTGCATAAGCAGCTTTCGGCTAACAAACTGATATTGCCACTGTTCATGAGGTGGGGGTCACAAAAAAACCATGTTGAAAATTTGGAGTGAAAATACCAAAGAATGCCTGAGGCTAGGTTTTGCAACCATAACGCCCCACCCTGTAGAGAATGACAGGCATCAAGGGTGTAACTTGGGATTCTTTCCTGTAATGCTCATACCATTCCACACCCTGCAGCCAGTGAGAGGCATTGAGGTATGCCTTGGACTCTTTGGCCCCAAAGTTCACCCCATTCTCCTGTACCGCACCCATCTCACCGTATTTCCTGATGGACTGGGGTACACATAAGGGCCAAAGACCCCAAGGCACACCCCGTGACACTTGTCAGTGTCTGCAGGGTAGGGTGCGGTGAAACGGCGTGGCTGTTATGCCTGATGACCCAAAGGCACACCCCAATGCCTGTCACTCTCTGCAGGGTGGTGGTGGGGTTGGCTTCAGTTCAATACTTCACTGCCATTCCTATTATGCAGCTCTGTAACTTCTGCACTACCAATGCCAATGCCAGCAAGCAAACATTCGGCATTGACAAATGCTTGTTGTATACCTGCTTCTGTACTGTACTTTGATGTATTCATAACCAGGTCCACCTTGCAAATGAGCCTTGCTCAATGGTGCCTGCCTGGATAAATAAAGATTTTGATTGATTGATTGAAGAAGTCTAATTTATTGAGTGTACAAATGTTTACATTCAAACTATGGATTACATTTGTAGGGTCTGTCAAAAACATACTAGAAAAGAATAATAACAGAAAATATAAAGGTTTAATAAAAATGTTAAAAAGTGCAAATTAAGCATGCACACCACCCCAGCACCCCCACTGTAGCATCTTGGATCCACCATAACCACTAGACCACCAGGTTATTCAAGATTTGTACTGCACTGTGGTTTGCCACAGAGAAAGTCAGTTGGATTAAAACACAATTTCAGCATGTTAAAATAAACAAAATGAACAGAACCATAGCCTAATATGTATTATACAAAATAATCCATATGGTTTTGACCATTTGGGTGAAACAATTCTATTCAAAGGGGGAAAAAAGAACTGATTAGCACTATAGAGAGCCCTATATCTCTCTGACTTTGGCTCAAATGATGTCATCACATAACACATTTGGCTGCTATTTTAGGAAGCAGGTAAGACAGTTTTTTTTTTAAATTGGAAGGCTGATTTTACAATTTTCAAATGCTCTGGAACAACAGTTAGGTAATTTATATAAATGTAGTTTTAGCATTAATGAATTCAGCAGCCTTTCCTTTAGTCACCTACGGAGTCAGAATTTTAAATAGTTTGTTGTCAGAATTTTGTTTAGGTATCCTTTAAAGCACCAGGGAGCCATGTTTGCAGAAATCCTAGCAAATTATCCTCTTCACTCCCCTCCAGGAGCCCAACCAGGCGAACATGGGAAGCTCGATTAGCATTCTCAAGTGCCTCCATGTGATATCTTAACTGCGTATTCTCTTGGATTATTTTAGCTGTGGCAGTTAGCGTTTGTGTGGCAACCTTTTCTGCTGAAGCAGCAGTTTGTGAGGCCGCTTCTAGCTTGACATCTTGATCTGCAAAGTGCTGTAGGATCCTCTCTACCTTCAGGCTGATCGCCTGCATCGATGCTTGCAAAGCTTTCTAGGGAGGTTCAGGCCCAGCTGTCTGCAGCATGGATGTAGATGTGGCCTGTGTATCTGCTGTCGGGGGAGTTTTTGTTAGCGCTCCCGCCTGCTTTTTGTGTGTGTCCCGTAGCAGTATTTGGTATCAGTCTATTCAGGAGGGAACCTTCTCTCCAAATCAGTTGTCGGATTTACAGTTGGTTTTAGTTTATATAAGAAAATCTTAGTTTAAAGGCTTCAGAGACGCAGAGCTGCTCCAAAGTGCGTCTTGTCTGTAAGTGTGCTCCACAGTGCCCCCCCCCCAATTTTTTTCTTTATAGTTAATTGCTGGAGAAGATTTTATGGTTGAAACATATGGTGTTCTCCCTCCAATAACTGCTGTACATGCCTCCACTGAGACCTGCACAGTTAGCGTTGTTTCATACCTATCCACAATACTCCATGTAATTTGTAAGCTCTGTTTCACCGCTGACTGTGTGCGATGTATTGCACATTGCACTTCATCACTTTGACCTGAATGTATGGAATGTTACGATCGCTGTTATGTTGCTTTCAATGTTATCTTTGCTGTGCTGTTTGTACCTAGCAATAATGTGTCTCTACCCTGTGGTATGTAATTAATCCCAGGTCACTCCTGAAAAAGGGACGCATGTCTCAGTGGTCCTTACCCGTTAACAAAATCCAATGAATGAGTAAATACATTCCTAACTTTATTTTTTATTTTCAGTGTGCATTTAATCTAACTCTTGTTTTAAATCTTGAATGAGTTCTCCACACATAAAGTGTAGCGTTTGGGATAAAGGTGGAGAATCTTTTTTAAAATGATAATTTATGTTACTTTAAGTTTTACTACTAGCTTCTCTGCAGGCACCGCTCCCCACTTGCCAGAGTGTGCAAGTGTCATCTTCCAAGTGCTGGTTTCTCTCTCCTCTCTCTTTCCTCTCTTTCTGTCTCTCTCTCCCCCCCGCCTCTCTCTTGTGCTGTCTCTCTCCCCTCCTCTCTCTCCTTCCCTCTCTTTCTGTCTCTCTCTCTCTCCCCGCCTCTCTCTTGTGCTCTCTCCCTCCTCTCTCTCCTTCCCTCTCTTTCTGTCTCTCTCTCTCCCCGCCTCTCTCTGTGCTGTCTCTCTCCCTCCTCTCTCCTTCCCTCTCTTTCTGTCTCTCCCCGCCTCTCTCTTGTGCTGTCTCTCTCCTCCTCTCCTTCCCTCTTTTTCTCTCTCCCTCCTCTCTCTCCTTCCTCTTTCTGTCTCTCTCCCTCCTCTCTCTCCTTCCCTCTCTTTCTGTCTCTCTCTCCCTCCCTCTCCCTTCCCTCTTCTTTTCTCCCTGTCTTTCTGTCTCCTTACCTCCCCTTTCTCTCTCTCACTCATTCTCTCTCTCTCTCTCTCTCTCTCTCTCTCTCTGTCCCTTGTCCCTCTTTCTCTCCCCCTTCCTCTATAAATATTTACATTTCCCTGTTGTTGTGTTCAGAGGAGCTTGTGTAGAATTTTCTTTCTAAACTTCATCTTACAGCCTCAGCCATAATGATAGTAGCACCGTATTTTAAGGCCAGAATAAATATGTTGTACAAACGTATACAAGTCCCCCCCAAAAACTGTTATACTGTAGTTTCTAAATGCTAAAATCAAGTACCTTTTTCTTACACTGTGCGTGACTTCTTGTACAGTCTTGTACAATCTGGGTAATTTACATATTTTGTGTAGCTTTATTTTGGTTGGGGGTTAACTACAGGTGGAAGTTTAGGGCACTTTTTACCAATTTACAGAGGAAACTTTGGGAATTGTTGGGGGGGCTTGAGCCCCACATTCCTCCTCCCACCCGTAGCCATCACCTATGACATTTTGTTTTCAGTGCGTCCAGTATTTACTCACCTGTGGATGCTGCACTCTGTTATCATCCGGGGGTGGGGGTGGCCGCTGCTGCACTCTGATATTGGCTGTGATTGAGTGCATGGATGCTGCTCTCCCGTTATTGGCTCTGAGGTGGTACTTCAATCTGTCAATCATTGTTTATTTCTAAGTGTGCAATTCCAGTAAAGACCAAAGCACAGTACAAGATAAAATCCCTAAACACAATAATAAAAAGATCAACAATTAAACCTAATCCTCATAAATAAAGCAGTATACTAATATACATCTAACACAGGAAATGCCATGCCAGCGAAATAGGACTTGAGAGCAACTTGTATGCTGTGAAGCCCATGCACTCACTCTCCAAGAGCAGAGTGCCTCACCATTGTGATATGATACACCAGTCCCGCCAGCTTGCCCCAGTGTGTGATTAAAGGGCTTAAATCACTGTCACCACACCAGTGGAGTGGCCTTTGTGGTCCCGTCCAGATCTGCTGCATGTCTGCTACTTGGGATTCCATTCTTACCTTCACTTCCCACTGTTGTAATCTGCACTCTTAAATCTTTGCAGACATGGAAGCATCCCTTCTCAAGAGGCCGTAACAGTAACAGAGGGTGCTATTAAGCCATTTGTATGTATACTTTTGATGTTTATTGCCTAGTTCTGTTCAGTTACCCCCTCTGTAATCTAATCTTCCCTCTTCTAGGTCACACCTGGAAACGAGCCTTTACTGAGTGTACCTTTCTTGGTCACCAGTTAGTAAATAAATAAAATAATGAAAGCCCTAGTCTCCTTCCTCTCATGTATAGTAGTCAGCTTGCAGTGTGGGGCTACAGATGAATCCATGTTGTTAGAAAAAGGGGTATCTTGGGGCATGGCTTGGCATCTGAGGAGAGTGTGGCAGGGTTGAATAAGACCCTGTCCCATTTGTTATGTAGAAAGAGTTAAAAGCAAGGATCTGTTCTATCCTCTCCTTTTCTGTCTCTTGTCTATATGATTGTGCATTCAAATGTTCTTGCGAGACCTAGGAATGGATCAGTCTTTCTCACAATCCCCCCCCCCACACACACACACACACATGCACACACTATCTCCCTGCCTTCACTTGCTGTTTCTTGCAGTTTCTATCTTTTCTTCTCCCTTGCTTATCTGTGGTTATAAAAATATATGTGAATCATTGTGTGAAACTGGGACCCCTTGGTTTGAAACTGTATACAGTTATATTGCTGAAATGATTGCAAAAAGCTATTTGGCACTCTGGGTACACTTTGACCTCCACAAACTCCTTTGCAGAGTTGTCAACAGGACATTAGTTCTGGAGTACAATGTTCTATTTTGTTGCACCTGCCAAGGAAGAAACTGACAAATTTTTAATACATTTGTGAGAAACAGGCGGGGCACTGTCAGCTTTGTCCCTATGCTTTTCATCATTTCTGAGCAGTGTTCCCTGAGGCACACACTAAACAAACTATTAGTGTAAAATGGCCCTGCATGTGCCAAAAGTAATATTTTTTACCTGTTTTCCACAATCTGACATTATTTTCTGTCCGACCATCCTGAGTGTAAGTCAGTTGACCTCCAGAAGCACATCCATCCCAAGGATGCGCGTCTGTAACAGAGCGCATGCATGATTTACACTATTTAGCATGCCCTACGAATGAAGCTGCTTAAATTGAGTATTTCAACAGCCTAAATCAAACTGTGCCTCTTGTAACAAGAAGCGAGCAGTAACACAGCTGAAAAATACACTTGAAATGCAGAGCCAAAATCCTGCACTTGCGCAATAGCGGCTTGGAGCAGAGATCCCGCGCAAGTGCAGGAACATGCTGCTATTCGCATGCGCAGGATTTAGGTTCCACTTTTAAAGTGTATTTTTCAGCTGTATTACTGCTTGTTTCTTGTTACAAGAGGCACAGTTCAATTTAGGCTATTGAAATACTCCATTTAAGCAGCTTCATTCATAGGGCATGCTAAAAATTACACATCGTGACTGCGCTCTGTTACAGACGCACATCATCAGGATGGGTGTGTTTCCGAAGGTCAGCTGACTTATGTTCGGGCCGGTCAGACAGAAAATAATGTCAAATCATGGAAAACAGGTAAAAAATATTACTTTTGGCACATGCAGGGCCATTTTACGCTAATTTATTTATTTATTTACTAAATTTTGGTGACCGGGTAGGCCCACTGAGCCCCGAAGGTCCCTTTTTCAGTTTAATAGTTTGTTTTGTGTGTCTCGGGAACACTGCACAGAAATGATGAAAAACATAGGGACAAAGCTGATAGTGCCCCTTTAAGGAGCTTAGGATGCAGAAGTTAACTGCTAGGAAAAGACATTATATGGGTTGATTCCCACAACCTCCACTTACATATTGTGTGACTCTGAGCAAGTCACTTAAACACCCCAGTGCTCCCGGGTCACCTCTGAAAACAGGCACTTGTGCCTAGTGAGCCTTAACCGGTTACCAAAAAAATATAAAATGAAAAAATAAAGAGAATAGTCTTTTGTTGGAGTGAGAGAGATTAAAATTTATAATCAAAAATACCCTCAGATAAAGGACTTTGTTTTCTTTGTTTGTACTGCCTTTGTAAATAGCTGTCCAGAACATTTACTGTTATTGATGATAATAAAATGCTACTTGTGAATTTTATAACTGCTCCTGGTTTTCCTATGCTTCCTGACCTGTGCCTCAACGACAGAGGGCAGACACTTCTCTGATCAGCTGCAGGACAGATTCAGTAATATCAAACTTTGCACTTCTTTTTTTTCACTAGAAACTGCAGTTTATTAACCTCATCTGTTCACTGTTGAGATGAAGTATCTGAAAATATGGTCAAGCAGAAGAATGCAGCTCCAGCAGGAGTTTTATTTTTAAGCCTAAAGCGGCAAAAGCTAAGGAGTCCAGGCCGCAATGCCATGAGCCAGCCTCAGACTCGATAGAGCACAACATGGGAGAAGTCACCCTGCACACTGCAAACCACAAGCTGAGGCAGGTTGTGTGAACTGTGCAGGACCTGGATAAAAATCGCAATAGTCTCACACCAAGGATCTGGACTCTACACTCTAAAATGGATAGTCTGGAGCAGTCCGTATGGAGAATGGAGGGATCCTTTTTGAAGGTTTGGGACACAGCCTCAGGGTTGGTTAAGGAAAACACTGCACTAGAGCTTAGGAATGCTGGAAAATCAGGCAAGAGAGAAAAAACTATGAATAATTGGCTTACTGGAACAGGCTGAGAGAGTGAAGGCAACAGACTTTGCATGTGGATTTTTGTCTCAGTTACTGCAACTTTCAGACAGGAATTTGAGCATATCAGTTGAAAAGACATATCATCTGCTCCCCCTCCCCAGTGTGGCTATGCCATTGTTTGCCATTGTTCGGGTGCCGTAATGTGGGTGCTGCAACAAGGTTGAGTGATAGGGACGTTCTGGATTTTAGAGCATCCCGCACTCACACTGTGTTGGGTGTCGCACAGTTTTTCTGCCCTTCACAGCGTGCCCAACCCAGAGGATGTTATATTTAGTTTAGGGGGGTGTGGGGCCATGGGTGGGTGGAGGGCAAAGTCCGCCCCCCAAAAAATGTAGGTTTTTTACCTGACAGTCCTTGGGTGCTGTAAGTTGCTGGTGGCGCAATGTCCCCCGTGATTATGATGGTGACATTTTGCTTGCGCCCTAATGTACCTCACCCACATCTCCCATGCACCATCATGGGTGAACCGCCGGCTTGCACAGGTAGAAACCTCATCCCCACGGACCTTTATGGTAGTGTACACTGAGGTCAGAGTCAGAGAGAGCCCTGGTAGCAGTCTGTAGGATCTGCTCACTGCGCTTTGGGAAAGGCAGACATACTGCTGTTTCCTGACCTATCCTGCAGCATACGACTCCATCGCAAGGGTTTGATCGAGTCTGGGGTGGTCTGCAAACACTCAAAATCAGCCATTAACTGCTGCTCCCAGCAAAGCTCCATTTAGTTTAGAATGGACAAACCTACCTTTACAATGACCCTTCCGCCACAGCAAAAATGGCGCAGAAACTGGAGAGTGAGCTGGGAGTGAGCTGTGAGAAAGAATCGGATGACTCTGCAGAAACTTGAAAGTGGAGAGTTAGGCCTTATGTACTGTAATATGAATTGCAGTGCATCCACTGTCTGGACTTTCAATAACAAACTTGACCTCAGCCTGTCACCTGCTAATTAGTACTCCTTGAACTCCCATTAATCCTAGCAAGACCTGTGTTTTGAAACCATGTCCCATCGCATAATGGGCTTTTGCTTCTATTGAACTCAGGTTAGTCAGTTCTGAATATGCTCTGTACTAGCCATGTTTTCTCAAATAACATTTGCAACGGATGTGTTTCCAAATGATTGCTTGATACCTAAACATTACAGTGCAGCATTTTGTAGAGATGAGGGCGAGGAATGGTGTTTATTGGGGAGAGTTGACAGGCAGCATGTTTTCCTATATCTTTCCGTAGGAGCTTCAAGCTGGGTAAAATGGCAGTTCCAGCTTATAGCCTAATTCTTTGCACATCAACTAAGTGTCCCACTAACTCCCCCATCTCGATCAAGGTTCTGTGTGTAACAACCCCCACCATCCTTGCACACTGCACTGTACCCTGTGTACCAGGTAAATTTGGGGCTTTTGTGTTTTATTCAGGTTAACTTAGAAACAGTTCTTGCATGATACCAGTTAGTTTTTTTAGACGTTTAGTATGCTAACATACTCTCCTTGTTTAATACTGATCTCTCTTGGGGGAATGTGCTTATTTGGAAGCAAATGTTATATTAAATAAGGGACAAGGGTGGCTAATAGCTCCCAGGGGAAAAAAGGGAATGGCATTTTATCAGTTGTTGAGATGTCCCTGTAATGCTATTGGGATGCATGCCTTTATTAACTGCAGCAGTTTTACTGCAACTTCTTAGATCTCCCTTCAAGGCATGAGAGGGTGTCCAATTACTTCCTCTGTAAGAAGATAAACTGTTTATGTAATGCTTTTGTTACTGCTATCCTTCTGTGGAATTCCAATTGTTAGTGAGTTTCTTGCAAAAGGATAAATAACATTTACAAAAAAAAAAAAGCGTTTCTTGCTTTTAACTGCATTTTGTCCAGTGGTATTTATCCACAGCCTTGCACAGCTTGCCCTTCCTCCCCTGGCCAATATTTTGATGGTTATGGTCTTGGTTTTGCTCTTCTGCTGGAATAAGATATGACAGCTGGAGTGAGCAAGGTGCGGTAGAGTTGCACAGGGTGTGGTGCAAACCCTGGAGCGTTCCAGAGTTTGTTACCTATGCTGTGCATAACTAGCATGGTAGGACTGTGGATGAAACATAATTCCAAGTAAATAACCATTCCATTTGACAGTTATTTATTTAAAATTGTATTAACCAGGTAAGAACCCAAGGGCATTAATGCCCGTTTTCAATGGGGACTCAAACACAGACAACTTACATAGAATTATACAATGATACTACATAGTTAAAATAAAAAACAGAAATCTATAGAGATATAACACAAGAAAGTTCTGGACTGGCTACTGGACTGCAAGCTAGTTCTCAACGAAAAGAAAACCAAAGCCATGCTCTTTGGATCTGCACCGAAGATGAAGGCCTGTTCCAATGTGCTGGAAGTTCTTCATCCAGGAGGAATTCCACTAGAAAATGTTACTTCCGTTAAGTAGCTTGGGATCCTGTTGGACCCTTATCATCACTCAGCTTGTCTCCTCCCCCACTAGAAACAACTACAGGACAGCGACCAGCACACTGATAGACTGGATACTGTCAAATCGCCCTGACTGAATTACTAAGGTGTCTGTTCATTAGACTCTTCACCATAGCCTGTGACATTTACGCACCACTAGTAAAGAAGAAAGTCAAAGGCATATCGAACCCCTGGATAAATTCTGAACTCATAGCACAGCTCAAACTAAGGGACCACCTCTGGCATTGTGCTCGAGCCCCAGGAGCAAAGAAAGACATTCAACAACACAAAGCAGCAAGAAATAGCTGTACCCGGTCTATCCACAGTGCCAAAAGCAAACACCTTAAACAGGCACTTTCCAACTCCTGGGGTGATGGGAAAAAATTCTGGAACAACCTGAAGGACCTCACAGGGAAGGCAGCTAAAACACCACCAACTGTGCTTAACATTGATGGCACACCTACGCTTGACCTTAATATGATCTCTAACACATTCAACAATGCGTTCTCTAACCTGAGCAGCATACTACCACCTGATTTCTTCAATGTCCCCACCACCAACTCTACCTCAACAACATCGTCTAAAGCACATCCCACCCCACAGTTCTTCTTCCAAGAGGTCCCTATGCACCTACCCAGAACCTATATTCGCAAGGCCATCAGCAAAACCGGATGCAGTGGTGACTCCCTTGATCTGAAGCTACTCGCATTAGTTCTAGATTAACTCCTTGAGCCCCTGACTAAGATCTTTAACCTTTCCCTGAGATTGGGTCAATTCCCAACTCTCTGGAAGCAAGCAACTATCACACAAGTGTTTAAAAATGGAGACAAGACGCTACACACAAACTACAGGCCCATCTCCATCCTCTCCCCCCCCCCCCATCAAAAGCTCTCGAACGTATAGCCTCTGATCAACTTGTGGAGTTCCTGGATAAGTATGAAATCCATTGCCCAGAGCAACACGGATTCTGGAAAGGGCATAGTACCACCGCGGCACTGCTGGAGTTCACCAGTTTCCTCCATGACACCATTGACCAAGGCATGTGTGGGGGGGGCGGTATTCATTGATCTAACAAAGGCCTTTGACACTATTAACCACCCGCTACTTCTCAATCAACTGTCCACCCTTGGCCTCTCCAAACATGCAGTGAGCTGGTTTGCTAGTTACCTAGGGGATAGGGCCCAACGTGTCAGGATTGCTGGAGTCACCTCAGATGAAAAGCCAGTCCTCTCAGGTGTCCTCCAAGAGTCAATATTAGGACCACTACTCTTTTCTCTCATTCTTAATGGTCTCCCTAGCGTCTGCCAACAGAGAATATTACTTTATGCGGATGATGCAGTACTATTTTCAAGGAACCGTGATACTAGCCTGCTAGAGAATCATCTTCAAAGCGACTTCAGGTGTATCGCAGATTGGTTCCGCTCACATAAATTGGTTCTGAACTTTAGCAAAACTAAGACTATGACATTCTACAACCCATGGAGCAAGTACAAAACTCAGCTCCTCAACATCAAGAACCATGCAGGGGTCTCACTTGAGCATGTTCCTGAGTTCACATACCTTAGCATCACCCTGAACTGCTCACTTTCATACTCACATCATATAGGTAATGTAGCAAGAGCTGCCAATATATGGATTGGCCTGCTTCACAAGCACAAGCATTGCCTGACCCCTGAAGCCCTTAGGCTGGCTATCTATAGCTCTGTCACCTCCACCATTGACTATGGTCTTGCCATCTACAGCTCTGCCTTCCCTACGGCTCTCCGGAGGATATCTGTGACTCTCAACAAAGCCTGTAGGCTCCTTACAGGTGCCCACCACCAAACTCACACCTGTGACCTGTATGCCCAGGCTGGATGGCTACCTCTCCAGAGATGAATACAGTACCAGACCTGTCTACTCACAAAAAAAATTATCCTTGGGCACATGCCGCCTGGAGTTGCAGAACTCCTCACTGCCCACAGCAGCACCCGATCTACATGAAGAGCTCTGCAACAGACGTTCCAGATCCCCAGGTGCTGGACCACCATGGGGCAGAGATCATTCTCACACGGGGCACCTCACTACTACAATACCCTTAACAAAGAAGCACTTACAACTACGACTCTTGGTCACTTTAAAAGGGAACTACGATGCTCCATTGCCTCAACCAGGCAGTGTGACTGCCTCTCCTAAAGCATGGTCTTCACATAGTATCGGTGACAGTGGTACTCTGGGTTCCTGCATCCTGTACCTCCTTTGACACCCCACCTGCACTCCTCCCTTTACCCACCCCTCCCCTCTCAGCTGACACTAGGCCTTAGCCACCATGACCAATCTCATGCCACCTGCCACTTCTACCTGACATTGGCGTTGCCTGCTTTTTCCTTCCTACCACTCTCCACTCCAAACGCAACTCACCATCAAAACTTACTCATACTGGCTATTGCTGTCTCTCTCTGCAAACCACTGTACATACTATGCATAATTCAACTTTGAAATGTAATATATGTATCAATGTAATATATATTACAGTTTCATCTGGTTCAAGGTCAGTTGGCATTCATCTGTATCTCCCTCCCCCGGGTCGGGCCTGAAAATAGGCAGGATTTGTCTAGTGCACTTACCTGGTCAACAAAAACTAAATAAATAAATAAATAAAATATTTATATATATGTATCAATTGCTTCCTTTGTATTGTTGTTCCCCTACATCCTTTGACGTGGAACATTTGTAAATGAGCAGTCCCTGCTTAAAGGTACTTGTAATCCTAGAGTTTGCTAAATAAAAATAAAATAAATAAAAAAATACCTGGACTTTAACCTTCATATTCAATCTTCCTACAAATCTGTAAACTAGAAGTTAGGAGTGGCTTACAAAACGAGCTACATGCTTACTGCCTGGCGATACTAGCTATTGCCCATGGCATTCTATTACCAACTCTTATTTATGGTGTCTTTATTCTTGCCTCTGCCTATAAATTCTCCCTAGTGAAATGGGATGTCACATATAACAACGTTTGTCAGTTTACCTCCTTGTCACCTCGACTCAAGCATCACTGCCTTCTCTATAAAGATCTTAACTGGCTCTTTCCCGCTGCCAGTAGACAATATTACCTGGGATCTCTCATGGACTTGATCATCCGGGATAAAACCCCATCCCTGCTGCTGAGCTTCTTGTTCCTCAATCCTCCTCCCATGGCCGGCGATCTGCGGACAAATCCCTACTCTTTGTCCCAAGATGTCGTATGGTTAAAGGCACCGGGGCTTTCCAAAGCACTGCTCCCCAGCTGTGGAATGCTCTTCCACTAAACCTTTGTCAGTCTCAGTCTCACCACAGTTTTAGGGGTCGCGCGCCGATGCTAGATGGCGACAGTCGCAAGAGAGTGCGCTCCATCCCTATCCTTCCATTTTTAAATAATTTATAGCCCATTTTAATTCTAAAGTTCATGAAGTAGACCTTCTGATCTTTAATTCTTCACTCAGGCAAGTGGTTTTCATCAGGTTGAAGGTTAAAGCACATATTAAGTGATTTTACAGTTAGCCTAATCTAAGGAAAATGCCTTCAGGGAGGCCCCGCTCCCCTGTTCACCTGGACGCACAACTTACTCAGATATTGTATATAAGGATTGTTCTGATTGTTCCAAACATTTGGCCACAAAAAATTACATTTTTCAGTTAAAGGAGATATTATCTGAAATACGAACGGGCCAAATTGAAGTTAATAATTCTACAGCTACTCTTTCTAAGCAGCATGAGGAAATGTGTAGTATCGTGAGTAAAAATGATAAAACAAATTACAGAATTGACCTCAGCAATTACCTACCTAGAACAGCTTACATTTAAACAATCTGAGCAGATTTATCAATTATCTCAAAAGGTAGATGACCTCGAAAACAGAGGTCGACATAACAATATTAGAGTACTGGGTATACCTGAAGGGGCTAAGAGGGATAATATGTTGGCCTTTCTCAAATCATTTCTACCTGAAATTCTTGGATATCAATGGCATAGCCCTTTAAAAATTGAACGAGCTCACGGAGCGTTGGGTCCTAAACCAGTTAACCAAAAGCCCAGACCAATAATTGCCCATTTGTTAAGCTTCTCTGTTATGGAGGAAATAATGCATCTGTCAAGGGAAAGAAGGTCGCTTAAGTGGAAAGGGGAAAATATTTAAATTTCTCAAGATTTCTCTAGTGAAGTGGTGGCCAGAAGGAAAGAGTTTATAGAAGTCAAACAATGCTTAAGGGACTTTGGTCTAAAATACTATTTCAAATACCCTGCTTCTCTCATTGTTCAGGACCAAGGGGGAAAACCACCAAATGTGACTCTCCAAATAGTGCATGGCGATTCATTCAGTCTTTTAAAGAAATTTACTTCAGAAATCCACCAACTTACAAGACGAAGTACCATTTTTCAAAATCAGCATGAGCTCCCTCAGAACTAGCACATCTAGATTCCAAAACTCGCGCTAGGCACACACCATCACGATCTTGTGAACTTTTTCAAAGAAATACTCTTGTGACCCTCCCCCAACCATCTACTCTGTGTCTATTTGCTGAAGCTGCCAGCTCTGATTTAGATCATACCTGGAGTTCCAACATTCAGAGGAGAGCTAGACAACGTTTTAAGCATTCCAGCATCCCGAGACTAACAAGCTCTGCAGGTAATCCCAAGAAGAGAGTGTGAAGTAAAGAAAACAGCTACACATCCTCGCCAAGATCATCACCGGATCTGACGTGCAAAGAGGAAATGGATGCCTCCAAGCCAGTCTAAACTAAATCAATCCCCTGCAACAACAACCCCTCAATAGAATCAGTGCCTGGGACAAAAGGATATACATAACATTTCAATTGGACCACTTCCTGTTACTCCTAATGCTTAAGATGGATGCGATCAATAACGTGGCTATGAGCTGTATGCAGTGGTAGGATTTTGTTATATATCTTGATAAATGGATTCTTAGTAAAAAAAAGGACTAACAAATTGATGGAGTTCTTTTACATCAGACTAATTTGGTTTTTAATATACCTAGGAAAATTCCAGGTTTACGTAGCAGTCTATTTTAAAGAAAAAGGTCCTTAGTATTTTGATTAAAAGCAAACCGACCATTAATGCATTGATAATGATACTGTGTTGTTTACACAATTCTACAAAATAGGCACTGATATCTAGAAGCCTGTTACTTGTGGTGTGCTCTTCTCCTTCTTGATAACTCTTTCTACTGTTACTGTCATTCACTCATAATAGTTTCTCTGGTTATGCCCTTGTCAGAGTAGCTGCCTTAAAATACAGCTCAAATACCTAGACTCATTCTGTGTTTACAACGCCTAATTTCCACTAGATGAAACTAGTATTTTGAGCACAGCGCAAATAAGCATCAGAATTGGTAAGCTGATGAGGGCTTGTACATGCTCAAAATTAGTGGATGGTCTTTGCACAGATAGGCCAGCTCTTTAGTATTGGTATTTGCTTAGGCAATGAGCTATAATAATTGCACTGGGCTAATTATTTCTTTTCACCATTTAAAACATGAGGATAGTGGATGGGCAACGGTGAACAACAACACTGTTGTTCACTTTGAGAGGTTGTCATGACAACCAAGAAAACCTTGAGAGCGAAGCTCGAGAGGTTTTCGGTTGACGTGAAACCTCGAGAAGTGAAACAGTGTTGTTGTTCACTATTGCCCATCCACTGTCTTTTATAGTGTATGGGCAACAGTAAAAAAAAAGCTTGTGACTTCTTTACCGGTTGCGCTGTGATGTCAGGGACCCCTGCCCTGCCAGTGTCCATGACAACACTCCGCTCGGGTCCAAATTTGAAATAAGATTCTGGTGTCCTGCTGTGGGCTGGCTAATATTTAAAGAAAAAGCCACTTACTGCTCAATAAGAACTTCCTCCAGTGCCTTCCTGGGCCTTCGTTGAACTGCCGTGGCCATTTTATGGATGAGGAGAAACTGCAACTTGCGCATGCGCAAAGGTGATCAGGGCTATTGTACCATCGATGTGACGTACTCACGATGGTACAACAACATCGTGATGTCACATCAATGGTACAACAACACTAGGGAAATATAGATTTTGAGGGAATACAACGTTTTAACATACACTATGCTTTTTTATTACGCTCTTTGCATTTATGTTTTGTGATCATCCTTGTAGCTTGATATCTTGCCTATTTTCTTTCAGCCCGTTTATTTTGCTGTATGATATTCTTTGCATTTAATCAAATACTTTAGGCCTAGTATTTATTGTTTTTCCTTTTTGGGGCATCTCATGCTGCAACTAGAATGATTGATGCCCTCTCTTGTATTAAGTACTGTGGTGTGTGACTCGTCAGCTAAACCTTGGACAGTAGTCCGGTGGACAATAACTGACTGCGCAGTAGCTAACAACCTACTGTTCTATTTCCTCTTAAAGGTAACATTTTTTTTTTTTAAATCATTTCTAGAACGTGGACTCTAGACACTTAGTTATTGGAAGTTTATGTAAGATCATATAATATTTTTACCTTGTGCTATATTATTGTGAGTAAAGAGTACTTTCAGGTTAAGGAATAGTTGTTTCACCCCTTCTAACTGTTTACATTATATTCTATCTATTTTTATATCTAGGAAACTTTTGCTATAGCAAATGCTTCCTTATAGAATTGTTTCATGGAATGTGAATGGTTTGGGAACCCCTATTAAAAGGAAAAAAATATTGACATACCTTAACAAAAAGAAGGCAGATATTGCCTTCATACAAGAAACGCATTTCAATGATACAGATTCGGTCAAATTATGCAGATCCTGGGTAGCTATGGTAGAGTATAGTACCTTCAACTGTAAAAAAAGAGGTACTGCTATTTTGATTAGAAAAAAACATTAATTTTGTGAAATCTAAACATTTTTCAGACCCAGAAGGTAGATTCCAATTTCTTCTTGGTACACTCAGTGGGTCTAAGGTTGCTTTAGTCAACATCTATGCTCCTAATTCAGGACAAAATGTTTCTTTTGAGAATATTTCAGCAGTATTGACATTATGTGAGGGTATTTTAATGAAGTCATGGACCCTGCATTAGATAGAAAGAAAATGAAAACCACATTGACCTTAACCAGATTTCATTTGGCCTTGCATAAACTGGTTCAGAATCTTTCTTTATCAGATGCATGGAGAATAGTGAACCCTCGAGCTAAAGATTTTACTTTTTTTCTAATAGACATATATCATACAGTAGAATTGACCACTTATTCATTTCTTCTAAGTGCCTAGCCTTAAAAGCTGATGCTAATATAGATTCCATAACAGTCTCTGACCATGCATTAATTGACATGACTATGATCATAGGGGAGGGCAAACCAAAAGAATGTAGATGGAGACTGAATGCGTCCCTTTTAAAAGACAAAACATTTATAGATTGGATAACAAATGAAAGTAAGGAATACTTTAGAAATAATGACAATTGTGAAGTATCTAAGGCCTGTCTATGGGCAGCCTACTAAGCTTTTATCAGGGGCAGAATAATTTGTTTTTCAGCATGTAAGAAAAGGGATAAAGCTTTATAAAACCTTAAGAGAAAAACAACTGGAATTAACTAATTTGGAAACAGAACTCAAAAAATCTAATATCCTTCAACTGCCATTAGTGCAAAAATAGAATTGGTTAAATTTGAAATTAACAGCATACTCTCTACCCAAGCTGAATGTGCTTTATTTCGTTTAAAGCAAAGCTACTGGGAGTCTGGGGAAAAAGATGGAAAACTGTTAGCCCATAGACTTAAAAAACTTAACAACCAGAATATAATACCATGGATTAGAGAGATATGGGTAAAACATATAATAATAATAAGGATATTTATAGATTATATCAGGAATTTTACATTAAAATATATGCTCATAAGACCATTAATACTTTTGATGCAGATTCTTTTCTAAATTCAATCCAAGATTCTGGATTATCTCAAAAACATTTTGATTTTCTGAACAGAGAAATTTCATTGGAAGAAATATCTTCAACAACTGCTATCCTACCTAGTAACAAAACCCCAGGTTTAGATGGCCTTCCAAGTGAATTTTACAAGATTTTGAATTCCAAGATATCACCTCATTTACTTAATATGTATGACGAATCCTGGGATACAGATACTCTCCCCCCACTCTCACACAATCCCTGGTTACTTTGATTCTTAAAAAGAATAAAGACCCTCTATCCTGTTCCAGCTATCGTCCTATCTCACTGATGAATACAGACTATAAAATATTAGCTAAAATATTAGCATTACATATTCAGAAAGTTATAGATCTAATTATAGGTAAGGAACAGGTGGGTTTTATGCAGGGTAGATCAGGAGCGGATAATGTTAGAAGATTACTGCATACGATCTGGTATGCTAATAAATTTAAGGAACCTTGTATAGTGTTATCTTTAGATTTATTCAAAGCATTTGACTCCTTGTCCTGGGATTATATGTTTAAAGTCCTTAAGCACTGTAAATGTTGAGATAATTTCAGTACTTGGGTCTCTTTGTTGTATAAAAATTAAACGGCTCAAATCAGTACTAATGGACTAGTAAGTAAGCCCATTTCACTGGTATGTGGAACCAGGCAAGGATGCCCGCTCTCTCCTTTCCTTTTTATATTGGCCATAGAGCCTCTGATTAGAACAACAGACAATCACTCAAACATATTTGGGATTAACATCAAGTCACATCTCAAAAAAATCTATGCTTTTGCTGATGATTTACTTTTAACCCTCACAAAACCAGTTCAATCTTATAATGCACTTAAGAAATTACTTTTACATTTTGAAAATCTTTCAGGACTACAGGTTAATTGGGATAAATCCCAAATAGTATGTCCTAACCCCTCACTTTTTATTAAAAATAATTTATCTGAAATATTCAACAATGGCTGGGTCAAGGATCAAATAACTTACTTGGGCCTACGACTCTCCAACAACCTGGGTTCTTGATTAAGATTAATTATTTACCCTTAATAAAAGATATTGAATCAGACTTAGCAAGTTGGAGTAATTTCACCTTTCCCTATGGGGTAAAGTAAACTCTATCAAAATGATTATTGCCCCATAGCTATTTTACCTATTTCAAAATATCCCAATTTTACTAGATTAAAAATTAATATGAAAATTAGAAGTGATGGTAAGAAAATTCCTTTGGGATAATAAACCCCCAAGATTTAGTCTGAATAAGTTAAGAGCTCCCTATAATCTAGGTGGATTGGCGCTTCCTCACTGGGAATGGTATCAGTGGGCTTTTCTTCTTAAACAAATCTCTAGCCATTTGATTTGTGACTCTGTTACTGACATACCAAGACCTCTATGGCTACAACTAGAAAATTCCCTATTAGGCACTACTAGGATTGTAGACTATTTATTTATACATACCCCTATAGATATTGCAGATAATCCTTGCTTAAGTAACTCTATTAGAGTACTAAAAAGGATTTGTCAATCCATTAGTACCTCCAGTTTTCCACTAAGACAAATGCCCTTATGGTCTGACTTACTAATCACTAAAGATAACCCCTTGAAACCTAATAAAGCATGGTTCTAAGTAGGAATCAACAGGATTGGTGACATATTATCCAAGGATACTTTTATTCTGATGCCATTTAAGGAAATAAAAGACTTTTATAGGTTACCAAGTTTCCATTTTCATTTTTACCTACAACTTAGAAGTAAGCTCAAGGAAAATATACTTTTAGATGACTATTCAATTCTTGAGAATAAAGAATGAGACCAACTATGTAGAATAGCACCCTTAAAAAAGGAGCAAGTTTTATTTACAAAATACTTAATAAATGTCTCCTAACCCTATCTTTAACCTATTCAGTGAAAAGGAAATGGGAGAATGAACTAAATATGACTATCTCTGATTCGGACTGGAATGAGGCCTGGGATCTTGCTCACAGAGGTACTGTTGACTCTGAGGGTAAGCTGATCCAATTTAAAATATTACATCATTTTTGTCATGTCACCTCTTCAACTAGTAGAGATGGGTTTATGTCATAATAACAAATGTTGGAAATGTCAATCCCCTAATGCTAATCTATTACACATGTTATGGAACTGTCCTAAGATAACTCCACTGTGGAAGGAAGTTATTAAAGTATGTCGGAGGTCTCTAAATATTACCCTGACTTCATCTCCTTTAATTTTCATTCTTGGCATTATTCCTGAAGATTACATTATCACTTACCAACAAAAGCGTTGGCAAGCATTAAAGGTTGATCTTAAAATATTGGAAAAACCCCAACCCCCCTACTTTGGTGGAATGGATTAATTTGATGGGATATACTGCCAATAATGAAAAAATTACTTATACCTTGAGGAACAAATTAGATTCTTTTCTAAATGTCTGGGGCCCCTTTTTCTCTTAAGATTGAAACAACACAAACTTTAACTATAGTGTTATACAGGATGTTTTATTGAGTTATATTTATATGTTTTGCTGTGTTGTTTATTATCTTCTAATGCATTGATTTACTCCGAATTGCAATAAGATGGACCCGTACTATTTAATCTCTACTCAAACTCTAACTCAACTATGTTTTATGGTGTTCATTTGTTATAATGTGAGAAATAGTGATAGTTCTCATAGTTCATTATATGTATTATCATGTACAGTCTTCTGACAAAAAAAAAACTGTTTTCAAAATGTTTCTACAATGTTTGTATACTTATTAAGACTAATAAAAAATGTTATCATGGAAAAAAAAGTCTCACCACAGTTTTCAAACTGAATATCGACACTATCTACCCCTTGCTGATACTTGCACTTGCTTTGACCCCACCTAGACTCCTTAGTCTCTCCTGTGCTCTTTCTCTCCTCTAGGGTATGCCCTCTGTTTCTGCATTTATCATATACAGTGCTGCCTCTGCTTATTTATTACTCTTATTGTCTTTATGCTGCATTGTTGCCGTTATACTACATTGTCTCTTTTACTTACTTAATGTGTACTCCAACTTAATGTATTTTTTGTAGCACTGTTGTACTGTTTCTCTATTTTTGTATGACTGTACTTATGTATCACCACATGGTTTCTCGCTGTTATATGTTGTACTGTCCCGGGTCGTGTCTGAAAATAGACATTTTATGGCTAGTGCACCTACATGGTCAACAAAAACTAAATAAAAATAAATAAATTCTGACATCTAAATGTAAATACAGTGAATGGTATTAGTTAAGAAAAACATTTACACCAAGAGTTTAGGAGGCAGTTTTTTTAGTACAGTCTTAAAGGCAGCATCAGTTTGAATTTGTTGACCAGAACCTGGCAATGAATTCCAATATTTTATTGCAAGAAATAAGTAAAATCTTTGCCCAAGAGATGTCGGAATTGCAATGGTCTAAATTATTGTTACTTTGTTATGTACTGTATTTCTGTATCTTAAGTCCCGTCCCTGTTTCAATTTATGTATGACGTGGAACCTTTGTAAATGAGTCTCTGACTCAAAGGTCTTTCTGAATATCACAATAAATAAATAAAAAAAAATATTAGATCCCTGTGAAAATCTGGTCAGATGTGCAATAGTATTGTCTTTGATAGAAGTCGTAAATGAAAATTGATCTGACCTTTTGAGAAATTTCTGAACATTTAGTGCTGTGTAATAAAGACATCTCATTTCAAATGAAAACCAGTTTAACGAACTGAAATATTCACACTGATGAGTGTTATATGGAACTAAAAGTGTAAATTTATTTATTCATTTTATTTTCAAAAGTATCACCAGAAAAGACATATTGAGCTGAATATCGGCTCATTTCCAGATGCGTCCTGGGGGGGAGGGGTAATGGGGTAATAATCGTGGAATTGTACAATGAAATGACATAGGGCATTTATAGTGTATAATAAGCAGAGCAAAATAGCAACAGAAATACCGTATGCAAGCCTAGGTGCAGTATATCCAGCAACCAGTCAGTCCAGTCATCCAGGCAGAGAGCATCGCAATGAACGACAAGTGCAAAGGGAGGGAAATAGAGTAGGCAGGGTGAGGTGGAGTGTACAAGGGGGAGAGCAGGAGGCATCACGTGAGGTAAGGAAGAAAAGTAGGAAGAGTGAGTGGAAGGGGAGAAGACTGAATAGTGGAGTAGGGGAGGAGAGCTCAGGTGCAGTTGTAGGAGGGAGCGGTGAAGTCTTGGAGAATACAAGAGAAGGAGCAGAGGGAGGAGGCAGTGCAGGGGGGGGGATGTTCCAGAGTTTGGGGAGACAGAAGGATAATGCAGCTTGGCTGGAGGAGGACAATCTAGACAGGAGTGCTAGGGTCTGGTTGCCAGAGCTATGAAGGGATTAGGAGGAGTGAGGGGGAGAGGAGGAGAATAGAGATGTGAAATGTGAGGAAGGAGGGGAATGTGCTCAGCCAGTACTTAGCAATAAGGGTGAAGCCATGTGCCAGAGAGGGAAGACAGAGTGAGGTGTAGAGGGAGCAGTGGTGAGTCAGAGGAGAGCAGTTAAGAGCAAACTGGCAGAAGGAGTGAAATAGGGGGTCCAGTCTGTTGAGGGTGGACTTTGGGGCACTGCCATAGATGGTGTCTCCGTAGTTGAGAATGGGGAGGAGCATTCTCTGTACAATGGCTCTGTGCACCGGCAGGAGGATGCACCCAAGGCACATAATTTTGGTTGGGGCTTTTTTTGAATAGCATCCAGGTGTACAGAGAAATCAAGATGATGGTCAAGCCACATGCCTAGGTACTTGAAGGAGGGGATGTCTTCAAGGAGGGACCCATCCAAGGTATGGAAGGAGGTGAGGGCTGGGAGTCTAGAGAGTTTTTGCCTGGATCCAAAATTCATAGAGATCTTTTTTTTTTTGCAGCTGGGGACAGCTGATTTGAGTGGAACCAGAGCTGGATGTTGTCAAAGTCCAGCTGTAGTCTGGTCATCAGATCAGTAGGGGAGGAGCCAGAGGCAAATAAGATGGTCATCTGCATCCATATATATATGGATGCAGATGTACAGGCAAAGGGGAGGCTACTTAGAAAGATGGAGAAGAGAATGGGACCAAGAATTGAACCTTGGGGGACGCCAGTGCTGATAGGGAGAGGGGGGATAGGGAGTTGCCAGTTTTAACTGATTGAGTTCTGTCCAGAAGGTAAGAATGGAACCAATCAGTGGCTTGGGGAGAAAGTCCTGCAGCAGAGAGCTTTGCAAGGAGGAGGAGAGGGTGGGCAATGGCATTGAAGGCTTTGGCCAGGTTGACAAAGATTGCAGAGGTGATCAGGGTCTGATCCATGCCTGCTAGAATGGAGTCAGTTAGCTTTGAGTAGGGAGGTGGTGGTGGACTGGAATTTGTGAAATTCAGACTGAAAAGGGGTGAGGAAGGAGGATGAGTCATGAAAGGGAGATAGTTGAGAAAGAACCACATGTTCTTGAAGTTTAGCGAAGGTAGGAAGTAGAGAGATAGGGCGGTAATTCCCAGGAACAGAGGAGTCACCACCTTTGGGGAGGGGAATGACAATGGCTTGCTTCCACGAAACAGACATAGACCAGGGAGAAGGAGAGGTTAAGGATGAATGCAAGAGGGAGGGAGATGGCAGGGGTAGAGAGATGGAGTTTTGGGTCCATCCCATCTGGGCTGTTACCCTTATGAGTGTTTAGAGCTAGGAGGGCCTTCAGAGTGGCAGATGGTGAGACTGGGGAGAAGAAGAAAAGGAGGATAGGGAGGGCTGGGGGGTCAGTGGGAGGGAGTAAGGAGGTGAGGAGGGAAGAGGCACAAGAGGTGAAAAAGTCATTAAATTCAGCGGCGATAGCAGGGGGTGGTCAGAGATGGTGACACCTCTCAACTTACAGACTGGGACAGAGGACTGGGGGGGGGGAGGGAGTTGATGACCTTCCAAAACTTTGAGGGGTGGTTAATATTGTTTTGGAGGGTGGGTGCAAAGTACTCTGCCTTAACATGTTTGGTGGCCCTGGTGCAGGCATTTCGTAGAGTACGATATTTATGGTAGTCAGTAGTGGAACCAGAGGTCTCATGGGCCTTCCATGCCAGATCTCGCTGCCGGAAGGCAGGCTAGTAGTTCAGCAGAGACCCTGGGGAGATGGGTGATGGTAAAACAGCAAATGGAGTTATACAGAACTCAAATTCTAGAAATTAATGAATCAGAAGCCACACAGTAGACAGGCAATCCTGCAAGCAGGGGCAGTAACAGCGACTGAGTTAATTTTCCTGGGTTGCAGTGTTAAGCAGTTTTTAAGTGATACAGTTGCCCCGAATGCATACAGGTGATTTGATTAGTGAACTAATATGACAATCAGACAACAAAAAATGATCTAAAGTGAACCCCCCAAATGACAAAAATAATCAGTGCATTCTATCTCAACCCCCATTCTGTCCAAAATTGGGCTGATAGTGGGGGAAGTGAGCATTTTCTATCAAAAGCCAACCTTCATAAACTTTGTCTTTAGTGACATTCGACAATAATGCATTTTCAGACAACCAGTTCGGTACTTTGGAAAAATCAGCCTGCTAAGTTGTATTACTATATAACCACGAATAACCCAATGTCATCAGCATAACACACTGATTTAGAATTCGGTAAATATAAATTGAGATCATTCCGAAAAATAGAAAATAAACTAGGTTTCAAAATCGGCTCTTGTGGAACATCTATGTTTACAGGAACCAAAGAAGAAAATGTACCATGTAATATAACCTGTTGAGATGTGTCAATAAGATAACTCTGAAACCAAACAAATGAAGAAAAATACAGACCAGAATTTCTGACCTTTGAAAGCAGGTGACTGTGGTGCAACAAATCAAAGGCGTTTGATAAGTCCAAAAAATAAATCCCCAGCCACCTCTCCACTGTTCAAGGCCCCATGCAAAAATGAAGAAAGCTTTAAAACAGCAGTTAAAAGTATTATGATTGGGACAAAATCCATATTGACGCTTGGATAATATTTTAATATCATCCAAAAATGGAAAAGTTGATCAGGGAGGGTTCCTGGATGTCACCACCTTGGGACAGGGATGGTGCCTGGATGTCATCTCCTTGGGACAGGGAGGGTGCCTGGATGTCATCTCCTT
Organism: Neoceratodus forsteri; assembly: GCA_016271365.2. Classification (NCBI taxonomy): domain Eukaryota; kingdom Metazoa; phylum Chordata; order Ceratodontiformes; family Ceratodontidae; genus Neoceratodus; species Neoceratodus forsteri. The sequence continues at coordinate 9,153,220 of JADMNL010000026.1, forward strand.
GGAACAGAGAGCATTCCTGGATGTCATCTCCTTGGAACAGGGAGGGTTCCTAGATGTCATCTCCTTGGGACAGGGAGCGTTCCTGGATGTCGCCTCCTTGGGACAGGGAGGGTGCCTGGATGTTGCCTCCTTGGGACAGGGAGGGTGCCTGGATGTCATCTCCTTGGGACAGGGAGGGTGCCTGGATGTCATCTCCTTGGGACAGGGAGCGTTCCTGAATGTCGCCTCCTTGGGACAGGGAGGGTGCCTGGATGTTGCCACCTTGAGACAGGGAGGGTGCCTGGATGCCATCTCCTTGAGACAGGGAGGGTGCCTGGATGTCATCTCCTTGAGACAGGAGGGTGCCTGGATGTCATCCCTTGGGACAGGGAGGGTGCCTGGATGTCATCTCCTTGGGACAGGGAGGGTTCCTGGACGTCGCCACCTTGGGACAGGGAGGGTGCCTGGTTGTCATCTCATTGGGACAGGGAGGGTGCCTGGATGTCATCTCCTTGGGACAGGGAGGGTTCCTGGACATCGCCACCTTGGGACAGGGAGGGTGCCTGGATGTCATCTCCTTGGGACAGGGAGGGTTCCTGGATGTCACTTCGTTGGGACAGGGAGCGTTCCTGGATGTCGCCTCCTTGGTACAGGGAGGGTTCCTGGTATCCACCGCAACACTGGGAGAGCAGCATCAGCATACGCATACATCTTGCAATGTTCTGGGCAGGGTAACATAGAAACATGGAATCTGACAGCAGATAAGGATGGTCCGCTTGGCCCAGTTAGTCTGCCCATCTGCCCTCCCTACTGTGACACTGCAGATCCTCTTGATCTCCGCCCCCTTCCTTTTCACTAATGTTCCTTTATGCCCATCCCATGCATTCTTGAATCCCGTTACCGTTTTTGCCCCCACCACCTCTGCTAGGAGGCCATTCCACCATCCCAGGCATCCACCACTCTTCCTGTGGAGAAGTTCTTCCTCACATCTCCCTACAAGTCTACCCCTCTCCAGCATGGCGTGTCCCCTTGTTCTTGAGCATCTTTTTTGTCTCTCAGTTGCTTCCCTCTTGAATCTTATTTACCTGTGAGGTATTTGAAGGTTTCTAAAATGTCAGAATCATCACACTTGTAGTTACACCTTTAGTATTGATGTGTTGCTCTGCCCAACTGAAAACCATTTTTGTCCCCACTTATTTGTTAACCAGGTAAGGCTCACTAGGCACAAGTGCCTGTTTTCAGGGGTAACCCAGGAGCATGGTGGAGGGTAAGTGACTTGCTCAGTTACACAACATACAAGTGGAGATTGTGGGACTCAAACCCAGGTCTACTGGATGTACCAGGCTTATTCACAGCTTGTTACTCTAACCTCTAGGCCATACTGCCAGATCCCATTAAACCCTAAGAAAACCTGGCAGGGGCCCAAAGTGAGGAGAAGGTGATGGCTTTGCCAACAGTGATTGTTTTTGCTGGTGGCTGCCTCCCCTCTTTGAAGTTCTAGTATCCATTTGTAACTAGACTCATGGTTCTAAGAATTCAAGGGGTAAGGTTGCATTCTCTGTGCCACCAAAATCCCAAAATAGTTGCTCAGATTGCTTGGTAAGAAAACCAAGAAAAATCTCTGACCGTGCAAGATGCCGCCTGCCGTTCTGTCATAGGTAAGCGGTGGCCCCTGGGCAGCCCTTCCTGTGGAGGGGTCATCCATGAGGAGACACAGGAGAGAAAGGTAAGTCCCAGGGAAGTTGGGTGACAAGGCTGGGCGGGATGGAAGGGCTGAAGAGAGCCAGTCAGTGTCAGGGATAAAGTACAATAAATGAAATAAAAGTTAAACTTCATCAGATAGTGCAAGGTTTCAGAAGAGGAAACCTCTTTAAAACAAAAAAAAAAAAAAGATTACTTAAATTACAAGACAAACTCATTTTTCCTTCCTGCATGTTTGGAGCAAGTTTGATTGCCTCATTAAAAGATACATTTAATGCAGTTCAAATATCTAATGGAGAAGCCAAGTTTCCAAATTCAGTTGATAATACTGTTGTGTGCTCCCCGCTATGTGCTGTGATCTCCTTGTAATGGGCTGTGTACGTGTGCAAAGTGTAGTGTAAACAGAAAATAAGATGAATTAAGCTTGGTTATTGACAAGTCTATTAAATGTAAAATCAGAAATTTCAGCACTGGGCTTTAGAAGGGTTCCTTTTTTTGGTTACCATTGTTTGATCTGTGCTATTACAGCTGGTGCATGTGATTATCTTCTGCTTTTTAACGGAAGCAGGCAAAATGTGTTATACATTCGAGACTTAAAGGTTTCAGTTTAGCTTAAAATGAGAAAACTTGCTGACAGGTGCGTCTAGCCCATACAAGTGACGTTTTCCAGCATCATTACTCATTGGGGGGATTTCCTTAAGAAGTATACAAATAAGTGCAAGCGTCAGTGAATGTACTGCAGAAAAGATGTGGAGGCTGGAGGCTGTTCTGAGGGTCGTCATACAGTACAAGCAACTATTTTGGGATTTTGGTGGCATGGGTGGTGGAATATGGGGAAAAGAGGGGGTGCTAAAATTTGAAAGGGCACAGGACAAATAAGATAGTTTGTGCAAGCAAAGGGGCACTCGGAATGCTCATCAGCAAAAGTGGGGGTGCTACAGCCCCCCCCAACACCCACAGGTTCCGGCATCTATGTTTGGTGGTACAGAGAATTTAACCGTAACTCTTGAATTCTTAGAACCACGAGTCTAGTTACAAATGGATACTAGACCTTCAAAGAGGGGAGGAAGCCAATACCTCCTCCTTACTTCGGGTCCCTGCCAGCCCCCTCCCCATCAACCACTCTTCCTTCCATTAAGCCAGGAAATGTATGCAGAGCGGCACACGAGGAGCTGCCAAGCATCATTTAGACAGCTCACAAGTCCCTCCCACCTCCCCTGATATCAAGCTTATGCCTCCAGCAACCTCAGTCATAGCAAGCGTTCTATTGGATCACTCCATGCATTGTGAAGGAGCAGGCTTCCCCCGGCTTGCCATGAGGGGCTTCTGCTACACTAGCACTCAGATATCTGTCTCCCTGAACTAGCTCATACTCGGAAGTACTCCTTGGCGCATTGATCCTGACTTCCCAGGGTCCACTTCCAAACACGTGTCGTGCACTAAAGCTGAGCCATCGAACCACCCCCTAAAACCTCGATCTTTGTCCCTTACTGTTTACTTCCAACTGAAGCTTATTCAGGAACGGAAGTCAGAGTCTCCCCGCTTATCACATCAGTCAGCTGTAGGAATGGCTGTGATGTCACAAGCAGTGCAGTAGGACCCCAGCCCCAGCTTATCACATCAAGTCTGTTACTGTAGTGGTGCCTGTGATATCACAGCAGCACAGTGGGATCCCAGCCCCAGCCTGTGCTTATCAGATCAGTCTGTTGCTGTAGGAATGGCTGTGATGTCACAAGCTATACAGTGGGACCCCAACCCAAGCCCCTGCTTCTCACATCAGTCTGTTACTGTAGGAATGGCTGTGATGTCACGAGCAGCACAGTGGAACCCCAGCCCCTGCTTATCACATCAGTCTATTGCTGTAGGAATGGCTGTGGTATCACAAGCAGTGTATTTAGAAAAGCAGAGGGCGGTAGGGAAGGCAGCTAGGGGTGCTAAGGTGAAGACAGAAGAAAATATAGCAAAAGAAGTTAAAACAAGCATTTGTCAATGCCGAATATTGTCATGCTGGCATTGGCAGTGGCTGAGCTAGAAACACATAAGAGGAATGGCAGTGAAGTATTGAAGTGACGCCAACCTCACCCCCACCCTGTAGAGAGCAACAGGCATTGGGGTGTGCCTTTGGATCGTCAGCTATAATGCTCATGCCATTGTACCTCACCCTACCCTGTAGACACTGACAAGTGTTGTGGTGTGCTTTGGGGTCTTTGGGCATTATACTTACCCCATTCCATAAGGAAATACACTGATGTGGGTGCAGTATAGGAGCGTGGGGTGAAGTTTGTGGCGGAACAGTGCAAGACACACCACGATGCCTGTCAGCGGCTGCAGGGTGGGAATGGGGGGTGGAATGGCGTGAGCATTACATCCAATGATCCCAAGTCACAGCTCTGACCCCTGTCAGTCCGTACCGGGTGTGGTGCTACAGTTGGAAACCCTAACACCGTAGGCATGCAGTGGTAGTTTCACTCCACATTTTCAACATGGGCTGCTTGTCAGGCCACCTCATGAAAAGCGGCACAATCACTTTGTTAGCTGAAACGTGGTTTTGCACAGTGGCTGTGCCATTTAGTGACAGAGGGATGAAAACACAGTTCTGGTAAGGATGTATAGAATGACAACTGTATTGTTCATGAGGAGGCGTAAGAAATGGCAACGTTGAAAATCTGGAGTGGCAATATGAAATATTGGTGAAGCAATAAACATGCATACAAGCTGCGCAACAGACATCTGCAACCCAATTATTTGTGGGAGTTTTTTAGGCACGTTTTCAACATAGGTATTTTGGGACCTCCCCTCTTAAACAGTGGCGCGGTGATTTTGTTAATGTGTCCCAAAAGGTGATTTCCCACAGCGAGCATGCCATTGTGCGCCACAGTTGCGGAAACGCGTTTTGGGCAGGCTGTGAAAAATGGCAGCTGTACTGTTGATAAGGAGGTGTGCGCAAATGCCAGTGGTGAAAATCTGGCATGAAAATATTGCAAATTTATGAAGTTACAAGGCTGCGTGGAAACTGCGTAACGTACGCTTGCAGCACAGTCATTTTATGGACTTTCAGCACCATATTTCAACATAGGCATTTTAGAACCTCTGCTCATGAATAGTGTCATCGTCATTTCCTCAAACTGTCCCGGAAACTGATTTCGCACAGCGACCATGCAATTCTGCGCCGGACGTGCGAAAACACATTTCAGCCAGGATATGTAAAATGACAGCTGTACTGTTCATAGGAGGTGTGGAAAATTCTAATTTTGAACATTTAGAGTGAAAATATTACAAATGCTGCGAAGTCACGAGCATGCATGCAACCGCTATAGCGCCTGCGCTGTGAAAACACCAATTTTATGGACTTCGTCCTCAAATTTTCAACATAGGCATTTAGGACCTCTGCTAATGAACAGTGTCACTGTCATTTTCATAATGTGTCTCAAACATGGACTTTCCACAGCAACGGCGTATTCTGCCGAACTGCGAAAACAAATTTTGGTCAGGATGTGAAAATGACAGCTATACTGTTCGCAAGGAGGTGCAGAACAATGGCAATGTTGAAAATCTGGAGTGAAAATATTATAAATTTGAGATCTTGACGTAGTCCAAACTGCGTAATGCCAAGCATGAACACCAAATCATGTTATGGAGTATCGTCACCAAATTTTCAGCATAGGCATTTTAGGACTTCTGCTCATGAACAGTGTAACAGTAATTTTCATAATTTGTCCCGAACACTGATTTCCCACATCGACCGTGCTATTCTGAGCCGGAAGTGCGAAAACACATTTCGGGCAGGATGTGAAAAATGACAGCTATACGGTACATAAGAAGGTGTGGAAAAATGCCAATGCTGATCATATGTCATGAAAATATTGCAGATCGCGAAATTACGGCGTGCGTAGCAACTATAGCAACGCTCGTCCAAAAAAGTCATTTTTGTTTTCCCACCAAATTCTGCAGCATTGGCTTTTTGAGAACCCCTCAAGAACACTGGCACTGTCGTTTCCTTCCTCACTCCCGAAAGGTGATTCCGCGCAGTGACTGCAAAATCACCTTTCGAGACCAAATAACGCCATGACAGTACAAGAATTCATGAGGAGGGGTCCCAAAAACCCCATGTTGAAAATTTGGGGCCAGAATTCCAAAAAATGCCTGAGATATGCATCAAAGTTGAAAAAACCCTATTTATTACATTATACAGCTTACTGGCATTTCCTCAGTCACTATGGATACCAACTCCCAAGTCAGAGTTGGTTCGGGGAGGGGGTGCAAGATGGGGAAGAGTGTTGCCGGGTCCCGGGCGTATCCCCTACAGCAACATGGCGCTGTTGTTGGCAGCGACATATGTCGCTGCAGGGGTTTCACTGTTGAATGTGTATACTGTGCTCCCAGGTCACACCTGTAAACAAGCTTTCAGCTTGGTGTGTCTCTCCTGGTTAAAAAATAAAAATAGAATAATAGATAGATAAGTGTATATTACAATGCGGTAATACCAGAGAGGTTTTGGGGACATGGAACCTCGAGAGCAAAGCTCGAGAGGTCCTAAACTCCCCAAAACCTTGAGATGCCTTGTAAAACACTTATCTTTCTGTTATTTTTTGTAATATATGGATCCATTGATAATACTACAGTTGGAGATGACCTTTGAACTGTAGTATTATCAGCATAAACAATAGTATTATCACCTTTCAGGATTGTATTATTGAGAGTAGTGATGTGTTACTGGGACATCTTTGTATAACTTAGTACAGTATTATTGAGGCTTATCCATATATTACAATAAAACAAACAATACAACAATTCCTATTATACATCTCTCTAAGTCCTGCACTACCAATGCCAATGCCAGCAAGACAACATTTGGCATTGACAAATGCTTGTTTTTTTAAGACATCTTTTTATTGGGTAGCTTGCAAATGTGATGCACATCAAAACATGCACGTTACAATATGAAAACATCCGTATGTACGGCAGTCTTAACATGAGTTGCTGTGGTGTCTCTTACACATACACTAGCTCCCTTTTTTCTTTGAAACAATAATGTACATTCTAGATCATGACTGTACAACCTGCAAAAAAATGCAACTAATCTACTGGTGGCTGGCGTCCTTGCAGTATTGTACAATAATGTATCGTGTGGAGACTTTTGACTAGGTGGTGTTCTACTGTCTGGCTCTCATTTATGCTAATCGATCCTTATGGTCTCACATGTGCTAGCAGAGGTTATAAAACACTATTGACTCTCAGTAAGGTTGCTTCACCCGGAGGAAAGGAATTCATGAATCCCCCCCATATGCTCTCGAAGAGCTCTCCCCTTTCCTTAAGCTCATACGTTACTCTCTCAAGTGATAGGGTATTCAACACTAATTCTATCCACATATTTACAGATGGCTGTACTCCGGCTTCCCAAGTGTTTTGTATGCATTTCCTAGCTGGTGTCAATAGTGCACGTACCATCCTAGGATATAGGTCCCACTCCTCAGCCCCTGTGTGACCCATTACAAGGAGCATTGATACTGGTGAGTCTGCAATCCGAATCTCCACTCTCTGGTCTGTTTGCTGCCTAATTTCTTTCCAATAACATTGGAGTATGGGACATTCCCAGTAATAGTGTATATATATGTCCCAACTCCATCATTGCATCTACCACACATGAGTGACACCCCCGGCGCAAACTTGTGCACCAGTACAGGAGGGAGGTACAACCTATAGATGAACTTATACTACGCTTCCTTATTACACCACAATAACCCCATGTGTGGCTCACATATGGTTTCCCAGTTCTTCTCTGATATTTCAATCCCTAGATCTTTTTCCAATCTTTCTTTAACGTTCCCTGAATGTGATGCTATTGTTTCCCTATACTCTTGCTGGTATTCCTTTGGAGTTATTCCCTGAGGTCAGTATCTCCCTTTCCAGCCCAAAGATCTTAGCCTGCTCTACCTGCATTCTATTTATACTACCTATGTGTGCCCAAACCTGTAAGTATCTAAAGGTCCGACACCCTTTCATCCTGTATGCTCCAGTTATTTCATCCAAACTCCTTATGCCCTTGATCCCAACAGGTCCCCAAAGCATTGCACCCCCTTATTTTTCCATTGTGCGAAGCCTTGCTCTTGTAGACCCGGTAGAAATTCAGGATTCCCACTGATAGGCCCTAATATAGTCTTGTCCACCTCTCCTCTCACTAGTTTCACTGCTTTTCTCCAGGCTTGTAATGTGTAGAGCACCAATGGGTTGGGGTGACTCCCTGCCTTATACTTTTTAGGTCCCCCTTTATCTAGGTAAACCCGAGGAGCACACATCCCCTCTCCTTTCTCCAAGTCCACCCAACTTGCCCCCTTCTTGTCCAAGACCCACTCTCTAATCAGCCTTAATTGTGCTGCAGTATGGTAGTGTCTAAAGTCAGGGAACTTTAGTCCCCCCCCCCCATGTTCCCCTTTAACCTTCTTAGTGCCATCCTGGGTCTCTTCCCATGCTTTAGGAAAGTAGGGCATTGTGCCTCTAACCTTTTAATATCTTTCGTGGTTAGTCCCATGGGCAGCATCTGCAATGGGTAGCGCACCCTCGGTAGTATATTCATTTTAAAGAGGTTCAATCTACCCATCCAAGATATCGGGAGATCCTTCCAGCATTTTAAGTTTCCTTCTATAGTTTTAAGTAACCCCACATAGTTTAACCTATACAAGTCCGGCAGTCTTGGGCTGACCTTAATCCCCAGGTATGTTAGATGTGTTTTTACCTCTTTAAAGGGAGAATTCACTAGCCCCGTCTGAGGCTCGCCTCCTACCTGCATTTTAACTCCGATTTATCTGTATTGATTTTGTAACCAGAAAATCTAGAGAACAGGTTTAGAGCCTCCTCGATCCTAGGGAGCATCGTGTCCAGTCTTGTGACAAACATGAGTATGTCATCCGCATATAGCGAGATCTTGTGTTCTAAGCCATCCCTTCCCTGTACCCCTCTAATATCAGGCTGTTATACAGTCTATGGCTATAGTCTAATATATTTCACCAAAGGCTCAATCACCAGCGCAAACAATAATGGAGACAAAGGGCACCCCTGTCTTGTACCCCTCCCTAACCTAAATTTGCTGGACAACCCTCCATTCACTAAAACTTTAGCTTTGGGAGTGCTGTAAAGCAATCTCACTTCACAAGATTCCCAAATTTCTCCACCAATCCAAATTTGTCTAGCACCTGATATAAATATAACCATTCAACCCTATCAAAGGCCTTCTCTGCATCCAGAGAAATCACAAAAAATTCCCCTGGCCATTTGGTCCCCTCCCATACCATGTTTAAAAATCTTCTGAGGTTATTATAGGAGTATCCTTAATAAACCCTGTCTGGTCTTTATTAATCAACATGGACAACAGACTCTCTAGCCTCATGGCCAGAACTTTAGTGATTATTTTAGTATCACAGTTTAAAGAGAGATGGGTCTATAGGCTGTACATGCAGTGTGGTCTTTCCCCAGTTTTGATATAACCGTAACCGTGGCTTGATAACAAGTCTCTGCTAGGGACCCCATATTTTGTGCCTCCTCAACCATGGTCCGTAACCCCCTCAGGACATGATGGCCCATCACCTTGTAGTATTCTGCACTTAGTCCGTCTCATCCCGCTGCTTTCCCCTTTTGCAGTGCAGCTACTGCCCCAGCTAGTTCTGTGATATTGACCGGTGCTCCCAGTCCTTCCCTCTGTTTCTCACTCAGCCTAGGAAGTTCCAATTTCCTGAGGAATTGCCACCCTCTGCAATTTCTTTACTGCATTCTCCAGCTCCTGCACCTTCTCCGTTTTCTTTCTACTGAGCTGAGCTTTGTATGCTATTATCATGCCCCTCATGTAGGTATTCCCAGCTTCCCAAAACACGTTCTTAGAGGGGGCCGATTCCTTGTTTTCTCCCTCATATATTCCCCACTGTTCATGGAGATATTCTATGAATGTCTTAGAGGATAGCAGATACAGAGATACATAGACAGTGTCGGCAGATAAGGGCCTACGACGCACCCAGTCTGCCCATTTGAGCTTGTAAGTTCACTTTATGTTTTCCTAGAAGTCTGTTGCCCCTTACCCCTGACCTCCAGAATTCCTTTATGTCTATCCCATGCATTCTTAAATCCTGTGATTGTTTCAGCCCCCATCACTTCCTCTGGCAGGGTGTTCCACTTGTCCACCACCCATTCTGTGAAGAAATTTTTCCTCATGTTTCCTCTGAATCGTCCTCCCTCCAACTTCATCCCATGCCCTCTAGTCCTGGAACATCTTTTTTGTTTAAAAATAGTGTATTCCTGCACCCTATTCATCCCTGTAAGATACTTCTATGTCTCTATCATATCCCCTCTCTCTCCATTTTTTCCTCCGGGGAGTACATATTCAAGTCCTTCAACCTGTCTTCATAGGACTTGTGATGCAATCCATGTACCATCTTTGTTACCCTCCTCTGAACCTTCTCTACCCTGTCTATGTCCTTACGTAGGTAAGGTCTCCAGAACTGTACACTGTACTCCAGGTGGGGCCTCACTAGTGTCTTGTATAGTGGAATTATGACCTCCTTTTTCCTGCTGGTGATGCCCCTGCCTATGCATCCCAGCATCCTATTTGCTTTACCTGCTGCCTTGTTGAACTGTTTCCCTACCTTGAGGTCATCAGAGATGATAACCCCAAGATCCCTTTCCTGCTTGGTGCATGCTATATCCTCACCCCCAACTGATATATTGTGCCATGGTTTTTGTGCCCCATGTGCATTATCTTGCACTTCTTTGCATTGAATTTCAGCTGCCAAACCCCTGACCATTCTTCAAGTTTCTGCAGGTCCCTTCTCATTCTGTCTACATCCTCTGGTGTGTCTGCTCTGTTACAGAGCTTTGTGTCATCAGTGAACAGGGAAATTCTGCCTTCTAGGTCCTGCGCAATGTCACTGATGGAGATGTTGAATAGGACCAGTCCCAGCACTGATCCCTGTGGTACCCCACTGGTCACTCTTCCCTCTGTGGAGTGACAGCCATTTACCACCACCCTCTGTGTCCTACCATCCAGCCAGTTACCTACCCACCACACTACTGTCCTACCCACACCCATATTCCCCAGTTTGTGTAATAGTCTTCTATGTGGCACAGTGTCAAAGGCCTTTCTGAAGTCCAGCTAGGCCATGTTCACTGCCTTCCCCCGATCCACCTCCCTAGTCACCCAGTCAAAAAATTCAACAAGGTTGGTCTGACATGACCTGCCCCTGGTGAAACCATGCTGCCTTGGGTCCTGTAGCCCATTGACAACCAGATGTTCCACCAATTTCTCCTTCAGTAGTGCTTCCATGATTTTCCCCACTACCGAGGTAATGCTGACCAGTCTGTAGTTCCCCGCTTCCTCTTTGTTCCCACTTTTGTGTAAGGGGACTACATCTGCTGTCCTCCAGTCTTTGGGTACCTCCCTGTTTCCAGTGATTGGCTAAACAGGATTGCCAGAGGTTCAGCCACCACCTCTTAGTTCTTTAGGACCCTGGGGTGCACCCCATCTGGCCCCATTGCTTTATCAACTCTTATTACTTCCAGTTCTTTCAGGACCCTTTCTCGTGTAAAGGGACTTGTGTCCATTTCTCCACCATTCCCACACCTTGTACTCCCTTCAGACCCATCACCCTCCTCTTCGTCAGTAAAGACTGAGCAGAAATACTTGTTCAATATGTCAGCTTTACTGTTGTCATCCTCCATGCGGCCCCCATCCTTCCCCTTCAGTCTCACTATCCCACCGTTTGCCTTTCTTTTTTCACTTATGTACGTCCCCTCTACCCACTGATTTTACAATGTGCTCTTCTGTCTGAGCTTTGGCTTCCCTTACTGACCTCCCTGCCTCGCTTTGCTTCTCCTGGTACTTCTCCCTATCCCCTGCTGCCTGTGTCTTTTTGTATTGTCTAAACTGGTGGGCACTGTTCCCCAGGTGCTCCCCCCCCCCCACTGTTACTCCCATCACACTGTCCCTGTTTGTGAGCACAAGGTCCAGTATTGCCTTCTGCCGAGCTGGTTCCATGACCAGTTGCTTGAAGAAGGCACCTTGAAGGGAGTCCAGGATAAATCTGCTCCTAGTTGATGCTGCTGCTGGGATGCTCCAGTCCACATCTGGAATATTGAGGTCTCCAACTAGCACTACCTCACCCTTGTCTGCCATCCTTTGGATGGCTGGCATCAGATCCCTATTTGTTTCTTCCTCCTGGGCTGGTGGTCTATAGACCACAACTGTGCGGATGGCTGGCCCCATTTTCCTTTCCAGCTTAACCCACAGTATCTCTCCCCCATTTTGTTCCTCCTGTATCTCTGTGGCCCTTATGTCATTTTTCACATAAAGTGCCACCCCATCTCCCTTCCTACCTGCCCTGTCTCTTCTGAATATGTTGTAACCAGGTATAGCCATCTCCCAGTCGTGGTTATCATTACACCAGGTATCTGTGATGGCCACAATGTCTAGGTCCGACTGCACCATGACAGCCTCCAGATCTTCCATCTTGTTGCTAAGGCTCCTGGCATTGACACACATGGCTTTCCATGATTTGACCTCCCTAGACTGTTTCACTGTTCTACTCCAGCCCCTTCCCTGGTTGTCCTTTATCCCTGGTTCTCCTTGCTGTCTGCCCTTCTGTTGAATTTGCCCCTTTTCTGCCTATCCACCTCTTGCGCTTATCTCCATCTTCACACTGCTTTGTTGAGATATCCACTCCTCCGGTTCACTGGTTCCACTGCTAGCTGGGGGTGAGCAAGTAGGTACCTCCTTGCTGGCCTGACACCTTTGGCTAGTTTAAATGCTTGTCCATGTAGCATTTAAACTTATCATTGAGTGCTTGGATTCCCCTCCGGGATGGATGCTGGCCATCAGGCTTGAACAAGCCTCCATCCTCCAGGTGGGTCCCCAGTCACCAATGAATCCAAACTCTTCCTCACAGCACCAGTTTTTCAACCATGAGTTAAAATTCCTGGTGCATGCACCCCTATGATCTCCCATGCCACTTGCAGGTAGTACTTCCGAGAAGGTGATAGAAGTAGCTACTTGCTTGAGACCCCTCCCCAATTTCCTAAACTCTTCCTGAACTTCTTTTGGCTCCCCATTCACCAGGTCATTAGTACCTAGGTGGATAATGACATCCAGTTCACCCTCCCGTCTTGCCTTCCCGGCGATCCCCAGGATCTTCCTCCCATCCCTCCATGCCATGGCACCTGGTAGGAACCTCACCTCCCCTCCCTGTCCTCCCCCTCCTGTGTTCCTATCTGGATCCCTCTTATGATGGAGTCCCCCACCAGGATTCACTTCCTCCTCCTCTGGGGTTCACTGCTCTTCTCACTGAGGTCACCTGCTTGGCTAACCTCCATATCCTTTCCTTCCACTTCTCTGGGTACCTCTATTTGGTTGTCCCCATTTGCCAGTGTGGGATATGAGTTCTTGAGTGGAATAGGATCTGAGATGTGCCTCTACCTGACCACCCTAACCCTCCCTGAGCCCACTATCATCCAAGTGCTCCTCGTTCTCGGCATCCTTTGAGGCAGCGGCGTTGGACTGGGTGGTCTCTGGATAGGGGTGATGGTACTCCTGACCCAGTTTACTTCCGCTCTGAGTCTGGCTACCTCATCCCACAGTCCAGAGAGTTGCATGCAGATAGGGCAGCACCTCAGCATCCAGAAGGTCTGCCTGAATATGGCTGTCCTACAGCCACTGCATTGCACCACTCCCCACATTATACTGCACTTATACGGCTATTCCAGTACTTGTCTGTTACTGAAGCTGTCCTAGTTCCCTTTTTATTTATTTACTGTCCTAAAAATCCTGCCACTGATCCTCAGATACTTTTTTCTAAACAAGGAAAAAATAAATAAAAAATGAGTCAAAACACTTGTGCCGGTGGGCTTCTTCCCCCCTTATGCCCCTCCTACTCCACAACCCCTACTATCCCTGTGCTTAGCTCCTGTCAATCAGATTTAACAGAGCATATAATTAAGAGTGGGGGAGGGAGGGAGCAACATTTGTAGCAAACAGTCTAAATCCTCTCCCACGGCAATGAACATTGATGGCTCCACTACCCGTGACCCTAAGACTGTGGCCGATGCCCTAAATAAAACCTTCACTGACCTCAGTGGTGTCCTCTCACCAGACTTCTTCCAGGACTTGTCAGTTCCAAAACTCGTATCCCAAACCACCTCGCCAGACAAACCGCTATTTAACTTTAAAATAGTTAAGACATGTGAAGCCTACAGATACATAAAAAGGTCTGCTCTAAATCTAGAAATAGCAGTGACACCATTGATCTAAAACTTCTGTCCTCACCTTGGAAAAGTGATCCACCCCCTCACCAAAATTCTCAACCTCTCCCTGTGCCAAAGTCAATTCCCCAACACATGGAAGGCTGCTACAGTCACACCAGTGCATAAAGGGGGTGACAAATCCACACCAGGGAACTATCGGCCCATATCTATACTTCCACCCCTCTCCAAAGCTCTTGAATGGATCGTGGCGGATCAACTATCAGACTACCTGCAAAAGTACAATCTACTCTGCATTCAGCAACATGGATTTAGGAAAGGACACAGTTCGTCGATGACCCTACTTAATTTCTCTAGTGAAACTCACAAAGCCTTGGATGAGGTTATTTAACCGAGCTGTTTCATAGACTCCACAAAGGCCTTTGACACTGTTCACCATAGCCTTCTAATCTCTCTTCTGCTCAACATTGGGCTAGCCGAGGGACCTGGAGTCTGGGTAAAAAGTTACCTGGCACAACGTTCTCAAACAGTAAAAACTCTGAGGTTCTATCTGACTCCAAACCAGTCCTCTCTGGTGTCCCCAGGCTCAATTTAGGTCCTCTCCTCTTCAGCCTATTTCTAAACTTGCTTCCCAAATCCTGCCCTGAAAATTAATACTCTATGCTGATGACGCTGTAATTCTCTCCTCCCATGAGGATCCAAATCCACTCGACAGAGCTTGCAGCTTGCTTTCTGTGTTGAAAAGTGGTTCCTTGAGCACAAACTGGTCCTAAATCAAAAAAAAAAAAGTCATGCTTTTAAGCCAGTCATCAAAACAGAAATAGGCATACTCCACTCGTCATAAAACTTCTCTTGGAAATACACTAGAACAAGTGAACACCTTCAAATACCTTGGTATCACTTTGATGAATGTCTCTTACTTTATGCCCATATGGAGCACGCTGCAAAAACAGTGCACCAACGCATTGGAATTTTGTACCGGAACCGTCAATTTTTCAACCAAGCTGCCTTGAGGATTGCTGTTCAAAGCTCCATCATCTCAATCATAGACTATGGTCTAATTGTCTATGGCTCAGCTACTACCACTGCACTGAAGCGCATCTCAACAGCACTAAACTAAACCTGTCAACTCCTCACTGGAGCACAGAGATGAACCTACACTTGTGACCTCTACACGGAAACCGGTTGGTTGCATCTTTCCAATCGCCTCATGTATCTCACCTGCATGATGGCAAAAAAAATCAATCTTGGGACTCACTCCTCCATGTATCCGGGACCTGCTCTGCCTGAACAATGGCACTCATACCACCAGAAGATCTGACCACCAACCTTTCCTTGTCCCTAGATGCCGGACTGCTCAGGGACAAAGATCTTTTACATACCATGCCCCTACTTGGTATAATGCCCTTAACCTGACCTCCCCTATCCTCCACGACATTGGGAGCTTTCAAATCCATACTTTATGCTCACCTCACAGCCTCCAGCTCCTGTGACTGCTTTGACTAAAGTCTCATCCCACTGAGTGCACTTACATTTGTTTCACTCAACCACCATGGTCTCCTCTTTGACAAAGACAACCTGAGTACCACTAACCTGGTTCTGTCTGCTCCTAAACTTCTTATTTCTCCCACTCTTCCCTCTCAAGCTCTCCAATCCTTATTCCTTGCCCTTGACACTGCCTCTGAGTTCCTTTTTCTTTTCTGTACGTAAATGTTACTGTTTAAGTTGTGGCCTTGTTAAACGGCTTACTGATTGTTTGTAACACTGTCTACTATGTTTTTGTACTTAATGACGTGGAACCTTTGTAAAAGAGCCTTGGCTCAAAGGTATTAATTCCTAGAACAATAAACTTCAATTAAAGACAGCAAAAGAATACACCACCACTACAAGCCCACCAAACTAGGTTTTACATTTTCAACAGCTCAAAAACAATTCTAAGAAAAGACAGCAAAGAAATTACAGTGTCACTAAAAGCCCCACAATCTAAGTTTAAAGTAAAAATACCAATGAACAGTTACTGTAAAGCACTGAAATGAATCTGTTTCCTTCCCCTTCTGGGTTCTGGCTTCTTCTGAGAAAACAAAAATTGCTTGCTACCTGAACTCTGACTAAGCCCCACCTCCAGTATTCACGTAGCTGAGGTCAGAGGTCAGACAATTAGCACCCCTCACCCAAACTACAGGGCAAGCCAGACAGATATGTTGGGAAGCGCCATGTGCCCCATCTCCAGTCCCTACCCCTATCCTAAGGCTTAGCAGTACCCTAGCGTGATCTGAAACGGCGATGGGTATAATGTCTGTTTGAATCACTCGAGTGTACAGCCCTTGTGGTTCAAAGATGTAGTCAATCCTAGATCAGGTCTGGTGTGGGTTTGAGAAGAAGGTCTACTCCCTTGCCCTGGAGTTAGCCTCCCTCCAAACATCAATCAGGTCCATTTCTGCCAACCCTGTGGCCCATCGAAGAGTCACTGCCTCTTGCCTGCTTTCGCCCCTTGACCTGTCCAGGGCCGGTGCCATCACACAGTTAAAGTCTCCCCCCAGCACCAGGTTAGGGAACCTCTCCCCATGTAATAGGGATAGCATTTCATCCTAAAACACAGGCTTCTGCATAGCCGGGGCACATATGTTCCCAAGTGTAATGTGGCCCCTCCGGATGTTCCCTTGTACAAAAATATACTGTCATCCCTGTGGATCTTTCAGAACCCTTTCTACCACAAATTGTGTTCCCCTCTTCACTAGGATTGCCACTCCTTGCTTGTGTCCATTGAATGAGGCATCATAGCTCACCTCCACCCAATCCCGCACCAGCTTTCTATGTTCAGAATCTGTAAGATGTGACTCCTGTAGTATTGCTACATCCACCTTATCCTTTTTTAACAGTGACAGCATTTTTTTTTTTTATTCTGTATTTTTGTCCTGCTTCGCCCTACCACCGGGACCATCTGCCTGGTCACGGACTCCGGCTGCAGCTACTCATATTATCAGCCCTCCCTGAACCCCCTAGCTTGCCCCGGGCCAAGGGCTCCGTGAACGTGGGAAAGGCGGGAGTCAGCCTGAGAGCCAATGCAGCCAGAGCGGGTGTCATCAAGGAGGTGGGAGCAGGGTAGTTTTTCTTCCCTTTTTGTGCGCAGGAGGCGGGGACATGCAATGATGTCCTGCATCCACCCCACCCCCTGAAATCTGTCCAGCACCAGTAGCTGTGGTGCCCCGGCCTCCTCCAGGGGTCCGTCAAGCGCCAGGCACTGTCCCCACCCTCCCCCCAGAGAAGGAGAGCAGTCCATGGGACGCTTCATCCTTCTCCCCTGGCCAGCCCTCCAGTGACCGAGTCCAATCTTCCTGGACATGAAGTCTCCACCACTCATTCACACTAATGGGATCTATGCTGGAGGTGCTAGAACCCAGCAGGAGCAAACTTTTTTGCAGGAGGGCCGGCACCAGAGATGGAGCCGCGAGGAGCGGTGCCGCGAGCCTCTGCTCGTGCGGCAATGACTATCTTGGCGTCAACCCTTCAACCACCTCAGTTCCTTTTTTCCCGCCGTCGAGTGCGCTTTAGTGATGACGTCGCTCGCCCACCAGGAGTCAAACTTCAAACTAGCAGCATAGTTTTCAGTTTATTATTTTGTAGTATTTTTCGAATAAAGTACCGCTTACAATAATTTATTCTTATCAAAGAAAGAAGTCTCAGCCTACATTGACGGGAGACTTCGTATGATAGCTGTTCAGTCAGCCAGGCTGGGTTCGGTCCGCCGCCGTCTCCGGAAGGGGGGTCTGACAATGGACGGTCCAATGCCAGAGGGGATGGGCGGTCCCCCCGGAAGCATAAAAGTAAACAGTCCCATTCTTGGCACCGTTCGGCCTCAAGCTCTTCTTCGACCCGTGGGTCAAAAAACAGAAGGCATCACTCGAGGTTGCCCTCTGATATGTCTGCGTGTCGACGATCGGTCACTGGGGTCAGTTGCCAGTCTCCTCATTCAGAGTCACCGGTTTCTGGTTCTGGTCTCCGATCTCTTCGACATCGGAGCCCTTCCCTGCCTTCTGGTAGGGCTTCCGATGAGCAGTTTCATCAGTGGGCTGCTCTTATAGAGCAGTGGGCCCGGAGGCTGGTCCAGCTGCCTGGCCCGGTCACTCAGGGGCCCTCGGGCTCTTCGGGGGATTGGGCAGGGCAATTGGGCCTGCCTAGTCACACGGAGCCCTCTTCTGTGCCATCAACTCCGCGCTAAGGTGTTTCCCCCCTCACATAGCTGCGGCGCAGGGGGCCACACCGATGCCTCTATCTCCCGGTATTCTTCCTTCTTTTCCCTCAAATTCTAATTTTGGGGCCCTGGGTTGGTTTGATACCATCAGCATCGTTGAGTCACTTAAGCGCCATTTCACCATTATTATTCGCCTGTTGGCACTGTCTTCATGCTGCTCTCGGCGCCGTGTGGCTTTTTGGCACCATTGAGTTCCTCAGTGCCGTGTGGCCTTTCGGCACCTTCTTCAGCGCTCTGCGTCTTTTCAACGCCGTGTTCTTCTTCAGCGCTGTCTGCTTTGTCAGCGTTGTGTGGCCTTTTGGCACTGTGCTCTTCTTCGGCGCTGAGGCCGGGCTTTTCTTCTGCCAATCTTCAGGTGTCTTCTCTCTGATTTCTTTTCCTTCCTCTCTTTCTGCTGATTTTCAATCCTTTCCTGTCCATGCAGTCCCTCCTGGACTGTCAGGAGATGATATTGAGCCTGACCCAGATCTTAGACTGGGTGATGATGTGGAAGGAGCAGGATCTAATCCTGTTACAGAGCCTGTGGTCGAGGACCTGTCATTTAAGTCTCTGCTGAAAAATTTGAATTCCACTCTTTCTCTCCAGACTATGGACATCGATCCTGGGAAGCTTTTAAGACTCCAGTACCTTCATGTTCCGGACATCCTTATGGATTTAACTCCCCCGGTGCAACCCTTCTTTGAGACGCTTTCTCAAATGGTATGGAATAATCCTGCTCTCATTCCTTCTGTGGCTAAGTCCATAGATAGGAAGTATGCTGCTCCTAAGGATCGACCTATTTTGGCCTCCCAAGCCTTTGCGGATCCTATTGTAGTCTTGACAGAGAATAATGTCGTCATTCCACAGGCTACTACAGCCCGTCCAATAAACAAAGAATCTCGTGAGATAGATACTTTAGGTAAGAGAGTCTTTGCTGCATCCACCCTGGGTATGCGTATCGCCAGCTACTAGGCCTATTTCTCTCAATATGAGTATATTTTTTGGCATTCGCTCAAACAAGTAGTTGAAGATCTACCGGAGTCGGACACTAATTCGGAGCTTCTTCAAACCATAACCAGGGGCATCGAGTCCAACAACCAGCAGGTTAAAGCAGCTATGGGCCTTGATACTGTCTCAGTGGCAGCAGCGGGCATTTGTACCCGCTGCCATTCCTGACTGCGCACTTCAGGTTTCACAAATGATGCCCAGCAACAGATCATGGCATTGCCCTTTGATGGTGTGTATCTCTTCGGCCTTCAAGTAGAACAGGCTCTAGAGGCCACACAAAAGACTAGGTCAGCCATTAAATTGGCTCGACCTCCTCCCGCCCCCTCTCGAGGAGGTGTTAACAGACGCCAGTTTCATAACCGTCAGTCTTTTCAAGGCAAAGGCAAGGGAGATTTTAATAAAAACCAAGGCCCTTAGCCTCAAAAGAAAATGCAACAGAAGGTGCAAGGACCCAAAGCGCCCAGTGCCGCTTTCTGAGTTTCTGGCCCAAGTCTCACCTCAGCTGCCCGAGGGGAACTCTTTAGCGGTTGGAGGTCATCTGACTCAATTCTACAACTAGTGGAAGTCCATAACTTCGGACAAATGGGTCCTTCAGATAATCCGCGAGGGATATTCCCTCAATTTTTCGGAGAACCCTCCAGATTGTCTCCCCAAGCGACAGCCAAAACTGTCAATTCTTCAGTCAGAGCTTCTCACCTCCGAGATACAAGGCCTTCTGAACAACAGGGCAATGGAAGTAGTTCCGCTGGATCAATGGAACACAGGGTTCTACTCCCATTACTTTCTAGTTCCAAAGAAAACCGGGGGCATGCTCCCCATTTTGGACCTCAGAAAATTAAACAAGTTTCTTCCTAAAGAGAAATTCAAGATGATATCGCTAGGGACCCTGTTACCCTTGTTTCATCAACATGACTGGTTAGCCTCCCTGGACATGCAGAATGCTTACCAGCATATTTCTGTTCATCCAAAGCATCACAAATACACAAGGTTTGTGGCTTTGGGACAGCATTATCAATTCAGAGTCCTGCCCTTTGGGCTATCCTTGGTGCCACGAGTTTTTACAAAGTGTTGAGAAATTCTCGCAGCGCATCTCAGAAAAGTCGGAATACAAGTGTTCCCATATCTGGACAACTGGCTTCTAGCGAGCCCTCCCAGGCAAGGAACTCTCTACGCCGTTGCCACGGCCTCAGACTTTCTCACGTCCATGGGAGTCCTGCTAAACCTCAAGAAATCACAGCTGAAGCCCTCCCAGAGGCTCCTTTTCATAGGAACTCTTCTGGACACCTCCTGTGCGAAAGCGTTTCTACCAGAGGACAGAAGGAGCAATATCCTACAGATGGCCCAATACATCAGACAGAACAGCTGGGTTCAAGCTATCTCGATGCAACGGATGCTAGGTCTCATGGCATCCTCGGTGTTCACTGTACCCCTAGCACGCCTTCACATGAGAACCTCTCAATGGATGCTTAGTACTCAGTGGTCCCCAACCACTCACCTTCAGTCCTTTCTTATCAAGGTGACAGAACCTCTGAAGAAGTCACTCACCTGGTGGTCGCAAGAGGACAATCTTCTGGAAGGGTATCCCTTTGCTCCTCTGGATCATCAGATTTCCATTACCATGGACGCGTCCCTGATGGGGTGGGAAGCTCAATGTCGGACTCTCCACACTCAAGGTACGTGGACTCAGGACGAGTCCCAGCTTCACATAAATGTCTTAGAAATGAGAGCCATCCTTTATGCAGTCCGGGCTTTGAAGGACATTCTCTGTCACGAGAACATTCTCCTTCAAACAGACAACAAAGCAGTGATGTATTACATCAGCAAGCAAGGCGGGGCTCACTCTTACCCTTATGCAGGGAAGCGATGAGAGTATGGGAATGGTGCTTGGAGCACAAGGCTCTAATTCGAGCAGCCTACCTGCTGGGAGTGCAGAACGAACTGGCAAACCGTCTCAGCAGAACAGAGACAGATCCTCACAAATGGTCTCTCGACTCAACTGTAGTTCAGTCACTATTCATAGAGTGGGGAACTCCAGACCTGGACCTTTTTGCATCCCCACTCAACACAAAACTCCTCTCTTCTGCTCCAGAAATCCAGGGCATGGCATTTTCTGTCAGGATGCGTTCAGGCTGCAGTGGACAAAATGCTTTCTATATGCCTTTCCGCCTCTTCCTCTAATTCAGAGGGTACTTTTCAAGTTCGAGTCCCAGGGGTGCAAAATGACCCTCATTGCTCCCTTCTGGCCTCGGCAGATGTGGTTTCCGTTACTCAACAGTATGCCGGAAACCCCTCCGAAACTGCTTCCCCTTCAGATGAACCTTCTGACTCAGGGGCCTGTGTTCCATCCCAATCTGAGATTGCTTCACCTTCACGCTTGGCTCCTGAAGAGATAAAAGTGAACAGGTTCAATGTCTCCTGCAGAGTTTCAGATATTCTTCTGGCTGCGTGCAAGCCAGCCACTACGAAAACTTACACAGCCAAATGGAAGCATTTTTCGCTCTGGTGTGCAAAATCCTCTTTGAATCCTTTTTCCTGCCCACCAAATAAAGTTCTAGGGTACCTTTTGGACCTCTCAAATTCAGGTCTGCAATACTCTACAGTCAAGGTTCACCTTTGCCATTTCAGCTTATCATGAGCCAGTACTTTCCTTGTCACTGGCTCAGTTACCCGTGGTTAAGAGGTTTCTTAAGGGAACTCTGCATACCAGACCTCCTATCAGATGTCTAGTCACAGCCTGGGACATTAATCTTGTGCTAGACATGCTCACTCGAAAACAGGTATGTATAGGTACAGGCAGTAACATCACAGTGGCAGGTACAGAGTCAAAACATGGTAACAAGAAGAAGTCAGTCAAAAAAAGCAAGCATACATCAACGAGGCAGGTACAGGATATTCACTAGACACATGCGGCAACCGCACGTAGCCAATGGGACACTGGCCCACCGCGCAGGGTGGGGCAACTAAGAGCAGGGGCAGGAGGATGCTTGCATTAAGTAGCCCCAGAGGGAGGACCTGAAGCAAAAATGGGATAGTCAGAGCCCAAAAATTCACAGTTTAGCTGGGTTCCTGTCAGTGTACCAACACTTGGCCTTGTCCACATCCACAAAGGAGAAGTTCTGACCCTCCAGTTGAATACTTAACACTGCTGGGTAGTAAAAGTGAAACTCGATTTTATTCCTACGGAGTTCGTCCATCAGTGGGGCAAAAACTCTCTGCTTTTGTTGCACCATGCGTGAAAAGTCCTGGAAGATGGTAATTCTTGCCCCTTAAACTACAAACTCGTAATTCTTCGAAGGGCATTGAGTATAGCCTGTTTATCTTGATAGTTATAGAGCTTCAGAAGTATCTGCCGAGGAGGAGCTCCCTCCGCTGGTTTTGGCGCCAAAGCTCTGTGTGCCCAGTCGATCTTCAATGCACCATTTTTAACTTGCAGGTTCAAATTGTCTACTAGCCATCTCCCAATAAATTGCTCCATATTCATACCTTCAATACCCCCCAGGCAAACCTCTCATTCGGAGATTATTCTGGCACTGGAAATTTTCTTGGATATTGAGATGTTGCTTCAGCTTCTTTAGCTGCCTCTCTGGTTCTGTCACTCTGCCCAGTAGTGGACCATAGCATCTTCCACAGAGGAGATCCGCTGCTCCATTTCCCTGTTTAACTTCCGTTGAGCTGTGTATTCCGCGTGTAAGCTATCCATTTTATTAGGCAGCTGCTCAAGTTGGGAGGCGAACGCTTTTAGGACTTGTCCCAAGACCTCCGTGGCTAGCATACCTGCCATGCCATCTCTTCATTCAGGCTCCGCATTCACACTAGGGCCATACTCATTTCGGGGAGATTTTTCTTACCACCCTGCCGACCTGATTGACTCGGTGTGGCCGCTCCCGAGGCCAAATGTGTGTCCATCCTGGCTTCCTCTCATTGTGGCTTCACAAAGGTATAGACAAAATGGGTGCACGTCCACTTATTTCGCAAAAATTGATGAGCGAGGTTTGGGGCATTTGGGAAGATGTCTACTCATGTTGGCAGCGCATGCGCAGTCTCAAGCATTAATCCTGAACAAATATTTCTGATCAGTTTTCACGGGGGGTGGGCACAGCTAAGAATCAGGATTGGATGGGGGGTGGACAACAGTCCATTTAAAGAGGAGAGAGTCCTAAAAGAACTTACAAAACTGAAGGTGGATGAGGCGGTGGGACCAGATGGGATACACCCTAGAATATTAAAGGAGTTTGGGGAGGTACTGGTAGTACCACTGGCAGTCCTGTTCATTGAGTCACTGGAGATGGGAGTGGTTCCAGAGGACTGGAGAAGGGCTGATGTAGTCCCGCTCCACAAAAGTGGGAGTAGGGTGGAGTCTGGAAACTATAGACCTGTCAGCCTGACCTCAGGGGTGGGTAAAATTATGGAATCTCTGCTAAAGAAAAGGATAGTGGAGCACCTTGAATCAAGTGGAGCACAAGATCCGAGGCAACAAGGATTCACATCAGGGAAGTCATATCAAACTAATTTGATACATTTCTTTGACTGTGTGACTAGGGAAGTGGATCGGGGCAGAGCGGTGGATGTGGCCTACCTTGACTTCAGCAAGGTGTTCAACACAGTTCCACATAGGAGGCTTGTGAACAAGCTGGGCAGCCTGCGATTGGGGCACAAGGTGGTGAACTGGGTTGGAAATTGGCTAAGGAATAGAATGCAGTGGGTGATGGTAAACAGGGCTAAATCCGAAGTAGGGTGGGTGACCAGTAGGGTGCCACTGGGATCAGTTGTTGGGCCAGTTCTGTTTAATATCTTCATTAGCATCATTTCAGAGGGGCTGGAGGGGAAGGTATGCCTCTTTGCAGATGACACAAAGATCTGCAATCGGGTAGACAGTTTGGGAGGGGTGGAGAAAATAATGAGGGGCCTAACTAAGCTGGAGGAATGGTCCAAACTGTGGCAGCTAGGATTCAATGTGAAGAGGTGCAAAATCATGCACTTGGGGTGCAAGAGAGAGACTGGAGGAACTCAATATGTATACCCTGGAGGAGATGGGGGGGACGTGATAGAAACCTTCAAGTACCTCCAGGGGATTAATAAGGTACAGGAGGGCAGCATCTTTCAGAAGAGAAGATGCTCTAAAACAACAAGCAGCCATGACATGAGACAGGAAGGGGGTAGACTAAGGGGCAACGTGAGAAAGTACTTCTTCATGGAAAGGGTAGTGGAGGCATGGAACAGCCTCCCAGCAGAGGTGGTAGGGGTGAAGACGGTTGGGGAATTCAAAACTGCATGGGATAGACATAGGGTTACCGGGGGGGGGGGTACCATAGCGGTTCAAAAGAGGAGGGGAAGCCGGAGATAAAGTAGATTCTGTGGCATTCTTTGTAGGTAGGGATAATGGGCAGACTGGATAGGCCTGTCATCAAATTCTATTTTTCTGTGATGTCACAAGCAGTGCAGTGGGACCCCAGCCCCTGCTTATCGCATCAGTCTATTGCTGTAGGAATGACTGTGATGTCACAAGAAGTGCAGTGGGATCCCAGGCTCTGCCCTGCTTATCACATCAGTCTGTTAGGGTAGGAATGGCTGTGATGTCATAAGCAGCACATTGAGACCCCAACCCCAGCCCCTGCTTATCACATCAGTCTACATAGAAACATAGAATTTGATGGCAGATAAGGACCGCTTGGCCCACCTAGTCTGCCCATTTCCCTACCTACAGGATACGTTGTAGATCCTAGTTAACCAACAGCCTACTTCCTCCTACCCCCCACTAGAATTGCCTTATGTCTGTCCTATGCATTCTTGAATTCCCTCACTGTTTTTGACTCTATGACCTCCTCAGGAAGGCCGTTCCATGCATCTACAACCCTCTCTGTGAATAAATACTTCCTCACATTACCTCTGAGCCGTCCCCCCCATTTTCAAATTGTGCCCCCTTGTTCTTCCATATCTCTTTTTCTGAAAGATGCTACCCTCTTGGACTTTGTTGATTCCCTTGAGGTATTTGAAAGTTTCTATCATGTCCCCCCCCTTTCCTCGAGGCTATACATCTTAAGCTCCTTTAGTCTTTCTTCTGTCTTCTTTAGTCTGTCACTGTAGGAATGCCTGTAATGTCACCAGCAGTGCAGTGGGATCCCAGCCCCAGCCTGTGCTTATCAGATCAGTCTGTTAGTGTAGGGATGGCTGTGATGTCACAAGCAGCGCAGTGGGACCCCAACCCCAGCCCCTGCTTATCACATCAGTCAGCTGTAGGAATGGCTGTGATGTCACAAGCAGTGCAGTGGGACCCCAGCCCCTGCTTATCACATCAAGTCTGTTACTGTAGTGGTGCCTGTGATATCACAGCAGCACAGTGGGATCCCAGCCCCAGCCCCTGCCCCTGCTTATCACATCAGTCTGTTACTGTATTGATAGCTGTGATGTCACAAGCAGCGCAGCGGGGCCCCAGCCCTAACCCCTGCTTATCACGTCAGTCTATTGTTGCAAGAATGGCTGTGATGTCAGCATGAATCCAGTCCCAGATGCTGCCTCGACTTTAGGCTGACTGTGAGGGACAGTGTTCCCGTTTTCAGTAAATACCCCAGTAATGAGGAACGTAATGGCTTGGAAGTCATTTTTTCTGTAACATACTATACTGCAGACAGTCCTGTTGATACCAGAGGTGACTTTTTACTGGTGACCAGAACCCCTCTTTAGAACAAGACCAAATAATGATGCGAACACAGGAAGAAAAATACATGCATGGGTCTCTACCCTCTGTCTCAGAGTGTGTCTGGCTTTCTGGTCAGCCAGAGTAATTAGTTCAGCACTTTTTTTAAACTTTCTTTTTATTAGTTCATAAGATACAGCTTATACGCTTGCTCTATGCCAGTGGTATACATCACAGTAAATAAATGAGATGCAGCATTATTAAATTAGGATTCAACATTATCTGTCCAAGTTATTCTCAATGGGGGGTGGGGGTTAAAGCACCATATTAAACAGGTTTATGTAGCAAGCTGCACAGACTGAATGCAGATTCGAACAATGCCAGAACAGTGAATGAGTGACTCATTAACAATAGGTAAATTACAACATCAGTTATCCCAGGCCAGTAAAATGCCTGTACAGTCAAATATGCAAATGGTTTAAAATAAAAGGTGTAAAACTACCCTTACCCTCGCTCAAAGATCGTTCCCTATCAGGTGAACCCATCAAGGCTTACATATTTCTCCATTCTGACACTGAGATGTCTCACTAGCTAGATAAATCACCTTTAAGGGAAGGAAAAAGATGGCAAGGTATATAAAGAACAGCTATCAACTATTGAGAAACTGTGATGATCTGTAGACAGCAGCTGAACTGCCTGCGGCTTTAAAGCACTCAAACAGTTGCAAAAAGTCCATAACACTGTTGCGTCAACAAACAGGAGCTATTTTGTCCCGGTGGCACTGAAGGTTGAGGCGCTGGATGCCACACCTCATACCACGCCGGCAACCTGGGTTCAGGGACAGACTTGGGTAGTAAGGGGTCAGTAGGAGCAGGAAAGGATTGAGTGTCCGGAGGACTGCTCTCCTTTCCCGGGGGAAGGTTGAGTCACTTGCAGTTTGAGTCGCTCCTGGCAGTGGTTGGGAGTTGCCGTAACTTGTGGCTTGCATACTTGGGTTAGAGCAGCGGTGGACACCTTATGTACGGGGGCCGGAATACACCCATTGTGTGCAGGGCATCATTGCACATCCATGCTCTGGGGAACGTTGGAACAAGGAAAAAAGCCCTGGAGCCTTAGTAGGCGAAGGTGGGTTGAAGGACAGACCACCACGCCCAACACCACATCCTCTGGCCTGCCTCGGATGCTCCCTGCGCAGAGTCCTGTAGAACTTGGTAGTCTCGCCCTTGGGGGCTTAGATCCAGGGGGCCAGTGGCCCGGAGATGAGTGGGGGAGCTGCCTGCCATCCGGTAGGTAGGTAGGCTGGGGATTTCAGGTGGGCGGGATCAGGTCTGTCGGCTGCCCCACTGGAGAAAGTCTGGGGCTCCAGTGAAGAAGTATAAGTAGAGTCTACAAAAAAGAAAAAAACAGGAGCTACTTAGTCCCTCAGTTCTTTATAACTCAGTCCAGTGAAGCTGGTCCATCAGCACAGCAGCAGAGCTACTGCTCACGACGCCAACAGCCTGAGTTCGATAGCGAGCTTGAGGCATAGGAGGGCCGGCTGGGAGGAGGATCAAGTATCCAGAGGACTGCTCTTCTCCTCTCGGGAGGATTGCAGTGCCTGATGCACACCTGGCCCCTAGCAGTACGCTGGGGAAAGGCACCCGGGTCTGCCTTATCACAGGCAGGTGGGGCGGGCAGATGCTGATGGGTGGTACGAGCCACATATCATGGCAACAATGCATGCCGCACCCCTCAAGGGAGAAAACGTGGAAACTGTTGGTGGCAGGATGGCACTCGGACCCTTGCAGGTACTGCACACTTCCAGCTGGGCTCACCGGGGCCATCTACTGGATCCTGTCTCACGGCAGAGTATTGGGTGCCCCGCTGACCCCACCAGAGGAGGCAAGCTCTCGGAGTACTGGCCAGTGGTATGTCCCAATGGATATCAGAGTGACGGAGCTGGGGGGTCTGAGCAGATGGGGGCCGACTGGGATGTAGGGGGATAAAAGAGTAATTAAAAATGAAATAACTGAGTCAGTGTTGGATGTTAAAATTGGTGGACAAGATAAAGCTATAACGTGGTGGTGGTGGTGGTGGTGGAGGGAGAGGTCTTGAGCTGGAAAATACCATGAGGTGGACTCCATCTTAAATGTGCCTCCTTGTCAGTTCTCTGAGTCACTGATAAATTTGAAGGCTGTTACATATACATCTCAGTCAAATATCTAGACAATCTTCACACTTCATTCTCAACCTCTCTATCCCCTTATTCCCTCTACAGTGTACTCTTTTAATTTACAATTTTTGCATTTTCTCCCCTGCCCGGGACCTCAGCAGGTGCACGTGCGTGCGCGTGGAGGCACACATGCATGCTGGGTATCAGCTCAGCCCCTTCCACCCTGCCCCTGGCAATCGCCTGCCGCCCCCTCCGCCTATGCTTTCTATTGGACCTCCACCCGATGGGAGCGGAACTACAGGGGGACAAGCAACCTCTCCTGGGAGAGGAGAGCTGCCTTTAAGCCGCTCAATCCTGATCCCTCCCTCACCCCCCCATGCCAGCTCCCCAATGACACAAGGTCGTTCGTGAACCCAGGTCACTGGCGCGTTGCGGGGTAAGGCGTCCAGTCCCTTGGTGCCACCCAGCTGGTTCCCCCTGCAGTGTACTTATAGAGTACCAGTAATTCTGCTCAGGAGTCAGATTCTTCACCCTCTTCAGTAGGGCTCTGTGCACCAAAGTCCAGCTGAATGTGTTGCACAGAAGTGCTTGCGTCCTTTAGGTCATTAAACAGGTACTGCTTACCTGCATAAACTATTTTTAGTTTGGCTGGGTATTGCATATTGTACGAGATACCAAAAGGATCGCACTTAACCCTCATGACATTGAAAGCCTTCCAGCATTCTAAATTCCCCCCGTCCAGTGTATTTTGTTTTTCTTTTTTAGTCCATTATGTGTTATTAATTGATAAGATGAACTGCAAACTCTTTTCTTTAATAGTTAGAATAGCTCTCTGACAAAGCCCTTTGTACTGATCATATCAATTTTCCATTAGTGCTTTTCTGTAAATATGGTATTATTTATATTGATAACTTGTCTATTGGCAACTTTTCTGAGATTTTAAATAAAGAGTATATAAAAAAAAAGCCTTCCAGCATTCATAAGTGGCATAGCTTAGGTCCAGATAGAAGGAGATTTTATCCCCCTCTGCTGTTGTTAGGGGGCTCACCTTCCATGCCATGTCCAGGACACAATTCCTTTCATGTGGGCCCACTAGAATGACCAGAAAAGTCCTTGGAACATTCTCATTGTCCCTTCTTCCAAGGTGTTATCCGGAAGGCTTTAAATACCGTAGGGGCTAGGTCCAGATGGAGTTGTGCTCCTACTCACAACTCCACAAAGTGTGCAGGTCATCTTCTTGTGAAGGTTTAGAGAATCCAAGGATCCACCGGCCGGGTGTGCTGAGGGTTGAGGCGCTGGATGCCACACCTCACACCACTCTGGCGACCCAGGTTCGGCAGTGACCTTAGGTCGTTGTGGTGCCGGCATGGGGGGGTGGGAGCAGGATTGAGCCATGTCTCTTCTCTCCTGGGGAAGGGAGTCACCCTCCTGGAGTCCCGCTGTCACCAGGTGGAGGCCCGGTGGCAGCGCAGGTAGGTAGGAGCGACCAGTAGGGTGGGGCATCCCACAGTGCGTGGCATGTGCTTGCCTCCACACGTACATGCTCGCACCAAGGATGCATGGGTGGGGGGATGAAAACCAGGGGGAAAACTCCATAAATACATAATAGGAAAAAAAAAAGAGAGCGAGTCTAAGGATCCTGAGGTTCACCAGTGTCGATGTCTCCAGTCTGTATCACAGGGTCTTGTTCTCTTTAATGATACCCGCAGCACTTGTAGTGCTCTTACTGAAGGCAGCAATGTCTTTTGTCTCCAACAAGGCAGAAGTGGATTGTGTCTCACAGATGGCAATTTGAGCAGGGAATCCATCTGCCTTAGTATCAAGTGCTATGATCCACTTATATGCTTGAATTGCTTTAAGCACTTCTTTGTTAGAAGGTTCTTCTGTCCCATCTGCTGTCAAGGCCACTGCTGTCCCTCCACCAGGCCCCACCTGGCCCTTCCGACTTCTGCCTTTTTCATCTTTTAGTGTTTCTCACTGTTGAATCTTTCAATTTAATCTGCTAGTATTTGGTGGTACTAGGAGCTCAGTTGAAGCTTTAGATTGTAAAAGCAAATTCTTTATATATATTAAATAGTAATAGATTGCTATCCTCTGTGAAGGAGCTCAGGAGAAACACATCTTCTCACGATGACTGCTGGCCATGCCCCAGCACTTTTGCCACCTCAAGCTGTCTAATCATAATTTTTTTCTGTGTTGTAGTCTTTGGAACCTTGTATTAAAGAAATGAACCTCCATGCGCTTAATACTGTACATGCACAGACATAAATTGGGTATGGATATGTGGCGAATACTTTTAACAATATTTAAACATTTTATATTGAATGGGGCTCCATTGTATATGGGAACACAAAAATAATGGGGTTGGGAAACAGTGGTGGACCATTTGGAGGGTGAGGGTGTGGGGTGGTGGGTGCTGAGTGAGGAGTCGGGTGGAGTGGGTGGTGGGTCAGGGTCAGCTGGAAAAGACAGAAGTGGACAGTTTTCTGCTTTTCTAAAAAAAAAAAAAAAGGTGGCGCTGGGGATTGGGCACCCCAGAGTCACACAGTTTGTTTATATGTAGATGGGATATGTTTACAGGATGACTGATTTTCCATGTGAATTGTCTTTTTGAATAGTCTAGTTTTTAAATTGGTAATCAGCATGTCATATAAACAGAAGATGAGGGTCAGGTTTACGGCCACAGAAAATACCTGCAGCATGATTTAATAGATACAAACACTACTTATCTTTCATTCAGTGCAGCACGTTTTGGGGGGGGGAGGGGTAGGCTGAGCATGACGCTGCTCAGCTGCCTGATTGGTGGCTTCGTGCAGATGAAAGCATCGAGGCATTCTCTCATCGGAGTACTTCGGTCCTTTCAAATACAAGAAGTTTCCTCCCTGCAGGCACTGACCAGTGTTATACTCAGCCTGACTCATCACTGGCCTGCCACTGACAAGTCCACCACAGCTTTTGTTTTTTTATTGGTAAATAAATGCATAAGTCAATCCATTCATTACAAGTATTCAGTATTCTGAAAACATTTCATGGTACTCAATATTATCAATATTCAGGGTATACCTGATGGTAAAAGAAACAATAATTATGAACAACATGCAAGAATAATCTCAAATCGTATACTGAAAGCATCGTGTTAGCCATCATTATCCCTTATACAAGATTTAACTTAAGGCTAAGTTCTCTAGATTTAATGTAGGTATTAAAACTGGACCACGTTTTCTCAAATCTACCTAATTGTTTATGTAGTATATCGTGAACTTGTTCAGTTTTATATATGTCTATCATTAAGTTTAGCCACATACTATAATCTGGTGATTTGGGCTCTTTCCAGTTTGCTAAAATGCATTTATGTGCATTAATAATGCCAACAAGAATTCATTTTGGTCTGCTTCATGTTTTTGGTTTAAACAACCATAGGTTAAGAGAAAGGTCTGACTATCCCTTTTTAAGTGAATTTCTGTAATTTGTGTGTAGCCCACCCTTTGTCCTCAAATGCGCATCTAGGGGTCCCGATGTTATGAACTGAGGTGGCGGGGGGGGGGGTTGGGGGTGGCACAGGCCAGAAACACTCCCTGGACCTCTCTCAAGGTAAGATGGAAAACAAGGTGGCCTGCCTGAAGCCGTCTTCTGTTTCTCTCAGAAGGCCTCCTCTCCCAAACAACTCACTTCTGGCACAGCTGGCATTAGGACTGGCAGTAAACATCTTCCTTGCAGGTGACTCGCTCCCACTGCTTTCTCACTGTGGGGGGTGAGTCAGACTCTCCAAAATGGGAATAAATACTGTAGTGATTAGGTAAAATTCATTATGCCTTCATTCATTTGA
Source organism: Neoceratodus forsteri (assembly GCA_016271365.2). Lineage (NCBI taxonomy): Eukaryota > Metazoa > Chordata > Ceratodontiformes > Ceratodontidae > Neoceratodus > Neoceratodus forsteri. The sequence goes on from JADMNL010000026.1 coordinate 9,184,985, forward strand.
TAAATGATCACTTACCACAATCATCTTCTCAAAACGTATACAACTTTATTCTTGGACATAGAAGTGATTGCACATGGGGCTGAGAGATGAACACACAAACAACCGGCAATTTTTCCAGGCACACAGCACCGCAGCACGACTTTATTCCTAGGCCTCACACTTACACCAGTCTAGCACCACGTAAAACTTTTCCTTTCTCCTGGGCAGAGACCTCGAATAATCAGAAAACAGCCTTGTCCTTCATGAACCTTCCCAATTTTCTCACTTCAACCTCCGGGGGAGGGGGCCTTACTCCTTCCAGTGCCAGCTAAGCCAAAACAGGCCTCAGGGCAAATTGCAGCCTAAGACTACCTCGGCTGCTCCCCAGTTAGCCACCCAAATGGTATTCTGAGCCATAACCATGGTGTCCACGGATTTTTTTGCCCTCCAAATCCTTACAGGCTGCCCAAGCATAGTGGTGGCTCCCATCCTTACTAAAACCTGTTCCCTAAAGCAGAGCCATAGCCCTTAATGGGTCTGATGGACCTACCCCAGACACGGGCATGGTAGGTCCCTGGGCCTGCCCCAGACACAGGCACAGCAGGCCCTATGGTGAATCCTAGGCTGCACTTCCCTTGGCCTTCAAACTTTTCCCAACAGCATGCCACACAAGAATGGTACACCAGAGCTGCCACCTCTGGAGACCCTGCTGCAGCCCTGCCACTGCTATGGCAGCCCCACCTCCAGGCTACCCCTTCCCTTATACAGGGTACCGGGACCCCTGCACCACAGAGAGTTTCTGGCGCCATCCTGTCCTCTTACCTTCTGCAAGTTGCCTCGCCATCCTCCTGCAGCAGATGACCGAAATCCTCCTAGACCCACATGGCCACAAAGCTCCTACAGCCCTCCCTCAGAGACCAACCAACCTCACATCACACCGACGCTACCCTTGCCGACTCCTGGCCAGGGAGGTCCCCCCTTCGGAGCACTGTGCCTACTACTGCTGCCAACTCCTCATCTTCCTCCCACCACAGGGGACCAGGGCTTAAATAACAGGCCAGCCACACTGCCCCTGGTGGCAGGGTGATAGAATTGGCCTAGACACCTTTCTGGAGTAGAGGGCACTACAGGAAGGGGGGTGATGCAACCAGAGTCTAGTATGCCCACCCCGCAAGGGGTGCTTACACTCTCCCCTCCCTTAAAACCCAATTTCCTCCTGGAAATGGGGCAGAACTGACACCTCCAGTGACCCTACCAACTAGGTGGGTATGCGCACTCCATAACTCAGCCAAAAAGCTCCACTTGGCACGCCTACCCCCACCCACCTGAGCACCTACCTAACCACTCACTGGGGAGAGTTTGATCCAGTTAAATAAACTAGAAGTCAGACAGTTCTGTACAATTAAGTAAGCTGTTATTCTAGCCAGGCTGTCTACTAACTGCTATACTAACAAGTAATGAAATAACACTTTGAACAGATTAAATTTGCTAAGCAGTCATGCAGCTTACTTACCCAGTCGTACTCCAAGCACTCTCCCATTCACTCTCCATTCACTCCGAGGTAGACATATACCCTAAAACATTTAATTATTTTGACATTTCAAGACAAGAACATTTTAAAGCGTGTTTCCTCTTTTTTTCAGAAAAAACAAGACTTTTGCTCTCCAAGTCTCAAGGGGCAAGTTAGCAATCAAAGTCAGATGTTTATTCAGTAGAAAGCATCCCCTGGGCACAGTTCTTTCAAAAACTTTATTTGAAGGGAAAACAGCATGCAGTCCCAAAAGAACAGTCCAGTTCTAAGGATGTAAATCCAACATGAGACAGCCCTAACAATCATTTATCACTTCAGTTAGTCCATTTCAGATAGGGGGCCCACCACCCTGGGAGAAATAGTAGTCCGGTTCAGGCTTTGTTGTCTCATCCCCAAATGAGTCTTTTGAAATCACATAGTATTTAACTTTGAATCCAGCAAAATCTTGTACCAATGCAGAGTGCTTAAAGAGGGTCAGGCCAGCACAGGGGCTGGAGAAACACATCACCCTGGCTTTCTGAATGATCTGCTGAGAGGTATGCTCTGTCCCCCAGGCCTAGACTGCAGCTTGGTAACCATTCCTCTGAACACCCAATCATTCCTCTTTTCTTTGATTATATCCCAAAGGCACTCAGGAATATAGGGATATTCCACGATGGGGTACTCCATACGCATTCTTCTTCTGATCCTCCTGTCAGCCTGGGACCACTCAGGCAGATCCCTTACGCTAGTGCACTGGGTGGTCCCCGGCTCCAGCCACACCTGAGTCCATTATACCACAGCCAGATCGCTTCTTAGGAGGCCATCCATTCTTTTACAGAGTGCTTTGCACTGCACCAACAGGTGTGGGATAGTGTTGGGGAGGGTTATGGCAGGCTGGTAGAAAGGCCGAGGAATCATCTGTTGGATTTCATGATGTGCAAACTGGTATCTCTTCAATGATCCTCCAGGAGTTAACACGGCAGCCTTGTCCAAGACTTCCTCTTCCCTGGGTTTCACCTTCACCACAGCCTATACAGAATATGGTGGAGGGGCCTCACTTTGAGTTGTTGCACCGGGAACACTGTTGCCGGACAGGGATCCCACTGGAGACCTTATGGCTCTGGGGGTCCCCTGCTGACATCTGCAGACCCCTGCCCCTCCCTCTGCCATGGGGTAGTCGACTGCTAGTGGGGTGGAGCTCGGCAGACAGCTATGCTCCCCTTCGCCACCGTCAGGGGACTCCTCCATGGCCTCGATCTTCACCTCAGGAGACTCCACTTTTACTAACAGGTCACCACTCTTTTGCACTTCTAACTCAGCTTCAGCTCCCAAGTCCAGGCTTCCTTGAGAAAGTAGGGAAGCCATTCCCACAGAGGTCCTAGTAGGATAATGCAAGGGCTAACCAAATGGTGCCCCTTCAAAAAGTCCTTCTGGCACAGCGCCAGAGCAAACGGAACAAAATGGCAACTTAACCACCACCTCTCCACAATAGCCACATCTTACACATCTCTCCTCAGCCTTTCCCCTCCCTGCTGAGTTCCAAAGCTAAGTGAGCAGGGAGGTAGGAACTGTTGCCTGGGGCTCCTCCTCAGATGAAAACCCTTCTGCCATAGTCATCTGATGAATCGGTTTTAAATTCTCACAAACAGCCACTCTCTGAAGATCACACTTCTGTTTTCTCTGTTTCTCCTCTCTCGCTAAGCTGCAAAATGGTGCCTCCTCACAGCTCCTCTCCAAACACTTTCATGGAGCTGACCAATTAGCATCATCCTTTCCCATCACCTAACACAAGTCCAGACATGGAGGCACCAAGTGAGAGAGAGTCACATACACAAGGGCTTCAGGCCCCACATCCAGTCAGGGCCGCTTGGCTCCCCCACAGCAGCGGTGCCACAAGTCCTTTGGGTGCAGAAATAAATCCCGGATGAGCCCCCACATCTTTAACCCCCCCGATCCTCAAATGTGCTTCTAGGGGTCCCAATGTTATGAACTGAGGGGGAGGCACAGACCATAAATACTCCCTGGACCTCTCTCAAGGTAAGATGGAAACCAAGGTGGCCTACCTGAAGCCATCTTCTGTTTCTCTCAGAAGGCTTCCCTCTCCCCAAACACTCACTTCTGGCACAGCTGGCATTAGGACTGGCAGCAAACATCTTCCTTGCAGGTGACTCGCTCCCGCTGCTTTCTCATGGGGGGGTCAGACTCTCCAAAATGGGAATAAATACTGTAGTGATTAACTAAAATTCATTATCCCTTAATTCATTTGGCAAATGATGTCACCACAACCGTCTTCTCAAAATGTATAAAACTTTATTCTTGGATGTGGAAATGATTGCATCCAAGGAAATATTCATTTAGAAACAAGGAGCAGCTCCATGGGGCTGAGAGATGAGCTCACAAACAACCATCAGCTTTTTCAGGCACACATGTAGCACCGCAGTACGATTCTCATTCCTAGGCATAACACTTAGACCAATCTGGCTCCACGTAAAACCTTTGCTTTCCCTTGGGCAGAGATCTCAAATAGTCAGAAAACAGCCTTGTCCTTCATTAACCTTCCCATTTTTCTCGCTTCAACCTCCAGGGGGGGAGTGCCTTACTCTTCCCAGTGCCAGCCAAGCCAAAACAGGCCTCGGGGTGAATTGCAGCCTAAGCCTACCGTGGCTGCTCCCAGTTAGCCACCCAAATGGTATTCTGAGTGATAACCAAGGTGCCCACAGATTCCTTTTGCTCTCTGAATCCTTACAGGCTGCCCAAGCATGGCGGCAGCTCCCATCCTTATCAAAACCTGTTCCCTAAAGTGGAGCCATGGCCCTTAACAGATCTGACAGATCTACCCCAGACACGGGCATCGTAGGTCCCAAGGCCTGCCCCAGACATGGGCATGGCTGGCCCTATGGTGAATCCCAGGCTGCAGTCCCCTTGGCCTTCAAACTTTGTACCTGACAGCATGCCACACAGGAATGGTGCCCCAGAGCTGCCATCTCTGGATACCCTGCTACAGCCATGCCACTGCTACAGCAGCCCCACTGCCAGGCTATTCCTTACCTTAAAAAGGGTACCAGGACCCCTGCACCACAGAGAGATTCCGGCATCATCCAGTCCTCTTACTTTCTGCAAGTTACGTCACCAGCCTCCTGCAGCAGATGACCAAAATCCTCCCAGACCCACACGGCTGCAAAGCTCCTATAGCCCTCCCGCAGAGACCAGCCAATCCTGTGTTGCACTGATGCAGCTCTTGCTGACTCCTGGCCGGGGGAGCCCTCATTGAAACATTGTGCCTACTACTGCTACTGACTCCTCATCTCCCTCCTAACCCGGGGGACCAGGGCTTAAATAACAGGCCATCCTTACTACCGCCTGGTGGCAAGTTGATAGAATGGGCCTAGACACCTTTCTCAACTAGGGGGCGCAACAGGAAGGGGGAGATGCAACCAGAGGCTAGTAAGCCCACCCCATGAGGGGGTGCTTACATGTGTTAAAGTATTCAATATTTTATGCCAAAATATATCTAAAGACCTACATCCCACCATCATATGTTCTAATGTTGCGTTTTGTGATTTACATCTTGGACATGAATTTGAATAGTTACTATTCATCAGGTTCAGTCTATGGTGGTGTAGCAAGTACGTTGTCATGTATTATACTAAATGTGTAGTAGTTTAGAAGAGATTATACCTAAATTAGTCAAATTGATTAGTTTCAACCATTGAGATTCAGTGATATGCTATTGAGGTTTAGTTTGCCATTTTTCTTTTAGTGATTGTAGATTTATACCAGCATTGGTTTGTATAGAGATGTACAAGTTTGAGATTAGTTTTACTTTATTCCTTTGGCATATTATTTTTTCCCATTGTGTACTAGAAGGTATATCTAAAGCATTCTAATTGTTTCGAATATATTCCTGAATTTTGAAGATATCTGAAAAAATGATTGCTATTTAGTTTATACTTTTTTTTAGTAGAGTCAAAATCTAGTAATCCTTTATGGTCATACAGATCTGAAATTTCTTTGATTCCATTTTTATGCCAAATTTTGTATCTGATATTCATTATTGATGGTGGGAAGTGGCAATTCAGATGTATTGATGAATGTATGGATATGTTGTTACTGGTTTTAGTGAGTCACATTACTTTTTCCCATATGTGGCAGGTGGTTTGTGTAGACTTACATATTGGAGGTACTTGTTTTCAATATGAGCCTATAACAGATTCGAACTTTATTTTTTCATGTTTAATCCCATTTAGTTCAGTCTGTGTTGAAATCAAGTTTTGATATGGATTAAACCAATCATAAATTGTGGGTAAGTTGGCCACATAATAATACCAGCATAGATTTGACAAGGCAAGACCCCTCGGTCCTTTTGAATAACTAATCTAGTTTCAGTCTGGGTTTCTTGCCTTTCCATAAAAATGTCCTAAAGATGGAATCTAATGATTACAAAAAAAAATATCATTTAATATAATGGGAATATTTTGAAAATAAAACAAAAATTTAGGTAGCGTATTCATTTTTATGACATTTATTCTGCCTATTAAAGTTCATGGAAGGGTTTCCTATCTGTTGAGTTCATTTTAGTTGCTCTAGCTGTTAAGTAATTAATAGTATATAGATTTGAATTGTCTTGGTCTAATGTTACACCCAGATATTTCAGCGTGGTTACTTTTTCATATTAAAACTATGTTTTGCTGAAAATGGACCACTCTGCACTTTCGGTTCCATAAGTTCTGCCTTATTCCAGTTTATCTTGTATGCCAGTACGTTATTAAATTGTATCAGTGTGTCCTTCAGTTCAGTACATATTTGGTTTCAATTATTAGTATATATGAGGCCATCATCCGCATGCAGGCTAATTTTATGTTCTACATTATTGATTTGAAGACCTTTTATTTTTTATTGTTCCGTGATCGAAGTTGCTAATGGCTCAATGGGCAAAGCAAAAATTGGGGGACATCCCTGGCATGCATGTGCGTGGTGTAGATGTATATTATTAGATATTTGTTTATTGGTTTTAACTCTAGCTGCCACATTTGAATATAATATTTGTACCCCTTTTCTGAATTTAGTGCCAAATTTCATATATAAGTATTCCATCAGGGCCTGAACCGTTTCCTTTCTTTAATGACTTAATAACTGTTTCTAGTTCTAATATTGATATATCTTCATCTAAAACTGTGATTTGGGATTGATTTAGTTGTGGTATTCGTATTAACTGGAGGTATGAATTCATATCGTTATTATCCTGCCCTCTTTCTGATTTATATAATTTTGTTTAATATTCACTTTATTAATCTGATTTGGAGCTGATGTAACTTTTCCGTCCTCTTTTGTAATTTTTATGATAAAGTTTGATTCCTGTTCTTTGCGTAATTGCCATGCGAGTATCTTATCAGGTTTCTCTCCAGTTGCATAATATTTGGCTCTAGTATGTAGTGGTTGTTTTTCTGCTTGGTATGTGGATATTATGTTTTTTGTTACTAAAAGATCTTGTAATGTGTTTAGATTTTTGTTACCTTGTACGTATTTTCTTTTTGAATTATAGTATTTTCTAAATTATCCAATCGTTGTTTCTTTCTTTTTTCTTTACATTATATGCAATGGTGACACCTCTAATAGATGCTTTAAAAGTGTCCCATATGATTAGTGGGGATGTATCTGTGTATTTATTAAACTGAAAGAAGTCTGTAAATTTTGTTGAATTTTTGTTATACATGGTTGATCTTTCAGTGCGGTGGGATCCATTCTGAAACTCATTTAACTTTTTTGTTGCATTGTTCTTAATGTTAACACAACTGGGGCATGATCTGATATATGTATCATTCTGTATTTAATATCTGATATGCTGTAAAGTAAGCTTTCTGAAGAAATCGATTCTAGAAAATGTTTGCTGGGTTGCGGAATAGAATGAGTACTGCACAATCGAGGGGTGAGCATTTCACCATGGGTCAGTCTATCAGGCGAAAGTCCATCATATAGTTGCTCAGTTTTATGGCTGCAGATTGTATTTTATGATCCATTGTGTCTGATCGATCAATTTTCAGATCTATAACCAAATTAAAATCCACCCCCCTCCCATAATTATTGGTGAATTAAATTCAGTGATTTTTAAGAATACTTCATCAAAGAATTGGGGTGAGTTTTCATTTGTGCCATATATACTTACAACTGTATATATTAAGGCCCACATTTTCAAAGGAGATGCACAGCGCAAAGTAGAGATGCACCACCTACCTCAACAAATGTGCCAAAGCGTGATATTTGAAAGACAGAGATGCAGTGCACATCTCTGGATGCGCCATCATGCAGAAATAATGTATGTGGCCCAAATAAAGGAGGCATTCCCATGAATATGCTGTGCACCCCCATATTCAGCCAGTATGTGCTGCACATTTGCTGTGCATTTTGGAAATGAGCCACCCAAAATTAGGCATACAAAAGGGTGGCCTAAATCGGCCAGCCACCCACAGGCAAGCCATCTGGAGACAGCACTCGGAGGTGCACAAGAACATGCTGCAGGCACCCACACACAGCAGTCATGCCAGGATTAATGAATCCTGAGCCACAGGTGCTGTGTCACCACCGACACCGTCCAGGGAGCAACACCTCACACCGCACACTGGAAACAGACACCCAGAAGCCACATGCCAATGCTGGCATGTGCCCCCCCGGGCACACCAGCAGTGCAGACAGCCACAATGCAGCACATGTACCAGGGAACATGGCCAGCACCCATGTGGCCTGCAGGGTGCCACCCGGTGGTGACATGCACACAGGGTGACATCTGTGGCAACGGTGCCCAGGTCGCCTGGTGGTTACTAGTGTCTGCATGGCATGGCCCAGGGACTGACCAGTGGCACACACACACACACACAAGGTGGTACACCATGGGTGCACACAGGTGGGATCCACCCATCCAGGTACCTAGTCACAGTCTGCACACTGCCATCCCTTGCAGTGCCCACCAGGTACCTCCCATACTGGAGTGTGTGGGGCACTGCAGGTGATTGTATGCAGCATATGGAGCTGGTGTATCACATGCATGTGGCATTCCAATGGTCCTGTGTCACCCTGTGCCCACTCCTGTTGTATGTCCAGGTGGCCACTGTCCAGGTGGGACCCTGTACCCTTGTCCGACCCTGTACATGGCTATGGGATGTAACACAGTACCCAGGCCAGTGCAGTCCACCTACCCACACTCTACCATCCCAGCACACCTGCCTGTTAGGCTGCAGTACCTCCTGCTAACCTTTGTGGGGTGGTGGGGTAGCCCTGCAAAGCTGGAACTGAGCATGCCTGGGGTATGCAAATGGCCTGAATACATTCCAGTAATGAGCTCTGGCATGTGGGGTTTGGGCTTGGAATGTGCAATGAGGCCATTTGCATATCCTGGCTGAATATATGAAAAGTGCGCCATGCCATCTCACCTTTCCCAGCGCATTTCCCTATGTTTCCTGCCTGTGTGTACACGGTCCCCTGCCCAAAGTGCACACGCATCTTGAATAATGTGCACATGTTCAGGATATTCAGCCAGAGCATGTGGCGCGCATCTTCCCATGCATCTTCTGAATATACAGTTTTTGGGCGGTGCATCTTAGATGCATGGTGCGAGCACTTACTGCGATTTTGCAGGGGACTTTTGAATATGGGGCCCCTGTTGTTAATACTTATTTCACATATAATGTAATGGCTGATACTATCTCTTATGGACTTTTTAATCTCTATTCCTGAGGTTTTCTTAAAAAATATAGCCACCCTCTTGTATTTTAACGATAGGGTGCATTTATTCTTGGACCCCATTTTCTGGAATACAATAAAAATTCTGCGTGAGTTAAATGAGTTTCTTGAAACATTCAGACATTTGCTGCCATACTGTCTGCATAATTAAAGATCTGTTTACTTTTAGTTCTATCTCTTATGGATTTTACATTCCATGTTAATATCTTTAACAGTTCATGCATTTTTACCCTTATTACTATACAGCCTGAGCAGCATTTGACCTGACAGTGACACGCATGTGAAATGCGGGTCTTGTAACAAAATGTTTGCTGTGGATGCATGTGCAAGTAAACATAGTGACAACAAAACATAACTTGATGGAGCGACACAGTGGCAGCACTCCTTCTTCTGATGGTAGTGACCCGGGTTTCTGCTCCAATCCCTGTGCATCTGGAAGGTCAGCAAGAGAAGGATCCAGCATCCCATAGAACACTGTCCTCCACTGGGGTGGAAGGGTAATATCTTCACTACTGTACCCCCACCTGCAGGATCAGAGGTGGTGGAGCAACCAGAGATTATGTAGTCAGCACTGGCGGGAAGGACACACTTGTTACTGTGTCAAGCTTGCTGGCACCGAACAAAGAGACTAAGAGAGCATGGTTGGGCAGATGACACTCTATAACCTGTCACGAGCCCTTGGCCCCCAAACCTCAGGCAGTCCAGCAGGACCTCCTGTTTGCAGAGAGGATCCCCCTTTTTAAGAACTCGTGAGCAGAAGTAAGGGTTCAGGAAGACTTCCCAATTTTCCTTTTCCCAGTGGAAGGGTGGATTCTGTAGTTTCGAGTTCCCTTGACTCTGCACTACTTTCAATATTTGAATCCCACCTAGGCCACTGGCTACATCTTGTCTAAGTAGTTTTATATGATAGCTGAACAGTTCTATCTTTTTAGGCACACAGTCTTTTCAAAACCCTTCTGTTTAAAATGTTAAATCACACAACCAGACCCCAGGCAGAGTTGATAAGAAAATCATAAAAGTTTACTTAACATAAAAGCAATACAGAAAATTCTACAGTTTGGAAGAACTTTGAAATGCAGACAATAACAAAAATAAAACTGGATAGTTTACAGACAACACTAGATACTGTATTCTAAACTATACTTTGATTGGATGTTAGAGTTCAGGCAAGATTTTAAATGTTCTCGTAGAGATGAGTCCTTAAAGATTAAGGCCCAGATATTCAAACTGCGCTCAAAACTGGCGCAACAGCAGGAGCAAGCACAAACCAGTTGCGCAAATGCGCAACAGGTGCGATATTCAAACATGGAGCAGAGCAAATGCGCAGCAACCAACATCTGAATGTCGCATACTACGCCATCAGCGCAACCAGGAAGAAGGATGAGAGAAAAGCTGCGCCATATGCGCATAAGCCATGAAAAGCTCAGCTGAGCAGTGCAGAGCTGCGCAAGGCAGCCCCCAGAGCAATGGAACTGCACATCCAGGGAGGCAGGCTGGGGCCCCGCCAGCCATGCCACACATGGGCACAGGAACTCACTGCAGAACCCACACCACACTGGCACACCCCAAGCACAGCATCACTGGGGTGGGACGGCTGATCACGTGCCCATGGGGACAAGCCAACTAAAGCATAGCAGAGGCCAGCGCCCAGCACAACCACTGGCAGGCAGAAGTGCCACCCAGGGGTTGACAACCACAGTGCACATCAGTCCCCCTGTCGCACAGCACAGCATGCACCGTGCCCCCAACACGCTCATGTGCAGTGACAGGCACTGCAAAACACCATGCACCCCCGTGCCACCGTCAACCCCATGCTGCAGAGAAGCAGACCACCCAGACCCACCTGTGCACCCAGCAGTGGGTGGCAGCAGATGCGAGAGCAACAGAAAGGCAATGCTATGCTGGTGATACCTCCCCATGGACACACACACACACACACACACATATATCCAGGACCATAGTAGCCCAGATGGCATGCACCTACTTAGACACCCAGAGCCAGTTGCAAAGCAGACCTCAACACGGCAGTTGTACCAAAATAGAATTTTATATTCAAACAAAAGAGGTAACAAAACAGCTAAAACTATGTACAAGTTGGGGGCGGGTAAAAGGCAGGGGTGTGCAAGGGAGGAAAACAACTTGGAGAGGAAGTCAGGTGAAAGGGATGGGGAAGGGCAAATAAAGGTGGGCTGACCCCAGCAGGCTCCTGCTCCTCCCCTGCCGTCTTCCCCTCCTGTGTCTGTGCGCCGTTCCCCTGTTGCTGTAGGGCTTGCAGGAGCTCTCTGTTATCGCCCGACCAGCTGTGTCAGGCGCGGACATCGTGCGCCATCGCTCGAGCTTACACAGGAGCCTAGGAAAATGGGAACACAGTCAATGGCTGAGACTGACCACAGCCCTGAACACCACCCAACCTGCAACCCAGCTAACCAATGTGCTGCACATGTGATGGCATGCACCCACCACAGTGAACATGCACATGGCCATCACAACAAGCGGCACCAGCCATGCGCACCACCGCCCACACACTGCCCACGTCAATCACAGTACAAACTAGGCTGTCATGTGATGTTGCAACGTGGTGCGATGCCAGTCACACAGCTATGTGCCCAGTGCATGCCTGGACCACCTGTGATGCATACACAGACATGTCGTGATGCTGCACTGTGATGCAGGTCACCTGTGTCACGCCTACATACATGGATACATAGACAGTGTCGGCAGATAGGGGCCTATGGGACACCTAGTCTGGCCATTTGGCCTTGTACGATCACTCTCATGTCCTATAAGTCCATTCCCCCTCACCCCTGACCTCCAGAAGTCCCTCATGGCGAGCCCACACATACAGATCTCCCGTGACCAAGTCAGCCCCACCACATCCTCTGGCAGGGTGTTCCCATTCGTCCACCACCCATAATGTGAGGAAATTACGCATGTTTCCTTAGCGAGCCCCTCAACTGCATCCCATGCCCTCTACACCTGGAACATCCTCTCGCTGACAAATATTGGTTCCTGCACACTGTTCCCCCTGTACAATACTCGTATGACCCCATCATATCCCCACACCTCCTCCCTCCAGGGAGTACATGTTCAGTTCCGTCAACCTGTCTGCATAGGACATGTGATGCAATCCATGCACCATCCATATCGCCCTCCTGTGAAGCTCTCCACCCAGTCCCTGTCCATACGCAGCTATGTGTTCCGGAACTGTACACTGTACTCAGTGTGGGGACTCACTAGTGTTACGTATAGTGGAACTACTACCACCCATCTGGTTGTGTCCATCATGGTTGGTGGTCCTGCCCCCAGCATGCAATAGCATCCATGACGTAATGATCTCACACTCCTCCAGCAGCTCAGTCTGCCGCTGCTGCTGCTGCTGTTGATGCTGCTGCCCGCTGCGGGCGGCGGCCTGTGGGACTGGGGCCCTGGCATGGCCCACATCAGCCGCGTCCGGCGCCGTCACCATCCGGCCTGTGGGAGACATATGGTGAGACAAACATCAGTGTGACTCAAAAGCAGAGTGCCCCCTGCCCCAGTAAGACTGCCTGCCCACACAGCCATAACCATCCATCGCACAGCTGCACACACTGACACACCGATGCACAGCCACCCAGGCACACACACACCCCTACAGAATATGGGTGAATAGATGGTACACTCCGTGGCTAGGCACCAGGCCCGCCTGGCACAGGGAACGCAGCAGCTGCGCTCCGGGTCTCCTCCGGGCGAGATCACTGAACCGTGCGGCACTGCTCCCGCAGACCGGCCCCGCCAGTGACCCCACCAGGTCAGTGGCCACTTGTTTGCCACACATGGGTCCTCGGTCCGGTGAGGGGCCTCACCATACAGTTGGTCATAGTGGGGCTCCACTAGGGCCACCAGGTTAGCCACCTCAACTTGGCTCACGGCACACGCCTCCTCCTAGCCATGGCACCAACTTTACAGCAGGCAATATGGCGCCCGCTGCCTGTGACCCCGTGGAGTTGTTGCGCAATAGACCAGCACAGGCACCTATCGCTGTTGCTGGCGCCGTCACTTACATGGCGCTAGCCAGACAGCGCCAATAAGGGACGTACACATGGCATGCACTCAGCGCCGGGGTCAGAGGCATACAGAGTCACGGCAATGGCGCAAGGCTACGCACAGGCGCCATAGGATGCACATGTATCCTGTGGGCTACCGCTACAGCACCAGTGCCACAGGGGACTATCGCGCAGAGGTGCCACAGCGCCATATAGTGCCCAGTGCTGCAGCGCCACTGGCACAATGGTGGCCATGTCCAGAATAGCCTATCGGCTGCTCGGCAGTTCTGCAGCCGCGATCGGCGTGCCGTAACCCGTCTGGGCATGCGCAATGCAGTGTAGCACACAACCACAAACATGCGCCATCGGCTCAGCGGACCTTCCCTATTGCGCTAAAGCGCATTACGCGATATTCAGCCGACATATGCAAAGCAGGCGATCAGCCATTCAAAGGCGCAGTGGCGCGATTAGCATGTCATTAAAGTTGCGCCACACCTCATTTGCATGTGTTGCGCTATAAAAATATGACACTGGGTTGTGGCGTGGATTTGGTTGTTGCAGCTGAGAGGTGAGTTACATGCTGTGTGATGCTCAGGACAATGCACATGGGCAGGGGTGCTGGAGGGTGTCACGGGATGAGGGGCTGAGCATGATGAGGGCACTTAGAAGGGGCAGAGGCACCCTTTCCATCAGTATCTGCCAGGCAGTGTGGAAGGGGCTTCTGCCCCAGCCTGCAGCTATGCTCATGGGGAAATGCTGTGGACTGCAGAGTGACAGGTGTCACTTCACCCATACAGATCAGCATGACTGGCGAGAACCAGGCCGAGGGTGTGGGCGGCGGGCGTAGGAGGGCGAACTTCACCACAGCAGACCGAGGCCCTCTTCCAGGCCTACCTGGAGGATGAGCCGCTTTGAGTGGGCGGAGGGCACCCCTCAGCAGCGTGCAGCTGCATGGGAGGGGTAGCTCTGGCCGTCAACCTGCAGGGCCACCAGCGCTCTGTGCAGGAGTGCCGCAAGAAGATGGGGACTGACGCGAGGAGGCTGAAGGAGAAGGTGGCAGCCTTCAGGGTGGCACGTGCTGCCACTGGTGGGGGACCACCAGTGGTGTTGCAGCTGACCCCGACCGAGGAGACACTGGTCGCGGCCATGCAGCCGAGTGCCATTGCGGGTGTTCCTGGCAGAGGATTCCAGACAGGTGGAAGCCCATCACTGCACGGTATGTCATGGTGATGTTGTGGGGGGCGGCTGTTGTTCACATGCACTCACATGTACTCTCTTTCTGTTTCAGATCCTGTTCGTCTGCAGGAGACGGTGGTGGTGGGTGCTGACAGTGAGGCAGACCTGCTGGACCAGGAGGAGGGACCTTCCACCTCCGCCAGCAGCCTGCACGCACTGCAGCAGCAGGCCGGCTGGGCTGACAACTCCGCCCGGCAGTGATATGGTGCAGGGGTGCACAGCCTGTGTCACAGCAGTCTGGCATGCAGGTGTGCCAGCATGCTGTGCCTATGCAGTGGACGCACCGCACTATTGAGGATGGCAGGCCTGCAATGGCCAGTGAGAGGTGTGTGTCCCACGAGGGGACACACGGCGAGCCAAGACGTGCCCCGGGCCGTCCAGCTCCACACCTGTGTACCAGCATGCTGGCACAGTCACAGCTGGGCCTGTCAGCACCGATGGGGCAGCACGGTGGCTGAGCAGGTGTCTGGCACTGTTGACAGCACAGGGGTGGAACAGGTGGACCTGGGGGCTCAGCAGTTGGAGGGGCAGCAGCAGCAGTTGCACACCAGGCCTGGGGGACAGCGTCAGGCAGTGGCACTTGTCCACGCCCTTGGATCAGCCCATACCTGGTCCTGGCGAGACAGCGGCCACCCTCAAGGGGTGCTGTGCACCAGGACCATCCACACCCTGGGGGTCACGATGCCATTGGGGCACAGTACCCTTTGGGCGTGCACCCGCCTGCTGCAGGAGTCGGTACAGCTGCGGAGGCGGGTTGCAAAGGTCCGTGGAGGCACTGACTGTGTGTCCGTGGAGGCGGCATAGCAGGGATTCTTCCGGACCGGGCGAGATGGTCCATATGCGGGACGGATGTGACCGCTGCCATCGACAGGCTGACCCAGGCAGTGGTCTCTGTGGCGACCGCATTGACCACACTGTCTGGTGACCCTGTACCGCACCCCACAGTGCGCTCCACTCCCCATTCCCGGCGTCGTGCGACACCAGGCCTGTCGACGCCGGGTTCTGCTGTGGGCATCCCGAGCACCCCTGGTGCAAGTTTCTTTCGCGGGATGCAGACCCCTGTGCGGGCAAGGTCGCGGTCACGCACTGGGACCCCTGGTGGTGCAGTAGTGCCACCCGATGTGGCCCCTCCGCAGCCTGCCAGTGCTGCTAGGCCACGGCGGGGTCACCCACGCATCCGTGGTGGCCGTGGGACAGTGCTCCCTGACTGAGCTGTCTCCCAATGCAGGTCCTGTCTGGTGCTGCCCTGTGTGCAATGTGTGTCATGGTGGGCAGTGCACTGCTGGGTGCTCTGCTCACCAAACTGACACATGGACCACCTGCACACTCTCCCAACTGCTGTCCACAGGTGCGTGTGGATGATGATGCCTGCATTGCACTGTACACCAAGGTGCAAGGTTGCCCAGGTCCTGACACACGTACGTGGACAGTCCAGGTGGTGAGGTGGTTGGTGGTGCTGTGTGATGGCGTGTAATTCACGCATTGCTGTGCTGCTGCCCTGTATGCTGCCTGGTGTGTGTGTGTGTGTTTGTTTGAGTGCTCACCCCTCTCTGCTAATGTGTTGGTATCGTGAGACCCTTCAACTCCCTGACCTTCATGCACGGTGTTCCCTGGGTGCCTGTGGTTTGCGCATAGACAGTGTTGCCTGCACATGTCCCTTGACTTACCTGTGTTGTGCGTGAGTGCTCTTCTGCAATGGTGTCCCGGTGCAGCTGGGCCTCGCGGGTCAGTCGAGGTCCCTCCGTCCTAGGGGTGGCTCATCACCCATATCACCGGCGCCACTGGCGTCCCCATCGCTGTCCCCTCTTGGATCTGTCACGGCTATCCCATGGTCTTTGGCCATGTTGTGCAGATGCAACAGGCCAGGAATATCCACAGGCCTTTGGGGCTGTACTGTAGGGCTCCGCCGGAGGTGTCCAGGCATCGGAAGCGTGCCTTGAGTGTCCCGAACACCCGCTCTATGATGTTCCGTGTTGCGGCGTGTGCCTCATTGAAACCGTGCTGCGCTGGGGTCGTGGGGCGCCGGTATGGTGTGAGCAGCCAGGGACAGAGTGGGTATCCACAGTCACCTGTGTGGAGATAGTGGAGATCAGTGTTAGGTCAGGTCCATATTGCCCATATCCTTGTGCGCCACTACCATGGCACCTGTGTCATTCCCACCCTTGCACAGAGTTTGCATTCCATACATGTGTACTCACCCACTAGATGACCCGTGGGATGTTCCCACTCTCGAATCGATGGCACAGTGCAGATTGGTGCCATATGAAGGCATCATGTGCTCCCATGGGTGTGTGGCACAGACATTGATGATGTGCCCAGTGGCATCACACACCACCTGGCAGTTGACACTCGGTAGCCCTTTCGGTTCCGATATGCTTGCCCGTCGGGGCCAGGTGGCGTGCGAATGGCCACATGGGTGCAGTCTATGGCATCTAAGCACGCCAGGCATTTGTGCTACCCTGTGGAACTCCTGCATGTTTGCTGTCGCTCTGCGGCGGTGCTGGGGAAATGGATGTACTCCGCGGCATGGGGCAGCAGTCGCGCTGAGGAATTGGGTGAGGATGCGTGGCGTGGCCGGCTGCATGATGCCTGTGGTGTCCCCTGTCGGCCTCTGGAAGGTGCCCGTGGCGAGCAGGCACATGCAGGCTGTCACCTTGGTCTCCACGGACAGAGGCGTGACTCCGTCGTGAGGTGCCTGCATCACATCACTGCACAGCTCACTGAGCCGTCTCCAGTATTGCCCTGTTCAGGCGGTGCCGGCCACGATCTCAACATCACTGTACAGCTCGTAGCTGATCGGGCCGCGATCACCGCCTGTCGGGGCATACCGCCGGACGGGCCCCTCCACGGCCACGTCCCTGCAGCATGCTGTCTCACCCCCTCATTACAGCTTCCATGTGGAAGCTGACACTGTCCATCTCCCTGGCTTCTGCCCCCAGCTGCTGTTCCTGTGTTACCCACTGCCCCACTGCTGCTTCCACTGCACGGGCACCCCACTGGCCTCTCTGTCCTCCAGGACCCACTGTCCCTCTCTGTCCTTCCTGCTCCTGTCTCTGTCTCTCTCTCTCTCTCTTCTCTCTCCCTAGTTTGCGGCCTGCTCGGGTTCTTGCGCCCGCTCCCTTGAGCGTTTATTTTGGCTCAAATCCGGTACTGCGCAACTTCCGGCTGAGCCACTCTTGCGCATTGCGCAAGTGTTCAAATATCGCATTGCGCACTTTATGCATGGACCCGCCCCCTTCGGTTGCGCATGCCTTCATTTCCATTGCGCTGTGGCTCAGCGTGTTTTCGGTGGCGCAACTGGCCCCTTCTCAATATCGCAGAATGGCGCATTTTTGGAGTTGCGCACGCGCAACCCTGTTGCGCATGGCGCAACCCTTTTGAATATCTGGGCCTAAGTGTTCTTGTGGACAATAACAGTTCATTAGGCAATAGAATTTGTAGCAAGTCCTTGATCCAAGTCTGTGGATGTCCTTTTAAAATTCTCCAGGTGTCCTTAGTGAAAAAGTCTTGGTTTTCCAAAATTCTGACTTAAAATCAGAATTTTCTGTTCAGTATGTGACAAGTCAAACTTTCCACACACTCAGGTCTGGTTTTAGAGATTTTTTCCCGGCCTACACATATACTTCTAGTCTTCAAGTGTATGTCAACTGGACAGGTGATCTGACTTCCAGCTAAACTGTTTCTCAATTGCACTGAGTTCAAAATATGTGCCTTATACATACAGGCTGGTCATCTTCAAGCCCCACCCACAGTGTGATGGGGTGCAACAGTGTACCTTTCCTGTAGGTGTTACTGTGGTTCTATGTCAACCCCAGTGACATCTGTGCCATGCATTTGACTTAACCTCTGACCCCTAGGTCATTCCTCTGACCTCTTCCTGTCATGAAAAGCTAGATACCCAGTTTTCTATAAGAGTTATGCTTTCCGGGCTCCATAAAACTGTCCCCCTTATCTAGAGATGTACCAGATCCACTCTAGCCATTAGAACAATTAAGGCTATTTCTGTAATTTCATTCCTAAAGCCTTTTAAAGAGACAGTGTCTTAATTCTAAAGTGCATTACAGCATAAACAAAATGAAACCACATAAATGGATATAGGCCTATCATGCCACACCACGCTCCTGCCCATCAGGATTCCCTTCCTCCCCTTCTGGGCATGACCTTGGTTACATTTGTGGGCAAGCAGGGGGACAGCCACTGTGACTTTGAACTGTGTGTGGTGCCAGGGGGTCTGTGGAGTAGCTGGGCCAAAGAGACTCGGTGGGTGCCTAGGTGGCACTGGCAGCAGTCAAAGGAAATTCTGATTGGAGGCCCACAGGGAACAGCAAGTTTAGAAACAAAAAGTGGATAGTGCCAGTTCCAACCCTCTCTCCAGGCACCATACCGATCATTCCTAGCCCTTTGACATAAAATAATGTATTTTGTGTCCGTATGTAGTATGTTTAGCATGTTTACTTCTGTTTTTTATAACTGTGGGGCCAGGAAGATATGCTGCTGTCTCTCTGAGATCTAACACCTTTTTGTAGCATGAGCTGGATAATGGGAAATACAGCTTTCCTCTTCCTGCCAGTAGTTCAGTGTCTCATGAACAGAACAGTGCTTGTGTATCCTTATGCACCTTTGGCCTTTCTCTGTTCCCACCCTTGGTAGATTAGGCTGGGTAACTGTAGGGAATAGAGGGCCCCAAAAGATTACCTCCTCCAACTCACAGAGAGTGTGGCCAGCAGCACGCAGGGGAGGGAAAAAAACCCTGTGGAGGAAACATCTGAGGACCCATGGCTACTGACCTGCCCATCCCCTGGGCAACCTAAGAGGAGATGACCCTAAATGTTTGCCCTGATCTCTGCTTCTGGTTTAGGATATAGTGTTCACAGTGAGATGAAGTTCATTTTTGAATTTTTGATGATGCATGTAGGACGGTTAATTCTGGTGGTTGAAGAAGCAGATCCAATCTGGAGGAATGTTGAGATGATGGATTAAGTCCAGCTGATGACGGAAGGTTTCTGTGACAGGATAGAATAGGACCCTGTCCCATTTGTTTTGGAGAAAGTGTTTAAATGCAAGGATCTGTATTCTTTCCTTTTCCATCTTTTCTGTCTGGTTGCACAACCAAATTTTCCTGTGAGACCTCAGACTTGATCAACCCAACCAGTCTCGCAATCCTTTGCCTCTCACTGTCTCTCAGTTTTCTCTTGCTGTCTTTCTTCCTTGCACATCTGTATCTGCTAATATAAAATATATGAGAATCAATGTATGGAAATGTAGCTGATATTGGCATCACTTTTGTTTAGAAAATTGTGTTACTGTTGAAATATATATATTTATAATTTGAGATAACTGTGAAAAGCTAGAGGTTACTTGGGTGCAAATGCCTGAGCCTTTTGTAGTTGCTGTGGAGACCTCAGGAAGTTTTCAGTGTTCTAGCAGCTCCTGAAATTTACAAAGAACAGGATGTTTGCAAAGGATGGGGGTTCAAAAGAGTTATAAAAAGCTGCAAGGGAGATTTTTTTACAAGAGATTTTATTTTGCTTCTGTATATAGTTATATAGAAGCAAAAGAATGCCTGAAAATAGCCATGCCTTGGCTATGGTACTTACCCGGTAAAGAAAGCTAAATAAAAATAAATAAAATAAAATAAATTCTGAACAGGTTTATTTTATTTTATGTTACTGCAACTACGAATAAACAGTTTTGTGGAATTTTACAACTGCTCCTGGGTTTTCTCTATGCTTCCTGACCTGCCCCTCGATGACAGTTTCAAATATGATCCAAGAACTGTTTGAAGTATTAGGTTATGGTTTATGGGAGCTATAGGGAGGAGTTTGTATGTATGTATGATCTGAGCATGAGGAAGAGCATGTGTTTGTCCAGATGAGCTGCCGAATTCCAGTAATCACAGGATGGATAATAGGTTATGTAAACTGTCTTTAATATAAATTGTTCGACTTTGAAGAAGTTAGTCGCAAGATAGAATGATTGGCCCCTTCAGTAAATCGGTGATTTTTGTTTGAATGTTGGCAAGGTTCTCAGTAATTTATTTATTTATTTATTTGTATTTCGGATGACACCTTTGAGCCGAGGGCTCTTTTACAAAGGTTCCACATCAAGGCAATAAGGACAATAAGGTACAAAACATAACATGATCATTACAATGGAACTTACAAAAAAAAAGACAAGTAAGTAAGTAATGCTTTAGGATGATGAGATAGAGAATCCTGGATGCAGGAATCCAAACAAGGCTAGGTGATGGGTGAAAGAAACTATAGTGTGGAAAGTAGAGTCAAATGGATTCAAGTTTAGTAGATTCACTGTGTTTCATTATGGAAGTGTCTTATAGGGAGATGATGAGGAGGTTAAGTGATTTAAGCTTTTGGATACCTTGTTGAACTGAATAACTAGAGTACTAAAAAATGGTGACGATGCTGGAAGTAGACTGTAAAAATAATAACTGGATATCTTATAAGTGTAGCTGAATTGCTCTGCATGAGACTGCCAAAGCTTAATGGTATGTTAGAAATACTAGTATATGTCTTACATGAGCAAATAATTTAGGAAGGACTGTGATGAGGATATGAGGGATATGTTTCAAGTTGTACTATAAGTAGCTCAGTGGCATGAGCCAAAATGGCCCATGTGGAGTTTACTTGCTGGTGCATAAATTCCAACATGTTGAGGGAATGCTAGATAAAGGAGGAGTCTTAACTGAATCTGCTGACTGATGAGGCAAAATACTTATTGGAAACTGTATAACATATGGACTAAGTCATTTGCAATATTCTGATGTGGAACCGTAAAGGTGTAGAACTGTAGTAAAGATAACGAGGTCAGTTATGCACGAGCGGCATGATGGAATGAAACGAAGACTTGCCCTTGATGATGGTATTCATTGTTGAGTATATAGATGATGTCTGGTGAGACCAGAGGACCCTTGAGGAAGACAATTGTCATGATTGGGTACATTGTGCAGAGGAGATGTAGACGACTTTGTGAAGTATCAAGATGGCCAGAGGCTCAGGAGAATTCAGGAGGGCGTCAAGAGTGTTGGCTAGCTATGTGATGGCGACATGATGATGCATATTCTGAGATACTAGATGGAAAAAAGGTATTTGAAGGGCTTTGGACAGCTATTTCATGAAGGTAAGCATGGGAGACATGATCGATTCTGAGTTGCCGCTGCAGAGAATTTGATATGACAGTATCAACTGAACATGATGGTGCCAGTGCCAATGGGAAGGACATAAAGGACATACTTTGAGGAATTATGGTTTTATGCAGATGAGGTATCCCAGGAGGGAAGTAAATTCACATTTTCCTGGTGCGAGAGGATCGGGTCGAAGAGGACTCCACTGAAGCTTGGATCCTGGGAAGTATATCAGGAGGTAAAGGCTTCCATGTGGTCTGAATCCAATAAGATGTCTGTGTACTGATCCTGTGGAGTTGATAGGGATGCAAATCCTTCTAGATGGTCTGAATCCAATAAGATGCAGAGGAACGATCTTGTGGAGAATATTGGAGAGAAAGGTGTTTCAGACTGTCTAGGTTCAAAGAGTAGAGCAGTTCAAGGGATGTCGCTAGACCAGGGTTTTTCCTCTGTGGTGAGTTACTGATAGTCCATGGAATACTGGTCAGGAGCTGTAGTGCCAGATGTGGGAGGAGAATAAGGCAGAGCAGTTGAGAGAAATAATCCAGCAGATAGCTGATTGCTGGATGGTGGCAAATGTAGAGAATGGCCCAAAAGAAGAGACAGGGAAGCAAACATGTCGAAGCCCAGAGCCACGGCAGTGGCAGAACAGAAAAGGCACAATGACAGAACAGCGGGCTTTCCAAGATAAGATATAGATCAATTGACATGTTTAAATTAAAAAATTGAGCCCGCTAAGCGGGAATGGCAAAATGGGCAAAATGTGCCTCCTCCCATTCTATCTCCTAGTATAAGATCCTAGTATAAGCCAAGGAGACTCAGCAGGACTGTCAGTGGAGGAAAGCCAGGAAGCAACATCAGGAGTGGAGGATGTCCAGGAGATGACAAGCTGACAGGGAGAATGTGGCAGGCCAGAAAAATGTCCTAGGAGCAACACAGAGATGACCAATACAACAGGAGGACTAGTAAACAGTGTACAGATCCCAGGACATATCCATCAGGAGAGCAGAATGGAATGAGGAACAAAAGCAGACTCCATCACAGCAAACTGAAGAGGATGACAATGGAGGTAGGAGGGTAGCAAGAAAATGCTAGGGGGTCCAGATGGCAATGGGGTATCCTGAGTACTGCAAAATCGTTATCATGAAATGGAGGCACACATGCTGCCCAAGTGAGAATCCAAGGCCAGGGAAACAGTACTGGGCAACCATGGAGCAGAACAAAATGGCAATGTCCAGTAAAGCAGGAGCCCTTACCTGTCATCAGGGCACCAGCATTACAGCACCCAGTCATTACGTCGCCGAGTGTCGGATTTGCTACCCCCTCCCTGAGGTCCGGACCCCCCTCTGGAGTTAGTGTATTTAGAAAGGGCTTGGGGGGCTGCAGGGGGGCACAGTCCCCCACAAAAAGAGAGGATAATTACTTTCCGACTTGGTGTCTTAATGACCGAGTGCACTACCGCCGGCGTTCTGAGGTGGTGAAACCAGCAGGAGCACCGCGGTCGAAGACTCAGTGGCTACATGCAGTGGAAAGTAGTGCTCAGAACCCAGGCCAGGCATCCTTGAAAGGAACTCCCCCCGGACCCAGAGGGCAAACCAGGACTAAGATGCCCTCCTCAAAAATTATTCCACATGTTAAAAGTGTTCCTCATGTCTAAGATTATATAGGATTCTGTCTCCCAAGACCAAATGTATTGTTTAATGTAGTGTAATTAATCCATTCATTACTTTGTAGCCTGTATACAGTGTTTTTAATGTATTGTTCCATCTACCTGTATATGATGTACTGTCTATTCAATTTGTTATACATGTAATTAATCCCGGGTCACCCCTGAAAAAGGGACCCCAGTTCCAGTGGGCTTACCTGGTTATCAAAATGAAATAAATATACAGGTAGGTCCAGGATTAGTACAATCAATGCAGACTAACACAGAAGCTGCACGACAGATGGAAGGTCAATGCCATGTGGTGGGGAAGGAAGGTGGAACAGATCCTGAGAAAGTGAGAAAGAAGTAAGTGCCTCAGCTGGGAAATGGTATTCCGGGTGGTCTTGGTTCAAGTCCCAGCTGCGGCACTTACTTCTTTCTCACCTCTGTTTGTATGTGTTCCATAACTATGCACACCACACTCCTGTGTGATTGTTACAAGTAAATATTTGTGTTGCCATTGGGTTGTGCATTTGAGAAAGAGTAATGTGCTCGGGGACAGCCCAGGTTCCAATTGTCTCAGTGGCATAGCTGGTTAGCGCAGTCGCAATCGGAACAGTGTTCCGGGCGGCCTGGGTTCAAGTCCCAGCTGAGGCACATACTTCTTTCTCACCTCTGTTTGTATGTGTTCCATAAATATGCACACCACACTCCTGTGTGATTCAGGACAAAACAAACACGGAGGAATGGGAGGCAAAATAGGACAAATGAAATGCAGACAACACAGGAACGCTAGGAGAACAAATGTGTGTGTGGATGGCTTTAAGCTGTCTAAAGGAGGAGGAGACTGCAATATCAGGGTTTGCAGGAGCTAAAAAACTTGAAGCAGAAAAGCATTTGAACAAGGCACAGATAAAAAAATAAAAGAAATAAAACATTGTAAACTAGCTTGTCAGGTACATGTGACAGGAAGGAAGCGACAATGAGAACAGATGTACGTGAATGCATAGGTATCGTGATATGACTCACCATGCAGCAGCAGCTTGAAGTCATCAGAGGGAATCACTGGTACACTTGAGTGAACCGAGTTCTGCTGGTGCTGGTGAAGGAGTGAGAGCTGATTTGAATCCATGGGACAGCAATGCTGGATAAAACAGCATTTGTGGTTTAGGCCAAAAGTTTGGGAGTTTCCAACGGCTCCCTGTGCAGTGGGATGTCATTACACATGCTCTAACCCAGTTCAACAAAATGTTCTGTGTAGCTTGTGAGAAAACAATATTTAAACAAAGAATAAAATCCCACTGATGTGCTCAGTGAAACCAGTAATTTTCTATATGAAATAGTACTTTATAACATGTGTCAGCATGGTGTTCAGCACAACAGATATAGTCATAAACCTGAGCATGAAAGCAGTTCAATGTTTGGGTAATTGGTGTGCTGCGGACAAAACAGATTAAGTAAAAGATAGGACATGAGATCTGGGGTATGTACATTGCGCTGTGGACCTGTATCCGGTGTATGAGCTGTAAGCCAAGCGATATGGGATGACTTCACACCCCAGAAACGCCGGCGCTGAGACGGAGCAGCAACTCTGAAAAGAGCCAGAAGAAGCCCAAAAAGAGTAACACCAAAGTAACAGCACAGAGAAAGCAAGAGTGGGGGAAGAAATGGAGCGTAGGGGAAAAGCACAGAGAGAGAATGGGGAACGGGGGTAAGCAACAAACGGGAAACTAGAAACATGAGTGGGGGGACAAACAGAGGAAGAAATGGAGAAGGGGACTGAGAGAGATGGGCAGTAGGCAGCAAACAGACAACGGATCAAAAGACAAGGAGAGAGGAAAGAGCACCAAAGTGCAAAACCAAGGAGGCACAACCTATGAGCCACGCAGGAGCCCAGAGCATCAGGAAATGCCAACGGCTCCAAAATGTGCTAAGCATGAGCTGCTGGGAGAGGCTGGTTTATATTTGGTATGTGGAAGGAGCAATTCCCCCACATTGAACCTCGGGTTTTAGCCCTCCAAAAAGAGGCAGCCACCAGCCACGTAAAAGGCAGAGTCTTTTTTTTGTCTTGTTTTTTGAACTGTAGGTTTTCATTAATAATTCAACATCAAATACAACGTTAAGTGCACCACAAATTGTTGTCCCATGGGTAAGACATAGGACACAGGCCATCTAGAATCAATCAAGACAAATAAATGAACAAAAAATGGTAGGGACATGTCAAAACAGCAATATAATTATACAAACATTATCTGACAAGAACAATGGTAATACAGAGGTGTGCAGTGTATCACAAGAGTTTCCAAAGTCTGGGTGCCCCGAGGCAGATAAACAGCACTAGCATGTCGAAGGAAAGATGTAATGAAATTGTGAGGGGAGGGCAGGGGACAGTGCCACACCTGAACCAGGAAACTTGTCGACTGGCAGCTCAGCTCCCCTATGGCTTAACTCATGGTACAAAGTCTCCCCTCTGTGTCATAATATAGATAACCCACCGCCTCCAAAATATTTCAAAGGCCTCCAACTGGTGATTAACCAGGGCTGTCAATTTCTCCATCTTATAAATGTGTATCATAATATCTTGCCAATCTACTGTCTATCGTAGGGGATATATTTGATAGTCATCGTTTAGTTATAGCCTTCTTCGCCGCCAGCAAAGAAATATCTAGAAGTCGCTTAGTAGGCGGTGACCAAAAGGTGGCATCATAATTAGAAAAGAAAACAAATTCTGATGTCATACATAATGGAATTACCAGCAAGTCTCCAGTGCCCCCTGTAAAGGTTGGAGGATGGACATGCCCCAAAATATGAGCATCTGTGGGGGGGTAACAACCAGCAAACCGCATCATGGTTAGGAGATATTTCACCTGGATTGCTGGAGTTTGAAAATATAGTAATGTAACCTTCCAGGAAAATTCCTTCCAGAGGTACGAGCTGGTGTGGGTTTAGGCAGATTCTTTTAAAAAAAGAACTGTATCTGGAGTCTCTGTGGAGTTTACAACCATTTTTAACACCTGGGACGAAGGGTCAGCAATGTGACTGCTTCTGAAGGGGAGTCCAGCAGTGAGTTGGGAGAGAGGCAGAGGAGATACCAGATATTGGTCTGGAGCTGGCTAACTATCCAAACAGGAGCAAGGGTTTGAAATATGGACTGTACACTTTATTAATCTTGTAATATAAAGTTTATATCAGGAAAGGGACACGAGGGCTTCAATGGCTGTGTCCAGAGGTACCAGAAGAAAAGTTGCTATTATACTAGGCCTTTCATGCAGCCTGTATCCTAATGTGCAGTGAGTTTGATACTGGTAGTGCAGTGACTGTATTAGATATTGCATGCCGCAGCTAGGAGGCACACTAGTACCACACACAGATGTATTGCATTAGAATCTGTGTAAGAGAGAGAGAAGGGGACTCTTGGCCAGGACCAGGAATAACTACACTACTCTATTGAAAAGTGCAATGGGGTCTTTAACTTCTACCTGGACACCTACCAGAGATGGGCAGAAGGGACCTTGGTTTAATGTCCTTTCCAAATGACAACTCCTCCAATCTCAAGTGCAGCACTGTAGTGTCCGTGTTGGATATTAGCCCAAGCACCTGTTATGGGACTTGAACCCAGGACCATCTGTTCTAGCCAGCCCAGAGGCGAGAATGCTATCCATTGAGCCACAGGGTACTGAAGGAGTCGGGAGTCAATATTATAGTAGCTTAAAGCCTAATTCAACATACAGGCAGCATGGTGTCCAAACATTACTGGCGGTAGAAGGCCTTGAAGTGTACTTTGTAGTCTAATCACAGCTGCAGGCTTTTCATTCATTTATTTTTTATCCCCTCTCATCTCGGCTTCCCCATCCCTCTGGGCTGGCCCAGCCCTGTCCTTTGGCGTCTCCAGCACTTGCCTCCGTATCTTGGATCCCCTAGCCAGGCATCCTCCCTGATTGCTCAAGCTAACACAGTGGGAGACACCCCCTGTGGGGTTGCAGTGGCTGCTGGTGGGCATGCTATCTTACATGCTGCTCGTTAAAATAATTTTTCTTGTTAAGCTCCTCCACAGCCTGGCAAGCTGCCCTGAGTGCCCTTGGCACCAGACTGTATGCACAGAGCCATTGATGCTGTGCAGTCACCTACAGAGCCAAGGAAGCCCCACTTCCCATCTACAGGTGGTGCCCAGAGAGTGGGATATTCTTCCCTGGGGTCAGTGCACGATGCATCCACACTGATCTTCAGAGCCCACCTTCCTGGACATGGGTGTTAATACCAAAGATCCCTCGTAGTGGGACTGTGATTCACTGGGCTGGCTAATGTGCTCCACTCTTAAGCCAGTGTTGTACGCCTTACTTGCCGCTTGCCCCCCAACCCCACCACTAATGAAACAGACTTCAAGAGGGGACATACCAGTGCATGCCTTCTAACGTGAAGCCAGCTAGGAACTGTATGGGCACAGATACCGGCACATGCGATTGTGTGGAGGAGCTTAGCTTCAGTGATGCCTAATGCAATGTATACGCCTGTCACAGACAATGAAATATGCAGCTAAATGGCTCATGTTTCAGGTTGGATAGATAACGACAGAGGAAGCCGTTTCCTGCTAATTAGTGAGGACTATATCCCTTTATTGCTTGTAGGAAACAGCCAGGGCTCTCATGTTTAAAAATCTTTTTATGGAGAATAAGATCAGGCAGAGTAGCACATTGCTGGTTCCGCTGGTATACCTCCTTCAAAGGTACTGAATTATCTTTCCAATCTCTACTGAAGTTGCTATATCTGGTAAAAGTTTGGCTCTGTGACCAGAACCTCTCTCTCTCTCTCTCTCTTATATATATATATATTTTTTTTTTTTTTATTAACCAGGAGATACACACTAAGCTGAAAGCTTGTTTACAGGTGTGACCTGGGAGCACAAGGAAGTTAAGTGACTTACTCAGGGTCACACAGTATGCAAGTGGGGCTGTGGGAGTCAAACCCAGGTTTGCAGCTCAGAGCCTTAAACCACTGTACTATACTACCTCCTCTATATATATTTAAGAACTCAATATAGGGTCTTGGGCCTGGAACTTGTGTATACAATGAATGCACTCTATGAGAGTTGAAATGCAAAGTGACTAAGTCAGGAAATGAAGAACTAGGGGTCAGACTCTCATGAGCCTTGACAGTTTGGTGGAGTGGTGTTCCTCTCCTTGTGGTTGTTAAAGTCTGAGGCTATACTCTCCACCGAAGACTACAGTCTGATCTTCAGCTGTCCTCTCTTGCAGATGCCACCATACAAATGCCACTCGAACTACTGCTGCCTCTAGACACAAGGCCCAGAATGATGCTCTTTAGTCCCAGCCCTACACACCATCTGCTCACTTCGGGATCGCTCACAAATCTAACTCTTAGCACTCATCCACCTTATATTCAATCCTCCACAACACGGTTCCGATTGATCGTGTCGCTTGCACTCACAGTCCACAATATCTGATAGGATTGTTAAAGGCACCTATTCAATGTGCCACCTTTCCCATAGATCCTGTGGTGGTACTTGGACCTGGAAATTCTATGGCTTGGCCTTTCCCGTGGTCAACAGGTCAGAAAATGGCAGCCCCATAGAGTCCACACTGTTTGTCCCAGTAACCACTGTTCCATCAAATGTCTTCCACAGCTGATCCCCCGCTTCTCTGGTGGGACAACAATACCGACTCTGAAAGGGTTGGCTACATATATAAAAATAAGCTGGGCAAGTCCATTAATTCTGTATATATGTATGTGTGCTTGGGCCTGGTATCTATGTATACACTGCATATCTCTATAGAAAATCTATAAAATTATTAATATAAAACAGCAAATCCTTTTTTAATCTATTATTTCCTCTTTGTCTTCATTTTAAATCAATACCCTTGATGTTTCTTTTGTGCTTTTTTTATCAAGGTATTTATTCTTCAGCAAGTCTGGCCCCCTTCGGCCCTGGTCTCCCAGCACCATCATTTGCTTTTCCAAGGACATATGTGGACCTAACAATCCCCATGGATCCTCCCACCCAACTCACTCAAGTACAGTCCAGAAGAGTCCAGTGGCTTGTTGGTGGTGTGGGTCTTGCAGAGACCAGGCATCATCCTTTCAGTCTCCGTTTTTTCCCTTTTTTTCTCCCCACCCACCTCCTTGGTTGTCAGTCTGAGCTCTGCCAAGCCTGGCATGCATTTGGCATACACTCTGTGGAGAAACACACCCCTGACCCACCGCAGGGGAAGCCCGAGCAGCAGAGACTACATTATTCCTCCCCAGGAAAAAGGGACATGGAGCCCATGTGAACTGCGCCCCCGCCCCAGTATTTCACTCGGCAAAATCTATGTTACCACCTTGCAGAATGTTCTCGTAAAGTCTGACCTCGATTTCCAGTTGTTGGCTGCAGTTGAAGCAGTTGATACCATTGCTGGAATTCACGCCTTTTTGAAGCTGAAAATTGGAATTCATGTACATTTTAGTAGGAGAAAATATTGTTCATTTTAAGAAGATTAATGTTACACTTTACTGTGTAGAGCCTGGCTAGGGTGCGGTCTACACAGTGACAAGGTATTTGGCACATCTCAGTCCCATTGCTACTTTGCTTAACTACCGGTAGTGCCAGGACTGAAGAATATTTATATATTTATTTATTGAAATGTTTCACCAGGAAAGCACATTGAGCAACAAGTCGCTTGTCTCCCGGTGCGACCTGTGGGGAAGTGGTACAACTGGAATGAGACATTAAACATTCAAGTTACAAGATCAATATTAACATACAGTTGTAAGGCAGGTGTTACAAACAGTGTTACAACAGTGTTTGGCATAACATGTACAAAAAGTGAACAAAAGTAAGCGCAGGTTAATAGTAAACAAGTGCTTACATGCAAGAAAAAAGGGAAAGGGGATGGAGGGTGAGGTGGGGGAGGAAGAATTGTGCCCTGGAGACCCCTTCAGGATGTGAGAAACTGTGCAAGGGACTGGGGACCAGAGAGAGGGTAAGGCAGTGTCCAGAGACCCCTAGAAGATGGTGGGGAAGGAGTAGATGAGCGATACAAGCCCCTTGGGGGGTAAGGAGAGGGACCCATGGAGAACATTCAGGGTCCTTTGCATTCTGTGAGAGATCAAGGGAGGCCAGTAAGAAGGGGCAATTAGGGGAAGGGGAGAAGGGCTAGGGATTGGGGGGTGGATGTGCACAGGGTAAAATGAAGGTGAGGATAGGGTACTAGAGCATGTCCAGGGCTTAGAGGAGGGAATTAGAGAGGGACATGACAGGAGCAGCTGGTGCAAGGTAATTATTGAGTGCAGAGTTGATGGAGTAGGTGGAGAATGAGTGCCGGATTTGGGGGGGAGGAAATTCCAGATTTTTGGGAGGCAGTGAGAGTAACTAGATTGGCCAATTTGGGTGGCTGTAGGGGGGACAACTAGGGTATGGGAGTCGGTTGATCTAAGGGAATGGGAGGGTGTTATAAAGGAGGAAGTGAGGTAGGAAGGGAGCTTACCCAACCAGTGCTTGGAGATGAATTTAGCACAGTGGGAGAGTCACCTATTTGTAAGAGAGGGTAAGGATAGGGCACGATAAAGACTGCAGTGGTGGGTGGGGGGGCATCCAGGGCAAAGTGGCAGAAGGAATTGAAGAGGATGTCCAGTCTGGCCAGGGAGGCCTTAGTGGCAGCACCATAGACCATGTCACAGTAGTCAAAAATGGGCAGTATCATCTTCTGAACAAGTTCATGCCTAGCCATAGGAGGGATGCAGCTACGGTTCCTGAACAGGGCACCAAGCTTGGGGCGTAGTTTATTCTGGATGGTGTCAATATGTCCAGAGAAGTTTAGGTGTTGGTCCAACCAAACACCTAAGTACCTGAAAGAGGATATGTCCTCAGGTAAAGTCCACTCAAGCACCGTGTCCTTTTATTTACACACAGGATAGCACAGCCGGGTTACTGCATCTCATTTCCTGTGGGGTCCCACTTCTGCTTAGAGCAGCTTGACACCTGGGGGCGCTGTGGAGCCCAAGCAAAATGGCAGTATCCTGATAGAGTTCTACATTTCATGGAGAAAAATAAAGTTTAAAACTTGCATTTTCGGGACCTGAACTTTTATACTTTGCACAACAGTGTACCTGAGGACTCTCTCGACATAATGAGAAACCCTTAAAAAGATAAAGCAGCAGGAGATGGAGCCAGATCAAAGACTTTTCCTGGAGTTCTGGCCATGAGGTCGGCACAGGGCTGTGATCAAGAAGGAGCCGAAGCACGGTAAGAAACGCTTCAATTTCTGGGAATAAAAATTAATCGATTAATCTCCATGGTCGCTGGTCTTGCTGACAAGTTTGATAACCTGACAAATAGAGTTGCTGAGCTCGAGTCCAGTATGGAATCAGTAACCCTGGCTACATTAGAGGTCTCCAAAAGAGTGGATGCAGCAATGGGAGCAGAATCATCCGTCATCAAAGAAAATGGACATATAAAAGCT
This sequence comes from Neoceratodus forsteri, assembly GCA_016271365.2. NCBI lineage: Eukaryota > Metazoa > Chordata > Ceratodontiformes > Ceratodontidae > Neoceratodus > Neoceratodus forsteri. Next base: position 9,216,711 of record JADMNL010000026.1, read on the forward strand.
AGACTGGAGACTTTGGAGAATCAAGCCCGAGCAGCAAACCTCTGTTTTCTAGGTCTGCCGGATCATGCGGAGGGGGGTCACTTACAGTACTGTTTTTATCTATAGAACTGGACTGTGCAGCAACTCGGTGAAGAAGTGGCCTCAACAGCACAACAGTTCCAGAAAGCCTATCGAATCACCCCGAGGGGCCGACCAGACAACTCGGAGGTCCCGAGAACTGTTGTTATTACCGATGGGGTAGGCTGTCATAACCTTCTTCTAGCCACAGCCAGGCGTAAGCGGGTGCTTCTATATGAGGGCCAGTCGATCTTGATGTTCCCTGATATTGGGTATGCTACCCGATAGAAGCATAAATAGTTTGACAGAGCCCATGCAATGCTCCAAGCAGCAAGAGTACTGCATGGAATGGTATTCCCCGCTCGACTGCGGATAGCCCATCACAAAAAGGTATTCCTCTTCTCCGACCCTGCAGATGCTCTTAGATGGTGCCAAAAGAATGCAAACAGGCCCAGAGACAACACCGGAGATCATTCCTCATCTGAAGAAGACGAGACTTGAGACCTTGATCTACTCAGACTATTTGCCAGGTTTTCCTTAATAAGGGCACATTGAGGGGACATAGTTGAGTTGGCCTTGCAGCTCTATCGACTGCCTGGCTTAGATACTTAATCTGTCTTCTTCTCTTTTTTGGGCTGGTGACTGTCTTTAATGGATCACCTTGACAGCACTGGCTTATGTTCTTTTGCAGTTAAAAGCACCTAGCCCAGTTTACAGTAATACACCTGTGCCTCATACACCTAGATACACAAGCTGCTGTATAACACTGTGTTTAGCTGTGTTAACTTATAAGGTCCTGTTTAAGGTATGAAACTGTATCTTGGGGGAGATGGTAGTCTCTATTGGGTAATGGGTGGCACTTGATTGTGCTGTTACTGTTGATATAGCATGGTAGACCTCTCCTGTCCCTTTATGGGGGATAAAGAAACAAGGACTGGAACATTCATTTAGACATTCGGAAAAACACCATGCAGCTCCTGGGCTCATTACACAGTCTTGGGTTTTTGTTAACTATTGAAATACATTCGTGATGCCCCCTCATGACATGTATTTTAATTTTGGATGGGCTAATACATTGTATTATGAGGAGTAGCGCCCTCTCGGTTGTAAGATGTTATCCCTCTGTAATATCCAAAGTTAGTGAATGTGACTGTATGTCTATTACATAATAATAAGCACAATGTTAAAAAAAAAAAAAAAGAACAGCTTGACACCTCTCAGTGCCATTGGTACTTTGATTTTATTTGCTGTTAGGTTTCCTGTTGTATTGTACTACAAACTCAACATGTTTTCTTCCCTACTGTTCAGAGCCATTCTCGATGCCCTACAGGGGGCATGCCTCAGACAGCTAGTTTTGGAAAACACTCGTGAGGGAACAATCTTAGACCTTGTACTCTCAAATGGGGATAGTAAGAGGATCTCAGATCTAGAAATGGGTTTCCATCTGGGAACAAGTGACCACCAAACAGTGTGGTTCATGATAAACTCAGCTACAGAGTCAAGCCATACAAAAGTGAGGGTACTGGACTTCAGGAGGACTGACTGTGGCAAGATGGGAGAGTGCCTTAGAAAAGCACTAACAAACAGGATTGAAGGAGGGGTGGAGCAACAATGGGGAAACATCAAAACTGCCATAACAGAGGCAACACACCTTGTGTGAAGCAAATAAACAAATCAAACAGAAACGCCACTATGGTTCTCAAAGAGGTGGCGGGAAGGTTAGGGAGAAAAGATAGCATTTAGGAAGTATAAGGAAACACAGAAGGAGCAGGACAGAGAACTGTACCAGTTAAGGCAGAAGGTAGCAGGGAGGAAGTCAGAATAGCAAAGACCCAAACTGAGGAAAAGATAGCCAACTCGTTGTTAGGGGAATAAAACCTTTATAGGTACGCTAGGATGAAAGACAAAGGGAGGGATAGTGAGGCTGAATAGAATGGACGTGTGGTGGGCAGAGAGGGACAGTGAAAAAGCAGGGATACTGAATGAATACTTCTGCTTAGTATTCGCAAAACAGGAGGAGGGGGAGGTACCTAATCCAGTTAACAGAAGCACTCTGGATAAGGGGGTCGATCCCAGTCCTTTCACAGAAGAAAGGGTTCTGAAAGAACTACTAAAACTGAAGGTGGACAAAGCAATGGGGCCTGACGGGATTCACCCCAGAATTCTAAAAGAATTAAGGGGAGAACTAGTGACACCACTGACTGCCCTTTTTAAGAAATCATAGGAGGATGGTGTGGTACCTGAGGACTGGAGGAAGGCAGATGTGATTCCCCTTCACAAAAGTGGGAGCAAGACAAAGGCAGGAAACTACAGACCTGTCAGTTTGACCTCTGTGGTAGGGAAAGTGATTGAATCACTTCTGAAGGAAAGAATTGTTGAGTACCCAGAGGCCAGTGGGGCACAGGACCCAAGGCAGCATGGGTTCTGTGGGGAAGGTCATGTCAGACGAATCTAATTGATTTCTTTGACTGGATGACCAAAGCAGTAGACCAGGGAGGGGCTGTGGACATGGCCTACCTACACTTTAGCAAAGCATTTGACACAGTCCCGCACAAAAGATTAATAAACAAGTTAACCAGCCTGGGAGTGGGTCCCAGGGTGGTAACTGGACAACAGGACACAGAAGGTAATTGTAAATGAAGTCCACTCTGAAGAAAGGGGGGGGGTTACTAGTGGGGTATCGCAGGGTTCAGTACTGGGTCAAGTCCTTTTCAATGTCTTTATAAGTGACATTGCAGAGGGACTGGAAGGAAGTGTATGCCTCTTTGCAGATGACACAAAGATCTGCAACAGGGTTGATACACAAAGAGGCGTGGAAAGGATGAGAAGGGACTTGGCAAGGTTGGAGAAATGGTCAGAAGTATGGCAGCTTGGATTCAGTACAAAGAAGTGCAAAATAATGCACCTGGGAAACAAAAACCCTGGGCAAGATTACACAATGAGGGGGAGGTAGTAACAACAACAAAAATGGAAAGGGACCTGGGGGTAATTTTATCAGATGACCTTAGGATCACCACCTTTGGATGAGGTAAAAAACAGATGCTAAACCACACCCCAAACTCCGCCTCTGGCTCCACCCCTTTTTAATGAGTTTTTATTACTGACGAGTATATCGCTCTTCCTCCAAAGCCATTTGTAATGTTGGAATAGACATTAGTAGTGATAGAAAATTATTTTTTATACTGTTATTTATTTGATTTATTTATTCAGTTATTTATTTTTATTCTTTGGCAACCAGGTTAACTCCCATAGGCCACACAGCCCATTGTACAGGAGTGACCCAGGAGCACAGGAAGGTTAAGTGACTTGCTCAGGGTCACACAGTATGCAAGTGGAGGCTGTGGGAATCAAACTCAGGTATGCTGGATGTGCCAAGCTCATCCACAGCTTATTGCTTAGCCCTTTGTTAAACACTCTCCCATTTTCCTTTCTATGTCAGTCATGTATTCTGATGCTTTGACCAATTTTTGATAGCTTAATTATCGGTGCTTGTGGTACCCTTAATACTGCACTGTGTTCCCCTTTACCTCAGCAGCTACTGCTGTTTCTTTTCGTATTTCTAAGACATTCCACGATTTCAGATACACCATTCCATGCTGTTTATGTGAATGACCTGTAAAAGTGTAGCTAATATCATAGAATGTTCAGGTAATACAAAAAATTTGAACAAATGTAGTGATAAAGGCAATAAAAGTTAGATTATTAATTTAACAAAAATGGGTCTAAAACATACCAGAATATAGGACAAACAAAAAGAAACACATGAGAGCACATAAAGGTGTAAAAGCTGTTTCCTGTCATAGCAGTAAAAGACCATACTTAAAATTCAGAGTGGAAAAGATTATGTTAATTTACTGCTAATGATCTTAATGGCCATGCTTTACACCTCTCAGATAGTCTGGTTTTACAAACAAAGGCAGGTCTGAATGACTATGACATCAGAACTACTTTGTAACCTGGACATGCAATGCAGCCAAAACAGTGAATGATTTGATACATCAGTTTTAAGAGTACATGAGCACTAAAAATGGCCCAAAAACCAGACTGCATTTAATCCAGACCGGATAAAGACCCTAAAAACCAGATTATCCAGTCAGAAAACGGATAGGTGCCAACCCTAGATGATCTTAAGGTTAGCAAGCAATGTGAGAAGGCAGTAGGGAGGGCTGGGGGGATACTGGGATGTATAGGGAGAGGCATCACCAGCAGAAAACAGGAAGTTGTTATCCCTCTGTACAGACAGTTGGTGAGACCCCATCTAGAGTACTGCGTCCAGTTCTGGAGACCCCATCTCCGAAAGGACATAGACAGGATGGAGGCAGTCCAGAGGAGGGCAACTAAAATGGTGCAGGGTCTGCAAGAGAAGCTTGCATGAGGACAGAGTAAAGGAGCTTAATATGTATACCCTTGAGGAAAGAAGGAGAGGGGGAGACATGATAGAAACTTTAAGTACCTCAGTGGAATCAACAAAGTCAAGAGGGTAGCATCTTTCAGAAAAAGATGTGCAAGAACAAGGAACACAATGTGAAGGGGGGCAGCTCAGGGGCAATGAGGAAGTATTTTTCACAGAGAGAGTGGTGGATGCATGGAACAGCCTTCCTGAGGAGGTTGTGGGGTCTAAAACTGTGGGAGAATTCAAGAATGCATGGGACAGACATAAGGCAATTCTTGTGGGGGTAGGAAGAAATAGGCTGTTGGTTAACTAGGATCTGCATCTTATCTTTGTAGGTAGGGAAATGGGCACACTAGGTGGGCCAAGCAGTCCTTATCTGCTGTCAAAGTCTATATTTCTATATTTCCAAGGGATCCCCATGAAAACCGAGATATGCTATCTCATTAGGTCAGACCAGTATCTGTTTGAGGCAAATTTTAAATGAAGAAAAATGAGATAAGGTGGGGTTACACTTCTGGGAGCTGACACTTTCAGGTGTAACACTGTAGCCAAAGAACATTTGGTCTGGCTAATTAGCTGAAAGATTAATGTTAACTCAGAGCCTCACACCTCAGCCAAGCTATAGTAAGCAAAAAGCCAATGGCTGGTCTGAAAGTGGACTTGAAAAGAGAGGAGGGCATAGAGTAACACCACTGGTCTCAGCTAGTTTACCAGTGACAGCATATGTGGATATCAGTTTTCTAAACAGTGTGAGGCCATGTTATTTAAGTGTAGATTGCTCTGACCAAGAGGCTAGAAGTCTACTACTCATCGCCTTGATCAAACATGTAGATGTAGAGAACAAACTCTTGACTTGTGTACTATTCAGCATTTTATTTGCTGAAACATTTTGGCCAGGAAAGTCACATTGAGCTATGAACAGCTAATTTCCAGGTTAGATTTGTACTGTGTGACTCTTTGACAAAGCATGAAGTGTCAAGGGTTGCAGTCTTCCAGAGGGTGAGGTCTCTGGTCTGAGATAAGGGCACCATTCCAAGAGCGTCCCATTAGGTGCAGTGGCATGGACTCCAGAGCAGAGGGGCCCCCGAGAAACGTCAGCTGTACAGATGATGTAACTTCTTCCTGGTTTCTGTGCCTCTACCTAATTTCCTAAACAATGTTTGCTAAGTCAGTGTACCTCTTTGTCCTTCATGAGAATATTATTATTCAGGAGGCGAGCACGATGCACTAAGAGGCAAGATCCTCTTCATTAAACTGAACAGGGAGATATGGAGAGGTAAGTGCATGTGGTAAGGATGTTTCTTGGAGCCTACACTCTTGTTATGGACCCCAGTAGGTAGGTAGGTAGGTAGGCTGGCACATGGCACCTAGATTACCAGCGCCAGCACCTGTTGTTACAGGAGGTTCCGGGTATTCACCAGTACAGTGGCAGTACTGATGAAGAAGAGGCACAAAGGTGCAAACATTACAGCAAGTGCTACAGATGGAGCGGAAGGGATTAAGGGGAATGAAACAAGTATGGGTGACAGTGTTCCAGGGAATTATCCAATACTACACAAAAATAGATAAACCAAAACTGATTTTAACTATTTAGCCGGTAAACTGAAATAGTTTTATTAGCAGTGGTGTCAGCCCCACTGAAACTGCTCTTCTAGTAACAATGAAGCTGCAGAAGGGCCCTAACTAAACTGTGCTCTTCCTGTAATCAGATACTGCACAGGTCTGCTGTGGGCCCCTTACAGATAGCCCAGATATATGTCTTGGTAGTCCAGCATAAAAACAGGAATGCCTCAGATTGGCAAACCACTAACCAGACCTCCCTCATCTGAGCTTCCCCACAACAGTGACCTACGAATGTCGGCAGTAGCCCTCATAAGCAGTCTGGAATGGGGCACTGGGTAGCATTTTTGGGATTGCCAGGGTTAACATTTTGCTGTTCTCTTTCAATACAGCCACTGCCCTCCCCTTTACTGCAGTCTCTTATCTGTTTTGTGTCTTTCCAAGATACACGTAGCTGAACCTAGTAGCCATGGAAACAGTGGTGACGCTGTGTGTCCCCCCCATCAGTAGAGACAGGCACTTCCATGCTGGGTCCTACTGCAGTCATTAACAAGGTTTCTCTTAAGGGCGCCAGGAATTATTCTACTGCACAGAGTCCCTGCACTCTTTTTACAGCTGATTGTGAGGATTACTGGACAGAGGAATGGCCTAGCTGAAGAACCTGATTTTATCTCCTTTAAGCCGCAGCATGGGTGTGAGCACAAGCGTCTCACTTACAGGGATACATTTAATTGATGCAGCAATTATTGTACCTTGTGAAGGCTGCTGTGAGGAATGTGGCAGGGACCCTCCCTGAAACTCATCTAAGCCTGCATTAGTAAGTTAGAAACACAGTCCACTTCTCCACCTCAAACACACGTAAACCAGCTTGGACTCTAGTCAGTGTTATGCATAGATAATGTAGCCTAATAACACACTCTATCCCACCCTTCAGGTGGAGGGCTCATATCCTGCATAGGTCAAAGGTCATACCCACTGAGGACCTGTAGGGATTGGATACCTTGTAGAGATGATGCATTGGTTCTAGTCCGGCACAGATCACTAGTGCATCCTGCAAGGACAGACCGATGGCTGATTGGATTTTGGAACATCATCTTCACCCCAGCTGACTTGTTCAGACCCAGCCCAGGTCAGCAGGTCAGCAGCTTCTGTCATCTGGTGGATGTACGATGACATAAGACCAATCAGTCAATTTATTTGTATACTGGAGGGTATGTGAGCAAAAAATGCCTATTTTCATAAATGTCCAGTGTTGAAAAAAACAGGTAAATAGTTACAGGCAAGAGAAATACGTAATACATACATTGTATTTGCAGTGGTAGAACAAGGTCGTAAGAATACATAATATAAACATTGTATTTACAGTGTAAAAACCCAAAACCAAAGGGTGCATTGTGTATACATAGTATTTAAAGTACTAGTGGCATACATGGGGAAAACAAAAGGCAGTAGGAGAAAAGCAGTGTTTGAAGATGAGGCGGGGTAGCTAGAGGCTGTAGGAGGCTACACTCTCCGGGCAGAAAGATGGTAATAAGGTGTAATGGAGTAACTTCGTAGCCGAGGTGTTACCCCAGAGGGGAATGGTGGGAAACAGGTGAGACAGGCGATATATGACAAGTGGGGTGGGCCCTGTGAAGAGCCTATGGTTGTGATGATTAGAGGTGGGGTTAAGTGCAGGTAACGCATAGGAGTGAACCACTGGATTTAGTGAGTGGGCCGAGGAGGGGGCATATCGGGGCAGCAGCAGGTGGATGATACGAGGAGGTGCTCTTTGAGGGAGGTGTTAAAGGAGTTAATGGATCTGCAGGCCTGGATTTCTGGAGGCAGTTTGTTGTAAAGCTTCGTAGCCTTGTAGGTGATGGAGTTCTGGGCAAGTTTAGTCCTGTAGAAAGAGGTGTCAAAGACCTAACTGGAGGCACCTCTGGTTGATCACCCGGGGGCTGCGAGTGGGAGGAGGGAGTTAAGACTAGGTGGCAGAATATTGAGATATCTCTTGTGGAGGAAGGAAAGCATTTTTTGATGAAACCTCCCTTCTAGAGTGGGCCAGCCAAGGGAGGAGTAAAGAGTGCAGTGGTGGGTTCTCCAGGGGAGACCGGTGATGAAGCAAGCTATGCTGTTGTAGGTGACCCTGAGTTTGGAGTAGAGGAGGGATGAGGTAGGATGAGAGAAGACAATGGATCCATAGTCTAACAGAGGCAGGAGTAGGGACAAATCCGTTGACATGGTTTCAGTCCAGTCCCTGATGGAATGGTGTCCACATCAAAATCAGAATCCATGTTTGCAGTCTTTCACCACATACCAAGGGTAGAAAGGACATGGAGTCTTAACTCCACTCTCATCCACTACCGCTGGTCACCAAGCATAGAACGGACATGGAGTCTGAATGGATGTGGAACCTGAGATCTCCATACTCACTACAGCTGGTCACCAAGGGTAGAAAGGACATGGAGTCTTAACTCCACTCTCATCCACTACCGCTGGTCACCAAGCATAGAACGGACATGGAGTCTGAATGGACGTGGAGCCTGAGATCGCCATACTCACTACAGCTGGTCACCAAGAGTAGAATAGACATGGAGTTTGAACTCCTCTCTCACTCACTAGAGCTGGTCACCAAGGATTGAATGGACATGGAGTCTGAACTCTCATCCACTGCCACTGGTCACCAAGAATAGAACGGCATCTGAGATCTCCTTACCCACTACAGCCGGTCACTAAGGATAGAACAGACATGGAGTCTGAATTCCTCTTTCACGTACTACAGCTGGTCACCAAGGGTGGGACGGACATGGGGACTGAGCTGACACCCACTGCCTCTGGTCACCAAGGGCAGAACGGACATGGAGTCTGAGATCTTCTTACCCACTATAGTCAGTCACCAAGGATAGAACAGACATGGAGTCTGAGATCTTTGTACCCACTATAGCCAGTCACCAAGGATAGAATAGACACGGAGTCTGAACTCCTTTTTCACTCACTACAGCTGGTCACCAAGGGTGGAACTGACATGGAGTCTGAACTCATGTCTCAGCTGATCCCTCCAACATAGGGCTGCGATGGAGGAGTGGGGGAGGATTCTTCTGCTGTGGCTGCCAGTGCTGTACCTGGTGGCTGGATAAACAGAGAATTTCAAGTGCTCTCAATCTGCATTGTTCACAGCCACTAAAGGGTCACTGTAACAACCAGGTGGTGCCAGCGTTCATGCGTTACGCTACTGTGTGGGAGACCCAGACAGGCACTAAAGGGTCACTATAACAGCCAGGTAATGTCTGCATTAGTGTGCTGCTGTGTGGTAGACCCAGACAGGCATTAAAGGGTCACTATAACAGCCATGTGATTTCAGTGGTAAGGCGCTGCACTGCTGCGTGGGAGACCCAGACAGGCACTAAAGGGTCACTATAACAGCCAAGTGGTGTCAGTGGTAGTGCGCTGCACTGCTGTGTGGGACTAGGTGGTGTCAGTGGTAGAGCGCTGTGCTGCTGTGTGGGGCCAGGTGGTGTCAGCGGTAGTGCACTGCATTACTGTGCGAGAGACCTATGTTTGAGGCTTTTTTTTATCAATAAAAGGTTTTATATACTATTAAGTGTACAATACACATAATATATCAAACCAATCCATGTAAACATTTGTGTTACATAGTTCACAATTAAAACAGAACTATATACTTTATAGTCTAAGCTATTCAATAAAACATTTGAAAAGATCAAATTTACAGCCTCCCAGAAGGAGAACATCTTACCATCCCCAGTAAGTCTAACGATGCTACCATCTTTTTTCCTGATATTTATTAGATTTTTAGAACTATTCTGAGGAGGATAAGTAAGAAAAAAACTATGTTGTACTTTAATTACTCTTGCACTAATAAAAACAGTGACAGGATAAGTTTAAACGGAAGAGAAAAAAGACAGTAAACAGATGTCTCCTATGGAGACCTAAGAAGAGAACTAGATCTGCGCAATACCCAGCATCCAAATAAGGTAGTAGTTCCAAAACCTTAGATTTTCCAATCCGATGATATACGTGATTATTTTCTACCAAAGTCAGTCATTTCACTCAGCATATGCACATGGTCCTAATCTTTCCAGATAAACAGTACAATGTACACACGTCTTAATGGGATGCAACAGTATCGATGGGGCTTCTATCTGTATAAACGTTATGTATGGTCCCCCATTTATGTCTGAACTTATGCCCGAGGTCTTTCACACTGAGGGCCAGTTTTTCTATTCTTAACAACTCAATAAATTGGGCTTTCCTTTCCGAACAGATGGCACCTTATCATCTAACCAATTTTTAAGAATACTTTTCCTGACTGAGACCCCTATTAGTAATACATTTTTGTTCTTTTGACCAATGGGCATTTTCATCAAAGTGTCCCAGTATACAAGTTTCCAAATTTGTTTTGTAATTTAGGAAAGGGATATCTTGAAAAATGTCCCTTAACCTCATTCCACAGTATTTGTACAGAGGGGCACTCCCAAAACACATGTACTAGGGACCCTATTCCTGTAATAAGCTTATTACAGCCAGGGTTATTTCTAAGGCCAATTTTATACATGTGATAGGGTGTGAAGAAAAGGTTATGTAGTGTTTTGAGATGTAGAAGTTTTAAATTAACTGCATTGAGTGCCTTAGTGGAAAGCAACTACATATTGTTCCAGTTCCAACTTTCTGTACAGTACTTACCCCTAATTCTTGTGACCACGATCTTATGGGCTCTGAGGACAATCCTCGAGTACAGTCTAGAAGAAAATTATGCAAGGATGAGATCATGGGGGAGATATGTAGACAACCCAAGAAGTTTCTAGTGTTTTCACTTGAATTATACCATGGACATAAGTGAACAGCCAATCAAATGGCCAGACTGGCAGTTTACCACCGGTGTAAATCCTCTGATAATCACTGGCTGATGAGCAAAGGGTGGTGGTCGTCATCTGCAGCACAGGAATAAATACAATAAAAATGGGAAAAAAAAACAAAGCCACCTCTTTAATATCTATATTTTATTATAGTAAAAAAAATTAACTTTGGTATAATTGCAATAAGCCACTCAGAGGATGTAGGCTATTGGAGGTTACCACGGCTGGCGGTTACCCAATCGCTGCGCTCATGGTGCAAGCTCACTCCAGCTGTGGTAAATCTCCGATAACCCACTCCGTGGCTTATTGCTTAAATATTATCAATCTGCACTGAGGTTCTTATTAATTGTTTGAGGTTGTCATAGTACACTTTTTCAATTTCCCTCATTTTATACTTTTGTAGTAGACCAGTAAAGGATATAAAATTATCCGCCTTAAAAATATCTTGGATGCTTGCCATATCTTTCTGAGATCACTTGTTATTTTTAATTAGCAACCCATTTTCTGTGAAATTATTGTTCCATATTGGCTGCATTTCACGTATCCAAGTACTTTAAGTGAATCTAACATAATTCTAAAATTTTGTATTTTGAGATTCTTATAGTATATCATGGATTTTAATTCCATATTTTGTCCTGCAACGTGTTCCTTCTCAATCAGGATCCACTCTGTGGTGTATATGTCCTCAGTGCTAAATGTTACCCATTTAGCTACTTGAGAGATCCTGGCCGCTAAATAATATAGACAAAGGTCAGGTGCTTTAAGGCCACCTTTGTCCTTATTTCTTGTGAGTTTATGATTTGATAATCTAATTTTTTTATATTCCCATATAAATCTGGAGCTATCAGAGTTAAGGCGCTTATCCAGTTTGGTTATGTACCAATGGAGCACAACAAAAATATATAGTACCTTGGGGGGGATATTCATTTTAATCACATCCAACCTCCCCATAACCCTAATGGCAACTAACTCCATCTTAACAAAGAGTCCAATATATTTGTTTTAAGTAGGGCTAAGTTTTTGGTGACTGTTTCTGCTAACGTTTGATATATTTTATATATTTTAATCAATAAAAGCCTGGGCCCATGCTAAACCATGCTTAATGATGTCCTGATGTTTGCGGCTTGACCCCGACTCCCTCCGTTGAGCAGATTAGGCCACGTGCACATTGCAGAAGTAGTGTAGTCAGCCTCCGGGTTGAGAATGTTACTCACACAGGCTGACACAGCAGGTCCAGCAGGTCCTGTGGTACATAGTGGCACAACCTTGGCATTGTTTGTGATCACCAGATCTGCCCCCCCAACCCAAAAAAGTGAGGCATTAACCTGGGAAAACCAATAACTGGAGGTGGGAGGGCATTACCTGGTGGAACTACAGTTGCATCACTGGCATCTGTTATTAGGCATAGGTGTCTGTGTCAGCCAGTTCAATATCTCTTGCCTGCCTCTGACATTTGAACATTCCTGCTTCCTGTTTTTGGCCAGGTTGAGCCCTATTGTGGGGGGGGGGGTTATTCTACAGGGTGAGTGGTGAGAGCAACTGGTCTGCACACAGCCTTCAACCAAGATGGAGTGCTGATGTATGGCAGAGGTACAGAACATACGAACATATGAAATTGCCAGCAGATAAAGGCCTTATGGTCTATCAAGTCTGCTCAATTATGTAGCTAGATACAGAAATGAGGAGACTGCAGTGTGCTGGGGCATAAAGAAAATATTGGGAGAGTAAAGTAGCACCCACTCTGGCATGCTCAAGCTAAACTGCATCTCAGTATCTGGGGAGAAACCATCATGGTCAGGGAAGGATGCCAGTGATACAGTGAGAAAAGAGATGAGTAGGGAACAGCATTTACAGAGAAACAATGAATTAAAAATGTTTTTTAAAATTAAGTCTTTTTATTGTTTATATATATTTTTTTGTGTTATTTCTTTTCTCCCCAGCTTGCAGCCACGTTAGCCTCTCCTTTGAGTGAGCCAAGGCTTCTACCGACCCGTCCTGTCCCCCAAGCCTCCGCTCTCAAGTGACAGCCACCCCAGGGTAACCCAGCATAACCCTTCGCAAGGTGGGTCCCCCTTCTTCGAGGGGGAAGGCACCAGCCAGGGGGCCCCAGACCAGTGCAACGTCTTGGCCCCAGAGTGCTGCTGAGGCGGAAGGCTTCAGGGGCATTGACAGCCTCGGAGAGCCAGACAGCAGTCATCCGGCGTAATGTGGAGCATTTTCACATTTTCTGGTGTGTACGTCCCTCCTGTGCCATCATGCAATGCTCCTGGTTTCCACCAGAGGCCGCTGCCGACCGACGCCTCCCTAACCCACCCCCAGGAGAGGAGAGGAGAGGAGAGCAGTCCCTACAGACACTCAATCCTCACCCGCTCCTGTCAGCCCCCAGCATCCTGAGTCTGTTCCTGAACCTGGGTCACCGGCGTGGGTCGAGGTAAGGCGCCAGCATCTCAACCCTCTACGCCACCGGGCTGGCTTATTGTTTATAGTTTATTAAATTTCAAACTGAAATAATAGCACATTCCCTTAAAGAAGAATAATAAACTAACCTCAAGATAAGATCAGTACCCATCCAAAATCCCAGGTTTATCTGTTTGGTTCTAATGCCAAGCTTAGCTCTTATGCTGATGCCCTAGCAGTCACTTGTGCTGATGTCTCCTTACTTGCCATGGTTAACCAATTCAAATACCTTTGCATCACTCTTGACCCCTCATTGGGTTTCTCCCTACATATCCCCCCATCTGCAAGGCATTTAATACTAAGCTTGGCATAGCTTACAGAATTCTGCATATACTTACTCCAGGGCTTGCTAGCTTCTCTCCATGCCTCTAAAATATCCTGGCTAGATGGGATGGGGCATAAAACAGTACTTGTCATTTCGCACTGCTCTCGACCATCTCACCACTGTGATCTATATTCTACCCTTGGCTAGCTAGCTCTGTCCACTGGGTGCTCTTATGCTCTCGTGTGTTTTCCAGATAAGCTTCTAAGATCCTCTACTCCTGCCTCTATCACTTTGTTCCTTCATTGCTCCCATCAGGCCTCCCCCTTATGTCTTCTGACAAGTCCCTGCTCCATGTTCCCCAGTGTGTCACCAGGATGGGTGAATAGGCATTGCCATCTGCACCAAAGTTCCGTAACTCACTGCCACTCCCTTACTAAGTACTCCCTCTTCAGAGGTGCCCTGACAGAACCTTTTTTTATAATTTTATTTATAAGCTTTACTGTTATACAGTGCAGCCATATATTTCCTTGGTCGGCACTTAAATATACAAAATGCACTTAGATTTTAATAGGACATACATCAGTGTTACAGTCAGTGATCTGCTATGCCCCAAACACTGTTACTGCATGTAGGGGAATCTATTTCAATGTAAATTAATACACTACCTAAAATAAAACATATTAATGGCCAGATGCTTCCATGAGCGGGGTAAGAACAACACATAGTGCTTAACATCGATCACCCTAAATCAGAGCAGTGGGGTTTGTTCCCCCATAAACAATAATGGGTAAAAACCAGTGTTGGCAATCTTAAGAAGGTTCTCAGTTCACCGTAGGCAAGTTGATTCCAATAGGAAAGAAAAATGGTGCCTAATGCAACACTACAAATAGTAGCACATGCTTACTCTGTACATTCCCCCGCCAACCCTGGACCCATTGTGATGAAGCTGTACAGCACTTGTGAAACAAGATTATTGAGACTACTAGTCAGGTCAACATTTTACAATAAACAGTAATACAGGCTCAAGAACGTCAAACTGTAGTAAGGTGAGATATTCAACTTTTATTGTACAACGGGTGGTTAGGGAAATGTTTTACAATAAGAAACACGGAACTTCAGAAAAATCCATTACCAGCTCTGCGTCCAGCTTTGCTTCTACGCCACAGTAGAAAAGTCCGTTTGGCATGAAAGTGAAGCATTGAGTCGAAGAGGAAGGTAAGTCGGTGTGCAGAAAGATAACTATATGCCATGTGGCGTCACCATATTGTCAGTAAAGTAGCGAGGTTAGGACAAAATCCAACAAAGTACCGTCCAAAATGATGGAATTTAAAATTCCGGCACTGTCAAAACCATGGCTTCCTGGTCACTGACCAACTATTCCCCTGACATAAGCAAGGCAGTCAGTGTGTTCATACCTCCTCCAGTAGAAGATTGTTGAGTAGTGCCATGAGGATCATTTTATTAAGCCTCCTCGTCCTCCCTTTAATGTCACAGGTCCTTCACTGGAATTCTGACTCGATCTTTTCACCAATTTAGCGGCATCCTTGGGGTCCGAGAATCGATACGTTTTCTCACCATATGCAATTTTTTTTTTAATAAAAAAAATTACCCCTTCTGATCCCTCCGGTAGCCCCAAAATGCGGACATGTGTCTCTCTGATGGAGTTTTCTAGGTTTTGTAACCTTTTCTTAACAGTCCCGTTTCCTTCGTTAGTCCCGTTGCGACAGTAAGTGCTCTATTGGCATTTTGTGTAGCTTTCAAGGTGTCATCCGTAAGGGTGCTAATTATGTTGCCCATAGCCTTCATCTTATTTATTTATTTATTTATTTATCTATCTATCTATCTATTTATTTGTTTATGGCTTTGGTAACCAAGGAGGTGCGCTGATCCCAGGGACCGTTTCCAGGCATGACCCGGGCCACCATACAGTGGCACAGGGTTACATAAACAGCAATGCATAAGACTAGACAATTTGAGAATAACAGCAGGTTACAATAAAGTACAGTTGACGATAAATAACAGGTAACAATAGTACACTAGATACAGGTTAGCAGGAAAGCATAGCTCCAAAGGTACAAGGTTATATAACACATGGATTCCAATCTGTCATTGGAATTCTTCCATCCGTTTACCTATGGCTTGAATGGCTTTCAGCAGGGTGGCATTGGTGGGTTGTGTAATATCCCGTCAGTATCTACGCATCTTCTGCGTACTGCTGCCCGGCTGCTGCTCTCCTCGGCCGGGCTCCTTCATCACCTGCTCCCAGATTTGTTAGATCTCCCCATAGTTGCTTCTCCTTGTAGGCTAATAGATAAGTTTGGTATTATATTCCGCTCGACGTCCTCTTGCTGTTGGCGTCGATAGTTCTTGAATCCAGGAACTTTGCAGATGATTTTTTTATTAACTCCGCCACAGTAACTGCAGAGCTTCTAAGAAGTGTTGTTTGTAGTTCGGCTGCTGGCCTGGCCCCTCGCCCTGACAAAACATTTACTGGCTTCCTTTGCTTGTAACTGTGCCTGAGGAACTAACTGACGCTTACAGTGTAATGATGGTCTCATTCAAGGCTCGCTAAACTGCCTATTATTGACTGCCTAGTGTTGTACTTGTCATTCTAGGCTGGCAAATTGCTATTTGTGACTGCCTATTGCCTGCTGTATCTTGTTATGTTTCATCTTATTGTGTTCTAGTTTGTGCTTGCAAGTTTTATCCTGCCGTGCTGTACCTGTAATTCCTGATTAATTGTAATGTTTCTTTTGGACTGTCCCAGGTTGTACCTGAAAACAGGTATTTATTTAGTACCCACCCGGTTAACAAAAGCTAAATAAAATTACAGTGGGGTTCTGTGTTACCCTCTGATATGTCACAGCATTGGAGGGTAGAATCACATTCCTGCAAGTCAGGTGTCCAAACTGAAACTGCCAGTGTACCATATGGAAACAGAGTTAAAATGTATCAAGAAGCAGAGCCCGCCTCTTCACATGACTGTGAGCACAGCAGTAGTTAGGTTTAGTTAATATCTTTCTATAAATGAGCATTGAATAAATGCAGGCAGAAACCTTTGTTGTAGGGAGCCATGATTTAGTTATGCATTACATGTAGCAGGTTAACTACCAAGAGACAAAGTTCATTCAGTAACTTATAAACCAGTTAAGGTGCAAAACAACCTCAGGAGGTCAAAATAAGACTGAGTTTCAAATAATAAAAAAGGCAAACGGTTACAGCAGGAAAGACAAACTTACGAAAAAAGATGAGTTATTGTAAATAGTGACCCCTTTTGCTACAATATAGCATTTAGTCAGTGCAGCTGGGAGAGGCTGGAACTGCAGTAGCAGTGAACCCCCCACAGTCAGTGCTCCTACACCATTACCTACACTAACTCCTGCGTGGAGAGGCTGGGACTGCAGTAATTGTGAGCTCCCCTACAGTCAGTGCTCCTACACCATTACCTACAGTGACTCCTGCTGGAAGAGGCTGGGACTGCAGTAACTGTGAGCTCCCCCGGAGCCTGTGCTCCTAAATCATTACCTACAGAGATTCCTGCTGGGAGAAGTTGGGGCTGGAGTAGCTGTGAGCTCCCCCACAGTCGGTGCTCCTACACCATTACCTACAGTGACTCCTGCAGGGAGAGGCTGGAACTGGAGTAGCTGTGAGCCACCCTACAGTCAATGATCCTATGCCATTACCTACAGTGACTTCTGTTGGGAGAGGCTGGGACTGCAGTTGCTGAGAGCTCCCCCACTGTCAGTGCTCCTAAACCATTACCTATAGCGACTCCTGCTGGGAGAGGCGGGACTGCAATAGTTGTGCGCTCCCCCACTGTCAGTGCTCCTACGCCATTATCTACATTGACTCCTGCTTGGAGAGGCTGGGACTGGAATAGCTATGAGCTCTCCTACAGTCAGTGCTCCTACACCATTACTTACAGTGACTCCTGCTAGGAGAGGCTGGGACTGGAGTAGGTGTGAGCTCCCCCACAGTCAATGCTCCTACAACATTACTTGTAGTGACGTCTGCTGGGAAAGGCTGGGACTGCAGTAGCTGTGAACTCCTCCACAGCCAGTGCACCTACACCATTACCTGTACTGACTCCTGCATGGAGAGGCTAGGACTGGAGGCCGTGAGATTCCCCACAGTCAGTGCTCCTACACCATTTCCTACAGTGACTCCTACTGGGGGACTCTGGCGCTGGAGTAGGTATGAGCTCCCCCATAGTCAGTGCTCCTGCACCCTTATCTACACTGGCTCCTGCTGGGAGAGGCTGGGACTACAGTAGCTGTGCTCTCCCCCACAATCAGTGCTCCTACACCATTACCTACAGTGACTTCTGCTGGGAGAGGTTGGGACTACAGTAACTATGATCTCCCCCATAGTCGGTGCTCCACACCATTACCTGTAGTGACTTCTGCTTGGAGAGGCTGGGACTGGAGTAGCTGTGAGCTCCCCCACAGTCAGTGATCCTGCACCATTACCTACAGTGACTCCAGCTGGACATGGAGTAGCTGGTAGCTCCCCCACAGCCAGTGCACCAGTGCTCCTATACCTTTACCTACAGTGACTCCTGTTGGACATGGAGTAGCTGGTAGCTCCCCACAGCCAGTGCACCAGTGCTCTATACCTTTACCTACAGTGACTCCTGTTGGATATGGAGTAGCTAGTAGCTCCCCCACAGCCAGTGTGCCAGGTTTCCTGTACCTTTACCTACAGTGACTCCTTTTGGGAGAGGCTGGGACTGCAGCAGCTGTGAGTTATCTGAGTTATCCCACAGTCAGTACTTCTACATCACTGTTTACAGCACCTCTTGCTACAAGAATAACTTTTTTTTTTTAATGTTTTAGTTGTTTAACCAGAAGTAGCACACTAAGCTGAAAGCTTTTTTACAGGAGCGACCTGGGAGCACGGGAAGTTAAGTGACTTGCTCAGGGTCACACAGTATGCAAGTGGAAGCTGTGAGATTCAAACCCAGGTCTCCTTTGTACAGACAGTTGGTAAGACCACATCTGGAGTACTATGTATAGTTCTGGAGACCCCATCTCCGCAAAGACATAGACAGGGTGGAGGCTGTCCAGAGGAGGGCAACCAAAAAGATGCAGGGTCTGCATCAGAAGACATATGAAGAAAGACTAAAGGAACTAAAGATGTATAGCCTCGAGGAAAGGAGGGAGAGGGGGGACATGATAGAAACTTTCAAATACCTCAAGGGAATCAACAAAGTCCAAGAGGGTAGCATCTTTCAGAAAAAGAGATGTGCAAAAACAAGGGGGCACAATTTGAAGATAGAGGGGACGGCTCAGAGGTAATGTGAGGAAGTATTTCTTCACAGAGAGGGTTGTGGATACATGGAACAGCCTTCCTGAGGAGGTTGTAGAGTCAAAAACAGTGGGGAATTCAAGAATGCATGGGACAGACATAAGGCAATTCTAGTGGGGGGTAGGAGGAAGTAGGCTGTTGGTTAACTAGGATCTGCAGCTTATCTGTTAGGTAGGAAAATGGGCAGACTAGGTGGGCCAAGTGGTCCTTATCTGCCGTCAAATTCTATGTTTCTATGTTGGTCTGCTGGAACTTAGTTCCTTACTGCAGGGCACATGTCAAAGCCCATATCTAGGCACCAGGGTGAATATCTATTGTCTGTCCCCCATAGCACTGATCTCATCTGTCCAAGGGGTCAGGATTTCAAGAGATGAAATTTGTACATCACAGGCCTGGTATTCCTCTCCATCTGGCTCGTTTGGAACCTGTCATTTACTGAATTATGAAATGAAATGGTGAGTCAGGGTAGGGGCTTCAGGATTAGTAACCAGCCACCTTAAATCCCTGGCATTATAATGAAGACAAATGGCTGTTTTCTGTCTAATACTGCAGTGTTTTTGGTGACATTGGAAAGGGAAAATATAAATTGTTTCAGCTGAACAAAGCGAGGTGAGGGGAGGAGGGAGGTAGGAACGCTGTAGATTGTAGCAGCAAAAAGTGCCTGAGAATTCTTCTGGCCAAAGGCTTAATGATACCAGAGGTAACACACAGCAGTCCCAGTGCCAGCTACAGCTGCAGGCTGAGCTCTGAATCGCTAGCCCTAATGAGTCAGCTCTCTGCATCTTTTTCAGTCTTGTATTTTTTTTCTCTGCTTTCCTAGTCCACCTCCACTCCAGATGGCACCCCAAGTCTTGTCACCCTCCTTCTCATGGACTTAAACACCATAGCCACCACCTACCCAGGACCATGTACAGTGAGTGGGAAGCCATGTCGTGGCACATGGACCTGTGAGGGGTACCAACACTGCCAGTGATGGGCTGGGGTTTTTCTTCCTTTTCACCCCAGGACTGCTGATGTCCAGTGATGCACCTGGATGCACACGAAGGCGTGTGTACACTCTGTCAGCAGGCTCTTTCCCCAAGTGGTGCTCCAACGGGTGGCAGGACGCAGCATCCCCCCACTCAAGGGAAGAGAGCCATCCACGGGACCCTCAATACACACTCTCCCAGCCAGTCCCTGAGCAACCTGAGTCCATTCCCAAAGCCAGGTTGCCCTTGTAGCCCACTGTAACGCTACTGGGCCCGCTCAGTTTCTGCATTTGATTTAGAAAAAACAAAACATTTCGTATCTATCCTTGATGTGAGTGGGAAAGTAATGTGTTGCAGAACTTGCAGCATAGAATCCCAGGAGACCCCAGGCACAAATCCCACTACAGCCACAGGCTCGCTGTCTGACCCGGAGCAAGTCAAGTGGTCTCCCTGTGCTGCAGTCCCTCACAGCTGGAATACCGAGCAGAACCAGGACCTCCTCTCCCTAAATGGGCCACACTTGAACTGTTCTGGGTAAATAAACTGTAAAATGAAACAGAGAGAGTGCTAGAAATGTGTGCTCTGTGCAGCAGACAGAAAATTACTCTTATCTGGGAGTCGTATGTAGGGAAGGAGTTGTGTTTCAGGTTTTGATAAATTGTTGGGTGAAAAACAAGAATGTTGAATTGAAGTTTCTGCTGAAGGGTCATGAGAGTCTTGCCTCAGTCTGTCATGTTTAACCCCCCCCCAGAGATGATGGGAGTTGGACTCATGGCTGTTATAGTGTTGCTTGGTGATGTCAGCAGCAAGACAGGTTCCTTTTGGATTTGTTTTGAAGACCAGCTTTTAATCTGAGGAGTTTGTTACTTGATGTACCTGTGCTGCACCCTTTGGGCAGGTGGCTCAGAGTGTACTTCATGTGCCTGTGCTGCCCCCTTTGGGCAGGTGGCTCAGAGTGTACTTGATGTGCCTGTGCTGCGCCCTTTGGGCAGGTGGCTCAGAGTGTACTTGATGTGCCTGTGCTCGCCCTTTGGGCGGGTGGCTCAGAGTGTACTTGATGTGCCTGTGCTGCGCCCTTTGGGCAGGTGGCTCAGAGTGTACTTGATGTGCCTGTGCTGCGCCCTTTGGGCAGGAGGCTCAGAGTGTACTTCATGTGCCTGTGCTGCGCCCTTTGGGCAGGTGGCTCAGAGTGTACTTGATGTGCCTGTGCTGCGCCCTTTGGGCAGGTGGCTCAGAGTGTACTTCATGTGCCTGTGCAGCGCCCTTTGGGCAGGTGGCTCAGAGTATACTTGATGTGCCTGTGCTGTGCCCTATGGGCAAGTGGCTCAGAGTGTACTTGATGTGCCTGTGCTGCGCCCTTTGGGCAGGTGGCTCAGAGTGTACTTGATGTGCCTATGCTGCGCCCTTTGGGCAGGTGGCTCAGAGTGTACTTGATGTGCCTGTGCTGCGCCCTTTGGGCAGGTGGCTCAGAGTGTAATTGATGTGCCTGTGCTGTGCCCTTTGGGCAGGTGGCTCAGAGTATACTTCATGTGCCTGTGCTGCACCTTTTGGGCAGGTGGCTCAGAGTGTACTTGATGTGCCTGAGCTGCACCCTTTGGGCAGGTGGCTCAGCGTATACTTCATGTGCCTGTGCTGTACCCTTTGGGCAGGTGGCTCAGAGTGTACTTGATGTGCCTGTACTGCACCCTTTGGGCAGGTGGCTCAGAGTGTACTTCATGTGCCTGTGCTGTACCCTTTTGGCAGGCGGCTCAGAGTGTACTTGATGTGCCTGTTTAGCACCATTTGGACAGGTGGCTCAGAGTGTACTTGATGTGCCTATGCTGTACCCTTTGGGCAGGTGGCTCAGAGTGTACTTCATGTGCCTGTGCTGCACCCTTTGGGCAGGTGGCTCAGAGTGTACTTCATGTGCCTGTGCTGTGCCCTATGGGAAAGTGGCTCAGAGTGTACTTGATGTGCCTATGCTGCGCCCTTTGGGCAGGTGTTTCAGAGTGTACTTGATGTGCTTGTGCTCCGCCCTTTGGGCAGGTGGCTCAGAGTGTACTTGATGTGCTTGTACTGCACCCTTTGGGCAGGTGGCTCAGAGTATACTTCATGTGCCTGTGCTGTACCATTTGGGCAGGTGGCTCAGAGTGTACTTGATGTGCCTGTGCTGTGCCCTTTGGGCAGGTGGCTCAGAGTGTACTTGATGTGCCTGTGCTGTGCCCTTTGGACAGGTGGCTCAGAGTGTACTTGATGTGCCTATGCTGTACCCTTTGGGCAGGTGGCTCAGAGTGTACTTGATGTGCCTGTGCTGCGCCCTTTGGGCAGGTGGCTCAGAGTGTACTTGATGTGCCTGTACTGCACCCTTTGGGCAGGTGGCTCAGAGTGTACTTGATGTGCCTATGCTGTACCCTTTGGGCAGGTGGCTCAGAGTGTACTTGATGTGCCTGTGCTGCACCCTTTGGGCAGGTGGCTCAGAGTGTACTTCATGTGCCTGTGCTGCGCCCTTTGGGCAGGTGGCTCAGAGTGTACTTGATGTGCTTGTGCTGCACCATTTGGACAGGTGGCTCAGAGTGTACTTGATGTGCCTGTGGTGTGCCCTTTGGGCAGGTGGCTCAGAGTGTACTTGACAGTCATAGTCTGTTGCTGCAATTGATGTACTGAAGAAGGAATATGGCATTGTAGAAGCTTATTTCCTGTATTCTGAATAAACCTCACACAGAGATTGTGTGTTGAACCTGAAGTTCGGTGTTTAGTCCATCTGTTATCCCACAACCCCTCCACAGACTTGGTGTCAGAAGTGGGATAACTTGCTGGCAGCATCTGGACTGGCCATAGAGGGATGTTTTCTGGTGGATATCGCCCAGATATCCCAGGTGGACTGATGCGCCAGGAGTTGCTGGAGAAGAAAGTCCATGGAGTTCTGACCAGAACTATGACTGACAGATGGAGAGAAGCTCCTGCCTGGACTGGACCTGGGAGCTCGGAGGAAGGCCAAGCCTGAAGATGATGAAGAGATGCAGGTCGAGGCAGACTAGAGGTGCAAGAGATAACACCTTGGAGGTGGCGACCCTGATGAGGATGATCCACTGGATGAGTGGGCAATGGCCGGAGGCAGACCGACCTCGCAGAGAGGCAGAACACTGGTGCCAGGTGCTTGAGAGGTTCCTGCTGGAAGGTTTGGATAAAGAATCAGAGGGGGAATTTTCATGGGCTCAGCTGTAGGAGGACCCCCTGACTGAGCAGGATATTCCTTTGTTTCCTGTGTTCCCAGGATGTTACCTGTTGGAGGTCAGAGATGCAAATATGGAACTTGAATATGAGACCCCAGGTAAGACTGTGCCTAGCGATATTGTGCTGGGGCTGAAGACTCCAAGCAAGCAAGAAGAAGCCTATGAGGCTGAAGGGACTTTTGTCGTATTGATGCAACTAAATCTATTAACAGTATTGACTGGGGTATACTACATGCTAAAAATGCTAATGTTGCCAAACTGTTACAGTATGTTAAGGTTAAGGAGGGTAGAGATCATTTAAAAAAAATGTGTCACCCTTGGAAAAAGGGAAACTCTCACACAGGTCACAAGGTACTACATGGTAACAGATGGATGAAAATAACACAGTGATTAAAAGGATGTTTACTAAAACACCTCAGAGTTAAAAGGTTTAGGAACCTGCTGTTTAATATTACAGTTTATTCAGCATATGAGGTTCCTTGGCTTCCTGCAGGTTTCTGTAGAGACCTGCCTGGGGATAAGATTACCAAGGATTTTGGGTCATAGGTTATAAAAGGTTGAAACAGGAGAGTAGAAACTACTATTGCTCCTTCCATATTCCTGCAGAAACTTTGTGTAAGACAGAGGGGTCAGGTTAGTTGCAGGCAAAGCCAGATGTGGCTCTGCAATGGTCCCTTTCTGTAGGCAAAAGTGTAGCATATATGATCAGGGGGCCGGCCTGATGTCAAAGAAAGAGGTACCCAAGGGTAGACAAGGAGTCTCAGGTGGTAGGTGTGTTTTATTCTTTTCTGAGTGAAAACCTACAAAGGAGAAGTGGATGGAAAATGGATTGGAACCTGTGTTGGGGTAACACCAAAAGAGTGTTTACCCTCAGGTGTCTGTATCTGTAGCAAGTGAAATGAATCAAGAGACATAGTGGGTTTATGTAGAGGGGTTGAACCTAGGACTGGGCCCCTGCTTAAAACTGACATGTCTGGTGGGGTTGGAGCAGGTAATTTCTCACCCCAAAGAAATTGTTTTGGTGGTAATGGACTCTATAGTCATCCAGATTTTTGATTAAGAAATATGACAGACTTTCCCTAAAAGGAGATAGTTCAGGAAAGGTACTGTTAGTCTCTGTTGAGAAATGTGTTAATGCCTCAGGGTAAAGAATGATGATATCCACTATGTTTATGATAGAATGTTTATCGTTAATAGGGACCCTGAGATAGAGCTTCTGAAGATGGATGGGTGGGTGGAAGCTCCATCCCTTCCAGGGACAGGAAGGTGATAAGCAGTCTGCAATAACTACTTCCCTCTTAAGGTGGGGGATTTGTGACAGGGAGTTCCTGCCACTCTTGAGGACCGACCTTTTCTTAAATCTGTTGCAACAGTTCTTCTATTTCTAAGCCTAATCTATCCTTTACTATTTCTAGTTCATAAGGTTGGCCACCTATGGGCACCCCCCTTCCTTTTCTTGACTATGCTATGGTGTCCTCTTTAATTTTCCTTTTCCCTCTCAGTCCTCATACAGGGAGGTTATTGTGGTGACCTCCAAGTATATGTAAAACAGGTTGTGTTTATTGTTGTTGGCTTTAGTATGTAATAGCACTATGTCATAAAATACTTTGATGTATATACCTTATGTTTATGAAACCTGTAAATGTTGAAAATACCATGGCACTAGGTGTTTTTGATAATGGTAAAAAGTACTAAGTGACTATTACAGAAATTAAGTTAGTTGTGCTGTTTAAAATGCATGTAATTGCTGTAAACTGAACAAGTCTAAATGTCATGGTGATTTGCATATATCCCATGATGCTTTGCATTATGGAAGTAGGTATGATGATGTATTTCTTTGAAACTTGATTTGTTGCCAGTGCCCTTTGGGGTAACCTTTCTTTCAACTATTCTGCATTGAGATTTTTTGTCTATAGTTTTTTTTTTTTCCTTTTTGGGCCCCCACTACCCAAGCAAATGGGGCCTGCATAGGGGTGGAGGTTGCATCTCAACTGGTAAGTTAGATCAGAGATCAGTGTCAGTAGGTGATGGCTAAGTGCAGAGAAAGGACATTCATAGCCTGTTGCTGCAAACTGATGTACTGAAGAAGGAATATGGCATTGAAGAAGCTTATTTCCTGTATTTTGAATAAACCTCACACAGAGATTATGTGTTGAACTTGAAGTTCGGTTTCTGGTCCATCTGTTATCCTACAACCCCTCCACAAGAAATAGTTGCACCACTGACCACCCTTTTTAACAAATCATGGGAGGATGGTGTGGTACCTGAGGACTGGAGGAGGGCGGATGTGATTTCTTTTCACAAAAATGGGAACAAGGCAGAGGCAGAAAATTACAGACCTGTTAGTTTGACCTCAGTGGTAGGGAAAATGATGGAATCACTTCTGAAGGAAAGAATTGTTGAGTACCTATAGGCCAACGAGGCACAGGACCTAAGGCAGCATGGATTCACAATGGGAAGGTCATGTCAAAAGAATCTAATAGATTTCTTTGACTGGGTGACCAAAATAGTAGACCAGGGAAGGGCTGTAGATATGGCCTACCTAGAGTTTAGCAAGGTATTTGACACAGTCCCACACAAAAGATTAATACACAAGTGAGCCAGCCTAGGATTAGGTCCCAGGGTGGTAACCTGGGTAAACAAATGGCTGGACAACAGGACACAGAGGTAATAGTAGACAGAGTCCACTCCGAAGAAAGGGGGGTTACTAGTGGGATACCACAGGGTTCAGTACTGGGACTAGTCCTTTTTAATGTCTTTATAGATAACATTGCAGAGGGACTGGAAGGAAAAGTATGTCTCTTTGCAGACGACACAAAGATCTGCAACAGGGTTGATACACAAGGGGGATAGAAAGGATGAGAAGGGACTTGGCAAGGTTGGAGGAATGGTCAAAAGTATGGCAGCTTAGATTCAATGCAAAGAAGTGCAAAGTAAGGCACCTGGGAAACAAAAGGCCAAGGGAAGAGTACATAATGGGGGGGATATTAATAACAACAAAAATGGAAAGGGATCTGGAGGTAGTCATATCAGATGACCTAAAGGTGGGAAAGCAATGTGAGAAGTCAGTAAGGAGGGCTGGTGGGATACTGGGATGCATAGGGACAGGCATCACCAGTAAAAAACAGGAAGTTGTTGTCCCTCTGTACAGACAGTTGGTGAGACCCCACCTGGAATACTGTGTGCAATTCTGGAGACCCCATCTCTGCAAGGACATAGACAGGATGGAGGCAGTCCAGAGGAGGACAACTAAAATGGTGCAGAGTCTGCAACAGAAGCCATACTGAAGAGAGACTAAAGGAGCTAATATGCATAGCCTCGAGGAAAGGAGGGAGAGGGGGACATGCTAGAAACTTTCAAGTACCTCAAAAGAATCAACAAAGTCCAAGAGGATAGCATCTTTCAGAAAAAGAGATGTGCAAGAACAAGGGGACACAATTTGAAGATGGGGAGATGGCTCAGGGGCAACGTGAGGAAGTATTTTTTCACAGAGAGGGTGGCTGACGCATGAAATGGCCTTCCTGAGGAGGTCGTGGGGTCAAAAACAGTGGCAGAATTCAAGAATGCGTGGGACAGACATAAGGCAATTCTGGTGGGGGGTAGGAGGAAGTAGGGTGTTGGTTAACTAGGATCTGCAGCTTATCCAACATTTATTTATTTATTTAATTAAAAGTTGATAACCGGGAAAGGCATCATGAGCCAAAGCTCTTTTCTAGATGCGACCCAGGGGAAGGGGTACAGGAGTCAGTACAAACAACATAGTAATACAATAAACAGAAAGGTATAACTCTGGCGTTATGTACAATTTGTGAAGGTACATAAATAGGAGAAGAC
The DNA here is from genome assembly GCA_016271365.2 of Neoceratodus forsteri. Classification (NCBI taxonomy): domain Eukaryota; kingdom Metazoa; phylum Chordata; order Ceratodontiformes; family Ceratodontidae; genus Neoceratodus; species Neoceratodus forsteri. The sequence goes on from JADMNL010000026.1 coordinate 9,243,623, forward strand.
AGTTTTGCAAAAGATATTGACAGTGGTTTAAAATATGTACAAAACAGGATAATAGGATAAGTAGTTTGCAGTGTAAACTATCGATAAACTTGGGCTATTTACAGTGGTACTCAGCAATGAGAGAATATCAAACATGCTGTCATAGTAAGGGGGATTAGGAAGGGGTGCAGGAGCAGGAGGTTAGAAGGATGGGTCTGAGCAGGCATTTTATAGCGGTGAAGGAGGAAGAGAGGTGAGTTGGGGAAGGGAGGCTGTCCTAGAGGGAAGGAAATCTATAGGAGAAGGAGAGTTTACCAGCTGTGGTGCGGACACGAGGGAGGGAAAAGGTACTGGCGCTGTTAGACCTTGAATTGTAGGGCGAGGAAGAGGTGGGAGTGAGGAGAGAGGCAAGGTAGGAAGGTAGAGATCCAAACCAGAATTTGGCTATGAAGGTAGAGCAGTGAGAGGTATGCCTCTGAACAAGAGACTGGAAGGAGAGGGAGGAGTAAAGGTCACAATGGTGGAGGGGGGGAGTTTAGTAGGTAGGGAAATGGGCAGACTGGGTGGGCCAAATGGTCCTTATCTGCTGTCAAAGTTTATGTTTCTGCACCCTTACTAGGCCAGGACCCCGCAGGGCATACACGCTCTTTTTTCCATAGAGTCTTGGGATAAACCACCACACAAATGCTCTTCTCGGTTAAAAAGCTTGAGCTGCACTTCTCACCGTTTTAAAATATTCTGCAGACTTGTCCGTCTTTCCTGCTATTAGGCAGTCTGAAGCTGAAAATAGTATCAGGGAGGCAAGTTAGGCCTTTCCCCTGCCAGTTCTCTTCAGCTCTTTTCCTGGAGCTGCTTCTTGATGGCTCGAGCTACTTACTCTCTGCACTCTACCAGCAACTGAATTTTCTATCAGTTCTTGGACTAATCCGGTTTCTCTGAGTTTTGATTGGCTAGGGTAGCTGTCAATCACTGTTCGGGTGCTTCCATTTATCAGTTTAGACGCCCACCTGAAAAACTACAAGAACTACAGCTTTTTCCCATGAGGCACCTGAGCTAAGGACCCCTCAAGGTCCCCTGTGTCCTAATTGGTCCAAACGGGAAGTCCTGGTCCACAACATGGTGGTTTCCATTGTACAATGCATGCTGCAATAAAGGCAGGTTAAACAACAATTTGTATCTTACAGACAACTATGAATTAGAAGTAAATAACTGCAGTACTATGTAGAGCTTCCTTTGCTGTATTAGCGACAACAGAGTGGGGCAAATTGGAGTGATGCCTGTCTGGTTGCGAGCTTTGAAACAGTTGGACCTAGCCCAGGCTATCTACAGCATTTACACTGGCTGTGGCACTTAAAGAGACAGGTGCGGAGACACATTATGGCACTCTCATGCAGATCAATAGGAGGACACCAACCATCATAGATTTACCATCTCTGCAGGACATCTGCCTGGCAGTGGGCATTACTGGAGCCCAAGGAGTAACTTAAGGTAAGCCCCCGATTGGGGGGGATTACACTTGCTTTAAAAACGTTTCTGCTGCTGAAAAACATCTGCGCAGCTGCTACTTGGAGTACTGTCCACACCTTTACCAAACACTAGAGTCTGGACAGAGCTTCAAGAAAAACAGCTGACTTTGGCCTAGCTGCACTCCAAAGGCTACTTTCTGAGGCCTGTCAGCTTCTGCCACCCAGGCTGTTTATGGTCAGTACTGCTTGGTACTCATCCCATAGGTGTAGCCTGATGAAGAGAAATCCTTGAAGAAGATAGAACAGTTACGTATTCAACATACCAGTAGATCCTCGAGAGAATCTCTTTCATCAGGCCATGCTGTCTCCTTTTCCATTGGGGGGGTGTATCTGCTGTTGTCTGCCTCACCTGGTCAACAGATCCCTGGGTTCTCGCCTGGTTTCCTACAGGGAGGTCCTCTGACCGTGATCTTTGGCGGAGAACTGAAGAGGGAAGGGGCCGCCCATGTTTATATGGGAGAGCTGATGTTTGACATCATCATGGACGTCCCCTAGTGGACTGCATGCAAAATGTTTCCGTGCGGTCTTAGTGCCTGATGGCTTATGGTTCCATAGGTGTGGCCTGATGAAAGGGATTCTCTCAAAGCTCTACTGTTACAGTGAGTATGTAACTGTTCTTTCATTGATGACTGCGTGCAGTGTCACTATGAGGCTTCTAAGATGTATATATGGTGTTTTAAACAGCAGCTGACACCTACTTGAAATGTCATTTTTCTCCTCAGGATATGTGAAGGATGTCCCCACTTGATGAAGCGCAATAAAATCCATAATGAAAACTCTCTCTTTCTATGATTATTTTTTGTTGAAAACTGCACCATTCCCATTTGTGTACCGCAGTCCTGCAGTGACCAAGCATGGGACGTCAGTGTGTTGCGACGTCAAGTGAGGTACAAGAATTCCATTCATTTGCATGTGTTCCATCTCTCCGGGCTGTCCAACCCTCCAGGCTTACTGCACAAAGTTATGAATTCCTGAGCATCACTGGGAAGAAATAAGATTACTATAGCGAGTAATTTTTTCTTTTGCAGTTCATCTACCATCATCCATGACATGCACTCAATGTGCAGATTGAGTTGACTAATAAATTTGCTGTCATAGCCCCCCTTTCCATGCCACTGCTTGTCTCATTGCTGTCTGGTTGCATGCTGTTAGATCTCAGTTCTCATATGGCGTGCAGTAAAAGGCGTCAATCAGTGGTAGAAATGGGTTGTGTTTTTTTCACATTAATATTTATCTTCAACCCATGTTATGTTCCTTGTACCCATAAAAGTCAGTTTGTGTTCTGTCTTGGTCTGCAGTTTTCCCGCACTGTTCTCCCCTTTTACCATTGTCAGGAAGGGCTCATTTTTTTCCCATAATAGTTTTTATTTTGCAATAAAAGAGCTATACAAAACAATCATTAACCAATTAATCATGGTAGAACATTTCGCATTAACAGTACAGCAGTTTAAAAAAAAACACAGGCATACTATACAACATAAGTGCAATGTGCTGGACAGGTGAAGACTTGCGTAGGAAAAAGGATATCACCATTTGTAGCTTAAAAAATTTGGAGTACTTCTAATAGACCAGTTGTAGCCCAAGTGATATAAGGCACGTCTACTAGTCTGTTTATTCTATACCAGATCGAAAGTCAGTGATTGTTAACATATTTTAAGCTGTAAAAAGGGGCCCCAGATCTTTTTAAATTTATCACATTTTTAAAATGGAATGGCTCAATTGTTCATTGCTTGCAATCTGGCCCATCACATTATACCATTCAGACATAGCTGGAACTTGGACATCTTTCCACTGCTTCAGGATTAACCTTTTAACTGCTAGAGATGCAGCTAGAACCCATAACTTTTGAGGGAGAGACAAGGCACACTTCTGTGGTGATATACCCAAAATACAGAGTTCTGGAGTGTAAGGAAACTTTAGTTTTATACATGTACTACAAATGTTATGTACTGTTTGCCATGAATTCGAAAGTATTGGGCTTCCCCAAAGCATATGCAACAATGTACCCTCTGCTTGGTTGCATCTAGCACACCGGTTGGTTCAGGAAAGTCCCATATTAAACAGTTTGGCAGGTGGCCAGTAGTAAAAATGAAGGATTTTATATTGAATTAGCTTACCTTGCAATTCTCTACAACAGTGGTAAGCCATTTTCCAAGACGAACTCCAATCATCTTCGGAAATCTCAAAGTTGAGCTCTGCCTCCCACTTAGCCTTAACTGATAAAGCCAAGAATGTAGAGTTGCATGAGTTAGAGAGTAGTTTGTAAATACAACTTGTCTCTTTCCTCAGTGACCCACATTTGATAATTTGATACCATTGGATGTTGGTGGGAACAGAGAAATCTGGGCGTAAAACTTGGCTCTGCATAAAGTTCTGAGTTAAAGATAGTAGTGGAACTGGTGTTTCTGAAATTTGTATTTATCTCTGATCTCAGTGAAAGATAGCAGTATTCATTTATTGAATTAGTTAGTTTTGTTGACCGTGTAAATGCACTAGACAAATTCTGCCCATTTTCAGGCACAACCCGGGGGAGGGGGATACAGATGAATGCCAACTGACCTTGAACCAGATTAAGCTATTGGTGGTATTTTTAGTGAATGGGGGGAAATTTGGCCGGGGCACCAGGGAAATTCCCCTACTCTTTGGGTAGGGGGAGCTGTTGTTCCCAGGTCCCAAGATGGAGGAGGACACCAGCCGATTGGAGAAGGAAAAGGAGAGAGGTTGTGTTCAAATTTCTGCAGAAGGTATAGAGGTAGCTGGAATGCATCTGAGGAATGGCCAGCAAATTGTCTTGGGTGCAGAAGTGGATGTGCATACGATGGAAGATAATACTTCTATAACAATTGTTGCAGACACTGTTCCTACTACAGAACTATTGCTTGAACAAAGGCAAAAATGCCTTGAGGAGGAGTTAAACAAGGTTGGAGAACAAATTGTTACAGCTAAGGCTAGAATGGAGGACTAACGGAAAAGAAAACGATCTTTAAATTCTCCTACCAGTTCATATTCCTTGGGAGCTTCAAAATTACGTGCCATGGACAACTTGCCTGAAGACCCGGATAATGTAAAAATGGCCACCGGGCCAACAAAAACAAACTCAGAAACTCATGAAGCCTGGTCCCTGGAGAGGGCTCTACAAAACGTGGGGTGGAGGCAAGAAGAGAATGGTGAGTGATCCTCGGATTAGAATGCAACCAAGTAATAAGTAATCAGAAACAATTGCAAGATAAGTCTGGTCGGCAAGACCCAAATGTTAGCTAACATCCAGATACAGAGACTCATGAACCTCAACCTACTAACATTGACAGAACAGAGCCTTTGCAATCAGAAGAAACAGGTCCTAAGACTAACCCCTCCTTCGCCAACCTTTTTCATAAACCAGTAGAGCTGGCGAAATGGAGGAATGCAGTCAGGCTTCATTTTTTGGGTAATGAAGAGGACATTCCAGATAGACACTATATTGCTAAAACTTTGCTCAAACAGACTACGGGGTTTACACCATCTGAAGTATATGCTTTAATACCTGCCCAAGGGGAATTTACATATGATGTGAGCTTTAGGCACCAGAAGCGCTTGAGAGATTTGGATCAAATATTCAAATTTAAAAACTAATCCTCTTTGGGCAGACTTTGTAGCAATTCCCTTAACAAAACAACCCTTCCATGTAATAAACAACTTATTTAGGAACGAGGGAGTAAACATTACCGACATTATGTTCTGGTTGGAGAAAAGGTGTACAATTCAAAGAAATCCAGCCCCCCATACTGGATGATGAAGTGCTTTGGAATGGTTGCTGGAAAATTAAAGTTAAATTACAGCAAGATGACATGGACATTAAACATTTGCCAAATTGTTTTTTTATAGGTCGGGATAAAGGTTTTCTTTTCTATCCAGGTCAGCCAAGGACCTGCTTCAAGTGCGGTTCCAAAAGACACATAAGTACGAATTGTGAAGTTCTTAAATACATTCATTGTGGTGAAATAGGTCACTGAAGTGCTCACTGTTTTAATAAACCACAATATAATTTTTGTGAAGAAGTAGAGCATAACTTCACTTCAAACAACATGAAGTCTTGCTATATCATGACTAATGCAGTTTGTCCCACCATTAGAACTGTTCCAGAGGTGAAAGAGTTAACTTCCATGCAGAGCATGGAACTTAGAACGTGAGCTCGGTTAGAAAAGCTCTGTCTGGGATATTTCAAACCGAAACTGTCAGATTATTTACTCCGCCTCACTGAACAGTCGCTCCGGAGATTCCTCCTGCTGCTCGGTTCATTTTCTCGGTTTAAAGAGTTTTTTCTCGGTTAAATTCAACCGCGATTATCATTATTTTAACCGCAAACCGATCGGTTCAAGCTCTGTCTATGGTATTGTAAGTAATAGATAGGTTTTCTGTGTGGAACTTGTAAATGTTTATCGGTTCGGTTTGAACCGATCAGATTGTGTTGAAACTTCATTCTGAAGCGTTTTAAGGCTTTTTAGAGTGTGGTTCCCGGTTCTTATCAGTTCTAAAAAAAACAGATCTCATTACGTTTTTTTCCACGACCCGTGACACGGTTGGGAACCGATAAGGGTGTCTTGCCTGGCACTGCCAAAAAAAGGGCAAGTTTTTGGTTAGGCTGGCATTATGTCTGAGAAACCCAAAAGAAAAAACGGGCCCACTGGGTTTCAACACTGTATTGTCTGTGGGGAAGCCTTTGCCAAGGCAGACCCACACACCACATGTGTTTATTGTCTGGGGTTTGACCACCTCAATGCAGACTGCCAGATTTGCAAGAATTTCCCTGCAGCTACCCTAGATAAGAGAGTTGGTAGGCTCAGGGAGCGAGAGGCCAAAAAGTCCGCTGACCCGGATGGCCAGCCGGTTCGGTGCCAACCCGACCAGAGGAGTGCCCTCTGACCAGGGCCAGACTTCCTCGGCAACGTAAGCTGACTCTGAGGGCCAGTTCAGCAAAGAGAACTAGAAAGTCAGCAGGTGTGGAGTCAAAATCCCTTCTCCAACTGCTGCAGAGATAGCCAGGGCAATACAAATTGTCCAGTCACTTTCCCCGGTTCCGTCCGAACCGCCACTATCTGGCAAAAGGTCGGTTCGGCCGGTTCCACCGGTTCAAGAATATGATATAGAGGAGTTTTATGAACCAGAGGAGGGGGAGGATGATTATGAACAGTGTGAATGTGACTTTGAAAGTCTGGATGTGCCCATTGAACCGGACATCTCCCCAGACAGACCTTTAGGAGAATCTCCCCCTAGGCTTGCTGAGTCCTCTTCTCATTTTCTGTTTTATAAAAAAGTTGCTGAAACCCTCCAGCTTCCTTTGGAGGAGGCTGTGGATGAGCAAGAGGAGCCTGACTTTGTAGAGATGATGGATATCCCAGAGTCCAGGAGATTGTCTATTCCTTTACATAAATCTTTTAGGAAGCAAACAATAAAAATTTTAAAAGCTCCTAATTCTGTGCCTCCTATGGATAAAAAGATGGACAGGAGGTACACTTTGTCAGGTCCTGATACAGAATTTCTTTCACAGCAATGCAGACATGTTGGGGTAGTTCAGGCTGCAGCCTGTGATAAAGCTAATATTCCCCTGGCTTCACATCCTCCTGACAAGGACTCCAGGAAGATTGATGCCATGGCTAAAAAACAATACATGGCAGCGTCCTTGGGACTCAGACAAGCAAACTATATGGCTTATGTTGCAAGATACCAAAAATCTAGATGGGATACTGTCATGGCTTTAGCCAAACAGGCCCCTGGCCAGCTTGCCAAGGAGCTGGAGCAGGTGGCTGCTGATGGTATTGAGGCATCTATGGTGCAATTCCATGCTGCAGTGGATTCTAATGATGTATCCTCTAGAGTCATGGCTACATCTGTGGCTTTTAAGTAGATTGGCTTGGCTCAGGTGTACTACTTTGTCACAGGATACCCAGGCTAAGGCTATGGATTTTCCTGTGGTGGGAAATTCTCTGTTTGGGGAGCAGACAGAGAATTATATGAAGAAAATAGATGAATATAGAACCACTTATAGGAGTGCACAAGCCAAGGAACGGCAAGCCACTCCTCAGAGGCAGCCCCCCAGGGGTAGAGGCAGGCCTTTTCACAGGCCTTTTTACCAGACCCAGGCCTCCTCTTCAGCTTATGTTCAGAGGGGTACTTCAGAGGAGAGGCAGGCGGGTACAAGCAGGCCTGCTCCCACCCCTCAGCCTAAAGCCCCTGCCAAACAGGCACCCTGATGGGATGCCCAGGGCAGTTGTCCATTACCTGTAGGGGGCAGGCTGGCTTACTGTCAGGACTGGAGTCTTTAACATCAGACAAGTGGGTCCTGGAAGTAGTAAGCAGGTCTGTTCTCAGCTTCAAAAATTTCCAAAGATGAGAATCAGATCTTTTCCACCTGCAAACCCTCTAGAGACTTTTGCCTTGGAAACAGAAGTCTCAACCCTCCTGGCTCTCAGAGCTGTAGAAAGGGTTTCTCCCCTACACCAGGGCAAGGGTCTGTACTCCAGGTACTTCCTTACCCCAAAAAAGACAGGAGAGTGGCGGCCCGTCCTGGACCTAAGATATCTGAACAAGCACCTTTTAAAACCAAAATTCAAAATGGTGACACTGGGAATGATTTTACCCTCCCTAAGGCCAGGGGACTGGCTAGCTTCCCTGGACCTCAAGGATGCCTATTTCCATGTTCTTATCAGAAGCTCCACCGAAAGTACCTCAGATTCGAACTGCCCTCAGGCCATTATCAGTTCAGAGCAATGCCCTTGACGGCTTACCTCTGCCCCAAGGGTATTCACAAAATGTCTGGCAGTAGCAGTTGCTCATTTAAGAAGGCAAAAGATTGCCATCGTTCCCTACCTGGACGACTGGCTCATTGTGGGTCAGTCTCCAGACCAGGTCAAATCACACCTGCAAGTTACCCAGCAGCTGCTTGCCTCTCTGGGCTTTCTTCTCAATCTTCCAAAGTCAGTTCTGGAACCTGTCCAGGTACTCACCTTTATAGGTGCAGAACTGGACACAAAGCAGAGCAGAGCCTTCCTTCCCTAGAAAGGGTAAGGACCCTGGTGGCCCTGGCCTCCTCCTTCACTCTGCAGGTCTCTCGACCAGCAAGGCATTTCCTGCAGCTTCTAGGACACATGGCTGCTTCCACAGCTGTAGTGCAAGGAGCAAGATTTCAGATGAGGGACATTCAGTTCCATTTGAGAGCCTTTTGGTCTCAAAGAAGAGATTCCCTATCCAAGTTAATCCCAGTGACTCGAACCCTGATCCAGGCCCTTCAGTGGTGGCAGGATCAGAGCAATCTGAGACAAGGGGTGCCCTTCCTCCCTCTATCTCACTCCTTGACCCTTACTACAGATCGTCCCTCTTGGGATGGGAGCTCACATGGGCGACCTCTCCACCCAGGGTTGTGGTCCCCTCAGGAATCTCTGCTCCACATCAATCTGTTGGAGCATGAGCTGTTTTCTAGCACTTCAGGTTTTTCTGCATCTGTTCAGAACAAGGTGGTACAGGTCAGAACAGACAACACCACTACAATGTGGTACATCAACAAGCAAGGGGGCACTCGGTCTTCGGCCTTGTGCACCGAGGCGATGAAGTTGTGGTCTCTGGCTTATTCCCTGAACACGTCCCTCCTAGCAGTTCACCTCCCAGGCAAGGACAATGTCCTGGCAGATGCTCTCAGCAGGATGTCCCAGGGTCATCACGAATGGTCACTGGATCCCCTAGTACTGGGGATAGTTTTTGCCAGATGGGGCACCCCTCAGATAGATCTTTTTGCAGCCCCAGACAATCATCAACTTCCACTTTTTTGTTGCAGGCCCCAGTGTTGGGTTCAGTCCCCTGGATGTCTTTCTCCTCGATTGGGAAGGGAAGTTTCTCTATGCCTTCCCCCCCCTTCCCTCTCCTGTTCAAGGTGCTAGTCAAAATCAGATCTCAGCCCTGCAAGATGATCCTGATTGCTCCAGACTGGGCCAGGCAGCCCTGGTACCCACTCCTTCTGTCCTTAGCAGTCTATCTTCCCCTGTGTCTCCCCAGGAACCACAATCTGTTAATCTGTGCCCAGGGGAGAGTCTGGTATCCGAATCTCATATCCCTCAACCTCAAGGCCTGGCTCTTGAGGAGTTAGAGTTTGCTGATCTACAACTTTCTCAAGGTGTTCTCGAAATCTTGAAAGCTTCTAGGAGGCCTTCCACCAGGGCTACCTAGAACTCCAAGTGGAAAAGGTTTTCCATATGGTGTTCTGGGAAGCATATTTCCCCAGAATCTGCTGATTTGCCCACTGTTTTGGACTATATGGTCCATATTAATTCTTTGGGACTGAGACCAGCTACCCTGAAAGTGCATTTGGCAGCTGTCTCTGCTTTTATTTCAGCAGGAAGCCCTCTTCTCTTTCTGCTCACCCTGTATTTTCCAAGTTTTTGGGGATTGCTTCATACAATCCACCATTCAGAGACCCTGTCCTGCCTGGGATCTTAATGTTTGCATTGCTCAGTTGATCGACCCCCTTGAACCTCTGTCTCGCAGAGCTTAGGTACTTGACTTGGAAAACTGTATTTCTGTAGCCATCACTTCTGCCAGGCGCATAAGTGAGTTACAGGCTTTATCAGTGGAGACTGACTTTATCCTTTCACAGGGGATAAGGTAGTCCTCAGGACTAACAGGAAGTTTTTGCCTAAGGTGGTTTCAGATTTCCACCTTAACAATCTATTTCACTTCCAGTGTTCTTCACTGACCATTCCTCCTCTGGTGAGAGGAGGCTGCACAACTTAGATGTTAAGAGGGCCCTAAGTTACTACATAGAGTGTACCAAGGTCACAGGTTTGACTCCTCCAACTATTTCTCACTTATGGTGAGGTTGGGAAAGGAAACCTGCCACTAAGAGATCCATTGCCAGGTGGATTGTCTCTTGTATCCAATTTTGCTATCAAAAACTGGGTAGGTTCCCCTTCAGGCCTGAGGGCTCACTCTACCAGAGGTACAGCTGCGTCTCTAGCTGCTGCCAGGACATCCTATCTTAGAGATATGTCAAGCAGCTACTTGGAAAACAGTACACTTTCACCAAGCATTACTCCCTGGATATCCAGGCCAGGAGGGATGCTCGGTTTAACACAACCGTGCTTCAAGAGCCTATTCCTAAGTAGGTTCTGTCCCCTCCTCCATGGAGGTACTGCTGTGTAGTCTGCATTAGTCATAATATAGCAAGACTTCATGTTGTTTGAAGAAAAAATTACTCACCTTAGTAATGTTGTTTCTTCTAATGGAGTCTTGCTGTATTATGACCTCCCCCAGCCTGCCCCTCTCAGAACTTCTACTTTGGGTATGGGGTGGGCAGTCCACTGTTGGCACTTATTGATGCCCCCTTTTATGTTTTCCACCCCTTCTTTTTGGGGTGTTTGGGTGTTGTGTTTTATTTTATCTTATCTTTTCTGGTCCCCTGACTTGAGTCTTGGTGTTGGGACCAGGAAAATGTCATTATTTTAGTAGCCAGTTGGCTAGTGTAGGTTACAGCTTCCACACAGAGCCTTAGTGAGTTTTGCTCATAAAGATCTGACAGTTTCGGTTTGAAATATCCCAGACAGAGCTTTTCTAACCGAGCTCGCGCTCTAAGTTCCATGCTCTGCATGGAAGTTAACTCTTTCACCTCCAGAGCGGTTCTAATGGTGGGACAAACTGCATTAGTCATAATATAGCAAGACTCCATTAGAAGAAACAACATTACTAAGGTGAGTAATTTTTTCTTATTGTCCATGGGCTGCTAGGAACAATGACAATGCAGACTTCAGTATACAAGATTTCTATATTAAAACAGCCAGAAAGCAGAGCAATCAGAGTACAGGAAGACATAGAAGGGATGGGAGTCAAGTTCCCCCAAAAGAGGCAAAGATTGTGAAAGACAACTCTACAACTGCCACAGCCTCAGAGCCCACTATACAAAACAATAACATTCACCACCTTGTGGAGAAATCAGCTGAGTCAGTCTTTACCCCAGTACAATATAAAGGAGAAAAGGGGTTCCAAAACTAAACCAAACCCGACAATAGCACAGGAAGACAAGCCCTTAGATTCATATAGGTACACTCCCTTACTATGGGCTGACTCAGAACTTGAGGTAGAATGGGATTCTACTTCGGTCAGGTTCTCACACCCAGGGATCCTGTCTGATAAAGAAAATTTGGAAGATTCACAGCCAAAAACTAAAAAAGTAGAGCGGGTGACTGGAGCCTGCAATAAAATAAAGAAACACTTTTTGCTGAAACCTCTGATGAGTACTCCTCTTATAGAATTTCTTTGGCATCCCTAAATGTGAATTGTTTACAGACAGAAAATATCAAAGTACTTTTTGATCTTTCAATATCCCAAATGTTGATGTAGTTTTATTTCAGGATGTCAGACTTCACAAATTAGGGGAGATCGAACCTGCAAAAACAGGATGGATTTGTTGGGGTGATAGCTGGTGGTCACAAGGTTTAGATACTTGCTCTGGTTTAGGAATTTGCTTTAGGGCCAAAGTACGAGTGGTAAATATGGTCGATATATGGCCAGGAAGAGCCTTTCTGTTAGACATCATCCTTAAAGGATTAGAGCTCAGAATTATAAGTATTTATTCCCCTCAGTCAAGATTTGATAGAGTGATGTTATTTAAGAAATTAAAACCATTCCTTTTTTCCTCAAAACACACTATCATAAGGGAGATTTTAGTTACAGCATTTCTTTACGAGATAGGGATTGCAAACTAGGAAAATCTTTTGTGATGAGAAAGGATTATGAATTAATAAAGGACATGCAGTTAGTAGATGTTTTGGAAGCTGGTTTTCAGAGGCCCCCAAAACATATATCTTGTGGAACAAGATCTACACATATAGATTATTTTTTATGTCCAAAACCATACAGATACAAAAGCAAAATCATCCAGGTTATTACATCTGACCATAAGTTATTATTGATGCACATAGGAGATATACCAGAACTCAGAAGAGGAAGGGGGCTTTGGAAATTGAATTTAGAACTTTTAGAGACTGAGTTAATAATGAAAGGGTTTAGGCATACTTTAGAAGCCTGAAAATCAGTGTTTTTTATGTACGATTATTTAAATAGTTGGTGGGAGGATTCAAAATCTGACATAATTTCATATTTTCAATTAATGGGAAAATTGAATGGGAGACAGAAAATGGACAGATATAAATTCCTGTGGGCACAACTGCAGGATATGGTAGCCTTACAAGCGGAAGGGATTGGAAATCTTGAAACTAAGATTAAAGGAACCAGAGAAGAATTAATTTCGATACAGCAAGAGAAAATGAGAAGCCTAGGAAAAAGTCAACAATATTGTATGGCAGGGAGAAAACAAGACACTGACCCATTTAAAAAGTACAAAATGAATTCGGACAGTAAAGTAATAAATTACCTGCTTAATGAGGAACAGATAATTATTGAAGGAAAATCAGCACTACCAGGTGAGGTTAACAGGTGTTTTGGGACAATAAAGGAATAATGCATGACAAGGTGTGTGTCGTGCTGGGATAATGCCACGCCTGGTGGGGTTGGGCATGAGGCCGCAGGCCGAGTGCGCCCGATGTCCCAGACATGGCGTTATCCCAGCACGACACACACCCTGGAATGCATTATTCCTATTATACAATGGCTTGTTGTTATATAGAATAATAAAAAAAAATTTTTAAAGAATGTTTTTGTTAGCGTGGAAAATTATTTTTGTTTCTTTATTTATTTATTTGCTTTTGGTAACCGGGTGGGTGCAGAGAAGATGATAAAACAATCTTAATCCTAATCCAGTGCAATCAATCAGGAGGTTCACAGTGCTGAGACTAGACCCTTGGTGTTATACTGGGATAACGACACAGATCCAGACCCAGACTGACCAATCAGAAGCCAGTATTCTTTCTTGCCATTGTATAATGTTTACCATAAAATGGAAGACTGGTTGGAGAGTTGTAATCTCCCAACAGTCACTCCTGATTTACAAAAAAAAAATGGTAGCTCCAATTTCACAATCAGAAGTACGAGAGGTGATTTGGTCACTAAAAGGTGGGACGTCACCTGGTGCAGACGGTTTCCCCAATGAGATTTATAAAAATATTTTTAAAATATTGAGAGATGAGCTGGTATGTCTATACAACATGACATTAGAAAAGGAGGAACTGCCAAGCAGCATGTATGCTGGAGTATTAGTACTACTATACAAGTCTGGGAGAAAGGAGATTTAAGAAATTGAAGGCCACTTTCCCTACTAAACTCCAATTGCAAAATTTTGATGAAAATTTTATGTAATAGAGTTTCCAACATCTTAAATTAAATAATTCACCTTATGCAATTCAAGTGAAATTAAATCACACAAAATACATGACACCTTAATACTTCTTAGGGAGATTTTTCACAAAGGAGACTTGGGTGAATTATTGGGACACGTGCTCAGCCTGGATCAAACATTTGATCAGGTTAAGTATAAATATTTTTGGCTAGTGCTGCAGAAATATGGTTTGCCACTACATATTATTTCGTGGACAAAAACCTGTTACAAAGGGATATATGTTATTCCTAGTGTGAATGGATGGGTAGGTCAAACATTGGTATATATAGAGGAGTCAGACAGGGCTGCCCCCTTAGCCCTCTATTATACATACTAACACTAGACCCTTTGTTGCACAAGTTAAATCAAACTAGTGAGATTCGAGGTTTATCAGATGATGTTCCAGTGTGCTCTGTTGCATATGCAGATGATTTGGCCTTAACTGTTGCAGACAAGCAATCCTGGGTCACCGCAATGGAGTAACCCTCAATTATATAATTGGGAATAGAAATTCCAGATGGCAGAAGATCAAATAACAGTTTGGAACCGGTGGAAAATGTCAAAGAAAAAGAGAGTGTTTATGATAAAGACATTTCTATTCCCTATATTTCTTTTTTTAAATTTAGTTTACCCCCCCCCCGGTCTCTGGAAACAACACTACTTAGTATCTTCTTTCAGGGTCTATGGGAAGTCGGTTAAATCCTTGAAAGGTGATTACTTATTTACCAGTAGAGAAAGGTGGGTTAGATATGGTGGACCCTTTAGTGTTTTTTCATTGTTCTTTATACATCATCATTTTTCGCCCTTACTTAAACAGGTGGGAAAGGTATGGAGTCCATGGATGTTGGATAATATAGGACCCCTATTAACAGGGTGGAAAGCAAATACACCGATCCTTAAACATTTTCAAGTGTCTAGTTTACCCACTTACGTAAGGGAAGTAATTAGCAAATTAAAGTTATGGGAATTGACAAAGACAGACATATGTATAAAGACAAAACAATAATTATATAGTGAAATAATAGAGACCCACTATATAGAACCCCCTTGATATGCAGAGAAGTCATGGAAAAACAGCAGGAGGTTATTTTGAAAATGTTAGCCTCTAAAAAGATTCCCGTTCACATGTGGGACTTTATGTGGATATGCACACATCAGAAGTTGCCAGTGAAAAATAACATGAAGCTCAAGATTAGTACAGAACGATGCTGTCCAAGATTGGGTGGTTGCCAGGAGATATTAGAAACTATGCAACACCTATTTTTAGGCTGTCCATTTGCAGTTTCATTTTGGCAATATTTAAGTAAAATTTGGGTAAAAGCCCCCTTTTGCAATCTGAAACCAGAATTTTTTGTATTTGGGTATTTTTTCAACACCTTGGGGGAAGTACGACAAGATTACAATGCAACTACTACTTTTACGTATAAAATTTCAGCTTTGGCAAGCAAGATGTGCCCTAACTCTGAGGCAACAAAACAAATCAGTAGAACAAGTTGTTTATGCGGTTCTGTCAGAAGTAGAAAATTTTAGGAAAAAGGAAAAAAACGGTCTCCCCAGAAGTATATCGGTTATGGTGGAGGAACATGATTTGGTTAGACCTGGGATAATTAATTTTCGGTTTGTATAGAAATGATCTTTAAATAAGGAAGTAACCAAATTGTTTAAGATTTTATTACACTTGTGGCATGTTGGTTAAGAATATGGAGAATGTATGGTCTTTCACATATCCCTGTTAAAAACTGTCTGCCCCTTTTAGTGTATTAAATATGATGAGGAAGGCAAAGTGCATACAATGAAAGTCCCCCTACCCCTTTAACAGAAGGTAGCAGAGGGGACTGGGGTCTGCAATGCGTGTTATTCAATTAAAGGACCGATAACCTAGGAGGATAATTTTCTCAGAAGGTCCAGTAAACAATGTATAGATCAATATACAGGGATACTGTAATTCCCGGGAAGGCCCGTTTATTCCATTAAGCTTTGGTCAATAAAGTCTCAGGATTCAATAAGAAAATTTGATGGAAAACTTATCCCATTCATCGGGAGTTCATTACCAGATTTTCATCATATTGATTAGGATCTTCATAAACATTGTATGGAAATTACATTAAAGAATTCACCCCTAATTTTTGAGTGAATTACCATTGGGTACTGTATTAAGTGTGTATCATCTAAACAATCTAGGTGGTTCACAAATTTCATATCAACTGATGAGATACAGTGCATCTGTGACTGTGTGATATCAAACCTATTTTCCCTTTTAAGACTTGACTATGTATTATCTTCTCATGTATTTCATAACATAGTTTGGAGAAGTTTTTTGAAGTTGGAAAAATAAATTTCCCCTACTCTTCTAGCAGGGGGAAGGGGCTTTATTTAGTATCAGTATTTACTACTTAATTTTGGAGTTATAAACATGCAAATCCTTGTTTAAATGTATGATGAAATATTTGTGTTTCCCATTTTTTCCTCTGATTGTTTGTGTGATATAATTTTAAATGAATATTTTTTTTAAGTTATAATAAAAATTATTTTTGTATGGGGGGATATATTTCTAGTTTCACAATTTTGTTTTTATTTTGCTTGAAGTTTTTTCTTTCCCAGTATCCTAAATAAGTGTATGACAGTAATATTTATTTTGCTTTTGGGATTGTAATTTATTTTATGTATTATTAATTGTGCATCAACACTATTTGTACATATTTGGTTTTGAAGTTATAATAAAAAATCCCCTACTGTTTTTGAGACGTGCCATGGGATCTTTAACATCCACCTAAACTACCACCAGAACAGGCAGATGGGACCTCGGTTTATCGTCTCATCCAAAAGACGGCACCTCATGAGTGCAGCATCCCCCTCATGCTGCACTACAGTGTCAGTAATGGAATTTAACCCAAATGCCTGGTGTGGGGATAGAACCCACAGCCTTCTGATCTCCTTGCCTCAGAGGTGAGTGTGCTACCTGCTGATCCACTGACACTGCAAATTTGAGAGTCATTACTAGTTAAATCGCTGAGTTTTTTTTTATTCCGGTCTTTTCACAATCTGCATTTTGTAGAAATATTTTATTTTTAAATAACACCAGATTATTCCAGATAGGGGTCAAGTGAAGGTGAAGAAGGTCAGGAGTAAGGGTCAAGTTAATTTTTTCATTACTCTGAAGGTGGTCACCAAACACTAGTTACCCTTAACATCAGCAAGTGTAGTAAAATAAATGAAATCAGATAATGTGCTCTGGGCCATTATCTCTCTTTCCACATCTACCCACAAAGGTTCTTTCCCCCTATATGTGTTGTTTACCTGGAGGTCTAAAACAGCTTGTTTGATGAGAAACACTAACTAATAGTTTTCCCAAGAAGGCAAAGCCATGCCCCCATCTTCATGTGTGGCACAGAGTTTCTTAAGGCTGATTCTGGGTGCCTTGTTGTTCCAAAGGAAAATTCTAGCCATAGAGTGCAATTTTTTAATCTGTTTACTATTCAATAGGGTAGGAATATTCTGAAACAGATAGAAAAGTTTAGGGCCAAGATCATCTTGACTGAGTTGATTTTACCCCAAAGCAATAAGTTCAGCTTCCCCATCTGCTAAATTCAAACTCAATTTCCTTGAAAAGAGGTTGAATATTAATTTCTAACCAGGTTTCCGTGT
The DNA here is from genome assembly GCA_016271365.2 of Neoceratodus forsteri. Taxonomy (NCBI): domain Eukaryota; kingdom Metazoa; phylum Chordata; order Ceratodontiformes; family Ceratodontidae; genus Neoceratodus; species Neoceratodus forsteri. The sequence goes on from JADMNL010000026.1 coordinate 9,261,068, forward strand.
TCAGGTTAATTTTCAGGCCAAGGAAGGTAATCACATTTGACATCCAATCTTTATCCAGTAAATTACTTATTTGACTATCGATGGCAGGTGTAATGTTAGTGCATAAAGCTTGAGTTTTGTTCCAATTCATTTGCAGCCCTGAGATTTTTTCAAAGTACTTGATGATCTCCTTAAGAGCCACGTATGACTGAAGGGGCCTTGAAATTGTTAAGAGAAGGTCATCTGCAAATGCAAATACCTTGAGCACCTTTTTGCCACCTGAATTCCATGGCTCGCTACACTGGCCTGAACATGTCTGATTGGGGCTCAATGGATGAAATAAACAACTAGGGAGACAGCGGGCAACCCTGCCTTGTTCCTTTTGATAGAGAAATAGAATCAGATAGAACCCCATTAGTAAGAATTTGTGCTTTAGCTCCCTTATAAAAAGTGGAGACCCAACCTCCAAACTCTGTGCCACATCCAAATGCAGAGAGGGTAAGTAAGTAAAACTTTATTTGTATCAAGCGCCCTTCCAGAGCTCAGGGCGCCTTAACAATCACCATTAAAGCAAGTAATCATACACATACAACCAGTCAAGGAAATTGAACGCCTTAAACAGGTCAAGAGATAGGATACCATAGGGGAGTCCGTTTTTGTTTGCAGCCCAAATAATATTAATCAGCCTCTTAACGCTGTCCGACCCTTTTCTCCCCGGGACAAACCCTACCTGTTCTAAACCTACTAGATCTTGTACTATTAATTGAATTCTGTTTGTCATTACTTTCGCTAATATTTTATAGTCCAGGTTCATTAAGGAAGTTTGGCGATAGCTTGAGCAGCCCATAGGATCCTTATTCTTTTTGTGTATCAGGGTGATCAGAGCCTGTCCCAGGGTGGGAGGGAGAGCATTAACACTTCTAGCTTCATTATACAGTACTGTGAGGTAAGGACAGAGCTTAGGGCACATCTTATCATAGAGTTCCCCAGGCACACTATCTAAACCTGCACTTTTCCCTGCAGGTAAACAGGTGTTCGCTTTAGCAATCTCTGAGCTAGATAAGGGTTTGTTCAAAGAATCCTGGTGTTCCCTGGTGATTTTCGACAAATTAAGAACTTGGAAAAAATTATGAAATTTCTCTATATCAAATTGGAGTTGTCTGGAGTAAAGGGAATGGAAAAAGTCCTGAAACACCTTATTTATGTCAGCATTTTGGTTAGAAACTTCCCTGTTCCATTTTTAATTCCCGGGATCAAATTGTGGGAGAGAGCTTTCTTATATCTGTAGGCTAATAACTTTGCCTGATTTTTCTCCTGACTCCCAATACTTCTGTCTTACTCAAAAAAGTGCATATTCAGCCTGCTCTGAAAGAATGGAGTTAACCTCATATTTAATCGGGTTACCTCATGAAGAAGGGAGAGCTGAAGTGGGTTAGGCTGCTTACCTGGTGCTGAAGACTAGCCAGGTGAGCATTTGTGTCATCATTTCTTTCTGTCTTTCTGACATAGACATCCATAAGAGACCTCATTATTATCATTAATAGAGAAAAAGTCTACAGTTTCTCTTAATAACCATACCTGAAAATCCTTGTCTTGCAGTAACTGCACCTTGAGTCTCCATCTTAACTGTTTTGCCTGAGTCTTCCCTAATTGAATGCTCATGCCAACCAAACCATGACCTGAGATCATGATGGGGCTGATCTGGGCATCAAGTATAGAATTAGTCAGGGAATGAGCTACTAGGAAGAAGTCAAGCCTGTCACAAATTCGCTCAACCAGTCAGCCCTCTACTCCCGTAGGGCCAACCTCTGAGCATACGATTTGTGGACAGTGAACAGTACAAGGTAACCCTCTTGTCTGTTTTGTGGGTTCGAGTCACCTTAGTCTCAAGTTCTAGAGGATTCAAACTGACAACCTCTTGTTAGCGTGCACCAATTATCAGGCTTAGATAATTCTGTCTTCAGGGGGCCAGATATCTTTGCCTACGGGCACCTAACCAGGTCTACAAAATGAACCCTTAGAACTCTGTGCAAGACCTTAGAGAACTCTATCCGTTTCCCAGTTTGGTATCAAAATAAGTTCATACACAGTGTCAACTATAACCTTCAAAAGCTTCACTTAAATAAAAAATGTCAAGGCACACCAGCAGTTTCCGTTTTAAAATATACATCTTTACTTTAAAATAGGAAAACAGAAAATATTACAGAACAAAATATCCCAACACATACAGCCTTAAAACAAACAGGTTTGAAGTGCAAGTTCCTACAATGCATACATTCAGACTGGTCTAATCTAATATATGCTTACTTTCTTTCAGTGCTGTGATGTTTCTTCCTCAGTCAGAAAAATGAAAGTGTGTCTGTCAAGGTCTTCTCAGTATGTTAAAACCAGTCCTGAGCCGGCCTTCTCACTGAGGTCACCAAACTCCGCCTTGGTGTAACAAAATCTATTTTTTTTCATAACACCAAGATGGCCTACTAAGGTATTTAAAAAAATAAGAGATGACATAATAAATCACTTCTCTATGTAACTAGTCGAAACCAGTCTGTGATCTGCTTTCCCCTAGACATCAAAAGTATTCAAAGCAAAAGTGTATTTGACTCCTTAATTCCATCTGGCCTTGGTATCTACACATCAAAGGTCTCTTTGATGAAATTAGCTGGTTTCCTAGGAGGTTATTTATAACACTGGCCAGTGTCCTTTTTCTCAGGACATCTAGTGCAGATCAAAGGATTTCTCTGAGGACATCATGAATGGCTAATTTTATTTCCTGGGATAAAAGCAAATTGACAAGATAATTGCACCCCAGATATCTGCAGTTTAACAATGTCCTGTCCTTTGAACTTATCCCTGGGGGGTTTGAAGTGTCAGCTTCAGCAGCCAACACCTCCCTCTGCCACAGTCCATCATACATTAATTTCTTATATTTACAACAAAAAATTATACAGGGATCAGAACCAGCTGTCCAGGTGTGACAAAGCCCGCTATAGGTTAAGTGTTCAAAAAAAAAAGAGAAATACTTATCTGTTGGGTGTACTAGCCTCCAAATATCAGAGATGTTCAGTGTTTGCATCATGTTCGTTAGGGTCTGCCTGGCTTTGGGTATACAGTTCTCACTGATGTTTTACTCATCAGTTCTCACTGATGAGTGTGCACACAGACGAGTGACCAGCGTATGTTGAAGCCAGTTGATTTTCATCCTCCCAGTAGTAGTTCAAGCTGCACCACCATCCGTGGTCACTCAAGAGTCAGTAATGTAGTGGAGTTGGCAACCATCCCTTCCCGAGTGAGATAAGTTCATATGGGAAGCTCAGTCTGTATTTTGGGCTTGTTCATGAACTACGGTGCTGGAGTTGAGTGGCAGCTTTGCTTCTACATAATAACATGGTACTTGATGACAGATAAGGACCATTTGGCCAATCTAATCTGTCCGTTCTATTTTGACAGGTCGGCTGCAGAGAATGTCTGTCAGAAAAAAAGTAATGTAAATGTTCTGTTTATGTCATTTATGTACTGCAGAATATAAAATGGATGTGGGGGGGGGGTGGCACAAAGAGAGAAACCGACCAGTGGCACTCGTGGATGTTTTTTCCCAGTTCTGGACTGTAGAATCTTTTTTTTTTCTTTTTAATGTTTTCAAACATGGACTGTGACAGAAGGAAAAAGACTGAGTTTCCATTGAGTCCGTCTATGGATTAGTACCTGACCCGGGGGAGGGGTGGGGGCAGGCTCTCACAGATGATGAACAGCACACACTAGAAAGAATACAATTGGCTTCTGTACTTATGACTGTAAGTATTAAATGAGAGGGGGAGAAAGATTGTGCTGTCTCATACCTGACAAAGTCTATGGAGGATGACAGCTCCATTGTCAATTATAAACAAGTGGGGCGACAATAATGAATTCTACAGGCACAAATTAATGACGAGCAGCATATACTGCAGGGTACACAATTAACTTCTGAACTGCTAGCTGCAGCCACCACATGAGAGGAAGACGTTCTGCTGTCACACACCTGACCAAACATATGGAGGGTGACAGCTCTCTGTGTTCATCGATCAGTAATAGGGACAAGTTTTAATTATACTGGTAGTAATAAATAATGAGAAAAACACAATAGAAGAAAATACAGCTAGCTTCAGAAATTTCACAAAAGTAATGAGCCATCAGCGATCTGTCATCACAAGTTGGGAGTGACAGCTGTTACGGCACAGGACAGCCTGAGGAAGCAAGTGACAAGACTCAAAAGGATAGATAATCAGCACAATATATCATTTAATTACAGTTAGGAAAAGGGTCACAGTAAAGAGGTTAGTTAGATCACAAGTGAAAGAATCCAGTAGTGATCAACTTTACTGCAGTGCACCTCGAATAAAACCGCTTCTGTAATGAACCGGGATTGCCACCAGTGCTCCCACTTGCAAATGCCTTTCCCAACATGATGTCAGGATGCTCTGTGAGTGGGAACACTGCTGGCAGCTGCCACATGAACACATGTTCACCACAGAAGCATTTTAATCACTTAAAAAATATACATTTTGATGACAAACCTCCAAAAAAAAAATAACCAGAGAACACAGAGTGCCACCAGACACCAGCTACTCTTTAATAAAAATGCAAGTAACATAAAAAATGTAGAAAGTGTGCAGTGGGTGGCCCAGTGACATGGAGGGCTAAGGCATCGATGCCTTACCTCGTACCATGCCGGCGACCCATGTTCGCGGTGCAAGCAGGTCACTGGGGGTTGGCCGGGGAGGGAGAGGATCAAGCGTCCAGAGGACAGCTATCCTCTACTGGAGAGGGTGGCTTGGCAGTTCTACTGAATAATTGCCCCCAGGTGGAGGCCTGAGGGCAGAATGGGTCAGGGATGCCAACAAAAGGAGGTTGCTACTGAACTCCACAGTGTGCGTGCGCCTCATACCTTGGCAGCACTGACATGTAGCGCCCAGCAGCGGGAGGGAAGAAAATGGAAGTCAGCTGGGCAGGATGACACTGGTCCCTCGCAGGCTCTGTCCCTGGCCAGCTGGGCAGGATGATACCAGTCCCCCGCAGGGTCCGCACCCGGTCAGCTGAGCAGGATGACACCAGTCCCCTGCAGGGTCTGCACCTGGCCAGCTGGGCAGGATGACACCAGTCCCTCACAGGGTCCGCACCAAACCAGCAGTGTGGGATGACACTGGTCCCCCGCAGGCTCCACACCCGGCCAGCTGGGCAGGATGACACTGGTAGCCTGCAAGTTCCACACCCAGCCAGCTGGGCAGGATGACACCAGTCCCCCGCAGTCTCAGCACCTGGCCAGCTGGACAGGATGACACCAGTCCCCCGCAGGCTCCGTACCCGGCCAGCTGGGCAGGATGACACTGGTCCCCTACAGGCTTCACACCCGGCCAGTGGGCAGGATGACACCGGTTCCCCACAGGCTCCACACCCGGCAACTGGGTAGGATGACACCGGTACCCATGAGGGACCCACACCACCGGCAAGCAGGATGACACCAGTCCCCGGGAGTCCACACCGGTCAGCTGGGCAGGATGACACCGGTCCCCATGAGGCTCCACACCCGGCCAGCTGGGCAGGATGACACTGGTCCCCCGAAGTTCTGTACCTGGCCAGCTGGGCAGAATGACACTGGTTCCCCGCAGGCTCCGCACCCAGCCAGCTGGGCAGGATGACATCAGTCCCCTGCAGGCTTTGCACCCAGCCAGCTGGGCACCTTGTGCCTCAGGGTAAGTCCTGGTGGATGCTGGGGTGATGAGGCTGGGGGGACTGGTGGAAGGGGGCTATTCGTCAGGAGGATAAATTACATATGGAAAAAAAAGCATGCAGTCTACACTGGTTATAGGGGAAGTGAGTGAGAGCTCATTTGTAGCCAACGCACAGGAAGATATGTGTAACATAATTATGGTGGAGTAACATTTAAATTACACTGTACACAAATTTAAGCTACACAAAGGGGAACAGGGAAACTGGGTAAACAGTGAATGGTGAAAGTGGCATGGGTTGTTGTAGTGCATCTAGAAGAGGAAGATAAATTTCATATTTTGAACCAGACCATTTCATATGTGCTGCGGACACAAATCCAAGTACAGGTATTCATGTACAGATACCAGCATACACAAAGCCTTTTTCTCTTATGTTCACATTAAGGCTGTTAACATGTAAGCACACACATGGCGATATGTGTGTGCTCTGTTAATTGGGAATGCTTGCGGGATGACTGGCAGGGTTACAGTAATGCTGTCAGTTATCTTGCAAGACAGCCATCCTGCAAGTGGTTCCCCATTGATGGAGCACAATCGACCTGAAGCGTTTGCATGAAAACAGCCTCAGTCTCTACCCAAATTGTTCTACGCCAGTCTTTGTACAGAAGTACAGATACAAAAGTCAAGTGCGATAGGAGCATAGAAACTTAAGTTCCACATCTGTTCCAATTAAAGGAGTACTACAGTCAGAATTTGCAATAACGTATGTTGCACAGTGTGTTGATTTGTGTGTGTAGTCCTGGCGTGTCCTTCTCTTTGTTTGCTATAATTCACCTGCTAGTTTTATGGTAGTTTTATGCCCCCTGGGATCTCCATCTTAGCATGGTTTATTGATCTTCTTTTTCCTACAGTTCCTCCTGTCTCATGTGACACTGATGTATCTGGGACCATAGATTCTGAAAGCACTGGTTTAGAGTCAATTTACAACAGCAGAGCTCTGATATTAAGTAACTTTCCTTATTCAGTGAGCACTATTGGCTACATTTACAGTTTAGCAAATACCTGAGGGCTAATTAAAAGGATTATTCCGTAAGAAAACAGCTAGAGTCTATACTAATTATAGCACCGATATTCCAGGGTGATTTGTGTTCTTTTTTGGCTGTCTGTAATTTGATGAAATGAAAAGTTTTAAAATCAAAACATTTTCTTTTGCTAGCTGGACCTGACACACACACAGAAAACAAAAATGCTGAATTAGAGCTTATTTAGTGGAGGCCAGAACATCAGGCTCCTATCTTTAGTACTTTCTGATTCAGTGGTCACAGACGCATCACTGTCACTTGGGACAGGAGGCATTGTAGGAAAAAGAAGATCAATAAACCATGCTAAAATGGAGATCCCCAGGGGCCATAAAACTACCATGTAACTAGCAGGCTAAGTTAGAAAAAAATCTCTTAAAAGCAAACAAAGGGAAGGACACACCAGGACTACACACACAAATGAAAACACTTTGCGCAACATATCTTTTTGCAAATTTTGATTGTAGTACTCCTTTAATGAACTGTACTCGGCATTCTTTGCCCAGATTTATTCCCTGGTGAGTTATAGCACTACATGATTTATAGTTTGGTGGGGCAGTCCTTGGGACTGGAGCAGGGTGAGCCTCCCGTTGAGCTTCTGCTGGTGGAACACTAATAGAAGTAAAATGAGAAGCCCATGTTGATGTGCTTTTTTAACATAAATATTTGTGAAGGTTCTGCATTCCTATTGTGTGACTAGCTCTTGGCCTTCGGAAGGACAGCCTCAAACAGCACAAAAGCTGAACTCCACTGATCCTGCTGTTCTGAATTATAAAGTTATTTGAGAGTTTTTTCTGGACATATGAAAACAAAATTCCTCCTTGGGCGAACTGTTTATAGGCTGGTCTTGCTGGGTCAGAAATGAAGGAAGGGTTAACAGGGATTCTGGTATTTTACTGAGAAATGGAACCTTCTACAAGGAGATGGTTATAGGTTCTGTACTGTAGATTTGCATTGCTGGTTCAGGATATCCAGATAATTTGGGTCCCATAGGAAATAATTTATTTTTTTTCTTTATTCAGTATTTTGGGCATGAAGGCACATGATTCTGAGCTTGTTTCCAGGTGTGTGTGTGTGTGTGTGAGGAGGGATACAAGATGGGAGAAAACAGTTGAAGTCAAAGTTTTGAGAGACCAAAACTACAAAATAACATTGTCAGACAGCAAAAATTCCAAAAAAAACAGTCTTGAATGCTGTGTACAGCTCTCATCCCCACATATTTATTTTAGCTTCTTCATGCCCGCTCTCCCAAACCCAATCTTTGACCTTCTCATGGACTTACTGGTCACCCACAACTTTCTCAAGACCATGACAGTGGTGGATGGCCTGTCATGTCATTCATGCATGAGCCTCAGGGGTGGCAACAACGACCCATGTCGTTCATGCATGGGCCTGCTGGGACACCAGCACAGCAGTGGACCAGGGTTTTTCATCCAGCTCCTGGTTTTCTCCCCATGATTGCCACGGTGCAGAAATACACAAGCATGTGTGCCTGGTGTCTAGCGGCTGCCCTGCTCCTCTTCTGTGTGTTCCCTTTGTGCTGCTCCCTGGTCTCCAGTGGGTGGCAGTCGAGCAACATTTCGAAGAGACCCCCCCTTCCAGGTGGGAGGAGAGCTGTCCTACAGACTCTCAAGCCTCCCAAACCTGGTTGGCCCCCAAGTGAGCCGAGTCCATTCCTGAATCCCGGTTACCGACGTGGTGAGCGGAAGTGCTACTGCTTCGCTACTAGGCAGGCAGCTGGACCCCTTATTTGGGGAAAGATTCCGACATTATCGAAAAGGTGCAGAGGAGAGAGGCCAAGATGGTTAGCAGCTCGTGAAACATGGGCTGTGAGGACCACCGGACAGAACTGGGACTATTCCTATGGAAGCATTACTTGTAACAGACAGGATTACAGAATTCAAGTATCTAAAAGGGATAACGCCCATCAGACCAAGTGCAGCTCTTCAGGACTCAGTGTCACTGAAAGAGGAAGATCCAAGGGAACATCAGGAAGAACGATGTCACTGAATGAGTGGTGACCACTTGGAACAGACTGACAGTGCATGGGGCATCAGTTGATACTGTAATGAGCGACCTTCAATCCGAGATCTGACAAGAACATTAAAGAAAAAAGGATGACTGGGTATTCCAACTCAGCTGGTGGGAGGGAGCAACTCGACTGACCAATGGTCTTCTTTCCTCCCTAAATATGTATGTAAATAGCACAGACAATACAGTAGTACATATAAAAGTTGCGGGGAACGTGGCTTGCCACTAACTGTAGTGGTCATGCTAAACAGAGGTCCAGGCTTATCTTTTTAAATTTTGTTTAAAAACCTACTTTAGAAGCCGGTTTTACCTATTCTGTGATAGTCGAGTGTGGTAACATTTTTACTTTGCCAGGTGTCAAATATAGGTGTTCCCTCATTGTGATTAACCTCAGAATGGTCCATTTAAGGTGTACAGTTATCAGACAGGCCCTGTTTTCTACCCCCTCCTCAGCCTCCACAGAGATCAGGGTCTCACATGCTTCAGTGGCACCTAATCTATGAAGTTTGACATTGACCAGACTATATGAGGTACTGCAGATGGCAGCAATCAAAATAAACTTTAACATCTGATGAAAAACATTACTTTTGTTTACTGTTTTGCTATGACCACCCAAACCCCTGATCTTCTTAGAGGATATCTCTTGCAGCAGGTCACACCTTTGGAACCATAGCCGTCAGATACCAGGATCAAACAGAAATTTTTTTGCTAGCCGTCTATCTGGGGCCATCCATGGAGATGTCCCCGCATCGACATACCCCTATATAGCTGCTATAACTCCACACCCTCCTCAGTTCTTTTCCTTTCGTCAACCATCACACTTCAGACTCCATGGAGCAACGTTGCTTCAGTCAACCACCATTTTATTCTCAAACTTCCTGCTTTTTATTTCTCACCCTAGTTTTCAATCACTTTATTCCCTAAAGTGATTCCCCTTTTTTCCTTTGTTTATGCCAGATCTGATAATCTTTTCCATCGCTGCAGCTGCGGACAGAAGCTCTACAATAAAGATTTCTACGAGGGCTGCATCCACTGCCTCAGCATGGACCATGACTTCCAAGCCTGCAAGATCTGCCGCAGCTTCAATCAAGCTACCCAGCCACAGTGCCAGAAGGAGCTAAAATCTTTTCTCAAGAAACAGAAGGTTGCTGCCTTGAAAGGCTTCAGGCTCAGAACCCTCTGCTTCCCGGCCCTGTCCTTGGGCTCTCATTCAGTAAAGACCTGGGACAAGTCATCAGGAAGCATCACCAATGGGAGAAAGACTGGTCCTCCCAGGAGTGTTCTTGGTAGCTGCATCCAGCACCGACCATTTGGGGTTGTCGATCAGAAAGGCAGCAACCCCGCTGCTGCCCCATATCCTCTTGTCTACATGGTCAGCCTGGTAGCCTCTTCACCAGAGCTCCTCAGCCTGGTGGTGGTTATTCATCATCAGTGGGTCTTTCCTTCTTCCACTGACGATTCCCACTGCCTCCTCACCCTATCTACTACATTTTATTTTTATACAGGAGTACCTGCCATAAGGAAAAATCCTATTTACAAGACAGCCTTGTCAGCTGTTACATAAATTAAGCAAGAAATACAAAAATACATAATACATCTACTACGAGAGGACTTTGGCAGTGCGGCTCATCGGCTCTGCCAGCGCTGGCTTTTCATTGCTGGGGTTTCCTACTTTACCTCCATCGATGCACCTGCCCCTGCTGAATGCTTCCCCGCCTCCTCAAGGGCCGCAGTCAGGGAGCGATGCCAGCCTGCCGGTGGCTGGCAGCAGTCATGTGTCGTCCGGAGTAAGGCCTCTTCAGTTGATGCTACTCAAGGCCCTCCAGTCTGCTGCTGATGTGGGTAGACATCTCTTGAGGGCTGTGTTATATGCTTCAGCCAGGGCCTCTGGGGTGAAAATTCGTTTGAGGAGGTATTCCTGGCTCAGGGTGTCAGGTTTCGCTACTGATGTGCAACAGTCCATCCTGAATGTTCCCTTCAGGGGCTACAGGCTCTTGGGGGAGATATGCAGGCATTCTCAATGACCTGCAGGCCTCAGGGAGAACCCTGCGTTCTGTCCACTCCCTCTACCACACCCACCAGAAGAATGGCCAGATGGTGCTCTTTCGACATGCCACCCATCAACCTAGGTCTGGCACTAAGCAGCCCTGCAAGCACAAGGCTGCCACTGCCCCACCTTCCCCCTCTTTCACCACCGGGAAGTCCTCAAGAGGTGGTGGGGCAGGCCTGGCTGTGGGTTCAGCCTCAGCCTGACCCCATGCCTGACCCCCTCCCTCTGGTTCCCCAGGATGTGGTAGTGGGAGGTTATTTCTCCCTCCATCTGGACAGGTGGCGGGAGATCATAACAGATGCTTGGGTGCTGCAGCTCATAGGACAAAGACACGCTATTCCAGATCTTCCTCCAATACCTTCGACTCACCTTCCAGGCCACATGTCTGTGCTGCTGAAGGAGGTCCATATGCTGCTGTGAAAAAGGGCCATAGAACCTCTCCCTGAGTCAGTGAAACCTGGGGTTCTACTCCCACCTTCCTCAGCCCCAAGTCCACAGGCACATGAGTCTCATCCTGGACTTACAAAACCTGAACTACTACATCCAGTACAAAAGATTCAGGATGGTCACCTCCGGGCCTAATGCCTTTGCTCTGGAAGGAAACTGGATCTTTTCCTGATACGCTGAACACATGCCTGCACATCAAGGTCTGCCTCTCCACAGGAAGTACCTCAGGCTCCTGTTTCGGTGGTCTTTTGGCTTATCTTTGGTGCCATGAGTTTTCACCAAATGCCTAGTTGTGGTGGCAGTGGCCCTTAGGAGAGAAGGTATTTACATCTTCCCCTACCTGGATGTTTGGTTGCTCAAAGCCCAGTCCCGGGAGCAGCTGCCTTTGACCCTGGCACATACCCTGCAATTGTTCAACAATTTGGGGATAGAAACACAGAAACATAGAAAATTGACAGCAGATGAGGACCACCAGGCCCATCTAGTCTGCCCATATACCCTACCTTTAATAAGCTGCTGCTGACCCTAATTGGTCTTCGGCTGCAGCCTCCCCCCCCTCAGGTTCCCTTATGCCTATCCCATGCATGTTTAAATCCCCCCACTGTCCTTGCTCCCACCACCTCCTGGGGCAGGCAACCAAGCATCTGCCACCCTTTCCATGAAAAAGTACTTTCTCACGTTGCCTCTTAGTCTACCCACTTCCAGTCTCAAGTCATGCTCTCTTATTGTTTTAGAGCATCTCTCTTCTCTTCTGAAGATGCTGTCCTCCTGCACCTTATTAATCCACAGGAGATACTTGAAGGTCTCTATCATGTCTCTCTTCCCCCTCCTCTCATACTGAGTTTCTCCAATGTTTTCTCGTATGACCTTTGGTGCAGGCCCTGGACCATTTTTGTTGCCCTTCTTTGAACCACCTCCATCCTGTCTATGTCCTTCTGGAGATGCGGCCTCCAGAACTGGATGCAGTATTCCAAATGAGGTCTCATCAAAGACCTGTACAGTGGCATTATGCCCTCTTTTCTTCTGCTGGTGATACCTCTCCCTATTCACCCCAGCATCCCACTGGCTTCCCCCACTGCCTTGGCACATTGTTTGGCTACATTTAGGTCATCAGATATGATGACCCCCAGATCTCTTTCCTGTTTCGTGGCCGCAAATTTCTCCCCTCTCATGTAATCCTCCCCCGGGTTCCTGCGCCCTAAGTGCATGATTTTGCACTTCTTTGCATTGCATCCCAGCTGCCACACCCTGGACCATTCCTCCGTTTTGACTAGATCCCTCCTCATTTTCTCCACCCCTCCTGGACTGTCTACTCTATTGCGGCTCTTTGTGTCATCTGCAAATAAGCGCACCTTCCCCTCCAGCCCCTCTGCAGTATCGCTGATGTAGACATTAAAGAGCACTGGCCCAAGAACTGAACCCTGTGGCACCCCGGTGGTCACCCTCCCTACTTCGGATTTAGCCCCATCCACCACCACCCTCTGCGCTCTATCCTCAACCCACTTCCAACCCAGTTCACCACCTTGTCCAAATCCCAGACTGCCCAGCTTGTTCACAAACCTCCTATGTGAACGGTGTCGAACACTTGCTGAAGTCAAGGTAGGCCACATCAACCCCACCCCGATCCACTTCCGTAGTAACCCAGTCAAAGAAATCAATCAGATTAGTTTCACATGATCTTCCTGCTATGAAAGCGTGCTGCCTCGGATCCTGTGCACCACTTGGTCTAAGGTGCTCTACTATCCTCTCTTTTAGCAAAGATTCCATTGTTTTACCCACCACTGAGGTCAGACTGACAGTCTATAATGAATAGCTTCCTTCCTACTCCCACTTTTGTGGAGAGGAACTATATCAACCCTTTTCAGTCCTCTGGAACCCCTCCCATCTCCAGAGAGTCGTTGAACAGGGCTGCCAGTGGTGCTGCCAACTCCTTTAACATTCTAGAATGTATCCCATCTGGCCCCTTTGCCTTATCCTCCTTTAGTTTTGTAAGTTCTTTTAGGACTGTCTTCTCTTTGAACAGGCTGTTGTCTACCTCCCTTCTAATCTTGTTTATTAACTGTGGCCCCTCCCCTTCCTCTTCCTCTGTGAAGACCGAACAGAAATATTTGTTCAAAATAGATGCTTTCTCCCGGTCTTCTCTTCCACTCCCACTCCTTCCACCACCTTCAGCCTTATAATCCCCCATCCTCCTCTTCTCGCTAACATATTTCTGGAAGGTCGTGTCACCTTTTTTAACTTATTTTGCTCTCTTTCCTCTGTCCTTGGCTTCCTTAGCTCCCCTGACTGCCTTCCCTGCCTCTCTCTGCTTTTCTAGATACACTGCCCTGTCCTCCTCCCTTCGTGTCTCCTTATATTTCCAGAAAGCTAACTTATTAGTCCGTACTTTCCCTTTCACGGTCAACCTCTCCAAGTTGGTGTTGGCACTTGGCCAGTGTCTCCAGTACATAGGAGCTATACTAGACACGGCTCAGGGCTTTGCCTTCCTGATCTCAGACAGGCACAAAGTTGTGCATGACAGCTTACAGTACACACTGCAAGCCAATTGGTCGACACAGTCAACCAATGGACTTGTAGTTGTACAGTAGCTGTCATTCGCAGACAGCTCTGTCGGCAGGCAGCCATGGCGGTATGAGGGTGGGTTGTGCTGCCCGCCGACGGTGGCGCTCTTCTGAGATGGGGGAGGGGTGGGTTGGGAGTGCCTGAGTGGTGGGGAGGTCTGTTGGCTACTGGGAGGCTTATGGAGCAACGTCACTGGTGCATTTGGGTCGGGGTGGGGAGGGTGGGTTCTGATATTTCAGCTTATTCTCTGCAGGGGCGGCTTGTGAAAAGGGATGCGGGCAGGGAGGGGGTGTGATTTGCACCATATTCACCGCAGAGAGCAGCTTGTGAAAGGGGATACGGGCCTAGAGGGGGATCTGTTTTCACCATGTTTGCCGCTGAGAGTGGCAATATAACAGGGATGTGGGTGGGGAAGGAAATGGGTGCACCGTACAGCACACAGTCCTTGCAGGGGGCCTGGCACATTCTGCTGGGAGCAACCCTGCTAGGTGCATGCAAATGGGGCCATAATGACATGCAAATGGCCCCATTGCACCTTGCATGCCTAATGGCCCCATTTGCATGTCCGTGGCTGTGAATGGTGGCTTTTCGGCATAGCGCATCAGGAGATGCGCTGCCCCACTGTCTACCCAGCCTAACCAGGGGGCTGCATTGGTGCATCCGGGCTGGGCGCGACTGTAAAACATTCACGAGAGGATGCAGGGGCATCCCCAGTGCATTTTCTGTGAATACCACAGTTTGTGCTCGGCGCATCTCATTGCGGCTGGGGCATCCGAGATGTGCTGAGTGCAAGTCCTTTGTGAATCCTACCCTAGAATTCTTCTCAGACTTCTTTATGGAACTTGCACAATTCAACTCACCTATATTAATTGGGGGGGGGGGGTCAATTTAACTATGGGCCCATTGGATAGGGCTCCTTCTGCAATGGAAAGAAAAAAGAACTGTGTTTCCTTCTTAAAACAAATTCTTAGTGATTTGAATCTCTTGGACCCATTTAAACACCTATACCCAAACCACATCGGCAACCTGGGTTTGGGAACGGACTCGGGTCGTCGGGGGCTGGCTGGGAAGGAGAGGATTAGCGTCCGAGGACTGCTCCTCTCCTGGGGTGGGGTTGGGTGGGCAGCTCCAATCCTGTAGCGCCCCAGTGGAGACTGGGACACTACTATGCAGTGGCAAGAGGGACAACCAAAGAAAAGTGAAAAAAACTGGTGGCCGCTGGATAACGGCTCTCCGCTGCTTCCACATCCCCAGAACCTCCGGGAGCCTGCCTCCACAGCAGCACCACCAAGTCAAGTAAAGACAGTAGAGTGCTGGGGTTCCCCCTTCCCGGTGCCTTCCCCTCAGAGGAGGGGACCCACCCAGAGATGGGTTACTCTGGGACGACTCAGAGGGTTGACTGCGATATGTGGTGGGTCGGCAGTGCTTGGGAAGAGGATAGCCGGGGAGTGCAGAAGGCTAGGAGGGCCCAAAGGAGAGGCAGACTTGTGGGGGGGGGGGAGATCACACAAAAACAAACAAACACCTATACCCAATATTAAAAAAATGTTCACATTTTTCCAAAACTCATAGGGTGGGATATTCAGAGCAGTTGCGCCATGCGCAATAGGGATGCGCCCGCACAAGAGTGGAAATGCGCCATAGTGTGATATTCAGCGGGAGTGGGAGCACAGCACAACATGCAATGTGCTGCAGCACAACAGAAATGAATACATGTGCAACTGCAGGGGTCGGAACCAGGAATAATATGCACAGTTTGATATTCATCAGTAGGCAACGTGCGCAGTAGCGGAGCAAGCGGAATTTGTGCGACAGCGTAAATGAGCCAAAATAAAATGGAGCAAGCGAGGGGAGGATGAATGCGCCACAGAGGAGCCATAGGTGGGAGCATGGAGACAGAGTGACAGGGAGGCAAGACAGGAAGCAGGGGGCAGGTGTGGCCAGGAGGTGGACAGGGCCCACCCGAGATGTGCGTGAGTAAGAGAAGGAGTGTGTGTGTGCGCCTGTGTGTGTGCGAGAGGGCCTGAGAGTGCCACAGAGGACGGAGGGCAGTGGTAAGAGGCAGGGCACACAGAGGTGAACAGCCAGAGGTGAACCCGGTGCAGGGGCAGCACCAGCAACACACAGCAGGGGGACCAGGTAGACAGCTGCCCGGGGGGGGGGACACCAGCCAGGGACATGGCCAGTGCCACCTTCCAGATGGAGGCGGTAATGAGGGGTGTGAAAAGGCAGGCAGCAAGGAGGCATGGCCATGGAAGGACCCATCGGCGGTATGCCCAGAACAGGCTGTCCCGAGCCCGCACCACCTTCGAACAGTACAGTGACACTGAGATCATAGGCCAGTACCGCCTGAACCGGGTGATTCTGAAGCAACTCTGTGAGCTGTGCAGTGATGAGATGCAGGCACCCACATGACTGAGCTATGCACTGTCTGTGGAGATGAAGGTCACAGCCGTCATGTGCCTACTCGCCACGGGCACCTTCCAGAGACCAACAGGGGACACAACAGGCATAACCCAGTCATCTGCGTCACGCCTACTCCACAATTCCTCAGCGCACTGCTGCCACATGCTGCGGAGTACATCCATTTCCCCAGCACACAGGTGGAGCCACAGCACACATACATGAGTTCCACAAGGTAGCACGGTTGCCTGGCATGCTCGGAGCCATAGACTGCACCCATGTAGGCATCCACATGCCACCTGGCCAGAGGGGGTGGCGTACATCAACCACAAGGGCTACCCGAGTGTCAACTGCCAGGCGGTGTGCGATGCCAGGGGGTGCATAATCAATGTCTGCGCCACTCACCCTGGAGGAGCATACGATGCCTTCATCTGGCACCAGTCTGCACTGTGCCATAGGTTCGAGAGTGGGGACATCCCCACTGGCCATCTGGTAGGTGAGTATGCATAGTACGCTGGACGATGGGTGCAGACGTGGGGGAGGCGTGGGGCAGTGGCAGGGGTGCCATGGGAAATGGCCATGATGACCCATGGCACAGTGACGCAGACCACCATGCTAACAACTCCCCTCTACACACGGGTGACAGTGGTTACCCGCTACGGCCCTGGCTGCTCACACCATACTGGCACCCCATGACCCCAGTGCAGCAACAGTACAGTGAGGCACATGCCACAACTCGGAATGTCATCGAGCGGGTGTTTGGGCTGCTGAAGGCATGGTTCCATTGCCTGCACACTTCAGGCGGTGCCCTACAGTACAGCCTCTCAAAGGCCTGTGGGCTATTCCTGGTCTGCTGTATCCTGCACAATGTGGCCACCGACTGTGGGATAGCCATTGAGGTCGAGGAGGGGAACAGTGGTGGGGACAAAGAGGACGCCAGTCCAGCTGGTGTTGGGCAGCCACCCCCTGGGTGAAAGGACCCCCGGCTGGCCCGAATGGCACAGCAGCACTGGGACACCATCGGAGAGGAGCACTTCGGACAACACAGGTAGGCAGTGGGGCCACGTGCAACCACCAAGGGCAAGGGCATAGCCCACAGACAGGCAGGGGTGGACACCAGGGGAGAACAGTGTCAGGGGCATGGGAATGGGTGGGGGACCGCACACAAAGGCAGGGATGGGCAGGGCTGCACACAGCATGCACACACATGCACACACACCACAACACATGCCCAAAGGGCAACAGGCATGCCCACCCCAACAGGCACCCCCACACCTACACAGGACCACACACAACCATGCCCAGTGGCTGGCACTGTGCATGCTTCAGACGCTGAGCACCATTGCACAGTGGCGGACAGCGCTACGTAGGCATCATCATATATAAGCCACAGTGGCCAACAGCCGGGAAGGAGTGCACAGGGACCATATGTATGCAGGGCTGAGCACCTCACCCATGCATTGCACAAAGAACACCACAGTGCACACAGGGCAGTGGCAGACAGTGGCCGTGGAGGGGGACGGGTCAGTAATGCAGCACAGTACCACGGCTGCAGCGGATGTAGGACAGCCCTGCCCAGACCTGCCAGCCGTGCCAGGCTGACCAGTGGCCTCATGGGGTGCCACCAAAGGGCCTACAGGGGTGACGCTGCGTGAACGCGACCGTGTCCGCACAGGGGTCTGCAGGCCACCAAACATGCCCGCACCAGGCGTACTAGGTATGCCCACAACCGAACCTGGCATCAACATAGCAGGGGTCGCACAACACTGGAAACGGGGGGTGGACATAGCACTCTGCGGGGTGTGCGGCGGCTGGGCACCCAACCGGTTGGCCATTGTACCCACAACAGTCGCCATTGCAGTGGTCTGCCTGTCAATGGCAGCGGTCACATCCGCCCGCTGCTGAGCCAACTCTGCCAGGAGCAAGGCATGGTCCCTGCTGCGCCGCTCCTCTGCCTGGCGCAGCATCGCACTGAGCGTATCCACCGCTGCCACGAGCCGCATCTGCTGATCCACTGAGGACTGGAGAAGATGGCTGTGGTCGTCCAAGGGGTCGTCTGCATGTCCAGGATGCTGTCCCCTGTGGTGTTCCTGGCCCTGCTGCACAGCACCCCTCGACAGTGGGCGCCACACAGCGCTGCCATTCTGGGGTACGTCCACACGTGGTGCACTGCCACGACCCCCGCCCGTCCCCAGGCTGACAATGGCCATCTGCCGCCACTGCCTCCGCGTTGATCACCAGGCAACACTGGCTGTCGCGAGCGGCAACAGCTCCACGCACCTGGTCACACACCAGTGCTGCCCCACTGGAGCATGCAGATGCAGCCTGGGAATGGGCTGTTGTGCAGGCAGCCACGCCCAGCACTATCCGCTGAACTGCCTGCGGATGCCATCCATGGGACCATCCTGTGTCCACATACTTCACTGTCCGGGACGTGTCACGCCATCATCAGTGCTGGAGCCTGCCCCATCCGTGTTTCAGCACACTGGACACCGGTGGTGTCATGCTGGGACACAGGCAGGCCATGTCTGCACCCACTACCGGCATCAGTCTGACACAGACATGCAAGGCTGCTGACAGTCGGTCCCTTCAGTCACCTGTAGAGGTGGATGGGTGCTCCACCGTGTCCAGGGCCTCCTCCTTGGCAGACACACCCACCACCACTGCCCCATGCAGATGTTCAGGAGCTGTAAAGGAATGCAGTATCGTTAGTGGCTCCGCCTGGGCCTGGGGCCTGCCCCCCCTACCACCCACACACTGACAGCGCCGGACCTACCATGTAGTGATGGGCTGCCACCTGTCTGGAAGCCACTGCCAGGAACACCCTCGACGGCACTATGCCGCATGCTGCTGGCCACCTGCTCCTCCCGTGGTGTCAGGTGGGGTACGTCCTTCTGGCCCCCACCGGTGGAAGCACGTGCCGCCCTGATGGTGGCCACCTTGTCTTTTATCCGCCTCCTGTCTGTGCCAACCTTTTTCTTGCACTCTTGCACGGACCGCTGGTGGCTGCCCTGCTGGTTGATGGCACGTGCCACCTCACCCCATGCCACAGCACAGGCCTGTGGTGTTCCCTCTGTCCGCTAAGCAGCAGCTTCCTGATGAGGTATGCCTCGAACAGGGCATCAGATTCTGCCCTGGTGAAGTTGGGCCTCCTCCTTTGCATCCTTCCCTGCTCCTCTTCATCCTCACGCTCGGTCATGCTCATGCCTGGGGGATGGACAGGTGTTACCTTGGACTGTGCAGTCTCATACAGCCCTCCCAGACAACTGTCCCCACATCCCAACAGCATGCCACCTACCTCAAAGGACTGCAATACTGATCCGTGACCCATGCAGCCTCAGGTCGCATTTTTATAGTGCAACGCATGCAAATAAGGGCAGGTGCAACTGTAATGGGATGTACCCGCGCCTGAAGCGGTGCTCGGCGAACTTGCATGGCGGATCACCGGCCGTTCCTATGGCCACCGCCCATCTCCACTAGCAACTCTTGGCCGCCCTCGTGGTCCTCCTGCGCAGATCCCTACCCCAGGTACTACCGCCTACTCAATTTTTGAGCTCAAGGCACGGATTGGAGTGGCGCTGAGCACAGGCAGGTCCTGATTGGCCAGACTGCTCCTCTAGCCCCTGCCAATTGAAGCGCCTTTTTGGCTTGTAAAACCTGCATTCTTTTAGGCTTGCTAAATCTGTACCAGTTGTCATTTTTATGTTTGCTTGCACGCATGTGCAAGAAACATAGTGCCATCATCCGAGTTTTCGGAGGTGTGTCACCCCCTCTTCCAATTCAGTCAGTGTGTTGGCAGGCATAGCCCCTGTAAGCCAATGCATGCTGGAGCTGTCTATGACAAGCTCCAAAATGCAGTGGCATACAGTTGAAAGGGGGAGCTACGCTTCAGTGAGCAGCGATAAGATATCGCCACTCAGCGCAGCTCCCCTACACACACACACATACACACACACACACACGCACACATACTGCGTGCTGCCTCTACGCACACACTATAGCCCGATGGGTGCCCAATCCCCGTCGGCTGTGATGCTCCCCAAAGCCTTCCAGATGCCACGCTGGGTGCCCACCCTGCATGGCAAGTTATCGTAGCAAAAGGGTGCCTAACCTCATCGGCTTATGCTCCTCGCTGTTTTGAGCCACGCTAGAGCTCTACCCCAGCGTGGCAATGTCCCGCATCGCCTTTTAAAAAAACAAACCCTGAAAAGCAAAACGTCCCACAGTCTCCCTGCCCCCCCACAACCCGCGACCCACCCACTGTGCACCCTGCCTCCCCACACCCCTCACCCCATACTTTCTCCGGAGCTCGGTGCGGCGATCTTGATGAACCGGGAACACGTCTGCACTCTTCAAAGCCGACCGCGAACTGAGGCAATGCTGGTAAGCTGTATAATGGGCTAGATGGGTTTTTTCCAACTTTGTTGCATATCTCAGGCATTTTTTGGAATATTTGCACCAAATTTTCAACATGGGGTTTTTGGGACCCCTCCTCATGAATTCTTGCACTGTCATGGCGTTACTCGGGCCTGAAGGGTGATTTCGCAGCCATTGCGTGAAATCACCTTTCTGGAATGATTAACGAAACGACACTGCCAGTATTCATAAGGTAGGCGCTCAAAATGACTATTTTGAAAATTTGGTGGAAAAATTCCTAAAAATGACTGTTTTATAGCGTGCATTGAGCAGTTCCTACGCTCGCTCGTAAGTTCGTGAATTTTCAATATTTTCACTCCAGATTTTCAACATTGCCATTTTACCACACCTTCTTATGAGCAGTACAGCTGTCATTTTTCACATCTCACCCAAAATGTGTTTCCGACCATCTAGCACACAATGGCGCAGTCGGTGTGCGAAATCAATGTACGGGACTCATTAAGAAAATCACAGTGACACTGTTCATGAGCAGAGGTCTTCAAAATGGCTATGTTGAAAATTTAGTGAAAAATTCAAAAATGACTGTTTTACTGAGCGTTGTACCTTCTCACATGCGTCTAGTAAGTTCGCAAATTTTCAATATTTTCATTCCAGATTTTTCAAAATTGCCATTTTACCATACCTTCTTATGAGTAGTACAGCTATCATTTTCACATCTCACCCAAACGGTTTCCACCCATGTTGCGCATAATGGCGAGTCAGTGTGCAAAATCAATGTACGGACAAATTAAGAAAATCACAGTGACACTGTTCATGAGAAGAGGTCTTAAAATGGCTATGTTGAAAGTGGAAAAATTCTAAAATGACTGTTTTACGAGCGTGGCGTTAGGCAGTTCCCACGCACGTCAGAAGTTTGCATTTTCAATATTTCCTCAAATTTTTCAACATTGCCATTTTACCACCTCCTTATGAGCAGTACAGCTGTCATTTTCACATCTTGGCCAAAATGTGTTTCCGCCCGTATAGCGCACAATGGCGCAGTCGATGAGCGAATCAATGTATGGGACACATTAAAAAATCACAGTGACACTGTTCATGAGCAGAGGTCTTAAAATGGCTATGTTGAAAATTTGTGAAAAATTCTAAAATGACTGTTTTACGAGCATGCGTTGCACAGTTCCTATGCATACCGTAGTTTGCAAATTTAATATTTTTACTCCAGATTTTCAACATTGCCATTTATTACACTTCCTTATGAACAGTTATGGCTGCCATTTTCATATATGGCCCAAAATTTGTTTCGCACATATGCGGCGCACAATGGTGCTGTTGGTGTCTGGAAAGCAATGTTTGGGACAGATTAAAAATCAGTTACACTGTTCATGAGCAGAGGTCTTAAAATGGCTATGTTGAAAATTTGGTGACAAAAGTCCATAAAATGACTGTGTTACTTGAGCATTGCGCAGTTTCCACACACCCTGTTAAGTTCATGACTTTGTAATATTTTCAGTCCAGATTTTCACCAGTGGCATTTTTCCACACTTCCTTATGAACAGTACAGCTGTCATTTTTCACAACATGGCAAAGTGTGTTTCCACACTTTCAAGCATGAAGATGCGTAGTCGCTGTAGGAAATCATTGTTCTGGACAGTTAAAGAAAATCACAGTGACACTGTTCATGATCGAGGCACCAAAATGCCTGAGTTGACAATCTGCTGTAAAAATCCCAACCTAATTATATTATGGTGTGCGTTGCACAGATTCTATGTCATGGAATCAGCCCCACCATTTTATATATTTTTACTGTAGATTTTTAACATTGCCATTTTACACCTCCCCATGAACAGTTACAGCTGTCATTTTTACATCCTGTTCAGAATGTTTTGCACCTGTGGTGCTAAATGCCGTAGTCGCTGTGCATCAAGCAGCCGCTAACAAACTGGTATTCCCTGTTCATGAGGTGGGTCACAAAAAAACATGTTGAAAATTTGGAGTGAAAATACCAACGAATGCTTGAGGTATTAGGGTTTCCAACCATAACGCCTGACCCTGTAGAGAATGACAGGCATCAGAGGTGTGACTTGGGATTCTTGCCTGTAATGCTTATACCATTCCACCCTGCAGCCAGTGAGAGGCATTGAGGTATGCCTTGACCTCTTGGCCCCAAAGTTCACCCCATTCTCCCATACCGCACCCATCTCACCATATTTCTAATGGAATGGGTGCGATAAGGCCAAAGATCCCTAAGGAACACCGTGACACTTGTCAGTGTCTGCAGGGTGGGGTGTGGTGAAATGGCGTGGCTGCTATGCCTGACAACCCAAAGGCACACCCAATGCCTGTCACTCTGCAGGGTGGTGATGGGGTTGGCTTCAGTTCAATACTTACTGCCATTCCTATTACGCAGCTCTGTAACTTCTACACTACCACTGCCAATGCCAGCAAGCAAACATTCGGCATTGACAAATGCTTGCTATTTTAATGCACTGCCTAATGCTCTAACTGTGCTTATTGCTCTAAGTTTTGCTTGCTACTGCTTAGCCTAAATGTTAATCAATGTTGCTGTGTTTAAAGGTGCCTGTTACTTGAAATAGTAGATCTGATTGCAGTTTATCATCTCATAGCGCCTTTTTGTCTATCTCCTTCTCTGCCTATTTCTCTCCTGCTCTAGTCTGTGCTATCCACGGCTCTTGTATTCTCCTGCCTTCTACCTTCTTTCCCCTAGCTCTCTCTACTGTCCCACTAGCAATAACTCTGTCTCTGCCCTCTGTGTCTGTAACTCTACCCCTGCCTCGGCTACCCGTTTTTTGTCTTGTGGCTTCCATCCTCCCTCTGACCATTTGTTTCTGCCTTTCTCCTCTCTCTCTCCTCTCTCTCTCTCCTCCTGCCACAAACACCACCCCTATTTTATATAACTGCTGTATCCTCGCTGTAAGTCAATTGTTAGTGCTTTAGCCTTTGTTTTTAACTTCTTGCACCCCCACCCCTGCTTGACGGTCTGCCGCCAGCTACCTGCCCTTTGTCTGAGCTTCCAATAAATTGTGTCTCCTCTTCCTCCTCCCTAGGGGACCAGTCCTGAAGCGGCTCTAGTGAACTTGCAGGCGGATCACCGGCCTTCCCACGGCCACTGCCTGACTCCACTAGTGACTCTTGGCCGCCCTCGTGGGCCTCCTGAGCAGATCCCTACCCCAGGTACTACTGTCTACTCAATGTTTGAGCTCAAGGCATGGATTGGAGCAGCACTGAGCACAGGCAGGTCCTGATTGGCCGGACTGCTCCTCTTGCCTCTGCTGATTGGAGCGCCTTTTTGGCTTGTAAAACCTGCATTCTTTTAGGCTTGCTAAATCTGTACCGTTGTAATTTTCTTCCACCCCACCCCTCCCAGGCTTCCTTCAAATACACCTTTGCTCCGCCTCCCTCTTTCCATTGGCCCCTTTGCCCCCTCACCCTGTCAACTCCAGCCTAGCTTTTTTTTTCCTTCTTTTCGTTGTACTATCTCTTCACTCACCTTCTCTCTCTCCTCCCATACTCAACTGCTGGTCTCTCCTGTTGGCTTATGGCCCAGTCTTAGCCGTTACTACTCCATCTCTCCAACTGCTGCATACCCCGTTCTTGCTGTTTCTACCCACTCTCAGCTCTCTTTCACTACCTCTCCTGTCTTTTCTGCTCCACTCTGGACATGTGCCCCCTCCCCTACCTAGTCCTTCCTCTCCTCTCCCTCCTTGCCCTCCTTCCCTTTTTCTCTCTTCTGGGCCCATGCCACCCCCGCCCCTTATCCACAATCTACCATGTCACTACCAGCTGCACCCTGGGTACACTTCACCATTTGCACAATCCTACACATGCACCGCCACTCGACAATACCTGGCTGCTTCATAACAGCACCTTGGTTGGTCTCTATGCCAACCTATCCCTACTGTACCACATTGCATACCATCGGGCTGCTGTATGGAATCACATCTGCCCATACAATAAAAGAAACACAAGTCCATATTACAGGACTTGTGCCTCTGCTCATTGAAGCTTCTCCTACTTCTCCTACTGATATCAGGAAACGCCCACCGAACCCTGGCCCTGTCTGTCCCAGCCACTTGAAAAGGCAGGAACCTACCATCGCAACCCTTAACATCTGAAGCCTACTGCCAAAGATTGATGCACTACAAGCCTTCATCAGCCAACATAACCGGACATCCTTGCAATTGTCGAAACATGGCTGACACCTAAAGTCCCGGATCTGGCAATCACCCTACAGGGCTACAGTATTTTCAGACTGGACCGTATCTCCAAAAGGGGAGGTGGCTGCACTATCTACATTAAGGATACTCTCTTGGGACACTCTCTGTCAACTCCCGTGACTGGCTTCTCTGCCCAGCTCCTACCCATAAAAATCTGCTTGGTCCCAATCAAAAAGCTGTCACCATCGTAGCTGTTTATATTCCACCTCGGGAACAAGATCCTGGCATCAAAGAAATCCTTAACTTCCAGCTCACAAACCCCAGGCTCTGAACTCATCCTTCTGGTGACTTTAATATTAACTGGCTCACATCTGATGTCTGCACTCATAAGGACGCCACTGCAGCTGCCAGCCTCTCACAACTGGTTACTTCACCAACTAGGATTAATTACAAAACTGGCACCAGCACCCTGCTGGACTGGGTTCTCACCAATCACCCTTCCAGGATCTCCAGCCCCTCCGTTCTCCCGGACTCTCTCAGTGACCACTCCCCAATTTTATGTGAATGGTCCAATAAATTTCAAAAACCACCCCCCCTTAATTATAACCAGCAGAGTCCTCCCACGTGGGAAACTTACCCATCTCAAACAGCACCTATCCCTTCAAGACTGGTTACCTATTTACACTGCGTCGGATGTTAACATAGCCCTCGATTACTTCATTACCATCTTCAACAAGGCCTGTGACCTCTTTGCTCTGCTAAAAAACGGAAAACAAAAGCCCTCTGTAACCCTTGGGTAACTGCGGAGCTCCTCTCACAGCTGAAATCCAGGGACCATCTATGGGCAGTGGCTAAAGCCACAGGCAAACAATCTGACATCCAAAAATACAAACATGCCCAGAATACCTGCACCAAATCCATTCGCCTCACAAAAGTTAATATTATAAGGATGTCCTCACCAACACCTGGGGAGAAGGCGTGCTTGGGACAATATCAAGGACATCACTGGGAAACAATCAAAGTCCCCTCCTGCAATGCTAATTGTAGATGGGTCCATTACCCTTGATCCTGTGGTCACTGCTAACACCTTCATCATGGCTTTTACCGACCTTGGCTCTGTTCTTCCGACTGATTTCTTCCTGGTTAATGACACCCCCTCAAGCACTCCCTGCGCTTCATCCAACCAACCACGCTTCTACTTCAGGGAGATTAAGATGAGTGAAGCTCGCCACCACATCGCCTTGGCCATCTCTAAATCTAGAACCAGCAGTGACACCCTAGACCTTAAGCTGCTATCACTTTCACTTGATGAGGTCCTTTGTCCCTTCACTAAAATTCTTAAATTCTCCCTCAACAGTAATACATTCCCAGAAATCTGGAAAACTGCCACAGTGACCCCTGTCCACAAAAATGGGGACAAGACCAGCCATGCAAACTATCGCCAGATCTCCATATTGCCACCACTCTCCAAGGCCCTTGAGCGTATCGTTGCAGACCAGTTCACCGATTACTTGGACAAATTCAACATACTGTGCCCTCAGCAGCATGGTTTTAGAAAAGGGCATAGTACCACCACTACTCTACTTGAATTTACTGGCCAAGTGCACTGCTTCCTTGATAAAGGACTTTCACAGGGCTGTCTTTATCGACCTATCAAGGCATTCATATGGTCCATCATCAGCTACTGTTTGACCAGCTACTCATACCGGCCTTGCAACTGACTCCAGCCTCTGGTTCAGAAGCTACCTTGAAAACCGCTTTCAAAGAGTAAAAATTGCCAATACTCTGTCACATACCTTGCCTGTATGCTCTGGAGTCACCCAGGGGTCCATACTGGGCCCACTCCTTTTCAGCCTGTTTCTAAACTCCCTACCTCAAACCAGCTCGGAACAAATCATCCTGTAGGCGGATGATGCTGTTTTCTCCATGCATCAGGACCCTGTTCCACTCCAACTCAGCCTACAGCTTGGATTCA
This sequence comes from Neoceratodus forsteri, assembly GCA_016271365.2. NCBI lineage: Eukaryota > Metazoa > Chordata > Ceratodontiformes > Ceratodontidae > Neoceratodus > Neoceratodus forsteri. Next base: position 9,287,848 of record JADMNL010000026.1, read on the forward strand.
ATGCTGTTGAAACTTGGTTCTCCAATCATAAACTAGTCCTAAATCACAAGAAAACCAAATCCTGCTATTCTGTAGTTCTCATAACCGCACAGGCATCACCCTCGCCATCTCCACCAAACAGGGATCTGTCCTCGACAAGTATTCCTTCAAATATCTAGGTATTTTGCTCGACCCAAGCTCTTCTACTCTGCTCACATCGACAGCGTGTCCAAAGCTGCCAATAAACGCCTTGGACTGCTCTTCAACCACAGGCAACATCTCACTCCAGAGGCCCTGAAGATTGTCGTTTAGAGCTCGGTGGTGTCAATCATTGAGTATGGCCTCATTATCTATGGCTCTGCCTCGACATCCACCCTCCATCGTATAAAAATTGCCCTAAACAAACCATGCCGACTCACAACTGGTGCCCACCACCTCACCCACACCTGTTCCCTCTATGCACAAACTGGTTGGCTCCAACTTCCCAACAGGATAAAGTATGTCACCCTGTCATGGCGAAAAAATCAACCTTGGGTGATTCTCCTGGTGTTTCTGCCTTATTACAACAAAACACTAACCAGCAGAACACCAGGAGTTCAATAATCCAGAATCTACAAGTCCCTCGCTGTCGTACTACTGAGGGCCAACGCTCCTTCACCTACAGGGCTCCTCTATGGCTGAATGATCTCAGTGACACCATCGCCTCAGCCACTACTCTAGGTCTGTTTAAATCCAGGCTCTGGGCTCATCTCGCTGCCTCTAGCTCCTGTGACTGCCTCCCCTAGCTCGTGACGTACACAGCTCTAGCGTACTGCTGAGCCCTCTGGCTCCCTACCAGTCTCCGTCCCCCGACTTCTGAGGCGACAACATAAAAACCCAGGCCTTCTTACTGCCTTTTTAGTCTCTCCATGCCCCTATTGCCGCACTTATTCCTCCCCCTTCCCCTTCCCCCTCTTCTCCTCCATCTGTCCTTCCAACTTTACTCGACAAATGCCTCTCTGCTCTCCCTCTCTCCTCTCTTCAGACAGACAGTAGCACTGCAGTACACGAATTGCTTTACTGTTAACTCAATGTTGTTTCCTTGTTGTTTGTTTATCCCTGATGTGGAACCTTTGTAAAAGAGCCTTGGCTCAAAGGTACTTGTAATCCTAGATTAAATAAATAAATAAATAAATAAATAAAATAAAATGCAGTGGATGTGCCGTGGAATGGCTCATGAGCTGATTTGCATATCCTGGCTGAATATCGCACTGTTGCGCCTTGCACAATGGTGTTGAGCATGCTCAGGCTATGGCGTACCACTGTGACGTTCGCAATCGGCACCACACCACGCATGCCCGCAGTGCTGACGCCGACGCTAGTGGTGCTGCTGATGTGCTGTGTGCGGGAGGCAGTACAGGGCACGGCCACTACTGTGCCTGTGGCGTGAGTGCGCTATATGCTCAGAGAGGCGCTCTTCCCATGGTGCGCTGTGGGTGCCATGGCGCCACAGCGCAGTAGGCCACTGCATGGTGGCACACACATGCACCCTACCGTGCTACACGTAGAGCTTCCCAATAGCGCTGTGGCACTCCATGCGTGGACAGACCCTTGACCCTGCGTACACATGGCTGCACCCCATTGTGCAGTCCAGTGCCAGCGCAATAGCAACTGGCAGCGCAGTACAGTGCTGCCTCCGCGCGGGGGCACGTGTGCTACAGGGCACCATTTTGTGCCCGCCAGTTACAGCACTATGCCATGCACCAGAGCGCCAGTGTGAACGGCGATTGAGCTGGCCAACCTGGTGGCATTAGTGGAGCCCCATGCAGGTGCCCTCTTTGGCCAGGTACCCCTCCTGAGACCACGGACAGCAGTGTGGCAGGAGGTGGCAGAGGGCCTTGAGGAGGCCACAGGGAGCAGCAGGACCACCACATAGTGTTGCCATCACTATGGGGACCTCAAGCAGCGGGACCCTGACTGCCTAGGGTGACTGCAGGTACATGCCTGGCGGGGCACCGTGCCACAGCCAGGTATGTGCCCCTTCACAGCACTGGTACTATCTGTCTGTCCTGGTATCGTGGTGGTCGTCAGGCCATGCCACGGGGGCCCATACCTGTGTTGCCGGTGTTGGGGTGCCTGTGTACACCCCATGACATCATCACAGCTGGGCTGCAGGCATGCACACAGCAAAGGGGGGGGGCTATGTTACTGACCTGTACTGATGTTACCTTCTCCATGTTTGCACTCTAGGCCCAGAGGATCGCCATAGGGCCCGGTTGGCCCGTGAGCAAGGACGGCAGGCTGGCGCTGGTGGAGTGGCCTTGCAGGCAGGGCACAGTGGTGGTGCCAGGGGTCAGTGGTGCCCTGCTGACCAGGATGCAGGTGAGTGCTGTGTTTTCCCTTACATCTGTGCATGGTGGGTTGCAGGGGTGGTGGTGGGGCATGGCCCCTGCACATGGCCCCTACTGCCGTGCACGTCCCACGGTGACCTCCGCACCATCCTGTGGGTCTATACATGTGGATGGGTGTCACAGGTGGGCTGTGCATGCACTGGGTGCATGGCTGTGCCACTGCCATCATAGTGCATAGCCATGTCACTGTACGGCCACATGGTGTTGTGCAGTGCATGGGCGGTGGGGGTGTGCAGCAGTTTGCATGGCTTTGAGTGCCTGGGTAGGCATGTCATGTGGGCGCATCCACTGTGGGTGGTCGCATGCCATCACAGGGGTGCAGGCCACAGCTGTATACCATGCACATTGGCTGGGCTGCAGTGGTCTGGCCAGTCACACGTACTGACTCTGCTCCCTTGTCCTAGGTGGACAACGCGACGACCCTGGAGCGCATGTTCAGGAGATATTGCAGGTCACCTGGGCCACACTGGAGCTGCTGCAGGGTATGGAGCTGGAGGAACAGCCAGCAGCACAGAAGGCACCACAGGGAGCAGAGGATGAGGTCAGCCAGTAGGCCTGCGGCACACATGCTGTTCCTTTCCCTCCTGGACTGTCCTCACACCCTTTGTCCCTCCTTGTTATTCCCTTGCCCCTGCCCATCTCCCCAGTTGTAGCCTTGTACTTCCTCCCCACTTTGTATATAGCAATGTATATAGTTCATGTTGATTCTCTTACCTGTTGCAATATAGATGCTTTTCATACTACGACTGTGTTGGTCTTCTGATTTGCAGCAGGCGCCTGGTGCCTTGCTGCAGTGGTGTGCATGGCGCCTGAGGGGTGGTGCGGCCTGGCGGGGTGTGTCTGCCAGGGCTCCTCCACTGGTGTGGGTGGGGGCCATGGTCCCTGTCTGTGGTATGTGTGTTGTGACCTGTGCATTGTATGCCTGTGTACAGAGGTCTCTGGTGCATGCGTTATGTCCCAGTCGCCCCTGGCAGTGTGTGCCTGGCCCATGCGGCTGTGCCCTTTGCGTCTCTGTGGTACGCACGGGCATACTGACCCCACCACCGCATGCATGTCTGCTGACTTAACATTGGTGGCAGTCCACGCCAGCCACCCTCTGTACACGGCGCCCTACTGTAAGTAATGCACTGTCTGTTTTCTATAAACTGTGAAAATCTAGTGATCCCCTTGCCTCCCCCCAGGCGTAGGCCAGGTCCGGTCTGGGAGGGGAAAAAACATCTTTGTATCTAATAAAGGACATGGGGCCTAGTTCTAAAGGGGTGTGGGTAAGCCTCCGGATTTTTTTAAGCATCCTCCAGCTACAGTATGAAGTACCCATCTGTTTCTGACTATACGCATGACCTCGGTTGGGGGGGGTGCTTTCATCGAAGTCAAAGTGAAGAGGAGCTGTCCAGCCACCTCTGCATTCTCCATGTCATACCATCCCGAGGTGGTCCTCTGTCTGGCCCAGGAGCAGACCACAGTGAGTTGTGCTGCCAGATAATATTTTTGGAAGTCAGGTAGGGCAAGTACCTCTTGTTCTCTGGGGAGCTGCAGGATTTTTCTAGCTATACTGGGGTGCTTCCCACTCCAGATAAATTTCAAAATAGCTGTATTTATCTTAGTCCAAAATACCTATGGGATTGGAATGGGGAAGGGCTGGAAAAGAAAGAGGAATCTGGGCAGGAAATTCATCTTGTCCATGTTCACTCTTCCTAGTAATGAAAGGGGTAAGAGAGTCCATCTTGCTAAGTCTGCTTTCACCCCAGCCCAGAGGTCACCATAATTCATCTGGTGAAGTTTTGCCAGGTTGTTTGAGATCTGAATTCCCAGGTATCTTATTTCACCTCTTGGTGCCCAGAAAAGTGGAATTAGGCATGATCCAATGGGTTTGGTGCCTGCCACCACCAGAGCCTCCGATTTGATAAAACTGATTTTATATCCTGAAAACCAGCCAAAGGAGAAGAGGTGCCGGACCAACCATGGGACCGCAACTTGGGGGCTGGAGAGGAAAAAAATGGAATTGCCTGCATATAGTGACATTTTTTGTTCTACCCCACCTACAGTGATGCCCTCCAGGTCTCCACCCTGTCTAATTTAAATGGCCAGGGATTCAATACAGATGGCAAAGAGGAGAGAGGACAATGGACAGCCTCGTCTCGTGCCCTGAGAGAGACCAAAGTGCTCTGAGTTGGTCCCATTTACCCTGAGTAGAGCCTGTGGGGATGCGTATAAGGATTTTATAATATTCAGTAATTTGGAGCCGAATTTCATTTTTTCCATGGTTTTTAACATAAAACTCAAATTTACCCTATCGAATGCCTTCTCTGCATCCATTGAAATGGTTTTTGAAAGGGTTGTATATCTTTTTTCCTATCCAGAATGTTCAAAACTCTCCTAATATTATCCTGTAGGTATCTCCCCTTAACAAACCCTGTCTGATCCAGGTGAATTACTCCCTGAATCACTGACTGTAATCTGTCTTCTAGCATCCCAGTGAACACCTTGAGATCTACATTTAAAAGAGAAATAGGTCTGTATGATCCTGGGAGTTCAGGGTTCTTGCCCTGTTTCAGGAGAACGGAGATTTAAGCTGCCCTCCAGGATTCAGGGATGGGGTCGCCACCTAGGATTTCGCCGTATACCTGGTGCAGGATGGGGACCAGCTGATCTACGAAGGCTTTATAAATTCAGCCAGCAGGCCATTCAGGCCTGGGGAATTCCTTCCTTCAAGTTTGAAATTTTGGACTTTATTTCTTGGGTCCCTAACTCACTTCTAATGCCTTTGAGTCCACCTTCGAAGGGTGGGCAGAGTGATTTTAGAGATGAAAGTTTCTGTCTGTTGGTCAAAGTGATCTATATCCTCCTGTGCATAAAGGCTCTGATAGTATGAGGCAACCGTTTTGTAACTTCCCCAGGTCACTGGAGACCTCCCCCAGTTCCTAGTTGTCGCTGAGCCGTAACACTGCCCTGCTACTTTGTTGTGCCTAAGTGTGTAGGCTAGTAGCCACCCAGCCCTCCGCCCACCTTCACAGTACGTTTGTTGTGTTTGTCTGTAACTGCCTTCAATTTTGGAAGTCACCAGGGTGGTTAATTTGTCCATTTTACTTTCAGAGACTCTTCTCGCTTAGGGATTGATGGAAATTTTATGCTGAAATTGCAGGTCTGCTATGGTGGCCTCTAGCTCCGTCTGCCTTCATTCTCTGTTCTTCTTTTGTTGGTAGGCATACCCAGTTATGACCCCCCGAGCACCGCTTTCAGGACGTCCCACCTGACTGCATGAGAGGTCTCCCCCTCCTGGTTTTCCTGAGGGTATGTTTGTATGGTGTCCTTGATCAAAGTTTTAAACTCGGGGTCATTTAGAAGCCCCACATTGAGTTTCCAGTTGGAGTTTCGCAGTGAAAGGGAAATGGACATGATATGTAAAACCGGGGTGTGGTCTGAAAGGATATGTGGTAATATTTCACAGCCCATTTCTGAGGATGCCCACTCTGCAGCGAGGAAAAACATGTCAATCCGGGCATAGCTGTTGTGGCTGTCTGAGTAATGGGTAAAGTCTAGTGTGCCTTTGTGTAGGTGTCTCCAGATGTCTGTGTAACCCCACTACAAATGGGAGTTCTAGAAGTCTTCCAGGAGCTTGTAGGAATGCTCCAATCCTGGAGGTGTTCGGCATCTGAGCTGTTTAAATGTGGTTCCAAGTGAGTGCTATTTGAGCCTCCACATACTGCCTCTTTAAGAGCTGTCTGCTTTGCAGACATAATTAATGTAGAAGGGGGATTGTGTGTTTCAATGCCCGAGTCCCACCTGGGCTGCTGTCAACTCGCTCTGTTTCTGCCGTCACTAAATGCGTAGAGGGAGCTCTTTCAAAAGGTGTAACAATCTGCCAGGAATTGTTTAGAGTAATAATGAAAATGCAGTTTGTCTAACCTGCTTTTTTTTGCCTAGCCCTCCATTCTGTTTTTTTTTTAATATTCTTTATTGTTTTTTATATAGTTTTATATATATATATATATATATATATATATATATATATATGACAGCAGGAGTTCATCTATACAGTATTGCTCTTTTGTCTTACAATACATGGAATGTTCTTCGGTTGGCAATTCATGTTTCTACAATATCATTCTGTTATATATCAAATGACACGATCAAAATTCATATCTTACAAAAACTGGTCACTTCTAAATGGCTCTATCAGGGAATAAATGTTTCATCTAGAGGTGAGATATAAAACCCATGGTCTCCATTGAGCTCAAATCGTGACATCCTTCCAGCTCTAGAAGCTACTATCTCTCTAGATAATATATCTCAGTCATTAATGAATGCCAATCAGAGAGGGTGGGTACTTTAGCTGTTCGCCATAGGTGAGTTATAACCTTTTTAGCCGCTGCCAGGTACAGGTATTACTTATTTCCACCTGGTGGAACTTTTCCGTCTTCCCCAATATAAAGCACAATCATCTGATTGGATAAATTAATTTCTGGTCCCACAATATTTTGTATACTCTTCTCTATATCTAACCAGTATTGAGTAACTTTCGGACAGGTACAAAAAATATGTGTTATATTTGCCATTTTTTCTCCACATTCTCTCAAAGGCCATACCTTATAGATACAAATTTAGCAATTTTGTCAGGGGTATAAAAATATCTACTACGACATTTCCATATATATTCTGACCAGTATGATGACTGTGATACTTTTCATCGAATGAGGAATAGGTTCCAACCATTTCTCATAAGTTATCTGAGTCCCTAATTCTCTATTCCATCTCTCTAAGATATCTTCAGTGGATTCCTTCCAAAAATCTCTTATTGCTTTATATATTTGTTCAATTAAATGAATGTGTTCCCTGCCTTCTATAGCGTCCCTTAAAAGGGACATCAACATAGGTATGAGAGAGGGCAGATTATTTAATGTTAAATCTTTCTGTATAAATAACCGAATCTGTAAATATCTATAATGGTGTGTATGGGGAAGTTGATATTTTGCCTGTAGTGTGGCAAAAGGCAATAATCCATTTACATCTAGGTATTGATATAACAAAAGCAGACCTTTTTTCTGCCATTCTTGATGGACCCGAACAGCACCTATCTCCGAAAATACACTTTCTGTACCTATTAGTTTAAAATAACCAAAAACTTCAGTTAATGTAGTAGACACCCTTAGCTCAAACCAAGCCTTTAACGTATAATGGGTTCCAAATGTAAAGTTTTGTAACTGTGGATAAGCGTTTTGGAGGGCAAATATAATAGGGATAATATTTACTAAATCATTTGGTATCAATTTAACCCTCCATTCTGGTTTTGAACTGCTGAACTGGACCAATCAGTGTGGGGGGACCTTTAAAATGGAGCCTGCTGTTGGCAAATCAGAACTTGGACTCTCATTGTGGAGCCAGCCACCTATGTACTGTATGGCCAGTGCTTCTGGGAATTGTAGTTTGGACCTTGGCACCTTTTTGCACCAGCAGAGGGAGCCCTGCAGTGATTGACAGCGGATACCAACTGAACCTGTTGGAATCTAAGGAAATGCCCTGAACTGTTGCTGGAGATCCATATGCGAGTTGACTGTAGGAAATAGGAGTTCTGTTCTGCTACGGCGTGCCGTTAGGCGGGAAGCGTGTAAGGTCCCTGGAGTTGGCTGAGCCATTAGCTAGTGCTCAATCAGACTGAATCCGAGTTGTGGAAAGAGAAGGAGAAAGTGTGCAGAACCAGGCTTGCCTGTGGAAGACCCAAGATTTGCAGAAGTGCGATCGGCCTGCTGCTGCGTGTGTTCTCGGGTTTTGCAGGATTTGCGATCGGGATTGAGAAGCAGCTGCCTGGTATAGTAATTTCCTTTACATATAAATGTGCCTAGTGTTTGTAGGGGATCGCGATACCTTTTCCCCTTGTTCTGTGAGTTGTGAGCTGAAGCTGGAAGCTGGACTCAAAGCTAATCGGACTGCATCCGTCTGCTTTCCAAACCAGTTAGGCCCTGTCACAGGGGGTCTCATCTCCATGCCCTGCTCATCCTAGCCATCCAGAGCCACCTTCTCGTTCAGCTCTCGGTTTGGGGTTTGTGAGTACAGATGGGGGCACCTCCCCTCACCTTCATTTAATTAAAGTGTGTCAACTGATTGTGTTGTGTGCTTCTGTTTGTGGACTGAGCCATCCGGCTCTGGATTACAATTTGTTTGTGCATATATTTTCTTCATACAGGGCCCCATCCAGCTGCACCAGCCGGCCAACCCCGGGCAACGGATCTGGCTAGCCCCCCCAATTCTGGGTACCCAGAGAGTGACATTTTGACCCTAAATATATGTGCTCAGTACTGTGATTCGACCTTATCTAAACTAATCAACCTGATTACCCCTCCCATGTTACTGTCCCTGAATAAACCAGATTTGTTGTTGTTGTACTATATACTGGTTGTGGTGTTAATGCATCTAGAACAGTATTGCAAATTGCTGTGTATGTTGTTTAACCTTGTTTTACAGGGGTCCTCCGAGATGGCTGCAGAATCAGTCTCGAGGGTAAGTGGTATCTCTATGTGTAAAGTGTACATGTGGGGTATTGGAAGGTAACTCCGTGTATTGTGTGGGCCACTAGTGGGAACAAAGGGGGTTACAGTGTCCCAGAGGGCTGTACCCAAGCTAGTTTAACCACTACTAACCCTCACCTCTGGGTGGAGGCACCATTATAGAACCTAGGCCCTCAACCTGTCAGTAGCCCTACAGGCAGGGGTAGTTGCCCTTGGGATAGTCCCACCTGGGGTTACATCTTGGAGGCACTGCTGGGATTAGTGTCCTCTAGTGGCCACTTGAGAGAGTAACCCCATTATGTCCAAGTTAGGGGAAAAGATGGAAGGGCTTGCTATGCCCAACCTAAAAATTGCCCCCCACAAGCTGATGGTACACAAATTGATGGGATGGAGTGAAGCTGAGGAGATAGATCCCAACAAGGCTATCCTGTTGCTGGATGTCCCCTTGGGGACTAACAACGCTGACATTGTGTCTGCCGTAGAGCATGTTAAGTGATTGGGCAAGGTGGCGGTGAAGGGACGAGATGCTGACTTATTGACCAAACTCTGATAGTGCTACTCGTGGTAGTTCCCATATAGACCCTGAGAAGGTACCCCTAATGATTTTTCCTGAGGGCACCCCGAAGGGATGCAGGGTCATTCACTTACATAGTGGTCAGGCCACCCCGGGTGGGTCCCCTAGTACCAATGGATTTAAAGAGAAGCTGCTTAGGCTGTTAGCATCCGAAGGAAAAACTGCCAAAGAAGTAGTAAAAGTATTGGACCTGTCGGGGGATGATACGCCCTTGCATTCTCCGACCACCTCCCCTGTGTCTCCCAAGAGCTCCCCAATAGCTACCTCCCCCCTCATCATTCCCCTGACACAGCTGGACTCCTATAGAAGGCTTAGACTTTTTTCTGGTACCGTTCCAGTGCCTTCGGGAGAAGATGATCTGGAGACCTGGATGGACTATGCCACCCTTTTAGTACAAGAATGGCAATGTTCAGAGGGGGACAAAAGAAAGCGCTTGATGGAGAGCTTGAGGGGCCCCACCCTGGAAGCCATTCGGTTCCTATGTGCTACTAGTCTGGAGGCCACTGTAGCAGAATATCTCTCTGCCTTGGAGGGGGTGTTTGGCAGCACAGAATCAGGGGATGATTTGTTGAGGAAATTCAAATCAGCCAAACAGTGGAAGAATGAGAAGCTGTCTGCTTTTGTCACTAGGATGGAGAGGGCTTTGCAGAGGTCCCAAAGAAAAGGAAGAGTGTCTGCCGAGGAGTTAAACTGGGTCAGAATAGACCACATCCTAAAGTCAGCTAGATTCTCGAGCATGATGATATTGAAGCTCAAGTTGCAAGACAGGAGAGCAAGCCCTCCAGAGTACTGTCATTTGATGAGAGAAATCCATAAGATTGAAACTGATGAGGAGGGCTGGGAGCCCTGTGCTGGGGCCGTGAACACTTGCCAGACCCCCGAAAGAATGGGTTAGATGAGGCCCAACAGTTGAGAAACTTGATTAAGAAACTGACTGAGGCATTCAGAGAACCAGATCTGTATCAGGCTCCCCCTGAGCCCAAGAATGAAGTGGGAGTAAACGTTGTTTCCTCGAAGACTCGGACTGAGGGTAACCTGCTAGCAGAGCTGCGAGAACTGAGAGAGATGGTGGGAGAGCTGCAAAGAACTGTTCTAACCCCCAACCGTAGTGAAGACTCAGAAGTCCAAAGAAGTAGGCCTCCAGTCCAAGAGGAGCCCTGCAGGGCTCAAGAGGTGCCCCAACAGAAAAGAGACCCCACCCTTCCAGGACACTAGAGACATTAAGTTTTGCTACCGTTGTGGGGAGGATGGGCATTTTCAGTCAGCTTATCGCTTGCCAGAGAACTTGAGAAAAGTTACTAATAGATTAGTGGCCTGGGCACGAACCTATGCCCGCCACCAGGGAAGCTATCCAGAAAAGTTACGTTACCAGGGCCAATGCCCGATCGACATTGAGGTCAGTGCCACCGAATGGTCTGAAGTGGTGGGTCCCTCCATGGAGACCACTGTGAAAGTGAATGGAGTGCCTACAAGAGCTGTGTTAGACAGTGGCTCCCAAATGACAATTATGTTCCAGGATTAGTGTCAGAAGCATTTGTCTGATGTGCCCCGCAACCAGTGGAGGGACTGCATGTCTGGGGTTTAAGTGAGAAGGCCTACCCATACTCGGCTATATCCAAATTTGGTTGTCCTTTCCCACCTCTGTGGCTGGAGTGGCAGAGCAAGTGGAGACCTGCCTCTAGTGTGTCCCCTAACAGACTGTATGAAGGGGTCCCTCTACTAACTGGGATTAATGCACATATGTTTGGACGGTTGGCACAGTTGTGTTATGAAAAACAGGGGTCTCGAACTGGTACAGCTTTAAGAATTCCGGCCTTGATCAGGAAGGCCTACAATGCCCAGAGAGATGCTGCAAAAGGGGAACCAGAAGAACCGGTTGGAATTGTCTGGAAACAGGATCCTGAGCCTCTGATCCTGGCGCCAAATTCCCAGTGCACCTTACAGGGACAGGTCCGTATCAGAAGAGATGTCAAGAATAAAATACCAATGCTGGATGCACCCGGTGATGGAAAATTGCCAGAAGGACTGTTGGTCAAACCCAGTATTTTGCCTGCCAGAGCCCATGCTTACGCCAGAAGGGTAATGGTTCAAGTTCATAATGTGTCTGATAGAGAGATTCGACTGAACAGAGGTTGCACCCTGGCTAATATACATTGTGCAGACACTGCAGTGCTACCCAGTAACAAGAGTTCAGGGAAGAATGATGGAGTGATGCCTGACTTGTTTGATTTCAGTGACTGCCCGTTGCCAGCTGAATGGAAAGTGAGGATCAGTGAGAAACTTGCTCAGAGAGACCAGGTGTTTCTTTAAAGGAATGGGACGAGGATGTGTGCAAGGAGATGAGCACCATATCCGCTCCATGATGAAAGGCCTTTTAGAGAGGTCTCGACGCCTGGCCCCTGCTGACATAGATGATGTGAGACGGCATCTGCAAGAGATACTTGCTGCTGGTGTAATACAAGAATCCAGAAGCCCATATGCTTCCCCTATCGTGGTAGTGAGAAAAAAGAATGGGACATAGAAACATAGAAACATAGAATTTGACAGCAGATAAGGACCACTTGGCCCACCCAGTCTGCCCATTTCCCTACCTACTGGATAAGCTGCAGATCCTAGTTAACCAGCAGCTACTTCTTCTTACCCCACCCCCAGAATTGCCTTATGACTGTCCCATGCATGCTTGAATTCCACCACTGATTTTGACTCACAACCTTCCTCCGAAGGCCGCTCCATGCATCCACAACCTCTCTGTGAAAAATACTTCCTTAAATTACCTCTGAGCCGCCCCCATCTTCAAATTGTGCCCTCTTGTTCTTGCACACCTCTTTTTGAAAGATGCTACTCTTTGACTTTGTTGATTCCTTGAGGTACTTGAAAGTTTCTATCATGTCCCCCCTCTCCTACTTTCCTCGAGGCTATACATATTAAGCTCCTTAAGTCTCTCTTCATATGTCTTCCGGTGCAGACCCTGCACCATTTTAGTTGCCCTCCTCTGGACAGCTTCTATCCTATGTCTTTGTGGAGACTGGGTCTCCAGAACTGCACACAGTACTCCAGATGGGGTCTCACCAGCTGTCTGTACAGAGGGATAATAACTTCCTGTTTTCTACTGGTGATGCCTCTCCCTATGCATCCCAGTATCCCCCCAGCCCTCCTTGCTGCCCTCTCACATTGCTTGCCCACCTTTAGGTCATCTGATATGACTACCGAGGTCCCTTTCCATTTTTGTTGTTGTTAGTATCTCACCCCCATTGTGTACTCTTCCCTGGGTTTTGTTTCCAGGTGCATTACCTTGCACTTCTTAGCATTGAATCTAAGCTGCCGACATTTGACCATTCCTCTAACCTTGCCAAGTCCCTTCTCATCCTTTCCACCCCACCCTGTGCATCAACTCTGTTGCAGATCTTAGTGTCATCTGCAAAGAGACATACTTTTCCTTCCAGTCCTTCCGCAATGTCACTAATAAAGACACTGAAGAGGACCAGTCCTAATACTGAACCCCTGGTACACCCTACTAGTAACCCTCCTTTCTTCTGAGTGGACTCCATTTACTATTACTCTCTGTGTAGGTCTTGTAGGTCCCCGACCATGGGATCGGAAACTAGCACCTCTTGGTCTAGATTGCCCCGGGTCTGGTCCCATTGTGACCGAAGCATCCATTGAGAGATTTCATATGGAGCTGAGCACATGGGAGTCGGAATGGTAGCCATTAGCCCGAGAAGGCGAAGGACTGACCTGGCTCCGACCCTCCTGCGACTGGACAGAAGACTGTCTTGCATCTGAAAGGTGTCCACCCTGTCTGGAGGCAAAAAGGCTTTGCCAATGGTTGTGTCCAGAATCGCCCCAATAAATTGGAGCGTGGGCAAGGGACCAAATGGGACTTTGCCCTGTTGATGGTTATACCCAGGCTGGTGAAAACCTGAGGTAAGGGAAAGGGAGTGCAGAAGTTCCTCCCTGGACGGGGCCACCAGGAGCCAATCGTCCAGGTACGGGAAAATCTGAACTCCCTGGGTATGCAAGTGGGCCGCTTAAGGATGTGCGTGGATTATCATACCTTGAACTGGCGGACTATCCCTGATCAGTTTACGATACCCCACATTCAGGATGCTTTGGACTGTCTGAATGGTAGCAAGTGGTTCTCTGTGCTGGATCTTCGCAACGGGTACTACCAGATCCCGATGGCCCCAGAAGACCATTTGAAGACAGCCTTCATCTGTCCACTTGGTTTTTATGAGTTCATGAGGATGCCTCAAGGGATTTCAGGGGCTTCAGACACTTTTCAACGACTGATGGAGCATGCAGTGGGGGACATGAACTTATTAGAGTGCCTGGTATACTTGGATGATGTTATTGTGTTTGGCAGCTCGCTGGTGGAACATGAGAGTAGATTGTTCAAGATGTTGGACCGACTGGAAGACTTTGGCCTTAAACTATCCATCGATAAGTGTCAGTTCTTCCAAACCTCTGTAAAGTATGTGGGACATTTAGTCTCCACTGAGGGCATAGAAACAGACCCGAGTAAAGTTGAGGCCTTGACCACCTGGCCACAGCCCCACAATCTAAAAGAACTGCAAAGATTCCTGGGATTCTGTGGTTACTATTGCTGGTTCATCAAGGATTATTCAAGAGTGATTTGCCCTTTGCTTAATCTTACTCAAGGTTACCCTCCTACTAACAAAAAATATAAGAGGTCGGCTTGTCCTGAGATTGAGAGAGTGTATTTTCGTCCAAATGAAGTATTCGGAGCAAGATGGACACCTGGTTGTGAAGCTGCTTTTCATGAACCCACGCTCCTGTCCTTGCTTATGCAGATCCAGCGAAGCCCTATGTCCTGCACACAGATGCTAGCCTGCAAGGCTTGGGGGCTGTATTGTACCAAGAGCACGAGAATGGCCTGAGACCAGTGGCCTTTGCCAGCTGAAGCCTGACCCCATCCAAAAAGAACTATCCTGTACATAAGTTAGAGTTCCTAGCTTTGAAGTGGGCCATTGTTGACCAATTCCATGAGTACTTGTATGGGGCTTAGATACTAGTAAAAACTGACAATAATCCTTTGACCTATGTGCAGACTTCAGCTAAGTTGGATGCCACAGGCCATAGGTGGCTTTCAACATTATCTACATATGACTGTGCTGTGGAATACAGAGCAGGCCTGAACCACATAGATGCTGATGCTCTCTCCCGGAGGCCTGTTCCCCGAAATGACTGTGTCAGACTGTCAGGACCTGATATTCGAGCACTCTGTCAGAAGTTTGACAGGGAGGAACAAATGTCCCCTGACACAGTGGACTGTCTGGTTGATTGCTTGAGACCCTCTGAGAATTGCATACCTGCTGCCTAGTGCCACTTTTCTGCATTAGACTATTGTGCACTGCCTCAGCTGGACAATGACAGTATTCAGCGGCCTCAATCCTGAGATCCTATGATCAAAGCAGCTTTAGAAGCCCTCTACGTAGGGAAAGATGTATCCAAGTTACGTTCCACTGATCTGAGAACTGCACTGTTGTACAAGGAAGGTCCTAAGTTGAAGCTGATTAATCGACTGTTATACAGAGAAACAATAGACAGATAAGGCTTGGTGATACTGTACCATAAGGTGTAGTCTAGGCTGTATGATGCTGTGCCGGGATTTTAGGGGAGGGTTAGGAGGGTGGAGGGAGGGGGAAAGGGTAGGGAAAGAATGAATCATCACTGTATTTGTATCTGAAATGTTTGTACTATGTCTGTCGTGTTATGGATTTGTTCTCTGTATTGGAAAATTTCAATAAAGTTTGAATGAAAAAAAAAAGAAACAATAGACAGAGGGGGACAAATAGACAAACAACAGATAGTATTGCCCACTGCATTCCGAGACTTGGTGCTGAGGTCCCTACACAACCATATGGGGCACCTTGGCACAGACAGAACACTTGACTTGGTAAGATCCAGATTTTATTGGCCTAAGATGGGGGCTGATGTTGAACAACACATTAGAATTTGCAGTCGTTGCTTACAGAGGAAAGCTTTGCCCCAGAGGGCTGCCCCCTTTGTTAACATCACCTCCAGCGCCCCCATGGAACTGGTCTGTATTGACTTTCTGAGTTTGGAGCCAGACCAAAGAAATATTAGTAATGTGCTGGTGATCACTGACCATTTCACGAGATGCGCCCAAGCTTTCCCCACCAAGGACCAGAAGGCATCTACTGTGGCAAAAGTACTTGTAGAAAACTTTTTTGTTCACTATGGGGCTCCACAAAGAATCCATTCTGATCAAGGGAGGGACTTTGAGAGTCATTTGATCAAAGAGATGCATTCTCTGTGGGGAATGCGAAAGTCCAGAACCACCCCTTACCACCCCCAGGGGGACCCACAGCCTGAATGCTTCAACCACACTCTGCTAGATATGCTGGGCACGCTCCACCCAAAAGACAAGCCCAGATGGAGCCAACAAATCAGCACCTTGGTACATGCCTACAACTGCACCAAAAGTGATGCCACTGGGTTCTCCCCCTACCGCCTGATGTTTGGAAGAGAAGCTTGACTGCCGGTAGATGTATGTTTTGGAGTTTCTCCTGATGGGGTTTGAGCTGACAACTATTTACAGTATGTGCAAAAGTTAAAGGCCCAGCTAAATCATGCGACTAACTGCCCAAATCATGGCTGCCAAAAGAAATCTGTCCAACAAAGAAAGGTATGATAAAAAGGTGAAACACAGGAACTCCAGGAGGGAGATTGGGTATTGCTAAGAAATCTGGGACTGCATGGCAAACACAAGATTGCTGACAGGTGGCACCATCTCCCTCACATTGTAGTGGGCAAACTAGATGATCTGCCTGTGTACAAAGTAAGGCCTGAGAATAATTCAAAGATGTTAAAACAATGCACAGAAATCATTACTGCCCATTGGACAAACCTTGATCGAGTCTGAGCCCCCAGAAAGTGCTCCCTCTGGATCAGTGACCCGAGCTGCTGCTAAGCAAAAGCAAAGAAAGTCTTTTACCTACAGATGCTGAGTTAAAGTGTTCCCCACAATAAGTCCCAGTTGAACATGACTGTCAGTCCATGTCAGAGGAAAGTGAGTGTGACTTTGAATACTACCCTTCTTACGAACTGAGTCAATTGTTTCAAGGCAATCCCCTAGTCAATCATGGCGATGAAGCTGGGCCTTCTGGACTGCCTAAGCCCCCAGCGTGTCCTTGGAGCCAATGCTCCCAGAAAGTGAAGTGCAAAGTATCAAGTCGGATGACATGGAATCACTGTGCATGGTGGAACTGTATGAGCTCTCAGAGGAGGAAAATGATGAACTGGAACAGACTGGCGATATACCAGAACAAGGAGAGTATTCTGAGTGCCCTGATGGTTCACTGCCAGTGTCAGAAAACCTCCATGTGAGCCAAGTAATGTGACTTCAGAGATTGCAAATCCTGGAACTGAAAGTGCCCCAAGTTCTAGCCTCTCTACCCCAATGGAAGTTCCCTGACAAGTGAAGACACTGCTGATAGTGGGGATAAAGTGCAGAGCCTGTAACAGTTCCCATTAGAAGGACTGGTCGAGCTGTGAAGCCTGTAGTATGTTTAAGCTATGATTCCCCTGGGAGGCCTGTGGATTTGCCTCTCAATGTGGTCCATAAGGGAGTGTATGTGACCCCGAGTTCATTGCCCAAACTGAGCATAGGTGCTACCTCCAGATTACTTGACTTGCCCTCTAGGTATGGTGCCCCTGCCCCTTCTAGCCCCAAGGTAGCTGATAGGGAAGGGCCCCTTCTATCCAGATTTCATGTGCAAGAAGTAATGACCTGATTTTAGAATGACATTGTGTGTATAATGTTGTGTAACATGTAGTAAGCTGTGAATTACAGAGTAAGTACAGCTATATCAATGATTTAATATGTTGACTGTTGTTTAAAAAGATGCAGACCTGAACTGTTGGTGATATGAACAAATGTGATAATATGTTTTTTAAATGTTATAAGGGTACCTCCTTGACGTGGACGCTAAGTTTTTCCAGGCCAGGAAGGGTGTAACCCCTCTGCAAATAGGGGTTCCCAGAAGTCTTCCAGGAGCTTGCAGGAATGCTCCAAGCCTGGAGGTGTTCGGCATCTGAGCTGTTTAAATGTGGTTCCAAGTGAGTGCTATTTGAGCCTCCATGTACTGTCTCTTTAAGAGCTGTCTGCTTTGCAGACATAATTAATTTAGAAGGGGCATTGTGTATTTCAATGTCTGAGTCTCGCCTGGGCTGCTGTCAACTCGCTCCGTTTCTGCCGTCGCTAAATGCGCAGACGGAGCTCTTTCAAAAGATGTAACAATCTGCCAGGAATTGTTTAGAGTAATAATGAAAATACAGTTTGTCTAACCTGCTTTTCTTTGCAGTCTGAACTGTTTTTGCCTAGCCCTCCATTCTGGTTTTGAACTGCTGAACTGGACCAATCAGTGTGGGGGGGCACCTTTAAAATGGAGCCTGCTGCTGGCAAATCAGAACTTGACCTCATTGTGGAGCCAGCCACCTATGTACTGTATGGCCAGTGCTTCTGGGAATTGTAGTTTGGACATTGACGCCTTTTTGCACCAACAGAGGGAGCCCTGCAGTGATTGACAGCCGGATACACCAACCGAACCTGTTGGAGTCTAAGGGAAATGCCCTGAACTGTTGCTGGAGATCCAGATGCGAGTTGACTGTGAAGGAAGTAGGAGCTCTGTTCTGCTATGGCGTGCAGTTAGCGCGGGAAGCTCATGTAAGGTCCTGAAGTTGGCCTGTAGCCATTAGCGAGTGCTCAATCGGACTGAATCCAAGTTGTGGAAAGAGAAGGAGAAAGTGTGCAGAACCAGGCTTGCCCGTGGAAGACCGAAGATTTGCAGAAGTGAGATCGGCCTGTCGGGGACTCTGTTGCCACATGTGTTCTCGGGTTTTGCAGTATTTGCAATCAGGATTGAGAAGCAGCTGCCTGGTATAGTAATTTCCTTTACATATAAATGTGCCTAGTGTTTGTAGGGGATCACGATACCTTTTCCCCTTGTTCTGTGAGTTGTGAGCTGAAGCTGGAAGCTGGACTCAAAGCTAATCGGACTGCATCCGTCTGATTTATAAACCAGTTAGGCCCTGTCACAGGGGTCTCATCTCCATGCCCTGCTCATCCGGCCATCCAGAGCCACCTCCTCAGTTCAGCTCCTCGGTTTGAGGTTGTGAGTACAGATAGGGGCACCTCCCTCACCTTCATTTAATCAAAGTGTGTCAACTGATTGTTTTGTGTGCCTCTGTTTGTGGACTGAGCCATCCAGCTCGGATTACAGTTTGTTTGTGCATATATTTTCTTCATACAGGGCCCCATCCAGCTGCACCAGCCGGCCAACCCCAGGCAAAGGACCTGGTTAGCCCCTTACCATCCTGGGTACCCAGAGTGTGACATTTTGGACCTTAAATATATGTGCACAGTACTGTGATTCAAACTTATCTAAACTAATCAACCTGATTACCCCCCCCCACCCGTGTTACTGTCCCCTGAATAAACCAGATTTTTTGTTGTTATACTATATACTGGTTGTGGTATTAATGCATCTAGAACAGTATTGCAAATTGCTGTGTATGTTGTTTATTTATTTATTTGTTGTTAACCGGTAAGCACACTAGACAGCCAAGTGCCTATTTTCAGGTGCGACCCGGGAGAGTTACAGAGGACAACTTCATACATAAACAATTGAGGAATCAAAAGAAATACATAGCATAACAACAGGCAATTTAAGACTGGCTCTAAGAACAACAGGCAATTCAATACTGGCTCTAGAGAACGGTAGGCACAAAGAACATTCATGGACAGTTGAAGGATGGAGAAAGTTACATAGGGAGTAAACGGGAATTTCAAGGCTGACTCTAGAGCAAGGTTGGCACCATGTTCATACATGGACAGTAGAGGAGTCTGTAAAATACCAGAAATAACAGGCATTTGAAGGCTGGCTCTAGGACAAGGTTGGCACAGTGCATTGCAATAGAGTGGGGTAGGAGGGATGTAAATTAACCTTGTTTTACAGGTGGTCCTCCGAGACGGACTGCAGAACCAGTCTCTAGGGTAAGTGGTATCTCTATGTGTAAAAATGTGCACATGTGGGGTATTGGAAGGTAACTCTAGCATTGTGTGGGCCACAAGTGGGAACAAAGGTGGGGGTTACAGTGCCCAGAGGACTGTACCCAAACTAGTTTAACCACTTCTAACCTGACCTCTGGGTGGAGGCACCATTATAGAACCTAGGCCCCTCAACCTGTCAGTAGCCCAACAGGCAGGGTAGTAGCTCTTGAGATAGCGCCACCTGGGGTTACATCTGAGACCCCCAAGTCTGTGGCCAATCTCTTAACCGGTTTGCCAGCTTTACCCTCCTTTCTCACCCCCCATCCTTGCTGTCCCTAGATCCCAAGATGATTGTGTTAAAATCCCCTCCAATAATGTACAAACCCTCTGTTCTACTATCGTGTCAAGTAGCACTTTCTTTAAAAATGTACAGCATTCTTTTTCTTCATTAGGTGCATATAATTTAAGAGAGTACACTTTGTGTCTCAGAAATTGTCCTGTAACCTAACATACCTTCCTCCTGGGTCTTGATCCACTCTCTGAATTTTTAATGGGGTGTCCTTCCTGATTAGTATATCGACTACTCTTCTTTGTGGGTGTTCTGCTCGGAGGAGCCATCACTTCTCCTACCCAGCTCTTGTGAATGTGTTCCCATAAGTTAAGGTGGGTTTCTTGTATAGCTACTGTGGTCCCTACCTTCCCAGCTCCTCAATAGAACGGAGCTCTCTTAATGGGCCTGTTAATGCCCCGACATTGTAGGTCATCACTTTTATATCAGCCATGGGACCCGCAAAATGGTAGTAGATCTCTTAGAATAAGTTTTGGGTCCGACCCCTCTCTCCTGCCTCTGCCCCCCCGTATCACCCCTCCATCTTCTGCCTAGTCCCCTTATGTAAAAAAGAATCCCTTCATTTTGTGTAAACAAACTGAACAACAGTAACAGTAACTGAACTCTTTTAACAGACAATAACCATGCCTCCTTTATGGAGGTAAATTCGGTAAAGTGCTTCCTTTTAGAAGCTTCCAACTGTAGGCGCTTGTATCTTGTTGCCTTTGTGGTCAAACTGGGCAGCAAGCTGCATAGTCAATGAAGCTGTGCTCCCCTCTGCTGCAGGTGTTTCTTCTCCCCAGCTGAGGCAAGTCGTGATTCACCAGTCAGGCAGCAACGGAGAGATGAAGCAGTAAACCCTCTTCCTCCCCAAGACACTTCCCAACTTTTGATTCAATATTGAGGGGGTAGTTTATCCATTTTTCTTTCTGCCCCGAGCAACCCAAATGAACTGAAATATACTCCCTAAATGGGAAAATATCTCTCGGTATTGCTTTGAGCCCCACCCCTTCTGTGTTTCTGCAACCCATCCAAGTGTTTCGAGGTGCCTATAATGCTGAGTTTCCCCTCTCCCCAGGAGCAATGTCCGGCTGGTGGAGAAAAGGAAAAATGGAAAACATTTTCAATCTCCATTCTTCACATCATCCCACTCATATCTGCTTTCTGATGCCAATCACCCGCTAATGTGACCCTTGGGTCTGTAGTTTTAGTTAAAACGCTTGTACCTTTTTTCCTGAATAACAAAATTATTTTGTTAGGTTTTAAGTACCCCCCCCCATAATGTCTGGTAATATGTCCTCAGCCTTGTCACGGCTGTGTGGGACCGCTGTTGCTCAGTCCGGGAAGGCCTCCCATCAGCTCCACAAGAGAGTAGGGGTAAGAGCCTCCTGCAAGCTATTATGCAACTAATCAAAAATCAAACAGAAAGTTCAGCAGATTGTAGAAATAAACAGACAACAACAGCTTACAGCAGTCTCTGCTCAGCCTTTGGATTTCTCCAAGGGGCCTCTCCCTGTGTCATCTAATCTGGAGTTCCCGACCTGATTTCTTTTTGGACAGGTCGCGGGGGACTGGAGCACCGAAAATCTGTTGTGATGTCCCAATGCCATCTTCTCCCTCGTGTTTTGTTCAGCAGGTCGTGGAGTGGAGTGGAGGTGCCTAGGGCCTCTGGACCACCAGCGTCTCTTCTGAAGTTCCGTAGTGGTAAAGTCAATCTCTTCCGGCTAATTATATTCCCAGGGATTTCAGATAAGGTTTAGCTTTCAGGGACTTGAATACCTTTGAACCAGAGACCAAAGTGATTCTTAGTTTGGCAGGGTACTCAGCCCTGGCCTTCAAGCCCTTCACCCTCAGTTCTTTTAGCACAAGGAATAATTGTTTCCTCTGGTCCATAGTGAGGGGGATAGTCTTGTTCACAAAATAAACGCCTGTCCCAAAGACAATTTCTTTGCCTTCTCAGCTTTCTTAAGGACCAGCTCTTTGATCCTGTAGTCCAAAAGGCCACTACAATAGAGTGGGGCCTTGCTGTGGGGTCGGAGGGGAGCTGAGAGGGCGCCGGAGAACCTTAATGACATTCAGCACCAGATCTTGGGACAGATTTAAGATTTCTTTCGGAACTTTCTTCTACCATGTTCCCATTTTCTGTCTTTTCGAAATTCCATGGATCTGAAGGTTGGTGTGTTGGGAGCAGTTCTCCAAGTCTTCCAGCTTCTGTCTAAGTAATAGTTCCTGGTCATGCAGTTGTAGTATGGCCCCATTATGCAGCTCAGAGGATTCCTCCAGGACCGCCACGTGGGACTCAAGTGCGGTAGTTTTATTTTCTTGTATTCTGATTTGTGCTGTGTTATCTGCTACCTCCGATCGTATCTTGTCCATGGCGTCACCCAAGCACCAGAGCTCTAAATATAGACGTTTGGAGGTAATGGTAAATTGTTCTTCATCACCTCCCTTCGAGTCGCTATCTCTGAGATTCTCTGGTGAGCACGACCTGCTGGAAGATGAGCAGCTTCTGCTCCGACTGCGTGGAAATACAGATGCTGCTTCTGTTTTGTTATTTTTGGCTACAAATGCTTTTAATCTCTGACAAGTAGCCATTCTTACTTCCTCCAATCTCTCGGTATGTGAGCGTTTCATGGTTTATAAGGGTGAAAAAGGCAATTTAGTCGGTTGGGTCTCTGGAACTCTTTCCTCCCGCTACCGCATTGCCTGGTGACGTTACCAAAAGTCAGTTATGCTGTGATTCTATTAGAAACAGAATAAATAATATCAAAAGGAAAATGGGAACTGCTGTCCTCTGAAGAGGATATTAATGCTCCTTTCAGGATATTTTATGAAAAATTATACACTCCAGAACACTTGGTAACAACTATTGAAATCTGTGAATATCTATTTGTTCTAGAAATGGTAAAAAAATCTCTGAACAGGCTTTGGAATATTTAAATAAAGAAATTACTATAGAGGAAATCTGTAAAACCATTAAAGGTTTTCCTAATGGAAAAAGTCCAGGCCCCAACAGCCTTCCATTTGAAGTTTATAAAAATTTCTCTGAGACCCTATGCTGTGTGAGTTATAATGGAGCTTTCCATTAGAAGGCAAAATTCAGTCTTTTAATGAGGCAGATATCACCTTAATTCTTAAGAAAGATAAATCACAAGATCAATGCGGTCTATAGCCTCATCTCGCTGTTAAATTGCGATGATAAAATGTTTGCAAAAATTCTAGCGGACAGACTGTCCAAGATTATTGCTAACCTGATATACTCTGATCAGGTTGGCTTCATAGAAGGCAAGAGACTCCAGCATCACACTAGGAGAGCATATGATATCATTCAGGCTTATTTGGGGATGGACATTGCATTCCTCTCATTAGATGCGGAAAAGGTTTTTGACAGGGTGCAGTGACCATTCCCGTTTGAGACTCTGAGGGTCTGTTGGATCATGGGCAAGTTTTTGGATTGGGTACAGTTGATATATACCAAACCTCAGGTCAGAGTTGGGACCAACTGATCTCTCCCTCCTTTCTTTCCCCTTTTATGAGGAACCAGACAGGGCTTCCCACTTTCTCCCCTCCTGTCTGCTCTCCCCCTGGAGCCTTTGGTGATTCGGATTAGATTCCATGGCGTCACCTGGGGCAAGTAGGGAAATATAGTTGTTTGACTATTATGCTTTATGCAGACGATATTTTACTTTCCCTAAACAAACCTAAAATATCATATCCTTTCTTTAACAAACTGTTGTCCGAATGTGGTGCTCTCTCAGGGTACAAGGTCAATTGGGCAAAGAGTGAGCTTCTTTGTCTAGGAGATCCTACTAATGTCACAGACCCAACCTTGAGTTCCATCAAGAAGGATAAAATAAAATACTTGGAAGTTATCTTGGCTCAGGATCCAAGCTTAATTATGATCCACTGATACACAAAATTAAAATTGATATGGCTAAATGGCAACATCTTCCTTTAACTTTAATTGATAGAATTAATGTATTAAAAATGAATATACTTCCTAGATTGCTGTTTTTATTTGAAGCCATTCCACTCATTTTGAAAAAAAAATTTGGTGGGGGGGACTTAGACAAGCTAGTGAGAAAATGTTTGTGGAAGGGGAAACAACCCAGAGTGGCCCTTCAGAAGTTGTATCAGTTCAAAGATGGGGGGGTTTGGGCTGCCTTAACTTTTGGTTATATTATTTGGCTGCACAATTAGAGATTGTTTATTATTGGTTTCATCCCCCTGAAGGAATAACAATAGCAGGCTTATGCCTGGAAGAGGAAAATCTCAAAGGTTTGAAATTAAAAAGCTCATTGGTACCGAATTTGCAGAACTATGAAACAACTAAGGTGACAGATTATGCATGGTCCCAGGCTCGGGATAGTTAAATCTTCAAAGAAACTATCTA
Organism: Neoceratodus forsteri; assembly: GCA_016271365.2. Taxonomy (NCBI): domain Eukaryota; kingdom Metazoa; phylum Chordata; order Ceratodontiformes; family Ceratodontidae; genus Neoceratodus; species Neoceratodus forsteri. Next base: position 9,312,051 of record JADMNL010000026.1, read on the forward strand.
GAATGACTCCCATATATAATAATGTTAGATTCCAACCTTCTCTGATGGATGAGACATTTAAAATCGGATATTTCTTCAGGGGGATTCAAACCATAGGGGATTTCTATACAGTACTAACCTAAGGTCTTTGAACAAATTAAAGCTATTTATGAAATTCCATATGTAAGTGAACATTTTATTTATAAAAGAATCACAATACTTTTGATATTGGAGTCTTAACCTTAGATGATTTTTACTCAGATCTGGAAACAAATAAACACTTAATTTCCAGATTATATAAATTCATATTAGAAGAAACCTCAACACAGCTCCCTGAACTTAGAAGGGTTTGGGAACGAGACCTTAACAATGAAATCACAGAAGGTAACTGGTCTGAGTTAATAAATGTAGAGAGGACCAGGGTTAAAAATAATAAACTGCTTCAGATACACTTTAATACATTACATACAACGTACATGACTCCAGCAAAACTACATAAAATTGACAGTTCCATCTCTGAGATCTACCAGAGGTGTAAACATGAAAAAGGTTCTTTGTCCCATATGATGATGGGTTGTCCAAAGTTAAAAGATTATTGGCTACAAATATGGGCCACTTTTGGTAATGTTTTGAGGTACAATTTTCCATTTGACCCAGGAACTGCCATTTTTGGTTTCTGGGTATTTTTTAGGGATCAACTGAGATACTGGAAGAAGTTCTGGAATATTTGAATTTTAGTGCCAACAAAATTTGTCTTACAGCATTGGAAAGAAATAGAACCCCCACCATATAAAGAATGGGTAGAAAAATGACAGATAGTAGCAAAGTGGACAAAGCACTCTATTTGATAAAAGATGTTTATTGGAAATATGATTTAATATGGTCCACTACTGAATAATTTGGCTAATTTGGCTTGGAATTTGGCTTACTTAACAAAGTTAGCTATGATGATGTGTAAAAGCCTTCATGACTGGTGACAATAACTGAAGCGCCTACACGCTGCTGAGCTGACAAAAAAAGGAAAAAAAGCACCTGTAGTCATACAAGGTTAAATTTGTTTCATTTGCTATGTAGATTTATAACTATGTCGTTTCCTTCAGACATCAGTCCTCCACATTGCATATCTTTTTGCAAGGCCAGAGTGCTCATTCTCTTTAAAGGAGCAGTCCACCCAGAATTTGCAAAAACATATGTTGTGCAGAGTGTTTTGATTTGTGTGTGAAGTCATAGTGTGTTCTTCCTCTGTCTGCTATTAGAAGTTTTCCTAAATTAGCCTGCTAGCTTTATGGTAGTTTTAGGACCCCTGGGATCTCCATCTGAGATAACTTTACTGCATTCCTTGTTCCCACAGTAGATCCTGTCTCATGTGACAGTGATGTAGCCGAGTCCATAGATTCATCAGAAAGGACTGCTGTACAATCAGCTCACAACAGCAGAGATGGCTATATTTTAAAAACTATACAGAGTTCAGCTTAGTGACTACTGTAAAGGTCTTTTTGTCCTGAACAACTTTGCTGCTGGTCATTTTTGTGTAGCATGTAAAGTTTCCAAGATATTTAGGTTTGTTCGGCATGTTTGCTAAATCTATGGTCTCTGCTACATCACTGTCACATGAGACAGGATGCATTGTGGGAACAAGGAATGCAGTAAAGGTAGCTCAGATGGAGATCACCAGGGGCTGTAAAACTACCATAAAGCTAGAGGGCTAATTTAGGAAAAACCTCTAATAGCAGACAGAGGGAAGGACACACTAGGACTTCACACACAAATCAAAACACTTGCACAACATATGTTGCGAAATTCTGGGTGGACTGCCTTTAGTAAACTCCTTTCTCATCAACATAAGTCAAAGCTAAGACAAAACCTAAGCAAATGGCAATGGACCTCATTTTCTATTAATGACTTACATAATCTTGTATAATTTAACTATTTATGATGCAATGTGCAAGAAGATAAAACTGTTTAGTAATAAAAAAAAACCTTAAAACAGGTAGTCAGTTAACCTACTTACAGATTATTCCCTTTAAATATTTTATCTAAAATACTACAGCTTAAAATAACTGTGGTAACTTTGTTTAACTGAGTTCCTAGCACGTTCAGTAAGGTGGGATTAAGAAAATATTTTTACCGAGCCACATTTACGCTTGAGCACATGCTCGCACTGTGCTGTGAGCGTGTAGATTTAAAGGGGACATAAACCCTGACTTGTGAAGCAACCCCACACAGTAATTGGCTCGCTGCCGATCCCCCTCGTCTAGCGGTTAATTCAAATGCTTCGGGCAAAAGGATTACAAAGCACCACTGTCAAATATTAGCAGCCCCAGAGATTTTAGCCAGCCCACAGGTAGTGTTCAAAGTGGTACAGTCACCACAATGGCAGTCACAAAATCAATCAGAGTGATTTGAAACAAAGTGCAAATGGAACAGTACAATAGAGCTGATTTCTGGAGTACAGACAGGGTGTTCCATGGGGACGTTCTTGCTTTTTGCTATTACTTCTGCTCGAAGGATTTCCAAGCTACAGGCACTCATGTGGGAGCAGCCTTATTAAATTTTTCACAAAGACTGGGTGTCTTTGTGTACTAACCTAAGTTCTTGCCGAGGTGGTGTCTGAGTGTACCCAGAATCGCCCATCCACCTGCCTGTCTATTACCCGGAGCATGTTAGTCCAGGGAAAGCATCGCCCATACTTGGATGTCCATAGGATTTTAGGTATTATGTTTGCTGCATGAGGGACCGCAGGGACGTCCCCACAGCTGTTTGTTTCATTTGCCCCTGGAAACAGGGCATGCCAGTTTCTAAACAGTGTCTGTCCAAATGGTTGGCTAACTGTATTATTTTCTGCTACTGGAAGTACAGTAAGGAACTTCCTGGGGTTGTTAAGGGCCACTCGACCAGAGGCATGGCCACTTTTGTTGCCTATTTCGGGGGGTCCACAGCTGAAATCTGTGCTCCTTCTGCCACCTGGAGTACTGTCCACACTTTCACAAGACACTACAATCTGGATGTTGCCTCTAGAAGGTGGGAAAATGTTGGCCTAGTTGTGTTACAGGGCCTCATTTCATATATTCCTGTTTTCCAACCTCCCAAACTGGTCTCCTTAGCAGTACTGCTTGGTACTTGTTCCTAAGGTATGACCTGCTGCAAGAGACATCCTTGAAGAAGATAGAACAGTTACATAAGAACTTACCGTAACAGTAGATCTTCGAGAGAATCTCTTGCAGCATGTCATGCCGTCCCTCCCTCCTTCCCCCTTGGCTCTGAGTTTCTCCTTTCCTGCTTCTCCTTTCCAGGGTGGCAAACCTTCTGTTTCCCATACTTCTTGTGGTGGGTCTCTCTGGCTCTCCCTTGGTTCCTTTGATAGCGCATTTTTGCTGGATGATCTCCGTGGGGAACTGAGGAAGCGAGGGCTGCCCACAGCTATATAGGGGCGTTGATGTGGTAACGCCGCCATGGACAGCTCCAGATAGACAGCTAGCATAAATGTTTCCATGTGGTCCTGGTGCCTGATGGCTATATTACATAGGTGCAACCTGCTTCAAGAGGTTCTCTAAGATCTACTGCTACGTAAGTTGTTAAATAAGTGTTCTTTCTTTATAGGGCACTGCTAGTCCCCCTTGCATAATTGATTCTACATGTTTTACAGTCTGACTACCACCATAGAATAGTCTGAGCTCGCACACAATATTGGAAATTAACAGGTGAGAGTTACGATTAAAGTAACTTACCCACAAAATACTGTATCAGTCAATGGAGGTCATCTGTGTGCCCTCAGCTCCAGCTGTGCGAAAAGCGAAGCCATGTGGCAACCAGAATACCCAAGTGATTGCAGCTTTCAGTCAGGGACTTAGCCCTCAGATGCCAGGGACTGACAACAGAGCGACTTGCATTCTCTCTAAAGAGATGCTGTCATCATGACACCATATACCAGCTATACCAGCCTGAACCTTCTCAGAGATTCAGATCAGCGCTGAACACAGAGTTAAGTTCTGCATGTTGTTTTAAAGGCTCTTCGTGGTCTGCAGATAGCATTACTACCATTTAGATAAAATGCTACCAGGTTATAGAAGCTGGCCAGTTCTAGAAATTATTCGGACTGATGACTAATGGTGCTGTGGATTCCAGATCAGGCTCAGCTTAATAAAACCAACAATGCTGTGGGTTCGGTCCTGGACCCCTAACTAATCGTGCTGTGGGTTCGGGCCTGGACCCCTGACTAATAGTGCTGTGGGTTTGGGCCTGGACCCCTGACTAATCGTGCTGTGGGTTCGGGCCTGACCCTAACTAATCGTGCTGTGGGTCTGGCTGGACCCTGACTAATCGTGCTGTGGGTTCGGGCCTGGACCCCTAACTAATCGTGCTGTGGGTTCGGGCCTGGACCCTTGACTAATAGTGCTGTGGGTTCCGGCCTGGACTCCTGACTAATGGTGCTGTGGGTTCGGGCCTGGACCCCTGACTAATGGTGCTGTGGGTTCCGGCCTGGACCCCTAACTAATAGTGCTGTGGGTTCGGGCCTGGACCCCTGACTAATCGTGCTGTGGGTTCGGGCCTGGACCCCTAACTAATCGTGCTGTGGGTTCGGGCCTGGACCCCTAATAGTGCTGTGGGTTCGGGCCTGGACCCCTAACTAATCGTGCTGTGGGTTCGGGCCTGGACCCCTGACTAATAGTGCTGTAGGTTCAGGCCTGGATCCCTGACTAATGGTGCTGTGGGTTCGGGCCTGGACCCCTGACTAATGGTGCTGTGCGTTCCGGCCTGGACCCCTGACTAATAGTGCTGTGGGTCCGGCCTGGACCCTGACTAATGGTGCTGTGAGTTCGGGCCTGGACCCCTGACTAATGGTGCTGTGAGTTCTGGCCTGGACCCCTGACTAATGGTGCTGTGAGTTTGGGCCTGGACCCCTGACTAATGGTGCTGTGAGTTTGGGCCTGGACCCCTGACTAATGGTGCTGTGAGTTCGGGCCTGGACCCCTGACTAATGGTGCTGTGAGTTCGGGCCTGGACCCCTGACTAATGGTGCTGTGAGTTCAGGCCTGGACCCCTGACTAATGGTGCTGTGAGTTCGGGCCTGGACCCCTGACTAATGGTGCTGTGAGTTCGGGCTTGGACCCCTGACTAATGGTGCTGTGGGTTTGGGCCTGGACCCCTGACTAATGGTGCTGTGGGTTCGGGCCTGGACCCCTAACTAATGGTGCTGTAGGTTTGGGCCAGGCTGAGCTGACAGAAACCAACAATGCTGAGGGTTTATTTATTTATTAGTTTTGATGACCGGGAGCGCTAGGCAAGAAACCTCACTCTTTTTCAGGCACGACCTGGGAGAGTACAGTTACAGCAAATGCAGCAAAAGACAACAATGACAACAATGAGGTAAACAGGGTACGTATGACAGTCAGAATTACCTATACAAGTAGCTATAAAAACAAGCATAGAATTAACAGCAAGAATACTAACAAGTAGAGCAGTCATGCAATTGTTGCAAAAATTATACAGAGCACAAGTCAAAAGTCCTACTTAAACTTAAGGAGACAATTAGGCACACATACTCAGTAGTAAAAATAGGGATGGGCAAGAGAGCAGCTGGAGGACAGGCAGCAGGCCCCACAGAACCTAAGTACAGTCACAGTAGTCAGGGGCATTAAGGTGGGAAAAAAGAGCCTGCTTATATGTAAGGTGAGATGAGGAGTTCTTCACATGAGGGGGGAGAGGTCTGGGCTGACTGATCCAGCAGTGTTGCAGGTTCAAGTCTCAAAAGAGATGACTGATGAAAGGAGTTGACAGTGTCCATTTCTGTTTTCATGCTGATGTAGTCGGACACTGATTTCCAGCTGCTTCTTTACACCCTGTGTCTCATCTCTAGACTTTTCTCTGTAAATAGTGAAGAATCAAAGACTGCATTATCCTTGGGACAGAGGTTGAGCCAAGGAACCTTGAACTGCAGTTTGTGTGTATGAGAGTTTAATTTTTATAACTGGAGTTTTCACCTTCACCAGCACTGATAAAGTCGGAGAAAGCTGCCTTGGCTAGCAAAGGGGCTTCACGAGGGGAAAACTGGCTCAAGCTTCAGTTTTTCATGTTAGAACATCTATTGCAACTGAACCTTTCTAAACTAGAAGACCAAAACAGAATCCAGAAAAACTACACTTTAAGTTAGAGGGTGGAATATGTGTGTTAGTGTTCCAAATCTCTCACAAGTTTCCTACTGGGATGGGGCAGCCGCAACGAGTATGAGGCAGCGCTTTGGAGTACCATGAAGAGAGACCTGAGAGTAGCTGTGGGCGTGTTGGTCACTGAATGCTGAGCCCGGTGTTTATATTTATTACCTCACTATCTGAGGGGTGGCAGGGCTGGAGGGCACACTGTTCGGCGCCCCTTCGGCCACGTTAAAAGAAGCAATTTGCAGGGTCTTGAGAACACTTTCTCTGCCCCTTTTAGCCAAGGTTAGGTTTCTCAACACTGGGAAGATTAGGAGTGTGGTGGGGGGGGCAGACTATATGTAATTCCTGGCAGAAATGACAGGATAAAACATAACCATATCACTATTTAACTAGGTTGTGTACCCTTATTGAGCATTTGTTCCACATTTTGACATTAATTGGTCCACGCTGGCTGGTTAAACAATTTAGAGGTGTACCCCTCCCCGTTCCTTGACTCTGTGTTTGGTAAGATTTTGTCTTTTAGCTTTATGTACAAGGGGTTTTCCTTCCCTGGGAAATGTTGGCTAATTTGGTCAGCTGTCATAAGCAGCAGACATCAGGACTGGAGCCAGTGTGGTGACATTTCATTCTGTTTTTATTGACTGTATTACACAACAGGCACTGCTTTAATGTGGCTGTGATCCTCTGCAGGCACCACTCAAACTATGACAGATAAGCGTAGTCACTGCCCACCAGATGTGTAAGTGTTGCGGTATCGATTTGTTGTTTTTTTTTTTGCAGTTTTTAGCTAACCCATGGTCTCTCACAAGCGACATCGTCAGCACTGTGCAAGCTGCAGCGGCTGCTGCTGCTGTACAGTCCCTCAAGGTATAGTCACAGGGTCCACTGCTTTACAACCCTTCGAGGTTTATGCATGGATTCCAGGCCCCAGGCCTTGTAGCAGCCCCCAGTGAAGTGCAGGTGATGGAATGTAGAGTTAGTCTGGTGGGGGTGGGGGCTCTTTGTGTGCAGCAGCAGACATCACCAGCCTATATTGCACACTGTAACAAATCCTCTCAAAGGCATCTCCCCTCTGCTGTGGAATGCTTTGGTTACACACACACACACACACACACACACACACTGAAGTGGAGTCCCTGTGGAGCCACCATATTCCCAGCTGTTTTCTGGACCCCCACTGGTGATTGCTGAGCAAATTAACCCTATTTACCTTTGTTTTGTTTTTTTTTGTTATTTGTTTTTGCTTTTTTTAATTAGTTCCTGCTTAACCATGGAATAAAGGTACCACTAGGCATACCCTGAGAGCTGAACATCCAAACCTATTCGTCATAAAGACAGAACGATTAAACTCCTGGATGCTTCTTCCCCCAATTTAAAAACTAAATGCAATTAAAGACTGATTTTCTCTTGTAGAGCAAGAAGGCTCTGTGTACAAGGCACACCCTCATATACAGGTGAGAATTGCGGAAGGGCTCAAGAAGAGATTAAGAGCCTTCTTTGTTATATTACAAAAATGAAAACAGAAAAGGAGCAGTCAGACTGAGAAGTGGGAAGGATTAGATGTAAGAGAACAGCAAAAGCAACTATGAATGAGTATTTTTACTCAGTCTTTAGACACGGCAAGGCAAACTTAATGTAGAATCTCATTATTCATTCATAAAAGTATTCTTGCTATGTTCCGGGGGTCTGGATTCCTGCTAAATTAATGAAACAGTATTCTTTTAAAAATGTGATACTTCGTTAAAAGTAATATTAAACAAGCATTTGTCAATGCCGAACATTTGCTTGCTGATATAAGCATTGGACGTGCAGGAGTTAGATAGATGCAGAATAGGAATGGCAGCGAAGTATTGAACTCACGCCAACCCCACCTCCACCCTGCAGAGATGGACAGGCATTGGGCTGTGCCTGTGGGTCGTTGCCCATAATGCTCATGGCATTTCACCTCACCCTATCCTGTAGACACCAACAGGTGTTGAGATGTGTCTTGGGGTGTTCGGCTTCACAGTCACACCATTTCATAAGGACATACGCTGAAATGGGTGCAGTACAGGAGAATGGCGTGAAATCTGGGGCTGAAGAGTGCAAGGCACACCTTGATGTCTGTCACTGGCTTCAGGGTGAGGGTGGGATGGCATGGGCATTACAGCCGGTGATCCAAAGTTACACCTCTGATGCCTGTCAGTCTGTACAGATTGTGACGTTATGGTTAGAAACCCTAACGCTCCGGGTATGTGTTGGTAATTGCACTACAAATTTTCAACATGGCCTTTTTGTGATCCCCACCTCATGAAAGCATTTGGGACCTCTTGTCATGAACAGTGGCAGTGTGATTTTGTTAATGTGTCCCAAACTTCGAGTTCCCACAGCGAACATGCCATTCTGTGCCAGATGTGCGAAAACACAGATCAGGCAGGATGTGAAGAATGACAGCTGTACCATCCATAGGGAGGTGTGAAGAGAGGGCAATGTTGAAAATCTGTAGTGAAAAAATGCTCAAAGTTCTGAGCATATGTGGAAACTGCGCAACACATGCTTGTACCACAGTCATTTAGTGGAATTATTTCACCAAATTTTCAACATAGACATTTTGTGACCTCTGCTTATGAACTCTGTCACTATGATTTTCTTAATCTGTCTGAAACATTAATTTCCCACAGCGACCGCACCATTGTGCACCAGATGTGCAAACACATATTTCAGGCAGGAAATGAAAAATCACAGCTGCACTGTTCATAAGGAGGTGTGGCAAAATACCAATGTTGAAAATCTGGAGTGAAATATTACAAATTTGTGCTTCAAGACACATGTGGAAACTCGCAACACACCCTTATAACACAGTCATTTTATGGACTTTTGTCACCAGATTTTCAACATTGGCATTTTCGGACCTCTGCTCATGAACAGTGTCACTCTGATTTCCTTAATGTGTCCCAAACACTGATTTCCCACAGTGACCACGCTATTCTGTGCTAGAAGTGCGAAAACACATTTCGGTCAGGATGTGAAAAATGACAGCTGTACTGTTCATAAGGAAGTGTGGAAAATGCCAATATTGAAATCTGGAGTGAAAATATTACAAATTCGCTGATAGAGCATGCATGGAAACTACTGTATACGCTCGTAAAACAGTCATTTTTTTTCCCCACTAAATTTGGTAACATAGGCATTTTGAGAGCCCACCTCATGAACACTGGCACTGTTGTTTTGTTACTTGGTCCCGAAGGTGATTCCACTTAGTCACCACGAAAATCACCTTTCAGGACCGAATAACGCCATGGCAGTGGCTGAATTCATGAGGAGGGGTCCAATAACCTCATGTTGAAAACCTGGTGCCAAAATTCCCAAAAATGCTTGAGCTATGCACCAAAGTTGAAAAAAAAACTATTTATGCCATTATACGGCTTACCAGCATTTCTTCAGTTCGCGGTCAGCTTTGAAGAGTGCAGATGTGTTCCCGGTCCACTGAAGATCATCGCGCTGGGCTCCAGAAGTAAGTATGGGGTGAGAGGGATGTGAGAGAGGCAGGGTGCGCAGAGGGTGGGCGCAGGTTGGGGGAGGGACCACCAAACTCAACAAGGGACTGTTTTCTGTTTTACAGGTTTTTTAAAAAAAAAACATTGCAAGACTTTTTTTTTTTTACAGGGACATTTGACACACTGGGGTGAGCTCCAGCATGCCACCTGAGTGTTTTTTTGGGGCTGTAGCCAACAGGGAATGGGCATCCCGTTGGTACACAAAAATTTGGGGGACATTATGCGGATGGGGGTGGGCTCCCCATTGTAAATTGAAATGGGAAGGGTGGGACTGAAGCCGATGGGATTGGGCCCCGTCGGCAAAAAGACTGTTGGGGGCATGATGCCGAGGGGATTGGGCACCTCTGCACCTAACAAATGGGGAGGGTTACAGTATGCCGACGAGGAGTGGGCTTCCCCATCGGCAAATAAACTGGCTCAGGGACGGCAAGGTACCGCCCTGCAACGACGGGTCGCTCCCTCATTGCAGCGGCGGATTCATTTCAAGGTGGCAGCACACTGGCTGAACTAGTGTCAGCAGCAGCGTGCCACCACATTGGGGAAAGTGGGCCAAGCCTCAAAAGGCACTGGGGTCATTGGCCCCCACAGTGCCGCACCTCCAAAACCCTGCTTCTCTCCTAAGCTGTGACTATATGTTTCTTGAGCATGTGCGCAAACAAACATAAAAATCAGTAACAATCAGTTCATTTCAAAGTTGGTAAGATTCCGTTCAGTTCACAACGATAGAGTTCATGCCAGCATCATGTTGTCAGTCCTGTGGAATAAAAGAAGTCGAAGAGAATGCAGAGCTGTCACAGACTCAACACACCGAGTCTAAGCTGCAACTCGAGAACAGTCACAGACACAACACCGAGTCTAAGCTGTAACTCGAGAACAGTCACAGACACAACACACCGAATCTAAGCTGCAACTCTAGAACAGTCAGACACAGCACATTGGCACAGATCTTCAAAGGGTTGCCATCGCAGCAGGGTTCTTGTCTACGCCAAGTCAAAACTGCGCCATTGCGATATTCCAGAAGGAGCAGTGCGCCCCAAACATGCTGAGCAACAGCGCAGGAAAATGAAGGGCGTACAACTGAAGGGGGTGGATCCATGCATAAAGACCGCACGCGATATTTAAAGACGGCGCGATGCGCATTAGCGCACAGCCGGAAATTGGCGACCTAGCGGAAATGAGCCAAATAAAAGGCTCAAGGAAGCGCGCAAGAACGCTACCAGGCTGCCAAGTGGGGAGAGAGAAAGAGAGACAGAGACAGACAGACAGACAGCAAAGGGCAGGCAAGGAAAGTGTGGCCCATAGTCTGTAGAGGCCAGCGGGGGGTGCCCGGTGTAGTGGAAGTAGCAGTCAGGACAGTGGGGGTAACACAGCAACACCAGCCAGGGGGGCCAGAAGCCAGGGAGATGGACAGTGCCAGTTTCCACATGGAAGCTGTAATGAGGGGGATGAGAATGCATGCTGCAGGGGGACGTGGCCGTGGAAGGGCCTGCTGGCAGTACGCCCGGCAGGCGGTACCGCGTCTGCATCAGCTTTGAGCTGTACACAGATGTAGAGATCGTGGGGCCGCACCGCCTGAACAGGGCAATACTGAGACGGCTCTGTGAGCTGTGCAGTGATGTAATGCAGGCACCTCATGACGGAGTCACGCTTGTTGGTGGAGACCAAGGTGACAGCCTGCATGTGCCTGCTCGCCACGGGCACCTTCCAGAGGCCGACAGGGACACCACAGGCATCACACAGTCGGCCACGCCATGCATCCTCACCCATCCTCTGCGCACTGCTGCCACATGCTGCGGAATACATCCATTTCCCCAGCACCGCGGCAGACGTGCAGCAAACATGCAGGAGTTCCACAGGGTAGCACGTATGCCTGGTGTGCTAGGGGCCATAGACTGCACCCATGTGGCCATCCGCACGCCACCTGGCCCCGATGGCCACGCATATCGGAACAGAAAGGGATTCCCTAGTGTCAACTGCCAGGTGGTGTGTGATGCCACTGGGATAATCCATGTCTGCCACACACCCTGGTGGAGCACATGATGCCTTCATATGGTATCAGTCTGCACTGTGCCATCGATCTGAGAGTGGGGACATCCCCACAGGACATCTAGTGGGTGAGTAACATGTATGGAATGCAAACTCTGGGCAAGGGTGGAATGCCACAGGTGCCATGGTAGTGGCACACAGGGAGATGGCCAATATGGACCTGAACATGACACTGCTCTCCACTATCTCCACACAGGTGACTGCGGATACCCACTCCGTCCCTGGCTGCTCACACCATACCGGTGCCCCATGACCCCAGCGCAGCTATGCTATAATGAGGCACATGCCGCAACATGCAACATCATAGAGTGGGTGTTTGGGATGCCTCAAGGCACGCTCGATGCCTAGACACCTCTGGCGGTGCCTACAGTACAGCCCCCAAAAGGCCTGTGGGATATTCCTGGCCTGTTGCATCCTGCACAACATGGCCAAAGACCATGGGATAGCCGTACAGGTTGAACAGGGGGACAGCGATGGGGACGCCAGTGGCGCCGGTGATGATGGTGATGAGCAGCCCCCAGGACGGAGGGACCCCCGACTGATCCGGCAGGCCCAGCTGCACCGGGACACCATCACAGAGGAGCACTACGCACAACACAGGTAAGTCAAGGGGACATGTGCAACCAACACTACAGGCACACAGGGGAACACACCAGGGGTGCATGACGGTCAGGGGAGTGGAAGGGTCCAGGCACACAGACACACCATCAGGGAGGGGTGAGCACTCATATGGACACACACACACACCAGGCACAGAGCGTACATGGGCAGATGCACAGCACTGCAGAAACGACATTGCTAACACACAGCACCACCGACCACCCCCACCACCTGTGATTGTCCAAGCACGTGTGTCAGGAACCTGGGCACCTTTGCACCTTGATGTACAGTGCAATGCAGGCATCATCATGCACACACACCTGTGGACAGCAGTTGGGAGGTGTGCAGGTGGTCCGTGTGTCGGCGTGGTGAGCAGAGCACCCAGCAGCCACTGCCCACCATGACACACATTGCACACATGGCAGCACCAGACAGGGCCGCACTGGGAGACAGCTCAGTCATGTAGCACTGTCCCACGGCCACCGCGGATGTGTGGTGGCCCCACGTGACCCAACAGCACAGGCAGGCTGGAGCAGGGGCCACATGGGGTGGCACTGTTGCACCACCAGGGGTCCCACTGCGCCGAACGACTTGCCGCACAGGTCTGCAGCATGCCGAACAAACCTGCACCAGGGGTGCTCGGGATGCCCACAGCAGAACCCGCGCCGACAGGCCTGGTGTCGCACGACGCTTGGGAACGGGAGTGAGAGTGCACTGTGGTGTGGGTGCGGCACAGGGCACCTGACTGTGTGCCCAATGCGTCCACGACAGAGACCACTGCCTGGGTCAGCCTGTCAATGGCGGTGGTCACATCCGTCCGCATACGGACCAGCTCGGCTCGGTCCCGAGCACACTCCCTGCTGTGCCGCTCCACGGACACAGACAGTGCCTCCACGGACCTTGCAACCCACCTCTGCAGCTGTACTGATTCCTGCAGCAGGCGGGTGTGCTCGTCCAATGGGTACTGTGCCCCAACAGCATCCTGACCCCCAGGGTGTGGACGGTCCTGATGCACAACACCCCTTGAGGGTGGGCGCTGTTCGCCAGGACCAGGAATGGGCGGATCAAAGGGCGGTGGACATGTGCCACTGCTTGACACTGTACCCCCAGACCTGGTGGGCGACTGCTGCTGCTGCCCCTCAACGCTGTGCCCTGGTCCACTCGTTCACCGCTGTGCTGGCAACAGTGCCAGACACCTGCACAGCCACCGTGCTGCCCCACGGGTGCTGGACAGGTACAGCCTGGGACCGTGCCAGCATGCTGGTCACACGTTGGAACCAGACAGGCCCAGGGGCACGTGATGTTCTGCCGTGGTGTCCGCATGGGCACACAACCATCACTGCCCATTGCAGGCCTTCTATCATCAATGGTGCAGGTATGCAGCATTGCCATGGTCACAGCATGCTGGCATGCTTGCATGCCAGACTGCTGAGACACAGGCTGTGCACTCCCCGCACCCGTATCACTGACACCAGAGTTGGCGGCCCAGCGTGCATGCTGCTGCAGTGCCTGCTGGCTGGTGGTGGAGGTGGATGGACCCTCCTCCATGTCCAGCAGGTCATCATCACTGCCTGGACCCACCAGCACCGTCTCCTGAAGACAAACAGGATCTGTAACAGAAAGAGAGTACATGTGAGTGCATGTGAACAACCGCCCCCCCCCCCAAACACCACCACCATGTCATACCGTGCAGTGATGGGCTTCCACCTGTCTGGAATCTCCCGCCTGGTACGCCCTCAATGGCGCTCGGCTGCATGGCTGCGACCAGTGTCTCCTCAGTTGGGTCAGTTTCAACACCACTGGCGGTCACCGCTAGTGCCAGCATCGCCCACCCTGAAGGCTGCCACCTTCTCCTTCAACCTCCTGTGGTCTGTCCCCATCTTTTTCTTGGATTCCTGCACGGAGCGCTGGCGGCTTCCGTGCAGGTTAACGGCCCGAGCTACCCCCTCCCATGCAGCCGCACGGGACTGAGGGGTGCCCCTCCGTCCACTCAGTATTGGCTCATCATCCAGGTAGGCCTGGAAGAGGGCCTCCGTCTCTGCTGCTGTAAAGTTGGGCCTCCTCCTACGCCCACCGTCCTCACCCTCACCTTGGCTCTGCTCGGTCATGGCGATCTGTATGGGGAAGTGGACACCTGTCACTGTGCAGTCTACAGCATTTCCATGACCATTGTCCTGAACATCACACAGCATGCAACTCACCTCTCACCTGCAGTAACCGAATCTGGCCAGCGCAGCCCAATGTCGCACATTTATAGTGCAACACATGCAAATTAGGAGTGGAGCAACTATAATGACATGCAGATCGTGCCACTGCACCCTTGAATGGCTGATCAGATGATTTGCATGTGTCGGCTGAATATCGTGAATCTGCGCTTTGCGCAATACGGAAGAGTCGGCTGAGCCAATGGCGCAGATCTATGCCTGTGTGGTACACTGCATTGCACATGCCCAGATAGCTTACGCAGGCATCTGTCGCGCTGCTGACGTGCTGAGCGCGATCGGCAATTCAGGCCATGGCCACCATTGTGCCAGTGGCGCTACAGCAATGGGCACTATATGGCGCTGTGGCACTACTGCGCCATACTCCACTGTGGCACTGATTCGCAGCTGGTCTGTCGCACAGGATGCCTATACGTCAGATGGCGCTGTGCGTATTCTTGCGTCATTGCCCATGACCTTGTGTATGACCTTTGCCCCCTGGCACTGTTCGCCTGCCATGTGTATGTCCCTATTGCGCTGTCTGGTGACAGCGCTATGTGAAGTGATGGCGCTGTTTGAACAGCGCGATTGGAGCCTGTGGTGGTCTATTGCGCAACATCTCCATGTGGGGTTACGGCGCAGTGGAGCGCCATATTGCCTGCTGTAAAGTTGGTACCATGGCTCGCAGAAGAGCGGTTCAGTGGAGCCCAGTGGAACTAGCCAACTTGGTGGCCCTAGTGGAGCCCCACTATGGGGCACTTTATGGTGAGGCGCCCCTCACCATTGCCCGGACCCAGGTGTGGCAGCAAGTGGCCACTGGCCTGGTGGGGGTCACTGGACGGTGCCGGTCAGTTGAGCAGTGCCGCACCAGTACAGTGACCTCCACCGGAGGGATCCTGATCTGCTTGATCGGCTGCGGTCACGTGTCAGGCAGGGCGTGGTGCCTAGGGCCAGGTGGGTGTGCCATATGCACCTGTATTATCTGTAGGGGTGTGTGTGTGTGTTAGGTGGCTGTGCATAGGTGATGGCTCGGCCATGGTTGGCTGTGTCAGTGTGTGCAGCTGTAAGATGACTGGGTATGGCTGTGTGGGCAGGCACTGTCACTGGGGCAGGGGCAGTCTGCTTTTAAGTCACACTGATGTTTGTCTCAACATATGTCTCCCACAGGCCGGGATGGGAGGATGCGGGCAACAGTGAAGAGGGCCGTGCCAGGGACCCGTTGCCAGCAGGGGTTGGAGCCCACCAGCAGCAGCAGCACCAGCAACAGCGCCAGTCGGAGCTGCTTGAGCATTGTGAGTATCATGACTTCATGGATGCTATTGCATGCTGGGGAGGGGGCCAGTAGCCATGCACAATACAAACATGCAGGAAAGGGGAGGTCATAATTCCACTATACAAGACACTAGTGAGGCCCCACCTGCAGTACAGTGTACATTTCTGGAGACCATACCTACGTGGGACGTGAGTGGGCAGAGAAGGTTCAGAGGAGGGCAAACAAAGATGGTGCATGGCTTGCATCACAGCTCCTATGGAGACAGGTTGAAGGAACTGAACCTGTACTCCCTGGAGGAGAGGAGGGAGAGAGGGGATATGATAGAGACATACAAGTATCTTACAGGGTGGAACAGGGTGCAGGAAAACACTATTTTTAAGTGCAAAAGATGTTCCAGGACTACAGGGCATGGGATGCAGTTGGAGGGAGGACGATTCAGAGGAAGCATGAGCAAGACTTTCTTCACAGATCGGGTGGTGTACAAGTGGAACACCCTGCCAGAGGGAGTGGTGGGGCTGACACACTCCACGGGATTTCAGACTGCACGTATAGACATAACAGAATTCTTGAGGTCAGGGTAGGGGCAACAGACTTCTAGGTAAACAAAGTGAACTTACAGGCTGAAATGGACAGACTCTGTGGGCCATAGGCCCTTATCTGCCGACACTGTCTATGTATCTATGTCTGTAGGCACGACACAGGTGACATGCATCACTGTCCAGTTTCACAGCACGTCTGTGTTTGCATCACTGGTGGTCGATGCATGCACTGGGCACATAGCTGTGTAACTGGCATCGCACCACGTTGCCACGTCACTTGCCAGCCTTGTTTGTGCTGTGATGGACATGGGCAGTGTGTGTGTGTGCAGTGGTGCGCATAGCTGGTGCCGCCTGTTTGTGATGGCCATGTGCATGTTCACTGTGGGCGGGTGCATGCCATCACAGGTGCGGAACATTGGGCTATATGGCTTGCAGGTTGGGTGGTGTTCAGGGTTGTGGTCAGTCACAGCCATTGACTGTGTTCCCATTTTCCTAGGCCTCGAGGTTCTCCATCGGATGGCGAGGGATATCAGGGCCATCCGACAGCTTGTGGCCCAGAACAGCGACATCCTGCAATCAATACAGCGCCATGGCATGCGGAGGAGGCGGCAGGGAACTGCAGGACACCAGCAGGAGGATGGGTGGCTGGCTGGCCCATGACCTCTCTACCCTTCCCACTTCTCCCATCCCTACCACCTTGCCTTCCCTCTCCAAGTTTGTCATCCCTACCCCTTGACCAACCCTACCTTGTACCCGTCCCCCCTTGTAAATAGTTGTACTTGTTCTTGATAATGTTTGTTGTGTTGAAATACATTTTATATTTTTATACGAATAATGTGTTGCTCTCTGATTTCAGCTGCCTATGGGTGCTCAGTTGCAGGGTGTACATGCCATCTGGGCTGGTATGGTCCTGGGTATGTGTGTGTGCGTGTGTGTGTGTGCATGGGAGGGATCTCAGCATGGCAGCGACTTTCGTTGGTCTTGCCGCCTGCTGCCACCACTGCTGGGTGCACAGGGTGTGTCTGGCTTGTAGGCTTTTGTGCTGCAGGGGTTGACGTGTGCTGGGGGATGCATGGTTTCCTGCAGTGCCAGTCACTGCACATAGGGTGTGTCTTGGGGTCACAGTGCAGGGTGTGTTGTGCATCGGGGGCTGATGTGCACTGTGGTTGTCAACCCCTGTGTGTGGCACTCTCAGCCTGCCAGTGTTGTGCTGGGGTGTCATGGCTCTGCTATGCTTTGTTGGCTTGTCCCCATGGGCAAGTAGATCATCCGTCCCACCCCCAGTGATGCTGTGCTTGGGGTGTGCAGGTGTGGTGTGGGTTCTGCAGTGTGTTCCTGTGCCCATGTGTGGCATGGCTGGCGGTGGGCCCCAGCCTGCCTCCCTGGATGTGCAGTTCCATTGCTCTGGGGGCTCTGCTTGCGCTATGGCACCTCTGGAATGCTCAGCTGGGCTGTCCTGGTTGCGCCATAGCGCAACATTTCGGCTCAGCTTCTCCTTCCTGGTTGCGCTATGGCGCAGTATGTGCGATATTCAGACGTTGGTTGCTTGCGCAATTTGTTCTGCTCCATGTTTGAATATCGCACCTGTTGCACAGTTGCACAACTGGTTTGTGCTTGCTCCTGCTGTTGCGCTCATTTTGAGCGCAGTTTGAATATCTGGGCCATTGAGTCTAAACTGCAACTCAAGAACAGTCGCAGACACAACACATCTAATCTAAGCTGCAACCTGAGAACAGTCTCAGGCACAACACACCAAGTCTAAGATGCAACTTCAGAACAGCCACAGACGTTACACACCGAGTCTAAGTTGCAACTCGAGAATAGTCACAGACACAACACACCGAGTCAAAGCTACAACTCGAGAACAGTCGCAGACACAACACACCAAGTCTAAGCTACAACTCGAGAACAGTATGGCAGCTTAGATTCAGTGCAAAAAGTGCAAGTATTGCACCTGGGAAACAAAACCCAGGGGAAGAGTACACAATGGGGGGTGAGATACTAGCAACAACAAAAATGGAAAGGGACCAGGGGGCAATCATATCAGATGACCTAAAGGTGGGCCAGCAATGTGAGAAGGCAGTAAGGAGGGCTGGGGGGATACTGGTACGCATAGGGAAAGGCATCACCAGTAGAAAACAGGAAGTTGTTGGCCCTCTGTACAGAGCTGGTAAGACCACATCTAGAGTACTGTGTACAGTTCTGGAGACCCCATCTCTGCAAAGACATAGGATGGAGGCTGTCCAGAGGAGGGCAACCAAAATGGTGCAGGGTCTGCACCAGAAGACATATGAAGAAAGACTAAAGGAGCTTAAGATGTATAGCCTCGAGGAAAGGAGGGAGAGGGAGACATGATAGAAACTTTCAAATACCTCAAGGGAATCAACAAAGTCTAAGAGGGTAGCATCTTTCAGAAAAAGAGATGTGCAAGAACAAGGGGGCACAATTTCAAGATAGAGGGGGGATGGCACAGAGGTAATGTGAGGAAGTATTTCTTCACAGAGAGGGTTGTAGATGCATGGAACAGCCTTCCTGAGGAGGTCGTAGAGTCAAAAACAGTGGGGGAATTCAAGAATGCATGGGACAAACATAAGGCAACTCTAGTGGTGAGTAGGAGGAAGTAGACTGTTGGTTAACTAAGATCTGCAGCTTATCCATTAGGTAGGGAAATGGGCAGACTAGGTGGGCCAAGCGGTCCTTATCTGCCATCAGATTCTATGTATGTTTCAGTCGCAGACACAACACATGAGTCTAAGCTGCAGCTCGAGAACAGTCACAGACACAATACACTGAGTCAAAGCTGCAACTTTAGAACAGTCGCAGACACGACACACAGAATAAGCTGCAAATCAAGAACAGTCGCAGACACAACACACTGAGCATAAGATACAACTCAAGAACAGTTGCAGACACAACACACTGAGCATAAGATACAACTCGAGAACAGTCGCAGACACAACACACTGAGTATATGATACAACTCAAGAACAGTCGCAGACACAACACACTGAGTATAAGATACAACTCAAGAACAGTCGCAGACACAACACACTGAGTATAAAATACAACTCGAGAACAGTCGCAGACACAACACACTGAGTATAAGATACAACTCGAGAACAGTCGCAGACACAGCACATTGAGTATAAGATACAACTCAAGAACAGTCGCAGACACAACACACTGAGTATAAAATACAACTCGAGAACAGTCGCAGACACAACACACTGAGTATAAGATACAACTCGAGAACAGTCGCAGACACAATACACTGAGTATAAGATACAACTCAAGAACAGTCGCAGACACAACACATTGGTCCAGATATTCAAAAGGGTTGCGAATGGCTCAACAGTGTTGCGCCATGCGCAACCCACTGATGTGTCCCGGCACTATATTCAAACGGGAATTGTGCCTGGCACAAATCCCAATGCGCCGGAGCGCATCAGTAATGTATGCGGTGCAGGTAGGGGGGACGTGCCCATGCATACTTTGCACATCCCGATATTCAGCCCGGGATGTGTTCAGTCCATGCATGCGCAACCCCTACTTGCACAGCTGACAGTTGATCTCTCAAAAAGAATATGGCTGGCCACCCACAGGTGAACTACCGTATTGCAGGGCGCAACATGGCAGCTGCCACCTGTGGGTGGCCACCCGAGCTACGGCTGCACCTGGTGGCACTCCCCCATGCCCGATCACAGGCATACATACAAAAATGACCCTCAAAAATCCCTGGTGGTCCAGTGGACCGCTGTCAGCCCGATCGTGGGCTTAAGTGTAAATAAAAGTATTTCCTATATCCCTGGTGGTCCAGTGGACCGCTCGCAGCCCGATCGCGAGCATGTGTTAAATAAAATAGATTCCAAAATCCATGGTGGTCCAGTGGACAGCTGTCAGCCCGATCGCAGGCTTAAGTATAAATAAAAGTATTTCCTATATCCCTGGTGGTCCAGTGGACCGCTCGCAGCCTGATCGTGGGCATGTGTAAATAAAATAGATTCCAAAACTCTGGTGGTCCAGTGGAATATTCAGCCCGATCGCTGGCTTAAGTGTAATACAGTTTCTTATATTTCTGGTGGTCCAGATGGTCTGCAGTTTCAGTTGCGGGTATCTGTGATGCTAAATAATGACGCCCATTATCTTCAGGTCCAGCGAACTCTCTCATTTCGGCTCACTGAGTTTCACCGCCGGCTTCTGGTCAGCGGCGGGCGGCAGCACCACCACCTGCTGCCCACCCATCGACACCATAGCTGAGCCGATTGGTTCACAGTAGCCACTGGCTGTAGGCCAGCGTCATATTACTATTATTCCAGATATGTGAATGGATCCATCTACATATCTGGAATGTGAGTATGGTATTGGTGCATGCCCATTGGCTCACATCTGTGGACCAATGGGGCGACAGCCCTACCACTGTATGTCAGACGGCTGGCTGCAGAGCAGCAGGCGGGTAGGGTGCTGCTGCCCGCCACTGACCGGGGACGCGGGGCAGTGGGCTCAGTGGGCGGGTGAGGAGGGGAGTACCGCTGGACCATGAGGGATATTGGACTTAATTTGTTTGTATCACAAATGCCCGTGATCGGGCTGCGAGCGGTCCACTGGACCACCAGGGATATAGGAATTACTTTTATCTATACTTAAGCCCGCGATTGGGCTGCAAGCGTGCTGCCTGACTTTCAGCCTCCACATGCGCTTCCCGCATGAAAACTCTGCAGCGAAGAAGCCCGGAGCTCCTTCCCCAGTCGCGGCCACAACAGATCTGCCTTCTCAGCCACCAGGCAGGGAATTACAGTCGGGCACCATCCAGTCCAATTGGTGGGCTTCAGTTGCCAGTCACTCAAAACTTCCCCCATTGGTGCGAAAAGGCGCCACAGTCCAGAACTTCACTTCCCAGAATTACTGACTATATCCCCCATGGCCAGCCGGCTCCCGAGAGAGTCCTGATCCTGGTTGGTCGCTCAATACTCCATTTTAGGTGCCACTCCTTCCTGATTGGATCTAGTCTGCAGTTCAGATCCAAGATGGAGGGGCAAAGCACACAAAGTCCAAACTGCAAGAAAGGCAGATTAGACAAATTACATTTCCACAATCACTCTAACAGATCGCTAGCAAACAGTTACATCCCTGAATAGTGCTCACTCTGCCCACTTAGCAACGGCAGAATCGGAGCAATTTGTCAGCAGCTCGAGTGGGACTCGAGCAAGCAACCACACAGTCTCCCCAGGTTCCAGTCCTGCCTGTAAGCAGACAGCTCTTAAAGAGACAGTACCAGAAGCTCTAAAAGCACTCACAAACAGGCGGCTTAAAGCTCTAACACCATCCAAGCTGGGGTGTTAGGGCAGCTATTAGAGACTTTTGGAACCCCATTTGCAGGGGTTACACCCTTCCTAGCTTGAAAAGCTTGATGTCCGCGTCAAGGAGATACCCCTAAATCACTTTTAGGTAGAACATTTGAACTGTCCTGCTTTTTCAAACAGCAATCACCATATTAACCTCTGACAGATACATGTACACTGTATTATGCATTCTACTACCGATCATACAACAGTACACACTATATATATATATATATATATATATATATATATATATACACACACACACACACACATATTTTAACTCAGGTCATTACTTTCTGCACCTGAAACCTGGATAAAGGGGCCCGTCCCTATCATCTACCTTGGGCTGGAAATGGCAGGGCACCATACTTAACACAAGTAATCTGGATTTATCTCCCAGGCTTAGTTTGGGCAGCGAGCTCGGGTTACATACACTCCTTATGAACCACATTGAGGGGTAGGTCCACAGGTCTGCCCAGGGACTCGTAACTCAGCTGTACACAGGCCTCACTTCTTGATCAGTCCTTCTGGGGGGAACAGGCACAGTTTCTCAATGGTTAGACTCACTTTCAGCACTGTCTGTACTCACCAAGGGGGTCTCTATTGGGGCAGGGAGGCCAGAATTCGAGGCATTTTTCAGCTCCATAGTTTACAATTTCTGAGTCCACAACACTTGGATCAACTGTGGAGACCCTGGTACTGGCAGGGAACTATCAGAGCACTCAACACACTGTTCGGGTTCTGGTGTATCACTAGCTTGCTCCGATACATCACTCCCTCCTTCTGAAAAGTCAGGCAGTTCAACCATGCACAATGATTCCACATCCTCTGATTGGATGCTTTGTATTTCACTTTCCAGGAGCATTGGCTCCAGGGATAAAGCTGAGGGCTTAGACAGTCCAGAAGACCCAGCTTCATTCCCTGGGTTGACTAGGGGATTGCCCGAAACAGTTGACTCAATTCATAAGAAAGGTAATAATCTTATCTGTGTCAATCTTCACCATTCATCACAGATGGGTACTGGCTAGGAGATCAGGACCCGTGGGAGCTTTTTTTTTTTTTTAAAGGGTAGGCGGGCCGACACAGCGTCGGCGCTACCCTCGAGGTCGGCAGTACTCGTGGCGCAGGTTGGCCGTTAGGCTGTGTGGACTCACCTGCCTACCAGTTCTTCATCTCCCGCCGGCCGAGGTTGCCTCGTGGGAAGCTTTCTCTGTAATTTAGACCTTTCAGCCTGCTCGAAAAAATGAACGTCAGTCCGTCGGTCGTCTACCGGTTCTGGGTTCTGCCTCCACTCGACGTCGCCGGTAAGATCTTTCCTTTTATTTCAAATTGTGCGACGTCGAGTCTGTTTTGTGGTGTTTTTTTCTCTGTAGGTCATGTCTCGGTCGGAGGGCAAAAAGTCTTCTAAGACGGGTCGGCCCCCATGCGTCGGTGCCCGTGCGGCCGGAAATATTCCGTCACCGACCAGCACAACCAGTGTCTCATGTGTCTTGGCCCGCTTCACGACATGGATTCGTGCAATGCCTGCTTCTCCATGGACCGCCGCATCCTCCAACAGCGCGTTGAAAGTGGGGCGAGCTCCGCCCGACTTTCTCGGGAGTAGAGTTCGACTCGCCGGGCCAAGCCGCGCCTGTCGGCCCCTTCCTCCGGTCCCTCCCAGTTCCATATGGACCGAGGAGGAGGGAGCTTCAGCTACTTGTAGCCTGGCCATTGCCGAGGCTCCTCCCGTGGCGCAGGAGGCCCGTCCCGCTTCCTCCTGGGAGCGGGTGGGAGGTGCCGCCATGGCAATCACCCCTTCGGGGTTGAAGGCTCCCCCGGTGTCACTCCCACGGCTCAGAAGGCCCGAGTCGGTGCCGTCCTCGACGCCGTTGGTCAGTGCCGTCGGAGTCTTTGGCGCCGTTTGCGGCGCCGTGGGCCCTGTCAGTGCCATCGTCGGCACTGACTCATCGCTCAGTGCTGTGGGCCCTGTCGACGCCGTTTGTGGTGCCGATGCTGCTTGCGGTGCCATGGGACAGGATCCGCGTCTTCTTTCGCCATGTCTCGGCGCGACGGTTGAGCATGGCGCCGTGCCTGCGCGGCTCGGCGCCGTAGGGCGCCTCGGCTCGGCTGTCGGTGCCGTCCTCGGTGCCGCCCATGCTCTCGGTGCTGCGCGCGGCTGCCGAGAGGCCGTCAGTGCCATGTTCTGCGCCGAGTCTGCCTCGGGGCCGTCGGCTGCTTGTGTCTCGGTGCCGCTCGCGGCGCAGAGGGGCCTGGCGGTGTTGTCGGTGCCGAGGTTGCTACTAGGGCTGCTGTCGGTGCCGTCTCTGTCCCTGGTACCGCCCCCAGTGCTAGTGGAGTTGACGGCACCACGTCTGGCCCTGGCTCTGGGACTTTGGCCCGAGCTGCCCTGGCGCCTTCTGCGAGCCACGCCCGCGGGGTTGCAGAGGGCATGGGTGCCATCTCGGACACAGCTCTAACTGCGGGCCCTCTGGCAAAGTTGGTTTCGCCCGCCTTCCTACTGTTTGGCTCAGAGCCTCGGACTCTGCCTCTTTGGAGTTGGGCTCGGAGTCAGACAGGCAGTCACACTCTTCGGGGTTGTCTGCGGAGGAGGGCTCTCCCGTGGTCTCGTTGACGAGTCAGAGCCAGCCCCCTACTGAGGAGAGTCAGATGGCCCCCGAGGCTAGGGTCAGTGGTGCTGACCAGCGGACAGTGGTGCGTGCCACCATTGCTCTGCAACCTGGCCTTGGGGGTTTCATCGACCCCTTGGTGGTGGTACCCCCCTCCAGTGGTGTGTCTTGATCGCCCAACTTTGGGGCCCATCGAGAAGCCTGCAGGAGGGGAGGGTGCTGTTCCCTGGGTCTCCCCTTCGGGGCAGCCCAGAGATGCCAGCTACCTAGGCTGGCCCTCTCGAGGAGGAGGACTCTCTCGGACTCTGAGGGGTCGAGGGGTGTGGGGTCGGCGCGTCAGCCTTTCTCTGGTGAAGCCGAAGTGTGGATTTCCACCCTTCCCCTTCTGGTTCCTTGAGGGAGTCCCATTCTTTTGAGGCAGGGAACCATCCTTCTGGACTTTTACGGCCCCAGTCACCTCACTGGGGGGATTCTTCTGGGCGCAGCCAAGGCAGTACCAATGTGGTTGTACATCTGTTGGCTGTGGAGTCTTCCGGGGCACCCTCCTCGGGTGCTCATGGTCAGCTCCCTAGCCCTGGCGGAGGTCAGCTGATTTCTTTTCTCGGCTCTGCTCCATCCCTCTGCCACATTCTCCAGCGCTCCCAAGCATTCTTGGTCCTAGCGGCCCTCTCACCTGGGAGCAGTTCAGGGCGGTGGCTGCTCGGTTCCCTGCCTACATTAGGGCTATGGACAGCCAGGTTTTTCAACCTCCCCCGTGCAGCCACCCTCGGAACATATGGTGACCTCCAGCTCCTCATCCCCCTCTTCTGGGGGAGAGGACCCTCTGTCCACATCTCTCCAGCTGATCTCTCCGAGTACCAGCTCCTCGTGAGGATGCTGGAGGACTTGCACCTTCTCCCTCTTCTGTTAGCAATCCTGAGCTTATGGAGCATGCCTTTCTAGGCGATTTTGGAGGCCACCTTGTGGTGCTGCCTGGTCTGCTCCCTTTGGGAGACGCCCTATGCTTCTGGCAGAGGCCTTCTCCGAGTTCCTGCCCCTAGGGACCTCAGCCAGAGGTATTGCGCCCCCGGAGTCTCCAGGTTCTGTGCCTTATCCGCAGTCTGGCTTGACGCATCTGGACACCCTGATGGGCTTTGCGCCCTCCACCGTGACCGGCCCCCGGATCAAGACTCCTCGGATTTTGATTTTTGGGGGAGGAGGACCTTCTACTTGGCACGGTTGCTCCTTTCTATTTCCACTCACTAGGCCCACTATGCAGCCTACAACAGGTTCTTGTGGTCCACACTAGGTCAGTTCCTAGCTACTTTGCCTGACTCGGAGCAAACCAGACAAGCCATCGCGCTCTCTGCACGTGGCCTGGAGCTAGCAAGGCACCAAGCGGGGGCATCTTATGACACCAATGAGGTAGCTACCAGGGTCATAGGGACAGCGATCTGCACCAGGAGATCGGCGTGGCTACGTCTTTCTCGGTTGTCACCCTTGGCCCGGCGTAGGGTGATTTGCTCCGCCCACCAGGGAACCAACTCTTCTCCCGTAGACCGAGACGACGCTTGTCGGGGCAGCTTCCTTCCCCCGCCGGGGGGAACCCGTCTCACTGTCCCCACTCTCGGGCCTCCTCAGGCCCGGAAGGTTCCTCCCCTTAGTGTGTCACCCACTGAGGGCTAAGGGACTCTGTCCCTTAGGGTATAATGAATCAACCCCCTTCGGGGGGGCTTGGTTCTCACCCATCTGTGATGAATGGTGAAGATTGACACAGATAAGATATGAAAATTATGTACCTACTGTAATTCTGATCTTTCTGTGTATCTTCACCATTCATCACAACCCCCCCACCATCTCCTGGGGCTCTCAGTCTGGGTCCCCACCGGTGGCTCCTCTACTTTTGGAGGGTAAGGTGAGGGACACACAGGGGGTATTCTCCTTTAAAGAGTACAGCTCGAGCAGCACTCCTTCTCATTACCTGTCTCCACTCTCGATGGGGTGGGGTTGTGGTTGCCCTCCTCTGTTCTCCTTCTGGTTTCCATCCAACTGTTTAAAAAAAAAAAAGCTCTTTTTTCACCAAACATCTTTCCTGAGAGTATTAAATCCCTGTACCCTGTCCTTCTTCCAGAATAGCCGACTCTGCTTCTGGGGTGTTTGCCAGTTATTCTGTGCCTTGAATTCTGGCAGAGAGCTTTGCTACTCTTTGCAGTTCCTATAGAAATCTGGTGACGGACAAGGGTCTCGGATACCTTGTTACCTCTCACTCTCTCCTAAATTTCTCCCCTCCCTTTCCTCCCTTCCTCCGCTTCCAGAGATTGGGGCCCCTACCCAATCCCCTTAGTCTCATCTCTTCTCTGCTGTCCTCTCAGTCATTATTTCTCCTTTTAGTTCAGTTTTTCCTTTCCTTTTTCTGTCCCTTGGACTCTCTTGTCCCACCCTCCATCCCTTCCTCTTACCTCTCCGGCAACTCAGAACTGGTAGGCAGGCAGAGTCGACACAGCCTACGGCCAACCCTCGAGCGCCACGCAGTACAGTCGGCCTCGAGGGCGGCGCCGATGCTGTGTTGGCTCCGCCTACCCTTTAAAAAAAAAAAAAACCTCCCACGGGGTCCTGATCTCTGGCCAGTACCCATCTGTGATGAATGGTGAAGATACACAGAAAGATCAGAATTACGGTAGGTACGTAATTTTCATTTCAGGATTACACTCACTGTCCTCTGACACAGACTGACAGTCATGTTCAGTTGAAACTTGTGGAGGGGAACACTTTAACTTAGCTTCTGTAGGTGCAGTCTTTCTTGATTTTTTCTTAACAGCGGCTCTAGTCACTGGTCCAGAGGGGGCATTGTCTGGGGGCTCAGACTCTATCGAGATCTGTCCAATGGGCAGCAAATGATTTCTATGCATAGTTTTCACATCTTTTGAATTATTCTCGGGCCGTACTTTGGACACAGGCAGATCATCTAGTTTGCCCACTACAATGTGAGGGAGATGATGCCATCTGTCAGCAATCTTTTGCTTGCCATGCAGTCCTAGGTTCCTCAGTAACACTCGCTCTCCCTCCTGGAGTTCCTGTGCTTTCACCTTTTATCATACCTTTCTTTGTTGGCCAGATTTTTTGGCAGCCATGGTTTGAGCCAGTTGGTACGCATGATTTAGCTGGGCCTTTAACTTTGCACATACTGTAAATAGTTGTCAGCTCAAACCCCATCAGGAAAAACTCCAAAACATACATCTACCGCAGTCGAGCTTCTCTTCCAAACATCATGCGGTAGGGGAGAACCCAGTGGCATCACTTTTGGTGCAGTTGTAGGCATGTACCAGGGTGTTAAGTTGTTGGCTCCATCTGGGCTTGTCCTTTGGGTGGAGGGTACCTAGCATATCTAGCAAAGTGTGGTTGAAACGTTCAGGCTCTGGGTTCCCCTGGGGGTGGTAAGGGGTGGTTCTGGACTTTCGCACTCCCCACAGAGAAAGCATCTCTTTGATCAGACGACTCTCAAAGTATCTCCCTTGATCAGAATGGATTCTTTGTGGAGCCCCATAGTGAACAAAAAAGTTTTCTACAAGTACTTTTGCCACAGTGGATGCCTTCTGGTCCTTGGTGGGGAAAGCTTGGGCATATCTCGTAAAATGGTCAGTGACCACCAGCACATTACTAATATTTCTTTGATCTGACTCCAGACTCAGAAAATCAATAGAGACCAGCTCCATGGGTGCACCGGTGGTGATGTTAACAAGGGGGACAGCCCTCTGGGGCAAAGCTTTCCTCTGTAAGCAGCAACTACAAGTTCGAATGTGTTGCTCAACATCAGCCCCCATCTTAGGCCAATAGAATCTGGATCTCACCAAGTCAAGTGTTCTGTCTATACCAAGGTGCCCCATGTGGTTATGTAAGGACCTCAGTACTGAGTCTCGAAAGGTAGTGGGCAGCACTAGTTGTTGTTTGTCTATTTGTCCCCCTCTGTCTACTGTTTCTCTGTATAACAGTCTATTGATCAGTTTCAATTTAGGACCTTCCTTGTATAATAATGCAGTTCTCAAATCAGTGGAACGTAATTTGGACACATCTTTCCCTGCATAGAGGGCTTCTAAAGCTGATTTGATCATGGGATCTCGAGATTAAGCCCGCTGAATACTGTCGTTGTCCAGCTGAGGCAGTGCACCAATGTCTATTGCAGAAAAGTGGCAATAAGCAGCAGGTATGCAGTTCTCAGAAGGTCCCAAACAATCCACAATACAGTCCACTGCGTCCGTGAACATTTGTTCCTCCCTGTCAAACTTCTGGCAGAGTGCTTGAATATCAGGTTCTGACAGTCTGACCCAGTCATTCCGGGGAACAGGCCTCCGGGAGAGAGCATCAGCATCTATGTGGTTCAGGCCTGCTCTGTATTCGATGGCATAGTCATATGTAGACAAGGCAGAGAGCCACCTATGGCCCGTGGCATCCAACTTAGCTGAAGTCTGCACATAGGTCAAAGGATTATTGTCAGTTTTTACCAGTATCTTAGCTCCATACAAGTACTCATGAAATTGATCAACAATGGCCCACTTCAAAGCTAGGAACTCTAGTTTGTGCACTGGATAGTTCTTTTCTGACGGGGTCAGACTCCTGCTGGCAAAGGCCACTGGTCTCAGGCCATTTGTGTGCTCCTGATACAACACAGCCCCACCTTGCAAGCTAGCATCAGTATGAAGGACATATGGCCTGGTAGGATCAGCATAGGCCAACACGGGGCATGGGTAAGTTGATGTATGATTTCATGGAAAGCAGTCTCACAATCAGAAGTCCAGTGGGCCCCAAACACTTCATTTGGACAGAAATACCTTTTTTCAGTCTCAATGGGAACTGTTTTCTTGTACCTTTTGTGGGTTGGGGGATACCCTTGAGTAAGGTTAAGTGAAGGGCGGATCACTCGGGAATAGTCCTTGATAAAATGCCTATAATAACCACAGAAACCCAGGAATCTCTGCAGCTCCTTCAGATTTTTTGGCTGGGGCCAGGTGGTCAATGCCTCAACTTTACTGGGGTCAGTCTCTATGCCCTCGGTGGACACTATATGTCCCACATATTTTACTGATGTTTGAAATAATTGACACTTATCAATGGACAATTTGAGGCCAAAATCTTCCAGTCGGTCCAACACCTTGAATAACCTGCTTTCATGTTCCTCCAGGGAGCTGCCAAACACAATGACATCATCCAGGTATACTAAGCACTCTAACAAGTTCATATCCCCCACTGCACACTCCATTAGGCGCTGAAAAGTGGCTGGAGCACTCAAACCTTGAGACATCCTCATGAACTCACAGAAACCAAGTGGGCAAATAAAGGCAGTCTTTTCACGGTCTTCTGGGGCCATCGGGGTCTGATAATACCCACTGCGAAGGTCCAGCACTGAGAACCACTTACTACCATTCAGGCAGTCCAATGCATCCTGAATGCTTGGCGTGGTGTACTGATCTGGAATAGTCCGCCGGTTCAAAGTACGATAATCCACACACATCCTAACTGTTCCATTCTTTTTCCTCACTACTAGGATAGGTAAAGCATATGGGCTTGGATTCCTGTATTACCCCAGCCGCAGCATCTCTTGCAGATGTCGCCTCACATCATCTATGTCAGCAGGTGCCAGGTGTCGAGACCTGTCATGGAAATGGCCTCTCATCACATAGCCGGATACGGTGTTCAGCTCCTTGTACATCCTGCATCCCATTCCTTCAAATAAACACCTGGTCTCTGGGCAAGCTTCTCACTGATCCTTTCTTTCGATTCAGCTGGCAACGGGAGTCACTGGAATCAAACAAGTCGGGTGTCACTCTGTCACTCTTCCCCAACTCTTGTTACTGGGCAGGACAGCAGTATCCGCACAGTGCACAGTGGTCAGGGTGCAGCCTCGATTTACTCGAATCTCCTGTCAGACACATTCTGCACTTGAACCATTACTGCTTGGCAAAAGCATGAGCTTAGCAGGCAGGATACTGGGTTTGACCTGCAGCTCCTCGGCAGTTTCTCATCCCAGGGTTTTAAATAATTGATTAGCAGCTTTTTTCTTGGGATTATACTAACTGTACAGAAAGTATTTATATAGATTTTCTAGAATTGCTGTGTTTGTTAAACATAGTGAGGCAAAGAGCTATGCATTTTCACAAAGATTTAGCATTTTATGAGCAAAGACGTATGAATTTTTAGAGTTTAATAAATCCCTGCATCCCTGGTGCGTCCAGCATTAATATTTTGTTCTTTACATCCTTCTTGATATGGACTTCTCCTTGTAGAACACATTACGATTTGGTGCTAGCAGCAAAGATTCTGGTCCTTTCTTCCAGACGACCCCACCGGGTCCTCGGGTTCCATCCTACCAGCATTTCTCCAGCGCTATAGGCCCTTTAATTAAAGCCGATTCTGAAGGCTCAGCCAGTCTTGGACTTTTGTTTTTCAGCACACAACTGTGCCAGTCGCCCAAACATATGTGCATTGGTTCCAATCAACAATGGGACCCCATCGCACAGTCCAGCAGGGGACACACTAAGGCCAGGGTCTCCACTTGCTCTGCCACTCCAGCCACAGAAGTAGGAAAAGACAACCAAATTGGATATAGCCAGAGTAGGGTAGGCCTTCACTCAAACCCCACACATGTAGCCCTCTAGGGATTGTAGGGCACATCAGACAAATGCTTCTGATACCAGTCCTGAAACATGATTGTCACTTGGGAGCCACTGTCTAGTACAGCTCTGATGGACACCCCATTCACCTTCACTGTAGTCTCCATGGAGGGACCCACTACTTCAGACCATTCAGGGCACACTTGAGAGGTCACTCGGGCATTGGCCCTGTTGGCAAAACTTTTCTGGTTGGCCCCTCCTGGTGACTGGGCACAGGTTTTGCGATGCCATGCCACTAACCTGCTGGTGACTTTCCTTAAGTTCTCTGGCAGCTGACACTCAGTCTGAAAGTGTCCATCTTCCCCACAATGGTAACAGAACTTAATATCTCGGTTGTCTTTGGAGAAAGGGGGATCTCTTATCTGGCGGGGCACTTCAGGGGCTCTACATGGGTCTTCTTGAATGGGATGTTTACCCCGTGAACTCTCTGGTTCATCAACTCTATTGGGGGTGAGAGCAGCCTGTTGCAGCTCCCTCACCATTTCCTGTAGGTCTCTAATTTCTGCTCTCAAGTTATTCTCAGTCCAGGGGTCAGAGGAAACAGCATGTACTCCCACTCCACTTTTGGGCTCAGGGGGAGCTTGATACAGATCCGGTTCCCGATAGGTCTCTGTCATCCCCTTGATCAGCCCTCTCAATTGATGAGTCTCGTCTGGCTCACTTTGCTCGGGAGTCTGGCACAGATTCACAGCTCCAGCATGGGGTTCCCACCCCTCTTCATTGGTTTCGATTTCACGAATCTCTCTCATCAATTGACAGTATTCAGGAGCGTTGGCCCTCCGGTCTTGCAATTTGAGTTTCAGCAGTATCACACTTGAAAATCTGGCTGACTTCAATATATGGTCCAATCGGACCTGGTTTAGTGTTTGGGCAGTCACTCCCCCTTTTCGGTGGGCCTTTTGCAGAGCCCTTTCCATTCTAGTAACAAATGTAGACAATTTCTCATTTCTCCACTGTTTTGCTGACTTGAATTTCCATAACAGATCCTCTCCGGTTTCAGTGCTGCCAAACACCCCCCTCTAAAGTGGAAAGATATTCTGCTGCAGTTGTCTCTGGACTAGTGGCCCATAGGAACCGAATGGCTTCCAGTGCGGGATCCCTCAAACTTTCCATCAGCCATTTCCTCTTCTCTCCCTCAGAACACTGCCACTCTTGCACTAAAGGCATAGCATAGTCCATCCAGGTCTCCAAATCATCTTCCCCTGAAGGCACAGCCACAGTATCAGAGAAGAGTCTCAATCTCCGATAGGAGTCTAATTGTATTGGAGGGACGACCATAGGGGGTGGGGCTAGTATGGAGCTCTTAAATGACCCGGGAGATGTACCTGGGGACGGCAGGGGAGTGTGGTCGCCCGAGATGTCTAATACCTGTATCAATTCCTGAGCAGTTCTCCCTTCTGCGGCCAACAGTTTAAGTAGCTTGTCCTTGAAACTATTGGTCTTAGGGGACCCACCGAGGTGACCGAACCACTACATGTGTGAATAACCCTCCATCCCTTCTGGGCACCTTTGGGGAAAATCACTGGGGCACCTCTCAGGGTCTATCGTAATACTGCGCTGGAAGCAGTACTCTTGCAGGGTCTGTTCAGCAAGTCAGCACATCACCCTTTACTTCCACCTTGCCCAGACATTTAACACGCCTCACAGTAGAGACAGTATCAGCGCTTTTAATCCTCAAGGGACATCCAACAGTAATACAGTCTTTGGGAGTCCAACTCCTCAGCTTCACCCCATCCCATCAATTTATGCACCATCATCTTAATGGGATCGAGTTTTAACTTGGGCGTAGCATCCCCCTCCATTTTTTCCTTTAATTTAGACATAATGTGGTACTTCCTTCACTCGGCCACTAGAGGACGCTAAGAATCCCAGCGGTGCCTCCAAGATGTAACCCCCAGGTGGCACTATCCCAAGGGCTACTACCCCTGCTTGACTGACTACTGACAGGTTGAGGGGCCTAGGTCCAATGGCGGGTGCCTCCACCCAGAGGTCAGGGTTGATACTGTCTTTTCTGACTTGGCCACAGCCCTGTGGGACACTGCAACCCCCTTTTTTCCCACTAGTGGCCCACACAATATGTCAGGAGTATCTTCACAGTGTACACTTACTCCCAGGACTGGTTCGGTCAGCTTGACTCTGGGGACCCCCGTAAAGGAAGAGGATGTAATACGATAGCCACTATACAATGCTTTAACACAAACACATGCTTTAGTCAGTGTAACTTTGCTGAAACAACCAGATTTGATTTATTTAGGGGATGGCAAGAAGGACAGGAGGAAATCAGGTTAATTAGAGCAATCGCATTAATATTCACAGTAATGTGCACAATTTCAGAGTCCCTAAATGTCATTTTCACTGGGTACCCAGGATGGGGGGGGGGGCTAGCCAGGATCGGTGTAGCTGGTTGGGGCCCTGAGATGGAAAACACTTGCACAATACCCAATTTGTTATCCGGAGCAGTGGGCTCAGTTCAGTATAGCAAGAAAGAAAATCAGATGAAACACCTGCAATTTAAAGGTACAGATGGCAGGGAGCTACCCTGATTTTCACTCACTAATTTTTGGCTGGTCGCTGTCCCCATACAGTGGCGTGATTTCTGGACGCTTTCACACAGCAGGGGAACAGGGTTCTGTAAGCAGGACACACCCACACATTTATATGTAAAAGAAGTTACCATACCAGGCAGCTGCCCTCAGGTCCCAATCGCACTTACTGCCAACCCGGGAGTTTGGATGCAGCTTCACTTTCCTGACAGACCAAGCGCTGATGAAGCAGTTTCTCCAGTCCTCTACAGGGTAAGCCTGGTTCTTTGCTACACAGCCTCTCCTCTCCTCAGTCACAGCGGATCTGGTCCGAATCACCACGGCAAACACATCACCCGACTCCTTCGGGCCTCCATATGCACTTCCCACGCGAAAACTCTGCAGTGCAGAAGC
Source organism: Neoceratodus forsteri (assembly GCA_016271365.2). Lineage (NCBI taxonomy): Eukaryota > Metazoa > Chordata > Ceratodontiformes > Ceratodontidae > Neoceratodus > Neoceratodus forsteri. Next base: position 9,345,908 of record JADMNL010000026.1, read on the forward strand.
CCGAGCTCCTTCCCCAGTCGCGCCACAACAGATCTGCCTTCTCAGCCACCAGTCAGGGAATTGCAGTCGGGTGCCACCCGTCCAATTGGTGGGCTTCAGTTGACAGTCACCTCAAACTTCCCCATTGTGCAAAGAGGCGCCACAGTCCAGAACTTCACGTCCCAGAATTACTGGCTATATCCCCATGGCCAGCCGGCTCCAAGAGAGTCCTGATCATGGTTGGTCGCTCAGTACTCCATTTTAGGTGCCCTCTCCTCCTGATTGGATCTAGTCTGCAGTTCAGATCCAAGATGGAGGGCAAAGCACACAAAGTCCCAGCTGCAAGAAAGGCAGGTTTGACAAATTATATTTCCACTATCACTCTAACAGATCGCTAGCAAACAGTTACATCCCTGAATACTGCTCACTCTGCCCACTTAGCGACAGCAGAATCGGAACAGTTTGTCAGCAGCTCGAGCGGGACTTGAGCAAGGAACCACACAGTCCCCCCAGGTTCCAGTCCTGCCTGTAAGCAGACAGCTCTTAAAGAGACAGTACCAGAGGCTCTAAAAGCACTCACAAATAGGCGGCTTAAATGCCGAACACCATCCAGGCTGGGGCCTTTAGGCAAGCTATTAGGAGACTTTTGGGAAACCCCATTTGCAGGGGGTTACACAGAAACCACTAGCTTCTAGAGGGGAATTTTATTTAATGAACAATCCTGTAAATGCTAAATTAACAGAAACAGATTGAAATTATTATTAGTCTCATTCACCGAATTAGCATAAGAGTTTGTGATGGTCAGCAGAGCAATGAAAGCAAAACCAGGACTAACACTGCTGTCAAAGAACTCATCTGCTGTCTAACAATATTCGGCTTTGATACAGTATACGGTATGCAATCAATCCTTGAGAAAGGATTAGAGTGATCCGAAGCACCAGGAGTGTACTGCGGTTTTTGTTTTTTGTTGCCTCTGTACATGTGTACCTGTTCTTCGATTAAAAGCAATTTAGCATTTCAGCCTTTGGTTTCTAGTGATGTTCTTTGTGCAACAGTTTTCTGCATTTTGCAATCAAAAGAAGAAAGGATTCTTCCGCACATGTAAAAAACTAGGAGATGATTACAGTCTGTCAGTCACAATTCTCTGAGCTGATTACAGTCATACTGTGTTGCTGTTGTCAGAGCACAAACTTCAAATGCCGTCAAAAGCTGTCAATGCTTAGTCAGAATTTAGTTTATGGTGACTTCAATTTTACAGTATTTGTTAGCTGGCCATCCAGGGCTCTGAGCACCATACAAACAGAATACAAATTTTAAATACAGAGACACAACAGTAAAACAGGTCAGGGAAAAGACGGCAAAGGTTGAAAATATACCACCCTAAAATGTTTTATAATGGACTAAATGGTCCCAAAACCACGTTAAATAAATCGCTTTTTAACAAAATCTTTAAAAATTCCACTGAGGGAGCCCTTCTGATTTCTGTAGAAAGAGAATTCCACAGAATGGGTTCAGCTACTGCAGAAGGCCATGTCCCCAACTGTTTTTAAGCTGGACCATGGAATTATGAGGAGCCCTGCCTCAGATGAATGAAGGAGGTGGACAGGGTGTTAAAGGTCAAGAAGTCTTTCAGGTAACCAAGACCCAAAATGTGCAGAGCTTTGTATGTCAACAAACTTACCTTGAAGCTGATGCACCCCCTTAGTGACAGCCAGTGCAGTTCTTTGAGAACTGGCAATATATGCATGGAACAAGAAGTTCCCACAGTCAGCCTGGCTGCACATTTTGCATGAGCTGCAAGCAATGCATCAGCCCTGCAGGTACAAAAGCATGCATCACTGTTTCCAGGTCAGTTGCTACAAGACAGGTTCGGATCCAGGTAACATTATGCAGATGGTAAAAGCCACAGCAGACAACAGATAACTCTTAGAGTCAGGTGATGCTGCTTGGCTAGAGCACTCATGCTGCTTGGAGCTCTGCAGGCCTACTGCTGAAAACTGCCTAAAAAAATAGTACTTATTGTTGTCTCGGGATCCTACCCTGGAATATTCATGCTCCTTCACTCCTACTGGCCCCAGCTGAAGTTTCTTCCACAATTCCGGCTTAAACACCTGCCGTTATGAGCACCAATGAGGTGGAAGTGGTGGATGCCCCACCTTGGTATATGCCACTGCCATTACTGGAGCATAAACAAGGACCCAAGCACCTTAAGGCATCAACCTGCCTCACTAAGCCAGCCATAAGCGCCGATGCTCTGACTTCACTACAGACATTTCTTTAAAGAGTTGGACTTAATTACGGAGGCGATCTTAGATGTCTCTAGTGAGCTAAAGACCTCCATCCCGCCCCAGATGCCCTAACCAGAAGAGAAGGCGATGCCGAGTTGCAACTCTCTTCAGTGGAAGACCGTCAAGCCTGACTTGAACCCAAAGCTGTGGATTTGTTATGTAAGTTAAAGATGCTCGAAGCAAGGGCCAAGGATCAGAAGGGCAGGAATCACCGCAATAACCTTGTTATTGCTGGCGTTCTTGAGAGGGTGGAAGGTACTGATGCTCATGGCTTCGTCTAATGGCTTTTCACAGACTTTGCTGTAGTTCTCAGGACTAACAGGAAATTTCTTCCCAAGGTAGTGTCTGAATTTCACCTGAACCAGTCTATAATGCTCCCTGTCTTTTTCTCAGACAAATCCATTCCGAGTGAGTGCAGACTTCACAGCCTGGATGTCAAAAGGGCACTGACCTACTACCTAGAGCACACTAAGTAGCTCAGGTGCTCACACACTGAACTTTTCCTCACCTATGGTGAGGTGGGTAAAGGCAAGCCAGCCTCTAAGAGGACTGTCTCATGCTGGATAGTCTCCTGCATTCAGTTCTGTTACAGTAAGGCTGGCAGACAGCCACCTCAAGGCCTCAGGGCCCATTCCACCAGGGGCACTACAGCCTCAGTGGCAGCAGCAAGAAACATACCCTTGCTTGACATCTGCAAAGCAGATAGGAGTATAGCGCTGTATGGGAGGCAGTATAGCGCTGTGGTTTAAAGAGCAGCTCTTGCCCTTCCTAGTCTCCAGTCCCCCAAACATAATGATAATACATTTCAGAATGGATAGTATTATTAAATTCACGTTCAGTTCGTTAGAAAGTTACTACTGTAAATAGCCCTCACAGTAAGAGCTTTCGAACCGCCGACATGCCCTCGTCGCCAGGGCCTTACCAGATGTGCAACGAGTTGCGCAGCGCTGGCTGATCAATGGCACGCTTCATGTATTTTAATCACATACTGACGGCGGACCGCTGACCAACAGGACTCTGTTAGTCAAGCGTCACTTTGATTTGTTAAAATCAATTGTAAATGTTATAAAATGATAGAAAAAACACCCCATTGAAATCAATGGCTCATGCACTAAGCAGTCTTCGCATTTACATCACAAACAGGGCTGCGGTGCTCATGAGGGGCGGTCAGCTTAGTTCAGGAAATGGCTCTTTTATCGGGTGCTATTTACGAGTGAAATAACTTTCTAACAGGGCTGAGATACGTGGATTTAATAATACCCATCAGTTCTGCCAAGGGTGAGGTATAATTTATGTCTAGGGGACCCAAACCTAGCAAGCTGCTCTTTAAGGCTCTGAGCTGCAAATCTGGAGACCTGGATTTGAATCCCACAGCCTTACTTGCATACTGTGTGACCTTGGGCAAGTCACTTAACTTCCTTGTGCTCCCAGGTCGCACCTGTAAACAAGCTTTCAGCTTAGTGTGTTACTCCTGGTAAAAAAACAACAACAACTGAGATACCTGGAAGACTGTACACACCTTCACAAATCACTACTGCTTGGATGTACAGTCCAGATCAGATGCCAAATTGGGCACTGCAGTCCTGCAGAACCTGTTTCCAAAGTGGGTTCTGTTCTCCTCCCAACTATACTGCTTTGTAGTTTGCACTAGTGAAGTATACTGAGGGACTCCTGGGTGCGAAGAAAAACTTACCAGTACTTACCATAGTAATATTGTTTCTTCCAGGGGATCCCTCAGTATGCTTGACCTCCCATCTAGTCTTCCCTCACATAACCTGGTTGAGAATAGTTCTGCAGTCCTTGCCTTAGGCCAAATTTCTTTCTGTAGAGCAATAAAATGTGTAACATTCCACAGTGAAGCATGATGTATATAGTTCGCCTAGAGGCGGGTTCCAGTTTTCCTTGTTTTTCCATTTTTCTATAGTACTAGCATAGGCTTAGGGTTTGGGACCTTTTGCCCCTTAGGCTTCAAAATGAATCTGACTGGAAGTACAGCAGCACCTACAGGCAGTACTTTCTTACTTCAACTTGATTGGCAAATTCCTGGCATCATTATAGCATAACTCCACCTCCGGGGCAACTGGAACCCAGCTGGCATAATTGTACTAGTCAACATACTGAGGGAACCCTGCAAGAAACAATATTACTATGATAAGTAATTTTTTCTTCCTACTTCCTTACAATTGCTAGCCCATTATGCAGGTAAGGTCATTATGTTTGGTGGCCTGGCGGAGGCGGGAAGAAAATTAGAAGCAATTAAAGAAGACTGAACGAGGATCTACCGAGGCGGAACATTCAGAAGATGATGGGTGATTGTAACACTGAGTATGGACTAAGCTTAAATATATTATATCAGTGCCATAACTTAAACTTTGCCAGAGTAGACTTAATGATCACAAACACTAGGGGGTCTGAATTTGTGTTTTTACTTATGCCTGAGTGTCTACTGCCAATATCTATAATGTTGTACTTTTAATGCCTGTTAAGGTTCTCTGTATTTCACACAAGATGGCTACTGCCACGTGCCACCCTAGTGATCAAGGAGCTTTACCCACACTTGCAACATGACCGCCATGCGCAGAGTAAGTCAAGGCAGCACAAAAGCTGAGAGCTGCGTGGAGACCATGAGGCACTTCGGGGTATATCCCCTTATCTTTGGATTGGCATCTAGTGACCAGGTACAGTTAACCGTTAAGATGGACACTGTTTGTCAAAGCAGCATTCTGAATGAGACATAAAGATTTGTTCTGGAGGTGGGGAGAGATCCACTATGTGGTCGTCTGCAGGTTCTCTTGAGAAGATTTTCCTAATTAAGCGTTACAAGGACCATAATGTTGCATAATGCAGCATTGTGCTGTACATTGCATAAGGACAGAATTTTCAGACTAACATTTCATTCTGTGCCATGTTCAGAGCTGCATAGTACATGTAGGAATACTTATTTTACATTCATTTGCAAAAATGCCCTCCGTGTCTACATAACAAAGGAAGCAGAGTATGTAACATGATTTATTCAGTTCTATGGCAGGCACTTCTATACTCAGAACCAAGTTTGATTTTTCACTGTATCTGATACTTTGAAACTGAATAAAAATAAAAACCGTATAATCTCAACATTTCTAGCACAGAACAGGCCCTTAAATTGGTAACTTTGTGTCGATATATTTATTTTTCACAGATTATACTCACTAAACATGTTATATTGACCAACTCTTAACTGCTTAACTGGTTTAGCAAGAACTGATTTTAATAATGAAACAATGCTATCTCCATTAGAACTAACACATACCATTAAGTAGTAAGGATTTAAACAGTCTCTGATAGTACATTTCTAACCTCAATAATTGAAAACTGATAAACTTGAAAGTTAAAGAAAACACCTACTTTTCACCTATCCAAATGTGAACTTTGTCGGTGAGTTCCCACAGTATTTTGTAATAAACATTTTACTCACAGTAATGCACTGATTAATGGCTACTCATCGGAGCAAGTGCTTTGCAAAGGATTGCTGTTTTGCAGGCATGTAGCTTGCTCACCGTGTGGCAGCATGCAGTGTGCTCACCTTCTGGCAATGTGTAGCGTGCTCACCTTGTGGTAGCATATAGCGTGCTCACCTTGTGACTGCATGTAGCATGCTCACCTCGTGGCAGCATGTAGCGTGCTCACCTTCTGGCAGCATGTAGCATGCTTACCTTGTGGCAGCTTGTAGCTTCCTCATCTTGTGGCAGCTTGTAGTGTGCTCACCTTGTGGCAGCTTGTAGCGTGCTCACCTTGTGGCAGCACGTAGCTTGCTCACCTTGTGGCAGCACGTAGCTTGCTCACCTTGTGGCAGCATGTAGCGTGCTCACCGTCTGGCAGCATGTAGCATGCTTACCTCGTGGCAGCTTGTAGCTTCCTCATCTTGTGGCAGCTTGCAGCTTGCTCATATTCTGGCAGCATGTAGCGTGCTCACCTTGTGGCAGCAGTAGCTTACTCATCTTGTGGCAGCATGTAGTGTGCTCACCTTGTGGCAGCTTGTAGCATGCTCACTTTGTGGCAGCATGTAGCGTGCTCACCTTGTGGCAGCAACGTAACTTGCTCACCTTGTGGCAGCATGTAGCGCGGCTCACCCTTGTGGCAGCACGTAGCTTACTCACCCTAGGCAGCATGCAGCGTGGCTCACCTTGTGGCAGCAGTAGCATGCTCACCTTGTGGCAGCTTGTAGCTTGCTCACCTTGTGGCAGCACGTAGCTTGGCTCACCTTGTGGCAGCATGTAGCTTACTCACCTTGTGGCAGCATGTAGCGTGCTCGCCTTTGGCAGCTGCAGCTTGCTCTGCCTTGTGGCAGCATGCAGCATGCTGCGCCTGTGTAGGCTGCAGCATGTCGCTGGGCAGCGCAGCTTGTTCGCTTTGTGGCACCTCAGCATGCTCGCCTTGTGGCACCGGCAGCATGCTCACCTCGTGGTAGTGGCCATTTGAGTCTCTGACTGCTCGTTGACTCCAAGTACCACCCCAGAGACTTGCCAAATTCTTGTTTAATGTAAATATTAACGGACAACTCCCTATCCCTTAATTTGGCTGTAAGATGCAATATTTATTGGCTCTGCAGTACTTTAAAATGCAATTGTTCAGTTCAGTCAAAACACATGAATGGGAACATTTAAACAGCTTTTAGGTACTATGCCCTCAGTCCCCTTCCTTCAATTCCATCTCCAGCTGTTGACGGGCAAAATCAGCTTTAGTTAAGTCCAACCTCTTCCCAGCCTCAGCTAGACAGAAGTAGAGATATTTCTTGGGACGTGGCTATGATGTAGTATCCACACTTCTGACAGTGTTCCTTTCCCTTTAAGGCTTCCCAGAACATCTTCAAGCTGGCTCCTCCCATCCACCTGGGTAGTAACTCCAGCGGCATCACCTCATGACGTCAGAGCTTCCTTTCCACTAGAAGAAGAAGGTTCCCTCCTTACCGTTCTCTGCGCTGAAGAGGCCCTTTGCTTCAAACCTTTGCAAACTTTGCAAAATCACTTTGTCTTCCGCAATTTCTCAACCTCCGACATGGACAACTTCGAAGTCAGCACCAGGATTTATGAAGTGCGGTCAGAAGACATCCTGGACTGACCCGCACACCTCATGTGTCTACTGCCTATGTAGGCTGCAGGGTCCGCTCAACAAGCTGCAGTATTCGAAGAGGCTGCGGTTCCGGCCATGGAGCATGCCTCTTTGGCTTCAGCCTTTGTGCCACTTTCTTTTGGCGCCACCTTCACCGGGGGGGGGGTCATGATTTGTGACAGTCCTTCCACCTTCGCAGGGCCCTCTAAGAGACAAAAATCTAAATCTTTGAAAAAGGAGACTAAAAAGAAGTCTCACGCCATCAATCATGGGATCACAAGCTTCTCCCAGGCCACGGATTCCCATGCCTCTGGAGATTTCGACCACGGTTGATCCCCTTTGGCCCATGCCACTGACTCCACGGTCTCCCTGTCGGGCCAGTTGGTCAAGATGCCCATCGACCAACCAGTCGAGATTTTCTTGACCCGGTTGATGCATTGTCACCAGATGAGGCTGATACCTCCCTCCCCTCTAGGGATTCCGGTCCTGCCTGTCACCTTCAGGGTGGGTCACACAGCCTGCTGATCTGGTGCATACTTCAGGATCTGATAACACAGGAGGTTCTCAGCTGCCCGCTTCCTCTGTGACTCACTGTCAGCATCCCCAATGGTCGAGGTTGAGGCCTTGATCCCAAAGCTCCGAGTTAAGCAGCCCACATTGTCATAGGCCATTACGTTGTCAGCATTCGGGCAAGCAGCGTTGCCACTATTCCTCCCTTCATCCTCCTCAGACAAGGAGAGGCTCCGCTGCAAAATGTGTTGGCACTACAAGGAGCTCATGTGGCATCAGCTCATGTTCACTGGGGTTAAACCATTCCTGGCCCCCACCATGGTTCTTCCATGGCTCCCACACCCAGGCCCCAACTACTCCAGCTTGGCTGGTTCCATCTCTGCCTATTCTGGCTCTCCACCTGTTCAGGTGGAACCATCGCCTAAGCAGCCACTGGTGTGTCTCCCTCCCAGGATGCCTGTACCACTTCGGGTTCCCTCTTTGACTGTCGGTCACCGTGACTCCCAACAGACCCCATAGGGTCAGCGGGGACTCATGCGTGATGACCACTTTTGATGAATCTCGGAGTCTGAGGGATTCTCCCACACTCCTATCTGTTAGACCCTGAGTTGGGAGAGGATTTGTCCATGGAGCATGGTCCCACTTCTTTCTTGGGCTTGCGCTGCTTAATATTGGAATCTATGGGATCCAGATGGAGCCCATCCAGAAATAGGCTAAGTAACCGTTGACCGAGATTCTCAACTGGGGTGACTCCCCTGGAGAGGCCTTCCTGGTCACCAAGGCCATTCTTGGCCTCGCTCTGGAGCTTTGGCAGCACCCTGCCTCTTGCCCTGCACCATCAGCCAGGATGGCCCCCACGCATGTGGTCCCTACCGGTTCCCTGTCAGGTTTCATTGAACATCCCTTGGCCGAAGATCTGGTGGCCAGTTCGGTCTTTCAGTGTACCAGCAGCTTTGGGGATGTGGACAAGCCTCATGACAAGGAATCCAAAAAATTGGATCATATGGTCAAGAAGGTCTATGCAGCCTCTTCCCTTGGCCTTCAGCAGGCGAGTTTGGCCTTCTAATGGCCTACTTCACATATGCCCTCTTAGGGCACCCTTAATGAGGTGCTTTCCACAGCTCCCTTGCTGACTTGCAGACCACGGTCAAGCAGGTTCAGAACCAGGCTGGTGGTGACTAAGTAGCAGCTCCAGACAGCCATGGACATCGGCGACTCCTGCACCAGGTCTGTGGCTGCCGCGGTGGCCATGTACTGCAGGGCTTGGCTGAGGATCTCAAACTTTATGGCAGATACCCAGCACAAGCTGGCGGATGTTCCTTCTTGGGCACACACTTGTTCAGGCCGGGGTGGAAGGACACTTTAATAATAGTAATAATAATAATAAATTTATTTGATATAGCGCCTTTCTCACTTCAAGGCGCTGTACAGTAAGGTAAAACAACAATCAATAAATACAGATAAAATCACAGCAATTCAGGCACGCTTTCCCACAGATAGGTCTTCAGTGCCTGCTTAAGTTCCCCACTGTCCTGCACTCCCGTAGCTGACAGGGCAGAGAATTCCAGAGGGTAGGTGCTACAAACCCAAAGGCATGTGCACCAGATGACTTTAAGCTACCTCGGGACCTCCAGCAACTCTGTCAGCCTCGTGAGAGCTGTCGCAGAGGGGTATAAGGAACTGAACTCTTTCAAGCAATCAGGACCAAGTCCGTGTAGGGCTTTGTAAGTCAATAGACCTACCTTAAAGGTGATCCGCCACTGGATGGGTAGCCAGTGCAGATCACGCAGCACAGGGGTAATATGAGTTCTTTTCGAAGCCCCAGTCAACAAACATGCACTTTACTTGCATAGAAAAGTCCAGTGCCACCCTAGACTTGGTTACCTCTGCCCAGAGGGATCCCAAGGGCCCTAAGCTCCAAAGGAAGAAGCCCTTTCAGCCCCCTCTGCCCCTGCAGCCAGGCTGTACCAGCCCCCAGCTGGGCAGCAGACCCAGGCTTGGCATCCCCGACCGAAGTCAGTTGCTTCAGTTGTCCAAAAGCCAGGAGGTCGAGGCCCCACTGTTTCCTCAGCTGGTCCCTCCCCCGCCTCCAAGCCTGCCCATTGATGGAATGGGGGGTGCCTCCCCCATGCCCATCCTGACTCTCCTGGGTCCTCCTGTGGGGGGCCGGTTCCACCACTTCCTTTCTGCTTGGTCCACTGTCACCACAGACGGGTGGGTCCTTGGGGTGATCAGTCAGGGTCTGCCTCTAGAGTTCGAGACTTACCCACTTTGCCAAACCCGTGCCGCATGGGAAGACATGGTGTCTGCCAATATGCTGTCAGCCCTTCGGGAAGACATTGCCCAACTCCTCCAGAAGGAAATAGTAGCTCCAGTCCTGGACCCTCAAGTGAACCCAGGGTTTGTCTCCAGGTACTTCTGGTGCCAAAATGGACAGGGGGCTGGCACCCCATCTTAGATCTGCACAACCTAAACAAGTTTCTTTGGCCGCATGCTTTCAGGATGGTCACTCTGTCTCAGTTAATTCCATCTCTGGAACAGATCATGTGGTTCTGCTCTCTGCATCTTCAAGACGTGTTCTTCCAAATTCTCATCTGTCCATCCCACCGCTGGTTCCTATAGTTCAGGGGTTCTCAAATGGTAAGGCCAGCCTCCCTAGGGAGGCCCCAACCTGTTCCAGGGGAGGCTCAAGCAAGTCTGGCAAAAGTATTATATATTACTTTTGAACTTTATAGATTTTGTATGAAGGGATAAGGCAAACTGAAAGAGGATAACAGTAGGTGAATTTATGTATTTACTCACAAGTCTATGACCAGGGAAGGTACTGTACATTGAGCCATGGCTTATATCAGGTGTACCCAGGAAGGGTAGTGAGAGAATACAGTTCAGAATGTAACTCAAAACACTTAAGCAATACAAAATGAATAAACTGCAAACAAATTAACAATAAACTAACAATGTAAGGAACAATTGATCAATTAGACTGGCAGCAGAATTGTCCAAATGCAAGAGTTAACCATACAGGTACTAGGAATAAGAGCAGGAGGGAGCAAAATGATCACTGAGAAGTTGCTTAAGAGCAGGGGGAGAGGCAGAGGTCATCAGGAATGTTATTCCAGTTAGAGGGCAAATGGAAAGCAATCTGATCCATGAAGGTATGGCAGTAAGGGGTAACAATGGTTCGAGAATCAAAATATTGGAACAAGTAGGTTGTCCTGTTGGGAGGGGGGTTACAAAAAGCTTAACATGAGAGCCAGCTATGCAAAGAGGTTTCAATTTATTCCTGATGTACCTGTGAAAAGTAGGCTATTTTTCTATGGGGAGGCCCAAAAATATTTCAGTATTTTGGGGGAGGCTCAAGATCTTTTCCATGGCTTAGGGGAGGCTCACTATGACAATGTTTGAGAACTGTTGCTATAGTTCCATGTGGAGGGATTCTCTATGAGTTCCAGACCATGCCCTTCATCCTATCTTCTGCCCCAGGACATTCACCAAATGCATTGCAGTGGTGGCAGCCTACCTGAGGAACCGACGGGTTCGGGTGTACCCTTATCTGGATGACTGGCTTATAGCAGGTCCCTTCAGGGGAGGCGGAGCAGTCCAGAGACCTGGCCCTCCAGACCTTCTTGTCCCTTGGTCTCCTGGTCAATGAGGCCAAGTCAGAACTTGTACCTCACAGGTGATAACTTCATTGGGGTGGAGCTCAACTCTTGCAGAGCCAGGGCTCAGCTTCTGGTGGACTGGCGGAGGCTCTCCTCCTTTGCCTGATCATTTCAGGATGGGCAGTTGTGCCTGCTCAGGACTTCCTGCACCTCCTGATATACATGGCAGCATGCACCAGCGTGATCCATTGGGCCCGTGGAGAATGCGCTCTCTGCATGGGAGCTTGCCTGCCAATGGTCTCAGTGCCAGGCTTTTCAACCAGCTGGTCACTGTGACACAGCTGATGTGGGATACCCTCCAGTGGTGGTTGGTCCTGGAACATCTGCAGGAGCGATCCTCTTTGTCCGCCCAGAGCCAATGGTCACCATCTTGACCGATGCCTCTTTAATAGGCTGGGGTGCTGGACCACAGAGTCCACAGACTCTGGACCCTCAAGGGGTCCCAATGCCATATCAACCTGCTGGAGCTTCAGGCAGTCTGGCTGGCGCTGATGCTTTTGCTCCAAGACATTCGGGGTCAGGGTCATTGAGGTCCTGACAGACAACACCACGCCCATGTACTTCCTCAACAAACAGGGCGGGACACACTACCTTCCTCTGTGCAGGAAAGTCTCACATCTGGACCCTTGTGCTCAGCTGGGACGCTGATCTTCTGGCCATCCATGTGGCTGTCATCTCCAGCCAGCTGGTGGATGCCTCAGCCATGTGGGCGATGTGTCTCATGAGTGGTCTTTCCATCCAGAGGTAGTACACAGTCTGTTCACCAATGGGCATCCCTCTGGTGGACCTGTTCACCTCCAGGAAGAATGCCAGGCTGAGGTTAGAGCAGTCGCCCCTCAGCAGGAATGCTGCAGGGGTGCCTTCTCGAGGCCCTGGACCCCGAAACTGGTCTATGTTTCTTCTCATTTCGGATCCACAGATTGCTGCTTTAAGGGCATGAGGGATATGACATGGTTGTTCTAGGAATGGTATATGATATACATTCACACTGACCCATCTGACCTCCCTGGCAAGTGGCACACCTGTCTTGCTTCCAGCAGGTAAGATCTGATGTCATGGGCAGTGCCGAGGGAATTACCACCGGGGAGCCAGTTTGAAGATCTCTGCAAGCCTTAAAGGGAAGCAACGCTGCCAGAAGTGTGGATAAACATCATATACTATTCCTTGAACTACTGTTACAGGTGAGCAACCTGTTTCTCTTGACCACATAAGATACCCTTAATCTTGTTGGGGACTCCTAGGTGCACAGGCTCAACTGCACCACGCTGAATGCCTTGTGCTCTGGCAAGTCACATAGCTGATGTCCAGGAAGCAATGGATTGGTGAGCCACTGTCCAGAGAAATGTGCCCCTTAGCTTTCGCTGTTTATAACACCATGTCCCTGATGTGAGAGGCCTGCTGATCACCACAAGCACAGTCTGAAGCTGGTCCAGTGTGTTGGTCACCTCCTGGGTGTGATCCAGTAGGCTTTCAACACATTGTCCAAGATATTGAGCTCTGGTGTAGATTTAATGAAGTCCACCACGAACCCCCACTAGATCTGGCTCATTTGAGGTCTCCGGAATCCCTAGGAAGCATAAATTAGCCATCTGAACGTTGTTCTCGAGGTGTTCCATTCTTAAACAAAGCAGTTTATTCTTCACCAATACTCCAGTCACCATGATTAACAGATTTCCTGCTGTACTTGCAGCTCCTGTCACTTTTGATCTCGATTTCATTCTGAGAAAGACAGGGACCACTTGAGAGGGTCCTGAGGAGGGCTACACAATGATGCAGGCAGCAAGTGAAGCTGCACGACGAGAAGCTGGAGTGCCTCGGGACATGTGCCCGAGGCTGGCAGCGCAGGGAGGAGGCGCATGATATACAGGGTAAACTGTAACCGGGCCAGGAGCTGGGGGCATGATAAACAGGGTAAACTGTAACCGAGGCCAGGAGCGGGGGGCATGATAAACAGGGTAGACTGTAACCGAGGCCAGGAGCGGGGGGGCATGATAAACAGGGGTAGACTGTAACCGGGCCACGAGTGGGGGGACATGATAAACAGGGTAGACTGTAACTGGGGCCAGGAGCAGAGGGGCATGATAAACATGGTAGACTGCAACCAGGGCCAGGAGCGGGGGGGTATGATAGACAGGTTAGACTGTAACTCAGGCCAGGAGCGCGGGGGGTAAGGATAAACAGGGTAGACTGTAACTGGGCCATGAGGGGGGGACATGATAAACCGGGTAGACTGTAACCGGGCCATGAGTGGGGGACATGATAAACCGGGTAGACTGTAACTGGGGCCAGGAGCTGGAGGGGCATGATAAACATGGTAGACTGTAACCGGGCCAGGAGTTGGGGGGGTATGATAAACAGGTTAGACTCTGTAACCAGGGCCAGGAGCGGGAGGGTTGATAAACAGGGTAGACAGTAACAAGGACCAGAGCAGGTGGGGGGAATGATAAACAGGGTGGACTGTAACCGGGCCAGGAGCGGGGGCATGATAAACAGGGTGGACTGTAACCGGGCCAGGAGCGGGGGCATGATAAACAGGGTGGACTGTAACCGGGGCCAGGAGCGGGGGGCATGATAAACAGGGTGGACTGTAACTGGGGCCAGGAGCGGGGGCATGATAACAGGGTGAACTGTAATGACCTATTCATGAGGTATGATAGCACCATAACAGGGGGCATGAATGAAAGTTGTTGGGGGGGCAGATTCAAACTGGGTGCAAGCCCTTTTCACAGAGCGAATGGTGAAGGAATGGAATTGTTTGCCCAAGCAGCTGGTTGAAACTAAGTTAGTGCTAACTGTAGTATGTATTCTTCTTCTTGTTTTACCTGCTGTAGTCTCCCGGGTCATACCTGAAAATAGTCATTGTCTTGTCTAATGTACCTCACCCAGTAAACAAAAATAAATAAATGGGGTTCAAATATGGGTGGGTAGACACGGGGTTAGTGAGGTAAATGGGATAGGATAGGATGGGGTATAGACAGCCTGAGGGGTGGGTACTGAGATGCTACTAGGGCAGTGAGCTCATTAAATCTGATCTGTGGTTAGATCAGACATGGAGTCAGGCAGGTAATGGGCAGATCAGATGGCGAGACACGGGAGGGTGGGGGTAATAAGGTAAATGGGATGGGGGATATGAACAGCCTGAGGAGTGGCTGCTGAGACTTACTAGGGTAGTGAGCTCAGTAAATCTGGTTTATGTTAGATCGGACATGGAGTCAGACAGATAATGAGCAGACTAGATGGGGCAGACGGGGGTAACTAGGTAAATGGGATGGGAGTATGTACAGCCTGAGGAGGGCATTCTGTGATCATATTAGGCAATAAGCTCAGTAAATCTGGCCATGTGGTTGGATCGGACATGGAGTCAGGCAGGTAATGCGCAGGACTGGATGGGGAAGACACAGGAGTAGTGCAGCAAATGGGATAGGCAGTATAGACAATCTGGGGTGGAGTACTGAGATGCTATTAGGGCAATGAGTTCAGTAAATCTGGTCTGGGTTAGAGCAGACCGAGTCAGGCAGGCAATGGGACACAATTGGCTGCTGGATCTTCTCTGCTGACAAATATTATACAACTGCGAACTAAACAGGCGTGTCCCCTTATGTGTTCTTTAAGTAAGACTTCAGTTTGGTGTTCTGGTGTTTTCAGGACACAAGATGACAACTCTTACAGGTGTACGATATGTTGCAATCTCATTGTGAATGTATTATAAATATTAACATAGTAATTTAAGGTCAGAAGGAACTCTAGGTCCCTCGTGTCTCTCTCTACTTGACCATGTGTGGTGACTTATAACAAAGAACTTTTTAAAAATAAAGATGGGACTCTTGTCTGGTTCCCCCCACCATACCATCTGGCTCCTCAGCATGCCAACTCTAGCCCCCACCCCAGCTATCATATCCAGTTTCTAAGGGGCACCCTCCCTCACTACTGGGGGTGACTAATGTATGACATAATACCTGGTGAGCCTGAGATTTGTATTTGGAGGCATGAGGTGAGCCCAGTAAGCAGCCGGGGGTGCTAAGGAGCAGTAAGGTGGTGAGAACGAAGCATGGAGCACAGGGGAGGTGGAGGTAAGGTGATCAGGCTGGGGGGACCAGCAAGGTGAGGGTCAATCAGAGAACCATGGCACAAATAAAAAAATAAAACAAAATAGATAAGATTAATAAAACGTAAATGATAACAAATACAGTGCACACTGGGCACAAGTCACATTGCACATTAAATACAGTTGTGGAAGTCTATTGCAGAAGAGACAGTGCAGTACTACATAACCGCGCTGTCTCTGAACTGGCGTACTATCTGCCTGTTTTTCAGTTCAGTGTGAGACCTTCCCGTGGCAGGGTCTGTTGTGACTGGGTTTGAATGCACGTCTCAACCTGTGCAGTCTGCGATGGAGAACCAGATTGTCCTCTAGTTTCAGTCGAGAAGAGCTGGGGAGGGTAGCTACTTGTATCCACGGCAAAACAGGATGGAAGACTCGACACTCAGACAGCACTGAGAGCTGTAAGTAGGATAATGTCCACTTTTGTTGTCCTGAATCTCAACTCCTTTCATTGCAACACACTCCTCATTAGACCGTGCAGATCTCTGACTCCCGAGGACACTGTTGCAATGCTTGCACAATGTAGCGAGACTTAAAGGAACGTCTTGTATTTTTGTGTTTTATCTACTCAAAGCAATCTCCTTCCCAGGAGTGGAGGAGCTCACAGGAGGGAGATAGATTAAGGGTAGGGGGAGGAAACTTTAGAGAGAGAGGGAGAGTAGGAGACAAAGAGGAGCAATGACAGAGGAAATAGGAGTGGTGGGGATTAAGCATATGAGCCTGAGAAGAGGTCAACTATATGGGGTAGTACTCCCACTAATGTGCCAAGCCCCATCTGAGAATTGGGCCCGAAGTATCTCAGGGCATAATTATTATACCCAGGATGAAACGGCAGATCACTTGGCTTCAGGGTCCCAGAGGTTTCCACCACTGGCACCAGAGTCCGTCACATGTACTTAATTTCATTTTGCTTAATACCCAACGCTGCAGCTGCATGGATGGCACAAGATAAACATAATGAAACCTTGGTCGATTTTTGTCTAGTGTTTCTTGTTTGATTCATTTGTTATGCCCTGATGGACACCAGCGGGCGCCTATCAACAGTCCCCCACAGCCCATCATGCACTTTCTCTGGGACTTACCCTCTCTGTAAAACCATAGAATGGTCCCAGTGACAAGGCTGTCAGGGCTGGCTAGACCCTTCCGAGCACAATCCAGAATGTGGAGGGAAACCAGTCTGTGATGGGGCCTGCAGGAGACCAGGGCTCAATCCTGACAATTAGGGATTTACTGCCTCCATTTTCTCCCCAAAGGCTGCCTGCGGTGCAACCCTGTGGAGGGACACACATGCAAATAGCTGCCGGTATGCCTGTCCTTTACATGATGCTCCAACACATGTAGGTAGCTGCCGGTATGCCTGTCCTTTACATGACACTCTGACACATGCAGGTAGCTGCCAGTACGCTGTCCTTTACATGATGCTCCGACACATGCAGGTAGTCGCCGGTATGCCTGTCCTTTACATGACGCTCTGACACATGCAGGTAGCTGCCGGTACATCTGTCCTTTACATGACACTCCAACACATGCAGGTAACTGCCGGTACACCTGTCCTTTACATTACGCTCCAACACGCAGGTAACTGCCGGTACACCTGTCCTTTACATTACGCCCAACACATGCAGGTAGCTGACGGTATGTCTGTCCTTACATGATGTTTGACACAGGCAGTAGCTGCCAGTATGCCTGTCCTTACATAACGCCCGACATATGCAGGTAGCTGCCAGTACACCTATCCTTACATGACACTCAAACTGTGCTGCCCCTGGTCTCCGAATGCTTCTATTATCTCTACCCTGGCCAGCCCCATGTGACTCAAGCTTCTTGCTCCGAATTTGGGTTGCCAGTCTGACAGGCAGAAGTGCTACCACCCTGCCACCAGGTCTGCCCTCGCCTGGCATGTCATAGGTTCCCAACAGGGTACTGATATGCAGAGCAGAAAACTGAGGAGAAGTTGTTTTTATTTCACTGTGGTTGGATCTGGCACAAACTATTCATTTGACTGTTGTAACAGTGGAGGGACACTGTATGGAGACAAGGGATTGCAGCAGTGCCATGACATGTTTTCTGATCTGGGGTAGTGCCTCCTACCCTCCCAAACTGAGGGAAACTGGAACCGTGGAACCTCCACTGCATCTTACCACAGGAATGAATAGCTAGCAGCAACTGGGGGTCACTGTTGAGCCAGGCTAGTATCCCTTCATGTAGCCAGCACTGCTGCAAGAAAGAAAGAAAGAAAGTATAAAAATGCCTATTGAATAAACATGAGAAAGTCTGGACCCTGCAGAAGGAAACTAGTGCTGGGGCACCCAAATGTGGCCAGGCTGACTGCCAGGTCTCTCCGCATTCCTGCTGCCTCTGGGGGCGGGGTGTATGAAGGGGAGAGAGTGAGAGAGAGAGAGGGAGGAGAGTGCTTAGAGCTGCTGTTGTGTAAAATCAGGAAGATTCTTGTGCCCCGCATAGGGATTATTTACTGGTGCTCCTTGACTGGACAGACGTGTGTCCTGGCCTTCCTAAGAGGAGTCAAAGGAAAATTCAAAATTTAATTAAAAAACAAACAAAAAAAACTTTCCAGCTGAGACAGAGCTGAGGGCACATGTCCTTCCAGTCAGGGGCACCTGTAAACAATCACTACTCAGGGTGCAAGTCCGTCCAGTCAGGGGCACTAGTAAATAATCCCAACTCAGGGCACATGTCCGTCCAGTCAGGGCACCAGTAAATAATCGCTACTGGGCACAAGTCTGTTCAGTCAGGGGCACTAGTAAATAATCCCTATTCAGGGCAGAAGGCTGTCTAGTCAGGACACTGGTACATTATCCCTACTCAGGGCACAAATCCATGCAGTCAGGGGGCAATAGTACATAATGCCTACTCAGGGCATAAATCTGTCCAGTCAGGGGAAACCAGTTAAGTAATCCCGACTCAGAGCACTAATCCGTCCAGTCAGGGTGCACCAGTTAAATAATCCATACTCAGGGCATAAATCCATCCAGTCAGGGGCACTAGTACATAATCCCTACTCAGGGCGTAAATCCTTCCAGTCAGGGGCACTAGTGCATAAGCCCTTCTCAGGGCATAAATCCTTCCAGTCAGGGGCACTAGTGCAAATCCCTACTCAGGGCATAAATCCTTTCAGTCAGGGGCACCCATAATCCTAACTCAGGACAGAAGTCTGTCTAGTCAGGGACACTAGTAAATAATCCCTACTCAAGGCACAAGTCCATCCAGACAGGGGGCACCAGTAAATAATCCCTACTCAGGGAAAAAAAAACATTCAGTTAGAGGAGTACCAGATACTAATCCCTTCACAGGACACATCTCTGTCAAGTCCAGGGGAACTGATTCAGAAGTAGACTTTTAAAATAACCTATTGTCCAAGATAGTGTCAGGGAGGAGACTGGCCTGAATCCAAAACCAGTACCGAAACCATGGGTGAGCTGACAAAGCAAACCAAACCAGAATCTTCCTGATTTTTCACAACAGCAGCTCTAGCACTCTCCTCCCTCTCTCTCACTCTCTCCCTTCATACACCCCGCCCCCAGAGCCAGCAGGAATGCTGGAGAGACCTGGCAATCAGCCTGGCCACATTTGGGTGCCCAGCACTAGTTTCCTTCTGCAGGGTCCAGACTTTCTCATGTTTATTCAATAGGCATTTTATACTTTCTTTCTTTCTTTCTTGCAACAGTGCTGGCTACATGAAGGATACTAGCCTGGCTCAACAGTGACCCCCAGTTGCTGCTAAGCTATTCATTCCTGTGGTAAGATGCAGTGGAGGTTCCACGTTCCAGTTTCCCTCAGTTTGGGAGGAGGAGGCACTACTCAGATCAGGAAACATGTCGTGGCACTCTGCAATCCCTTGTCTCTATACAGTGTCCCTCCACTGTTACAACAGTCAAATGAACAGTTTGTGCCAGATCCAACCACAGTGAAATAAAAACAACTTCTCCTCAGTTTTCTGCTCTGCATATCCCAGTACCCTGTTAGGAACCTATGACATGCCAGACGAGGGCAGACCTGGTGGCAGGGTGGTAGCACTACTGCCTGTCAGACTGGCAACCAATTCGGGAGCAAGAAGCTCGAGTCACATGGGGCTGGCCAGGGTAGAGATAATGAGCATTCCAGGAGACCAGGGGCAGCACAGTTTGAGTGTCATGTAAGGGACAGGCGTATGCAGCTACCTGCATATGTCGGAGCGTAATGTAAAGGACAGGTGTACGGCAGTTACCTGCATGTGTTGGAGCATCATGTAAGGACAGGCGTACTGGCAGCTACTTGCATGTGTCAGGCGTCATGTAAAGGACAAGTGAACCAGCAGCTACCTGTATGTGTCAGAGTGTCATGTAAAGGACAGGCATACGGCAGCTACTGCATGTGTGTCCCTCCACAGGTTGCACCGCCATGGCAGCCTTTGGGAGAATAAGAGCAGTAAATCCCCAATTGTCAGGATGGAGCCTGGTCTCTGCAGGCCCCCATCACAGACTGGTTTCCCCTCCACATTCTGGATTGTGCTCCGGAAGGGTCTAGCCAGCCCTGACAGCCTTGTCACTGGGACCATTCTATGGGGGCTCTACAGAGAGGATAAGTCCCAGAGAAAGTGCATGGTGGGGCTGGGGGGGACCAAGCTGATAGGCGCCCGCTGGTGTCCATCAGGCATAACAAATGAATCAAACAAGAAACACTAGGCAAAAATCGACCAAGGTTTCATTATGTTTATCTTGTGCCATCCATGCAGCTGCAGCGTTGGGTATTAAGCAAAATGAAATTAAGTACATGTGACGGACTCTGGTGCCAGTGGTGGAAACCTCTGGGACCCTGAGGCCAAGTGATCTGCCGTTTCATCCTGGGTATAATAATTATGCCCTAGATACTGGGCCCCAATTCTCAGATGGGCTTGGCACATTAGTGAAGTGCTACCCCACTTAGTTGACCTCTTCTCAAGCTCATATGCCTAATCCCACCACTTATTTCCCTCTGATCATGCTCCTCCTTGTCTCCTACTCTCCCTCTCCTCCTAAAGTGCTCCTCCCCCCCCTTCTCTACCCTTAATCTATCTCCCTCCTGTGATCTCGATCACTGCCTTGTGCAGGCAGGATCCATAGCGCATGGTGGGCAACAATTGTACCCCCTTTCCCCTATCTCTCCTTTTACTGCACTCCCTCAGTCACTGCAGAGTCACTCAGCACACTGGTGGGGTACTACCTCCTACTACAGCTGACCTCTGCTACCCCCTCCCACAACATCCCACCCCAACACCCCTCTCTCGCATCATTATATATAATAACTCTCATCGCCTCTAACCGTGTCCTACCAGTAGGGCTGTCCATCGCCTGCTCAGATAAGGATAATAGGACACTGTTGAATTTCAACCTCCCCTTCTCCCCTTGGATACCTCCCACCTACAATACACTTTCTCTCATTCACCCTGCCACTCTACACCTCTCCTCTCCTCTCTCCCACCTTCTCCAGTTAACGTAGCTTAACACTGGCCTACCCCTACATGCAATTAAGCATGTATAACCTACCCCATACCCCTCTTATATGCACTTCAGTCCACCCTGTCGTCTCTGTTTGCCTCAAAAATTGTGTTCTGTCTGCATCTCCGTAAATTTCCTTTCCTTTCTTCCATTCTGCCCTCCGCAATTTTTTGTTCCTTCCTTCCTCTCTTTACTCCAATTACTGTAAATCTTGAATATCTATGTTACTCTAATGGCTACCAATTATTATCGGGTCACCTTACCATCTAGTGCTACATACTGTTGCCAAGTTATTATATGTGTTCCAGTGTTACCAACTGTCACCAACTGTTGCCAATTTGCTATATGTGTCTTCATATCTACTATACTTAACTGTTGCATTGTTAGCCAATGTTATCACCTGTAATCCCTCCTGCTCTCATTGTATGCAAGTAAGCAACTGTATTCCAACACTGTAACATTTCTCTGTATTCTATCGCATTGTTCCCTACCCCCAGGTCGCGATTGGGAGATGAGCAACTTGTTGCTCAGTGTGCTGTCCTGATGAAACATTTCAATAAAATAAAATAAATATACAGTGCAAGTTGTGACAAACAGCAGCTTGCGCCGAAGCTCCTTGTGCCAGGGACCCTGTAGCAGATTCTGGTATAGGACAGGTCCCGGCACCTAAGTCCCCACACTTGTGGCAACTTCACCTGTGCGGCAAACACTTGGCTCACGGGAAGGGTCTACCGCCAGCTCTTTGTGGCACGCGCAAGTGGCCCCCAGCCCGATCACCAGTGTTGCTGGTGTTGTTATGATAGATTTATACCCCAATTCCTGGTGGTCTAGCAGCCCTCCCCACCCTGATCCCTGATGTTGCTGGTGTGTTTATTCATATTCCAATCCCTGGTGGTCAAGCAGCCCACCCCGCCCGACCCCTGAAGTCACCCGTGACTGAAAGTATCATGTTCCCCTTTTTGGTGATCCAGCGGCCCCACGCTGGCAGGTAGTGCCCACCACCCTGCTTCCCCACGCCTATACCCTGAGCCGGCAACTGGCACAGCCCTCCTCTCACCACCACGGCTGGCTGCCGACTGAGCTGTCAGTGAGCTGCCAGACAGAGATAGTACTCATTGACTGGCAGAGCTGCCAGTCAATGAGTGCATACTGTATTATATATAGTACCATGCCTGCTAGACCAATGCAGCACCTGCTAGAGCACCAAGGACTGGGGTATAAATCTATCATAACAACACCGCAACATTGGGAATGGGGGCTGGATCACCAGGGACTGGGGTATGAATATATTTTATCAACACCTGACATCAGGGATCAGGGAGGGGGTCCGCTAGATTACCAGGGAGTTTTTTAAATATTTCTATCTGGAGATTGGGTTGGGGTGGGGGTCATTGGCACATTGCTGCAATGAGCAAAACTCACCCAGAGGGTACTTAGAAACTCGCCTTCTGGGTGAATTTTGTGAATAACATTTGGGGTGCTTTGGCAGCCTGTGTCTGCCGCAAACCCTAGCGCCTTTCTGCAGCTCATTTCCTGGCGCATAGGCAGCGCAAGGCCCGTCTGGTGCAGGCAGCCTGCAGTGGACCCAGGCTGCCTTTGTGAATCACTCCTGGGGCATCATTTGGCACAAGGGGCACCTTGCACCACTCACTGGGATGCAAGCCCCTTGCGCCACCTGGGGAGCTTTGAGAATCAGGCCCTGTATGCTTTTTGTGACCCTCCCTTCCCCAGTAAGGTCTAATAACACTGTTATCTGGTTCAGGCCTCAAAACCCCGGGGATTTGTTCCAGTCTTAGAATTCCAGTTCTGATCCAGCTTGTGAGTTCTGCCACCATCAGTAGGCCACTGGAGGCCAGTTATATAATCATAGTTTATACAGCGCAAAGAGAGAGTGCAGCCCACCCTGAGTCTGCTGGGAAGGTCTCTGCTGCGGAGTCCTGTGCATCCTCTCTGGTTTCCTTCCTGCTTTGCCATGACTTTAGTATGCTGACCTTCCTGGGCGCTGCTGCTGTTTCCTTGCTTTTTGTACGATGGCTGCTATTAACCCAAAACCGAGATAAAAGGTTTTATAGCGTCATCTAAAATTCTATTCTACTGATCTCACCTTGTTTGGGTATTTAAAGCATTAACTGGTTTAGCCTGGAATTAAGGGGACTTTCCAACTGAGAGTGACACAGCTACGTATGCAGAACCCACAACATATTTGCCCTATACTCCACAGAAAAGTATAGAAGAGTCACAGGAAGATCAAAGAAATTGCCCTTTTACTTGCACTCTGCCAAGCAGTTCTGTGATTTGGGCAACAGTTCAAATATCTTTTTTTATAGCTTTTCCACCTCCCTTGCAGCCTTGATGGAGCCAGCCTTCTGCCCACTAAGCCCCCAGTTCTGGCTGGGAGACTAGCTCCAGATCTCACCCAAATCGATCTTCACCATTCATCACACTATGGGTTTCAGATGGAGGCACAGGACCATCATGGGAGCTTTAGCTTTAAGAGTTTTGGAGTGGGGGAGCTGACGCTGGAGATGACACAGCCCATGAGGCGGATGTACTGCATGCTGCTTGTGGACTGGCCAGTAACTAATGCCAGCTCCCCCCCAGTTCTGTTTTTTCCCGTCGTCGACGCAGCATCTCACCATGGGAGCAATGCTGAAGAGGTCTATTACTACTTTTATTACTACGCAGGTCTGTTCACCGCCGTTCAAGCTCGATGCCGTACAGTCAGTTCGACGCGGCTAGTTTTTGGCTCCAGCTTTGGCACCATTTTTGCCTTTTATTATTTTCTTGTGTGCAGCGTCAAGTGCTTTGTCTGTTTCATTCCTTCAATGGCGATGTCCGTTCGGGCCTAAAAGTCTAATAGGAAGTCAGGATTGCACCTATGCATCAGTGCCTCTGTGGCAATCCCATGACCATGACGGACTGGCATGACCACTGTTTTACCTGCATGGGTCCTCAACACTATGTGGATATGTGCAGTGCCTGCTTTTCAGTGGACTATCACACTCTCTAGATCTGCTCAATAAGTTGGGGTGGGACCCCCCCCCAACTTTCAGAGAGCAGCGACCCCCAACTTTCAGAGAAGCGGCGTTGCACCGGGACACAGAGTCAGGTCTCTAGGCTCTTTCTTTGAGCCTCTTCCTGGTTCTATACTGACCGAGGAGAACAGACCCCTCTGTTTCTTGTCTCACCAAGACAGAGGGTCTGCGCCAAGGGTCTGTGGGACAGTTGACCTTTTTCAGGGAGTCAGCTGTGCATCCTCCACAGTCCAGTGCCTCTTGGAGGCCCAGACATCCCCAGGAGCCATGTTGCAGCTACACGTTCGGCCTGCACCAGTGGACCACTCAAGGGTACAGCCTGGTGCCGCCTCTTCTCCTGACACCACCCCCTATACCTAGAGCATCAGGTGGCTCAGGGAGGAATCATAACATGGACTCTGGTTTGTCCCCCCCCTCATTGGGAGGGGTCCACAATTGGTGGGAACAGGGGCTGCCCATTGGGTTCAGCATGGCTCCATTCACCTCACCTGGGGGTCCCCCCCCAAAGGGCACCATCCTGCTTGCCCGGGATTAATTAAGTGGACCTCGGTGGGTGGGTTTGGCAGCCCCCCCTTTGGGAGGGTCTCCTGCATGTTTCTGAAGCCCTTCCAGAGGACCTTCAGGGTCTGTCAGGACTCTTCTCCCTCCTCTTCTCTGCCTCCTGCCCCTCTTCGTCCAGGCTATTCTGGTCCAGCGGGGCCTTTGACCTGGGAACAATTCAAGGCCACAGCGGCTTCTTTCCCCAGATACCTGAGGCCATTGGATGAGGTCATCTTCAGATCTGCAACCCCTGCACACCTCCCTCTGAATCCAGCTCCTCTGGATCTTCAACGTCCCTCCTCGGAGTAAAGGGATTTCTCCATCCACTGCTCCTCAGATGCCGATTTCTAGATATCAGTGCTTCCTTTCAGAGATGTTGGAGGGCGGCACATCTCAGGGTGGGTAGATACAATCCTGTGTGTGCATCACTGTCATTCCTGGTGGAATACAGCGTGACTACCTAGTCATACCTCCCTGGCCTTGGCCATTTTATTGAGAACTATGTACAGTGTCTGGCAGTATCCCTCTACCCCTGATCCAGCCCCTAGGGACTACCAGCACAGGTACTGCATGTCCAGCGGCATCTCCGGTGCCATGTCCCACCCACATCGGGAGTGACCTCCTGGACACCCCTTCTGGGCATTGTCGCCCATGGCATGTTCACCCCCCCAAAGTCCGACTCGACCGAGTTGGACAGCTGGGGTAGAAGGATGTTCTTGGCAGTGTGCCTTCTGTGGATTGCTGCACACCAGGCCCGCCAGGCCCACCAGGCATCTGTGGTCAGTGCTGGGACAGTTCCTGGCATCGATGCCTGATTGCAAGACAACCCGGCAGGCCATTAGCCTTTCCACATGTGGATTCGAGCTAGCGAGGCAACAAGCAAGGGCATCTTATGATGCCAATGAGGTAGCCTCCAGGCTTGTGGGAACCTCAGTCTTCACCTGTCCCAGTTATCACCCCCGGCCTAGCATAGGGTGATTGCCTCACCTTTCCTGGGGGCTTGTTTTTTCTCCCAAAGGGTCAGGCATGAATTGCAGGGGCATCTTCCTTCTCTCTGGGCTCAGGAGCATCTGCTTGGCCCTGACTAGTCTCGGGTCATGCCAGACCTGTAAGGGGCCTCCGCCTCTTGTGTCTCCCTCAAAGAGGCTGTAGGAACATCTTCCATTAGTGTTTACCGTCACCACCACAGGTGGTAGCTTGGCACTGTGACCCATTTTGTGATGAACGGTAAAGATTGTTTTTGTAAGGTATGAAAATTACATACTCACTGTAATTCTTGATCTTCCTAAATATCTTCACCATTCATCCCAACTTCCCGCCCACCTTCCCCTCGTGGCCAGGCCCTGGGCTGTGCCCCCTCACTTTTTACTTATTCACCCCTTTTTCAGTTTAAAAAAAAAAGACCCGCTGAGGAAAAAATGGGGAATTGCTAATTGGAAAATGCTGTTTTCAGGCTTCCACCTTTCTGGGATAGGTAGGGAGTCGGTACAGGAGGAGTTTTTGGCTTGCTCCTTGGTCTTGGGCCCCTCCTGCTAGGCAAGGTGATCCTTACCTCAAAAAAAAAAAGAGGATACCAACTGTCAACCGGGCAAGCAAGTCTAGGGTCCTCCCTGGCACACATTCTCCTCTGACGAACTACAGCTTGGCAGAGAGGCTCCCTGCTCTCTTCAGAGAGAGAGAGAGAGTACATTCTAGGTGGTTTGTCCAACGTCCAGATTTTACACCTGATGGATCCTCTCCTGTGTCCTCCTTACCGCACCTGTCTGTCATGATTCCTTTCAGTGGAGGTTATATACAAAAAAACAACAAAAAAAAAACATCAATTTCTGGCAACAGGTTATCTCTCTGTCTGCCTCAGCAACCCAGACCCCCACCCCCAACCACAGGGTGACTTCACCACACATCTGAGTTTCACCTTTCATTGTCTGTTTGTTAGTTTCCGCCTCCAGATGATTTTACATTCCTCATTTATGGGGGAAAGACTTTCCAGCAGCCGATGTTCTCTTCTATGATAACATGGAGAGCCCCCATCTTCAGGCGTGTGGTGCAACTATTTCTGTCCCCTCTGTGAGCAAAGTGGTTCCTCAGACCTCTGGCAAGGTTTTGCTTATCTCAGGTCACGAGTTGGTGTCTCATTAATAGCGGGTTGATGGGGTCAGGGAGATCACCCACTGTGTGTTCCTCTCTCTCTCTCTCTCTCTCTCTCTCCTCCTCCCTCTCTCTCTCTCTCTCTCTCTCTCTCTCTCCCTCCACATCCTTGTCCTTTGGGCCTGCCTGCTGGTTCTGGCCATCTTTTGCCAACCCTAAGTCCCTCATGCCCCCCTTCAAATCCCTCT
Organism: Neoceratodus forsteri; assembly: GCA_016271365.2. NCBI lineage: Eukaryota > Metazoa > Chordata > Ceratodontiformes > Ceratodontidae > Neoceratodus > Neoceratodus forsteri. The sequence goes on from JADMNL010000026.1 coordinate 9,372,922, forward strand.
CTTTCGTTCTCAGTCGGCTTTATGCCTTTTCAGTTATTTTCCATCCTTTTCTATCCTTGACCCAACCCTGTATTCTCTAACCTCTTCCTTCTTTCCTGGTGGACAGAACTGAGGATGGGGAGGGAGGCAGTGCGGTTACTGGCCAGTCCATGAGCCATGTAGTACATCTGCTCTTGCGGATGAAGCCGCCTCGTCAGCTCCCACTCCAAAACTCTTAAAGCTAAAGCTCTGCAATGGTCCTGCGCCTCTGGCTGAGATCCATACTGTGATGAATGGTGAAGATATTTGGGAAGATCAAGAATTACGGTGGGTACATCATTTTCATATGTGGAAGGGCGCTGGGACTGTCTGAGGAGGAGGAGGAGGACCCAGAGGATGGGCCCATTTTGTGAGGGGTGCTTCATCTGCCTGTTCAGGACCCTGCCTGTTTGCATGCGTTCCTCTCCCTGATTCTGCAAGGTGAAGTTCCATATGCTGTATTCTTGATATATGGGTGCCTCGATGACTTCCCACCCTCCGCATCCCACCTTCCACTAATTTCCCAAGCCATAGCCACCAGGGGCACTCAGGCATCAACAACCATTCCTCCTAGGAAGAGGCAAGCAAACACTCCATCATCTTCCTGCTGTTCTTCCCCAGCCATAGTTTTTTTCCATATAGTGTTCATCATCCTTTGGCAGGCTGGGTAGCTGTATGAACTCTGTCCTGTGATCTGTGGCCGTCCCGAGTCTCCGTCCATCCCCCAAGACTGGGCGGGCCACCAGTACTAGCGGACCAGGCCTCATTGAGACCAACTTCCATTGTTTTCCTCCTGGTTCTTCTCCCTGGGGCTTAGCGTTATGTGCAATGAATGCACAAACACACTTGACCTTCGAGGAGGCGATCCAGCACTCTGCACACCAGCCCTTCCCCTAATTGCGGACTCACACGCCACCACCTGGCTTCCACCTAGGTGACAGATGAATGGCGAGTCACAGGATTCCCTCCCTGAGGGAAGAGAGCTGTCCTAATGACACTCAGTCTGACCTCCTCCTCAGACAGTCCCAGTGCCCTTCCACAGATGAAAGTGTACCCACCATTCTATCCTCAGTCCTCTCTTATTCAGTCTCTTCATAAATGACATGCCTTCTACCTGTCCTGCACACTCTGTACTATACGAGGCGATGCTGTTATCCGTCCAGGGAAAGACCTGGGATTAATTAGCTCTCAACTTCAGCACAATTTTCGTGCATTGGAATCCTGGTTCACCCGAAATAAACTGCTACTCAACTACAAAAAGAAAAGAGCATGTCTTTCAGTACCCCAGAGCAAGATTCGAGGGTCCTCACTGCATAATGAGAGCGAAGGAGAAGTACTAGACCAAGTCAACACATTCAAGTACTTAGGATTTACCTTGATGACACCTCACCCTCACTGCCCATGCTGAGCAACTGGTAAGTCCACCAACATGAAGCTTGGCATCCTGTACAGACACCGCACCTCTATGACACTGGCTGCCCTGAAACTTGTTACGCAGTTCAGTTCTCTCATCTGTGGATTATGGTCTTGTCATATATGGGGGAGCATAGACACAGTGCTTAAAAGGGTCAAAAACATCTTCAACAAGGCCTGCCGCCTGGTCCTGGGAGTACACAAAATGACTCACTCTTGTGACCTATACAAGGAAACTGGCTGGCTCCCACTCCACCACAGACTCCAATACCAGGCCTGCCTCCTTGAAAAAAGTCCCTGATGGGGTCCATGCCTATAGCTACTTCAGCCCTCTTTGAGCCTGCACAACCATCTAAATGCTCAAGGAGTGCCTCCAGGACTGTTCTAACTGTTCCCTTCAAACGAACCACCCTTGGCCAAAGATCCTTCTCCTACTGTGGGCCTAAATGGTTCAATGATCTGCTTGCAGACCTTGCCAAACCCCCAGACTTGGCCACTTTAAAAATGGGCTTCAATCTCTTCTTGCAACAAATCTGACTGACAATGTTTGTTAACCAATGGCCCTTGACAGCGTTTGCAACCATCAAACACTACCATATCTCTCACTCCCACCTCCTGTTCCATAACTGCCCCCACCTACTACCTCCCTTGACAAAGCCTCACCTTGGCTGCTAAAACTGCACTTCTACAGAATGGGAGCACCCCGTTTGAACTGTAACAAGATTGTTAAACACTGTACTGCACTTAATTAGTGCTGCATTAATGTTTCTCCTAAGTATGGTCCTGTTTCTCCTCACTTGTTGTACCCTGCTTAATGTTGTAACTGCACACCAATACTACTTGTTAGTTGATGTTCTTTCTGTTCTGCAATGTTTCATCACCTGTAAACATCTTGTATTCCTTGTTGACTTGGAGCCTTTGTAAACGAGCCCCCAGCTCAAAGGTATTAATCTGAATTTGAAATAAATAAATTAATCTTCCCTCTCCTGGCTGGGCCCTCCAACGATTGAAATCTGTTCCTGAACTCGAGTCACCAGCGTGGCAGCAGGGAGGCATGCATATCTCACCCCGTGGCACCGCTGGTCCAGCCTAGCAGTTACATTTTTAACAGAACTCAAGTCTAGAGATGAATTAAGGTAGGAAGAGAGAGAGAGTGGGATAGGTACATGGCATTGGTGGAAATGACAGTGGAGGAGGAGGGGAGCCAGGCAGCCTATTTGGGCATGGTGGGACAAGGGAACCTCATTTGCCCCAAGTCTGCCCCTTATTTTTTTCATCTTTTAGGCCTATCCGTTCCTCCAGTGGCATGCTCCTATAGAGTGACCCTGCCCTTTCCCTGTCAGGGTCATCAGAGGGACGGTGAGCCCTTCCCCTCAGTAACTCCCTTGCCAGCCCTGCTCTGGGCATGTGACACCTCCACATCACATGTCAAGCACATGGGTACATGTCAACGCAAGGCCACAACATAAGGGAGTACCATTCCTTCCCGCATGACACTTCCTCCTCCTGGGCCACTAGTAGACAGTTCTGCAGTGGAAGGAGGTGCCCTCCCTTCCCAAGGCAGATGGTGGAACTCTGCCTCACCAGACATGAGAATCCTGTCTTCATATTAACTCAGTTATGCTCGGGGGGCCATTTTGTATCAAGGTTAAGCAATGGAAAGTTCAGACTTCAAAAAGCATCTCCAGAAAATAATGAGTTTGTACATAGTTATAAAAGGAAGTGAAACATGGAAAGTAAGAAATGTACTGAGATGTCAAGTGTCGAAAAGAATGTTTTTTCAATATCTCTAGCAATTTCAAGGGCTGTTTACTCTTATGCAAAAAAAATGGTAGTGGGCCCTATCCATTTCGACACTCTGTCTCTGGTCAGTTAGGCTTTTCTGTGATGTCATTTTGGATGTTTCTGTCCAGCCCAGTAATGCCCCCTTGTGTTGCACCAGGGTATTAGCAGTGATTCCCCCGTCTACTGTTGTACCTGAGTATTAGCAGTGATGTCCCCTTGTGTACTGTTTTACCTGGGTATTAGCAGTAATACCCCCATGTGTAATGTTGTACCGGGATATTAGTAGTGATGCCCCTTGTGTAGCATTGTACCTGAGTATTAGCAGTGATGTCCCCTTGTGTACTGTTGTACCACAGTATTAGCAGTTATGCCTTCTTGTGTACTGCTGTACTGGAGTATTAGCAGTGATACCTGCTTCTGTATTGTTGTACCAGATTATTAGCAGTGATGTCCCCTTATGTACTGTTGTACCAGGATATTAGCAGTGGTGCCTTCTTGTGTACTGTTGTACTGGGGCATTAGCAGTGATTCCCCCTTGTGTACTGTTGTACCAGGGTATTAGCAGTGATGTCCCCTTGTGTACTGTTGTACCTGAGTATTAGTTGTAATGCCCCCTTGTGTGCTGTTGTACCTGAGTATTAGCAATAATATCCCCGTGTGTACTGTTGTACTGGGGTATTAGCAGTGATTCCCCCTTGTGTACTGTTGTACCTGGGTATTAGCAGTAATGTCCCTATGTGTAATGTTGTACCAGGTTATTAGTAGTGATGCCCCTTGTGTACCCTTGTACCTGGGTATTAGCAGTGATGTCCCCTTGTGTACTGTTGTACCACAGTATTAGCAGTTATGCATTCTTGTGTACTGCTGTACTAGAGTATTAGCAGTGATACCTGCTTGTGTACTGTTGTACCAGAGTATTAGCAGTGATCTCCCCTTGTGTACTGTTGTACCAGGATATTAGCAGTGATGCCTTCTTGTGTACTGTTGAACTGGGGTGTTAGCAGTGATTTCCCCTTGTGTGCTGTTGTACCTGGGTATTAGCAGTAATACCCCCGTGTGTACTGTTGTACTGGGGTATTATCAGTGATTCCCCCTTGTGTACTGATGTACCAGAGTATTAGCAGTGATGTCCCTTGTGTACTGTTGTGCCTGGGTATTAGCAGTAATACCCCCGTGTTGAAAGTTGTACCTGGGTATTAGCAGTGATGCCCCCTTGTGTACTGTCATGCCTGGGTATTAGCAGTAATACCCCCTTGTGTAATGTTGTGCCTGGGTATTAGCAGTGATGCCTCCATGTGTACTGTTGTACCAGAGTATTAGCAGTGATGTCCCTTGTGTACTGTTGTGCCTGGGTATTAGCAGTAATACCCCGTGTGGAAAGTTGTGCCTGGGTATTAGCAGTGATGCCCCCTTGTGTACTGTTGTACCAGAGTATTAGCAGTGATGTGCCCTTGTGTACTGTTGTACTGGGGTATTAACAGTGATTCCCCCTGTGTACTGTTGTACCACAGTATTAGCAGTGATGCCCCCTTGTGTACTGTTGTACCGGAGTATTAGCAGTGATGTCCCCTTATGTACTGTTGCACCAGGATATTAGCAGTGATGCCCCCTTGTGTACTGTTCTACCAGAGTATTAGCAGTGATATCCCCTTGCGTACTGTTGTACTGGGGTATTAGCAGTTACCCCTGTACTGTTGTACCACAGTATTAGCAGTGATGTCCCCTTGTGTACTGTTGTACTGGGGTATTAGCAGTGATTCCCCCTTGTGTACTGCTGTACCAGGGTATTAGCAGTGATGCCCCATTGTGTGCTGTTGTCACAGGGTCTTTAATGCCCCCTTGTGTGCTGTTGTACATGGGTATTAGCAGTGATGCCCCTTGTGTACGGTTGTATCGAGGTATTAGGAGTGATGCCCCCTTGTGTGCTGTTGTACAGGGATATTAGCAGTGATGCCCCCTTGTGTACCGTTGTACCGGGGTATTAGTAGTAATGCCCCCTTGTGTGCTGTTGTACATGGGTATTAGCAGTGATGCCCCCTAGTGTACTGTTGTACCGGGATATTAGCAGTAATGTCCCCTTGTGTACTGTTGCACCAGGATATTAGCAGTGATGCCGCCTTGTGTACTGTTGTACCTGGGTATTAGCAGTGATGCCCCCTTGTGTACCATTGTACTGGGGTATTAGCAGTGATATCCCCTGTGTACTGTTGTACCATGGTATTAGCAGTGATGCCGCCTTGTGTACTGATGTACTGAGGTATTAGCAGTGATTCCCCCTTGTGTACTGTTGAACCTGGGCATTAGCAGTGATGCCCCCTTGTGTACTGTTGTACCGGGATATTAGCAGTGATGCCCCCTTGTGTACTGTTGAACCTGGGTATTAGCAGTGATGCCCCCTTGTGTACTGTTGTACCTGGATATTAGCAGTAATACCCCCGTGTGTACTGTTGTACCGGGGTATTAGCAGTGATGCCCCTTTTATACTATTGTACCAGCGTATTAGCATATATAACTGCACCCTATAGAAACATAGAAATTGTCAGCAGATAAGGACTGCTAGACTCATCCAGTCTGCCCGTAAGCCCTACCATAGTATGCAGCTACTGACTCTACTTTGTCAATGACCTCTTCCCTCTCCTCCCTACCTCTAAGGTTTCCTTATGCCTGTCCCAGGCATGTTTAAATCCTTCCACTGTCCTTGCTTCCACCACCTCCTGTGGCAGGCTATTCCATGCATCAACCACCCTGTCAGTGAAGAACATTATTTTATTTTATTTATTTAATTATAAATAAAATAAAAGGAAAGAGGAAATGTGAGGAAAGAACTTCCTCACATTTCCCCTCAACGTGCCTCCTCCTTGTTTCAGATCATGCCTGCTTGTTCTTGTATGCTTCCTAAATTGGAAGATGTCCCCTTTCACCTTGTTTATACTCTTAATGTACTTGAAAGTTTCTATCATGTCACCTTCTGTAGTTTCTATCTTGCCCTCTGTAGCAGAGTTCTTTTTTTTTTATATACTTTATTTTTTATCTTGATTGCGTGCATGCGCAAGAAACATACTGCAGCAGCTTTCTCCACAAGCAGGTTGTGGAGGCGCGATACTGTTGTGGCCATTGCCCCCACAGCCTGCAAAGGCTTGTCCAGCATCCCCCAATGCCGTGGCACGCTGCTGCTGACACTAGTTCAGCCAGAATGCCACCATCTTGTGAAAAGTTAACTGCTGCAATCAGGGACTGCCTTGTCATTGCAGCATAAGCCATTCTCTGCTATGAGGGAGTGACCCGTCATTGCAGGGCGAGATGTAGAAAGGCTGATGTTGTTTGTGAACATGGTGGCGGCCTGCGGGCAGAAAATTTGGCAATGCAGGCAGGAGCCCAGTACAAAAGGCCAGCTTGCAGCGCCGGGAGAAACAGAATGAGTGAGTGAGAGGGGAGGAGCAAGCTGAATGGAGCTCTGTCGGACTGCTTCAGTTTCCTTTCTGGCCAGAAAAAGCCGCCGATGCAGGCAGGAGCCCAGTACAAAAGGCCAGCCTGTGGTGGTGGGAGACACAGAACGAGCGAGTGAGGGAGGGGGAGTGAGTGAGCTCAACGGAGCTCTGGTGGGACTGCTGCAGATTTGTTTGTGGGCAGAAAAAGGCAGCAATGCTTGCAGAGGCCCAGTACAAAAGGGCAGCCTGTAGTGGCGGGAAAACCCATGTGAGTAAGAGAAGGGGAGTGAGTAAGCTCAACGAAGCTCTATTGTAACTGCTGCAAATGTCTTTGTGGCCAGAAGAAAGCAGCAATGCAGGCAGGAGCCCAGTAAAAAAGGACAGCCTGCAACGCAAGGAGAAACAGAATGAGCAAGTGAGAGAGGGGGAGTGAGCCACCTCGACGGAGCTCTGTCGGGACAGCTGCAGATTTCTTAGTGGGCAGAATAGGGTGCCAACGCAGGCAGGAGCCCAGTACAAAAGAGCAGCCTGCAGCACCGGGAGAAACAGATTCAGCGAGTGACAGAGGGGCAGTGAGCGAGCTCAACAGACAAACACAGTCACCATTCGGCATTGACAAATGCTTGTTCATTATATCAGAACTGATACAGATTAATTCTTGGTTTAAAGAATTAGCAAGTTATAGAAGTACATACATGAAATCATTGCTTCTCACCCATGGTTATATCATACAGGGGAGAAATACTACTGAATATTCAGTATGAATAAGAAAAGTTAAAACAGATTGCTAGTTGCAGCCATGACCATGGATTATTTACTTTAATAAAGTAAAAGCCGAGAAGTCCCGGGGTGCAAGACCCATTAAGTCAACCAGTGACTTATATCCAAGTCCATGTATAGACTCATAATACTAGAATAGTATCTTTGAATGAAGCAGTCCATTAAGTCTGCACTCCACCCAAGCAACCAACTGTACATGTAACTGAACATTATTTCAAGGAACTGTAACAATTATATATACAGAACACAACCTTGGTCTATTAGGCAATAAAACATGGTTCCAAACAATCAGAAATCAGGAGCGCAGACTAATTTAGCCACAGGACAGTATTTTGGATTTATTTCAGCCCTCATCAGTCTCTCCAGGGATCAAACTGTTCTGCATTAAGTCATCTTTAATCTTAACCAGTCTTTTCCCTGCCTCAGTAGGATCGGCAAAAATATACGTTTTACCTGCATATGAAATTCTAAGTTTCGCAGGCACTAACAAAGAGGGGCTGCTCCCCAATGATTTGAGTTCTCCACGGACCGCATCAAAGGCCTTTCGTCTTTGACGAGTACTGTAGCTGAGGTCTGGGAAATAAAAGATCCTGGAGCCGTCTGACAATTTTAGCGGGCCCTTATTTTTTGCCGCTTGAAGGATTCTATCCCTAATATGCTGCCCTGCTGTAACAAGCAAGATGGTACAAGGAGAATCTTGTTCCACCGTCTTTCTCCTCTGTGTAATCTGATAAACGTGATGAAGAGACTCAGCCTGAGAAAGATCCAATGTGTTAGACAGCAATTGACTAACACAGTGCTGTAAATCATCCCCCTAATAACCTTCAAGGACTCCAAGTAGGCAAACATGTGCTAATCGAGCTCCATTCTCAACCTGTTCTAGGCAAAGCTGATGGATTTTGTTCTCAGAAACTAGTCCTGCTGTAGCTGCAGAGGTTTTGTCAGCTGATTCCTTCACCATACGCAATTCTACAGAGACGATTTCCACTTTATGTTCCAGGTCAGTTACTCTCTTATTATATAGATCCATCTTGGTACCCAAAGCCTGCACCGATCTATCCAAAGCTTGTACCGCCTGTAGAACTGCGCTATTAGTTGGCTGTGAGTCTTCAGTAGCTTCAGCCACGAGTGCAGAATGATTGGCGCCATCAGGCCTCTTGCCCTGTTTCCCCCAGCCCGAATCCGACTGCCCTGTTTTCCGAGGGTTCCCCATAGCGTTCAATACTGGAAAACAACAGTTCACACCTGCTGGCTAATATCTCAAGGTTTTTGCTAGTTTTTAAAGTTCCAGCTTCTAAAAATCCAGAAAATGGAGATTATTTTAGGTGGTAGTGCAGGAGCTCACTGGGATGCAACTTCTGCTGTCGGCTGGCAGCCACGCCCCCTCTGTAGCAGAGTTCTACTGAATGTCACTTTGGCAATCCTGGTTACATTTTTTTACATAAACAGAAATATGAGATATAAGATGACGTAATGTAAGATATCGGAAATATCCCTTGGGTTGTCCTTGACCTCTGAGCTCATGAGTGGCAAAGCCATGAGTGAGGTCACAAGAGGTCAGTACAATGTAAGAAGGTATCTTAATCCAGGGTATCTTTTGCATCCGGCCACACCTAAGGAACTATAGCTGCCAGGCATTAGGACCACATGGAAACTTTTCTAGCTAGCAGTCTACAAGGGGCCGCCCACATAGACGTCAGATGCAGGCGATGTCCCACCCATATAAACGTGGGCAGCCCTGCACCCTCCTCATTTCTTTTCCTGCCATTGACCTTTGCATGTTGGACTCCATAGAGACACTGCTGCATCAGTCAATTGAAAATGTTCCTACTTTTACATTGTCTTTCTTTTCTTACCCTAGTTTTAGGAATCATTTTACTTTAAGGAGATGTTTTTTTGTTTGAGCCAAATGACCCCAAAAAAACTCTTTCACTACAGTGGGTGCGGCCAGAAGATCTTCGATAATGATGACCACAGTGCCTGTGTCCGCTGCCTAGGCCAGGACCATGGCATTAACACCTGCGTAGTCAGCCATGGATTCAACCAGGCTACCCGGTGACACCATCAGAAGGCCCTTTTAAAGCTTCCTCCTGAAACAGAAGGTTGCCCAAATGGAGAAGGAGCTCCAGGCCAGAAGTTGCTCCAATTCCCCGACCCCATCCACTGGCTCTCACTCCTCCAAGGTCCGGGTCAAGTCGGTCGGGAAGCACAAACACCAGAACAAGGATCGGAGCAAGGAGAGGTCCTCCACTGGCTGGCTGATGGTCGCTCCTTCAGGCAGTGACGAGGTCATTGTCTGCCTCAGTGGCAGGCCCCTCTGCCACCCACACCCTCTCTTCCACAGGATCGGCTCTGGCAGTGCCTCCCACCAATCGAACCTTGGCTGGTGGTGGCTCCTCTGCGTCAAGCCTCCTCTTGCCCCTGCCAATCTTACAGCCCCTGCTGTTTAGGCCCCTGTTCTCCATGGGCCCCCAGACAGGGAGCCTCACCAGGTAGGATTCGACCGATGCTGGCACGTCATCATTGGGACTCCCTCCTACTCCAGCAATGTCCTTGGCCTGTACCTTGGCCTCCATGTCGACATCGGGATTCAACCTCCCCCATCGTCACCTCAGGCTACCATGTCGTCATCGGGGTCTCAGTCTACCCCGCCGACATCCCAGGCCAACTTATCCATGCTGGTGCTTCGGTCTCTGCCACCATCACTGCAGGCCATACCATTGACACCAGGACCCCAAGCTCTCCTGCCAGCTCCACAAGGTGTCCAGATGCCAATCTCTGTCGATGTCTCAGCCATGCTATACACCTTCTGGGAGTTCATGCACCGCCTAGCCCTCCCTCTGAGGCCAGTGACACTGGGACCTACTGCATCTGGGCCCACGGAAACACCTTCCACAGCATCGTGCCCTGCTTGTCCTCGCTCTTCGATGCTGTCAGTGCCCATGTCAGAGCGCCAGGAGATGAGGAAGAGTACCATCCTGATCTCCTTCCTTGGGAGGATAAGGAGGAAGGGGCTGCCAGTCTTTCCCACTCTAAGCCCACAGTTTCCTCAGGGGGTGAGTACTCCAACAGATATACCCTACATCCCCCATGACCCCTCCTTCGTCTCAATGATGGGGCAGTTACAAACTGCTATGGGGTTTGATGCTGAGGAGCAGGACATCACTAGGCGAAATCTGACTAAATATTGAGCACTGCCAGACTCTCCACCCCTCATCATTCCACCTCTAATAGCAGCTTTTGAGGATGCCACCATAGCTGCCTGGTGTAGATCAAATTTGATTCCTGCCATGTCCAGAAAGGCAGACAGATTGTACCAGGCTTTCTCAAAGAAGCCATGTTTTGCAACGCAACCACAGGCAGATTCATGATAAATGCTGCCCATGATAGGCTAAGAGGCTAAAACACCTCAGCTCTCTTCCCCTGATAAGGAGTCCGGAAAGATGGACCTTATGGGCAAAAGGGCCTTTGCCTCTGTTACATTGACCATTAGGGTGATGAATTACATTGCCCATATGGTCAAATTTCAGAAAACCCTCTGGAAAAAGGCCAAAGCTGCTGCCCAGGCCCTTCCAGAGGGCCCTCAGAGGCAGGAACTGCTCAAAACCCTAAAATCTGGGCAGATGTGGGCAAGCATCTTTTGAGGTCTGCCTATGGTGCAGCCAATGCCTCTGCTAGAGCTGCTGCAGCTGACATCTGTCTGAGAAGGCATCCTTGTCTCTGGGTGTCTGGATTTGCTACTGACGTGCAACAGTCCATCCTGAATGCCCACTTCAGAGGCTACAAGCTCTTTGGGGTGGCTGTGCAGGACATCCTTTCTGACTTACAGGCCTCGGACAGGACCCTGCGGTCATTCCATTCTCTTTTCCACATCCAACCAACAAAATGGTCAGAAGGTGCCCTTCTGTCTAGCCTACCATAAGCCTAAGGGCACCAAGCCCCAGGGCAAGCATTGGGCAGCATCATCCTTACCTACCCCTACCTCCACCACTGGGAAAGCCCCCAGAGGAGGTGGTGCATCCTCCACCGCAGGTGGTACCTCATCATGACTCCCTGCCAGACCCCCACCCTCCAGCACGACAGGAGGCAGTGGTAGGGGTTGTTTTTCCCTCCACCTGGACAGATGGGAGCGATCACAACTGATGCATGGGTGCTGCAGCTCATAGAGCAAGGCCACACTCTAGAACTTCTGTAGTGGTTTCCAGACCTACCTCCAGTTCGGTCAAGCTACATTCTAGGCCACATTTCAGTGCTGCTGGGAAAAATTTGCACATTGCTGCAAAAAAGGGCCATAGAACCTGTTTCCGTGGATCAGAGGAACAATGGGTTCTATTCCCACTACTTTCTAGTCCCCAGATCCACAGGGGATTTATGGCCCATCCTAGATCTGAGAAATCTGAATTCCTACATCCAGTACAAGAAGTTCAGGATGGTGACCCTACATGGCCTTCTGCCACTGATGCATCAGGGAGACTGGATATGCTCTCTCAGCATGCAGGACGCATACCTGCATATCAAGGTGTGTGCTCTCCATCAGCAGTACCTCAGGTTCCAATTCCAAGGGGAGAAGTGCCAGTTCAAACAACATGAAGTCTTGCGGTATTCTGACATATACAGTTAGGTCCTGCCTTTCAACTGCCCCGGAGAACAAAGAGTTAAACTTTCCATGGCCAGCATGGAATGTTCACCGCGAGCTCGGTTGAAGCCCCTGTCTGCTGTTGTTTAAACTCCAACCATCAGATTCTTTACTCCACCTCACTGAACAGTCGCTCCGGAGATTTCTCCTTTGCTCGGTTCAAAAAAGTCGGATAAAGTGTCATTTTCACTCGGTTTCTACCGAATTGCTGCTACCGAATCTATCGGTTTAAGTCTCTGTCTGTGGTACCGTGAGTACTAGATAGGTTTTGCATTTAGTTTCTGTGTGGAACTTGTAAATTGTGGAAAAAAAAAAAAAGGTTTGTGAATTTACTTAGAGTGTGGTAACTGGTCCGTATCAGTTCTAAAAAAAGCAGATTTTTATTACAGTTTTTACCAAGACCCGTAACACGGTCAGGAACCGATAGGGGAGTCTTGCCTGGCAGATTGCCAAAAAAGGGTAAGTTTTGGATAGGATTGGCCATGTCTGAGAAACCCAAGAAAAAAAACGGGCCCACTGGGCTTCAACACTGCAGTGTGTGTGGGGAAGTCTTTGATAAGGCTGATCCCCAAACCACCTGTGTTTATTGTCTGGGGTTTGACCACCTTGATTCAGACTGCCAAATTTGTAAGAATTTTCCCAAAGCTACCCTGGATAAGAGATTAGATAGACTGAGGGAAAGGGAGGCTGAGAAGTCCACTAACCCGGATGGCCAGCCCGGTTCGGTTCCGACCGAATCAGAAGGAGTGCCCTCTTACTAGGGCGATACTTCCTCGGGCAAAAGGAGAGCCGATTCTGAGGAGTTGGTTCTGGTTAAAAGAAAAAAGAAAAGATAAATCGTCCGGTTCGGATCCAGAAATTCATACTCCGACCGCTGATGAGATAGCCAAGGCAATAAGAATAGTGCAATCGCTTACTTCAGTTCCGGCCGAACCGGCACCATCTGGCAGGGGTTTGGTTCAGTTGGTTCCCCCAGTTTCAGATTACACTTTAGAAGAATTTTATGAACCGGATGATGAGGAGGAGGGAAAGTATGAGAATGTTGATGGTGATTATGAAAGTCTGGATATGCCTTTTGACCTGGACATTTCTCCAGACAGACCTTCAGGTGTTTCTCCTCCTAGGCTTTCTGAGTCTCCTTCCCACTTTATGTTTTACAAAAAAGTGGCTGAAACCCTCCAGCTTCCTATGGAGGAAGCAGCAGAGGATCAGGAGGAGCCTGATTTTGTTGAAATGACGGACATCCCAGAGTCCAGGAGACTGTCTGTTCCCCTCCATAAATCTTTTGGGAAACAAACAAATAAAATTCTTAAGACTCCTAACTCCATACCTCCTGTGGACAGACGAATGGACAAGAGGTACACTCTTTCAGGCTCAGACATGGAGTTCCTTTCTCAGCAATGCAGCCATGTTGGGGTAGTGCAGGCTGCTGCCTGTGATAAGGCAAATATCCCCCTTGGCATCACACCCCACAGATAAGGACTCCAGGAGGATTGATGCCATGGCAAAGAAACAGTACATGGCAGCATCTTTGGGACTCAGGCTGGCTAACTATATGGCCTACACAGCTAGATACCAGAAGTCCAGGTGGGACACTGTGCTGGTTCTGGCTTAACAGGCCCCTGACCAGCTTGCCAAGGAGCTGGAGCACGTGGCTGTAGATGGGATTGAGGCATCCAAGGTGCAATTTCATGCTGCTGCTATGGACTCCAATGATGTTTCATCAAGAGTCATGGCTACATCTGTGACTCTTCGGAGGATGGCTTGGCTCAGATGTACTAGCCTATCACAGGATACCCAGGCTAAGGCCATGGATTTCTCTGTCATTGGTAATTCTCTGTTTGGGGAGCAGACAGAGAACTACATGAAAAAGATGGACGAGTAAAGGACCACTTACAGGAGTGCTCAGGCCAAAGAAAGGCAAGCCGCTCCTCAAAAGCAGCAGTCCAGGGGCAGGCCTTTCCAAAGGCCTTTTTACCAAGCTCAGGCCTCCTCCTCTTCTTATGCTGAGAGGGGGTTCTTCAGAGGGAGAGGCAGACGGGGAATGTGCAGGCCTGCATCCACCCCTCAGCCTAAAGCCCCTGCCAAGCAGACACCCTGATGGGTCTGCCTGGGCCGATTCTCCAATACCTGTAGGGGGCAGGCTGGCTTACTAAGTCCGGGACTGGAAGTCTCTGACATCAGACAAGTGGGTCTGGAAGTAGAAGCCAGGGACTGGTTCTCAGCTTCAAAAAATTTCCCAAGATGAGAACCAGATCCTTTCCACCTGCAAATCCATCAGAGACCCTTGCCTTAGAGGCAGAGGTTTCATCCCTCCTGGCTCTCAGAGCCATAGAGAGGGTTCCCACCCTACACAAGGGCAAAGGATTGTACTCCAGGTACTTCCTAACCCCCCCAAAAGACAAGAGAATGGTGGCCCATCCTGGACCTAAGATATCTGAACAAACACCTTTTAAGACCAAAGTTCAAAATGGTGACTCTGGGAATAATCCTTCCCTTTCTAAGGCCAGGGGACTGGCTAGCCTCCCTGGACTTCAAAGATGCCTATTTTCACATTCTCATCAGGTGCTCCCACAGAAAGTACCTCAGGTTCGAGTTGCCCCCAGGCCACTATCAATTCAGAGCAATGCCCTTTGGCCTAACATCAACCCCAAGGGTTTTCACAAAGTGCTGGCAGTACTGGTTGGTTTTCTAAGGAGAAAAAAGATCTCCATCTTCCCATATTTGGACGACTGGCTCATAGTGGGTCAGTCTCCAGACCAAGTCAAGTCACATTTGAAAAAAACTCAGCAAGTGCTCACTTCCTTAGGATTCCTCCTCAACCTTCCAAAGTCAGTTCTCGAGCCAGTACAGCTCTTCACCTTCATAGGGGCGGAGCTGAATACAGTAAGGGCAAGAGCCTTCCTTCCCCTGGACAGGGCAAGGACCCTTATGGAACTGGCCTCTTCATTCACCCTACAGGTGTCTCGACCAGCAAGGCGTTTCCTTCAGCTTCTGAGCCACATGGCAGCTTCCACAGCAGTGGTCCAGGGAGCAAGATTCCAGATGAGGGACATTCAGTTCCACTTAAGAGCCTTCTGGTCCCAAAGAAAGGATTCCCTTACCAAACTAATCCCAGTAACTCAAACCCTGATCCAGGCTTTGCAGTGGTGGCAGGATCAGGACAATTTGAGACAAGGAGTTCCTTTTGTCATTCAGTGATACTCACCACAGATGCTCCCCTGCTAGGCTGGGGAGCCCACCTGGGGGATCTTACCACCCAAGGGCTGTGGTCACCTCAGGAATGTCTGCTTCACATCAGTCTCTTGGAACTCAGAGCAGTGTTTCTGGCACTGCAAGCCTTTTCCAAATCTGTACAGAACAAGGTGGTCCCGATCAGAACAGACACCACCACCACCATGTGGTACATCAACAAGCAAGGAGGCATTTGGTCTACGGCCTTGTGCACAGAAGCAATGAAGTTGTGGTCCCTGGCCTAGTCCCTGCAAACCTCTCTGATAGCAGTTCACCTCCCAGGGAAGGACAATGTCCTAGCAGATGCTCTCAGTAAGATATCCCAGGGCCATCACAATGGACCCTAGATCCCCTAGTTTTGAAAGTGATTTTCTCGAGATGGAGCACTCCACAGATAGATCTTTTGCAGCCCCAGACAATCACCAACTTCTCTCTTTTTGTTGCAGACCCCCAGTCTTGGGCTCAGTCCCCTGGATGCTCTGATCCTGAATTGGGAAAATTTCTGTATGCTTTTCCCCTTCCTCTCCTGTTCAAGGTGTTAGTCAAGATAAGGTCACAACCGGCAAAGTGATTCTGATTGCTCCAGATTGGGCCAGACAGCTCTGGTACTTCCTGTTGCTGTCCTTAGCAGTCCACCTTCCCTGTCTCTTCCCAGGAATTACAACCTATTGACATCCTCTCAGGGAGGATTTGTACCCGAACCTCAGGTCTCTCAATCTCAAGTCATGGCTTTTGAAGAGTTAGAGTTTGTGATCTGCATCTTTCCCAAGGGTTCTGGATATCCTTAAGCTTCTCGCCTTCCACCAGAAAGACTTATAATTTCAAATGGAAAAGGTTCACTATTTGGTGTTCTAATAAGAATATTTCTCCAGAATCTGCTGGGTTTCACGGTTCTGGACTGTATGGTCCATCTCAATGGCATGAGCCTTAGGCCAGCTACACTTAAGTGCATTTGGCAGCTGTTTCTGCCTTCCTATCAGTAGGCAAGCCTCTCCTCTGTCAGCCCATCCAGTGTTTTAGAATTCTTCAAGGGATTGCTGCACACCACCCCTTTAGGGACCCTGCTCCTGCTTGGGACCTTAATGTTTACATTGCTCAGCTTATGCAACCACCCTTTGAGCCTTTGTCCTCTGCAGAGCTTAAGTACTTGACTTGGAAAACTGTGTTTTTGGTAGCCATTACCTCTGTCATGCGTATCAGTGAATTGCAAGCCCTGTCAGTGGAGCCTGATTTCATCTCTTTCCATAGAGATAAAGTGGTCCTAAGAACTAACAGGAAGTTTTTACCTAAGGTGGTTTTAGATTTCCACCTTAACCAGTCTGTGTCTCTCCCTGTTTTCTTCACTGACCATTCCTCCTCTGGAGAGAGGAGGCTGCACAGCTTGGATGTTAAAAGGGCCCTCAGCTACTACATAGAGCGCACCAAGGGTCACAGGTTTGAGTCCTCCAATTGTTCCTCACATATGGAGAGGTTGGAAGGCAAACCTGCCACTAAGAGATCTATTGCCAGGTGGATTGTTTCTGTGTACAATTTGCTATGAAAAACTGGGTAGAACTCCACCCTCAGGCCTAAGGGCTCACTCTACTAGAGGTACAGCTGCTTCCTGGCTGCTGCCAGGGATATTCCTATCTTAGAAATTTGTCAAGCAGCCACCTGGAAAACAGTCCATACATTCACCAAGCATTACTCTGGATATCCAGACTAGGAGTGATACTGGTTTGGTACAGCAGTACTTCAGAGCTTGTTTCCAAAGTAGGTTCTGTCCTTTCTCCATGGAGGTACTGCTTGAGAAGTTCAGACATAATAGAATACAGCAAGACTTCATGTTGTTTGAAGAAAAATTACTCACCTTAGTAATGTTGTTTCTTCTAACGGAGTCTTGTTGTATTCTGACTCCCCCACCTCTCCTCTCAGAACCTGGTTTTGGGATGTGGGTGGGCAGGAGCAGTGTTGGCACCTTAGGGTGTCCTTTTTCACCCTCCTTTATTTTGGGTGAGTGTTGTGTTTTGGGATGTGTTTGTTTTTTGGGTTTCTGACTTGAGTCTTTGCTTTGAAACCAAAAACCTTTTATATAAATTTAGTTGCCAGTTGGCTAGTGTGAGTTTTACAGTTTCCACACAGAACTTCTAGTGAGTATTTTTGTAAAGATCTGATGGTTGAGTTTAACAACAGCAGACAGGCTTCAACCAAGTCGCGGTGAACATTCCATACTGGCCATGGAAAGTTTAACTCTTTGTTCTCCGGGGCAGTTGAAAGGCAGGACCTAACTGCATATGTCAGAATACAGCAAGACTCCATTAGAAGAAACCACATTACTAAGGTGAGTAATTTTTTTCTTCTGAGCATTGCCCTTTGGTTTATCCTCTGTGCCATGGGTCTTTACCAAATGCTTGGCGGTGGTAGCAGCGGCCCTCAGGAGGGTGGGGCTGTACGTCTTCCTGTACCTGGATGACTGTTTGCTCAAAGCACAGTCCAGGGAGCAACTGGTCCGGACCCTGGAGTGTACCAAGCAGTTGTTCCATGTCTTGGGAATCACAGTCAGTTTGCCCAAGTCAGTCTTGACACCTTGCCAGCGCCTCCGGTGCATCGGGGCAGTACTAGACACATACGGACATAAGAAAATGCCAGCACAAACAGGCCATTCAAACACCATGAAGTCTTGCTATATTAGGACTTATTGCAGTTAGCCACTGCACTTGAACTGCCCCGGAGAGGAAAGAGTTAACTCCAGAGAATCTGGAGTTCTAAAGCGCGAGGGCGCTATACCAAAGCTCTATCTGGGCAGTTTCAAATGAAACTGTCAGATTCTTTATCCGCTTCACTGAACAGTCGCCCGAGATCAGCTCTTCAGCTCGGTTCATTTCTGGTTCAATCGAGTATTTTCGTTCATTTGAACCGCAAAAGTAATTATTTTACCACGATTGTTAAAGCTCTATCTGGTAAACCGTAGTACAAAATGTAAAGTCTGTGTGGAAATTTAGTTATCGGTTTGGTTTTGAACCGATCGGTTTGCTTATTTTAACGCTTTTAAAGTTTTGGCTTTTAGAGTAGGTACTAGTTCTTATTGGTTCTAAAAACCTTGATTTTAAATAGGTTTTTTAAATACCCGAAAACAGTTAGGAACCGATAAGGTGTCTGCCTGGCACGCCATAAAAGGCAAGTTTTGGTTAGGCTGGCATTATGTCTGAGAAACCCAAAAGAAAAACCGGGCCCACTGGTTTCAACACTGTGATGTGTGGGAAGCCTTTGCCAAGGCTGACCCACACACCACTTGTGTTTATTGTCTGGGGCTGACCACCTCCTGTCAGACTGCCAGGTGTTTAAAATTTCTGCAGCCACCCTGAAAGAGATAGGGCCGCTCAGGGAACTATTGGCCAAAAGTCCGCTGACCCAGATGGCCAGCCCGGTCCAGTACCCACTGGACTCAGAGGGAGTGCCCTCTGACCAGGGCTAGACTTCCTCGGGCAAAAGGATGGTCTAGAGAACCAGTTTAAAAAAAAAAAATGAATATGACAGAAATCAGTAGGTTTGGAGTCCAGATTGTCTCTCCAACTGCTGCAGAAGTAGTTGGCCTTACAGATTGTCCAGTCACTGTTTCTAGGTCCTGTCTAATCATCTACAGTTGGTAAAGGTGGCTCGTTCAGTTCCAGTGGTTCAGGTTTATGATGTTGAGGAATTGTTATGAACCACAGGAGTGGGAGGAGAAATTTGATCAATACATGTGTGGCTGGTAGGGTCTGGACGTGCCCACTTAAGCGGACATTTTCTCCAGACAGACTTTTAGAATCTCCTCCTTTTCTGTCTGAGTCCTTTTCTCAGTTTATGTTTTACAAAAAGCTTGCAGAATCCCCAGCTTCCTTTAGAGGAGGCTATGGATGAAGTAAAGGAGCCTGATTATGTAGGAATGATGGGCTAGGAGGTTGTCTTTCCTTTGCATAAGTCATTTAGGAAGTAAACAACAAAGATTTTATAAGATTCCTCTTTCTGTCCCTCCTGTAAGATAAAAAAATGGACAGAAGGTGTATTTCAATCAGGCTCTGTTACAGACTTCCTCACTGAGCAGTGTAGTCATGTAGGTGTGGTACAAGCTGCAGCCTGTGTCAAGGCTAGTTCCCTGGCCTCACATCCTCCTGAATAGGATTCCAGGAGGATTGATGCCATGACAAGAAAACAGTATATGGCAGCTTCTGTGGGACTCAGACAGGCAAGTTGTATGGCTTATGTGGCTAGATTTCGAAATCTAGGGGACGAGTATTGGTGTTAGCCAAGCAGGCCCATGGCTGGCCAGCTGGCTACGGGTTAAACAGGTGGCTGCTAATGGCACTGGAAGCCTCTAAGTTCAAGTTCATACTGCTGTTGGTGTTAATCTTGTTTTCTCAGGGTCATGACCACTTCTGTAGCTTTCCGTAGGTTGGCATGGCTCAGATGCACTAATCTGTCCCAAGATACTCTGTCAAAGTCTATGGATTTGTTTCTTGTTGTGGGTAATTCTCTGTTTGAGGAACAAACAGAAAGCTATATGTAACCCCCCTGCAAATGGGGGTTCCCAAAAGACTTCCAGGAGCTTGCTTGAATGCTCCAAGCCTGAATGGTGTTTGGCATTTAAGCCATTTATCAGTGAGTGTTTTTAGAACCTCTGGTACTGTCTCTTTAAGAGCTGTCTGCTTGCAGACATAATTAGTTTGTATGGGGGACTGTGTGTTTCTTTGATTGAGTACCACTCAAGCTGCTGCAATTCACTTCATTTTTGCAGTCACTAGGAGTGCAAAGGAACCTATCTGAAAGATGTAACTGTTTGCCAGAAATTATTTAGAGTAATAATGAAATTACAGTTTGTCTAACCTGCTTTCTTTGCAGTCAGAACTGTGTCTGCTAGTTCCCATTCTAGTTTTGAACTGCTGAACTGGACCAATCAGTGTGGGGTAAGCTAGCTCTAAAATGGTGCCTTGACGAATCAGAACTTGGACTCATAATCTGAGCAGCCACAAGAGGATTGTATGGGCAGTGACTCTGGGAGATGTAGTTTAGACTTCAGTGCCTTTTGGACCAACAGCAGCAGTCTATTGTGAGTGACAGCCAATCCAGTCAAGAACTGGGAGGAACTCAAAGGAAGTGCTCGGTTTTGTCGGTTGGAGTTTCAGTTGAGCTTTGGCAGGAAGAAGGAAGGAGCCCTGTGCTTTTTCAGTGTGCAGTTTTAGTCAAAACGGTGTAAGGCCCAGAGTTCCGGTCTGCAGCTGTGTAACAGCTTGTTAGGACTGAATCCGTCCTGTGAAAAGAATCAAAGGATCTCTGAAGAGTAGAAACCAGGCTCACCCTGTAGAAGACTGGAAGAATTGCTGAAAATTGCACTCGGTCTGTCAGGAACTGAATCTGCTGTGTGTTCTCCGGTATTGTGCAGTAATTACGATCGAGGATACAGATGCAGCCTGCCTGGTATAGTGCTTTTTTATATGGATTGTGAAGAGGTTTGTGTACCTCAAGTGAGCCCTGCTTGACATTGAAGGACCCTATCTTATTTGGAGGTTGTGAGTACTAATTCAGGGTTGCTCCCTGTTGAATTGCCACATTAAATCCAAATGGAATTACTGTACTGCTGACTGTTTAATTCTCCTTTTCTCTGTGTGAAAGGGCCCTACCAGCTGCCACGGTTTGGACTAGCCACTAGGGCTTGGGTACCCAGGGACAGTAACTGATAGGGATAGGCCTGTGCACAGAGCCATAAGGTAGATTATTAGAGTGATAAGCTAATTAACCTGATTTCCGTCCTTGTTATATCCCCTAAATAAATCAGAGCTGCTTGTTTCAGCAAAGTTATACTGCCTGAGGTATTTGTCTATGTTAAAGTACTGTACTGTGATTGTTGCACTCATCTCATTTCACAGGAGGTCCCAGTGCCGAACCAGACCTGGGGATAAGTGTATACTGTGAAGGTAATTCTGATATATTGTGTGGGCCACTAGTGGGAAGAAAGGGGGGTTGCAGTGTCCCAGAGGGCTGTGACCAAGTTAGTTTAACTATTGCAAACCCTGACCTCTGGGTGGAGGCACCCGCCATTGGATCCAGGCCCCTCAACCTGTTAGTGGCAAATCAGGCAGGGGTAGTAGCCCCTGGGATAGCGCCATCTAGGGGTTACATATATGAAAAACAGGGATGATTACCTACAAAAGTGCCCAGGTAGAGGCTCAGGCCTCCTCTGCTTTCGCCAGAGGGGTCTCTTCAGAGGCAGAGATAGACGGGGCACAAGTAAACCGTCCCCCTCCCCTTAGCCTAAGACTATTGCCAAGCAGGCACCCTGATGGGGTGGCCAGGGCCGATTCTCCTATACCATTGGGCAGGTTGGTTTTTATTTCAGCCAGAATTGGGTGTCCCTAACTCGGACAAGTGGGTTCTGGAAGTAATAGGTCTGGTTCTCAGCTTCAAACAGTTTCCAAAGATGAGAGCCAGACAGGTCCACCTGCAAATCCTTCGAATCCTTGCTTTGGGAGCAGAGGTTTTCTCCTCTGAACTGCAAAGCATGAAGGGTCCCTCCTGCCACCGGGCAAGGGGCTGTACTCATGATACTTTCTTACCCTATAGAAGCAGGATTGGCGGCCCATCTCAGATTTAAGGTACCTGAACAAGCATCTTTTGAAAACAAAGTTAAAATGTTAACTCTGGCTGAGGCCAGGGACTCGCTAGCTTTCCTGGACCTCAAGGATGCCTATTTTTCATGTTTTGATCAGGCCTTCTCACCGAAAGTACCTCGGGTTACCCTCAGGCCACTACCAGTTCAGGGCAATGCCCTTCGGCTCACCTCTGCGCCAAGGGTATTGGAAATTCTAGCTGTGGTAGTGGCTCTTTAAGAAGGCAAGGGATTGCTTTGTTTCCTTTCTCCTGGATGACTGGCTCTTAGTGGGTCAGTCTCCAGATCAAGTAAAATCCACTTGCAAGTCACCCAGCAGCTTCTCACCTTTCTGGGATTCCTGCTGAATTTACCAAAGTCAGTTCTTGAACCAGTTCAGGTACTAACTTTCATAGGGCAGAGTTGAACACAAAAGTTAGCCAGGGCATTTCTCCCTCTGAAAGGGTAGGCAGTCTCTTTGCCCTGGCATCTTCCATTACTCTACGAGTCTCTTGACCAGCATAGCATTTGCTACAACTACTAGGGCACATGGCTGCTTCCACAGCTGTAGTGCAGGGAGCAAGATTCCAGATGAGGACATTTAGTTCCATCTGAGGGCCTATTGGTCCCAAAGGAGGGATTCCTTTCCAAATTGGTTCTAGTGACCCAATCCCTGCTCCTGGCCTTACACTGGTGGCAGGATCAAAGCAATCTAAAACTAGGGGTCCTCCTCATTCCCTCACCACGGATGCTCTGTGTTAGGGTGAGGAGCTCGCTTAGGCTACCTGTCCACGAGGGAGTGGTCTCCTAGGAATCTCTGCTCCACATCATTTTTGAACTCAGAGCTGTCTTCTAGCTCTTAGGAGTTTTCAGCTTCTGTCCAGAACAAGGTAGTTCAAGTCAGGACAGACAACACCACAATAATGTGGTACATCAACAGGCAGGGGCACTCGGTCATCAGCCTTGTGCACCGGAACAATGAAGTGGTGGTCTCTGGCTTCTCCCGAACACCTCCCTGATAGCAGTTCACCTCCCAGGAAGGACAATGCCCTGGCGGATGCCCTCAGCAGGATTCTCAGGGCCATCACGATTGGGCTCTGAATCCTCAGGTGCTGGGTTCAGTCCTTTGCCAGATGGGGCTCATTTTCAGATAGATCTTTTAGCAGCCCCAGATAACCACTAACTTTCTCTGTTTGTTGAGGCCTCCAGTGCTGGGATCAGCCCCCTGGACCTTTTCACTTGGATTGGAAAGGAAGTTTCTGTACACCTTTCCTCCTTTTTCCTTTCTTTCAGGGTACTAGTAAAAAATCAGATCTCAGCCCTGCAAAGCGATTCTGATTGTTCCAAACTAGGCCCAGACAGCCCTGGTACCCATTGTCTCTGTCTTTGACAGTCCACCCTACCTGAGCTTGCCCAGAGTCCACGACTTACTGGCCTTTGCACAAGGGAGAGTGTATATCCGAACCTCAAATTCCCTCCTTCTCAAGGCAGCTCTTGAGGAGTTAGAATTGCTGATTTACCACCTTTTTCAGGGTGTGCGGATATTTTAAAGGCTTCAAGGAAGCTTTTTCACTGGGACCACTTACAATTCTAAGTGGAACAGGTTTTCAGTCTGGTGCACTGAGAAGCAGATTATACCACAGTCTGCTTATCTGCCCATTTTCTGGACTTTTTGGTCCATTTTAAATTCCTTTAGGTCTTGGGCCAGCTACCTTAAGGGTTCCTCTGGCAGCTGTCTCTGTTTTTTCTGCAAGCAGGAAGCCTGCTTCCTTTCTTCTCAACCTGTGTTTCCAAGTTTTTAAGGGGTTGCTTCACACCAACCCTCCTTTTGGGAACCAGCTCCTGCATGGAGCCTGAATGTTGCATTGCTCAGTTAATGCAAACCCCTTTGGACCTCTGTCCCCAGCAGGCTCAAGCTTCTCACTTGGAAAATGTTTTTTCTGGTGGTTTCACTTCTGCCAGATGCAAAAGTGAACTACAGGCCCTGGCAGTGGAAGAAGATTTTTCTCTCCCCACAGGGATAAGACAGTCCCTAGGACTAACACAGGGTTTGTCCCTAAGTGGTTTCAGGTTTCCACCTGAACCAACCCATCTCTCTCCCAGGATTTTTCACTGAGCATTCTTCCTCAGGTGAGAGGAGACTGCACAGCTTGGACGTCAAAAGAGCCTTATGCTACTATTTGTAACGCACCAAGGGTCACAGGTTCGAATCCTTCCAACTCTTCCTTACCTAGGGCGAGGTTGGCAAAGGGAACCTGCCACTAAGAGGACAATTGCAAGGTGGATTGTCTCTTGTATCCATTTTGTATCAAAGACTAGGTAGGAGAGCCCCCTCAGGACTGAGGGCTCACTCCACCAGGTGTACAGCTGCATATCTAGCGGTTGCTAGAGATATTCCATTCTGGAAATCTGTCGAGCTGTTACTTGGAGGACAGTTCACACTTTTATAAGCATTATTCCTGGATTTCAGTCCAGGAGAGATGCTCGCTTTTTTACACAGCTGTGCTTCAGAGCCTATTTCCTAAGTAGGTTCTGACCCTCTCCATGGAGGTACTGCTGTGTAATCTGCAATAAGTCCTAATATAGCAAGACTTCATGGTGTTTGAAGAAAAAATTACTCACCTTAGTAATTGCTTTTCTTCTCATGGAGTCTTGCTATATTAGATTCCACCAACCTGCCCCTCTAAGAACTTCTACTGGGGTGGGGGTGGCAAATTAGTGCAAGCACTGTGTCATGCCATTGTAGTTCTTCCCTTCCCCCCTTTATTTGAGGGTTAGGGAACTAGGGTTTCTGGTTGGAGTGATTTGTTGGCCCCTTCCTGGACTTGAGTCTTTGGGAAGGGGGGGTCTAATAGTGCTTGTCAGGGGAAACTAATACCATTATTCTTCTTCTTATTATTGTTATTGTTCCTATTGTTGTTTATATTGTTGTTATTACTACTAGTAGGTAGCCATTTGGCTAGTGTAGAGCTTTCCACACAGACTTGTTGCTTAGTGTTAGCCGTAAAGATCTGACAGTTTCATTTGAAACTGCCCAGATAGAGCTTTGGTATAGCGCCCTCGCGCTTTAGAACTCCAGATTCTCTGGAGTTAACTCTTTCCTCTCCGGGGCAGTTCAAGTGCAGTGGCTAACTGCAATAAGTCCTAATATAGCAAGACTCCATGAGAAGAAAAGCAATTACTAAGGTGAGTAATTTTTTCTTTTGGTCTACCTAGACTGCTTGAGTGTGCAGCTCTCAGCTGAATTTACTGGAGCTGCCCCCCCTCCCTTTTCCACATGGAGCCTCCCTTCCTCCCTCCCACTCTCATCCCCCCACCCATCTTCCCACCTGTTGTGACTCTCCCTTTCACCTTGTCCCAACCACATTTAAAGCTGTCCACAGTTTTCGATGATACCACCTCCTCCGGCAGTTCATTTAACTTTGACACCACTCTTTCTGTGAAAAAGTGCCTTCTCATTTCCCTTTTGAATCTTCCCTCAACTAATTTTAGACTGTGCCCCTAGTGGACCCCTTCCCCCAAGATTGAAAATGCCCTCCATTCTAACCTTGTTCATACCTTTAAGGTACTTGAAGGTTTCAATCTTGTCCCCCCTCTGTCTTCTGTCCACCAGGGAATACATATTGAGCTCCCGCAGACCCTCCTCATAGGGTTTGTCCCGCAGGCGCTGGCTCATCTTGTTGCCCTGCACCACACTCCCTCCAGTAATCTGATGTCCTTTTTCAGATATGGGCACCAGAACTGCACACAGTACTCCAAGTGCGGTCTCACCAAGGACCTGTACAATGGCAGAATGACTTCCCCTTTCCTTGAGGTGATTCCTCTGGCGATGCATCCCAGTATCCTGTTGGCTCTGGCTGCTGCTTTACAGCAATGCACAGAGTGCCTCAGGTCCCTTGTGGTAATTACCCCTAGGCCTTTTTCTCCACAGAACTGGACACCTGTACCCCTCCCAACAATAACTGGCCCCTGGGTTCTTATCCCAGGTGCATGACCTTGCACTTCTTGACGTTGAATCCCAGCTGCCAGATACCCGACCATTTCTCAAGCCTAGCCAGGTCTTCCCTGAGCTCCTGTCTCCCCTCCTCTGTGTCCACTCTCCCACAGAGCTTAGTGTTATCTGTGAATAGGCAGATTTTACCTTTGATACTATCCGCTATGTCACTGATAAAGATATTAAACAGCACTGGTCCAAGCACTGAGCACTGTGGAACCCCACTGGTTACAGGCCTAGGCTTCAGTAATTACCTCCTACTAACACCTTCTGGTTTTTGTCTTGTAGCCAGCTCTTGACCCACCCCACCAGTTTCTCCCTGACTTTCCCATATGGCTCGGGGCTTTGCACTCTTGTCGCAGGGCAGGGCAGACCACCTGATGGCTCAGACCCAGCTGCTTTACAACAGCAGGTGTATCAAGGCCAGAACCTTTCTGTGGCTCTTGGGCCTCATGGCTGCAGCCATTGTCACAGTGCCTTTGACAAGGCTGCACATACAGATTCCCCAGTGGACACTGAGGATCCAGTGGGACCAACGTACTGACGACCTAGAACAGCAAGTTCTAGTTTCCTCTCCTGTCAAAAAGGTGCTGCTATGGTAGATGGAACCCAGCAACCTGTTGAAAGGGGTTCCCTTCCTCATTCCCTCCCCTCAGCAGTCTCACCACAGATGCTTTGGGTTGGGCTGGGGGTCTCATCTGGGGTCTCAGCAGACTCTAGGGATGTGGGCCAGTGTGGAGGCTGCCCTCCACATCAACATCCTAGAGATGAGGGCCATTCCGTATGCTTTACTTCCAAACCCATCTGTCCCCAGGCCATCTGCCGGTGCAGATGGACAACATCAGTGTAGTACACTGCATCAACAAACAAGGGGGGACCCATTCATACCCTCTGTGTTGGGAAGTGATGAGGGTCTGGTACCGGGCTCTAGAACACGGTCTAGGACTGTTGGCCATCCATGTTCCAGGCGTCCAAAATGTCCTAATGGTCAGGCTTAGCTGGTTGCAGTCTCAGATGCACGAGTGGGAGCTGCTGACCTTGGTTGTAGAAGATCTGTTAGACAGCTGGGGTTGCCAAGAGTTGGACCTTTTTGCATCCCCACTCAACACAAAACTGCAGTGTTTCAGCTCGCTTGCTCCAGGGCCTGGAGTTTTCTGATGAGATACGTTGTCCTTCTCTTGGAAAGCGAGGTTCCTCTACACCTTTCCTCTCTTTCCTCTGATTCAGAGGGTGCTACTCAATCTCCAGATGGAAGGGGCCACTGTGATCCTCATTGCTGGTTCTATGTGAAAATGGTGAGTACTGAACGGCGATCCGTGTTATCGCAACATCAGGGCAGTGAAAACAATTTGCCACCCTGACATCCTTGGCGCACGGAAGAACGGTGCCGGGAACTTAGATCTTTTGCTTTCTGGGGGGGTGCCTTCCCCCACACACCCACTTCGCTCCCCGCAGTCCCCTATTAAAATATTCTCAACCCAGGGGTTGCATGTCGGGGGCAAAGCAAAAAGTTTTGGGCCAGGCGCAACAAAATGCAGTAGTGCTCGGGCCAGACCAACCCCAGTACCCCACGCACACATAGGCGGAGGCCAACCCCTGATGCCATGGTGCAGCTCGGCAGCCAACCACAGCGCCACCCCTACATCCCTCTGCCCCTCCCAGCCCACACTGCGTTACATCCTCCTGTGCAGTGTATATAGCGACATACTGTCGCTGCAGTGCCCACCACATTTGGTCACCCTACCCCCCCCATCGCCATTCGGGCTTTCACCCACATCTCGTCGACATTTCAGATGGCGCCTTAATTCAGGTGCCCACCTCATGTGCTACTCTCGTGGCCCCTTCTAGCCTCATCAGATCTGATTCTCCTTGCTGCAGCAGCTGGTGGTGGAACCTCCAGTGCCTCTGGCCCTGGGCAAAGGCTTGCTATCACACAGGAGCAGGGCTGTCTGGCCCTTCTGGACCACTTCCGTGCATGACTGCGAAGACATAGCTATAGCTAGATCTGGGGTGTTCCAAAAGGTGACTGATGGTCTGGTGGCTGCCAGGAAGCCTTCCACTAGGCCCACCTATTCCATGAAGTGGAAGAGCTTTGCTGTATGAGCAGCTTCCTGTCATTTGGACCCTTTCACCTGTCCAGTGAATCAGATTTTGGAGTACTTACTGTGCCTTTCAGATTCTGGCCTGCAACACTCCTCTATTAAGGTGCACCTGTCAGCCATTTTAGCCTTCCATGTGCCTGTGGATGGCCATGCGGAGGCACAACTAGAGGTGTCTTGTACTTTTTTGGGAGGTATTATACATCTGAAGCCTCCCATCCACAATCCAGTCCCGCCTTGGAATTTTATGTTGGTGAACTCACTTCGGCGCCTTTTGAATGGGCCGCAACATGCAAGCTACGCTTTCTGTCATGGAAAGCGTTATTTTTAGTTGCTATTACTTCTGCTTAAAGGATTTCCAAGCTTCAGGCTCTGATGTCATTCATTAATTTCATTTTAATTTCATTTAAATGTTTATTCACAATTGAATAGGATAGCTCAAACTGAGACAAGCTCATTTCCAGTGAGGTCCTTTGATGTGTGAGACTCCTTACTGGGTTTTCCACAAAGAGCACGTGTCTTTGTGTACAAATCCTAAGTTTCTTCCAAAGGTGGTGTCTGAGTTGGTATCTGGTCAAAAGGATGTTGGAATATGAGCACAGGCAAATGCGCATCGGATTAATAGCATGAGTCGGAATTGCGTTGTGGACAAAATAGCGTGTCCATTTATAGCACATTCCTGACTCAAGTGAAAGAAGGCATGTGTGCAATACTGTGACTCATCCCCCTTCCCCAGAGTTCTTTTGTTGAAGTCCACGAGTGCGTACCATACGAGTGTACTGCCAGTGCAGTGGAAAGGTTAGAGTCACAAGCTGTGAATGGGCTTGTTACATGCAGCAGACCTGGGTTTGATTCTTGCAACCTCTGTCTTTTTGAGGTTGTCTGTGTCACTTCTTTTGGCTGTGAGTGAGTTCAGTTAGCCCCCAGTTGTGTCCCCTGGAGTTAATAATACTAAATCCCACCCCACTGACTTTGCCCCCGAGTTGCATCCCTCTGAGTTTACAATAGTAAATTCAACTTTCTCCCCGCATTTGAGTTGCATCCATTCCCACTCCGACAATGAATTGCCCTGCTCCTTGTGCGATCCTTAGTTCACGCTGCATTGCTGAGGCACGGTTGTTGGCGTCAACGTTTTGTGTGTGAATTGACTGCACGTTTTTTGTTGGTGCCTTGTTGACCTGGAACCTCTGAATTTACTTTAAGTCAAACCATCCACCTGCCTGCCTTTTATCCAGAGCTTGCTAATCCAGGGAAAGCATTGCTCCATACTTTGGATGTACACAGAATTTTGTGTTACTATACACCCTGTATGAAGGACTGCAGGAGGTCCTCACAGCTGTTTGTTTCTTTTGCCCCTGGGAAAGAGGGTGTACCAGTTTCTAAACAGTGCCTGTCCAAATGGTTGGCAAACTGTATTACCTTTTACTGTAGGAAGTTGGTAAGGAACTTCCTGGCATTATTTGTGGTCATTCAACCAGAGACATGGCCACTTCAGTTGCCTGTTTCAGGAATGTTTCAGCTGCAGAGATCTGTGCTGGTACAACTTGGAGTTCTGTCCATACTTTCACTAAACACTACAGTCTGGACATTGCCTCTCACAGAAAGGCAGGGTTTGGCCTCACTGTGCTTCAAGGCCTCCTGTCTTGGTAGACTTCCGGTGACGTCACGCGCATGGCTACAGCCTGAACCAAGAGGATCCGTCGAGACCTTAATAAATAACTTCCTAAAACTGCTTATCCATCCAAAAACTCTAACATTTGTAACCAAGGAGATTGGAAATGCCTATGTAACCCCTCACCCCTGCCTTTTTACTAAAATGACAGGTGGCATGCTGTTGGCGTTGGCAGCAACACCTGGTGGGGACCTGGGTTCGGGGAGGATGAGGTTACCTGGCACAAGGGACCTAGGTTTGGCTACTCTGCACAGGGGCACCCAAGTAAATCCAACTACAGGAAGCAATAACTGTAATGTCCATAATCAGGATTGGGATTTTTCAGTGTGGCTTTTATTCATAAACTAGCTGAACATAACAAAGCATAGATGGACCCCAAAGGCTACGTTCACTGTATATGCAGATCAGAGACTACAAGGCGGTCCACTTGAAGAATGAACCCATTTCTACTGTTGTCTGGCTCTGGACCCACCAGGCACTCAGCCCGGACTTTGCATGCGCTGTGGATACACAGCCCGACTGGCCCGGCTCCCCTGCCGGCCACTTGACTGATGGTCCATTTAAAGGATGAACCCAATTTACTTGTTGAGACTCCCACCAAACAAGGAGTATGATTTCCCAAACTGTGGCTCCCCACACCACATAGAGTCTGCGACTCTTAGAGAGATTTGATTTCTTACTTCCTTCGGACTCCCATCAAACAAGGAGTATGATTTCCCAAACTGTGGCTGCCCACACCACATAGAGTCTGCAACTCTTAGAGAGATTTGTTTTCTTACTTCCTTCGGACTCCCATCAAACAAGGAGTATATTTTCCCAAACTGTGGCTCCCCACACCACTTAGAGTCTGTGACTCCTAGAGAGATTTTCCAATTTGCGACCCACGTCTGGGTACCTACCTCATCACTGGCTAGGCGCATGAGGCAAGTAGCAATCACAGTAGAAATCCGTAGAGGTGGACCTGGTTACTAAAGATGGGGGGTGTTCCCACCTCCAACTCCCACAGCCCATACCCGGCCATTTCTCTGGACAAACAGAAACTTAAACTTTGAAATGTAGATTAAAAGGTGGATGACCTGAAGCACCCCCTCTACAACAGTACTTGAAATCCATTCAGACTTTAAATTTTTAAAACTACTCCATTTGTTTGTCCTAGTACAATAGGCCTCCCAAATAGTAGTTCACATCCCAGCTTTTCTTCACATTTTCCAAACTGAAGAAACGTATTGTTTGTCTTCTCAAATAGAGCACAACACTCACCCTTTTGTTGCAGGTGCCCCACAGGCGAAGTACCACTTCTTTCACTGTTATACGAACAGAACAGAAACTGTAAACAGGCAGCTTTCTTCTGTAGTGGAAATTAGGGGATTGCCCCTGGAATCCACAGAGGGACTTCTCTTCCACACACACACCCCCAGAGGGAGGGGGCACTGAGACCTGGACAGCGGTCTCCATCACTTTAAACTGGACTCTAACTTTCTCCCAAGGAGGTAAACAGAAAACACTTCCTTCTCACTAGGAAGTAAACAGCAAACAAACTTTGAAAACTCCCAAAGTTCTAACTCACTCCCTGTGCTGCAGATTCCAATGTAGCTTTTGCAGCTGCGACAGTTCTATGGTGATGTCATCTCTCAGTCTCAGCTGTGACTGAGACAGAGTGAGACAGCGTGAAACCCATTTAACTGGAGTTTCACAAGCTGCCTTCCCTGCCTACCACTAGGTCTTACTGGGATTCTAGTAACCCCGGGTAACAAGGGGGTTACACTTGCCCTTGACCAGGAAAATGACTGTCCCCAGTCATTATACTCCGGCCTTAGGGCTATCCCACCCTATGTGCTACCTCACGGAGGGGTTGATCAGGCCCCCTCCTACCATGTGCAAGCACAGGCAGGCAACACTAAGGGCCTAGAGGCCTGTAGCTGACATCTCAGCCGCTACTCTATCCACTTACTATGGACACCTAGCGGCTCTGGTAGAACCGTCCAGAGCATAGCCCTGATAGATCAGTACTGCAGTCCCTATGGCCACTGAGGACCACAGCCTGTCTATCCCCCCTAACCCTCTAGGGAAAACCTATCTGCCTGTAACATAATATACCAAAACAAAAACAAAACCTGGGGACCTCCCCGACCTTGGGCAGCCTGCAACTACACCATTAAAATACCAAATTACTGCCTCCCTACCCCCACAACCACACCTGTGGAAGGAAAAGGGTTAACACAGTAACAACCATAGCAATAACAACACAGTACTTTAAATTCTACACAATAAAGCACTGACGAGGAACTCCGATGAGCCCCTCCTCCTCTTCTTGTGTTCTCTTCTGTCTCCCCAGGAACACCTGTAAGAAAAAGACAAAAACAAAACACACTCCTAATCTGCATACACGGTCTACCTAAACAACCCCTACCATACAAAAACACTGAACAATCCAAAAAGATTTTTTAGAAAAAGGTAGAAAAACAGTATTTACATTAGAGTACAATAATGACATTATTTACAATACACATTTGGGGGGATGGAGTGCCCTAAAAGTCCCAACTAGTGACCACAAGGCCCGAAGGCTAGTCCAATAAAGAGTCTCTCCTGGGCTGGAGCCCCATGAAACACAGTTCTAAAAGGCCAAAATCCCAAAGGGGAGAGTCTTTGCGGACAGTTCACACATTTTTGAAGTCTGCAGTGTAGGGTGTGTACTGCAATGTCATAAAGATAGAAAAAGTGTTTCGGACTTACCAGCCATTTGTAATATATGAATTGCACCAACCTTGTCCCTGCCGAAGACTCTCCCTGGCAGCATTTCTTCTGATACAGCTGGGAGGACATCTTCTGGGAACAACAGGAGGGCACATCTGGAAACAGCTGGGCTGATGTCATCAATGGAGAAGGAACCTTAGAACAGGAACAAAAAGGAAAACAGCTGGTCCGACGTCATCCGATTACCAGGCGATGAACAGGAAACAGCTGGGATGGTGTCCTCTCTGGATCTGAAGTCATCTGGTGGGCCAGTAGATGGTTGCTGAACAGGACAGGACAGTACACTGTAGACTGGTGAATGTGGAGCACCTGAGTCCTTGGTTATTCATATTGGCGGATCAATAAGGGCACTTCACAGTCTAGATGTGGCAGTATTGACTACCACTGCTCGGCTCTCCATTTTGTAGGCACGGGCTTAATTACTGGGAGGTCCTTGCACTGAGGCCAATAGTACCGGGGGTCAGGGGCTTGAATTATTACTCCGCTCATAACATAACTTACACAGTGGGAGACTTCACGTCCCTCTCCATCCACTATTCTTACTCTGTCCATAAACAGTGTCCTGCCTCTCTTCCACTGTGTATACTTTTCGTGGAACAGTCTATTTTTACATGCTGGTTGGCCTCAGGATGCACATGTTTCATTGCTTCATCCCAGATCCAGGATTTCCTGCAGTCCTCAATCTCCTCCCAGACTCTCCGAGGAAAGGTAGGAAAGGTCATACCATAGATTTAATTTGCCTTTCTATGAACCAGTCTCTCCTCTTTACTTGCTTTGGTCAATCTGAGACCGCTGGCCTGGCTTGGGGGTGGCCAGTCCTGGTTCTGCCAGCTCATGATCCTCAAAGAAATTAAAACGGATCCCTGACTTCTTCCTCTTTGTAAAGCCAGGGCAGTGGCATCACCACCTTCTTCAACACATTCCTCCGAGGCAAGATCTTGAGGCTGTGTACCCGTTCCTTTCTCACAAGGCCACATAGGTTCCCCTCATCTTCCTCTTCACTGAGGATCTGAGCCCAGGAGTGAGCAGTCGTTCTCACCCCTGAGACTATCCATTCATCACTAGGAGCGGAGGTCAACACCTCCCATTCAAAGGCCTCCCGCATCTCATCTTCACCTACGAGACTTGGGCTAGGCCCCCACCCAGGGGTCTATTGATGCTTTATCCGAACTTTCTTTCTGAGATCCAGCATCCAAAACTTCAATTTCAGGTTCAGTCTCTAACTCTGCACCCTCTAGCTTTGTGCCACACTCCCCCGAGGGACCTTCTTCCACAGGCTCCGCCTGATGCTGTGTGCTGCCAACTGCAGATTCCTAAATTTTTGTCCATGTGGGAGCCAAACAAATTGGAGGCACTTTATACAAGCCATATTTTTGAAGGCATCCAGCACAGTGAGGAATCATGAAGACATCCCTTCCAGCACTCAAGCATATCTGGCATACACGCACTGGATAATTAGGAATCGCCACATCAGGAGGCAGTTGCCCTCCATAGCACCACTTTTCAATATCTCTCGTCTATTTCTGCTGCTGTTACTGCAACCCGGCATGATCCAGGTAGAGGCTGGTCCTGAGGCCATAACTGCAGAAAAATAAACAAAAGTTCACTGTAACTAAAGTCCCACTTTAATGAACACCTCTGTAGCTTTAAAATGGCTCCTCTGCTGTTGTTGCTACTTTACTACCCACCCTGTAATGTAGGCAGCAGCACCTGTGCATCAACATTTAGAATCTGGGTCAAGCCACTGCGCACCCGATTTACACAAGCTACTGATAACTTTTACTCAAACTGCACAACTTGCTCTGATCTGGCTTTAAACACACATTTACAGGATTTTCCTTGGACTTTTCACATGCTGGCAACATTCATTTTGTTTACAGTCCCATTAAAACTTCAGGTTTCAGCTCAGGATTGCCTGCTTCTACTAGTGTTGCACTTTTTTACAACCCACAGTCTCTCTCTGGCTGCAAACTTTAAACTGAGGCTATTTTCACTTCCATGACACATTCAATAGCTTTACAGGCGCACTTGCTGGCAGGACATCACACAGTCGCTACTTGCAAAGCGACTATACTACTACACACATTTTATATGGCATTACTGAAAATCACTGATTGAGCAGTTTTGAATTGTTTACTCACTGTTATTGTAGCAACTTGCTGCGATGGGGTAAAACGGCCTGCAGCCAGATTTTGAAGGCCTTGGAACACAAACGGGAGGGCAGTCTCCGTGATCGTCATTTTAACCACCAAATTCACTATTTCCATGATCGATTTGCGGGTTGAGCCCGATTTTAAACTTTAAAGTCACTTTTTGAATGTTTACAGCGCTTTGAATACTTCGCAACGCTCCTCCACTGCCAGTACACGCACTACTCTCTGTCTCCCTCTTGAATGCTGAGGCAGTCTCAGAAGAGCTGGCTGAGGGGTGGGACTAATGGCAAACTGACCAACCACACAACACCATGCAAATGAGCCTCTTCTTCCTGCGAGGTCTCCTCTCCTCACAGCGATCGTCAAGCAGGCAAATTTAAACTGTAAAATGCACTTTTTTTTCTCAACTGACTCCAGTATGGAGCTCCATTTCAACCATGTAACATTGCCATTAACTCTGCAGTCTCTCTCTTGCACAGAAAGCATTTCCAACGTCCAGGGCATAATTCTCTGTTGCTACCCCTAGTTTTCCATACTTCCTTCACAGAATTTACTTTAAAAGCATTTCAAACGTCCAGGGCATAATTTCTCTGTTGCTACCCTAGTTTTCCACACTTTCCTTCACAGAAATTCATTTTAAAGCATTTCCAACATCCAGGGCACAATTTCTCTGTTGCTACCCTAGTTTTCCACACTTTTCTTCACAGAATTTACTTTAAAGCTGACAAAACGCTGTAAACAATTTTGATGATGCAGGACAAGGGACACTCTTTGGCTTTACAGCTCCTTGGTAAACAGTTGGCATTTTAAACAGCAGCACAAGATTCACAACACAACAACACTAGAGGAAATTGCTTCAACTTTTGGCTACCACTGCCAGATAGCCAAAACGCTAGCCCACTTGCCCAAGCACCTTCCTTCCGAACAAATCCAAAGTGGTGCCTCCATTTTTCTAACCCCTCACCCCTGCCTTTTTACTAAAACGACAGGTGGCATGCTGTTGGCGTTGGCAGCAATACCTGGTGGGGACCTGGGTTTGGGGAGGATGAGGTTACCTGGCACAAGGGACCAAGGTTTGGCTACTCTGCACAGGGGCACCCAAATAAATCCAACTACAGGAAGCAATAACTGTAATGTCCAGAATCAGGATTGGGAGTTTTCAGTGTGGCTTTTACTCATAAACTAGCTGAACATAACAAAGCATAGATGGACC
Source organism: Neoceratodus forsteri (assembly GCA_016271365.2). Taxonomy (NCBI): domain Eukaryota; kingdom Metazoa; phylum Chordata; order Ceratodontiformes; family Ceratodontidae; genus Neoceratodus; species Neoceratodus forsteri. Next base: position 9,408,702 of record JADMNL010000026.1, read on the forward strand.
CCAAAGGGCTACATTCACTGTATATGCAGATCAGAGACTACAAGGCGGTCCACTTGAAGAATGAACCCATTTCTACTGTTGTCTGGCTCTGGACCCACCAGGCACTCAGCGCGGACTTGCATGCACTTTGGATACACAGCCCGACTGGCCCAGCTCCCCTGACGGCCACTTGACTGACGGTCCATTTAAAGGATGAACCCAAATTTTACTGGTTGAGACTCCCATCAAACAAGGAGTATGATTTCCCAAACTGTGGCTCCCCACACCACTTAGAGTCTGCGACTCTTAGAGAGATTTGATTTCTTACTTCCTTCAGACTCCCATCAAATAAGGAGTATATTTTCCCAAGCTGTGGCTCCCCACACCACTTAGAGTCTGCGACTCCTAGAGAGATTTTCCAGGTTGCGACCCACGTCTGGGTACCTACCTCATCACTGGCCAGGCGATGAGGCAAGTAGCAAATCACAGAAGAAACCGTGAGAGGTGGACCTGGTTACTAAAGATGGGGTGTTCCCACCTCCAGCTCCCACAGCCCATACCCGCCATTTCTCTGGACAAACAGAAACTTAAACTTTGAATGTAGATTAAACGGTGGATGACCTGAAGCACCCCCTCTACAACAGTACTTGAAATCCATTCAGACTTTAAATTTTTAAACTACTCCATTTGTTTGTCCTAATACAATAGGCCTCCCAAATAGTAGTTCACATCCCAGCTTTTCTTCACATTTTCCAAACTGAAGAAACATATTGTTTGCCCTCTCAAATAGAGCACAACACTCACCCTTTCATTGCAGGTGCCCCACAGGCGAAGTACCACTTCTTTCACTGTTATACGAACAGAACAGAAACTGTAAACAGGCAGCTTTCTTCTGTAGTGGAAATTAGGGGATTGCCCCTGGAATCCACAGAGGGACTTCTCTTCCACCCCGAGGGAGGGGGCACTGAGACCTGAACAACGGTCTCCACCACTTTAAACTGGACTCTAACTTTCTCCCAAGGAGGTAAACAAAAAACACTTCCATCTCACTAGGAAGTAAACAGCAAACAAACTTTGAAAACTCCCAAAGTTCTAACTCACTCCCTGTGCTGCAGATTCCAATGTGGCTTATGCAGCTGCAACAGTTCTATGGTGATGTCATCTCTCAGTCTCAGCTCTGACTGAGACAGAGTGAGACAGTGTGAAACCCATTTAACTGTAGTTTCACAAGCTGCCTTCCCTGCCTACCACTAGGTCTAACTGGGATTCTAGTAACCCCGGGTAACGAGGGGGTTATACCTAAAAAGAACAATTGAGTGAAAAACAGACCTCCAGACCTGTCAGATGCAGAAGGATTGTGAGAGGATGGATCGGAGAGCGAGGGCTCGCAGGCCTCGACCAGCACTCATCAGGGTGGTGCAGCTAGCGATCAAATCTCCACTGGCATACTTCAGAGGCAAATGGCACAAATGCTAACTGAGCTTAGAGATTTCCATAAAGAAATGCAGTCCACCGCTACAGCGCTCCGAACTGATATAAACAAAATTGAAAAGCCCCAGGAGGAAGCTGAATCTCGGGCCCAAAACACAGATCAAAGGGTAACCGAAACCGAGAGAGCTATCGTGCAGCTACATAATACAATCAAGATCCTGCAAGACAGAACAGAAGATGCAGAGAGCAGAAACCGCAGAAATAACAGAATCTTGGGTGTTCCGGAGGGAGTAGAAGGCGCCAACATGCTACAGTTTCTACAAACCATGCTCCGCAAATTACTGACCCTGCCGAACACTTTAAGCCTAGAGCTCGATAGAGCTCACCGCACTCTCGGGCCTAAGCCACCTACAGGTTCCCGCCCTTGGACAGTCTTGGTGCATTTCCTAAGATACCAGGATAAGGACTGCATCCTCCGTACTGCATGGAAAGCAGGCTCTGTCAGTTACTCCGGTAACAGGCTGTACTTTGAAAACGATTACTCCCCAGAAATAATGACCAAACGGAAGGCATATATTCCGATTCTATGTGCACTGAAAACAAAAGGAATCAGATTTAGGACCTCCTACTCAGCTCAGCTGACTGTCTTCTTCTTCACAGAGGGTCCTCTCACTTTTGAAAATCCGAACGCAGCACTGCAAAAGCTGAGAAGCAGGAAAATCGAGGTGCAACAGCAGCGAATTAATACAGGAACTTCCATCACCGCCAGACTTTCCCAAAAGGTCTGGAATGCCAGGCAGAGAGCGGCCAAAAGATGCCAGGGAGCAGAGGCGATACAAAACATAGCAGAATCATTGAAGGCCACACAACCACAGGCTGGTACAGGCCGTGCGGAGGAAGCTGGATCGAAAGGCTGAATACTCTGTAAGTAGAACTGGGTTATAACAAATAAGAATTTCTTGCCTTTCTATACTCACTCTGTAGTTGAAATGAAAGACTTTGAGTGGGGAATAATTAAATGTTTGCAAGGATTACATGCTGTAAATAAGCATAGGGGTATTTCCTAACTACAGAATGCTACCATTAGCAATCGAGGACTGGCTCGAAATAAAAGGGTCGGGGGGAGGGCGCCGAAATTTAAAGAGAATGTACCCTATTTGCTCTGACTCAGTAGTTCTCCAACATCACGATGTATTGGCGCTCACTGTAGCAGGGTGCCCCTCAGAAACTACCTCCAGGCTGGAAAGCCTGATGAGCCTTGGGGATATTTTCAGAGAAAGCCGAATGCCTACAATTTAGCTAAGAGAGGCCCAGGGCCTCTCTTGTGGGGTGGGGAGTGGATACTGTGGAAGGGGGTGAATTGGGGGGTATCCGTAGAACCAGTCCAAAGCGGTCTCTTTTCGCATGCTAATGGGACAGTCCCATTTAAAAGATTAAGCTGCACCGTCAGGACTGCGTCTCTGGATTTGGTCGGGTGAGGTTGGGGGGGGAGTAGTTAATAAAGACCGTGCACAATGCTGAACATGGTGGGACTACTCCTTTGGGGGAGAGGGAGGGGAAGGCGATTAAATTATCGAATTCTGATCATTGAGATATGTTTGCTTTGCAGATCTGGGCTCTGGAATATTAAGCCTCCGCATTTATTAGGGGGAGGTTGAGTTCTGTCTCCATAAAGATGAGTACTCCTCGGTTTCACTCCTAACATGTAAGGAGTGACAGGTCTTAGAAATGGTTAGTGGTAGAAAATCAATAACAATCCGGCCCCTTTTTTTGGGGGGGAGGGGAGCGTTGGACTTCCCCCGAGGGGTGGGACGGTGGTTATAAATAGAGCAGACTCAGGGATTACTCCTCGATCCTATTCCCCAGTTTATCAGAGTGGTTGAATTAAGATGTAACGTCGGACTGCCGCTACGGTTCTCCTCGAGGTGGAGGAAGTAGGAGACACTGCGACAAACTGAGGGGCCGCCTGAGCAGGGCTCGGGCCTATACTCCACATTCAAAGGCATTCCTGCAGTGACATAAATGCCTTCTGGAATGTTATCGGGGGAATTTTTCTGCCCAAGTGTGGCTGATTGTCCCTGGGGGCACCCGGTGCACGGACACAATGGAGACCTCAGTCTCCCTTGGTCCACGGGACCCATCAAGGCTGGCCTGGGCTCCTGCATGACGGGAACCCTTTGTTATCCCTGGATGCCTTTCTGGTTTCTCCCCTCTGGACTTAGCCCATTGGGGACTCGCACCAGCAGTCACCAATCAGGTCTTAATGACAACCCTAATTACTCCAGGTCAAAGCACAACAGTTTTAAGAATGGTCTCGGCGGACCAGCTAAGACGTCACCCATTCATTTTTCCCCATTTCCTAATAGACACTATAAGTGTCTGGAGGCAACTCTTTGAGAGTTGTAACCTCAAGGTAGGGTTTGACCCTTACCGCAGAATCTGGATCGGATTCTCATGACTGGAAGCCCTGACTCACCATCATCTGTACTGAGCACCCAGTTGGTCTCCCTACAGCATGAGTTTTGTTTATGTCTGTTTATCTTCTGTTTCATAGTTAACTGCTACAATACACAAAGTTCCCATTATGGTTGTTGTTTGTTGAATATGACAGGGATACACCAACAGGTTTACAGTGCTAACAGATCATGTTTATATTGGGTGCTCCCCTGGAAAATGAAACTATTTAATGATCTAAATGGCTAATCCCTATATAAAGTTATTATCCCAAAATATAAATGGGATTTCCTCTCCTGTTAAGCGCTCACGAGTCCAGTCATATCTACGCAAGAGCAGGGCAGATTTGATCTATCTCCAAGAGACTCATTTAAATGCCAATGAGCACCTTAAACTAGCCAAGTTATGCCGGGGAACCCTGTACAGCTTATCCAGTGGGGGGGATAGAAGGCGGGGAGTGGCTATAATTATACCATCCAGAACTCCCTTTCAGCACAACTACACATTACAAGACCCCGAGGGTAGACTAATCCTGGTCCAGGGCGCAATAAATGGTGTGGAGGCCACCCTAACCAATGCATACTTCCCACCTGCTCTGCCTGTTTCCCAGCTGAGGGCACTCTTGGATAGAATTACAAACCACAAAAGGTGTTCTCCTATTGGCAGGGACTTTAACCTGACACAGGACCCCACATTGGACTCTTCCAATTGGAGAACCCCGAGGCAATCGCCAGCACAAAAGTTTTTCAAGCGATTCACAGCGGAGGTGGGATGGGTTGATGCTTGGAGACACTTACACCCACACACTAAAAATTATTCACACTATTCCGCGGTGCATAGGACATACTCACGTATAGACCACACCTACACACAGCAGGAAAACTTAAGCCTGCTTAAAGAGGCTCAACTAGGTGATATTACCCTTTCTGACCATGCCCCACTGGTTTCATCATGGGAGATGGGCCTACAGCCTAAAAACACTAGATGGAGGCTTAACCCATATTACCTGCGCTCTGAGCAGTTCAGGGAGTTTATCTCAGACAAATTATCTGAGATACAAGAACTTAATCCCCTCAATTATACAACCGCAGCTATTTACTGGGCTACAATAAAGGCAGTACTCAGAGGTCACATAGTACAACACACTTCGGAGCTCAGCAGGCAGCACAGAGAGGGCAGAGCCAGGCTGGAGAAAACTCTTCATTTCCTACAAATGGCACACAGGCAAGGGGACACCTCAGTTTTGCCTCTGCTCCAAGAAACCAATGCTGAACTGGATAGCTTGGCATTGCAACAAACTGAGATTGCGCTGACCTTCCTGAGACAGAGGTATTATGAGGTGGGCCCTAGAGCCACCAGATTGCTGGCATACCAGGTAAGAAGGCAGAGGAAGGCCTCAGTGATCACCACTCTCAGACACCCACTGGGAGGCCATCCCTTAACTACCCTACACGATATAACAGAAGCCTTCGCAGAATATTACTCTGCTCTCTATACCTCATGATGAGGCTTCCAGGGAGCAAATTATTTTGGAATACCTGCAAGGGATAACTTTACCCCACCTCTCAGATCCCCAGGGTGAAACATTAACCGCCCGGATTACTGAACAAGAACTCGCGGCCGTGATAAGTTCCTTAAAATCACTAAAAGCCCCAGGTCCAGATGGCTGTGGGAACGAGTTTTATAAAGTTATGAAACAACAAACGGTGCCTGGGCTCCTTGGGTTGTTCAACACGATCCTGGAGGGGGATCCTCCCCCACCATCCTGGTCCTTTGCTACTATTTCGGTCATTCCAAAACCTGGGAAAAACACTCAATTATGCAGTTCTTACAGGCCAATCTCAGTCTTAAATACAGACTATAAGCTCTTTATGCATATATTGGCTAAACACCTAGACCAAGTTATGCCCCAGCTAATCGAAAAGGATCAAACTGGTTTCATGAGGAACCGATCCACTACTGATAACATCAGCCGAACACTTCACATTACTCACAAAATGCAAACATTGATCATCCCCTCAATCTTAATAAGCCTAGATGCTAAAAAAGTGTTCGATAGGGTGGCCTGGCCCTTTTTATATAAAACACTAGAGAAGCTAGGCATCCCTAAACCCCTGATAACAGTTCTGCAGAACATCTATGCATCTCCTCGGGCATGCATTAGGGTATGGGGTCATCATTCCAAATATTTCTCTCAAAAGGGAAACCCGACAGGGATGCCCCCTGTCCCCTCTTTTATTTGCGGCCTACATTGAACCATTAGCACAATACATAAGGGAATCCCAAAATATCAAGGGAATGACGATAGGAGACACAGAACATCGTATAGCACTATACGCTGAAGGTCTTCTTTTATATCTCTCAAACCCTGAAGAAACCCTACAAGCCATAAAACAAGTTCTGGATAGGTTTGCCCAAGTATCAGGGTACAAATTAAATCAAGCAAAAACAGAGGTCCTAACCTTTCATTATACCCCCTCTGCCTATATCCGCAACATGATACCCTGCCGATGGAACTTGACTAAGTGAAACAGCTTATAATGACAATTACGGGAACTTCACATCGCAGTTAAAGGCAGATTTGGCATCCTGGGCTACATTTCCCATGAGGTTCAGTAAGAGGATAGAGTTGATCTGCATGATCACCCTCCCTAGAGCTCTATACTTATCTCAGAATATTCCGACCTTTATACCTAGTAAAGTGTTCAAGACCTGGAACGGTATTATTTCAAAATTTTTATGGGCTGCCCAGAGACCCAGGGTTAGGATGAGGGTGCTCTCCCTTCCTCGTCAGTCCGGAGGACTGTCTCTCCCTGACCTGCAATTATATTACTTTGCAGTGAACCTAACCCACTTGATGGCCAGACAGAATAGAACGACTACCCCACACTGGCTCCAAATAGAACAGACACTTATTCCTGACAGGAAATACTTTCAATACTTATATAATCAGGAGGCGGGTCGGGGACTGACTACCCCCTTACATTACTGGCTTAGATGTGGCTGGAGAACTTGGCAGAGCATTAAAAGGATGCAACGGCTGTCCCCACTCCTGGCACTGATATGCCCGATAGCGGACCTTAGTGATTTTCTCCCAAACAGACTGGACCACGGTTATCAATCCTGGGAGAGACACGGCTTGAAATATTTATTACAAATTTCTACTCAGGGTGTACTCTGGTCCTTTGATTCCATACAGAGACGATTTGGCCTCTCTCATCAGAACTTTTATAGGTATCTACAGCTCCAGCATTTCTATCAAAGTTTGCCTCGGGAGGTCGGAAAACCAGATAAGTACCCACCCTTGCTAAATGCCCAGCACCATCTCAACATAAACCCTGAAACCCCACACTTGGTGTCCTGGTACTACCGTGCTCTGAACTCCCAGGGAGAAACATACACGGACAGCGTACGCCTGCAATGGCAGGAGGAAATAGGCAGCTCTTTAACACACGAAACTTGGCAGATAGCCTGTAGGTATGTTGCTCGAGTTACTAGTTCACATCAGTGGCGGGAATATGCTTGGAGGCATCTTATCAGATACTTCAGGACCCCAGTGCTGACAAGACACTACTCCCCCACAGGCCAGTGGCCTGTTGGAGACACTGCGGAGAGGTAAGAGCCACCCACACTCATGTTATGTGGTCATGCACTGCTCTTACCCCTTTTCTGAAGCGACTGGAAGAACAGTTTAGGGAACTATTAGACCCCCAATTTCACCTAACCAAAGAAATGTACCTTTTCCTTATTCTACCTAAAGAATATAGGTGTGCAAATACAAAATACCTTATCCACTTGCTATTAACTGCAGCTAAGAAAGCGACTACGAAACTGTGGTTAACTGACAAAACACCTACAATGGGAGACTGGTGGAAGATCACAAAACAATTATATCAATTAGAACGAATCACTTACAATCTAAATGGAAGAGAGGAAAGTTTCTCTTCTAGATGGACCTGTTGGGTAATGTACTACATGCTACAAGATCCAACATTTGTCCCATGGGGGGGACCTTGAGACACCTAGGGCAGCAAATTCATTCACAGTAACTGCCTGATTTAGAGAGATTATCCATCTACTACACATATGGATTAAAATATTTACTACCACCAGATTGTTCCCCGACAGGGAGATTACAAAATGGGAGAACTACAAAACCCTGGAACTCAATGAGCACCCGCAGAACTAATGATCACCTCGCACCAGTAACACAAAGTGGAAAGGTCCCAAAAACAGAACTGTTAAAGAATTAGTTGGAAAGACAGAATGCCTACATAAGATATCCTTGTTCTGAATGCACTCTAGGAATGTTTACCACTTTTCATGATCAAATGTCTGTAACCTTATTTAACGAGCACTGTGAATTAATTGTTATTTGCCTGTCGATTGTTGTCATGTGTACATGTAAATATGTTGTTTTTACACAAAATCAATAAAAAGAGAATTTCAAAAAAAGGCCTCCTGTCTTAGGCCTATACCTTCCAGCCACCCAGACTGGTCCTCTGTCAGAACTGCTTGGGACTTGTTTCTTAGGTGTGGCCTGTTTCAAGAGATAACCTTGATGAAGATAGTACAGTTGTGTAAGAACTTACCATAAAACTAGATCTTCGAGAGGATCTCTTGCATGAGGCCATGCCGTCCTAGCCCCTCCCCATCCCCCTTGGCCTTAGGGCTTTCTGTGTCTGTCTCTTTCTCTCTCTCTAGGATGGTTCACCCTCTGTTTCACCTCTCTTTCTGACGGGGACCTATGGCCCCCCTCAGCTCCCCAGCAGGAGATCCTATGTATAGGGTCTCTGGCAGGAAAAGAACGAGGAGGGCACGGGGTCGCCCATGTTTATATAGGAGGGACATCGCCTGCATCTGATATCGCCATGGGTGGCCCCTTGTAGACTGCTAGCTAGAAATGTCTTTATGCGCTCTTAGTGCCTGGCAGCTACAGTTCTTCAGGTGTGGCCTGCTGCAAGAGATCCTCTTGATGATCTACTGTTACTTGCATAACTGGTCTTGCATAACTGGTCTGTTTTTTTATATAATACATTAGCCCATCTCATATTTGACGTATACAACAGGACCTGAACGTTTCATAAGTAAAACTGTAAACAAGTGATTTTCTTTTTCATTCACTGTTTTTATACTTGTTTCTATGAACGGAATGTCTCTGAAGAATGTGTGACTTAATGGTTGTCATGGTAGCATTGTTATGAGGTAATGTAGTTTGTCCTGTTGTTATTGGTCAATCATCAATACGTCAATTGTGATGTATCTAAGTGGTGATAGCTTGGTACATAAGCAAGCAATAACACACTCTGAGGTGTGGGTTATCTCCTGATAAGAGCACACCCAGGTTCGTTGTTAGGCACAAGGCGCTTGCGCCGAGTGCCTTATGCACGTGGGCGTGCTTTTATCAGAAGATAACCCACACCTCAGAGTGTGTTATTGCACTTATAAAATGCCCCCCCCCTGTCATTTTTTGATGGGTGAAAAGAAAAAACATAAAAAGTCAAAAATATTCAAAACCTCAAATAGGAAAAAATAGTCCCCCTATTAAGTCATAGTTAAATTAGCAGCACAGTGTCTCTATGTGTTTGTGAGGTTATGTGTATTACTGTTGTTTCTTGTAGTTTAGATCACCTCTGACTTTTTTTTTTGTGTTTTTGCTGTTTAAATGGTGAGAGCAGTGGTTTCATGCAGATTCAGTGAGAGCTGCTCGAACTGCGATTATTTGCTTTCATGCATATTCAGTAAGAGCTACCCGAGCTGCGATAGTTTCTGTCAATGTTGCTGTCTGTTGGTTTGCTCCCCCCCCCCCCCCGAGTCAGAAAAACTGTGGGAGAAAGTATGTGTTCTGTGGCAGAAGAAATTATTGTCTTCACATTTTCTGTGCAGTTTTTTTTTTAATGGAAGTAGTGAAACTGCCAGCAGTATCGGGAGTGAATGTGTCTCTTAGCAGCCGCCATAGACAGTGGGTACCTCCTTCGTGGGTCTGAAATTGCAGGATATTTGTACTGTACCACAGGGAAACAAGTTAAGTCTTGGCATAAAAGAGGATTACAGAGGACCACACATGAAGAGATTGAGGGGGACTGGGAGCGAACGTGTCCCTCAGCGGCCGCTCTAAACAGCACTTCCAGGTTCGCGTTTGTGAACATAAATTAAACTGTAACTTTGATGCTGTTCTTTCAATGTCCTGAAGCTATGGTACTGTGTATATATATATATATATATATATATATATATATATACAGTATATACAGTATGTCTTAGCTTTGCTATTTCGGCTCCCATTTAAAACAGTTCAAGTTGGGGATGGGGACTGATAACTCGAGGAGGGAACTGTCTTGTTCGCTGTCTCCATGATGACCGCAACTGGGTTGGTAGCATTTTTTTAACTTTGTTCTGTGGTTTCATGCTTGCCATCAGTTTTAAAAAAATCAAAGGTGAGATTAAATAGAAATAGATGGTAGTTGTGTGAGTGAGTGAATGAGTGAGTGTGTGTGTGTGTGTGTGTGTGTGTGTGTGTGTGTGTGCGCATGTCAAGGTCAGGGGCAGAGCGAGAGTGTTGAGCAGCTCGTCTACTGTACAGTGGCTGCATGTCTGGTTAGCATGGCACGGAGCTGCAGGTCATTTGTTTGAGACAGGATGGTGTTGGGGACAGTGATATTTTTGTGTGGTGTGGTCAGCTTGGCAGAATTAGTGCCGGTTGGCACAATACATCCTGATAAGGACATGGCTAAAACTAAGTTTTAGCCAATCAGCATTCTGGATTTTTTAAGCCCATTTTATAACCGGTGATATCTTTAAACTTAGATCACTAGGTATCTTCATAAATGTATACCCACACCTGTTGTATACATAAGGGTATAGTAAGAGAAATAAAAAAATAATAAAAAAAAAACTGATAGATTGCACTAGGTCTGACTCGGATATGAGCCCGGGGGGGGGCAGCAGCCACAGTAACTGGCTGAGGGTGCCTGAGGCCAACTGTGACTCACACGCATAACAATTGTACAGAACGTTGTGTGCTGAATTTCTTCAGGCTGCACCAGTTATTTCCTGGTGTGATTCCAGCTGACGTGTGATTTAAAACATAGCTTTGTAATGCAGAGCTTCTTGAAGATAACTGATCATTCCTTTTAGTGTTCCTCCTCCCCCTTCAGTAGGGTTACAGAATGCTGTGCCCCCCTCTCCATGCAGGTGTTGACTTTAGCCTCTTCTCTGCTGCCCTTGGGGCAGTTCATGCTGCTCGCTGCATAATGAACCTGCAACAGGCACTGATATTTGCAGCCCAGAAGAGTAGGTAAAGTGTAGTGAAGTGCTTTCAGATGAGTTTTGCCTTTACAGCTCGGCTACAGTGGCACAGTGACAGTGCTGGAGATTTTTACAACCTGGGTCAAATTAGACCCACTGGTATACAAAATGTGAGTCAAAACGTACTGTGTCAAAAACGAATTCAAAGTACAATCAATGCAGTAACTTAAAACTGTCAGGAAAAATACTTTTTGTCGTTTACTTTTCCATCTTTCAGTTATTGCAATAAATAAGGTGCACCTCTGGGGACACACTGTTGAGTGGAAGGCGGGTCATTTCTACACAGGCTGCAACCTTTTCTTTTTTTATGCACAGTAGCACTGGCCCAGTTCCAGTTCCGTTGGGATGGGTAATATCTGCACTGGATGAAGACCATCTTGCTGGCGCAATCTTCTTAGAGCTCAGTACGGCATTGGACATGGTTAACCTCAATATCCTACTCCATCAAACTGCTGTCGATGAGCCTATCATACAAACCCTTATCTATTATGGTGGGCATACCCCTGGAATCTATCCTTTACCCCTTATTCATCAGTCTCTTTATCAATGACATGCCCTTTACTCCAAATCTAGATCCATCCCAAATTCAATTCATCACTGCAGTTAGCCTTCGACGGAACACAGGCCTGGATGAACAAAATTGTCTCCTGCCAAACAACTCCTTATGAGTAACACCAAAGAAGTGCTCACAGTGAGTGGAAACACGGCACCAGAGGGAACTCAAAGAAGCTGGCAGGAAGGATTCAGGAAGGATGTCAGGAAGTGTTGTTTAACACAGAGGGTGGCGGTGAAGTAGATGAGGCTGCTGGAGGTGTTGCTCTGTGCCATATTAGTGGGGAGGGGGTTCAAGCGAGGATGGGACAGAAATATGGGGCTGGTGAGAACAGCAGGGAGGATGGTAATGGGGAGGGGAGGGAGTGAGTGACCATTAGGGCATTCACATCGTACTGGGGGGTGGCAAGCAGACTACAATAGATGGGCCAGTGATCCTGTTTCTGTCCTCAGTGTCTGTGTTTCTATGTAACTCACTGCCTACTTACGCTTGGATGTATGATTGACAACATAATAAGATCTTCCAAATCAAAGTCGTCCCGCAGGCACAGAGGCAGGGTGTCCATTTGTGACGCTGACGACCCGGGTTTGGGAGTGGACTTGGGATGTCGGAGGACCGGCCGGGGGGAGAAGGATTGAGCATCCTAGGGACTGCTGTCCTTCTCCAGGAGGGGAGGAGGTCGAGTGTCCATCACACTACAGACCTCTGACGGAGGCTGCTGGGGGTTCCATTGTGCTGGTGCCATCACCTGAGGGGGGTGGGGCAGATGCAGGATATCATTGCACATCCCAACCCCCAGGAATCCACAAGCAATGCAAAAATCCTGCCCCCTCGACATGATGCCCTGCTCCGCTCATGCCCCATTGCCCTTTCTCGTCCACTGGGGGACCCCACTTCTGTGGTCTTGCCCTGGGGGGTAAGCCAGGACTTGCCAAACAGTGTCCATTGGGGGAGCCCTCCCAATGGCCCTGTCCTGGGGCAGGCAAGTCCTGGGCATGGCAGGGCGGAGCCTTGCAAGGACTGAGCCCTCCTCGGAGGAGAGGGAGGGGGTACCAGGACAAAAAAAAAGATCCTCCAAACCAGTGGCCCTCGCAGCCTTGATGACCCCCCCAAACAACTGTACCCCCTGCACTCCTGTGATCACTCTCTCCTGGTGGTCCCTAGATGTTTCACCAAGACTGGTGAACAGGCCTTTTCCTCCTTCGCCCCCAGAGTCTGTAATGCCCTCCCATTCCATGTCAGAGCTGCGCAGTCCGTCCCACTTCTGTTTCAAGCAAGCACTTCACAACTTCTTAAACAACTCCGACGTTTGCACCTGTAACTGACTCCCAATTCTCTTTATATCGCTTTTGCACCACTATCTTTTCTTCCCCGCAAGTTTCAAACTCCGTTGCGAACAGTGTCCCCCCTTAGAATTTCTACTGATTGTGTATTTGCACTCAGTTTTCTTCTACACTGTAATTATCTAAGCTCTTTTTCTGATCTTGCTTGAAATGTCACGTTTCATACCTGTTTCCTCCTGAAAATGTATGTATTGCTCAAAAGTAATGTTCTATATATGGTATTATTTACTGTCTGCTGTTTGTTCTGCTGTTGTACCATTGTTCTGTAACCTCCCAGGTCGTAGCTGAAAATAAGTAATGTCTTGTCTAGTGCACTTACCCAGTCAACAAATACAAATTATACAATGGGGTAAGAAAATTCTGTAACTTCATTGGTCAAAACACATCACATGACTGTGGTATATCATGTAATAACCCACAGCTGAGAAATGGCATTTATAAAAAAACATACTTAAACACATTTTAAATTTATTTTACACATGGTTCATTGTATAATCACAATAAGGCACTCCAGGGTGTGTGTTATTGGTGGATTTACCTACTTCTTATGTGGTTAAGTCACTCAGCTGCACCTTGTGACACACCACACAAGGCGTGGGTAAATCCCCCAATAACCCATACCATGTCGTGCCTTATTGCTTAAATAAATAATTCAGAATTTAAAACTGTACTCTTCAGTGGCAAGGCAGCCTCTTCTGACATATTAACAGTAACCCCAAAATACAATACCCCACTGGAATGCGTAAAGAGTTTCAAATATCTGAGGATATGGCTAGATCCAAAATTAAGCTACATTAAACACATTGCCAGAACTTTCAGAAGCTCAGATTAGTCTACCACTACCAAAACTGCCTAAACATCAGTATTCTAACCCCAGGAATCACTCATTATGATTAAACTGATACAGTCAGCCTCCTGTGTTGAGCTGCCCGGAGAGATGGAATTATATGCAAATTATGGAACTCTCAATTGGCACATGCCACCCTCAAGCTGCTGCACTCTGAGTGCTTCAGATTCTTTACTCTGCCTGCTTAGTAAGGAGGTCCTGGAGAGCTCTCCTTGAACTGTCTTCAGACTAAAGTTTATCTGTTGATAAGTACTCATTTTTAGTTTAATTTAAAATTGCTGCCTTGTAACATTGTTTGGTATAGTTTAGTAGTTTTTTATTTCTATTCACTGTTCCCTCGCGGTTCCTTGGAACCGAGGGTTCCACGTCTATTTGTGAGGTTTTTACCTCAGTTTTCTTTATAAAAATATATATTTAGCAGTCGGTTCCTTGAACCGCTTTAGTTTTGTTTAAATTTAGTGTAATTCTCGGTTCCTTTTTCTTTCGGGAACCGAATAGCGCTCGGTTCCAGGAACCGTTAGCAGTAGTTATTTAAAAAGAAACCTCCGGTTCCGAGGTATTTTGAATAACGGTTTAGGGAAAGTGATCTTTTTGTCTAGCTTCAATGTCAGAGGTCCATTTGGATAAACCTAAAAAACTCACAGGACCCACTGGTTTTAAATGTTGTGAGTCTTGTGGGCAACTTATAGTAAAAGCAGATAGGCATTCTCTGCGTATTTCTTGTTTGGGTACAAGTCATAAATTTGCCAGTTGTGATATCTGTAAGACCTTTTGTCCTAAAACATTAAAGAAAAGGTTTAAGATTTTGGAAGAGATTGCTTCTGCTTCTAGTGTGGATAATTCTGCTTCTTCTTCTTCCCATAAAAAGGATGGAGGTAAAGCCAAGGATCCTGACAGGAGTTCAGAAAAATCTGAACAAGGTAAAACAAAAAGGGCTGTGGAAACAGGCTCTGAACCTGTTCCACTAAAGAAAAAGTGCAAAGAAAAACATGTCGCTGAGCCTCCAGACGAGAAGGCTAAGGAGCTCCCAGAAGACAAGCATATTATGCCCTCGGCTGAGGACATTGCTAAAGCCTTACAAGTTTTATAAGCCCTACAGGGTGCAATCCTGGTTCCTACACCAGCTGCCCCAGTTCCTCCTTCAGCTCCTGTAAGGCAGGAATTGCTGGAAGTGTATGGTGAGGAGGATGAGGATGACTTCGAAGGGGAACCTATAGATCCAGAAGTCTCCCCAGAGCAAGAAGTTGGGTCTCCTCCTAGGGGTCCTGAGGAATAGTCTCCCCACTATGCCTTTGTTAAGAGCATGGTGGAAACCCTTAGCCTTCCTCTTCAGGAAACAGAAGAGGATATGGAGGAGGCAGACTTTTTGGATATGATGGGGTTAACCCCCACAAAACGTCTGCTTCTGCCCATGCATGAGTTCTTAAAAAAGGCTGCATTACAGATTTTTAAAACTCCAACTTCTATCCCTGGTGTGGATAAGAAAGCTGACAAGAAATACCAGCTGGATATAACTACAGCTGACTTTCTGTTTACTCATCCTGATCCTGAAGGAGTAGTCCATGCTGTTGCCTGTGACAAGGCCAGGATCCCCTTGGCTACCCATCCACCAGACAAAGACTCAAGGAAAATGGATGCCATGGGAAAGAAAGGCTACATGGCTGCCTCTTTATTAGTTAGGCAGGCCAATTACATGGCATATTCAGTGTAGTACCTGAAGGCTGTCTGGAACACTGTTCTAGCTCTGGCTGATAAAGTCCCAGGTGAAGTGGCTGTAGACTTGTAGGATGCAGCAAGGGCTGCACTTGATGCTATCAAGTACCAATTTCATATGGCAGTGGATGCCAGTGATACTGCATCCAGATTAATGGCTTTGTCTGTTTCGCTTAGGAGGTTTGCGTGGCTTAGAGCCACTAACCTGACTTTAGACACCCAGGCCAAAGCAAAGGATTTTCCCCTTGAGAACAACTTTGTTTGGAGATAAGACTGAAGCATACATGAAGAAGGTGGAGGAATATAAATCCACCTATTGGAGCAATTCCAAAGATAGGCCTTCCACCTCTTATAGACCCCAGAGTAGGGGAGGCAGGGGTAGGGGTTTTTACCCCAAACCTTTCTTTCAAGCGCAGGCCTCTCAGCCTCAACAGCAGGCCAGAGGTTACTTCACAGTAAGGGGCAGCAGAGCCATGAGAAGAGCTGCTCCTGCATCACAAGTTCAGGCACAACCCACACAAAACCACTGACAGGCTAGTGCAGGTCGCATCCCCTATTGCAAAACCACCAGTGGGTGGCAGGCTGGCTCACTACCTTCATGCTTGGCATTCCATCACCACAGACAAGTGGGTGTTGGAGGTAGTGAGCCAGGGCCTTGCACTCAGCTTCAGATCATTCCCAAAGCTGATGTAACCCCCTTACAAATGGGGGTTTCTGAAAAGTCTTCCTTGAGCTTGCCTAAATGCTCACTGCCAGGCTGGTGTCCTGCATTTTAGCAGTTTAAAAGTATTGCCAGAGAGTACCTGTATAGCCTCTGTGTACTGTCTCTTTAAGAGCTGCCTGGTATGCAGTCATAATTCATCTGGGAGGGGGCTGAGTGGTTCTATGCTTGAGTCCCGCCCGGGCTGCCAAATAATCACTCCATTCTGCCATCGCTATTAGCGCAGAGGGAGCTCTGTTAGAAGATATACTTGTTTGCTGATCATTTATTAGGATAGTAATAATAGTGCAGTTTGTCTGACCTGCCTTCTTTGCAGCATGGACATTTCTGTTTATCTCCACCATCTTGGTACTAGACTGCTGAAATGGGCCAATCAGTTCCTTTGGGGACTCTAAAATAGAGCCTGTCCCCAGGGGCTTTGTGGGAGCAAAATTCTGTAGGAATTGTAGTTTGGGTTTTTTTGCGCCTAAATGAACCTGGAGGGGGGAACCTTGTTGTGGCTGACAAAGAAATCAGCCAACCAAACCTTTTGGATCCTGGGGAAAGTCCCAGACTGCTTGCAGCTACTTTCAGTTTGAGTTGGGAAGTGAAAGAAGTAACAGCTCGAGATAGTGGAGCAGTAATCCTGCATAGATTCGCGCTGGAGAACTGTGAAAGGGCTGAGTTTTGGCCTGCCTGTCTGCCTGCTGTCCCTGAGAGGGAAACTGAAGTTTATTTGGACAGAATCCGAATTGTGAGTGTAATCCCCCTACAAATGGGGGTTTCTAACAGCCATCTAGGAGCTGTCTGAGCGTCCCCCTGGCGTTCAGTGCTTAAAGCCGTTTAAATGGCTCTGTGAGTGCTTGTAGAGCCTCCCCGTACTGTTTCTTTAAGAGCTGTCTGCTTGCAGACATACTCACTGCTTATGAGGGGGGTTGTGTGTTCTCCTGCTCGAGTCCCTCGAGCCGCTGATAATTGCTCCGGTTTCAACCCGTCGCGAAGGGCAGTGAGCACTTTCTAGAAAGTGTAACTGTTTGTCCCATACCTTTAGATGTGGTCGTGGGAATGTAAACTGTTTAACCTGCTTTTCTTGCAGCTGGACTTTGTGTGCTGTGCCCCTCCGGTTTGGACCAGGACTGTCTGAAGGGTCCAATAGGGGCAGGGGGTATCTAAAATGGAGTAACTGGCGACCAACCAGGATCGGGACTCTCAATGGAGCCTGTTGACCAATGGGGACACAGCTAGAGGTTCTGGGAAGTGAAGTTCTGGACCATGGCGCCTTTTTTGCACCAATGAGGGGTGAACTTAGTGGCTGGTTCCCGCAGCCCACCAATGGGATCGGGTGGCGCCCGAACAGAGAGTCTTGCCCATACTGTCAAGGGCAGAGGCGTTGTGGCTGTGAGCAAGTAAGGAGCTCGGGGCTCCGGTGCCGTTTGAGCGGTTGCACAGGAAGCGCATGTAAGGCCAGCGTCAGGCATTTTTAAATGCCAGTAATTTTCAGACTAAATCCGCTGGGAGGCGGTCAGAGGAGGCCGTGCAGGAGCGCGGCTACCTACCAGGCTCACCCTGTAGAAGACTGGAGAATCTGCTTGAATCGCGCTCGGTCTGTCAGGAATAGTGAAGCTGCGTCGGTTGGGCCCAGTGTATGGTGGGCAGGAGATCGAAAAGGACAGCAGCTGCCTGGTATGGTACCCCTCTGCCTTGCATATAAATGTGTGGAGAAGTGCTTAAAGTACAGGCTCGGTCCTGACAGAGGTGGAAGAGCGCTCTGTCTGCTGGAGTCATGAGTACTAAATCAGGGTAGCTCCCTGGCCAATGGTCCTAGTGAGGGCAGGACGGTTTGGGTTCTGTACTGGTGACACTATCTGGGCCTGCTGGCTCCATTTAATCTTCGTAGGAATTAAATGCTTGTTGTGTCAGGGCCCCAACCAGCTGCATCAAGGAACTAGCCTTTAGGGCTTGGGTACCCATAGACAGTAACTTATAGGTTAGGCCTGTGCACAGAGCCCTAGGTAAATACTCATATATTGTAGTGGTACGCTAATCAACCTGATTCCCCCCGGTCCTTGTTATCTCCCCTTAAATAAATCAGATTGCTTGTTTTGCAAAGGTACACTGGCTAGTTTGTGTGTTAATGGTGAATTACTGCACAGTGAATATTGTGTAACTGCACCTTACTTTTCAGGGGGTTCCCGGAGCAAGCTGATTGGTTTGAGCCGGGGGGGGGTAAGTATATATGGTAAGGACACTGTAATTGAATTGTGTGGGCCACTAGTCGGAAGAAAGGGGGGTTGCAGCAACCCAGAGGGCTGTGACCAAGTCATCCTCGACCGTTCTAACCCCGACCTCTGGGTGGAGGCACCCGCCAATGGATCTAGGCCCCTCACCCTGTTACAGTTAAGGCAGGCAGGGGTAGTAGCCCTTAGGATAGCGTCCCCTTGGGGTTACATGAGGATGATTTAAGCCACAGAACTGTGACCAGGCTTTAACCTGAAGAAGACCGAAGATTTGCTGAATGCGATCGGCCTGTCAGGATTTCCGCCACCTTTGAACTCCCAGTTTCTGCAGAGACTTTGTAATTGCAACCAGATAGCAATCTGCCTGGTACAGTAGAATTTCTTACATGTAAATGTGCTGTGTGCTGTTAGTGGGTCGTGATTTGGTTCCCCACTGTGTGCTGAACTGTGTTCTGCTTGCTGGAGGCTGCATCCAGCTCCAACGGACCAAATCCATGTTCATCTCCATTTGGCCTGGGCCTTGTCACACTGGCCCAGCCAGACTACCCGCTACACAGAGAAAGCCAGCGACGAGAGACCTGCCTGGGGATCAGCCACCTGCTCAACGCCTTGAACAGAAATGATGCCTTGGTGATTCGTGTGGGCCCTGCTTCTCCTGGCACTCCAGCTCAACAACCTGCAGTCTTGATTTCATCCTGTTTGTGTCCTGTATTGGGTATCATGAGTAAACATCAGGGTAGCTCCCTACAACAACAGCTAAATCTAAAGTGTTGTCATCTGATTGCTTTGTTGTCTTTTCCTTCACGAACTGAGCCCTCCGGCTCCGGATTACAAATAGTGTGTGTTGTGCATATTGCCTTCTTCCATCACAGAGCCCCAACCAGCTCCGACGCCATCCTACCCTGGGCAACGGTCCTGGCTAGCCCACCTTTTTCCTACCTGGGTACCCAGAGTGTGTGACTGTGTAGGGATTCTGAAGTGCATGCATAACTGTCTGATTGATTTAGCCTTTAAGCCAATCAACCTGATTATGCCCCTTCCTTGTTCAAGTCCCCTGAATAAATCAGATCTAACTCTTTTTGCATATAACCTGACTGTGGTTCCAGTTTGTGCCAAGAGTACTGTACTGTTGCTATTTGCTGTGCATAACCTTGTTTTACAGGGGGTTCCCAGGGTCAAGCTAGAGGAACCGGCCCTGGTGGTAAGTGCAAACAGTGTGGGTAATTGCATGGTGAATAAGGGTCATTGTGAAAGTGATTAATCTATATTATTCAGGCCACTAGAAGGGAAAGAGGGGGGTTACAGTGTCCTGGAGGGCTGTGCCCAGGTTAGCTTGACCACTAACAACCCTGACCTCTGGGTGGAGGCACCTGATTCAGTACCCAGACCCCTTAACCTGCTACTAGCCAAGCAGGCAGGGGTAGTAGCCCTTGGGATAGTGCCACCTAGGGGTTACTCTGAGAACAAGAACCTTTACTCCAGTAACATCTGCAGACAGGATTCTGTTGGAAGCAGAGGTAAAGCATCTGCTGGCAAGCAAAGCAGTGGAGACAGTGCCTCTCATACACAGGGGCAAAGGTTTTTATTCCTGGTACTTCCTCATAAGGAACAAAAATGGGGATTGGCGACCTATTTTGGATCTAAGACTTCTGAACAAGCACATTTTGAAACCAGGGTTCAAAATGGTCACTCTTGCAATAATTATTCCTTCATTACGAAAGGGAGATTGGCTAGCCTCCCTAGATCTAAAGGATGCTTATTTCCATATTCCCATCAGACCATCTCACAGAAAATTCTTGAGATTCAGGCTGGCTTCAGGCCATTATCAGTTTGCAGCACTCCCTTTTGGACTAACTTTGGCACCAAGGGTTTTTACAAAGTACCTATCAGTGGTGGTAGAGTTTTTGAGAAAACATGGTGTAACAGTCTTCCCCTACCTGGACGACTGGTTAGTAGTAGGACAGTCTCTGCAGCATGCAGTGCAGTCACTGGCACTAACAAAATCCACACTAGAGTCCCTGAGATTTCTGATAAACAAAGAGAAATCTCAGCAGGTGCCACTTCAGGTGCTGGGGTTTATTGGAGCAGAACTAAATACCACACAGGGCAGAGCCTTCCTGCCACAAGACAGGGTGACAAGCATTCTGCAGATTGCAAGATACTTCGTGTCAGGGAGACCCAAACCAGCCAGAGAATTTCTCAGGCTACTGGGCCACATGGCATCTGCCACTGCAGTGGTAATGGGTTCCAGGTTTCAAATGAGAGACATTCAGTTCCACCTAAGACAGTACTGGTCTCAAAGGACAGATGCTCTGTCCAAACTGGTTCCAATTACAGAAAGCTTAGTTCAGGCATTGCAATGGTGGCTGGATGAGCACAACCTGAGAGTGGGTGTACGTTTTATAGGGGAACAGCCCTCAGTAATTCTCACAACAGATGCCTCTCTTCTAGGTTGGGGGGCACACATGTTGGAGCACACAGCAAGTGGCACATGGTCCCCCCAAGAGTCTCTGTTGCATATAAATCTTTTGGAGCTCAGAGCTGTTTATCTGGCTCTAAAGGCGTTTGCTCCTTACCTTCAAAACAAGGTGGTGCAAGTCAGAACAGACAACACCACAACCATGTATTATATCAACAAGCAAGGGGGTGCCAGGTCAACCCTACTGTGCACAGAAGCAGTGAGACTGTGGTCCCTGGTATACTCCATGGGAATATCCTTGTCAGCCATACACCTTCCAGGGAAGGACAATGTACTGGCAGACTGTCTCAGCAGGATAAGTCAGGACCACCACGAGTGGTGCCTGAACACTCAAATACTCAGTACAATTTTCAGGAGATGGGGCATTCCAGAGGTGGATCTCTTTGCCTCCCCAGAAAACCACCAGCTACCGATGTACTGTTGCAGGCCTCCTCTAAGGGGCACAATTTTCCTGGACACGCTGGCCCTGGATTGGACAGGGACATTTCTGTATGCATTCCCTCCATTTCCTATGATATTCAGGACCCTGCTGAAATTGAGGTCCCAACTAGCAACAGTGATATTGGTGGCTCTGGATTGGGCAAGACAGCACTGGTATTCTCTTCTGCTGACTCTGTCAGTAGTTCCCCCAATCCACCGGTCCAGGAGGCACAACCTGCTAACTTCCTCTCAGGTCAGGATCCTGTACCCCAATCTCAAATCACTGAGGCTCAAGGCATGGCTTTTGAGGACTTAGAATTTGCTAACCTTAAGCTATCAGAGCAGGTGCTGATAGTGCTTAGGGGTTCCAGGAAGCCTTCTACTAAGAAAACATATTCTTCTAAGTGGAAGAGGTTTTCCATATTTATTTATTTAGTTTTTGTTGACCGAGTACGTGCACTAGACAAATTCTGCCTATTTTCAGGCATGACCCAGGGGAGGGGGATACAGATGAATGCCAACTGACTTTGAACCAGATTAAGCTGTTGGTGGTATTTTAGTGAATGGGGGGAAATTTGGCCAGTGAACTGGGGAAATTCCCCTACTCTTTTTGAGAAGTGCCATGGGATTTTTAACATCCACCTGAACTACCACCAGAACAGGCAGATGGGACCTCGGTTTAACATCTCATCCGAAAGATGGCACCTCAGAAGTGCAGCACCCCTCTCATGCTGCACTGCAGTGTCAGTATTAGGATATTAACCCAAGTGCCTGGTGTGGGGCTAGAACCCACAGCCTTCTGATCTCCCAGCCTCAGAGGCCAGTGTGCTACCTGCTGAGCCACTGTGTACAGGTGAATGTGTGAACCCCTCCAGGGCTGATTTGGCTATTCTCTTGGATTACCTTACACACTTACATTCCTTAGGCCTGAAGCCTTCGACCCTCAAGGTCCACCTGGCTTCAGTCTCTGCTTATCTGTCAGCTGGTAAAGAGAAATCCATGGCCTCTCATCCAGTATTCAGAAAATATTTTAAAGGCCTTAACCTTCTGCACCTTCCCCCGAGGGAACCGGTCCCAGACTGGAATTTAAATATCTGCATTACTAAGCTCATGGATGCACTAGTCAAACCTAAGGCAACAGCAGATTTGAAGTATATCACTTGGAAAACTGTTTTTTCTGGTTGCTATTACTTCAGCCAGAAGGATCAGTGAACTACAAGCCCTGTGCACAGATGTGGACTACATCTCCTTCCACAGGGTTAAAGTGGTCCTCAGGACCAATAGAAAATTCCTTCCCAAAGTGGTATCTGACTTTCACTTAAATCAGTCTATCACTCTACCTGTCTGTTTTACAGAGAACTCCAGTTCTCTAGAAAGGAGGCTTCACTCCCTTGATGTCAAAAGGGCACTTAGCCACTACATTGACAGAACCAAGTCTTACAGATCAAGTCAAACACAGCTCTTTCTCACCTATGGTGAAGCTGGTAAGGGCAGAGCTGCAACAAAACGTAAAATTGCTCGTTGGATAGTGGCATGTATACAGTTTTGTTATAGTAAGGTGGGTAAACAGGTACCTCTGGGCCTCAGGGCACACTCCACCAGGGGGCACAGCTGCTTCACTGGCAGCTTCAAGAGAAATTCCGCTACTGGAAATCTGCAAAGCAGCTACATGGAAAACAGTACACACCTTCACAAAGCATTACAGCCTGGACTTGCAATCCAGAGGTGATGCTAGGTTTGGTACAGGAGTACTGCAGAGCCTGTTTCCAAACTAGGTTCTCTGCCCAACTTCCAAAGGTACTGCTTGGTAGTCTGCATCAGTTTAATCATAATGAGTGATTCCTGGGGCTAGAAGAAAAAATTACTCACCATAGTAATCTTGTTTCTTCAAAGGAATCACTCATTATGATTAAAGACCCTCCCTGCCTTCCCTACTAGAACCTATAGAAGTTGCTCTGCATCCCTGCATTAAGGGGGTTTTCTCCTATATTGGTTAAGGTAGAGACTCACTTTGTTTAACTAGTTGGTGTCCAGGTGGTCTCGAGTTTCTTAGGTTTGTTTGTGAAAGGGAAACGTCCACGTACAGTCGGGCCCCACCTTCATGTGAAGTGGGGCCCGATTAGCGGATACAATATAAAAAAGTAAAAATAAACTTACTCACTTCTCATTTATTTGAAATTATATCTGGTTGATCCTGCGCCCTCGTTGCCCCGGCATTTTAGGATGCAGAACCCTCCCCGTCAGCCCACAAGCACCCGCGGCTGTCCCCGTGATGACGTTTCAGGCGGGGAGCAGCCGGGGGCATCTATATACTTAATATGCGACTCATTTTTAAAATAGCTCTGGTTTGGAGCCTGGACATTCTTGGGCATTTCTCTTACAAGCAGTGGATGACCAGTACCCTGCCAGTTGATACGTGATCTCGGTGTAGCCCGGACACGCACAGATTCTAAACTGGAGCTATTTGAAGATTTGGCAATACAGTCATCACAACTCTGTGAGTGGCCGAAATGTATTACCCAAATATATCAAGACATATCACCTAAAACCTAAGAACAGAAATCTGTTCCAGAGAGTACATGTATCTTTTGGCAAGAGAAGCTTTGCCATGGCAATACCAACCATCTGGTGGAATTAACTTCCTGACGCTCCTTACTAGCCTTCAAACATGATGTGCACCTCCACCTCCTTGCCCTACATGACTGTTAACCACCTGATACATGCTTCTCAACCTGCTAAACTTGCATGTACTCGCCGTCTTCCTCGCCACCTACCACTCTCTCTTTTACATGTTGCTCTTTCCCACACTTGTCCTAGACAAATGTGGGACAATGGTCCTTCACACATTCAACTCCAGTGCTTTGGAACTCTGCCCCAAAGTCTGAGACCACTGTATGTCATACTCATGCTGCATTTAAAATGGATATATTATTTATTTATTTAAAATTGGTAACCGGGAAAGGCACACTGAGCCGAAGTTCGATTCCAGGTGCGACCCGGGCAAGAGTAATATAGTGGGAGATTGAAATTTCAGTACAAGTTACAATACATTAATGTACAGATATATACAGGACTAGAAAGTGGTTAGAGTACAGGTTGTATTTCAGAATTTACAGATATACACAAGAGTTAAATATAGTTGGGCATAGTGTTACATAGGACATTATGGGCACCCGTGACATGGGCGTCAGCGATTGGGCACCTACAATAATGGCGACCCAATCCTCGGCGCATGTCATCGGGGCTACCGTCGGGGTAGGGCGACCAGATGGGGGGGTCGGCGAATATAGTGACGGGATATCGCTATACATACGTGAGCGGGGGGAGCGAGCACACACAGCGAGGGGCAGGAGGAATTGTGAGGGGTGGTGCTGCAGTGGATCGGTGAGCTGGCCCCATGGCATGCTGGGTGGGTTGGCGGCTTCGGTAGGCAGGGTGCTGGGTTCGGGTCCAAGCGCTGGTGTGTTTTTGTTGTGCCCAGCCCAAATTATTTTTTTCAATGTTTTGCACCCCAACATGCACCCCTGGAGTTGAGAATCCTGAATAGGCGCCCCCATTAAACGTTGAAAAACAAGTCCCCGGCGCCGTTTTGCTGTGTGCCGGGGAGTCAGAATGCCGAAATTGATTTTCAGCACTCTGACTTCGCGATAACGGCGATCGCCTTTAGGCTTTCATTATTATCACATAAATCTGACATTATGAGCAAGAACACTTAAAATGGATATATGCACTACATATCTGTATGCACTACATATCTATAAATGTTACTTTTGAAACATGGTGTGAATACTTTATCACAATAATAATTGTCTGTTGTATACTCGGGGTCAGCCCTGAAAAAGGGCTGGTTCCCTGTGGGCCTAGCCAGTCACCAAATAAATAAAGAGTACATTTACTGGCTAAGTTGACAGAAACGTCATCCAGTAGAGTGGAACTCAACCAGGAAGTTTTCCAGCCTATTTTTAAGGGTTGGGAAATGCTGATTCTGGATTTCATGACCACCATGTCCAGTGCAACGACCCTCAACTACTTCAGCGGATGCCAGGAAAGCCAACTGTCTGTCCCTGTCATGAACGGATGCCCACCTGTATGTGCTCCCTTCATGGCCAGTGATATGAAAAGTTCTATGAAAGCTGCAAGGCCGCCATCTACCCAGTTCCTCATTATGCCTGCTGACCTTGAAGTGCCTGGCACTCAGAGTTCGTGCACCTGGAATTATGTCAATCAATTTCACTTCCAAGCAGACCAGACGTTCTGCACGAGGGGCCACTTCTCCATCCAGAGCCACAGAGGTTTAAACTGTCAGCTTGCAGAACATTCATGAGGGCAGGATACTCAGCAGCAGTCATCCAGACTTTGATACAGTCCAGAAAAGTCACTGAATAAGGCCCGTCGAAAAGTCTGGAATACATTTCGATGCTGGTGCACCCCTCTTTGGATCAGGCTTTCAACATTTCTCTGTCTAGTATCTTGGAAGTTCAGTAGCAGAGGCTGGAATAAGAATTGTCAGCTGTCTAAGGGTGACAGTGGAGGTCCTTGCAACTGTCAGCAGTTACGCAGGATTGCACTTCCTGGCGTCCCATCCAGATGTTGTCTACTTCCTCTAAGCCCATCACTTGCTCCACCCAGGTAACCGGCATGCTCCACCTTTCTGGAAACTACATGTGGTTCTCGAAGTTCTCTTCTTATGGATGGAGCCTACACAGAACCGGAATTACCGATAAGGAAGTATTTTTCCCCTTCGGGGGAGTTAACATTGTAGAGACTCTTTATTATGTGTTCCAAATACAAAAACTCACCTCAGTGTTTTCACTTGAAGTACAGAGCAGGTAATATTGCTGTGAACACAACAAAACACAAGGTTTATTCAGTTAGGCATAGCACACTTCCTGCTCTGCTTTTAAATTTAAACAAAAATGAAAGATAATTTGTTCATTTGGAATGCTGAATTGGAGGCTGGTCCAGCAACGCAGAGGTAGAGCTGCTGCTTGCGACACTGATGACCTGAGCTGCGTAACAAGCTTTTGAGTCATCAGGACTGGCCAGGGGGTGAAAGATCAAGCTTCCCAGAAGGATGCTGTCTTCATCTGGGGAGAGAGGGTAGCAGCGGCTGCTACAACACTGCCACCTGGTGACCACAGGTGGCAGTGCAGCGGTGATACAGTGGAGAAGGAGGGTAGCTGCGGCTGCTATTACACTGCCCCTGGTGACCAAAGGTGGCAGTGCAGTGGAGATACAGTGGGGAGGGAGGGTAGCAGAAGCTGCTACAACACTGTCCCCTGGTGACCAAAGGTGGCAGTGCAGCAGTGATACAGTGGAGAGGAAGGGTAGCTGCGGCTGCTAGTGACCAAAGGTGGCAGTGCAGTGGAGATACAGTGGGGAGGAAGGATAGCTGCAGCTGCTAGAAAGCTGTCCCCGGTGACCACAGGTGGCAGTGCAATGGTGGTACAGTGGGAAGGGAGGGTAGTTGAGGCTTCTACAACCCTGCCCCCTGGTGACCAAAGATGGCAGTGCAGTGGTGGTACAGTGGGAAGGGAGGGTAACTGATGCTGCCTCGACGCTGCCCCCTGGTGACCATGGATGGCAGTGCAATGATGGTACAGTGGGGATGGAGGGTATGTGCTATGACACTGTCCGCTGGTGACCAAAGGTGGCAGTGGTGAAACAGTGGAAAGGGAGGGTAGCTGCAGGTGCTACAACACTGCCTGCTGCAGGCCACAGGTGGCAGTGCAGCAGTGGCACAGTGGGGATGGAGGATAGCCAAGGCTGCTAAAACATTGCCCCCTGGTAACCATAGGTGGCAGTTCAGTGGTGGTACAGTGGGGAGGGAGGGTAGCTGATGCTGCTATGACACTGCCCCCAGTGACCATGGGTGGCAGTGCAGTGGTGGAACAGTGGGGAGGGAGGGTAGCTGCAGGTGCTACAACACTTTCACCTAAGTGACCACAGGTGGTAGTGTAGCAGTTGCACAGTGGGGAGGGAGGGTAGCTGTCACTGTTACAACACTGCCCCCTGTTGACCACAGGTGGCAGTGTAGCAGAGGTACAGTGGGAAGGAGGGTAGCTGATGCTGCTACAACACTGCCCCCTGGTGACCACAGGTGGCAGTGTAGCGGAGGTACAGTGGAGAGGGAAGGAAGCTGATGCTGCTATGACACTGCCCCCTGGTGACCACAGGTGGCAGTTTAGTGGTGGCACAGTGGGGAGGGAGGGTAGCTGCTACTGTTACAACACTGCCCCCTGATGACCAAAGATGGCAGTGCTGTAGGGAGTGGGGACTAAGGCCAGGTTCCACTGTGCATTTTCTGCTTGCATGAGCATTAAGCTCCTTGCGTGCCTGCCTCCCAGGAGTGGGACCAAGAATGAGGAAATCACCTTGTCTTATGCAGGAGGATCCCAAGTGCACTTAGGCCAGATCTGGCCACTGTCTGCTTCCGACCCCACCACTGACCGCTCCCAACCCAGCCACTGTCACTTTCGACCCCATTACTATCTGCTCCTCTTCCTATCCAGGGAATTCCTGCCTCTGCACTCCAGCCCTGACCTGCCCAATGTCCGCTCCCAACCCTGCCACTGTCTGCTACTGACCCCACCACTGCCCACTCCTGCCCCTGCCCCTGTCCACTCCCGACCCTGCCACTGTCCACTCCTGACCCCACCACTGTCTGCTCCTGACCTCATCACTGTCTACTACTACCCTACCACTGCCCGCTCCTGACCCTGCCACTGTCTACTTCCGACCCTGCCACTGACTGCTCCCAACTCTGCCACTGTCTGCTCCTGACCCCACCACTGTCTGCTCCTGACCTCATCACTGTCTACTACTACCCTGCCACTGCCCGCTCCTGACCCCACCACTCTCTGCTCCTGACCTCATCACTGTCTACTACTACCCTACCACTGCCCGCTCCTGACCCTGCCACTGTCCACTTCCGACCCTGCCACTGACTGCTCCTGACCTTGTCACTGTCCAATACTTACCCCACCACTACCTGCTCCTGACCCTGCCACTGTCTGCTACTAACCCCACCATTGCCCGCTCCTGACCCTGCTACTGTACGCTCCTGACCCTGCCACTGTCCGCTCCCGACCCTGCCACTGTCTGCTCCCGACCCTGCCACTGTCTGCTCCTGACCTCGTCGCTGTCTTTTTTTTTTAATTTAGTAGGCTTTATTTCTGTCGGCCGCTTTGCTGCTCAGCTCCACACCAAGCACCTACCTCGCTCTCCTATGGCCGCCTCTGCAGCCACCACCTGGCTTACCCCCCAGGGCGGGGCCACAGCACCATGTCATGCCTGTCTACGACGGAGGAAGGTGCCAGTCGTGACCAACATTGCCTCCTGGCCCCCTCCTCCAGGCAGGGTTCGGGGCCTCGGTGGCACTATAGAGCCATAATTGGTCAGCGGAGCGGCGAAGAGCTATAGAGGCCACATGCCGGGGCAGCATCATCCGAAGTGGTTGGCTAGTGTTTTTTGGTCTACCCCAGGGGTGGGGTCATGCAATGACGTCCAGCATCTGTTCTACCCCTCAATGTGCTGGCGCTGGTTGCTTGTGGTACCCCCGGCCTTTGCCAAGGGTCCATAAAGCACTGGACACTCACCCCACCCTCCCTCCGGAGAAGGAGAGCAGTCCATGGGACGCTCAATCCTTCTGCCCCCGACTGGCCCTCCAACTCCCCGGGTCAGTTCCCGAACCCGGGTCACCAGCGTCGCAAGTGGAAATCTAACCACTGTGCCGGCAGGCCGGCGACCTCATCACTTTCTGCTACTGACCCCACCACTGCCCACTTCTGACCCCACCACTGTCAACTGCCTTCCATACCCAGGGAACTTCTGCCTCCCACACTTGGGCCCTGACCCCGCCACTTGCTGCTACCCTCCCTACCTAAGGAACTCTTGCCTCAGCACTCGGGCCCCGACCCTGGCACTATTCGCGCTTCTTCATACCCCAGGAACTCCTGCCTCCACACACAGGCCCTCACTCTGCAACTGTCCACTCCTCTTCCTACCCAGGGAACTCCTGCCTTCGCACTTGGGTCCTGACCCTACCATTGTCTGCTCCTCTTCTTATCCAAGGAACTTCTGCTTCCGCATTCAGGCCCCAAGTCTGCCACTGTCCACTCCTCTTCCTATCTAGGGAGCTTCTGCCTCTGCACTCAGGCCCCAACTTGGCCACTGCCTGCTCCTCTTACTACCTAGGGAACTCCTGCCTTCATACATGAGCCCTGACCCCACCATTCTCTGCTTCTCTTCCTACCCAGGGAACTCCTGCCTTCATACATGGGCCCTGACCCCACCATTCTCCACTCCTCTTCCTACCCAGGGAACTCCTGCCTTTGCATTCAGGAGGCAGCTGGTGGCTGGTTGCATCTGGCATAGTCACATCCTGCCACAGGGCAGGGGTGGAGTGTAAACCCATGGAGTTGAAAGGGCTAAGGAGGTAAGAAACAAAGACTTGGGGAGGTGGGGCTAGGTCCTACCTAGGGGAAGGAGGCCAAGACAGCAGGGGCATAAAATGTAAATTATAAAAGAAATACAGACTTGGATTCACACACACACACACGCGCACACACACACACACTGCTCATGAATGGTGACAGTGTCCCTTTAAGACGTCCATGTGTTGCCTTTTCAGTTCATTTTCTTATTTCCTTATTGTACTTTCCCATAGAGATGTTTTGCAGAAAGACTTCCTAAAATGTATAAATATTCATCAGGGGGAGAAACTCATTGAGACTGGCTGTGTCTTTCATAAGAGTGCTCTGGAGGAGGGGGGAGTACATTGGGTTGAGTCACAGTAAACATTGCACAAGGTTATATTATTCACAGAATAGCCATAGTTGACCATCTTTCTGGAAGAGTCATCACAGATGATAGAGTAAAGTAAGTTACATTTTTTACAGAGCAGACGTGTAGTCTGTGACAGGGACATACTGTAAGCTATATTATGTTCACCATCGAAGAGAGGAGGGAGAGAGGGGATATGATAGAGACCTTTAAATACCTCACAGGGGTAGATAAGGTACAGGACGGAAGTATTTTTGAGAAGAAATGGTGCTCAAGAACAAGGGGGCATGATTTGAAGCTGGAGGGGGTAGATTCAGAAGAGTTGTGAAGGTACTGAAATGTGAACAAGTATCCCCCTGTCCGATGAGATGTGAAGAGATATGAACAAGTATTCTCCTTGTCCTCCTGGTGGATAGGGCACTGGTCTGTGATCCTCCCTTAGTTGCCGCCCACTTCAATAAATTCTTCACCACCTGTGCACTTCCCTCTCCTCCATCTCCTGATCACTCCCCCCTTCTGTCACCCGCTGCCTGTCCCCCACTCCTTTCACCTGAAGGCTTCCAATTCCCTCCTGTTTCCCCGCCCAGGAAGTCTTCCTTGCCCTTACCTCTCTTAACCCTTTTAAGTCCAGTTTGGAGGGGCTGGACCTGAGACTTCTACCGTACATATCTTGGCTCCGGCCATTGCCTGTGTTCACTTGCTCACCTTCTGAACCTTTCTTTCTCCCTTAGGCCTGGAAGGTTGCTAAGGTTCTGCCCCTGCAAAGGGCAACCTCCTCCCCTGGCAACTTCTGGCTGATCTCACTCCTCCCCTGTCTTGCAAAGCTTCAACAGACCATTGTCTACTCTAGACTTGCTGACTTCCTTTACTCCTCTAATTTCCTTTCCCCCCTTCCAGTTTGGGTTAAGGAAGCACCACTCTACCATCTCCTCCTTGTTGCTTGTAGCTGACTCTGTCTTCACTGGGATGGATCAGGGACATATCATTACAGCTATGTTAATCCACCTGGCCAAAGCCTTTGAGTCAGTGTCCCATCCTCTTCTCCTGTGCAAGCTGAACTCTGTTGGTCTCTCTGTGTCCGCTGTTGACTGGTTCCATGTATAACTCATGGACCATCAACAGCTGGATCAGGTGGGAGGTGGTCTGTCCCCCCATCCTACCTGGGGTCCCACAGGGCTCCATCCTGGGTCCTATCCTGTACTCAGTTTTCCTAAATGACCTCCCCTCTGCTTCTGTCTCTTCACATATCCACATGAATGCGGATGACATGGTCATCTACACCTCCGGCCCATTGACTCCAGCTGTGAAAGGTCCACTCCAGCATGACTTCCACAATGCACTGCGCTAGTTCCACACCAACCAACTTGGTGAATACCAAGAAGACTGTGTCCATGACCTTCAGCCCCAGCCAGAAACTGGTCTGGCTCTCAGCCTCCCCTGACTTCTTCACACTTGACAGCACTCCTCTACGGTTCCATGTCAACTAAATGAAATTCGGTTTGCAGCGGTAAGATACAGCGCGGTGAAAACACCGCAACACAAAAGCACATGTGTCAAAAACAGCTATTGCCAAAACAGTGCACTGTTCCCTGAAGTGCTAATTTACTATTGCAACACCATGCCACCATGGATCACCACTCCAGTGCACTTCAAGGGAGTGCAGATTTATTATTCCAATACCACGCCAACATGGATTACCACTCCAGTGAAATTTGAGATTGCGCTGTTGAGGCACCTCACAGTTTTGTACACCGCGGGGTTTTGTCTTGCGGCATTCTGACCATGCGCTATAGACCACGTTCCTTTTGTCCACGAGGACTTGACATGCTACTCTCCACTAGAGGTTGTCCCCGTCTTCAAGTACCTTGGTGTGTGGCTTGATAGCAAGCTTGACTTCTCTGCACACATCGACACCATCCATATCAAACTCCGCCCTATGCTTGGTGCCATGCACCACAACAAGGACTGACTCTTCCTCCAGGTCTGCTGGGAGATCGTAATCAAAATGGTCCTCCCAGTTTTTGACTATGCGGACGTGGTCTGCAGCACCACCCCTTCCTCTTCCCTTGCCAGACCAGATATGCTTTGCAACGCCTTCTGTCATTTCACTAGCAACTCTCTCCCTCCGCGCTCATCATTGCTCCCTTTATTTCTCCCTCTTCGTCCTCTGACTACCTTCACATCACCAGTCCCACTGTATCTCCTTCATTGCTAAATACTGGTTTGGGTCCTTCCTCCTGCCTTTTCCTCCTCCTCCCTGTCCCTCCTCTTCTTGCTCTTTCTGCTCAGGGATTCCGCTGCCTTCTCCATTCCCCACCCCTCCTCACTCTCGCCTGTCCTCCTCTTCTCTCTCTGCACCAGGATTCCTGCATCTTCTCCATTCCCCACCCTCACTCATCTCGCCTGTCCCCTCCTATTCTTACTCTCTCTGCTCCAGGGATTCCCACACCTTCTCCATTCCCCACCTCACTCCTCTCACCTGTCCCCTCCTATTCTTACTCTCTCTGCTCCAGGGATTCCCGCACCATCTGAATTCCCCACCCTCACTCCTCGCCTGTCCCCTCCTCTTCTTACTGTCTCTGCTCCAGGGATTCCCGCACCTTCTCCATTCCCCACCCTCACTCCTCTGCTGGGCAAGCTGCTTTCTCCTACTGCCTTCTTTCCTTCTAGAACCTGCTCCCCCTTCCCTCCGCCTCTCCCTGTCACTCCCTGCCTTCAGATGCCAGCAAAGGCATCATCTTCTTCAGGGATATCTCTGTCACCAGGTCATACCTATGGAACTCAGGAATCAGGATCCCACAGTCTATTAGGGGCTACCCATGCCAACATCAGGCTCTGACATTACACACCCTATATAACCGTGGGCAGCCCCGCTCCTTCGTTGGCTCTTTCCAGCCATCGACCATTTGTGCACGGACTCCACAAAAGCTTCGTTGCTCAGTTCAACTGCCCAAATTACCTACCCTTTGTCTTTTACCTACCTTTGAATCACTTTAGCTTAAAGTGATTCTTTCATCCTTTGTATGTCAAGAACTAATAATTTGTGCCAGCCCAGTGGCACTGAGGGTTGAGACACTGGACACCATACCTCGCACCATGCCAGCGACCCATGTTCAGGAGCGAGCAAGTGCCGCCAGGGGTCGGCAGGGGAGGAGAAGGCTTCAGCATCTGCAGACAACTCGTCTTCTCCTAGGGGAGTGCCACAGGGTTCAGCATTCAGGTGCATCCCAGTGGTAGATGGGGGGTACTGTGCTGGCAGCCTGCTGTAAGAGGGGAGGTGGAGTGCGAAAGACATTGGTGGGAACATGTGCAGGAGTGTGTGCGTTCCCACCTGGACATCATTGCACGCTCGTGCCCACCTAGGAAGGGCTAGGGGTGGAACCAACACAATATGGAAAAAAAACCAGAGGTGATGGTAGGCGACAGAGCGCCCTGGCTGCCACACCCGCTGCTGGACCCGCCCACCTGGGTCCCGATCCTCTGCAGCACCAACAAGCCTGGATGTAAATTAGATGTCTAGGGTGCCTGTAAGAGTGGCGGCCCCACCCTTGGAGGTAAGCCTGGGGATATCTCGCCAGGCAAGGTAGGTGTCTGCAGAGCCCCAGGAGGGGACCCAGTGTGGGGGGGGGGTTCAGGCTGGGTGGGGGATGCCAGAACATCGCCTAAGAGATTGGAGGGAAAGAAAGTAAAAAAAAAAAAACTAATCCTTTGTTGGCTCTTTTCCGTCGCTGCAGAAAGAAGATTTCTTCAGCCAATGAACACAAACTCTTTGTCTGCTGTCTTGAGCCTAGACACAACGTTCTTGTCTGTGAGTCCTGTCTGAAGCTCAACCTCACCACCGGGTGCTGAGGCAAGAAAACTGCTGAAATTCCTCATAGAGCAACAGGCAGCCAGCAGAAAGCAGGGGTCCTCCTGAGCCCCCCTCCCGCCAGTCGCCGGTGTCTTTTTCGGGCTCTCAGGCCACCAAGGCCCGGGACAAATCCTCGGGAAAACATTCTCAGTGGGACAAGGATCGGCCTAAGGACCGTTTCCCCCATCAGTGATCCCAGTCCCTGCTGGATTCCTCCTCCTCCTCTTCTCCGGGGATCGCCCTGTCGACTACTTCGGCATCGGTACCTTGCCCTGTGCAGGCCTCTGCTCTGATCAGGCCCACCACGGAGGTCTCTTCTCCCAGCTGTCACAGGGCTGTGGAGGTGCCATCGACCTCTGGGCCATCGGCCCCTGCCCTGCTGTCAAGACCTCTCAAACCTTGAGGTCCTCAGGCACTGGGCCCAACCACTTCTAATACTGCTAGCGGTTTGTTGTCAGATCCAGGCTATGTGCCCCCTCCATCGACATCTGTGTTGATGACAATTCCCTTTCCTGCTATTGCCCTTAATGCTATCCTTTCTTCTATCACCATGTTTCTCATTTAACAGGTTGTTCGTCATCGCCCGTGCCATCGGGTGTTGCTTCAGTGTTAACGCTAGCCCGACCCTTTCACCCCGTCCCTTCCAGAGAGCCATTGGTACTCAGCCCATCAGTCCCTGCCTCAGAGCAGGCCAACATCAAAGAGGAATACCATCCTGACTTTATCCTCCCTGAGGAAGAGGACGAGGAGGAAGACATTGAAGTGTACTCCTCTGATAGGTTCAGTGTCTCCTCCAGGAGTAAGGAGTCTGTCAAACACACCCCCAGGTCCCCCTCCGGAGGACCCCTCCTTTTTCAACATTATGAAGCAGCTGTCCTTCACCGTGGGATTTCAAACTGAGGAAGAGAATGAAACCAGGAGGAATCTGATGGACTTCTTGGCGATCCGAGTCTCCACCCAAAGTTATTCTTCCTCTGCTGCCAGCAGAGAATGATGCTGCCACTGCGGCCTAGCACAAACCCAACCTGGTACCAGCAATGCCCAGAAAGGCTGACAAACTCTACCAGGCACTTCAGGGGTTCCCTTTTTATGCCGCCCAGCCTGAAGCTGACTCAGTGATAGAACTAAGGCCCCTAAGCACCTTAGTTCCCTGCCCCCTGACTGGGAGTCCAGTAGGCTAGACCTCTGGGTCAGGAGGACTTTCACCTCTGCCACTCTGGGCCTTAGGATTGCCAATTATTTGGCCTGTCTGATTAAGTATCAGAATATCCTCTGGAGAAAGGGCAATGCTGCTGTGCAGGCCCTCCCTGAGGGGTTCCCAGAGACAAGAGTTTATCAAAGTACTCCAGGCCTCAGAAGATGTCAGCATCTCCTTCGAGCCACCTATGATATTTCTGATACTACAGCCTGGGCAGCTGCCTCCAGCATTTGCCTCAGAAGGCACTCCTGGCTTAGAGTCTCTGGCTTTGTGGCTGACGTCCAACAAAAGGTGCCGCACGCCCCTTTTGTGGGTCACAAACTTTTTGAGCCTGACATGCAGGATATTATTAATGACCTGCAGGCCTCTGACAGGGCTATTCAGTCTGTCCACTCCCTGTACCATACCCATCCTAGGAGTAGACCAAGGCCCTCCTTTCATAAGGTTTCTCACAAGTCAGGTTCCAGAACCAAGTTTCAGGGTAAACGCTGAGCCAGCTCTGCCTTGCCTTCCCCATCCTCCACCTCTGGTTCCTCTGCCAAGCAACCCAGAGGAGGTGTAGCTCCAGCCACTGGTCCAACCTCCGCTTGACTCCTTG
Source organism: Neoceratodus forsteri (assembly GCA_016271365.2). Lineage (NCBI taxonomy): Eukaryota > Metazoa > Chordata > Ceratodontiformes > Ceratodontidae > Neoceratodus > Neoceratodus forsteri. The sequence goes on from JADMNL010000026.1 coordinate 9,444,596, forward strand.
ACAGACCCCCTCCTCTTATTCCAAGCCAGGAGGTGGTGGTCGGAGGTCGGTTCTCCCTCCATCTGTCCCAGTGGAGAACCATCACAACAGATGCTTGGATCCTGCAGGTAATCGAACAGGGCCATGTTCTAGAACTTCTAGAACAGCCTCCAGACATTCCCCCAGTCCCCACCTTGTATCCTCCAGACCACACAGAGGTGACCAGGGAGGAGGTCCTCTCCTTGCTGTGCAAGTGGGCCATAGAACCAGTGCCCAGGCAGCAAAGGAACTACGAGTTCTACTCCAGGTTCTTCCTTGTTCCAAAAAGAACAGGGGACTTGGGGCCCATTCTAGACCTCAAGAAGCTGAACCTTTTTGTCCAGTACAAAAATTTCCACATGGTCACTTTGCACGGCCTTCTTCCTCTGCTCAAGCAGGGCGACTGGCTATGCTCCCTTAATATGCAAGATGCCTATCATAATATCATGGTTTGCCCCTCTCACAGATGATACCTGCGGTTCCTTTTTCATGGGGAGCATTACCAGTTTGGGGTATTGCCCTTTGACTTATCCAAGTGCTTAGCAGCTGTAGCAGCAGCCCTCTGGTGTGAGGGCCTCTATGTGTTCCCATACCTGGATGACTGGTTACTGAAAGCCCAGACCAGGAAGCTCCTGTTGGTGACTCTAGAATGCACCCTGAAGTTATTCCAGTCCTTGGGCATCACTGTCAGTCAGCCCAAGTCTGTGCTGACCACTTCTTGGCAGTTGCAGTCTATAGGGGCAGTCCTGGATTCTACTCAGGGCAAGGCCTTCCTCCTTCAAGACAGGGCGGACCGTCTTATTACCCAGGCCCAGGAGGTGGCTCAGAGCCGGCACGTCCCAGCTAGGACATTCCTCAGGCTGCTAGGCCTAATGGCCACAACCAATGTTACGGTCCCTCTGGCCAGGCTGCACATGAAGATCCCACAGTGGATCCTCAGGGTGCAGTGGAATCAGCACTCGGACAATCTAGATCAACTGGACCTTGTCTCCTCACCAGTATGCAATGTGCTTCACTGGTGGATGGATTCAGCCAATAACTTAAAAGGGTCCCCTTCCTTATCCCCACTCCTCACCAAATCCTCACCACGGATGCTTCAGGTTTGGGTTGGGAAGTCCATCTAGGCCCTTATCAGACCCAGGGCCTCTGGTCCCACTGGGAGACTCACCTCCACATAAGTGTCCTAGAAATGAGGGCAGTTCTGTATGCCTTCCAGGCCTTCCAGAACCATCTCTGTCTGGGTCCTCTGCTGGTACAGTCGGACAACCTCAGTGTGGTCTATCACATAAACAAGCAAGGGGGACTCTTTCCTACCCGCTGTACTGGGAAGCAATGAGGGTCTGGTAGAGGGTTCTAGATTATGGTCTAGAACTGTCAGCTGTTCGTGTGTCTGGCATCCAAAATGCCTTGGCAGACAGCCTCAGCCAATCACAGTCCAAAATGCACAAGTGGGAACTGTTGGTCTTGGTCACAAAAGACCAGTTCGACAGGTGGGGTCATCCAGAGTTGGACCTTTTTTGCATCCCCACTCAACACAAAACTGCCACATTTCTGCTCACTAGATCCAGTGCCTGGAGTTTTCTGGCAAGGCACATTGTCCTTCTCCTGAAAAGGGAGGTTTCCTTATGCATTCCCTCACTTCCCTCTGATTCAGAGGGTGCTCCTTAAGCTGCAGATGGAGGGTGCCACCCTAATTCTGGTGGCCCCATTTTGGCCTCAGCAGATATGGTTTCCATTACTGCAACAATTGGCTTTGGAACTTCCAGTTCCCCTGACCCTCTGCTGGGACCTGCTGACTCAGGCTCAGGGGACCGTGGTCCATCCAGACCTCAAGTCCCTCCATGTGCATGCATGGCTCCTGGGGACATAGCCTTTGCTCATTTTGGTGTGTCTCAGAAGGTGGCAGATGTCCTGATGGCTGCCAGAAAAACCTTCCACCAGGGCCACTTACCCTATGAAATGGAAGCAGTTTGCTATCTGGACCCTTTCACCTGTCCAGTGAACCAGTTCCTAAAGTATCTCCTGACCTTGTCTAATGCAGGGCTCAAATACTCCTCTCTTAAAGTGCATCTGTCAACTATATCAGCCTTTTATGTGCCCATTGATGGCTGTACCATGGCACCGCTGGTTGTGGCCCATACTTTTTTGCGAGGCATTCTCCACTTGAAGTCTCCCATTCGTAATCCAGTTCCAGTTTGGGACCTGAATTTTGTTCTAGAAAAGCTGACCCTGACACCTTTTGAGGCAGCCGAGTCTTGCGAGCTAAGCTTTCTGTCATGGAAAGCATTTTTTTTAGTTACCATTACTTTTGCTTAAAGAATTTCATAGCTACAGGCTCACATATGTGAGCAGCCTTATTTGATTTTCCACAAAGATATGGTCTTTTTACATATTAACCCGAAGTTTCTTCCTAAGGGGGTGTCTGAATTGGTTCTATGTGATAACGGCAGTCATGGAAAGGTGGTTGCCGTTATGGCGAGTGTACATTAGCGAAAATCAATTTTGCCAATGTACACTCATGGCACAGACCAAAAGGGCACTGAAAGAAGAAGAATCATCATTTATATAGCGCTTTTCGTAAACAGTGTATCCCAAAGCGCTTTACAAGCAATCCTAGACTGGTAGTAAAGTGACTGAATGTGTAGTGGCGGCTATATCGCACATCGTCACCCACACACAGCCTGGACAACTGCATGAACCAGTTTATGGGAAGGGGAATGTTGGCCAGGACACCGGGAATGTCCGCCAGGACACCGGGAATGTCCCCTACTCTTTTGCGAAGAGTGCCCTGGGTTCTTTTACTTCCACCTGGACACCCACCGGGACGGGTAGAAGGGACCTCAGTTTAACGTCTTATTCGAAAGATGTCCCATCCCAGCAGTACAGCACCCCTCCAATACTGCACTCGGATGCCAGCGATTTTTTAGGTGCAAGCCCAATCCCGGTGTGGGACAAGAACCCACAACCTTCTGGTCCAGAGGCAGATGTGCTACCAACTGAGCCACGCTGAAAACATAGGTTTTTTTGTTTACACGGGGGGCTGTGCCCCCCCCCACACCCCTCCTGAGTGCATGTTGGGGGAGGTGAAAAAAAAATTCCAGACCGGCACAAAAATATCGATGCACCCAGCATCGAACCCAGTACCCTCCCAACCCTAGCCTGCCACGAACCCACCACACCATATGGCCAGCTTGGCAGCTCACTGCCATGCTACACCTCACAAACCCTCCCTCCCTTCTGCCCATCTGCATGCTCGGCCCCCCGCGCGCATGTACATATAGCGACAGAGTGTCGCTATATCCGTATTCGCCCCTCTCCCCGTCCAGTAGCCCTCTGTACTGGTGCCGCTATTGAGTCGCCCTTTTTGTAAGTCCTCAATAGCGGATGCCCTTATCACAGGATACCATCTGAATTTACCCTAAATTTACCCTAAACCAATCCATCCACCTGTCTGTTTATTTCTGTATATATATTTATACCTGTACATCCACAACAAACAAGGTGATATCCTAGACATGGTTAATAACTTCAAGTACCTAGGGGTCACACTGGACAGCGCCCCCTTCATACTCTCTCATCGACCAAGTCACTGAATCAGTGAGCAGAAAGTTAGGCAACTGTACAGGCATAGGCACTGCCTTACAGAAGACACTCTAAGACTTGCCTTAACGTGCTCAGTTTTCTCTGTGTTTGACTACGGTCTTTTTATATACAGTGCAGCCTCAACTACAGCCCCAAAGAGAATTGCCATTACTCTCAATAAAGCCTGTAGGCTATTCCTAGGTGTTCCTCACCTTACCCATACTTGCGACTTGTACTCCCATGTGGGTTGGCTCGACCTGGATAATAGAATTAGTTACCAGCTCAGTCTCCTGGCTAAAAAAGCTACCCTTGGCATGACTCCCCTCTTCCCCACAGTCCAGAACATGATTACACCTTCTGCACTATCTCGTCCGACATGAGGAACACTCACTAACTACTTCAAGGTGCCATTCTGCTGCACCTCCTTAGGCCAAAGGTCTTTTGTATACTGTGCTCCTCACCTGCTAAACTCCTTTCCGAGCTGGCTAATTGCTGAATCCAGAATCGGGCCTTTCAAGTCGATGCTCCGCACACATCTTACTAGCTGCATGAGGTGCACCTACCCTTTATAACTTCAGTTTCCAGTTTTCCATCAAGGGCCTGCCCAGTCATCCCCCTGCACTTCTTACCTACCTATGTGTCCCCTGCACTTATCTCTGTCTAATCAGATGCTGTTACCTACCCCAGATGCCTACCCACTACTCTATCCTCCCCCTTGTCTCTCTTACCCATCCTCACCTTGTCTACCATCATCCCCCACTCCTCCTTAGTCCCCCTCTCCTCTATAATCCCCCTCTCCTCCATTATGCCTCCTATCCTCCTTATCCACCCCCATACCCCCGTCCCCCCTATCTCCACTCCCTTGCACCTGCTCCATCCAACCCTACTCTGGTCCTAAACTTTCCTCTCCCTACTACCTCCCCAACTACAACACCTTGACAATGGGTCTTGGTCCTGCCTGGTCCCCACTTCCTCCACCCCACTGTCTAATACCTTCCACTGGAGGTCCCTCCGCCTCCTACGTAGCAAAACAATCTTCCTCATTTTTTTGTACAACCAATTACATCCTAAAGCCATGTCTGAATCTCGTTATCATGCTTGACCCAACTATGTAACTTGTTGTGTAACTATGATGGTAACCTGTATGTACCAAGTGTTTGCCTAAATCTCAAATTCATATTTGTATCATGTTTCCCATGATGCTTTGCATTATTGGAGTATGTGCAATTGTGTTTTCTTTAAAATGTGGCTGTAGGCCAATATCCTCTGGGGTAACCCATACCTCAGAGCATTTGCTCCGGTGGTCTTTTGTAGTTCTTTACCAATGAAACTTGTTATGTAACCCTTGTATGTAACCTGTATGTACCTATTGATTGCTTACTGTTTGATATGGAACCTTCGCAAATGAGCTCCCAGCTCAAAGGTCTGTAATCCGTGACTTGAATAAATAAACAAATAAATATTATCCAGAGCATACCAATCCAGGGGAAGCATTGCTTCATACTTTGGATGTGCATAGAATGTTGTGTTACTATACACACTGTATGAGGGACTGCAGGAAGTCCTCTCATTTCTTTCACCCCTGGCAGAGAGGGTGCTTCAGTTTTGAAACAGGGCTTGTCCAAATGGTTGGCCAACTGTATTATCTTTTGTTACAGAAAGTATGGTATGGAACTTCATGGGGCTGTTAAGAGACATTTCACCAGGGTATGGCGACTTTCATTGCCTGTTTTAGGGTGTGTCTGCAGCCGAGATTTGCACTGCTGCCACTTGGAGTACTGTCTATACTTTCGCCAAGCACTACAGTCTGGACATTTCCTCCAGAAGAAGGGCAGGCTTTGGCCTAGCTGTGCTTCAGGGTCTTCTTTCTTAGGTCTTTGGCCCACTTCAACCCAGACTCTCCGTGTTCTTAGCACTGCTTGGAACTCGTTTCATAGGTGTGACCTGATGACAGAGATATCCCTGAAGAAGATAGAACAGTTACATAAGAACTTACTGTAACAGTAGATCTTCGAGGGAATCTCTGTCCTTAGGTCATGCTGTCCCTCCCTCCAGCCCCTTTTTTTTCTCTCTCTCTCTCTCTCACTCTTTACAGCTCAGCTGTCCTGTTACTGCAGCCATTCTGCTAGCTGGGCACATTCTCTCTCTCTCTCCTCAGTTCCCTGGTGGGACTCCTATGTCCTCTGGCTAGGGAAAGAACTGAGGAGGGAGTGGGTCCGACCACACTTATATAGGGCGTGTGACATCAGAGCCTGACATCAGCGTGGGTGGCCCCTAATAGACTGCTGCAGAAAAAAGCTTCCATGGGCTCCTGACATCTGACAGCTGAGTTCCATAGGTGTGATCTGATGACAGAGATTCCCTCGAAGACCTAATGTTACGGTAAGGTCTTACATAACTGTTCTTTCCCGGTCCCTCCTGTCCCTGTCAACCCCCCACATGACCTTATTTTTCTCCCCCTCCTGCTTATGCCTCCCCCTTTTAATCTAAACTAGTTGTGTCTATGCCCATGGCCTGTCCCAGTACTCCATTAGCACTGTCACCTCCCCAAGAGGCATGGCACACTTTATTATCATCATTATATTATTGCATGACTGCTCACTTGTCAGTGTGTTAGATCTATGCCATTGTTTATTATGAAATGGTTGGTAACAATCAAGCATTCTGATTGGCTAGTAAGAATGTGTTAATATGTCTAACACCACAGAAAAAAGACTAAGCTGTGCTATGCCAGGCGGGCACTGATCTTCCCATTCTGCCAGTGTTCCAAATAAAAGCTGCCATCTTATTTTCACTCGCGAACCCACCCGATCACTGTAGTGCTGCCAGACCACAATTACTCCTGCAATCTTTTCCCGTTGCGCTCAACTGTCCTCTTGCTCGCTCCCACCCGCCGAGATCTCTTCCCTTTCTTGCCACCCATCCGCTCTGTCGATCACAGTCCTCCTCAAGCACAGCTGCCACCTGCTTGGTACCTCCTTATTGTATCTATTACTGTTTTTATGGGGGGAAAAAATGGAACTGGAGCGGGAGGGGGGCAATGGCATGACAACTCAGAAAACTACAAGTACGGCAGCCTGCCTAGGTCAGAAATCCTCAACTCAAAAAAAAGCACACAGTAGACTGGCGGAGTAACTATTTTATATTAATTAAAGAAAAATATTTTTTTATTACTTATTAAAGTAATTTTTACTTTCACATGCATCTATAAGTTAGATGCCCATTTCATAAGTGCAGTAAGCCACTCCAGGGTCTCTGTGTTAGACATTTTAACACACAGCTAGGAGGCTGGATGCACTCGGCCAGTGGCCTCGTGCCTCACTACACCTCCTGGCCATGTGTTAAAGTGTCTAACACACACACACTCTGTCATGTCTTATTGCTTACATATGCTTGATCACCGCAGAGCTCCAATCTCTATTATGTTGCCTATGTAGTCACACGCTGAGATTTTGTAATTTTGAATCTTGTATTCCTTCTATTCCCCCTTTCCCCCTCCCCCGGGTTGCACCTGGAAATGAGCCTCTTCTCAGAGTACCTTTCCCAGTTACCAATTTTTAAATAAATACTTCTTCACAGAAGGAATGGCAGATTCCTGGAACAGCCTTCCAGAGGAGGAGGAGGTGGGGAGGAAAAACAGTGGTGGGAATGCATGGGATAAGCACGAGGGAAACGCAGTGTTAAGGAAGGCAGAGGGAGAAAGAGCTGTAGATCAAGTACAGTCTGCGGTAATAGTGTAGGTAGGGAAAAACGGGCAGACTAGCTTGGCCAAGCAGTCCTTACCTGCCGTCAAATTCTTTGTTTTTATGTACATGGCAGTAGTGGAAGATTACTTAGAGTGTATAAATAGAAGTGACTGGAACTTGTTTTAGCCAGTACACTGACAGAAACTAGTCCAAACCTAAGTTCTCTGCCCTGCATGATCAGGTTATAAAACAGGCAGTCAATGTCCTCACATCAAGGGCGTAGCTACTGATACTCCAGGTAAGCCATGGCGTACCAAGTTTAGTAGCAAGGGGTAGCAAACAAGCTGGCCAACATTGCTCTGCCCTCTCTAGTCCATCGCATTTAAATTCCTTTGTTTGGTTTTGCAGGCTTTTTCTTTTCCTTTTCAGCTTTGTTTTGGGGGGTGGCAGAGTGGACTGCAGACATTGAAGCTGAAGGTCTCAATTAGGTCCGCATGATCTGCCTGCATAATGATTGACTGTGGCATCTGGTAGGGGTGTGGCAAGTCCTGCGTGGCAAGTTTAAATGCCCCAGCAAAGTTAGAAGCCATACTATTAGTTCAAATGTACTGGGAGCAAGAGAAGCAGTAAAAGAACTGAGGAGCAGCAGACTGAAGAACAGACTCAGAGCCAGCTAAAAGGATGAAGACTTCATGTGGAGTGGCAAGTGGAGCAAATCTGCCTACCTACATGGGAGAGAGAAGGAATTTCTGCTGTGGTCTTGGACTCGTGGTGCAGTCACAGTGGTGTTTACCAGCACGCAGCGAGCACCACACTAGCGCCACAGACAGCAGGTCTAGTATGGGAGTCATCTGAGTGGAGCCAGGAACCTTGGACTTGAGTCATGGGGGGTAGGCATGAACAAACAGTGGGGGGGGGGCAGGCGGGAAAAACAGTGGGGGAAGGGATAGCAGTGTGGCAGGTTGGTGTACACATCTGAAATGCCTGGCTACACCCCTGCCTCACATTACTAAGTAACTCAGGCAGTTTTATAAGCACTCAGCAGGCTAGGCTGGAGCATAAGGTGAGTGGGGAGGTAGTCAGCTATGGGGCACTGGGGCACTCATCTCCAGGGCTATGTTTTGGAGGAGGGGACATTGCCCAATATGTAAGACCTTCTGGGAGTTCCATGCTCAGTTGGCAGCAACAAGGGAGGAAATATCTCAGCTGCAACTCCGAGTAAGTTGGTACCCACCTCCTGCATGTCCACTACCCCGGGGCCCACTGACTCGAGAGGATGGAGGCTGGTGGTGAAGGGGAAGGGAAGGAGATCAGGTGGCAGGAGCAGCCACTCAGCAGTCTGCCATACCCAAGAGATATCAGTGGCAAACTGCTTCACACCCCTTGAAGAAACCCAGGTGCCTGACTGTAACATGATGGGATGAGCATGAGTCAGTCGGTGTTGAGGGGAAAGAAGACATGGTGACACCTGGGGGCAAGAGCGGGCAGTAATTAGTAAGGAGGATTCTAGTGATAGGGGACTCTTTAGTTAGAGACATGGGGGTGGTAGGCAGTGCAGGAAAGGGGAGAGGATATCAGGGAATTGTGATGGGGGAAGTTATTCAAGAACCAAGAGGGGTGGAAGCGGTAGTTGGAGGGTGGTGTGCCTCAGTGCCAGGAGTCTGGGTAATAAAATTAGTGAACTCTAGGCACTGGTGGCAGACCCTGGGCTGGATCTAGTGGCTGTTACAGAAACTTGGGCCAACAAGAATAATGACTGGGACCTGGCGATCCCAGGATACACCTTATATAGGTGCGATGGAGGGATGGTTAGAGGTGAGAAGGTGGCCATTTGCATCAGGAAAGGATAGAGGCAGTAGAGGATGGGCACAGGGTCAAAATGTCACATGGCAGAATGCCGTGTGACTTAATTACGTTGCACGATTTATTTATTACTTTTATCTGTGGGGCCTCGCCTCACACACCCACGGGACCCCTCCCCCCCACTTAGGATTCTAACTCCGGGGGGTCCAACACAGAGAGTGCACAGGTCCAGGGTTCATGCATAATGCAGTACGCTATTAAGCATACGACATTATGACCCAGTAGTAGAGGGGGATGTAGCCATTGGAGGGAAAAGGGAGGCAGAATCACTGTGGATACAGCTCACAGAGTAATCGGGTAGAAAAACCTTTGTAACCCTTCTTCCAAATGTCTAGGGGCCAAGTGTTCCTGGGAAGGGGGTCCTAGACACAGAATCTCACCAAGCCTTTCTCTGATCGATAGAAACAGGAACTAAAATGCTTTTATCTTGAAACATTTTCAGGCTACTCGTCTGAGTTCCCCAAAGCGATTTTTCCTCTCCCAGCAGCTGGACCAGCGGAGAACAGCACAGTTCATTTTCAGCTTTTTAGCTTCTTCCCCCACCAGACCCGGGAGTGGAAAGGTGCAGGCTAGACTGGATTGCTTCAAGACCCTAAGGGAGACTAACGGGACCCCTAAAAACTAAAGGACTAAATTAGTTCATCGCATTCTACATCTTGGTTAATCACACTGGACTCTGGATTCTCCCAGACAAATCAGGTTCATTCTCCTGAGCCCATAAATGACTGAACAGGGCTCAGGGGTCCCAATTCCTTAAAAGAAAATCTACGGTACACAGCTCCATGGGGCTAACCTTTTTACAAACTGTTCTTCAAGAGGGAACTTTCTCGGGCTTACTTAGGCATGGAGATTTTCTGCTACCAATACAAACTAAAGCAGCAGGATCTTTACTCAGGACCCACATTAGTCTTCTGGACCAGAAACATGACACTCCCATTTCTCATTGGCACTGGTGAGTACCTGACTTTTCTGCCTCTACCATCACATCTCTTTAGGCAGATTTTGGACCCTCATCCCAATCGCTTCCACACTCTAACATAGTCTCTACTGCAGCCTGCTAGTTCCTCAGCTGCCTCTTCCCAAACATGGATCTTTGCCTCACTCTAACCCCTTTGCCCTGGACCGGCTTGGTCCCCTAAGGTTCTCTCCTTCTTAGCTGGCTTCCGATTCACTTTTCCTGGTGCTGAAACCCCCAAACAGCAGTCACAGAGGCACCATTTCTTTAGATTTCGTCTGTGTTGCCCAATTAGTGCAACGAGCTGGGCCGTGGCCGAAAAGACCTCAGAGTGGGTCTGTCCCACATCTGAGAACCTGCTCCAGGCCTCATTCCCAGGGCCTCAGAACCTGTCCCTCCAAGCAGGCCCCACCTTGAGTAAAGGCCATACCTAGTCTCACCTTCTTACCTCCCAAGCCACCCTGCCAATGGGGAAAGAATCAGGACTGCTCACACCAACCCCGATTCCCTGCAGAGGCCCTTCCACAGCCTCCATAGCCCTGACAGCCCGAGAAACCACACCACCAACCTGGGCCCAAAACGTCCACAGAGTCCTAGTCTGTCTGCCCAAAAACTCGCTCCCTGGATGCTCTCACCACCCAGTCCCCAGGGACACACAACCCATAATGACCACACACTGCCTTTCTGAGGCCCTCCTTTGGATGCCCCACCCTGAGACCTGCTGCGTTGCAGCTGAAACTGCCAACCTGCCTAAGGAAGGGGGGAGGCCCCCCCTTCACACTGCCCTAACGTAGCCCGAGTGGTCTTCTATCCCTCTCCCGAAGACCCTGATTCTAGCCTAACTCTCCCCTTATATAGAAAAAGATCTCTGCTGCCCCCAAGTGGCGGCCAACAGAAAACACTCCCCTAGGGCACTAACGTCCCAAAATACTGGGGGAAGGGAAGGAGGACCCTAGAGGTGAGCAATAAGCCCCCTCAAAATGAGGGGGGTTACACTTTGCTTGGGAGTCATTTACAGGCCATCAGGGCAGGGAAGGAGAGAGATAAGGAACTAGGGGCAGAAGAAGAAAAGGGGGCAGCAAAAGGAGAGGTTGTAGTAATAGGAAACCTCAGCCTGCTAGACATTGACTGGGCCATCCCAGCAGCCAGGAGTGCCAGATGTCAGGCCCTTCTTGATACTTTGCAGGACTTCATGCTGGTGCAGCAGGGTGTTGGTGCACCACTAGACAACCTGCTGGAGGGTCACCAGCAGCCAGTTAAGGTCTAGAGAGACATACTAGGCAGGGACCATCTGGGTAGACTGCGTGGGCCATGCGGTCCTTGTCCGCTGACAAATTCTATGTTTCTGTGTAATCCACCATTCTCAATGTGGTACTCACCAACTCAGAAAGAGTAGGTGGAGTGTGGGTTGGGGAAAAACTGGGGCCCAGGAACCACAGTACTATATGGCTTGAGCTGGTCCGGAGCACCAGCAAGCCCTCACCTAAGGCTGAGCTGCTAGACTTCAGAAGGGCTGGTTTCATCCAAATGAGGGAACTAGTCCTGAGCCAGGTCAGCTGGGGTAGACAACATTGGGAAGTAGAAGAAAGATAGGAGTCATCAAAGGTGCCATTCTCGAGGCAACAGAAACATGCACAAAAACAGTTATCAAGACAAACAAGTAGAAGAGACCAATGTGGTTCTGTGACAAGGTCAGGGAGACAGTGAGGGCCAAAAAGAGGCCTTTATAAGGCACAAAATAAAACAGGGATTAGGAATGAGGTGAGTGGCAGGAAAAAAACTAGAGATGCCAAGAGGGCAGTCAAGATTGCAATGGCAGACACAGAACCGCATATTGCAGAGGGGGTCAAGGAAGGGAGGCAACAGTGTTTTAGATACATAAGGGAAGAGATTAAAGCAACAGAACTAAAGAGTAAACATGAAGTAGATGAGTCACTATGGGTCACCCTGGAGACAGGAAATGGCACCACAATCCGCTTGGGAGTTGTGCACAGACGCCCATCTCAGGGGGAGGGAATAGACAAGGAAATGATAGAAGGCATCTTTAAAATGGCAGAAAAAGGGGAGATATTGTTGATGGGGGACCTGAATATGCCAGATGTTAACTGGAGCACCTTTGCTGCAGGCACATCAAAGAGCAGGGTCATTCTTGATGCCCTACAAGGGCTTGCCTCAGACAGCTAGTGTTTGAACCCACTCGGAGGGAACAAATCTTGACCTGGTACTCAAATGGGATGGAGAAAGGATCTCAGATTTAGAAGTGGATAGCCATCTGGGAACAAGCCACTCACCAAACAGTGTGGTTCACAATAACACAGCATAGAGTCAAGCCATACAAAAGCAAGGGTATTGGACTTTAGGAGGGCTGACTTGGAAAATGAGAGAGTGCTTCAGAAAAGCACTAGGAAATGGGCAAGAAGGAGGGGGAGGAACAATGGGGAAGAATCAAAACAGCCATCACAGAGGCAACAAGCCTTTGTGTGAAGCGAATCAATGAAACAAAATGAAGGGAAAAACCACTATGGTTCTCAAAAGAGGTGGCAGAGAAGGTTAAAGAGAAAAGGCTATCATTTAGGAAATATAAGGAAATACAGAAGGAGCAGGACAGAGAACTTTATCAGTTAAAGCAGAAAGAGGCAGGGAAGGCAGTCAGAATAGCAAAGGCCCAAACAGAGTAAAAGCTAGCCAATTCTGTTACGTAGGGGGATAAAACCTTTTATAGGTACATTAGGGAGCAAAGAAAGACCAAGGGAGGGATATGGAGACTTAATAAAGGGGAGGAAATGTGGGCAGAGGGTGATAGTGAAAAAAACAGTGATACTGAACAAATATTTCTGCTCAGTATTCACAACAGAGGAGGATGGGGAGGTACCTAAACCAAACAAGAGAAACACTCTGGATAGGGTGGTCGATACTAGTCCATTCACAGAAGAAAGGGTTTTGAAAGAACTCTTGAAACTGAGAGTGGACAAAGCAATGGGGCCTGATGGGATTCCCCTCAGAATTCTAAGAGAACTAAGGATAGAACTAGTGACACCACTGACTAATCTCTTTAACAAATCATGGGAGGATGGGGTGGTACCTGAGGACTGGAGGAGGGTGGATGTGATTCCACTTCACAAAAGTGGGAGCAGGGCAGAGGCAGAAAACTACAGACTGGTTAGTTTGACCTCAGTGGTAGGGAAAATGATGGAATCACTTCTGAAGGAAAGAATTGTTGAGTACCTAGAGGCCAGTGGGGCACAGGACCCAAGGCAGCATGGATTCACAGCGGGAAGGTCGTGTCAGATGAATCTAATATATTTCTTTGACTGAGTGACCAAAGTAGTAGACCAGGGATGGGCTGTGGATATGGCGTACCTAGATTTTAGCAAGGCATTTGACACAGTCCCACACAAAATATTAATATACAAGTTAGCCAGCCTTGACGTGGGTCCCAAGGTGGTAGCCTGGATAAAAAATTGGCTGGACAACAGGATGCAAAGGGTACTAGTAAACGGACTCCACAGTGAAGAAAGGAGAGTAACTAGCAGGGTACCCCAGGGTTCAGTACTGGGGCCGGTCCTCTTTAATGTCTTTATAAGTGATATTGGAGAGCACATGGAAGGAAAAATATGTCTCTTTGCAGACGACACAAAGATCTGCAACACGGTTGATACACAGGGTGGGATGAAAAGGGACTTAGCAAGGTTGGAGGAATGGTCAAATGTATGGCAGCTCAGATTCAATGCAAAGCAGTGCAAGGTAATGCACCTGGGAAACAAAAACCCAGAGGAAGAGTACACAGTGAGGGGTGAGATACTAACAACAATAAAAATCGAAAGGGACCTGGGAGTAATTATATCAGATGACCTAAAGGTGGTCATGCAATGTGAGAAGGCAGTAAGGATGGCTGGGGGGATACTGGGATGCATAGGGAGAGGCATCACCAGTAGGAAACAGGAAGTTGTTATCCCTCTGTACAGACAGTTGGTGAGCCCCCATCTGGAGTACTGCGTGCAGTTCTGGAGACCCCATGTCCACAAAAACATAGACAGTGTGGAGGCTGTCCAGAGGAGGGCAACCAAAATGGTGCAGGGTTTACACCAGAAGACACATGAAGAGAGACTAAACCAGCTTAATATGTATACCCTTGAGGAAAGGAGGGAGAGGGTGGACATGATAGAAACTTTCAAGTACCTCAAGGGAATTAACAAAGTCCAAGAGGGTAGCATCTTTCAGAAAAAGGGATGTGCAAGAACAAGGGGGCACAGTTTGAAGATAATGGGGGATGGCTCAGAGGTAATGTTAGAAAGTATTCTTTCATGGAGAGGGTTGTGGATGCATAGAATAGCCTTCCTGAGGAGGTTGTGGAGTCAAGAACAGTGGGAGAATTCAAGAATGCATGGGACAGACATAAAGCAATTCTAGTGGGGGGTAGGAGGAAGTAAGCTGTTGGTTAACTAGAATCTGCAGCTTAACCATCAGGTAGGGAAATGGGCAGACTAGGTGGGCCAATCGGTCCTTATCTGCCATCAAATTCTATGTTTCTATAAAGGAAAAAGAAAATCAGAAGGGAGCTGATCCATTGGCACAGAAGTATCATTACGGCTCGCAACATCATCGACCCGTATTCAAGAACAAGCACGGGTCATCGAAGGCTGGCCGGGGTGAGGAGGCTTGAGCATACCAGAGGAGCTCTCCTCCAGGAGGGCATCCTGCTTCACAACTGTACTGCCACCCGGGGGACCACAGGTGGCAATGCAACAGAGCCGCTATGGGGAGGGCAGACACAGGCTGGTGCCACGCTATGCAGGCTTGCATGCGTGGGCATGTGCACCCAATCCACCTGTGTCTCTGGGGGGAGAAACAGGAAGGAAAATCCCCTTCCGTGTAGCATGACAGCCCTGCCACACCCATAGCCCTGCACTCACCAACCAGGGCACTTCCCTGAACGACTGGATACAGGCACCCAAAATAACTGGCCCAGCCAGAGGGCCCCACCATGTGGACAAACCACAGAGGCAATGTGGGGAGAGGTAAGTCCTGGGTGAAGGTGACGTGACTGGGCTGGGGTGCAGTGGGGGCTCAGGAGGGTGCCAAGAGAGCTGAGGAGAGTCAGGAGCATAAAGAAAATAAAAGAAAAAAAGACTGAGGGGGCCAGCCCAGTGGCGCTGAGGGTTGAGGCACTGGACGCCACATCTTGCGCCACACCGTCGACCCGGGTTCGGGAACAGATTTGGGCTACCGGGGGTTGGCAGGGGAGAGGAAGGATCGAGCATCCCACGACTGCTCTCCTTCCTCTGGGGAGGGTTGTGGCACTGCAGCACACTGTAGAGGTGACTGGCAGAGGCCAGCAGCACTACAGCAGAGAGCAGCAGAATGGGGGAGAGTGCGGTGGGCGTCAGCATGTATGTGGCTGGATGTCATTGCATGTCCGGCTCCCTGGGGCAAGAAAAACCAGGCGGAAAATGGTGGAGTGTGATCTCGGCAGCTAATGGTCGTGCCTGGTGCCCCTGGTACCCATGAGGATCCTGCATACAGAGTAGCGTGAGTGATTAAAGGCCAGCTCTGTGGGGGTGCCAGACCAGGCCGGGGGGGGGTCAGGGTTTCGGAGGCTGGGGATCGCGGATCCACCAGCAGAGGAGGATAAATAGAAAGATAAAAAAAAAGAAAAAGACTGAGGAGGGATTGTCAGGCTAAGGGTGGGGGGGAAGGGTAATAGAGGAAGAGCAGCAGACAACAGCTGTCCTGAATGACTACTTCTGTTCAGTATTCAAAACAGAAAATGGCGGGCCCTTGCTCAGGAGCAGCATAAAGGCAGCTGGTAAAGGGGTCCTGGAAATGAGGCTGCAGAAGTATACTAGCAAAAAAGTCAGAAATGAGTGAGCAAGCCTGAAGATGAACAAGGTCCCAGGGCCAAACGGGATGCATCAGACGGTACTAAGGAGACTGACAGCAGTGTTAGCTGAACCCCTGGTGGGGCTGTTCAATAGTACTTTCCAGCAAGGGGTGGTTCCCAAGGACTGGAGGATAGTGGACATAGTTCTGCAACACAAAGGAGGGAAAGGAGCAGCCGGGAGACTATAGACCCATCAACCTTACCTCCATGGTAGGGAAACTGATGGAGGCACTAGCCAAAGAGGACTTAGTGGAATACCTGGAGAACAGTAGGCTTCGGGAAAGTAAGCAGCTCGGGTTAGACCAGCCTGACAGTATTCTTTGACTGGGTAAGTAGGGTAGTTGACAAAGGGCATACAGTAGACTTACTATACTTCAGTTTTAGAAAGGCAGTCGACTCAGTGCCACACCAAAGGCTGCTGAAGAAGACTGGGGATCTGGGTACAGCTAGAGAAGTAGTAGAGTGTGTAGGGAGCTGGCTGGAATAGAGGCAGCAGAGTTGTGGTGAATGGGGTCAGATCAATGGAAAGAGAGGTCGCCAGCAGAGTATCAGAAGGATCTGTTCTGGGTCCAGTCCTCTTGAGTATGCTCATCAGCAGTATAGGAGAGGGAATCCAGGGCAGGTAGTGTCCATTCGCAGATCACACTGAACTCTACGGTAGAGTTGACAACATGGAGGGGATAAGGGAATTGCAGAGAGACCTGAAAAGATTGGAAAATTGGTCTAAAGTCTGGCCACTGTGATTCAGTACCAAGAAGTGCAAAGTGATACATTTAGCGAATAAAATCCCCAGAACAGAGTATTGGATGGTGGGGTTCAGCTACACACAACAGCAGAGGAAAAGGACCTAGGAGTCATCATCATCATCATCATCAGCAGTGACTCCCTTGAACCAGCCAGTGTAACAAGGCCTTCAGCAAGGCTAACAGGATGGTAGGGTGCACTGGGAGAGGGTTCGACAGTAGGAAGCTGGAGGTACTGTTATGTCTGTATAGATCACTGGTAAGGCCACAACATGGAATGTTGTGGCAGTTCTGGAGTTCCCACCTCAAAAGCAGGACAGGGCGAGGCTAGAGATGGCACAACGCAGGGTGACCAAGATGATTTAGGGCCAGGACGAAGACAGATCTTATGAGAACTGGCAAAGGGCACTGAAAATGTATTTAGTCAAAACCAGATGAGAGAAGGGGGATATGACTGAGGCCTTCAAGTTTCTGAAAGGGACAAACAAGGTGACCTGTGAAGAACTATTTACAACGGACAGAGATGCAAGGACACAGGGTCACGAGTGGAGGTTAGTTAGGTGGAAGGTTTGAAAAGGATGTGAGAAAGTGTAGTTTTACAGAAAAAAAAGAGTGGCTGAGCCATGGAATGATCTGCTTGCAAAGGTGGTGGGTGCCCAAACAATTTTATTTATTTGAGGACTGGTGACCAGGAGAGTTGTGCTGAGATAAGGCTCGATTCCAAGAGCGACCCAGGGGAAGGGCACAGGAGATACAGTAGGACAGTATACAGTCAACAGTGCGCAGTACAGAATAAAGTGCATTCAGAGTACAGGCAGTAGATACAACTACAGACTAAGAATCAAGGCACAGAATATTGAGAGAGAGCTGTGCGGGCGATGGATGGCAGTGCAGAGGGAGAGTACTGGAGCCTGGTTACAGGCTAGAGCAGAAACCAGGAGAAGGCCCCACACATGACAGTAGGGACTCCAAGCAGGGGAAGCATCAGGAGGAGGGGTGACAGCTGCAAGTAGGGGGAGGAGTTTCAACTCTGCACTTGAGGGAGCCAGGGGAGGTAGAAAGATGGAGGTAGGAGGGGAACAGGCTTCCAGAGCGAGGGAGGGTGACAGGAGAAGGATGACTGCCCAGCAGAGGAGCAGGAATGGGAAATGGAGAAAGTATGATAATCATTGGAGTAGAGGGAGCATCAGGCAGGGGGGATGGGAGCGAGGAATGAGGAAAGGTTTGAGGGAAGGGACCCAAACCAGTATTTGGAAATGAAGGATGCACAGTGGGACTGGCAATGTGAGGTAGAGGGAGGATGAAGGGAGGAGTAGGGGGAGCTGTGGTGAGTAAGAAGGGGGAAGTTGGTAGCAAAGTGGCAGAAGGCATTACAGAGGATGTCCAGTCTGGCGAGGGAAGTGGAGGGGACAATGCCATAAACCACATCTGCATAGTTGAAGATCAGAAGCACCATTTTGGTAACCAGTTTCCAGCTGACCTGCAGAGATAAACTGTCTTTGTTACAGTACAGCGCACCAAGTTTGAGACAGAGCTTGACATGGATGGCAATAGTATAGGTTGAGAAGTCAAGCTTGCTGTCAAGCCGCACACCGAGGTACTTAACTTACTGAAAGGGTGAAGAAGACAGGAAGAGTGGGAAGTCTGCTGGTACCAAAGGTCAAGGACGCTGTTTTCTCTTTTGGGGGGGATTCTTTTTATTAAACTTTTCATAACAATATCACACATAAACATGGGACATTTGTATAATACATCATTGCATAGAAAACAAAACCAGTGTAAGGTACTAAAATACAATTTAGCACTGAGAACTTACAAAAAGAACCCAAGGCATTAATAAAACTGTCACCAATTAAACTTCAAACATCTTAGGTTCAAAACTAGGAAAACACAGTACAAGAACAATAGAAAAACAATACAAATACAGATATAAAGTACAACTACAAACATCAATACGTAAGCAATAACCCACGCCAGGGTGTGCGAGGAGTGGGTGTTGATTAATCCCCAATAGTCGCACACCCTGGAGTGGTTTATTGCACTTATAACATGGGTTATGTTTAAACAACAAAAAAATATCTAGAAAGGTGTTTTTTTGCTGTTTAAACAGCAAGAAAGGTGACGTATCCTTCCATCTTGCAAAATAGTCCCTGTGAAATAATGCATCTTGTATTGTTCTTATGTACAGAGAAATGTCACAAAGATACTGTTAAGAGCACTTGTGACATTTCTGTTCCAAAACAGTGGCAGATGCACTGTGTGCCACCTGTGCCGATGCCCCCACCCTCCAAAAGAAACATCCTTACATCCACACTGAGAAAGAGAGAAAGAGACAGACACAGAGACGCAATTGCCTAGCTGTGGCTCTTGGGGAAGGGGGCACTCCCAATCTCCTTGACACTGTTAAGCTCTTTCATGGCATGTACATCATTGTTGGCTCATCTCCACTCTCACTCACATACAGCTGCCAGTATGGTTGAGTCACGGAGCTCTCCATCCACTGTCATCCACACATCGGGGAAATCATACAGCTGTCACAGGACACACAAACAGGGAGCACTGAGTTCACTTCACTGCATTGTTTGCAGGGTTACAGTGGGAAACCAGTGAGGGAAATGACACAGAAGGCTCGTTCACATGACCAACTGTGAGCCATTGTCAGTGGCTCACAGCGGCCAAATCAGTGCTCCTGCCGACGTGCGAACCTTCCCATTTTGGCAGTTTTCCACTGCGTAGCATTGCTGCCACGATCCTTCTTTCCCTGGGTTCACAGAGTGGTGTAGGTGGTTTCCTGTGCCATCTGAACAGGCAAGCCACCCACATCACTACAAGTCCCCACCAACCCAACAGTGACCGGGACAACAACCAAATCACTGGAAAGGAAAAGGGCACCAAAAACACCGATGCCATGTGGACACAGCTTTTTAACATTTCTTTTTAATTTTTTTAAACGATTGGAAAGTTGCCGCTAGGGCAGAGAGAGAGGGACACAGAACATGAGTGCAGGTAACTCATGCGGTCTGGATTCATAGCGTTGAACTTCACTGACACTTCATCTCTCACCTCAGCACTCTGGGACACAGAACATAACTGCAGAGCACTGCTGCGGACATTGGAACACGCTGCTGACAAACACAAACAGGGAGTACTCAAACTGCTCCACCAATTGTTGGCAGACACAGAGGGGGAGAGGGAGAGAAAGAGCAGGGGTTAAATGCTCAGTGTTTCGCTGTTTCCTCTCTTGCTATTGTGAGCAGCCAGATCACTGTCACACAGCACAGAGTAGAGAGAAAGCACCTGCACTCAGGGCAACACAGACGCACAGCAATGGGAGAGACAGTACATCTCTGTGACACCTCGGTGTATGTCTCACTGTGTCTGTGAACTGCTGCTGTCTCACTCTTTCTGTGTTTGCAGGCTGTTGGGACACTCGAATATGTGGTGCAATACAGTGAGGTTGGGAGGGGGAGTTCAGGCGCATCACTGGGTTTTACCAGACCGCTTGTTTACAGAACACAAACAAAATGTTTATTGCACAGAAACTGCACATTTTACTTGCTTGCCAGTCACTCTGCTATGATTGGCAGCCCGAGTGAGTGGGTTTTACCGTACCGTTCGCTAACACAAAGCAAAATGGCTAGTTCGCTTTGTCGGAGCAAAATACAGAACCGGCATGGCTCACTGATTGTGCCTGGCACCTGCTCACATCAACAGTGAGTATATTGTGCATTAATGCATGGTCAGGTGCCAGGAGTGGACCAATCAAGTGTCCTGTCTATATGTCCCCATGTTATAATAATACTCACACACATAACTAAGCTGAGAAGAAAGGAAATGACTCGCCTTTAATACCAAAAGCGAAAACAACAACAGCAAATGCAGCTCGTGGGCCTACAGATAAAACGAAGTGGTTCAGCAAACCCAGACAACAAATCCTAGGTGCAGGTGGGGAAGGCCATGCCAAAGGATATGGGGAGCAGTGGCAGCAGGCTGGGCCCCTCCATGACAGAGGTTGCTCACAACCCAACCGAATCACACTTTTCTTAGTGTTGTCTGGAGTGGAACCAGCGCAGGACATTGTGGAAGTCTTACTCAAGCAGGTCTTCCACAGCTGCAGTAGAGGGACTGAAGGTGGGGACTGTCTTCTGTATACATGTGAATATACGAGCTGGCACAGGTAGCTGGGAAGTCATTAAGAAAAATGGAGAAGAGGATGGGACCCAGGATGGATTGCTGTGGACCCAGCTTGGATGCATAGTGGAGGTGACAGGATACCTCCTACCTGTACCAACTGTTGACAGCCCATGAGATAGGAATGAAACCAATCAACTGCAGAAGCTGAGAGGCCAGCAGAACTCAGCTTGTCCAGGAAGAGTGGATAGAACACCAAATCGAAAGCTTTGGCCAGATTGATAAAAATGGCAGCTGTGGTGTGCCCCAATCCATCCCAGAGAAGATGGAGTCAGTGACACGCAGCAGGGAGGAGACAGTGAAATGATGCTTTAGGAAGCCAGATGAGGAAGTTGGAGAGTCTGGAGTAGACAAAGTTCTCTTACAGCTTTGCAAGAGAGGGGAAGAGGGAGATGGGACAGAAGTTACTTACCAGGGTAGGAGGGGTTCCCCTCCTTTGTGAAGTGAAAGAACTTTGGCAATCTTTGAGGACTGAGGAACAGCACCAAGGGAGAATGAGAAGTTGAGGAGGTGAGTAAGGGGAGAAGTGATGCCAGGAGCTGAGATGTGAAGGAGTTTTGGATCCAACCCATCAGAGCAGGACTTGGACACCTTCATAGAATCATAGAACTTGGTGGCAGAAAAAGACCCCATGGTCTGTCCAGTCTGCCCTTTCCCCCCCAGCCTACCTCCTCCCTCCCTGAGAACCCCCCTCCCCCATAGCCCTTTATGCCTGTCCCAAGCCCTCTTGAATCCCAGCACTATCTCCATCCGCACAACCTCCTCCAGAAGCCTGTTCCTGGCATCCACCACCCTCTCCATAAAGAATCTCCCCCTCATATTCCCCCTGTATCGTCTCCCTTGTAGTCTCAGGCTATTCTCTCTAGTAGTAGTGTCCCTCTTCATTTTGAATATGCCCCCTGGGCCCCATTTGTTTAACCCCTTGACGTATTTGAAGGTCGCAATCATGTCCCCTCTCTCCCTTCTGGTTTCCAGGGTATATAACCCCAGCTCACTGCATCTCTGCTCATATGGTTTGCCCTTCATCCGTAGCACCATCTTGGTCACTCTTCACTGAACTCGTTCCACCTGGTCTATGTCTTTTTGCAAGTGAGGCCTCCAGAACTGGACTCCATACTCCAGGTGCGGTCTCACCATAGCTTGGTACAGGAGTACTAGGACTTCCCTCCTCCTGCTAGTGATTCCCCTGCCAATACTAGCCAGCATCTCATAGGCCTTCCCCACTGCCTTAGTACACTGTTTCCCCACCTTAAGGTCGCTAGAGACTATTATACCCAGATCCTTCTCCTGCTCTGTCTCCCTGACCCCCCCCCTCCATTTTGTACTCTGTCCTCGGGTTAACATGTCCTATCTGCATAATCGCACACTTCCTGATGTTAAACTTCAGCTGCCAGGTTTCCGCCCACCCTTCTAGTGCTCTCAGGTCCTGCCACATGTCCTCCACCCCCCCCCTCAGTGTCCACCTGTGGCAGAGTTAGGCTACGCCCTCAGCTGTGACTGATGGACCACTTTTCTATTTCATTATTTCCTAGCTACCAAAACATCTGTTAAGCAACAGTTAACACTTTTTTCTTTGCCTTTCTTCTCCCCCCCCCACCCTAGGTCGACCACCTAGTGTAGCTCTTTACTGCCCCTACTAAACTTCCTACTAGTTCTCTCTTTTCATTATTTTTCCATTTCCATCCATCCAGTACCTGGAATGATGCCAAACACCCGGAGTGGTGTTGTGTAAAGTGCATAAATGCATTTTTGTGTACAAAAAGCATAAAAGCTATTTTAGATAGCATGAATGAATACAGTTAATAAAGCCATTTTAAATAAAAGGATTCAGAAGCCATATCAAGCAATAATAATGTCATGATTAATACAGTTCTAAGAAATCCTTAAGGTATTTTCACAAATTCACACTATAAACCTGTTACTGTGTAAGGTTTTATGTTTAAAAGAGTTTAGTCACTGTGGATCAGAGATATAGAAAGTCAATCAATCAAATCTTTATTTATCCAGGCGAACATCGTTGAGCAAGCTCATTTACAAGATGGACCTGGTTAAGTCCAGATTATAGTACAAACAGCTATATTTACAATGTGAATAAAACATAGCAGAAGTGCAAATCAAGACACAAAGAACGTACATATCATAACAGTTAGTTCGGAATCATCAATAAGACACAGTGAACAGTATAAAATAGTGGGAACAGGCTAGACCACAGAGAGTCACAGGAATTTTCCTAAAAAACACAAGCGAGACCTTGGTATCGCTATCATAACAGTCAGACAAAATATGTGATAACAGCTTTTCTCTTGACACGGTTCACAAAAAGGAATAAAACAGGTATTTTTGGGTCAGAAGGAGAGCAAACAGCCTGTCAGGCACTATCAATGGCAGCCCCAGGGAGCACTTACATTAGGACTGGGAGGCGGCTGTACCACGACTTGCTGATAGAAGGTGTGAGCGAGGTACTGAGGCAATGAGTGGGACGGCGCCTACCGCACATATTCAATATATGTGGATATATACACTGTACCTTTAACTGAACCAGGAAATCCCCTGACACAATCCCCTCCCCTTTGGTTTTGAAACATGTCCAGACATGTAAGGGCTCAGTCAGGTGACCCTACCAAAAAGATATAAAAAACCTTTGCACAGAGTTTACTTCAGTTCAGTCTAGTATAGTTCAGTCTTGAGAGTGAAGGAGAGAGGAGCTAATGCAGACAAGCTGTTGCATGCAGATGAGAAGGGTCTTAGGAGCTTTAAGATCCAGGACTATATTAAATGAGAAACTACTGATGTTAAGTAATTATTTTTTTTGCAATTTTCTTGTTTTTATTTATTATTTTTCAAACTTTTGAAAAATAAATATCGCACCACAGTGTGTGTTAAACCTGTAAATTTGCCTTGTCTGAAGTTTATCACCACACGCTGCGAAACCACCCTATTGAGGGAGGAAAGGGTAAGCAGAGTTTGCTGGGTAGTCACAGGGGGAAATGGAAACCTGGGAGGGTGGGGAGGAGAGAAAGGTGGTATAAGAAGGGTAGTAGAGGAGCCAGGAGTGAGCTAAGAAGGAAAGGCACAGGTGGTGAAGAACTCATTAAAGTGAGCTGCAACAGAGGGAGGGTCATAAACAGGTGAACCATTAACCAGGAGAAGTGGGGGAACGGATTGGGTAGGAGAGTCAAAAAGGGAGTGAATTACCTTTCAGAATTTAGCTGGGTGTCAAGGTTGTTCTGGAGGTTGGCTTTGAAATAATGTGATTTTGCAGCCCGGGGAGCCTTTGTACAAGAGTCTCTAAATGCCCTGTCAGAAAGGAGGCCAGGGAGGGAGTGGGATAAAATTGTAGAGGGCCCAGGTGAGATCACGAGGCTTGCACTGGTCTTTGATTAGGGGGGTAATCCAGAGGTGGTGGGATGTATGATTCCTAGAGTTCATGAAGGAGGTGTGCTTGTCCAGACTGAGGAAAACTTGGAATGAAAACTGGGAAAAGACTATTTATTTATTTATTTTTATTTATTGCGAGCTAGGATTCATAACTTTGAGTAACAGCTCTTTACATAGGTTCCACGTCAAGGACAAGTGCAGTGCAAACAGAATGTTACAAGTACAGTGCATACAGACTCATCATTGTTACAGGTAAATTAAACAAGTAGTTTCCAGAGAATAAAACTACAGGGATAACAAGCTATACATAGCAGTCATCAGGCGGGTAAAGGAACGGCCTTGTCAGGTAGCACTGAGTGACAGTCAGAGGTGTGCCAGAGGAGGCAGAGGGTGAAGGGAACCAGTCTGTCCGATCTTACCAAGGTAGTGAAGGGGGGGGTTGTAGGTGGTGTAGGAGGAGGAGGGGGTGAGAGGGAGGAATAGGGGGTAGGAGGTAGAAGAGCAGGAGGAGGTAAGTGCTAGAAGTGGCCTGTAACGTCAGATGATAGCAAAGGTGCAGGCTAAGTGCAGATCGACTGTGAACCACAGAGGGCTTAGTGGTAGCAATTACAGGTAGCGCTTGTAAGAAGCTGATATCGTAGTTTGCACTCGAAGGAGCCTATTGTGGTGGTAGAACTTATGTCGGGCTGGAGTGAGTTCAACCAAAGTGGAGCTTGATGGGCAAAGGCACATTGCGCTAGGGTGTTGCGGCACCTAGGGGCATTGAAAATGTGATTGTTGGAGCTTCTGGTGTTTCGAGTGGGATGATGAGGGCAGAGAAGGTTCCAGACGCCCATGGGCAGCATATCAAGACAGATCTTCTTAGCTATCAAGCAGGTTTGGCAGCGGATTCTGTCCTTTAGTTGAAGGCAGTTTGCTTGAGTGTAAAAATCACAGGTGTGTGTTAGACATACAGCACCTGTGAGAAGTCGACATGGTTTGTTCAAGGCCGTTAAAATGCGTTGAAGGGCTGTGTCAGTGGCTGACCCATAGACAACCAGACCATAGTCAATGAGGGCAAATATAGAGCTGTGTACTGCCATGCTCAGGGCATCAGGTGTAAGGCAGTGTTTATGCCCGATAGAGCATGCCTATTCTCACATTAATCGGCAATATCAGGGACAGAGACGATGGCTGACCACGGCAGCAAGGTCGCTCAGGAGACCATTGATATCAGGCACCCAGAGGGACCTGGACCTGATGTATTTTAGGGAGGAATGGGGACACCAAATTTTCCTAGTGCAGAACATCTCTCAGTGGTCACTGAAACCATCCCGCAGAGTGCCTACTGCAACAATGCGACGGGCATGGGAGGAGAGAACCCAGTCCAAAAGGGTGTGACTGAGGGAGTAGGGATTGAGCTGGGTGGGTTCAAGTGATAAACTGGGAAAGATTAAAAGACTCAGTCCTGTGGGTGGTTGGCCGCGGGAGAGTTATATAATATTGAAATCCCCAAGGAGGATGAGTTATCCTGCGGAGGAGTGTGAGGTAACATTAGAGAAAGAAAATCAGCCAGGGAGGAGGAGGAGATTTTGAGTGAGACATAGAAAACCCCAGTGAAGATGGGTATAGAGGAGGGGAATGAAAGCCTGAAAAGGAGAAACTTGTAGGAGGAGGATACGGCCTTCCTAATAGCCACAGTACAGAAGAGGCAGTGGCAGATATAGAGGGCTACACCACCACCACTTTTTCCCGTGCTGCCCAAGTGACGGAAGTCAGAAAGGGTCATGCTAGAGTCAGAAGTCCTGGAGGAGAGCCAAGAGCCATAAACTGCTTCAGCATGGCTGGGACAGAGCCGAGTATAGTTGTGACTCAGCAGGTTGAGGGAAGCAGAAACACGGCGTACAAAAGGGGGAACAGAGTAAGAGTAACCCCAACAGAGACAACAGCTCCCGAGATATAATAGGGTAATACGGGCAGACTAGATGGACCGTCAGTCTTTTTTTGCCATTATCGTCTATGTATGTTTCTATGATCTGGCATTTACCATATTTCACAGCATTTTTCAACTCCATAGACTGCAGGGTTTGTTTTATTTACTTTGTTTGTTCCCCTTTTTCACTGGCCTACCCCTTCATCCACCTCCCTACCTGCCCCATCACTAGCCTTCCCTATGACTTACCTTCCTCCTGTGCCCTCAGTGGCATCCCTGTCTTCACTGGCCCTGCCCCCTTCATCCAGCTCCCTGCCAGCTCCATCACTGGCCTCCTCTGACTTATCTTCCTCCTGTGCCCCCAGTGGCTTCCCCTTCTTCACTTGCCTGCTCCCCATCATCCAGCACTCTACCTGCTCCGTCTCCAGCCTTCTCTGTGATGTACCCTCCTCCTGTGCCCCCAATGGCTTCCCCTTCTTCACTGACCGCTGCCTTAATCCAGCTCCCTACCAGCTCTGTCACCGGCCTCCTCGGTGATGCACCTTCCTCCTATGCCCCACGGCTTCCTCTTCTTCACTGACCAGCTGCCTTAATCCAGCTTCCTAGCAGCTCAATCACTGGCTCCCTCTGTGACTTACCTTCCTCCTGTGCCCCACGGCTTCCCCTTTTTCACTGGCCTGTTCCCTTCATCCAACTCCCTACCAGCTCTGTCACCGGCCTCCTCTGTGACGTTAATTCCTCCTGTGCCCCATGGCTTCCCCTTCTTCACTGGCCTGCCCCCTTTTTATCAAGCTCTCTAGCAGCTCCATCACAGGCTTCCTCTGTGATTTACCTTTCTCCTGTGCCCCATGGCTTCCTCTCCTTCACTGGCCTTCTGCCTTAATCCAGCTCTCTAACAGCTCCATCACAGGCCTCCTCTGTGACGTTCCTTCCACTGTGCCCTGTGGCTTCCCCTTCTTCACTTTCCTGCCCTCCTCCCTTTTATCAAGCTCTCTACCTGCTCAATCACTGGCTCCCTCTGTGACTTACCTTCCTCCTGTGCCCCACGGCTTCCCCTTTTTCACTGGCCTGCTCCCCTTCATCCAACTCCCTACCAGCTCCATCACTGGCTTCCTCTGAGATGTTCCTTCCTCTTGCGCCCCATGTCTTCCCTTTCTTCACTGGCCTGCCTCCCCCCCCCAATCAAGTTCTCCACCTGCTCAATCGCTGATTTCATCTGTGACTTTTTTTTAATTTGAATCTAGGATTACAAGTACCTTTGAGCCAAGACTCTTTTACAAAGGTTCCACGTCGGTTGGGGTACAGTTCAAACAAGACATTGAATAACAGTATAACAGTGGGTTACAGGCAGTTACATACAGTTTTATACATTCAGTACCGTGGCAAAATGCCAGAAGGAGGTCTGGTAACAGGGTTGACACAGTATGGAGGAGAGACACAGTAGTGGGGTGCGGCTATAGGCACTTGTCAAATATCAATTAAAGTGCTACAGGGGAGTAGGGAAGGTGGGTGGGAGGAGGGGAGGATGAATGGGTGTATGGGAGAGGGAGTTGAGGGGGAGAGGGTTAAGTGCTAGGTGGAAAGAGCAAAGAGGAGAGGAGAGAACAATTAGGAAGGACAGTCACAGGAGCTAGATGCAGACTTACCTCCCTCCTGTGCCCCATAGCTTCCCCTTTTTCACTGGCCTGCTCTCCTTCATTCATTACTGGCCTCCTCTGTGATGTTCCTTCCTCCTGTGCCTCGTAGCTTCCCCTTCTTTGCTGGCCTGCCCCCCCCCCATCCAGCTCTCTAGCTGCTCCATCACCAGCCTCCTCTGTGATTTACCTTCCTCCTGTGCCCCATGGCTTCCCCTCTGTGCTCCTTGGTGATGGGACCCTTATCAGGAGGTGAGCAGAAACCATTCTTTTTTATTCAGATTTGTCTCACAAAACCACAGCACAACTACATAACAGCTAGTAATAATCACTACTGTTTCTAGGCAGAAGCAGTCACAATAGACATTCTTATAATGAAGTAACAGAACTCCCGCCAACATATATACAAAGTGGCCGGCCCAGTGGCGCTGAGGGTTGAGGCGCACCACACCACACCACCGACCCTAGCTCAGGATTGAGCTCGGGTTGCTGGGCGTTGGCCAGGAAGGAGAGGCTCGTGCATTCGAAGGACAGCTCTCCTCTCTTGGGGAGGGTGGGTTCACGACTCCCCGGCAGCAGCAACTCCCTGTGGAGACTGGGAGTGCATCAGCCAGGGATTGCGCATGCAAGGGGTGGATGCATCAGTGGACATCCGCCAGAGGGGTGCGGGAGCACCCTCAGCTCGTGTTGGACGTCTTTGCACATCTGTGCCTCTGGGGGACCATCAAGCTCACGATGCACAGAAAAAGGAAACATCCCATTGGCTGAGTAGACGATGACGCTGGCCCCATGCCCACCGTCGGAGCCTGCCCACCTAGTCCCCCAATATCCTCTGACCCTTGCACTACCTGCAGCCTGCTGGATTGAAGGAGCACCGAAGTAATGGTGGTGGCCCCGCCCTGGGGGGCACAAGCCAGTGGGCTGAAGAGCTGCAGGTGGGTCCTGGGAGTTTGGAGTACCAGAAGAGGGAACTAAGATTGGGGAGACTTCAGGCTGAGCGGGACAAGCCAGTCATCTGAGGGAGTCTTGAACGACAGTGACCAGAGGGAAAGAGAAAAAAAAAACAAAAAAAAACAGATATACAAAAAGGACAACTGAGCCCGCCCCCACAGAGTCCCATGTGACAAACTGGAGCACCCCAGTAAGGACCCTGAGTAAGGAAGGACATCATTTTTTTTCCAACTGTCTTTCGCTCTGGTCACGGTCCTAGGAGCCTCTCTCAGGCATCCAACTTGGGTCCTGCCCTGCCTGAAGTCCACCCATCCGTACTTTCCTCACCCCCGCCCCGCCTCGCAGCTGGCACCCTCAGCTTAACCCCTCCACGGTGGGGCTGCCCCTCCTACCTTGGGCGCTCTTCAAACCATAGACTCCAGCTGCAGATGTGGGCCCTGGGTGGAGGATTCATGAAGGTCGGCTAGGTCGGACCCGGCAGTGAGTATGGGGGTTGGTGCCGTCGCCTACCACTAGGACCGGGTTTTTCCATGTTCTGTCCCTTTCCCCCCGTGCGTGGGCACGCCCCAACGCTTCTGGCGCACGGCAACCCTGCCTGCGTCAGCCACGCTAGTATGTGCCTGCCTGACTTGCTGCAGTACCCCTGGTCTCCACCAGGGGTCTCTGGCTCGCCGGGCCATCCCATCCCCTTGATCCAGGGAGGAGAGCACCATGCAGGGCACTCAGTCCTCAATAATTCCCCTGCCGACCCACGGCACCCGAGTCTGTTCCCGAACCCGGGTCGCCAGCACGGCGTGAGGTGTGGCGTCCAGAGCCTCAACCCTCAGCGCCACCAGGCCGGCTAGGCAGGACATAATGACACTAACCCCCACCACCACATGGCACTGGGTTCAAAGAGTGCCAACAAGAATAGCATCAGCTAGGAGCATGCTGCAATAACGGTGCCTTTTTTTCTTTTTCCCTGCACCTCCTGGACTAAAGGATTCTAACTCCGGGGGGAGGGGGGGAACAGATCACAGGGAAAGTTAAAAATCGTGGGGCTGTGGAATACTGTTTCCATGGCGCCACATAAAAGTGTCTAAGTGCCAACTGCACTAAAATTGTTGGAGACTAGGATTAGAACCTTGGTTTCCAATGGCGCTGACCGAGCTGCTCGAAGCCCCAACCCTCCATGCCACGGGAGCAGCTCAGCCAGCCTTCTGGATCCCAGTGCTCTTGTCTGCCCTCAGCAACAGGGACAGTGACCTGGAGAGCGCTTACAGCAAGGTCTGTAAAACCCCACTCGCTGTCCGTGTGAGCGCTTACCAGACTAGAACTATATAGTGCAGCGTTATTCTGGTAGTGCTCACTTGACCGGGTACCCCACCACACACATACACACTATAACTGGATTGCAAACTGTTAAATCAGTTTGCCATGGGAATGAAAAATTGAACATGAGAAATGGAAATCAAAGGTATTTGGTTTTATTTAGCACGTTTCATACAGACTATCCCACAAATGTGTTAGAATGGGGCTGGCAGTATAGCCTAGATGTTAGAGTAATGAGCTGTGAATGAGCTTGGTACCTCCAGCAGACCAGACCTGGGTCTGATTCCCACAATCTCCACTTGCATACTGTGTGACTCTGAGCAAGTCACTTAACCTCCCCAGTGCTCCCAGGTCACCCCTGAAAACAGGCACCTGTGCCCAGTGAGTCTTACCCGGTTACCAAAGAATAAATAAATAAAGAAATCCATGAGATGGAGGGGAAGAGCCTGTTGCTGCCACTTTAAGCTCACTGGAAACTTCAAATAGCTTTGAGAGATTACGTGACTTGCTCAGGGTCACATGGTAGCACACACCACAATGACATTTCCATAGTGAACACCACCACGGCCACCTGGGATTTGTCACTGTGGTGGTCCACTCTACAGAGATGCTGCGATTCCCGGTGTTTTGCCCCCAACCGGAACCAGCTCCAACTTGGAGTTGGTTATTTAGACATGGGGAGGTGCGGGGTGCACAGCCCCCCACAAAACAAGACTGTCTTGATGGGAACAATGCCGACAGTTAGCACTGTTCCCATCGCTGTCGGGGATATCGACAGTCAGCATTGTTCCCATTGCTGTCGGGGATGTCGACAGCACTGTCCCCATTGCTGTCGGGGATGTCAACAGTCAGCACTGTTCCCATCATTGTCGGAGATGTCGACAGTCAGCACTGTTCCCATCGCTGTCGGGGATGTCAACAGTCAGCACTGTTTCCATCGCTATCGGGGATGTCGACAGTCAGCACTGTTCCCATCGCTGTCGTAGATGTCAACAGTCAGCACTGTTTCCATCGCTATCGGGGATGTCGACAGTCAGCACTGTTCCCATCGCTGTCGTAGATGTCAACAGTCAGCACTGTTCCCATTGCTGTCGGGGATGTCGACAGCACTGTTCCCATCACTGTCGGGGATGTTGACAGTCAGCACTGTTCCCATCGCTGTCATAGATGTCAACAGTCAGCACTGTTCCCATCGCTGTCGGGGATGTCGACAGTCAGCACTGTTCCCATCACTGTCGAGGATGTTGACAGTCAGCACTGTTCCCATCGCTGTCGGGGATGTCGATAACACTGCTGTCAATATCAATATCTTGACATGGAACCAGGGTCATACAGGGTGCTAGTAGTGGTTGTGGGTTTCAAACCCAGGTTTCCAGGTTCACAGCTCTGTGCTGTAACCACTAGGCCAAACTACTCTACCTCTGTAAGAGCAGTCTGTAATGGAATCCTTTCATGCATTTTTGAAGTTGTTCATAAAAATTAAGAACACTAGCCGGCCCGCCGGCACAGCAGTAGTGCCATCCTTGGTGACACCAGCAATCCAGGAACGGGAATGGGCCCAGGTCACTGGAGGACCAGCCCAGGGGAGGATGCTTGAGCATCCGAGGGACTGCTCGGCTCCTCCGGGGGGAGGGGGGGTGCACTGACTCAGTGCTTGCCTGGCTTCTGGCGGTGGCGGAGGTACAGTGAGACTGAGTCTGACTCAGTGGGAAGAGGCGTGACAGGCGCTTGCGCCAAGGCCTTGATGGCATACATAAGAAAAGATACAGCCGTCGACACTGGCGAGAGGGTCTGGATGTGGTCCTCACCCACGGTGCTGTGACCTGCCCAACGAGGACCCCGATGGGGGAAACTAAGATGTTCCAGGGCTGAGGGGGGCCCCCACCATGTCCCTGTCTGGGGTGGCATGCCAAGCTCCATGGGGGTTCGAGGGGGTCACGCTGTCAGGCGGGGAAGGTCAGGTGACAGTGCTGGTGCTGAAGTAATAAACAGCAACTGCAAAAAAAAAAAAATTAAGAACACTAACACCCAATCTGAGATTAGCACTAACCATCTGCAGAAGCATTCCCACAGAGATCCCTGCTTTGTGGGGTTGCCCATAACCTCTGTGGAAGTTTTGAAAGATATTGTGGAATCCTCCTGAACACCTGTATTGGAATGGGAACACTGCCTGCTTTACGTTCCATCTCTGAGATGCTTCCATCCTTCACGTACCTTGGTAGCTGATGCTCAGATTGCAAAACAAGGCATAAAACCAAGGCCCAAAGTTGGACTGTACCATTGTGGCATGCCCTGTTTCAATTTAAATGCTCAAAGATGTTTGGCCGCTCCAGCATCACTGCCAGTACTCGGTTCTGCAGATACTGTGTGTACATACCGTTTATTTGGCCTCTGCCTCAGTTCTAGAGTGTGCCTGTTTTGTATAACTCTGTGGCTTGCTTCGTTTTGAACTAATTACTTCATTTACGCCACTGCATGAGTTACAGAATTTTTGGCTGCCTCTCTTTAAACACTTGATAAGTCAAGTTATCACAGCTTTCAGCACTGCAGTATCTAAAACTTATAATTTAGCGTATAGTCATTTTTTTTTTGCTTTGCTAAATTATTAGAACAGATTCACCCTTGATATCCCAGCTGAGGGGCAGTGTCTTATTATCAGGGAGGTCCCTGGCTGGCTGGTCACAAATAACAAATGCAGAACGTGCTCAGTGTGCTCTACCAGACTTTGGAACAATATCTCAGCTGTTAAAGTCGTATTGTTTTTTTGGTACACTGCCAAAGTGACTGTTTTGGCGTATGCACTTCATTGGTGTAAAATCAGAACCGTCAGAAATTAACCTGTTCTGAGAAGCCCCATACAAAACCGTCTGTGAACCGTCCCAGTTGTGGCAGTGAATCACGCTGCCACCTGGTGGACTGGGGTTAATATGCAAGGCCCAGAATCCCCTGCTGAGACTAGCTCGGGATGGGGTAGGAAGCACATCATGAAGGCAAGGCGGTTGGCATTCAGAGAGGGTGAGAAGTGCCAGCCACCTGGTGTTCACACACCCTCTGATGGACTGCCTGGTGTTCACATCCCTTAGTGAGCCGCCCAATGTTCACTAACCATTTGTTGGGTTGTCTGTTGTTCATTCACCCCTTGATAGGCTTCCTGGTGTTCACATAACCCATGATGGGCTGCCTAGTGTTCACACACCTCTTGATGGTCTGCCTGGTGTTCACACATCCCGTGATGGGCTGCCTGGTATTCACACACCCTGTGATGGGCTGCCTGGTGTTTACACACCCTGTGATGGGCTGCCTATTGTTCACACACCTCTTGATGGTCTGCCTGGTGTTCACACACCCTGTGATGGATTGACTGGTGTTCACACACCCCTTGGTGGGCTGCCTGGTGTTCACACACCCTTTGATGTGTTGCCTGGTGTTCACACCCTCCTTGATGGACTGCTTGGTGTTCACACCCTCCTTGATGGACTGCTTGGTGTTCACACACCCCTTGATGGGCTGCCTGGTGTTCACACACCCCGTGATGGGCTGTTTAGCATTCACACACCTCTTGGTGGTCTGCCTGATATTCACACCCCTTGTTGGCCCCCCTGGTTTTCACACACATCTTGTTAAGCCACCTGGTGTTCAAATCCCTTGATGTGCTATTTGTTGTCCTATCCCTTAACAAGCCATTGATGTTCACAACCCCTTGTTTGGCTACCTGATGTTCACACACCTTGTTGGGACATCTGTTATTCACATCCCTTGATGGGTTGCCTGTTGTTCACAATGCTTGATGGACCACCTGTTGTTCACATCCCTTGATGGACCACCTGTTGTTCACGTTCCCTGTTTGGCTGTGTGCTGTTCACATGCCTTGATGGTCTGCCTGATGTTCAGACCCCCTGATGGTCCATCTGTTATTCACATCCCTTTGACTGCCTGGTGTTCAGACCCCTTGATGGGCTGTCTGTTGTTCACATCCCTTTGACTGCCTGGTGTTCAGAACCCTTGATGGGTCATCTGTTATTCACGTCCCTTTGATTGCCTGGTGTTCAGACCCCTTGATGGGCTGTCTGTTGTTCACACCCCTTTGACTGCCTGGTGTTCAGACCCCTTGATAGGCCGTCTGTTGTTCACATCCCTTTGATGGCCTGGTGTTCAGACCCCTTGATGAGTCATCTGTTGTTCACATCCCTTTGATGGCCTGGTGTTCAGACACCGTGTTGCGCTGCTCAGTTTTCATACATCATGGGTTGCCTCGTTGGCCAATTGTTGAGTGGCACTGGCTGGAAAGGCAGCGGTTTTCCCTCCCTGCCAGCCAGAGGAAGGGCACATCTGTAGTGAGGCGGGGGGATGACAAAAGGCTTGTTCAACAGTGTAAGTTGAGCATTCACATAGTGTACATTAAGTAAAGGTAACTGACCACTCCAAAGGTCTAATAGTGATGGTGCTAACCTTCGTTCAGGGACCATTGTTTCAGTTTTGAGTCTGTGATCCCAAATGGCAGTGGAAGGAGCTGGACAAGCAGTCCCATGAATCTGGTCTCCTCACCAGGAGGGTTCCCCTGCACTCCTCACAGAAAGGCTACCTCCTGGTTTCTAAGAGGATGAAACAGTTGTCCCAGGGTTAGATAAGGAAAACCTGGGCAGACTGGATGGACCATGGGTCTTTTTCTGTCATCATTGTCTATGTTTCTGTGTTTCTAACTATTTCACAAGTAACAGCACTTAGTCCCTCCATCCCTGGTGTCAGTTCTGATAACCGCCCATTGATGGGAGGGTGTAGCGGTGCATACACCAGACCCTGCAGTGACCCTCGGTGCAAGCTATGGCAGTAGCAGTAAGCACCTCTTATTTGACCCAGAGAGGAGCACCCTCTCCTTCCTTACTTCTCAATGTAGACCCCAGAAATGGCAGCCAAGAGGAAGGGACCGGTTACTGCGTGGAGGTGGCATGATTGGCCAGGTAGCCAGCCCTTGTGGAATCCAAGCCATATGTACGCAACAAGGGATGGCTAGCCTAAGTGGCCCTTGCAGGATTCCTCATGGCGGGCATTAAGTACTGCAGGAATGATGCCTGTCAGACTCGTGGGAGAACAGAAAAAGCAAAGATAGAATGAAAAAAGAAGTAAAGGCAGCCAGTTTAACTGTCTGCAACTGACTGGCAGAAAACATAAGTGAGTGACACACTGCACTACAGAGCTGATGCCGTGAATAATGCTTTTTTTTCAGACACAAGTTGTTAGCTATTGTTGCAGTACATGTATGCACTCAATTATTATGGCAACCTGCTTGTCTTGTTTTTAACACTTGCTGCTGTACGCCCCACAGAGCCTCATAAAAACAAGGCGTTGCCCCGGCACAAAGGAGGCCCTCCTGGTGTGGGAAGTTTTCCAGCTTCCTGCAAATTAATTACAATTGGCATCGACAGCACATTCCAGTCTTTCTGAAGACATTCACATGAAAACAGGATCTTTGCCCCTCGTACTTCAGCTTTTCTGGCTGCTTTTCCTGCCCTGAAGTCACAATCCTCTGCTTTTGACATCAGAATCAAGTCCACGGCAACAGGCTGTGATGTCATCGATAGAGGGTTATGACTTCCCAGCAGGAATAACCAATGTGGGAACAGAGGAAGCAGTAATGAAACTGTTTACTGTAATAAAAAAAATGCAATCTTTGGAAAGTCATATTGTGGGCACATCTTGTGTAACTGAATTCTGATGGAGACAGCTGTGATTTTTGTTTCCTGGTAACTGGAAAATCTTTATAGGTAAATAACTTTCTGTCACATCAACGTGCCCTTTTTTACATATATGGGTAGTCTGTACATCTGGATGTACACATGTCCTATTGTAATGTCAGTTTATATTCCAGGTCACAGTTCTAAATGAGAGTTCTCTCTCAGTTGATAAAATAAACTAGTGTATAAATATTGCAAGCTTATCACTTTGACAACTGTATGTACGTTGCACGCATTTATCCCATCATATCGTAACAAGGCTGATAGAGATATTTCTGGCCACCCGTGTTGCACCAGG
The DNA here is from genome assembly GCA_016271365.2 of Neoceratodus forsteri. NCBI lineage: Eukaryota > Metazoa > Chordata > Ceratodontiformes > Ceratodontidae > Neoceratodus > Neoceratodus forsteri. The sequence goes on from JADMNL010000026.1 coordinate 9,480,731, forward strand.
TCAGCATTTTGTATCACTGCCAGAGAGGCCCAGATTCGAGACTAGGCGGGTGGGGGCTGAGTTTACAGTAGAGATAAGGTGCCAAGATCATGTAAAGCGGGCAAAGGAGTCATTGATTAGAGGCCAAGCAGGTGGAGACCCGGTTTCAAGACCACGATGTTTGGGCGCTTTGTCTCTGCAGACAGGTCACAGGTTGTCTGAAGACCTGGATCTGAATTCAGGCTGGTGGATCACTGTGTCTTTGAGGAAGGGTGAGTTCACTTGGTAAGCCAGGTTTAGACCAAGTTGATGGGGCACTGTGTCTCTTTAGAGAGGGCACAAGTTGTCTGGAGGCCCTGGTTTGAGTTCAGGCTGGTGGGTCATTGTGTCTTTGTGGGAAGGCACAAGTTGCCTGATGATCTGGGTTTAGACCACGTTGGTGGGGTGCCGTGTCTCTGTAAAGAGGGCAGAGGTCACATAGCGCATGAGCGTCTCCAGCATCAAGAGGGGGGAGGGTTAGTAGTGTCATGGCATCCCTCAAGTGATCGTGGGGATCCGGTTGGGGGGACGAGACAGAAGATTTGCAAAAATACCCAAAAGTCCAGAAACAAAAGGGCGACATTCAGTAAAGACTCTGTTGTTAGTGAGGTAACAAGAGGTGACCCAGTGACCTTGTGAAATTCTCTCTTGCCAGATGGTGGTAGTCCCTTAGTAATGCCAATTTTATTGTGTGTACCACTCATTAGCAGTAATATTAACATACCAGAGGGCAAGAAACCTTTCTCTGATTGGTGCAAGTATTGAACCTACCAGCCAATACATTTTGGACTGAAACTCCTTGTCAGGTCTGCGTACTTGTTGGTGTAGCTTTTTTAAATGTGCCTTCATAATAAAAATATCTCATGTTTGTGCTTTTCAAACTCTGGGGAATAACTGGTCGCAGATCATAAGATCAGCAGAACCATTATCTCAAAGAGCAGGGTGGCAAATCTGTGATCCTTTATATCCTGCTGGGGAAGGTGAGATATGAAAAAATTGAACACGGCAAAATCATGTGGTCAGTATTCCTGACTGTTGCAGCAGAAAGCATAGCCCCCTCACTTCTCGCTCCCATTGCAACACATCAGGCTCCTGCCTCTTGGCACACAATGTTCCAGGCATCGAGCTCTGTATTGATTTCTCACCCTATGCAGTTTCAGCACTGTGTCTGTCTTTTCTCCCTGCAGTCAGCCCATCTGGTCTGAACTAGCCGAGGCAGGTGAATATTACCCACAGTGCACTGCTAGCTGCACAGCATATGGGTTCCATAGGGATTTGCAGTGACCTTCTGACCTCTTCTTTCTCTCTCTCTCTCTCTCTCTCTCTCTCTCTCTCTCTCTCTATTTCATGTTTGTATCAGATTCCTGGTGCAACCCTCCCTTTTAAAGAAACACTCCCAACTCCTCTACAGACCTCACATGCACCTTTTGAAATGAAACAGGGCTTCTAATGAATGCCACAAAGTCTGTAGGCTCTCAACAACACAAAACAAGTGTTCTGCCTTGGCAGGCACAAGGACAAGGTGAGCACAGTGGGGAGATCGTTCTGCTTGTGCACTGGGGTTCAAAGTGATCTTTTTAAACATTGCTCACGTTCCTTAAATCTCAGGTTACCAAATAGCAGATATAGCTGGGGGGGCTGAGAAAATGGGAATGTACCCCTCTCCCAAGGCTACAGTTTGCTGCACTGTGTAAAGCACGTAATATAAGCTTGCAAATACAGCCCAGTCACACCCAGGGTTTACAGGATGCAGCAAGGATGCACAAAGTAAACTGGAGACTGTGAGGACTGTCCTCTGGCACTCCGAAATTTATGATCGTGCATCAACCAGTGGGCTAGATGGAGGATTACCCACTTGTAAGGAATGTCTGAGCACTAGAAAGGTTGCAGGAGATGCCGGCCCAGTGGTGCTGAGGGTTGAGGTGCTGGACACCACACCTCACGCCACGTCGGCGATCCGGGTTCGGGAACGGACTCGGGCTGCCGAGGGTTGGCTGGGAGGGAGAAGGATCGAGCATCCGATGGCCTGCTCTCCTTCTCTGGGGTGGGATGGGAAGCTTTCCCGCTGCTATACCACCACCTACTGGGTAACTCGGGGGATGTCGGTGCGGTTGGGGATGCTGCCACGCAGGGGATGGCGCTGGCAGAAGACTGGAGCAGACATACGTCTCTGCGTACGCCTGACTCCTTATTCCTCATTGCACACCAGCGTTGGGGACCAATAAGGAGGAAAACAACCCTCCACACCTCCTAGGTGATGACCTCTGGTGCAAACTCGCCACCCGCCGACAAGAACAAGGCAGACCCCCACTGTGCAGGCTCACTCCTCGAGACAACATTGAGGAAGGTAAGGGGATCTCTCCTCACCCTGCCCGGGGGGGGGTATCCGGGCCATCAAAGGACTCAGAGGAACCGAGCTGGGCACTCTAGGGGCAGACCTTGTGGGTCGGTAGGGTTGACATGTGTAGCACCTTAGAGGTCCGATTGAGTGGAAAGTTAGAGGGTAGTAGAGGAGATAAAAATAATAAGTAAAAAAAAAGAAAGAAAGGTTGCAGGAGATAAGCTCGCTTTACCTTTTGTAATCTAATTGGAAACATGGGCATGTGTCTTGCCGCCTTAATGTCCCCACTGTGTTTTTATTTGTTTGCTTTGAAATTATTATTTTTTTTCCTATTATAGGGTCCCTTGCTGCTGCTGCTGCTGTCTTGGTCCTGCCTGTTACTGATTTTTTATGATCATTGATCAGTTCTGGAGTCCACTGACATCAGTTGAGCAGGAGATCTTAGTACAAGTTTCACTGCAGGGCCTCCACTCTGCTGGTGTTACCAGTGTCCAGAGCTCGTCAGTCATTATAAAAATGAATTTCCAACAGGAAAATGGCAATTGATGAGACCCTAAAAAAGTGAAACAAGATTATTTTAAATAAGATTATTTCAAGGCGAACTAATAAAAATAAATAAAACAAATAAAATCTCCTGCATGAGCACAAATTTCCAATTAGATATAAAAAATCCAAAGCAAGGTTTCTGCTCCCTTTAAAGAAAAGAAGAAAAATGTGTGACTTCTGATCTGCTAGTTGAGGTTCTTCCTCACTGTGCTGTCTGGAAGGGTGGGTTGGTCTCTGTCCTGATGGACTACAGTATTGGGCGAGAAGCACTGTGACTACAGATGGTGGGGGTACAAAGGTGTCTGTTCTAAAGTCAAATGGCACTGAACCCCTTGAAGGTTCAGTTCTTTTCAAATGAACAGATTTGGTGGTGGGGGGGGTCAAACAATTAACACCTGCCAAAGGGACCTGTTCGGACATGAACGTTTGTGCCCTGTAACTTTGTGCAATATACATCTTTGTCCAATAAAAATTATCAAAGGACCTAGTGACTCTGTGGGTCAGAGAATTAAGAAAAGCTTGGATCAGTGTTGGAATTCCAGGAGTGTTTCCCAGAGCTCGGCCGCCCCCCCCCCCCAAGCTCTGAAGTGAGACCCTACAGTGCCTGGTTTACTGCCATTGCCTAATAAGGAAAGGAAAGCATTTCTAACGACATGGACCCCAGCCGGGCTCCCATAGATCCCAAAGTTGATAAGGTGTAATTTTAACAACAGCTTGAACTGGTACAAACCAGTCCAGCTCTGAGGTTCAATTCCACAGATTGCATACAGCACAAGATTTGTGTTTGAAAACATTCCAACGTTTTGTATGGTTTCTTGATTATGCCCGCGGTATTTGCTCATTCACCTGATTCGGCTGTATTTGTGCTGGTGGTCTTCAGTATGACACTGTTCCCTTGGTTGTATTTTCTCTTTCAGTGGGTTGTTAGCGCGCAAGAAATGTTGTGGCCATGGAGACAAACGGCACTGAGCCCTGGTGACAGAACTCAGGTTTACCATATCCGAGCCCCAGCTGGCATTTTGACACTTCACTGCATTCACAGCCCCTTGGCAAGGCTGTGTGCAGGTTATGGTTTTCATAGCTCATATTGTGACATCACAATGGGCCATGTTCTTCCCTCCACCACAGTAATGACACTGGGGGTTAAAAAATGGACCTGATTACCTTTCAGTCAGTGAGGTACTTGTGTGCCGGTTTTTTACACCACAGTCTGGAAATTCAGTGGGTGTTGATAAATTTGCATTGTATGTAAGAGCAGTAAGCAATGTAGCTTTAGAAGCAAACTCGAAAAAGGTAATGTAAAAGCACAAGTTCACTTGGGTAAATAGTATTTGTGGCCTAAAAATAAAAAAGGACTTTTGTCCTCATAGAGATCATTGCATCATATATTATGTGATCTCTGTGCTCCTTGTGGTGTAAACAAGGGGTTAAACGTCTCCTGCAGACTCCACCCTTGAATAACGTCACTGCCCAGGGAGAGCCTCTTTGTGCTGAGGCCAAGGGTCTCCATGGCAACTAATAAAGAATGAGCTGTGCTACGTCCCCTATCATGTTACACATTAACATGGAACACAGCACAGACTAACACTGGATTGTGACAGCAGGGAAGGGTGCCCTCTCTGGGAGCGGTTAGTGCATGCTGCATATCTCCTTTTAGCCGCTATATTCACACCTAGCCTGTCTGGTTATTTGTTCAGAATATCTAAATATGCCCCCCCTTTCATTTCGTCTGCTGTCCCCAAGTCCCCACTACACATGCTCATTAAAGCCTGCTGTTTGCCTGCAGCCATGGGCATGTCAGAGGCCAGCACAGCACACAGCCACTTGTGAAGTGCAGCACTAGATAGACTGGCATTTCTGATCCTAACAAGGCAAGATCATTTTTTTTTTTTAATCCTTCTTCGGTCTTTTTCATTTTCCCTGTTTATGGACATAAAGTGTCATGCCAAATGTGTCCTGTATCTTAACAAAATCTAGGAAGCGAAATGTGGAAATTATTTCATTTAATTTTTACTTTTCATACTGGAGAGCAACAGATGAGCTACATAGCCCTTACTCACAAGCAACCAGTTGTGTGAAAGGTGCAGGGTACAGGGTAGACAACACCACAGTAAATACACGGTACAATAATAAAATGTATCACGTGGATAAGGTACAGTTTAGGATGCAGAGCTACAGTTGCAGTGCAAATTCTGAGACACAAGTTGGCAGAACCTCTGGCTGAAGAAAGGAATGCCACCAATGTCAGAGTGGTGGGCGGGTAGGTGTTCGTAAGACACAGTGGCTCTGTAGGTCAACACCCTCTGTCTGGTGGTAGTTTTCCTGAAAGGAAGTGTGAACATAAATCTGGACTGGAAGGGTCCCCTGCAAGTTGTACAAGCATTGGAAGAGCTCAGAAATGCATGATGGGGCTTTCCCGAGTGCCACCTTCTGGAGGCATACAGCTGACATTTGGGTCACGCAATCCTCCAGGGAAAAGCAGGAAGCAACAGAATACAGATGGCAGTGGTGGGTGGAAAATGGCAGACCAGTGAGAAAGCGGCATACACTGTTAGAAACAGTGCACACCTTGGAGAGGATCCTAGCATGGGCAGCCGCATAGACCAGGGAACCACAGTCAGTTAAAGGGAACAGGAGGCTATAGAGAGCAGTCTCTTAGTTTCTGGGACTAAGAACCTTTTTATTCTGTAGAGAGAGAAGCCAGTCTCATGCGAACAGATTTTATTAAGTGGTTGACATGGGAGTCAAACTTTAGGGAGCAGTCCAGGCACAGGCCCAGATACTTAAACTGAGTGACATGCTCTACTTAAGTGACATCCATGTCAAAAAGTTGGAAGGGGGCACCGGTATGTTTTCAGTGCACCCCAGAGATAGCAATAGATTTAGTGTTTTTTGGTGCTGCGTACTAATCTATGCTTTACAAATTAGTTCTGGAGTAGGTCGAAGCCCTTCTGAATGGCATTGTTTAGCGATGCCAGGTTCTTGCCCATCCTGAAGATAACAGCATCATTGGCATAGAAGATTTGTTTTATTTTTATTTACTTGTTTGACGTTACAAAAACATAACAATTACAACAATAAATATAGAGGTTACAAAAACGTGGCAATTACAGCAATAAATATAGAGGTTACAAAAACATGGCAATTACAGCAATAAATATTGAGGTTACAAAAACATGGCAATTACAGCAGTAAATATAGAGGTTACAAAAACACGGAAATTACAACAATTAATATAGATGTTACAAAAACATGGCAATTACAACAATAAATGTAGAGGTTACAAAAACATGGCAATTACATCAATAAATACAGAGGTTACAAAAACACGGAAATTACAGCAATAAATATAGAGGTTACAAAAACATGGCAACTACAGCAATAAAGATAGAGGTTACAAAAACATGGCAATTACAGCAATAAATATAGAGGTTACAAAAACATGGCAATTACAGCAATAAATATTGAGGTTACAAAAACATGGCAATTACAGCAGTAAATATAGAGGTTACAAAAACACGGAAATTACAACAATTAATATAGTGGTTATAAAAGCATGGCAACTACAGCAATAAATATAGAGGTTACAAAAACATGGCAACTACAGCAATAAATATAGAGGTTACAAAAACACAGAAATTACAACAATTAATATAGACGTTACAAAAACATGGCAATTACAACAATAAATATAGAGGTTGCAAAAACATGGCAATTACAGTAAAAAATATAGAGGTTAAAAAACATGGCAATTACAGCAATAAAAAAGAGGTTACAAAAACATGGCAACTACAGCAATAAATATAGAGGTTAAAAAAACATGGCAATTACAATAAAAAATATAGAGGTAACAAAAACATGGCAATTACAACAAAAAATATAGAGGTTACAAAAACAGGGCAACTACAGCAATAAATACAGAGGTCACAAAAACACAGAAATTACAACAATTAATATAGACATTACAAAAATATGGCAATCACAACAATAAATACAGAGGTTACAAAAATATGGCAATTACAACAATAAATATAGAGGTTATAAAAACATGGCAATCACAACAATAAATATAGAGGTTACAAAAACATGGCAACCACAGAAATAAATATAGAGGTTACAAAAACATGGCCATTACTGCAATAAATATAGAGGTTACAAAAACATGGAAATTGCAACAATTAATATAGACGTTACAAAAACATGGCAATTACAACAATAAATATAGAGGTTGCAAAAATATGGTAATTATAGTAAAAAATATAGAGGTTAAAAACATGGCAATTACAGCAATAAAAAAGAGGTTACAAAAACATGGCAACTACAGCAATAAATATAGAGGTTACAAAAACATGGCAATTACAACAAAAACTATAGAGGTAACAAAAACATGGCAATTACAACAAAAAATATAGAGGTTACAAAAACGTGGCAACTACAGCAATAAATACAGAGGTTACAAAAACACGGAAATTACAACAATTAATACAGACATTACAAAAATATGGCAATTACAACAATAAATATAGAGGTTATAAAAACATGGCAATCACAATAATAAATATAGAGGTTACAAAAACATGGCAGCTACAACAATAAGTATAGAGGTTACAAATACATGGCAATTATAGCAATAAATATAGAGGTTACAAAAACATGGTAATTACAACAATAAATATAGAGGCCCGGATATTCAAAAGGGTTGCGCATGGTGCAACAGTGTTGCACCATGTGCAACCCACTGATCTTCGGCGCAATATTAAGCAAGGGGATTGAGCCTGGCACAAATCCCGATGCGCGCTAGCGCATCAGAAGTATGTAACAGCGCAGGTAGGAGGCATGCCCATACATACTCTGCACATACCGATATTCAGCCGGGATGTGCTGAGCCCCATGCATGTGCAACCCCTACCTGCGCTGCTACAGGTGAGCAAAAAAAAGGAACAGCGGCTGGCCACCCACAGGTGAGCTGCCATATTGCGAAGGCGCAACACGGCCGCCACCTGTGAGTGGCCACCCAGCTCCGGCTGCACCTTTGTGGCGGTGCCCCCCATGCCTGATTGTGGGCATATGTTTAAATATAAATGTCAATATCCCTGGTGGTCAGCGGTACTCCCACCCCCCACTGGCCCCACTGCCTCCCGGGTCACGCGGCAGGTGGCAGCACCCCCGCCTGCTGCCCGCCACCGCTGACACCGTGGAGCAGGGCTGTCGCCCATTGGTCCTGGCGTGAGCCAATGGGCGTGCAGCCTGCCGTCTACACAGTCAGATATGAATGGATTACATATCTGGACTGTATAATGTTATGAGCTGCGCCGATGGCCTCGCGCTGGACCAATGGGCAACAAGTGATCAGCAGGTGGTGGACGCTGAAACCAGTAAGTGCTGCACGCTCGCCGCTGACAGGTAGAGTTTGCGGAGATGGGGCTCAGTGGGTGGGTGGGGGTGCCAGCTGGACCACCGGGATATTGAACAATTTTTTTACATACTGAAGCCTGCAATCAGGCTGCGAGCGGTCCACTGGACCACCAGGGATATTGGACGGTATATATTCATACTGAAGTCCGTGATCAGTCCACTGGACCACCAGGAATATTGTACATTTTGATTTAAACATATGCCCATGATCGGGCTGCAAGCAGTCCACTGGACCACTAGGGATATTGGATGTGTATTTGTATACTTAAGCCTGTGATCGGGCTGCAAGCAGTCCACTGGACCACCAAGGATATTGCACATGTATTTGTATACTTAAGCCCATGATCGGACTGCGAGCGGTCCACTGGACCACCAGGGATATAGGATGATTTTTAATTCTACATATGCCCGCGATCGGGCAGTGGGGCACATTGCTGCGCTGTGCAGGGGGCGTCGGTCCCCAACGGCTGCAGCCTGGCAGGGCGCCAGGTGCAAGTCACCGGGGATCAGTGCACCTTCATGCAAATGGGGCCATAATGACATGCAAATGGCCCCATTTGTACCTTGCATGCAGTATGGCCCCACTCGCATGTGCACTTTTGAATATCGCGGTTGTTGCGCCTAGCACAACAGAACTTGCGCTAACGCATCCCCCTGCTCCACTCTGGCCACTTGCGCTGGTGCAGTGCCACTGTGCCATGTGCACTGCAGGGTGGCCAGGGTGCGATATTCAGCGATGCTGTGCCATGGCACAGCTTCGCTGAATATCACCCTGTCAACGCCCCTGCGGAGCCAAGTTGCACTGCGCCCAGGCTTGCGTCACAGCCTGGCGCAGTCTGAATATCCAGGCCAGAGATTACAAAATCATGGCAATTACAGCAATAAATATAAAGAGTACAAAACGTGGCAATTACAACAATAAATAGAGAGGTTACAAAAACATGGAAGCTACAGCAATAAATATAGAGATTGCAAAAACATAACAATTAGAAAAATTAATATAGAGGTTACAAAAACATGGCAATTACAGCAATAAATATAGAGGTTACAAAAACATAGCAACTACAGCAATAAACACAGATGTTACAAAAACATGGCAATCACAGCAATAAATATAGAGGTTACAAAACATGGCAATTACAAAAATTAATATAGAGGTTACAAAAACATGGCAATCACAGCAATAAAATTCACTAAAAAAAATACCACCAACAGCTTAATCTGGTTCAAGGTCAGTTGGCATTCATCTGTATCCCCATCCCCCGGGTCGTGCCTGAAAATAGGCAGGATTTGTCTAATGCACTTACCCGGTCAACAAAAACTAAATAAATAAAATAAAAATAAATAAATAAATATAGAGGTTACAAAAACATGGCAATTACAGCAATAACTATAGAGGTTACAAAAACATGGTAATTACAGTAATAAATATAGAGGTTACAAAACATGGCAATTACAAAAATTAATATAGAAGTTACAAAAACAGAGCAATGACAGCAATAAATATAGAGGTTACAAAAACGTAGCAACTACAGCAATAAACACAGATGTTACAAAAACATGGCAATCACAGCAATAAATATAAAGGTTACAAAACATGGCAATTACAGTAATAAATATAGAGGTTACAAAAACATGGCAATTACAGCAATACATATAGAGGTTATAAAATCATGGCAATTACAATAAATATAGAGGTTACAAAAACATTGCAGCTACAGCCATAAATATAGAGGTTACAAAAACATGGAAATTACAACAATTAATATAGACGTTACAAAAACATGGCAATTACAACAATAAATATAGAGGTTAAAAAACATGGCAATCACAGCAATAAACACAGAGGTTACAAAAACATGGCAATTATAGCAATAAATGTAGAGGTTACAAAAACATGGCAATTACAATAATAAATATAGAGGTTACAAAAACATGGCAATTGCAACAATAAATATAGAGGTTACAAAAACACAGCAATTACAACAACAAATATAGAGGTTACTCTTGCAGTAAGCGGGCACAAAAAGTATAAAAGGTGGGTGGGGCACTGTGGAACACACACGCTGAATAGACGTGCTTCATTTCCACTCTGCAATCCTGCAATTACAGTAATGAATATAGAGGTTAAAAAACATGGCAATTACAGCAATAAACACAGAGGTTACAAAAACATGGGAATTACAGCAATAAATATAGAGGTTACAAATACATGGCAGCTACAACAATAAATATAGAGGTTACAAATACATGGCAATTATAGCAATAAATATAGAGGTTACAAAAACATGGTAATTACAGCAATAAGTATAGAGATTACAAAATCATGGCAATTACAGCAATAAATATAGAGAGTGGGATATTCAGAAGGGTTGCACCTGGAGCAACACAGTTGTGCCATGCGCAACCCACTGATGCTCTTGGCGATATTCTAGCAGGGAAAGTCGTGGCACAAATCCCGATGTGCGGGGAGTGCATCAGTTATATCTTGGCGCCAAGTAGAGGCGTCCCCATGCATACTCTGCACATCCGATATTCAGCCCGGGATGTACTGAACAGATGCAGATGCAACCACTACCTGCGCCACACACAGTTGAGCCAAGAAAAACAGGAGCAACAGCTGACCACCCACAGGTGAGCCGCCGTATTGCAGGGCACAACACGCCAGCTGCCAGCTGTGGGTGGCCACCTGAGCTCCTGTTGCACTGTCCATCGCGGTAGCGCCGCCTCCGTGCCCGATCGCAGGCATATGTTTTGAATTTAATATGTCCAATATCCCTGGTGGTCCAGTGGACCTCTTCCAGCCCGATTGCGGGCATAAGTATAAAATAAACGTCCAATATCCCTGGTGGTCCAGTGGACCGCTTTCAGCCCGATCGCAGGCATAAGTATAAAATAAATGTCCAATATCCCTGGTGGTCCAGTGGACCGCTTCCAGCCCGATCACGAGCATAAGTATAAAATAAACGTCCAATATCCCCTGGTGGTCCAGTGGACTGCTTCAGCCCGATTGCAGGCGTATGTAGTAAATACAATGTAAAAACCATCCCTGGTGGTCAGCGGTCTACCCCCTCCCCACCGGCCACTGAGCCCCACCAACCCCCCCGTCAGCGGAGGCGGCAGCTCACCATGAAACCGCCCAGCTGCCCCGACTGACTGTGTACAGTACGGCTGTGGACCAATGGGCGTGCAGACCATGCTGTGCTACACGGTCCAGATGCATGAATGGATTCATTCACATATCTGGATAATCTCAATCAATCTGCATGCCCGTATTACGCTATGGACAATGGACGTACAAGCCGTACTGTATGCAGTCAGTCAACCAAGCGACTTGTGGGTGAGGAGCTGCCACCCGCCCGCTGGCCAGGGAGAGGGAGTATGGTGAGGCTCAGTGGGCAGATGGGGAGGGGGGTAGACCGCTGGACCACCAGGGATGGTTTTTATATTGTATTTACTACATATGCCCATGATCAGGCTGGAAGCGGTCCACTGGACCACCAGGGATATTGGACGGTTTATTTAATACACATGCCCGCGATCAGGCGTTGGAGCACATTGTCAGTGGGGGCAGGTGGCATCGGTCCCCGATGGCTGCTGCCTGGCAAGGTGCCAGATGCAAGTCGCCGGGGATCGGTGCACCTGCATGAAAATAAGACCATAATGACATGCTAATGGCCCCATTTGCACCTTGCATACATTATGGCCCCATTTGCATGTCCACCGCTGAAAATATCGGTTGCTAAGCACAATTTTAGCAGCACTGCCCTTCGGCGCATTCTCCTCACTGTTGGCACTTACTGGCGCGGTGCCACTGCACCATGCGCAATGTGGGTGGCCACAGTGCCATATTCAGAGGTGCGGAGCCATGGTGGAGCCATGGTGCAGCACCATTGAATATCACCCAGGCCACGCCCTGGCACATCCCAGTTGCACTGCGCCCGGCTTGCGCCCCTGCCTGGCGCAGTTCTGAATATTCCACCCAGAGAGTACAAAACATGGCAATTACAACAATAAATATAGAGGCTACAAAAACATGGAAGCTACAGCAATAAATACAGAGACTGCAAAAACATAACAATTAGAAAAATTAATATAGAGGTTACAAAAACATGGCAATTACATCAATAAATATAGAGGTTACAAAAACATGGCAATCACAGCAGTAAATATAGAGGTTACAAAAACATGGCAATCACAGCAATAAATATAGAGGTTACAAAAACATAGCAACTACAGCAATAAACACAGATGTTACAAAAACATGGCAATTACAGCAATAAATATAGAGGTTACAAAACATGGTAATTACAAAAATTAATATAGAGGTTACAAAAACATGGCAATCACAGCAATAAATATAGAGGTTACAAAAACATGGCAATTACAGCAATAAATATAGAGGTTACAAAAACATGGCAATCACAGCAATACATATATAGGTTATAAAATCATGGCAATTACAATAAATATAGAGGTTACAAAAACATTGTGGCTACAACAATAAATATAGAGATTACAAAAACATGGCAATTACAGCAATAAATACAGAGGTTGCAAAAACATGATAACTACAGCAATAAATGTAGAGGTTACAAAAACATGGCAACTACAATAATAAATATAGAGGTTTCAAAAACATGGCAATTACAACAATAAATATAGAAGTTACAAAAACATGGCAATTACAACAACAAATATAGAAGTTGCTCTTGCAGTATGCGGGCACAAAAAATATAAAAGATGGGTGGGCCGCTGTGGAACACACACGCTGAATAGACGTGCTTCGTTTCCACTCTGCAATCCTGCAACTTTATAACTTAAAAATAGTTAAATATTTGGGAAAATCTTCACTATCTACTTACAGCTTCTGGCAGCTTTTAAAGAACGGAGTATTTTGATACCATGTTCAAATATGGAATACTGTTGTAAGGGAGGTGTTGGAGGCTCCAAAAATCAGACACCTGTGGAGCAGCAGGCCCAGACACAGCCAGTGGGACCTTGAGAGTCTGCTCAGCTGCCATGGCTGTCTCTGACGCTTCTGTATGAGGGCCATTGACAGAAAGGTGGAGGAAATTCTGAAGCGCATGGGGGATCAAAACATTAAAATTGAATCTGCCATGAAAACTGCCTCCTCTGCAGAGGCACAGGCAACAAAAGCTTTATCTGCTACTAAAATTACTACATTAGAATGGCCAGCTTCACTATTGTCTCAAACCCATTGAAAATGTGCAATGGGCTGCAAACCTCCAGCTTGTTGAACTCCAGGAGGGCTGTGAGGGGGTCCGATTTGAGAACCTTTCTGCAGGGCTGGTTACCAGGGGCGTTGAACATTTCTGATGGAGCAGACACCTCTTCTCAGTTTATAAATGCCCATCTAATATCCCCTAAGGCCACTAAAGTTCAACCTGATCTGCCCAGAAATGTACTCCTGGTTACCACGCGAGTGACAGTCCAAGACTTGTGTTTACAGGCTGCCCGCAACTCACAGAACTTTACATATAATAGTAATTCTCTCCACTTGTTTCCCAATTTATCCTTTGCTACTAGATCACACCAAAAGACGTTTGACAGTGTTTGGGCTCGTCTCCAAAGACTCAGAGTTGTTCACTCTTTCCTGATGCCAGCATGCCTCCATATCCTTTATGAAGGTCACACTTTTCAATACACAGACCCACAAGAAGTCGTCAAAAAAGTGGAAGCCATTGAAAAAGAGTCTGAGGCTGTCCCATTACCACCAGAGGATACTTTGGAGGAAGAGGCAACCTGAGGGAGGCAACTGATCTTCCAGGAATGTATCATCACCATTTATTCACACTAATGGGTCTATGCCAGAGGCACTAGGACCTGCAAGGGCCAGAGCTTTTCAGGAAGCCATGCAGAGGTAAACTGTGCACATGCACGGCACCGCGAGAGTGGCTCACAGCATCAGGCTTACCTCGGCACAGTCCTCAACCGCCTCAGTTCCTTTTTTCCCCACCGTCAAGTGCACTTCAGTGACAACGTCACTCGCCCATTGGAAATTGGAACTTCATGTCTATAGGGGGCTTCTGGTGGCGCCATGGAGGGATAAACTTTGCAGTACAGGAGCGCTCCCTCTAGAGAAGCTAAAACTAAAGAAATATCCCCAAGAAAAATTCTAAAAGTAGGACAAAGCCCTACCTAAAGAAGCAGTAACTCTCCTTGGCTTGTGTATACCCTTCTGACCAGACAAGAACAATCACTTTTGGGTCTTTTCTCTCGACAAAAAACACCCGGTTGAGAGGACGGAGATGGCAGGCACAGAGGATCCAAAATGCAGCAGACATAGAAAGGGCAATACGGACAAGACACCCTGCCACCATCGCTACTACCTCTTCTTACGACTCCATCCTGCAAGCAATTCAGGAGTTCAGATTGGAGGTCAAAGAAACCCTCCAGAACCTCCGATCTGACTTGGGCACACTCCAAGCACAGCTGGATGACACCGAAGCCCAGGTCACGACCAACACGGAGCACCTCGATGGCTTTGAGGTCTCAATAATAGAATTAGCCCACATGCAGCTCTCAACTATCTGATGGCGGGAGGATGCGGAAAACAGGGCCCGCAGAAAAAATTTAAGGTTATATGGAATCCCTGAGGACGAGGAGGGCCCAGACATCCAAGCCTTTTTGGACCACTTTCTGCGGACAATGTTAGACTTGGGACCAGAGTTTCCAATCCACATAGAATGAGCTCATCAAGCTCTGGGCCGCAAACCACCAACAGGGGCTCATCCACGCTCTATCATCGTTCGATTTTTGAACTATGCAATAAAAGAGTATCTGCTACAAAAAGCCTGGTCCCAGAGCAAACTTTCTACTCAAACAAACAAATCTTTTTTGATAATGACTTTGAGCCTACTACCCAGAGATTAGGGCATGAATACCCCCCCTTTCCTTGTTTGGGAGAATACAAGCTTAAATTTAAAACACCCTACCCTACCAAGCTAACAGTCTATTTCCCCTCTGGCCAGCACTCTTATTCTCCAACAGAAGAGGTGAGACAAGATCTGCAGGCAAGGGGCTTGTTGGGGGAACGTGAGGCCTGTAACCTCACCAGAAAAGCCAGAGAAACAGAGAGGCCAGCTAAAACGTCCGCACCAGCTGGCAGACTCCCAGGCCCTCCGCAACCTCAGCCACTGGAGGAAATCCTCAGAAGGATTCAACAATTCCGTAATTCCTCTACAGTTTCAGAGTGACTGTCAGCAACTTGGGATTCAATGTGAGGACATTTATTAACTCAGACTGTCTGCATCCAGGTGGGTGATGGCAGCGCAGAGATGGGGGGGGTTGCTGGGGTGGGGAATAGGGTGCTGGGATCCTGGGGGCTCAATGTTCACTTTTGGACCCCTGTCTTTATAGTAAATATAAGGAGAGAGAACCAAGTGAGATACTTACACCTCTTAACCAGTAACACAATATCAAGCACTCTCCTTTAAAATTGGAATCTTAGACCTCCTAATGGCGGACCTACGGGTTGGGCCGGGAGCCTCGTGCTAAATTATTTAAAATGGGGGTTCTGTGGTTTGGGCCTCCGCAGTCCCTGCTCCTCCTCCCGTGACCCTCATCCAGACCGCCCGCCCGCCTCCCCCCTTCCTTCTGTGGCTTCCCCATGTTTTACCCCGGTCTATAGGAATATTATAAGACTCCCATTAACAAGGTGACCTCTTAAAGTGAGATTTTGTCAGACCGTTTGGAGAAAGTATGGAGAAGAAGAGTCGCAACTTGCTGCTGCATGAGTACTATTAGAACATTACTTCCTTATTGAGTGCCTGGGTTCTCAGGCCTCCCCAGCCCTCATATGACAGTATTTCAATCCTGCTTCCAGGGCTTAGAGGGGATTACGGCTCACTTGTAACTGCTATTTGAGTTGGGAATGCTAGATGACTTAGTGCTATAGTTCCAACTGGCTACTCCCTTATAATCATGACCCATTGCGCCAAGGGAATTTTCCTCCCTTCACTTTGCAGAAGGAAATGGTTGTTGATGGGGTGGGGGAAATGGGAGATAGTATGACCAGCAGAGAGTAGTTCTCTCGAGAGGTCTGCTATGATCTCATAGAAGAATGGGTCAGCCGGCTGAAGGGGCAGCCTGACGGGAGTCCAGTTTAACTTAGGCAACACTAAAGGCTAAGGGACATCAGTTTCGGTCTCCCTCCCCCCACCAGTCGTATTGAAATTGGAAACCTACTTTAAACAATTGGATATGTATATAACCTTAGTAGCATTTAGGGCAGGGGTTAATCCGGAGAGGGGGCGGGGGGCGTTGGAGTCAGGGTGATGGGTGGCAGAGGGGAGGGGGGGATGCTTGAAATAGAGAGATTTGTTCTATATATTAGATAGCGGTGCTATTATTACATGGGGAAGTTCATATTCTTTTGGAAGGTTGGGAGATTCCTGAGGTGCCTATAGGTTACCCACCATGCCTCCACCATTTAAGGCAGGACTATCACTTTTGCTAGTGATGGCCCTGCTCTCAGGGGGCCCTAGCCCCCTTGGGGTCGTTCCCTCCAATTTTTATGGGGTCCACACCCCAGCTCCCCTAGGCCCACAGTTTTAGAACCCTGGGGTAGCTCCAGGAAAGAATCCTATTTCCATTCCAAAGTGGAAGTACCACAGTTTAGTTTCTCAGTTAATAAGAATAGAGTGGATATCCCCACTTTGGGGGTTGGGGAAGGGAGGGAGGAATACTGTTTCTAATGCTGTTTATATTGTTGGGTTTTTCACATGTTTGCCACAGTTGGGCCTATCTCATTGTTTTAGGGTTCTTTAAAAAAGAAAAGGAGAAGAGACAAAAAGACACATATATGTCAAGTTTATTAGAAAATGCTTTATTACAATGCAGGGGCTGCAGGTCAGAGTGGCCACTGCACCTGTATGGGTTGCAATGGGGGCTGGTGGCCTCCTTGGCATCTCTCTCCCCTACTCTTTCAGTTCTTCTTGTTTTGTACCTGTTAAAAAATGGCGGTAAATCCAGTTAAGATTTTTTTCTGTAAATATAAATGGGCTACATAGCCCCATAAAGAGAACACGTCTGATGCAATGTTTGAAAAGGCAGGTTGCTAACCTATTCTTTTTACAAGAAACCCATTTATCAGACCCAGAGCATCAGAAACTGAAGCGGGGAAACAGATATGAGGTTTACGCATCCTCACACTTGAGTGGCCATAGAAGAGGGGTGGCCATATTGATCCCTAATACTACTCCTATGATGGTTTGGGAAACAATTATAGACACCCAGGGGAGATTTGTGATCCTTACAGGTACCCTTTATTCTCAAGAGGTTACCCTTGTAAATGCATACTTACCCCCCAGGCATCTCAGGCTGTAATTTGCTCATTTTTAAATAAAGTTCTTGACGCTGTCCAGGGTACCCTAATAATGGGAGGAGATTTTAATGTGGCTTTATCCCCGCAGTTGGACTCCTCATCATGACGGGCCTGTAGATCTTCTAGTGCACTTAAATACTTAAGAGGGACACTTTTTTACCTGGGTATAGAGGACGTCTGGAGGAAGTTCTTCCCCACAAATCCGGGTTTCACATACTTCTCCCCCCGATTTCAAACATACTCTAGACTGGATTACTTCTTCATTTCTTGTGAACATGTATCCCTCATTCAGGATCTAATATTGGGACCACGATTCCTATCTGATCACCACCCTTTGACCCTTAAAATAAATTTGGGAAAATCCCCCAAATCAAAAATGTGGTGACTCAACCCATCTCTATTAAGAGATTCAGAATACATAGAACTATTGAACAGTTCGGCCCCTATCCTATGGGAGACTTTAAAAGCGGTAATAAGAGGGAAGACTATAGCTTTCTCGTCTAAGAAAAAGCGAAAATTAGAGGCCACTTATAATGACTTAGTGGAACAATTACATTCCTACCAGCTCTTATACAGGGAGGGAGATAAGATACTCCAAAGAAAGATCAGAATAATAAAACAAGAAATTCAGAATATCCTGGACTAAAGGGTTATGCAGACTCTTACATACCTAAAACAGTCCTCTTATGGGGGGGGGGCAGGGGTTCCTGGATGCTTGCCTGTAAGCTCAGGGCTAGGAAAAGAGCTGCAATCATTCTTAAAATTAAACACCCAGTTACAAAAAACTCTTGCATACAGACAAGCATATACGCTCAGCCTTTCTTCCTTATTATCAGTCCCTTTATACCTTTTCTTCTGGTCCTGTTTGTCCAGAGGAGAGAAAAGCCTTTCTCTCACAGCTTTCTCTCCCCAAGTTAATGGACTCTGTGTTCTTCCCTAGAAGCAGCAATTTGCCCCGATGAAATTATGACACATATTAAGGCTCTCAAGCCAGACAAATGCCCAGGTATGGATGTTTTTTCGGCCGAATGGTATAAAAGGTTTTTGGGTCTCTTTCCATCCACCCTTTTACTAACTTTTAGGTCCATAGTGGAAGGTGAGACCCCTTCTCCCTCTTGGAATTACGCAGTACTGACGCCTATCCCTAAACCATACAAACACATAGCTGGCACCTCTTCTTATCACCCAATCTCCATTTTAAATGTTGATTACAAAATATACATGGCAATATGGGTTTCGAGGTTAGAAACTATTCTCCCAAATCTCATCCACCAGACCAATCAGGCTTTATTAAACGTCGGAGCACCACTGATAATATTAGACATACTATGTTGCTCCTAGAATATGTGCATTCTTGACAAATTCCTATGGCCTTATTAAGCCTTGATACTGAAAAGGCCTTTGATAGAGTCTCCTGGGGCTTCCTTTGGGGTACCTTGGAGACATTTGCTTTCCCTAACTCCTTCCTTTCTTGGCTCCAAAACATATACTCTCAACCTCAGGCTTATATCCGAATCAACGGAGCTTTTTCCTCCCCATTCAAATTACACCATGGTACTAGGCAGGGATGCCCTCTCTCCCTGTTCCTATTCGCTCTATACATTGAACCCCTAGCAACAGCTCTTCGTATAGACTCTCACATCGAGGGAGTCCCCCGGGACAAAAAACATACAAGGTCTCTTTATTCGAAGATGATGTTCTTCTAACCCTTCTCTCTTCTGAACTCTCCATACCCTCGGCATGGGAAATTCTTCAGAAATATGAAAGCCTGGCCTAATTTCAAATTAAATATTAACAAAACGGAAGTATTAATGCTCTATTATACAATGGCAAGAAAGAATCTTGGACTGTGATTGGTCAGTTTGGGGCTGGACCCATGACGTTATCCCAGCATAACGCCACATGTCTAGTCTCATCAATATGGAGAAGCATACTCTCTTTTTATTGCATCTCCTCTTAAGAAACAAAAATATTTTTCCACACTAATAAAGACAATCTTTGAAATTATTTTTTTATTTTATATACAACAACAAGCCATTGTACATTAGTAATAATGCACTCCAGGTGTGTAATGTTGATAACGCCACGCCTGAGTTGTGCACCTCGCTCATGCCTGTGCCCAACCCCCCCCAGGCGTGGCGTTATCCCAGCATGCCACACACACCTGTCGTGCATTATTCCTTTATTACCAACTGTCAAACGATTTAAGAGACTCCTGTCCCCTGAGATGGCGGTGTACCAAGATCAAATATCTTGGGATAAATATCCCTATCAATCTTATACACTTGGAATTAGTGAACTACAAACCTATATCTATTCAAATCCAGGAAGACCCGAGCAAATGGGGATGGTTAAAACTCTTCTTCTTTCAGCATATAGAAACAATACGCATGAATATCCTTCCTAGATTATTATACTATTTCCAGAACGTCCCAGTATTCCCAGATAACTATTATTTCAAATCGTGGAACAAAGTCATTTCTTCCTTTATTTGAGAGGGTCAGAAACCAAGGGTATGCTTCTCCCTACTATGCCTTTCTCTAGACCAAGGTGGGGTTAATCTTCCAAACTTAAGGTTTTATGCGACAGCTGCTTTCTTAAGAACCTTTATCATTTGGCTCTCGTCGACAATACAATGCACTTGAAAAGATATTGACTTCCTAATTAATGACCTATATGATATTGAAAAGATAGTTTTTGCCTCACCAGACCACACACCCCCATCCGAGACTTTTCTAAATTTACAGCTCAAGTCTTGAAGATATGGCAAAAGATCAAGCAACAAAAAGTTTTAAAACAAATATTTTCTCCTTTACACTTATTTCAGCTGATGAAAAATTTCTTCCTGCTAACATCGATACCACTTTTAATTTATGGAGGAGATTAGCCTTAGCTATTACTATCAGTTTCTCAACAATTCGGGCATTATCCCATTTCCTGAACTTCAAAACATCTTCTCTGTCCCGCAAAGAGCCATGTTGCGCTATACCCAGGTGAGAAACTACATTCTAAGACAGAGAGAATTTGTGTCATGCACCCCCTTTCCCCTCCCAACCTTATGGACCTTGCTTAAGGACACACTAGAAGGTAATGCTTGGGGAAAGCTGACTGGCCACATATATAGGATCCTAAGAGATTCTCTGGGTGGTACTTCACTAACTATATTAGAAGCCTGGAATAAGGACCTGGAACTACAGATCCCTTTTACACAATAGAAGGAGGCATCTTTGAAAGCTAATAAGATTACTTCCTCCAATATTTGGAGGGAATTTGCATGGAAATCTCGTTCCTGATTCTTTCGCGCTCCGGCGAAATTGGTGAAGTATCTTCCTGACTCTTATGGCTTTTGTTGGCGGGGTGTAATTGCCACTTGGCTGACCTAGGCCACATTTTCTGGTTCTGCCCCAAATTAAGACCATTCTGGTGTGTCTTGCAGCTGGAGTTGGGAGAATGCCTGGGTAAGGATGTTGAACTAACAGCAGAGATAGTGGTTCTATCTATTTACCCTCCCCATAGACCTTGATGGGACCATACTCTACTCCCCTTGTATATGTTAGCGGCCAGGAAGGCTATCACCCGTAAAAGAATGACTAACAAGGTACCTTCTATAGTAAACTAGCGCCAAGTAATAAAAGATATATACAACTTGGAACACCTTACAGCTAAACTACACAAAAATCTCCCCTTTCTAAATAAAATGGTGTAGATGGGTGTTCTACGTTTCTTCAAAGGATCCAGAATTTGTCCCCTGATAATTAGACAAGTACCAGTTTACATTCACCTGAACCCTTCCCCATTTTGTGTGTGGGGGTGGGGAGAGAGAAGAGAGTGATGGGAGGTGGTAGTGTTACAAAACAGGAGAGGGGTCAGCAGCCTGCCCTGTAAGGAATAAGGAAACCAAACAGAGGGACGCCTAATAATGAAAGGTGTATGGTATAAAGTTAACAAGGTCATTCACTTATTAAAAGTACCCAGAGTAACTGTAGCCAATTGCTGCAGCAAGATAATGACACTTCACTATGTAGTATGTTGTCTCTTTTAATAAAAAGGAAAATTAAAAAAAATTAAAAACATAAAAAAATAACTTCATGTCTATATAACAGCTGCTTTCAGTTTGTTGCATTTTTAGTTATTTAAGCTAAAGTTTATTTTTTTATCAGTTTAGTGATTTTATGTAAAGTTTTCTGTCAGTTTCTCTCAGCTTACCATGTCTACGTTCAACAACTCTGCAGGATGGCAGTAGGGAGTCTTCAGACAGGCTGCTTAGACAGCGGGGGCTGTGTCTGGTCCACTTTCCCATCAGGGAAGGGTTCAGACCATGGGTGGTCCTGTGCTCAGGGGAAGGACAGTCCTCTGAAGCACAGAAAGGTGGGCCCGTTCCCGATTCTGGTCAGGTTCTTGGCACTGCTCGGCCTTGAGTTCTTCCTCTTGCCTTCACAAGGGGGGGGAGAAAGAAACAATACCACTTGAGGTCACCTTTTGGGAGATCTACCATGAGACCCTCAGTCTCTTGTAGCTGTGGCCCTCATCTGCACCAACTGCATTGCCGGGGGCTTCTGGTTCTGGGATATGAAGGCTTTAGGTCTGAATCCTCCCTCTGTCCTTTAATGGGGACCCTGGTGGGAAGTCCACCCCTGGGCACCTCTTCAAAGCAGTGGGTGCAGCATCATGCTCGGGCGTTGCTGCTTGCAAATCCAGTCCCTGGCCCTTTTAGGTTGGTGGCACTGGACCCGGGGGCAGGGCCCTTGAGCCAGGTGGAGTGGCTCTGGCAAGGGTGGCTCCAGCAATGGCCTTCTTCCCTTGCTAGTGACCATGCTGCTGATTCCTGTCCCACTGACTGCACCTCTACCCTGTGTCACCTCATAGGACCAGCTAGGTACCATTACAGTCACTTTGTTGCTGGCTGGGTCCTTGGTGCCGGTCTGGTTCTGGCATCGGTACAGGGATTGGGTCTTTCAAGCCCTGACCTGGCGCCATTTCTAGTCTTGGTCCCTGCACTGGGTCAACTCCTTGCTGGCCTCATGTCAGCACCATGTCAACATCTTGTTGGTGTGGTGAAGGTCTCATCTCTAGTGCCAGATTCAGCCCACAGGGCCTGGCCTGATGCCGGCTCCAGTGCTGGTTCCAACACCGGGTCTTTT
The DNA here is from genome assembly GCA_016271365.2 of Neoceratodus forsteri. Lineage (NCBI taxonomy): Eukaryota > Metazoa > Chordata > Ceratodontiformes > Ceratodontidae > Neoceratodus > Neoceratodus forsteri. Next base: position 9,503,541 of record JADMNL010000026.1, read on the forward strand.
CTTGATGGTGCTGGGTTGGCAGCGGGAGCTTCCGGTGCCGAGAATCTCCTGATGCCAGATTCAGTCCATTCCTGGTACAACCCCTTGTGGTGGTGCCCCCGGTGCCGTGTTTCTCTTGCTGGGCCTGGTGCCATGTCTGGCGCCATATCTGATCCTGTGTCTCTTGCCAGGTCCAGTGCCAGGTCTGGCACCATGTCCGACATTGGGTCTGGTGCCTTGTCCAGTGTCGGGTCTGGTGCTGGTCCCTGTGCTGTGTCTGGTGCCTTGTTGTTTATTATAACACATGTTTGGAATGGGATCATATCAACCCTTGTGTTGAGTCTAAAATCATTGCGTTACCTTTTCTTGGATGATAGCCTCACTCATGCGAGGCGCAGCTATCTTGAACTTGAATACTGGACTTTATGGTAATACTCCCACCTCCTTACACCAGTCTACTTAGGTTAACTCGATTTACTGTAATCTATTTGATGGCTCCTTATATTTAGCTCTGTATGCCTGGTATGCAGTATCACTTGTATGCTGTTGTTTGTGCAAGTGAATCTCTGATTGAAACTTTGTTGCGGGGTAAATTTTCTGTTAAATTGTTGTGCAGGTTATCTTGCTGAAAGGAAGGAAAGCACTCACCGATGTGGTGGGTCAGAGCTGTAGATGATTGCTTCTAGAGGGCATGGACTTGGTCCCACCACCCTGCCCCTCACCCGCCCACCCAAGTGCATCATATCCTTTATACTAGGGGTTCTCACATCACTTCCCCAAAAAGGGCAAAGGACATGCACCTGTCATATCCTTAATAACCCAGCCCGCCGCGTAAGGGGTAAATGCATGCACATGGTCATACACACTAACAAAAAAAAATTAAACAGGAAGGGAGCGAGATGTGAGGAGTGGTACAATGCACTGGTTGGGGGGTGGCAGTCTTCCGGGAGACATTCTAAAGGCTGCAGTGCTGCCCTATTTGCAGACACCTCCCTGGTCTGAGGGAGGAGGTTGCCCATCTCCAGGTTGACCTGGTGAGGATTCTGGACACCTCCTCCTTCACTCAGGGACCACCAGGGCCACCACCGCTGCCTCAGAGGTTGCCAAGAAAGAGAAGCAGTTGGACCATGGTGGGCTATGGGAGGGTGAGGGTAGTGGAACAGCGGTGAATCCTTCCAGTTGTACCTCTCCACAGTTCATACACCGTTCTGGTGGAGCGTGGTTCCTCTATGGAGGCACACACAGTAGAGACAAAGAAGGATGCTGGGAACCTCCACAAAGGAGACCCACAGCAGGGTGGCATGGGACCCCACAGAGGAAGGAAACAACTCATGGTGGGGGACTTCAGTTGTTAGGGGGGTAGAACTGGGGGAGGGAGGGGAGAGGGAGGTAAGATGCCTGCCCGGCGCCATGGCTTGGAGGGACAGGAAATGAATCCTCAGGATCGGGGGAGCAGCTGCACAGGAGAGGGAGCTGGATATCATTGTCCAACTAGGGACAAATGACCTGGCCGGGAATGGTATTAGAGCAGTGAAGGAGGAGTTTCTGGAGGTGGGGAAGGGCCTTAGACAAGTAGCATGCACGATAACCTTCTCCTACTACTTGTCTATGGTGTGGGTGTGGGTGAGGCTAGGGTACTCCACACCATGGGATTCAATGAAAGGCTGAGAAACCAGTGCGGAGCTCAGGGTTTTTGGCTTCACTGGGGACTGAGGATCCACCTGGAGGGCTATAGGTCTATACTGGAGCGATGGTCTGCATCTGTTTGGGAGGGGAACCAGGATCCTAGGTGATAGGCTTAAGTGCTTCATTGGCAAGCATTTAAACTAGCCAAGGGGGGAGGCACTGAAAAGGAGCAAGGAAATCCCAGCCCCCCCCACACACACACACAAAACAGGGAAGTTAGTGGGGTAAACACCAAGGTAGAGAACTCGATAGGTAGCATTACGGGATAAATGGAGAAAAATTCGAAGGCAGTAAGGACAGAGATGGGGCTAAAAGGAGTAAGGCCATCAAAAAATGGAGGGTGATAAGTACCAATGCCCATAGTCTGGGTAACAAGCTCCCTGAACTAGTGGCCTTGATGGAAGAGGGACACGTGGCAGTCACAGAAACATGGTACACAGCGAACCATGACTGGGATGTCAACATACCATGGTACACAATCTACAGGAGGGACAGGGAGAGTAAAAGAGGAGGAGGAGTAGCTCTGTGTGTAAGGGAAGGGATCAGAGCAATGGAACTAAAGGGTAAATAGGGAGGAAAGGAGGCACTGTGGGTCACCCTGGAGACAGGAAATGGCACCACAATCCACACGGGGGTTATTTACAGACTCCTGTCTCAGGGGGAGGAAATGAACAAGGAAATGATAGAAGGCATCCTCAGAATGGCAGAAAAAAGGGAGATATTGTTGATGGGGGACCTGAATATGCTAGATGTTAACTGGAGCACCTTTGCTGCAGCAACATCCAAGAGCAGGGTCATTCTTGATGCCCTGCAGGGGGCATGATTCAGGCAACTAGTGTTGGAACCCATTCAGGAGGGAGCAATCTTAGACCTGGCACTCTCAGACAGGGACAGAGAGAGGATCTCAGATCTAGAAGTGGGTTGCCATCTGGGAACAAGTGACCACCAAACAGTATGGGTCACGATAAACACAGCCGGAGAGTCAAGCCATACAAAAGCAAGGGTATTGGATTTTAGGAGGGCTGACTTTGGCAAAATGGGAGAGTGCCTCAGAAAAGCACTAGCAAACAGGCAAGAAGAAGGGGGTGGAGGAACAATGGGGAAGCATCAAAGCTGCCATCACAGAGACAACAAGCTTTTGTGTGAAGCAAATAAAATAAAACAAAGGGAAAAACCACTATTGTTCTAAAAAGAGGTGGTGGGGAAGGTTAGGAAGAAAAAGATGCCATTCAGGAAGTATAAGGAAACACAGAAGGAGCAGGACAGAGAACTGTACCAGTTAAAGCAGAAGGAAGAGGGGAAGGCAGTCAGGATAGCAAAGGCCAAAACCAAGGAATGGACAGCCAACTCGGTTAAGAAGGGGGATAAACCTCTTTTTTTCCTCTGTATAGGTTTTTATCCTCTGTGAGCCCTGGCAGGTGGCTGTGGTCCTTCTCATGGAGGAACTCACTCTCTAGGCCCATGCGTCCCTGCTCTGCCAACCTCCAGAAATTCTCCCATGGATTGCCCCCCTGTGGCGGAGCCAGAGAGAAGGGCTCCGGCCCCCCCAAGACACAATCCAGACACCGCGGTCTCCATTTTTCTTCTTTCTCCCGTTCCCCTTCCCTAATGATGTAAGGATGTCATTGTGTGCCTCCCAACCCATATTGCCCTCCAGCCACCACCAGCAGAGGGCAATCAATGAGTGGGATGACAAGTCTCCCTCCTCCCGAGAGAGGAGAGCAGTCCTCCAGATGCTCAATCCTCTCTCCCTCCTGCCGACCCCCAGTGGCCAGGGCTCATTCCCGAACCCGGGTCGCTGGTGTGGCGTGAGGTATAGCGACCGGCGCCTCAACCTCCTGTGCCATTGGGCCTGTGGGGATAAAACCTTTTATAGGCACATTAGGGAGTGAAGAAAGACCAAGGGAGGGACAGTGAGGCTTAATAAAGGGTAAGGGGGGTAGGCGGAGGGTGACAGTGAAACTGCAGGGATACTGAACCAATACTTCTGCTCAATATTCACAAAAGAAGAGGAGGGGGAGGTACCTAAACCAAACTATAGAAGCACTCTGGACAGGGGAGTCAATACCAGTCCATTCACAGAAGAAAGGGTTCTGAAAGAATTCCTAAAACTGAAGGTGGACGGGGCAATGGGGCCTGATGAGATTCACCCCAGAATTCTAAAAGAACTAAGGGGAGAACTAATGACACCACTGACTACCCTTTTTAAGAGATCATGGGAGGATGGTGTGGTACCTGAGGACTGGAGAAGGGTGGATGTGATTCCCCTTCACAAATGTAGGAGCAAGGCAGAGACGCGAAACTACAGACCTGTTAGTTTGACCTCAGTGGTAGGGAAAATGATGGAGTCACTTCTGAAAGAAAAAATTGTTGAATACCTAGAGGCCAGCAGGGCACAGGATCCAGGACAGCATGGATTCACAGTGGGAAGGTCATGTCAGACCAATCTAATAGATTTCTTTGACTGGGTGACCAAAGTAGTAGACCAGGGAGGGGCTGTGGACATAGCCTACCTAGACTTTAGCAAGGCATTTGACACAGTCCCACACAAAAGATTAATAAACAAATTAGCCAGCCTGGGAGTGGGTTCCAGGAATGTAGCCTGGGTAAAAATTGGCTGGACAACAGGATGCAGAGGGTAATAGTAAATGGGGTCCACTCCGAAGAAAGGGGCTTACTAGCGGGGTACCACAGGGTTCAGTACTGGGACCGGTCCTCTTTAATGTCTTTATAGGTGACATTGCAGAGAGACTGGAAGGAAAAGTATGCCTCTTTGCAGATGACACAAAGATCTGTAACAGGGTTGATACACAAGGGGAGGAGTGTAAAGGATGAGAAGGGATTTGGCAAGGTTGGAGGAATGGTCAAAAGTATGGCAGCTTAGAGTCAATGCAAAGAAGTGCAAAGTTATGCACCTGGGAAACAGTAACCCAGGGGAAGAGTACACAATGGGGGTACTAACCTCAACAAAAATAGGAAAGGGACCTGGTGGTAGTCATATCAGATGACCTAAAGGTAGGCAAGCAATGTGAGAAGGTAGTAAGGAGGGCTGGGGGATACTGGGATGCATAGGGAGAAGTATCACAAGTAGAAAACGGGAAGTTGTTATCCCTCTGTACAGACAGTTGGTGAGGCCCCATCTGGAGTACTGTGTGCAGTTCTGTAGACCCCATCTCTGCAAGGATATAGACAGGATGGAGGCAGTCCAGAGGAGGGCACTAAAATGGTGCAGGGTCTGCACCAGAAGCCATACGAAGAGAGACTAAAGGAGCTTAATATGTATAGCCTCGAAAGGAGGGAGGGGGGACATGATAGAAACTTTCAAGTACCTTAATGAATCAACAAAGTCCAAGAGGGTAGCATCTTTCAGAAAAAGAGATGTGCAAGAACAAGGGGGCACAATTTGAAGATAGAAGCGGGACGGCTCAGGAGCAACACAAGGAAGTATTTTTTCACAGAGAGGATGGATACATGGAACCGCCTTCCTGAGGAGGTCGTGGGTTCAAAAACAGTGGGGGAATTCAAGAATGTATGGGACAGACATACCGTAAGGCAATTTTAGTTGGGGGGGGGTAGGAGGAAGTAGGCTGTTGGTTAACAAGGATCTGCAATAGGCAGGGAAAAGGGCAGACCGGGGGCTAGCTGTCCTTATCTGCCGTCAAAGTCTATGTTTCTATGTTTTCAATAAAATATAAAATATAAGTTTAAAGAAGTATAAAAGATATTAACACACTATACAGTGTGATAACATTATTAACAAGTATTTATAGTATTTGCAAGTAGATACCGTTTCAATCTAACTTTAAGAACTGCATGGGTATTGACATCACGGATATCAAAAGGGAGCTCATTCCTGCATTTATTGGCGTAAAACAAAAACGCACGCTGACCCATTGCTGTATTAACTTGGGCACAGAGAGTAAATACGTAGCATCAGATTTCAAAAGAAGGACTTGTTGGTCTGAAAGCTAAAGCTCTTTGCCCGTTTTGTAACATCCTAGCTGGTCCAAAAAAAGGTATCAAACCATTTGTTCTGGATAAATTGTTCTTAAAATTCAGTAAGAAAGATAAGGCGAATCAGTATTTAGTCTTACAGTCTTATCAGTTAGACAACAGTACTAATATAATCTTAGCTGTTCCGGGCTCATTCAGCCAAGTGAATTGCATAATGTACAGTGATGTGTTCTTTATGAAGCATAACTACAATTTAAATGAGACAGTTCAAGTTGCGAACATATATTTAAAAAAACAAAACAAATGAATTCTAAGTCAGTGTAGGTACTAAAACACCAGTTTGTATTTGCCTTCAAATGTCAAATGTTAAAACAAGTTTTAAGTCTGTACAAGATACCCAGTTTTTGATTAACCTATTAGCAGGTATTATTTACTTGAAAAGAATTGTGGGCGTATCCAAAATTTATCCACAAAAACTTTGCATATGTTAGAAGGATCCAATACTGCTTGCTTATTGAAAATGATGGCATCTATAGCAGTTTATTTTCTGCTGGATTAGTCAAATTCCAAACAGATGCCCAAAACATAGAAACATAGAAGCTGACGGCAGATAAGGACCACGTGGCTCACCCAGTCTGCTCTTTTTGCCAGGACCTAATTCGAACAGCAGATCCTAGTTAATCTGCAGCACAACCTTTTTTTCCTGTCTCTTGGGTACCCTTATGTTTTTATTCCATGTACTCTTAAATTCCCTGTTTTTGCCCCCAACACCTCCTTTGGGAGGCTGTTCCAAGCATCCACCACTCTTTTCAGTAAAAAACTGAACGCATGATCTTACTTCGAGAGGGCTCTTGCAGTAGGTAATTACATATAGGACTGACGTCGGCAGGTGGCAGGACCCCATGGAAAAATTTCTAGCTAGCAGTCCCTGGCGGGGACTGCCCCCACGTCAGGTGACCGGCATCGGATGATGTCTGTCTAAAGGGACGGTCCCAGATGCCCGCCTCCCAGTTCTTTCCCAACGTCAGCTCGTGCAGCGTCTCGCGGTGAAGTTCACAATGCTCAGTCCTGTTGCTTCGTCGGTTTTCCGAAAAGTTTCAGTATTTTGTATTTTCTTCGTCAGGTGAACGTCGGTATATGTCGTCCCCTTCAAAAAATAAGTGTGACTCGTGCGGCGCCCAACTGCCTCACAAGGACGGTCACGCCCTCTGCCTTTTTTGTTTAGGCCCCGACCACGCGGTAGACAAGTGCCTGCACTGCCTTCATTTCAACGCGGCCACCCACAGATGATGCCAGCAGTCTCTAGAAGCCCATCTCCTCAAAAAGAAGATGTCCGCCATGGAGAAGGAGTTGAAGAAGCTTTTGCAGGCGTCGACCTCCCCTGAAGAGCACAAGAAGTGGGACAAAGAAAGGCACCGGGAGAAGGCCTCCTCCTCCACGACTCCAGCTGGAGCCGCGGCCAAGGTAATGTCCCTCCGAGGGATCGCCTGGCGGCAGCCTGGCTTTGAGGAGCGTCACCCGCCTCGCCGGGTTTATGCGCTCGAGCCCACCGGGCCTCCGGGCAAAAGGAGGCTTCTGCCCCCAGTACCGCTGCAGGCTTGCGGCCTACTGGTGCGGGCACCTCCCATAAGCCGGACTATGGCTCCTCCAACGTCCGCCGGGAGAAGGCCGCTAAGACGCCTGACCCTTCGGGGCGGCGCACGGCAGTGTCCCCCTCGGACCGGGCCTCTTCCCATCCTCGGCCCGCCTCCGATGAGGGACTCCCGACGCCGGACACCGGCTCCCTCTGGTGTCTGCCAGATCTCGCCCCTAGCCGCACGCCGGCTCCTCCAACATGCGCTGGCCTCGAGCCTCGCGCAGACCCTGCCCCGCCTGTCGTCCCAGGTCCTCCACAGCCTTCACTGCTCGTCCAGGAGCCCGAGTCCCCCTGCCGACCCCGGGATTTTTCCCTCTGTCCCCGGTGAGGCCTGGAGGTTATTCCCGCGCCTGATCCCTCCTACCCAGCGGATCTGATGCCGGCCTCCGGACGCCGCCCCAATGCCAGCTCCACCGACGCCGCCCTGACACCGCCCCGCCGACGCGCCCTTCCGGCGCCGGTGGGGGATATTCCTCTCCCTTCGGGCCCTCCACCCCACGGGCCTATCACAGTCGATCTGCCCGTGGAGTTCCCTACTGGGCCGTCTGCTCCGGCAGCTCCTCCGGGACCTGGGTATCCGCCGTCTTATCTGACGCCGTTGGTTCCAGGTCCACAGTATCCTCGCGCCCGCAGTACCCAGCGCCGACCTCAGACGCTGCAGTACCCGGCGTTGCAAATACCCAGCTCCGTATTCCCGCAGCTGGGTTACAGATATTTCTCTACGGATTTCATCCGCATAACTATCCCTCCTCCTCCTCCACCGCCCCCTAGGCCACCGGTGGATCTCCAGGAGACTCTGGCCTCCTGGTGGGCTGAGGCCAAGGCTCAGCTCACCAAGGAAGTTGAGAGCTGTCTTACGGCGACGGTGCCACCCCCAGCTCCCGTACGCCCCAGACGGCACACTCCCTCTCCACCTCCAGATTCCCAGGCTTTGCCCTTGGGATCCAGAGAGGGGCAGGACACGCGTCCAGGGATCCCCACTATGAACCTGCTTCTCCCTAGACGAGCTAGGGAGTCTTACTCTGCTTCAATTCCTTCTTCTTCTCCTCTTCAGACTCACCGGATTCCTCCATGGCTGTCCGAGAAAGATGACGAGCGCCGCCTCTGTCCAAGCCCTGGCCGAGGACTCCTCCGAAGTCTCTCCTGAGGATCCTTCCTTCACAGAGTTGTTTAGGAAGATCCAGGAAATCCATCAGTGGTATTCTTAGAACCAGATCCTCAGTGGGTTAAACTCACAACATCTGGACTTGCCCTCACGGCCCCTACTCTAGTGCCACCCTGGATCGAACCTCATGCCCACCTTGTTTCCACCATTTGGAAACAACCGTCGGCTTTAGCCCCACTTCCTCGGAAGTCCAACAGGCTATACCAGGCTCTGGAGGGTGTAGACTTTTTAGACTCTCACCTCCATGCAGACTCGGTTGTGATTAGCGCCGATCACGGCGGGTCCAAGACACCCAAACATTTGAGTTTGCTCTCCGGATAAGGAATCTCGCCTTCTGGATCAGTATGGAAGGAAGATCTACACTTTTTCCACACTGGGGATCAGGGCCCTAAATTATGTAGTGCATATGGGGGATTACCAGAAGGCTGTCCTTACCCAGGCGGAATCCAAGATTGACTCCTTGCCTGACTCCCAAGTCAAGCAGGAGTTAGCCGACCTGGTCCGTTCTGCTTGTTCGGCCAGTCATCACATTCTGAGGATGACCTACGACGCAGTGGACACCGCAGGACGGAGCTCTGCATTCGCCGTAAGTCTTTGACGTCACGCATGGCTCCGTGTGTCAGGTCTGGTCCCGGAGGTGCAGTCAGCAATCCTAGAAGCACCTTTCAGGGGTTCTGTGCTTTTCAGTGGTGATGTCAAGAACATCATCACTGACCTGCAGGAGAAGGGGACGGCCCTTAAATCTGTTGATTCTATGTACCATCCCCATCCCCCGCAGCGCCATCCCTTTCACAGATGCAACCAGCCCCAAGCGAAACCTCAGGGAAGGCGGGCCACAAAACGTGGGGCCCCCACAGCTGCCAGGCCCCCGCTGCCCAAAAAAGCAGCGGGTGCCCCAGCTGCGGCGCTGCCTCACACCACCTGACTCCTTCCCTCTCCCACCGCCTCCAGACGCCCGGAGGAACCGGTAGGAGGGAGATTCTCCCTCCACCTTCCAGGTTGGGAGAGGATAACATCGGATTCATGGGTGCTTCAGATCATAGCAGAGGGGCACTCCATAGAGTTTCTGCAGAAACCTCCACGCCACCCCCTCTGAACTCCTCTTACTCAAGGGACCATCTTCCTCTGGTCAAGGAAGAAATTTCGCTCTCTTTATGGCAGGCATAGAACTCGCCCCCCCTCACCTTCACGGGACGGGTTACTATTCCTATTTCTTCCTTGTACCAAAGAAGACGGGAGATCTCAGACCCATTCTCGATCTCAGCTCCCTGAACCTATATGTGGAATACAAGAAGTTCAGGATGCTCTCCCTTCAAACCCTCTTGCCCTGCTTCAGCCGGGCCAATGTTTAGCACTGGATATGCAGGATGCGACTGCACATCCCATTTGCCCTTCACAATCGAAGTACCTCAGGTTTGCGCTCCAGGGGACCACTACCAATTCGGCACTCCTTTTGGTCTTTCCTCGGCTCCCCGAGTCTTACCAAATGCCTGGCGATGGTAGCGCCCACCCGCATACTTTGGGAGTTCAGGTTTTCCCTCACCTGGACGACTGGTTTGCATGCCCTGCCCAGGAGGAACTCCTGCATTGTGTCTCCCTCACGCAGCTGGTTTTCACTGGCCTGGGTATCACCATCAACCATTCCAAGTCTCACCTGGATCCTTCCCAGAGACTCCAGTTCATCAGGGCAATCCTCGATATGACAACGTGCAGGGCCTTCCTGCCTCCGGACAGGGGGACTTCCCTCCAGTCCCAGATTTCCTTTCTGTCGGAACACAGGAGGGTTCTGGCGAGGTCGGTGCTCCATCTACTGGGGCTTATGGTGGCTGCCATCCCGACGGTTCCGTGCGCACGCCTCCACATGAGGATCTCTCAGTGGACTCTTCATTCCCAGTGGGATCAACTTGTAGATGACCTAGATCATCTGGTACCGATCTCCTCGCCAATGATAAGAGACTTGCAATGGTGGATGGTTCGAGCGAACCTATTCCAGGGGGTCCCCTTTTTTCATCCTCCCCCCGCTCAGACTCTTGACCACGGACGCATCAGGCGAAGGTTGGGGAGCCCACCTGGGTCCTCACCTAACCCAGGGCTTATGGTCAAAATTGGAGTTAGCTCTCCACATCAATGTGCTCGAGCTCCGAGCAGTGCTGTATGCTCTCCAGGCCCTTCACCAATACATCCTTCCCGGTCACCTAGCCTCCAAACAGACAACATGTGCATGGTGGGTACATCAACAAGCAGGAGGACCTGTTCTACCCGCTTTGCAGGGAAGCGATGAGGGTTTGGGAATGGGCTACTCTTCACAACCTTCACCTCACGATGATCCATGTTCCGGGAGTCGACAATGTCCTGGCAGACAAAATAAGTTGTTCTTTGGCTCTGCCACACGAGTGGGAACTGGACCAAAAAGTTCTAAAAAGCATCTTCCAGATTTGGGGGACTTCACAGATAGACCTGTTCGCCTCCTCCCAAAACGCAAAGCTTCCAATTTTTTGCTCACTCACGCCAGAGCGAGGTGCTTTCTGGAGCGACGCTCTATCTCTAAGCTGGAAGGACAGATTCATCTATGCTTTTCCCCCGATTCCTCTGGTCCCTCATGTGTTGCAGAAACTGGCATTGGAAGGAGCGAGAATGATTCTGATCGCTCCTTTCTGGCCCAGGCAAATTTGGTTCTCTCTTCTACAACAATACTCAGAGGTTCCTCCTCTTCTCTGCCTTTATCTCGAGGATTGCTGACCCAGGATCAGGGGACCCTGTCCATCCGGGACTCAAGTCTCTTCAACTTCATGCATGGCTCCTGCAGACCTAGCCCAATCTCGCTTTGGCATCTCGCCTAAGGTGGCCGAGATTCTGGTGGAGGCTAGAAAACCCTCAACTAGGTCCACCTACGCTATGAAATGGAAAAGATTTTCCATTTGGGCTGCCTCCAGGAACGTGGAGCCTTTCTTCTGTCCTGTGGCTATTCTGCTTGATTATCTGCGTCATCTTTTCGACCTGGGTCTCAGTCACTCCTCTTTGAAAGTCCACATGGCGGCTATTTCAGCCTACCATGTCCTTTCCTGACAATGCTTTGCCCAATTGAGGTATCCAAGACTTTTCTCAGAGGGTCCTTCATCTCAGACTCCTGTTGGACTCCAGCTCCCCTGGGACTTGAACTTTGTTCTCGAGAAACTTACCCTTCCTCCCTTTAAGCCTGCGGCTTCCGCAGACTTGAAGTACTTATCGTGGAAGACGCTCTTCTTGGTGGCCATTACTTCTGCTTGCAGAATTTATGAGCTCCAGGCCCTTATGTGTAAAATCCCTTATCTGATCTTTCACAAAGAAAGAGTAGCTCTTCGCACGAACCCCAGGTTTCTCCCAAAAGTGGTAGCAGAGTGTACCCTAAATCAGTCTATTGAGTTACCTGCCTTTTTCACGCAGTATTCCAACCAAGGAGAATACTTGCTCCATACCATGGACGTCCACAGGATTCTGAGATACTACACTGATAGGATGAAGGATCTTAGAAAGACTGATCAGTTGTTTGTCTCTTTTGCTCACAAAAGGGAAGGCAATGCTGTCTCCAAGCAATGCCTATCAAGTGTGTTGGCTCATTGCATCACTTTCTGTTATGACAAGTATAACAAGATCCTCCTGGGTCAAGTCAGAGGCCACTCTACTCGAGGAGTAGCAGCCTCATGCTTGTTTCATAATGTGTCTCGTGCAGACATCTGTGCTGCCACTTGGACCTCTGTCCACACATTTACTAAACATTATGTTTGACATTGCCTCTCGCCAGAGCAGGCTTCGGTTAGCTGTCTTGCAGGGCCTCCTTTCTGAGGTTTGCGCTTTTTTGTTACTTCTTGGAGTAGTTCTCCTCCTGTTGCCTTTCATTTGTTCCAGACTGCTTGAGATTCTGTCCATATGAATATTTACTGCAAGAGCCCTCTCGGTAAGATAGTACAGTTACGAAGAACTCACTGCACAGTAGATCTTTGAGAGAGGCTCTTTGCTAGTAGCGTCCCGCCTCCATCCCCCAGGCTTTTCAGCCCTTTCCATTGAGGGAAATATCTGCTTCTCTCGTCCGGTCTGTGGCGGAAAGAACTCGGAAGGCGGGGCCTGAGACTGCTCTTTATACACGACGCTATCCCGACGTCACCTGGATTTAGCGGTCTTCCCAGGGACTGCTAGCTGAAAATTTTTCCGTGGGGTCCTGCTCCCCGCCGACGTCAGTCCTATATGTAATTACCTACTGCAAGAGCCTCTCTCGAAGATCTACTGTTACGGTAAGTTCTTACGTAACTGTACTTTATCCCTGAATTTCCCCCATTCTAACTTTATTTTGTGACCCCTTGTTCTCGCACATCTTCTTTTCTGAAAGATGCTACCCTCATTTACTTTGTTTATACCCCTGAGGTACTTGAACATCTCTATCATGTCCCCCCCCCCCCGTCTTCCAGGGAATACATATTGAGTTCCCTCAGCCTTTCTTCATAAGAGTTGCCATGCAAGCCCTGCACCTTTTTTGTAGCCTTCCTCTGGACTGTCTCCAATTTGTTTATGTCCTTCCGGAGATGTGGTCTCCAGAACTGGACACAGTACTGCAGCTCAGGTCTCACCAGTGACCTGTACAGTGGCATGACCACCTCTTTCTTTCTGCTGGTGATAACCCTCCCAATGCACGCCAGCATCCTACTGGCTTTTCCCACAACCTTTTCACATTGCTTGGTCTCCTTTAGGTCATCCGATATGAGTACCCCAGGTTCCACTCCTGCCTGGTGGCTGCAAGTACTTCCCCCTCCCCTCCATTTTGTATACCTCTCCAGGATTTCTGTTTCCCAAGTGCATGACTTTGCACTTTTTGGAACTGAATCAAAGCTGCCACACATCTGACCACTCCTCCAACCTGCACAGGTCCTTCCTCATTTTTTGTGTCCCTCTGGAGTGTCAACCCTATTGCAGATCTTGGTGTCGTCCACAAAAGACACACGTTCCCCTCCAGCCCCTCTACAATGTCACCTATAAAGAAATTGCAAAGGACTGGTTCCAGGACAGATCCCTGTGGCACCCCGCTGGTCTCCTCCCTCTCCTCAGAATAAACACAATTTACCAGCACCCACTGTATTCTGCCCCATAACCAGTTCTGACCCAGTTTGCCGCCTTGGTGCCCAACCCCATGCTGCATAACTTGTTTGTTAACCTTCTATCGGGGGACGATACCAAAGGCCCTGCTGAAGTCTAAGTAGGCCACATCCACTGCCCTCCTGATCCACCTCCTTGCTCACCCAGTCAGAGAAATCTGTTAGACTAGTTTGGCATGACCTTCCTGCTGTGAATCCATGTTGCCTTGGATCCTGTGCTCCAACAGCTTCAAGGAAGGACACAATCCTCTCCGTTAACAGTGACTCCATTAGCTTCCCCACCACCGAGATTAGACTGACTGGTCTGTAGTTGCAAGCCTCTTCTCAACTCCCACTTTTGTGGAGAGGGACCACATTTGCCCTCTTCCAGTCTTCTGGAACTTCCCCTGTCTCCAGTGATCTGTTGAATAGTGTGGTCAGTGGGGCTGCCAGCACCTCTCTGAGCCCTTTTAATATTCTGGGATGAATCCCATCTGGATCTGTTTTCAGTTTCTCCGAGTTCCTCTAGGACTGTCTCCACTGTGAACAGAGTAGTGTCAAACTCTCCACTCTCACTGCTTTTTTTGCTGATTTGTGGTCCTTCACTTACCTCTAACTTTGTGAAGACTGAACAAAAGTATTTGCTCAGAATTGCTGCCTTCTCTGTGTCCTCCTCCTCTGCATGCTTTTCTCCCTCCTTCTTTATCCGGACAATCCCACCCATATTCTTCCCTCTCTCACTGATATATCTGAAGGTCTTACCCCCTTCATTACAGCTTGTGCTATATTCTCTTCTGTTTGCGCCTTTGCGCTTCTGATTGCCTTCCCTGCCTCCCTGTTTCCCTAGATACTGCTCCCTGTCCTCCCTCTGTGTTTCTTTGTATCTCCTGAATGCTCTTTTTTTATATCCTGTACTTTCCTGGCCAGTTCCCTCGAGAACCAAAGTGGCCGTTTCTTCCACTTACTCTTGCTCTGCTGTTTTATTCCTCTTTTATGGCCCCTTTGAGTGTAGACCACTGCTTTTCCACTCCCCATGTCCTCTTTTGCCAGGGCTTCCCTGAGACATTCCATCATTTTGCCAAAGTTGGCCCTCTTGAAATCCAGGACCTTGGCTTTAGTGTGGTTAGCGTCTTCCACTGTGGTTACATTAAACCACACTGTCCTGTGGTCACTGGGTCTTATATGGCTACCTATCTTAACCTCCTTTACCCTGTCTCCATTGGTGAGACCCAGGTCTAGTATTGCCCCCTCACGGGTGGGATCAGCCACCAGCTGTCTTAGGCGTGCCCCCATAGTGCAATCACTATGTTCCTGCTTTTGGCTGCCCTCGCTGTCTGTGTGCTCGAATCTACATCTGGTAGACTGAAGTCCCTTAGCAGCAGTACTTCACCTTTGGTTGCCGCTTTGTGGATGGCTTCCACAAGTGTTACATCTGACTCCTCCCCCTGCACTGGAGGTCTGTAGATTGCCCCTGTTCTAATGCTGTTTCCATTTCCTGTCTGTAAAGTGACCCACAGTGCCTCTGCTCCCCCCTGCACCCGCTGAATCTCAGTGGCTTTGATTCCCTCCCTTATTTTTTAGCATTGCCTAAATTCTTAATTTGCTTATTATGAAAATATTTAGATTTACATTGTCTGATTTCTGTTTTACAGAGATTCCTCAGATTTCTGCATTTATTCCAATCAGACATGCACTTTGATATGTATTTTTTGTAGCACATCCAAAAATCATCTGTTTGTTTCATTAGCAGAGATACTTTCTTTGAAACCCAGTTATTATTTGTTTTGGTTCTTACCTGTTAATGTTTCAGTAGAAAGAATTTATATTGAATCTCTGTTAGAGTGCCAGCAAAAAAGTCAGATGGTGCCTCTTCCATTGGTGTAGTGTCTATAAAACATCAATCAATTAAACTGATCTCCCTCGGTAATTCAACGTGATTGGCATCTGTAAAACTTGTGAACAAGATGAATATGGGTTGAGCCTTGACACGTTTGCTGCTCCATGTATAAAAGATCGGAAGATAATCAGTAATAGAATCAGCACAAGTGCCGTGGTGTTTTACTATGTTAGTATTATTTGTCAATATCCAGCACAGAATAAGAGGTTTATTTCTCCACTGATTCCTCATATGTATATAAACAGAGATAAGTTGAGACAGACCAATGCCAGTTAACAAATGTTTCTAGTCGTATATTTTGAGTCCCAGTTCAAATCCAACCTACCCATAACCAATGCACCTCTATCAGATGTACTAGATCACAAGAAACTGACAAGATCTTTTAACCCCTTGAAACCTATATCAGGTGGATTATATATATTGTTTAAAACAGTATATTTTCTTCTCTGCAGCTGATCCCCATCGGTTCTACCCTTTTGTCCAACCCCATCACCTGACTTCCCTGAATTTACCTCTCCCACTGAGCAGGGGGGCAGGGCCATCAGGAGGGGACACTCCCAGCGGAGGCTGGGCAGGTGTTTGGAGAACAGTACCACGATTGGAAGTATGAGGCCAGTGGCAAGAGGTAGACATCCTCTGGCAGTGGCTGGTACTCCATTTTTTGTCTTTTTTTCCTCCCCAATGGATGCTGAGAAGGGCTCCCAGCATGCGTGCATGCATGCGCATATGCTGCACATTAAAGCTCATTAGTGCCCTTCCCTAGTTCTGTGGCTCTGCTTGTCCTGCCACCTGGGGTCACCCAGGTGGCAGTAGCACAGTGGAGTCTGACCTCCCTCCTCCCCAAGGTAGACAGCACCTTCTGGGATACTCAGCTCACCTCCCCCAACCAGCCCTCTGATGACTCAGGCTTGTTCCCAAACCCGGGTCTTCGGTATTGCGATCAGTAGCACTACTGCGGTGCCAATGGGTCGGCTTTGGCGATTATATATTGCACAAAAACAGGAATTTATTTCCTCCCAAATTAAATTCAAGTAAGATCCATTCACTATTGGTTTTAGGTGCATCACTAGTATTTGGTTTAGTAAGGTTAATACTGTCTAGTGTTGCTCAAATAGTGCTTTGGTGGAGCCGACTATCCTACGTCGGATAGTGCTGGTATCCTACCCATCGGATCCCACCTCGGACAGTTGGATCCTTGGTTGGACCCATCGGATACCTTAGATAAGTACAGTGGATCCTAGGAGGTCAGATCCTTAGTTGGATGTCTGTGCCATCCAAGGCTATCCGATATCCGACCAAAATGATGGTATCCAAGTTTGTTGGGTACTATCCAAGCAACACTAATACCGTCCTTGTAAAAAACAATTCTACCTCCTCCTTTCTTATTACCAATCCTACCGCTTCGAAAACATTTATAACCATTTATCTGACATAAACTATTAGGGTTTTTTGGTTGAGGCATTGACTCTGTAAGGTTCAAAATATCCAGTTTAGTAAATGGAAATCCAGGCTTCTACCTTTAATTTTGGGGGGGGGGTAAGAAACCTTGCACATTAAGTGTGCAAGTCTCAAACCCTCAGCCTTCCAAAGAGTTTTTAGATATGAACATACGATGATGCCAGCAGATCCAGGCCTTACGGTCTATCAAGTCTGCTTGAGGGTGCAGATCTCAGTGTTGAGTACTGATGCTGACCCAGACCCCCTCTTTCCCTTCCTCTCTGCTTGCATTGTGTGAGTTATCACCATCCTCCCCCTTCCCCATTCTGAGTTTGCCCTTGATCCTGCCCCAACCCCTCTTAAATCCCCCTACTGATATTTGCAAAACCAATTCTTTAGGCAGTGCATTCCAAGCCATCACCACCCTATGAGAAAGTGCCTCCTCATCTGTCTTCTGACCCCCCTGCTCCAATTTCAGACTGTGCCCTGTTGTGATCCCTTCTGTTCTATACCTCAACAGACCCTCTTGGCAAACCCTATTAATGCCCTTCAAGTATTTAAAGGTCTCAGTCATATCGTCCCTATCTCTTCTGTCCTCCAGGGAGTACCTATTGAGCTTCCATAACCTGCCATCTTAGGGCTTATCCCTCATCCCGCTTAGCATCTTAGTCGCCCTTCTCTGTACCCCCTCCAACAATCTGATGTCCTTTTTATATTGATTGCGCGCATGCACAAGAAACATATTGCGGCAGCTTTCTCCACAAGCAGGTTGTGGAGGTGCGGCACTGTTGTGGCCAATGCCCCCACAGCCTTTAAGGGCTTGTCCAGCATCCCCCAATGCCGTGGCATGCTGCTACTGACACTAGTTCAGCCAGCGTGCCAGCAACTTGTAAAAAATTAGCCACTGCAATCAGGGGCCACCTTGTCACTGCAGCGTAAGCCATTCGCTGCAATGAGGGAGCGATCCGTCATTGCAGAGTGGGATCTTGACAGACTGATATTGTTTGTGAACATGGTAGCGGTTTGCTGCCATGTCATGCAATAATATTTCCACCATGTTTGTTTCCGACTGGGCCCCAATCCCCATCAGCTTCAATTGCCCCCATGCTTATGTTGCCGACGGGGAACCCACCCCGTCGGCATTATGTAAACCCTTCCCGCTTATATTCAATCAACATGAAGTCTTGCTGTATTCTGACCTATTGCAGTGATGTCCAACCTTTGAACTGCCCCGGAGATGAAAGAGTTAACTTTCCATGCCAGGCATGGAACGCTGAGCTCGAGCTTGGCTGACACTCTGTCTATTGCTGTTTGAACTCAAACCGTCAGATTCTTTACTCCGCCTCACTGAACAGTCGCTCCGGAGATTTCTCCTTTGCTCGGTTCAAGTTTGTTGGTTAAAGTGCCGTTTTTCTCGGTTTTCGACTGAATTTAATCTGTTAACCTGTCAGTTCAGTCTCTGTCTGTGGTATCGTGAGTACTAGATAGGTTTATTTTCTTGTTTTTCTGTGTGGAACTTGTAAACGTGGGATCGGTTCGGTTTGAACCGATCAGATTGTTCAAAAAGTTTATTCTACTTTTAGAGTGTGGTAACCGGTCGTTATCAGTTCTAAAAAAAAACGGATTTCATTACGTTTTTTTCTATGACCCGTAACACGGTCAGGAACCGATAAGGGTGTCTTGCCTGGCGGATTGCCGAAAAAAGGGTAAGTTTTGTTAGGACTGGCCATGTCTGAGAAACCCAAAAGAAAAACCGGGCCCACTGGGTTTCAACACTGTAGTGTGTGTGGGGAAGCCTTTGCTAAGGCTGATCCCCACACCACCTGTGTTTATTGTCTGGGGTTTGACCACCTCGATTCAGACTGACAGATTTGCAAGAATTTTCCTGCAGCTACCCTGGAAAAGAGAGTTGGTAGGCTGAGGGAAAGGGAGGTCAAGAAGTCACTGACCCGGATGGCCACCCCGGTTCGGTTCCAACCGAACCAGAAGGAGTGCTCTCTGACCAGGGCGAAACTTCTTCGGGCAAAAGGAGAACCGACTCTGAGGAGTCGGTTCCAGTCAAAAGAAAAAGAAGGGATAAATCAGCCAGTGCGGATCCACAAATTCTTTCTCCAACCGCTGATGAAATAGCCAAAGCGATAAGGATTGTTCAGTTGTTAACCCTGGTTCCAACCGAATCGGCACCATCAGGAAGGGGCTCGGTTTGGTCGGTTCCCCGGGTTCCAGATTTTAATTTAGAAGATTTTTATGAACCGGAGGAGGAGGAAGGAGAGTATGAGGATAGTGAGTGTGATTACGAAAGTCTGGATGTGCCTGTTGACCCAGACATCTCCCCAGACAGACCTTCAGGGGTTTCTCCTCCTAGGCTTTCTGAGTCCCCTTCCCATTTTATGTTCTACAAAAAAGTGGCTGAAACTCGTCAGCTTCCTATGGAAGAAGCTGTGGATGACCAGGAGGAGCCTGACTATGTTGAAATGATGGATATCCCAGAGTCTAGGAGGCTGTCTATTCCCCTTCATAAGTCCTTTGGGAAACAGACAATAAAAATTTTAAAGACTCCTAATTCTATACCTCCTGTGGACAAGAGAATGGACAAGAGGTATACTCTCTCAGGCTCAGATATGGAGTTCCTTACCCAGCAATGCAGCCATGTTGGGGTAGTGCAGGCTGCTGCCTGTGATAAGGCAAATATACCCTTGGCTTCACACCCTCCAGATAAGGACTCCAGGAGGACTGATGCCATGGCAAAGAAACAGTACATGGCAGCATCCTTGGGACTCAGGCAGGCTAATTATATGGCCTATACAGCTAGATATCAGAAATCTAGATGGGACACTGTAATGGCTTTAGCTAAACAGGTCCCTGGCCAGCTTGCCAAGGAGCTGGAACAGGTTGCTGCGGATGGTATTGAGGCATCCAAGGTGCAATTTCATGCTGCAGTGGACGCCATGATGTTTCATCTAGAGTCATGGCTACATCTGTAGCCCTTCGTAGGATGGCTTGGCTCAGATGTACTAGCCTGTCTCAGGATACCCAGACTAAGGCCATGGATTTTCCTGTTGTGGGTAATCCTCTGTTTGGGGAGCAAACAGAGAACTACATGAAGAAAATGGATGAATACAGGACCACCTATAGGAGTGCTCAGGCCAAGGAAAGGCAAGCCACTCCCCAGAGGCAGCATTCCAGGGACAGGGGCAGGCCTTTTCATAGGCCTTTCTACCAAGCCCAGGCCTCCTCTTCTGCTTATGCTCATAGGGGGTTCTTCAGAGGGAGAGGCAGATGGGGTACAAGCAGGCCTGCTTCCACCCCTCAGCCTAAAGCCCCTGCCAAACAGGCACCCTGATGGGATTGCCAGGCTGATTCTCCACCACCTGTAGGGGGAAGGCTGGCTTACTTTGTCCAGGACTGGATGTCTTTAACATCAGACAAATGGGTCCTGGAAGTAGTAAGCCAGGGACTGGTTCTCAGCTTCAAAACATTTCCAAAGATGAGAACCAGATCCTTTCCACCTGCAAATCCTTCAGAGGCACTTGCCCTAGAGGCAGAGGTCTGTTCCCTCTTGGCTCTGAGAGCCATAGAGAAGGTTCTACCCCTACACAAAGGAAAAGGATTGTACTCCAGGTACTTCCTAACCCCCAAAAAAGACAGGAGAATGGTGGCAAATCCTGGATCTCAGATATTTAAACAAGCACCTTTTAAAGCCAAAGTTCAAAATGGTGACTCTGGGAATAATTCTACCCTCGCTAAGGCCAGGGGACTGGCTAGTTTCCCTGGACCTCAAGGATGCCTATTTCCATATTCTCATCAGAAGCTCCAACCGAAAGTACTTCAGGTTCGAGCTGCCCTCAGGCCATTACCAATTCAGAGCAATGCCCTTCAGCCTAACTTCTGCTCCAAGGGTGTTCACAAAATGCCTGGCAGTAGTAGTTGCCTTTCTAAGGAGAAAAAGGATCTCCATCTTTCCATACCTGGATGACTGGCTCATAGTAGGCCAGTCTCCAGACCAAGTCAAGTTACACCTACACATAACTCAGCAACTGCTCACTTCTCTAGGTTTCCTTCTGAATCTTTCAAAGTCAGTTCTAGAGCATGTGCAGCTCCTCACCTTCATAGGGGCAGAGCTGGATACAGTAAGGGCAAGAGCCTTCCTTCCCCTGGACAGGGCAAGGACCCTTATCTCACTGGCCTCTTCATTCACCCTCCAGGTGTCTCGACCAGCAAGGCATTTTCTGCAGCTTCTGGGACACATGGCTGCCTCTACAGCAGTGGTGCAGGGAGCAAGATTTCAGATGAGGGACATTCAGTTCCACTTGAGAGC
Organism: Neoceratodus forsteri; assembly: GCA_016271365.2. Classification (NCBI taxonomy): domain Eukaryota; kingdom Metazoa; phylum Chordata; order Ceratodontiformes; family Ceratodontidae; genus Neoceratodus; species Neoceratodus forsteri. The sequence continues at coordinate 9,524,715 of JADMNL010000026.1, forward strand.
CTTCTGGTCTCAGAAAAAGGACCCTCTGACCAAACTAATTCTAGTGACTGGAACCCTGATCCAGGCGTTACAGTGGTGGCAGGATCAGGACAATCTAAGACAGGGAGTTCCTTTTGTCACTCAGTCTCATTCTCTAATCCTTACTACAGATGCCTCCTCTTGGGGGTGGGAGCCCACTTGGGGGACCTGACCACCCAAGGTTGTGGTCTCCCAGGAATCTCTGCTTCACATCAATCTATTAGAACTCAGAGCAGTGTTTCTAGCACTTCAAGCTTTTTCCAAGTCTGTTCAGAACAAAGTATTCAGAACAGGACAGACAATACCACCACAATGTGGTATATCAACAAGCAAGGGGGCACTCGGTCTACGGCCTTGTGCACAGAGGCAATGAAGTTATGGTCTCTGGCCTATTCCCTGAATACCTCTCTTACAGCAGTACACCTCCCAGGCAAGGGCAATGTCCTGGCAGATGCTCTCAGCAGGATATCTCAGGGCCATCACGAATGGTCCCTGGATCCCCTGGTTTTGAAGGTGATCTTCTCCAGATGGGGCACCCACAGATAGATCTTTTGCAGCCCAGACAATCACCAACTTCCTCTCTTTTGCTGCAGGCCCCAGTGTTGGGCTCAGTCCCCTGGATGCCTTAGTTCTCAATTGGGAAGGAAGTTCCTGTATGCTTTTCCCCCCTTTCCTCTCCTGTTCAAGGTGTTAGTCAAAATCAGGTCTCAACCCTGCAAGGTGATTCTGATTGCTCCAGACTGGGCCAGACAGCCCTGATACCCTCTCTTGTTGTCCTTAGCAGTCCACCTTTCCCTGTCTCTTCCCAGGAATTACAGCCTGTTAACGTGCTCAGGGTGTTGCTCGAATCTCAAATCTCTCAATCTCAAGGCCTGGCTCTTGAAGAGTTAGAGTTTGCTGATTTGCACCTTTCTCAAGGTGTTCTGGATATCTTAAAGGCTTCTCGGAAGCCTTCCACCAGAAACACTTACAACTCCAAGTGGAAAAGATTTTCTATATGGTGCTCTGGGAAGCATATTTCTCCAGAGTCTGCTGGCCTGCCCACAGTCCTTGACTATATGGTTCATCTTAATAGCTTGGGACTCAGACCAGCTACACTAAGAGTGCATCTGGCAGCTGTCTCTGCCTTCCTTTCAGCAGGCAAGCACTCTTCCCTTTCAGCTCATCCTGTATTTTCTAAAATTTTCAAGGGATTACTTCATACCAATCCTCCCTTCAGGGACCCTGCCCCTGCTTGGGACCTTAATGTTTGCATTGCTCAGCTTATGCAACCCCCTTTTGAGCCTTTGTCCTCAGCAGAGCTTAAGTACTTGACTTGGAAAACTGTTTTCTTGGTGGCCATCACTTCTGCCAGACACATAAGTGAATTACAGGCCCTGTCAGTACAGCCTGATTTTATCTCTTTCCATAGAGATAAGGTGGTCCTCAGGACTAATAGGAAGTTTTTGGCTAAGGTGGTTTCAGATTTCCACCTTAACCAGTCTATGTTTCTTCCTGTTTTCTTCACTGACCATTCCTCCTCTAGGGAGAGGAGGCTGCACAGTTTGGATGTGAAAAGGGCCCTTAGCTACTACACAGAGCGCACCAAGGGTCACAGGTTTGACTCCATCCAACTGTTCCTCACTTATGGTGAGGTTGGTAAGGGAAAACCTGCCACTAAGAGATCTATTGCCAGGTGGATTGTCTCTTGCATTTAATTTTGCTATGAAAAAACTAGGTAGGATCCCACCCTCAGGCCTGAGGGATCACTCTACCAGAGGTACAGCTGCTTCCCTGGCTGCTGCCAGGGATATTCCTATCTTAGAGATTTGTCAAGCAGCCACCTGGAAAACAGTACACACTTTTACCAAGCATTACTCTCTGGATATCCAGGCTAGGAGGATGCTCAGTTTGGCACAGCAGTGCTTCAGAGCCTATTTCCTAAGTAGGTTCTGTCCCTCCTCCATGGAGGTACTGCTTGGTAGTCTGCAATATGTCAGAATACAGCAAGACTTCATGTTGTTTGAAGAAAAAATTACCTTAGTAATGTTGTTTCTTCTAATGGAGTCTTGCTGTATTCTGACTTCCCCTTCTGCCTCCCCTCTCAGAACCTTGGTCTTTGGGATGTGGATGGGCAGTAGCAGTGTTGGCATTCAGGAGGTGCCCCCACCCCTTCTTTTGTCGCCCCTTTAGTTTGGGTGTGTGGGTGTTGTGTTTTGTTTTATTTTTGGGGTTTCCTGACTTGAGTCTTTGTTTTGGGACCAAAAAATCTTTTTATTATATTTAGTAGCCAGTTGGCTAGTGTAAGTTTACAGTTTCCACACAGGACACCCAGTGAGTACAGCTCATAAAGATCTGACGGTTTGAGTTCAAACAGCAACAGACAGAGTCTCAGCCGTGCTCGAGCTCAGCGTTCCATGCCTGGCATGGAAAGTTAACTCTTTCATCTCCGGGGCAGTTCAAAGGTTGGACATCACTGCAATAGGTCAGAATACAGCAAGACTCCATTAGAAGAAACAACATTACTAAGGTGAGTAATTTTTTCTTCTCTGCCGATGGGGTGCCCAATCCCCGTCGGCATAATGTCACCCCCACCCTTTTTGTTGTGTGCCGATGGGGATGCCCAATCTCCCGTCGGCTACAGCTTGCCCCACTCAAAAGGAAGACTCTGGTGGCACGTTGAGAGCCCACCTCAGCGTGCAACATGCCCCTGTAAAATAAAAAAGGTCCCGCGATGTCTTTTTTTTTTTTTTTCACCTGTAAAAAAGGAAACTGTCCCTTGGAGGTCTCCCTGCCCCCATCCCACAACCTGTGCCCACCCACTGCACACCCTGCCTCCCCACACACCCCCCTCATCCCATACTTACCACCGGAGCTCGGCACGATGATCTTCAGTGGACTGGGAACATGTCTGCACTCTTCAAAGCTGACCGCGAACTGAGGAAATGCCGGTAAGCTGTATAATGGAATGAATAGGGTTTTTCCAACTTTAATGCATATCACAGTCATTTTTTGGAATTTTGGCACCAAGTTTTCAACATGGGGTTTTTAGGACCCCTCCTCATGAATTCTGGAAATGTCATGGCATTATTCGGCCCCGAAAGGTGATTTCGCGGTCACTGAGCGGAACCACCTTTCGGGGCCAATTAACGAAACAACAGTGCCAGTGTTCATGAGGCGGGCTGTCAAAAAGCCTATGTTGCAAATTTGGTGGAAAAAATCCAAAAAATGACTGTTTTACGAGCGTGCGTTGTGCAGTTGCTACACACGCTCGTAACTTCGTGAATTTGCAATAGTTTCATGCCAGATTTTCAACATTGGCATTTTTTCACACCTCCTTGTGAACAGAACAGCTGTCATTGTTCACATCCTGGCAGAAATGTGTTTTCGCACTTCCGGCGCAGAATAGTGCGGTCGCTGGGGAAATTAGTGTTCAGGACAGATTAAGAAAATGACAGTGACAGTACTCATGAGTATAGGTCCTAAAATGCCTATATTGAAAATTTGGTGACAATACTTCATAAAATGACTGTGTTATGAGCGTGCGTTGTGCAGTTTGCATGCACTCTCATAACTTCGCGAATTTGTAATATTTTCACTCCAGATTTTCATCATTGCAATTTCCTACACCTACTTATAAACAGTACAGCTGCCATTTTTCCCATCCTGGCCAAAATGTGCTTTTGCACTTCCGGTGCAGAATAGAGCGGTTGCTGTGGGAAATCACTGTTTGGGACAGATTAAGAAAAAGACAGTGATACTGTTCATGAGTAGAGGTCCTAAAATGCCTATGTTGAAAATTTGGTGATGATAGCTCATCAAATGACTGTGTTACAAGTGTGCGTTGCGCACTTTCCACGTACCCTTGTAACTTCGCAAATTTGTAATATTGTCATGCCAAATTTTCAACACTGGCATTTTTTCACACCTCCTTATAAGCAGTACAGCTGTCATTTTTCACATCCTGACCGAAATATGTTTTCCCAGTTCCGGCGCAGAATAATGCGGTCGCTGTGGGAAATCAGTGTTCGGGACAGATTAAGAAAATGACAGTGGCACTATTCATGAGCAGAGGTCCTAAAATCCCTATGTTGAAAATTTGGTGATGAAACTCCATAACATGATTGTGTTACAAGCGTGCGTTGAACTGTTTTCATGCACCCTTGTAACTTCGCAAATTTATAATATTTTCACGCCACATTTTCAACAGTGGCATTTTTTCACACCTCCTTATGAACAGTACAGCTGTCATTTTTCACATCCTGGCTAAAATATGTTTTTGCACTCTTGCCGGATAATAGCACGGTCGCTGTGGGAAATCAGTGTTTGGGACAGATTAAGATCGAGCAAGTGAGAGGGGGGAGTGACTGAGCTCAACTGAGCTCTGTCAGGACTGCTGCAGATTTGTTTGTGGGCAGAAAAGGGCCCAAACACAAGAGCCCAGTACAAAAGGGCAGCCTGCAGCACTGGGAGAAACAGAACGAGAGAGCGAGTGAGGGAGGGGAGTGAGCAAACTCACCTGAGCACTGTCAGGACTGCTGCGGATTTCTTTGCGGGCAGAAAAAGGCATCAGTGCAGGCAGGAGCCCAGTACAAAAGGCCAGCCTGCAGCAGTGGGAGAAACAGTACGAGCAAGTGAGACTGGGGGACTGAGTGAGCTCAACGGAGCTCTATCAGGACTGCTGCGGATTATTTTGTGGGCAGAAAAAGGCGCCAATGCAGGCAGGAGCCCCATACAAAAGGGCAGCTTGCAGCGCCAGGATAAACAGAATGAGCGCATGAGAGAGGGAGACTGAGTGACCTCAACAGAGCTCTGTCGGGACAGCTGCGGATTTCTTTGTGGACAGACAAAGGTGCCAACGCAGCCAGGAGCCCCGTACAAAAGCGCAGCCTGCAGCGCCAAGAGAAACAGAACGAGCAAGTGACAGAGCGGTAGGGAGCGAGCTCAACAGAGCTCTATTGTGACTGCTGTGGATTTCTTTGTGGGCAGAAAAAGGCGGCAATGCAGGCAGGAGCCCAGTACAAAAGGCCAGCTTGTAGCGCTGGCAGAAACGGAATGAGTGAGTGAGTGAGAGAGGGGGAGTGAGTGAGCTCAATGGAGCTGTGTCGGGACTGCTTCAGATTTCTTTGTGGCCAGAAAAAGCCACTGACGCGGGCAGGAGCCCAGTACAAAAGGGCAGCCTGCAGCGGCCGGAGACACAGAACGAGCGAGTGAGGGAGGGGGAGTGAATGAGCTCAATGGAGCTCTGTTGGGACTGCTGCAGATTTGTTTGTGGGCAGAAAAGGGCAGCACTGCATGCAGGGGCCCGGTACAAAAGGCAGCCTGCAGTGGCAGGAAAACCAGAATGAGTGAGAGAGGGGGAGTGAGCAAGCTCAAGGGAGCTCTATTGTAACTGCTGCAAATTTCTTTGTGGGCAGAAGAAGGTGGCAATGCAGGCAGGAGCATAGTAGAAAAGGGCAGCCTGCAGCGCTGGCAAAAACGGAATGAGCGAGTGAGAAAGGGGGACTGAGCGACCTCAAAGGAACTCTGTTGGGACAGCTGCGATTTCTTTTGGCAGAAAAGTTGCCACACGAGGCAGGAGCCCAGTACAAAGGCAGCCTGCAGCATCAGAGAAACACAATGAGCGAGTGGGGGAGTGAGGAGTGCACGGAGCTTTATCGTGACTGCTGCGGATTTCTTTGTTGGCAGAAAAAGGCAGCAATGCAGGAAGGAGCCCAGTACAAAAGGCCAGCCTGCAGCGCCGGCAGAAATGGAACGAGTGAGTGAAAGAGGGCGAGTGAGCAGGCTCAAAAGACCTGTGTTAGGACTGCTGCAGATTTCTTTGTGGGCAGAAAAAGCCACCAACAGAGGCAGGAGCCCAGTACAAAAGGGCAGCCTGCAGCTCCAGGAGAAACAGAATGAGCGAGTGAGAGAGGGGGAGTGAGCCACCTCAATGGAGCTCTGTCGGGACAGCTGCGGATTTCTTAGTGGGAAGAAAAAGCTGCCAGTGCAGGCAGGAGCTCAGTACAAAAGAGCAGCCTGCAGCACCGGGAGAAACAGACTGAGTGAGTGACAGAGGGGCAGTAAGCAAGCTCAACAGACCAACGCAATCAACATTCGGCATTGACAAATGCTTGTTTAAGAAGGGGCGCCAGTACTGCACACCGTATTCCAGGTGAGGCCTCACCAGTGCCCTGTACAGTAGCAGAACCACCTCCTCACTCCTTGAGGTGATTCCCCTCGCTATACAACCCAGCATCATAGGTCTTTGCCACCACCTTCCTACATTGTGCAGAATGATTCATATGGCCTGTGACCAGCACCCCCAGATCTTTTTCCTCTATGGATACCAACAGCTGTGCCCCCATACTGGTAGCTGTCTAGTTACTGAAGTGCATAATTCTGCACTTCTTTGCATTGAACCCCAACTGCCAGGTACATGACCATCTCTCCAATGCTTCTAGGTCTTTCTGCAGTATCCCCCCCACTCCATCCAACACTGCTCCCATTTTGGTGTCATCAGCAAACAGGCTTACCCGACTCTGGATCCCAGCTGCCATATCTGCTACGTAGATGTGGAGTAACACCGGTCCTGACACTAAGCCCTGCTGGACCCCACTGATGACCGCCTATAGTTATGAATGTTCCCCCCTTACTACATATGAGGTACCCATGATGACTATGGCCAGGAGTTACCTTTATGCAGTCAAGATTTGAAAACTGTACAAAAATGGCTTAGTGATATAAAACAACCTAAAAGTGAATTTACACTTAGGTTACTAATGAGTGGTATAATGTAAAAGCCAGAATCCTCTACAGTTTGTTTCTAGCAATATTCTAGATATACTGTAATAGTTTTGAGGAGCTAAATAATGACTGACATAAAACTAGGTGTGAAAAAGTAAAATAATTTCTAGGGGCGTGGATATGGTTCACTCAGCCACACAATGGCAGTTCTTCCTTAAGAGCTGATTCACCAGAATATGTTTAAGCAAAGTTTCTCCCACCAACCAGGTGGTACAGTATATCCTTCGGCTCTGCCTCGTGATGTCAGATCTTTCCACTGGAAGAGTTCAGTCCCCTCCTTCACAGCTCTGCACATTGTAGGGCCTAGAAAGTGCACCATTGGCAAACTTAGTAACCTTTTCTACTTTTCGAAAACAATTTGTATATTCCTCGGTCCCGCTCTCAGCCACTGATCAAAAACATGGAATTCGAGGAAGCGTAGCCGGCACCTGGCTTCATACAGTACATCACGTGCTGGCGGAAGATGTCACAGATGGACCCATGCATGTCATGCCTGTACTGCCTAGGAATGATACACGACACTGCTGGTTAAAACCTCTTCCAGATGATGCACCCATCCTCACTGGAAGACAGGAAGTTCGCCTTCTCCTCAGCTGGCTGAGCAACACCCAAAATTGGGGTAATCGCAAGGTGGCCTGTACTGCAGCGGGCTCCTTGGCACAACTAGCAGCAATATAAGAGGCGGTGGCTAAGGCCACAGCGGGCACCTCATTGACCTTGACAGTGCTGCAACTACAGCCAGTGTCAGAGTGTCCTTCACGAGCAAGTTCTATGATATGTGTAGGGTGCTCGAGACCTTTGGGGACAGCCCTGACCACTACGGTAAGAAGCACAAGAGCAAGAAACACCGTCGTCAGTCGTGTGACCGGGCGAGATCATGCTTCTTCTGCTCCCTCAACTCCCCCTGGCCACTTGACAGTTGTTGAGCAGTAGACTTCTGCTGAGCCCTTTTGGTTGAGGGGCAGGTCTCTAGCTCCACGGTCCCCCCATTGGGCTTGCCAACCTAGACACCGGTCGCTCAGGTGGTCCAGATTTTTCTTGACTCCACTGACCTGCTGTTGGAGGGAGCTGATGAAGAGTCAACCTCCAAGACCCCACTCATCCCAGTTCTCACTCAGGAGGACGTGGAGCTATCAATATCCCTAGCTGTGCCCGCTTGGGTTCTTCCTCCCCTAGAGAGTTATGGGTATTCATTCCCTGGGTGATATTTTTTATCCTCTCTCCACCTCTCTCCCATACTTTTACCCAAGTTTCTTTTTTTCTTTTGTGCCTCCCCTCCTTCCTGGCTACCCACTCCTTCAGGCCTCCTAGGCCCTTCCTGACTGCCTGCCCATCCCCACACCAGCCACTTACCTCATATTGTGGCCCCTCCCCAGGTAACTCGGTGTATCCCTTCACCAGACAGGTCCCCCTCCTCTGAGGGGAAAGACACCGGTGGGGGTGGCCAGCGCACTCTGTAATTGGCCCGGGGGTGTCGCTGAGGTGTGCCAGTCGTGGGTTCGGCAGCAGTGGAGGGCTGGAGAGAAACATAGAAACATAGACTTTGATGGCAGATAAGGACCGCCTGGCCCACCTAGTCTGCCCATCATCATGGAGACCATCATCCGGGCAGCCAAGGAGCGTAATTTTCCGGTTTTCTTGGGGAGTGACGTCCTGACATCTAGGCTAATGTCGACGTCTGTCACTCCCCTTGAGCACTGAGCACAACATTCTGTTGTGCTCACAGCCTCCGCCAGGAGCCAGCAGGTGCCGGTGTGCATCCCCACCCTCCCCCCAGAGAAAGAGAGCTGTCCCCAGATGCTCCATCCTTCTGCCCCCATCTGGCCCCTCCTCTACCCAACTTTCCAACAAGTACAGTCTACCACAAACAGAATTTTATGGTTGTCTTCAATTAAGAGACTCCGTTACTGAAGTGCTCAAGGGAAATGCTGCCCCTTCCAGCTCCTCATGCCCCAGACAGAACTTCTATTATCTCTAAGGGCCGCAAAATTATTTATAAGAAAATGGTCGACCCGGAAACTAATCACATTGAATCTTTGCTTCCTCAATGGGAGCAAGAACTTGGAATGAGGATCCCTTTAGAAGACTGGAACAAATGTTTGGATGTTACTCTCAAGTCTAGTAGGGAATCGAAGGGCAGACTAGTTCAAAATTCAACATAGCTGGCACTATACCTGTTGCAAGTTTCTAGGAATAGGTATTTCATCTAATGACTTATGTTGGCGATGCCTTAGGAATAAAGGCTCCATTTTCCACATAGTTTGGTTCTGTGATTTACTAGCTTCATTTTGAAGAGAGGTGTTCTTGGTCTGTAAGAATGTTGTTCAGGTAGATTTTACGTTCACAGCTAAAGACATTGTGTTGGGTCTCTTCTCTGATACATCTAATCTTTCAAGCCATCAGAACATCAAGATTCATGTTGCACTTATTGAAGCAAAGAATGTCATCTTTAGATATTGGGAAAACAGCAAAGTACCCATCATAGCTGAATGACTTCAGGAAGCTGCAGTGAGAGCTAGCTACGAAAGGATAGCTCACATTCATGTGGACAGATTAGATACGTTTTGTGACAGTTGGGACTCTTACCTTAACTCACAATATTGTAAGACCTCCGATCTGAATTCCATAGATTGATTTCATGTCTAACTTTAGTTACCAGGCAATTTAATTTCTTACGGATAAGATATACTGTTTATTTATGTTTTTATTGTTTGCTTAATTGTTATAGCATCTTGTGTTATTAGGTACGTTATTATTTATTGTTAACCTGTATTTATTGGTCAATAAAAATGTCAATAAACTATTAGTCACAAAAAAAGGGTGGGAGGAGTGGGGGGCAGGGTCAGTAGTTCAAGCAGTGGACCCTGCAATACAAGCAGACTAGACAGATCAAATGACCTTCTTCTGCTGGCTTCTTCATACGTTTGTATTGGCGGAAACAATACTCCAAACATCATAACAAATGCTGTGTCCTTGTTTTAATTTTTCTTTAACACTCATGTTAACACCTAAAATAATGGATATTGTTACTAAAAAAATAATATGACACTTTACTGAACTTTTACAGCTTGGGGCATTACGTGAGGCCATGTAATTCGGAAGCAGTCATGGGGGACCTAAGGTTTATTTTGTACATGTTTAATGTGCAACAATGATGCACTGGGCAGATAAATACAAAAATGGCATGGGCTGTACAAATACTAGGGAACAGCCTTAAAGAGGCAAAGTTGCTGTTGTCGTGTCCGCCCCCTTAGAAATGATGACTAAAATCGCCCTGAACAAGCGAGGCCCCTGCTTACTGCTTGAGCTCCTGACCCGTCCCCAACACATGCCGTTTGTTTGGAATTCAGTACATTTTAGTTTTACTGATGCCAGCTGATATTTTTTTTTTTTTTGCTGTTGGCTGCCTTCCCTCGTATTTTTAGAGAACGTGGATGTAGCGTGATGGTGTGAGGAAGCAGGGAAGTAGCACAGAGATAAACTGGAACCACCTTGTTGGCAAAGCAATCTGTTCCAGTCCCTGTAAGATACTGATGGACAGGAATGTCTCTCACGTGTTTACAAACTCATATACAAGATTAGGAAAGAAGGAGTACCATTGGCCCCTCTCACTCACCCTGACCCCTGCTCTGTCGGTTCTATGTGATAACGGTGAAAGCTTAAAGTCGATCGCCGTTATCGTGCAGTCAGAGTGCCGGAAACATTTTCGGCACCACTGACACCCCAGTACACAGGACAGCGGTGACAGGAACCTGCTTTCAATGCTTTCTGTGGGGGAGGCTGCGCCCTCCCAGATCCCCCGTGGGGGCTTGCCCTCACACCCCCTACTAAAGGATTCTCAACTCCAGGGGTGCATGTCGGGAGGGGATGAAAGCATGTAAAAATAAAGGTTCAGGCCGGGTGCAATAAAATCGCACCAGCACCCGGACCTGATACCTCACCCACCCCAACCACAGGCCAACCCCTGACACCACGACGTAGCTTGGCAACACACTGCAGTGCCACCCCCTACAGCTCCTCTGCCCCCTTCCAGCCATGCTCGCTCCCCCCCCATATGCATACATATAGCGACATCCTGTAACCCATTTTGCCCACCTCCCCATCCGGTCACCCTTCCCTCCCATCACTGTGAGGGATTTCGCCGAGAACGAGTCGCCATTACAGACAGCGCTCTTCCCCATGCGCTGTCCTCACAGGCTACTACTCTGTCACATCTTTTTCTTCAGAATACTTTGGAGTCCATGTTTAAAGTTTCAGTTGAAGTTTATTTATTTATATGTTTATTTATTACAGTCTCGGAATTTAACACACCTTTGAGTCAGAGACTCATTTACAAAGGTTTCACGTCCAAAAGAAATCATAACAATTGGCAAAATACAACAATGAAACAAAAACGTGACATGGATATAACAAAAAAACAAAAAACAATGAGAGCCGTCATTATATCAGACTGTCAAAATTAGAGTTTAGAGTCATGGAAGAATTAAAGTCGTTGAAGTTTATCAACCTGTTCTGCCTCCGACTTTCAGCACCAGCTCAGCCCCCCTTCACTCTGACACTGTGCTCTTTGACCTTGCCCATTTTACACCGATGATTTGTATGCTAATTCAGCTGTCCTCCATATGCACTGTTTTTCCATTTTGTCTGTACTGTGCTCAACACATCACCTGACTGGCTGTATTTTGTTTAGAAACATAGAAACATAGAATTTGACGGCAGATAAGGACCGCTTGGCCCACCTAGTCTGCCCATTTTCCTACCTAACAGATAAGCTGCAGATCCTAGTTAACCAACAGCTTACTTCCTCCTACCCCCCACTAGGACTGCCTTATGTCTGTCCCATGCATTCTTGAATTCCCCCACTGTTCTTGACTCCACGACCTCCTCAGGGAGGCTGTTCCATGCATCCACAACCCTCTCCGTGAAAAAATACTTCCTCACATTACCTCTGAGCCGTCCCCCTCTATCTTCAAATTGTGCCCCCTTGTTCTTGCACATCTCTTTTTCTGAAAGATGCTACCCTCTTGGACTTTGTTGATTCCCTTGAGGTACTTGAAAGTTTCTATCATGTCCCCTCCTCCATTCTTTCCTCAAGGGTATACATATTAAGCTCCTTTAGTCTTTCTTCGTATGTCTTCTGGTGCAGACCCTGCACCATTTTGGTTGCCCTCCTGGACAGCCTGCACTCTGTCTATGTCTTTATGAGATGGGGTCTCCAGAACTGCACACAGTACTCAGATGGGGTCTCACCAACTGTCTGTACAGAGGATAACAACTTCCTGTTTTCTACTATTGATGCCTCTTCCTATGCATCCAGTATCCCCAGCCTTCCTTACTGCCTTCTCACATTGCTTGCCCACCTTTGGGTCATCTGATATAATTACCCCCAGGTCCCTTTCCATTTTTACTGTTGTCAGTATCTCATCCCCCATTGTGTACTCTTCCCCTGGGTTTTTGTTTCCCAGGTGCATTACCTTGCACTTCTTTGCATTGAATCTGAGCTGCCATACATTTGACCATTCCTCCAACCTTGCCAAGTCCCTTCTCATCCTTTCCACTCCATCTTGCATATCAACCCTGTTGCAGATCTTTGTGTCGTCTGCAAAGAGACATACATTTCCTTCCAGTTCCTCTGCAATGTCACTTATAAAGACATTAAAAAGGACCGGTCCCCGTACTGAATCCTGCGGTACCCCGCTAGTAACCCTCCTTTCTTCACTGTGTACTCCATTTACTACTACCATTTGCGTCCTGTTGTCTAGCCAATTTTTTATCCGGGCTACCACCTTGGGGCCCACTCCAAGGCTGGCTAACTTGTGTGTTAATCTTTTGTGTGGGACTGTATCAAATGCCTTGCTAAAATCTAGGTAGGCCATGTCCACAGCCCCTCCCTGGTCTACTATATAGACAGTGTCGGCAGATAAGGGCCTATGGCCCACCCAGTCTGCCCATTTGAGCTTGTAAGTTCAGTTTATGTTTTCCTAGAAGTCTGTTGCCCCTTACCCCTGACCTCCAGAATTCCTTTGTCTATCCCATGCATTCTTAAATCCCGTGATTGTTTCAGCCCCACCACTTCCTCTGGCAGGGTGTTCCACTTGTCCACCACCCGTTCTGTGAAGAAATTCTTCCTCATGTTTCATCTGAATCGCCCTCCCTCCAACTTCATCCCATGCCCTAGTCCTGGAACATCTTTTCACTTAAAAATAGTGTATTCCTGCACCCTGTTCCTCCCTGTAAGATACTTGTATGTCTCTATCATATCCCTCTCTGCCTCCTTCTCCTCCGGGGAGTACATGTTCAGTTCCTTCAACCTGCCTTCATAGGACTTGTGATGCAATCCATGCACCATTTTGTTGCCCTCCTCTGAACCTTCTCTACCCTGTCTATGTCCTTACGTGAGTATGGTCTCAGAACTGTACACTGTACTCAGGTGGGGCCTCACTCAAGTGTCTTGTATAGCGGATTATGACCTCCTTTTCCTGCTGGCGATGCCCTGCCTATACATCCCAGCATCCTATTTGCTTTACCTGCTGCCTTGTCACACTGTTTCTCTACTTGAGGTCATCAGAGATGATAACCCCAAGATCCCTTTCCTGCTTGGTGCATGCTATATCCTCACCCCCAACTGATATATTGTGCCAGGGTTTTTGTGCCCCATATGCATTATCTTGCACTTCTTTGCATTGAATTTCAACTGCCAAACCCCTGATCTTTCTTCAAGTTTCTGCAGGTCCCTTCTCATTCTGTCTACACCCTCTGGTTTGTCTACTCTGTTACAGAGCTTTGTGTCATCAGCGAACAGTGAAATTCTGCCTTCTAGGTCCTGCGCAATGTCACTGATGAAGATGTTGAATAGGACGGGTCCCAGCACTGATCCCTGTGGTACCCCACTGGTCACTCTTCCCTCTGTGGAGTGACAGCCATTAACCACCACCCTCTGTGTCCTGCCACCCAGCCAGTTACCTACCCACCACACTACTGTCCTGCCCACACCCATATTCCCCAGTTTGTGTAATAGTCTTCTATGTGGCACAGTGTCAAGGCCTTGCTGAAGTCCAGATAGGCCATGTCCACTGCCCTCCCTGATCCACCTCCCTAGTTACCCAGTCAAAAATTCAACGAGGTTGGTCTGACATGACCTCCCCTGGTGAAACCATGCTGCCTTGGGTCCTGTAGTCCATTGACAACCAGATGTTCCACCAATCTCTCCTTCAGTAGTGCTTCCATGATCTTCCCACTACCGAGGTGAGGCTGACTGGTCTGTAGTTCCTGCTTCCTCTTTGTTCCCACTTTTGTATATAAGGGGACTACATCTGCTGTCCTCCAGTCTTTGGGTACCTCCACTGTTTCCAGTGATCAGCTAAACAGGATAGCCAGAGGTTCAGCCACCACCTCTCTTAGTTCTTTAAGGACCCTGGGGTGCACCCCATCTGGCCCCATTGCTTTATCAACTCTTATTACTTCCAGTTCCTTCAGGACCCTTTCTCGTGTAAAGGGACTTGTGTCAATTTCTGCACCATTCTCACCCCTTGTACTCCCTTCAGACCCATTACCCTCCTCTTCCTCAGTAAAGACTGAGCAGAAATACCTGTTCAATATGTCAGCTTTACTGTTGTTGTCCTCCACGCGGCCCCCATCCTCCCCCTTCAGTCTCACTATCCCTCCCTTTGTCTTTCTTTTTTCACTTATGTACCTGTAAAAGGTTTTGTCCCCTCTACCCACTGATTTTGCAATGTGTTCTCCTGTCTGAGCTTTGGCTTCCCTTACTGACCTCCCTGCCTCCCTTTGCTCTCCTGGTACTTCTCCCTATCCCCTTCTGCCTGTGTCTTTTTGTATTGCCTGAATGCAATCTTTTTGGCTTTCACTTTCTTTGCTACCTCTTTGGAAAACCATAATGGTCTCATCTTCCTTTTCCTCTTGATAACCTGCTTAATGCATAATTCTGTTGTTCTTGTAATCCCCATTTTAAATACTGCCCACTGTTCCTCAACCCCTGATTCGTGTCCCATCCCCCTTAATGCCTCTTTCAAGTATCTCCCCATTTTCCCAAAGTCTGCCCCCCTAAAATCCAGGATACGTGTTTTTGTGTGGTTTGGTTCTGCTCTTTCTGTGATTTCAAACCACAATGACTGGTGGTCACTGTTCCCCAGGTGCTTCCCACAGTTACCCCATCACACTGTCCCTGTTTGTGAGCACAAGGTCCAGTATTGCCTTCTGCCAAGTTGGTTCCATGACCAGTTGCTTGAGGAAGGCACCCTGAAGAGGTCCAGGATAAATCTGCTCCCTAGTTGATGCTGCTGCTGGGATGCTCCAGTCCCGTCCTGGAATATTGGAGTCTCCAACCAGTACTACCTCACCTTGTCTGCCATCCTTGGACGGCTAGCATCAGCTCCCTATCTGTTTCTTCCTCCTGGGCTGGTGGTCTATAGACCACACCCGTGCGGATGGCTTTCCCCATTTTCCTTTCCAGCTTAACCCACAGTATCTCTCCCCCATTTTGTTCCTCCTGGATCTCTGTGGCCCTTACCTCATTTTTCACATACAGTGCCACTCCTCCTCCCTTCCTGCCTGCTCTGTCTCTTCTGAATATGTTGTAGCCAGGTATGGCCATCTCCTAGTCGTGGTTATCATTACACCAGGTTTCAGTGATGGCCACAATGTCCAGGTCTGACTGCACCATGACAGCCTCCAGATCTTCCATCTTGTTGCTAAAGCTCCTGGCATTTGACACATGGCTTTCATGATTTGACCTCCTAGACTGTTTCACTGTTCTACTTCAGCCCCTTCCTTGGTTGTCCTTTATCCCTGGTTCTCCTTGCTGTCTGCCCTTCTGCTGAATTTTACCCCTTTTCTGCCTATCCACCTCTTGGGCACTAATCTCCATCTTTTGCACACTGCTTTGCAGAGATAGCCACTCCTCTGGTTCACTGGTTCCACTGCTAGCTGTGGGGGGGTGAGCAAGTAGGTACCCTGCTTGCCGGCCTGCCACCCCCATTTGCTAGTTTAAATGCTTGTCAATGTAGCATTTAAACTTATCATTGAGTGCTTGGATTCCCCTCCAGGATGGATGCAGGCCGTCAGGCTTGAACAAACCTCCATCCCTCCAGGTGAGTCCCCAGTCACCAATGAATCCAAACCCTTCCTCACAGCACCAGTTCTTCAACCATGAGTTAAAGTTCCTGGTGCATGCACCCTATGCTCTCCTTGCCTCTCGTAGGTAGTACTTGAGAAAGTGACAGAAGTAGCTACTTGTTTGAGACCCCTCCCAATTTCCTAAACTCTTCCTGAACTTCCTTTGGCTCCCATTTACTAGGTCATTAGTACCTAGGTGGATAATGACATCCAGCTCACCCTCCCATCTTGCCTTCCCAGTGATCCCCAGGATCTTCCTTCCATCCCTCCATGCCGTGGCACCTGGTAGGCACCTCACCTCCCTGTCCTCCCCCTCCTGTGTTCCTAGCTGGATCCCTCTTATGATGGAGTCCCCCACCAGGATTCGCTTCCTCCTCCTCTGGAGTCCACTGCTTTCCCCGCTGAGGTCACCTCCTTGGCTAACCTCCACATCCTTTCATTCCACTTCTCTGGGTACCTCTATTTGGTTGTCCTCATTTGCCAGTGTGGCATATGAGTTCTTGAGTGGAATAGGATCTGGGATGTGCCTCTGCCTGACTGCTGTAACCCTCCCTGAGCCCACTGTCATCCAAGTGCTCCTCGTTCTCGGCATCCTTTGAGGCAGTTGCATTGGACTGGGTGGTCTCTGGATAGGGGTGATGGTACTCCTGACCCAGTTTACTTCCGCTCTGAGTCTGGCTCCCTCATCCCACAGTCCAGAGAGATGCATGCAGATAGGGCAGCACCTCAGTGTCCAGAAGGTCTGCCTGAATATGGCTGCCCCACAGCCACTGCATTGCACCACTCCCCACATTATACTGCAATTATACTGCTATTCCACTACTTGTCTGCTACTGAAGCTCTCCTAGTTATCTTTTTATTAATTTACTGTCCTAAAAATCCTGCCACTGATCCTCAGATAATTTTCTTTAAAAAAAAAAAAAAAAGAAAAGAAACCAATAAATAAATAAATAAGTCAAAACACTTGTCGTGCTGAGGGTGGGCTTCTCCCCTTATGCCCCTCCTACTTCACACCCCTTACTATACCCTGTGTTTAGCTCCTGTCAATCAGATTTAACAGGGCATATAATTAAGAGTTGGGGAATGGGAGGGAGGGGGGCTAAAATTTGCAGCAATTAAAGACGGCACAGAATTACACCACCACTACGTTTTAAATTTTCAACAGCCCAAAAACAATTCTAAGTAAAGACAACAAAGAAAGTACAGTGTCACTAAAAGCCCACAATCTAAGTTTAAAAGGAAAATAGCAATTACCAGTTACTCTAAACCACTGAATTGAATATGTTTCCTTCCTTCCCCTTCTGGCTTCTTCTTGGTCACCCAGTCAAAGAAATCTATTAGATTCGTCTGACACGACCTTCCCATCGTGAATCCATGCTGCCTTGGGTCCTCTGCCCCGCTGGCCTCTAGGTACTCAACAATTCTTTCCTTCAAGTGATTCCATCATTTTCCTACCACTGAGGTCAAACTAACTGGTCTATAGTTTCCTGCCTCTGTCCTGCTCCCACTTTTATGAAGAGGAATCACATCTGCCCTCCTCCAGTCCTCAGGTACCACCCATACTCCCATGATTTGTTAAAGAGAGTAGTCAGCAGTGTCACTAGTTCTACCATTAGTTCTTTTAGAATTCTTGGGTGAATCCCATCAGGCCCCATTGCTTTGTCCATCTTCAATTTTATTAGTTCTTTCAGAACCCTTTCTTCTGTAAATGGACTGGTATTGACCCCCATCTTCAGAGTGTTTCTCTTGTTTGGTTTAGGTACCTACCCCTCCTCTTCCCTTGTGAATTCTGAGCAGAAATATTCATTCAGTATCCCTGCTTTTTCACTGTCCCCCTCTACCCACATTCCCTCCCCTTTATTAAGCTTCAGTGTCCCTCCTTTGTTCTTTCTTCGCTCCCTAATGTACCTATAAAAGGTCTTATCCCCCTTCTTAACAGAATTGACTATCCTTTCCTCGGTTTGGGCCTTTGCTATTCTGACTGCCTTCCCAGCCTCCTTCTGCTTTAACTGATAAAGTTCTCTGTCCTGCTACTTCTGTGTTTCCTTATATTTCCTGAATGCTTTCCTTTTCTCCTTAACCTTCCCTGCCATCTCTTTTGAGAACCATCGCATTTTTTTCCTTCGTTGTGTTTTATTGATTTGCTTTACACAAAGGCTTGTTGCCTCTGTGATGGCTGTTTTGATCACTCCCCATTGTTCCTCCACCCCTCCTTCTTGCCTGTTTGCTAGTGCTTTTCTAAGGCACTCTCTCATTTTCCCAAAGTCAGCCCTCCTAAAGTCCAATAATTGTTTGTAACTGTGCATCTCCCGTTCCCCTTTCCCCTGAGTCTCACTTGGAAATGAAGCTCGGCTCAATGTGCCTCTCCTGGTTACTCATTTGAAATAAATGAATGAAGGTGTCTATCAGTACTGGCTGATATTACCTGCTCTGGCAGTCTGGTTCACATGTCTACCACTCAGTTGGTGAAGAAGCCCTTCCTGATATTACTTTGAATTTCCCTCTAGCAATGTTGAGGTGGCAGCATAGCACAGTGGTTTAAGGCTATGAGCTACAAATCTGGAGACCTGGGTTTGAATCCCATCAGCCCCCACTTGCATGCTGTGTGACCCTGAACAAGTTACTTAACTTCCTTGTACTCCCAGGTCACACCTGGAAACAAGCTTTCAGCTTAGTGTGCCTCTCCTGGTTAAATAAATTTTAAAAAAAGGTGACATGTATGCTGTAACCAAGGGACCTCTTTGAAAATGAGTCGTGTACTCAGTAGAGTCTTATCCCAGCTCATATGTTATGAATAAAAATGTTTGCCTTCTCCAGTACCTGTGACTGCCACGCCCTGCCAGCCTAGCTGCCGCCCCTGTCCTTACCCGGCATCACAACAACCACTTCCACCTCTCCCCTCCTCCACCCTTTCTCCTCTCTCCAACTCCTTGCCTACACTTCTGTATATGTTGACTATGCCTTTCGGCAGCTTAGCCCTCCCCCCCATGTCCTAGCCATGTCTTGTATCTGTTGCTCTCCTATGACCCTGAATGTTAATGCCTACCAAATATGTATGCATCTCTCCTGTATCTGATTGCGTAGCTGTTAAACATGCAAGTTATTACTGTTCATGTTCTTGCCACAATTGTCTACACCCTCCACTAGAAACTGCTCTTAACCTGATTAACCTGTTATCGTTGCCAAACCTACTGCTGTACCGCTTACATTTCTGTTGTACCTTGTACTCAGTGGCGGAGCCAGGTTTGGGAGCCGGGGGGGGGCCATTCAGTCAGTCACGGGCACCACAGTGGGCACTAAACAGTGAAAAAAGATGGTGGTGGGGCCCCACTGCTCACACTGGGGCAGCCAGGAGGGGCAACTGGCCCCCTCCCAGCCCCCCCCCCAGCTCCGCCACTGCTTGTACTGTTGAAACTTTGTTGTGCTGTACCTAATCTGACGTGGAACCTTTGTAAAAGAGCCTTGGCTGAAAGGTACTTGCAATCCTAGAATAAATATGTAAATAAATACTTACTACTTCCTACTCTGTTCAGTGGCATTGTGTACCACCTGGTTCTCACCATGTTTTAGTAGATGTTTCAGAGCCATACCTTTCAACTGTCCCTGATTTTGCCTCAAAATTTTATTCTGTCCCTCCTAAGAATTATGTTTCCCTGTCCAAACAGTGGGAGTTGTAAGCACAAAATAATGTCAAACATTAAAGTTAAAGGTTTGTTCTTCCTTAGAAAATACATTTTACACTAAGCCCCTTATTCTGCCAGCTTCCTGAGTGGATATCACCAATTTTGAAGATGTGTCCCTGATTTTGGGCCTTTGTCCCTGATGTTTTTTAAGCCTTGTCCCTGATTTATGAGGCAGGAGGTTGAGAGGTATGTTCAGAGCTGAACTGTTATCACCTAAATAATGGGATGAGGGGGTCACAGCAGGTTTTAGGTAATGTCTGTTTTGTAGGCGGAGGTATTTTTTTCAGGCTTGTACCTCTCCTCTGTCTTGTGTTCCATGACAGTGCTGCATACAAACAGAGAATGTTTAGGGCTGTTACTCGCACAGCATGAGACTGATGCAGAATACTGTACATATTTTGCCAGCAGCCCTGCCTGCCATTTGTAAACATTAGGGCCTGACTATGAGCTTGACAAATGCATGAGCTCCACCCAGTGGTCATACAGGGAAAATGCAGAAGGGCAGCTCTTAAAGGAGTAGTACAGTCAGAATTTACAAAAACATATGTTGTGCGGTGCTTTGATTTGTGTATGTAGTCCTACTGTGTTCTTCCCTTTATCCGCTGTTGGGAGATTTTCTAAATAAGCCTGATAGTTTTATGTCCCCAGGGGATCTCCATCTTAGCATGGTTTATTGCTCTGCTTGTTTCTACAGTGCCTCCTGTCCGATGTGACAGTGATGTAACTGGGACCATGGATTTAAAAAGCACTGGTTCAGCGTTGATTTACAACAGCAGAGCTGTGATATTAAGTAACTGTCCTTATCTAGGAGCACTAATGGCTACATTTACAATTTAGCAAATACCTGAGAGCTAATTGAGAGGATTATTCCATAAGAAAACAACTACAGTCTTCACTAATTACAGCATTGATGATCTGGGGTAATCTGTGTGCTTTTTATGACTGTGTGTCGTTTGATGAAATTAAATCACTTAGGCAGGAAAAATGGTAAAGCGGCGTACTGGATGGGAGGTAGATTCTTGTAGGTAACAGAAAAGGAAAGGGACCTCGGTATCATCATTTGTTTCACAGGACCTGAAGGTGGCAAAGCAGTGCGAAGAGGCAGTGGCAAGAGCCAGCAGGATGTTAGCTAGCATAGGGAGGGGGATCTCCAGCAGGAGGAGGGAGGGAGGTCATAGTTCCCTTGTATACCCAGCTGGTTAGGCTGCACCTGGAGTATGGGATCCAGTTCTGGAGACCGTACCTAAGGAAGGACGTGGAGCGGGTAGAGAGAGTTCAAAGAAGGATAACAAAGATGGTGAGGGGGCTTGAACACTTACCTTATGAGGGGAGGCTAGATGACCTAGGCATGTACTCGCTGGAGCAGAGGAGGGAGAAGGGTGATATGAACAAGACATTTAAATACTTAAAGAGTATCAATAAGGTGTCTATGGAGAGCCTTTTCCAAGTAAAAGAGTCACCTAGGGTGAGGGGGCATGAATTCCAAATCAAGGGGGCAAATTTAGAGGTAACTTTAGGAAATAATTCTTCACTGAAAGGGTGGTGGACAACTGGAATGGGCTGCCGAGTGAAGTGGTGGGGGAGAAGACAGTGGGAGGGTTCAAGAGGGTGTGGGATAGATACAAGGGGATGCTGGGATGGGGGAAGGACTGCAGTAGAGTCCTAGTGAATAACTAGGCAAAATGGGCAGACTGGGTGGGCCTGGCAGTCTTTTTCTGCCATCACATTCCTATGTTCCTATGAAGTGAAAAGTTTTAAAAGCAAAGCATTTGCTCCTGCTGGCTAGATCTGACATACTGTACACACAGAAAACAAAAATATTGACTTAGAACTGTTTGGTGGAGGTCAGAACATCAGGCTCTCTCTAGTACTTGCTGAATCAGTGGTTCCTTGACTGTATCACCGTCACATGGGAGAGGAGGCATTGTAGGAGAAAGAAGATCAATGATGGAGATCCCCAGGGGCCAGAAAACAACCATGTAACTAGCAAGCTAATTTAGAAAATCTCTTAATTGTAAACAAAGGCAAGGACATGCCAGAACTATACACACAAATGAAACGACTTTACACAAGATGTGCTTTTTCAGATTTTGACTGTACTATTCCTTTAATGCTTTAGCAGTGCGACTCTGACCGACAGAAAGCATCCAAGTGTTCCTCTTTACTTAGTGGGTCTTACAGGTGGGAACTTGTCATTGTTGCACTGTGCTGGTTTTGACACATTGCATGACAACGCGGGTGCAGTCCCCCAGAATCCTTGTCATGTGTTGTCAGTTTCAGGTAGCAACAGTCACATTTGTAGTTGGGAGTAGATTCACAGTGACACACACTGTCCATTTTCCCCATGATACAAAC
This sequence comes from Neoceratodus forsteri, assembly GCA_016271365.2. NCBI lineage: Eukaryota > Metazoa > Chordata > Ceratodontiformes > Ceratodontidae > Neoceratodus > Neoceratodus forsteri. The sequence continues at coordinate 9,546,668 of JADMNL010000026.1, forward strand.
TGATCGGTACTGTCAGAAACTTTAGAGAGTGGACCATGCTCTAACAAAAGCAGAAAGAAAACAGTGTACTGAGTGCACCCTCGACAGCGGAGTATACATTTAATGACCCGATTACGCTCTAACAACAGCAGGAAGCAAACAGTGTACTGAGTGCACTCTCAACAGCGGAGTATACATTTAACGATCCAACCCCCCCCCATTTGTTACTCACGCAAGGCAGCAAACCACAAGTGGCAGAAAAAAGGTATTACTCCTGGTATTGGGGCAAACACCTGGCTCGGGCATCTTAGAGGTCAGGGGAAGAGCTACAAAACTTTTCTGTTTTTACCTAGGTTGATGAGGAGAGAGGTGCCAGGGCTATGGTGTGTCTCGTATCTTTGGGGCCCCAAAAACATCACACAAGTCACTCAAGGATGGATTGTCTGCAACCAGAAATTTGGGATTTTACTGTATGGCTTTTATTCCTGACAAAGTATTAACAGAAAAGGTGGTGCTCCCGGGGCTTGTAAATGTACAGACACAGATGACACTTTGGTAGCAGGCAAAAACATTTCACAACTCTTTCAGGCAGTACCGACTTCTTACAAAACATTTCCCACAAACAACCAGCCCTATGCAGGGGACACTGGGATTTAGGAATGTCCAGCCCTATGTGGGGGATACCGGGATTTACGAATGTCCAGCCCTATGCGGGGGATACCAGGATTCACAGATGTCCAGCCCTATGCAGGGGATGCAGAGTTACAAATGTCCAGCCCTATCACGAGGATACGGGATTCTGAATGTCCAGCCCTATGCGGGGATACCGGGATTCACGAATGTCCAGCCCTATGCGGGATACGGGATTCACGAATGTTCAGCCCCTATGCGGGGATACCGGATTTAATGTCCAGCCCCTATGCAGGGATACCGATTTAATGTCCAGCCCTTATGTAGGATGCGGGATTTACGAATGTCCAGCCCTATGCAAAGGATACCGGGATTTACTAATGTCCAGCCCTATGCAAGGATACTTGGACTATTTCGAGCACCACTAGGTGACGTAAGTTAACATCTTAGACCATTCCTCTTGTAACCAGTTAGGTCTCCATGCAGCCAAACGTGAGTGGTCAGTTCACTATGGCCAAAGCTAGATTCTCTCTGCCATTACTTTCAGGAAAACAGGATTCCCCTAGCCATACAGGGGTGACAAGAGATATCCTACTGCGTAAACTTTGTGCCATGGTCCATGAGTACCTGTATCCTAGTCATCTTGTGCTGTCAATAAGGCACCAGCCAACGCCAACCCCGTTTGATTATCAACATGAACCTTGTACTTGCAACATCTTGTGCCCCTCAGGACACTTGTTAAAAACACTTGAAATCCACAGATCTCACACAAAATCCATATCTTGTATATTATACATGTAATCCCCCTACAAATGGGGGGTTCCTAAAAACCTTTCTTGGGTGCGCTTAAATGCCCTCTGCCAGGCTGGTGTCCTGTGTTTTAGCTGTTTAAAAAAGAAATTGCATGAGAGTGCCCAGTCGCCTCCATGCCTGTCTCTTCAAGAGACATTGTTTTTGTAGTGTATAAATAATCTGGTTAGGGGCCAAATGTTTCCCGGCTCGAGTCCCACCCGGCCTGCCAGATAATCGCTGTGTTCTGCCATTGCTAGTTGCGTAGAGGGAGCTTTGTTAGAAGCTGTACTTATTTGCTGATTATCTGTTAGAATAGTAATGCTGTTGTAGTTTGTCTAACCTGCCTTCTTTGCAGCATGGACTTTCTGTGTTGCACCACCATTTTGGTTTTGCACTGCCAGTCAGCACCCGTTTCAGTACCCAGTCCCCTTAACGTGCAACTAGCCAAGCAGGCAGGGGTAGTAGCCCTTGGGATAGTGCCACCTAGGGGTTACATACACACAGAGTCTCTACATTCTGGGCAGTTCTGATAGCTCTCACAGTCTTTTGGGGGTTGCCCCAAAGTACTCACTGAACCGTCAGTCCCATTCCTCTTTCTGTGCAAAATCTTCACCTCCTGGGGGCCTCACAGGCTATGGAAGCTACCACTTTCCAGGAAACTAGCCATTGGTCACTACTATGGCAGAAAATCACTAATGAGGGTCCTTCCCTCTAACTAGTGATGTCTGGGCAGAGAACCACTTGCTGTAGAACTCTCAGCTTCACTCCACACACTGAACTAACAGAAGAACCTCAGCAGCACAGCACTGAGGCTTATGTTGCTGCGAGAGTTCTAAATTCCATGACATCATCCCCTGCCTCAGCAGGGCTAATCCGGTGGTAATGTAATGTTTTGTAGAGAGTTTCTTAAACCCTCTGACTGCCCAGGCTATCTGCCTGATCTAAAACTGATGGGATCCTAGTAACCCCAGGCACTGGCCAGTTACATAAACAGGGTTGCCGTGACTGAGAAGCCAGCTGGCCGCTCCTGCTATCCTGCCCGACCCCCCCCAAGCCTCACCAGGCAAGCCTTTGATCGGGCTACCGCTGCTTCTCTGTGGCCACTGCTGGGAACTCAGCTGACTGCTCCTACTCTCCGGCCTGACCCGCTTAAGCCTTACCAGGCAAGTCCTTGATCGGGCTGCCACTGCTTCTCTGTGGCCACGGCTGGGAAGCCAGCCAGCTGCTCCTGCTCCTTTCTCGATCCACCTAAGCCTCACCAGGCAAGCCCTTGATTGGGCTACTACTGCTTCTCTGTGGCCGCAGCTAGAAAGCCAGCCGGCTGCTCCTGCTGTCCTGCCTGACCTACCTAAGCCTCAACAGGCAAGCCCTTGTTTGGGCTACCACTGCTTCTCTGTGGCCACAGCTGGGAAGCCAGCCAGCCACTGCTGCTCTCCTGCCCGACCTGCCTAAGCCTCACCAGGCAAGCCCTTGATTGGACTATCACCACTTCTCTGTGGCCATGGCTGAGAAGTCAACCGGCAGCTCCTGCTGTCCTGCCTGACCTACCTAAGCCTCACCAAGCAAGCCCTTAATTGGGCTACCACTGCTTCTCTCTGGCCGCAGCTGCGAAACCAGCCAGCTGCTCTGCCCAGCCCCTCCTAAGCCTCACCAATTGCCGCCTACCCAGGACTCGGACTGGCGAGGGGAACTGATTGGCCCCATCCTTTCAGTCCCAGCTTCCAGTGACCGCTGTGATACTGGCTTACTCCTCATTGGCTGCTCTGCTTCTACAGTTTTTCCACTGTCTCTCTGCCACAATTTCTTGCCTGCTTCTCACTGTTTTTAAAGCTTAAAATTTTAAGAGGGATTATTATTAAATGCTGCATTAATGAAATACTGCTTTTTATACTGTATTGACTGTCTTTTCAGTGCTGTGCATTACCTCCCTTCTCCCACCCATTTTCTGTATTTCTTTTCTTTTTTTTTAAAACTGTATTTATGCTCCTCCTGCCCTCTTCTCTCCACTCTCTCAGACTACCTCAGCCTGTGTTACCTCCCCCGTTTGGGTCTGCGCCTCGACTACACGGTCCACTAACCTAGGTGCCCGGATAACCCCCCCCCCCCAGGTAGGGTGAGGAGGTACTCACCCACTTACCTCCTCCGAACCATGCTTGCTACGATGTGGACTGGTACAGCGGAGTCTGCCCGACTAACCTGAGGACACAGCGAGGAGTCATCGCCTAGGAGAGATGAGGGTGATTTTCCTCTGTTCGTTCCCCGATGTTGGCGTGCAGTGGGGGTAATGAGCACGGAGGCACGCTGAGACATGCCTTCTGCTCCGCCCCTCTGCCAACATCTGCCCTATCCCTGTGCTGCTACTCCCTCCTACTGCACCTTCCATCCGGGCTCCCCTAGGTGGTGGTATTGCAGCGGGAGCATCAGGTAACCCCCTTCCGGAGAAGGAGAGCAGCCGTTGGGCGCTCAATCCTTTTCCTCCCCAGCCGACCTCCGGCAGCCCGTGCTCATTCCCAAACCCGGGTCGCCGGCGTGGTACAAGGTAAGGTGTCCAGCGCCTCAGCCCTCAGCGCCACCAGACCAGCCCCCCGTCTTCTGTATTTCTGACCCTGTTTCTCTGCTCTTCCTATCTTTCTTTAACTTTACTTTTTTTTAGCTCCTTTCTTGCTGTTCCTGGAGGCAGAAACAACATTTTGGGCTGTAACAACACTTTGGGCTAGACTGCTGTTGCCAAGCTAAATGATCCCCAACAGCTGCCTCCTCTGCCTGTCCCCACCCTTTCAGCCAACTACACTGTCTTTTGCTTAACTACTCCCCGCCCTCTGATTTAGCTCTCAGTTCTTTTCTTTTCTTTTGTTTGTTACTTTTTTTTTTGTGCCTCCCAGCTCCTGGTTGGCTACTCCTTCGGACTGCCTAGGCCCCGCAGGCACCCTGTCCTGATACCAGCCACCACCACCCCACATCACAGCCCCCCCCCCGGGTAACCTGGCATAATCCTTCACCAGATGGGATGGGTCCCCCTCCTCCGAGGGAGAAAGGCACTGTTGGGGGTCGGCCAGCACACTCAGTCTTGGCCCAGGTGCTGCTGAGGTTGTCTTGGGCTGTCTCAGGGCTTATGTGGCAGCGGGAGCTGGCAACCGTCATCGGGTCAGCCATGGAGCACTGTTTCCCATTTTCTCCCCAGGGGCGTGGTGTGCCACTAACATCAAGGTGTACGCTGACGTCCACCATGCCCCTCTAGTCACCGGGACCCAATGTGTTGCATTCCCCCAGCCTCTGACAGGAGTCAGCAAGTGCTAGGTCATCTCCCCACCACCCCCCTGAGAGAAGGTGAGCAGTCGTCCGATGCTCAAGCCTTCTCCCCCTTGCCAGCCCTCCAGCACCCTGGGTCTGTTCCTGAACCTGGGTCACCGGCGACGCAAGTGAAAATCCAACCACTGCACCAATGGGCCAGCCACTTCTTTTGTTTCTGATTAAGTTCTGATGCCCTGCCCCCCCCCTTCCGAGCAAGCCCTTGATCAGGCTACCACTGCTTCTCTGTGGCCGTGGTTGGCAAGCCAGCTGGCCACTCCTGATCTCCTGCCTGACCTGCCTAAGCCTCACAAGGTACGCTTCTACTGCAAGGACTGGGACTGAAAGCTAGGAAACTAATTGGCCCCATCCTTTCAGTGCCAGCTCTCCAGTGACCGCTGCTGATACTGGCTCACTCCTCATTGGCTGCTCTGCTTCTACAGTTTTTCTTCTGTCTCTCTGCTGCAATTTCTTGCCTGCTTTTCACTGTTTTTAAAGCTTAAATTTTCTCCAGCCCCCCAATACTGTCTAAATACACTCGCTTGCCCACCTCCCTTGCTGTGCTACTCCGCTATTGGTAGATCTAGTGACCGAGCTTCGGCCTTAAAGGGCCATCCCTGGCACAGCTGATAATAGTCCTGCTCTTGCTCCCCTGGCTTCCTTCCTAGTCTAGTCTCCAAAAGTGCCTCCTTAGAACAGTTTGTGCTCTAAAACACTCCTGCAAACCCCTCTTCAGCAAACATGCACCCCACCTCATCTCTCCTTTTCCTGTGCTCCCTCTGCTATTTTTTCTCCTCCTCCTCCTCCTCCTCCTCCTCCTTCCCCCACCGACCCCATGGTTGCTCCTACCCCTCCCACCATCCTGCTTCTTCTGCACCCCTCCTCCTGCATCACCATCTCGCGCCCTCCTCACCAGCTTTGATCCCCTTTCCCACTCCATCCTGTCACTTGATTTCTTCAGGCGTTCTACCACCCCAAATAAGCTGCTACAACACTCAGATCCACTGCTCCAGGTGCACACCCTATGCCCTCAATGCTAACAAAGGTCGAAAGCTCCTGGCTACTTTTCCTGTGCTCTTTCTCCTTTTGTTAATCGCTGGAGACATTGAAAGGAACCCCGGCGCCCCTACACCTGCACAACTGCTATTCTTCCACAAAGACCTAAAGGTCATGCACATCAACATGAGGAGTCCCCTCCCAAAATCGGACCTTTTAAACTGCTGGATAACCCAGAATGCCCCCGACATGCTATGCCTATCAGAATCCTGGCTATCTGCCAAAACCCCTGACTCATCTATCTCCTTCCCAGGCTACCACATCATCTGGGAGCAAGACAGTGGCAAAAGAGGAGGCGGTGTAGCTATGATCATAAGACAACATCTCTCTTACTCGGAAATGAAAAAAGAATCCTGCCTCGGATCCCACCAGCTGATTCTAACCAAATTCTCCCTTCCTCACACTCTCCTCACTTTCATTGGGGTGGTCTATGCTTCTCCTTGGCTCGGTCAAGAAGCTTTCACAGTGTGCATCTCTGTTCGCCTGCCATTGTGGGGGGAAGGGAATGGGGAAATTGTTTAACCAGGAAAGGCACACTAAGCCGGAGCTTGTTTCCAGGTGCAACCTGGGAGCACAAGGAAGTTAAGTGACTTGCTCAGGGTCACACAGTAAGCAAGTGGGGGCCGATGGGATTCAAATCCAGGTCTTCAGGTTTGCAGCTCAGTGCCTTTAACCACTACACCGTACTGCAGCACACTCCAGTGAACTAATATTACCCGGGGACTGTAACCTCAACTGGCTGTCGCCATCATCAAAGTCCACAACCTCCAAATTAGAATCCCTGAATCTCACACAGCTAATCACAGAACCAACCTGCTACAACTCCTGTTCCTCTAATCACTCCCTCGTAAATTGGGTTCTCTCATCCCATCCTCACCGAATGTCCGCTGCTGGAGTCCTCAATCCCACCTTAAGTGACCTCTGCATCACCTACTGCATTAGAAAAACACACCTACCTAAATCCGCACAAACGTATATTGAAACACACCCACTAAGTTCACTAGACACTAACTCCATCCACTCGGACTTACACAGTGCCAGTTGGGCACCAGTTTACTCTGCAGTTACTGTCAATACTGCCCTAGCACAGTTCATAAGTATTTTCAACAGTATCTTGGATTTCCACACCTCCCTTAGAAAAGCCAGGGTCAGGAAACGCCACCACCCCTGGATTACTGCCCCTATAGTCGCCCTCTGCAAAGCCTGTGACAAAGCCTGGCCCACCTTCAAAGCCTCCCTAAACCTCAACTCAAGACAAGCATATAACACTGAGAGAAATGCTTGCACTGAGGCCATTTGTCGTGCAAAGGCTGATTACTTTAAACACCGGCTCAACACTGCACACACCTTCTCTTTCTGGAATATAGTACATTCCATTGTCGACCCACCTCCACAATCCAACACCCCAACTCTTAAGCACAACGGCATTGAAATAATGGACCCCATCCAAGTTGTGGATACCCTCAACACCTTCTTCACTACTTGTGCTTCCCCTGACCCAACCACACCTCCTCTACCTGCCTCCAAACCCACTCCATAGCACATGCCAAATAAACACTTCCTTCTAGCCCCTGCTTTCATGAATGTACTGCTTGCCCTTCTATCCCTCAACACATCTAAATCTAGCCCTGATGGCTTACATTCTAGTCTCTGTGCCTTTCTGCCCCCACCATCACTGTCCCCCTCACCGTCATTATAAATAAGTCCTTCTCCTCAGGCACAGTTCCAAAAGCCTGGAAATCGGTGTGCGTCATCCCCTTCCACAAAGGTGGTGATCCTACCTCACCTGGAAACTACCACCCTATCTCCCTCCCCCTCCTCACCTTGGCAAAACTTCAGGAACATCTCATACAATCCAGACTGACTGAGTTCCTCACCACCAACAACTTCCTATCCCCCTACCAGTCAGGCTTCAGAAAAAACACTCAACCATATCCTCCCTTTTCTGTGTCACTGGTCACATTCAATCAGCTGCTGATAAAGGCCACCTCACTGCCGCAGTCTTCATCGATCTGGCTAAAGCTTTCAACTCGGTATCTCACCCTCTTCTTCTGAACACACTCAAGGCTCACCCCTGCTGTTATACAGTGGTTCAACTCTTATCTCTGACAGAAATCAGTCAGTTAAAATCATCAACTCCTCCTCTCCCTCCCTATCCTAGCAGGCATCCCTCAAGGCTCCATACTCGGCCCCATCCTGTTTTCCATATTCATAAATAACCTCCCATCTGCCTGTTTCACCTCCCTCACCCATATGTATGTGGACGGTACCATACAGTTCTCCTCCAGCCCTGACCCAACTACTATCTACTGTGTGCTGCAACATGACTTCCGCTCAGTTCAATCCTGGTTCCAATTGAAACAACTGAAAGTAAACACTTCTAAAACAGTCTCTATGACTTCTGGAACCTCTCAAAGAATAGCCAAAGCTATCAATGCCCCAGCCATCACCTCTCTTGATGGCACCCCGCTAAAGGTAGTCCCTTCCTACGAGTACCTAGGTGTCTGGCTGGACCCACTTCTAAATTTCTCAATTCATATTGACTACATAGCCTCTAAACTTCACCTAAATCTCGGAATCTTCTACTGAAACAGAGACTCTCTGCTTCTCCCCGTAAATTGGAAACTTCTGACAAAGATGATTATGTCAGTTTTTGACTACGCTGATATTGTATACTGCACTGCACCCTCCACATCACTCTCTTGACTTGACTCCCTGTACTATGCTTTCTGTCATTTCACCTCCAACTCTCTACACAGGACTCACTACTGTTCTCTACGCTCCTGCCTGGACCTCCTTCTGTTCACGCACAGGCCTCTCATCCACTCTATATCCTTCATCTCCAAATTCTGGTTCAATCTGCTTCCCTCTTACATATCTTCCCTCCTCAATCCTGCCCCAGCCTCGACATATTCCCTATGCTCTAGGGACTCATGCTCCTTCGCACTCCACACTCCATCTTCCAGCCTGTGCAAATCTGCCTTTAACTATCACCTCCCCTTCCCTCTCTGTGGAACTCTCAAACTCCTCTCCTATGCAACTCTCCCTCTCACTTCTCTGTCAGATCGCTGCTACGCCTCCTACCCTTCCCTACTTGTTACCATAACATCACATAGCACTTGAAATGTTTGTTCCCTGTTGTATTTACATGGCTCTTTGATATTCCTCCCTCACTCTGTACCTTATCCATTTGCGTAGCCCGTTTTGCTGTATTAGTTTTCATATGTATTATGTATTTGTATACTTTGATCCCATGTTCCCGTCCCCCGGGTCGCACCTGGAGATGAGCCTTGGCTCAGTGTGCCTTTCCCAGTCACCAAATGTTTAAATAAAAAATTAAAATAAAATAAATTAAAAAAAAATTATGGGGGCAACCAAGATGGGCATCCTCTAAGAGACAGGGTGACACCTTGATAAATAAGGCCGATTGTTTGGTTTGGTCTTGGGCATTAACAAACATTCTATTATTTGCTTATCACTGTAGAACCTCAGTGTGCTCTGCACTGAAGCAAAGGTTACCCTGCAAGGGCACTGGAAGTTTCAAAGAAATACAAAATTACACATACCCCAATAATGCAAAGCATCATGGGACATACACATGCAAATCCCCACAAATGAATTTGGGCTGGTTCTTCTTTAGTCAGGTGTGTAAGATGCCTCCGCCTTGCACGCTTTCTGACTCGGGGATGGAAGGGCACCTCCTTCCACTGTATGACCGCCTCCTGGTGGTTCGGGGGGGGGTATGGTGCGGGATTGAGTGGTACTCCTTTGCAGAGCAGCCTTATGTCAGCATGCACCCACTTGCCTGGCATGTGATGTGTAGGCATCACATTCCCAGAATGAGATCAACAGGGGCATTCTAAAAGAAGGCAGATGCTCATCTGTCCCTCCTATGATCCTGATAGGGGCAAGGTCGAGTCTTTTCACAGGAGCCGCTCTGTGGGTGGGATAAAGGGGTTGGGGCTATGGGGTGAAAAATAAGGTGTGGACTTGGAACAGATGTCCCCTTGTCCAGTCATGTCCAACTGGACCACCTGACCTGCCCCTTCTTCACTGACTCCTCCCTCTGGCATCATTGGCTTGTTGAGCAAAGTATTCTCCTCTGAGGAGGCCTAGTCCCCCTTCATGGTCTCGTTTGAGGGGGGTATGCTACAGGTTACTGTTCTGCGGGTCAGAGTTAGGAGTGAGCAGAGGCAGGAATGGAATGTCAGACACCAGTGGGTTCTACAAGAGGGGAAACGGGACACTGAGGGTGATGGAAGGAGGTTCCTGAGTCAGGCCCTGTGAAGCTAGAAAAACTAAGTTTAAAAAAAAAAGAGTATGTTGTCAAATGGCCTCTCAAACAATCCCCAGTGGCTGAAAATGGAAGGCAGGCATGTGTTTTGGCCTTCTCAGGGCTCATCAGTATACCTTATTTGTTTTGATTATACTACTTCGCGAATAATGTGTTGGGGAAGCTTTGTGACAGTCAGGTGTTATTCCCCTACCAGGCTCGGGATTTATGTCCTTTTGAATCTCCCCCACTTCTATCTGCTGTTTATTTTAGATGCCGTGCATTGGGGATAGCTAGGAGGCATGGAAGGAGGGAGAGATTGGGTACTGGTGGGGGATTGGAAAGGGGGGGTGGATTGGGGTTCTAGGGTCTAGAAGGCACCATGGAGCGAAATGGAATCTGGACAGGGGTCCCCCTTGCCTTGTTTCCATACCCAAGGGCTCTGCTGTTTGCGGGCAGGTACCGAGGTCTTCCCCAACGGCTCATCCAACCTGGGCAGTGTTATGCAATGCTAGATCGATGAAGAACAAGAAGCTCTTATAGCTGATCTTGTTGGGACAACTGATCTGGCTTGCATCACCGAGCTTTTTCTAGATCAGAATGTGGGCCCTTTATTGGCTTCCGCAGTTCCAACTGGGTACTCGGTGATACACCGCCCAAGGTTGGATCATAGGGGTGGGGGTGTGGCTATGATATTTAAAACTGAACTCGGCCTTGTGAATGTACCACTAGGAAGTACCAGATCCTTCAAGTATATCCTGGGTGAGGGTGCGTTTGTGGGATTCTCCTAATCTACCATCCACCAGGGGATGGTCGAGAATTCCTGCAGGAGATAGCAGACTTCGTCATCGACATGGTGTTGAGGTCCCCCAGATGGTTGGTTCTGGGGGACTTCAATGCCTGGGTCGATCAACTCTCACATTTTTGTCAAGATCTTCTCCAGCTGATGTTTACACTGGGCCTGACACAGGTAGTTATCTCCTCAACCCATATAAAGGGTCACTCGTTGGATCTGATCTTCCTATTGGGCATGAAGATAGCTGATTTGAGGGTGGAACCAGTTAGTTGGTTGGACCATCACACCATAAGGTTTGACTTCAGAGCCCCCCCAAATAGGTCTGCCCCTACGGAGATGGTCCGGTACCACCCTTTGAGGGGAGTTGTCCTCGGTGACCTGTCGGCGGTGCTCGACCCATTGGGTTTGTCGGCTGAATGCTCAAGTCCAGGTGATCTCGTATTGGCTTCTAATAAGGCAGTGGGAGATGCCCTGGACAAGACTGCTGCTGTTCGAGTTCGACCTCTCACCCTTCGCCCAAGGAAGCCCTTGGTTTGATGGCTTCTTGAAGGAGATGTGGCGAATTGGTCTAAGTATGAAGAGAGCTTGGCATAAGTCTGGTTTAGATGCCGACAGACTTAGGTTGATGGCACATTATGATGGCTGTCAATCAGAAATCACCCATAAAAAGGCAGAATTCCTGTCCAGGGAGATTTCTGCTGTGCGGAATCGACCAGCTCAGCTTTCTTGGACCATTGACAGACTGTGCAATCCAGTCTGTTTCCAGCCCAGAGAAGCGTTTACTCAGCTAAAATGTGAGGAGTTTGCTTAATTTTTCACAGATAAGGTTGCTGACATCAGGTCTGGCATCACCTCATTTTCTCCTATGATGAATGTGGGAGGTGACATTCACCCGGTTTGTCTGGTCAGACTTCGGCCGACCAGAGTTCGTTGATATTGTTGAGATCATCCAAACATTGTGTCCCACTAGTTGTAGTTTGGATCCGAGCCCTACACCCCTTTTAGTAGGCTGTGTAGATGTTATCTGCCTGATCCTTGCTGAGTTGTCTGGCAGTCCTTGGAAAGGGGTATCTTTCCTGATCCCCTCAAGGAGGCAGTCGTTCAACCACTCCTTAAAAAATCTTCCTTGGACCCAAACTGCCTAGCTAACAACCGACCTATCTCTAACCTGCCATTTGTTGGTAAGGTGATAGAAAAGGTACTGGCATAGCAATTGGACGATCATCTTACAACTCACAATATCTATGATACTCTCCAATCTGGTTTCAGGAAGAAGCATAGCATGGAGACTGCTCTGGTCTGGGTATTGAATGATCTCCTAATGGCCAGAGATCAAAAGGCATGTACCATCTTGGTTCTCCTTGATCTTTCTGCTGCATTTGACACTGTAGACCATGGTGTCCTTTTGGATCGTCTGCAGCTTCTTTGTGGACTGTCTGGTACAGTCCTCAAGTGGCTCCATTCTTACCTCTCGGGCAGATCATGGAGAGTGGCCACCGGAATTCATTCCTCTGCTGCTCAGCCTCTGCTCTGTGGGGTGCCACAGGGATCCATTCTGGCCCCCATGTTGTTTTGCAGTGTTCATGCTTCCATTGGGAGATATCATCAGGTGATACAGCTTGAGTTTTCACTGCTATGCAGATGATACTCTGCTGTATATGTCTTTTCTACCCGGACAGAATGATGCGATCTCCGTGCTAAATAATTGCCTTGCTGAGATCAGATGTTGGATGAATACCAGTTGGCTGAGGCTGAATTCTGATAAGACTGAGGTGTTGGTAGTGGACTCTGGTTGCCTCGGGGCAGGTATGAGGGTTGGACAGCCGTCTGGTTTGTTTCTTGATGACATCCCACTCATTACCTCAGGCCAGGTGCGTAACCTGTGTATTATTTTTGGCGAGGGTTTGACATTTAAGTCTCAGGTGTCGGCCATCGTCAAAACCTCTTTTTACCATCTGAGGAATATTGCACGGGTGAAACACCTGGTTCCCCCTGATGATCTTCCAATGTTAGTCCATGCCTTTGTTACTTTCCGCTTGGATTACTGTAATTCCCTCTACCTAGGGCTACCTGGGGTTGATATCCACCGCTTGCAGCTAGTGCAGAACACGGCGGCCAGGCTTTTGGCTGGGACCTTTCAGTCTAGTCATATTACACCTGTGCTTCACGAACTGCAATGGCTGCCTTTATAGTGGCGGATCACCTTTAAGGTTGGTTTACTGACCTTTAAAGCCCTACATGAACAGGGACCCGGTTATCTGCAAGACCTCCTTTTACCCTACTGCCCAATCCGTCCCCTCCGATCCACTGATGAGGGATTGCTGGAGATTCCCAGGGTTCACCTGAAGACATCTGGCACTTGTGCCTTCTCTTTTTCTGCACCAACCCTCTGGAATTCTCTACCTCGTCGGTTGAGAGAGTGCCTGACCATTCACAGTTTTAAAACTGAATTAAAAATGTATTTATTTGACTTAGCCTTCCCTAAGTTCGGCTAAGTTTACTGTAATTTTATTGTATTAATCTGTTTTAATTTTGTTTATTTGATATTTGTGTGTTTGTACAGTGCTTTAGTCATAAAAAGTGCTTTAAAAATAAAACTGATTTAATTTGATTTGATTCTCTCTCTCTTACCCCAGAGGAAGGGGGCACCAGCTGATCTTACTAGTTTGGGTCATAGTGAGCCCAAAGTAGGAAAGTAATCCTAAAGTTAAAGAACCTTGGTGCAAGAGCACTGAGGCAAACCTTACCCCAGAAGAGTGCTGGCAATAAAGCCAAATTTAATAGAAATACAGTGAAGGGAAGGGGTGCTCAACTAGGGCACCGGACAGTGCGTGAGGGAGTGGAAGCTTGCAGATTGCCGAGGGCAAGGAGCAGGGGTGGAGGGCAATCCTGATTAATGCCAGGAGCATGGAAAACAAGTTGCCTGAACTTCGGGCAGTGCTAACCAAAGGGGATGTGGATGTGGCGGCAGTCACTGAAATTTGGGCCACTCCCTGGCACAATTGAGACTTAAACCTGATGGGGTACACTGTGTTCAGGAAGGACAGGGCTGTGGGTATGGGGTGGTGGGGTGGCACTCATCATTAGAAATGGCATCAATATATGCAGGGTGGAGGGGGGGCAGAGGAAAATGTAGAGGTGTTATGGGTTACCTTGCAGGCACTTGGGAGGAAAAGAGGGTCATCTTAGGGGTGGTCTATAGACCGACCTGCGCAGGCTGAGGAACTCAAGGAGGGCCTGGTAGCAAATCTAAGGGATCACTGTGGTCAGGGGAGGGTAGAACTTAACTTGCCTGGGTTGACTGGGGCACTATTGCATCTTATTTATTTATTATTTATTTAAGAGATTTACCAGGAAAGGCATACTGAGCGGAGTACCACTCGATTCCAGATGCGCCCTGGGGTAGGGGGTACAATATTGCAGAAAATAAGACAAAACAGTCCATACATAATTTGCAGATAATAACGGACAGTGGTCCAGTAGGAAGGGTGCAGTAGCTGAGAAGAAAGGCGGTTCATACAATATGCAGAGTAGTTCAGACATTGGTGTAATAGAATGGAAGAATTACACAATTACATAGTGTGAGCAAAAATTTCTTACATATGGGTAAGACGTGCATAATAATACAGTAACAGCAGCAGGTTCAGAGCATATAGTACCATTTTGTGATGAGTGTGAAAAGCGGACCCAGACTGGAAGTCAGCGATGGGGAAAGCATGAGCAGTTGGTGGCGAAATGTGCTTTGAGAAGGCATACGTTAGGGGGATACTTGTGGTGAGTCTGATGTCGGCTGCCAGTGAGTTCCATAATTTGGGCAGCCTGAAACTGAAAGCAACCTGACCTGGAGCGGGTAGATCTGTGGGGATGTGTAGGAGCCTGGAGTCAGTGTTCCTGAGGTCTAGGTAGGTGGGGATGGCGGTTAGGGATGTTGATAGGTAGGAGGGCAGTGTATGAGACCAGAACTTAGCAGTAATTCTAGCGTGTGCAGCAAACGCCGGTTTTGGAGTGAGGAGGTCAAGTGATTGGTAAAGGTAGCAGTGGTGGGTATTGGGAGGGCGGTCAAGGTGAACCGGCAGAAGGATTTGTAGAGGGGTGAGCCTGACTCAAGGACACCTGGGGCGGAACCGTAGACTACATCACCGTAGTCCAATATTGGAAGGATCATTTATGGACTATTGCTTGTCTGGTCGGTAGAGGGATGCAGTACTTGTTTCGATGGAGAGCTCCCAGCATGGGATGTAGTTTTTTGTGCAGTGCATCTATATGTGCTGAGAAGTCAAGGTACTGATCTAGCCAGACACCAAGATAGCAATAAGTGGAGCAGGCCTCGAGCGGAGTACTGTCCAAGGTATAGAATGTGGGTGCATCAGTAAGCCGGGCTAGTTTGGCACGGGAGCCAAAGATGAGGGAGACAGTTTTTTTGGGGTTCAGGAAAAGTTGGTTCTCAAGGAACCAGCATTGGAGGGAGTCGAAATCCTTCTGAGGCATGCTGCCACCGCTGTTCGGATGGGCCAGAGGTGAACAGCACCGCATCGCTCTGCGCATATGGATGTCAGTTTGTGCAGACAGCAGGCAAATCATTGAGGAAAATTGAGAAATCAGTGGGCCGAGTACGGACCCTTGAGGTACGCCTGGTGACGGGCAGGGGTGGATAGATCCGCACTGATGCGAACTGATTGAGACCTGCCTGATAGGTATGATTGGAACCAGCTGCATTGCTGCCACCGACAGACCAGTTTGGGCAAGTTTGACAGCAACAGGGGTGAGAGACCGTGGTCAAGGCTTTTGCCAGGTCTATAAAATAGCAGCGGTTATTTCCTTGTCAATGCCTGTGAGGATGGTGTTAGTGATGTGAAGGAGGGATGTGGTGGTGGAGTGATTTTTTCTGAAACCGGCTTGAAAAGGAGTGAAGAAGGAGATGTAGTCTAGATATGGGTGTAGCTGGGATAGAACAAGGCGCTCTTGGGTTTTGGCTAGTATGGGGAGCAGAGATATAGGCCGATAGTTTGATGGAGAGGAGAGGTCCCCTCCCTTGGGAAGGGGAATGACTGCGGCATGTTTCCATTTCGTGGGGACTGCCTCTAACTTAAAAGACAGATTATAGAGCATGGTAAGGGGGTGGGCTATAGCTGGAGCAGAGTTGAGCATTTTAGAGTCAAGTCCCAATGGACATTTACCTTTTGATGTGTTTAGTGAGAGTAGAATTTTCAGCACCTGGTCTGGAGTGACTGGGCGGAGCGAAAGGAGGCCAGGGGGTGCATTAGGGAGAACGGGGGAACTTTGGGGAGAACGAAAGGTGGGGTGGGGCGGAGGAGAATAGGGAGGTAGAAGCAGTGGAGAAGTGGGTATTAAACTCAGTGGCAACCTGACAAGGATTATTGATGATTTTGCCTCTGAGGTTAAGAGTGGGGGTGGGGGTTGGGTCGGTGGGGTAAGGAGAGATTTGATGGACTTCCAGAATTGAGAAGGGTGGGTGGTTTTTGTTGAACGCCGCTTTGAAGTAGTTTGATTTGACTGCCGTATGAGTCTAGGCTATCAAGTGACCGGTATTGTTGCTGGACCAGATGAGACCCTGTGGCCTTGAAGGATTTCCAGGCACGGTCTCTGGCTTGGAGTTGTTCCATGAGGTTTGAGGTCACCCAGGGTAAGTGGGAGCTCTGCTCTGATCTCCTTAGTGGGGCATGAATGTCCCAGATAGTGAGGAAGTTAGAGAAATCAGCTCAGGGCCTCGCCCATGGTGGTGGCTCTAGGGATGCGAGACCAGTCAATGGAGATAAGGTCGTTTAGGAGCGCAGGCAGATCCAGTGATTTGTAAGCTCTGCTGCGCAGCAAACAGGGTGGAGGGGCTGGGGACGGAAGATTTTGCGCACTATAAAAATCATATGGTGGTCGCTAAGGGAGTCCGGTAGAAGGCCGACTTTAAGTATCCTATGTGGGTGAGTAGTGAGTGCCCAGTCCAGTAGTGTGTGTTTATTGGATTTGTGATTTAGGCGGGTGGGTTCCCCTATTTGCTGGTGCAAATTTAGTGCGTTGATTTGGCAGCGTGTCTTTGATGCTGCGCATCCCAGCCAATTCTGATTGAAATCACCAAGGATATGGAGTTCTCCGCCTTCTGTAAGGGCCCTCAGGTTTCCTAGGTGTTCGAGGATGCTGGTTAGTGGTGTGTCCGGTGGACAGTATGACCCAGATACGTATACTGGGATAGAGTGGGGCAGGGAGATTTTGATCAGCACCCTGGGATCTTCATCAACGAGGGAGCAGTGCTTGCTGGACGTCTTCCAGGATGCATTCCTTGCACAACTGGTGACTGACCCGACGAGGAATGGTCACATCCTGGATGTGGTCATGTCGGATTGTGATCTGGTTAGGAACCTAGCTGTAGGGGATCAACTGGCGGAGAATGATCATGCCACGGTCTGGTTTTCCCTTGACCTGGGGGGAGGGTAAATCGCACTAAAACGGTGGTGGTTGACTTCAGGGGAGCAGACTTTAAGGGTATGGAGGGGATCCTCAAGGGGCACTTGGAGAAGATCACACCAGAAATGGACACAGAGAGCAGGTGGCAAATTAATAAAAGGGGCCTTCTGGAAGCCTCCAAGGCCTGTACGAAGGTCCGGCTCAAGTTTGATAGGGCCAGAAAACCAAGCTGGTGGAACAGGGAGGTCCAGGAGGTGGTGATGGAAAAAAGAGCTGCTTATAGAAAATATAAGAGCTCGCAAAGGGACATGGACAAGAGGGAGTATGATAGGATATCCAAAAAGGTTACCAGGGTGGTGAGATCAGCCAAGGAGAGGACAGAGGAGAGGTTGGCACAGGAGATTAGAAATGGGGAAAAGGGTTCTTTAGGTATATCAGGGAATGGAGGAAAGTGAAGGGGAAGACTAGCAGACTGAGGTCAGGGTGTGGGTGAGCTAAGGAGACCAAAGAGCAGGCAGAGGAACTCAATGAATACTTTGCCTCAGCCTTCACAAGAGATGATGGAGGGGAAGCACCTTATGGGGGGGAGACTAGCACAGAGGAGGGTAGGGAGCTCTCTGCCATGGAAATTCCTGGTGGTAGGGTGAGGGAGGCCCTTAAGTCCCTGAGAATGGATAAAGCACTGGATCCGGATGGCCTTCATCCCAGGGTGCTGAAGGAGTTGGCGGAGGTCCTTGTTACAACTCTGGTGGACCTTTTTTAACTCGTCCCTTCAGACGGGTTGGGTGCCCCAGGATTGGAGGATGGCTCATGTCATGCCTATCCACAAAAGCGGCTCACGGGAGGAGCCGGGTAACTACAGGCCTGTCAGTCTGACATCAGTGATGGGCAAGATGTTGGCGGCCTTCCTGAGAGACTGGAGGTGTGTCTGGGATCACGGGGCCACCTGGATGACCACTAACATGGCTTTGTTCAGGGCAGATCGTGTCAGACTAATCTTGTGGAATTCTGTGATTGGGTGACAAAGGTGCTGGACCAGGAAAGGCCAGTGGCTGTCCTCTTTCTAGACTTCGGCAAGGCATTTGACTTGGTACCACACCCAGGGTTGCTGGACAAGCTGGGAGGAATTGGGGTGGTGGAAAGGATAATGAGGTGGATATGGAACTGAATAACCGGCTGTTTCAGAAGGCGGTGGTCGGGGCGGTATCATCCCCTAGGAGGGTCATTAGTGGGGTCCCACAGGGGTTGATGTTGGGCCCACTCCTGTTTAATGCTTACATCTTGGACATCAGGGACTGTGACTCTCTTCTTACATCATGTATTTTATTTGTATTACTGTTCTCCACTCTCCCACCCCCAGGACACATCTGGAATCGAGTGCTGTACTGCTCAGTATGCCTTTCTGGTAAAACTTGTAAATAAATAAATACATATCAGGAGTGAGATGAGCCTCTTTGCAGATGACTAAAAGCTGGGGGCGGTAGTGGATGGGGAGGAGGGTAGAAGAGTCTCACAGGGGAACCTGGAGACTCTGGAGAGGTGTTCATGCACTTGGAAACTGAAGTTTAATGCCACGAAGTGTACGGTTCTCCACCTGGGGCTTAGAAACCCTAATCATGAGTACTTTTTGGGCAGGGAGAAATTGCAGGTTTCGGAGGGAAGAGATCTTGGGGTGGTCATGGATGCTAAAACGAATAACTCTGAGCAGTGTAGGAGGGCAGTGGCCAAGGCAAACAAAATGCTTGGATGCATTGCCAGGGGGATAACCTCAAGGAGGCAGGAGGTGATTCTCCCTCCTTATAACTGCCTAGTTAGACCACATCTGGAGTACTGCATGCAGTTTTGGCACCTGTACTTGAAAAAGGACATTGCACTTCTGGAAAGGATCCAGAGGAGGGCAACCAGGATGATACAGGGCCTGGGGGAAAGATCCTATGAGGAGAGGCTTGGGGAGATGAACTTGTATTCCCTGGAGGAGAGAAGGGACAGATGGGCCATGACCGAAATCTTCAAAGATCTAAAAGGATTGAATAGGGTCAGCCCAAACAGGGTGTTCTAGCTGAGGGAGGAAGGGGTCATCAGTGGGCATTCCATGAGGCTAGTTGGTGGAAGGCTCAGAGTGGAGACTAGGAGACACTACTTTTCCGAGAGGGTGGTGGATCTCTGGAACACACTACCTGTGGAACTGGTGCTGTTGATACAGAGGAGCGGTTCAAGAGGGTCTGGAACAGGTACAAGGGTAAGGTAAAGCTGAGAAATGCTGAATCCAGAGGTGTAACTGTGATGGGGGAAGGGGTTGGGGCAATTTCGGGGGAGGCAGGGAAGGCAGCAGCAGTGTCCTGACCAGGTGCTGATTTTTGAGCACACCTGATAGACCATTAGGCCTACTTCTGCTGGCATTTATGTACATTACACATACCCCAACAATGCTAAGTAACAGTTTTGTGGAAATGTTTCATTACTGGGGTACATGTAATTTTGTTCTTTACTTTCTCAAGAATGAGAATCACCCTAAAGGTAAACAGATAGACATTGGTGCCATTTGCCATTCCAGTGCTAAATGGTTGTGCTTTGAGCTGGGACATTAGAAGTCAGGAGGGAGTCCGACTCACATGCTTCCTGCCTTGGACATTTCATCCAATCCTCCTTTCATGATACTTACCACTGCTCCCTGTAAAAGGAGCGGGGTTCTGCTTCTGTATCACTTGTCAGGTGAGAGGGTGTGTGCCAGGGTAATACCACCCAGAGGGACTACGTAGTCCTTCCTGCACGATACGCCCTCCCTCCCTCTGGGCTGTCGGGGCACTTGTGCAGCAGAAGGAGGTGTCCTCCCAATCAGAGACAGGAGAGGCCCGAGACAGATGCCAGAACCCTGCCTTGATAGCACCACACATTACGGGCTAAAATTTCAGTCATCTTATAGAGAGTAATGGCTGGGTAGGTGTGTGTTATGATGTTTTCTTTACACACTTGAGGTGAGTGATGAGCCATAAACCTCGAGAGCGAAGCTGGAGAGGCTTATGAGCTCATCCCTCATTGAGGGTATGTAAAACAACATCATGAACACACACCTGCCTGTAGACTTTATTTTTTATAATTACTAGTGCAAAGACTTACTCCTCGAGATAATCTGTTTAATTTCTGCAGCCCCTTAGTCTGTCTTCTATTCAGAGCGAGCAAGTGACTCGGCGGGTCCCTTAGTGAAGCGTGACCGAGCGGTGCTCCTTTCAGTAAATAATATTTTCCACTATATGCAGAAATAGCAGTGCTTTGTTTAAAAATCCTGTTGGTTGTGCGGGTTGAGCTCATTTTCTTATTTTTGAGTTAGAGAGACCACCGAGTGTAGACTGAGGAGAGCGAGTGACTTGGTGGCTTTAGAAGATGGGATTCAGACATGAGCGATTGCTATAGCAATACTTGCTTACACCTGAATCTTGTCTTCAGAAGCCGCCGAGTCACTCGCTTTCCTCAATCAACTCTTGGCGGCTTCTCTAACTCAAAAATAAGAAAAATGAGGACAACTCCTACATCTGACAAGATTTTTAAACAAAGCACTGCTATTTGTGTACATTTTGGGAATATTATTTACTGAAATGAACACCGCTCGGTCACGCTACCCTGGCAGAAAAGTGAAAGTGATGCTCGAGAACAGTGCAAGTGAGTTGTTCTCAGAACACCGTAATACACCTTTTTCAGGTTATTATGGTATTTGACAGTGATGGTAATCTGGTTGATAAATAGGGCCACCAGTAATTATAAAGTCATTCAGGAGTGTCTCCGGTTTGTTTTTTTTCCAATTGTTTAACCAATTTTGTTTGTTTATGTAACCCGTAGGTGGCGCTATCCCAAGGGCTACTACCCCTGCCGAATTGGCTAGTAGCAGGTTAAGGGGCCTGAGTTCTGAAACAGGTGCCTCACACAATAATCACTTTCATAATACCCCTGATACACCACACAAGTACCCACATTGTTTTCACTTACCACCAGGGCTTTCCTCTGGCTCAGTCCTGGGACCCGCTGTAAAACAAGGTTATACACAGCAAATAACAGCAGTACAGTACTCTTGCACAAACTGGAACCACAGTAAGAATAAATGCAAAAAAGAGTTAGTTCTGATTTATTTAAGAGACTTGAACAAGGGAGGGACGTAATCAGGTTAATTTGCTTAAAGGCTCTATCAATCAAACAGTTATGAACACACTTCAGGGTACATAAACAGTCACACACCCTGGGTACCCTGATGGAGAATGGTGGGCTAGCCAGCAACATTGCAGCTGGTTGGGGCCCTGTGATGGAAGAAAAACAACATGCACAACACACAGTATTTGTGATCCGGAGCCAGAGGGCTCAGTTTGTGAAAAGAAAACAACAAGACAATCAGATGACACACTTTTAGATTAGGCTGTTGTTGCAGAGTGCTACCCTGATGATTACTCACAATACCCAAGACTGAACACAGGTTGGATGAAAATCGAGACAGCAGGTGGTTAATCTGGAGTGCCAGGAGAAGCAGGGCCCACACGAATCGCCGAGGTACAGAGTTTCTGTTCTGCCGTGGAGCAGGGGCTGATCCCTCAGGCAGGTCTCTTCTCAGTGGCTGTCTCTGTGCAGTGGGGTAGTCTGGCAGGGCCCAGGCCAAATGGAGATGAACGTGGATTCAGTCCGATTAGGCTGGATAAAGCTTCCAGCAAGCAGAACAGAGTTCACACAGTGGGGAACCAAATCACAACCCACTTTCAATACACAGCACATTTACATGTTAGGAACTTGTACTGTACCAGGCAAACCGCTCTCTGGTCACGATCACAAAGTCTGTGCACAAACCGGGGATTCAAAAGCAGCTAGAAATCCTGACAGGCTGATCGCATTCAGCAAAATCTTCGGTCTTCTTCAGGTATGAGCCTGGTAAACAATCAGTGGCTTACTTCGTTCTCACAAACTTGGATTTAGTCTGTTATAATTCTCTTCTCTCCCTCTCAAGGGCAGCAGGCAGACATGCAGGCCACAACTCAAGCCTTTCCACAGTTCTCCTGCGTGAAACTACTCAGACGGCTGCTTGACTGTCTCAAGCTATTGCTTCTTCAGCTCCCAACTTAGATCTGATTCAACTGCCGGCAAGCCTGGGACTTTCCCCAGAATCCAAAAGGTGTTGTTGGCTGATCTGTCTGTCAGTCACAGCAAAGGCTTCCTCTTCAGGTGCAAAAAAGGCGCCAAAAGCCCAAAACTACAATTCCTACAGATTTTGACTCCAGACAGCTCCTGTAGTCCAGCTCCATTTTAGGTCCCACCAGTACTGATTGGTCCAGTTCACAGTCCAGGACCAAGATAGTGGAGATAAACAAAACAGTCCTTGCTGCAAAGAAGGCAGGTTAGACAAACTACATTATCATTATCGCTCTAAATGATTTTCAGCAAATAGTTACATCTTTCAACAGAGCTCCCTCTCAGATTACTTATGACTGCAATCCAGGCAGCTCTTAAACAGACAATAAACAGAGGCTATACAGGCACTCTCTGGCAATCACATTTAAATTGCTAAAACGCAGGACACCAGCCTAGCAGTGAGCATTTAGGCAAGCTCAAGGAAGGCATTTCGGGAACCCCCATTTGTACGGGGGTTGCATTTGCATTTTCACATACTGATGAAATCATGTCAATTCATCTCGCCAAATGTAAATAGTTAAATCAGTTGCTTTGTTAGGCTCCCCTCTGTTACATTATTTCTTTGTGGTGGAGACATCTGGCACCCCAAATTTGTGTATCCTGTCAACAATATTAGTGCACGACCATGCCATGGGTCTCAGCCAATCATAGCTCAATATTTTAACTACCTATTGTATATTTAAAAAGATGTATACACAGAAAGCAAGTAAGAGTACAAACATGTGCATTCGGACTTCTATAGTGCCTTTTCTTCTCGAACACTCTGATCAGCTGTCTCCAGCCTGTTACTAGCCCCTAGAATACGGCTTGTCAGCTTTAGCAGGGGAGGTGGGGTGTTTCTTTCAATTTCACAAGTGCTGCTGAAGCCCCGCCTCCAATTGGCTGTGCTGTGTAGCTGTATTGCTTCAGTACAGGAAGAAGTTTCCTCAGCTTGCAGTCCTCCGAGAGAGAAGAGTGGAGACTAGATCGTTTAAAAGGTACATAAATAGAGAGTGAGCAAAAGAGAGAGACAGCTGTTTGTGTCCTAAAAGGTTGTGTGCTGGGAGAGACTGTAGGCACAGAGTGTACTCCTTACCAGTGCAACTCTGCCTTAGTCTGTCGGACTCATTTTTAATTGGCCTTGGTATGAAAACTTTAACTCTGCAGCTTAGGGTCAGACAAAACTGCTTCAGAAGGAAGAACAAAAGTAGTGATTACTTCTCACCACCGATATGACTGGTCTGTGTAGGCAGTCAAAGCACTGCTATCCTGTCTGGACATTTGTGTGTGTGTGTGTGGGGGTCTGGGACAATGGTGTTTAGGGGGCAAGTTTGTTTGAGAGATGGGTTTAGGAGATGTTTCAGGGACCATGGGGTTTGAGGAGTAAGTGTTTTCTGGGACAGTAGGTTTTAGGGGGTAAGTGCTTTAGGTACCATGCGGTTTAGGGAGTGTTATTTAGGACTGTGGGGTTTCCAAGTTCCAACTAAAGGCCTGTGTTCTGCTTGTCCTTCCTGGAGTCGGAAGGCTACAGCTCTGTGACTTGTTTTGATCGTGCTTCTCTGGAAATGAAACTGAAAGAACTTCCCTTTCCCTGAAGCCTGCACTGTAGATGCAACACCTATCAAGAGACAAAGTGCATGGGTTGCTTTATATAAAAAAGTACCAGTTAGAAACAAGATGCAGATTATATGTGGGATTCAGAAAGAAACAATAGGTTTGGTAGCCTCTCTCCTTAATTACTTTTAGGAGTTATCAGACAAGAGCCACCCATACTTATGATCAGGCCTTGTGTTTTATTGTTTAAGCAAGCAGTAAGACACAACCGAGCCAGGGCCAGGGCCAACTCCATGGCTAGGGAAACTAGGCAGCCACCTGGGGCCCCAGTTGTGGTGGTGGTGGTGGCCATCAAATCAATTAATTCTTGCTATCTTTCGCTGTTGGGTCCCACCAAAAGTGATGGCCCTGGGTGAGTGGGGAGGGGATGCTGCCTGGCCCCAAGTTGGCACCTGGGTGCTTGAGACCAAAGGTCATCCCTGCACAAGGTGTGAGTTGGGATAAGATAACCACACATCTGGGGCATGGTGAGGCCCAACGCCGTGAGCCCTGGAAGTATGGTTATTTCAGTTTAACTCACACCCTGGGGTGACTTATTGTGCTTACAAAATAGGTTTTGTGGTTAAAAAAAAAAAGTACACGGACTACACAGCAACAATTACTGTAATTAAATGTTCTATTTGTGCATGATGCTACTTTTCAAGGGAAGTTCGGCATAAATTCGTTTTGGAAACTTGATTAGCAGTATTTGCCAGTCAAAAACATTTTGATTAGCAATCAGCCAGGCTTGGGGAGCAGTTTCACAAAATGGTTATTTTTATCTGTAGCACGCAGTTCAGCAGAGTGCAGCTGTGTGGGGAAAAGTGTAAAACTGCAAGATAAACTTCCATCATTCTGCCCTGTTTACCGCAATTATAGACAAGCATTTGTCAATGCCAAATGTTTGCTTGCTGGTATTAGCATTGGAAATGCAGGAGTTAGACAGATGCAGTGTAGGAATGGCAGTGAAGTATTGAACTTCACGCCAACTCCACCTCCACCCTGCAAAGATGGACAGGCATTGGGGTATGCGTTTGGGTTGTCGTCCAAAACGTTCATGCCATTTCACCTCACCCTATCCTGCAGACACTGACAAGTGTTGAGGTGTGCTTTGGGGTGTTTGGCTTTACAGTCACCCCACTCCATAAGGACATACGCTGAAATGGGTGCAATATAGGAGAATGGGGTGAACTTTGGGGCCGAAGAATCCAAGGCACAGCTCGATGCCTGTCACTGGCTGCAGGTTGGGGGGATGGGGTTGGAATGGCATGAGCATTACAGTCGGCAATCCAAAGGCACACCCCTGATGCCTGTCAGTCTGTACAGGGTGGGACGTTATGGTTAGAAACCGTGACGCCCTGGGCATTTGTTGGCATCTGCAGTACAAATTTTCAACATGGCCATTTTGTGGCCCCCACCTCATGAAAGCATTTGGGACCTCTTCTCATGAACAGTGGCACTGTGATTTTGTCAATGTGTCCTGAAATTTGAGTTTCCACAGTGACCGTGCCATTGTGTGCCAGATATACGAAAACACAGATCGGGCAGGATGTGAAGAATGACAGCTGTACCATTCATAGGGAGGTGTGAAGAGATGGCAATGTTGAAAATCTATAGTGAAAATATTAAAAATGCTCAAACTTCCGAGCGTACATGGAAACTGTGCAACACATGTGTGTAACACAGTCATTTAGTGGAATTATTTCACAAAATTTTCAACATAGGCATTTTGTGACCCTGCTCATGAACACTCTCAGTATGATTTTCTTAATCTGTCCTGAACATTGATTTTCTACAGCAACCGAGCTATTCTGCACCAGATGTGTAAATGCATATTTTGGACAAGATGTGAAAATTGACAGCTGTACTGTTCATAAGGAAGTCTGAAAAAAATGCCAATGGTGAAAATCTGGACTGAAAATACTAGTTTTATGAAGTTACGAGGGTGCGTGGAAACTGCACAACACACACTTGTAACACAGTCATTTTATGGACATTTGTCACCAAATTTTCAACATAGGCGTTTTAGGACCTCTGCTCATGAACAGAGTCAGTGTAATTTTACATACGAACATATGAACATATGAATCTACCAGCAGAACACACCAATCGGTCTGTGTAAGTCTGCCCGAGTCTGCAGCTAGCACCCTAGATTGCAGCTGCCCCAGCCTCCTCCCCCTCAGTTCCTCCCCCGCTTGTCCCAGCCCCTGCCCCCCAACTCTTCCTCTTGCTTTATCCCACTCCTCCTTAAAGCTATTGACTGTGCTCCATGTTACCACCCCCCTCTGGCAGCGCATTCCAACTAGACACCACCCACTCAGAGAAGTACTGCCTCCTCATTTTCCTCTTGAAATGTCCCCCTTTCAACTTTAGTCCGTGCCCTCTCATCTCTCTTCCATTCCTCAGTTTAAACACCCCCTTGGTGCTAGGTTTATTTACTCCCGTAGGTATTTAAACGCTTCAATCATGTCCCCCCATCCCTCCTCTCCTCCAGTGTGTACATGTTCAGCTCCTTCAGCCTAGCTTCATATTCCTTTCCTTCCATCCCCTTTAACATTTTTGTTGCCCTCCTTTGCACCCCCTCCAGTAACTTCATATCTCTCCTCAGGTATAGCCTCCAGTATTGCACACAGTACTCTAGGTGCAGTCTGACCAATGATCTGTAGAGAGGTAGGATCACATCCCTGTGTCTGGATGAGAACCCCCTTGCGATGCACCCCAGCATCCAGTTTGCCTTCACTGCTGCTCTCCTGCAGTGGGCCAAGTTGTTCATGCTCCCAGTTATCAACACCCCTAGGGCCTTCTCCTCCTCTGTGATCCCCAACCAATAGTCCATCTTCTGGTTCTTAGCCCTGAAGTGCTTCACCTTACACTTCTTTGCATTGAATCCTAGCTGCCACTCCACTGACCATGTCTCTAGTTTGGTTAGGTCCCCCTGTAGTTTTTCCTATCCGTCCTCTTCGTCCACCACCGTCCCCAATTTGGTATAATGTGTGAACAGACTAACCCTGCTCCCCACTCAGTGTGCTATATTGAAAATAAAGAGCTCAAATAGCACCGGGCCCAGAACTGACCACTGCGGCACCCCACTTGTCACTACTCTGGGTGCTGAGAGCTCCCCCACCACACCACCCTCTGCACCTTCCCCTGTAACCAGTTCTTTATCCATTTAGTCAGCTTTTTTCCCACCTCCACTGTCATCAGCTTCCTCCAAGTCTCCCATGAGGCACTGCATCAAAGGCCTTACTGAAGTCCAAGTACAGGACAGGTACCACATGGCCCCTGTCCAACTCCCTTGTCACCCAGTCACAATACTCTATTAGGTTGGTTTGACAAGACCTCCCTGAGATGAACCCATGTTGCAGCCCATCTTGGAGGCCATTACTCTCTAGGAATTCCACCAGCCTCTCCTTCGGTATCGCCTCCATAAGCTTACCCACTATGGACTTGAGACTTACCAGCCGATAATTTTCTGGCTCCTCCCTAGGCCCACTCTTGTGTAAGGGCATCACATGGGCCACCCTCCAGTCCTGGGCCACACACCCCGTTTCCAGGGAGGTGTTGAACAGATCTGCCAGCGGCTCAGTCAACGGCTCTGCCATCTCCCTCAACACCTTGGGGTGGATGCCATCGGGGCCTGGTGCCTTGTCCACGACTACTGCCCTCAGCCCCTCTAGCACCCTACTTCTGTGATCACTTTGTCCGTCACCTCCTCTCCTCCTTTCCCCACCCCCCAGTCCATTCTGGTAGTGGACCATCCCTCTCCTTAGTGAAAACAAAGCAGAAGTACTCCTTTAGAATTTCCATTTGCTCCTCCCCCTTTTCCACCCAATCCCCTCCCCACTTTATCCTCACAATATGTTCCTTGCACTTCCTCTTTTCCCTGACATACCTAAAAAAAAAAAAAAAAAAGTCCTTTTTCCCTCCCTTTATGCCCTGTGCGGAACTTAATTGCCTGGAAGCCTTAGCTTTTTTCACCCTCCTGGCAACTTCCCTTGACCAACTCCCGAAAGCCTCCTTATCCTCTCTCTTCCCTGTTCTCTTGTACTTCTGATATGCAGCCGTCTTTGCGCTCACACCTTGCAGCACTTCCTTGTTCAGCCAGCATGGTTTCTTGGCTCTGCTCTTCTTACTCCTGGCCCTGGTGCAGGCTACTGTGGCCTCTGTTAGCCCAGTCTTTATAACTCCCCACTTTTGTTCTGCATCCATCCCCGGCCTTATATCCTGGAGTCTTCCTTGCAGTATTGCTCCATCCCTCCAAAGTCCACCCTAATAAAGTCCACCACCTTAGTGCCCGTGCCTCCTGGCTCCCTGCCCAGCACGACAACGAGCCACACTGTTTGGTGGTCGCTATCTGCTAGTGGGTCCTCCATCCTTACCTCCCTCACCGCCTCCCCATTTGCCAGTACTAGGTCCAGAGTGCTACCAAGCCTTGTAGGCCCACTTACCAATTGTGTCAGAAAGCCGTCCCAGAATGCATCAAAGAGCACCTGCTCCCTGGTACTACTAGTGGCCAGGGTGCTCCAGTCAACCCGTGGTAGGTTAAAATCCCAGACTATCCCCACACTCCCCCTTCTACACACCCTCCTTATCTGCTCTGCCAACTCCCCATCCAGTTCCCCGGATTGGGCTGGTGGTCTGTACACCACTCCCAGCCTCAGTTTTCTGCCTTTGGAGTCCAGGAGCTGCACCCAAAGCACCTTTGTCCTCTCTTCTTCTCCCTCATCTTTTATGCATTTAATCTCGTCCCTCACATAAAGTGCACCCCCCCATCCAACCCCCCGGTCCCTCCTGTATATCCTGTATTCCAGGATTGCCAAATCCCAATCATGGTACTCTGTGGCCCAAGTCTCTGTCACTGCAACAATGTCCACCTTCCCCTCTGAAAGGAGCACCTGAAGCTCTGCAGTTTTGTTCCCCAGGCTTCTTGCATTGAGAGAGACCACCTTTCGCCCGTACCCCTCCTTCTCCTCACTCTTCTCCTCCTTGGCCTGTGTCCCTCCTCCCGGTAGTCCGCACCCTTTCTCCTCCTTATTCTTACCGGGTGGTGGTGCCTTCTGTATTACACTCCGACCACTCTGCCCGCCCCCTCCCAGGGTTACTCCACCTTTACCTATATCTAGGGGGGTGAGCTCATTATCCTATCTCCGCTATTGTCGATTTAGAGCCCCCATTCCCTTCTACCTAAAGCTACCAACTTTCCAAGGCCTAAAACTGGGACAGTTCATCCTGACCATGACCCCTCCCCCCACCATGTCACTCCCACAGGCACTGCCGCAGACAACGCTGCACACAATCAATTACATTTTGCTGCTTTCTCTGGCCGTGCTGCCCCACAGTAACATCAGTAACAAACATCTAGATTAAAACATTACATCATTCTGCTGCAGCAAGTTCCAAATCATGATGTACAGAAAGTTCATTAGAAGCAAACCTACATTAAATTGTGATCAGACATTCAAGCTGCAAGTATTGCTCCTCCTGACAGTCCCATCCAACCTGCTTACACTCACCTCATGTGCTGAGCAAACTTCACTTCAGTGACTCCCACCACCACACCAGATTGTTTTCACACACTTCCCTACAGCTGATCAGGCTCAGGTACCTTAGTTCCCTGCTGCCGGTCTCTTCTCTGTCTGGAATCCCTCTCAGCTACTGGCAGGCAGTCGTCCATATCTGCTTGTTTGGACTACTACCCAGTCTAATCTAACAGGAAGGAACATGCTTTACTGTGCTCCCACTGACGTGCTTGCGGTACAACACAGGTGCAAGGGTTGAAGTTGCAAACTGCTGTCCAGTCCAAGTGGCGCCACAGTGGTGCAAAAATAACTGTCACTCACGGATTAGCAGTCAGCAAAAAAAAAGGGACAAAACTAGGACACATAAGCAAAAACCAGGACAAAAGTGACATTTGGCAAAACTTGTGGGGACACTGGGACATGCTGCCTAAAATAGGGACTGTCCTGGGAAAATAGGGACAGGTGGTAGCTTTACTTCTACCCTGATAGTGATGCACCTCCCATCCTTCCCCCTTCCCTTAGCCTTCTCTCTTCCAGTCACCACCCCCTTCCTCCTTCCTTACTAGCCCCCCTTCTACCCTTTCGTCCTCACTATCTCTTCCCCACCTGTTGCCATCCCTCTCATGCCCGCTTGTCCTCCCCTTTCAGTATGTTCCTGATCCCCGCCTCGCCCATAGCAGAGGGTCAAATCTATTCCTAGTCGATACCCTCCTACATCTCTTCCCCCATCGGGTTCCCCTCCTACTTGTTCCCTCTGTGCCACCTCTGGTCCCTCCCTACCCGCAGCCATCTGCTCTCTCCCCCCGGTACTCCTTGTGGTCTCTTCCTCCCCCATCAGGAGGGCACCCCCTCCCTACTACTCTCTTTTCTGCTAGTGCCTCTGATACTGGGGTCTGTTTCAGTCCCTAGTTGTTCTTCCTCCCATATGCCTACCATGCTCATCTGCCCTGCCACTTAGACTCCTCCCTAACCTCCACAGTTCCTCCCTCAAACTAGCCAGTTGTCTGCAGACCATACACCCCCCCATCCTCCAAGTCCAGTCCAAGATCATGGTGGATCCTCACCCTGAACACCCCACCACCCTTCCAAAGATGCCCGCCCTATTGACATTAGGCACCTGCCCCATTTTGGCCCCCATCTTATGTTACGGGCTCTTACTCCCAGTTTCTGTACCCTACTACAACTATTAGGCCCCTGTTTACTCACATTCCTGTCCCCCCCCACACTAGTCCCCGTTACTGGCCCCTTGCCGACCGGGTTAATTCAGTCTCAGATCTCATCCGTTAGATACTGTATTACTGTAGCAATCCTAAAGCCTCCTTATCCGTTTTTCACCCCTCAGCTACCATACTTTTTGTTCTCAGCTCTCATATAGTTTCACTTAGCCCAGTTAGAAATCCTATTGCACTCCAAGTATTACTCGGCTCAGTTAGAGAAATAAACAGAACAAATTATGTATTATTACAGCAATCCTAACAGTATAGCTCAGTACTTAGCTCAGTTAGAGAAATAAACAGAACAACTAAATCTGTATCATTACAACAATCCTAAAAGTATCCAATCATTGCTTTGTCTCCACCCCAGAGACCCTGCTGTAATATAGGACCACAGAGGACCCTGGGCGGGAGGGTGACCAATTCTAAAGTCCCGGCAGAGCTCCGTTGAGCTCTCTCACTCGCTTGTTCTATTTCTCCCAGCGTTACAGGCTGCCCTTTTGTACTGGGCTCCTGCCTGCATCGGCACCTTTTTCTGCCCACAAAGAAATCTGCAGCAGTCCTGACATAGCTCCGTTGCGCTCGCTCACTCCCCCTCTCTCACTCGCTCATTCTGTTTCTCATGGTGCTGCAGGCTGCCCTTTTTTACTGGGCTCCTGCTTGCATTGGTGCCTTTTTCTAACCACAAAGAAATCCGCAGCAGTCCCAACAGAGCTCCGCTGAGCTCGCTCACTCCTCCTCTCTCACTCGTTCGTTCTGTTTCTCCCGGCGCTGCAGGCTGCCCTTTTGTACTGGGCTCCTGCCTGCATTGGCACCTTTTTCTGCCCACAAAGAAATCCACAGCAGTCCTGACACAGCTCAGTTGAGCTCACGCACTCCCCCTCTCTCACTCGTTCGATCTCTTAATCTGTCCCAAACACTGATTTCCCACAGTGACCGTGCTATTCTGCGCTGGAAGTGCGAAAACACATTTTGGCCAGGATGTGAAAAAAGACAGCTGTACTGTTCATAAGGAGGTGTGAAAAAATGCCAGTGTTGAAAATCTGGCATGAAAATATTACAAATTTGTGAAGTTACAAGGGTGCATGGAAACTGCGCAACACACACTTGTAACAGTCATTTTATGGACTTTCATCACCAAATTTTCAACATAGGCATTTTAGGACCTCTGCTCATGAAAAGCATCACTGTAATTTTCTCAGTCTATCCCGAAAACTGATTTCACGCAGTGACTGTGTTATTCTGCGCCCGAAGTGTGAAAACACATTTTGGCCAGGATGTGTAAAATGACAGCTATACTGTTCATAAGGAGGTGTGGAAAAATGCTAATGTTGAAAATCTGGAGTGAAAATATTACAGCTTTGTGAAGTTACGAGCGTGTGTGGAAACTGCGCAGCGCACGCTCGTAAAACAGTCATTTTTTTGATTTTTTTCACTAAATTTGCAACATAGGCTTTTTGAGAGCCCACCATGAACAGTGGCACTGTCATTTTGTTAACCGGTCCCAAAGGTGATTCCCACGCAGTGACCGCAAAATCACCTTCCGGGACCGGCGTAACGCCATGGCAGTGACTGAATTCATGAGGAGGGGTCCCAATAACACCATGTTGAAAATTTGGTGCCAGAATTCCCAAAAATGCCTGAGATGTGCACCAAAGTTGAAAAAACCCTATTTATGTCATTATACAGCTTACCGGCATTTCTTCAGTTCACGGTCAGCTTTGAAGAGTGCAATCATGTTCCCGGTCCACCAAAGATTGTCGTGTTGGGCTCCAGAGGTAACTATGGGGTGAGGGGGGTGGGGAGGAGGTGTGCAGAGGGTGGGCGGGTTGGGGAGGCCACCGACTCAACGAGGGACTGTTTTCTGTTTTACAGGTTTAAAAGAAAGAAAAAAAGAAAAACATCACAGGAAGGCTTTTTTATACAGGGATATTTGGCATGCTAGGTGGGCTCCCAGAGTGCCACCTGAGTGTTTTGAGGGGGGCTGTAGCTGACAGGGACTGGGAACCCCTGCTGGCACATACCAAGTGGGAGGGCAACAGCAAGGAGGATTGGGCACCCCTTGGTAAACAACAAATTGGGGACATTATGCTGATGGGAGTGGGCTCCCTGTCAGCAAATTGAACTGGGAAGGGGGATCGCCGACGGGGCTTGGGCCCCGCTGCAAAGAAAGACTGTTGAGGGGGGGCGATGATGCTGAGGGGACGGCACCCCTCTGCACACAACAAGGGGGCATTATGCCAACGGGGAGTGGGCTTCCCCATCGGCAAATGAACTGGGTTGGAGGCATGCCGATAGGGGGATTGGCCACCCCCATCGGCTTTCATGGGGCTCTGAGGCAGCAGCAAGCTGCCACCATGTTTACAAACAGAGTTACACTAGGCAAGGTACTGCCCTGCAATGACTGGTCGCCGCCTCATCGCAGCAGAATGGCTGACGCTGCAATGATGAGGCAGCCCCTCATTGCAGTGGCGAAATCGTTTCAGCTTGGTGGCACTTTTGGAAACCAATGTCATCAGCACAGTGTGCCTGCACTGGTCCACCAGTGCCAAGCCCCCAAATGCAGTGCCGCCACTGGCTGCCACAGTGCTGCACCTCCACAACCTGCTTCTCTCCTAAGCTGCCGCATAATGTTTAGTGTGCATGCGCGCAAGCAAATATTAAAAAAGTACTGCAATTTGGAAAATGTTACCACAGTGCAACAACTCAGACTATTAGCAACTTCTGCTAATCAGGGCTGCACTTGATTAGCAAAGTGAACTTTTTGGGTAGCAAATTGTACGCAAATCTGCTTATTTTATGCCTTGAAGTAATACGTAGATACGTAGAAGTTGATGGCAGATAAGGACCTCTTGGCCCACCCAGTCTGCCCTATTTATCCCTACCTAGTGTGATGTCTGATGTGCAAACTGAACTCCAGAGCACCAACCCCCCTTACCTCCAGGACACCCATACGTCTGTCCCACTCCTTGAATTCTGTGACCGTTGTAAGCCCTACTACCTCCTCTAGTAGGCCATTCCAAGTGTCCACCACCCTCTTCGTGAAAAAAATATTTTCTCATGTTACCTCTGAGCTGTACCCCCTCCAGCTTCATACTATGCCCCTTGTACTGGAATATCTCTTACTTTGGAAGATGCTCTCTTCCTGTACTCTGTTTATACCAGTGAGGTATTTGTATGTCTCTTATCATGTCCCCCCCCTCCCTCCTTGCCTCTAGGGAATACATATTTAATTCTTTTAGCCTTTCCTCATAGGTCTTCTCCTAGTCCCAGAACATTCTAATGTGAAAGTAAAAATGAATTGGTGTAGCTGGACCCGTGGCAAGGCACACTGAGATGCTGGCACCCTTACTGCCTGCCATGCCAGCAAGCGGCATTTGGAAATGGATTGGGGTTGCTTGGGAGCTGGCTGGCAGAAGGAGGATTGAGTGTCCTGCAGATGGCTTTCCTCCTTCGGGGGGGGGGCGTGACTCGTTGTACCACTACACCCCAGTGGAGGTTGAGTGGTATGGCAGGTAGGCACCTGGTACTGGACACCAGTCCGGGCGTGATTGCACATGTATTGGCCAGACAGGGAAACGTGAGAAAAGAAGAAAGAAAAATAGGGTATGTGCACTGGCCGCCATGGCTGATGGCGCTGGTGCCCCGGGTCCCACCCCATGTGGATACCTGTTGTTACAACAGCAAGGGGTGGGACTTGGGGCACTGGCAGGAAAGCCTGAAGCAGGCATGAGACAGTGGTTAGGGAGGGGTGTCCAAACAGCTATGTGAAGAAAAAAAACAATGCACAGGTGTGCCCATAAGTATGTGTGGTAATTGGGTAGCCTGGCAGGCTGGCACCAGTCCCTTTTCTCTTGTTAGTTAGACTGAAGTAACAGTACAGATGCCAGCCCATGTTCACCCATCAGCAGCCAGCATTCTCTGTACCGATTTTATAAGGATGACTTAATGACTACTGGGTGCTAGTGACTGAGACGTTATACTGTGGTGCCCATTGGTCAGAGCATTCAGCCCTAGATGCTCAGCTCTCATATTCGAATCCTGCCACGGTCTCTGCTACCCGAAGTGTTTCACTGAAAAAGTCACGTGATTGTGTTTCATTCTCTCTCACAGTTGTAACAGTGGGTAGTCCCAGGACCCCGCAGCCCTAAAAAATGAGATGTTCTTTAGAGATATCTCTGTCATGAGGCCATACCTATGGAATGTAGCCAACAGGTACTAGGATCCCATGGAAGCTTTTCTGCAGCAGTCTACTAGGGGCCTCCTATGCCAACGTCAGGCTCCGACGTCACTTGCCCTATAAAAGCGTAGTCAGCCCCGCTTCCTCCTCAGCTCTCTACCGCCATTGATCATTTGCACATGGACTCTGTGGAAGCTTCATCGCTCAGTTTGGCCACCAAACTTACTTACTTTTTATTTTCTTTTGTCGATGCATCACTTTTATTTAAAAGTGATTCCTTTTTTCTTTGTATGTTGAGAACTACTCCTTTGTCAGCTGTTTTCCGTCGCTGCTGCAGAAGAAATATTTTCTTCCACCGATGAACACCAGCTCTGTGTCTGCTTTCTAGGACCTAGCCACAACTTTTCAGCCTGTGAATCCTGCCAGAAATTCAACCTTACCACCCAATGCCGATGAAAGAAAGCCATGCAGAAGTTCCTCATGGAGCAACAGGTAGCCAGCAGAGAGCAGAGGTCTTCCGCGACCCCTCTGTCCAGTCATCGGCATCTGCCATGGGCTCGCAGGGCACCAAGGCCTGGGACAAATCCTCGGAGAAACACTCTTCACAGGACAAGGAGAGGCCCAAGGACCGCTTCCCCAATTGGCGATCCCAGTCCCCACTGGATTTTTCCTCTTCTTCTCTAGGGATCACCATGTTGACAGCTTTGGTGTTGGCACCTCACCCCATGTAGGCCTCTGCATCCTTCAGGGCTCCCATGGTGGATTCTTCTGCCGCCCATTATTGGGCTGTGGAAGGGTCGTCACCCTTCAGGTCATCAGACCCTCTCCCATCATCGAGTCTTCTTGAGCCTTGAGATCTGTTGGCACTGGGCCTACCCGCTACCTCTTCAGTTAGCGGTTCACTTTTGGACCAGGCCCTCATGCCCCCTCTGTTGATGCCAGTGTTGACGACCGTTTCTTTCCCTGCTGTCAACCTTAATACCATTCTAACCTCCATTACGACTTCTCTTATCCAACAGCTAGCTACCCGTCCTGAGCCGTCATTGCCCATGCCATTGTTGGCTGTTTCCGCGGTGCCACCTGCTAGGCCCAAACGCCTTGCACCCCTGTAGAGTCATCGGCATGGCGTTTATCAGCCCCTGCTCCAGAGAAGGCCGACTATGAAGAAGAGTACCATCCTGATCTTCTTCTCCCTGAGGAAGAGGAGAATGAGGAGAGGAAGTTGATGTGGAAACCATTGACAGGTCCACTATCTTCTCTGTGAGTGAGGTGTCTGTTAAGCATACTCCCAGGTCCTCCCATGAGGACCCCTCCTTTTTCAGTGTCATGAAACAGCTGTCCTCCACTATGGCGTTCCAGACTGAGGAGGAGGAGGAGGAGGAGGAGCATGAAACCAGGAGGAATCTGGTGGACTTTTTGGAGATCCCCAAGTCTCCACCTAAGATTATTCTTCCCCTGCCGCCAGCCTTGAATGATGCAGCCACAGGAGCCTGGTGCACACCCAATGTGGTGCCAACTATGTCCAGGAAGACCGACCAGCTTTATCAGGCACTTCAGTGGTTACCCTTTTATGCAGCCCAGCCTGAAACTGACTCTCTGGTCATTAAAGCTGCCCATGATAGGATTAAGGCCCTAAGCACCGTAGCTCCCTGCCCCCTGACTGGGAGTCTAGAAGGTTGGATTTGTGGGGCTGCTCCCTGACCAGGAGTCTAGAAGGTTGGATTTGTGGGGCAAAAGCACTTTTGCCTCTGCTACCCTTGGCCTTCGGCTTGCCAATTACTTGGCTTATCTTATTAATTAATTTATTTATTGATTGAGAGTATCGGAATTACAAACCTTTGAGTCAGGGACTCGTTTCCAAAGCTCCACGTCAGCTGGTACATATCATAAGACAAAACCTGGATGCAACCAGGGTACAATAAGGAGAGACAGCAAAAGTTTACAAATAACACAGTCACGTGGTTAACAATAGGTAATATCCTCAAGGAGAAAATATACTGAAACAACGTAAAAACACTATACAGTGGGGGTTCAGGCATGGTAATTGGAGTAGGGCAGAGCCCAACAGGAGGAGGAGGGGGAGGGTAGTAATTGAGAGGAGGGAGCAAGAGGAGGAAATAGAAAAAGCTGCAGTCTGAGAGGACATTGTCAAGCGTTGGGGAAGTACAGGGTTAAGTGTATAACATAAGGAGATATGTGTATGCGCTATAGGCAGTCACAGCAGTTGGTGGCCGGTAGATGCCGTCTGAGCTGTTTTTTGAATGGGCCAAGTTTACAGGTGGAGGAGATCTCTCTGGGCAACCCATTGAGCCATTGGGGAGCTCTGTACATAAAAGCCCTCTGCTCTACCCCTGGGAGGGCCTACAAAATGGTACAAAGTAAGTTGCTTGAGAGGAGTTTCTGGTAGAGCGGTTGGGGCCAAGGTAAGGAGATGTTGGGTGGTAGACAGAAGGAGGCCAGTGGACATTTTGTTTGCTAGCAGGCTGGTGTGGTTAACAAGCCTTCCCTCAAAATTCAACCAGACCATTTGTTTAAATAGCTCACAGGTGTGAGTGAGATGATTATAACCAGTGGCCAGATGACAAGCTTTATTCAGGGAGACCTTGATCCTTCTAAGAGAAGAGTCAGCAGCTGAGCCATATATAACTATGCCATAGTCAACTGTAGATAATACTGAGCTGGTAACAGCCAGGCGCAGGGCTTCGGAAGGCATGCAAGATCTATGCCTATAGTCTAGAGAAGGCCAATTCTGGTATTTACCTTACTGCCTTACATACCTGGTTGATATGCTCCTGAAAGGAGAGTGTAGAGTCCAGAGTTACACCTAGATATTTGAAGTGAGTCACCTGTTCCAGGGGTGCAAGCTGGCAGTAAAGAATATTTATGGGAGAGCCTTTGAATTTGTTATGCGGATCGGCAAATACCATCACCGATATTTTTTTTGTAGTTAAAATAAGTTTGTGGCAGGAGAACCATGCTTCAGATTCTGAGAGGTACTCGAGGAGGAGGTCCTCACCTTGCTGCACAAACAGGCCACAGAGCCAGTACCCAGGTGCCCCTCCGGTAAGCTGAGGACCCTGCCTGCACAAGGCAGAAGTAGAGCACGACAGGAGGGAAGTAGGCAGCAATGGGGAGTAGGCTTCAGAAGAGAGGGAGGTGAGAGAGAGAAGCAGGCCAATAGCCAGCCCTTACAGGATACTGAGAGAAGGATGGGGGTCTGGGGTTGTTGGTGTAGGGAGAGGGTAGGGGCAAGCACTGATAACATCTTAGGCAAGGCAAGTTTTATTTTTAGGCGCCCAATCCCTGAGGCTCTGTGTGCCGTACAAAGTAGATAAACCAGTAGAAGACATAACAAATCAGAATAAACAACAATAAATGTCAGGAAATAAAATTATACAATAAAAGTAAGATTTCCCAAAAGATTTAAAAACACAGATGGTCGAGAACTGAGATTGAAAACCATTACAGAATGATCTCACTTTAAACAGATAAGTCGGGGAAGGCCTGGGTGAACAGGAGGGCCTTAAGGTGGACCTTGAATACCTCCAAAGATGGGGCCTCCCTGACCCCGAAAGGTAGTGAATTCCACAGGATGGGGCCGACAACACTAAAAGCCCTGTCGCCGGCCGTTCTTTAACCTCATCCTGGGAATCGCCAGGAGGCCGCTATCAGAGGAGCAGAGAAGATGGACCGAGACAGCAGGTGTAAGAAGGTCCATCAGGTAACCAGGGCCCTGGCCGTGTAAGGCCTTCTAAGTGAGAAGACCCACCTTAAAGAGGATCCTCCACGTGACTTGCAGCCAGTGAAGTCCCTGCTGCCGGTTCAGCCTTCGACTAACTCCTTGCAGGATCCCCCCTCCCTTTGCATCAGGAGGTGGTGGTCGGAGACAGGCTCTCCCTCCACTTGCCCCAGTGGAGAACCAATGCAACAGATGCTTGGATCCTGCAGATAATGAAACAGGGGCATGCTTTCGAGCTTCTAGAGCAGCCTCCAGATGTTCCCCCAGTCCCCCTGTTTTATCCACCAGACCACACAGAGGTACTCGAGGAGTTCCTCACCTTGCTGCACAAACAGGCCACAGAGCCAGTGCCCAGGTGGCAAAGGAATAAAGGGTTCTACTCCAGGTTCTTCCTGGTTCCCAAGAGAAAAGGGGACTTGAGGCCCATTCTAAACCTCAGGGAACTGAACCTTTTTATCCAGTACAAAAAGTTCTGGATGGTACTCTACACTGTCTTCTCCTGCTGTCCAAGCAGGGTGACTGACTATGCTCCCTCGATATGCAGAATGCCTATCTGTATATTATGGTTTGCCCCCCTCACAGGTGCTACTTATGGTTCCTGTTCTAGGGGGAGCATTACCAACTCAGGGTATTACCCTTTGGCTCATCCCCTGTGCCACGGATCTTTACCAAGTGCTTAGCAGCTGAGAAAGCAGCACTTCAGTGTGAAGACCTCTGTCTTCCCTTACCTAGACACTGGTTACTGAAAGCCCAGTCCAGGAAACTTCTGTTGCTGACTCTGAAGTGCACCCTGCAGTTGTTCTACTTCTTGGGCATCACTGTCAATTGTTCCAAGTCAGTGCAGACCTCTTCTCAGAGACTATGGCACATACAGGCAGTCCTGGACTCTACCCAGGGCAAGGCCCTCCTTCCTCAAGACAGGGCAGACTGTCTTATTGCCGAGCCCCAGGAGGTGTCTCAGAGCCGGCATGTCTCAGCCAGAACATTCCTCAGGCTGCTAGGCCTCATGGCCTCAGACATTGTGACTGTCCCTCTGGGCAGGTTGCACATAAGGATTTTGGAGTGGACCCTCAGGGTTCAGTGGGATCAGTGTTCAGATGATTTAGATCAGCTGGTCCTTGTTTCCTCACCAGTGCGCAAAGTGCTTCACTGGTGGATGGATCCAGCCACTCTCCTCAAGGGGGCCCCTGTCTCATCCCCACTCCTCAACAAATCATCACCACGGATGCTTCGGATCAGGGTTGGGGAGCCCATCTAGACCTTTATTGGGCCCAGAGTCTCTGGCCCCACTAGTAGGCTGACCATCACATAAATGTTTTAGAAATGCGGGCAGTTCTGTTTGCCTAACGCACCTTTCCAGAAGCACCTCTCTCTGGGTTCTCTGGTGCAGTTAGACAACCTCAGTGTGATCTATTACATCAGCAAGCAAGGGGGGCCCACTCCTACCCTCTGTGCCAGGAGGCAATGAGGCTCTGGTACTGGGCTCCGGACCACGGTCTAGAACTGTCAGCCGTCCATGTGCAAAGCATCCAAAATGCCTTGGCGGACAGCCTCAGTCAGTCACAGTCCAAAGTGCACGAGTGGGAGCTGCTGACTTTGGTCACAGAAGACCTGTTCAACAGATAGGGTCATCCAGAGTTGGACCGTTTTGCGTCCCTATTCAGTGCAAAACTGCTGCATTTATACTCACTAGATCCAGGGCCTGGAGTTTTCTGGTGAGACACGTTGTCCCTCTCCTGGAATGAGAGGTTTCCTCTTGCCTTTCTTCTCTTTCCTCTGATTCAGAGGATCCTCATCAAGCTCCAAATGGAAGGGGCCAGCCTGATTCTGGTGGCTACATTTTGGCCACAGCAGATCTGGTTTCCATTACTGCAACAGTTGGCTGTGGAACCTCCCGTTCCCCTGCCCCTCTGCCGGGACCTGTTGACACAGGCACAGGGGATCCTGGTCCATCCAGACCTCGGGTCTCTCCATCTGCATGCATGGCTCCTGAGGACATAGCCATTGCTTGGTTCGGAGTGTCTCAGAAGGTGGCTGATGTCCTGGTGGCTGCCAGAAAGCCTTCCACCAGTACCACTTACTCTATGATGTGGAAGTGGTTTGCTATCTGGACCACTCCTCACCAAATGGACCCTTTCACCCGTCCAGTGAAACAGGTTTTGGAGTATCTCCTGATCTTGTCTGATGCCGGTCTCCGATACTCCTCTCTTGAAGTGCACCTGTCTGCCATATCAGCCTTTCATGTGCCCATTGATGGTCATATGGTGATACCATTGCCTATGTACCTATGTATTTTAGCAATTTAATGTATGTAACTCCAGGTCGCATCTGGAAACGAGTGGATTCCCGCTCAGTGTGCTTATCTGGTAAATCTCTTTAATAAATAAATAAATATACAGCTGGATGTGGCCTATACTTTTCTGAGAGGCACTCTCCACTTGAAGCCTCCTATCATAACCCGGTTCTGGCTTGGGACCTCAGTTTTGGTTTGGAGAAGCTGACCCTGCCTCCTTTTGAGCCAGCTGCGTTTTTTGAGCTATGCTTTCTGTTGTGGAAAGCATTATTTTTAGTTGCCATTATTTCAGAGCTACAGGCTGTCATGTAAGCAGCCTTATTTTATTTTTCACAAAGACAGGGTCTCTTTGCATACTAATCTTAAGTCTCTTCCTAAGGTGGTGTCTGAGTTTCCCCTAAACCAATCCATCCACTTGCCTGTTTATCATTCAGAGCATGCCAATCCAGGGGAAGCACTGCTCTGTACTTAGGGTGTGCATAGAGTTATGAGTTACTGTACACATTGCACGAGGGACTGCAGGAAGTCCAGTTATTTGTTTCTTTCGCCCCTGGTAGAGAGGGTGCTCCAGTTTAGAAACAGTGTTTGTCCAAATAGTTGACCAACTCTATAATGTTTTGTTACAGGAAGCTACTTACTGTACTTTCTGTAACAAAAAATAATACAGTTGGCCAACCATTTGGGCAAGCACTGGAGTTGTTAAGGGCCATTCCACCAGGGGTATGGCCACTTCAGTTGCCTGTTTCAGAGGCGTGTCTTCAGCTGAGATTTGCACTGCTGCCACTTGGAGTACTGTCCACACTTTCACAAGCACTACAGTCTGAACATTGCCTCCAGAAGAAGGGCAGGCTTTGGCCTTGCTGTGCTTAAGGGCCTTCTTTCCTAGGCCTCTGGCCTCCTCCCACACAGACTGTCCTTGCTCACAGCACTGCTTGGGACTTGTTCCATAGGTGTGACCTGATGACAGAAATATCCTGGGTCCTGTCCTTCTTAACATGTTTATTAGTGACATTGGGGAAGGAATCCAGGGCAGATTGTGTCTCTTTGCAGATAACACAGAACTATGTGGGAGGGTGGATAATGATGAGGGAATAAGGGAAATGCAGAGAGGCCTACAAAAGTTGGAGGGGTGGTCAAAGGCTGGCAGTTAAAATTCAATGCTACAAAGTGCAAGGTAATGCACCTAGGGAAAAAGAATCCCAAGACATAGTACTGGATGGGAGGAGAGAGACTTAGCACTACAGATGATGAACGGGATCTGGGAGTTATCATTAGTGACTCATCTAAGCAATCGAGTCAGTGCAACAAGGCGTGTAGCAGGGCTAACAGGATGCTGAAATGTATCGGGAGGAGTACTGACAGCAGAAGAAAAGAGGTAATACTTCCCCTCTACAGATCCCTGATGAGGCCTCACCTAGAGTACTGCACCCAGTTCTGGAGTTCTCACCTCAGAAAGGATAAGGATAGGTTGGAGACAGTGCAGCAGAGAGTAACAAAAATGATTCAGGGTCAGCAGGGCAGATCCTATGAGGATCGGTTTAGGGCACTGAATATGTACTCACTGGAGACCAGAAGGGAGAGGGGAGATATGATAGAGACCTTCAAGTTCCTTAAAGGATTTAATAA
This sequence comes from Neoceratodus forsteri, assembly GCA_016271365.2. Classification (NCBI taxonomy): domain Eukaryota; kingdom Metazoa; phylum Chordata; order Ceratodontiformes; family Ceratodontidae; genus Neoceratodus; species Neoceratodus forsteri. Next base: position 9,589,205 of record JADMNL010000026.1, read on the forward strand.
GGTGAACTGCAGAGAACTACTTAGCCTGAATACCAATTCGTGGTCACGTGGACACAAACAGAAATTAACAGGAGGTAGGTTCAGGAGGGATGTGAGGAAGTACTACTTTGTGAAAAGGGTGGTGGAACCTTGGAACAGTCTGTCGTCTGAAGCGGGTGGTGCGAAAACAGTCAGGGGATTGAAGCAGGGCTGGGATCTGATGAAGGGAACAGTGGTTACCGGTGGCAACAGGACCAAGGAGGAGAACAGAGGATGGGGAGGGTTAGTACCCTGGAGGAACAGCAGGTTCCAGGCATTATAGGGAATGAGGGAGACTGGATGGACCTCTGGTCTTTTTCTACCTTCATGGTCTATGCTTTTGTTTCTATACCCCCGAAGAAGATGGAACAGTTAAGTAAGAACTTACAATAACAGTAGATCTTCAAGGGAATCTTTGTCATCAGGTCATACTGTCCCTCCTTCCATCCCCCTTTCTCTCTCTCTCTCTCACCCCAACTCATCTGTCCTGTTGCTCCAGCCCTTCTGCTCACTGGGCACCTTTTCTGTCTCCATGGTTCCCTAGTGGGACTCCTGTCTTATGACCTCTGGCTAGGGAAAGAACTGAGGAGGGTGTGGGGCCGCCCATACTTTTATAGGGTGAATGATGTCAGAGCCTGATATCGGCGTTGGTGCCCCCTGGTAGACTGCTGCAGAAAAGCTTCCGTGGGATCCTAGTACCCGATGGCTAAGTTCCTTAGGTGTGACCTGATGACAGAGATTCCCTCAAAGATCTGCTGTTATGGGAAGGTCTTACATAACTGTTCTTTGTTGCATCTCAGCTGGGCCATCGTGGGAACAAAAATAAAATCAAATGGCCAGTGCGGTGGCACCGAGGGTAGTGTGTTGTGCCACCTTGCATGAGACACAGTTTCACAGCTCAAGCCTGACTCTCAGTTGGGAATGGTGATACTGGGGTGTGCTATGAAGATAGAGGGCGCCATATTCAAAGGCGGCCAGATGTGCACGCATAACGGTGCACTGCGCAAATAAGTTTGGCCTGCCAGCTCTTGCACAATATCCAAACAGAATGTGCGATCGGTACAGACCACGCAATCTGTTTCAATATTGGACCCTGGATGTTCAGTGCACAGCAAGCGGTGGCCATGCATGGCATGGCGCATCCAGGGTGCGGGGCTGAAGACCGCCCATAGATAATGCATGGCACATACATGGATGTTCCATGTCCCCCATGGGCAATGTTCAGCCCACATATGCAGATGAGCCCATTGGGCATGCGTGGTGCAAAGGGGCTCATCTGCATGGCTGCGCAGCTGAGGTTTGCGAGGTGCCGGACCACCACAGCCCTAATCACAGTACACTAAAGAGAAATCCCCCAACCCCTTTTCCATAGTGTAGGGGCCCCCCTCCTCAGCCCAGATCACTGTCCAATATAAATGCACACCACGTTTCCATAGTGTAGTTTCCCCCCTTCCCAGCCCTGATCTTCAGAATAAGAAAAATGTAATCCTCCGGCATCCCTGGTCCCCCCAGCCCTGATCCTCATAATGAATACCAGGATACTTGGTGTTTCCTTACCCACCCTACTACTCAGGGTACTCTGTGTTTCCCTACCCACCCTACTACTCAGGGTACTCTGTGTTTCCTTACCCACCCTACTACTCAGGGTACTCTGTGTTTCCCTACCCATTATACTATGCAGGGTAGTTGGTGTTTCCCTACCCACTCTACTACCCAGAGTACTCAGTGTTTCCCTACCCATTATACTATGCAGGGTAGTTGGTGTTTCCCTACCCACTCTACTACCCAGGGTACTTGGTGTTTCCCTATCCACTCTACTACTTAGGGTATTGGGTGTTTCCCTACCCACTATACTACCCAGGGTACTCAGTGTTCCCCTACCCACCCTACTACCTAGGGTACTCGGTGTTTCCCTACCCACTGTACTACCCAGTAGACTCAGTGTTTCCCTACCCACCCTAATACATAGGGTACTTGATGTTTCCCTACCCACTCTACTACCCAGGATACTTGGTGTTTCTAGGGACGTGGATATGATGTTCTATCCACACTAAATGGCAGTGTCCTTTCCCTTTAAGATGATGCCAGAAAGAATTCAAGCTGGCTCCTCCCACCCACCCAGGTGGTAACTCCCTCGGCTGTGCCCCATGACGCCAGATCTTCCTTTCTGCTGGAAGAAGCAGGTTCCCTCCTTACCACTCCCACGTTGAGTAGGCCCCAATGCTTAAATCTTTGGATTTACTTCCAAAACCTTAACAAAACTCTTACAAGTTCATCTTCAGCTCGATCTAGATCGCGACCGTCATGGACAATAAGTCTGTTCCTGAGTTCTGCTGGTGCCCTTGTGGGCAGAAGATGTCCAGGACCAGCCCACATGCCATGTGCATTTACTGCCTGGGGCACAATCACAACCCCCATGCTTGTGACTTCTATTGTTCTTTTCACCCAAACATTCTGGAGAACTGTCTCACCCCCCCCTTAAATTGGTCCACCTGGCACATCAGAACCCACCGGTCAAATCTAAGGATGCTGGTTGGGAGGTCTCCATGGCCGTGGGGTCTGCCGAACAGCTTGCGGCCTTTAAAGAGAAGGTGACCCAGGCTATGTCTCACTCCTGTTCACCCTCTGCTTTCATGCCGCTTCAGCTGGGCTCGACGTTCACAGGCTTCTTCAAAGAATTGTGCCAGTCTCTGCCAACCCCCGGTCAGGGACACTCTGGACACAAATCCAAATCTAAGAAAAAATCCAAAAAGGAGAAAGAGAGGACTCGTCATTGATCTTGGGATCAGGAGCGCTCTCAGTCGAGGGCCCCTGATTCCCGCACTTCTCTGGATTTGACTTCGGTCAAATTCTCTGCCATGGCCGCTAGCTCCATGGTAACCCCACTTGGCCTGCTGCCTGAAACGTTTGTTGAGGTCCCAGCCGAGATGCTTCTCAAGCCGATTGACCAGTTGTTGACTGAAGAGGCTGTCACCCACTGCCTCTGGTCCCAGACCCTGACCAGGAGGAGCCTCTGCGCTCACTGACTCCCTCCGAGCCCTGCCGCTGGCCCCCCCCGGTGGTCAAGGTTGAGGTCTCTGTCCTCCTCCCGTGGGTAGAGTTGGCCTCGTGGACATCAGCTCTCTTGCTCTCAGCAACACAGGAAGCAGCGCCACTGCTATTCTTCATTCTTGTCCTCCTCGGGTGAGGAGAAGCTTCGGCGCAAATTGCGTTGATGCTTAGAGGACTTGATACAGCAACAGTTGGTGCTTACCGGCGCCAAACCAACTCCAGTTTCTATGCCTCACCCGAAAAGCCAACGCTGTCTCCAGTGATGGAGCCAACCGTCTTGGCCGACTCTGGTGTCTCCACCAATCTTGGTGGAACCTCTGTCAGCTGGCGCTCTCTAAGGAGTCTCAGCCAGTCAAGGGGCTTCTCCATTGGCTGTTGGTCACTGTCACCCCAGACCATCTGCAGTGGGTCAGTGAGGACTCAGGCAATCGACCACTCTATTAACGACTCCTCAGAGTCTGAGGGGTCCTCCTTGCACTCTTGTCTGGCTGACATAGAGTCTGTGAGGGATCTTTGACAGATAAAGTCCTGTCTTCCTTCATGGGGCTTCTCCACTTGATCTCTGAGTCAACGGGTATGAAAATGGAGCCCGTCCTGAAGCGGGCTCGTTATCCGTTGGCTGAGATCCTCGACTGGGGAGACACTCCAGTGGAGGCTTTCCTGGTGGTAGAAGCCATTCTTGGCCCTGCCCTGGAGCTTTGGCAGCACCCCACTTTCTGCCCCGCACCTTCTGCCCAGATGGCTTGCAAATATGTGGTGCCCACCGATTCCCTCTTGGGATTCACAGAGCACCCCTCAGCCAAGGGATTTGTGGCAGACTCTATGTTTAGGCACTCCAGCAATACTGGGGATGTTGACAAGCCACCTGACAAGGAATCCAAGAAGTTGGACCATGCAGCTAAGAAAGTCTACCTACCTCCTCGCCTGGTCTCCACCAGGTGAGCTCGGCCCTCCTCATGGCCCACTTCTCGCATGCCCTGCTAGGCTCTCTTGATGAGGTGCTTCCTCATCTGCCCATGGACCTTCAGACTATGGTCAAATGGGTCCTGGACCAGGGCCGGGCTCTGGCCAAACAACAGCTCCAGACAGCCATAGACACTGGGGACTCCTGTGCCCACTTCGGTGGCAGCCACAGTGGCCATGCGCCGCAGTGCTTGGCTGAGGATCTTGACCTTCATGACACTCGGCACAAGCTGGCAGATGTCCCTTTCCTGGGCACCAACGTGTTCCAGCCCACAGTCCAGGGCCACCTCACCTGTATCGAGAAGTCCAGTGCCACCTTGGACTCTGTGACATCTGCCCAGAAGGACCCCAAGGGCTCCAAGCAGCAGCAGAAGAGGAAGTCCTTTCGGTCCACCTCCAATCCTGTGGCCAAACCAGTCCAGCCCCAGGCTGGAGAGCAGGCTCAGGCCTAATGACCTCAGCCCATGTCGGTGGCCTCGGTTGTCCCTAAGCCTGGAGAGAGCGGCTCTAGTGGTGCCTCAGCTGGGCCATCCTCCTCTAAGCCTGCCCAGTGACAGGATGAGGGGTGCCTCACTCGTGCCCATCATACCTCCCCTAGGACCTCCCGTTGGGGGTTGGCTCCGCCACTTCTTTCCTCCTGGTCTGCTTTCACCATGGACAAGTGGGATCTAGAAGTGGTGGGTCAGGGTCTGCCTCTGGAATTCGAGCAGTACCCTCCTTGCCGAGCCTGTGCCTTACGGGAGGACTTGGTTTCTGCAGACATGCTCTCAGCTCTCAGAGATGACATAGCCCAGCTCCTCCACAAGGAGGTTGTGGTTCCTGTCGTGGATCCTCCGGAACACCCAGGGTTTGTCTCCAAGTACTTCATGGTACCAAAGTAGATGGGGGGCTGGCACACCATTCTAGATCTGCGCGACCTGAACAAATTCCTCAGGTCACGCACCTTCAGGATAGTAATTCTCTCTGATCATACCATCTCTAGAAAAAAACATGTGGTTTTGCTCCCTGGATCTTCAGGATGCTTTCTTTCATGTCCTGATCTGTCCGTCTCATCGAATATTCCTTCACTCTTGAGCAGAGGGAGCCCTCTACAAGTTCCAGGCCATGCCATTTGGTCTCTCCTCAGCCTTCAGGGTCTTCACAAGTGCATTGCAGTGGTGGCAGCTTATCTGAGGAACTGAGGGGTCTGGGTTTACCCCTACCTGGATGACTGGCTGATTGCAGGTCCCTCCAAGAAGGAGGTGGAGCGATCCAGGGACCTCGCCCTCCAGACCTGTGTCTCCCTTGGCCTCCTGGTTAACAAGATCAAGTCAGAACTTGTGTCCTCGCAGGTGATCTGCTTCATTGGGGTGGAGCTCGACTCTTGCAGAGCCAGAGCCCGGCTTCTAGCGGACAGGGTGGAGGCTCTCTCCTCCTGTGCTTGATCATTTAGGATTGGGCAATAACGCCCTGCCCGGGATTTCCTGCACTTGCCGGGCTACATGGTGGCCTGTGTCACAAACTCGCTCAGGCGGTCAGTCCTCTACTCCCAAATTGCCAACCTCTGAGCGTAGGATTTGTGGACAGTGAACAGAACAAAGTAACCCTGTTGTCTGTTTTGTGGGTTCAAGTCACTTTAGTCTCAAGTTCTGGAAGGATTCAAACTGATAACCTCTTGTTAGCATACCCAATTATCAGGCTTAGATAATTCTGTCTTCGGGGAGCCAGATATCTTTTGCCTAGGGGCACCCAACCAGGTCTTTCAAATTAACCCTTAGAACTCTATACAAGACTTTAGAGAACTCTATCCGTTTCCCAGTTTGGTATATCAGTAAGCCCAACACAGTGTTAACTGTAACCTTTAAAAGCTCCACTTAAATAAAAATAAATGTCTAGGCACTCCATGCAGTTTCCGTTGTAAAATATATCTCTACTTTAAAATATCAAATCAGAACAATAAATACAGAACAAATATCCCAAACACATACAATCTTAAAAACAAAACAGGTTTTTAAAGTACAAACTAAGCTCTCTTATCTACATAATACTTATCTCCTACAGTGATGATGTTGTCCTTCTTCTCTCAGTCAGAAAGAAAATAAAATGTGTCTCTCTAAGGCTTGCTCAGTTGGATAAAAGCAGTCCTGAGCTGGCCTCCTCTCTGAGGTCATTAAACTCCGCCTTGGAGTATTAAAAGTTATATTTTAAAGCACAGGATGTCCCAACAAGATTTAAAAAAAATGATACAGTAAGTGACATTCTCAGTTTCCTCTTCTCAGGTTAACTGGTCAGAACTGGTTTTTGTTCTGCCACACACACACACACACATATATAAACAGTTTCTGTGATGTCCTTCCAAAGCATCATGGGAATGTGTATTGGACCTTCCAAATGTGTCTGAATCCTTATTATCTACAAATCAAAGGTCATTCTGATGTAATTCAAGGGCTCCCTGCGACACCCCTCCCAACACAGGTTCTTCCTGGCAACTATTGCAAGTCAAAGGATCTCCCTGAAGGCATTATAAAGTGGATACTTTGGTTCCTGCCTTCAAAGAAAATTTAATAAAGGAATTGCATTTTAAATAGCTGCAGATTTAGCTATGTCCTGTTCTTTGAACTTATCCCCTGGGTTGTTTTTTTTTTTTTGGGATGTGTCAGTTCAGCAAGACTGTGGGTCTTCTGACTGCCCTTCCCTTACATAAATTATATGTAATACAAAAACATTTGGTACATGGATCAGAATCAGTGGTCAAAGTGTGACAGCCTGCACCAGCGTGGTCCATTGGGCCCACTGGAGAATGCGTTTCCTGCAGTGGGAGCTGGCCAGCCAGTGGTCTCAGTGCAAGGGTCATTTTTGACCAGCTGGTCATTGTGACCCAGCGGATGTGGGACACCATCCAGTGATGGTTAGTCCCAACACATCTGTAGGAAGGGATCCTATTTGTCCGCCCAGAGCCAACTGTCATTCTGATGACCGATGCCTCTCTCATGGGCTGGAATACTCATCTGGGGCTACACAGAATCTGCAGACTCTGCACCCCCGAGGAGTCCTGATGCCACATCAACCTGCCGGAGCTCCGGACAATTTGGCTAGCACTGACTGCATTCGCTCTGCACATTCGGGGTCAGGTGGCCCAAGTTCAGATGGACAACACCATGACCATGTACTACCTCAACAAACAGGGCGGGACCCACTCCCTGCCCTTGTGCAAGGAAGCTCTCCATGTCTGGACCCTCATGTGCAGCCTGGAGATCAGTCTCCTAGCCATCCGTGTGGTTGGAGCCTCCTACCAGCTGACACCCTCAGCTGGGTGGGCGAGGCGTCTAATGAGTGGTTTCTCCACCCAAAGGTAGTTCACAGTCTGTTCTCCCAGTGGGGCACCCCTCAGGTGGACCTATTCATCTCCCAGGAGAAAACAAAGCTGTGGCTGTTTTATGCCCACCCCACCCCTCATCAGGGAACGCTGCAGGGGATGCCTTCTCGAGGCCCTGACCCAGGCCTCTTCCATGCCTTCCCTCCACTTCCCTTGATCTACAAGGTGCTACTCAATGTCAGGAAGGATAAGGCACAGGTGATCCTGGTGGGTCCAGACTGGCCATGCCAATTCTGGTACCCTGATCTCCTCAGCATCAGGCTTCTGAGGCATCGTCCCCTATGCCCGGACCTGCTTTCCTTCAGTATGGGGAAGGTACGCCAACCCGACCTTCAATCCCTGCACCTGACAGCCTGGTTCCTAAAAGGCTAGAGTTCCAGGCTTTGAGTCTCTCCAAAGCTGTCTTCACCGCTGTGGAGGCATCTTGGAAGGAGTTAACTAGGAAGTGCTACACCTTCAAATGGAAGAGATTCTCCATTTGATGTCAGGACAAGGAGTTGGACCCTTTGTCCTGTCCAGTGGCTAACAGTCTTAATTATCATTGGTCCCTCTCTGTCAGGCCTTTGGTTTAATTATTAATGTTATTTAATTTTAAAATTACAATTGTTTTGAAACTGTTGAACCGGGTTCTGTAAACCGCTAACCCAGTTTCCGCGAACCGCTAACCTGGTTAGGATTTGTTGTCTTCTCAGTTCCTTATCAGAACTTTTACCGGTTCCTGAACCAACCACAAAAAGACCCAAAGAAACAAAGAGTGAAATCTTTATAGCAATTGGGGTTTTTCTTCTTTGATTAGAAATGTCTGAAAACCCCAAGAAAAAAACTGCCTAAAGTGTGGGGATGTTTTTGCTAAAGCAGATAAGCACAGTTTGTGCGTGGTCTGCTAGGGGACTGACCATTTCTCAGCATATTGTGAGATTTGTAAATCTTTTCGCCAGAAAACTGTTGAAAAAAGAATGGAAAGATTGCAGAAGAGACTGGACAAGGGTGCTACAGGCTCTAACCAGCCTACACTTTCCAAACCTGCGGGCGAAACTGCTGTCTCTTCCCTTAACACCCCTGACAAGGGTGATGCAAGTACTACCAAAAGGGTGGGTGGTCCGGCTGACTCTACGGTCCCCTCCAAAAAAAAAAAAATGATAAAGCACATTGAACCCCAGGATAAACCTAGAGGGATTTCATATGTGCCTCACTGCCTGCCATCAGCGGAGGAGATTGCCCAGGCCATGAAGGTCATCCAGGTTTTGCAGGGTCTTGCACCTGCCCCGACACTTCCTCCACTGGTTCAAACCCTGGTTGCTCCCTCTGAACTCCCATCTCAAGAAATGGAGTATGAGGAGTATGATGAGTCAGAAACTGATGAAGGTGAGCCTATAGAGCTAGAGATCTCACCAGTGCAGGAATTCGGTTCTCCTCCAAGGCCAGAGGATTTTTCCTCTTATTTTTCCTTTGTAAGAAAAATAGTTTATGCTCTTGACCCAACTACTACAGAGGTCATAGAGGATGAGGAGGAGTCCGAGTACATGGAGATGATGGGGTTATCACTCACTAAGAAAATCCTTCTCCCAATAAATAAGTTCTTTGAAAAAGACTTGTTTAAAATCCTGCAGGCTCCAAATTCTGTCCCACCTCTAGATAAGAAAGCGAACAAGAAATACCAGCTGGACAGACAAGGGGCTGAATTCCTCTGTTCTCACCCTGATCATTAGGGTATAGTCCAACAGGCAGTCTGTGAGAAGGTGAGGGTCCCGTCCGTTATCCTCTCACCTACCCGAGAAGGACTCTCGAAAAATAGACAGTATGTCTAAGAAAGGGTATTTAGCTGCTCCTCTGGGAGTAAGGCAGGCTAATTACCAGGCTTACTCTGCACAGTATCAAAAAACACTGTGGAAGTCTGTACTGGCAATGTCAGAGAAGGTCCCTTCCCCCATCTCTGATGACCTGGCTGAAACAGCGAGATTTGGACTGGAGGCAGCAAAGTACCAATTCCAAATGGCAGCTGATGCCAGTCATAATGCTGCCAGGTGGATGGTTCTGACTATAGCCCTTACAAGGCTGGCATGGCTGAGGGCCACCAGTTTAACTCAGGATACCCAGGCTAAAGCCATGGATTTTCCTGTGGAGGACCATTCTTTATTTGGTAAGCAGACTGAAGCCTACATGAAAAAGGTGGATGGGTACAAGGCCACCTACAAAAGTAATTCCTCCAAAGACAGGCCTTCTTCTTCTTCTTCTTCTTCTTCCTATAGGCCTTATGGAAGGGGAGGCAAAGGAAGGACAGCCTATGGTAGGCCCTTTTATCACACACAAGCTGTCCCACAGTTCCAGCCATACCCACAGCAGACTGGTATTTCAGGACCAGAGGTAGAAGGGGCTTCAGAAGAGGCTCCCAAACTACCCAGGCTTAGCCCCAGGTGAAACAAAACCCTGACTTAAGAGTCAAGGCCACCTCCCCACTACCAGTAGGGGGCAGACTGGCTTACTTTTTCCAGGCCTGGCATTCCATCACCACAGACAAGTGGGTCCTGGAAGTAGTAAGTCAGGGTTTGTCCCTGACCTTCGAGTCTTTTCCTCCCCTAAAATCAAGGGTTTTCAAACTAGCTTCTCTTATAGAGAAAAAACTCTTGGAAAAGAGGTTCAAAGCTTACTCCACATAAAAGCAGTGGAGTGTGTACCAAGCCATCAGAAAGGAAGAGGTTTTCACTCAAGGTACTTCTTCACCAAAAGGAAAAATGGGGAGTGGTGGCCTATTCTAGACCTCAGACTTTAGAACAGATATCTTATAAAACCAAAGTTCAAAATGGTCACACTGGCTCTAATTTTGCCAGTTATCCAGCAGGGAGATTGGCTGGCATCTCTGGATCTAAAGGATGCCTACTTCCACATCCCAATAAGAGAGTCTCACAGGAAGTATCTCCAGTTCAGATTTCCATCAGGTCACTACCAAGTCTCGGCTCTGCCTTTTGGTCTCACCTCAGCACCCAGGGTGTTCACAAAGTGCCTAGCTGTAGTAGTGGCACACCTAAGAAGACTAGGAATATTAGTCTTCCCTTATCTCGACAACTGGCTAGTCGTGGGAAAGTCACCACAGCAGGTGCAAGATCACCTAGAGGTAACACTAAACCTGCTACAATCTCTAGGATTCCTGATAAATCGGGAAAAATCCATTCTCACTCCAGTACAAGTCCTGCACTTCCTAGGAGCAGAACTGAACACAATACAAGGAAGAGTTTTTCTTCTGGCCGGCCCAATGACAGGCGGTTATATGCTGCCGCCCGAAACGAGTGCACTCGGGCCATCAGAAAGGCCAAGTCTGAGCACTATCGGTCCTCACTCACTGCCTCATGGGGGAATCCCAGAACCTTCTGGGATAACATTAAACAGTTAAATGGGAGTGCACACCCCCACCCACCCAGATCAACATTAATGGTGTGATCTCCTCAGACCCAGCCTCTCATAGCCAACCACCTCAACACCTCATTCACTGACCTTAGCCCTATCCTCCTACAAATTTTTTGACCCTCCTCCCCAGCACCTGCCGTAAATCTTTCTTGCCCTTATTTTCTCCTCCACGTGTTTCTGCCCAAGAACTTAGGCCGCTCTGTCACTGCCCTCAAGAGTAATAGTACAGGCAGTGACACCCTGGATCCGTGTATCCTACGGCTGGTCTTAGACACAGTCCTTACCCGATCACATGCCTCATCAACCACTCTCTTTGCCTGGGAAGGTTCCAACTGCCTGGAAAGTTGCCACTGTCACCCCTATCTTTAAAGGTGGTGATAGGACTGTGTGGAAACTATCGACCGATCTCCATTCTCTCTCCTCTCTCAAGGCCTTGGAAAAAGTGGTGGCCTCTCAAATCTCTGACTACCTCTCCACCTACAATGTCCTTTGTCCTGAGCAGCATGGCTTCCGGCGGGCCACAGTACCAACACAGCCCTCCTAGAGTTCTCCAACTTTCTCCTCCTCCTTAGACACTGGTTCTCTGGCTGGTGCTGTCTTCATTGACCTCTCGAAAGCTTTCGACACTGTCTCCCACCCCTCCTTCTTGATGCCCTTAGTCTCTCTGGTTTGCTGCTGGGCCTATCTCCTGGTGCACCAGTTATCTGTCTGACCGCTCACAGGCGTGTAAAAATTAATGGGACCTACTCAGACATCTGTCCCATCTTTCTGGGTTCCCAGGGCTCCATTCTGGGCCCCTTACTATTCTCCCTTTACCTTAACACCCTTCCACGCTCTTGCTCGGGGAACATTCTATTGTACGCTGATGATGCAGTCATCTTTGCCTCAAATCGTAACCCTATTGCCCTCCAGGACTCGCTGCAGAAGTCCTTCACTGAAGCCGAGGGCTGGTTCAAGGAACATAGATTGGTGATAAATCTTAAAAAAACAAAAACCATGTTCTTCACTCATCCCCAAAACAAGTCCTGCAACTTCAAACTCCTCATTCACTCTGGGTCCTCATTCCCACTCGAACAAGTTTGCTCCTATAAATACCTAGGGATCCATTTTGACCCCTCCCTCTCCTTCCATGGACACATCGCTGCCCTAGCCACTGCCACTAATATCCGATTGGGCATCTTACATCGGTATAAACACTGCCTCCCCCCGGAGGCTCTTCGACTCGCAGTCACCTCCTCTATCCTGTCCCTAGTGGACTATGGACTGCCGGTGTATGGTGCTGCTGATCAGACCGCACTCCATAAAATTCGCTTTTCTCTGAATAAGGCCTGCAGGTTAATTACTGGAGCACCTAGGATGACACACACCTGTCTACTGTATGCTAAGCGCTGGTACTTGATCTCGATGAGCGCCTCAAATATCTTACCTGTACCCTTACAAAAAAGACCCTCCTTGGGCTTTCCCCACCAGGATTGACCACCACCATACGCCGCTCTGTCCCACTAGTTCATACTCGGACCTCTGGGAAAACCTCTCTTGTTATCCCTAGAGCTAGGACCTCTCACGGCCAAAGAGCCTTCAGCTTTAGGGGCCCCTCCTGGTTCAACACACTGCCCCCCTCCATCTCCGAAGCTCCAACTATATCGTGCTTCAAAACTTCCATACGTAACCACCTTATTAACACCCGATGCTGTAACTGCCACTAGTCAAAGCCGTACTCAATACTTATGACAAAGCTTATTACTAAGCTGCTAAGGACGACATAACTCTGGTATTGTTTGCATCCATCCTACCTGTACCAGCTTGTTTGTATCTATGTCTTAATTTACTGTTATACTTATGTGTTGTGCTGCTATACTGTATATTTTGGTTTGTCTTACTGTGACAAGGTACCTTTGTAAATGAGCCTATGGCTCAAAGGTTTTCCAAACTGCTGTTTAAATAAAATAAAAATAAAAATAAAAAAAATTTCCCGGGACACAGTGTAACGCATTTTGCAGCTGGCTACCTCATTCAAGCTGAACGAGCCACATTCAGCAAGAAAATTCCTGCAAATCCTGGGACATAAGGCTGCGGCAACAGCCAGAGAAAGAACAAAATGACAAAACTAATTCCGGTAACAAGAACCCTACTTCAAGCACTACAGTGGTGGAAGGAAGCAGACAATCTAAGGTAAGGGGTACCCTTCCAAAAGGAAAACCCATCAGTTATCCTTACAACAGATGCCTTTCTGTTAGGATGGGGTGCTGACTTAGGAGAGCAGACTACCAATGGGACCTGGGGGTGTGGATTGACCAATAGCTTTCCTTTTACAATCACATTGAGGGTCTCTTAAAGAAGCTTAGGCAGAGGCTTGGCCTCTTCTATAGGATCAAAAAATTCTAACACTGGATGCCAGGAAGGGAGTGGTCCAAACCACATTCCTACCTTATTGGACTACGCAGATTTCCTTTACTGCCAAGGTCCCGTGCCTGCCCTGGCTGAATTAGACACACATTACCATTGGGCCTTGAAGTTCATAACTGGTCTCCCATACTTCACACATCACCGCTTCCTTTACGCCGCAGTAGGTTGGTCATCCCTTAATTACAGAAGACAGAGGAATGCAGCTTTCTGGACATTTAGGGCCATCACGAAGATGTTGCCTCAGTACATCTCGAATTGTCTTCCTCTAGGTGTGATAGGTAAATATGCTTTAAGGAGTTCCTCCGTTATCTCCCTTGCAGTACCGAAGTGCAAGTCGTAGTTCGACAGGTCTGCCATATCTCACGCTTTACCCTCTCTCTGGAACAACTTGCAAAAAATCTTGAAGTTGGCTTACCCAATCAAACTATCAGCCTTCGAAGCACTTTATTCTTGCTCTATCAAGGAATCCTGTAACTGCTTCCCCTGATTTCACCTTCCCCTAGCCTCAGCTCCATCTTCTCCAGTGCATCCCTTTACTGGTACTTCTTTCCCACCACTCTTGGGCAATGTTACAGCCTATAGGAACTTACCTGAGTGCTCCTTCTATCCCGACCTTGTGTTTTTTTCCTTATCATTAGTTCCTTTTCCATGTTCCTGGCTCCCACCTACACTCCTTGCTTACCCCCCTTGACACCATCATGGTATTTTGCTTTCCACTCCCTAACTGTTGCCACCCTCCCCCCTGCAATCACTACATGCCTTCTTGGACACTCCATGTACCTCTCCTTACTCACCCTCTTACATCCCCTCCCCACCCCTCCATGCCCCACCAAGCTCCTTCAATCAATAATTATGTTCAGGGATGCTTCAAATACATGCTGTAAGTATAGTTACGTAGGTTTAACCTGTATATACTGTACTACAGTTGCTATACTTTTTAGCTGCATACTCTTCATGGTCTTAGCTTAATGGCTCTTTTTTTTATCATTTAATACTTTATCTTCCTTGCAGCCATGGTTCTGCCTACATCCAGCCACTGCTGCACTCCGCCGGTGACCCCAAAGCTTGCATGCCAAGCTGGCAGATGCAGCTACACCTACAAAAGGGCCCCCCCATGGCCCCCACGCCCAATGAGGAAACCAGTACCGGCACATGTCTCCAGGCATCGTCGGCTGGCGGAGCTGCGGCCATCAAGCTGCCACAGACCCGTGCCGCCATTTCCCATATTCTCCCCATTTGGGATCGCGGACGTGCAATGACGTCTATGTGCATACGTGCAGACGTCTGCCGCGATCCCCCCCTTCCAGTTACACCATTGCTTGTGGTTCCTCCGGGGATCCCCAGGGGTCACCGCAGCATGGTGTACAGTCCCCAACCCTCCCCAGGACTAGGAGAGCTGTCTCCGACGCTCAGTCCTAGTCCTCCCCTTCCGACCCTCAATGACCCGAGCTCGTTCCTGAACCCGGGTCGCCGGCATAGTGTGAGATGTGGCGTCCAGCGCCTCAACCCTCAGCACCACCGGGCCGGCCTTAATGGCTCTTTTTAATACTGATAAGCAGGGTTTTTCTGGGTGTCTTCCAACTCTCCGGTATAACTCCTCTGGTCAAACTCGTGTACATGGTTTTCACCATGACCGTCTGAGTCCGACAGGTCCTCTGCATTTTCCACTGACTGATTTTGGTGTTTTAGTAAATTATCCACCAATTGGGCCAGGTCAGGATAAAGTTTGTCTAGAGTGGAAACTCAGAGAGTGGGCAGTGTCATCTGAGTCTTGACCCAGGGCACCTGCCACTGTTATTCCATCTGACACCTGACTGACCGAGACTATGTGATCTCAGTTCAGGAAGGTGCTGTGTTCATTAAAATCTAAAGTGTCCTTAGGGGCATGTTTATTTGTCAGTGGACAATGAGTCCTTCCTAGTTCTTCAAATATTATTATATTTATTTTAAAACCATCTTTCTGTGCCTGGGACAGTCATATATCTTACACCAGTGTCTTTTACTAGAATCATTGATACAGCAACCCAAATATTTATGTAGTAATTTTAGGCATAAGAAATTTGCACATTTAATTGTATGAATATAACCTGGAACTGTTACCTTAAGGGTACTTACTTCTTAGGTTATCATTTTCCAAACTAAATGCTCTAAGTTTCATAATATTTAATTGAGAAGCATTGCTGAAGTCAGGATTCATGGTTAAAAAGGTTTTTACTTTTGATATCAGTGTTTAAAATGTACACGGTAGTTTTGGCATTAAAAGGAACAGACAGTCACAGTTTTAAACTGAAATGACAATTCAAAATACAGCTACAGTTTTTCTGAACGGCAGTTGCAAAGCAGAAAATAATATTCCTGGCGCAGACCAAAGTAGTTGCGGAAAGAAATAAAAACAAATGCCGGTCCTATGCCTAAGGAAGAGGTAACCAGACTCTCCAGACCAAGACAAACAGATACCTTCATGAGGTCCTAAGAATTGAAGTGACCAGTGGTTCTCCTTCTGAGACTCCTACCTTCCTTGGATTTTTGGGCACTTAAACAGTCTTGTCAGTGTAGGGATGCAACTGGATGATTTGTGTATCTTCAGCGAGCTGGAGTATTGATTAATTGTGACAATCTGCTGTCACTCTAAAAGTAATTACTTTATATAGGGGCTTTATTTAGATTCAACCTCATGTATCTTATGTTACGCTAAAGTTAGTTACATCACTGCTTTTGCAGGAACTTCAGGTGGTATTAAAAGCAAAATGGAGTTCGGCTAAAACTAGAGACCAAACAGTTACTTCACTGTGTCTGCTGAAACTTCAGGTAACATTAAAAGCAACATGGAGTTTTTGCGGCACGGATATCATACAACGCAAAAAGCAATATTAAAGAGTTGCTGACGCCTCAAGGAAAACTTTGAAAAACATAATATTTAGGTAGACTTCAGCTTGCATTCAGTATACATTCTATAGATTTCCCCTCTCCATTATTTCTTACTGAATAAATTTTCAAGAATACATGATATTTATCCCGTAGAGTTCATCTGCCTCTATAGCTTACTCCCTACTTGAAATCATAATGCTCTGTTGTGACATCACTCTTTGTTGCTATGGGAGTAAGTGTGATGTCACAAGCAGTGCACTATGACCTCAGGAAGGGAGATAGCAACAGGAATGGATGAACTACTCTTCAGGAGCAAAGATCCTGTTTTCATGCAAATGACCTCAATAATAAGTAATGGTGAGGGGAAATACAGAACTAATGTGATATATAAGCTGAACTGGGTCTAAATATTATGTTTTGATAAAGTTGTCCTGAAGGCATCTGGTCTTTTAATGTTTTATGTATGTTTTATGATGTGTGGTGAGTTTTTAATGTTATAAGTGTAAAGGTGCCCTGAGCTTTGGAAGGGTGCCTTATAAAAATAAAATTTGATTGATTGATTGATTGACCTTTAACTGATTACTGCTTTTCACAGGACAGGGTTGACTGAGTGTTGTGGTGTATTTTACAGACAAGGCCGACCTCCAGTTATCCTTCCATGGTTAGACTGAGTAGTTGTGAATACATTGTCTGTGGTTACCAGTGGAAAGTACCCAACAGATGTCAGATATTTTGAGATCAGTAGGAGTAACTTCTATGATCTGTTCTTGTCTAATGTTGACAGTAAATATTAAGAAGCAAAAACTTTTTAAGTACAAAATAAATCTGTAAATCTACAAACTATTTGTAAGTATCGGGGTATAATTTGTTAGTCAATCAGAGCAAAAACCAACACATCTATCTGTAAATATTAAATTGTAAGTTGTTAAGCAGCACAAAATAAAACGCACTCCTTATATATGATGTCGGTGGTCACTGATAATAAGCTTGTACTGTTAAGAGACTAACAGGCTAATGCCTAAGCACTTGGATCTGACTCAAATCCATTTGTTAAAACCCCGGGAGTGGAAGGTTTGCACCAGTCTCACCAGCTGCCATATCCTCTTGTTCTGGGGGCATTTCTTCATCTACCAAGGGCAACGGGGTAGGCAGAGGTGATGAGTTAAGTAGCTGTAGATAATCCCCCAACCATGGAGCATTACAGTCGGGCAATCTCACGGGGGCAAGTTCTTGCAAGTCCCCAGGAGGGCTGGCACTGCAAATGGATAAGTTTGAGATGGGAGGTTCTGAAATAAGATAAACCCATTTGGTGAAAGGGTTGGATAAAATGGAGCAGGTGGATTTGATGGTAGAGGTAGACCTGGTGGGGTCTGCGAGATAGGATTGCATGCAGAGCAATACTCTATTTCGAGTGTATTATAAATCTCCTGTGTATAATTACTGCTCTATGTAAAAACTATGTAAGTGTGAATTAACATACTAACATACTAAAATGCAAGCAGAATAGGCCTAGTGGTCTTTCGTGTCTGCTCGTTTGGTCAGCCCCCACCCTGGGAGCCGACGTTGCTGCCCCCCCCGCCCTCTCGGGCTTCTCCCTTCCCAGTCCAGGGTATTCCCCCTGCATTGGACTTTGCTTCCAAAACCCTTCCCCTATACCTGTCCCACCCCCTCTTGAACCCCTCCACAGTCTCTGCCTCCACCAGCTCACCCAGGCAGCACATTCCATGGTTCTACCACCTGCTCAGTGAAGTAGCACCTCCTCCTTTCTCTCCTGAGTTTCCCCCCTACAGCTTCCACCCATGCCCTCTAGTTGCCCCTCTCCTTCCTTTGGAGCACCTTGACCGTGCCTCCCCTATTTACCCCCTTCATGTATTTAAAGCCCTCTATCATGTCCCCCCTGTCCCTTCTCTCTTCCAGTGTGTACATATTTAGCTCTTCGAGCCTCTCCCCATAGGTCCTTTCCCCCAATCCCCAGATCATTTTGGTTGCCCTCCTCTGGACCCTTTCCTGGAGTTCAATGTCCCTTTTTAAGTGCGGCCTCCAAAACTGCACGCAGTACTCGAAGTGCGGCCTCACCAAGCAGTTATACAGAGAGAGTATCACTTCCCTCTTCTGGAGGTGATCCCCCTAGCAATGCATCCCAGCATCCTGTTGGCCTTGACCGCTGCCCTTCTACAAGTCTCCGAGCGGTTCATCTTGACATCTACCACCATCCCCAGGTCTCTCTCAGCTATCGAGACTTGTAGCATTCCGCCCTAGGGTGTACACTTGACCCAGGTTTCTGACGCCCAGGTGCAGTACCCTGCATTTCTGTGCATTGAACTTCAATTTTCACTTTCTTGACCACCCTTCCAGAGCCTTCAGGTCCCCCGTAGGGCCACCCTCCCCATCTCCCCATCCACCACTGCTCCCAGCTTTGAGTCATCCGGAGAGACTCATTTCACTGCTGATACCCTTTCTTATGTCTGAGACATAGGCGTTGAACAGGAGGGGCCCAAGGACCGATCCCTGAGGGACCCCACTAATGACTCTCCCTGGAGATGAGACTATTCCCCCCAACCATAACCCTCTGGGTCCAGTCTGAGAGCCAGTTCCCTATCCATCTGATCATCTGTTTCCCCAACCCCATTTCCGTCAGCTTATCCAACAGGCCCCCATGAGGAACCGAGTCAAACACCTTGCTGAAGTCAAGAAAGAGGATATCCACCGGCCTACCCCTGTCCAAGGCACTAGTTACCCAATCAAGGATCTCCACAAGGTTTGTCTGACACGATTTCCCCAGGACAAAGCCATGCTGTCTATTGTCCAGGCACCCCAACTTTTCCATTTCCTCCCCCAGCCTCTCCTTGACAATACCCTCCATCACCTTGCCCACCACCGATGTCAAAATTCATTTTGTATATATTGTTTACCCAATTATGATGTCACTGAGTATTCCTTTGTATGTATTATTAACCTCTCCTTTCCAGGTCCATCTCGAAAATTCGCTTGCTGAACGATGTTCGCCTGGTTAAATAAAGATTTTGATTGATTGATTGGTTGGTTGAGTGCAGAGTCACTCCTGCATATAAATCTGCTGGAGCTTCGAGCAGTGTTTCTAGCTTTAAAAGCTTTTGATCATTTAGTGCAAGGAAGAGTGGTGCAGGTCAGAACAGACAACACCACAACAATGTACTACATAAACAAGCAAGGGGGAGCAAGGTCAGACCCTCTGTGCACAGCGGTTATGAAAGTATGGAATTTGGTTTACTCACTAAAGACCTCTTTACAGGCTATTCATGAAAGACAATACGCAGGCAGATGCTCTAACCAGAATCAACCAGGCACATCACGAATGAACCATAAACAAGCAAGTACTGGACTCAGTGTTCAGAAGGTGGGGCACACCAGAAGTGGATCTCTTTGCACCTCAGGAGAACCATCTCCTACCCCTATTCTATTGCAGACCACCAGCCAAGGGCACAATCCCACTGGATGCTCTGGGCTGGTCAGGCAGAAATCTGTACTCTTTTCCTCCCTTTCCCCTCATCTTCAGGGTCCTGATCAAGTTCAGGTCACAACCTGTATCAATGATCCTAATAGCACCAGAATGGGCCAGGCAGCCCTGGTACCCTCATCTGCTATCCGTGTCGGTGTCCAAACTGATGCACCTCCCCAGGAGGCACAACTTTTTGACCTCCCATCAAGGGAAGATCTTGTACCCAAATCTCAAATCTCTCCGACTCGAGGCATGGCTCTTGAGGACCTAGAATATGCAAACATGAATCACTCTCAGGCTGTTCTGGATATCTTGAAAGGATATAGAAAACCATCTACTAAGATAACCTATTCATCAAAATGGAAAAGGTTCTCTATCTGGTGTGATTCCAAGGAAATTTCACCTACTTAGGTAGGAATCCCAGTACTCCTGGAATACCTCACATATCTGCATTTCCAGGGGTTGAAATATGCATTCCTGAAAGTTCATCTAGCATCAATCTCAGCCTACATTTCTGCTGGGAAAAATGTTTCCATAGCAGCTAATCCCATTTTCAAAAAGTTCTTCAAAGGTTTGTGCCACATGCACCCACATATCAGGGAACCAGTCCCAGTGTGGAACCTAAACCTATGCATTGCTCAACTCATGAAACCCCCTTTTGAGCCTATGTCTTCTGCTCATTTACAGTATGTCACATGGAAACTGTGTTTCGGGTTGCAATTACCTCTGCTAGGAGGATAAGTGAGCTTCAGGCCCTATATGTGGAGAAGGATTACCTCTCCTTCCATAGTGACAAAGTGGTGCTTAGAACAAACAGGAGATTTCTTCCTAAGATAGTTTCTGATTTTCATTTAAATCAATCCATAACATTGGCAGTTTTCTTTACTGAACATGCTAGTTCAGGTGAGCACAGACTCCTTAGTCTGGATGTCAAAAGGGCATTAAGTTACTATATGACCCATACCAAGGATCATAGACATGATAAGCAACAACTGTTTCTCACCTATGGGGATGTGAGCAAAGGCACTCCAGATTCTAAGAGGTCTGTCTCTCGCTGAATAGTACAGTGCATTCAGTTTTGCTATTCAAAAGCTGGCAAGCAACTCCGAGCAGGCCCGGGGGCCCATTCGAATAGGGGCACAGCTGCTACTATAGCAGCATCAAGAGATATTCCCTTAGTGGAGATCTGTAAAGCAGCTACCTGGAGAACAGTACACACCTTTACTAAACACCACAGTTTGGACACACAGTCCAGAAGTGGTGCCAGGTTTGACACAGCAGTCCTACAGAGCCTCTTTCCTAAAGAGGTTCTCTTCCCACCTCCAAAGATACTGATTTGTAGTCTGCAGAGAGTTAGGAATATAGAAGAATACCTGGGGTTAGAAGAAAAAAATTACTCACCTTAGTAACCTTGTTTCTTCCAATGTATTCTTCTATATTCATAACTCTCCCTTCCTACCCTACCAGAACCATAGCCTCTGTACTCCTGGTTGAGTTTTTTGATTATACAGTCCCAAACACTGACACAGATGTTTTATATTCCTGGTGGGAAATAGTAATTCTTTCTTTTTCCAGGTGATTCTGGCATTCAGGGGTTGTTTTTGTTATCATTGCATGCTCTTTTATATGTTTCATGCTGTCGTGGACAGCTTAAGTTGTGTACCCATAGTGCAGTCGCTGACAAGATGGTGATTCCCTTCAAAAGAATGAAACTTGTCCAGAACTCCATCCTGTATCAAGGTCTGAAATGGTACAATGAACTACCCGCTGTCCTCACTGATACTACCAAGATTAGTACTTTCAAAGCTGGGCTCAAATCTCTCCTTGGCTCTGAAATGAATTGTACCTGCCTGCGCTAATGTGATAGTACCTTGCCCCAGTTTTCCATTTACCTACCCCCACTACATCTTTCTGCTGTATACCACTTTTTTCTTAACCCACTCCCCTACCCCCAATTACCTGACGATGGCCTCACTTGGTTGAAAGCTCCACCTCTCTCCCACCTCAGACGATGCCACCTGCCTGTGCTAATGTGATAGTACCTTGCCCCCAGTTTTCCATTTACCTACCCCTCTACATCTTTCTGCTATATACCACTTTTTTCTTAACCCGCTCCCCTACCCCAATTACCTGACAATGGCCTCACTTGGTTGAAAGTTCCACCTCTCTCCCACCTCAGACAATGCCACCTTCGGCTAATCCCCCCCAACCCACTCTTATCTAATCAGTCGATCTGTTAATATTTACTAATTTGATGTGTATAAATTCAAATTTTACTATTACTGCCTGTGTATATGCTCCAATGTTTTTTCTCTGTAAACCTTGTAATTTTTGTAAAGTTTGTTCAACACTGACGTGGAACCTTTGAAAGCGAGTCCTTGACTCAAAGGTATTAATCCCAAACTGAAATAAATAAATACATATATTACATAGACATGGTTAGATAAGTCTTAGTATAGGTTGCCTTGTAGGTTCCTTAGAAATCTGATACATTGATGGAACGTTGCAGCAGACAAGGGCAGCAGTCTGACTATGTGTCACAAGCCAATGATGGTTCTGTCATTTGCATATAGTTCCTTTTCTGCTGGCAGCTCTGCTTAGGAGGCTGACTGCAGAGAGTTATGACTATAGAAAAATACATTGGAAGAAACAAGATTACTAAGGTGAGTCATTTTTTCTTCCCTAGCCACCCTACTACCGAGGGTACTTAGTGTTTCCCTACCCACTCTACTACCCAGGGTACACTGTGCTCTTGCTTCGAGGGTATCTCTTGTAGCAGGCTACACCTATGAAACTATAGACGACAGGCACTAGGACCACTGAGAAACTTTTCTAGTTAGCAGTCTACCAGGGGACCGCCCACTCCAACATCACATCCCAACATCTCCCAATCCTATAAGAGTGGGTGGCCCTCGCACCCTCGGCATTTCTTTTCCCAATGTTGACCATCACAAGTCAGACTACACCAAGATCTGCCAGCTTCAGTCAGTACCATACCAACCCTGCCTCGACGCCTATCTTCCTTTCTCCCTCACCTACTATGTCTAATACATATTACAACTTAATTACTACCTGCTATTGTTAATTGTATTTATCTACTGTGTCACAACTATTTTACATTTTTTATTCATGTATTTTCTGATCTTACAGTAGACACTGTATTACACAAAAAATAAGAACAGCCTGAGGTAAGCAGGCCTCCCAACTGGAAGTACAGGAAATATTGTATTAGCACATTTAACTGCTCAAAAGTCCATACAGTAAGGAAGACTGCCAGTAATATAATCTGAGGAGTAAAGTTCGATCTGATTATCCTGTAGGGCAATGCCACTCTCACCCCCAACAATTAAGATGGGTCATTTAAGCCAGCATATCAGGTCCCATGTAGAACTGTAAAATTGTGGAGGGCTGAGTGGCTAAAGTACCATACAAAGGCAATGAACTTGATTGTCTGGACTCCATTAAGTTATGGGATAGCCCACAGTCTTAGGCAAAGCATGGCAACCTCCTCTATGGGTTGCAGAATAAAACATTAGTAAATTATTGAAATTCCCAAACTGAGTAGTGTACCTAGACACCAAAATGAAGTACTGCTATAGTAGTAGCCTTAAATTTCAACATTATTCAACACTCCTAGGTGCATACTGTGTGATCCTGAGCAAGTCACTTAACTTCCTTGTGCTCCCAGGTCTCACCTGGAAACAAGCTTCAGCTTAGTGTGCTACTCCTGGTTAAACAATGTTCCCTTCCCCTTTCCATTATACAGAATTGTTTAATTCGGAATAGCAGATTTGATTAAAGAAAAAACGGACACATCCAGCCAGTAATAATGTAGAACAGACTTGTGCAAATAGCCCAACATATGAACACATAATATTACCTGGATCTCTTAGGTTTACCACAAGTACTGTCATTAGCACATTTCTCAAAACTAGGCAGAGTGCAAACTAGCGCTACTAGACAAGCAAATATGAGTCCAAAACCACATTTCTTCACATTTCCTTGTTTAGTTTAGTTTAGTTTATTGTTCTAGGAATTATTTATTACCTTTGAGCCAATGGCTCTTTTACAAAGGTTCCACGTCATCAATATACAAACAAACAAGACATGTTACATAGAATGGTCAGCAAATTATAAAGGATTCAATAAGCCAGTATAATACAGTACATCACAGGAAAAAACAAAACATTGGAGGAATGGTCAAGGTGGGAAGGGTAGGAGGAGATATGGGGAGGGGAGCAGACTTAGAGTAGTTAGCGGTACTCAGATGCCTTTGTCAAGAAAGGAGCAGAGGAGGAGGAGGAGGAGGATGAAAACAGTAAAAACAGCCATGAGGGAAGAATCATTAGTCAAGGCAGTCACAGGAGCTAGAGGCTGAGAGGTGAGTAGAATATAGATTTGAAAGCTCCTAGTGGCGTGGAGGATGTAATGGCGAGCTCAGGGCATTGTACCAGCTGGGGCACGATAGGCAAAAGATCTTTGGCCCTGTGTGGTCCGGCATCTGGGGACCTGGAGAGGCTGGTGTTCCGATCTTCTGGTGGGATGGATGCTGGTATTCGGGCAAAGTAGATCTTGGATACACGGCGGAGTGCGGCCCAAGATGGATTTTTGTTGCCATCAGGCATGTGAGGTATCTTATGCGATTTGAGAGTTGCAACCATCCTATTTCAGTGTAGAGCTCACATGTATGAGTACATCTTTGCGCTCCAGTGAGCTGCCGACAGGCCTTGTTTAGGGTGGTTGTGATGCGTCTTAGTGTGGTGGTAGTGGCAGAGCCATAGATAATCAAGCCATAGTCTATGATTGAGATGACAGAGCTTTGGATAGCAATCCTCAGTGCAGCTTGGGTAAGGAATTGCCGGTTTTGGAACAGGATACCAATGCGCTGGTTCACCGTTTTCGCTGTGTTATCAATGTGGGTCGCAAAGGTAAGACCTTGATCAAAGGTGATTCCAAGGTATTTAAATGTTGACACTTGTTCAAGGGTATTTCCTGGGTATGTTTTGATAGTAAGTGGAATTTGTCTTTTTTTGTTTTGTGGACTGGAGACAAGCATGGACCAGCTTGTGATCTAGGAACCACTTTTCAACATTGGAGAAAGCAAGTTGCAGGCTCTGGAGTAAGGGTTTCGGGTCCTTATGAGAGGAGAGAAATCACGGCATTGTCAGCATAAAGGATTATTTGTTCTGGGCAGGATTTGGGGAGAGAGTTTAGGAAAAGGCTGAAAAGGAGGGGGCCTAGGCTTGACCCCTGTGGAACACCTGAGAGGACCGGTTTTGAGTCTGAGAGAACTTCTGAGATTTTTACTGATTGAGAGCGTTGGACCAGGTAACTTTTAACCCAAGCACCAGGTCCTTCTGAGAGCCCAAGACTGTGTAGTTGTGTGATAAGTAAGCCATGGTGAACAGTATCAAACGCCTTTGTTAGGTCAATGAAAACAGCTCCGGTTTGATATCCTTTGTCCAAAGCAGTGTGAATTTCTCCTGAGAATTCCAGTAGGGTGGTCGACGTACTATGTCCTTTCCTAAATCCATGTTGCTGCAAGCAGAGTATGTTATACTTATGCAGGTAGTCTGAGAGTTGGTCAGCCATAATGCGTTTGAGGGCCTTGGAGAGGGGTGGAAGTATAGATATAGGCCGATAGTTTCCTGGTAGGGACTTTTCACCACTTTTGAACACTGGTGTGACTATAGCAGTCTTCCATTTGCTGGGAAATTGACTAAGGCAGAGGGAGATATTGAAAATTTTGGTGAGTGGGTGCACCACCTCTTCCAGGGTAAGGGACAGAATTTTAAGATCAATAGTATCACTGCTTGCTCTGGATTTAGAGATAGCCTTTTTTATATATTTGTAGACTTCATGTGCCTTAACTATTTTGAAGTGGAAAAGTGGTTGGTCAGGTGAGGCAGTAGGAGATGTTGGTTTTGGCGAGTCCGTGTCAGAGAAGAAGTCCGGCGGGAGGACCCCACTGAGGTCAGTGAAAGTTTTATTTAAGGCCTTTGCCATGACCATTGGGTCTAGGGTAGTGGTTCCATCGACAGTCATTATAGTGGGAGATGATTTGGACTGCTTACCCGTGATATTTCTGATGTTGTCCCAGAACGATCTCCCGTCACCCCAGGAGTTTGCGAGGGCATTTTTGAAATAGGAGCTCTTCATTAGTCGGATTTGTTTGGTACTTTGGTTTCGTGCCTGTTTATACTTCTGGATATCCGTCAAGGAGCCCGTGGCTCTGGCAATGGCCCAGATGTAGCCCCGAGCTTTGAGTTGGGCCAGTAGTTTGGCCAGAAGCATCTTGTCAGAAGCATCTGCAGAAGGGTTCAATTGACCAATTACCTTCTCAGCAAAAGTGGCTGCCGATGTAGGGTCCATAAAAATATGTGTTCTGGTATTATGGCGAATAAGCAGCCATGCAGGATAGTTCATGTGCGCCCCTATGCTGCGCTGCAGGAGCTCCTTCTTCACCGTTGAAAATTATTTTTTTCTGGCCTGCGTCAATGCCAATAGATCTGGGGAAAAAGGCCAGCCGACTCCCTTCCCAGATGATTTCCCCCCTTGGATCTAACTGCTTGTTAAAGAGGAATTCTGGCCTCTGCTGATGGCAGAGTAAGGATTGCTGTAAGTGGTCTCTGCGCAGGATCTTCTCTCGCTCTAGGCTGTTGGGTTATTGCAAAGGCTTTCAGAATCTTAATAGTGGAATCAGTAGGCAATAACTGAAGACTGGGAAAGTTCATCCATGTCAGGGCATTTAAAATCTCTGTCGGTCCTGCAAAGCGGGGAGGGAAGCCCACAATGCGGACATTAGGTTGCCGCTGCATATTCTCCATGCTTTCAGTCTTGGCCTTTAGGTAAGAAAGGTCCCGCTCATATGTGGCATTGCAGTCCACTTACCAATTATTTGCTTCCCTTAGCTCCTTTATAGCAGCAGTATTTTCCTGGATATGGTGTTCATTTTCAGTTAATTTCGCCTCTACTGCTGCCAACCTTTTATTCGTCTCCTCACCGGTAGCTTTGTATTTTAATGACCATTGCCAAAATTTGCTCCGAGGATAATTCGGGAGTGACCAGGCCGCTCATGGCAGTCGGCCCCAGGCCCTTAATGGAGCTTGATGAGGAAAGATAGACTTCCAAACTTTGTGAGGTGCACTTTGAGTCCTTTAATGACCCCATCTTACAGGACAGTTCTGACAAGCAATAGGGTGAGTTGAAAACATACTCGATCGAGGAAGCTGACTTTTTAGCTCAATTTACATCTAGTTGGCTCAGAGATGTGTTAGAATACTGTCACCATCTTGCTGCTCTGCAGCTCCCCCAATATCCTGTAGTTTATCCCATATTATTATCACTGTCTGATGACTCTGTGCCTTATCCCATCCTCCTTTGTACTTGCTGTATTCCTGTGCCATCCTTAATGGCCCGGGTCGTGCCTGAAAATGGTTCTCGGACCAGTGCACCTACCTGGTAAACAAATGAATAAATAAATAAGATCTGGGTGAAGGGGGCAATGACAGGGGCATTACTCGTTCCCACTCTTCCTCCATGGTCTCATCTGACAGTGAGGAGACCTCGCAGTTCATCCTGCAGTCTCCCCCGGATGACCCCTTTTTTGTCTTGGTTGTGAGACGGCTACAGTTGGCCCTGGGGTTTGACACAGAGGAGTAAGACCCTATCCATTGTCGGCTGGCCACTTACGTATGCCTGCTAGATGCCCCTCCTCTAATCATCCCTCCCTTGATAGAGCCTTTTGAGGATGCCACCATGGCCGCCTGTCATCGGCCCAACTTGGTCCCTGTCATGCCCAGGAAGGTGGACAAGTTGTACCAGGCTCCCGCAGGGAAGTCTTTCTTTGCAGACCAGCCCCAAGCAGATTCAGTGGCCATTAATGCCGCTCACTACTACTCCAAGAGGCCTAAGCACCTCAGCTCCTGGCCTCCAGATAAGGAGTCCCAGAGGTTGGATCTTCTTAGCAAGAGAACCTTTGCCTCTGCCACTTTGACCATCAGGGTGTTGAACTACATTGCCCATATGGTCCAGTATCAGAACCAGCTCTGGGACAGGTCTACACTGCAGCCCAGGCTCTCCCAGAGGACACCTGAGACAGCAGTTGCTTCAGTCTTTCTTTTTTTTTAAACTCTTTATTTAAAAGATTTTCAATTTTGCACAAGACACATGATACAAAACTTTTAAAACAAAATAATACAACATTCTATATTTATCAGGCTCTTTGTTACTACCATATCATTAAATAATACATTGAGGTCTTATTTTCTGTGGAATAGGGGGTTCTACATGTACAATCTAATTTATCAGCTTTCGATCTTATTTGGGGATTAGCTTATTTTCATACAGGGGGAGGTATAGGTAAGATATCCGTGTCTTATTTTCTTACATTTCATTTAATTCACATCATTCTGGAAATTTCCATTTGTTTAATTACATTAAGGTATAAAATCCGGGCAGAGGGGGGTGAGGTACATAATCCATCTCCTCCACAGAATTTCAAATTGACCCTGAGCTCTGTCTAAGATAGCTGTCAGTCTGTTCATCCTACAGATTTCTATCGTAATGTCTTGCCACAACATCATAGAAGGAGGTTCTTTTGCCAGCCACTTCCTGGTCACAGCCTTTTTTGCTGCCAGTATTAATATATTCAGTAACATGATTGTGTTGGGATCTCTATAGCCAGGTGGATTGCCAGAAAATAAGATGCTTGAGTCTTTCTAAGCAGGGTCCGACGTCAGCAGGCACCTTTTTTGGGCAGCCTATGACCATGGACACCTCAGCCTGGGCGGCCGCGGTGGGCATTCATCTGCGCAGAAATTCTTGGCTAAGGGTGTTAGGATTTGCCCAGGATGTCCAATTGTCCATCCTGAATTCCCCTTTCAAAGGGTTCAAATTATTTGTAGCAGACGTGCAGTACATGCTGTCTAACCTGCAGGCCTCAGGACGCATTTTGTGGTCTGTCCACTCCATGTACCATACCCAACCTAAAAGTAACCAGAAGGTGCCTTTTCGTCGGCCTACCTATAGATCCAAGCCATCAACAAGCCTCAGGGTAAGTGCTGAGCCGCCCTTGCCCTGCCTACCCCTTCCTCAGACTGGATGGGCCTTACGGTCCTTATCTGCCGTCAACTTCTATGTTTCTATGTTTCCTCCACCATCACAAAAACCAACAGAGAAGGTCCTGCGCTCCCTACTGCAGGTGTCGCTTCAACATGACTCCTTGCCCACCCCCCCAGCCGAGCAGGAGGTGGTGGCCAGGGGTCGCGTCCCCCTTCACCTGAACAAGTGGAGAGAAATCACCAGAGATACCTGGGTACTACAGCTCATAGGAAACGGCCACACTCTAGAAATCCTGGAGTGGCCTTCAGAAAAATCTCCAGTTCTGTTCATCTATCCTCCAGATCACATTCCAGTGTGCTTGGAGGAGATCCACTCCTTTCTGCACAGAAGAGCCACAGAACCCTTCGCAGACAGGCAGTGGGGCAGGGGCTTCTACTTTCATTTCTTCCTAGTCACCAAATGCACAGGGGATCTCTGGCCCATTCTAGACCTATGGGAGCGAAACTTGTTTATTCAGTACAAAAAGTTCTGGATGGTGACGCTTCAAGGTCTGCTGCCCTTCTGCACAGGGGAAAGTGGATTTGCTCCCTCAACATGAAAGATGCGTACCTGCATATCCAGGTACATGCCTCCCACTGACAGTACCTAAAGTTCTATTTCCAGGGGAACACTTCCAGTTCCGGACCATACTTTTTGACTTGTCCTTGGCCCCTTGGGTGTTTACTAAATGACTGGTGATGGTGGCAGCTGCCCTCAGGCAGAAGGGACTCTATGTTTTTCCCTACCTGGACGACTGGCAAATGCCTGTTGCAGACTCTGAAACATATACCATATACCATCTACCTGTTCCAGGATCTGGGTGTTACAGTCAACCTGCCCAAATCAGTTCTGACCCCCTGTCAGTGCTTTCAGTACATAGGCGCAGTCCAGAATACGACTCGGGGTATGGCTTTCCTGCCCCAGGACAGGACAAGCCCGCCAGCGTACAGCAGATGATGAGTCTTGGCTGGAACTTTCCTCTGGCTCCTGGGCCTGATGGCTGCAGCTATAGCCAGACTGCACATGACGGTGCCCCAGTGGACATGAAGGTATAGTGGGACCAGTGTACCGATGACCTGGAACCGCAGGTCCAGGTTTTGTCTTCACTGAAAAAGGTTCTGATTTGATGGATGGAACTCGGCAACCTGTTGAGAGGGGTTCCTATCCTCATTTCCTCCCCTCAGCACATTCTCACTATAGATGCTTCAGGGTTGGGGTGGGGGGCTCATCTGGGGCCCCACCAAACACAAGGGACATGGTCTAAGCTGGAGTCTTCTCTCCACATCAATGTTCTGGAGATGCAGGCAGTTCTTTATGCCCTGCAGGCCTTCCAGACTTGGCTATCCCCGGGTCTTCTGCTAGTGCAGATGGGTAACATCTCTGTAGTCCAATACATCAACGAACAGGGAGGCACTCACTCACTCGTACCCTCTCTGCTAGGAAGCCATGAAAGTCTGGTACTTGACTCTGGAACATGGTCTAGTACTGTTGACCGTCCATGTTCTAGGTGTCCAAACGTCCTGGGGGACAGCCTTAGCCAGTCGCAGTCAGAGATGGGAGCTGCTGACCTCATTAGTAGAAGACCTCTTCAACAGAAGGGATCATCCAGAGTTGGACCTTTTTGCATCCCCAATCAATGCAAAACTTACACTTTTTTTGCTCACATGATCTAGGGCCTGGAGTTGTATGGTGAGATGTGTTGTCCCTCTCCTGGAAAGGGAGGTTTCTGTACACATTTCCTCCCTTCCCTCTACTCCAGAGGATTCTGATGAAGCTTCAGATGGAAGAAGCCACAATGATCCTCATCGCCCCTTTTTGGCCTCGTCAAATCTGATTCCCTTTACTACAACAGCTGACAGTGGACCCTCCATTGCCCCTGCCACTGTGCACCGGCTTGCTCTCCCAGAACCGGGGCACCCTGATCCATCCGGACCTCAAATCCTGCATCTTCACACCTGGCTCCTGAAGACATAGCCATAGGGTGTTCCCTAAGGTGGCTGATGTCCTGGTGCCAGCTAGAAAGCCTTTCAGGAGAGCCACTTATTCCATGAAGTGGAAATGTTTTGCTCTGTGGGTTGCTTCACGTCAACTGGACCCCTTCACTTATCTAGTGAATTAGATTCTGGAGTACTTTCTGTTCCTATCAGGCTCTGGTCTGAAGTACTCCTCTTTTCAATGTGCACATGTCTGCCATCTCTGCCTTCCATGTGGCCATTGAGGGATGTACAGTGGCACAACTGGAAGTGTCACATACTTTTCTGAGAGGCATTCTTCACCTGAAGCCTCCTATCTGTAATCTGGTCCCACTTTGAGACTTCACTTTTGTGCTGGAGAAACTTACTTTGGCTCCTTTTGAGCCGGCTTCAAGATGCAAGCTATGCTTTCTGTCATGGAAAGTGTTATATTTGGTGGCTATTACTTCTGCTCAAAGGATTTCAGAGCTGCAGGCACTCGTGTGAGCAGCCGTATTTAATTTTCCAGAGACTGGGTGAGTTTGTGTACTAACCCTAAGTTTCTTCCTAAGGTTCTGTCCAAGGAAATTAATCCATCCACCTGCCAGTTTATTTCCCAGAACATGCCAGTCTAGAGGAATAATTGCTCCACACTTCAGCTATACATAGAATTTTGCATTACTATACACATCATACGAGGGACTGTAGGAAGTCCTTGCAGTTTGTTTCTTTCTTACATGGGAAAGATGGCGTCCCTCTTTCCAAACGGTGCCTGTCCAAATGGTTGGCCAACTGTATTACTTTTTGCTACTGCTACTTGGAGTGCTGTCCACACCTTTACCAAACAATACAGTCTGGAGATTGCCTCCTGTCCTCAGGGCCTACTTTCCAAGGCTGTAGGTTTCAAACCACTCAGACTGCATTTTCTGATGGACAGAACTGCTTGGAACTCTCTCCATAGGTGTGGCCTGCTGCAAGCGATATCCTCGAAGCAAGATAGTTACATAAGAACTTACTATAACAGTAGATCTTTGAGAGTGTCTCTTTAAGCAGGCCATGCCATCCCACCCTTCATCCCCTGGACCTGTGAGGTCCTCCTGTGTCTGTCTCTCCTATCATTACTTTTGATTGGGAACTGTTGATTCCTCCTCAGTTCCTCAGCGGGAGATCAGTTGCTGTGGTGTCTGGCGGGAGAACTGAGGATGGCACGGGGGCTACCTACTCTTATAGGATTAAGTGACGTCAGTGTATGATGTAGGAGTGGGTGGCCCCCTGGTAGACTGCTAGCTAGAAAAGTTTCCATGTGATCTTAGTGCTGGGCGGCTATAGTTCCATCGGTATGACCCATTGCAAGAGATCCTCTTGAAGACCTACTGTTACAGTAAGTTCTTAATTTACTGTACTTTTTTCTATCCACCCTACTACCCAGAGTACTCTGTGTTTCCCTATTCCCTATACTACCCAGCATACTTGGTGTTTCCCTACCCGCCCTACTACCCAGGGTGCTCTGTGTTTCCCTACCCCATATACTACCCAGCGTACTTGGCATTTTCCTACCCAATCTACTACCCAGCATACTTGGTGTTTCCCCACACACCCTACTACACAGGGTACTCTGTGTTTCAAACAACATGAAGTCGTGCTATATTATGACAATTGCAGTTTGTCCCAGCCTTAGAACTGCTCCGGAAGTGAAAGAGTTAACTTCCATGCCAGGCATGGAATCCTGAGCACTGACTCGGTTGAAAAACTCTGTCTGATGATATTCAAACGAAACTGTCAGATTCTTTACTCCGCCTCACTGAACAGTCGCTCGAGATTCCTCCTACTGCTCGGTTCATTTCTCGGTTAAAAAGTGTTTTCTCGGTTTGTTTAAACCGTAATTATATTATTTTAACATAAACCGGTCGAGTTCAAGCTCTGTCTGTGGTATCGTAAGTATTAGATAGGTTTTTACATTCTCTGTGTGGAACTTGTAAGCGTTGTTATCGGTTCGGTTTGAACCAATCAGGTTGTTGTTAATACTTGTTAAATTACATTTAGAGTGCGGTTCCCGGTTCTTATCGGTTCTAAAAAAACCGGATTTCATTACGGTTTTTTCCACGACCCATGACACGGTTGGGAACCGATAACGGTGTCTTGCTTGGCGATTTGCCGGAAAAGGGCAAGTTTTTGGTTAGGCTGGCATTATGTCTGAGAAACCCAAAAGAAAAACTGGGCCCACTAGGTTTCAGCACTGTAGTGTCTGTGGGGAAGCCTTTGCCAAGGCTGACCCACACCACATGTGTTTATTGTCTGGGGTTTGACCACCTCAATGCAGACTGCCAGATTTGCAAGAATTTCCTGCAGCTACCCTGGATAAGAGTTGGTAGGCTCAGGGAACGAGAGGCCAAAAAGTCCGCTGACCCGGATGGCCAGCCCGGTTCAGTGCCAACCGAACTGGAGGGAGTGCCCTCTGACCAGGGCGAGACTTCCTCGGGCAAACGAAGAGCTGACACGGAGGAGCCAGTTCCAGCAAAGAGGACTAGAAAATCAGCAGGTGTGGAGCCAAAATTTCCTTCTCCAACTGCTGCAGAGATAGCCAAAGCGATCCAAATTGTCTAGTCGCTTTCCCCAGTTCCGTCCGAACCGCCACTATCAGGTAAACGGTCGGTTCGGTCGGTTCCACCGGTTCAAGAATATGATATAGAGGAGTTTTATGAACTGGAGGAGGGGGAGGAGGATTATGAAAAGTGTGAATGTGATTTTGAAAGTCTGGATGTGCCCATTGAACCGGACATCTCCCCAGACAGACCTTCAGGAGTGTCTCCCCCTAGGCTTTCTGAGTCCCCTTCTCATTTTCTGTTTTATAAAAAAAAAGTTGCTGAAACCCTCCAGCTCCCTGTGGAAGAAGCTGTGGATGAACAGGAGGAGCCTGACTATGTGGAAATGATGGATAGCCCGGAGTCCAGGAGATTGTCTATTCCTTTACATAAATCCTTTAGGAAACAGACAATAAAAATTTTAAAAGCTCCTAATTCTTTACCTCATGTGGATAAAAAGATGGACAGGAGGTACACATTGTCAGGCCCTGATACGGAGTTCCTTTCATAACAATGCAGCCATGTTGGGGTAGTGCAGGCTGCAGCCTGTGATAAGGCAAATATTCCCTTGGTTTCACACCCCCCTGATAAGGACTCCAGGAGGATTGATGCCATGGCAAAGAAACAATACATGGCAGCATCCTTGGGACTCAGACAGGCAAATTATATGGCCTATGTTGCAAGATACCAGAAATCCAGATGGGATACTGTTATGGCTTTAGCGAAACAGGTCCTAGCCAGCTGCCAAGGAGCTGGAACAGGTGGCTGCTGATGATATTGAGGCATCCAAGGTGCAATTCCATGCTGCAGTGGACTCTAATGATGTATCTTCAAGAGTCATGGCTACATCTGTGGCTTTTCATAGAATGGCTTGGCTCAGGTGTACTAGCCTGTCACAGGATACCCAGGCTAAAGCCATGGATTTTCCTGTTGTGGGTAATTCTCTGTTTGGGGAGCAGACAGAGAATTATGAAAGAAAATGGATGAGTATAGGACCACTTATAGGAGTGCACAGGCCAAGGAGGCAAGCCACTCCTCAGAGGCAGCCTTCAGGGGCAGGGGCAGGCCTTTCACAGGCCTTTTGCAAGCCAGGCCTCCTCTTCATCTTATACCCAGAGGGGTTATTCAGAGGAGAGGCAGGACGAGTACGAGCAGGCCTGCTCCCACCCCTCACCCTAAAGCCCCTGCCAAACAGGCACCCTGATGGGATGCCCAGGGCCGATTCTCCATTACCTGTAGGGGGCAGGCTGGCTTACTTCGTCCAGGACTGGGAGTCTTTAACATCAGACAAGTGGGTCCTGGAAGTAGTAAGCCAGGGACTGGTTCTCAGCTTCAAAAAATTTCCAAAGATGAGAACCAGATCTTTTCCACCTGCAAATCCATTAGAGGCTCTTGCTTTGGAAACAGAAGTCTCAACCCTCCTGGCTCTCAGAGCTGTGGAAAGGGTTCCTCCCCTACACCAGGGCAAAGGACTATACTCCAGGTACTTCCTTACCAAAAAAGACAGGAGAATGGCGGCCCATCCTGGATCTAAGATACCTAAACAAGCACCTTTTAAAACCAAAATTCAAAATGGTGACTCTGGGAATTATTTTACCCTCCCTAAGGCCAGGGGACTGGCTAGCGTCCCTGGACCTCAAGGATGCCTACTTCCATGTTCTCATCAGAAGCTCCCACCGAAAGTACCTCAGATTTGAACTGCCCTCAGGCCATTACCAGTTCAGAGCAATGCCCTTCGGCCTTACCTCTGCCCCAAGGGTATTCACAAAATGCTTGGCAGTAGCAGTTGCTCACTTAAGAAGGCAAAAGATTGCCATCTTTCCTTACCTGGACGACTGGCTCATAGTGGGTCAGTCTCCAGACCAAGTCAAATCACACCTTCAGGTTACCCAGCAGCTGCTTACATCTCTAGGTTTTCTTCTCAATCTCCCAAAGTCAGTTCTAGAGCCTGTTCAGCTACTCACCTTCATTGGCGCAGAACTGGAACAAAAGCAGACCAGAGCTTTCCTTCCTCTAGAAAGGGTAAAGACCCTGGTGGCTCTGGCCTCCTCCTTCACTCTGCAGGTCTCTCGGCCAGCAAGGCAATTTCTACAGCTCCTAGGGCACATGGCTGCTTCCACAGCTGTAGTGCAAGGAGCCAGATTTCAGATGAGGGACATTCAGTTCCATTTGAGAGCCTTCTGGTCTCAAAGGAGAGATCCCCTAACCAAATTGATCCCAGTAACTCGAACCCTGGTCCAGGCCCTGCAGTGGTGGCAGGATCAGAGCAATCTGAGACAGGGGGTTCCTTTCATCCCTCAATCTCACTCCTTGACCCTTACTACAGATGCGTCCCTCTTGGGATGGGGAGCTCACATGGCCAGCCTCACCACCCAGGGATTGTGGTCCCCTCAGGAATCTCTGCTCCACATCAATCTGTTGGAACTCAGAGCTGTTTTTCTAGCACTTCAGGTTTTTTCTGCATCTGTTCAGAACAAAGTGGTACAGGTCAGAACAGACAACACCACTACAATGTGGTACATCAACAAGCAAGGGGGCACTCGGTCCTCGGCCTTGTGCACCGAGGCAATGAAGTTGTGGTCTCTGGCTTATTCCCTGAACACCGCCCTCATAGCAGTTCACCTCCCAGGCAAGGACAATGTCCTGGCAGATGCTCTCAGCAGGATTTCCCAGGGCCATCACGAATGGTTACTGGATCCCCTAGTACTAGGGTTAGTATTTGCCAGGTGGGGCACCCCTGAGATAGATCTTTTTGCAGCCCCAGACAACCACCAACTTCCGCTTTTTTGTTGCAGGCCTCCAGTGTTCGGCTCAGTCCCTCTGGATGCCTTCCTTCTTGATTGGGAAGGGAAGTTCCTCTATGCCTTCCCCCCTTCCCTCTCTTGTTCAAGGTGCTAGTCAAAATCAGATCTCAACCTTGCAAGATGATTCTGATTGCTCCAGATTGGGCCAGACAGCCCTGGTATCCACTCCTTCTGTCCTTAGCAGTCCATCTTCCCTGTGTCTCCCCAGGAATCACAATCTGTTAACCTGTGCCCAGGGAGAGTTTGGTATCCAATCTCAAATCCCTCAACCTCAAGGCCTGGCTCTTGAGGGTTAGAAGTTTGCTGACCTACACCTTTCTCAAGGTGTACTCAAAATCTTGAAGCTTCTAGGAAGCCTTCCACCAGAGCTACTTATAATTCTAAATGGAAAAGGTTTTCCATATGGTGCTCTGGGAAGCATATTTCCCCAGAATCTGCTGATTTGCCCACAGTCTTGGACTATATGGTCCATCTAAATACTTTGGGGCTGAGGCCAGCTACCCTGAAAGTGCATTTGGCAGCTGTCTCTGCTTTTATTTCAGCAGAAAAGACCTCTTCTCTTTCTGCTCACCCTGTATTCTCCAAGTTTTTCAAGGGATTGCTTCACACCAACCCTCCATTCAAGGACCCTGCTCCTGCCTGGGATCTTAATGTTTGCATTGCTCAGCTGATGCAACCCCCCTTTGAACCTTTGTCTTCAGCAGAGCTTAAGTACTTGACTTGGAAAACTGTGTTTCTAGTAGCCATCACTTCTGCCAGGCGATAAGTGAATTACAAGCTTTGTCAGTGGAGCCTGATTTTATCTCCTTTCACAGAGATAAGGTAGTCCTCAGGACTAACAGGAAGTTCTTGCCTAAGGTGGTTTCAGATTTCCACCTTAATCAATCTATATCTCTTCCAGTGTACTTCACTGACCATTCCTCCTCTGGCGAGAGGAGGCTGCACAGTTAGATGTAAGAGAGCCCTTAGTTACTACATAGGCGTGCACAAGGGTCACAGGTTTGACTCCCTCCAACTGTTCCTCACTTATGGTGAGGTTGGGAAAGGGAAACCTGCCACTAAAAGATCCATTGCCAGGTGGATTGTCTCTTGTATCCAATTTTGCTATCAAAAACTGGGTAAGGTTTCCCCTTCAGGCCTGAGGGCTCACTCTACTAGAGGTACAGCTACGTCCCTAGCTGCAGCCAGGGACATCCCTATCTTAGAGATATGTCAAGCAGCTACCTGGAAAACAGTACACACTTTCACCAAGCATTACTCCCTGGACATCCAGGCTAGGAGGGATGCTCGGTTTGGCACAGCTGTGCTTCAGAGCCTATTTCCTAAGTAGGTTCTGTCCCTCCTCCATGGAGGTACTGCTGTGTAGTCTGCAATTGTCATAATATAGCAAGACTTCATGTTGTTTGAAGAAAAAATTACTCACCTTAGTAATGTTGTTTCTTCTAATGGAGTCGCTATATTATGACCTCCCTCTGCCCATCCAGAACCTCTGCTCTTGGGATGTGGGTGGGCAGTGCAGTGTTGGCACCTAATGATGCCCACCTTGTGTTTTTCACCCCTCCTTTTTGGGGTGTTTGGGTGTTGTATTTCACTTTATTTTCTGGGTCCCCTGACTTGAGTCTTGGTTTTGGGACCAGAAAAATGTGTTAATATTTTAGTAGCCAGTTGGCTAGTATAGGTTTACAGCCTCCACACAGAACCTTAGTGAGTTTTTGCTCGTAAAGATCTGACAGTTTCGGTTTGAATATCATCAGACAGAGTTTTTTCAACCGAGCTCGCACTCAGGATTCCATGCCTGGCATGGAAGTTAACTCTTTCACCTCCGGAGCAGTTCTAAGGCTGGGACAAACTGCAATTGTCATAATATAGCAAGACTCCATTAGAAGAAACAACATTACTAAGGTGAGTAATTTTTTTTTCCCTACCCACTGCATTATCCAGCTTACTCTGTGTTTCCTTAGCCACCCTATTACCCAGGGTACTCAGTGTTTCCATACCCATGATACTACCCAGGATACTCAATGTTTCCCTAGCCACCCTAGTACCCAGGGTGCTTGGTGTTTCCCCACCCACTTTGCTACCTAGGGTGCTGTGTGTTTCCCTACCCACTCTACTACCCAGGGTACTCAGCATTTTCCCACCCACCCTACTACCCAGGGTACTTGGCATTTTCCTATCCACCCTACTACCCAGGGTACTCAGCATTTTCCTAACCACCCTACTACCCGAGGTACTCTGTGTTTCTCTACCCACCCTACTACCCAGGGTACTCGGCATTTCCCTACCCACCCTACTACCCAGGGTACTCGGCATTTCCCTACCCACCCTACTACCCAGGGTACTTGGCATTTTCCTATCCACCCTACTACCCAGGGTACTCAACATTTTCCTAACCACCCTACTACCCGGGGTACTCTGTGTTTCCCTACCCACCCTGCTACCCAGGGTACTCGGCATTTCCCTACCCACCCTACTACCTCTGTCCACCCTACTAGCCAGGGTACTCAGCATTTCCATACCCACCCTACTAGCCAGGGTACTCTGTGTTTTCCTATCCACGCTACTATCCAGGGTACTCCCTTGGTATGCTGAACTGTATTGATGCTTACTTTAAAGAACTTCACTGTCTTCATGTGCAGTGTGTCTGCTGGCAGGCTGACCTATAGGTTTACCAGGTAGAAAAGGTGCCTCCTAACATTACTCCCCAGTGTACATAAGGAACTGTACTATGTGAAAAAGCACTAGAGGAAGTTGCAGTATTTTTGATGATGAAATGCTGCTTGGCTTGATAGTCAGTATCACATGATTATAAAGTTTGCAAAAAGGGCACTAGAACTCCCACGATAGAGTTCTGGGGATTGTGCAATGAATATGAGTGTTGGGAATTATTCTCTACTGATCTGAACTTGGATGGTGCCCTACCTTGTAGCTAATGCTTCTCTGAATAAAATCCTTCAGTTTGTATGAAATAATGTATAGTCTACACCCTTGGTCATCTCAGTGAGCTTTTTCTGATACTTGATTGCTTACCTGGAGGTTAGTGCATCTGGAGTATCCTGTTTGAGCTGATACCCCTGCTGTTTCTCTAGCCTTTTCTTGTGTCTATTTTGCAGTTGGTGCTGGTAGCTGTGACAGTCAGGAAACCTGAGGGCTCATGTTAAAGGTAAGAACAGTATCCAATCTACATACTAACTTCTCACTTTAAGTAGAAGAACCTGGTACAGTAGCTTTGCAGGCAGGGGCCTCCCTCCCCCATAAGGGAGGCAGTATAGTGCAGTGGTTTAAGGCTCTGAGCTGCAAATCTGGAGACCTGGGTTTGAATCCCACAGCACCCCCCCCCACTTGCATAATGTGTGACCCTGAGCAAGTCACTTAACTTCCCTGTGCTCCCAGGTCGAACCTGCAAACAAGCTTTCAGCTTAGTGAGTCTCTCCTGGTTAAACAATTGGAAAAAATAACAGTGACTCTATGGCGCCTATGTGAGCTCCCCTTAATAACGCTGGCAATATGGTGCCCATGTGAGCCCCCTCCCCAACAGTGTGACTCTTTTGTGCCCATGTGAGTCCCTCTCAACAATAGAGACTCTGGTGCCCATGTGAGCCCTACCCCCAAATAAAAAGTGATTCTGTGGTGCCATATGAGCCCTACCTCCCCCCAATAATGGTGACTCTATGGTGCCCATGTGAGCCTCCAACAGTAACTCTTTGGTGTTCATGTGAGCCCCCTTAACAACAGAGACTCTGTGAAGCCCATGTGAGCTGCACCCTCAATAACAGTTGCTCTATGGTGCCCATGTGAGGCCCCCAATAACATAGAAACATAGAATTTGACGGCAGATAAGGACTGCTTGGCCCACCCAGTCTGCCCATTTCCCTACCTACTGGATAAGCTGCAGATCCTAGTTAACCAGCAGCCTACTTCTTCTTACCCCCACCCCCAGAATTGCCTTATGACTGTCCCATGCATGCTTGAATTCCACCACTGATTTTGACTCCACAACCTCCTCCGGAAGGCTGTTCCATGCATCCACAACCCTCTCTGTGAAAAAATACTTCCTTAAATTACCTCTGAGCCGCACCCTCTATCTTCAAATTGTGCCCCTGTTCTTGTGTAACCCTAGATGGCGCTATCCCAGGGGCTACTACCCCTGCCTGATTTGCCACTAACAGGTTGAGGGGCCTGGATCCAATGGCAGTGCCTCCCACCCAGAGGTCAGGGTTTGCAGTAGTTAAACTTACTTGGTCACAGCCTCTGGGACACTGAAACCCCTTCTTCCCACTAGTGGCCCACACAATATATCAGAATTACCTTCACAGTATACACTTACCCCCAGGGCTGGTTCAGGCACTGGGACCTCCTGTAAAATAAGATACAGTGCAACAATCACAGTACAATACTTTAACATAGACAAATACCTCAGGCAGTATAACTTTGCTGAAACAAGCAGCTCTGATTTATTTAGGGGGAATATAACAAGGACAGGGGGAAATCAGGTTAATTAGCTTACACTTTACTCATCTACCTATGGCTCTGTGCACAGGCCTATCTCTACCAGTTACTGTCCCTGGGTACCCAAACCCTAGTGGCTAGTCCAAACCGTGGCAGCTGGTAGGGGCTCTTTCACACAGAGAAAAGAAAAAATTAGTTGAACAGTCAGCAGTACAGTTATTCCATTTGGATTCAATGTGGCAATTCAACGGGGCGACCCTGAATTAGTACTCACGACCTCCAAACAAGATAGGGTCCTTCAGTGTCAGCAGGGCTACTCTTGAGCTCCACGAGACTCCTCACACATTTATATGGCAAAAGAAGTACTACACCAGGCAGGCTCTTCCCGATCGCAATTACTGCACAATACCCGGAGAACACACAGCAGATTCAGTTCCTGACAGACCGAAAGTAATTCAGCAATTTCTCCAGTCTTCTACAGGGTGAGCCTGGTTTCTACTCTTCAGATATCCTTTGATTCTCTTCACAGGACGGATTCAGTCCTAACAAGCAGTTACACAAGCTGCAGACCGGAATTCTGGACACACATGTTTCCCGACTAAAACTGTGCACTGAAGGAGCACAGGGTTCCTTTCCCTTCACTGCCAGAGCTAAACTGAAACTCCAACAGACAAAACCGGGCACTTCCTTTGAGTTCCTCCCAGTTCTTGACTGGATTGGCTGTCACTCACAATAGACTGCTGCTGTTGGTCCAAAAGGCCAAGTCTAAACTACATCTCCCAGAGTCACTGCCCATACAATCCTCTTGTGGCTGGCTCAGATTATGAGTCCAAGTTCTGATTCGTCCAAGGCACCATTTTAGAGCTAGCTTACCCCACACTGATTGGTCCAGTTCAGCAGTTCAAAACCAGAATGGGGAACTAGGCAGACACAGTTCTGACTGCAAAGAAAGCAGGTTAGACAAACTGTAATTTCATTATTACTCTAAATGATTTCTGGCAAACAGTTACATCTTTCAGATAGGTTCCCTTTGCACTCCTAGTGACTGAAAAAATGGAGTGAATTGGCAGCAGCTCGAGTGGTACTTAAACAGAGAAGCGCACAGTCCCCCCATACAAACTAATTATGTCTGCAAGCAGACAGCTCTTAAAGAGACAGTACCAGAGGCTCTAAAAACACTCACTGATAAATGGCTTTAATTAAATGCCAAACACCATTCAGGCTTGGAGCATTCA
This sequence comes from Neoceratodus forsteri, assembly GCA_016271365.2. Classification (NCBI taxonomy): domain Eukaryota; kingdom Metazoa; phylum Chordata; order Ceratodontiformes; family Ceratodontidae; genus Neoceratodus; species Neoceratodus forsteri. The sequence continues at coordinate 9,630,870 of JADMNL010000026.1, forward strand.
AGCAAGCTCCTGGAAGTCTTTTGGGAACCCCCATTTGCAGGGGGGTTACACCCTTCCTGGCCTGGGAAAGCTTGACGTCCGCGTCAAGCAAGTACCTAATAAGTTTTAACTGCAACCATATACATTTGCATTAGGCTCACACATGTAATCATCAGTCAATACATCATTTTACCAAGAACACAATTCTGAAACATTGCAGACGTCACTCTTTACACAGTATTACATACACATTGTACCATAACTCAAGTTATTACCTCTTGTACATGAAACCTGAAGAGAGGACCCTTCCCTATCAGTTACCTTGAGGCTGGGCAGGGCAAGGGCACCATGCTAGAGGCAACACAAGTAACTTGGAGTTAGCACTGACGCTCAGTTTGGGCAATGAGCTCGGGACACATACACTCTTTATGGACAACATTGAGAGGCAAGTCCACAGGCCTCCAAGTGAATCATAACTGAGGTGCACCACAGGCTTTACAGCTCGACCAGTCTTTCTAGGGGAACTGTTACAGTCTCTGCACTCTGAGTCTCATTTTCAGCATTGTCCTCACTTGTCAGGGGTCTCCATGGGGTAGAGAGGCTAGAACTTGGGGCACTTTCAGCTCCAGGAGTTACAGTTTCTGAGTCCACAACATTTGGCTCACATGGAGAGCTTTGGACACTGGCAGTGGACTGTCAGGGCACTCAAAATACTCTTCTTGTTCTGGTGTATCACCAGTCTGCCCTAATCCATCATTTTCCTCCCTGAAAGCTCAAACAGTTCAACCATGCACAATGATTCCATTTCATCTGATCTGATGCTTTGCACTTCACTTTCTGGGAGCATTGGCTCCAGGGATGAAACTGGGGCTTAGACAGTCCAGAAGGCCCAGCTTCGTCTCCAGTATTGACTAGGGATTGCCCCAAACAATTGACTCAGTTCGTAAGAAGGATAGTATTCAAAGTCACTCTCACTTTCTTCTGATATGGACTGACAGTCATGCTCAACTGGGACTTGTGGAGGAGACACTTTAACTCTGCTTCTGTAGATGCAGACTTTCTTGATCTTTCTTAGCAGCAGCTCTAGTCACTGGTCCAGAGGGGCATCTTCTGGGGCTCAGACTCAATCAAGATTTGTCCAATGGGCAGTAAATGATTTCTATGCATTGTTTTACATCTTTGAATTATTCTCAGGCCTTACTTTGTACACTGGCAGATCATCTAGTTTGCCCACTACAATGTGAGGGAGATGGTGCCATCTGTCAGCAATCTTGTGTTTGCCATGCAGTCCCAGATTTCTTAGCAATACCGATCTCCTCCTGGAGTTCCTGTGCTTTCACCTTTTATCATACCTTTCTTTGTTGGCCAGATTTCTTTTGGCAGCCATGGTTTGAGCCAGTTAGTACGCATGAGTTAGCTGGGCCTTTAACTTTGCACATACTGTAAATAGTTGTCAGCTTGAACCCCATCAGAGAGACCCCAAAACACACATCTACTGGTAGTCGAGCTCTCTTCCAAACATCAGACGGTAGGGGAGAACCCAGTGGCATCACTTTGGTGCAGTTATAAGCATGTACCAGGGTGCTAATTTGTTGGCTCCATCTAGGCTTGTCCTTTGGGTGCAGAGTACCTAGCATATCTAGCAAAGTCGCGGTTGAAACGCTCAGGCTGTGGTTCCTCCTGGGGTGGTAAGGAGTGGTTCTGGACTTTGCACTCCCCATAGAGAAAGCATCTCTTTGATCAGACGACCTCAAAGTCTCTCCCTTGATCAGAATGGATTCTTTGTGGAGCCCCATAGTGAACAAAAAGTTTTCTACAAGTACTTTGGCTACAGTGGATGCTTTCTGGTCTTTGGTGGGGAAAGCTTGGGCATATCTCGTGAAATGGTCAGTGACCACCAGCACATTACTGATATTTCTTTGATCTGACTCCAAACTCAGAAAATCAATACAGACCAGCTCCATGGGTGCACTGGTGGTTATGTTAACAAGGGGCAGCCCTCTGGGCAAAGCTTTCCTCTGTAAGCAGCGACTACAAGTTTGAATGTGTTGCTCCACATCAGCCCCCATCTTAGGCCAATAGAATCTGGATCTCACCAAGTCAAGTGTTCTGTCTATACCAAGGTGCCCCATGTGGTTGTGCAAGGACCTCAATACTGAGTCTCGAAAGGCAGTGGGCAGCACTAGTTGTTGTTTGTCTACTTGTCCCCCTCTGTCTACTGTTTCTCTGTATAACAGTTTATTGATCAGTTTCAACTTAGGACCTTCTTTGTATAACAGTGCAGTTCTCAAACCAGTGGGCGTAATTTGGACACATCTTTTCCTGCATAGAGGGCTTCAAAGCTGCTTTGATCATGGGATCGCGGGATTGAGCCACGAATACTGTCATTGTCCAGCTGAGGCTAGTGCACCAATGTCTGATTGCAGAAAAGTGGCAATAAGCAGCAGGTATGCAATTCTCAGAGGGTCCCAAGCAATCCACCATGCAGTCCACTGCGTCCGTGGACATTTGTTCCTCCTGTCAAACTTCGGCAGAGTGCCCGAATGTCAGGTTCTGCCAATCGGACCCAATCATTCTGGGAAACAGGCCTCGGAGAGAGCATCTGCATCTATGTGGTTCAGACCTGCTCGGTATTAGAGCATAGTCGTATGTAGATAATGCAGAAAGCCACCTATGGCCAGTGGCATCCAACTTAGCTGAGGTCTGCACATAGGTTAAAGGATTATTGTCAGTTTTACTAGTATTTTAGACCCATGCAAGTACTCATGGAATTGGTCAACAATAGCCCACTTCAAAGCTAGAACTCTAACTTATGTACAGGATAGTTCTTTTCGGATGGGTCAGGCTTCTACTGGCAAAGGCCACTGGTCTCAGGCCATTCTCATGCTCTTGGTACAACACAGCCCCCAACCCTTGCAAGCTAGCATCAGTGTGCAGGACATAAGGTTTTCTTGGATCGGCATAGGCCAGCACTGGAGCATGGGTAAGTTGATAAATGATCTCATGAAAAGCAGTCTCACAATCAGAGTCCAGTGGGCCCCAAATACTTCACTGGATGAAAATACACTCTTTCAGTCTTGAGGGACGCTGACTTTTGGTATTTTTGTGGTTGGGGATACCCTTGAGTAAGGTTAAGTAAAGGGCGGATCACTCTTGAATAGTCCTTGATGAACGCCGATAGTAACCACAGAATCCCAGGAATCTTTGCAGTTCTTTTAGATTTTGGGCTTGTGGCAGGTGGTCAGGCCTCAACTTTACTTGGTCGGTCTCTATTCCCTCGGTGGATACTATGTGTCCCACATACTTTACTGATGTTTGAAAGAATTGACACTTATCAATGGACAGCTTAAGGCCAAAGTCCTCCAGTCGGGTCCAATACCTTAAATAATCTGCTCTCATGTTCCTCCAGTGAGCTGCCAAACACAATAACATCATCTAGGTATACCAGGCACTCTAGTAAGTTCATGTCCCCCACTGCACGCCTCCATCAATCGCTGAAAAGTGGCTGGGGCACCTGAAACCTTGAGGCATCCTCATGAATTCATAGAAGCCAAGCGGACAGATAAAGGCTGTCTTGTCACGGTCCTCTGGGGCCATCGATCTAGTAGTACCCACTGCGGAGATCCAGCACAGAGAACCACTTGCTCCCCGCTTAGGCAGTCCAAGCATCCTGAATGCGGGCATTGTGTACTGATCAGGATAGTCCGCCAGTTTAAGGTGCGATAATCCACACACATCCTTACTGTTCCATTCTTTTCCTCACTACCACAATGGGGAAGCATAAGGGCTTCTGGATTCTTGTATTACCCAGCAGCTAACATCTCTTGCAGATGCCGCTCTCACATCATCTATGTCAGCAGGTGCCAGGCGTCAGACCTCTCACGAAATGGTCTTTCGTCATGCAGCCGGATATTGTGCTCAGCTCCTTGCATGCATCCACGTCCCATTCTTTAAAGAAAACACCTGGTCTCTCTGGGCAAGCTTCTCACTGATCCTCACTTTCCATTCAGCTGGCAGCGGAGTCGCGAAATCAAACAAGTCAGGTGTTACTCTGTCATTCTTCCTTGAACTCTTGCTGCTTGGTAGCACTGCAGTGTCTGCACAATGCACATTAACCAGGATGCAACCTCTATTTACTCGAATGTCTCTTTCAGACACATTATGAACTTTTCTGGCATAAGCATGGGCTCTAGCGGGCAAAATACTAGGCTTGACCAGCAGTCCCTCTGGCAATTTTCCATCACCTGGTGCATCCAACATTAATATTTTATTCTTAACATCCTTTCTGATACGGACTCTCCTGTAAGGTACACTGGGCATTGGCCAGGATCAGAGACTCAGGATCCTTCTTCCATACAATTCCGACCGGTTCCTCTGGTTCTATTTTTCAGCATCTCTCTGTGCCTCATAGCCTTCTTAATTAAAGCCGAACTCTTAAAGCTCTACTAGTCTTTGACCCTGTTTTCATAACACAACTGTGCAGCCTTCGAACATATGAGCATTTGTTCCAATCAACAAAGGGACACCATCATACAGTCCAGTGGGGGACACACTAAGGCTAGGGTCTCTACTTGTTCGGCCACTCCAGCCACGGAGGTGGGAAAGACAGCCAAATTCGGATATACCCGAATAGGGTAGGCCTTCTCACTTAACCCCATACATGCAGTCCTTCTAATGGTTATGTAGGGTATGTCTGACAAATGCTTCTGATACCAATCTTGGAACATAATTGTCACTTGGGAGCCACTGTCTAATACAGCTCTTGTAGACACTCCATTCACCTTTACAGTGGTCTCCATGGAGGACCCACTATTCTGGACCAGTCTGGAGAGGCGGTAGTGGGGGCCTGGGCAACTGACCTTGCCACAAAGGACGTGAATTAGCATTTTGGTGCCCTCACTGGGATCATGTCGTGCACCTCTTAACCACTGATTTGTTCTCCAAAGCCTCCTTGTAGCCTATATAGCAACTTTGTCAGTGTCTTTTGGGGACTGGCATTCCCTTTCATGTGCCCATCTTTCCACAATTATAGCAAAACATACTTTCTGGAGTTTGAGCTGGCGGCACCACACTGGGAGCCAGGGTGGGGTATTACTAACTGGAAACCTGGTGCCATCTCTGTCTGCAGCGTGATAAGCATTTGGAGACATCTCGTCAGTTTCTCCACTTCCATGGTCAAGGAATTGAGTTTGGAGCTGTTATCAGCAGGAGATACATGGGTGGGTACCCCCAACCCCATAGCAGATGCAGTCGGATATAGGTCAGGGCCCGTACTTGCAGGCGTGGCCTTCATAAAGGGACTGTTTTTGAATTCCCGGATCTCTCTCAACAGTTCGCCCCATTGTGGCATATCTTTTTCCTTGCCAGAGCACTCATTTACTGCCAACCTCTGCCCCTGAACTTCACTTGATGGGTCACCCTCAGTCACTCGGGTCGTAGCCGCAGCTATTGGTGCAGGTCCCTTCCGAGGTCGCCTCTCAACTCATCCAATTTCCTCTCATTAACTCATCATAGGAGGGTGGGGATCTCCAGTCGCATCTGCCAGGCGTAACTGAAGCAACAGCAGTTCTGAGAAGGGCAGACTTAAGGATCCTGTCCAGCCTGGTTCGGTCCAGTTCAATCGCTGGCAAACTACCTTTTCTGAGGCATTCTTGCAACAATTTTCCAGCCGAGATACATACACAGACAACAACTCCCTTGGTACTGTGCATCTCTTACTCTCACCATAGGTCCTCATCAGAATCTGGGCTCCTACACATTCTCCAGGGCCTCAAGATAGGCCTGTGCAGTCACTTCAGGGTTACTGGCCCGTTTAGCACGAATGGTAGCCAGGGCAGGACCAGGAGGCTCTCACTAACCCTCTTTCGCTTTTTGACTTCCAGGCATTGCCATTCTAGCACTTGGGGGCAACATAGTCTATCCAGGTCTCCCAGTCATCCCTCCCTTGGGGGGTGGAGGGTGCCAGAAGATCCTCAACCTTGGTAAGAGTCGTGACTAATGGCAGGTGCAGAAATAGGAGTCTGCATTGGTTCAGCCACCCATACGGGTACTGGAGCGGGAGAGGTGTTGGGGAGGAACACCCCAGGTGGCAAGAATAGTTTCTTCAAGTCCTCCACAGTTTCCCTTCCCCAGCAACCATTTAGCAAATTTCTCCTCAAAAGTTTCAGATATGGTGGGGGCTCATTCCCCCCTTGGTCTTTACTGTCCTTAGTTATCACTCTCCAAGCAGTGAGGCTCCTCTGGGGTAGTGGTCTGTGGCACTTTGGAGCTATCTATGGGATCCTTAAACTCTACTAGGGCCAGGAAAGTGTGGGTGAGCAGATTAGCATGCCGACCCACCACCACAGGGTTTTGAAACCTTCCACCTTGGAAAGTACTCCCTCGCAGTGTCCGTGATTGATACCCAGGGATGTCCAGGATAAGCATAGCATTTTGGGGGTCGATCTCCCCCAGTACACCACTCCACCAATGTGCACAGCCACTTCTGTCGGGTACCCATTTTTCTTTAACCGTGGTTCGTGAATATGGCCACTAGAGGACACACAATCCCAGCGGTGAGCCTCCAAGATGTAACCCAGATGGCGCTATCCCAGGGCTACTACCCTGCCTGATTTGCACCTAACAGGTTGAGGGCCTGGATCCAATGGCGGTGCCTCCTCCCAGAGGTCAGGGTTTGCAATAGTTAAACTTACTTGGTCACAGCCTCTGGGACACTGAAACCCCTTTCTTCCCACTAGTGGCCCACACAATATATCAGAATTACCTCACAGTATACACTTACCTCAGGGCTGGTTCAGGCACTGGGACCTCCTGTAAAATAAGATACAGTGCAACAATCACAGTACAATACTTTAACATAGACAAATACCTCAGGCAGTAAACTTTGCTGAAACAAACAGCTCTGATTTGTTTAGGGGAATATAACAGGACAGGGAAATCAGATTAATTAGCTTATACTTTACTCCGCCACCTATGGCTCCTGTGCTAGGCTCATCCCTACCAGTTACTGTCCTGGGTACCACAACCCTAGTGGCTAGTCCAAACTGTGGCAGCTGGTAGGGCCCTTTCACACAGAGAAAAGAAAAATAGTTGAACAGTCAGTAGTACAGTTATTCCATTTGGATTCAATGTGGCAATTCAACAGGAGCGACCCTGAATTAGTACTCACGACCTCCAAACAAGATAGGGTCCTTCAATGTCAGCAGGGCTACTCTTGAGCTCCACGAGACTCCTCACACATTTATATGGCAAAAGAAAGTACTATACCAGGCAGGCTGCTTCATCCCGATCGCAATTACTGCACAATACCGGGAGAACACAGCAGATTCAGTTCCTGACAGACTGAGTGCAATCAGCAATTCTCCAGTCTTCTACAGGGTGAGCCTGGTTTCCTCTTCAGATATCCTTTGATTCTCTTCACAGGACGGATTCAGTCCTAACAAGCAGAGACAAGCTGCAGACCGGAACTCTGGACTACACATGTTTCCTGACTAAAACTGTGCACTGAAGGAGCACAGGGTTCCTTTCCTCACTGCCAGAGCTAAACTGAAACTCCAACAGACAAAACCGGGCACTTCCTTTGAGTTCCTCCCAGTTCTTGACTGGATTGGCTGTCATCACAATAGACTGCTGCTTTTGGTCCAAAAGGTGCCAAGTCTAAACTACATCTCCTAGAGTCACTGCCATACATCCTCTTGTGGCTGGCTCAGATTATGAGTCCAAGTTCTGATTCGTCCAAGGCACCATTTTAGAGCTAGCTTGCCCCACACTGATTGGTCCAGTTCAGCAGTTCAAAACCAGAATGGGGAACTAGGCAGACACAGTTCTGACTGCAAAGAAAGCAGGTTAGACAAACTGTAATTTCATTATTACTCTAAATGATTTCTGGCAAACAGTTACATCTTTCAGATAGGTTCCCTTTGCACTCCTAGTGACTGAAGAAATGGAGTGAATTGGCAGCAGCTCGAGTGGTACTCAAACAGAGAAGCGCACAGTCCCCCCATACAAACTAATTATGTCTGCAAGCAGACAGCTCTTAAAGAGACAGTACCAGAGGCTCTAAAAACACTCACTGATAAATGGCTTTAATTAAATGCCAAACACCATTCAGGCTTGGAGCATTCAAGCAAGCTCCTGGAAGTCTTTTGGGAACCCCCATTTGCAGGGGGGTTACACCTGCACACCTCTTTTTTTGAAATATGCTACCCTCTTGGACTTTGTTGATTACCTAGAGGTACTTGAAAGTTTCTATCATGTCCCCCCTGTCCCTCCTTTCCTCGAGGCTATACATATTAAGCTCCTTAAGTCTCTCTTCATATGTCTTCCGGTGAAGACCCTGCACCATTTTAGTTGCCCTCCTCTGGACAGCTTCCATTCTGTCTATGTCTTTGGAGATTGGGTCTCCAGAACTGCACACAGTATTCCAGATGGGGTCTCACCAGCTGTCTGTACAGAGGATAATAACTTCCTGTTTTCTACTGGTGATGCCTCCCTATGCATCCCAGTATCCCCAGCCCTCCTTGCTGCCCTCTCACATTGCTTGCCCACCTTTAGGTCATCTGATATGACTACCCCCAGGTCCCTTTCCATTTTTGTTGTTGTTAGTATCTCACCCCCCATTGTGTACTCTTCCCTGGTTTTTGTTTCCCAGGTGCAATACCTTGCACTTCTTAGCATTGAATCTAAGCTGCCATACATTTGACCATTCCTCTAACCTTGCCAAGTCCCTTCTCATCCTTTCCACCCCACCCTGTGCATCAACTCTGTTGCAGATCTTAGTGTCATCTGCAAAGAGACATATTTTTCCTTCCAGTCCTTCCGTAATGTCGCTTATAAAGACATTGAAGAGGACCGGTCCTAATACTGAACCCTGCGGTACCCCACTAGTAACCCTCCTTTCTTCTGAGTGGACTCCATTTACTATTACTCTCTGTGTCCTATTCTCCAGCCAATTCTTTACCCAGGCTGTCATCTTGGGACCCACTCCCAGGCTGGCTAACTTGTATATTAATCTTTTGTGTGTGGGACTGTGTCAAATGCCTTGCTAAAGTCTAGGTAGGCCATGTCCACAGCCCCTCCCTGATCTACTACTTTGGTCACCCAGTCAAAGAAATCTATCAGATTTGTCTGGCATGACCTTCCGCCTGTAATCCATGCTGCCTAGGGTCCTGTGCCCCTCTGGCCTCTAGATACTCGACAATTCTTTCCTTCAGAAGTGATTCCATCATTTCCCTATCACTGAGGTTAAACTAACAGGTCTAGTAGTTTCCTGCTTCTGCCTTGCTCCCACTTTTGTGAAGGGGAATCACATCTGCCCTCCTCCAGTCCTCAGGGTACCACCCCATCCTCCCATGATTTGTTAAAAAGGGTAGTCAGTGGTGTCACTAGTTCTACCCTTAGCTCTTTTAGAATTCTGGGATGAATCCCATCAGGCCCCATTGCTTTGTCCACCTTCAGTTTTAAGAGTTCTTTCAGAACCCTTTCTTCTGTAAATGGGCTGGTATCAACTTCTGCATCCAGAGTGTTACTACTGTTTGTTTTATGTACCTCCCCCTCTTCATTTGTAAATACTGAGCAAAAATATTTGTTTAGTATCTCTGCCTTTTCACAGTCTCCCTCTGCCCACCCTCCTCCCTTTATTAAGCCTCACTATCCCTCCCTTGGTCTTCCTTCGCTCCCTGATGTACCTATAAAAGGTTTTGTCCCCCTTCTTAACTGAGTTGGCTATCTTTTCTTTGGTTTGGGCATTGCTGTTCTGACTGCCTTCCCAGCTTCCTTTTGCTTTAACTGATGCAGTTCTCTGTCCTGCTCCTTCTGTGATTCCATGTACTTCCTGAATGCTTTCTTTTTCTCTTGAACCTTCACTGCCACTTCCTTTGAGAACCATAGTGGTTTCTTACATCGATTTGTTTTGTTTATTTGCTTCACACAAAGGCTCGTTACCTCTGTGATGGCAGTTTTTATTATTCCCATTTTCTTCCACCCTCCTTCCTGCCCATTTGCTAGTGCATTCCTTAGGCCCTCACCCATTTTGGCAAAGTCAGCCCTCCTAAAGTCCAGTACTTTTGTCTTTGTATGGCTTGACTCTATTGCTGTGTTTATTATGTGAACCATACTGTTCGATGGTCGCTAGTTCCCAGATGGCTACCCACTCTACATCTGTGATCCTCTCTCCCATCTCCATTTGAGAGAATCAAGTCTAATATTGCTCCCTCTCAAGTGGGCTCCAGTACTAAGTTGTCTAAGGCATGCCCCTGTAGGGCATCTAGAATAACTGCACACTTCGAAGTGGCAGCTGCAACTGCACTCCAGTTAACATCTGGCATATTCAGATCACCCATCAGCAATATCTCCCCTTTTTCTGCCATTCTAAGTATACCTTTATTCATTTCCCTGTCCATTTCCTCCCCCTGAGAAGGGGGTCTGTATACAACCCCTGTGCGTATTGTGGTGCCATTGCCTGTCTCCAAATTTACCCACAGTGCTTCTCCTCCTCCCTGTTTACTCTTTTGTTCTGTTGCTTTTATTCCTTCCCTTATGTAAAGAACTACTCCTCCTCCTCCTCGTTTACCCTCCCTGTCCCTCCTGTAGACAGTGTATCCTGGTATGTTTATGTCCCAGTCATGGTTTTGTGTGTACCATGTTTCTGTGACTGCCACGATATCCAGATGTTCCTCCTCCTTCAAGGCCACTAATTCAGGAAGCTTGTTACCCAGACTACGGGCATTGGTACTCATTGCTCTCCATTTTTTGATGCTTTACCTTCTGTTGCAGCATCCCCCACTGACCGTTCTACCTCGGTCTTTTTCTCATTTAGTACCCTGTTTTGTAGGGAGAGGCTGGGATTTTCCTGCTGTTTGTCAGTGCCTCCCCCTTTGACTAGTTTAAAAGCTTGCAAATGAAGCATTTAAACCAATTGCTCAAAGACTTCTTTCCTTCCTGGACAGATGCAGACCATCTGCCAGTATAGGCTGGTGTCCTCCAGGTGGAACCCCAGTCCCAGTGAAGCCAAACCCCTGTGCTCCACGTTTTTCAACCATTCATTAAACTGCATGGTGCCATTACCTCGCCTCCCCATGCCTTTGACAGTGACTCTAGGGTGCCTATGTAGCCCCACCACCAATAGTGGTGAATGTCCCACCCCAATAATGGTGCACATTTGAGCCCCTACCCCCGTAACAGTGGATTTATAGTGAACTGGGCCCCCTAGCAACAGTTACAATGTGATGCTCATGTGATCCTCCCAAACAGTGACTCTACAGTGCCCATGTGAGCCCCATCCCTAACAACAGTGAATCTATGATGCCCATGTGAGACTCACCCTCCAATAACAGTGACTGTATGGTGTTCACGTGAGCCCCCCCCCAACAACAGCGGCTCTGTAGTGTCCATGGGAGTCCCATCCCCAACAACAGTGACTCTGTGGTGCCCATATGAGCCCGTACAACAACAGTGATTCTGTGGTGCCCATATAAGCCGCATCCCTGAAAAACGGTGACCCTTTGGTGCCCATATGAGCCCCCCAATAACAGTGACTCTTTATTTATTTATTTATTTATGTAAGAGTTTCACCAGGGGGGCATACTGAGCAGAGTACCGCTCGATTCCAGATGTATCCTGGGGGTGGAGGATGTATACAGTATCAAATAGTTCACAGTATCTACAGTACATTGCAACAATGACACAGGTATTATAGAGAAGTAAAATTACACACGTACAATAGCATCGGTGAGGGGAAAGCAGTTTGTACACAGAGTGCGGTGGTAAGTTAACTAGTTAACAAGACTAGAGTTCTGCAACTCAGCTATGTCGTATAAGTGCTTAGATGAACTCTGGTGCCCATGTGAGCCCCCCTAATAACAGTGACTCCATGTGTCCATGTAGATCCTCCACCCCCAATAACAGTGATTCTGTGGTGTCCATGTAGCTCACCCCTCCAACAACAGTGACTCTATGTGCACATGAGACCTCCACCCCCAGTAAGTGCCTCTGTTGTGCCCATATGAGCCTCAGCCCCCAGCAACAGTGACTGTTGTGCCCATATGAACACCCCAAATAACAGTGGCTCTGTGGTGCCCATGTGAACCCCATCTTGCAGCAACAGTGGTTCTGTGGTGCCCATGTGAGTGCCACACCTCAGTAACGGCGAACACCAGTGGCGCTGATGCCCATGTGAGTCCCACTCCCAGTAACAGTCACTCCCAGAAACAGTGATTCTGTGGTGCCCATGTGAGCCCCAGTCCCCGATAGAAGTAACTCTGTGGTGCCCATCTGAGCTTCATCCCCTAATAATAGTGATTCTGTGGTGCCCATGTGAGTCCCATCCCTCAATAACAGTAACTGTATGGTGCCCATGTGAGCCCCACCACCCAACAGCAATAGCTGTATGGTGTCCATGTGAGCATCACTGCCAAACAACAATGACTGTATGGTGCCCATATGAGCCCCGAAACAGCGACTCTGGTGCCCATGCAAGTCCCACCCCAAGTAACAGTGACTGTATGGTGCCCATGTGAGTCCCCCAATAATAGTGACTCTATGGTGCCCATGGTTACCCCACCCCCCAATAATAGTGACTCTATGGAACCAATGTGAGCCCCCCATAACAGTGGCTCTGTGGTGCCCATGTGAGCCCTACACCCCAATAACAGTGACTCTGTGGTGCCAATGTGAGCCCTACACCCCAATAACAGTGGCTCTGTGGTGCCCATGTGAGCCCTACTCCCCAATAACAGTGACTCTGTGGTGCCCATGTGAGCCCTACTTCCCAATAACAGTGACTCTGTGGTGCCCATCCTGCAGCAACAGTGGTTCTGTGGTGCCCATGTTTACCCCAACCCCCAATAATAGTGACTCTATGGAACCAATGTGAGCCCCCCATAACAGTGGCTCTGTGGTGCCCATGTGAGCCCTAGTCCCCAGTAACAGTGGATCTGTGGTGCCCTTGTGAGCCCTACTCCCCAATAACAGTGACTCTGTGGTGCCAATGTGAGCCCTAGTCCCCAGTAACAGTGGCTCTGTGGTGCCCATGTGAGCCTACACCCCAATAACAGTGGCCTGTGGTGCCCCTGTGAGCCCTACTCCCCAATAACAGTGACTCTGTGGTGTCCATGTGAGCCCTACACCCCAATAACAGTGACTCTGTGGTGCCCATGTGAGCCCTACTCCTCAATAACAGTGACTCTGTGGTGCCCATGTGAGCCCTACACCCCAGTAACAGTGGCTCTACAGTGCCCATGTGAGCCCTACTCCCCAATAACAGTGGCTCTGTGGTGCCCATGTGAGCCCTACTCCCCAATAACCGTGGCTCTGTGGTGCCCATGTGAGCCCTACACCCCAATAGCAGTGACTCTGTGGTGCCCATGTGAGCCCTACTCCCCAATAACAGTGACTCTGTGGTGCCCATGTGAGCCCTACTTCCCAATAACAGTGACTCTGTGGTGCCCATCCTGCAGCAACAGTGGTTCTGTGATGTCCATGTTTACCCCAACCCCCAATAATAGTGACTCTATGGAACCAATGTGAGCCCCCCATAACAGTGGCTCTGGTGGCCCAAGTGAGCCCTAGTCCCCAGTAACAGTGGATCTGTGGTGCCCTTGTGAGCCCTACTCCCCAATAACAGTGACTCTGTGGTGCCAATGTGAGCCCTAGTCCCCAGTAACAGTGGCTCTGTGGCGCCCATGTGAGCCCTACACCCCAATAACAGTGGCTCTGTGGTGCCCCATGTGAGCCCTACTCCCCAATAACAGTGACTCTGTGGTGTCCATGTGAGCCCTACACCCCAATAACAGTGACTCTGTGGTGCCCATGTGAGCCCTACTCCTCAATAACAGTGACTCTGTGGTGCCCATGTAGCCCTACACCCCAGCTAACAGTGGCTCTACAGTGCCCATGTGAGCCCTACTCCCCAATAACAGTGGCTCTGTGGTGCCCATGTGAGCCCTACTCCCCAATAACCGTGGCTCTGTGGTGCCCATGAGCCCTACACCCCAACAGTGACACCTGTGGTGCCCATGTGAGCCCTACTCCCCAATAACAGTGACTCTGTGGTGCCCATGTGAGCCCTACTCCCAATAACAGTGACTCTGTGGTGCCCATCCTGCAGCAACAGTGGTTCTGTGGTGTCCATGTTTACCCCACCCCCCAATAATAGTGACTCTATGGAACCAATGTGAGCCCCCCATAACAGTGGCTCTGTGGTGCCCATGTGAGCCCTAGTCCCCAGTAACAGTGGATCTGTGGTGCCCTTGTGAGCCCTACTCCCCAATAACAGTGACTCTGTGGTGCCAATGTGAGCCCTAGTCCCCAGTAACAGTGGCTCTGTGGTGCCCATGTGAGCCCTACACCCCAATAACAGTGGCTCTGTGGTGCCCATGTGAGCCCTACTCCCCAATAACAGTGACTCTGTGGTGTCCATGTGAGCCCTACACCCCAATAACAGTGACTCTGTGGTGCCCATGTGAGCCCTACTCCTCAATAACAGTGACTCTGTGGTGCCCATGTGAGCCCTACACCCCAGTAACAGTGGCTCTACAGTGCCCATGTGAGCCCTACTCCCCAATATCAGTGGCTCTGTGGTGCCCATGTGAGCCCTACTCCCCAATAACAGTGACTCTGCAGTGACCATGTGAGCTCTACTCCCCAATAACAGTGACTCTTTGGTGCCCATGTGAGCTCTACACCCCAATAACAGTGGCTCTGTGGTGCCCATGTGAGCCCTACTCCCCAATAACAGTGACTCTCTGATGCCCATGTGAGCCCTACTCCCCAATAACAGTGACTGTGTGGTGCCCCTGTGAGCCCTACTCCCCAATAACAGTGGCTCTGTGATGCCAATGTGAGCCCTACTCCCTAATAACAGTGGTTCTGTGGTGCCCATGTGAGCCCTACTCCCCAATAACAGTGGCTCTGTGGTGCCCATGTGAGCCCTACTTCCCAATAACAGTGACTCTGTGGTGCCCATGTGAGGTCCATCCTGCAGCAACAGTGGTTCTGTGGTGCCCACGTGAGCCCCACACCCTAATAACGGCCAACACCAATGGCTCTGTGATGCCCATGTGAGCCCCACCCCCAATAACAGTCACTATATGGTGCCCATGTGACCTTCCCCACAAACAATGACTCTGGTGCCTAGGTGAGTCTCCCCCTCCCCCCAATAACAGTGACTTTGGTGACACCCCATGACTCCATGGTGCCTGTGTGAGCTCTCCTCCTTACTGGCATTGTGGTGCCTATGTGAGTGCCACCAAATGTCTATATATCCCCTCTCCAGTGGTTTTAGTGAGCCCCAATGGCACATGAGTAGCCAGACCTTATTGGGTTTCTAGCTATCAGTTGACCGTGTACTTGCTGAAGACAGAGGTAACAGGTGAGCAGTATTTAGAGTGTTCCTCACTCTCCTGTTTGTTCCGTTGGTTTGACAGCGAAGGAAAGTCACAATCATCACCTGTACGAAGGTAACTGTGACCAAAGCTGCAGGTAAGAAGACTTCCTACAGCAGCCGGGCCTTAAAGAGGTTAGTAACACCATGTGCTAGAATGATTTTCTCTTCCACCTCACCAAACAATTATTTCAGTTACTTTTTTTTTTTACAAAATTTTTAGTGTTTCCATTTTGCCATAAATGTACGCTGACAACTGAAATGTAAAGCAAGTCTCCAGACAGTTGTACCTAAGGGTTTCAAAGGGTATTAGATATAACAGACTTTCTGAACAGAGCATTACAACACATTCCGGTACCCATGTGCATCATGGGGGAATGAGACACAATGTATATCACAGTACACATAATATACACAATCCAGTATGGCTGCAGAGTATCGGATACAATGCCATAAGGAGACTGATTTATAATTTTGTCTCATGGGGTAAGGAACAACAGAAAAACCACTCCACTGAAAGAGTGCGCCTGATGTGCAAAGAGGCGTGAAGGCAAAACAAACACGGTACCACTCAGTTGTCAATACCAAAAGGCTTTAGTAAGTAGATAAAGACAAACTGTCCATCAGTCCAATAGACTTCTGATGATGCAGAAACCTGCAAAACTGGTCGGGGTTTTGTTCATGAGTGACACGATCTATTGGACTGATGGATGCTTTTGTCTTTTTACCTACTTACTAAAGCCTTTTGGTACTGACAACTGAGTGGTACTGGTGTTTGTTTTGCCTTCTTATGGGGTAAACCAGCTGGTGTAAGACATGCTAATGAACAGCCTAGCAGCCTGTATTGCATCACACACAATTAAACTGTGCAACAGTACTGTGTAAAGTGCAGATAAGTGAGGGGTATCTTGAGGGTAGCAATAAGGTGGGGGAGACTCGGGACCCTGAGAAGGAAATCCACATCTCTGCTACTGTTAGTAGTCCAGCTTTTCTGTAAAAGTGAAATCCTCTGTCAGCAACTGCTGAAGGGGGTTGTACCTATTAATATACTGGCTCCTCAAGCAGGCTGAAGAACTCCAGTACCAAGAATAAGAATAATAATAATAAGTCTTTATTTGTGCAGCCTTTCTTAAAACCAAGGCGCCTTACAGAAATTACATAAATCTAAAACTGCTGAGTTCATAAAATACAGTAACATATCGTCATCAAGAATAAACCTTTGACCATAAATAGGTCTTTAAGGCCTTTTTAAATTCCTCCACGGATGCACACTGCTGAAGCAGACGGGGTAGAGTATTCCAGAGGGCAGGGGCTGCGTACATAAAAGCACGAGCCCCAGAAGATTTTAAAGAAAACCTCGGAATCTCTAGCAACCCCTCGACCACCGAGCGGAGCGCATCGCTAAAGGTAAGGTACCAGAAGCTCTTTCAAGTAGTCTGGGCCCAGTCTGTGTATGACTTTGTAAGTCAAAAGACCAACTTTAAAAGGTGATCCGCCACCGTATTGGCAGCGGTGCAGATCCATAGAACGAAAATATGACAGATACAAGGAGTACCTGTCAATAACCGGCTGCAGCGTTCTGCACTAGAGCTGCAAGTGGTGGATATCAACCCCAGGAAGCCCTAGATAAAGGGAGTTGCAGTAATCAAGATGCGAGGTCACAAAGGCGTGGACCAAATGTAGGCAGATCACCGGATGGAACAAGGTGCTTAATCCGGAGCTGTTCCTCAGATGATAAAAGGATGATTTGACAACTGCTGACACCTGCGATCGTGGTGTCAGCTCATTGTCAAAAATCACCCCTCAAGTTCTGCACCTGTTCAGAGGTAGGGAGCTGGACACCCCCTGAAAAAGTCCTGAGGGTAAACCAACCCCTGTCCCCTCTATCCTGCAACCCAGATCCACAACCATCACCTCAGTCTTCTCCGAGTTCAACCTCAGCCAGCTTGAATTCATCCAGCACTGAATTTCAGTGAGGCAGTTGTTAAATACAGAGAACTCTATTCTGATTGAGTGCAAAGATAGGTAGAGCTAGGTATCATCAGCCCATACCTTCTTACAATGTCTCCGAGGGTAGCATGTACACTGTGAACAACATGGGGACAACACTGAACCCTGAGGAACCCCAAAAGACAGAGAGACTGGGTGGGAAGAAGTAACCCCCGACACCACCCTCTGAGTTCTGCCTGAGAGGAAAGATCTAAACCACCTGAGGATTGTACCAGACAGGCCGCAGATGAATCTCAGGGGTTCGAGAAGTACCCCATGGTCCACAGTGTCAAAAGCTGAAGAGAGATCGAGAAGGAACAAGATGGAATGGCTTTTTCTATCTCTTGCCATCAGGAGAACATTGAGCACCCGAACCAGCACTGTCTCAGTACTATGCCTCTTTCGAAAACCAGATTGGAGTGGTTCATAGATGCCATGGATGGTCAAATGGTTCTCCAGTTGTATGGCCACTACTTTCTCAATAACCTTCCCCACAAAGGGGAGGTTATAAATCAGTCTGTAGTTAGCATGGCAGTCTGGGTCCACAGAAGCTTTCTTCAGGTGGGGCATTACCACCGCCTCCTTCAGGGAGCTAGGAAACTCACCCATCTCCAAGGAGCACCAGACTATCCGTGCTAGGACTGGGCTGATAGTATCATAACAACCCGTTGTCAGGGAAGTTAGGCCAGGATCCAGCATGTAGGATGCATACCCTGGACAATCCTCATGACATCAATGAATTCTAGCCGGTCAAAGGAACTCCAGGAGAGTCTAGGGACTGTGACCAAGTGCTGATCCACAGCTTCTCCCATAGAGAGTGCAGGCTGGAGTGCTGCCCTGATGTTGGCCACCTTAGCTGCAAAGAAGCAAGCAAGCTCATCACACTCAATTTGGAAGGTTCTTCAACCTGCAGACAGGCTAGGCTGCACAGTCTGTTGACGGTTCAAAAGAGCTGAGCTGGTCAGTTCTGAGCAGCCGCAATCTCCCCAGTCAGGAATTCTGCCTTCTTACAGGAGATTGCAGAATGATAGAGTTGATAATGTTCCATCAATCTAAGATGGTCGGCATTGAGGCGGCTGTCCACTAACAATGCTGTAATCTTTGTCCATATCGCGCATCTCCCTCAAAGTCCCATCAAACCATGGTGGCCGAGGCAAAGGGGAAAGGACGAACACGGATAGGAGGATTAAATCCAGAGCCGAGGAAATGGCCTTATTATAGGCCAAAACCAAGGCATCTGGATCACTGCTCACTCCAGAAAGCTCCGATGGGTCATGCACTGCTGCCAGGCCCTCAGAGCTTACATGTCATGAGGCGGTACCTGACCATCTCCACAGGGTAGGTCTATAAAGGGGGGTGCAAAAACTGAACTCCACAGTGTAATGATTGGACCAACCAACAGGTTCCACCCCCAAGTCGAAAGTTTCGATCCCCAGGAAGAAGACTAAGTCCAAAGAGTGACAACCTTTATGAGTGGTAGAAGTAACAACTTGTGTAAGGCCCAAAGATGTCATCAATTAAAGGAAGTGTTGTCCAAACTGTGAGAGTTCGTCATCAGCCCAGGTGTTGAAGTTGCCAGGACCATCAGCCTGGGTGACTCAAATGCCATGTCGATCGTGAAGTCTGCTACTTCTTGCAGAAACCGCTTCTCATCACCTGGTGGATGGTAGATGAGAGAGATTCTGCAACCCACACCTGGCACTACAGTACACTCAAATGACTCAGCTCCCTCAACTAAGGTACACTTGTGAGGCTCAGTTCGGTCTTGAAGCGGACAGTACCCCCGGCCAGGGAAGTCCCTAACCTCAGGTGGTGTAGCACCCAACAACCAGGGAGTGCAGTGCCCCATCCCACTCACGGAGGAGTGCATTGCTCTACCCCATTCACCCAGGAGTGTACTGCCAGACACCACTAACCCAAGAGTACATTGCCCCACCACACTCACCCAAGAGCGCATTGCACACCCCACTCACCTGCAGTGCACTGCCTCATCCCACTCTCCCAACAGTGCACTGCCCCACCTCACCCCACTCACCCAAGAGTGCACTGCCCCACCCCACTCACCCAAGAGTGCATTACCCCACCCCACTCTCCCAGGAGTACTTTGCCCCATCCAACTCAACCAGGAGTGCATTGCCCCAACCCCACTCAATCAGCAGTGCACTGCCCCAACCCACACATACAGCAGTGCACTGCCTCATCCCAACTAACCAGGGAGCGCACTGCCTAACCCACTCGCCCAGGAGTGCACTGCCCACACCACTTGCCCAAGAGTACACTGCCCCACCCCACTAGCTCCTAGCAGTGCACTGCCCCACCGCACTCACCCAGCAGTACATTGCTCACCCCACTCATCCAGCAGAGCAGTGCCCCACCCCAGCCTCCCAGGAGTGCATTCCCTACCCCATTCACCCAGGAGTGTACTGCCACACAGCACTTGCCCAGGAGTGCATTGTCCCACTCCACTAACCCAGGAATACATTGCCCCACCCCACTCATCCAAGAGCGCATTGCCACACCCCACTCAGCTAGCAGTGCACTGCCTCATCCCACTCTCCCAACAGTGCACTGCCTCACCCCACCCCACCCCACCCCACTCACCCAGGAGTGCATTGTCCCACTCCACCAACCCAAAAGCGCATTGCCACACCCCTACCAGCTAGCAGTGCACTGCCTTATCCCACTCTCCCAACAGTGCACTGCTCCACCCCACCCCACTCACCCAGGAGTGCACTGCCCCACCCCACTCACCCAGGAGTGCACTGCCCTACTACACACACCCAGGAGTGCATTACCCCACTCTCCAAGGAGCACCTTGCCCCATCCCACTGTCCCTGGAGTGCACTGCCCCGCCCCACATGCCTAGCAGTGCACTTCCCCATCACACTCCCCCAGCAGTGCATTGTCCACCCCACTCATCCAGCAGTGCACTGCCCCAACCCCAGTCTCCCTGGAGTGTACTGTCTATCCCCACTCATCTAGCAGTGCACTGTCCCACCCCACTCTCCCAACAGTTCACTGCCACACCTCACCCCACTCACCCAACAGTGCACTGCCTCACCCAACTCACCCAGGAGTACACTGCCCACCCCACTCACCCAGAAGTAAACTGCCCCACCCCACTCACCCAAGAGTGCATTGCCCCACCCCACTCACCCAGCAGTGCACTGCCCCACCCCACAATACAGCAGTGCACTGCCCCTCTCCACTTTTCTAGGAGTGCATTTGCCCCACCCCACTAAGCAGGAGTGTACTGCCCACCCACTCACCCAGGAGTGCAATGCCTCATCCCACACATACAGCAGTGCACTGCCCTCTCCACTTTTCTAGGAGTGCATTTGCCCCACCCCACTAGCCAGGGAGCGTACTGCCCCACCCCACTCACCCAGGAGTGCAGTGCCCCACCCCAGTCTCCCAGGAGTGCACTGTCCCTCCCCACTCATCCAGCAGTGCACTGCCCCACCCACTCACCCAGTAGTGCTCTGCCCTACCCCACCCACTCACCTAGCAGTGCATTGCCCACTCACTCACACAGCACTGTACTGCCCCACTCACCCAGTAGTGCATTGGCCACCCCACTCACCCAGCAGTGCACTACCCCACTCCACTCACCCAGCAGTGCACTGCGCCACCCTACTCACCCAGCAGTGCATTGTTCACACACACATCCAGCAGTGCATTGCCCCACCCACTCACCCAGGAGTGCATTACCACCATCCAACTTACCCAAAAGTGCATTACCTCACCCACTCACTCAGGAGTGCACTGCCCTACCCCACGCACCCAACATTGCACTGCCCCACCCCACTCTCCAAGGATTGCATTGTCCCACCCCACTCGCCCAGCAGTGCACTGCACCACACTCACCCAGGAGTGCATTACCCCACCCCACTCACCCAGGAGTGCATTGCCCCACCCCACTTACCCAACAGTGCACTGCCCCACCCCACTCTCCCATGGAGTGCACTGCCCCACCCCACTCACCCAGCAGTGCACTGTCCCACCCCACGCCCAAGGATTGCATTGTCCCACCCACTCACTCAGCAGTGCACTGCCCCACACCACTCAACCCAGCAGTGCATTGTCCCACCCCACTCACCCAGCAGTGCACTACCCCCACCCACTCACCCAGCAGTGCACTGTCCCACCCCACTCATCCAGCAGTGCACTACCCCACCCACTCACCCAGCAGTGCACTCGCCACCCTACTCACCCAGCAGTGCATTGTTCACACACACACCCAGCAGTGCATTGCCCCACCCACTCACCCAGGAGTGCATACACCATCCAACTTACCCAAAAGTGCATTACCTCACCCACTCACTCAGGAGTGCACTGCCCTACCCCATGCACCCAACATTGCACTGCCTCACCCAACCCCACTCACCAAGGAGTGCACTGCCCCACCCCACTCTCCAAGGATTGCATTGTCCCACCCCACTCACCCAGCAGTGCACTGCACCACACTCACCCAGGAGTGCATTACCCCACCCCACCCCACTCACCCAGGAGTGCATTGCCCCACCACTCTTACCCAACAGTGCACTGCCCCACCCCACTCTCCCATGGAGTGCACTGCCCTACCCAACTCACCCAACAGTGCACTGCCCCACCCCACTCACCCAGCAGTGCACTGTCCCACCCCACGCTCCAAGGATTGCATTGTCCCACTCCACTCACTCAGCAGTGCACCGCCCCACACCACTAACCCAGCAGTGCATTGTCCCACCCCACTCACCCAGCAGTGCACTACCCCCACCCACTCACCCAGCAGTGCACTGCCCCACACCACTAACCCAGCAGTGCATTGTCCCACCCCACTCACCCAGCAGTGCACTACCCCCACCCACTCACCCAGCAGTGCACTGTCCCACCCCACTGATCCAGCAGTGCACTACCCCCACCCACTCACCCAGCAGTGCACTACCCCCACTCCACTCACCCAAGAGTACATTGAATCACCTCACCCAGCAGTGCACTGCCCCACCTACTCACCCAGCAGTGTACTGTCGCACCCCACTCTCCCAGTAGTGCACTGCCCCACACAGCTCACCCAGCAATGCACTGCCCCACCCCACTCAACTCAAAATGTACTGCCCCACCACACTCATCTAGCAGTACACTGCCCCACCCCACTCGCCCAGGAGTGCATTACCCTACCCCACTCACCCAGGACTGCATTGTCCTACCCCACTCACCCAGCAGTGCACTTCCACTACACACACATGCAGCAGTCTACTGCCCCACTCCACTTACCCAGGAGTGCATTGCCCCACCCCACTCTCCCAACAGTGCAGTGCTCCACCCCACTCACCCAGGAGTGCACTGTCCCACCCCACTCACCCAGGAGTGCACTGCCCACCCCACTCACCCAGGAGTGCACTACCCACCTCCCAGGAGTACTTGCCCCACCCCACTGTCCCAGGAATGCACTGCCCCACACCACTCACCCAGCAATTGACTGCCCACCCATCCCACCCACCCAGCAGTGCACTGCCCCACCCCACTGAACCAGGAATGTACTGCCTCACCCACTCTTCCAGTAGTGCACTGCTGCACCCCACTCTTCTAGCAGTGCACTGCCACACCCCACTCTTGCAACAGTGCACTGCCACACCCCATCCCACTCACCCAGCAGTGCACTGCCCTACCTCACTCACCCAGCAGTGTAATGCCCCACCCCTCTCATCTGGCAGTGCACTGCCCTGCCTCACTCAAACAGCAATGCACTGCCCTGCCCCACTTATACAGCAGTGCACTGCCCCACCTCACTCAACCAGGAGCGCAATGCCCCACCCCTCTCATCTGGCAGTGCAATGCCCTGCCCCACTCATACAGCAGTGCACTGCCTGCCCCTCCCATCTGGCAGTGCACTGCTGCCCCACCTCACTCCAGCAGTGCACTGCACTGCTCTGCCTCACCACTCCAGCAGTGCACTGGCCCCACTCACTCACCCAGCAGCGCAATGCCCCACCCTCTCATCTGGCAGTGCACTGCCCTGCCCCACTCACCTAGCAGTGCACTCAGTGACTGAGGTGGGACAATGCACTCCTTGGTTGTGGGGGCAATGCACCCTGGGTTGGTGGGGTGGGGGAAGTGCACTGCTTTGTGAGTGGGGTAGTCTAGTGCACTGCTGGGTGAGTGGGGTGGGCAGTGCACTGTTGGGTGAGTGGGAGGCAGTGCACTCCTGGGAGAGTGGGGTGGGCAGTGTACTGCTGGATGAGTGAGATGGGGCAGTGAGTTAAGAGGTGGGCAGTGCACCGCCCCACCCCATTCATCCAGCAGTGCACTACTCTGCCCACTAACCCAGCAGTGCACTGTCCCACCCCACTCACTCAGCGGTGCACTGCCTCAACCTGATGTTCCTCCGAAGGTTGTGTCAGAGATTCATGTTAACCAGGTGCTTAATCTCCCAGTGTACTTCACCAGTCACACCTCAGAGACCAATCACAGGCTCCATAGTCTGAACCTGAGGTGAGCACTTGCTCATTACAAAGAGCGCACGGCTGGAGTTCGGGAGAGGTACACCAGCTGTTTGTCATCTATGCTGAAGCCACACCTCACAGACTGGCAGCCAGTGGACAGTTGGCAGGTGGATTGTATCCTGCATCAACTGCTGCTATGGGTTGGTGGGTAGGGACCTCCCCTCAGGGCTAAGGGCTCATTCCACATGTCATATCGCTGCTTCAGTGGTTGCTCCCAGGGACATCCCAATCCAAAAATCTGCAGGGCTGCTATCTGGAAGTCAGCACCCTTCATTCCCCATTACCAATTCGACCTTAAGTCATGCTGGGATGCTGGTTTTGGGGCCTTAGTTCTCCAATGCTTATTTCCCAAGTAGGGGTGTGTGTTGCCGCCTCCTCCCGGAGAAATGTTAGAGTCTGCCAGAAAGTGTGGATAGAACATCATATCCATGTCCCTAAAAAAAACTGGTTACTCACCTGTAACAGTAGTTCTAGAAGTGGTTTATGATGTTCATTCACATGGACCCACCCAACCTCCTCTGGCTTTGGTGCACAACACTGCTTCCAGCGGCAAGATCTGGCGTCATGGAGCCAAGCCGAGGAGTTACCACCTGGGTGGGTGGAAGGAGCCAGCTTGAAGACGTCCAGCCAGAATTAACGGGAAAGGCAACTACCAGAAAGTGTGGATAAACATCATATACCATTCCTAGAACTACTGTTACAGGTAAGTAACCTGTTTTTCTAGTCACTTCTGCTGTAAAGAAGGTGCTCCGGTGGCAGATGGAACCCAGCAATTTGCTCAAAAGGGTTCCCTTCCTTATTCCCCCCCCTCCTCAGCAGATTCTCACCACAGATGCTTCGGGGATGGGCTGGGGGGCACATATGGGGCCTCACCAGGCACAAGGAACATGAACCGGAGTGGAGACTTCCCTCCACACAAATGTCCTAGAGATGAGGGTTGTTCTGTCTGCCCTGTGGGCCTTCCAGAACCATCTGTCCCTGGGTCATCTGCTGGTGCAGATGGACAACATCAGCATAGCCCACCACATAAATGAGCAAGAGGGCACTCATTCTTATCCCCCTATGCAATGAAGCAATGAAGGTTTGGTACTGGGCTCTAGAACATGGTCTAAAGCTGTCAGCTGTCCATGTTCCAGGCATCCAAAACATCCTGGCGGACAAGCTAAGCAGGTTGCAGTCCAGAATGCACAAGTGGGAGCTCTGCTGACCTCTGTTCGAAGAGCTGTTCAACAGGTGGGATCGCCCAGAGTTGGACCTTTTTGCGTCCCCACTCAACGCAAAATTGCCGCTTTTTTGCTTGCTAGTTCCAGGGCCTGGAGCTTTCGGATGACACACGTTGTCCTTCTCTTGGAAAGGGAGATTCCTCTACACCTTTCCTCTGATTCAGCTGGTGATAATCCACCTCCAAATGAAGGGAGGCACTCTAATTCTTGCGGCTCCCTTTTGGCCTCCTCAGATCTGGTTTCCCTTACTGCAGCAATTGGCAATGGAACCCCAAGTGCCCCTGAACCTGTGCAAAGGCTTGCTATCACAGGAACAGGCACCGAGGTCCAATCAGACATCAAGTCACTCTACCTGTATGTCTGGCTCCTGAAGGCATAGCCAGTGTGAGATTGGAGTGTCCCTGTAAGGTAGCTCATGTTCTGGTGACTGCCAGAAGCCCTTCACTAGGCCCACCTACTCCATGATGTGGAAGCGGTTTGCTTTGTGGGCCACTTCTCATCACCTGGCCCTCTCTCACTTGCCCAGTAAATTAGGTTCTGAAATATTTTATTGTCTTTGTCAGATGCAAGACTACAATACTGTTCTAGCAAAATGCACTTGACTGCTATTTCAGCTTTCATGTGGCTAATGATGGCCGTACGGTGGCTCAGCTAGAGGTGGCCCATACACTCTTGTGAGGCATCTTGCACTTGAAGCCTTCCATCCACAATCCAGTCACGGCTTGGGACCTGAATTTTGTGCTGGAGAAACTCACTTTGGCTCCTTCTGAGCCAGCTGTGTCTTGTGGCTACTGATTCCTTTCTTGGAAAGCATTAGTTTTAGTTGCTGTTATGTCTGCTTGAAAGATTTCTGAGCTTCAGGCTCTTATGTGTGAGCCTCCTTACTTGCTTTTCCACAAAGATAGGGTTTCTTTATGAACCAGTCCTATGTTTTTTTCTGAGGTAGTGTCAGAGTTTACTTTGAATCAAACTATCCACCTACCAATTTATTTTTTCGGAGCTTGCCAATCCAGGGAAAGCATTGCTCTATACCTTGAATGTACATAGAATTCTCAGATATTATGTTCCTCGTACGAAGGACTGCAGGAAATCCTCGCAGCTTTTTGTTTCCTTCACTGCTGAGAAAGAGAGCGTATCAGTTTTTAAACAGTGCCTGTCTAGATGGTTGGCCAACTGTATTACTTTTTGTTATAGGAAGTACGGCAAATAACTTCCTGGGTTGTCTATGGCCATTCAACCAGAGGCATGGCCATGTCAGTTGTCTGTTTCAGGAATGTGTCAGCTGCAGAAATTTGTGCTGCTGCAACTTGGAGTACTGTCCACACTTTCAATAAACACTAAAGTCTGGACATTACCTCTAGGAGAAGGGCAGGCTTCAGTCTGGCTGTGCTTCAAGGCCTCCTTTCTTAGGCCTATAGCCACCAGTCACCCAGACTGTCCCTCTCTCAGTACTGCTTGGAACTCATTCCATAGGCTTATGAGAAACTGGTAGGAGTTGGTGGGGCTCTGCTGGTGTTTTCCAGTCTCGTTTTTTACATGTTTTGAAGACTGCACACTTGGGTATGAATTAATGTTACTGTGCATAAGCATTTGCTGGCTCTTGGCAGTTCTTTTTATGGTGGGTTTGTGCTGGAGTGGTGTTCTGGCTGGTATTTTGTTCTCAGTGTGCACACCTGACCCAGCCATGGGGTGGGCTTACCTTGTTGGATATCCTATAACCAAGGCCTTGTACAGGGAGGATCATGGTGTCAGATGCCCAGTAGGTGTCAACACAAAGGTTGGGCCTGTGGAGCATGTATCCTAGCTGCACAGTTTCCCCGCTTCTTGAGCCACCAGGGAGTGATCTTGCACCAGTGGGCACTTCCCAGTCTCCCAGAGATACGGGTCACCCAAGTCAGTTGCCGAAAGTGGTCTCTGTTGTCTGCTGTGTTTTATTGTAGGCTTGGAATGCATTCCCAGGGTATCAAAGTGGTGAGTGCATACCATGCAGGACCTTTGGTTGGACACTTTTATGGAGTTTATTGTATTTTGGGATTGAATAGTTAGCTCCTTAGCCCACAGCTGAACTTGTTTAGCCATCCATGTCAGGTTGTGGGCATTGTGTGAAAATAAGTCAGAAAAGAAAGAGCTACTTGTTAGTTCTGATAATGAAATTGGGGGCTGGCAGTATAGCCTAGATATTAAAGTAATGAGCTGTGAATGAGCTTGGTACATCCAGCAGAAATACCTGGATTGATACCTACAACCTCCACTTGCATACTGTGTGACTCTGAGCAAGTCACTTAACCCCACCCAGTGCTCCCATGTTGCCCCTGAAAACAGGCACCTGTGCCTAGTGGGCCTTACCTGCTTACCAGATATTGAAAAAAAAAAGATCCAGACTTCCTGTACACATTTCAGCCCAAGGTTCTACGGCAGGAATTATTTGCTCCTGTGGCCACTTTCTGTCCAGCTGTTGGTTAACATATTGTGTGTTGTCATTTACGACATCAGATATTAAGCATGGTTTGGGGAGGCCAGCCCGCCAGCGCAGTGGTCGGATTTCCACTTGCGACACCAGCGAACCAGGTTCGGGAGCGAGCCCGGGTAATCAGAGGGCCAGCCGGGAGAAGGATCTGAGGCCCCAGGACTGCTCTCCTTCTCCGGGTGGGGAGGTCTCTGCTTGGTGCAGGAGTGACATCTAGCGGAAGCTGGGTGTATCACCCTGCGCACTGACGCACAGTCGAGGGACACTGGGGCGGGACAGATGCAGGCGTCATTGCACGTCTCCGCCCCAGCTTACAGGGACAAAGAATCCCTCCTCGCCAGACGTCTCTATGACGCCCTGCCCCTAGGCTTTAATTAGCTGCCTGGCCGAGGGCTCTCCCAACCAGTTACAGTTACACGGCGCCGATACTTGCCACAGTGCTGTGCCCCGCCTCCTGGGGGCAAGCCGGGAGTAACCGGGGCAGTGAGTGGCTCATCAGGTGGTGGAAGACTCTGACTCAGACACACCATGACCAGGGCGGATTCCTGATGGAAGGCAAGGAGGACAAAAAGAGGGGTAATATATATATAAAAAAAAAAAGCATGGTTTGGGGGTGCTATAGGACAAACAAAGTAAGTAGTCAGAAACAGTCAAAAACTAGTGCTGTGAGATGTTCTGCAAGAGGAAACGAGTTTTGTGGCCGCAGAATTCCAAAGGCCTTACTGTTGGTATTGAGCCATGCATTCAGACTGGCAGGTTCCACGGCATGTGCACAGGTCTGTGAAACCTCTATTGGTAGTGGTCTGTCTTGTGTCTCTGACCCTTACTTGCTTGTGTCCTGTCCTCGGACACAGGGCCCTGAAATATAGAGGCCAAAGAACATGACTTCAGAACGATGGCTTTCTGGACGTTCTTATGCATGCTGCTCCCAGAGTGGGGCACTGTGGAAAAACTCCATATTACAGAAATAATTTCCATCGTACTCCACTATGTCATAAACCCACTCGGCAGGACAGCCCTCTACTTCCAAAGTGCCAACCTCCGAGCCCAGTCTTGTGAACAGTTAACAAAACAAGGTAACCCTCTTGTCTGTTTTTGTGGATTCGAATCAACCCTTGGTCTCAAGTCTTGGAGGAATTCAAACTGTTAACCTCTTGCTAGCGTACCCAATGTACAAGCTCAGATAATTCTGTCTTCGGGGGGCCAGATATCTTTGCCTACGGGCACCTAACCAGGTATACAGAAATGAACCCTTAAAAACTGTAATAAAAGACCTCAGATTTAAAACGCTTACCTTTTTTCAGTTTGGTATCACCATTCAAGCTTATGTATAGTGTCTGCTTTAACCATATATATTCCACTTGTAAAAGGAAAGAAATCAAAGACAGACCAAGTAGGCTCTAAAAATAGTTTTACTAAAACAGATAAAAAATATGTAACACATAAAATACAGAACTATTATATCACAAAACATACAAATCACTTAAACAGAACAGATTTTAACAGTGCAATTCCTACTACAGTACTTAGATTTGTCTCTCTCTCTAAATACCTACTTCAAGTGCTCACAGATGTTTCTTTGTCAGAGTGTAGATAAAAGTGTCTCTGAAATAAAACAGAATAATGTTTAAAAGCTGGCTTTGCCCACTTCTTTGCATGAGGTCACCTAGCTCCTCCCTGTTAGAATATATAAAAAATACATCTATATAAAAACAGGATGTATTTTCCAAGTATTAATTATGCAACCTCAGCATAACTCATGATCTTACTTCGAGAGAGGCTCTTGCAGAGGTAATTACATATGGGACTGATGCCGCGGGTGGCAGGACCTCACGGAAAAATTTCTATCTAGCAGTCCCGGCACCCACCTTCCAGTTCTTTCCCGCCGTAGCTCATGCAGTGCCCTCGGAAACGTTCATGCTTCAGCCAGCCCTACCTTCATCGTTTTTTACTGAAAAATCTTTATTTTTTTCGACTAATTCGCCAGTACAGGCGTCGCTGTATGTCGCCCCCACACCCCTCCGAGCACAAGAATAAGTGCGATTCATGGGCGCCCAACTACCGCACAAGGACGGCCACTCCCTGTGCCTGTTCTGCCTAGGCCCCATCACCTGTCGAGAAGTGCCAGCACTGCCTAAGTTTCAACGAGCTACCCGGAAAAGGTGGCAGCAATCCCTGGAAGCCCATATTCTAAAAGAAAATGAGTTCCATGGAGAAGGAGCTCAAAAACTGAGGCAGGTGTCCACTTCCCAGGCCATCGGAAGAAGAAGGAGAAGCACGGGACAAGGGCTCCTCCACTGCGTCTCACCGGATACGCTGGGACTCAGGTAACATCCCCTCCGGGGATCACTCCTCGGACGGCTGCCTCGGAGGTTTCTAAGGGGCGTCGGCCCGCCCGTCTGGCTCACGCTCTGGCCTTGCGGGCGTCTCCGGGCAGTTGGAGGCCTCCGCCCCTGGTTCAGCTGCAAACTCGCGGCCTACCACTGGGGGCGACTCCGGTAAGCTGGGCGTTGGCTCCTCTGACGTCCGCCCAGAGAGGGCCGGTAAGGCGTCCGATCCTCCGGGGCGATGCACGGCCTCCCCTCCACCGGACCAGGCTGATCACGCTACTCGGCCTGCCTCCGGTGATGGCTCTCGTAAGTCAGACATCAGCTCCTCTGGCGCCCGCCGAGAGCTCGCCACTAAGCCTCACGTCAGCTTGTCCGACATCCAGCTGGTGAAGGAACCACCGACGGACCCCCCCCCACGTCCGTCGTACCTGGTTCCTCACAGCCTTCGCTGCCATCTGGGGAACCAGAGTCTCCTCAACCCGACCCTGGGGACTTTTGCCCTCCGTCCCCGGGCGAAGCTGGGGATCTTCTGCCTCCATCAGTCCTTCCACCACCTGGGCGCGGACCTGGCGTGCGACTTCCTGGATGCCGGCTCCAAAGCGGTCCCTCCGGCTGCTCCGGTACCTCCGCGCCAGGGCCTCGCCCTCAGCCCTGATGTCGGACCTTACCGGCTCCGGAAGACATTCCACTCCCCATCGGGCCCTCCGGAACTCTCCACTATGGACCACGCCGGGGAGGCCTCCGGCCGGAGCCGCCTGCCCGGCAGCCCCCGGCTTCAGGGTATCCTCCATCCTATTCGATGCGGGGTACCGGAGACTGCAGTATCTGGTGCCACAGTACCCGGCCGGAGCTTCCTGGCGCTGCAGTACCCGACGCCACAATACCCGACGCTGGGCTACCCGCGGCCGGGTTTTGGATACGCTTCATATGGTTATAACCCGTATCCTTATCCCCCGCCTCCTCCTCCTCCACCACCGCCCTCGCAGCCGCCGGTGGACCTGCAGGAGACTCTGGCCTCCTGGTGGGCTGAGGCCAAGGCTCAGCTCACCAAAGAGGTCCAGAGCCGCCTTCTGGCGACAGTGCTGTCCCAGATTCCCGTACGCCCGAGGCGGCACACTCCCTCACCACCTCTGGACTCCAGGGTTCTTCCGTCTGGATCCAGAGAAGGGCAGGACACGCTTCCCCGGGGACTTCCCAAGGGGTCCGTTCCTCCCCCAGGTCGGGAAAGGGAGTCTTTCTCTTCTTCATCCTCCTCTTCACTCTCAGACTCTTCTGACGGCTGCTCCGAGAGAGATGACGAGCCTCACTGTCCATCGAAGCCCAGGCCAAGGACTCCTCCGAAGTCTCCTCCGGAGGATCCTTCTTTTACAGAGTTGCTTAGGAAAATCCAGGAGGTTCATCAGTGGCACTCCCTGGAACCAGATCCTCAGCATCTGAAACTCACTGAACATCTGGATCTGCTCGTGACAGCTCCTACCTTGGTGTCACCCTGGATAGAGCCACACGCCGACCTTGTTACCACAATATGGAAACAGCCGTCGGCCTTAGCTCCACTTCCTAGGAAGTCAAACTGGCTATATCAGGCTCCAGAGGGTGTTGATTTCCTGGATTCTCACCCTCGTACTGACTCCGTTGTGATTAGTGCCACTCACAGCCAGTTGGCAAACCCTAAACATCTTAGCTCGTCACCTCCTGATAGGGAATCTCACCTTCTGGACCAGTATGGGAGAAAGATTTATGCTTCCTACACACTGGGGATCAGGGCCCTGAACTATGTCGGCCACATGGGGGACTACCAGAAGGCCATCCTGACTCAGGCGGAAGCCAAACTGGACTCCTTGCCTGACTCCCAAGTCAAGCAGGAGTTGGCTGATCTCGTCCGCTCTGCTCGTTCGGCCAGTCGACGCATGCTACGTGTGACATACGATGCAGTGGACACTGCTGGGTGGAGCTCAGCTTTTGCTGTAGGCCTATGGCATCATGCTTGGCTCCGTGTGTCAGGTTTGGTCCCGGAGGTGCAATCTGCTATCCAGGAAGCACCCTTCCTGGGGTCGGTGCTTTTGGGGTGATGTCAAGAACATCATCACCGATTTGCAAGAGAAGGAGATGGCTCTGAAGTCAGTTGATTCCATGTACTGTCCCTATCAGCAGCAGCCATCCTTCGCAGACAGAATCGCCAAAGGTGAAACCCCAGGAAGACGGACCACAAAACACTGGGCCTCGCAGCTGCCAAGCCCCCCCCGCCCAAAAAAGCAGTGGGTGCTTCAGCTGCGGCGCTGCCCCACACCACCTGACTCCTTTCCTCTCCCACTGCCTCCAGACTCCCTGGAGGAACCGGTAGGAGGGTACCAGGAGGAACCGGTAGGAGGGAGGTTTTCCCTCCACCTTCCGGGATGGGAGAGGATAACCACAGATTCTTGTGTGCTCCAGCTCATAGCAGAAGGACACTCCATAGAGTTTCTTCAGAAACCACCCCGCCATCCCCCTCTGAAGTCGTCGTATTCACGGGAACATCTTCTCTTGGTCCAGGAGGAAATCTCGGCTCTTCTGCTGAAGCAAGTGATAGAGCCTGTCCTCCCTCATCTTCAGGGGACGAGTTACTATTCCCATTTCTTCCTGGTCCCAAAGAAGATAGGAGATCTCAGACCAATTTTGGATCTCAGTTCTCTGAATCTTTACGTAGAGTACAAAAGGTTCTGGATGCTCTCTTTGCAAAACCTTCTGCCCCTCCTCCAGCCAGGTCAATGACTTTGTGCTCTGGATATGCAGGATTCTTATCTGCACATTCCCATTCGCCCATCTCATTGCAAAACCCCGCTTTGCATTCCAGGGGGACCACTACCAGTTCAAGGCACTCCCGTTTGATCTATCCTCGGGCCCCCGAGTATTTACCAAATGCCTGGCAGTGATGGTAGCCCACCTGCGTACCAAGGGAGTGCAGGTTTTCCTCTACCTGAATGACTGGCTCCTGGCGGCCTCGTCCAGGGAAGAGCTCCTGTGTTTCCTCTCCCTTACCAAGCAGGTTTTTGCCTGCCTAGGCATTACCATCAACCATTCCAAGTCTCATCTGGACCCATCCCAGAGGCTACAGTTTATTGGGGCGATCCTCGATATGACCATGGGCAAGGCCTTCCAGCCTCCGGACAGAGCGGCCACCCTTCAGACCCAAATAAGTCTGTTGTCCGACCGCAGGATGGTCTCGTCGGCGAGGTTGGTCCTTCACCTTCTCGAGCTCATGGCGGTTTCTATCCCGATGGTACCTCGCACTCAACTCCACATGAGGATCTCTCAGTGGACCCTACGCTCTCAGTGGGATCAGCTAGTGGATGACCTAGATCACTCAGTTTTGATCTCCTCACCGATGATGCGAGACTTGCAATGGTGGATGGTTCGAGAGAACTTGTTTCAGGAGTTCTTTCTTCATCCTCCCTCTCTCCAGACTCTAACCACAGATGCCTCAGGCGAGGTTGGGGGAGTCCATCTGAGCCCTCATCGGACCCAGGGCTCTTGGTCCAAGCTAGAACAAGCTCTCTACATCAACGTGCTTCGAGCTTCTGGCAGTGTTGTATGCTCTCCAAGCCCTTCACCAATATATCCTTTCCGCCACCTAGCTGTCCAGACGGACAACATGTATGTGTGTGGTATATCAAGAAGCAGGGAGGGATTCGGTCCTACCCTCTATACAGGGAGGCAGTGAGGGTTTGGGATCGGGCAACACAACACGATCTTCACCTCACCACGATTCACGTTCCAGGAGTCGACAACACCCTGGCAGACAAGCTAAGTCACTCTTCTGCTCTGACTCATGAGTGGGAGCTGGACCAAGGGGTCCTAGACAATATCTTCCAACTTTGGGGAACACCACAGGTCGACCTATTCGCATCCCTCCTAAACGCAAAATTTCCCATCTTCTGCTCGCTCGTTCAAGAGCGAGGCACTTTTTGGAGCGATGCTCTGTCTCTAGACTGGAAGGACAGATTCGTATATGCCTTCCCCCAGTTCCACTTATCCCACGAGTCTTGCAGAAACTAGCTTCAGAAGGAGCGAGAATGATTCTGATCGCTCCTTTCTGGCCCAGGCAAATCTGGTTCTCTCTTCTACAACAATATTCAGATGATCCTCCTCATCCTCTTTCTCTGTCTCGAGGTTTGTTGACCCAGGATCAGGGGACCCTGGTCCATCCAGGCCTCAAATCCCTTCAACTGCATGCATGGCTCCTGCAGACCTAGCCCAATCCCGTTTTGAGTGTTTTCCAAAGTGGCAGAGATTTTAGTGGAGGCCAGAAAACCCTCCACCAGATCCACTTATGCCATGAAGTGAAGGATTCACTATTTGGGCTGCTTCCAAGAACATGGAACCTTTCTCCTGTTCAGCGGGGCTTCTGCTGGAGTATCTACGTCATCTGTTTGACCTGGGTCTCGGCCATTCCTCTCTGAAGGTACACATGGCGGCCATTTCAGCCTACCATGTTCCCTTTGCAGACAAGCCTTTTGCTCAACTGGAGGTCTCCAAGACCTTTCTCAGAGGGGTCCTCCATCTGAGGCCCCCCCATCCGTACTCCTGCTCCCCCTTGGGACTTGAATTTTGTTCTCGAGAAACTTACTCTTCCTCCCTTTGAACCTGCAGCTTCTGCGGATTTGAAGTTCCTTTCATGGAAGACACTCTTCCTGGTGGCCATTACTTCAGCTCAAAGAATCTCCGAGCTCCAGGCCCTGATGTGTAAAATCCCCTACTTGATTTTTCACAAGGAACGAGTTGCTCTTCGCACGAATCCTAAGTTTCTACCTAAAGTAGTAGCAGAGTCTACCTTAAATCAGTCCATAGAGTAACCTGCATTTTTTACGCAGTACACTAATCAAGGGGAGTATTTACTCCATACTATGGATGTTCACCGGATTCTGAGATACTACACCAGCAGGACGAAGGATCTCAGAAAGACTGAACAGTTGTTCGTCTCTTTGCTCACAAAGGGAAGACAATGCTGTTTCCAAGCAATGCCTGTCTAAGTGGTTGGCTCATTGCATCACTTTCTGTTATGACAATACCACAAGACTCCTCCGGTCAAGTCAGAGGTCACTCCAAGAGGAGTAGCTGCCTCTGCAGCTTGTTTCAGAATGTGTCTGCGGCAGACATCTGCGCTGCCGCCACGGACTTCCGTCCATACCTTCACGAAACATTACAGTTTGGATGTTGCCTCTCGCTGTAGAGCAGGCTTCAGGCTGGCTGTTTTGCAAGGCCTCCTATCTTGAGACTTGCACAACCAGAACTACCTTTTGGAGTAGTTTTCCTCCTCCCGGTGCCTCTCTTTGTTCCAGACTGCTTGGGATTCAGTCCTGTATGTAATTACCTACTGCAAGAGCCCTCTCAAAGTAAGATAGTGCAGTTACGTAAGAACTTACTGTAACAGTAGATCTTCGAGAGAGGCTCTTGCAGTAGGTAATACCTTCCCGCCCTCCATCCCCCTAGGCTTTTTCAGCTCCTTTTCCATTGAAGGAAATATCCGCTCCTCTCTCGTCTAGCCTCTTTTGGCCTGTGGTGGAAAGAACTGAAGGCAGGCGCCAGGACCGCCTTTATACCGATGTCTTCTGACGCCGTCACCTGACGTGGTGCTGTCCTCGCCAGGACTGCTAGCTAGAAATTTTTCTGTGAGGTCCTGCCGCCTGCCGGTGTGTCCTATATGTAATTACCTACTGCAAGAGCCTCTCTCAAGATCTACTGTTATGGTAAGTTCTTACACGAACTGTACTTTCCTCAAATGACTCTCTTTGATCTATGATCAGTTTCCTTTCAGGACTTCAAAGCATCTTTTATGACGCCGCACTAAAACATCATACCCTGCTCTTCTTCCTCCAAGCGTTATACAAGTTTATGATCTATCTTGGCAGTTAGGTATCTTCTAGCCTGTAATTAGCTTCTTGCCTTCCAAGTAACACCTTGTATCTAAAACCTGTGTGTGTGTGATCTCACATGCTGCTATCAGCATTTCTCAAGAGAGACAGTCCATAACCCATTTTATATTACAAAAATGATAGTGATCAGAACCAGCTGTCCAAGTGTCACATACTGTAGTACTGAAATGTTATTAAAATTTTTATACTTCCTTTAATGTTTGGCAATATAATGGTAGCAGCACTGTTTACAGAGGCATCTGCCAATCAACAGCTTTGACACTGACAATGAAATCTCCCTTAAGCCGAGGTTCACGGAGGAAAATGAATTCAGACATCATCTCAACAGCTCAGCCAACTGGCCTGTGCATGGCGTTGGGCAGAATGACAATGATGGTGAACAGTACTGCAGGACTGGGACACTAGTACAGATAAATGATCAACCAATGCAAGTGGGAGCTGAGGGTTCTGAAACCACCGAGGGTGACAGAGAAAAGGCACCAAAAGCAAACAGGGGCAGTCAAGAAGGAGGGAGGCAAAATACAGCGGACAGACCTGTCTGGGTGAGGAGGTCTCTAGCTGAAGAGGAACAAGGGAAGGAGTTCACTACCACCCCTCGCTCCTGCTAGGAACAACACCATATTGGTGGAGGTAAGACTGTTATTAATTTGAAAAGGGTATTCTGGGGCTCATTTAGGGTTTGGGGGGGATGGGGGCCCCTTGCTGTCCTGATCACACACTCTGAGGTTGCTGTGGAGAGGAATACTTAGTAACAGAGTAGGTAATTAGGTCAGGAAGGAGATTATAAGGATGATGTCACATGTCAGTGTAGCTTGCAGTGCTGACCTCTACACTGCAGAAGGCAGTTCCTGCGTGAGACAACCAGAAGCTGTGGTTAAAGTCTATGCATGTAACAGGCAAAACTATGTAAGTAACGGCGCAGCACCCTGTGTGACAGCGCTATGTCTGTACAGTCTGAGCGGTACAAGTTCTGCAGTGAAGGCTGAATTTATTTCAGAGCAGACAGGGACCCTTAACTAGCCTAGCCCAAATGGTTTTAATTGTACCTCTGCTCAAATTTTGTGTCTCATTACTAAGTGGCTACTTGTCCTTTTTATATATATTCTTCCCTGCTTTTAGCCTGTGCCTCCATCAGCACCATACCTTACTCTGAGTCCTGACATCCACACTTCACCCTCCCCACCACCACCACCACCAGCATGGCAGTCAGGTCACCATACCCTTGAGCAGTTCTGTTCAGAAAAGGGTCCAGGGTGACGGAGTGGCCTGAGACAGGGCCCCTACTTTTCTGGGGCACAATGGGACCAAGTTCTGTGGCAAGAAAACCATTTGCCACAGAACTTCTGCAGCGGTGGTTTGTAATTTCTGCAGAACTTCTACGGCACTAACAACCACATCACAGTGTCAGCTTGTCTTCCTGACTTCACTTTCATGACAGTGGTTATAGCAATCTGGATGGTGGAAAGCACAGTAACTCTAATTCAAAAATAACAGACTTATAAAAATAATTTTATGCCTAAAAAGGCTAAACAAATGTCTCTCCCGTAAGGTCCTAGCCTGTTGCATAAATGAGATATGCAGAGGGGATCTTATGTGATAAATAATGTATTTCTATATGCATGCTATCTATCCCACTAATGAGGTTTCCACTGTCTATCACTTATATATTTGTATGTGCTTTCTACACCACTCATGAGGTTCCCACTGTGTATCACTTATTTATTCATATGCAATCTGTAACATACATACAAATTTGTGTGTGTGTGTGTGTGTGTGTGTATATGTGTATATATATATATATATATATATATATGTGCCGGCATGGAAACACAGCATGCTACCCCCTGGCCCAACAGCTGTCCCTGCACACAACATTTCTCCATAACTTTTAGGTGATTCTATTAACCAGTGACAATATGTGTTCAATAACCCTGGCAAAAATGCATACAGTGCAATTATTTATTTAGCAGGTCTATTCTTTCAACAGGTCTACACATTATTATATTTCACTTTTCTGGGCATAATTACTTTATTTTTCTTAAAATGACAGTTAAATTCATTTTACCAGTTATTCATTTCAGATGGCATCTCTATACCTTAAAGGTACAAATAGGTTGTACAAAGTGAGGTATAGACTTAACAGGTCTTCTGTGCTATTGACAAGGTTTTCTTTAAGTTGGCCCTAGTGCAATAATGTAAGACTGAAAATTGTATTAGGCTGTATGCAGGTTGAGCAACTATCACCATGCATGATGTGCTGTGCCACTGTCTCTGGCAGTGGGAGCTGTGGTAGATAAGTGACTGTTCATTTCTGTTGCAGAATGCAGTCATTTCATTAGCTAATGTATGATGTTATAGCAATGATAACATCACATTCTAAGCATACGGGGGGTGGATATAAAAAGAGGGAAAGGGAAACAGATTCTATGGATAAACAGAAATATTAATGAAAACTCACCAAGAAGAGTGACTTCTGCGGCACCGCAGAAATTCTGCTGTAGACTGCAAGTTCTGCGCAAAATTCTGTGGCCGCAGAATTCTAGGGGCCTTGGCCTGAGAGTACCGAGCACTTTATCTTGCCTGGCTGAGTTCTGGAGTGGATCTGAGAGTACTGGGCACTTCATGTTGCCTGACTGAATTCTGGAGTAGCCCAGAGAGTACTGGGCAGTTCATCTTGCCTGGCTGAGTTCTGGAGTGGGCCTGACAGTACCGGGCACTTCATCTTGCCTGGCTGAGTTCTGGAGTAGCCTGAGAATACCAGGCACTTCATCTTGCCTTGCTGAGTTCTAGAGAGGGCCTGAGAGTACTGGGCACTTCATCTTGCTTGACTGAGTTCTGGAGTGGGCCTGAGAGTACCAGGCACTTCATCTTGCCTGGCTGAGTTCTGGAATGGGCCTGAGAGTACCAGGCACTTTATCTTACCTGGCTGAGTTCTGGAGTGGACTTGAGAGTACCGGCACTTCATCTTACCTGACTGAGTTCTGGAGTGGACCTGAGAGTACCGGGCACTTCTTCTTGCCTGGCTGAATTCTTGAGTCGCCTGACACTACCAGGCCCTTCATCATGTCTGACTGAGTTCTGGAGTAGCCCTAAGAGTACCAGGCACTTCATCTTGCCTGACTGAGTTCTGGACTGAGTCTGAGAGTACCAGGCACTTCATCTTGCCTGGCTGAATTCTGGAGTGGGCCTGAGAGTACCGGGTACTTCATCTTACCTGGCTGAGTTCTGGAGTGGGCCTGAGAGTACAGCGCACTTCATCTTGCCTGGCTGAGTTCTGGAGTGAGCCTGAGAGTACCGGGCACTTCATCTTGCCTGGCTGAGTTCTAGAGTGAGCCTGAGAGTACCGGGCACTTCATCTTGCCTAGCTGAGTTCTGGAGTGGGCGGCCTGAGAGTACCGGGCACTTCGTATTCCCTGGCTGAGTTCTGGAGTGGGCCTGAGAGTACCGGGCACTTCATCTTGCTTGGGTGAGTTCTGGAGTGGGCCTGAGAGTACTGGGCACTTCATCTTTTTTTTTGTCAATTCTATTTATCCTCCCTACTCACTGTCTCCCGGACTCACTCCAGTGTGGTCACTCAACTCTGCTTTCTCCTGCCCATCTGAAGTCCTCTGTCACTGCTCCAGTGTGCCCACCTCCACCTGGACCACTCTATCCCCCTGACTGTGAGACCCTAGCGGTGGGACCCCCAACTCCTACAGGCACTCTATCTACAATCTGATAGAGCAGCCAGGCTTAGTGGAGCACCAGAGACCGACACGGATGATCCGACTTTGGGTGTGGGAGCAGAGCCCCTGGACCCACTTTGCCTACCGGGGACAGGGACATTTTCCTTCCTGTTTCTCTCCCTGGCACGGATGTGCGTTGGTGTCAGCATGCGGATGGGATGCTCCTGCCCATTCCTGCAGATGCTCGCCAACACCAGACCCCACTGGCTGTCCCCTCTTGAGGTGCTGTGCCCACCAGGCACCGTCAGGAACCACCACCAGAGGGGAAATCCCCCACAGCCCACCCCAGGAGAGGGAAGGAGAGGAAAGCAGTCTTCCGGACACTCAATTTTCTCCTCCCCCACTGACCCCCAATGGCCCAAGTCCACTCCTGAACCCGGGGTAGCCGGTGTGGCATCCAGCACTTCAACCCTCAGCACCACTGTGCCAGCTATGGGCACTTCATTGTTCTGCCTGAGTTGTGGAGTGGGCCAGAGGGCACCGGGCACTTCATCTTACCTGGCTGAATTCTGGAGTGGGCCTGAGAGTCAGGCACTTCACCTTACCTGGCTGAATTCTGGAGTGGGCCTGAGGTACCAGCACTTCATCTTGCCTGGCTGAGTTCTGGGTGAGCCTGAGAGTACTGGGCACTTCATCTTGCTTGGTGAGCCTGAGAGTACTGGGCACTTCATCTTGCCTGGCTGAGTTCTGGAGTGAGCCTGAGAGTACCGGGCACTTTATCTTGCCTGGCTGAATTCTGAAGTGTGCCTGAGAGTACTGGGCACTTCATCTTGCCTGGCTGAGTTCTGGAGTAGCCCTGAGAGTACTGGGCACTTCATCTTGCCTGGCTGAGTTCTGGAGTGTGCCTGAGAGTACCGGGCACTTTATCTTGCCTGGCTGAGTTCTGGAGTAGCCCTGAGAGTACTGGGCACTTCATCTTGCCTGGCTGAGTTCTGGAGTGGGCCTGAGAGTACTGGGCACTTCATCTTGCCTGGTGGGCCTGAGAGTACTGGGCACTTCATCATGCCTGGCTGAATTCTAGAGTGGGCCTGAGAGTACCGGCACTTCATCTTGCCTGGCTGAGTTCTGGAGTAGCCCTGAGAGTACTGGGCACTTCATCTTGCCTGGCTGAATTCTGGAGTGGGCCTGAGAGTACCGCGCACTTCGTCTTGCCTGGCTGAGTTCTGGAGTGGGCCTGAGAGTACTGGGCACTTCATCTTGCCTGGTGGGCCTGAGAATACCGGGCACTTTATCTTGTCTGGCTGACTTCTGAAGTGTGTCTGAGAGTACCGGGCACTTTATCTTGCCTGGCTGAGTTCTGGAGTAGCCCTGAGAGTACTGGGCACTTCATCTTGCCTGGCTGAGTTCTGGAGTGGGTCTGAGAGTAACGGGCACTTCATCTTGCCTTGTTGAATTCTGAAGTGGGCCTGAGAGTACCGGGCACTTTATCTTGCCTGGCTGAATTCTGAAGTGGGCCTGAGAGTACCAGGCACTTCATCTTGCCTGGCTGAATTCATTTTCTCTGCACCTTTTTCCTGACCCACTAAAAACTTATGGGAGTGACTTGCTCAAGACTCGTATATATGCAAAGCATGCTTGCACAGAGCACGCCCCTGTGTACCCTTGCTCTCTGTGCTCCCCACTGTACCACCACCTGTTCTGACCTGTGCTGCAGTAATGCAGCGGGGGTCTGAGCCCACTCTTCGTTATTCATTATACAACACCAGTGGAGATATGTCTATGGAAAGAATTTCAAACAACATGAAGTCTTGCTATATTATGACAATTGCAGTTTGTCCCACCATTAGAACTGCTCCGGAGGTGAAAGAGTTAACTCCCATTCTAAGAATGGAACTTGGAGCACGAGCTCGGTTACAGAAGCTCTGTCTGGGTTATTTCAAACCTAAACTGTCAGATTCTTTACTCCGCCTCACTGAACAGTCGCTCCGGAGATTTCTCCTACTGCTCGGTTCATTTCTCGGTTTAAACAGTGTTTTCTCGGTTCAAATCAACTGAGAATATTATTATTTTAACCGCAAAACCGTTCGGTTCAAGCTCTGTCTGTGGTATTGTAAGTAATTTAAGTTTATTTTCTGTGTGGAACTTGTAAATGTTATCGGTTCGGTTTTGAACCGATCAGCTTGTTTTAAAACTTGAATTGAAGGTTTTAGAGTGCGGTTCCCGGTTCTTATCGGTTCTAAAAAAAACGGATTTCATTACGGTTTTTTCCAAGACCCGTGACACGGTTAGGAACCGATAAGGGTGTCTTGCCTGGCACTGCCGTTTAAAAGGGCAAGTTTTTGGTTAGGCTGGCATTATGTCTGAAAACCCAAAAGAAACCGCCCACTGGGTTTTAACACTGTGATGCCTGGGAAGTCTTTGCCAAGGCTGACCCACACACCACATGTGTATATTGTCTGGGGTTTGACCACCTCCATTCAGACTGCCAGATTTGTAAAATTTCCCTGCAGCCACCCTGGATAAGAGAGTTGGCAGGCTCAGGGAACAAGAGGCCAAAAAGTCCGCTGACCCGGATGGCCAGCCCAGTTCGGTGCCAACCGAACTGAGGGAGTGCCCTCTGACCAGGGTGAGACTTCCTCGGACAAACGTAAAGCTGGCTCGGAGGAGCCAGTTCCAGTAAAGAAAACAAGAAAATCAGCAGGTGTGGAGCCCAAAATTTCTTCTCCAACTGCTGCAGAGATAGCAAGAGCTATTCAGATTGTCCAGTCACTGTCTCTGGTTCCGTCCGAACCGCCACTGTCTGGTAAAAGGTCGGTTCGGTCGGTTCGACCGGTTCAGGAATATGTTGTTGAAGAATTTTATGAACCAGAGGAGGGGAGGATGATTTTGAACAGTATGAATGTGACTTTCAGGGTCTGGTGTGCCCTTGAACCGACATTTCCCCAGACAGACCTTTAGAATCTCCCCTTTGCTTTCTGAGTCCCTCTCACTTTATGTTTTACAAAGTTGCTGAAACCTCAGCTTCCATTGGAGAGCTGTGGTTGAACAAGAGCAACCTGATTTTGTAGAAATGATGGATATTCCAGAGTCTAGGAGATTGTCTATTCCTTGCATAAATCATTTAGGAAACAGACAATAAAGATTTTAAAACTCCTAATTCTGTGCCTCCTGTGGACAAAAGATAGACAGGAGGTACACTCTGTCAGGTCCTGATACAGAATTCTTTCACAGCAATGCAGCCACGTTGGTGTGGTTCAGGCTGCAGCCTGTGATAAAGCT
The DNA here is from genome assembly GCA_016271365.2 of Neoceratodus forsteri. NCBI lineage: Eukaryota > Metazoa > Chordata > Ceratodontiformes > Ceratodontidae > Neoceratodus > Neoceratodus forsteri. The sequence goes on from JADMNL010000026.1 coordinate 9,673,575, forward strand.
AATTCCTTTGAGTTTCACATCTTCCTGACAAGGATTCCAGGAAGATTGATGCCATGGCTAAAAAAAAAAAAAAAACAATACATGGCAGCGTCCTTGGGACTCAGGCAAGCAAATTACATGGCTTATGTAGCAAGGTATCAGAAATCTAGATGGGACACTGTCATGGCCTTGGCCAAACAGGCCTCTGGCCAGCTTGCTAGTGAGCTGGAACAGGTGGCTGCTGATGGCATTGAGGCATCTAACATGCTTGTGGATTTTAATGATGTATCCTCTAGAGTCATGGCTACGCCTTGCTATCTTTTCGCAGGTTGGCCTGGCTCAGGTGTACTAGCTTGTCACAGGATACCCAGACTAAGGCTATGGATTTTCCTGTGGTTGGAAATTCTCTGTTTGGGGAGCAGACAGAGAATTATATGAAGAAAATGGATGAATATAGGACTACCTATAAGAGTGTTCAGGCTAAGGAGCGGCAAGCCACTCCTCAGAGGCAGGCCCCCAAGGGTAGAGGTAGGCCTTTTCACAGGCCTTTTTACCAAACCCAGGCCTCCTCTGCTTATGCTCAGAGGGGTTCTTCAGAGGAGAGGCAGGCGGGTGTGGGCAGGCCTGCTCCCACCCCTCAGCCAAGCACCTGCCAAACAGACACCCTGATGGTGCCCAGGCGATTCTCCTTTACCTGTAGGGGCAGGTTGGCTTACTGCTCAGTACTGGGTGTTTCTAACTTCAGACAAGTGGGTCTTGGAAGTAGTAAGCCAGGGTCTGGTTCTCAGCTTCAAAAGTTCCCAAAGATGAGAATCAGGTCTTTCCCACCTGCAAACTCTTTAGAGACCTTTACTTAGAAACAGAGGTCTCAACCCTCCTGGCTCTCAGAGCTGTAGAAAGGGTTCCTCCCTACACCAGGGCAAGGGTCTGTACTCCAGATATTTCCTTACCCCAAAAAGTCAGGAGAATGGCGCCCATTTTAGACCTGAGATATCTGAACAAACACCTTTTGAAACCAAAGTTCAAAATGGTAACTCTGGCAATGATTTTACCCTCTCTAAGGCCAGGGGACTGGCTAGCCTCCTGGACCTCAAGGATGCTTATTTTCACGCCCAATCAGAAGCTCCCACCAAAGTACCTCAGATTCGAACTGCCCTCAGGTCACTACCAGTTCAGAGCAATGCCCTTCGCCTCACCTCTGCCCCAAGGGTATTCACAAATGTCTGGCAGTAGCAGTGGCTCATTTAAGAAGGCAAAGCATTGCTGTCTTTCCCTATCTGGACGACTGGCTCATTGTAGGCAGTCCTCAGAACAGGTAAGATCTCACCTGCAAGTTACCCAGCAGCTGCTCTCCTCCCTGGGCTTCTTGCTCAATCTTCCAAAATCAGTTCTGGAACCAGTTCAGGTGCTCACCTTCACAGGTGCAGAATTGGACACAAAACAGGCCAGAGCCTTCCTACCCTTAGAGAGGGTAAGGAACTTGGTGGCTCTGGCCTCCTCTTTCACTCTGCAGGTCTCTTGACTAGCAAGACACTTTTTGCAGCTCCTGGGGCACATGGCTGCATCCACAGCCGTAGTGCAAGGAGCAAGATTTCAGATGAGGGACATTCAGTTTCACTTGAGAGCCTTTTGGTCTCAGAGAAGAGACCCCTTTCCAAGTTGGTCCCAGTGACCCGACCCCTGATCCAGGCCCTCCAGTGGTGGCAGGATCAGAGCAATTTAAGACTGGGGTCCCTTCATTCCTTTGTCTCACTCCTTGACCCTCACTACAGATGCTTCCTCCTGGGGTTGGGAGCCCACATGGGCGACCTCTCCACTCAGGGAGTGTGGTCCCTCAGGAATCTCTGCTCCACATCAATTTGCTGGAACTCAGAGCTGTCTTTAGCACTTCAAGTGTTTTCTGTGTCTGTTCAGAACAAAGTGGTGCAAGTCAGAACAGACAACACCACAACAATGTGGTACATCAACAAGCAGGGGGCACTGGTCTTGGCCTTGTGCACCGAGGCAATGAAGTTGTGGTCTCTGGCCTATTCCCTGAACACTTCCCTCATAGCAGTTCACCTTCCAGGAAAGGACAATGTCCTAGCAGATGTTCTCAGCAGGATTTCCCAGGGCCGTCACGAATGGTCTCTGGATCCTCAATACTGGGGATAGTTTTTGCCAGATGGGGCACCCTCAGATAGATCTTTTTCAGCCCCAGACAATCACCAACTTCCACTGTTCTGTTGCAGACCCCAGTGTTGGGCTCCAATCCCCTGGATGCCTTTCTCCTAGATTGGGAAGGAAATTTCTTTATGCCTTTCCCCCTTCCTCTCCTTTTCACGGTGCTAGTCAAAATCAGATCCCAGCCTTGCAGGGTGATTCTGATTGCCCCATATTGGGCCAGGCAGCCTGGTACCCACTACTTCTGTCACTAGCAGTCCATCTTCCCTGTGTCTCCCCAGGAATCACAACCTGTTAACCTGTGCACAGGGGAGAGTTTGGTATCCGAACCTCAAATCCCTCAACCTCAAGGCCTGGCTCTTGAGGAGTTAGAATTTGCTGACCTGCACCTTTCTCAGGGTGTTCTTGAAATCCTAAAGGCTTCTAGGAAGCCTTCCACTAGGGCTACTTACAATTCTAAGTGGAAAAGGTTTTCCATTTGGTGTTCTGGGAAACATATTTCCCGGAATCTGCTGATTTGCCCATTGTTTTGGACTATATGGTCCACCTTAATTCCTTGGGACTGAGATCAGCTACCCTGAAAGTACATTTGGCAGCTGTCTCTGCTTTTGTTTCAGCAGGAAGCCCTCCCGCTTCCTCGCCACCCCTGTATTTTACAAGTTTTTAAAGGATTACTTAATTCTAATCCACTTCTTGGAGTCCGCCCCTGCCTGGGACCTTAATGTTTGCATTCCCCAGTTAATGCAACCTTCCCTTTGAACCTCTGTCTTCTGCAGAGCTTAAGTACTTAACTTGGAAAACTGTTTTCCTAGTGGCTATCACTTCTGCCAGGCGCATAAGTGAGTTGCAAGCCCTGTCAGTAGAAAGTGACTTTATTTCTTTCCACAGGGACAAGGTAGTCCTCAGGACTAACAGGAAGTTTTTGCCTAAGGTGGTTTCAGATTTCCATCTTAATCAATCTATCCCCCTTCCAGTGTTTTTCACTGACCATTCTTCCTCTGGTGAGAGGAGATTGCACAGTTTAGATGTTAAGAGGGCCCTAAGTTACTATATAGAGCGTACCAAGGGTCACAGGTTCGAATCCTTCCAACTTTTTCTCACTTATGGTGAGGTCGGAAAAGGGAAACCTGCCACTAAGAGATCCATTGCCAGGTGGATTGTCTCTTGTATCCAATTTTGTTATCAAAACTGGGGAAAGTTCCCCTTCAGGCCTGAGGGCTCATTCTACCAGAGGTACAGCTGCTCTCTAGCTGCTGCCAGAGACATCCCTATCTTAGAGATATGTCTAGCAGCTACCTGGAAAAGCGGTACATTACGTTCACCAAGCATTACTCCTGGATGTCCAGGCCAGGAGGGATGCTTCGGTTTAACACAGCCGTGCTTCAGAGCCTATTCCTAAGTAGGTTCTGTCCTCCTCCATGGAGGTACTGCTGTGCATTCTGCAATTGTCATAATATAGCAAGACTTCATGTTGTTTGAAGAAAAAATTACTCACCTTAGTAATGTTGTTTCTTCTAATGGAGTCTTGCTATATTATGACCTCCCCCCCAGCCTGCCCCTCTCAGAACTTCTACTTGGGTATGGGGTGGGCAGCCTAGTGTGGGCGCTAGTTATGCCCATTATATGTTTTCCACCCCTTCTTGGGGTTTTGGGGTGTGATGTTTTTATTTTATGTCATATTATTACTTATATATATTATTGCTTCTGGTCCCTGACTTGAGTCTTTGTGTTGGGACCAGGAGTATGTCTTAATAGTCAGGTAGCCAGTTGGCTAGTGTAGGTTACAGCTTCCACACAGACCTTAGTGAGTTTGCTCGTAAGATCTGACAGTTTAGGTTTGAAATAACTCAGACAGAGCTTCTCTAACCAAGCTCGCTCCAAGTTCCATTCTTAGAATGGGAGTTAACTCTTTCACCTCGGAGCAGTTCTAATGGTGGGACAAACTGCAATTGTCATAATATAGCAAGACTCCATTAGAAGAAACAACATTACTAAGGTGAGTAATTTTTTCTTATGTCATCCCATACCCAACGTCAAGGATAATGTTGTCTTTCAAACAACATGAAGTCTTGCTGTATTCAGACATAATGGAGTTAGCCCCAGCACTTGAACTGCCCCGGAGAGGAAAGGGTTACTCTATGCAGAAGCATGGAACATTGAGCTCGAGCTCGGTTTTCAAACCTCTGCCTGTGGTACTTACCAGTGCAACCGATGGATTCTTTACTCTGCCTAATAGTATGAGCATACAAACATACGAAATTTGCCAGCAGATAAAGGCCTAGAGGTCTATAAAGGCTGCTCGAATGTGCAGCTAGCACCCCTTATTCTGCAGCTGCCCCTTCCTTCCACCCTTCCCCTTCATTAACCCTCCCCCTTGTCCTGTCCCATCCCCTTTTGAAGCAGTCCACTGTTCTACTGGATACCACTTCTACAGGTAACGCATTCCACCCAGCCACCACCCTCTCTGTAAAAAGTGTCTCCTCATCTCCTCCTGAACCTTCCTCCCTCCAGTCTCATATCATGGCCCCTGGTGGCCCTCCCTCCCTTACTTTGAACAGCCCCTCTGTATCCGTCTTTATTCCTTTCATGTATTTAAAGGTTTCAGTCATGTCACCCTGTCCTCCTCTCTCCAGTGAGTACATGTTCAACTCCCTCAACCTCTTCTCGTGATGATAACTCCCCAGCCCCTTGATCATCTTTGTCGCTCTGCGCTGCACCCCCTCCAGTAACTTAATGTCCCTCTTCAGATACGGGTGCCAGTACTGTATGCAGTACTCCAGATGCGGTCTAACTAATGACCTATACAGTGGCAGAATCACCTCCTCCCTCCTCGAGGATATACTCCTTGCAATACAACCCAGCATTCTGTTGGCCTTTGCAGCTGCCTTCCTCCATTGTGCAGAGTTGTTCATTGACCCTGTAATGAAGCACCCCAGATCCTTCTCCTTCTCTGTCTGGGCTAGCTGCACTCCCCAGCTGGTAACTCCTCCTTGGGTTCTTCATCTCAAATGCAGCACCTTGCACTTTTGGCATTAAACCCCAGTTGCCAGGTGTCTGACCAGGTTTCAAGCTTTGCCAGATCATCCTGTAACCCTGCCATCCCCTAGGTCATCCATGACCGCCTACCTTGGTATCATCAGCAAACAGACTGATCTTGCTCTTGATGTCCCATGATATGTCTGCAATGAATATCCCAAACAACACTGGTCCCAACACTGAGCCCTGTGGAACACCGTCGTCACTGCCCTTGGGTGTGAGAGCTCCCACCCACCACCACCCTCTGTTGCCTTCCTGAAATCAGTTTCCCACCCATCTCACCAGCTTTGCACCCGTCCCTGTGCCTACTAACTTCCTTCCCAGCCTTCCATGCGGCACCGAGTCTAATGCCTTACTGAAGGCCAGATACAGGACATCCACTGCATGGCCCCTGTTCAGTTGCCTAGTTACCCAGTCATAGAACTCCACCAGATTGGTTTGGCAGGATCTGCTACATATGAAGCCATGCTGTCTGCTGTCCTGTAGTCCTTTGGCCTCTAGGAGGGCCACCAGCCTCTCCTTCAGGATAGTCTCCATTAGCTCACCCACGATGGATGTGAGGCTCACTGGTCTGTAGTTTCCCGGTTCATCCTTGGGGCCACTCTTGTGGAGGAGCACCACATAAGCCATCCTCCAGTCCTGAGGTACACACCCCGAATGTAGTGAGGCATTAAATAGGTCTGCCAAAGGTCCTGCAAGGACCTCTGCCAGCTCCTTCAGTACCCTGGGGTGGATGCCATCTGGGCCTGGCACCTTGTCCACCCTCAGTGCCTTCAAACACTCTCGAACTCTGCCCTCCATGATTTCCCCATCTGTCACCCCTTCCCCCCTTGTTTCTGCCATTTCTCCCCCCTTGGGTGTCATCCCCCTCTTCTCTTTAGTAAATACTGAGCAGAAGTACTCATTTAGTGCTTCTGCCTTATCACACCCTGCTTCCACCCAACCCCCCTCCTTCCTAATCCTTACTATGTGGTCCTTACAGCTCCTTTTCTCCCTGATGTACTTAAGAAGTCCTTCTCCCTTCTTAATGCCTTGTGCCAGCCTGAGTTCCATAGATGCCTTGGCTCCCTTACTGCCCTTGTCACCTCCTTGATTCTATCAAGTACTCTCCCTGTCCTCCCCTCCCTTCCTGTTTTCTTGTACTTCCTAAAGGCAGCTCTTTTCCTCCTTACCTTTTCCATGACCTCCTTACTCAACCAGCTCGATTTCTTAGCCCAGCCTTCTTGCTCTGGGCCTTGCAGCAGGTTTTGTTTGCCTCCAGTATCCTCAGCTTTATGAGCTCCACCTCTGGTTAGTGCTCATACTAGGTTGAATTCTGGCCAGGTACCCTTTACTACTTCCCCATCCTCCCAAAGTTGGCCTCCTGAAGTCCAGCACTCTTGTGCCAGATTCCACCCTTCCTTGCCCATATCCAATGTGAGCCATACTGAGTGGTGGTCACTCTCTGACAGCGGTTCCTCCACTGTAAGTTCTCTCACAAAGTCCCCATTTGCCAGCACAAGGTCAGGGGTATTCCCTAACCTGGTTGGTTCACTGACCATTTGCAGGAAGCTGTCCTGAAGGCATCCAGCAGTACCTGCTCCCTTCTGTTCTTGGTTGTTGGGGTACTCCAGTCCACTCCTGGCATGTTGAAGTCCCCCACAATCACCACACTACCCTTCTTGCAGGTCCTCCTGATCTGTCCCGCTAGTTCCCTGTGTAACCCCCTCATAAATCGGGGTTCCTCAGAGCCTTCCCGGAGCTTGCCTGAAGGCTCCCTGCCTAACTGGCGTTCGGCGCAATGCCGCTAAAATGCGGGGGTTGTGAGTGCTTCTGAAGCCTCCAGTACTGTCTGTTTAAGAGCTACCTGCTCACAGGCTCCAGCGGGATAGTATGAGGGGGACTGGTGTTTCCTTGTTTGAATCCCGCCAGAACTGCGGTGGAATCGCTCCCATTTGGCAGTCGCTATATGCGCAGGGGGAGCCCCTTTTGAAGGGTGTAACTGTTTGGGCATAATTAGTTAGACTGTTGTGGGGGTTACTGTTTGTCTAACCTGCTTCTTCTGCAACTGGGACTGTGTGTGCTGTGCCCTTCCATTTTGGACCAGGACGTCCTGAAGAGACCAATAGGGGTAGAGAGTGCCCTAAATGGAGTAACTGGCGACCAACCAGAATGAGGGCTCTCTAGGGAGCCAACGGACCAATGGAGATACAGCTGGTAATTGTGGGAAGTGAAGGCTAGACCATGGCACCTTTTTTCGCAGCACTAAGAGCAGGACTAAGTGACTGGCACCTGTAGCCAGCCAATGGGATCGGGTGGCACCTGAGCAGTGAGGGTGGCCCCATGCTGTCAAGGAGCAGAGACGCTGTGGCTGTGAACGAGGAAGGAGCTCTGGGCTCCTGCGCCGTTGAGTTTTCACGCGGGAAGTGCATGAGAGGCCTGATTTGGCCGTTTTGAATAGCCAGCGAGCTTCGGACTGAATCCGAGAGGCAGCGGTCAGAGGAAGCTGTGTAAAAGCACAGCTACCTACCAGGCTCACCCTGTAGGGGACTGGAGAATCTGCTGAATCGTGCTCAGTCTGTCAGGAAGGTGAAGCTGTGGTGAGACTCCTGAGTAACGGTGTATTTGATCAGGCCATAGGAGCAGCTGTCTGGTATGGTACCCCTCTGTTGTTTTCCATGTAAGTGTGTGGAGAAGTATCTGGAGTGTAGGCTCAGTCCCGCGAGTGGTGTGAGAGCGGTTTTCTTCTGGAGTTGTGAGTACTAAAGCAGGGTAGTTCCCTGTCACAGGTTTCTAGTAAAGGCAAGATCTTCAGGTTGCTTTTCTGACTGCACTAACTGAGACTGCTAGGCTCCATCTAATCTTCATAAGAATTAAACGCTCGTTGTGTCAGGGCCCCAACCAGCTGCATCAAGGAACTAGCCTTTAGGGCTTGGGTACCCATAGACAGCAACTTATAGGTTAGGCCTGTGCACGGAGCCCTAGGTAGATACTCATATGCTGTAGTGGTAAGCCAATCATCCTGATTCCCCCTGGTCCTTGTTATTTCCCCTTGAATAAATCAGATTGCTTGTTTTGCAAAAGTACACTGGCTAGTTTGTGTATTAATAGTGACCTACTGCACAGTGAATGTTGTGTAACCGTACCTTACTTTCCAGGGGGTCCCTGGAGTGAGCTGAGTGGTTGGAGCCGGGAGGGGGGTAAGAGTCTATGTGAGAAGACTGCAGCTAAACTGTGTGGGCCACTAACGGGAAGAAGAGGGGTTGCAGCAACCCAGAGGGCTGTGACCAAGTCAATCTTGACTACTCTAACCCCGACCTCTGGGTGGAGGCACCCGCCAACGGATCTGGGCCCCTCACCCTGCTAAAGTTAGGGCAGGCAGGGGTAGTAACCCTCAGGATAGCGCCCCGGGGGGTTGGATAGCGCCCCAGGGGGTTAGGCCTGTACACCACTCCCATTCTAAGAATCCTATTCTTGGAATCCTGGATTTGCATCCAAAGTGACCCATACTACCCTCCTCCCTCTCCTTACAAACTTCAGTCCTTTCTTCACATATAGTGCTACACCTCCTCCTTCCCAATCACCTGTCCCTATGAAATAACCTGTACCCTGGTACAGACAGGTCCCAGTCATTGTATTGGTGGCCCATGTTTCTGTGATGGCTGCAATGTCCACCTCTCCCTCTGCCATGAGCACCTGTAATTCTGCAGTTTTCCTCCCAAGGCTCCTAGCATTAAGGGTAACCACCTTCCACCCCTTCCACCCCTCCCATCCTGCCCTCCTTTCCTAGCATCACCAACAGTACTTGCCATTTGTCCTTTGTCACTGTTATGTGGGGTAAGCTCATATGGTTTCCCAACCTGTGGTCTCTGCATATCTCTTGCCCAATTGCCACCCCCACTCCTAGTTTAAATTCCCAACTTCCTCTATGTACTCCTCCATCCTCTGTTTCAACACTTTCTTTCCCTCCTCACTCAAGTGTAGTCTGTCCTTGGCATAGAAACTACTGTCTTCCCAGGTCCCTCCCCACACCCCCCCAACAGCCCTTACCCTTTAGCACAACACCAGGTTCTTAGCCATCCGTTAAATTCCTCTATTCTCAGCTTTCTTGTTGTGCTTGCCTTGGGCACTGGAAGTGTCTCTGAAAAAGTTACTGATCTTTCTGCCCCTCACATAATTGTGCTAGTTCCTCAAACCTCCTCTGACTATATCTACTGTCTTGTCAGCCAGGTCGTTTGTCCCAAGAAGTCGCCCGGAGATTCCTCTGCTTGGTCTCGGTAAAAGTGTTGCTCGGTTTAAAACTTGTTCTTTATTGTCTTTGGAGATTTCAGCCTCTGTCTACGGTACAGGTAGTGTGGTAGATGGGTAATGACTATTTTATTTTAAATAACTTGTGAAATTGTTGGTTTCTTTGGTTTCTTCCCGGTCGGTCCAGTTAGGAACCGACCTTGTGTTTTCTTCTAATTTTAAATCTGTTATTTTAGAGTGGTGTTCCGGTACCGATCGGTTTCAAAAGAACCGGGCTTTTTCTCAGTTCTTTTCCAAACCTGTGACACAGTTGTTACCGATCAGTTGGTATTACCTGGCTTGAATGCTTCTATAGGGTAATTTTGGTAGGTTGGCCATGTCTGTCAACCCCCCCCCCCAGAAATGGTCCCACTGGATTTCAACACTGTACTGAGTATGAGGAGGCATTTGCCAAGGCCAGTCTCCACCTCATCTGTGTTTATTGTCTGGGGTTTGACCACCTCCAGTCAGACTGCCAAATTTGCAAAAACTGGCTCCTAAAACCACTCTAGAAAAAAGACTGAGTGGGTTGAAGGAAAGGGAGGCCGAGAAGTCCTTAGACCCGGATGGCCAGCTCAGTTTGGTTATGGCCGAACCTGAGGAGGTGCCTACTGACCTAGGCGATACCTCCTCAGGCAAAAGGAGAGCCGACTCTGAGGGGTCGGTTCTGTCAAAAAAGAAACGGAAGTCTGCCGGTTCAGATCCAGTACTGCTTACTCCAACTGCGGACGAGATAGCCAAAGCGATTAGTATTGTCCAATCGCTTCATCCGGTTCCGTCCAAACCAATGCCGCTGGTTAGGTGGTCGGTTCGGTCAGAATCAGCTACTTCGGTTTACGATCCGGATGCTTTCTATGAGGAGTGGGAGGGAGATTAAGACTAAGATGGTGGGGGTCTGGATGTGCCCACTGAACCAGACATCTCCCCAGACGTCTCCCCTCCCAGGCTTTCTGAGTCCCCTTCTCACTTCTTGTTTTACAAGAAGGTGGCGGAAACCCTCCAGCTCCCTTTGGTTGAAGCTGCTGAGGAGGAAGAAGAGCCTGATTTTTGTGGAGATGATGGACATCCCAGAGTCCAAAAGGTTGTCTATTCCCCTTCACAAGTCCTTGGGGAAACAGACACAAAAGATTCTACAGACTCCTAACTCTTTACCTCCTGTAAATAAAAGAATGGACAGGAGATACTTGTTATCAGGCTCAGCTGTGGAGTTCCTTTATTCACATAGCAGCCATGTTGGGGTAGTGCAGGCTGCAGCCTGTGACAGGGCAAACATTCCTTTGGCTTCACACCCCCCAGACAAGGACTCCGGGAAAGTTGATGCCATGGCCAAGAAACTATACTTGGCATCCTCTTTGGGATTCAGGCAGGCAAATTATATGGCCCATTCAGCCAGGTACCAGAAGTCCAGGTGGGATACGGTTCTGGAACTGGCTAAATAGGCCTCCCCCCCCAGCTAGCCAAAGAGCTGGAGGTGGTGGCTGCGGATGGAATTGAGGCATCCAAAGTACAATTTCACGCTGCTGTTGACTCCAACGATGTGGCATCCAGAGTCATTGCTACATCTGTGTATCTCAGAAGGCATGCTTGGCTCAGATGTACTAGCCTATCACAGGACACCCAGTCTAAGGTTATGGATTTTCCTGCAGTTGGTAACTCTCTGTTTGGGGAGCAGAAAGAGGCTTACATGAAGAAAATGGACGAATATAGAACCACTTACAGGAGTGCACAGGCCAAGGAAAGGCAAGCCACTCCTCAGAAGCAGCAGTCCAGGGGCAGGGGCAGGCCTTTTCACAGGCCTTTTTACCAAGCTCAGGCCTCCTCATCTTACCCACAAAGGTTTTTTTTCCGAGGGAGGGGGTACAAGGGGGATGAGCAGGGCTGCTTCTTCCTCCCAATCTAAGGCTCCTACCAAGCAGAGGTCGGCTCTCCAATCCCAGTAGGAGGCAGACTGGCTTACTACTTTCAGGCCTGGAAGTCTGTTACCTCAGACAAGTGGGGCCTGGAAATAGTAAGCCAGGGACTAGCCCTCAGCTTCAAAGGTACCCAAAGGAGAGCCAAGTCTTTTCCACCTGCATCAGTTTCAGAAACCCTTGCCCTAGAGGCAGAGGTTTCCTCTCTCCTGGCTCTCAGAGCCATACAGAAGGTTTCTACTCCATACAGGGGAAAAGACCTGTACTCCAGGTACTTCCTCACCCCAAAGAAAACAGGGGAGTGGCGACCCATCCTGGATCTAAGGTATCTGAACAAACACATTTCAAAACCCAAATTCAAAATGGTAACTCTGGGAATAATCCTTCCCTCTTTAAGGCCAGGAGATTGGCTAGCATCACTGGACCTCAAGGATGCCTACTTCCATATCCCTATAAGGTGCTCCCACAGAAAATACCTCAGGTTCGAGTTGCCTTCAGGCCATAATCAGTTCAAGACCATGCCTTTTGGCTAACAACAGCTCCAAGGGTGTTCACAAAGTGCCTTGCAGCAGTGGTGGCTTACCTCAGAAGACAGGGTATCACCATTTTCCATATCTGGACGACTTGCTCCTAGTGGGGCAGTCTTCAGACCAGGTCAGGTCAGCTCTGCAAACCACTCAGGACTTGCTCAGTTCCTGGGGTTTCTTCTCAATCTGCCAAAATCTGTCTCAAACCAGTACAGCTTCTCACCTTCATAGGGGTGGAATTGATACTACCCAAGCAAAGCTTTCCTTCCTTTGGCAAGGGTGAAGACCTTAGCAGACCTCGCCTCCTTTCAGACTCAGGTTTCTCTTCCAGTGAGACAGTTCCTCCAATATCTGGGCCACATGGCAGCTCCAATGCAGTGGTTCAAGGAGCCAGATTTCAGATGCGGGACATTCAGTTCCATCTAAGGTCCTTTTGGTCACAGAGAACAGATTCTCTCACCAAACTGATTCCAGTGACCCGAACTCTGGTCCAGGCTCTCCAGTGGTGGCTGGACCAGGACAACCTCAGACAAGGGGTTCCATTTCTCCCTCAACTTCCATCAGTAGTACTGAGTACGGATGCTTCTCTCCTAGGCTAGGGAGCCCACCTGGGAGCCCTGACAGCTCAGGGGATCCGGTGCCCGCAAGAGTCTCTTCTTCATATCAGCCTCCTGGAACTCAGGGCAGTTTTTCTAGCCCTTCAGACCTTTTCGGATTCGGTCAAAGGCAAGGTGGTCCAAGTCAGGACGGACAACACTACCACAATGTGGTACATCAACAAGCAGGGAGGTACTGTCCACGACCTTGTGCACAGAGGCCATGAAGATCTGATCTCTGGCCTGTTCCTTCAGACTTCCTGGCAGTAGTTCATCTTCCAGGGAAGGACAATGTGCTGCAGATGCCCTGAGCAGGATTTCACAGGGGCATCACGAATGGTCCTTGAACTCACATTCTGAGGATCATTTTCTCAAGTGGGGCATTCCAGAAATAGATCTATTTTGCAGCGTCAGACAGTCATCAACTTCCTCTGTTTTGCTGCAGACCTTCAGTCCTGGGGACAGTTCCCAGGATGCCCTCATTCTGAACTGGAAGGGCAGGTTTCTCTATGCCTTCCTCCTTTCCTCTCTCCTGTTCAGAGTTCTGATCAAGATAAGAACTCAACCCTGCACAGTGATACTAGTGGCTCCAGATTGGACCAGACAACCCTGGTATCCTCTACTGCTGTCCTTGGCTGTCTCACGTCCCCTGTCTCTTCCCAGGAGATACAATCTTCCCTCCTCCTCCCAGGGGCAGATCTGGTACCCCAATCTCCAGTCTCTCAACTTCAAGGCTTGGCTCTTGAAGAGTTAGAATATGCAGCTCTACATCTCTCTCTCAGGGAGTTCTGGATATTCTAAAGGTCTCCAGGAAACCTTCCACTAGAAAAACTTACAATTCCAAATGGAAGAGGTTCAGTATTTGGTGCTCTCAGAGCAGGATGTGCCTGATTCTACAGGCATTTCCACAACCTTAGATTATCTAGCTCATCTGAATAGTCTAGGCCTTAGGCCTGCCACTCTGAAGGTTCATCTAGCAGCTGTCTCTGCATTCCTTTTAGCAGGGAAGGGCTCTTCCCTGTCATCTCATCCTGTTTTCAGGAAGTTTTTCAAAGGCCTGGTTCACATTAACCCTCCCTTTAGGGAGCCTACTCCACCTTGGGATCTTAATGTCTGCATTGATCAGCTTATGCAGCCACCCTTTAAGCCTATGGCTTCAGCTGAATTGAAGTACTTGACCTGGAAAACTGTGTTCCTGGTAGCTATTACTTCTGCCAGGCGGATTAGCGAATTACAGGCCCTGTCAGTTGAACCTGACTTCATATCCTTCCATAAGGATAAAGTGGTCCTAAGAACTAATAGGAGGTTCTTGCCTAAAGTGGTATCGGATTTTCACCTAAACCAGTCTATGTCTCTTCCTGTATTTTTCACTGACCATTCTTCCCCAGTGGAAAGAAGATTACACAGTTTGGATACTAAAAGGGCACTTAGCTACTACATAGAGCATATTAAGGCACACGGAAATGACTGTCTTCAATTGTTCCTCACTTATGGTGAAGTGGGGAAAGGTAAGCCTGCCACTAAAAGAACTATTTGCCAGGTGGATTGTTTCCTGTATACAATTTTGCTATGACAAATTGGGTAGAACACCCCCTTCAGGCCTGAGGGCTCACTCGACTAGGGGTACAGCTGCTACCTAGCTGCGGCCAGAGTATACTCCTTGTTAGAGATCTGTAAAGCAGCCTACCTGGAAAACGACATACATTCACCAAGCATTACTCTGGACATCCAGGTGAGTGATGCTAGGTTTGGCACAGCAGTACTGTAGAGTCTGTTCCTCAAAGTAGGTTCTGCATTCCTCCTCCATAGGGAACTGCTTGGTAGTTCAGATTATGTCTGAATACAGCAAAACTTCATGTTGTTTGAAGAAAAATTACTCACCATAATAATGTTGTTTCTTCTAATGGAATCTTGCTGTATTCAGACCTCCCCCGCCTCTCCTCAGAGCCTGTTTTTCGGAAGTGGGTTGGCAGGCACAGTGTTGCACCTCAGGGGTGTACCTTGTACCCTCCCTCTTGGTGGGGTAACTGTTGTGTTTTTCCTTCTTGTGTTGCATAGTTTGAATTTTCACTACCTTATTTCTTCTTGGGTTCTCGACTTGAGTCTTTTTTGGACCCCAAAAAGTACTTTGCCTTTTGGCTATGTGTTCAATTTCCACATTTTAGTGTTAAGTTAGTTAGTTGCTCATAAGAATCTGACGGTTGCACTGCTAAGTACCACAGGTAGAGGTTTGAAAACCGAGCTTGAGCTCAACATTCTATGCTTCTGCATGGAGTTAACTCTTTCCTCTCCGTGGCAGTTCAAATGCTGGGGCTAACTGCATTATGTCTGAATACAGCAAGACTCCATTAGAAGAAACAACATTCTAACCCCAGTAATGCTCAGACCATTCATAACTTTGTGCAGTCATCCTGATGGGTTGGACTGCCCGGAGAGATGGAACACATGCAAATGATGGAATTCTTTGCACGTGAGCATCTTTCAAATACTGCCTCTACCAACTGTAGTGTTGTAAACCCTTCAGACTTTTCTCTCCGCCTGAAAGTCTGGTCACTCGGAGTCTCTGTTGCCCTCTTTCGCGTGAAAGAAGAAAGAAAAGTCATAAAAAACATAAGTATTTTTAGTTTTCTTTTACTGCCTCTATTAATTGTTAGTTATTATTGTTTAAATTGTTGTTTTCTCGGTTCCTCGCGGTTCGGTATAACCATGAGGGATCCAAGTTAGTTTTAACTTATTTTGGTTCTCTAATTAAAGAACCTGTTCATTATCACTAAAATTTGGTCCTAAAAGATTTTATTTGTAACCTCTTTTTATCGGTTTCAGAACCACTGAACCGGTTCATTTTTTCATCTCCTTTCTCGGTTCCATTGGTTCCTTATCGGTTCAGGAACCGACTAAAAAAAAAAAAAAAATGGCAAAGCTGTTTAAATTACTGCATTAGCTTTGGTATTTAGCGGTTGGAGCTTTTTCACTCTATCTTTCACCATGACCGAGAAACCTAAAAAGAGAACCGGGGAGCCCGGTTTTAAAAACTGTTTGAAGTGTGGAGATGTGTTTGCCAAGGCAGACAAGCACACCTTATGTGTAGCTTGTCTGGGTTTTGAACATTTGGACCAGGAATGTGATATATGTAAAACATTCCCAGAAAAAACTGTTGAGAAGCGCCTTGAAAGGCTTAATAAAAAGTTTGCAAGGGGTCCCTCAGGCTCTGGACCAGCTGACACCCCAGTCTGTTGTGGTTGAATTAACCAGTGCTTTCTACCCCTGCCCCTGATACGGGCTAAAAGGGGCAAAAGAGGAAAGAACCGGCTGACTCCCCAGTTCCGTTAAAGAAATTAAAGAAGCTTAAACATGCAGACCCCTCTCCTGCTAAACCAGGGACTTCTGCGCAGCAGCCTGTAATGCCTTCAGCTCAGGACATAGCTCAGGCATTTAAAATTATTCAGGCTCTGCAGAGCATCATCCCTCAGCCTCCTGCCCCTTCCCAGGGTCCCCAGGTTGCTGATACTGTGTTGCCCCCTGATCTGGAGCAACACTATTTTGAAGAGGTTGAGCTTTACGAGGAGGATGAACCTATCCCCCAAGAGGTGTCCCCTGAGCAGGAATTTGGCTCGCCTCCCAGAGTGTCTGAGGATTTTTCCTCTCATTTTTCTTTCGTAAGGAAAATGGCAGATGCTCTGGATATTGCCACAACAGAACAAGTGGAAGATGAGGAGGATATTGAGTACCTCAGTATGATGGGTTTAACACCCACAAAGGCCCTCCTCCTCCTCCCAGTGTATAAATTCTTCAAAAAGGATGCTATGAAGCTCCTCCAAACCACAAATTCTATTCCTCCTATTGACAAGCGA
Organism: Neoceratodus forsteri; assembly: GCA_016271365.2. NCBI lineage: Eukaryota > Metazoa > Chordata > Ceratodontiformes > Ceratodontidae > Neoceratodus > Neoceratodus forsteri. The sequence goes on from JADMNL010000026.1 coordinate 9,689,903, forward strand.
ATACATAAAAAATACCAGCTTGACAGGGAGGGAGCTGACTTCCTTTTGTAACCCCTAGATGGCGCTATCCCAGGGGCTACTACCCCTGCCTGATTTGCCACTAACAGGTTGAGGGGCCTGGATCCAATGGCGGGTGCCTCCACCCAGAGGTCAGGGTTTGCAATAGTTAAACTAACTTGGTCACAGCCCTCTGGGACACTGCAACTCCCCTTTCTCCACTAGTGGCCCACAATATATCAGAATTACCTTCACAGTATACACTTACCCCCAGGTCTGGTTCCGGCACTGGGACCTCCTGTGAAATGAGATACAGTGCAACAATCACAGTACAGTACTTTAACATAGACAAATACCTCAGGCAGTATAACTTTGCTGAAACAAGCAGCCTGATTTATTTAGGGGATATAACAAGGACAGGGAAATCAGGTTAATTAGCTATCACTCTAATAATCTACCTATGGCTGTTGCACAGGCCATCCCATCAGTTACTGTCCCTGGGTACCCAAGCCCTAGTGGCTAGTCCAAACCGTGGGCAGCTGGTAGGGCCCTTTCACACAGAGAAAAGGAGAATTAAACAGTCAGCAATACAGTAATTCCATTTGGATTTAATGTGGCAATTCAACAGGGAGGACCCTGAATTAGTACTCACGACCTCCAAATAAGATAGGGTCCTTCAATGTCATCAGAGGCTCACTTGAGGTACACAAACCTCTTCACACATCCATATAAAAGAAAGCACTATACCAGGCAGGCTGCATCTGTATCCCGATCGCATTACTGCACAATACCCGGAGAACACACAGCAGATTCAGTTCTGACAGACCGAGTGCAATTTTCAGCAATTCCTCCAGTCTTCTACAGGGTGAGCCTGGTTTCTACTCTTCAGAGATCCTTTGATTCTTTCACAGGACCGATTCAGTCTAACAAGCTGTTACACAAGCTGCAGGCCGGAACTCTGGGCCTTACACACGTTTTTTGACTAAAACTGCACACTGAAAAAGCACAGGGCTCCTTCCTTCTTCACTGCCAAAGCTCAACTGAAACTCCAACCGACAAAACCGGGCACTTCCTTTGAGTTCCTCCCAGTTCTTGACTGGATTGGCTGTCACTCATCAGACTGCTGCTGTTGGTCCAAAAGGCACTGAAGTCTAAACTACATCTCCCAGAGTCACTGCCCATACAATCCTCTTGTGGCTGGCTCAGATTATGAGTCCAAGTTCTGATTCGTCCAAGGCACCATTTTAGAGCTAGCTTACCCCACACTGATTGGTCCAGTTCAGCAGTTCAAAACTAGAATGGGGAACTAGCAGACACAGTTCTGACTGCAAAGAAAGCAGGTTAGACAAACTGTAATTTCATTATTACTCTAAATAATTTCTGGCAAACAGTTACATCTTTCAGATAGGTTCCTTTGCACTCTAGTGACTGCAAAATGAAGTGAATTGGCAGCAGCTCGAGTGGTACTCAGAGAAGCACACTCCCCATTACAACTAATTATGTCTGCAAGCAGACAGCTCTTAAAGAGACAGTACCAGAGGCTCTAAACACTCACTGATAAATGGCTTAAATGCCAAACACCATTCAGGCTTGGAGCATTCAAGCAAGCTCCTGAAGTCTTTTGGAACCCCCATTTGCAGGGGTTACACCCTTCCTGGCTTTGGGAAAGCATGCGTCCGCGTAGCAAGTACCCATAAGTTTCAACTGCAACCATATACATTTGCATTAGGCTCGCATGTAATCATCAGTCAATATATCATTTACCAAGAACACATTTCTGAAACATTGCAGTATCGTCACTCTTTACACAGTATTACATACACATTGTACCATAACTCAAGTTATTACCTCTTGTACGTGAAACCTGAAGAGGGGCCCTTCCTATCAGTTACCTTGGGGCTGGATGGGGCAAGGGCACCATACTTAGAGGGCAACACAAGTAACTTGGAGTTAGCACTGATGCTCAGTTTGGGCAATGAGCTCGGGACACATACACTCCTTTATGGACAACATTGAGAGGCAAGTCCACAGGCCTCCCAAGTGAATCATAACTGAGGTGCACCACAGGCTTTACAGCTCGACCAGTCTTTCTAGGGGAACTGTTATAGTCTCTGCACTCTGAGCCTCATTTCAGCATTGTCCTCACTTGTCAGGGAGTCTCCATGGGGTAGAGAGGCTAGAACTTGGGGCACTTTCAGCTCCAGGAGTTACAGTTTCTGAGTCCACAACATTTGGCTCGCATGAGAGCTTTGACACTGGCAGTGGACTGTCAGGGCACTCAAAATACTCTTCTTGTTCGGTGTATCACCAGTCTGCCCCAATCTATCATTTTCCTCCCTGAAAGCTCAAACAGTTCAACCATGCACAATGATTCCATTTCATCTGATCTGATGCTTTGCACTTCACTTTCTGGGAGCATTGGCTCCAGGGATGAAGCTAGGGGTTAGACAGTCCAGAAGGCCCAGCTTTGTCTCCAGTATTGACTAGGGATTGCCTCAAACAATTGACTCAGTTCGTAAGAAGGATAGTATTCAAAGTCACTCTCACTTTCTTCGATATGGACTGACAGTCATGCTCAACTGGGACTTGTGGAGGAACACTTTAACTTTGCTTCTGTAGGTGCAGACTTTCTTGATCTTTTCTTAGCAGCAGCTCTAGTCACTGGTCCAGAGGGGCATCTTCTAGGGCTCAGACTCAATTAAGATTTGTCCAATGGGCAGTAAATGATTTCTATGCATTGTTTTCGCTCTTTTGAATTATTCTCAGGCCTTACTTTGTACACTGGCAGATCATCTAGTTTGCCCACTACAATGTGAGGGAGATGGTGCCATCTGTCAGCAATCTTGTGCTTGCCATGTAGTCCCAGATTTCTTGTAATACCGATCTCCTCCTGGAGTTCCTGTGCTTTCACCTTTTATCATACCTTTCTTTGTTGGCCTGATTTCTTTTGGCAGCCATGGTTTGAGCCAGTTGGTACGCATGAGTTAGCTGGGCCTTTAACTTTTGCACATACTGTAAATAGTTGTCAGCTTGAACCCCATCAGAGAGACCCCAAAACACACATCTACTGGTAGTCGAGCTCTCTTCCAAACATCAGGCGGTAGGGGAGAATCCAGTGGCATCACTTTTGGTGCAGTTATAAGCATGTACCAGGTGCTAATTTGTTGGCTCCATCTAGGCTTGTCCTTTGGGTGCAGGGTGCCTAGCATATCTAGCAAAGTGCGGTTGAAACGTCTCAGGCTGTGGGTCCCCTGGGGTGGTGAGGAGTGGTTCTGGACTTTCGCACTCCCACAGAGAAAGCATCTCTTTGATCAGACGACTCTCAAAGTCTCTCCCTTGATCAGAATGAATTCTTTGTGGAGCCCATAGTGAACAAAAAGTTTCTACAAGTACTTTGGCTACAGTGGATGCTTTCTGGTCTTTGGTGGGAAGCTTGGACATATCTCGTGAAATGGTCAGTGACCACCAGCACATTACTGATATTTCTTTGATCTGACTCAAACTTAGAAAATCAATACAGACCAGCTCCATGGGTGCACTGGTGGTTATGTTAACAAGGGGCAACCCTCTGGGGCAACTTTCCTCTGTAGCTTAGCGACTACAGGATTTGAATATGTTGCTCCCATCAGCCCCATCTTAGGCCAATAGAATCTGGATCTCACAAGTCAAGTGTTCTGTCTATACCAAGGTGCCCCATGTGGTTGTGCAAGGACCTCAATACTGAGTCTCGAAGGCAGTGGGCAGCACTAGTTGTTGTTTGTCTACTTGTCCCCTCTGTCTACTGTTTCTCTGTATAACAGTTTATTGATCAGTTTCAATTTAGGACCTTCTTGTTAACAGTGCAGTTCTCAAATCAGTGGAGCATAATTTGGACACATCTTTTCCTGCATAGAGGGCTTCTAAAGCTGCTTTGATCATGGGATTGCGGGATTGAGCCTGCCTATACTGTCATTGTCCAGCTGAGCAGTGCACCAATGTCTATTGCAGAAAAGTGGCAATAAGCTGCAGGTATGCAATCTCAGAGGGTCCCAAGTAACTACTATGCAGTCCACTCATGTCCGTGGACATTTGTTCTCCCTGTCAAACTTCGGCAGAGTGCCCGAATGTCAGGTTCTGCCAATCGGACCTAATCATTCTGGGGAACAGGCCTCCTGAGAGAGCATCAGCATCTATGTGGTTCAGACCTGCTCGTATTCGAGAGCATAGTCGTATGTAGATAATGCAGAAAGCCACCTATGGCCAGTGGCATCCAACTTAGCTGAGGTCTGCACATAGGTTAAAGGATTATTGTCAGTTTTTACTAGTATTTTAGCCCCATACAAGTACTCATGGAATTGGTCAACAATAGCCCACTTCAAAGCTAGAAACTCTAACTTATGTACAGGGTAGTTCTTTTCAGATGGGTCAGACTTCTACTGGCAAAGGCCACTGGTCTCAGGCCATTCTCGTGCTCTTGGTACAACACAGCCCACAACCCCTGTAAGCTAGCATCAGTGTGCAGGACATAAGGTTTTCTTGGATCGGCATAGGCCAGCACTGGAGCATGGGTAAGTTGATAAATGATCTCATGAAAGCAGTCTCACAATCAGGAGTCCAGCGGGCTCCAAATACTTCAACCGGATGAAAATACACTTTCAGTCTTGAGGACGCTGACTTTTGGTATTTTTTGGGTTGGGGATACCTTTGAGTAAGGTAAGCAAAGGGATCACTCTTGAATAGTCCTTGATGAAACGCCTATAATAAACCACAGAATCCAGGAATCTTTGCATTTTTTTAGATTTTTGGGCTGCGCAGGTGGTCAAGGCCTCAACTTTGCTTGGCTGTCTCTATTCCTCGGTGGATACTATGTGTCCACATACTTTACTGATGTTTGAAAGAATTGACACTTATCAATGGACAGTTTATAGGCCAAAGTCCTCCAGTCGTCCAATACCTTAAATAATCTGCTCTCATGTTCCTCCAGTGAGCTGCCAAACACAATAACATCATCTAGGTATACCAGGCACTCTTAGTAAGTTCATGTCCCCACTGCACGCCCATCAATCGCTGAAAAGTGGCTGGGGCACCTGAAATCCCTTTGAGGCATCCTCATGAATTCATAGAAGCCAAGCGGACAGATAAAGGCTGTCTTTTCACGGTCCTCTGGGGCCATCGGATCTGATAGTACCCACTGCGGGAGATCCAGCACAGAGAACCACTTGCTCCGCTTAGGGCAGTCCAAAGCATCCTGAATGCGGGGCATTGTGTACTGATCAGGATAGTCCGCCGTTTAAAGGCGATAATCCACACACATCCTTACTGTTCCATTCTTTTCCCTCACTACCACAATGGGGGAAGCATAAGGGCTTCTGGATTCTTGTATTACACCAGCAGCTAACATCTCTTGCAGATGTCGTCTCACATCATCTATGTCAGCAGGTGCCAGGCGTCGAGACCTCTCACGAAATGGTCTTTCGTCATGCAGCCGGATATTGTGCTCAGCTCGCACGCATCCTCACGTCCCATTCCTTTAAAGAAAACACCTGGTCTCTCTGGGCAAGCTTCTCACTGATCCTCACTTTCCATTCAGCTGGCAGTGGAGTCGCGAAATCAAACAAGTCAGGGCTACTCTGTCATTCTTCCTGAACTCTTGCTGCTGGGTAGCACTGCAGTGTCTGCACAATGCACATTAGCCAGGATGCAACCTCTATTTACTCGATGTCTCTTTCAGACACATTATGAACTTGGACCATTACCCTTCTGACATAAGCATGGGCTCTAGCGGGCAAAATACTAGGCTTGACCAGCAGTCCCTCCTGGCAATTTTCCATCGCCTGGTGCATCCAACATTAATATTTTATTCTTAACATCCTTTCTGATACGGACCTCTCCTGTAAGGTACACTGGGCATTTGGCGCCAGGATCAGAGACTCAGGATCCTTCTTCCATACAATTCCGACCGGTTCCTCTGGTTCTATTTTTCAGCATCTCTGTGCCTCATAGGCCTTCTTAATTAAAGCCGGAACTCCTAAAGCTCTACTAGTCTTTGACCCCTGTTTTCATAACACAACTGTGCCAGCCTTCCAACATATGAGCATTTGTTCCAATCAACGAAGGACACCATCATACAGTCCAGTGGGGGGACACACTAAGGCTAGGGTCTCTACTTGTTCGGCCACTCCAGCCACGGAGGTGGGAAAGACAGCCAAATTTGGATATACCCGAATAGGGTAGGCCTTCTCTTAACCCCATACATGCAGTCCTTCTAATGGTTGTAAGGGTACATCTGACAAATGCTTCTGATACCAATCTTGGAACATAATTGTCACTTGGGAGCCAGTGTCTAATACAGCTCTTGTAGACACTCCATTCACCTTTACAGTGGTCTCCATGGAGGACCCACTATTCTGGACCAGTCTGGAGAGGCGTATAGTGGGGGCTGGGCAACTGACCTGCACAAAGGACGTGAGTTAGCATTTTTGGTGCCCTCACTGGATCATTTCTGCCACCCTTAACCACTGATTTGTTCTCCAAGCTCTCCTTGTAGCCTATATGCAACTTTGTCAGTGTCTTTTGGGACTGGCATTCCTTTTCATGTGCCCATCTTTCCCACAATTATAGCAAAACATACTTTCTGGAGTTTGAGCTGGCTGAGGCGCCACACTGGGAGCCAGGGCGGGGTATTACTAACTGGAAACCTGGGTGCCATCTCTGTCTGCGCGTGATAAGCATTTGGAGACATCTCGTCAGTTTCTCCACTTCCATGGTCAAGGAATTGAGTTTGGAGCTGTTATCAGCAGGAGATACATGGGTGGGTACCCACCCCATAGTGAGTGCAGTTGGATATAGGTCAGGGCCTGTACTTGCAGGCGTGGCCTTCATAAAGGACTGTTTTTGAATTCCCGGATCTCTCTCAACAGTTCGCCCCATTGTGGCATATCTTTTCCTTGTCAGATCACTCATTGACTGCCAACCTCTGCCCCTGAACTTCACTTGATGGGTCATCCTCAGTCACTCGGTCCGAGCCGCAGCTATTGGTGCAGGTCCCTCCCGAGGTCGCCTTTTCTCAACTCCTAATTCTCTCATTAACTCATCATAGGAGGGTGGGGATTCCAGTCGATCTGCCAGGCGTAACTGAAGCAACAGCAGTTCTGAGAAGGGGGCAGACTTAGGATCCTGTCCAGCCTGGTTCGGTCCAGTTCAATCGCTGGCAAACTACCTTTCTGAGGCATTCTTGCAACAATTTTTCCAGCCGAGATACATACACAGACAACAACTCCCTTGGTACTGTTGTGCATCTCTTACTCTCCACCATAGGTCCTCATCAGAATCTGGGCTCCCATACACATTCTCCAGGGCCTCAAGATAGGCCTGTGCAGTCACTTCAGGGTTACTGGGTCGCTTAGACGAATGGTAGCCAGGGCAGGACCTCGGAGGCTCTCACTAACCCTCTTTCGCTTTTCAGCTTCTGAGCATTGCCATTCTAGCACTTGGGGGGCAACATAGTCTATCCAGGTCTCCCAGTCATCCTCCCCTTGGGGGTGGGAGGGTGCCAGAGAAGATCCTCAACCTTCGTAAGAGTCGTGACTAATGGCAGGTGCAGAAATGGAGTCTGCATTGGTTCAGCCACCATTACGGGCACTGGAGCGGAGAAGGTGTTGGGGAGGAACACCCCAGGTGGCAAGAATAGTTTCTTCAAGTCCTCCACAGTTTTCCTTCCCCAGCAACCATTTAGCAAATTTCTCCTCAAAAGTTTCAGATAGTGGTGGGGCTCATTCCCCCGGTCTTTACTGTCCTTAGTTATCACTCCAAGCAGTGAGGGCTCCTCTGGGGTAATGGTCTGTGGCACTTTGGAGCTATCTATGGGATCCTTAAACTCTACTAGGGCCAGGAAAGTGTGGGTGAGCAGATTAGCATGCCGACCCACCACCACAGGGTTTTGTAAACCTTCCACCTTGGAAAGTACTCCTGCACAGTGTCCTGATTGATACCCAGGGGATGTCCAGGATAAGCATAGCATTTTGGGGTCGATCTCCTCCTCAGTACACCACTCCACCAGCCGTGCACAGCCACTTCTGTCGGGGTACCCATTTTTTCTTTAACAGTGGTTCAGAATATGGCCACTAGAGGACACACAATCCCAGCGGTGAGCCTCAAGATGTAACCCCTAGATGGCGCTATCCCAGGGCTACTACCCTGCCTGATTTGCCACCAACAGGTTGAGGGCCTGGATCCAATGGCGGGTGCCTCCACCCAGAGGTCAGGGTTTGCAATAGTTAAACTAACTTGGTCACAGCCCTCTGGGACACTGCACACCCCTTTCTTCCCACTAGTGGCCCACACAATATATCAGAATTACCTCTCACAGTATACACTTACCCCAGGTCTGGTTCCGCACTGGGACCTCCTGTGAAATGAGATACAGTGCAACAATCACAGTACAGTACTTTAACATAGACAAATACCTCAGGCAGTATAACTTGCTGAAACAAGCAGCTCTGATTTATTTAGGGGATATAACAAGGACAGGGGAAATCAGGTTAATTAGCTTATCACTCTAATAATCATTTATGGCTCTGTGCAGGCCTATCCCTATCAGTTACTGTCCCTGGGTACCCAAGCCCTAGTGGCTAGTCCAAACCGTGGCAGCTGGTAGGGCCCTTTCACACAGAGAAAGGAGAATTAAACAGTCAGCAGTACAGTAATTCCATTTGATTTAATGTGGCAATTCAACAGGAAGCGACCCTGAATTAGTACTCACAACCTCCAAATAAGATAGGGTCCTTCAATGTCAGCAGGCTCACTTGAGGTACACAAACCTCTTCACACATCCATATAAAAGAAAGCACTATACCAGGCAGGCTGCATCTGTATCCCGATCGCAATTACTGCACAATACCCGGAGAACACACAGCAGATTCAGTTCCTGACAGACCGAGTGCAATTTTCAGCAATTCCTCCAGTCTTCTACAGGGTGAGCCTGGTTTCTACTCTTCAGAGATCCTTTGATTCTTTTCACAGGACGGATTCAGTCCTAACAAGCTGTTACACAAGCTGCAGACCGAACTCTGGGCTTACACACGCTTTTTGACTAAAATGCACACTGAAAAAGCACAGGGCTCCTTCCTTCTTCACTGCCAAAGCTCAACTGAAACTCCAACAGACAAACTGGCACTTCCTTTGAGTTCCTCCCAGTTCTTGACTGGATTGGCTGTCACCAATAGACTGCTGCTGTTGGTCCAAAAAGGCACTGAAGTCTAAACTACATCTCCCAGAGTCACTGCCCATACAATCCTCTTGTGGCTGGCTCCAGATTATGAGTCCAAGTTCTGATTCGTCCCAAGGCACCATTTTAGAGCTAGCTTACTCCACACTGATTGGTCCAGTTCAGCAGTTCAAAACTAGAATGGGGAACTAGCAGACACAGTTCTGACTGCAAAGAAAGCAGGTTAGACAAACTGTAATTTCATTATTACTCTAAATAATTTCTGGCAAACAGTTACATCTTTCAGATAGGTTCCTTTCACTCCTAGTGACTGCAAAATGAAGTGAATTGGCAGCAGCTCGAGTGGTACTCAGAGAAGCACACAGTCCCCTATTAAACTAATTATGTCTGCAAGCAGACAGCTCTTAAAGAGACAGTACCAGAGGCTCTAAAAACACTCACTGATAAATGGCTTAAATGCCAAACACCATTCAGGCTTGGAGCATTCAAGCAAGCTCCTGAAGTCTTTTGGGAACCCCCATTTGCAGGGGTTACACTTTTTCCCACCCTGATCATCAAGGGGCATACAGCAAGCTGCCTGTGATAAGGCTAAAGTCCCTCTGTTCTCACACCCGCCGGACAAGGACTCCAGAAAATTGGACAGTATGGCCAGAAAGGGCTATTTATCAGTCTCGCTGGCCATGAGACAGGCTACTTTTCAAGCTTATGCTGCCCAGTATCAGAAATCCCTGTGGCAGTCGGTACTGGCAATGTCCATGAAGGCCACCCCACCCTTGTCAGATGACCTGGCTGAAACTGCCAGGTTTGGGCTAGAGGCGGCCAAGTACCAGTTCCAGATGGCTGCCGACCTGAATGACACTGCAACCAGATGGATGGCTAATACAGTGGCTCAGAGGAGGTTTGCTTGGCTTAGGGCTACAAACCTTACTCAGGATACCCAGTCAAAGGCCCTGGATTTCCCATTAGAGGGAAATGCCCTTTTTGGGGAGTCCACAGTGGCTTATATGAAAAAAGTGGATGAATATAAGGCTACTTGTAGAAGTAACTCTGCTAGAGACAGAGCTTCCTCATCCACTAGACCCTATGGAATGGGGGCTAGGGGTCGTTCCTTTTTATTAAGACCCTTTTTCCAGCCAGTAGCCATGACCCAATACCAGAAGTACCCCCCACAGGGCTACTCAAGGGGTAGGGGCAGAAGGGGCTTTAGGCGAGGGGCTCAGCCACAACCTCAACCCCAGCCTAAACAGAACCCCTGAGATGCAAGCCACCTTCTCCCTACCTGTTGGAGGCAGACTGTCCCATTTCCTCCCCTTCTGGTCAACCATCACCACAGACAAGTGGGTATTGGAGGTAGTGGGCAAGGGTCTGTCTCTGCAGTTCAAATTTCTTCCTTGAAGACACCCAGGGTTTCCACTTTCTCACCCCTAGCACAAATTTTGTTGCTAGAGGCAGAGGTTCAGAAGCTGCTTCAGCTCAAAGCAGTGGAACAAGTCCCTACAACCCTGAGAGGAAGAGCTTTTTACTCCAGATACTTCCTAACAACAAAGAAAAACGAGGAGTGGTGGCCAATTTTGGATCTCAGAGCTTTAAACAAGCACCTAAAAAGTCAAAGTTCAAAATGGTCACTTTGGCTCGGATTTTGCCAACAATCCAAAAAGGGACTGGCTGGCATCTCTGGACTTACAGGACACTTATTTCACATCCCCATAAAGGAATCTTACAGAAAGTATCTCAGATTCAGACTCGATCAGGTCATTATCAGTTTGCAACCCTACCCTTCGCCTTTCCTCGGCACTAAGGGTGTTTACAAATGCCTAGCAGCTGTGGTGGCATTTCTTCAAGACAGGAGTGACTGTCTTTCCATACCTGGACGCATCATTGGTAGTGGACAAATCACCAGAGCAGGTTGCAACCTCTCTAAGGCTCACACAGGATCTTTTGGAGTCCCTGGGTTTCATAGTAAACCAGAAAAAATCTGTCTTCACCCCTACACAGACTTTACAGTTCATAGGGGCAGAGATTAGCACCCTACAGGCCAGGGCCTTTTTACCACTAGACAGGGTGCAAAGTCTTCAGACCATAGCAAACTCCTTCAGATTGCACGGTCAAAAAACAGCCTGGCAGTTTCTGCAGCTCTTGGATCATATGGCTGCATCCACAGGCACAGTGCAGGGTTCCAGGTTTCACATGAGACACATCCAGTTTCACCTCAGGACTCATTGGAGTCAGAAAAAAGATCCATTTTCATAACTCATTCCAGTGACAAGGCCCCTGTTACAAGCCCTCTTGTGGTGGAAAAAGGAATCCAACCTAAGGCAGGGAGTCCCCTTCCTGAAGGAGGATCCTTCACTAGTCCTCACTACAGATGCATTCCTGCTGGGCTGGGGTGCCCATCTAGGGGAGCACACAACTCAGGGTACCTGGTCAGAAGTAAAGTCCCTCCAGCATATAAATCTGCTGGAACTCAGAGCAGTGTGGCTGGCACTAAAAGTTTTCTCTACACTGGTAATGGGCAAGGTGGTACCAGTCAGAACAGACAATACCACCACTATGTATTACATAAAGCAGGTGGCACCAGATCAGGTCCCCTATGCACAGAAGCCATGAGAATTTGGGCTCTGGCATATTCTCTAAAGGTGTCCCTGCAAGCCATCCATCTGCCAGGGAAGGACAATATATTGGCAGACACACTGAGTCGGATCAATCAGTCCCATCACGAATGGACACTGAACAAGCAGGTGGTACAGGTAATTTTCAGCAGGTGGGGCATTCCAGAGATAGACTTGTTCGCATCCCACCAGAACCACCAGTTGTCTCAGTACTGTTGCAGGCCACCAGCCCAAGGCACAATCCCTCTGGACGCCTTGGTATTAGTCGAGCAAGTTTCTCTATGCATTCCCCCCTTTTCCTCTAGTTTTCAGGGTACTGCTGAAACTCAGATCCCTCTCAGCCTCTCTGATATTGATAGCTCAAGATTGGCCCAGGCAGCCATGGTACTCTCTTCTGCTCTCCGTGGCAGCGAGCAGGCCAATAAGCTTGCCTCTCAGGCACAATCTTCTAACCTCCAATCAGGGAATATTGCTGTTCCCAAATCTCACGTCTCTTCACCTCAAAGCATGGCTCTTGAGGAGTTAGAGTATGCAGGCTTGAACCTTTCTGAAGCTGTATTAAACATCTTGAAAGGTTACAGGAAGCCTTCAACTAAGAAAACTCATTCTGCTAAGTGGAAAAGATTCTCTTTCTGGTGCTCTACTAAAAACTTCACCCCAAATGATGCAGGGGTTTCATTGGTGTTGGATTATCTAACTCATTTGCATTCACAAGGTCTGCAACCCAGTTCCTTAAGAGTTCACCTTGCAGCAGTATCTGCATACCTGTCTGCTAGGACAAAGGTATCTGTAGCATCAGATCCCATTTTCAAAAGATTTTTCAAAGGCCTAATGCATTTGCACCCCCCCTCACAGAGCACCAGTGCCCGCTTGGGATCTTAATGTATGTATAATAAGGTTGATGTGGGCTCCTTTTGAGCCCATGGCTACAGCCCGTTTAAAGTATGTTACCTGAAAAACAGCTTTCCTGGTAGCAATTACTTCAGCAAGAAGAATTAGTGAGCTTCAGGCTCTCTGTGTTGACCAGGACTACATTTCCTTCCACAGGGATAAGGTAGTCCTCAGAACAAACAGACAGTTCCTTCCCAAAGTGGTTTTAGACTTCCATCTGAACCAATCAATCACTTTGCCTGTCTTTTTCACAGATCATGCCAGCTCTGTTGAAAGAAGGCTTCACAGCCTGGATGTGAAAAGAGCTCTCAGCTACTACATGACAGCTACCAAAGGCCATAGGCAAGACAGGAAACAACTTTTCCTTACATATGGGGATGTTGGAATGGGCAAACCAGCCTCAAAAGATCCATTTCTCGTGGATTGTCCAGTGTATTCAATTCTGCTACACTAAATCAGGTAGAGAGTCCCCAGCAGCTGAGGGCTATTCAACAAGAGGAACAGCTGCCACTATTGCAGCTGCTAGGGAGGTGCTATTGTTGGACATTTGTAAAGCAGCTACTTGGAAATCAGTACACACCTTTACAAAGCATTATAATTTAGATATTTTGTCCAGAAGAGCTTAAATTTGGCACAGCAGTCCTGCAAAGTCTGTTTCCAAATAAGTTCTGTGCGCACCACCAGGGAGTACTGCTTGGTAGTCTGCACAAAGTTATGAATGGTCTGAGCATTACCGGGTTAGAAGAAACATTACTTACCATAGTAATCTTCTTTCTTCCCAGTGATGCTCAGACATTTATAACTCCTCCCACCCTCCCCGCCCAGAACTTCAGCCTCTGCATTCAGCATGCTAGTGCCACAAAGCCATTCCTTCTGGATACATTTTCTCTATGCTTGATAGATTTTAACAGAGTTTTCTGTCTCTCTTAATAGTTTTTCTCACTGTATGGTGAACATCATTATTATATATAGATATAGTTCCTCCCTTGGAGTTTTTTTGTGGCAAGTTTTTATTAGGCTAATCCTAAAAAATGTTTATTAATTAGATGTCGGATTTTTCCATGTTGCCTGACTTCCAGGCTTCTTACAAATCTGAACGGCTTAGAACACTACAGTTGGTAGAAACAGTATCTGAAAGATGCTCACGTGCAAAGAATTCCATCATTTGCATGTGTTCCATCTCTCCGGGCAGTCCAACCCATCAGGATGACTGCACAAAGTTATGAATGTCTGAGCATCACTGGGAAGAAAGAAGATTACCATGGTAAGTAATTTTTTCTTACTATGGTGAGTAATTTTTTCTTGCTGTTTGATAGCTTGAAAATTTGAGTAACTCGAAATGGAATTTTGAACCAATCAGAGCATCTTTCAGAATGCCGACATCATCATCGTCCAATGCATTACTGTAGACAGCAGTTGAAATCAAAGAGAAATAGTTAAATCTCAGATACCACAGATTCAAGTTACAACTAGGCCATCCCATTGGTGCAGTGGTAACGCTACCGCTTGTGATGTTGGCTACCCGGGTTCGAGAACGAACCTGAGTCATCAGGGGCCAGCCAAGGGGAGGAGGATTGAGCGTTCTACAGGATGCCATCTTCCTCCTCAGAGGACTGTGCTTAACCCCGGGAGAAAAGCAGAAGTGGCAGACATCTGATCAGCTCTTATAGGAGCTCTAACATGCACTACAAGCTGATGGATCTCCTGTTTCTGCAGCCCTCTTCTGATGTCACCTTCAGGGGAGTCTGGGATTTGTAATTACGGAAAATGTCAGCTTGCAAGTCAGCAGAAACAGTCTGATGCAATCTACTGTGGTGCCGTGAACAGTAAGTAAAAAATTGTTTTTGCACACAAAGTGCAAATTGGGACCAGCCCCACACTTGTGTGTGGGGCTCTTTGTGCTGACTGTTCCCCTTTAGAGACAGCTTCCCCAACCATGCCATCCCTATCTCACGTGGGCTTCTGTGAACTGGCTGATGCCTTGTAACTATGTGGGTCTGAATCAGACATGGCCATTTCTGAACTGCTGACACATACAGGTAATCCAGTACCTTGTTTGACAGAATTTGGCAAGGGCTTTCAGACAGTGAGGGACTCGGCCCACTTTAAAATGGAGGTGAAGGAAAAGGTCATTTTAGCTCTTGCCCCCTTGCACTTCAGCAGGAATTTAGGCAAATGCTGATTCTTGTTTGACCCAAAAGAATAGGGTGAATGTGTCTGTGCTGTTTCTCCTGCAGGTTCACAGTGTGAGGAAAGACTCTATTCCAGTGCCATTTAAAGGCCGGGCTTCTGATGTCTGGGACCAGTATCATGTAAAGATGCCATATTCAGAACACAACAGCTATGAGAAACGGAAGGCTATGGTAAGAACTCTTGTGTTTTCATTACTAGCACTTCGTGCCACAAGGTATGGATTGGTAGAGGTTTGTAACTGAGGGTATGGAAGAGTGAACAACTGAATGTTAATGAGGTTACTGTGTAGCCCTGGGGCTTGTGACTGAGGTCAGGTATGAGAGAGAGTGACTCTTAGTGAGCGTACTGCACAGCGCTTGTGTTTGTGACTGAGGTCTGATATGAGGCAATGGCTGTTTGTTAGTGAGGTTACTGCACAGCACTGGGCTTTGTGATGTAGGTCGGGTATGACAGAATGACTGCATGTTGATGTAGCCCCTCTTCGGTGCCGTCCTGGAGAGGGCCACTGCCCCGCCTTGCTGGCCAGACCAAGGATAAGAGGCCTGGGTTCCCATAGCTGACCTATGGGGGTAATTTCCCAAAAGTAAAAATAAAAATTGTGGTGTCTTCACCCGGAGTACATTTTAAATGGGTCTGATTATCTGCAGTACAGCCCCCTGGAATGTCGTACCAACCCACCTCCCCAACAGTTACCCCAGACATGAACTTACCAGGATTCGAATCTCCCCACATGCAGTTAAAACATTTACCTTTTCATTACATCCAATGAACAGGCTCACTAAAATTAGGCTCTGGATTCACCTCTGCTGCAAAACAACAACTCCATGATTTATTTACGGGGGGGGAGGGTTTACGTATGGGGTAAGTAAAATAGAATTCAAATAAGCATTTCAATTCACATTTCCCGAATTGCATTTCCCTTTTTCAGTTCCAATCCCATATTTAAATCAGTGTAGCCCTCATGTCTATCTATCTAGCTAACTGTTGCAGATATGCCCAAACACAGACTCGCAGGTCCCAGTCCATTTCCCCAAAGTCCAGTACCTGGGTACCTAGATTTTAGTTGCAGGCCTGAGGTGCAGCTGGTAGCTGCCGTTGGTGCGCTTACTTGAATTAAATTAACTTTATATATTTTCCTTTGGCTTTTCCTCCAGCCTTAGGGGCATACTCAAACTATAAACAGTCCCCAGGTGTAGGGCAATCCCTGCAGTTTACTCATGGTCCTGCAGACTCTGTCCTCAGGTGGCACAGTCCCTGAAGTCCTGGGGTTTGTTTTCACAGGCAGAATCAGGCACAATGCCTGAACTGGGGCAGAAGCTACAGCTTGCTCACTGTCTCTCTCTCTCTCTCTCTCTCTCGCCTGCAGATCTTGCAGCTTGTCCCCTTTGGCTTATCACAGGCCCCATTGCAGAGTATATGCGCAGGGCCTGCCAACTCCAGAGGACCCAGTCTGGGGACTGGCCCCACCACCCGCTTTCTGATCAGAGTGCCCTATCACTGTTACAAGACCCATGACCCCCTGCAGCGGCAAACCCCACTTGATGGGGGTTAGTAGTTCCCCACCTGGCCCTGGGTGTCAGCAGAAACATTCAGCACATTCTCTTCTGTTTCTTCTCTTTCTCTCTCTCTCTTTCCTGCTATAGTGTGTAGCCACAGCAATCCGTTTCTTTCTTTGCTGTATCTCAGGAGCAGACAACAGTGAAAACACCTGTTCATCCTTCTGTTTTCAGTCTCTCAACCTGACACAGACACCTTTTCACCCTAGCCCACACAGATATCACCTGCACACTCACAGGCCAGTTTCTCACCGTGCAGGTACTTGGCACTTCTCTGGCCCACACAGATATCACCTGCACACTCACAGGCCAGTTTCTCACCGTGCAGGTACTTGGCACTTCTCTGGCCCACACAGATATCACCTGCACACTCACAGGCCAGTTTCTCACCGTGCAGGTACTTGGCACTTCTCTGGCCCACACAGATATCACCTGCACACTCACAGGCCAGTTTCTCACCGTGCAGGTACTTGGCACTTCTCTGGCCTCCACAGATATCACTCTGCACACTCACAGGCCAGTTTCTCACTGCAGGTACTTGGCACCTCTCTGGCTCCACACAGATATCACCTGCACACCACAGGACAGTTTCTCACCGCAGGTACTTGGCACTCTCTGGCCCACACAGATATCACCTGCACACTCACAGGCCAGTTTCTCACCATGCAGGTACTTGGCACTTCTCTGGCCCACACAGATATCACCTTCTCTGACTCGAAGCAGCTTACTCTTCCTTTTCTCTTTCTCAACACATTTATATTCATGTGCTCATCATTCTCTGAATTCCTCTTTTCCCAGGCTTAGACACAACCTTCGTTCTTGTTACAAGCTTAGAACACAGCCTTGGTCTTTTTCCAGGCTTAGACCCAACCTTTGTCCTTTAATTCGGGCTCAGGACACAACCTCTCTCTTGCAATCTGTAGCTTTCCCATTTCCATTTCTAGCTGCGCTTCTCTCACTGCTGTGGTGCAACTTCAGAACAACACAGAACTTTCAGGATCCTGCAGCTTTCCCTTTTCCTCTCTGCCAAGCTGCTTCTTCCTTTTCCCAATGGAGCAGGCCCCCTCCGCCCTGGAGGACAAACTGCTGGCAGAGCCCAGACAGGCTCGTCTCACAGCCCCATTCTCTCCAGGGGCAAGAGCACCCCTTCCTCTGGAGGAACTCCCACCAAACTGACTCCAAGCCCAGCTGTTCCTGCTCTTGGGAGCCCTCTCCTCGCTTCTCATTGGCTGAAGCCACTGTCCTTAGGCAAACATTAATATGTATGAGGCTCCCTCAATGCCTCATTGGTGCAGAAAAAAGCGCCTAAACATTCGCCGGTATTTTCCTCCCAGAAGTCCTGTCACTCAGTCCCAGAGTCCCTGGCAAGAATCCTGACTAAGTGGTTGGTTGGTTGGCTGGTGTCACATGCCTGCAAAACATGGTAGCCATTGTAAATACTGTCCTCACATTTTAACACTGTCCCAGGTTTAAAACATTCCTGCAGCCAAACCCCTTCTCATTATTCAATTATTTCCCCGCCATTTGGTAGCCACCACTGTGCCCTACATAGCGACTGCACTCACTAACTTGATAGCTCATCTTCATTCAGTCACTGCTGCCGTTATACATTGCCCCTAGGCAGCTCACACATAGCTTTAGTCTCTGGCTGCAGTCCATGGACACATCTTAATTCTTTATTCCCCCTCCCAGACTGGTAGCCTTCCCTTTCACTTGTACACATTTGCTTTATTTATTTAAACATTTATTTCTTCTTCTTTTTAGTTTCCGTCACTATAATTTACACACTATGCCAGCGCTAGACAGGTTTCCTGGGTGATTGGGGTGGCATGCTGCCTCATGAATATTAATGAGGCAGCTCCTGATCCTCGAGCACGATTGGTGCTCACAAAATTACTTTTCTTTCTCCCAGTTGCCTCCTCTTAACCAGGGTTCCTGGTCCCTCTTGCATTTCCCTGGGACTGGGACCACTGGGGAGGTAACACCAAAAGCTGCTGAAACAACTGCTCAAAATGTGCATCTGCACATGCGTGGAGCTCGCCGGTACCGCAGTGCCAATTCCAAAGCTGATGACTTCATGCTACAGCTCCTCTGGCTCTGCTGTCTCTACAAAACCAATGCGGGGGTCGGTAGGCGAGGCAGGAAAACACAGGGGCAAACCAGGAAAACCGGGACCCAGGCCAAAAAAAAAGGGGGGGGGTGGAAGCAAACCCCAGGGAAAATGAGCCTTCCTCGGGGTCTCACAGGTAAGCCCCTGACAAGGGGATTACACTAGTGAAGTTAATGCACAGTGCTGGGATTTGTGATTGAGGTTGGGTATGAGGCAGTGGCTGTGTGTTAGTGAGGTTACCATTCAGGGTTTTACCATATCACTTCAACAGCGCTCACACCGACATCCCCGAGAGCGACCAATACAATGCCGAGTGTCGGCATTGTACTGTCGGGGCACCACTGTGTTGCAGTAGTAGGGCTGTGCCCCAAACCCCCCATGCCTCCCGGTCTCTAGATGTCCAACTCCAAGTCAGAGTTGGATCTGGGAGGGGGCGCAACACCAGGAGCCACACCACCAGTGTCTGCAGGGACCAGCACAGCGATTTGATATTTTCAGGTGAAATCTGTCACTGTGCTGGTCTTCGCTGTAGTGGTGTCACCCTCCTGATGGCAAACGACTGCACAGTGCTGGGGTTTGTGACTGAGGTTGGGTATAAGGCAAAGGTTGCATGTTAGTGAGGTTACTGCGTAGTGCTGGGGCTTGTGACCGAGGTCAGGTGTGAGAGAATGACTGAGTGTTAATGAGGTTACTGCACAGTGCTGGGGTTTGTGACTGAGGTCGGGTATGAGAGAATGGCTGTGTGTTAGTGAGGTTACCGCACTGCGCTAGGGTTTATGACATAGGTCGGGTATGAGAGAATGGCTGTGTGTTAGTGAGGTTACTGCATGGCGCTGGGGTCTGTGACTGAGGTCGGGTAGGAGGGAATGGCTGTGCGTTAGTCAGGTTACTGCACAGTGCTGGGGTTTTTGACTGAGGGCAGGTGTGAGAGAATGACTGCGTGTTAGGATACTATAGTATCTGTTTTATGTGGTCTAGTGGGTAGTTTAATGAACTGTTGTAAACCAAGTGCTACAAATTGATTTAAAATTTCAAGTTGGGGTGCCAACATATTCCAATTAAAATCCCCTAACACCGTTTCGTTTTTAAAAAAGAAGTAATCAATTCCGACAAAGTCTTAATTTTCATTGAAAGTGGTCTATAACAGACTATGATATTATAATAGAAACCCGTTTTCCCTTGCACTTGTAATACTAGTAAATCCAGTTGATCAGGAATGGATTTGGCAAGCTTATCTTGGCCCTTGTACTTGTTGTTAAGGTATATCAAAACCCCACTCACTTTTTTCAATCTATCTCGTCTAAAAATACCATCATTTTCTATTTCAACATCCTTATTAACTATTTTAGTTGAAATCCAAGTTTCTGTTACTGCTAAACCATCTGGCTTCACTGTTTCCACTTGAGCCTTAATTATATCCAGTTTGGGTAACAAACGTCTGACATTTAAATGCAGCATACCTACGTTTTTTCTTTCCCCAAAGTCAAGCAAGGAATAATCATTCATTTGTCTGGGACCTGGGTTTGCATGTATGTCACCAGAAATCATCAGGATTAATAATATCATTTTTCTAACCCTTGCATATTTCCTATTCGGGTGCACAATAGCACCTTGTAAACTTTTTATATGCCCTCGATGTGTCTCATACCTACGTACATGTGAAACCTTTTGCCCCTTAACAGCCATTAGTACAAAACTTTGTTAAATCCAAAGTTCCTGCAGAAACATTTGGCAAAAATATCACATCCCCTACACACACATCATTATGCCTGATGATTACCCCCCTATCTTTATCAACGTCACGTTGTCCACAGTGCTGGGGTTTCTGGCTGAGGCTGTGTTAGTGAGGTTACTGCACAGTGTTGGGGTTTATGACCAAGGTCGGGTACAAGGGAATGACTGTTAGTGAGGTTACTGCACAGTGCTGGGGTTTGTGACTGAGGTCGGGTATGAGGGAATGACTGTTAGTGAGGTTACTGCACAGTGCTGGGTCTGTGACTGAGGTCGGTATGAGGGAATGACTGTTAGTGAGATTACTGCACAGTGCTGGGGTCTGTGACTGAGGTCGGGTATGAGGGAATGACTGTTAGTGAGGTTACTGCACAGTGCTGGGGTTTGTGACTGAGGTCGGGTATGAGGGAATGACTGTTAGTGAGGTTACTGCACAGTGCTGGGGTTTGTGACTGAGGTCGGGTATGAGGGAATGACTGTTAGTGAGGTTACTGCACAGTGCTGGGGTCTGTGACTGAGGTCAGGTATGAGGGAATGACTTAGTGAGGTTACTGCACAGTGCTGGGGTCTGTGACTGAGGTCGGGTATAAGTGAATGACTGTTAATGAGGTTACTGCACAGCGCTGGGGTCTGTGACTGAGGTCGGGTATAAAGGAATGGTTGTTAGTGAGGTTACTGCACAGCACTGGGGTCTGTGACTGAGGTCAGGCATAAAGGAATGGTTGTTAGTGAGGTTACTGCACAGCGCTGGGGTCTGTGACTGAAGTCAGGCATAAGGGAATGGTTGTTAGTGAGGTTACTGCACAGCGCTGGGGTCTGTGACTGAGGTCGGGTATAAGGGAATGGTTGTTAGTGAGGTTATGGCACAGCACTGGGGTCTGTGACTGAGGTCGGGTATAAGGGAATGGTTGTTAGTGAGGTTACTGCACAGCGCTGGGGTCTGTGACTGAGGTCGGGCATAAGGGAATGGTTGTTAGTGAGGTTACTGCACAGCACTGGGGTCTGTGACTGAGGTCGGGCATAAGGGAATGGTTGTTAGTGAGGTTACTGCACAGCACTGGGGTCTGTGACTGAGGTCGGGCATGAGGGAATGGTTGTTAGTGAGGTTACTGCACAGTGCTGAGGTTTGTGACTGAGGTCGGGTATGAGGGAATGACTTGTTAGTGAGGTTACTGCACAGCACTGGGGTTTGTGACTGAGGTCGGGTATGAGGGAATGACTGTTAGTGAGGTTACTGCACAGCGCTGGGGTCTGTGACTGAGGTCGGGTATGAGGGAATGACTGTTAGTGAGGTTAGTGCACAGTGCTGGGGTCTGTGACTGAGGTCGGGTATGAGGGAATGGTTGTTAGTGAGGTTACTGCACAGTGCTGGGGTTTGTGACTGAGGTCGGGTATGAGGGAATGGTTGTTAGTGAGGTTACTGCACAGTGCTGAGGTTTGTGACTGAGGTCGGGTATGAGGGAATGGTTGTTAGTGAGGTTACTGCACAGTGCTGAGGTTTGTGACTGAGGTCAGATATAAGGGAATGACTGTTAGTGAGGTTACTGCACAGCGCTGGGGTTTGTGACTGAGGTTGGGCATGAAGCAATGGCTGTGTGTTAATGAAGTTGCTGCACAATGCTGGCTTTTGTGGCTGTGGCTGGGTTTCAGGCTATGGCTGTGTGTTAGTGAGGTTACTGTACCATGCTGGAATTTGTGACTGAGGTTGGGTATGAGAGAATATCCGAGTGTTAATGAGGTTACTGCACAATGCTGGGGTTTGTAACTGAGGTTGGGTATGAGGCAGTGAATGTTTGATAGTGAGGTTACTGCACAGTGTTGAGGTTTATGACCGAGGTCGGGTATAAGGGAATGGCTGTTAGTGAGGTTACTGCACAGCACTGGGGTTTGTGACTGAGGTTGGGTATAAGGGAATGTCTGTTAGTGAGGTTACTGCACAGCGCTGGGGTTTGTGACTGAGGTTGGGTATAAGGGAATGTCTGTTAGTGAGGTTACTGCACAGTGCTGAGGTTTATGACCGAGGTTGGGTATAAGGGAATGGCTGTGTGTTAGTGTGAGGTTACTGCACAGTGCTGGGGTTTGTGACTGAGGTTGGGTATGAGGCAGTGAATGTTTGATAGTGAGGTTACTGCACAGCGCTGGGGTTTGTGACTGAGGTTGGGTATAAGGGAATGACTGTGTGTTAGTGTGAGGTTACTGCACAGCGTTGGGGTTTATGACCGAGGCTGGGTATGAGGGAATGGCTGTGTGTTAGTGTGAGGTTACTGCACAGTGCTGGGGTTTGTGACTGAGGTCGGGTATGAGGCAGTGAATGTTTGATAGTGAGGTTACTGCACAGCGTTGGGGTTTGTGACTGGGGGAAGCATGAAAGAATGACTGCATGTTTGTAAGGTTACTGCACTACACTGGAGTTTCTGTGTGACATGAACTGTGTAGGAATGTTTTTAAGCAGTTTGTTTTTAATCTTTAGGGATTCTATGCAACAGATGTGAGTCGTTGGGAAATCATTAAAAAAGCTCTGATGAAAGAGAAGTTTAAAGACTCCAAAGAAATTGAAGTAAGAAACTGACTTATCTTAGTCTTAATCCAATTTGCATGCTTTCTAGACTGAGTGGGCCACTGGAAGCAATTCAGAGGGAATGGCCTGCCCTTTGGCCTGCATCCACTTGTGTAGTGCTGGATATGAACCAGCATTTCTGTTCCAGCATATAGTTTCTTCATGTGTGTCTCCTCCCCATGCTACCTTAAGCAGGTGCTCACGCTGGCCAGACAGGGAGGTCACAGCTACCGTTGTCCCAGTCTCTCCCAGCAGGAGTCACTGTAGATAATAATATAGGAGCACTGACCATGGGGAAGCTCACAGCTACTGCAGTCCCAGCCTCTCCCAGCAGGAGTCACCATATACCACTCCTAGAACTACGGTTACAGGTGAGTAACCGTCATATTCTGTTTCCAGCAGAGCACTGTACAGAGCGTTATACGTTAAGTGGTGCCAAACGGCATACTGTACCATATAAGGCCATCTTACTTACCTCTGAGGTATAATACAAATGGAGCTGAGGCAGCATTTTAGTCTGGTTATGTGTGATGGGTTCCGATGTGAACCATTTGTCATGGGATGAAATGACCCGTCTCACATACCACCAGCACGTCAATTTGCAAGAATCCCAAAGAGCTGCAGAGCAACGTCTATACAGTTTAACAAAAAAATAAAATAAAATGTAGAATTTAGGTTGGAAAAGGGATATGAAGACTTAAGTTCCCCAGAGATGCCAGGAAATGCTCCTTCAAACAACATGAAGTCTTGCTGTATTCTGATGATAGCAGTGAGTCCCAACCTTCGAACTGCCCCAGAGATGAAAGAGATCTTACTTCGAGATACAGCTCTTGCACCAGGTTACACCATTAGGACTGAAGCCGGCAGGCGTCAGGACCCCACGGAAATCTTCTAGCTAGCAGTCTTCAGCAGGGACCGCCTCCGATGTCAGTCCGCCCCAACGTCCAGGCGTAGTACATAAGGAGGCGGTCCCGCCAGAATCCCCAGTTCTTTCCCGCCGACGACTTGCATGTCTTGACCCTCCGGTCTGTTTCTAGCACGTGACACCTGGAAAAGTTCTTTTTCCGAATTGGAAACCTTTTTCTCATGAATGTCTGCCATCTGATGTCCTCTTCAACCTCCGCGGAAGGCCATCCATCAAAGTGCGCCTGTGGGAAGCAAATTCCCTTTAAAGACCCGCATTCGGCCTGCGTGCAATGCCAAGGCCCGGACCACGACACCCGGGCTTATTCCTTCTGTCAAAGGTTTAATAGCTGGACCCGGATCCGTCGCCAGAAGGCCCTTCAAGCGTACCTTCTTGAACAGAGAGTGAAGGCCATGGATTCTGCTCCAAGGGGAATCATCTGAGAAAGCCGCCGCGGCACCTCGAAAAGCACAGGGAGAGGGTGAGATCAAAATCCCCTTCTAGGGCTTCCGACTCCCGTAGCTCTGGCTCCCGGTCCGACTGCTCTCCTTCCCGGGCCCGCTCTCAGCCTCCCCCAGTCACGGTCAAGTTGTCTTCGGGTTCCTCTACTCTACAGCCTGTTAAGACCTCCAGGCCTTCTTCATCTGCTTCCAAGGCCTTGCTGAGGTCAGGGGGCCGCCACCACCACAAGTCCGGCTTCCGCCATTCGGCTCCCAACGCCTGATCGGTCTCCTTGCCCCCTCCACCCCCACGGAAGACCAAGAAGCTGACTTCGCTCAAAAGGACGTCGTACCCGATGTCGGCCCACCCGACGTCGGCTAAGTATCATCGGTCCCGGGACCCGACGACTGCCTGATGCCCATCGCTGGTCAGGCCTTCTCCACCACGGACGCCGGCCGGGGGACTGACGCCCGACCCGGTTGAGAGAGGAACACCTACGCCACCTACCGACGTCGGCCAGGAGGCGCTTACGGAGGAGGAGCTGACTCAGCCCGAAGACCAGGCGGGCGAACCCGGTCCTGTCGAACCCCCCCCCCCCAGGGAGCCCTCCCCTGAACCAGAGACCCCTGGGGAGTCGACGCCGGAACCCGACGACCGACCACCGGCGCCCGGCCCGTCGTCGGGCCTCAGTATTTCAGAGGTCAAGGAGTTATTCACCTACTGGTGGGATACCATAAAGAAGGACATGGTTCCCACACCTCCTTCTCTTCCTCCTCCTCCTCCTCCTCCACCCGTGACTCCACCAGCCTCAGTGCCCCCCCCACCCGGGGCAGCAGGCCGAGCACCTTCCCCCCAGGAGCCTGCGAAACCTCTTAGGGGCAGACCAGACAAGAGGAGACCTCCAGCCAGATCTTCTTCAGGGTCACCTAGCCCCAAGAGGCCCAGAAGATGCCGCCACTCGCCTTCGACGGAGGACTCGGGATCGGATTTCTCAGATGGATCCAGATCCCCTTCTCCCATCAACATCCCCACGTGAGCTCCCAAGATCTCCTCCGGATGACCCATCGTTCTCAGAGATTATGAGGCATATCCAGGAGAACATGTGCTGGGACGCAGAAGAACTTGACCCCGAGAGGCTACACCTGTGCGTTATCTTCAGCAAAAGGACCCAAAGCCTGTGGTGGTACCATCCTTGGTGGACACCTTCATGGATGTCACCAAGGCAGCGTGGAAATGTCCACACTCGCTCCCGGCGATGCTGAAGAAGGCTGACCACCTGTACAAGGCCCCTAGGGAGGACCAGTACTTGGCATCTCATCCTCTGGCCGATTCCCTGGTCATCACAGCCTCACATGACCGGTCCCAGAGGCCGCAACATCTGAGCACCCTGCCACCGGACCCAGAGTCCAAGCAACTGGACACAATGGGCAGGCGCACATATGCAGCTGCTACCTGGCCCATTAGGCCCCTCAACTATCTAACCCACGTGGTCCAGTTTCAGAATGCCTTGTGGGAGCAGGGACTGGATCTGGCAGAAAAGATGCCAGAAGGTGAGCAGAAGGAAGAGTTGCTTCAGCTCCTCCGCACGGGTTCAGATGTGGGAACCCAGGTGCTGCGAGACGCGTATGATTCCTCGGACTCCTCGGCCAGAGTGGCAGGCTCAGGCGTATGCCTCCGGAGACACTCATGGCTTCGTGTCTCCGGATTTACCCCGGACATCCAGAAAAACATTCTGGATGCCTCGTTCCATGGAGAAGTTCTTTTTGGTGAGTCTTCGGAGAAGGTTCTCACCAAACTTCAAGAGGCCGGGAAGGCGGTGCGGTCTGTCCAAGCCATGTACAGACCCAAGCTCGGTTCCTTTCGTAGGAACCAGAGCCGTTTTCGTGGCCGGATACAGAGACAACAGTCCCACACTGGCCCGCAACAGAGGGGCTCCTTCTCCCGAAGAGCCCAGGGGAAGTCTTCCGCAGGCCGAGGCCAACACCCTGCAAAGTCAGCCCAAGCATGCAGGACTCAGCCAGCCACAGCATGACTCTTCCCGCCGCCCCTCAGGATCAACGGACACCAAGGTCGGGGTCATATGGACCACCTGCCAGGGTGGCAGTCTATTACCACCGACAGGTGGGTTCTTCAATTGGTCTAACAAGGCCACTTTATAGAATTCGTGGACAAGCCACCCACAAGGCCTCCTCTGCTCTCCCGTTACTCAGGTCAGCACAGATCGCTCATCAGGCAAGAAGTACTCGCGCTTCTACAAAAAGGAGCGGTGGAGTACGTCCCGGAGAACCAGAGAGGAGCTGCTACTATTCCTATTTCTTTCTGGTTCCAAAGAAAACAGGGGACCTCCGTCCAATATTGGACCTCAGCGACCTCAACATGTCGGTTGCCTACAAACGTTTTCGCATGGTGACCCTCCAAAGGCTCATTCCCATGCTGAGAAAGGTCACCTTTCTAGCGTCTCTGGACATGCAGGACGCCTACCTGCACATCCCCATAGCTCAAGCACACAGGAGGTTCCTGCGCTTCGAGTTCCTCGGCCACCACTTTCAGTTCCAGGCTCTTCCTTTCGGACTGTCATCGGCCCCCAGGGTGTTTACCAAGTGTATGGCAGTCGTGGCAGTGTCTCTAAGGAGACAGGGTCACTATGTGTTCCCGTACCTGGATGACTGGCTTCTCATGGCCGCCTCCAGAGAGGCGCTGTTGTTGGCCATCCAGAGAACCCAGATGCTTTTTCAGTCACTGGATATTCTTATCAACTTCAAGAAGTCTCTCCTGGTACCGTCCCAGAAGCTGCAGTTCATAGGAGCAGTTCTGGACACCACCCAAGGAAAGCTTTTCTTTCCGAGGACAGAGCGGTGCGCATCAGGTCCCTCATCAGGGACCTCTCAGTGAAGAAGACTGTCCCTGCCAGACTGGTCCTTTGCCTGCTCGGACATATGGCTTCGCCATTCCAACCATCCCTATGGCAAGGCTCCACATCGGGTGACTCAGTGGATGCTCAAAGTGCAGTGGGACCAAAGGCAAGACCACATGCAGCAGCCGGTCAGAATCACGAAAGCCGTGATTTGGGACTGGCAATGGTGGCTAGACCCAGGGACACTCTCTGTGGGTGTTCCATTTGCAGCACCGTCCCTGGAGGTAATCCTCTCCACAGACACCTCAGGGCTGGGGTGGGGAGCACACCTGAACGGGGTGAGGTCCCAGGGAACGTGGACCCCTCAGGAAGCTCACCTCCATATCAACATTCTGGAGATGAGGGCGGTCCTTTATGCCCTGCAGGCCTTCCAGTCAGAAATCCTGCCGAGTACTCTTCTGCTTCAAACAGACAATATGGTGGTGATGTATTACCTCAACAAACAAGGAGGCGCACACTCTTACCCCCTTTGCAGGGAAGCTATGAGAGTGTGGGTTTGGGTAATCCGACAGGGCGCGAGCCTGACTGCAGTTCATGTTCCCGGAGTGGACAATACAATCGCAGACGGCCTGAGTTGTTCCCAGGCCAGAGTTCACGAGTGGGAACTTCTTCAGGAGGTAGCAGAGGATCTGTTCCTTCAATGGGGCACTCCAGAATTGGACTTATTCGCTTCCCCATCCAACGCAAAACTGCCCAATTTTTGCTCGCTAGATCCAGGGCCTGGTGTTTTTGGCGAGACACGTTGTCCCTCTCCTGGGCGGACAGATTCCTCTATGCTTTCCCTCCCTTCCCATTGATCCAGAGAGTTCTTCTCAAACTGCGCAGGGAGCACGCAACAATGATCCTGGTAGTGCCTTTCTGGCCCAGACAGATCTGGTTCCCCATGCTGACCCAATTGTCCCGGGAACCTCCACTCCCGTTGCCCTTCAGCTCCCACCTGCTGTCTCAAGAGGGGGGTTCGTTAGTCCATCCAGACTTCCGCTCACTGAACCTGCATGCTTGGCTCCTTGAGACATAGCCATTATGCGACACGGGGTCTACGCAAGAGGTGGCGGAAGTTCTTTTCTGGTCAGCCAGAAAGCCAGCAACGATGCGACGACGCCATGAGATTTGGCTGATTTTACTCTCAGAGTCTCAGGCACGCCGCCTTCCCTTTAGATTGCCCAGAGAAATCAGTTCTGGAATACCTGCTTTCCCTCTTTCACTCAGGCCTTACCTACTCCTCGATTAAAGTTCACCTCTGTGTGATCTCGGCCTACCACTACCCGATAGGTCAACGCACAGTAGCACAACTCAGATGCCTCTCGTGATTTCTTGAGGGGGGTGTTACACCTTAGGCCACCCATCAAGGATCCCGTCCCTCCTTGGGACCTACTCTTCGTCCTGGAGAAGCTCACGCTGCCCCCTTTTGAACCTGCTGCAGACTACGAGCTGCGTTTTCTGTCGTGAAAAATGTTATTTTTGGTTGCTGTCATGTCAGCAAGGAGAATTTATGAGCTACACGCTCTTATGTGTAAGGAACCTTATTTAATTTTCCACCAGGACAGAGTGTCTCTGAGGACAAATCCTAAATTCCTGCCTAAGGTGGTCTCTGCCCTTACTCTTAACCAGGACATCGATCTGCCTGTGTACTTCCCCAGGTACACCAATAGAGGAGAGGCATTGCTTCACACCCTAGATGTTCACTGCTCCTTAAGATACTACTTGACCAGGACCAAACAGCATTGTAGCTCCGAGCAGCTGTTTATTTCCTTCGCTGAGAGGATGTTGGGCCAACCAGTCTCAAAACAGACCCTTTCCCGCTGGCTTGTCTGGTGCATTTCATTTTGTTACAACAACAAACAGAAGCCCCTTCTGGGCACAGTTTGGGGCCACTCGACTAGGGGGGTGGCTACTTCCTTCGCAGCACTGAGGAACGTCTCCACCTCAACCATTTGTGCTGCAGCTACTTGGAACTCAGTGCACACCTTCATCAGGCATTACAGCCTGGACATTGCCTCACGGCGGAGAGCTGGTTTCAGCCTCGCCGTTCTACAGGGTCTCCTGTCCTACAGTCAGGATTTTTCAAGATCTCTCTGTTATGCCTCCTCCCAGAGTGCCTACAGGCGCTATCACTTGGGAATCAGTCCTAATGGTGTAACCTGCTGCAAGAGCTGTATCTCGAAGTAAGATAGTACAGTTACGTAGAACTTACCGTGACAGTAGATCTTCAGAACAGCTCTTCCGCAGGTACCTTCCGTCCACCATTCCCCTTGGAGAGTAAGGCCTAACCAGACTTCGGCAGGAGCTACGCTCTTTTCTTCCCTCTGATGGCGGATCCTCGGTCTCCACTTCTGATGTTATCCAGCGGCGGAGTCTCCAGGCGGAAGAACTGGGGATTCTGGGCGGGACCACCTCCTTATGTACTACGTCTGACGTCGGGGGCGGAACCGACGTCGGAGACGGTCCCCACTGAAGACTGCTAGCTAGAAGATTTCTGTGGGGTCCTGACGCCTGCCGGCTTCAGTCCTAATGGTGTAACCTGCTGCAAGAGCTGTTCTCAAAGATCTACTGTTACGGTAAGTTCTTACGTAACTGTACTTTAACTTTCCATGCCAGGCATGGAACGCAGAGCTCGAGCTCGGTTGAGACTCTGTCTGTTGCTGTTTGAACTCAAACCGTCAGATCCTTTACTCCGCCTCACTGAACAGTCGCTCCGGAGATTTCTCCTTTGCTCGGTTCAATTTGTTGTTTAAAGTACTGCTTTTCTCGGTTTTCAACCGAATTTAAACCGCAACCTGTTGGTTCAGTCTCTGTCTGTGGTATTTGTGAGTACTAGATAGGTTTATATTATTTTCTGTTCTGTGTGGAATTTGTAAACGGTTCATCGGTTCGGTTTCAACCGATCAAGTTGTTGTAAAAATCTTTATTTCTACTTTAGAGTGTGGTTACCGGTTCTTATTGATTCTAAAAAAAAACAGATTTTATTACGTTTTTTTCCACGACCCATAACACGGTCAGGAACCGATAAGAGGGTCTCGCCTGGCGGATTGCCATTAAAAGGGTAAGTTTTGTTAGGACTGGCACCATGTCTGAGAAACCCAAAAGAAAACCGGGCCCACTGGGTTTCAACACTAGTGTGTGTGGGGAGCTTTGCTAAGGCTGACCCCACACCACCTGAGTTTATTGTCTGGGGTTTGACCACCTCAATTCAGACTGCCAGATTTGTAAAAATGTTCCTGCGGCTACCCTAGAGAAGAGAAATTGGTAGGCTCAGGGAAAGGGAGGCCAGAAAGTCCGCTGACCCGGATGGCCAGCCCGGTTCGGTTCAAACCGAACCAGAAGGAGTGCCCTCTGACCAGGGCGAAACTTCTTCGGGCAAAAGGAGAACCGATTCCGAGGAGTCGGTTTTGGATAAGAGAACAAGAAAGGAAAAATCAACTGGTGTGGATCCAAAAGTTTCTTCTCCAACCACTGATGAAATAGCCAAAGCGATAAAAATTGTGCAGTCACTTTCCCCGGTTCTGACCAAACCGGCACCATCAGGAAGGCGCTCGGTTCGGCCAGTTCCACCGGTTCCGGATTATGATTTGGAAGAATATTATGAACCGGAGGAGGAGGAAGAGGAGTATGAGGAAAGTGAATGTGGTTTTGAAAGTCTGGATGTACCCATTGAACCAGACATCTCCCCAGACAGACCTTCAGGAATGTCTCCTCCTAGGCTTTCTGAGTCCCCCTCCCATTTCATGCTTTACAAGAAAGTGGCTGAAATCCTCCAGCTTCCTATGGAAGAAGCTGTGGATGACTAGGAGGAGCCTGACTATGTGGAAATGATGGATATCCCAGAGTCTAGGGCTGTCTATTCCTTACACAAATCTTTGGGAAACAGACATTTAAGATTTTAAGACTCTACTACTATACTCCTGTGGATAAAGAATGGACAAGAGGTATACTCTGTCGGGCTCCGATAAAGGGTTCCTTGCACAGCAACAATGCAGCCATGTTGGGGTAGTGCAGGCTGCAGCCTGTGATAAGACTAATATACCCTTGGCTTCACCCCCCCCCAGACAAGGACTCCAGGAGGATTGATGCCATGGCAAAGAAACAGTACATGGCAGCATCCTTGGGACTCAGGCAGGCCAATTATATGGCCTATACAGCTAGGTATCAGAAATATAGATGGGATACTGTCATGGCTTTAGCTAAACAGGTCCCTGGTCAGCTTGCCGAGGAGCTGAGCAGGTGGCTGCTTGAGTGGTATTGAGGCATCCAGGGTGCAATTCCATGCTGCAGTGGACTCAATGATGTTTCATCTAGGTCATGGCTACATCTGTGGCACTTCTGTAGAATGGCTTGGCTCAGATGTACTAGCCTGTCATAGGATACCCAGACTAAGGCCATGGATTTTCCTGTTGTGGGTAATTCTCTGTTTGAGGAACAAACAGAGAATTACATGAAGAAAATGGATGAATACAGGACCACCATAGGAGTGCTTCAGGCCAAGGAAAGGCAAACCACTCCTCAGAGGCAGCATCCCAGGGGCAGGGGCAGGCCTTTTCATAGGCCTTTCTACCAAGCCCAGGCCTCCTCTTCTGCCTATGCTCAGAGGGGTTCTTTAGAGGGAGAGGCAGAAGGGTACAAGCAGACACCTGCTCCCCTCAGCCTAAACCCTGCCAAACAGGCACCCTGGATGGGTTGCCAGGGCCGATTCTCCACCACCTGTAGGGGCAGGCTGGCTTACTTTGTCTAGGACTGGAAGTCTTTAACATCAGACAGATGGGTCCTGGAAGTAGTAAGCCAGGGACTGGTTCTCAGCTTCAAAAAATTTCCAAAGCTGAGAGCCAGGTCTTTTCCACCTGCATATCCCTCAGAGGCACTTGCCCTAGAGACAGCGGTCTCTTCTCTCCTGGCTCTCAGAGCTGTGGAAAAGGTTCCACCCCTACACCAAGGCAAGGGATTGTACTCCAGGTACTTTCTTACTCCCAAAAAGACAGGAGAATGGCAGCCCATCCTGGATCTCAGATACTTAAACAAGCACCTTTTAAAGCCAAAGTTCAAGATGGTGACTCTGGGAATAATTCTACTCTCTCTAAGGCCAGGGGACTGGCTAGTCTCCCTGGACTTCAAGGATGCCTACTTCCATATTCTCATCAGAAGCTCCCATCGAAGTACCTCAGGTTCGAGCTGCCCTCAGGCCATTACCAATTCAGAGCAATGCCCTTGGCTTAACCTCTGCTCAAGGGTGTTCACAAATGCCTGGCAGTAGAAGTTGCTTTCAAGAAGGCAAAGGATCGCCATCTTCCATACTTCCAGATGACTGGCTCTTAGTGAGGCCAGTCTCAGACCAAGTCAAGTTACATCTAGAGATAACTCAGCAACTGCTCACCTCTCTAGGTTTCCTTCTGAATCTTCTAAGTCAGTTCTAGAGCCTGTTCAGCTCCTCACCTTCATAGGCACAGAGCTAGATACAGAAAGGCCAGGAGCCTTCCTTCCCCTGGACAGGGCAAGGACCCTTATCACACTGGCCTCTTCATTCACCCTACAGGTGTCTCGACCAGCAAGGCATTTTCTGCAGCTCCTGGGGCACATGGCTACTTCTACAGCAGTGGTGCAGGGAGCAAGATTTCAGATGAGGGACACTCAGTTCACTTGAGAGCCTTTTGGTCACAGAAAAAGGACCCTCTTACCAAACTGATACCAGTGACTCGAACCCTGATCCAGGCCCTGCAGTGGTGGCAGGATCAGAACAATCTAGGACAGGAGTCCCTTGTCACTCAGTCTCACTCTTTAATCCTTACTACAGGATGCCTCCTCTTGGGGTGGGGGCTCACTTGGGAGACCTGACCACCCAAGGGTTGTGGTCCCTCAGGAATCTCTGCTTCACAGCAATCTGTTGGAACTCAGAGCAGTGTTTCTAACACTTCAAGCTTTTTACAAGTCTGTTCAGAACAAAGTTATTCAGATCAGAACAGACAATACCACCACAATGTGGTATATGAACAAGCAAGGGGGCACTCGGTCTATGGCCTTGTGCACAGAAGCAATGAAGTTGTGGTCTTGGCCCATTCTCTAACACCTCCCTCACAAGCAGTCACCTCCCAGGCAAGCACAATGTCCTGGCAGATGCTCTCCAGGATTATCTCGGGCCATCACGAATGGTCACTGGATCCCCTGGTTTTGAGGTGATCTTCTCCAGACGGGGCACCCCACAGACAGATCTTTTTGCAGCCCCAGACAATCACCAACTTCCCCTGTTTTGCTGCAGACCCCCAGTGTTGGGCTCAGTCCTCCTGAATGCCTTAGTTCTCAGTTGGGGAGGGAAGTTCCTGTATGCTTTCCCCCCCCTTCCCTCTCCTGTTCAAAGTGCTAGTCAAAATCAGGTCTCAGTCCTGCAAGGTGATCCTGATTGCTCCAGACTGGGCCAGACAGCCCTGGTACCCTCTACTATTGTCCCTAGCAGTCCACCTTCCCCTGTCTCTTCCCAGGAATTACAACCTGTGCTCAGGGGAGGGTTTGGTACCCGAACCTCAAATCTCTCAAGCTCAAGACCTGGCTCTTGAAGAGTTAGAGTTTGCTGATTTACACCTTTCCCAAGGTGTTATAGATATTCTAAAGGCTTCTAGGAAGCCTTCCACCAGAACTACTTGCAATTCTAAATGGAAAAGATTTTTCATATGGTGCTCTGGGAGGCATGCTTCCCCAGAGTCTGCTGACCTGCCCACAGTCCTTGACTATATGGTTCATCTGAATAGCTTGGGACTCAGACCAGCTACACTAAAGGTGCATCTGGCGGCTGTCTCTGCTTTTATTTCAGCAAGTAAGCCCTCTTCTCTTTCAGCTCACCTAGTATTCTCCAAGTTTTTCAAGGGATTGCTTCATACTAATCTGCCATTCAGGGACCCTGCCCCTGCTTGGGACCTTAACGTTTGCATTGCTCAGCTCATGCAACCCCTTTTGAGCCTTTGTCCTCAGCAGAGCTTAAGTACTTGACTTGGAAAACTGTGTTCCTGGTGGCCATCACTCTGCCAGGCGATAAGTGAGTTACAAGCCCTGTCAGTGGAGCCTGATTTTATCTCCTTCCATAGAGATAAGGTGGTCCTCAGGACTAACAGGAAGTTTTTACCTAAGGTGGTTTCAGACTTCCACCTTAACCAATCTATATCTCTTCCTGTTTACTTCACTGACCATTCCTCCTCTGGTGAGAGGAGGCTGCACAGTTTAGATGTGAAAAGAGCCCTTAGCTACTACATAGAACATACCAAGGGTCATAGGTTTGACTCTCTCCAACTGTTCCTCACTTATGGTGAGGTTGGTAAAGGGAAATCTGCCACTAAAAAATCCATTGCCAGGTGGATTGTCTCTTGCATCCAATTTTGCTATGAAAACTAGGTAAGATTCCTCCTCAGGCCTGAGGGCTCACCTCCACCAGAGGTATAGCTGCTTCTCCGGCTGTTGCCAGAGATATTCCTATCTAGAGATATGTCACAGCTACCTGGAAAACAGTTCACACTTTTACTAAGCATTACTCCCTGGATATCCAGGCTAGGAGTGATGCTCGGGTTCGGTACAGCTGTGCTTCAGAGCCTATTTCCTAAGTAGGTTCTGTCCTCCTCCATGGAGGTACTGCTTGGTAGTCTGGATATATCAGAATACAGCAAGACTTCATGTTGTTTGAAGAAAAATTACTCACCTTAGTAATGTTGTTTCTTCTAATGGAGTCTTGCTGTATTCTGACCTCTCCCTGCCTTTCCCTCTCAGAACCTTTGTTTTTGGGATGTGGGTGGGCAGTAGCAGTATTGGCACTCAGGAGGTGTCCCACCTCTTTTCAAACAACATGAAGTCTTGCTATATTATGACAATTGCAGTTTGTCACCGCCTTAGAACTGCTCGGAGGTGAAAGAGTTAACTCATGCCAGGCATGGAACTTGGACTGCAGCTCGTTAGAGAAGCTCTGTCTGTATAATTTCAAACTGAAACTGTCAGATTCTTTACTCCGCCTCACTGAACAGTCGCCCGGAGATTCCCTCCTACTGCTCGGTTCATTTCTCGGTTAAAATGTTTTTCTGTTAATTCAACCGCGATTATATTTATTTTAACCGCAAACCGGTCGGTTCAAGCTCTGTCTGTGGTATTGTAAGTAATAGACAGGTTTTACTTTTCTGTGTGGAACTTGTAAATGTGTTATCGGTTCGGTTTGAACCGATCAGGTTGTTTAAAAATTATTCAAAAATCATTTTAAGTCATTTAGAGTGCGGTTCCCGGTTCTTATCGGTTCTAAAAAAAACGGATTTCATTACGGTTTTTTCCACGACCCGTGACACGGTTGGGAACCGATAAGAGTGTCTTGCCTGGCATTTGCTGGAAAAGGGCAAGTTTTTGGTTAGGCTGGCATTAGGTCTGAGAAACCCAAAAGAAAAACTGGGCCCACTGGTTTCAACACTGTAGTGTCTGTGGGGAAGCTTTGCCAAGGCTGACCCACACACCACATGTGTTTATTGTCTGGGGTTTGACCACCTCAATGCAGACTGCCAGATTTGCAAGAATTTCCTGCAGCTACCCTGGATAAGAGAGTTGGTAGGCTCAGGGCGAGAGGCCAAAAGTCCGCTGACCGGATGGCCAGCCGGTTCGGTGCTAACCGAACGGAGGGAGTGCCCTCTGACCAGGGCGAACTTCCTGGACAAACGAAAAGCTGACTCAGAGGAGCCAGTTCCAGCAAAGAGAACTAGAAAATCAGCAGGTGTGGAGTCAAAAATTCCTTCTCCAACTGCTGCAGAGATAGCCAAAGTGATCCAAATTGTCCAGTCGCTTTCCCCGGTTCCGTCCGAACTGCCACTATCTGGTAAAAGGTTGGTTCGGCCGGTTCACCCGGTTCAAGAATATGATATAGAGAAGTTTTATGAACCGGAGGAGGGGGAGGATGATTATGAACAGTGTGAATGTGATTTTGAAAGTCTGGATGTGCCCATTGAACCGGACATCTCCCCAGACAGACCTTTAGGAGAGTCTCCCCCTAGGCTTTCTGAGTCCCCTTCTCATTTTCTGTTTTATAAAAAAGTTGCTGAAACCCTCCAGCTCCCTTTGGAGGAAGCTGTGGATGAGCAAGAGGAGCCTGACTTTGTAGAGATGATGGATATCCCAGAGTCCAGGAGATTGTCTATTCCTTTACATACATCCTTTAGGAAACAAACAATAAAAATTTTAAAAGCTCCTAATTCTGTGCCTCCTGTGGATAAAAAGATGGACAGGAGGTACACTTTGTCAGGTCCTGATAGAGTTTATTTCACAGCAATGCAGCCATGTTGGAGTAGTGCAGGCTGCAGCCTGTGATAAGGTTAATATTCCCCTGGCTTCACACCCTCCTGACAAGGACTCCAGGAGGATTGATGCCATGGCTAAAAACAATACATGGCAGCGCCCCTTGGGACTCATACAGGCAAATTATATGGCCTATGTTGCAAGATACCAGAAACCAGATGGGATACTGTCATGGCTTTAGCCAAACAGGTTCCCCCGACAGCTTGCCAAGAAGCTGGAACAGGTGGCTGCTGATGGTATTGAGGCATCTAAGGTGCAATTCCATGCTGCAGTGGATTCTAATGACGTCATCTTCAAAGAGTCATGGCTACATCTGTGGCTTTTCTAGATTGGCTTGGCTCAGGTGTATTAGTCTGTCACAGGATACCCAGGCTAGGCCATGGATTTTCCTGTGGTGGGAAATTCTCTGTTTGGGGAGCAGACAGAGAATTATATGAAGAAAATGGATGAATATAGAACCACTTATAGGAGTACACAGGCCAAGGAAAGGCAAGCCGCTCCTCAGAGGCAGCCCCCCAAGGGCAGGGGCAGGCCTTTTCACAGGCCTTTTTACCAAGCCCAGGCCTCCTCTTCAGCTTATGTTCAGAGGGGGTTCTTCAGAGGGAGAGGCAGACGGGGTACGAGCAGGTCTGCTCCCACCCCTCAGCCTAAAGCCCCTGCCAAACAGGCACCCTGATGGGATGCCCAGGGCCGATTCTCCATTACCTGTAGGGGGCAGGCTGGCTTACTTTGTCCAGGACTGGGAGTCTTTAACATCAGACAAGTGGGTCCTGGAAGTAGTAAGCCAGGGACTGGTTCTCAGCTTCAAAAAATTTCCAAAGATGAGAATCAGATCTTTTCCACCTGCAAATCCACTAGAGACTCTTGCTTTGGAAACAGAAGTCTCAACCCTCCTTGCTCTCAGAGCTGTAGAAAGGGTTTCTCCCCTACACCAAGGCAAGGGACTGTACTCCAGGTACTTTCTTACCCAAAAAAGACAGGGAGAAATGGCCCATCCTGGACCTAAGATATCTGAACAAGCACCTTTAAAACCAAAATTCAAAATGGTGACTCTGGGAATGATTTTACCTCCCTAAGGCCAGGGACTGGCTAGCTTCCCTGGACCTCAAGGATGCCTACTTTCATGTTCTTATCAAAGCCCCACCGAAGTACCTCAGATTCAGAACTGCCCTCAGGCCATTATCAGTTCAGAGCAATGCCCTTGCCTCACCTCTGCCCCAAGGGTATTCACAAAATGCCTGGTGGTAGCAGTTGCTCACTTAAGAAGGCAAAAGATTGCCATCTTTCCCTACCTAGACGACTGGCTCATTGTGGGTCAGTCTCCAGACCAGGTCAAATCACACCTGCAGGTTACCCAGCAGCTGCTTACCGCTCTAGGTTTTCTTCTCAATCTACCCTCATCCAAAGTCAGTTCTAGAACCTGTCCAGCTACTCACCTTCATAGGTGCAGAACTGGACACAAAGCAGGCCAGAGCCTTCCTTCCCCTAGAAAGGGTAAGGACCCTGGTGGCCCTGGCCTCCTTCCTTCACCCTGCAGGTCTCTCGACCAGCAAGGCATTTTCACAGCTCCTAGGACACATGGCTGCTTCCACAGCTGTAGTGCAAGGAGCAAGATTTCAGATGAGGGACATTCAGTTCCATTTGAGAGCCTTTTGTCTCAAAGAAGAGATCCCCATCCAAGTTGATCCCAGTAACTCGAACCTCTGATCCAGGCCCTACAGTGGTGGCAGGATCAGAGCAACCTGAGACAAGGGGTTCTTTTCATCCTCAATCTCACCCTTGACCCTTACTACAGATGCATCCCTTTGGGATGGGAGCCCACATGGTGACTCTCCCACTCAGGGAGTGTGGTCTCCCAGGAATCTCTGTTCCACATCAATTTGCTGGAACTCAGAGCTGTTTTTCTAGCACTTCAGGTTTTCTGCATCTGTTCAGAACAAAGTGGTACAGGTCAGAACAGACAACACCTCTACAATGTGGTACATCAACAAACAAGGGGCACTCGGTCTTGCCCCTGTGCACGAGGCAATGAGTTGTGGTCTCTGGCTTATTCCCTGAACATCTCCTCATAGCAGTTCACCTCCCAGGCAAGGACAATGTCCTGGCAGATGCTCTCAGCAGGATTTCCCAGGCCATCACGATGGTCACTGGATCCCCTAGTACTGGGGTTAGTTTTGCCAGGTGGGGCACCCCTCAGATAGATCTTTTGCAGCCCCAGACAATCATCAACTCCGCTTTTTGTTGCAGGCCCCCAGTGTTGGGCTCAGTCCCCTGGATGCCTTCCTTCTCAATTGGGAAGGAATTCCTCTATGCCTTCCCCCTTCCCTCTCCTGTTCAAGGTGCTAGTCAAAATCAGATCTCAACCCTGCAAGATGATTCTGATTGCTCCAGATTGGGCCAGACAGCCCTGGTACCCACTCCTTCTCTCCTTAGCAGTCCATCTTCCCCTGTGTCTCCCCAGGAACCACAATTTGTTAACCTGTGCCCAGGGGAGAGTTCGGTATCCGAGTCTCAAATTCCTCAACCTCAAGGCCTGGCTCTTGAGGAGTTAGAGTTTGCTGACCTACACCTTTCTCAAGGTTCTCGAAATTTTGAAAGTTTCTAGGAAGCCTTCCACCATGGCTACTTATAACTCTAAATGGAAAAGGTTTTCCATATGGTGCTCTGGGAAGCATATTTCCCCAGAATCTGCTGATTTGCCCACTGTCTTGGACTATATGGTCCATCTAAATTCTTTGGGGCTGAGACCAGCTACCCTGAAAGTGCATTTGGCAGCTGTCTCTGCTTTTATTTCAGCAGGGAAGCCCTCTTCTCTTTCTGCTCACCCTGTATTTCCAAGTTTTTCAAGGGATTGCTTCATACCAATCCGCCATTCAAGGACCTGCCCCTGCCTGGGATCTTAATGTTTGCATTGCTCAGCTGATGCAACCCCCTTGAACCTCTGTCTTCTGCAGAGCTTAAGTGCTTGACTTGGAAAACTGTGTTTCTAGTAGCATACTTCTGCCAGGCGACAAGGGAGTTACAAGCTTTGTCAGTGGAGACTGACTTTATCTCCTTCAGGGATAAGGTAGTCCCCAGGACTAACAGGAAAGTTTTTGCCTAAGGTGGTTTCAGATTTCCACCTAATCATTCTATTTCTCTCCAGTGTTCTTCACTGACCACTCCTCCTCTGGCGAGAGGGAGGCTACACAATTTAGATGTTAAGAGGGCCCTTAGTTACTATAGAAGCGTACTAAGGGTCACAGGTTTTGACTCCCTCCAACTCTTTTCTCACTTATGGTGAGGTTGGGGAAGGAAACATGCCACCAAGAGATCCATTGCCAGGTGGATTGTCTCTTGCATCCAATTTTGCTATCAAAACTGGGTAAGGGTCCCCTCTCAGGCCTGAGGCCCACTCTACCAGAGGTATAGCAGCCTCCCTAGCTGCGCCAGGGACATCCCTATCTTAGAGATATGTCAAGCATCTACTTGGAAAACAGTACATACTTCTTTAATTAAGCATTACCCCTGGACATCCAGGCCAGGAGGGATGCTCAATTTGGCACAGCTGTGCTTCAGAGCCTATTTCCTAAGTAGGTTCTGTCCCTCCTCCATGGAGGTACTGCTGTGTAGTCTACAATTGTCATAATATAGCAAGACTTCATGTTGTTTGAAGAAAAAATTACTCACCTTAGTAATGTTGTTTCTTCTAATGGAGTCTTGCTATATTATGAACTCCCCCCCAGCCTGCCCCTCTCAGAACCTCTACTCTGGGGATGGGGTGGGCAGTCCAGTGTTGGCACTTATTGATGCCCATCTTGTGTTTTCCACCCCTTCTTTTTGGGGTGTTTGGGTGTTGTGTTTTATCTTTTCTTATCTTATTTTCTGGTCCCCTGACTTGAGTCTTGAACAGGAAAATGTGTTAATATTTAAGTAGCCAGTTGGCTAGTGTAGGTTTACAGCTTCCACACAGAACCTTAGTGAGTTTTGCTCGTAAAGATCTGACAGTTTCAGTTTGAAATTATACAGACAGAGCTTCTCTAACCGAGCTCGCGCTCCAAGTTCCATGCCTGGCATGGAAGTTAACTCTTTCACCTCCGAAGCAGTTCTAAGGCTGGGACAAACTGCAATTGTCATAATATAGCAAGACTCCATTAGAAGAAACAACATTACTAAGGTGAGTAATTTTTTCTTTTGTTATCACCCTCTTTCTTTGGGTGAGTGGGTGTTGGGTTTATTTCATTTTTTGGGTTTCCTGACTTGAGTCTTTGTTTTGGGAACAAAAAATTTGTTTTTATGTTAGTAGCCAGTTGGCTAGTGTAGGTTTACAGCTTCCACACAGGACCTCAGTGAGTTTTAGCTCGTAAAGATCTGACGGTTTGAGTTCAAACAGCAACAGACAGAGTCCCAACCGAGCTCGAGCTCAGCGTTCCATGCCTGGCATGGAAAGTTAACTCTTTCATCTCCGGGGCAGTTCAAAGGTTGGGACTTACTGCTATTGTCAGAATACAGCAAGACTCCATTAGAAGAAACAACATTACTAAGGTGAGTAATTTTTTCTTACTTCCTGTTTGGGCCGCAACTTGTCAGGTGCACAGGCTCTTCACTGGAGGAGATGCTTTCTGGTGGCTGAGAGTGTTGTCCTCCCGCCAATGAGCAGAGGGGTGAGTGCAGTTTGGGCATTTAAGATAAATTCCTTGTAGAGCAACCTATGAATGTAGTACTTACTAAAAAGAGAAAAAAAAACTTGTGTTCCTTCAGGATGGTTTCTTTCTTTTTCAGGAAACCATTAAGAAGTACAATAAAAAGTATGAGACGATATGGAAGTTCTCTGCTCTTCATGCATATTTCCGTGAGGTTAGTATTGATGTACAGTTGGACAGCCACATTTTCATTCTGGTATAACGTTGCCAAGCTGGAGGAAAGAAGGGAAGGTGGGGTTTGATAGAAACATTCAAGTACACAACAGGTGTTAATAAGGCACAGGAAGGTAGCATTTTCCGCAGAAAGACAGACTGGAGGACAAGGGGTCACAATGACGCTTGCAGGGGAGGGCTCAGAGTGGCTGTGAGGAAATGTTTCTTCACAGAAAGGGTGGTGGTGGGATTGAACGGCCTCCCAGCAGAGGTGGTAGGTGCCAAAACAGTCTCAGGATTCAGACATGCATGGGACAGATACAAGGGGACCTCGGAAGGAACGCAAGAGGTGGGGACGACTGGAGATTGTGTAGGGGCTGAGGTGGCACAGTGGTAGGGGAAAATGAGAAGACTGGAATGGCCAAAAGGGGTCTTTATCTGCTAACAACGTCTATGTTTATAAGTTTGTCAGTTAGTGCATCACACTACATCAGTTTTGCAAGGCCCACCTAACATTCATGCCTCTCAGTTTCAGCACCTCTCCTTTAGGTGTGGTCCCCATTATGAGTGCCTGTTGTCCCCAAAGAATACTCTGCCTCTGCATTCAAACTAAGACCAGTGCTTTACTTTAATGTTCTTGAGGGAGGGATTGTTGGCAGAATGGAGTTTCTTTTTTTGTTAGCATTGTTTATGCCCCCTTCTATGGCACTGTCTGCACTCCCTCATGGATATCCAAGGTGCCTTGGCTTCACCGGGACCTGACCCCGACGACTGTCCATTCTTCCATGCAGCCACGGATTACCCCCAGGCAGGGAATGGGGGATCCTCTCAACTCACTGTGGATTCATCAGGTCTTGGCAGTTGGGGAGTACAGCGAGTTCGGTCACCCAGCTGACTGTTTTTTTCCCCGTGTTTCTTCCAATCCCCTAGGGACACAGGCATTCGAGGAAGGGCCAAGGTGTATGTGCATGCAAGTGTGCTGCTGCACTGAGCCTCTGACCTGCCTCCGTCTGTCCCTGCCACGGTGCCCTTACCTGCACTGCCACCTGTAATCACCTAGGTGGCAGTACTGCAGCGAGGACCCTCCCTCCCCACAGGAGGAGAGCGTCCCCATGGATGCTCAGTTGTAGTCCCCTGCCGGCCCTCGATGACCCAAGCAAGCTTCTGAACATGGGTCACCGCTGTCATGAGCAGTGGCACCGCTGGGCCAGCGGGATTTCCTTATCCTTGTAAATACTGTTTCTTTTTTGTACAGAAAGTATATGCCATGCTTCAAAATGTGTTTTCAAAACACTAATTTACATGTAAACAAGGTCCAACCTGCTCGGTTTTATTTATCTAGAAGTTTTGGTCAGGAAGGCTCACACAGCGAGGCTCATTTTCAGATTTAACTTTGAGTGTTTCAGGAGGAATTAAGCATCTTCAAACATACTGTGTGCTCTTCATCAGTTTTTACAATTGCTGCGTTTGATTGCAAAGCTCAAACCTCTCAACTATCTCATTCGTGTTTGGTAAATAATAGTCTGTCAGGGTTGAGAGAGCTGGGCTCTGAAATTACAGACTTGCCTGATTTCTTTGGAGATAAAAGATGTCTAAGCAGGGCAAATTCTTTGCTCCAGCAACCAATAGAAAATGTCCCTTTTATGTTAATCCTCAGTCTAGCAGAGGAGATGGCCCCCACAAATAATAAAATACTCCTGTTCTCTAAGAACAGACTGTGGCGCTTGATGTGCTTCGCAATGAGGTGGAACAGAAACAAGAGAAGATAAGCATTTGTCAATGCTGAATGTTGTCTCGCTGGCATTGACATTGTTAGCAGAGGTGTGCTAATCCTATTGCCCCCTGCTTGGGGCAAGTAAATTTCCTTGAAGGGCAAGTACAAAAAGAGAGCTAATTTCAATTTAATGAATAGGGGGAAGTGAACATTCAGCTACAGTCATAGCTGGGCAAGTCCTAAAAGTTTTGATTTGAACACCCCTGATTGGTAGTGCAGGAATTAGAGATGCATAATAGGAATGGCAGTAAAGTATTGAACTGACGCCAATCCCACCCCCACCCTGCAGAGACTGACAGGTGTTGGGGTGTGCCTTTGGATCGTCAGCTATAACGCTCATGCCATTTTACTTCACCCTACCCTGTAGACACTGACAAGTGTCGTGGTGTGCTTTGGGGACCTTGGGCCTTACGCTTACCCTATTCCATAAGGAAATATGCTGAGATGGGTGCAGTATAGGAGAATGGGGTGAACTTTGGGGCCGAACACTCCAAGGCACACCTCGATGCCTGTCACTGGCTGCAGGGTAGGGGTGCAGTGGAATGGCGTGAGCATTACAGCCGATGATCCCAAGTCACACCCCTGA
Organism: Neoceratodus forsteri; assembly: GCA_016271365.2. NCBI lineage: Eukaryota > Metazoa > Chordata > Ceratodontiformes > Ceratodontidae > Neoceratodus > Neoceratodus forsteri. Next base: position 9,733,500 of record JADMNL010000026.1, read on the forward strand.
TGCCTGTCAGTCTCTACAAGGTGGGGTGTTACAGTTGGAAACCCTAACGCCATAGGTGTTTATTGGTATTTTCACTCCAAATTTTCAGCATGGGCTTTTGTGACCTCACCTCATGAAGAACAGCACTATCAGTTTGTTAGCCGAAAGGTGATTTTGCACAGCCACTGCGCCATTTGGCGCCACAGGTACGAAAACACATTTTGGGCAGTATGTGAAAAATGACAACTGTATTGTTCATGGGGAGGTATAAAAAAATGGCAACGTTGAAAATCTGGAGTGAAAATATGAAAAATTGGTGAAGTCATGAACGTGCATAGAAACTGCTCAACGCATGTCTGTAACCCAATTATTTTGGGGATATTTTTAACCAAATTTTCAACATAGGAATTTTGGGACCACCCCTCATGAACAGTGGCACTGTGATTTTGTTAATCTGTCCCAAAAGTTGATTTTCCACAGCGACCACGCCATTGTGCGCCACAGGTGCAAAAACACATTTCGGACAGGATGTGAAAAATGACAACGGTACTGTTCATAAGGAGGTATGTAAAAATGCCAGTGTTGAAAATCTGGAGTGAAAATATTACAAATTCATGAAGTTAAGAGTGAGCGTGGAAACTGCGAAACACACACTCACAAAACAGTAATTTTTTTTTTTTGTTCACCAAATTTGCAACATAGGCTTTTTGAGAGCTCACCTCATGAACAATGGCACTGTCATTTCATTAATCAGTCCTGAAAGGTGATTCCGTGCAGTGACCGTAAAATCACCTTTCGGGACTGAATAACATGATGGCAGTGACTGAATTCATAAGGAGGGGTCCCAATAACCCTATGTTGAAAATGTGGTGCCAAAATTCCCCAAAATGCCCGAGATATGCACCAAAGTTGAAAAAAAAACTATTTATGCCATTATACAGCTCCCCTAATTTCTTCAGTTCGCGGTCAGCTTTGAAGAGTGCAAACATGTTCCTGGTCCACCAAAGGTCATCGCGCCGGGGTCTGGAGGTAAGTATGGGGTGAGGGTGTGTGGGGAGGCAGGGCATGCAGAGGGTGGGTGCGGGTTGGGGAGGGGCAGAGAGACCGTGAGGACCGCTTTCTTGTTTGATTGGCACCGGCACACCAGAAATCGGGTGGACATTATGCCGACAGGGAGTGGCCCCTCCATCAGCAAATTGAACTGGGCAGGGGATACTGAAGCCGATAGGGATTGGGGGCCCCCGCCAGCAAAGAAAGACTGCTGGGGGGCTTAATACTGAGGGGGATTGGGCACCCCCTCGGCACACAACTGAAAGGGGAGGGGGGGCATTATGCTGACGGGGAGTGAGCTCCCCTGTCAGCAAGTGAAGTGGGTCAGGGCATGCCAACAGGGGGATTGGGTGCCCCTGAAGTCGGCACTGTGCGCGGCGGCAGCCAGTGCCACCATATTTATTGAAACACTTCACCAGTAAAGGCACGTCAGGAGGCATGTTATTGAGCCGTTGCGTGATGAGCTTGCCTCTCATTACAGCATCACTTTTGTTAGATGTGGTGACCACTTTGCATATTGCTGGTGTCCGCGACTGCATGCTGGCTTATTGGGGAATGAGGGACACACCTACTGATGCGTGCCCTGCATTCGCCCACAGTGACCACACCTTCAAATCTGCTACTACTGCAAGATGTTGGCTGGCATGCAAGCACGAGCCAACATAAAAAATGGCAAATGTTGGTAAGGCATCAGATCTGAGCTTTGATGAAGCTAGAGAGCTTCTCATACTATAAGGAAATTACACACACACACACACACATATGCATGCATGCATGCACTCGCACACACACACACTTGGTAGCCATTTTCAAGTTGTTTTTGTTTGCCATTGGCATTTTGGGATATTCTGCACAGACATAGGGCGTTACTTCATTTTATACAAATAAGAGCCAGGTATTCTTAATCATGGACTACTCCAAAATCCCTTTTTCAAGATAGAACTGGGAGGAGAATATTTTCTCGGAGTTAAATTCCAGAAGACAATGGATTTTATTGACTGATATCCTATACCTTCTTTGTGAGGATCTTCCACTTGTTCTGCATTTAACAACCTCTGCCTGGTTTTCAAATCTGCAATGAAAAAGAACAGTTACATAAGAACTTACCATAACAGTAGACCTTTGATGGGATCTCAGCCATCAGATCCCACAGATGGAACTTGGTCAGTGAAGCAGGGTCCACACAGAAGATTTTCAGCAGTACAACTGGGGCTGCTCATGCCGATGTCATCTGGAGACGTCACCAACCCTATAAAGGCATGAGTGACCCCTCTCCCGTTCTTTCCCCCAGAGAGAGAGAAAGGGAGCATAGCTCTAGCCATGGGGACCGAGGAGAGAGAGAGGGGTGCCCAGGCCCATATGAAAGACTTGATACACCAGATAGCCAGTTCTAAGAGAGAGGCCCCCAAAAGGGGGATGGTGGAAAGGAAGGTGGACCTGGTGACTGAGATACCCTCAGAGATCTACTGTTACAGTAAGATCTTCTTCGAGATACAGCTCTTGCAGCAGGTTACACCATTAGGACTGAAGCCGTCAGGCGTCAGTACCCCACGGAAATGTTCTAGCTAGCAGTCTTCAGCGGGGACCGCCTCCACGTCGGTCCCGCCCCTGACGTCAGGTGTAGTACATAAGGAGGCGGTCCCGCCAGAATCCCCAGTTCTTTCCCGCCGTTGACTTTGCATGTCTCGACCTCATCGTTAAGTCTAGCGCGCGACGACCAGGAAATCCTTCCAAACTTTCAAAACTTCGGAGGAAATCTATTTTTCAGCCGTTTCTTCATCTGATGTCCTCCCCAACTTCAGTGGAGGACCATTCTTCGAAGTGTGCCTTTGGGAAGCAGATTCCTTTCAAAGACCCTCATTCGGCTTGCGTTCATTGCCTGGGCCCGGACCATGACACCCAGGCTTGCTCCTTCTGCCAGGGCTTTAACAGCCGAACGAGAATCCACCGACAGAAGGCCCTCCAGGCTTTCCTTCTTGAAGAAAAGCTTAAGGCCATGGAACCTTCCTCCAGAGGGGAATCTTCGGGGAAGTCACACAGGCACCACGAGAAGCACCGGGAGAAGGTGAGACCCAGATCCCCCTCCAAGGCCTCGGACTCCTGCAGCTCCGGCTCCAGGTCGGACCGCTCCCCGTCGAGGGCCCACTCTCAGCCTCCTCCGGTCGTGGTCAAATCGGCCACTGGTTCTTCTACTCTGCAGCCTGCCAAGACCTCCAGGCCCACTTCCTTGGCTAAGGCCTCGTCCAGGTCCGGGGAGTATCACAAGTCATCTTCCCGGCACTCGGCCTCCGACATCCGGTCAGTCTCCCTGCCGCCGCCACCCCAACGCAAGACCAAGGAGCTGAGCTCCCTTAAGCGGATGTTGGACCCGATGTCGGCTCACCCGATGTCGGCCAAGGTACATAAACACTCCCGGGAACCGGCGGCAGTTCGTCACCCATTGCCGATCAGGCATTCACCCCCCAGGACGCCGGTGGGGGGACTGACGTCAGATACCGCAGCCAGGAGGACCACACTGACACCTACCGACGTTGATCGGGAGGTGTTGTCGAAGGAGGAGGAGTCTACTGAGACCGAAGACCAGGCGGGCGATTCCGGACCCGTCGAACTCCCACGGGAGCCCTCTCCAGAACCTGAGACCACTGGGGAGCCGGCGTCCGGCCCCGATGACAGGCCACCGGTGCCGGTCCATCATCGGGTTTAAACTTGGCGGAAGTGAAGGAGCTCTTCACTTTCTGGTGGGACACCATCAAAAAGGATGTGGTCACCACGCACCCTCCTCCCGCACCCGCAGCACCACCGACGCCTGCACCCCCTCTTTCACCAAAAGGGTCAGCAGGCCGAGCACCTTCCCCCCCAGAGCCAGAAGCACCTCCTAGGGGCAGATCTACAGAGAAAGAGAAGGCCTTCGTCAAGGTCCTCTTCAGGGCCACCCAGCCCCAAGAGACCCAGAAGACATCGGTGTTCACCGTATACAGAGGATTCTAGATCTGACATCTCTGAATGCTCCAGGTCTCCTTCACCAATCAGCATCCCCTCTCCAGACCCACGCGACCTCCCTAGGTCTCCTCCGGATGACCCCTCATTCTCCAAGATAATGAGACACATCCAAGAGAATATGGGATGGGATGCGGAGGAACTCGACCCCAAAAGACTACGCCTTGCCCGCTACCTTCGGCCAAAAGATCCCAAGCCTGTGGTAGTGCCACCCTTGGTGGACACCTTCATGGACATCACCAAGGCAGCGTGGAAGCATCCACATTCGACCCTGGCAATGCCGAAGAAGGCTGACTGCCTGTACAAGGCCCCAAGGGAGGACCAGTACCTGGCTAACCATCCTCTGGCCGACTCCCTGGTCATTACAGCCTCTCATGACCGGTCTCAGAAACCGCAACATCTGACCACACAGCCACCGAACCCGGAGTCCAAGCAATTGGACATGCTGGGCAGGCGCACTTACGCGGCCGCGACTTGTGCCATTAGATCGTTGAATTACCTGACCCACATGGTTCAGTTCCAGAACGCGCTGCGGGAACGGGGACAGGAACTGGCGGAGAAATTGCCAGATGGTGGCCAAAAGGAAGAACTCCTTCAGCTCCTCCGCACGGGTTCAGACATGGGGACCCAGGTGCTTCGAGCCACGTACGACTCTGTGGACTCTTCGGCCAGAGCGGCAGCCTCAGGCGTATATCTCCGGAGACACTCATGGCTCCGTGTCTCCGGGTTTACCCCGGATGTCCAGAAAAACATTATGGACGCTCCTTTTCATGGCGAAGTTTTGTTTGGTGAAGCCTCGGAAAAGGTCATCACCAAATTACAGGAAGCTGGGAAGGCTGTTAGATCTGTCCAGGCCATGTACAGATCTAGACTCAGTTCCTTTTGTAGGAACCAGAGTTGCTTTTGCAGCCGGACTCAGAGGCAACAACCTCATTCCAGCCAGCAACAGAGGGGTTCCTTCTCTCGGAAAGCCCAGGTCAAGACGTCCTCAGGCAGAGGCCAACGTGCTACCAAGTTGGCCCAACCTGCAGGACCCTCTGCTGCCACAGCATGACTCCTTCCCAGCCCCCGCCCCTCCTCAGGATCAACGGGAAACAAAGGTTGGGGGTCGCATCGCAGACCACCAGCCAGGGTGGCGATCGATCACTACCGACAGGTGGGTGCTACAGTTGGTCAAAAAGGCCACTATATAGAATTCCCAGACAAGCCCCCACAAGGCCTCCTCTGCTCTCCCGTTACTCGGGTCAGCACGCTCTGCTCATAAGGCAGGAAGTGCTCATGCTTCTACAGAAAGAAGCTTTGGAGCACGTTCCAGGGAACCAGAGAGGAGCAGGTTATTATTCACACTTCTTCCTGGTTCCAAAAAACAGGGGACCTCTGTCCAATCTTGGACCTCAGCGACCTCAATATGTCAGTCGTTTACAAGCGCTTCTGCATGGTGACCCTCCTGGGACTAATCCCCATGCTGAAGAAGGATGCCTTCTTGACGTCCTTGGACATGCAGGACGCCTACCTGCACATCCCTATTGCTCAGGCGTGCAGGAGGTTCTTGCGCTCGAGTTCTCGGCCGCCACTATCAGTTCCTAGCACTTCCTTTTGGGCTGTTATCAGCACCCAGGGTATTCACCAAGTGCATGGCAGTCGTGGAAGCATCTGTGAGGAGACAGGGCCACTACGTGTTCCCGTACCTGGACGACTGGCTTCTCATAGCCTCCTCCAAGGAGGCATTACTGTTGGCCATTCAGCATACCCAGGCTCTCTTTCAGTCTCTGGGCATCTTACTCAACTACGAGAAGTCTCTCCTGGTACCGTCCCAGAAACTGCAGTTCATAGGGGCAGTTCTGGACACCATCAAGGGGAAATCCTTTCTTTCCGAAGACAGAGCGGAACGCATACGATCCCTCATAAGGGACCTATCAGCAAAGAAGACTGTCCCGGCCAGATTGGTCCTTCGCCTGCTCGGACATATGGCTGCAGCCATTCCAACAGTCTCGATGGCAAGACTCCACATGCAGGTAACCCAGTGGATGTTAAGGGTGCAGTGGGACCAAAGGCAAGACCATCTGCAGCATCCAGTCAGAATTACGAAGGCTGTGATTCGGGACTGGCAATGGTGGCTAGATCCGGGAACCCTCTCTGTGGGGGTTCCCTTCACAGCGCCATCCCCAGTGATAACACTCTCCACAGATGCCTCAGAGCTGGGGTGGGGAGCGCATTTGAACGGGGTGAGGTCTCAGGGAACATGGACTACCCAGGAATCTCATCTCCATATCAACATATTGGAGATGAGGGCGGTCCTTTATGCCCTGCAAGCCTTCCAGTCGGAGATTCCACTGAGTACTCTCCTGTTACAAACAGACAATACTGCAGTGATGTATTACCTCAACAAACAAGGAGGCACACACTCCTACCCCCTTTGCAGGGAGGCCATGAGGGTGTGGGAATGGGTAATACGACACGGCGCAAACCTCATTGCAGTTCACGTTCCTGGGGTGGACAACACTGTCGCAGACAGCCTGAGTCATTCCCAGGCCAGAGTCCATGAGTGGGAATTTCTACAGGAGGTGGCAGAGGATCTGTTCCACAGATGGGACACACCAGAATTAAATCTATTCGCGTCCCCCATCCAACGCAAAACTGCCCAAGGGCCTGGTGTTTTCTGGCGAGACGCGTTGTCCCTCTTCTGGGTGGGCAGATTCCTCTATGCCTTCCCTCCTTTCCTGTTGATCCAGAGAATCCTTCTCAAACTTCGCAGGGAGCATACGACGCTTATTTTGATAGTGCCTTTTTGGCCCAGGCAAATTTGGTTCTCGCTTCTGAATCAGTTGTCCCGGGAACCTCCGCTTCCTTTACCAATCAGCTCCCACTTGTTGTCTCAGGAGGAGGGTTCACTAGTCCACCCGGACTTACATTCACTGAACCTGTATGCTTTGCTCCTAGAGACATAGCCATGTTGTGACATGGGGTCTCGCAAGAGGTGGCAGATGTACTTTCTGCCGCCAGAAAACCGGGCGACACACGCAACATATGCCATGAAGTGGCGCAGGTTTTGCCTGTGGGCTCAAGCATGCAGTTTCTCGCCCTTAGACTGTCCTGAGAAGCTGGTTCTGGAGTACCTGCTCTCCCTTTTTCAGTCCGGGCTAACTTACTCCTTGATCAAGGTGCACCTTTGTGCAATCTCAGCTTATCATGCCCCCGTAGGTTACCGCATGGTGGCTCAGCTGGATACTACCCGTGCCTTTTTCAGGGGGGTCCTTCACCTTAGGCCGCCTATCAGGGATCCCATCCCTCTTTGGGATTTACCCTTTGTCCTGGAGCAGCTTACGCTACCACCTTTTGAACCCGCCACAGATTGCGAGCTACATTTTCTGTCATGGAAAACGTTTTTGGTTGCTGTTACTTCTGAGAGAAAAATCTCCGAATTACATGCTCTCATGTGCAAGGAGCCTTATTTAATTTTTCATCAGGATAGGGTGTCCCTGAGGATGAATCCCAAGTTCCTGCCTAAGGTGGTTTCAGCCCTTACTCTTAACCAGGACACTGATTTACCAGTGTACTTTCCTAAGTACACCAATCGAGGAGAAGCACTGCTCCACACCGTGGATGTTCACAGGTGTCTCAGATATTATTTGACCAGAACCAAACAGCACCGTAAAGTGGAGCAGCTGTTCATTTCATTTGCTGTGAGGATGAAAGGGGCCCCAGTTTCGAAACAGACCCTTTCATGCTGGCTCATTCAGGGTATCTCATTTTGTTACGACAAACGCAAGAAACCCTTACCAGGAGTGGTCAAGGGCCATTCCACAAGAGGAGTGTCTACCTCCTTTGCAGCACTGAAGGACGTGTCTACATCGGCTATATGTGCTGCAGCCACCTGGAGTTCGGTGCACACTTTTATCAGGCATTATAGCCTGGGTATCGCCTCAAGGCGAAGAGCTGGTTTCAGCCTAGCCGTTCTTCAGGGACTTCTGTCTTAGGCTCAGGACAGGTCTCAATTTCCATCTTGCCTCCTCCCGATGGCTTTTCAAAGGCGCCATTGCCTGGGAATCAGTCCTAATGGTGTAACCTGCTGCAAGAGCTGTATCTCAAAGAAGACAGTACAGTTATGTAAGAACTTACCATAACAGTAGATCTTCGAGAACAGCTCTTGCAGCAGGTACCTTCCCGCCCACCATTCCCCCTTGGAGGAAGTAGGTTACAGCCTAACACTATCCTTAGGATCGGAAAGGTCGGTCCTTAGTCTTGGCCATCTGATGGCGGGTCCTCGGTCTTCTTTTCTGATGTCATCCAGTGACCGGAAGTCTCCGGCGATAGAACTGGGGATTCTGGCGGGACCGCCTCCTTATGTACTGCGCCTGACGTCGGGGGCGGGACCGACGTTGGAGGCGGTCCCCACTGAAGACTGCTAGCTAGAAAATTTCCGTGGGGTCCTGATGCCTGACGGCTTCAGTCCTAATGGTGTAACCTGCTGCAAGAGCTGTTCTCAAAGATCTACTGATCTTATCTGTGTCAGTCTTCACCATTCATCACATATGGGTACTGGCCAGAGATCAGGACCCCACGGGAGCTTTTTTTTTTTTTTTAAAAGGATAGGTGGAGCCGACACAGCATCAGCGCCACCCTCGAGGCCGACGTACTGCGTGGTGCTTGAGGGTTGGCCGTTAGGCTGTGTCGACTCCACCTGCCTACCAGTTCTTCATCTCCCGCCGTCGAGGTCGCCTCGTGGGAACCTGTTAGAGAAGAATTTTAGGCCTTTCAGCCTTCGCCCACGCTTCAGTCCGTCAGTCAACTTACTAGTTCTGGGTTCTGCCTCCACCAACGCCGCCGTAAAATCTTTCCTTTTATTTGAAGTATTGCGACGCCGAGTCTGTTTTGGTGTTTTTTCCGTAGGTCATGTCTCGGTCGGAGGGCAAGAAGTTTTCTAAGGCGTGGTCAGCCCCTGTGCGGTCCGGTGCCGCGTGCAAATATTCCGTTACCGACCAGCATGACCAGTGTCTCGCGTGTCTTGGCCCGCTTAGCAACATGGATTTGTGCGACGCCTGCTTCTCCATGGACCGCCGCATCCTCGAACAGCGCGAGTTGAAAGTGGGGCAAGCTCTGCCGACTTTCCGGGGTAGGGTTCGCACTTGTCGGGCCAAGCCACGCTCTCTTGGCCTTTCCTCCGGGTCTCCTCCCGGCTCTATATGGACCGAGGAGGAGGGAGCCTCGGCTACTTGTAGCCTGGCCATTGCCGAGGCTCCTTCCGTGGCGCAGGAGGCCCATCCCGCTTCCTCCCGGGAGCGGGCAGGAGGCGCCGCCACGGCAATCGCCCCTTCGGGGGTGAAGGCTCCCCTGGTGTCACTCCCGCAGCTCGGAAGGCCCGGGTTGACGCCGTCCTCAATGCCGTCAGTCGGTGCCATCGGAGCTTTTGGCGCTGTTCGCGGCACCGTGGGCCCTGTCGGCGCTGACTGCCGCTGGGCGCCAGGCCCTGAACGGCGCCAACGCTGCCAGCAGCCGCCATGGGCCTGGATCCGACATCTCCTTTCGCCATGTCTTGCCTCGGCACCGTCCTCGGCGCCGAGGTTGAGCATGGCGCCGTGCCTGCGCAGTTCGGCATCGTAAGGCCTTCGGCATCGGCAGTCGGTGCCGTCCTCGGCGCTGTCGGTGCTCTCGGTGCCACTCACGGTGCTTAGGGGCCTGGTGGTGTCGCGTTTGGTGCCGAGTCCGCCCTCGGGGCTGTTGGCGCCACTTTGGTCAAGGGGCCTGGCGGTGTCGTCGGCACCAAGGTTGTTGCTGGGGCTGCCATCGGTGCCGTCTCTGTCCCTGGTATCGCCCCCGGTGCTAGTGGACTTGACAGCGCCACGGCTGGCCCTGGCTCTGGACCTTTGGCCCGAGCTGCCCTAGTGCCTTCTGTGAGCCCTGCCCGCGGGGTTGCGGAGGGCACAGGTGCCGCCTCGGGCACTGCTCTGGCTGCCAGGCCCTCTGGCAAAGTCGTTTTCTCTCACCCTCCTACTGTTTGGCTCAGAGCCTCAGACTCTACCTCTTCGGAGTCGGGCTCGGGCTCGGAGTCAGACGGGCAGTCACACCCTTCGGGGTTGTCTGCGGAGGAGAGCGATCCAGTGGTCTTGTCGACGAGTCATAGCCAGCCCCCTTCTGAGGAGCGTCCGGTGACCCCCGAGGCTAGGGTCAGTGGTGCTGACCAGCAGGCAGTGGTGCATGCCACTATTGCTCTGCAACCTGGCCTTGGGGGTTTCATTGACCCCTTGGTGGTGTTACCCCCTCCAGTGGTGTGTCTTGATCGCCCAACTTTGGGGCCCATCGAGAAGCCTACAGGAGGGGAGGGTGCTGTTCCCTGGGTCTCCCCTTCGGGCAGCCCAGAGCTGCCAGCTACCTAGGCTGGCCCTTCTCGAGAGGAGGACCTCTCGACTCTGAGGGGTCAGGGTGGGGGCACGCCGGCCTTTCTCTGGGTCCACCCGGCCCTGGGCTGCCGGGCGCGGATTTCACCCTTCCCCTTCCAGTTCCTTGAAGGGGTCCCATTCTTTTGAGGCAGGGGACCGTCCTTCTGGACTTTTACGGCCCTGGTCCCCTCACTGAGAGGATTCTTCTGGATGCAGCCTAGGCAGTACCAACGTGGTTGTACAGCTGTCGGCTGTGGAGTCTTCCGGAGCACCCTCCTTGGGTGCTCATGGTCCACTCCCTAGCCCTGGCGGAGGTCAGCCGACTTCTTTTCTCGGCTGTGCCCCATCCCTCTGCCGCATTCTCCAGCACTCCCAGGCATTCTTGGTCCTAGCGGCCCTCTAACCTGGGAGCAGTTCAGAGCGGTGGCTGCTCGGTTCCCTGCCTACGTTAGGGCTATGGACAGCCAGGTTTTTCAACCTCCCCTGCAGCCACCCTCGAACGATGGTGACCTCCAGCCCTCATTCCCTCTTCTGAAGGAGAGGAACCCTCTGTCCATATCTCTCGCTGATCTCTCAGAGTACCAGCGCTTCCTCGTGAGGATGATGGAGGACCTTCACCTTTCACCCCTGTCTGTTAGCAATCCTGAGCATGCAGCGCACGCCTTTCTAGGCGATTTTGGGGTGGCCACCTTTGTGGTGCCGCCCTGGCCTGCTCCCTTTCTGGAGGCATCCTTGCGTTTCTGGCAGAGGCCCTTCTCCAGAGTTCCTGCCCCTAGGGACCTCAGCCAGAGGTACTGCGCCTCCCGGAGTCTCCAGGTTCTATGCCTCACCCGAGTCCGGCTTGACACACCTGGACACCCTGATGGGCTTCAAGGCCCATCAGGACTGGCCCCAGATCAAGACTCCTCGATTTTGATTTCTGGGGAGGAGGACCTTCACTCGCACGTTGCTTCTCCATTTCTGCTCACCAGGCCCACTATGCAGCCTACAACAGGTTCTTGTGGTCCCGGCTAGGTCAGATCCCAGCTGCTTTGCCTGACTCGGAGCAAACCAGACAAGCCATCGTGCTCTCTGCACATGGCCTGGAGCTAGCAAGGCACCAAGTGAGGGCATCTTATGACGCCAATGAGGTAGCTACCAGGGTCATAGGGACAGCGATCCGCACTAGGAGATCGGTGTGGCTTCGTCTTTCCTGGTTGTCACCCTTGGCCCAGCGTAGGGTGATTTGCTCCGCCCACCAGGGAACCTACCTCTTCTCTCGTACGGCGAGACAGCGTTTGTCGGGGCAACTTCCTCTCCCCGGGGACCCGCTGCCTCGCCTTCCCACCTCTCGGCCTCCTCAGACCCGGAAGGTTCCCCCCTAGTGTGTCACCCACTGAGGGCTAAGGGACTCTGTCCCTTAGGTGTAATGAATCATCCTTCTGGGGCTTGGTATTCATCTATATAGATGAATGGTGAAGACTGGACACAGATAAGATATGAAAATTACGTACCTACCGTAATTCTGATCTTTCTGTGTATCTTCACCATTCATCACAACCCCAGCCACCATCCCCCTGGGGCCTCATTCTCTGGGTCCCCCTCCCTCTGTGGCTCCCCCTCTCTCTTTGGAGCGGGGTAAAGTAGGGACACACAGGGGGGTATTCTCCTTTAAGGAGTACAGCTTTAGCAGCACTCTTTCTCTACTGCATGTCTCCACCTCGATGGAGTGGGAGTTGGTGATTGCCCTCCTCCTCTTCTCCTTCTGGTTTCCATCCAACTGTCAAAAAAAAAAAAAGAAATTCCCTTTTTTTTTTTCACCAAACATCTTTCCTGAGAGAGTATTAAATCCCTGTACCATGTCCTTCTTCCAGAATAGCCGACTCTGCTTCTGGGGTATTTGCCAGTTATTCTGTGCCTTGAATTCTGGCAGAGAGCTTCGCTACTCCTTGCAGTTCCTATGTAATCTGGTGATGGACAAGGGTCTCGGATACCTTGTTACCTCTCACTCTCTCCTCAATTTTCTCCCCTCCCTTCCCTCCCTTCTTCCGCTTCCAGAGATTGGGGCCCCTACCCAATCCCCTTAGTCTCCTCTTTTCTTTGCTGTCCTCTCAGTCATTATTTCTCCTTTTAGTTCAGTTTTCCTTTCCTTTTTCTGTCCCTTGGACTCTCTAGTCCCACCCTCCATCCCTTCCTCTTACCTCTCCAGCGACTCAGAACTGGTAGGCAGGCGGAGTCGACACAGCCTAACGGCCAACCCTCGAGCGCCACGCAGTACGTCGGCCTCGAGGGCGGCGCCGATGCTGTGTCAGCTCCGCCTACTCTTTTTAAAAAAAAAAAAAAAGCTCCCGCGGGGTCCTGATCTCCGGCCAGTACCCATATGTGATGAATGGTGAAGATACACAGAAAGATCAGAATTACGGTAGGTACGTAATTTTCATTTACGGTAAGTTCTTACGTAACTGTACTTTCTTACGTAACAGTTCTGTCTTCTTCGTGGGTATCTCAGTCATCAGGTCCCATAGATGGAGTTAGTTCCAAACAGTTACATTTACACAGAAATGGTCTGAGAGGAAGGCCATCTCTAAACTGAAGATAGGAGGCCCTGCAGCACAACGCTGCCAAAACCTGCAGGGCCCTTGAGGCAATGTCCAGACTGTAGTGCTTGTTGAAAGTATGGACAGTATTCCAGATGGCAGCTGCGCAAATGTCAGTGGCTGAGACTCCTCTGAAACAGGCCACGGAGGTAGTCATGCCCCTTGTGGAATGAGCTTTCACCACTCCTGACAACTCTGCCATGTTTAATGCAGCCGAACACAATGCAGCTTGCCAGCCATTTAGACAAACTTTGTTTAGAAACTTGAACACTCTTTCTGCCTGGGGCTAAAGAAACAAAAAGTTGCTCAGTTTTCTGCATTTAATAGTCCAAAACAGGTAATACTTCAAAGTTCTGCATACATCTAATGTACGGAGCAGTGTTTCCCCTGGATTGGCATGCTCTGGAAAATAAACAGGAAGGTGGATTGATTGGTTTAGAGTAAACTCAGACACGACCTTAGGGAGAAACTTAGGATTTGTGTGCAAAGACACCCTACCTTTGTGAAAAATCAAATAAGGCTTCACACCAGAGGGCCTGAAGCTCAGAAATCCTTTGAGCAGAAGTAATAGCAACAAAAAATAATGCTTTCCAAGAAAGGTAGTGTAGCTCCCAAGCTGCAGCCGGCTCAAAAGGAGACAGAGTGAGCTTCTTCAAAACAAAATTCAGATCTCGAGCCAGGACAGCAGAACAGATTGGGGGTTTCAGATGCAGGATGCCCCTTAGGAAGGTACGAAAACATCCGGCTGAGCACGGTGTGACCACCCACAGGTTTATGGAAGGCTGAGACTGCCAAAAGGTGCACCTTAAGGAGGAGTACTGGAGACCTGAGTCCAACAGCAATATCAGATAGTCCAGAATCTGGCTCACCGGACAAGTGAAAGGGTCCAGACTGTGCCTGGCAGCCCAGATGGCAAACCTCTTCCATTTCATGGCATAAGTGTCTCCAGTGGAGGGCTTCCAAGCGACCACTAGAAATCCACCACCGATGGGAAACTCCAAGTCTGGCAATGGCCATGCCCTCAGGAGCAAAGCATGCAGATGGAGGAACTTGGGATGTGCCAGGGTCCCTGAGCCTGAGTCAGCAGATTCCTGCAGAGCGGGAGAGGGAGAAGAAACAGAGGTTCCTCTGCTAGCTGCTGTAGCAGTGGAAACCATATCTGATGAGGCCAGATTGGAGCTACCAAGATCATACTGGCCCCCTTCATTTGCAGTTTGATTAGCACCTCTGAATCAGAGGAAATGGAGGTAAGGCATAAAGGAAACTCCCACTCCAGGAGAGGGACATTGCGCTTGCCAGGAAACTCCAGGCCTCGGATCGAGCAAGCAGAAACTGGGCAGTTTGCATTGCGTGGGGAACACAAAAAATCCAACTCTGGACAGCCACATCTGTCGAACAGGTCTTCTGAGATGAATGAGAGAAGCTCCCATGTATGTTTAGCACTCCTGGGATGTGAGCCAATGAGAGAGTTAGACCATGGTCCAACACCCAGTACCACACTCTCATGGCTTCCTGCATAGTGGGTAGAAATGTATCCCCCGCTTGTTGATGTATTAGACAACACTGAGGTTCTCAAGTGAATTAACAGCTTACCTTGAGGAGATGGTCCTGCATGGCATACAGGACTGCCCACATCTCCAGGACATTGATATGCAGGGCAGTTTTGACTATGACCAAGAGCCGTGAGTTTGAAGGACTCATATGAGGATCTGCTGGGGAAGGAAATCTGGAAGGGGGACCTTGCAGCAAGTTCAGGGGTCCATCCACCACTGGAGCACCTTACTGACAGGGAGGAGACCAGCACCAACTGATCTAATTTATCCATGGCTGGTCCCATTGTACTCCAAGAGTCCAATGGAAGATGCGCATGTGGAGCCTGGCCAGTGGATCAGTGGGGCTGGCTACAGCCATCAATCCCAACAGTCTCAAGTACAGCCTTGCAGGGATATAACGGCTCCAGGTGACCTCCTGAGCCTGGACAATAAGTCACTCCGCTCTGTTCTGGGTCAGGAAGGCCTTTCACTGTGCTGAGTCTAGAACCCGCCCTATGTAGTGTAGCCTTTGGGATGGACTTGACTGATTTGGGCAAATTGACCATAATGCCCAGGGAGAGAAATAACTGAAGAGTTCTCTTCAGAGTCCACAGGAGCTGTTCCAGGACGGGCCTTTAGGAGCAAATCATCCAGATAGGGAAGACATACTGTCTCTCCCTTCTGAGAGCCACAGCTACTGTTGCCAACCATTTAGTAAAGACCTGCAGCACAGAGGAGAAGCCAAAGGGCAATACCTTGAATTGGTAATGCTCACTTTGGAAAAGAAACCGGAGGAATCTCCTGTGGGTGGGAATACGAGATGTGCAGGTACACATCCTGCATGTTCAGGGAGCACAACCAGTCACCCTGCTTGAGAAGGGGCACCAATCCTGGCAGAAATACCATTTGAAACGTTTTGTACTGGACATACAGATTGAGGTCCTTGAGGTCTAAGATGGGCCTCAGATCTGTGGTTCTTTTTTTTTTTTTGTCAATAAAAGTTTTATTTTATGATTAAAATATACAAACAACATCCATATTAAAGACATTTAAGTAATTAACACATTTCATCATACTTTACACACATATAAATCATTTGCATCTTTATCAGGGTGCCAGTTAATATGTGTTATTAGAGTAATTGTTAATGCTTCTACTATAACCCATTTCCTTAATAGTAACTCCACCAAAGGAAGGCAGTAATCCCCAAGTTATACACTTACTAATGAGTCCTCCTTTGAACTTTTGATTAGATCTCTATAATTAATTAATGCAGTATATTAGAAATCATTGAGATACATTCCCCTGAAATATATAAAAAGAAGCAAAAACTCCATACTAATGAAGAAAGAAAAAGGAGAGAAATAAGTATGTAGGTAGGGAGTAGATATAAAAAGAAAAAGAGAACTAGTGTCTCAAAACAGTTTGTTGCAAAGTGTAGTTATTTTTTTTTCCAAGAAATCTATGCGTATTTCTTATTCGAGAGTGAGAACGTTATTCATCGTGCCCCATTTATGTTCAAATATGTGGTTTTGTCCTATTAGTGAATGAGCTATTTTCTCTAATCTCAGTATTTCTAGACATTCATTTCTCCATTCTTTTATTGAAGGTATATCATTATCTATCCAATTTCTAAGAATAACATTCTTAACTGAGGCTGAGATAAGATGGATAGCATACTTTTGTTCCTTTGTCCATACTGTGAACTCATCAAAATGGCCTATGAGACATGTTTCTAAGTTAAGTTATCTTGTAGCCATTGTAGTTTATTTAGTAGTTTTATAATGCTTTGCCAACGATTTTGAACCTTTTCACAGTACCAAAACATATGAAGTAAATTTGCATTTCCTTTATCACATTTAGCTAAATAGAAGAGTTACTTAATACCCATTTTAAATAAATGGAAGGGGTAGTATAAATTATGTGGAGTTTTGAATTGAACCAGTTTTATATTAACTATCGTAGAGACTTCAGAGAATGAATCCATATGCTTTCCCAATTCCAATTCTCAACATTTTTCCTAACATGTTTGACCACAATCTTATAGTTTCTTGATCTATACCTCTCACATTCTAACAACAATGTGTAAAATGAGATATAGAGGGATGTAATTACATGCAAGCAAGAAAAGCTGTGGTATTTCGCTTTTATTAACTTTGGTTAGGTCATTACTGTAGTAGTTAGCTATACTTGTTGTCAAAGAGATATTTTTTGTAATCTTGAGGAGGTATTTCATATATTTGGAAATGGAATTAAGATCTCTGGTTCTTTTGGGGACAGGGAAGAACCTAAAGTAAATCCGGGGTTCTTTGGTGCCTGGGCACTGGCTCCATGGCATTTTTGCACAGAAGGAACCATAGCTCCTCCCGGGGAACAGACAGGTGGACGGGGGAGGGGGGTGGAGGGCACTGGAAGAGTCTAGGGGCAGCTTGATGAACTCCAGAATGTGACCCCCTTTCTATGATTTGAAGAATCCAGGCATCTGAAGTGATGGTGCTCCATTGATTGAGATGAAGGAGCACTGACCTCACCCAGTACCTCTTGGTCAGGGAATGGAAGAGGGGGGGTCTGATAAGGAGTCAAGTAAAGGCGGATACAGTCGCTGGGGCTGGTCCATCACACCTAGGGTGCTTGGCCACTGCTTCAGCAGTGGAGGGGGTGGGCAAGGCGACAGAGGCTCTAAGCTTTGCCTTGGGGCCAAAAAGGCTGCTGTAGACTTGTGGGACACCTTGTGAAAGGGAAGGCATTGTCTGCACTTTGGTGTATATGATAGAGCAAAGAGACAGATTTGATAGCCCTGCCAGACGCCTGCAGGTTGACTGAACAACAGCTGGACCAAACCACTTCAAGCCAATAAAAGGGCATTGAGCACCTTTTGCTGTACATCAGCAGAAAACCCGAGACCCTCAGCCAGGTATGCCTATGATGGCAAATGCCAGTGGCAGCAGCTCTGGCACCATTATCTGAGATACCATAGAGGGCCCACAAGAGATGTTTGCTAATATCTCAGGGTCGGATATTCAGAAATGTGCCAAAGCCCTGTGCAACCCTAGCAGCCAACTCAACAGCCATGGCGCAGTGATCTGATATTCAATAGTTAAGATGGCGCACATGCGCCAGTGCAACCTGGCTGAATATCACAGGATGCACTCACGGCGCAGCCAGAGGTGCATCAGGGAGCAACCGGACTTCGCCATAGCACAACCAGAGATGCGCAAGGGAGCAACGGAAGATGCACCAAGGCATTGAAGGACCAGCTCTTGGCACAGCTGGGAGCAAGGCAGGTGGGGGGAGACAGCGCAGGGAGACAGTGGAGCCCTGCTAGGAACAGTGGCAGGGATGCACAGCGGTGGGCCACAGGTGACCACCGCCTGCAGGGCGCACACAGGCAGCCGGCTCCCCAACCCCAGCACCAGGGCACTGGCCGCAGGGAACAGGCAGCATCATCAGCCAAGGGTGAGCTGCCACTGGCCCCTCCCCGGACGGCATGCCCCCACCCACCCAGACCACGGCAAGCCACACCCTGGCACATGGCGCCCAACACACATGCCACACATCCTGAACAGCCAGCTCATGGCCACCCGAAGGCACAGCCACCGGCCGAGGGGCAGGACTCTACCATGCATGGCCTACACAAGGATGCGGATCACCACACAGACACCCACCATGCCACTGCAGCATGGGGCCACTCGCCAGCCACAAAGCAGACACGGACACAGGCAGATAAGGTAGTAAACTGTATTGTGAAACTATATACAAGGAAACCAGAGGGACAGGGTAGGAGAGTGAGGGATGGAGAGGGGACAGGGACTGTACAGTGGGACAGGGAAGGGAGTGCAGTGGCAAGGAGGGGGTACATGTCCCGCTATGGGCGGCCACGTCCAGCCACCGCCTGGTGCCTCCAGCATCACCTGTCACACAGCAGAAAGCGTCTTGTTTGCTGGGCGATCTCCATGGTGGTTGAGGTGATCAAAATGATCTGCCTCAGCAGACGACAGTATAATGGCAGTCACGATCCCCTCCAGATGCCTATGACAAAGGAATACACAGGTGATCAGTGCATGTCCACAGACACCATGCCCTCCCACGGTGCGCAGTGGACAGTGGGAACACACATCCCTGGAGTGGCACCCCGGCCACCCACAGTGGGTGGGACAACACCTGCCGACACCCCAGCATGCCACAACAGTGCACAGTGGTGGACACCACCGGGCCCAAGGCCACCTGACCGCTCGGGTGGCAGGTGGCACAGTGCTGCAGCAGCACCACAGCAGCACCGGGTGGCGGCCGGATGCACACCCATCCCACCAACAGCTGCTACACATGTGTAGTGGGCGCCCACAGTGGCATGCACACTGCAGTGTGTGCTGCACACAGCTGACATGGCACAGGTGGCCATGGCCGCGCCCACCCCTACCAACCACCTGGTAAGGAGTAGAGGAACAGAACAGTGCCTACCTGCCCGCTGTGGTGTTGCCTGTGCCAGTCCCACAGCCACTCCTCCTGCTCCACGGGGCCAGCTCCCACTGGTCCATCCACAGCAGCCTGCTGCAGCCTGCGTGGCACCCAGCCGCCCTGGCGGCATTGATCCTCAGGTCCTAGGGAAGGGACGCAGACTGGCACACATCAGAACACAGTCACAGTATGAGCCCACCGCCCAGCTGGGCATGAGCAGTAGGGCAGTGGCGCAGCACACCCAGTGACTGGCAGTGCCACACTACAGGGCACATGATGACAGTGCTCCCCCGGCATGGCATGCAGCCCAGCCAACATCACGGTATGGTGGCCGTGCACAGACGCAGCATGTGCCCACTTACCAGGCCGTGGCACGGCCCCCCTGCGACACGCACCTGCAGCGCCTCAGCTGCTCCGAGTCCCTCTGCATCAGATTGCCATATCTGTGGTGGCACTGTGGCTTGGACCAGCCCAGCAGCTATGGCCTGCCGCACATCGCTCTGGCTGCTGTCCAAACAGGCCTGCAGCATGAGGGCTCCACCTGTGCCACCAGGCTGGCCGCGCTCAACCTGGCTTCAGTTCCGCGACGGTGAACAACACAGCATGCCATGCTGTCTGTGCCAGTGCCAAAACAAAATGGTGCCCAGTAGCGCACGTGCACAACGTGCACAGGATGCGCACCTCGTGTACGGTTGCACGGCGTCCGGCAAGCACACATCACTGGAGATGCACTGCATGAGAGTGGCCACACTGGCATGTGTAGCAGGAGTCCCAAGGGGGCATAGGGCAGGGCAGAGGTCGGGGTCCACACGCACAAAGTGCACATGGGTGCCATAGGGCCTACATCGCATAGTGTGCAGTAGGGCCTAAGGCACGCCATGCTCCATGGGCCCTATAGCGCCTGAGCACCATAGGCCTAATGGCACCTGAGCGCCATGGACCTTATAGCTCCTGAGCGCCATGGACATCATAGCGCCTGAGCGCCATGGGCCCCATAGCGCCTGAGCGCCATGGGCCCCATAGCGCCTGGACGCCATGGGGCCTAATACTTGACATGGGTCCCATAGCTTGAGCACCCAATGGATCCATGGAGCACCAGGCGCTATGGCCCCCTATAGTGCCCCTAGTGCATAGTGCGCAATTGGTGGTAGCACATGCCATGGCGCATGCGTAGTGTGGGTGATGCACTGTGCATGTCACTGCATTGCACCACAACATGTGCCGGAGCAATTCCATTGTGCAAGGCGCAAGTGCGCGATATTCAGCTGTCACATGCAAATAAGCCCATCAGCCTATCTGCGGCGCAGTGGGGATATTGGCATGTCATTACCATTGCACAACAGCTCATTTGTATGCGATGCGCTATAAAATCACTGCCCAACAGCACAGGCCATGGACCAGTATTGCAACCATCTGAGGTAAGTTGCACCTGCCATGGGGACAGCCAGCACAGCAGGATGGATGGGGTGAGCCACTGCAGCCAGTAACCACGTGTCCATGTCCACAGGTAGCAACATGCCTGAGCATGAGGAGGGTGAGGAGTGTGGGTCTGCCTGCAAGCACAGGCCCAACTTTACAAAGGTGGAGGCCGATGCCCTGTTCAAGGTGTACTTCAACAGGGAGCCATTGCTGAGTGGCTCCACTGGCACACCACAGGCCAGGGCCGTGGCCTGGGTGGGTGGCAGCAGCCGTGAACCGGTGGGGCAGCCACCAGCAGTCTGCACAGGAGTGCAGAAAAAAGGTGGACACCGACAAATGCAGGATGAAGAGAGAAGTTGGTGGCCATACGGCCGCCAGGACAGCCACTAGTTGGGGCCACTGCTGTGTCACAGCTCACGGGGCAAGAGGAGCTGGTGGCGGCCACCATGCGGTGCAGCGCAGTGGAGGGTGTGCTGGGCAGTGGCTTCCAGACAGAAGGGAACCCATCACTGCATGGTAGGTATGCCGGGGGGGACGGCTGGTATGGTGGCACTGACACATCTGTTTTCCTTTACAGCACCGGCTGGCCAGCATGCAGTGGCAGGGGCACCTATGGCTGCCATGGGGGCAGCCTCAGCCCCAGAGGACCAGCCATCCACCTCCACGGGCATCCGGGGGCCTGATCAGCTGCAGCACACCACCACCATCCAGCCAGATGTCCTGGGTGTGGTGGCAGACGAGACCCTGGCTGTGATCCAGCAGGATACCAGCCATGGCGTGGCTCTGTGGAGACACAGATTGGGGTGGGTCTGACACGCATGATGACATCACCATCATCCTGGACAGCCAGGGTGTCGTTGTGGGGAGACACCCATACCTACCACCATCACTGGTAGCACGGCCAGTGGCCTGTCTGTGGTGGAACAGCTGCCTGCCGCTGCCCCAGGGTCCACTGTGTGCACAGGCACAGTGGCACTGGGTGGTGGTGGTAGTGCAGCCGCCCAGGCACTGGCCAGCGCATAGGGACCAGAGGGGTGGCAGCAGCAGACGAAAGAGGACGGGGGCAGCTGGATGCAGCATCCGCCGTTGGCGCGCCTGACAATGACCTACCCCATGGGGACCCCGCTGTGCAGTGTCCACCTGAGCAGGGAGCCATGCAGCGTGGTCGTACACCACCGGTGGGACGGCGACATGCCCATGCACCCCTGGGTGCTGACCCATTGACTGAGCACACCCGATTGCTGCGGGCCTCCGTGGAGCAACAGGTGCTGCTCATAGCTGGGGTGCATGCACTCCGCAGAGAGGTGTGCCAGGCAGCCGAGCAGCACGAGAGGGGCACTGCGCGCAGGTCCTGGAGGCCATACAGTGCCTGCAGGAGGACACGACTCATCGCTGGACCGCATAGCCTATGCGATCTCAGTCGGACTTGTGCCACTGGCTGCCACATAGTGTGGCCACCTGCCACAGTCACTGCGGAGTGCACTGTCCACCCCACAGACCCAGCATTGGGCGAAACCCTCAGTGTCGATGCAGGGTTCCGCTGTCGGCATCCCAGGCATGCCTGGGGTGGGCCTGTTTGGGTGCCTACAGACCCCTGCGAGGACCCGGTCATGGTCCCACGGTTCGACCCCAGGGGTCAGTCGCAGACCCCCCTGTGGCCGTTGAGCAGCCTGTGGCTGCTTAGCAGCTGTGGTGTGGCTGCCCCCGTGTCTGTGGTGGCCATCTGTCCATGCAGCGGAACTGATGTACCCGCCGCCCTGTCTGCTGTCACCATCCAGTGTGCACCTGGGCGATGTGTGTGTGTGTGTGTGTGTGTGTGTGTGTGTGTTGTGTGTATAATACATTCGTGGCACCTGTGTGTCGTGCCACATGCTGCCCATGTGCGCACCCACCTGGCCGTTGGCCCGTGTGGCGTGTGCATGATGATGGCAGCACAGTGCTGGTGCACCTGTGCACGGCACCCTGCATCTGTTCCACGCCACATGCTAGCACCTGGGTGAGTGCCTGCGGGTGCTAGTATGTGTGTGTCTGTGTGTGTGTTGCTGTACAGTGCTGTGTGGTGTTGTGTGTGGCTGTGTGGCACAGTCCCCCGAACCCTGCCTCATGCCTGTGTATACATGCCCGTGGCCATGCCCGCCCATGCCTGTGTGCTGTGCCACTGTTTCTGTTCAGTGCATGGGGGTTTGTCCACCTACCTGCATGCGCCGTAGTGCTCCTGTGCAATTGTGTCCCGATTCTGGCACGCCATCCACAGGAGCTGGGGATCCCTCCTCCCGGGGGAGGTTGCCCACCACCCCCCAGCCCATTGCCCATGTTGTTCCCACTGCTGTCCCCCTCTTCGGCCTCGACAGCTATCCCACGGTCAGTGGCCATGTTGCGCAGCATGCAGCAGGCCAGGAATAGGCCACAGACCTCAGAGGGGCTGTACTGTAGGGCACCGCCAGACCTGTCTAGGCAATGGAAACGTGCCTTCAGCATCCCGAACACACACTCAATGATGTTCCGTGTGCTGGCGTGTGCCTCATTGTACTGGTCCTCTGCTGGGGACGATGGACACCGGTAGGGGGTGAGCAGCCAGGGCCTGAGTGGGTAGCCACTGTCACCTGTGTGGACAGAAGTATAGTTAGGCTGGTGTCCTCTGTCACTGTGCCCCTTGCCCATCCCTGGCTCTCCCACCAGTGCACCTGCTCTGCCCGCCCCCTCCCATGCCCTGCTGTACCCAGCTGCTCATAGTCTTGCCATACTCACCCACTAGGTGGCTCGTGGGGATGTTCCCACTCTTGAACCTGTGACACAGTACTGAGCTATACCAGATGAAGGAGTCATGTCCGTTCCCAGGTGTGTGGCACAGATATTGGTTATGCACCCCCTGGCATCGCACACCACCTGGCAGTTAATACTGGGGTAGCCCTTTCTGTTCACATATGTTACCCCTCTCTGGGCCAGGTGGCTTGCGGATGCCCACATGGGTGCAGTCGATGGACCTTAGCATGCCAGGCATCCATGCTACCCTGTCGAACTCCTGCATGTTTGCTGTATGCTCTGCCTGTGTGCTGAGCAAATGGATGTATTCCGCAGCATGTGGCAGCAGGGTGTTGAGGAACCGTGTGAGGAGTTGCGACGTGGCTGACTGGGTTATGCCTGTGGTGTCCCCTGTTGGTCTCTGGAAGGTGCCCGTGGTGAGCAGGCACGTGACAGCTGTCACCTTCGTCTCCACTGTCAGGGCGTGGCTCCGTCTAGTGGGTGCCTGCATCTCCTCACTGCACAGCTCACAGAGCTGCCTCAGAATCGCCTGGTTCAGGCGATACTGGCCCACAATCTCCATATCAGTGTGGGTCTCAAAACTGATGTGGGGCCAGTACCGCCTGCTCCGGGCGTACTGCTGATGGGCCCTTCCACGGCCACATCACTCTGCCTCCTGCCTCCTCACACCCCTCATTACAGCCTCCTTCTGGAATACTGCACTGGCCCTGTGCCCTGTTTTTCTGTCTCCCCCTGGGCGTCCGGCTCCACTGGACCACTCAACACTGTGGGGCAGTGCCTGTTGCTCTGCTGGGCTCCCTCCTGTGCCACCTGCCCCTGGCTGTCAGTTGCCTGCGACCTCTGCCCCCCACCCCTGTAGGTGCCTGTGTCACTGCCTTCAGGGTCTGGTAGCTCCTTCTCCCTCTCACTCTGTCTCCCTGGCTTTCACACACTCTCTCTCTGTCTGTCTCTCTCTCTGTCTGTCTCTCTCTCTGTCTCTGTCTCTGTCTCTCGTTCTGTCTCTCTCTGTATTGCTCCCCTCTGGCGTGAGTGCCGTCCCCATGCTTGCTCCCTGTTTTTATCGGCTGAAGTCTGCTCGGCATATCTGGCCATTGCTCCTCACTTGCGCCTTGGTTTGGGGGTTGAATATCGCACTGTGCCACATATTCATGGGTATGCCCCCTACCCTTGTGCATGCATTCATTACAGTTGCGCAGTGGCGCACTGCTACTTGCACTGCACAATGGCTCCCACTGAATATCGCTCTATGGCGCATTTCATTTGAGTTGCTCATCATAACCGCTTTGAATATTCTGGCCGCTGTGTTTTAAAAAAAATTTTATTTATTAAGTTCTCTGATTACAATACCTTGAACCAAAGGTTCTTTTACAAAGGTTCCACATCGAGTAGACAATTACAATGACAGTGGCAAAATTACAATATGAGTGACTAAAAGACATAGAATTGAGGCATAACCATAATATAACATAATCAAAACAAATCGAATACAAGGAGCATTGAGCTATTTCAAGGGTACATGAAATTAAAATAAGTGCCAGGGAAGGGTTTAGGTAACTAGCATCCAGGGAGGCATTGTCAAAAAGGAGCAGGGAGAGTGTTAGGAGAGAGGGTGGGGGAGACGGGAACAGGGAGCAAAACAGGAATTTTTTGGGGGGGTTGTTAGTTTTATTTTGCAAGCACTTAAGAACCTCTTGTTTCTGGGCACCATCTGGAAGGGCCTGGGCCGTGGCCTTGCCATTCTTCCAAAGGGTATTCTGGTACTTGACCATGTGAGACAGGTGGTTGTCAATCTGTGGCCCAAGGGTGGAGGAGGTATAAACCCTCTTGCCCCAGAGATCAGTCCTACTGGACTCCCTGTCCGGGGGGGGGGGAAGGGAGCTGAGGCACTTGGGCACCTTGGACCTAGCATGGACTGTCTTTATAACTACAGAATATGTCTCAGTTGGGCAGCATAGTGTGGAAGACCCTGAGGGGGCATGATATAGTGTTTTTGGCCCTACGAGGCTGGCACTGTATCAGGTCTGTGCCAGGCTGTATTTGTGGCATTCTTAATGCAGGAAGGATAGAAGAATGACCATAGGAGGGGACTCCAGAATTTCTAAGAAATCCACCAGATCTCTTCTGGTGGCATCCTCTGCCTCTATATGGAAGCCCATGGCTGAGGACAGCTGTTTCATAACATTGAAGGAGGTAGGGTCCTCTGGAGGAGACCTAGGTGTGTGTTTGACAGAGTCCTCACTCAAGGAGAAGATTGTGGACCTGTCAGAGGAGAGAGGCTCTTCCTCCTCTTCCTCAGTAAGGATGAGGTCATCAGGATGGTACTTCTCCTCCTCAATGTCAACCTGTTCCAGTTCCAGGTCTGACTACCACGGAACCAATGATGATCTCAGGGAACAGCCCACGAGGCTGAAATGGTGACAACAACTGAACTGATGGCAATGCAGTTGAAGCAGGCCTACATGTGCCTAACTGGTGGACCAAAGCAGGCATGAATTCAGTCAAAATGTCGATGACAGTGGACTGCTGCATCGCAGAGGAGACATCAGTGGCACAGGAAACAATGACCCATCTGACAGGTACTGAGAGCCCGAGGAGCCCGCAGCCTGAGGACCTGGGGAAACCTCAAGCCTTGACAGTAGGGTCACTGTCGATGAACAGGGGGCCAACGACCTAGAGGTTGCCGACCGGTCCCCTTGCACATCAGGCAGAGGTGCTGTTGGTAGGGGTCTGACAGGAAAAGAGACCTGGACAGCAAGTTTAGGCATCGTGCTACCACAGCTAACAGAGTACCAATGGATGATGAGGAAGAGGCCATTGGGGAATGGGAGTGCCGCCTGGGGGAGCAGTCCCTATCTCAATCCTTTTCGTGACTTTTCCCTGAGGACTTGTCTCAGGCCTTAGTGGCCTAAGAGCTCAAGGATGCTCCTGGGACTGGGAGGGAGGGACCCCAGAGGACCTCTGCCCAGAACTGGCTACCAGTTGCTCCTTAAGGAACTTTCTGAGAGCCTTTTGCATCACCTGAGAGTGGTTTGATTAAACCTTTGTCAGAGCTCGCAGTCTAAAGTGTCAGTGGCTAGGCCCAAAACAGCAGACTGAAAGTGAGTGTTCATCTGAAGAGGCAATCTTCTTCTGCAGTGGCAGTGATGAAAGACAGAAGTGGAAGGATTAACTCACAACATAAGGAGGTAAAGGAATCTCTTTAGAAAAGCGATTCTAAAGTGTAAGTATAGAAAAGCCGAGGTGAAAAAATGGCTAAAACTGCATCAGAGCTTCTCATGGAGATCCAGTCAATCAAGCAGACGATGGGAAAGAACTGAGGAGGGAGCCAGGCTGCTCACGCCTTTATGGGGTTGGTGACATCGGCAGACAACGCTATGCAGCGGCCCCAGTTTTACTGCTGAAACTCTTCCTTGTGGATCCTGCCTCACCAACGGGAAGTTCCATCTATGGGACCTGATAACTGAGATACCCCCGAAGATCATCTGCATTTTATCATCTCTGAGTCTTAGCACCAAGTAAATGACCAATAATATTCAAAGAATAAAATGCCAGTTTCTAGAGGCTGTTGTGCTATCTGGTTTTGGAACAGGCAGACAGAATGCCTGTGGAAGGTTGGCGGTCTGCTTGGCTGCCACAGCAACCCCCAACGGTGGACCAGAGAGCTTGATTCTCTGTTGCATGGGGGGGACACTATGCATGTCTGCAAACTTTCAGGGTCTTCATATTACAACAGCCGCTTTCATGGTAGGCAATATGAGCAACTGGAACAGCTGCCATGAGGCCTGTCTAGCTCATGCACTTGGTTGTTGAGGATAAAACACAAAGAGGAGGGTAAAGAAACAGGAAGAGGAGGATAGGGAAACCTCTGAAATCCAGGACTGGATGAGTGCCAGCTGGCTGCGGTTAAACCAGGCCAAGACTGAGGTGTTGGTAGTGGACTCAGGTTTTTGGGAGGTGGTTTTGTCAGCAGGGCAGCTTTCTGGGCTTTGTTGGGGATGTTCAGCTGATTATCTCCAGACTGGTGCGGAACCTGAGTGTTATTTTGACAGTGACCTGACCTTATCAGGTATCTTCCGTTGTCAAGACCTCTTTTTTCATCTGAGGAATATCGCCTGGGTGAAGCATCTGGTTCCTTCTGATGATCTTCCAGTGCTGGTCCATGCCTTCATGACCTCCCGCCTTGACTACTTTAGTACCCTTTACCTAGGGCTACCAGGGGTTGATACTAGCTGCTTGCAGCCGGTGCAGAATGCGACAGCCAGACTTTTGGCTGGTACTTCTAGGACCAGTCATATTATGCCTGTGTTGCGTGGACTGCACTGGCTGTCAGGACAGTGGCGAATCACCTTCAAGGTCGGGTTACTGACCTATAAAGCCCTACACAAACCGGGACCTTGTTGCCTGCAAGATCTCCTTTGTCCTTACTGCCCACTCTGCTCTGCCGACGAGGGATTGCTAGAGATTCCCAGGGTGTGTTTAAAGACATCTAGGGCTCAGTCTTTCACTTTTACAGCCCCTACCCTGTGGAGTTCTCTACCTTGTCGGATTTGAGAGTGCCTGACCGTCCAAAGCTTTAAAACAGCCTTAAAAACATATTTATTAAGCCTGGCGGTTCTGGATTCTAGTCCATGATTTTATGCTTGTACACAATTTTCATGTTTTGGAAATGGATATTTTATCTGTGGAATACTTATTATTTTAATATGTTTGTTTATGTGGATTTTATGTACAGGCACTTTGGTTCTGGAAAAGCACTTTTTAAAGGATGATTTGATTTGAAGAGGAGGAGGAGGATAGGGATAATGACAGCATATTCATTCTCCTGGAGATGTAATCATTTTTATGATCGCCTTCTCCTTTTACACACATCATATGTTGTACAACTTACACACTATACTTTTGTTGTGCTTCTGTACTGATTTGTTGTTATAGCACATTTTGGTGCGCAGTCATCATACCATCTGCTCTCAGAATCCCAATGTGGATTTTGAAAGGGACACTCCACAGACACTGTGCTCTCCGACCTAATAGATCTTGTTTCTTCTCAGTCAGAGGAGGGCAGGGCGGTGGGCGTGGTGTTCATGGACCCATCTAAAGCCTCCGACACCGTGGACCACAGGGTTTTACTTCACAGACTAGAGTCCCTTGGTGTGGACTCTGAATCAGCAGGTTGGTTCTCTTCTTCTTTAACAGAGAGAACCAATGGGTACAACTTGGGACACTATTTCAAAACAGATCAAAGTAATCAGAGGTGTACCCTAAGGGTCTATACTGAGCCCAACCCTGTTTTTGGTTTATGTAAATGACCTGGTGAAAATTGCAACCCAAACTAAAATTAAATGATATGTGGACGATACAGTCCTACTTGCCCACGGGAAAACATTAGTGAGGTAGAAAGGGGACTTCAAGTTGATTTTCTGGGAATTTAAAACTGGTTAGCCCATTTGAAGTTAGTATTAAATAGTGAAAAAAACAAAAACAATGTTTGTAAAGTTACCAAGGAAGGGAAAAACGGACCAAAAACAAGGATTAAATACAGTTACATCAACACTTGAAGCTTTAGAACAGGTTCCCCACTATAAATATCTGTGGGGGGGGTGTAGTTCAGGGACTTAAATTTGACGTACGTATAACAGCTATGATAAATAAAACAAACAGGAAACTTGGGCTCTCTTCGAAGGAACAGCTTTTGTACAGACATAAAAATGCGGAAAACAATTGTAAATCAGTTATTAATTCCTACTGTAGGCTTTGGTACCCCTATACATGGATTGGCTACCAACTCGCCTTTAAAAAAGGTGGATGCTGCATATAACAGCTTAGTCAGATTTATCCTTCGGTGTGACTTCAGAACTCATCATTGTGAGAGGCACCAAACCTTGGCATGGCTAACGCCTGAAAACAGGAGAAATTTAATTGGGGTTTCTTGTACATACAAACTTTTAAAGGCAGGAGTACCAAAATATCTAATGGATAAAACAGAGGGAACCATTATCAAACATAAATATTGGCTAATAAACACGAGGAAAATACCTTACAGGCCAAAAGGAAAAAATTCCTTTACTCAAATGACATTGAAGGCAGTTTATGCCTCAAATTGTCTTTTGATAAACCATATTCAAATGAAAACTGATTATAACTCTTCCTTGTGTACAAAGTTTTTACCAGAGGAATTGAGAGTTAGATGCATGTGCAGTGGGTGAAATGATAAAGTGAAGGCCTGGGGGTCATGTAAAGAAACCAGTTCTCTTTACTTGTTTGTTCATGTCTAAAAGTATTTGTGAATATGATTTTGAATTTGCCATTGTTGATAATAATGTCATTGTATTCAGTGTACCTAAGGTGTTATTTAAACTTGAAAAGCAGGATTCAGAAAGAAGGTGCGAAGAGTGCATCCCAGATGCTCCAGCGCAAATAAGATGCACCGATCACAGACAGAGTGATTCAAAGAGGCATGTGCAATGGGATGCGCCGAGCACAGTCCCTCTGTGAATTGCCCCAGAACAGTACAGTGCAACTGGAGATGCGCCAGTGCAACTGGAGATGCACCAGTGCATCCCGGATGCCCTGAGCCACACACAGGAGCAACTCAGAGCAAGTGGAGCAAGCCAGCAGGGCAATAGGGAGCAACCAGGAAGCTGGAACAATGAAACCCATGGACACAGGTGCTGGGATCAAAAAGTTTATAAAAGTTAAAATGCAGACAAAAAGCAGTACAATAACAAAGGAGAACAACAAACAACAACAGCAGCAGCAGTCATACAAAGGGGCAGGGTGAGAATGGCAGGGATGAGAAGGAAGGCAGGAAGGGTACAGTAACAGGGGGCTATATACAAAGCTATGTACAAAGTCAGGCCCCCACAACAGGCAGTGGGCCACTACCGTGGCCGTGCACTGCCACGCCACACCCTTGCACAGCCACGGACCGGCAGGTGCCACAGGACGCCCTGCAGGCAGCCGACAGTCGCTGCATCGTTCGAGCAATTGGCCGCAGAGCTGCTTGAACATCCTCATGGATCCACTGGTCCAGGTCCCGTGGAGCACCATCCCCGACCACAGCCTGGCGATCCTGGAGACCTACAGCAACAACAAAGAAAACACACACTGAGGGTGGAACGTGGACAACACCCCCAGCAGGAACCCAGAGCAACAGTAATACAGCAGCAGCAGCAGAATGCACCGCTCACCTGCCCCTGCATGGGCACCAGGCTTGGCACCCGTGATATCCATGTCCTCTGCACCTCCAGCGGGCTTTGGTGGCTCTCCACTTGGCCTCTGGCCCCAAAACACAACAGACAGAGGCGCCATAAGTAAACACAGCAGTGCCAGAAACACACCACAACACTCATATGCGCAGGCGGTGTAGTACAGCCAGATACCGCAGTGTGCTGGATGCACAGCCACAGTGCCCACCCCAGACGCCGCCAGTGTTCATGCAGCACACCATGACATCCAGCCGTGCACCCCCACCGCCTGCACATACACAGCACTGCCTATTGGCCTCCCCATGGCACACATGATATGTCTACACTGTGCAGGTGCAGCCACAGCCAAGTGTGTAGGACAACTGTGACCTATGTGGGTGCCCCTTGAGAACGAGACATACACACCAGTACGCTACAAAAGCAGCCAGATGGCAGTGCACCCCTGCGTGCATGATGATGCAGCTGCTGCAGTCTTCTGGTCCCACCTCTGGAGGTCGCCAAACTGATGCCTGCACTGTTCCTCTCTCGCTGGCATCCTGCTCCATGCAAGCCTCTGGCAATGGAGGCCCACACCTCAGCCCTGGGCACATGGAGCTCTTCCTGCCCAAACAGCTGCCCCTCCACTGACATGACAAGTGCCACCAATTGCAGCAGCTCCACCTGGGACCAGTTCATGGCCCTAGGTGTCTGTCTCCCAGCTCTAGGCATCTCTACACAACAGTACAGAGCTTATTGAGCAACACGGTAATGAGCGGTACAATATGTGAGATGCACCACGTGAGATACTGTGAGCCACGTGCAGTACACCACGCACTGTGCATGAAGCATGATGGGTCCGAGGCAACATGGCCACATACGTGTGGCTAGGTCACGTCCGAGTCACGCATGCGTGATGCGCATGTGGCTGCCATCTTGTGCACGGCATGCGCTATGGACACCTAGCGAGTGATCCACGGCCACTACCAACACTCAGTGCTGCATGTACCGTGCGTGTGGGAATACACTGTGCGATAGAGATCACAGCACAGTGCTCAGCGGCCCTGCAGCTGCGCATCGGATAGGCATTGTAGTGGCGCATTTTGGTGGATGTGCTCTTGAACATGGTGACCAGGCATGCATGACAAATGCGCCATGTACAATGCCCCTGATCCAAGAACATGTGCCCAATGCTACGCTCATGCACCAGAGATGCGCCGTAATGTAAGAGGCGCAAATTGGAGATGCTCCTTGTAAAGTGAGATAAGCTGGGGGCAATTTTGCAATTCACAGATAATGCGCCTAAACAGCCTCATTCCACATGCATGGGCATCTCATTACCAGAGGCCTAGGCCTCATTTACATGCCCTGAGCCATAAATGCTCCCAATTCAGCAGGCTGAGACTAGGAGACTGAGAGGAGACAGAACCTTGAAGGTGAGTACACAGCCTATATTTACAAGGTCTACAACATGTACTGAGGAACATAACATGTGAATGGGAGTCACTGGCCATGTGTGGTGGATGCAGCATTGTGCTACAGGTCTGCCAGAGGCACACAGCAGCACCTGTGCAGGCACAGTGGCAGTATTGCTATCACACACTGCAGTCAGCTGCACCATAGTCTGTAGCTGCCTGTCCTGTGCCTCCCCGCCACACAGGGGTACCTGGGATGGCTGGGGCACCAAGGTGGTACACACCCGGCTGTGGTACTACTGCATATCCATGGTAGACCACACTGTGCCCCCTGGGGGTAGCAGCACTGTTGCACCATCCGTGGACTGGTGGCCATACATGGCAGGTGCACCATCCCCAATGGACCGTGTACCATGGGGCACCACCCCTGTGCCAGGACACCCACCCGCAGACCACCACCCAGTACACCAGCTGCCAGCAACCTGGTGGAGGTCTACGAACAGAGCCATGCAGGTGCAAGAACACGTGTACCCACAGGCATGACTAACAGCTGGATGCTTCCCCCCACAGTAGCCTGCATGTCAGAAGACACAACTGCCGCCACCAGGCGGCGACCAAACATCAATAAGGATGAGGAGAGGGTGCTAATAGATGCATGCAACCTATGCCTGGACATCCTTATCAGCAGGGGTGGTAGCAGGATTGCGCGGGCAGAGGCCTGGGAGGAGGTGGCCCAGCAGGTGAATGTCATGGCCCCATACAACTGCACAGTGCAGGAGTGTCACAAGCACTGGAATGATGGGCACAGGAGGGCCAAGGAGAAGGTGGCCAGCATCCAGACATCCTTGTGGTGGACAGGGGAGTGGCCCAAGCACAGAGGTAAAGCTTAACCCGAATGAGGCTCTCCTGGCCACCAGCGTATCCAGGACAGCCGTGCAGGGTGTCCCAGGTGGTGGGTTCCAGACTGGTGGTAGCCCGTCGCAGTATTGTGAGTAGCTGTGTGCCCTTGGTGTGCCTGGGCCCACGTGTGCCATGGCTGCGACACCTGTCCCTATGTGCTGGCACGGTCACTGTGTACCCAGGCACTGCACCATGTGGATGGTCGCCCTGGCCAGATGCAACATGCCTCATGGTGCCGCAGCAACCATGCCACTGCACCAGGGGGCATGTGTCTGCTGTGCAGCCATGTGGCATGTGCCACCTATGCCATACAGTGTGCATCTGGGACAGTGATGGGCACGCCATACCATGGCCTGTGTAGGTTGGTATGTCATGGCCCAGCTGTGGACAGGCTTGTGCAGCCTGGTGCCATGTGGACGCCGTGTACTGTGTGCAAACAGATGTGACAATTGTGTACTGTGCATTAACCATGTTCTCCTTCTTTCCACAGCACCATCATGCCTCTCGAGTGCAGCCGTGGCCACGACTGAACGTGATGCCCTTGCGGGTGATGATGCAGATGTGTCACACAGGGTCGATGACACCACTGTGGATGACTCCGTCCCTGGACTGTCCACTTCCCATGGCACAATAGTCACGGCCCCAGCACATACGGGCCCTGCGGACACCTCGGCTAGCGCTGGCAAGACAGCCAGCGGGTACATCTCATGGCTGGGGAGCCTGTCCAGGTTGTCTGATGATGATCATGATGACACGGTGGACATTGCCAATGCCCTCCTCATGCTCACCGGTGGCGTGCAGAAGGGGGGCCTTGGCACCACCATGGTCATCACTGCC
The DNA here is from genome assembly GCA_016271365.2 of Neoceratodus forsteri. Lineage (NCBI taxonomy): Eukaryota > Metazoa > Chordata > Ceratodontiformes > Ceratodontidae > Neoceratodus > Neoceratodus forsteri. The sequence continues at coordinate 9,766,981 of JADMNL010000026.1, forward strand.
ACCACCACCACCACCAGTGTGGACATGGCGGATGGTGGTTCACACAGCATTCGGGAGCCTGTGCACGTGGCCCAAGTTTCCACTGACATTCACACTGTGCCTGGTGTGGCTGCAGATGTGGCACAGCTGCCCGCAGCTGTAGGTGCTGTGCCCTCTGCACCAGTGCCATGTGCAGTGTTGTGTTGGCAGTCAGTGGTATCTGGGCAGGGTGCCACGGTGCACGCACCTGTTCCATTGGCCGAGAGAAATCCAGCCATGGGCAGTCGGTGGCAGTGCCCAGCCATGGCCTGCCCATGTCGCAGCCCACCAGGGTGCAACCACCGCCCCGGATGCACCGGACAGGCTGATACATCCCTGCTCATCAGCAATGCCACCATGAAGCATCACCGCCATCGAAATGGAGGCTCCCTCGCCTCCTGCAGGTGACTGTGGAGGGATAGGAGGCCCTCTGTGCAGAATTCCATAGCCACAGGACTGTGATGGTCCAAAAGCGTGAGTCCATGGGCTCGCGTGCACAGATGCTGGCAGAGACACGCCTCATGCGGGTGGGTATGACCGCAGCATTGGAGCAGATCACAGCTGCTGTGGAGGCAGCTGCCTCCATGTCATGCCGTGGACATCAGGCATCCAGTCAGGCACCCAGGAGCCCGTCCCGCACACCGGTGGTGGCGCTGGGTGGACTCCCTGCTGCTGACTCCATCGCCGCTGGCCTCCATGCCCAGCATCCATGGATGTTGGCCAGTGGGTCAACAACACCACTGGTCACCTGTGCACGGTCTCGATGCAGCACCCTGCTGGGTCACTGGCGACCCCGTGACCGTGGTGGCACACCCACCACCACCAGTCATGGCAGAGGCCGCCCGTGTCTGTGGTGGCTGGGGTGCGCCCCTGTGATGCCCTTGTCCCCAGACCTCTGGTGGATGGGTGACACGCCAGTATGTACCAGACACCCTGCTGGTGGTTCCTGGGTCGGTGTGTGTGGCGGCACCTGCCCCACTGCAGCCCTGGCACCACTCTGTGCTACCTGTACAGGTCCACCTGTGTGTCTGTGTGTGCCACTGTTGTGCCATGTGTCATGGGAATGATGAGTGTGTTCTAGTGTCTGCTGTGCCCGTGCACAGGCTGCAGTGCACTGACCCATGACATCTGCACCATGGCCTGGGTGGTACATGGTTGTAGCATGCCTGGCGGTGTGTGTGTTGTGTTTCTCTCACCATGTGTGTGCCTGTGTGCACCATTGTGTAGTGTCCCATGTCCACTGTGCCCACGTCATTCCTTGCCCACACCTTGGTGCACACTCTGCAAACATACATGCCTGCATACTCACCTGCCTGGAGCCCCAAGTGTTCCTCCACCACATGCCTGTGGTGGTTTCTCACCCGGGCCACCAGTCTTGGGTCCCTCCGGCCCTGCCCAGCATCAGCGCCCTGGCCCTGTGGCGGTGCTCTGTCCTCTCCCTCCCTCCCTCTCCCCCTCCTCCTCCCCAGAACTGTCACTCTCACCGGCCTCGACAGGTATTCCACACTCTAAGGCCATGTTGTGTAGCATACAACAGGCCAGGACTATGCCACAGGCCTTCTCAGGGCTATACTGTAGGGCACCACCCGACCAACACAGACACCGGAAGCGCATCTTCTGCATACCGAAGACACGCTCTATAATGGCACGTGTCACAATGTGTGCCGCATTGTAGTGCTCCTCTGCCTCTGTTCCAGATCGTTGGAAGGGGGTGAGGAGCCAGGGCCTCAGCGGGTATGTGGCATCTCCTGTGGGGGAAGATGTGTGTCCGTTAGTACATTGGGTACCACTTTGGCATGCACCCTGTCCTCCACCCTAGCCTCAGTGGTGTGTGCACCTGTCCTGCCCTACCGCCCCTGCATCCCCTTTTCAGGCAGTCCTGCATCCCTGCACTTGCTGCACCTGCATGCCCCCGTGTGTTGTGTGGTGCACAGTGCTCATGTGCCACCCTGTATCTGCCTGTGTACCCTTGCACATCCCTGCTGTCCCAGGGCCCATGCACCTGCGGTGCACTGCATGGGTTCCCCACGGCCCACCCCATGTGTCCTGACCTTGGTGCCCTCTTGTGCTGTTGGGGCCATGTCACATGCACCTACTAGATGGCCACTTGGTATGTCCCCTGCCTCGAACCTCCTGCAGAGTGCCGACTGGTGCAATATGAATCAGTCATCTGCACTCCCAGGGTGTGTGGCGAGACATTGGTGATGTGCCCTGTGGCACTGCACGCCACCTAGCAGTTCATGGAATGGCAGCCCTTCTAGTTGATGTATGTGATGGTGTCATCAACAGGTGGTGCGTAGATTGCCACATGGGTGCAGTCAATGGCCCCATGACACCTGGCATGCGTGCCACCCTGTAGAACCCCTGCATGGCTTCTGTCCACTCCGCCTGCATGCTGGGGAAATGGATTTATTCTGAAGCATGCGGTAGCAATGCAGTGAGGAACTGCATGAGGAGGCAGGATGTTGAGGCCTGTGAAATGCCAGTGGTGTCCCCAGTGGGCCTCTGGAAGGTTCCTGTGGCGAGCAGGCACATGACTGTTATCACCTTGGTCTCCACCGAGATGGCATGACCTCATGCAGTGGTTACCTGCATCACTTCATGGCACAGCTCACAGAGCTGCCTCAGCATGGCCCTGTTCAGGTGGTATCTGCCTACTGTCTCCACATCTGTGAGTTACATATAGAAACATAGAAGTTGACGACAGATAAGGACCGCAAGGCCCATCCAGTCTGCCCATTTGTTTTTCTACCTTATAAATGTGCCATCGGCCTTTGCTCTGTCAGTGGCCTATCTATTCATAGTCATTTGTATTGCTCCCTTATGCCTATCCCATGCCTGTTTGAAGCCCTGCACTGTATTCATAGCCACCACTTCTTGTGGTAAGCCATTCCATGCATCCACCACCCTTTCTGTGAAAAATAATTTCCTCACATTCCCCCTTAATCGGCCCCTCTAATCTCATGCTGTGCCCTCTTGTCCTGCTATTTTTCTTATATTTAAACATGTTAGACTCTTTCACCTTGTTAATGCCCTTAAGGTGTTTGAATGCCTCGATCATATCACCTCTCTCCCTCCTTTGCTCAAGGGTATACATATTGAGCTCTGTTAATCTGTCCTCACACGCTTTTCTGATGCAGTCCCTGCACCATTTTGGTTGCCCTTCTGGACTGCCTCAATTTGGTTAATGTCCTTGTGAAGGTGTGGCTCCAATACTGCACGCAGTACTTCAGATGGGCCTAACCAGTGTCTTGTAAAGAGGGATTATACCTCCTCTTACGACTTGTGATACCCCTACTAATACACCCTAACACCCCTAGCCTTACCTACTGCTTTAGAGGTCTGCTTGATGATTTCAGGTCATCAGTGATGATGATGCCCAAGTCTCTTTCTTCCTTTGTGACTGCTAGCAACTCCTCCCAGCCTATAGGTGGCTTCAGGGTTTCTCTTCCTATGTGCATGATTTTGCACTTCTTTGCATTAAATCCCAGTTGCCACTCTTCTGACCATTTTGCTAGTTTATCCAGATCTCTTCTCATTCTGCCCACCCCATCTGGATCATCTACTCTGTTGCAGATCTTGGTGTCATCTGCAAACAGACAAGCCTTACCCTCAAGTCCATCTGCAAGGTCACTAATGAAGATGTTGAAGAGGACTGGCCCCAGGACTGATCCCTGAGGTACCCCACTTGTGACTTGCATCTCTTCTGACTGTATACCATTTACCACCACTCTCTGTTTTCTGCCCGTCAACCAGTTTGTCACCCAGTTGACCAACTTCTGACCCACCCCAAGCCTACCCAGCTTATTTATCAATCTTCTATGTGGAACAGTGTCAAAAGCTTTGCTGAAGTCAAGGTAGGCGACATCAACTGCTCCCCCTTGGTCCACCACTCTGGTTACCCAGTCAAAGAAATCTATGAGATTAGTTTGACAGGACCTTCCTTTGTAAACCCATGCTGTCTTGGATCCTGTGCCCCTATGGATTCCAGGTGTCGCACTATCCTTTCCTTAAGGAGTGCCTCCATAATCTTGCCCACTACTGAGGTAAGACTGACTGGTCTGTAGTTTCCCGCCTCCTCCCTGCTACCACTCTTGTGGAGCGGGATCACATGAGCCCTTCTCCAGTCTTCTGGGACCTCTCCTGTGCTTGCTTAAAGGACAGCCTGGCATGATACTGCCGAGGGGCCACCTGCCTATGGTGCCTTCCACCACCCTGCATCCTCCTCCTCCTCATTAGTGCACCTGCGATGGCAGCTGCTGCTGGGTCCATCCTGCTGCTGGGTTTGTTCTCTGTGGCCCTCTGGCTCAGTCTCTCTGGCAGGCTGTCTCTCTCTCTGTCTCTCACTCCTCTGTTCTGGCAGTGTGCAGCTGCAGCAATTCAGTCCATGACTTGCAGGTGGATTGGACTTAAGTCTACTTCTTTTATACTTATCTTTCTATGGTGCATCTTGCCTGTGCGCTGGAGTTGCCCCATAGTTGCACCGTGGTTTTGCACTGTGAAGTGCATTGCGCTGTATATGCATGGGTACACCCCCTGTATTTGCGCCGCATATCATTATGATGCGTCTATGGTGCATCTCGTTTGGTGCAGGACATCTTAGTTGCGCTGGCACATTCACCCTGTTTGTGAATCATTCTACGGCGTATTTTTGCGTTGCGCCAGTGCATCTCTTTTGTGAATCCTGCCCTCAATGTACTTGTCAGGACCATCTTGAATAAAGGCCTTTGACCTAAAGATGTGAAAGTTAGATGTGTTTCCTGGATAAAAATAAACCTTTTTACTACTGCTACTACATTAAATCCCAGCATGCAAACTAAAAGGATGATGACTGGTAGACACATAATGGGAACAAATGGTTAGCATTACTCTTTATTTTTAGGATACTGGACCAGTAGATCAAGCTTGGTGCCAAAGTGTTCATAGGAAGTGTGCAGTAAGATGGATGGACAAGGGGTGCAACAAGATGTGAAAAGCAAGATTCTATGTAACTTTTATGAGGCTGGAGTAATGTGCCTGATGTGGGTATGGAATGGGGAAGCACGTTCACAGCCTGATTACTGGTATATTACAGAGAGGGATGATAGTTCCTCCAGGAGTGGAAATTTGCTTATGACGTGACACAAATACAGTCCATAATGGAGAGGGACACTGGGCTGTTCCTCTCTCCTCGGATTTCCCTTTGTGCTCCCCTTTCCCTGACTGTGTGTTGCTGCCATGTATCTGTGTTTATTCTAATGGAGCTTTTGTAAATGAACAGCTAACAACCAGTGAACGGAATGACCTGCTCTGCAGTACCTTACCATACATGGCAGGACTGGCACGTCAGTTGCTGAAGTTGTGTCCCATGGTAAGTCTCATCTCCCTTTGCTGGTTATATACACCTGGGTTATAAGATTACTATCTGTTAAAAGTGCACTGGCTTATTCGTGAAACACCACCTACATTGTATATACAGTCCCATAGTATAGCTCCCTCCCCCTCCATGGGTTGTATGTACAGTCACATAGTATAGTTCCCTCCCCCTCCATGGGTTGTATGTACAGTCACATAGTATAGCTCCCTTCCCCTCCATGGGTTGTATGTATAGTCACATAGTACAACTCCCTTCCCACCCCATGGGTTGTATGTACAGTCACGTAGTACAGCTCACTACCCACCCCATGGGTTGTATGTAGTCACATAGTATAGGTCCCTCCCCACCCCATGGGTTGTATGTACAGTCACGTAGTACAGGTCCCTCCCCTCTCCATAGGTTGTATATACAGTCATGTAGTACAGATCCCTCCCCTCTCCATGGGTTGTATGTACAGTCACCTAGTACAGGTCCCTCCCACCTCATGGGTTGTATGTACAGTCACGTAGTATAGGTCCCTCCCACCCCATGGATTATATGTACAGTCACGTAGTACAGGTCCCTCCTCTCCATGGGTTGTATGTACAGTCACGTAGTACAGTTCCCTTCTCACCCCATGGGTTGTATGTACAGTCACGTAGTACAGGTCCTCTCTCTCCATAGGTTGTATATACAGTCACGTAGTACAGGTCCCTCCCTCCATAGGTTGTATATACAGTCATGTAGTACAGATCCTCCCCTCTCCATGGGTTGTATGTACAGCCACGTGAGTACAGGTCCCTCCCCACCTCATGGGTTGTATGTACAGTTACGTAGTACAGCTCCCTTCCCACCCCATGGGTTGTATGTACAGTCACATAGTACAGGTCCCTCTCCTCTCCATGGGTTGTATGTACAGTCACCTAACAGGTCCTCCCACCTCATGGGTTGTATGTACAGTCACGTAGTATAGGTCCCTCCCACCCCATGGGTTGTATGTACAGTCACGTAGTACAGGTCCCTCCCACCTCATGGGTTGTATATACAGTCACATAGTACAGGTCCCTCCCTCTCCATGGGTTGTATGTACGATCACGTGGTACAGGTTCCTCCCCTCTCCATAGGACTTGTATATATCAGCGTCAAGACTTACTATCAATGACGTAATTTCTGCATGAAAATTTGATCAATTATATGTGTTGTTCTCGAAGATTATCCTGTGCTTGTCTGCCGGTATGAAACTGGATTGGTCTATCTGTATTAAAGGAGGTACTCCTGAATCGCCTTGCCAAAGAGATGTATTTTGTAATCAGTGTTCAATAGGAAATCGGTCTATATGAAGGGCATTTTGTTGGGTCCTTTCCCGGCTTGGGTATCACCGAAATCACCGCCTGGGCCCAAGAAGGAGGGGTCGCAGCCTCATCTCTCATGACCTCTTCGAAAACCTTCCCCAGAAGTGTCTGTATGTGGTTCCCAAAGCATTTATAGAACTCCGCAGGGAGTCCATCCGAACCCGGACATTTACCCACCTTAAGCCTTTTAATCTCCTCCTTTATTTCCTCCGGTCTCACAGGTCCCATTAACCTTTCCCCTTGCTCCCTAGTTAGACCCGGTAGTTTAAGTGAACTCAGGAATCTCTTTATGTCTTCCTTTTCTGCTTTTGTGTCTTTTGCGTATAACTTAGTACAGCATATTCTGAAGGCGTCTGCTATCTCATGAACCCCTTGAACCATTTTGCCCATCCCTGGATGCCACACCTTCGTTATTGTTGCTCTTGCCTGTTTTGCCCTCAGCCTGCTAGCCAGGTAGCGCAACGATCGAGGTCCTCCCTCATAATGTTGTTGTCTCAGAAAGAGCAACCTCTGTTTCCACCTGATAATCCAAATTCCGTCAACTCCTCTTATGGTCCAATAACTGTCTCCTCAGCTCCTTGTCATACTTTTGTTTTTTGCTGCCCCTCCAAATCTGCTATCAGACCCATTAAGCTTAAGTCTTCTGGCCTCCCTCCTCTCTTTTTCTTGAGGCCAGTTGGATAAATTTACCTCATAGGGACAGTTTTTGCGGCGTCCCAGCGGATAGCCTGTGTGGTATCCTGCTCTGTATTATCTAGAAGGTATGCCCTATAAGTTTCTACTATCTGTTCCCTAATTTCTTTATCTTTCAGAAGAGAGGTGTTCAGCCGCCATATGGTATTCCAGTGAGTCTCCCCTAGGTCTATTTTTATATATATGGGCGCATGGTCAGACAGAAGTAAGTCCCCTATCCAAGTATCCTCAATTCTCTGTACCTCAGTCTTTGTGACTAATATGTAGACTAGCCTTGAATATGTGTTGTGGGCCGCAGAAAAAAGGTATAGTCCCTCTGTCTAGTGTATTGGTGTCTCCAAGTGTCTAATAGTCCCATTTGTCCTATCAATTTCTGGATTTTCCTAGCTGTTCTGTGTGGTTTCCTCTTCCCTCGAGGAGGTCCATATCTGTGTTCAAAGGTAGATTAAGATCCCCCACAAATTATGACCCCTCCCCACTCTAATAGAGTGGCTAGAAAGGCAATTTTCGGGTGAAGTGTTGAACCCAGGGGAAAATACATGGATGCAAGTGTGACTACATGCCCCTAAATTTGCCTTTCAGCATCACATACGTCCTCCTATCTGTCTTGGCCTCCATTTTTCAAATGGGAATTAGATGCACCAACACCATCACACCTCCTTCTACCATTCTTATAGGAAGCAGCCATTTCCCCAAAACCCAATTTTAGGAACTTATTGTGCTCCTTCATGACAGATGGGTCTCCTGGAGAAATAAAAATCTGCAGCTTTCCTTACCTGGCTCAATATTTTAGATCTTTTAACAGGGTTTGTAAGGCCGTTAACATTATAGGAACAGATAATCATACCCTTACCTGCCATTGAAAGGTCTGTATTTAGAAATATATTCTCAGGGTATCCTCGGACTCCTCCTAAGAGCCCTCCACACATCTCCTTCTTTATTTCATTTAACTCTCTCTGCGATGGAACACATCCCAGATATGAAATAACATAACAACCATTACTTGATAACAGTAGCTTAACTTTACAGCCAACTGGGCTAGTAACCAATGCATTATCCTTGACCTCCAAGGCATAAGTCCCACTTTTTGGGCCTCTAGTCCTACGTCCACCTTATACAGGTGGAGGCAAGTTCAGAGGGGTTACCAGTGTCTCTACAATGGGAGACCCACTCTAGAGAGCTCTTGTTCATAACTTGGAGCGCTTCGCTTTCCTGTGTGACCAATTACTCTATTGATCAGAAAAGCTTTTAATTGGAGCACTCGTGCCCAAGCACCATCAAAAGAAAATGATGTTCTGCACTGATCTAACAGTCTTTCATATAAACATTTAACTCTGAGCCTATTCATGATTTTTATATCTATAGGGCCAGAGAAATCTTCCTCCACCACTTCCCCAACTGGGGTAACTCCCCCTGGGGAGACAGTAATCTCTCCTCATGTGGGAGGAAGCAGACCCCTCAGCAACCAACCAAGAATCATTCCCCTTCCCAATCCCTCCCTTCCCCATAATTACTTCTTGACTAATTTTGTTTATTTTATTCAATAATCCCTCCATTGGTATTCCCTTTTCCACACCTCAAAAATTCATAATCTTTTCATCCCCATCTTTGTGTTATTAATACCCATTCTTGTAATCCCGATATCTTAAACCCTTATCCTTGTACGGTTTCAGATATAATGGCCTGCACTTTATATATTCCTTCTCGAGCCCTGCCTCTTCCGCTGTTTCAGCTCCATAATTGGAGCCCTTGTTTACTTTTACCACAAATCCAATACAGTGGCCCCTTTTCCAGGGTCAAACCAATGATTAGCCCCTTTATAGTCCCCCCTCCCACTTCCACCCTCACCCCCTTCAATCAAGTAAAAAATAACCTAGTTCCTGATGGAATATGATTCTTGCACTTCTGTTTCATTCCCTTCACCCTCCTTCCACTACATCCACGTTTATATCTGCTCATAGACCCTTCGTCGAATCCGCTTCCTGAGACATCCTATACCACATAGCATTATAACTGCTGCAGGAAGTCAGAAGCGTAACCCCAGCAATCCCATTAAGATCGTTTAGTTATTATTCATGTGCCATGTAATCTGATTATGCAGGCATAGTCCCAAATTATTAAAGTCGTTTTCAATTCCTTCAAAGCTCTGAGCACACTTTATTCCCTTTAGTCCACATCAAAGTCTCTTTTGAATAAGTACTTGCAGTGTATTCCCGTTTCACATCTTCACCCTTCAGCCGTTAAGTTGTTGTTCAGCACGACGTTCTGTTCTCTCGGAGGGTCGCCTTGTTCCTGTTCTCCTCGCTCTAGTTCTGTGCCTGGGGGTTTTCTTTTGGCTAGAACCTTGTCCCATACCCCAAACATGTCCCTACTTGAATCGCCATTCACTCTTTTTGGGCCTGTTTTGAACCAGTTCAGCTCCCCCAGCTGCTGCTGAATCTGCCGACCCTGTTCCTCAGGTATGTGCAACCCTATTCTCTCCACGAATTCCTTAGCTTCTGCCAGCTCTTGAAATCTCAAAAGACCCTTTTCTGTTTGAACTTTCAGCCTAGCTGGGTATTCCACAAAGGCTTTTACTCCCTTTTGCTGTAGCAATTTAACTACCATAGCACCTTCCTCCTCCTAGCAAGCAGCTGTGGGGTAAAGTCATGGTCAAAAACAGTCTGACATCTCCAAAATATAGTTTCCTTGACCAGCCTAGGGCTAACACCTCCTCTTTGATCCTGTAATCCAGAAAGCCAAGCACTATCGATCTGGGTCTGGCCTTCTGATCTCGAGGGAGGCCATGTACCAGAGATCTGTGAGCCCTAATAATGTCAAGCCGTTTTCAGTAGGTAGATTAAGGATCTCTCTTAAAATGAGTCGATAAAGTCAATCATGTTCCCCGATTCCATTTCTTCTGGTACTCCGTGGATCCGAATATTGTTCGCGGTTCCGATTCTCTAGTTCCTCAAGCTTCTGTTCAGCAGCGTAGTGCGATGATGCAGCCCCAGCAAGGCCGAGTTGTGCACATCTGTGTCTAGGTATATTCTATATTACCATCTCAACTTGTGTTTCTGGTGTAATTTTGCAATATCTTGGCGTTGATCTAGTGCTTTAGCCTCCAGTCTCTGCAAGTATCATTTATTTGTTGTAGGGTTTGACAAAGCTGCGAGAGGTAATGTGCATTCTGTTTCTTGTGCCATAAAGAGGCCTTCTCACACTTTGTGCGTGGACTTGCGCTCTGCATAGGCCTCCATTCAGCCATTCTGTACCTGCTCAGCTATCTTTTTGTTTACAGCTCCATTCAACTGAATCTCCTTCAAAGCGGTGTTTGGGTCCCATTAGATAATCCTTTATTGATCTTTTGGTCGACAGGATTGACGTTTTCTATATGGATTAGCGTGGATTGTTTCTGGTCAGTCATTCAGCGCTTTGCTTAGGCAGCCATTAGGTCCGTGCCCCAACCGGAAGTCCCACTTATTGGGGTTTCATGAGCACGTAGCTATGTTCAGTGAGTAAATACAACCAAGTTCTCAAAAGTAATATAAAGTACTATACATTACAGTTACTGCTACCAGATTACATTTATTTCAAAGTAACTAACTGTAACTGATTACTTTTTAAAAGTAACTTATCCAACACTGGCTCTACATAGTAAGAGAGCAGCCTCCGCATGTCCAAAGTACAGAGCCAGCGGTCAGCCTCTGAAGAACATTTGGTAAAATATACCAGTAAGTTAATCACCTGGTTAAGGTGAAACTCTGATACTACCTTCAGGAGTAACTTTGGGTTGGAGCAAAGGATGACTTTGTCCTTGTGGAAGACCAGGTATGGAGACTCTACCAAAAGTGCCTAGAGTTCCCTAATCTTTCTGGCTGGTGTAATGGCCAGGAAGGTCATCTTCCATGACAGGTGTGAAATCTCACACATGTGCATAGGCTTGAGTGGCTTGCCCATGAGCATAGCTAACACCAGCAGTAGGTCCCACGGTGGAGGTGGATCACACTCCAGAAGGGACAGATTGTCCAGGCCCTTGACAAAGCACCCAACCACCTTCTCCTAGGCCACCGCTGGCTTACCAGCCTGTACCCTGTAAGCAGAGATGCCTGCTAGATGCACCTTAAGGGTGTTGCTGGCAGTCCCAGCTGAGAGAGGGATCAGAGGTAGTCCAGAATGTTAGCCACAGGGCAGGCAAGGGGATCAAGCTCCTTGCCCTGGCACCAAATGGAGAACCTCTTCCATTTAAATGCACAGCATCTGCGAGTCGACTCCTTTCAGGAGGCCTCCATAATATGGGACACATCATCCAAAAGACCCAAGGCCTGGATCTCTAGCCACTCAGAAACCAGGCCGTGAGGTGCAGGGACTGCAGGTCCAGGTGCAGGATCATCCCCTGTTATCTGGTCATCAAATCCAGGTGAAAAGGCAACCACAATGGAGGTCTGCTGCTGAGGCTGAAGAGATCTGGGTATCAGAACTGTAGAGACCAGTCTGCAGCTATCAGGATCATCCATGCCTTGTCCTGCTGAGCTTTGAATGCAACTTTGTGGAACAAGGGAAGGGAGGGAACGTATACATGAGGCCTGGGTTCCAGGGCCTCATGAAGGCATCCTCTAGCTATGTCCTGTGATCAGGGAGGAGTTGTGGATGTGGCCTATCTAGATTTCAGCAATGCCTTTGGCACCATTCCACATAGGAGATTAGTAAGCAAGCTGGGTAGCCTAGGAGTGGGATCAAAGGTAGTAAACTGGATAAAAAAATTGGCTAACAGATAGGAGGCAGAGGGGGTTGGTAAACGGAGTTCACTGCAAGGAAGGGAGGGTGACCAGCGGGGTACTACAGGGATCTGTACTGGGACCAGTCCTCTTTAATGTCTTTATTAGCCATACTGCAGAAGGGTTGGAAGGAAAGGTCTGCCTGTTCGTGGATGATACTAAAATCTGCCACAGGGTAGACACTCTGGGGGGGAGTGGTGGTGGAAAAAAAGAGACGGGATCAGAAAAAGTTAGAGGAATGGTCAAGGATATCCCAACTGGGCTTCAATGCAAAAAAGTGCAAAATCATGCACTTGGGGCAAAGAAACACAATGATGGAGTACAAATTGGGAAGAGAGGTATTGACAACCACAAACAGGAAAGAGACAGAACAGTTAAGTAAGAACTTACCGCAACAGTAGATTGTTGAGGGAATCTATTTCATCAGGTCTCACCTATGGAACTTATAGCCATCAGGTGCTAGTACAACATAGAAACCTTTCTCTAGTAGTCTAGTAGGGGCTGCCCATGCCGATGTCATATGCCAACATCCCTGCATATATAAGTGTGTACGACGCCGCTCCCTCCTCAGTTCCCCACTGGAGACCACACTTGCTAGGCCTCTCTCTAGGGAACCAAGGAGAGATGATGTGCCCAGCTACAGAGGCTGGAGCAATGGGAAAGCCAGTCTGGAGACAGAGAACCAGGGAAGGGCGGGTGGTCAGCATGACCTGATGAAAGAGATTCCCGAAGATCTATTGTTACAATAAGTTCTTACGTAACTGTTCTATCTTCTTCACGAAAATATCTTTCATCAGTTCACACCTATGGAATGAGTCCCAAACAGTACAGACAATGAGATAGTCTGGGTGGAAGGAGGCCACAGACCTAAGGAAGAAGGCCTTGAAGCACAGCTAAGTCAAAGCCTGCTCGCCTTCTAGAAGCAATGTCCAGACTGTAGTGCTTTGTGAAAGTATGGACAGTACTCCAAGTTGCAGCAGCATGGATGTCTGTAGCTGATACATTCTTGAAACAGACAACTGAAGTGGCCATACCTCTGGTTGAGTGGTCATGAACAACCCCAAGAAGTTCCTTACCATACTTCCTGTAACAAAAACTAATACAGTTGGCCAACCATTTGGACAAACACTGTTTAGAAACTGGAACACCTTCTTTCTCAGAGGCAAAGGAAACCAACTGGGAGGATTTTCTGCATAGTCCTTGGTACAGTGTGTATAGTACCTGAGAATTCTATATACAGCTAACATACGGAGCTATACTTCCCCAGGATTGGCATATTGTGGGTATTTATTTATTTATTTTTATTTACTGTATTCTAGGATTACAATTACCTTTGAACCAGTGGTTCTTTCACAAAGATTCCATGTCAAGGACAGAGAATGCAACAATACAAGGAAATGAAACAGATTCATAGCAAACACAGGTTGACAATACAAAATTAAAATAAAGCCATGAATAATAATATCTAAGGCATAGGGAGAGAGGGTAAGAAGGTAAGAGGCAGTCTAGGGAAAAGACTTTGTTATCATAAACTCCGGCAGGAAGTTGCGGACTTCATTGCTGACATGGTATTGGGATCACCCAGATGGTTGATTCTGGGGGATTTCAATGATTGGGTCCATGGTGAACTCTAGCAATTTGGATGTGACTTCCTCCAACTAATGATTTTGTTGTGCCTCACATAGGTTTTTACCTCCGCTACCCACATTAAGGGTCACTCATTGGCTCTGGTGTTCCTCCTGGGAAAGGAGATATCTGATTTGGTGGTGGAACCAGTCAGATGGTCTGACCATCACACAATAATGTTCAGTTTTGGGGCTCCCCCCTATGGGCCTGCCCCAATGGAGATGGTTCAGTACCGTCCCTTATGGGGAGTGAACCCTGATGGCCTAATGGTAGTGCTGGATCTATCGAACATGCCGAGGGAATGCAGAGATTCGGGGGACGTTGTGCTTGCCTATAATGTGGCAGTAACAGTGGCCCTGGATTCTATTGCTCCTGTTCGTGTTCACCCCCTCACCCTCCGTCCAAGGTCACCATGATTTGATGGGACCTTGAAGGAGTTGAGGAGAATGGGGCGAAGGCTGGAGAGGGCCTGGCGGAACTCCGGTCTTGATGGCGACAGGCTTAGTTTGATGGAGCATCATGCTCTCTATCAATCGACAATCTCTCATAAGAAGGCAGAGTTCCTGTCCAGGGAGATTGCCGCTGCACAAAATCGACCAGCTCAGCTCTTCCAGACTGTGGACAGATTGTGCAGTCTAATCTGTCTTCAGTCTGCGGGAGCCTTTTCACAAAAGAAGTGTGATGAGTTTGCTCAATTATTTGCAGATAAGGTTGCTGCCATCAGATCCGAAATCAGCCAGTCTATCTCCAGTGGGTGCTGCAATGGTTGGCAGGATGTCACAAGCACCCGGTCTGTTTGGATGGATTTCAGTTGGCTGGATCTCACTGACATCGTGGGGGTCATCCAGTTATTGCGGCCAACCTGCTGCAGTTTAAATCCAGGCCATACGTGACTCTTGGTGGGTTGCGTTGATGAGATTGGCCCGATCCTTGCAGAGATAATCTGGAGTTCACTGGAGAGGGGGATCCCCTAAAGGAGGTGGTTGTGTGACTGCTCCTGAAAAAACCTCTCTTGACCTGGACTGTCCTGCTAACTACAAACCTGTCTCAAACCTACCATTTGTGGGTTAGGTTACTGAGAAGGTGGTTGCGCTGCAGCTGGATGACCATCTTACCATCCACGATGTCTATGATTCTGTCCAGTCAGGATTTAGGAAGAGACATAGTTCCAAGATGGCTCTTGTCCGGGTGCTTAATGATCTCCTAACAGCGAGAGATCGGAGGTCTCGTTTCATCTTGGTCCTCCTTGATCTCTCTGCGGCATTTAACACTGTGGATCATGGAGTGCTTTGAATCGCCTACAGTCCATCTGTAGCCTCTCGGCTACGGTCCTCAGGTGGTTTAGATCTTTTCTCCAGGGTAGGACTCAGAGAGTGGCCTCATGGATTTATTCCTCTGGCTCTCTCTCCCCCTGCTCTGTGGAGTTCTGCAGGGTTCCATTTTAGCGCCCATGTTGTTCGCAGTGTACATGTTGCTGTTGGGAGACATTATTAGATGGTATTGCTTGAGTTTTCACTGCTATGCAGATGATACTCAGCTGTACCTGTCCTTTATACCTGGGCAGGAGGATGCAATCTCGGTATTTAACAACTGTCTCTCTGAGATTCAGGACTGGATGAGTGACAGCTGGCTGAGACTAAATCCAAATAAGACTGAGGTGTTGGTGGTGGACCCAGATCACTGGGCGGCAGGTATGCTGGCTGGACAGTCACCAGGGCTTTGGCTCAGGGATGTCCCACTAGCTGCCTCACATCAGGTGCGTAACCTGGGCATTATTTTTGACAATGAGCAGACCTTGAAATCTCAGGTGTTGGCAGTTGTCAAGACCTCATTTTTCCATCTGAGGAATATCGCCCGGGTGAAGCATCTGGTTCCTCTCGATGATCTTTCTACCTTGGTCCACACCTTTGTGACTACCTGCCTTGACCATTGCAATGCTCTGTACCTATGGCTTCTGGGGGCTGATATCCACCACTTGAAGCTGGTGCAGAGCACAGCAGCCAGGCTTGTGACTGGGACTTCTAGGACCAGCCAAATTATGCCTGTGCTCCGCGGACTGCACTGGCTGCCTGTACGGTGGCGGATCACCTTTAAGGTCGACTTGCTGACCTATAAAGCCCTACACAACCAGGGACCCCGCTACCTGAAAGATCTCCTTTGCTTCTACTTCTCCTCCTGCTTTGATCCATCAACGAGGGATTGCTAGAGATTCTCAGGGTGTGCTTGAAGACATCCGGGCCTCGGTCCTTTTCTTATGTAGCCCCTACCCTGTGGAATTCTCTACCTTGTAGGGTGAGAGGGTGCTGGACCATCCAAAGTTTTAAGCCAGCCCTAAAAACCTATCTGTATAGGCAGGCATTCCCAGAAAATGTTGACTGATAGCTTTAGCCATAAATTTTATGCTGTAATCTTGAAATTTGTTGATTAGTTGTCATTTTAAGTGGATTTTATGAATATTAATGCTGTATTTATAAGTGGTTATTTTACATTCTGTACAGCGCCTTGGTTCTGAAAGGTGCTTTATAAAGTTATTATTATTAGTATTATTATAAAGTGCTGGAGGTTGCAAGAAGTGCTGGCAGGGCTGTGAGCAAAGGAGAGTGGGGAAGAGAAGGAGGGGGTGTGGGAAGAAAGCAGGGAAGGAAATGGGGAAGTACAAAGGTGGAATAGAGTATGGGGGTGTGAGAGGGAAGGAGACAATAAGGCAGGCCAAGAGGGGGAACACAAAGGGGGTTGCATTTGAGGAAAAGGGGTATGAGGAGAGGGAGTGTAGCACAATGGACAGGGTATGGTGTTCTGGGGAGGGTAGACGAATTGTGATTAGGAGGAGGGGAGAGGAGAAGGGAGGGAGGAGGTGAACAGGAAATGTAAGGGTATTGAAGAGGGGGAGGAGCATACCTCTCAACCTCCTACCACTTAAATCAGGGACAAGGCTTTAAAAAAATCAGGGACAAAGGACCAAAATCAGGGACACATCTTCAAAATTGGTGATATCCACTCAGGAAGCTGGTAGAATAAGAGGCTTAGTGTAAAATGTGTTCTCTAAGGAAGATCAAAACTGTTAACTTTAATGTTTGACATTATTTTTTGTTTACAACCCATACTGTTTGGTCATGGAAGCTCAAATTTTAGGAGGGACAGAGTAAAATTCTGAGGCAAAATCAGGGATGTCCCTGAAAATGAGAGACAGTTGAGAGGTATGGGGAGGAGGGATGGCAGGAAGAGAGAGGAGAGGGGTTAGAGATGAGAAAGTGGGGCAGTGACGGCAGTGAGAGCAGAGGAACCCTAGATGTTACAGTCACATTTGCAAAGGTTGGAGAGATGCTGGTGCAGTATTTGTAAGGGCCTAACTTGTTTTCAGCAGAGACATCGGGAGGAAGCCCATTAACTAGGGAAGGGGCCCTTATAGAGAAGGAGCATTGGGCTTGGGAGGTGAGGCAGAAGGGAATCAGGAATGGGGGTTTGTTGGTACTGCAAGTGCAACAAGTGTGGGGAGTGGATAACATAAAGCCATGAGTTGCTGGGAGGTATAAAGCCAAGGCAGATTTTCTTGGCAGGAGGCAGGTCTGGTAGGCTACCCTTCCTTGAAGGTGGTGCCAGGAAGATTGTTTATAGAGCTCACAGGTACAGTATGTGTTCTTTTACCAGCTCCTGTCATGAGATGACAGCACTTATTCAAGGCGGTTTTCATTCTTTTTAGGGTGGTGTCAGTGGCAGACCCATAGAAGATTAGCCCGTAATCGATAATCGAAAGGACTGAGCTGGTTACAGCTGTCCTCAGGGCATCAGTGGTAAGACAGTGACGATGGTGGTAAAGGACACCTATCCTAGTGTTTATCGCTCTGGAGATAAGTGAAACGTGGGCATAATAGGAAACTGAGCTGTCTAACGTAACCCCAAGGTATTTGAACTCATGGACTTGATCAATTGGGAGGTGCTGCTTATTCAGGATAGACAGATAGGCTAGCTGCTTGTTGTTTGCTCTGAGCATTAGTGAACAGCATAGCCGTGCTTTTTTTGTAGCTCATCAGCAGCTTGTACTGATCAAACCACGCTTCAACAAGGTTAAAGTCTGACTGCAAGACAGAGGACAGGGGGACGAGGTCAGTGTGAGTGCTGAAGAGGATGGCATCATTCACATATAGGATCATATTGTTGTTGCAGGCTGCAGGGAGATTGTTGATGAAGAGGCTAAAGAGTAACGGGACGAGAATGGACCCTTGAGGTATCCCAGAGTTCATAGGGAGGCAACTGGAAAGAGAGTCCCCAATCTTAACTAGTTGGTGTCTTCCCAACAGGTAGCTTTCAAACCATTCGGTAACCTCATTGGATAGGCCAATGGTGGTGAAGGAGTTTAGAAGAAGATGGTGATTGATGGTGTCAGATGCCTTGGTCAGATCTACATACACCACTCCTAGTAAGTGCCCAGAGTCAAGGGCCTTGTGAATGTGGTTTGTAAATTCAAGCAGGGCAGTGGTCGTAATATGTTCTTTTTTAAAGCCATGTTGCTGCTGACACTGGATGTTAGATTTGTCAAGATATTCTGACAGTTGGTCAGCAACTATGCGCTCTAGGGCAGGCTTTAGAAAGCAGGGAGAGGATGGAGATGAAGCGGTAATTGAAGTATTGAGTCCTATCTCCACTTTTATGCACAGGTGTTACAGTTGCAGATTTCCAAAGCTGGGGGAACTGTCTGTGGGAGAGTGAAAGGTTCAGGAGCTTGGTCTGGGGAGCAGGACGGCCTCGAATGCAAGAGAGAGAAGTTTTAGATCCAGGGTGTCACTGCTAAATCGGGATTTTCCAAGCACATTTAGAAGGTGTTTTGTTGCTTCAGCAAGGGATACTCTCTGGAAGTAGAAGGTAGGAGAGTTAGGGGGAGGATCAGATTTAGCATTGTTGGGTAATAGGCAGGTGGATCGATTGATTTCAAGTAAACTCAGACACCACCTTCGGAAGAAACTTAGGGTTAGTACACAAAGACACCCTGTCATTGTGGAAAAACAAATAAGGCTGCTCACACATGAGAGCTATAGGTCTGAAATCCTTTGAGCAAAAATAATAGCAACTAAAAATAACACTTTCCACGACAGAAAGCGTAACTTGCAAGATATTGCTGACTCCAAAGGAGGCAAAGTCAGCTTTTCTAGAACAAAATTCAGGTCCCAAGCCAGGGCCGAATTACAGATAGGAGGCTTCAGGTGCAGAATGCCTCTCAGAAAAGAAATAAAAAACTCACCTTAGTAATGTTGTTTCTTCTAATGGAGTCTTGCTATATTATGACATATGCAGTGAGTCCCAACCTTCGAACTGCTCCGGAGGTGAAAGAGTTAACTTTCCATGCCAGGCATGGAACTTTGAGCACGAGCTCGGTTGAAAATTCTGTCTGTTGTTCTTCAAACTCAAACTGTCAGATCTTTACGAGCAAAACTCACTAAGGTTCTGTGTGGAAGCTGTAAACCTACACTAGCCAACTGGTTACTAAATATAAGAACACATTTTTTGGTCCCAAAACAAAGACTCAAGTCAGGGGATCCAAAAATGAAAACATAACACCCAATCACCCCCAAAAGGAGGAGAAAAACAAGGTGGGCATCTACTAAGTGCCAACACTGCACTGCCCACCCACATCCCAAAAACAGAGGTTCTGAGAGGGGCAGAGAGAGGTCATAATATAGCAAGACTGCATTAGAAGAAACAACATTACTAAGGTGAGTAATTTTTCTTCAAACAACATGAAGTCTTGCTATATTATGACATATGCAAACTTACACAGCAATACCTCCATGGAGGAGGACAGAACCTACTTAGAAATAGGCTCTGAAGCTGCTGTGTGCCGAACCGAGATCACTTCTAGCCTGGATGTCCAGGGAGTAATGCTTGGTAAAGTGTGAACTGTTTTCCAGGTAGCTGCTTGACATATCTCTAGGATAGGATGTCCCTGGCAGCAGCCAGAGACGCAGCTGTACCTCTGGTAGAGTGAGCCCTCAGGCCTGAGGGAGGAACCTACCCAGTTTTCATAGCAAAATTGGATACAAGAGACAATCCACCTGGCAATGGATCTTTAGTGGCAGGTTTCTTTACCAACCTCACCATAAGTGAGAACAGTTGAGGGAGTCAAACCTGTGACCCTTAGTACGTTCTATGTAGTAACTAAGGGCTCTTTGACATCTAAACTGTGCAGTCTCCTCCTCGCCAGAGGAGGAATGGTCAGTGAAGCACAGGAGAGAGACAGATTGATTAAGGTGGAAGTCTGAAACCACCTTAGGCAAGAACTTTCTGTTAGTCCTGAGGACCACCTTATCTCTATGAAAGAAGATAAAATCAGGCTCCACTGACAATGCTTGTAATTCACTTATCGCCTGGCAGTAGATGGCTTACAAAACACAGTTTTCCAAGTCAAGTACTTAAGCTCTGCCGAAGACAAGGGCTCAAAAGGGGGTTGCATAAGCTGGGCAATGCAAATATTAAGATCCCAGGCATGGGCAGGGTCCCTGAATGGAGGGTTGGTGTGAAGCAACCCCTTGAAAAACTTGGAGAATACAGGATGAGCTGAAAGAGAAGAGGGTTTACCTGCTGATAAGAAAGCAGACACGGCTGCCAGGTGCACTTTTAGGGTAGCTGGTCTCAGCCCCAAAGTATTCAAATGCACCATATAATCCAGGACTGTGGGTAAGTCAGCAGATTCTGGGGAAATATGCTTGCCAGAGCACCATATGGAAAATCTCTTCCATTTGGAATCATAAGTAACCCTGGTGGAAGGCTTCCTAGAAGCCTTCAAGATATCCAATACACCTTGGGAGAGGTGTAGGTCAGCAAACTCTAACTCTTCAAGAGCCAGGCCTTGAGATTGAGAGATTTGAGGTTCGGGTACCAAACTCTTCCCCTGAGCACAGGTTAACAGGTTGTGATTCCTGGGAAGACACAGGGGAAGGTGGACTGCTAAGGACAGTAGGAGTGGGTACTAGGGCTGTCTGGCCCAATCTGGAGCAATCAGGATCATCTTGCAGGGGTGAGATCTGATTTTGACTAGCACCTTGAACAGAAGAGGAAAGGGGGGAAAAGCATAGAGAAACTTCCCTTCCCACCTGAGAAGGAAGGCATCCAGAGGGACTGAGCCCAACACTGGGGGCCTGCAGCAAAAAAGGGGAAGTTGGTGATTGTCTGGGGCTGCAAAAAGATCTATCTGCGGGGTGCCCCAACTGGCAAATACTACCTCCAGTACTAGGGGATCCAGTGATCATTCATGATGGCCCTGGGAAATCCTGCTGAGAGCATCTGCCAGGACATTGTCCTTGCCTGGGAGGTGAACTGCAGGGAGGTGTTCAGGGAATAAGCCAGAGACCACAACTTCATTTGCTGGTGCACAAGGTCGAGACCGAGTGCCTCCTTGCTTGTTGATGTACCACATTGTAGTGGTGTTGTCTGTTCTGACCTGTACAACTTTGTTCTGAACAGATGTGGAAAAACTTGAAGTGCTAGAAAAACTGCTCTGAGTTCCAACAGATTGATGTGGAGCAGAGATTCCTGAGGGGACCACAATCCCTGGGTAGTGAGGTCGCCATGTGAGCTCCCCACCCCAAGAGGGATGCATCTGTAGTAAGGATTAAGGAGTGAGACTGAGGGGTGAAGGGGACCCCTGTCTCAGATTGCTCTGGTCCTGCCACCACTGAAGGGCTTGGATCAGGGTTCGAGTCACTGGGATCAATTTGGTTAGGAGTCTCTCCTTTGAGACCAAAAGGCTCTCAAATGGAACTGGATGTCCCTCATCTGAAATCTTGCTCCCTGCACTACCGCTGAAAAGCAGCCATGTGCCCCAGGAGCTGCAGAAAATGCCTTGCTGGTCGAGAGACCCGCAGGGTGAAAGAGGAGGCCAGAGAGACCAGGGTCCTTGCTCTTTCCAGAGGAAGGAAGGCTCTGGCCTCTTTTGTGTTCAGTTCTGCACCTATGAAGGTGAGAAGCTGAACAGGCTCCAGAACTGACTTTGGAAGATTGAGAAGGAAACCTAGAGATGTGAACAGTTGCTGAGTTACCTGAAGGTGTAGTTTCACTTGGTCTGGAGACTGACCTACTATGAGCCAGTCGTCCAGGTAAGGAAAGATGGCAATCTTTTGCCTTCTTAAGTGGGCAACTGCTACTGCCAGGCATTTTGTGAATACCCTCGGGCAGAGGTGAGGCCGAAGGGCATTGCTCTGAACTGGTAATGGCCTGAGGGCAGTTGAATCTGAGGTACTTTTGATGGGAGCTTCTGATAAGAACATGGAAGTAGGCATCCTTGAGGTCCAGGGACGCTAGCCAGTCCCTGGCCTAGAGAGGGTAAAATAATTCCCAGAGTCACCATTTTGAATTTTGGTTTTAAAAGGTGCTTGTTTAGGTATCTGAGATCCAGGATGGGCCGCATTCTCCTGTCTTTTTGGGGTAAGGAAGTACCTGGAGTACAACCCTTTGCCCTGGTGTAGGGGTGGAACCCTTTCCACAGCTCTGAGAGCCAGGAGGGTAGAAACTTCTGTTTCTAGGGCAAGTGCCTCTGATGGATTTGCAGGTGGAAAGGACTGGTTCTCATCTTTGGAAATTTTTGAAGCTGAGAACCAGTCCCTGGCTTACTACTTCCAGGACCCACTTGTCTGATGTTAAAGACTTCCAGTCCTGGACAAAGTAAGCCAGCCTGCCCCCTACAGGTAGTGGAGAATCGGCCCTGGCCACCCCATCAGGGTGCCTGCTTGGCAGGGGCTTTAGGCTGAGGGGTGGAAGCAGGTCTGCTTGTACCCCGTCTGCCTCTCCCTCTAAAGAACCCCCTCTGGGCATAAGCTGAAGAGGAGGCCTGGACTTGGTAAAAAGGCCTATGAAAAGGTCTGCCCCTGCCCCTGGAAGGCTGCCTTTGAGGAGTGGCCTGCCTTTCCTTGGCCTGTGCACTCCTATAGGTGGTCCTATACTCATCCATTTTCTTCATGTAATTCTCTGTCTGCTCCCCGAACAGAGAATTACCCACAACAGGAAAATCCATGGCCTTAGTCTGGGTATCCTGCAACAGGCTAGTACATCTGAGCCAAGCCATCCTGCGAAGAGCCACAGATGTAGCCATGACTCTTGATGACACATCATTAGAGTTCACTGCAGCATGAAATTGCACCTTAGATGCCTCAATACCATCAGCAGCCACCTGCTCCAGCTCCTTGGCAAGCTGGCCAGGGATCTGCTTTGCTAGAACCATAACGGTGTCCCACCTGGATTTCTGGTATCTAGCAACATAGGCCATATAATTTGCCTGTCTGAGTCCCAAGGATGCTGCCATGTACTGTTTCTTTCCTGGCATCAATCCTCCTGGAGTCCTTGTCAGGGGTGTGGAAGCCAAGGAATATTTGCCTTGTCACAGGCTGCAGCCTACACTACCCCAACATGGCTGCATTGTTGTGTAAGGAACTCCATATTAGAGCCTGACAATGTGTACCTCTTGTCCATTCTTTTATCCACAGGAGGTATAGTGTGAGGAGTTTTTAGAATTTTTAGTCTGTTTCCCAAAAGATTTATGCAAAGGGATAGACAGTCTCCTAGACTCTGGGATATCCATCATTTCTACATAGTCAGGCTCCTCTTGATCATCCACAGCTTCCTCCATAGGGAGCTGGAGGGTTTCAGCCACTTTTTTATAAAACATAAAATGAGAGGGGACTCAGAAAGCCTAGGGGGAGACACTCCTGAAGGTCTGTCTGGGAGATGTCGGTTCAATGGGCACATCCAGACTTTCAAATCCATTCACTCTCCTCATACTCCTCTTCCCCTCCTCCGGTTCATAAAATTCCTCTAAATCATATTCTTGAACCGGTGGAACGACCGACCCGTGCCGCTTACCTGATGGTTGGTGCCAGTTAGGTCGGAACCAGGAAAGCGACTGGACAATTCTAATCGCTTTGGCTATTTCTTCAGTGGTTGGAGATGGAAATTTTGGCTCCACACCTGCTGATTTTCTAGTCCTTTTTGCTGGAACCAACTCCTCCGAGTCGGCTCTCCTTTTGTCCAAGGAAGTCTCGCCCTGGTCAGAGGGCACTCCCTCCGGTTCAGTTGCAACCGAACCGGGCTGGCCATCCGGGTCAGCGGACTTCTTGGCCTCTTTTTCCCTGAGCCTACCAACTCTCTTATCCAGGGTAGCTGCAGGAACATTTTTGCAAATCTGGCAGTCTGCATTGAGGTGGTCAAACCCCAGACAATAAACACAGGTGGTGTGGGGGTCAGCCTTGGCACAGGCTTCCCCACAAACACTGCAGTGCTGAAACCCAGTGGGCCCGGTTTTTCTTTTGAGTTTCTCAGACATAGTGCCAGCCTAACCAAAACTTGCCCGTTTATGGCAATCCGTCAAGCAAGACTCTCTTATCGGTTCCCAACCGTGTCACGGGTCGTGGAAAAAACTGTAATGAAATCCGTTTTTTTTTAGAACGGATAAGAACCGGGAACCGCACTCTAAAAGACTGATTAATGTATTTACAACGACCTGATCGGTTCAAACCGAACCGATAATACCGTTTACAAGAACCACACAGACAGTAAATGTAAAACCTATCTAGTACTTACGATACCACAGACAGAGCTTGAACCGACCGGTTACGGTTTAAATTCGGTTAAAAAACCGAAAAATTAATACTTTAACTGACAAAATGAACCAAGCAGAAGGAGAAATCTCCAGAGCGACTGTTCAGTGAGGCGGACTAAAGAATCTGACAGTTTGAGTTTGAAGAACAACAGACAGAGTTTTCAACCGAGCTCGTGCTCAAAGTTCCATGCCTGGCATGGAAAGTTAACTCTTTCACCTCCGGAGCAGTTCGAAGGTTGGGACTCACTGCATATGTCATAATATAGCAAGACTTCATGTTGTTTGAAGTAGGGGCCACAGTGTGGCCCTAAATGGGCACATGAAAGGCCGCTATAGCAGACAGGTGCACCTTAACTGTGGAGTATTGGAGGCCTGCATCAGACAAGGGCAGGAGATATTCTAGAACCTGATTTACCAGGCAAGTGAAAGGGTCCATGTAATGGGAAGCAGCCCATATAGCAAAGTGCTTCCACTACATCAAATAAGTGGCTCCGGTGGAGGGTTTCCTGGCAGCCACCAGGACATAAGCCACTTTCTTAGATACCTCAGACTGAGTAATGGCTATGTCTTCAGGAGCTATGCATGCAGATGGAGGGACTTGAGGTCTGGATGGACCAGGTTTCCCTGTTCCTGTGTCAACAGATCCTGGCAGAGGGACAGGGGAACTGGACATTCCACTGCCAATTGCTTCAGTAAAGGAAACCAGATCTGATGAGGCCAGAATGGGGCCACCAGAATTAGGGTGGCCCCCACCATTTGGAGCTGGATCAGGACTCTCTGTATCAGAGAAAAGGGAGGAAAGGCATAGAGAAACCTCCCTTTCCTAGGGAAGGACAATGTGTTTTGCCAGAAAACTCCGTGCTCTGGCTCTAGTGAGCAGAAATGCAACAGTTTTGTGTTGAGTTGGGATGCAAAAAGGTCCAACTCTGGACAACCTCACCTGTCGAACAGGTTTTCTACGGCCAAAATCAGCACCTCCCACTTGTGCATGCTGAACTGCGACTGACTGAGGCAGCCTGCCAAGGTGTTTTGGATGGCTGGAACATGGACAGCTGACAGTTCTAGACCGTGTTCTAGAGCCCAGTACCAGATTCTCATCACCTCCCTGCATAGGGGTTAAAAATGAGTCCCCCCCTTGCTTGTTGATGTAATAAATGACACTGAGGTTGTCCAACTGCACCAGTAGAGGACCCAGGGAGTGATGGTTCTGGAAGGCCTGTAAGGCATGGCGAGGTTTGACAGGATGGAGATATGTATCAAAGAAACCTTGATGAGGAAGGAAGTTGGGGGGTTGAGGAACAGTGGGCACATCTTAAAGGAGCCATAGAGGTGACAAACCAGTGCATTAGTCAGAGAAATAAGGGCAAGAGAAGAAAAAAACCCACTATGGTTCTCAAAGAATGTGGCAGAGAAAGAAAATACAAGGGGACACAGAGGGAAGGGGACATGGTGGTGTATCTAAATAGTCAGAGGGAAGCAGGGAAAGCAGTTCAGAGTGCAAAGGCCCAAACAGAAGAAAGAATAGCACAGACAGTAAAGAACAGGGACAAGACATTCTATAGGTACATCAGTGAAAGAAGGAAGACCAGGGATGGGACTGTAAGGCTCAGAGGGGAAGTGGAGTAGTGTGTGAAGGGAGACCTGGAAAAAGCAGCAATACTGAACAAATACTTCTGTTCAATATTCACAGAAGAAGGGGAGGGAGAGGGACCACAACTAGACATCAGAAACAAAGGGAGAAGGGAGGCGAACACCAGTCCATTTACAGAAGACAGAGTTCTAGAGGGACTCACAAAACTGAAGGTGGACAAAGCAATGGGGCCAGATGATATACATGCTAGGATATTAAAGAAACTACGGGCGTTGCTGGCAGCACCACTGGCAGCCCTGTTTAGTGAGTCGCTCGATACAAGAGTGGTTCCAGAAGACTGGAGAAGGGTTCATGTAGTCCCTCTTCACAAAAGTGGAAGCAGGGAGGAGGCTGATAACCATAGACCAGTCAGCCTCACCTTGGTAGTGGGGAAGATTATGGAAGCGCTGCTTAAAGAAAGGATTGTGGAACACTTGAAATCCAGCGGAGCGCAGGACCTGAGGCAGCATGGATTCACAACAGAAAGGTTATTTCAAACAAATCTAATAGATTTCTTTGACTGGGTGACAAAGGAGGTAGATCAGGGAGGAGCAGTGGATGTCGCCTACCTTGATTTCAGCAAGTCCTTCGACACCATTCCACATAAAAAACTGGTAAACAAACTGGGTAGCCAGGGAATGGGCCACAAAGTGGTAAACTGGGTTAGAAATTGGTTGGCAGACAGAAAGCAGAGGTTGGTGGTAAATGAGGTCCAATCCGAGGAGAGGGGGGGTGACCAGTGGGGTACCACAAGGATCAGTCCTGGGTCCAGTCCTTTCTGATGTGTTCATCGGTGACATTGCAGAAGGGCTGAAAGGAAAGGTTTGCCTATTTGCAGATGACACCAAGATCTGTAATAGGGTAGACACTCCAGCTGGGGTGGAGAAAATGAGGAGGGTCCTAGGAAAACTGGAGAAATGGTCCAAAGTGTGGCAACTAAGACTCAACGTGAAGATTTGCAAAGTCATGCACCTGGGGCACAGAGACCCTGAGGAAAGTTACAGGATGGGGGTATTAACGGTCACCAAGGAAGAAAGGGATTTGGGAATAATCATCTCAGATTGTAAAATGGACCCAATTATACAGGTTCCTGGTTGGT
Organism: Neoceratodus forsteri; assembly: GCA_016271365.2. Classification (NCBI taxonomy): domain Eukaryota; kingdom Metazoa; phylum Chordata; order Ceratodontiformes; family Ceratodontidae; genus Neoceratodus; species Neoceratodus forsteri. The sequence continues at coordinate 9,794,073 of JADMNL010000026.1, forward strand.
AATTCTCAGTAATTCAATAAAGCCAACATGCTATTTCTTTGCCAGTTTAGTTGTACTTTATTATGATAGTATTAATAAAATTAGCCAGAAAAATCCTATTGTAACAATAAAAACACACCCTGACAGGATGAATAGTTCCAATACACAAAAAGAGATACACTCTGGCATAATTTGTAGACCTAAGGTCTAATTAACTGTTGTTTACCCAATACCTGAAAAGAAACCAGAACAACCCTATCTTAACAATAAGAATGCATCCTGTCATAATTAGTAATCCTAGTTTACAAAAGGGAATACATACTAACATTATTTTTAAACATCAGGTAGCCCACTACTACCTGGGTGTCCCTGTTACAATTTAGTTATAAGACAGCCAATGGGGCAATTCCATTGGGGTGTTTCTAACATGCAATCTAAACAGCTAGTAATATTTGCATTACAGGGCTACAGATTTTTCAGAGAAAATGGAATAATACTCAACTTTCTCTGGGTCTCCAAGCGCTATTGCCAGTCAGATATCACTGACCTGGTTAACCTCTCCTGGTCTCCTTCTATTCCGTCCTGCCCATACATGCTCCTACTATCACTACACTCCCTTGCTGGGGACATTGAATGCAACCCTGGCTCAACAAACTCTCATATCACCCCCACCTCCAGCATCTGGACAAACGCCCCTGGTCTTAAAATCGCACATATCAATGTCTGCAGCCTTCCATCTAAATTCACTGAACTTGAGGTTTGGATTGAGCTACACAAGCCCCATATTCTGGGACTCACTGAAACATGGCTAAAGCCACACCACACCGAAAACACCTTCAAAATACCTGGCTACTCTTACCTACGCCTCGACAGACCAGGCAGGAAAAAAGGTGGCGGTGTGGCCCTGTTCCTAAGGGAACCCTCTCAGCTAGCATTGTCCTACACTCCGACCCTTCCTCACCTAGTGAATGGCTACTCTCCAAATTGACCCTGGGATCCTGCAAGAAACTCTATATTGGCTGCTGCTACAACCCCCCCCCCCCGCGAACGGAATCATTGGACTCACCAGCCTCCTCCAAAGCTTGAGCTCTCTAACTCCCATAGGGAATCTATCCTTCTCGGTGACTTTAATCTAAACTGGCTGAGCTGTCACCAGCCTGACTATGTATCCCTGTTAAAGCAGCACAACCTGGTGCAGGCGATCACTCTTCCCACCAGACTTAATCCACGCTCAGCCACCCAGACTCTACTAGACTGGATCCTCAAAAACAGGGAGGACCGAGCATTACACTCTGGCACCATGGCTGACTCTGTAAGTGTACATTCACCAACCTATCTCCTCTGGTGTTCCAAACTAAAGCGGCCCCCACCCAAATACCTATCTCTAAGAAATTTCAGCTGCCCAGTCTCCACAAATCTCCTCGAGGAGGCCCAGTTCTTGGACTGGTCCACGCTTTTTTCCCTTTCCAATGTAGCCATGGCAGTTTCCACATTTACCCAGACTATACTAACACTCCAGGACCGCTTTTTCCCCTGTCACTACCAGACGGGTCAGAGGCGGGTGCTCGCGCTGGGTCTCTAAAGAGCTCCTAACCCTTATGAAGGCCAGAGACCACGCCTGGTCCACTTTCAAAGCAACCCCCTCTCCTGCCCTCTAGGATGCTTACAGGCACATGAGGAACAAATGTAAACAACAGGCCACATTTTTGAAACAGACCCACTTCCGCAACCTGCAAAAGGCCAACCTTGAAGACCCTAGAAAATTCTGGGACTCAATCAGCTCCCTCCTAAACCCCGCTCCTGCTCGCTGCACCACATCTCAACTCCCAGGATGGGCTGCTGACCGACCCTCACGATGTGGCGGTGTCTTCAACTGTAAGTTCACCAACTTATCCATGTACCTAAATAAGCTGCCAACTGCCCAACCTCAAGCCCGCCCTAATATCTGACACACTGCCATCCTCCTCCAGCTCTGCCACTCACCTGCAAATACCCCCATTCTATTTTAAAGCCTCTCCATACATGATACAGTGAAGCTACTCAAACATCTACCTAACCACGCTCCTCCAGATCTGATGGCCTATCTCCAGTCTTTCTAAGCTGATCTCTTGGCGATTGCCAAGCCACTCACCTTCATCTTTAACCTTGCCTTTCCACCTCCTCCATGACTGACCCATGGAAGATAGCTAAGGTTATCCCCATTCTTAAATCTGGTGACCCCAACTCCTCCGACAATTACTGTCCAATATCAATCCTCCCTCATCTCAGTAAACTACTCGAGAGAGCAGTCCACAATCAGCTCACTGAGTACATAAGCAAATACACCCTCTTATGCAACCAACAGCATGGCTTTCACAAGAATCATTCCACCGCCACTGCCCTCGCCCTACTGACAGACCACATTCTCTCTAACATGGATAATGGTAAAGCCACCAGGGCTGTCTTCATCGACCTCTCAAAGGCTTTTGACATGGTTAACCATGCTCTCCTTACCTCCAAGCTTAGCCTCCTTGGTTGTTCTCAGAAAGTCACAAGCTGGTTCTCTAGCTACCTTACTGATCGCTCACAATTCATGTGTATTGGTCAAACCTGCTCCCCCACCCTGCCTGTCTCTGTGGGGGTCCCTCAAGACTCAATCCTGGGTCCTCTCCTTTTCTTCTTATTCATTAATGCACTTCCCTTTGACTGCCTCAACTGTAACTCTCTCCTGTATGCCGATGACCTTGTCCTCTTCCACATTGACAAATCCACGGCCGCAATTTCCTCAGTTCTCTCACACAACTATGCTGCAGCCCACAGCTGGTTCTCAAAAAACCTCCTCTTAGTAAATGCCAAAAAAACTAAGTCCATGCTGTTTGGATCGAAGCCCTTCCTGGCCGAAACTAAAAGCCACGCCCCCTTATGCATTCTCATCCCTGATGGTACAGCCCTGGAGGATGTCAACACCTACAAATACTTAGGAGTACTTCTCGACCCCTCCCTCACCTTCACTGAGCATGCAAATTCCCTTGTCAGAAGGTTCCATCAAAAGTTAGGTGCCGCCTATAGATTCAGACAATACCTCACCCCTGAAGCTAGACTAGCCATTGTCCAGGGTAATCTTCTCCCTATTCTTGACTACTGCTCCCCTGTTTATGCCAGCATCTCAGCTACTGCTGTGGCTGAACTCTCCGCTACCTACAACAGCGCCTGCCGCTTTGCTTTATTGGCCCTGTTCTCCACCCACCACTGTACCCTCTATAATACCCTTGGATGGCTACCGCTGCAAAGTCGCTCTGACCTAGCCCTCTGCTGCATGGTGGACAATGTCATCTGCACGGCTCCAGAATCCCCCCTAACTGCCCTTCTGGAAACCCGAACACTCCTCCTCAACCTCCGCTCAAATGGTACTCCTCCTCTAGCTGTTCCTAGGGTATCCACCAACATGGGTAGCAGAGCTTGGTCTGCAGCTGCCCCCTTGTAGTGGAACAAACTACTGACTGAACTCCGTTCCACTGACACACACTCTCCAGTTTCAAGTCCCACCTTTAAGTCTGGCTCCTGGAAAACTCATCCTGCTGATGTTCCAGGGTCTCCACACCATCCACACTAGTCAACTCCCAGCCCAGGGTTACCACCTACCCAACTAGTCAACTCTTTTGCCTACAACTGTTACATTGTATTTTCACAGTAATATTTGACTTCCTTGCCAGTATATTATATATATATTTTTACTACGTATTCTGTGTATTACTTGCTCACTGGAATGATGCAGTACACATTTACACTGTACCACGATTGATTTGTTTGTACCAAGTCTTCTCATGTCTGATATTGAAACCTTGTAGTCACTGTTCTCAAATGGACCTATGCATCAAACCTGTATATTGTGCTTACTATTGTTTGCTTGTATTAAATCTGTTTCATGTGTATTACTGTTACCTTGTCTCCACTGTCACCCTGCGCCGTGTTATGGCCCGGGTCGTGCCTGAAAATGGTCCCTGGGATCAGTGCACTCACCCGGTTACCAAAGTCATAAATAAATAAATACATTTTATATATATATATATATATTCTCTTTATGTATATGCACATCAGATTTATGTACTATATCACCTCGTATCATGTGGATTTATGTATGTTGCTACCTTATATCTTGTGTACTATTGTAACCTTTTATTATTTGTCAGACTGTCTACTGTTCTGTGCATTGTTGTTTGTGTTTACTCTGTGCCACTGTATGTGGCCCGGGTCGTGCCTGAAAACAGTCCCTAGGATCAGTGCATCTACCCGGTTACCAAAGTCATAAATAAATAAATAAATAAAATACATAATATCCTGCACATCAGGGCCAAAAAGCTTAAAGCCACCAAAAGGGGCATTTAACATTTTCTGCTGAACATCAGCAGCAAAGCCAGAAACCCTCAGCCAGGAGTGCCTCCAAACGCAAATGCCAGTGGCAGCAGCCCTGGCCATGGCATCAGCCCTGTCGTAAATGGCCCTCAGGAGATGCTTGCTGACATCCACCACAGCCTGGGCAGTCTTAAGAAGCTCCTGCCTCTGAGGACCCTCAGGAAGGGCCTGTGCTGTCGCCTTGCCATTCTTTCAGAGGGTGTTCTGATACTTGACCATATGAGACAGGCAATTAGCAATTCTGAGGCCTAAAGTGTCCGAAGCAAAGGTCCTCCTGCCCCAAAGGTCAATCCTCCTAGAATCCCTCTCGGGGGGGGAGGGAACTAAACTGCTTGGGTACCTTGGACTTTTCATGAGCCATCTTGATCACCACTGAGTCAGTCTCTGGTTGAGTGGCGTGGAAAGGCTTCTCCAAAGGGGCCTGATAAAGTTTGTCAGCCTTCCTGGGCATGGCAGGGACCATGTTAGGCCTGTGCTAGGTGGCCTTGGCAGCATCCTGCAGGGCTGGAAGCAGGGAAGGGATGACCATAGGTGGAGACTCTCTGATCTCCAGGAAATCCACCAGGTTCATTCTGGTGTCATCCTCGTCCTCAACCTGGAACCCATGGTGGTCTGAAGCTGCTTCATGATAGTGAAGAAGGAGTGGTCCTTAGGAGGGGATCCCAGAGTATGTTTGGCAGAGCTCTCGCTCCTGGATGAGACAGTAGACCTGTCTGAGGGAATCAGTCTCAAAATCTTCCTCTTCATCCTCATCATAGGGGAGGATAAGATCAGGGCGGTACTCCTCCTCAACGTCAACCTGGTCCGAGGCAGGGACCAAAAGCACAGACGCCGACAATGCCCAGGAGGGTGCTGATCAAAAGAGACAAACTGGCATTGACACTGAAGCAGCATCCCCTGGAAACAGCAACAAAGGCCCAGGCCAGGGCATGAGCTGTTGGATAAGAGCCAAAGTAATGGAAGAGAGCACTGTGTTGAGAAGACAATGGCAGGAAGAGGCAACACAGTTGTCACCAGCAGTGACAGGGAAGGCAAAAGCGCCAGTATCGCTGTATCACTGTCTGTCAAGGCAGAGCCAGTGGGGCCCAGCACCAATGGACCTTGCGGCTGCGGAGGTCATAGTAGTGGGGCTGGCATTGACGACCCGGGTGAGCCCAAGGTCGACGGCCCTCCACCTGCCATAGAAAGGCTGGTGAAACTTGCTGCTGGGTTCGGCTTGGAGGAGGCTAAGGCCGGGGCAGCAGGAGGTGTCGATGTTGGCGCAGTCGATGGTGCTGTCCTGGAGGAAGAGGACGTTTTTTTTTATTTTATTTATTCTTTTTTTTTATTTATTCATTACAAATCGGGTTTACAACCTTTGAGTCAGAGACTCATTTACAAAGGCACCTCGTCGCAGGGGGGGCAGACATCAAGACAGTTATTACAGTGCAGATTAAAACAGAGGATAACATTACAGGTGCAGTAAAAGGAACATTTAACATAGATACACTTAGGTTACATAATGTAGTAGTTTGTATGTTACTTAGGTTACGTAATGTTACAAAACTGTGAGTTACACTAATGGATATAGTAGGTCCTCAGAGAAGACAGCGGGTTACATCCCTGTTTTGACCTAGTAGGGTAGGAGTGGGTCTGCGGGAGGGAGGCTGTCAGTGGATGTTGTCAAGCCAGGAGGCAAGGCGGCAGGCACCACAGGTTACAACAGGGGTAGTTGCACCTACAAGGCGGGTATTAAAGATATGGTTCGAAGGGCTGTTTTGAAGGAGCCAATTTTTGTAAGTTGGAGATGCAGCTAGGTAGGGAGTTGAACCAGGTGGGGGCTCGGTAGAGGAAGAATCTCTGGGCAAGAGAGGTCTTGGTACTGGGCACCTTGAAAATGGCCTTAACAGAGCTACGGGTGGTGATGGATGATGATGGCTGCTGTAGGGAGGTGGAGGCCCCCGGGGGGGGGGGAGAGTCCTAGCAGTGATTTCTTAGTGAGAAGGCAGGTCTGGTAGAGCAGTCGCTCCTCAAAGTTGAGCAGACTTGTGTGTAACCCACCTACAAATGGGGGTTCCCAAAAAGTCTTCCTTGAGCTTGCCTAAATGCTCACTGCCAGGCTGATGTCCTGTGTTTTAGCAGTTTAAATGTGATTACCAGAGCCTGTGTAGCCTCTGTGTACTGTCACTTTAAGAGTTGCCTATTGCAGCATAAGTAATCTGAGAGAGAGCTCTGTTGAAAGATGTAACTATTTACTGAAAATCATTTAGAGTGATAATGATAATGTAGTTTGTCTAACCTGCCTTCTTTGTAGCAAGGACTCTTTTGTTTGTCTCCACTATCTTGGTCCTGGACTGCAAATTGAACCAATCAGTTCTGGTGGGACCTAAAATGTAGCCGGACTATAGGAGCTGTCTGAAGTCAAAATCTGTAGGAACTGTGGTTTTGAGCTTTTTGCACCTGTTTTGCAACTGAAGGGGGAGCTTTTGCTTTGACTGACAGCCAAATCAGCCAACCAAATCTTTTGGATCTTGGGGAAGTCCCGGGCTACATGCAGTTTTCAGTTAGTTCTGGGCTGGGAAGTGAAATGAGAAGAGCTCAAGTGTTTTTTGAGAGCAATCCTGAGTGGATTCGCATGGAAGAACTGTGAAAAGGCTGAGTTTTCGGCTTGCATGTCTGCCTGCTGCTCCCAAGAGAGAGAGAGAGAAGAATTATTATTTTTTTTTTTATTCCCTTTTTCTGGCCCGGTACCACCCGTCTGCCCTCTGCACCCTGGTCGGCCCGGGAGACCTCCACCACTGCCTATAGCTGCTGAGGACCCGGTCACCCAGCACCCCAGAGGTGGGGCACGCAGCCACCTAATGACCCTGGAACTGTGACTGGTTGGGGTCCCATGGCAGCGGTGGCGAAGCGAGGCTCTCCGGGGAGGCTTCATCCTCACGTGGTCCCGCCCGCCATTTCCAATTTTCCTCCAGAGGAGGCGGGACGTGCAATGACGCGCAGCGCCTGCCCCGCCCCACACCCACGCTGTTGCCAGCGGCGCTGAAACCCTGGCCTCCGCCAGGAGTCCTCAGCGCTCGAGCACTGCCCGCACCCTCCCCCAGAGTAGGAGAGCTGTCCATCGGATGCTCGATCCTACTCCCCCCCCGGCCGACCCTCCGACGATCCGGGTCTGTTCCCGAACCTGGGTCGCCAGCGTCGCAAGCGGAAATCCCACCGCTGCACCGACGGGCCGGCTAAGAGAATTATTTTGGACTAAATCCAAGTTTATGTGACTAAAGTAAGCTACTGAAGTGGGCCAGCCTCAACCTGAAGAAGAAAGTACAGTTATGTAAGAACTTACCAGTAACAGTAGATCTTGAGAACAGCTCTTGCAGCAGGTTACACCATTAGGACTGAAGCCAGCAGGCATCAGGACCCGGAAAAAATTCTGGCTAGCTATCTTCAGGGGGACAGTATAAATCGATCCCACGCCTCCGGCGTCAAGTGTAGTACATAAGGGGGCGGTCCCGCCAGATTCCCCGGTTCTCCCGCTGGAGACCTCCGGCCGCAGGCTGACATCGAAATGGGAGACCGAGGATCCACCGTCAGAAGACAACAGGGTAAAAATCCCTGTTAACAAAGGCTTAAGCCATGTCTCCTCCAAGGGGGATGGTGGGCAGGAAGGTACCTGCTGCAAGGGCTGTTCTTGAAGATCTACTGTTACGGTAAGTTCTTACGTAACTGTACTATCTTACTTGGAGACACAGCTCTTGCAGCAGGTTACAACATTAGGACTGATTCCCAAGCAGTAGCGCTTGCAAACATTCTGGGAGGAGGAAACTAGAAAGTACATTCCAGGTCTTGATTCTAGGACAGGAGACACTGTAGCATAGCCAGGCGGAAGCCGGCTCTTCGACGTGAAGCGATGTCCAGGCTATAATGCCTGATAAAGGTATGTACAGAGCTCCAAGTGGCTGCAGCACAAATGGCAGAAGTGGAGACGTTTCGAAGTGCTGCAAAGGAGGTGGCCACTCCCCTAGTGGAATGGCCCCGGACTGAACCCGGGAGGGGCTTGTGTTTAATATCATAACAGTATGAGATGCACTGGACAAGCCAGCGAGACAGGGACTGTTTGGATACTGGTTGGCCCATCATCTTTTCAGTAAAGGAAATGAAAAGTTGCTCCGATTTTCGAAGCTGCTTAGTTCTGTTCAGGTAGTACCTTAAGCTGCGGTGAACATCCAGGGTGTGGAGCAGCGCCTCTCCTCTATTAGAATAATTAGGGAAGTAGACCGGCAGGTCAATATCCTGATTGAGAGTGAGTGTGGAAACCACCTTAGGCAAGAATTTAGGATTCGTCCTCAGGGATACTCTGTCCCGGTGGAAAATTAAATAAGGCTCCTTACACATAGAGCATGGAGCTCAGAAACTCTTCTCGCTGACGTAACAGCAACCAAAAACAGTGTTTTCCACGACAGAAAATGCAACTCGCAATCCGCGGCAGGTTCAAAGGGAGGAAGCGTGAGTTGCTCCAGGACAAAGAGCAGATCCCGTGGAGGCACTGGGTCCTTAACAGGTAGCCTAAGATGTAACACCCCTCTCAGGAATTCCCAACAGGCATCTAATTGTGCTACAGTGCGCTGTCCCACCAGGAGGTGATAAGCTGAAATGGCACAGAGGTGCACCTTAATAGAGGTAGGCGAGACCCAGGCGGAGGAGAAGCAGGTACTCTAACACCGCTTTCACCCGGACAACCTAAAGGGAAAGGCGCGTGCTGCGACCAGAGACAAGCGGCCATTTCATGGCGTCTGTCAGCATGCGTTGCCGGCTTTCTGGCTGCAGAAAGAACTTCCGCAACCTCTTGCGAGACCTCGTGTCGCAAAATGGCTATGTCTCTAGGAGCCATGCATGCAGGTTCAGTGAGCGTAAGTCCGGGTGGACCAGTGAACCCTCCTCCTGAGACAAGAGATGGGAGCTGAATGGCAGCGGGAGCGGAGGTTCCCAGGATAGCTGTACTAGCAAGGGGAACCAGATCTGTCTGGGCCAAAAAGGGGCCACCAGGATCATTGTTGCATGCTCCCTGCGCAGTCTGAGAAGAACTCTCTGGATCAACGGGAAGGAAGGGAAAGCGTATAGGAATCTGTCCACCCAGGAGAGGAACAACGCGTCTCACCAGAAAACACCAGGCCCTGGATCTAGCGAGCAAAAATTGGGCAGTTTTGCGTTGGATGGGGAAGTGAACAAGTCCAATTCTGGAGTTCCCCATCGAAGAAACAGATCCTCTGCTACCTCTGAAGAAGTTCCCACTGTGGACTCTGGCCTGGGAAGCGACTCAGGCCGTCTCTGATGTTGTCCACTCCAGGAACATGTACTGTGATCAGGTTCGCGCTGTGTCGATTACCCAATCCCACACCCTCATAGCCTCCCTGCAAAGGGGGTAAGAGTGTGTGCCTCCTTGTTTGTTGAGGTACTACATCACTGCTGTGTTGTCTGTCTAAAGCAGGAGAGTACTCGACGGGATCTCTGACTGAAATGCCTGCAGGGCATAAAGGACCGCCCTCATCTCTAGGACGTTGAGATGGAGGTGAGCCTCCTGAGGGGTCCACGTTCCCTGGGACTTCACCCCATCCAGGTGTGCTCCCAACCCTAGCCCTGAGGTGTCTGTGGTGAGGATTACCTCCAGGGACGGCGCTATAAATGGGACGCCCATAGAGAATGTCCCTGGGTCTAGCCACCATTGCCAGTCTCGAATCACGGCGTTCGTGATTCTGACCGGATGCTACATGTGGTCTTGCCTTTGGTCCCATTGCACCTTGAGCATCCACTGAGTTACCCGCATGTGGAGCCTTGCGAAAGGGACGGTCAGAATGGCCACAGCCATGTGTCCGAGCAGGCGAAGGACCGACCTGGCTGGGACAGTTTTCTTCGACGAAAGATCCCTGATGAGGGATCTGATGCGCTCCGCTCTGTCGTCTGGAAGAAATGCTCTTCCCTGAACGGTGTCCAGAACTGCGCCTATGAACTGCAGCTTCTGTGACGGTACCAGGAGAGATTTCTCGTGGTTGATTAAGATGCCCAGAGATCGAAACAGGTCCTGGGTACTCTGTATCGCCAATAACAATGCCTCTCTGGAGGCGGCCATGAGAAGCCAATCGTCCAGGTGCGGGAACACATAGTGGCCCTGTCTCCTTAGAGAGCTGCTACAACTGCCATGCATTTGGTAAAGACCCTGGGTGACGATGACAGCCCGAATGGAAGGGCTCGGAACTGAAGATGATGGCCGAGAAACTCAAAGCGCAGGAACCTCTTGTGCGCTTGAGCTATAGGGATGTGCAGGTAAGCGTCCTGCATATCTAGAGATGCTAAAAAGGCATCCTGCTTCAGCATGGGAATAAGACCTGGAAGAGTTACCATGCGGAATCTTTTGTAGGTGACTGACAAATTGAGGTCGCTAAGGTCCAGAATCGGACGGAGGTCCCCTGTCTTCTTTGGAGCCAGGAAGAAGTGGGAATAGTATCTGTGTCCTCTCTGGTTCTCTGGGACGTACTCTATGCTCCCTTTTGCAGGAGTGTGAGTACTTCTTGTCTGATCAATGACTTGTGCTGACCCGAGTACCGGGAGAGCAAAGGAGGCCTCGAGGGTGGCTTTTCTGCAAATTCTATAAAGTGGCCTCTTCCGACCATCTGTAGAACCCACCAGTCGGTAGTTATGGACTGCCATCCTGGCAGAAAATTCGCAATGCGACCCCCGACCATGAAATCCCATTGATCCTGAAGGGCGGGGCGGAAAGAAGTCCAGGCTGTGGCGGCTGAGGGTCCTGCTGGCTGGACCGGCTTGAGTCACGCTGGCTTCAACCTGCGGTTGTTTTTCCTGGGCTCTGTGAAACGGGCCCTCTGTTGTGGAGCAGGGCAGGACTGTTGTCTCTCGTCCGCCCACGAACATGCTTTGGTTCCTATGAAAGGAACTAAGCTTGGGTCGGTACATGGCCTGAACCGACCTCACCGCCTTCCCGGCCTCTTGGAGTTTGGTAATTATCTTTTCAGAGGGTTTACCAAACAAAACTTATCCCTCAAATGGGGCGTCCATGATGTTTTTCTGGATGTCCGAGGTAAAACCGGAGACACGGAGCCAAGAGTGCCTCCGGAGGCATACGCCTGAAGCTGCTGCTCGAGCCGAGGAGTTTGCGGAGTCGTATGCAGCTCGTAGCACTTGGGTTCCCATGTCCGAACCCGTACGGAGGAGCTGCAACATCTCCTCCTTCTGCTCACCTTCCGGCAATTTCTCAGCCGCATGCAGACCCTGCTCCCACAGGGCATTTTGGAACTGCACCATGTGGGTCAAATAATTCAGGGATCTGATGGCGCAGGTGGCGGAAGTATACGTGCGCCTACCCATGGCGTCCAGCTACTTGGACTCTGGGTCTGGTGGCAAGGTGCTCAAATGTTGCGGTCTCTGGGACCGGGTCATGAGAGGCTGTTATGACCAGAGAGTCGGCCTGAGGATGCTGAGTCAAGTACTGGTCTTCTCTTGGAGCCTTGTACAAGTGGTCAGCTTTCTTCGGCATCGCCGGGAGTGAATGTGGATGCTTCCACGCTGCCATGGTGACGTCCACGAAAGTGTCTACCAAGGGTGGCACCACCACAGGCTTGGGGTCCTTCTGCTGAAGATACTTCGCAAGGCATAGCCTTTCGGGGTCTAACTCTTCCGCATCCCATCCCATGTTCTCTTGGATGTGTCTCATGATATCCGAGCGAAGGGTCATCTGGAGGAGACTTTGGCAGCTCACGTGGATCCGGAGAGGGATGGAGAGAGGAGATGGGGATCTGGATGTTGAAACTCTGATCCTGTGTCCTCCGTCGGCGAGACGGCATCTTCTGGGTCTCTTAGGGCTGGGTGACCTAGAAGAGGATCTAGACGGAGGTCTCCTTTTGTCTGGTCTCCCCCTTGGAGGGGTCCTGGGCTCCCAGGGAGGAGGTAACCGGCCTGCAGACCCAGTTGGAGAAGGGGGCGCAAGAACCGGAGGAGCAACCGGTGTAGGAGGAGGAGGAGGTGGGAGCGGAGGTGGAGTGGGGACCATGTCCTTTTTGATGGTATCCCACCAGTGAGTGAAAAGCTCCTTCATCTCTGAAAAAGAAAGGCCCGACGACAGCCCGGGCGCCGGTGGTCGGTCATTGGGTCCTGGCGTCGGCTCCACAGGGGGCTCGGGTTGTGGCGAGGGTTCCCTGGGAGTCTCAACAGGACCGGGTTCACCCGTCTGGTCCTCGGGCTGAGTCAACTCCTCCTCAGTGATGGTCTCCTGACTGACGTCGGTCGGAGGCATCGGGGTCCTCTTCTCGATTGGAGCAGGCGCCGGTCCCCTGCGGCGTCCGGTGATGAGTTGGCCTGGCCGGTGACAGTCTTCTGATGGACAACGGCTCTGGGGACCTGTGGTGAGAGGCCGACGTCAGGCGAACCGGCATCGGGTCCAACGGCCTCTTAAGTGAGGTGAGCTCCTTGGTCTTCCGTTGGGGAGGAGGAGGCAAGGAAGCAGACCTGACGTCAGGTTCAGAATGGCGGGAACCCGACTTGTGATGATGATGGTGATGATCCCCCGACTTAGCCAGGACTTTGGAGGACGAGGAAGGCCTGGGAGTCTTGGCCTGAGAAGAGGAGCCTGAAGACTTTCTCACCCCAGCGGGGGGAGGCTGAGAACTGGCCTGGGAAGGAGAGCGGTCGGACCTGGAGCCGGAGCTGCGCGAGTCAGAGGCCCTAGACGGGGACCTGGAAGGGACCTTCTCCCTATGCTTCTCAGCATGCTTGCGGGCCTTCTGCGAAGAATTCCCCTTGGAAGCCATGGTCTTGAATTGTTCCTCGAGCAGGAATGCCTGTAGGGCCTTCTGGCGACGGATCTTGGTTCTGCTGTTGAAACCCTGGCAAAAGGTGCAGGACCGGGTGTCGTGGTCTGGGCCTAGGCACCGGACACAGGCCGAGTGCGGATCCTTGAATGGGATCTGTTTCCCACAGGCACACTTCGAGGAGTGACCGGAGGTCGGGGAGGACATCAGAGAAAAAGCTGATCGAAGAGGACGAATTTCCCATAGGAAAACACTTTACCACACGTCAGGCTAGAAACTGAACCAAGGGTTGAGACATGCAAGTCGATGGTGGGAAAGAACTGAGAATCTTGGGACCGCCTCTTATGTACTACGCTGATCATCGGAGGCGGACCGACGCCAGGGGCGGTCCCGCTGAAGATAGCTAGTTGAGAATTTTTCCTCAGGTCCTGATGCCTCGCCGGCTTCAGTCCTAATGGTGTAACCTGCTGCAAGAGCTGTGTCTCAAGAAAGATCAAGATTTCGCTGAATGCCATCGGCCTGTCAGGAGTTCCAGCTACCCCTAAGCTCCCGGTATGTGCAGAGACTTTACGATTGTGACCGGGGAGCACTTTGCCTGGTACAGTAGAATTCCCATACATGTAAATGTGCTATGAGCTGCTAGTGGGTCGTGAGTTAGATCTCCACTGTGTGAACTGTGTTCTGCTTGCTAGAAGCTGTATCTAGCCCAAAACGGACTGCATCCAAATTTGTCTCCATGCGGTCTGGGCCTTGCCAGACTGGCCCAGCCAGATTACCCACTGCACAGAGAAGCCATCGACTAGAGACCTGCCTGGGGATCGGCCCCCTGCTCCATGCTTGAACAGGAATGATGCCTCTGCGACTCGTGGGGGCCCTGCTTCTCCTGGCATTCCAGATCAACCACCTCCAGTCTCGATTTTCGTCCAGCCTGTGTCCAGTCTTGGGTATTGTCAGTAAATACCAAGGTAGCTCCCTGCAACAACAGCTTAATCTGAGTGTGTCATCTGATTGTCTTGTTGTTTCGTTTCCTTTTCGAACTGAGCCCTCTGGCTCCGGATTACAAATATTGTGTATTGTGCATGTTGTGTTTTCCCTCACAGGGCCCCAACCAGCTGCAACCCCGGGCAATGGTCCTGGCTAGCCCATCTCTTCTCCACCTGGGTACCCAGAGGTGGACTGTGTGGGCGGACTCAAAGCACAGGCATAACTCCTTGATTGATATAACCTTCAAGCTAATTAACCTGATTTTACCCCTCCCTTGTTCAAGTCCCCTGAATAAATCAGATCTAACTTTTTCTGCATGTAAGCTGACTGTGGTTCCAGTTTGTACTCAAAGTACTGTACTGTTGCTATTTGCTGTGCATAACCTTGTTTTACAGGGGGTCCACAGGGTCGAGCCAGAGGAACCAGCCCTGGTGGTAAGTGCAAACAGTGTGGGTACTTGTGTGGTGTACCAGGGGTACTGTGAAAGTGATTATTGTACAGTGTTCAGGCCACTGGGGGCAGAGGGGTTACAGTGTCCCTGAGGGCTGTGCCCAGGTTAGCTTGGCCACTACCAACCCTGATCTCGGGTGGGCACGCTTCAGAACTTAGGCCCCTTAACCTGCTACTAGCCAAGCAGGCAGGGGTAGTAGCCCTTGGGATAGCGCCACCTAGGGTTACATGTGGTAGTATAGAGAAGACAGGTGTGAGTTCGGCTGGGGGCACTGGTCAGGAGCCTACAGGCCTTATTGATGGAGAGTTGAATTTTGGAGAGGGCAGTGTTGTCAGCTGCGGCATAGATGGGCAAGCCATAGCCCACAAGGGATAGGATGGAGCAGGTGATGGCCAGCCTGAGGGCAACCTGAGGCAGGCAGTCCCTGTGCCGGTAAAGCAGGCCAATCCGAGAGTTAATGGCGGCTGACAGGGCATTAATGTGGGTGTGGAAGGAGAGGGCAGTATCGAACGTGATGCCTAGGCACTTGTATGTGGTCACTTGTTCTAGCGGGTGCAGAGTGCTGGGGATAATCAAGAGGGGGTTATTTTTAGCTTTATTTTGGTGGTGGGAGAAAAGCATTGATTTGGTTTTCTTTAGGTTAATGACCAGTCTGCAGTCGCCGAACCACCTTTTGGCTTGGTTGTAAGCTTGCTGGAGCGATAATTGAAGGGAGGTAGGATTGGAATGTGAGGCAACGAGGACTGCATCGTCAGCATAGAGGAGCATTTTACCAGTACATGAGCTGGGGAGGGTGTTGAGGTAGAGACTAAAAAGTACTGGACCCAGGAAAGAGCACTGAGGGACCCCGGAGCGAACAGGAAGAGTGCTGGAGAGGGAGCAGCTGATCTTGACACACTGGGATCTAGCAGAGAGGTAGCTAGAGAACCAGGAAATGGGACTGCCAGAGAAGTCAAGTTGGTGGAGAGAGTCGAGTAGAAGGGGATGACAGACAGTGTCAAAGGCCTTGGAGAGGTCAATAAACACTGCTCCTGCAAGGCTGCCATAGTCAAGAGCAGCATGCAGGTGTTGGAAGAATTCCAGGAGAGCCGTGGTTGTACTGTGTCCTGGGCACAAACCGTGCTGCTCTGGGCACATAATGTCGTACTTGGTTAGGTATTCAGAGAGCTGCATCAACACCACTTTTTCAAGGGCTTTAGAGAGTGGGAGGAGGAGGATGGAGATCAGCCGGTAATTGTTGTGGGTGGACCGGTCCCCATTCTTATGTTTGAGTGTGATTTCAGCAGTTTTCCAAGCACTTGGAAACTGACCCAGGCATAGAGACCAGTTTAGAAGGTCAGTCAGGGAGACTAGGACTTCGTCCAAGACCATACAGAGGATCCTGGAGTCGAGGGCGTCACTGTTGGGGTTATTGCTGCCTAAGGCTTTTAGCAGGTGCAGCCTGGCTTTTTGGGGGGATAGGGTGCACAGATAGAATGGTGGATGATGCAGGACTGGAGGGAGAGAGGTGGAATGGGTCAAAGAAGCTGCTGGGAGGACCGAGCTTAGGTCAGAGAAGGCAGTGTTAAGGCAGTCGGCTATGAGGATCGGATCTGTGGTGGGGTGCCATTGATGGAGAGCTGAGATGGTGGGAGGGTGGGACTTCCCATTAGCTCTCTCATATTATCCCAGAAGGTCAGGCTACACCCCAAGTGGGCGAGGGGTGGTCTAGATGCTCTGCCTTGGCCCGCCTAATGGCCCAAGTGCACTTCATGCTTCATGCGCTGTAGCCCTGTCTATCTGACGCCCTTCCAGATTCTACAGCAATGTGCCAGAGATTATCTCTGTTTTGAGTCTCGGAGGAGGAGTGATCCATGGGGCATTGCATTTTTGGAGCGGATCCTGGTGAGGGGGGCGAAAAGGTTACAAGCCTTACAGAAGGCATTTGTGAGGTGGCTAAGAGCTAAGTCAATGTCAGGGGCGCGCTGGATAGGGGACCAATGTAGCTGGGCTAGGTATTGTTTTAATTTTCTGAGGCTGCCAGGGTATAAACGGCAATGTAGAGTGGTCTGGGACACTGGCTGAGTGGAGGATGACCAGAGACAGAGGACTGGGGAGTGATCACTAAGAGAGTTGGGAAGGATAGTGACGTCCCGGATTTTGTAGGGCCGGTTAGATATAACAACATCTAGGACAGTGCTGGTGCCAGTAGAGTGGTTGAATCCGGTGGGCTGGGTGACTAACTGGGACATATCCAGGGCAGCAAAGGAGTCCCTCATATGGAAGCCAGTGGAGGCAAGCCAGTTAACATTGAGATCACCTAGGATGACTTGCTCCACTTTGTGAGGGAAAGATGTGAGATAGTCAATGAGGGACTGGACCGCTTGGTTTTGATTCCTTGGGGGTACGTAGGAGACCGTGAGGAAGAGAGGGCCTCGGGCGTGGTCTGGTGTGATTTTTAAGGTGAGGGCTTGGGCTCCATAATCAAGTTTAGGAGCTGGGAGTGCCTGACCTATAAGAGAGTCCCATACGAGTAGTGCGCAACCACCACCATGTTTTCCTACTCAGTCTTCCCTGTAGATGGTATATCCAGGAAGGGTGATAGTGGAGTCTGGGATGGATTTGGAGAGCCAAGTCTCTACCAGTGAAATTATGTCAGGTTAATGTTGATTGACCCAGCACTGGAGGACAACAGATTTCTTTAGGAGACTGCAAATGTTTAAGGATGCAAAGCGGAGGCCAGTAGCAGTACAGGGTTTAGAAGGGCTGGAAGCAATAGGTCCTTGGTTTGGGTGTACATTACCAGATAATAATAATAGCAGTGTAATTATTCTGGTTAGTGGCCGGTGGCGATGGAGACCCTTGGGTCGACACCCAGCTGAGGACTTTACAATCAGGGTGCATGGGATAGATAAAGTGCGAAGGGTGGGAATGGCAGGGGAGAGCTGGGTCCAGTTCGGGCCTTGGAGGGTGGAGGGAGTGGGGATGTTGGCAGGGTGGGGGTGTTGGGGGGTCACGGGTGTGTTGAGGGTGGGGGAGGGCCAAGTCACAGTGGGGTAGTCTGAGGATGAGGTGCCTAGTGTGGAGGAAAGGTGTTCCGGTCAGTGTGAGGTCTGTACCAAGAGGGTGAAGGAGAGCAGACTTAGTAATGGCGTGTAGGTACCCATAGCAGCTGAGCAGTAAAGGAAGAGTGTCCAGGAGTAGTAGAGAGTAAGGAGATGTAGAGCAGCTTTGGAACGGTTGGGGGAAAACCCCTCTAGTGGGCGAAAAGAGTATAAGCTGCAAATGGGAAAAATCAGTATCAATCAGTAGAAGAGGAGGGACAAAGACTGATGAATAGTGATAGACTGAGCACACAATAAGTGAAATGAGACAGGAACTGTATTGTGTTGGATTGGGTAAGTGTGCTAATAACTGGGCCTCTAGTGGCTAAAAGATATAATCTGCTAATGGAAAAGTCAGCACTATTTGGAACTGGGAGCGCCTCCAGGGGAATGGTCCTTATTATGTTCCATGTCCCAGTGATATTTCCCAAAGACTTGTCTCAGGCCTTGGTGGCCTGAGAGCCCAAAGAATGAGCGGCGAGTGGGAGGAAGTAGTCCCGAAGGCCCCTGTTCCATCCTGGCTGCTTGTTGCTCCAGAAGAAAGGACTTCTGGATTTTTCAATGGCACCAGGGGTGGCGAGGTTGAACTTAGGCAGAACTCTCAGGCAAGGACATTGTGGCTAGGCCCAAGACAGCAAACACAAAAGTTGTGCTCATCTTTGGAATAAATCTTCTTTCTGCAGTGGCAACAATGGGAAAGATTTGACTAATCCTTTATTCTCGGCATATAATGGAAGAGGGAATCAAAGTGATTCTAGTGACAAACAAAATAAAAGGTAAGTAAAATTTTTGGTGGGCAACTGAACGACAGAGCTTCCGTGGAGTCTGTGCAAGTATGGTCAACGGTGGGAAAGAACTGAGGAGGGAGCGGGGCCACCCACACTTACATATGCAGGGATGTTGGCATATGACATCAGCTTGGGTGGCCCCTACTAGACTGTTAGAGGAAAGTTTCCATGTGGTCCTAGCACCTGACGGGTATAAGTTCCATATGTGTAACCAACCTGATGAAAGAGATATCCCCGAAGAAGATCTGGGGGTTATCATATCTGATTATCTAAAGGTGACTAGACAGTGTGACAAGGCAGTCGGGAGAGCTAGCGGGATGCTGGGTGCATAGGAAGGGGTATCACCAGCAGAAAGAGGGAGGTGGTGTTACCCCTGTATAGATCACTGGTGAAACCTCACCTTGAGTATTGTGTCCAGTTTTGGAAATCTCATCTCCAGAAGGACACAGAAAGAGTGGAGGTGGTCAAGAGGAGGGCAACCAAAATGGTGCAGAGTGTGCATCAAAACTAAAAGCTCTATGAGGAAAGACTGAAGGACCTTAAACTGTATACACTGGAGGAAAGGAGCGAGGGGGGGATATGATAGAAACTTTCAAATACCTCACAGGTATAAATAAGGTTCAAAGGGGAAACATTTTTCAGAAAAAAAGATGTTCAAGGACAAGGGGTTATGCTATGAAACTGGGGGGGGTAGGCTCAAGAGGGATGTGAAGAAGTAGTTCTCCACGGAGAGTGTGATGGATTCTGGAACAGCCTCCCAGCAGAGGTGGTGGGGGTAAAAACTAACGGGGTTCAAGAAAACATGGGGTAGGCATAAGGGAACCTTAGTGATGAGATGGGGGGGGGGGGATAATCCAGAGATCAAGTAGGGTATGCGGTGATGCAGTAGGTAAGGGAAAAACGGGCAGACTAGGTGGGCCAAGTGGTCCTTATCTGCCATCAAATTCTATATTTCTGTTTCCTGGACTGCAGTGTGCAGGCACAAAACAGCCTCAGTTTCATGTTCTCCCAGGAGGCAAACAGATCCACCACAGGAGTGCCCCACTGGGAGACAAGTGGTTCACCACCTCCTGATTTAAGAAGCACTTGTGCAACATCTCTCCTACCCGGCTGGGAGTGTCTGCTAGCTGACTGTGAACTCCTGCAACATGGATCGCCAGGAGATCTGCACGCAGGCTGCACACAGGTCCAGGTGTGGTAGGCCTCCTGACACAGAGGAAGGGAGTGTGTTCTGCCCTGCCTGTTCAGGTGGAACATGGTTGTGGTGTTGTCTGTCTGACCTGCACAACCTCACCCTGACAAGAGAAACTAATTCCATCAGGCAAGCTGCACTGCACTGAGCTCCAGCAGGTTTATCTGATAACAGGACTCCAGGAGCAAACAGCCCATAGGCCCTGTGGTCAACCAGGTGCACTCCCAACCCCTCCAGAGGCAAGTCTGTCATTAGCGTGACAGTCAGTTCTGGGTGGACAAATTGGATTCCTTCCTCCTTGTGTTCTGGGATCAGCCACCACTGAATGGCATTCCACATAGGCTGGGTCACTGTGATTCGCTGGTCCAAGTTGGGTCCACTGATGACCCAACTCTCACTGCAAGTGGCACGTCTGCCAGTGAGTTCAACGGACTATGCTGGTGCAGGACACCATGTACTCCAGTAGTCCCAGGAAATCTCAGATAGGGTGTGAGAGCACAACCTGAAATGATCGGGAAAAGCAAATAAGAGCCAGTGCTTGGTCCGCAGGGCCTTGGCCCACAGGGAGTCTAGTCCTGCCCTGTTGAACTTGACACCCTGCTTAGGTACCAGTTCAGATTCCTCCAGGTTGACCAGTCAGCCCAAGTCTCAGCAGGTCTGGAGAGCCAGATCTCCTACAGCCTCCTTGGACAAACCGGCCAGCAGCCAGTCATCAAGGTAAGGATACACCTGACACCCAGGAGCCAAGGTAGGCTGCCACAACTGCTATGCACATAGTGAAGATCCTGGGTGTCAAGAGGGCCAAAGGCATGACCTGGAACTGGTACAGGACCTATTCGCTTGGAACCAGAGGTACCGCGGTGGGACAGATGGACAGGAATGTGGAAGAGCGCATCCTGGAGGTCCAGGGGCAAAAACACATGTTTTGCTCAGAGCTGTAATGATCTGATTCAGAGTGACCATCTGGAACTTGTGTTTCTGCATGAACTAGTCCAGATCATCCTGATACAAAATGGAGTGCCAGCCCCATCCGTTTTAGAACTAGGAAGCACCTGGACATGCAAACCCTGACTAGCAGAGCATCAGGGACACAGGTTATTGCCTCTTTGCAAGAAGCTAGCAACGTCCTTCTGAAGGGCAAACAGCATGTCCTGTGACACTCTGGACTGTCCAGGCACATGAAGGTGATAAGGTGTGAGAGCCTCGAAGTCCAGAGGCAACTCTGCCCACTACATCTAACACCCACATGTCCATTGTATAGCAGATCAACATGGCAAGAAGTGATGTAACTGACCTCCTATGGGAGAACAGACAGTGACAGGACAGGTGAAGGGATGAGAGCCCCAACCCATCACTGGGCAGCTTTTAGTAGAGCACTGGCAGCTGCAGCCAGGCAGGCACAACAGCTTCCCCTCCTCATAGGACCCGCCCCCCGGATTTGTGCTTGGGGTCCCAAACGTGGGACTGTCGAGGAGGCTGTGGCTGAAAGAACCAGTACTGGAAAGTTGTTTCTTAGTCTTCTTTTTCAGGTCCTTCTGGGATGCTGCCACAGAGTCAAGGGTGGCATTGGACTTCTCGATATAGGTGAAATGTCCTTCCACCCCAGGGCCAAATAGGTCAGTGCCCAAGAAAGGGACATCAGCCAGCTTATGCTGGGTGTCCACCGTGAAGGTAGACAGGCCCAGCAAGGCCCTGCAAAGCATGGAGACAGACGGTGCTATGGCACGGGCACAAGAACTGCCCATATCCAAGGCCATCTGGAGTTGGTGTTTAGCCAGTGACTGACATTTGTCTCTGAGGACCGTCACTGCACTGCCAACTGATGTTTAATCAGGAGGTGAGGGAGGACTGTGTTGAAGGCTCCCATCAGGGAGTGACCAAAACTGGCCATCATTAAGTCATACCTAGCCTGATGGAGACCCAAGAATGCCTCAGTTACACCTTTTAAGTGGCATGGTCAATCTTACAGGACTCCTTGCCCAGAGGCTTGTCCACACATTCTTGGATTCCCAACTTAAGGAAAACAGAATTGGTCACCAGCCCCTCTATGAAGGGGTGGTCTGAGAACCCTGAAAAGGACCCATGTGGGGACTGCATACTTGCAGATCATACAGGTAAAAGTGCTACGAGGATGTTGGATGCAGCCAAAGATCCAGGGCCAGTCCCAAAATGGCCTCAGCCACAGGAAAGGCAACTCCTGGGGACTCCTCCTAATCCAGAATATCAGTAAAGGGATACTTGGCCTTTTCTGAACTGGCTCCAGTCCAGATATGCATCGGAGAAGTGCTTTGAAAGAAACTGGGTTAACTCCTCAACTGGAGGAGAGTCCCAGAGGAGGTCATGGACTCTGAGTTGGAGTCATTCAAGGACTCCTCAAAAACAGCCCTCAGCCATTTCTCACCACAGACCATCCTGTATCATCTCCTAGGGTGATCTGCAATGGCAACCGACCTGGCAAGCCAGTGGCCGAGAGACCTGCTTGGTTGGAGTGCCCACCTTTATCTGTGGTGATGGTTGCTTCATCTAAAGGGGTGGAGAAGCAGTTGCAGTGAGCACCTGTGTCATGAGGACCAGCGAAGGTGCCACACTGGCAGCTGCCAGGTAAAGTACAGTTACATAAGACCTTACTGTAACAGTAGATCATCGAGAGGATCTCTTTCAGCAGGCCACACCTGAAGAACTGTAGCCACCAGGCAACAGAACCCCACGGAAATGTTTCTAGCTAGCAGTCTACTAAGAGGGCCGCCCACCCCAATGTCACCCTCTGACATCAGCCAACCCTATAAGAGTGGGCGGTCCCTGTGCCCTCCTTAGTTCTCCCACCAGAGACCATAAGCATAAAAGTCCAAACAGGGGAAATCGATGAGAGACTTTGGTTCTCAACCAAATAAAGAAGGAAACAGAAGACTCTCCTTGGGGGAGAGAGACAAAGGAGGCCACAGGACCCAGGGGAAGGAAGAGATCTCACTGATGTGATGAAGATGAACTACGGTGAGAAAGGAAAATAAAAGTAGTGGAATAGCGAGGAAAATGGCAGTCGACTCAGCTGCAGCGGCTCCAGAGGTCTGACATGCATTGGTCGCTGGCAAGAAAGAACCTAGGAGGGCACGGGGCTGGCCCCACTCTTGTAGGGTTGGCCAGCATCAGAGTGTGATGTCAGAGTGGGCAGCCACTTAGTAGATTGCTAGCCAGAAAAGTTTCTGTGGATTCTGGTGCCTGGCGGCTATAGTTCTTCAGGTGTGGCCTGCTGCAGGAGAGACCCTCGATGAAGATCAGGAGGTCCAGAAGGCAGAGCCCCACCCTGCAATGGCCAACTGTTGCCAGAGGAGCTCCTCTCAGCACCTGCACAACTTGCCGAAGTGCATATCCTCACCTGAGGATGAGGGGGTCAAGAAGCGCCTGACACCTCCCAGTCAAGTGGGATCAGAGCATCTCAATCAAGATCTCAACCATCAACTGTGCGATTGACAGCAAGGTGGGCTTTCTGGCTGGTTGTGGTACACCA
The DNA here is from genome assembly GCA_016271365.2 of Neoceratodus forsteri. NCBI lineage: Eukaryota > Metazoa > Chordata > Ceratodontiformes > Ceratodontidae > Neoceratodus > Neoceratodus forsteri. The sequence continues at coordinate 9,817,242 of JADMNL010000026.1, forward strand.
CATGCCTGCCACATTCTGAGGACACGCAGGTTACAGAGCTGCTGGTGGGAGGCTGCTACTGCGGTGGACTGGATGGGGACACCGACCGATCCATGTCTTCCTGAGTGAGGACCAGAAGCACCAGGGTCTACAGGATTGATTCCCCAACCTCATCCAACAACCAGTCAACAGGCTCAAGGGATCTGGCCTGCTTGACTGGAGTCAGCTCAACAACCTCGGCTAGGGTACCTAGGCACTCAACCTTCCTCTTGACTGAAGAGCCCTCAGCCAAGGCTGATTGGTCAGGAGTCAAGGAGAAGGAAGAGACACTATGTTCTCAAAGGAGGTGACTAAGGTGGCGGAAGAAAAAAAACAGCATTTAGGAAGTACAAGGAGACCAGATTGAGGTGGCTGGGGTATATCTTAAAAAAGCAAGGGAGGCAGGAAGGAAGGTGAGGCAGCTAAGGCACAAACAGAGACAGCTTCAGCAAGGAAGTCAAAAATGGAATAAGATTTTTTTATATCTATGTTAGTGAAAAGAGGAAGGCAAGGGGTGGGATAGTGGGAATCAGGAGGGCAGGGGAAGTGTGCAGAAGATCAGGAAAAAGGCAAACATTTGAAATGAGTACTTCTGCTTGGTCTTTACAGTTGGGGGGCAAAATGTATCAGCAGACACCACAGAGGAGGGTGGAGTAGACATCAATCAATTTTTAGAGCAGATAGCCCAGAAGAGACTGGAAGCCCTAAAGGAAAACAAGACGATGGGGGCCAGATGGGATTAGCCCAAGGGTTCTTAAAGAATTGAGTATGATGCTAGCTGCCCCTGTGGCAACACTACTAGGCACCTCATTAGAGACAGGGGTAGTTTCAGAGGACTAGAGGTGGGTCAATGTCCTGCACAAGAGTGACAGCAAGGAGGATGCCAGCAACTACAGGCCAGCCAGTCTAACATCAGTGGCAGGGAAGTTAATGGAGACCCTGCTGAAGGAGAGGCTGTTGGAGGACCTGGAGGCAAAAGGGCTGCAGGACCACTGGCACCATAGTTTCACCGGGGGGGGGGGTCATGCCAAACAAATCTCATTGACTGGGTGACTAGGGAGATGAATCAAGGAAGGCCAGTGGATGTGGCCTATCTGTACTTTAGCAACACCTTCAACACTGTGTCACTGCCGACCTGAAGGCTAATAAGAAAACTAGGCAGCCTGGGGGCTGGGAAGAAAGTGGTAAGCCGGGTATCAAACTGGGTGAAGGATAGGAGGCAGAGGGTGGTGGTAAGTGGCAGATACTCAGGGGGGATCTAAGAGTGACTAATGGGGTGCAACAGCGATCAGTACTGGGACCAGTCATCTTCAATGTCTTCATAAGTGACATTGCTAAGGAACTGGAGGGGAAGGTGTGTCTCTTTGCAGATGACACAAAAATCTGCAGGAGGGTGAACACTCAGAAAAGGGGTGGAGAGACTGCAGTGGGACCTGGTGAAACTACAGAAGTGGTCTAAGGCATGGCAGCTGGGTTTCAATGTCAAAATGTGGAAAATCATACACCTGGGATGGGAAATGCGGTAGCTGTGTGTAAGATTGGGGGGTGGGTTACTGACAGTCACGAAGAAGAAAAGGACCTTGGGTTAATCATACCTGATGATCTCAAAGTGGTATGGCACTGTGATAAGGCAGTAGGGAAGGCTAGGGGCATGCTAGGGTGAACAGGGAGTGGGATTTCTAGCAGGAAGATGGAGATGGTGTTGCCTGTGTATCACTCACTAGTGAGACCCCACCTAGAGTACTGTGTCCAGTTCTGGAGGCTGTACCTCCACAAGGACACTGACAGGGTGCAAGCAGTCCAGAGGAGGGCTACAAAATGGTGTGGGATTGCACGAGAAGCCACATGAGGAGCGGCTGCAGGATCTCAACATGTACTCCTGGAGAAGTGAGCGAGAAAGAATATGATTGAAACCTATAAATATCTCACAGGAGTGAACAAGGTGCAGGTGGCGAGTCTCTTTCAGAGCGGAGAAAGCACCAGAACACAGGGGAATACAATGAAGCAGGGGTTGGGGTGATGGGGGTGCTGGTGTTTAACAGGGATGTGAGGAATCACTTCTTCACAGAAAGGGTAGCAGACGCCTGGAACAGCCTGCCAGAAGCGGTGTCGGGCTGCAAACATTGGGAAGTTTCAAGCATGTATGGGATAGGCACATGGGTATCATAAGCAGAAGAAAAGGAGGCGGGAGGGATGCTGGAGCCAAACAGGGTCCGAGATGTTGGAACAGGCAGGGGAAAAAGCGCAGACAGGATGGGCCTACCAGCCCTTTTCTGCTGACAAATTCTATGTTTCTATGAAAAAGAAAGTAGTATAAAAGTAAACAATTTAATAACATACTACATGTAAAATTACATTATAGTAGCTGTACTTTAACACGTTTAGAGTCAAATACTTCTAACTATGGTTCTACCATGAGTATGGGTCACATACTCTGAAACACTGTACTGTGGAAAGGCTGTAAGGTCAAAGGGCATAGATGCTGCAGGGTTACTGACCTGGCTGCATGGCAGAAACTGCTAGCAGAGGTAATCGTGTTTTGAAGGCAGTACCGGCTTGCTGTGGCGAATCTCAAGAGCCTCCTTAGCACTACAAACCTGACACCATCTCACATCCAGGCCAACTAAGTCACAGCATCTCCTCCAGATGTGTGAGGCCATTGTTAAATCACTTTTCCTGTTGGGACCAACATGCCTAGAAAACAGAATGCAGAGTGCCATACTCAGCTGGAGGCATTATCACCAGGAGAGTCTTAATGGCAGTAAAGAATTAACACAACAAAACAACCCTCAGCATTCAGTTGCTATGTTTTTCAGGTTGCTGTGTTCACTAGCAGATCTGTCTATGTAGGGTTTAAAAGAGATGTCAGGAAGGGCTTTGTTTACGGAGAGGGTGGTGGACATGTGGAACAAACTGCCCAACAAGCTGGGCTGTGCAGAATCAGTAAAAGGGTTCCAGCACAGGTGGAATAGGCTCGTGGGTCTTCTTGTGCATAACAGGGAGGGGGGGCCAATGGGGTCTTGATCTCATAAGTTAGCCAGGGCAAAGACAGACTGGATAGACCAGTTGGTGCGTTGCACACTAACTGGGCGCAGAACTTACGTGGGCAAGGGTGATCTTAGGATCAACATACTCCACATATATTATGCAAGTGTGGCATGTCATAGGCATAGGTCAGGAAGCAGAGGCAGACTGGAAGAGTTATAAAATGCTAGCGTTTACTATTATCAATATCAATAAAATAAAGAAAATAAAATTATACAGGATAGAGCTTCATACCGCATAGTAAAACAAAGTAAGCCCTACATCTCATAGTCTCTCTTAATTTAAATCTCAGTCTCTCTCACTCTAAACAAAACATTGCTCTCTTTTGTAGAAGTCTTCCTGGCAGTTTGAACACTGCATCCCATTCTTGTAATCTTGTAATTCCATCTCCTGTCTCTACAAAGGTACCAGAACTTTATCAATTTCTTTCCTGAGTCCAGCCTAAAGAACACATCAGGGCCCCATATTCAGGCGTTTGGATATGCGTGTAAATTGATACACTGCACCAAAAATTGGGCCAGCAGGCTGTAACGTGATATTCAAACAGAATGCCCAACTGGAACAGATCACGCATTCTGTTTGAATATCAGACCATGAATGCGCGGTGCATAGCAGGCGCCTGCCATGTGTGGCATGGCACATCCAGGGTGCGGGGCTGAAGACCGCCAGTGAAAGAATGCGTGGCACATACCTGGATGTGAAGTGTCCCCCATGGGTGACATTCAGCACAAACATGCAAACAAGCTCATTGGGCCTGCACGGCATGAAGGGGCTTCATACATGCTATTTATGGGCTCATTAGCATAGCTGCGTCAGGCTGAATGCACCAGGCCAGCCCTACCCCCCCAGAGCCCCAATCACCATACATGAAAAAGTGTTCCCTAGCCCCTCTTCCATAGTGTAGTGTCCCCCCTCCCCAGCCCCGATCCCTGATAGAAATAATATTAAATAACAAGATCCCCTTTTCCACAGTGTAGGGACCCTCCTCCCAGCCCCAATCACTGAGTGAAATATAAATAAAAACAAGATCCCTTTTCCACAGTGTAGGACCCCCTCCCAGCCCCAATCACTGAGTGAAATATAAATAAAACATGATCTATTTTTCCACAGTGTAGGGAGCCCCCTCCCCAGTCATGATCTCTGATAGAAAGAATAAAATACAAGATCCCCTTTTGCACAATGTAGGGAACCCTGATCACTGTAAGAAATACACGTAAACAACAATCCCTGTTTTCCATAGTGTAGTGTCCCCACCTACTCCGCCATCCCGGTAGGCAGTAACCCACCACCCCACACCCCCATCCCATCCCGTTCCAGCGATTGGCACAGCCCTCCTCACCCTGCCATAGCCAGCCGCCTACTGATCAGTACCCGAGCGCGTACAGTAAATAGTATGCACTCATTGGTTGTCTCGAGCATAGAGATCCCTAGGGACCCTAGAACTAGAAGGCAAATTTAGAAAAAAACTCCTAATGGAAAACAAAGGGAGGGACACACTAGGACCACACACACAACACTCTGTGTAATATATGTTTTGGGAAATTCTGATTGTAGTACTCCTTTAAGGGAAATATAAAGTGACTAAAAGGGACATTTTCTCTTGTATTTGGGACAGCTACCAGACTGGGCCTAGCTGCTGTCCCCACCCACGTACATATTCAGGACTAGTTTCTGATGAAACAGATACTGAAAATTACAGTATGAACACCACATCTGTTGGAAAAGAAACCCACCACTCATTCCGCAATGCAGCTGCAAGGAATCAGTGCTTTTTCCTTTGAGCATCTTTAACTCTGTCTGATCTACTAATGTCGTAATGCTCCATGTTAATCGCTGCCAGTATGACCTCCTAATGTATGTAACGTTCCATGCTAAGCACTGCCAATATGCCCTCCTAATTTATTTATTTATTTTTGATAACCCGGTAGGTGTACTAGACACCTAAAGTGACTATTTTCAGGCACGACCCGGAGGTCAACAACACAAAGAGATACAGGTACATAGAATGCAGTGTCAAGAGATATGCAATACATCACAATCAGAAGTGAAACAAAATTAAGACAAATATTGGTACAAGGCACGTAAAGGTGTAAATTATACAAATGGAAGATAAGTGCCCATGTGCAGACTGTAATAGTAATATCACAATATAAGGTGCAGAAAATTGCCACGGGGTATCATTACATCCTGCTGAAACTGAAAGGCAGTTATCGGGAGGAGGCAGGGAGAGGGGTAATGGTGGGACAGGATGAAGGGGAGGTTGAAGGAGCAGGGTGCCAGCTCACACCACAGAAGGTAGGGGGGATACCATGGGCAGCCAAGACAAAAGGAGTCAAGATCTATGGTGGGTTGAAGCAGGTACAATGAGCACATGCGGTAAGGAGGGAGCGGTGCCTCTTCTTAAAAGTGGCATGATTAGGGGCCAGGCGTACATCTAGGGGCAGCGAGTTCCAGTAGGAGGGGCCTACGTGTGAGAAGCCTGATTTCCCCTTTGGTAGTTCTACATCTGGGAATGCTAATCAAGGAAAGGTCAGAAGATCGGAGACCGTAGGAGATGGGCTGAGGGGTCAGCAAGGAGGTGAGGTGAGGTAGGCATACTAGATGCAATATACTGTCCAGAAGGTTCCGAGAGGAGACAGTGTGCAATGGGGGCAGGCCAATTTAGGTCTGAATACAGTAGGCAGTGATGTCTCAGTCTGGAGGATGGAGAGGCGTAACGGCATATATTGTTATAAGTTGTGTCCCACCTATGAAGAGTAGCCTTAGATGCGTTAGTATAGATTACAGATCCATATAAGAGTGACAGAAGTAGGATTCCTCTAGCTATGGCTGTCCTAGCAGAGAGGGTTAGAATATGACTTGTTTTGTAGGCTAAGCCCAGTTTGGCATTGAGAGCCTTACATGTAGAGGTTGTATTGGTGTCATAAGTGAGGGATTCATCAAGCAAGGCACCCAGGTATTTAAAGGAAGTTACCATCTCCAGTGGGGAACTGTCAGCCCAGGAGACCTGGAAAAATTCATGGCACTGCTTTAGTTTAATAGAGGATCCAAAGAGCATAGCCTTGGTCTTTCCAGCGTTAAGAATGAGCTTATTTTTGGTGATCCAAGACTGAATATTTTGTAGGTCCATAGAGAGCTTATGATTAATAGAGTGGACATTATCTGAGCTGCTAGTGTAAAGGACAAGGTCATTGGCATATAGCAACGATGAACAGGAGGATTTATTTTGTGCTATATTATTATTAATAAAAATCGAGAAGAGGAGGGGTCCGAGGATAGATCTCTGTGGTACACCAACATTAATGACTGCTTTTTTAGAGGTGGCCGAGTTAAATTTCACAGTTTGAGATCTGTTTGATAGGTAGCTGTGGAACCAGTTTACAACTCCAGTCGAGAAGCCCAGGGTTTGGAGACTGGCAAGCAGAAGAGGGTGATTAACAAGATCGAAAGCTTTCGTCAGATCAATAAATACTGCACCGGTTTGATGACCCTGATCCATGGCTTCAAGAACATCATTAGCTGTAACAGAGCAGTTTGAGTACTATGGCCTTTTCTGAAGCCATGTTGGTTTGTGTGTTGAAGGTTATACTTAGTAAGGTGTTCTGAGATCTGTGCTGAGATGAGCTTCTCAAGGACTTTATTTAATACTGACAGTATTGCTATTGGTCTGTAATTGGCTATATCTTTTTTGTCGCCTTTTTTAAACACTGGCGTGACTCTGGCCAGTTTCCATATATCAGGCACCACACCTTCACTCAGGGACAAATTGAGTATTCTGGACAGCGGTCCTGCAATGAATGGTGCCGCAAGCTTTAAGAGTTTAGGTTCGAGGCAGTCAGATCCAACAGCGGTACTGTCTAATATGGAATTTAGATGTTTAAGGACAGCTTTAAAATATAAGGGAGGCGTCTTTGAAGTGTCTTTAGGGGTGGGGAATTCAGGCATTAAGTTATCGGAAGAGAAAGCAGTGGTGTAGCTAGAGTGGTCAGAGAAGTGAGAATTAAATGCATTGGCAATTGTGCCCGAGTCATTACAGTGGACACCTTTTAGTATCATGACACTGTTTAGTAGAGTTTGCTTTGATCCGAGGAAAGTTTTGACATGGGACCAACATTTCTTAGGGTCGCCAGCTGCATCCAGCAGAAGGCCCTTACAGTATGGACTTTTTGCATGTCTTATTTAAGTTTGCACTTAGCTCTCCTTCTCTATAGTTGTTACAGTTCAGCTGAGAGACCGGAGATTTTACCGTTCTCCAGCATTTGTCCCTGTTTTTGAGGGCTGTAAGGAGGTCTTTATGCAGCCATCAGGTTTGTTTGCCATGAACGCCAAGTGATGACTGGAGTATGTTTATCTTGAAGGAGTACAAACCTACTCAGGAAAGTGTGAAGGGCAGCATCCATACTCGTTGATTGGTAGACAGGGGACCAATCAGTATGAGATGGTAGACAGGGGACCAATCAGTATGAGACACATCATATAGGAAATGAGCCTGATTTAAGTTTGCATAGTTTCTGAAGCATATACAGTTTTGGGGGGACGTGGAGGTTGTAGATGGACTCCATATGCAGAAAACGTGGGAATGATCACTGATATTGGCCGGCAGCATTCCTGTTTTTGCAATTCTGTCCACACGATTTGTTAAGACCTAATCAATAAGGGTGCTGGAGTCAGTGGTAACAGACACTCTTGTAGGATCAGTAATGATTTGGTGTAAATTGTAGCTCTGTACCAGGGATTGAAGGGTGTCTTGAGATTTGCCAAGCCAGTTTAAATTTAAGTCTCCGAGAATGATGAGTTCATTCTTCCCCACATATGCAGCCGTATGATCCAGCAAATCCACTAGGCCTTTTATTTCACTATTGGGTGGATTATAGGCACAGATAATGTGGAGTTTCTTATCTCCTAGTCTGAGTATGGCATGGATGTATTCACACAAGGAGTTTTTCTTGTCAGTTATCATAGTTATGCTTAGATTGTTTTTGTAATAGATTGTGACACTCCCACCACACTTTGAAGGTGGTCTGTCACACCTAAGAAGGCTGCAGTTTGGGAGCAGGCAAAAGGTATCTGGGATAGAGAGCTTTAGCCATGTCTCAGATAGACAGAGCACATCTGGGTGGTGGTTAGCCACCCAGGCTTTAAGATCTGCATGATTTCGGAGAAGACTCCTAACATTTAGATGGACTATATGAAGACCTTTCATATCATATCCAGTGCAGTTTAGAGGTAATATACTTGGTGCTGGACCAGGGTTCAACTCAATGTCCCCAGACAGCAAGAGAACCAACAATATGATGTACCTTAACAGTAGCGTGGTAGATGAGTAGTTTAGGGAGAAGGGCAGGGGTCATGTCAATGCCTCTTTCAGTTAGGATTAGCATGTTAGAGTAGGTGAAATCGTTTAGATTCAAGTCTCCATTTTGGATGTGATTCTTGGTGTTAGGCACTGTAAGGATACTTAGTAGCATCAGAAACAGGATAAGAGAGGGCGCAAGTAGAAGTAACCAAGCCATTCTGTAAGATTTAGTAGTAAGCATATTGGGTAAGGCTGAATGGAGGGTTTAGGGGATGCAGTGGAGGGCAAGAAGTAACTGCTGCAAAATACAGCTTCTATTTTCAGCCTGGTTTTAGGAGTCCTGTGATCTGCCTAATATATGAGATCCCTAAGACTCCAAGAAGAGAGAAAGAAAAAAACCTAGATTGTCGAAGGGTATGTGAGCATCAAGCTGAAATGGCAACTGATAGCTACAGCATAACCAAGGAAGCTGCACGATGGAGGGAGAAAAACTGCAAAGTTGAAAAGTCAAGCAGACAGTTTATCACAGTAAAATAAGGATAAGAATTTCTGTCTAAACATGGCTATGGATGTAAAAGATCAGGGCAGACTAGAGCTAGAATGATTTCAACACTAATTTTAGAAAAGTCACTGAAGTGAAGAGAAATAGGAAAATTAATTAGGGTACCCCAGTAGCTTGTTGGTATAACGAGCCAATGGAAAAATGAGGAGATAGTCTTTTGCCTGATTGGTCACTTCACACTATAAAAGTAAATGCCCAGATAGGGGCGGGAGGGTGGGGGTGGGCGGGGAGACACGAGGTGTCAGGGCTAACAGCTCTGAGAAGAGAGAGAGAGAGAGCCTAGTCCTACAGGCTTTACCTTGGAGCAAAACACCTCTATCAGTGTAGCCCAGCTGTACTAGCAGCACACGGATCCCAAGGTGGGAGAGCCCTTTACAATTAAAACATTTAAAGTCTGCTTTGAAAAGATTCAGTTAATTAAATAATGCTCCATGCTCAAACTCAGGAGAAACTGGTAGCTTGAGCCCAGAAATGGCGTCAAGTTTAAATCGTAGAGGAATTTCAAGCTGGGCAGAGGCGCCACGGGTAGTCAGTCACTCGTACCTTTAGGTTTTCCACCGGCGGCATCTGGGAGCAGCTCCTAACGGGCAGGGGCCCGAGGCGAGTGAGGGCAGCTAAGGACAGAGAAGAGGGATAAGGTTAGTAGGAGGGAGGGGACAGTAGACAAAAGAAAAACCTGAGGACAGACAGGATTTGCTGCAGAGGAACAGATAGGGTTTGAAAGGACAATGGAATTGCTTGTATGACGCTGTGGGGTGCCGAAGTGGGGGTGGGAAATGCAGCAGGGGGGAGAAAGAGATGAGCAAAGGTAACCAGATAGCTTTAGTAAGAGGGATAGATCAAGTCAGAGGGAATAGGAGGAGACAAGGGAGAAACAAACAGTTGGATGCACACGCACAATTATTCACTTTCCGTAGTATGGTACAAGTACAGCTAATAAACTTTAGGCAATCATCAGATAGTGGCAATTCATTTACAGTGTTTTAAAGCAGTTGGCAAATAAATAGGGTACAACTAATAATTTGTGCAGTAGGTAAAACATAAAATGTCGGTAATCACTTTGGACAGAGCTGCAAATACTGTTACAAGGCTACTGCCCTAGCAGCTCTGAGAAGAGAGAGAGAGAGAGCGCCTGGTCCTACGGGCTTTTTACTGCAGAGCAAAACACCTCTACGAGTGTAGCCCAGCTGTACTAGCAGTGCACCAGATCCCAAGGTGGGGAGAGCCCTTTACAATTAAAACATTTAAAGTCTGCTTTGAAGAAATTCAGTTAATTAAATAATGCTCCATGCTTGAACTCAGGAGAAACTGGTAGCATGAGCCCAGAAATGGCGCCAAGTTTAAATCGTAGAGGAGTTTCAAGCTGGGCAGAGGCGCCACGGGTAGTCAGTCACTCGTACCTTTAGGTTTTCCACCGGCGGCATCTGGGAGCAGCTCCTAATGGGCAGGAGCCCGGCGCGAGTGAGGGCAGCTTTAGGTTTTCCACGGCGGCATCTGGGAGCAGCTCCTAACAGGCAGGAGCCCCTGGGCGAGTGAGGGCAGCTTTAGGTTTTCCACCAGCGGCATCTGGGAGCAGCTCCTAACGGGCAGGAGCCTGGGCCGAGTGATGTACACAATGTTCCATGCTAATCGCTGCCAATATGACCTCCTAATGTATGTAACATTCCATGCTAAGTGCTGCCAATATGACCTCCTAATGTACACAATGTTCCATGCTAAGCACTGCCAATATGACCTCTAATGTACACAATATGTTCCATGCTAATGCTGCCAACATGACCTCTAATGTGCATAATGTTCCATGCTAAGCACTGCTAATATGACCTCCTAATGTACGCAATGTTCCATGCTAAGTGCTGTCAATATGACCTCTAATGTACGCAATGTTCCATGCTAATCGTTGCCAATATGACCTACTAATGTATGCAGTGTTCCATGCTAAGCACTGCCAATATGACCTCCTAATGTACGCAATGTTACATGCTAATCGCTGTCAATAGGACCTCCTAATGTACGCAATGTTCCATTCTAAACACTGCCAATATGACCTCCTAATGTACGCAATGTTCCATGCTAAGCGCTGCCAATATTTATTTATTTATTAGCTTTTGGTAACCGGGTAAGTGCACTAGGCAACAGTCCTACCTATTTTCAGGCACGACCCGGGAGAGTACAACACGAGTAATGCAGTCAAGACAGCAGCACAGTAACAACAAATCAATTTAGCCACAACAGTATGGGAGAACAAATAAGATAAAATACTAAGCAGTAGGCAAAATGTTAGGCAAAATCAAGATGCAACGAGATATGTAATGCCTATATGACCTCCTAATGTCGCGCGTTCCATACTAAGCACTGTAATATGACCTCCTAATGTACGCAATGTTCCATGCTAATCGCTGTCAATATGACCTCCTAATATCGCAATGTTCCATGCTAAGCACTGCCAATATGACCTCCTAATGTCACGCAGTGTTCCATGCTAATCGCTGCCAATATGACCTCCTCATGTATGCAATGTTCCATGCTAATCGCTGCCAATATGACCTCTAATATACGCAGTGTTCCAAGCTAATTGCTGCCAACATAGACCTCCACATGTATGCAATGTTCTATGCTAAGTGCTGTCAATATGGCCTCCTATTGTACGCAATGTTCCATGCTAAGCACTGCCAATATGGCCTCCTAATGTACGCAATGTTCCATGCTAAGCACTGCCAATATAGCCTCCAATGCACGCAATGTTCCATGCTAAGTGCTGTCAATATGACCTCCTAATGTACGCAATGTTCCATGCTAATCGCTGCCAATATGACCTCCTAATGTACACAGTGTTCCATGCTAAACACTGCCAATATGGCCTCCTAATGTAAGCAATATTACATGCTAAGCACTGCCAATATGACTCCTAATGTACACAACGCTCCATGCTAAGCACTGCCAATATGACCTCCTAATGCACGCACGTTCCATGCTAATCACCGCCAATATGACCTCCTAATGTACACAACGTTCCATGCTAAGCACTGCCAATATGACCTCCTAATGTACGCAATGTTCCATGCTAATCACTGCCGATATGACCTCCTAATGTACGCAATGTTCCATGCTAAGCGTTGTCAATATGACCTCCTAATGTACGCAACGTTCCATGCTAAGCACTGCCAATATGACCTCCTAATGTACGCAACGTTCCATGCTAAGCGTTGTCAATATGACCTGCTAATGTACGCAACGTTCCATGCTAAGCGCTGCCAATATGACCTCCTAACGTACGCAATGTTCCATGCTAAGCGCTGTCAACATGACCTCCTAATGTACGCAAAATTCCACACTAATCGCTGCCAATATGACCTGCTAATGTATGCAATGTTCCATGCTAAGCACTGCCAATATGACCTCCTAATGTACGCAATGTTCCATGCTAATCACTGCCAATATGACCTCCTAATGTACGCAATGTTCCATGCTAAGCGTTGTCAGTATGACCTCCTAATGTACGCAATGTTCCATGCTAATCACTGCCAATATGATCTCCTAATGTACTCAACGTTCCATGCTAAGCACTGTCAATATGACCTCCTAATGTACGCAACGTTCCATGCTAAGCGCTGTCAACATGACCTCCTAATGTACGCAATGTTCCATGCTAAGCACTGCCAATATGACCTCCTAATGTATGCAAAATGTTCCATGCTAAGCACTGCCAATATGACCTCCTAATGTACGCAATGTTCCATCCTAAGCGCTGTCAATATGACCTGCTAATGTACGCAACGTTCCATTATAAGCGCTGTCAATATGACCTGCTAATGTACGCAACGTTCCATGCTAATCGCTGCCAGTATGACCTCCAGTTGATTTGAACTTTGCCATCCTGTCTGCTGTCTCAGAAAACCCAAATTTTGGGGCAATGAGTCTACTCTGAGCCCTCCCATGTGGCTTATCACACCTGATGAATCCCAAAAGAAACTCCCATTGCCAAAGGTAGGGTGTAATCTTGCCACTGCAGTGCACGTAGGCCTGACTACTGGCGAAGGTACTGGCCAGTAAGGGTTGGTTGGATGGCTGGTGAATGTGGTCTCCTTTCAGAACCTCTTTGATATGTGAGCCACCTAAGCTAGGAGTTCCTGCCAGAAATTAAAATTATGTACTCACGGTAATTCTTGATTTTCCAGGAATATCTTTAACATTGAGTCACAGCAATGGGTTCATAGCCAGGGGAGCCAGGACCCTGTGGAAGCCAGAACTTTTCAGGAGGGCTGGAACAGAGGTAGGCTGCACGCATGCACAGCACTACAAGACTAGCTTGCGCTGCATGGCTTACCTCGGCACCAGCCTTCAACCACCGCAGTACCTTTTTTACCAAGGAAGTGTAGCATAAACTAACACTAATACACCTAACCTAAGAGCATAAGATAGCTCCCATGACCCGTGTAAGAAGAGGCAACAACAAATAACACAGTGTCTTCACAGCTCAAACCTAAAACAAGGGGTGAAGACCAATGATCGGAAAGAGTGAGCCTGGAGCATGGAGGGTGGGCGTGTGAATAAATGGTGAAGAAATTCCTAGACGGTCACGAATTATGGTGAGTACATAATTTAAGTATCTTCCAGGAATCAGTCTTCACCAGGCTGAAACAAAGTCCCTGGGCAGGGCAGTAGGAGCTGGAGCTCACTCAGGGCAGAAGTCCATTAAGGATTGTCCTGGCAGAGGAGCATGCTGCCTGGCATGGACATCCAGGGCACAGTGCTTGATGAAAATGTGCACGGTGCTCAGGCATAATTCTGCAAATATCAGCGACATGAACAGAGCAAATCATTGCCAAGGGCGTGGCAGCCGCCCTGGTAAGTGGGCACAAACCTTGTCCTACAGTTTGACCTGCGCTGTAGAATAACAGTGAGGGAGGCAACCGACGATCCAGCAGAAATGAATTTGATTGTAACAGGCTGACCCAGTGGGTTGGGTGGAAGGAACTGAAGAGCTGTTTAGAGTCTCGGAAGTCCATAGTTCTTTTGAGTAGAATGTGAGGACTCTTTTAACATCCAGAGAGTAAAGAGTGCGCTCTCCTTTCTTCTGGAAGTCGGGAAAGTATGTAAGCAGCATTAGAGGCTGATTTAAGTGAAACTCCGATACCACCTTAGGCAAAAACTTGGGATGTGTGTGGAGAACCATCCTGTCTCTATGGAAAACAGTACACATAGGGTCTGTGACCAGTGGTGTATCTCAGAAACTCTGCAGGTAGAGGTTTAGGAATTTCAGGTCACACGTAGCTACAGGGTTGGACTAGGAAGCAAAGGGCCCACCTGGAAATGGGGCCTGAGGGCTTGTAACAACCATGGTATGCCCTAGTGTAAACTGTAGCCCAGGTTTTACCAACACTGGTATGCCCTGGCATATAAACTGTAGCCTGAATTTAACCATAAAATAACAACATGTATTCCATTTGGAATAAAGCTATTCTAATACTGGTGTGAGTTATAGTATCTTACTATTTCAGAGGTTTTAGCCCCATTGATTTAAAATGAACTCTCAGGTACCCTGCAAAAATGCTGAGAGCCATGAAGTCACAGCTTCCTCCCCTGCAGCAATGCTGCAGTAGCGTGTGGTCCCAATTCAGCAATACGCAACATAATACTTTTTAATATATTTACTTAGAAGTAGTGTAGGTTTTTACATAGTTGGCTCTGCACATACCCTCCCCACCGACCACCAATATTACATTGCATTTCTCTAAATTAGGACCTCAGTCCCACATCATTGCTGCAAAGGAGCTGAGAATTCCCCTTTAAAACCAAATCAATGGTTGAGCTCAATGCCCCATCAGGGCGCCTCTGGGGGGGGTTAGCTCAACGCTCTCCCTACTCTTTCCTTTTTGGAGATAGTTCTTATGACATCATAGCAGGATGTAAGCAGATAAAGGTGCATACTTCCAGGTGTTTGCAGTGCAATGTCTGCTGTGTCAAGATTATTCAAAAAGACCCATTGTAGTCTATGGAGCATGTCCCCATGCTCTTTCTTTACTAACATCATGAAATGTGCTAGCGTTGGGGTCTGTCTCCAACTAAGGAAGTTGAACCGTTTCGGCAGCGGGCTCCATGGAGCATTTTTATGAGTGTTTTTCTCTAGAAATACATAAAAAATTTTACTTTATGGCACACTGCATTCGGGGACAAGTAAGCTGCCTTATATGTTGGGTGGGGGCAGCAGTCAAAAACTAAGAACCTGCTCTTTAAAGAGCCATGATTCCCCTATCCATGAACTATATTATCTTTCCTAGCATATACCTGACTCCTTCCTATTATTCTATATTAGTATGAAAAATATCTCTATTGTAACTATAGCTACCACTAAGAGCCACATCAAAACACAATTTCCACCTACTTAAACCATAACCAGAAGCATTCAGAGAACAAAAACAAGGAGAAATGTTTAAACATTGAACCCCAAGTTTTGCATGCACACAATTGCTAGTATTAGTAATATATCTATTTTTTATTGCAGTATTGTTCTGAAATGACATAAATATGGAAAATATGCTGGTACATTTTGTATCAGTCTGCTTTTTTTAAGTAGCCCTGTGGGCTTGTATTGGAGAAGGTAATAGCTCAATAAGTACACTGGCTGGGCCAGCAGAAAAGTCCGTGGGGCTAGTGGATTTCCCCAGTTTCCAGCTCTGCTAGCTAGTGTCTGCATAACTTAATTTCAACCCCTGAAATTGTTTCCCCTGTTATGGCTCAGTAATTGGCAGTTTACCTGCCTCTAGGCCAGTGGTTTTACTCCCACACCAGGATTCGGCTCATGCCACAAATGCTGGCACTAGAAAGCAGTACTAAAGCGACGCTGTACTGTAGGGGCATGCAGTCCTTTGGATGAAACATCTTCTATCCAAAGGTTCCATGAAATGGTTGCTGCCTTGATTAAAAATAGGATAGATTTAGACAGGGATATCTCTGAACTGCTGACACCTACTGGTATTATGTTTACTAATTGTTATGTTTGCTTGTGCGCATGCACAAGAAACATTATGTGGCAGCTTAGGAGAGAAGCGGGTTGTGGAGGTGCGGCACTGTGGCAGCCAACTGCAGCACTGCATTTGGGAGCTTGGCACTGGTGGACCAATGCAGGCCCAGTGTCATGACATCACTGGTTCTGCAGAAGTGCCACCAAGTTGAAAAGTTTTTGCTGCTGCAATCAGGGGCCACCTCGTCATTGCAGCGTCAGCCATTTAGCTGCAATGAGGGAGTGACCCGTCATTGCAGGGCGGTACCTTGCCGTTCGCATGCCCCTGACCCAGTACATTTGCCAATGGGGGAGCCCACTACTTGTCAGCATACTGTAACCCCTTCCCCCGTTTGTTGTGTGCTGAGGGGGTGCCCAGTTCTCGGCATAATGCACCTCCCCAACAGTCTTTCTTTGCCGATGGGGGCCAATCCTGTCAGCTTCAGTCCCCTTCCCAGTTCAATTTGCCAACAGGAGCCCACTCCCCATTGCATATGTCCCCACCCCAATTTGCTGTGTGCCGAGAGGGTGCCTAATCCCTTCGGCTCTCCCCCACCTCGGTATGTGCTGATGGGTGTGCCCAACCCCCATCGGCTACAGCCCCCAAAACCACTCAGGCGGCATGCTGGGCCCATCCCGCATGCCGGATATCCCTGTAAAAAGTCCCGCCAATGTTTTTAAACTTTTCCCCTTTTTAAAACCTGTAAAACAGAAAGCGGTCCCTCGTTGAGTTCGGTGGTCCCACCCCAATCCGGTGCCCTCCTCTGCACACACCACCTCCCACACCCCTCAATTCCCCATACTTACATCCAAAGCCCAGCGCAACAGTCTTTGGTGGATCGGGAACACATTTGCACTCTTCAAAGCCGACCGTGAACTGAAGAAATGCTGGTAAACTAAAGTATATAATGGCATAAATATGTTTTTCAACTTATATCTCAGGCATTTTGGGAATTTTGGCAACAAATTTTCAACACAAGGTTATTGGGACCCTCCTCATGAATTCAGTCAGTGGCATGGTATTATTCATTCCTGAAAGGTGATTTCACAGTCACTGCACACAATCACCTTCGGACTGAGTAACGAACGACAGTGCCAGTGTTCATGAGGTGGCCTCTCAAAAAGCCTATGTTGCAAATTTGATGAAAAAACTAAAAATTACTGTTTTACGAGTGTGCGTTGTGCAGTTTCACACATAATTGTAACTTGGCGAATCTGTAATATTTTCACTCCAGATTTTCAACATTGGCATTTTCCCACGCCTCCTTATGAACTGTACAGCTGTAATTTTACACATCCTGGCCAAAATGTGTTTCTGCCTTCTGCGCCAGATCAAGCGCAGTCGCTTTGGAAAATCAGCGCTTGGGAAAGATTAAGATCGAAAGGAAAGAGAGGAGAGAACGAGTTCAACTGAGCCTGTTGGGACTGCTGCAGATTTCCTTTGGGGCAGAAAGGCGCCAATGCAGGCATGAGCCCAGCACAAAAGGGTAGCCTGCAGTGACGGAAGAAACAGAACGAGCGAGGAGAGAGGGGAGTGAGCAAGCTCAACGGAGCTCTGTTGGTACTTACAGATTTCTTTGTGGCAGAAAAGGTGCCAATGCAGGCAGGAATCCAGTACAAAAGGGCAGCCTGCAGCGTCGGGAGAAACAGAACGAGTGAGTGAGCGAGCTCAACAGAGCTCTGTCAGAACTGCTACGGATTTCTTTGTAGGCACAAAAAGGCATCAATGCAGGCAAGGGCCCAGTACAAAAGGGCAGTATGCAGCGCCGGGAGAAACAGAACGAGCGAGTAAGAGAGGGGGAGTGAGCAAGCTCACAGAGCTCTGTCGGGACTACTGCGAATTTCTTTGTGGCACAAAAAGGCGCCAATGCAGGCAGGAGCCCAGAACAAAAGGGCAGCCTGCAGCCCCGGGAGAAACAGAACAAGTGAGCGAGGAGAGGGGAGTGAGCGAGCTCAACGGAGCTCTGTTGGAACTGCTGCAGATTTCTTTGTGGGCAGAAAAAGGTGCCAATGGAGGCAGGAGCCCAGTACAAAGGGGCAGCCTGCAGCTCTAGCAGAAACAGAATGAGTGAGGAGGGGAGGAGCGAGCTCAACGGAGCTCTGCCGGGACTTTAGTGTTGCCCACCCTCCGCCCAGGGATTCAAACAGGCCCTAAAAGCATTTTGGTTTGCGCTGTATATTTTACTGTGATGATCGATGCTGTTTTATTCGCTTAACTGTTTTAACTGTACTGCTACTTTGGTACTCAAAGCATTATAAATAAAGTATTATTATTATTATTATATTACAGCAGGGTCTCTGGGGTGGAGACAAAGCAATGATTGTATACTTTGAGGATTGCTATAATAATACAGATTTAGTTGTTCTGTTTATTTCTGTAACTGACCTAAGTACTGAGCTACACTGTTATGATTGCTGTAATAATACATATTTATTTGTTCTGTTTATTTCTCTAGCTGAGCCGAGTAATACTTGGAGTGCAATAGGATTTCTCACTGGGCTAAGTGAAATTTTATGAGAGCTGAGAACAAAAAGTATGGTAGTTGAGGGGTGAAAAATGGACAAGAAGGCTTTAGGATTGCTACAGTAATACAGTATCTAAAGGATGAGATTTGCGACTGAATTACCCCGGTTGGCAAGGGGCCAGTAATGGGGACTCGTGTGGCGGGGGGGAGACAGGAATTTGAGTAAATAGGGGCCTAACAGTTGTAGTAGGATACAGAACCTGGGAGTAAGAGCCCGTAACATAAGATGGGGGCCAAAATGGGGCAAGTGCCACATATCAATAGGGCGGGCATCTTTGGAAGGGTGGTGGGGTGTACAGGGTGTGGGTCCAACATGATCCTGGACTGGGCTTGGAGGATGGAGGGGTTATGGTCTGTAGACAACTGGCTAGTTGAGGGAGGCACTGTGGAAGTTAGGGAGGAGTCTCATGGCAGGGCAGATGAGTATGGTAGGCATCCTGGCTTGGGGGAATAGGGATGGCAAGGGGGACGGAGGAAGAACAACTAGGGACTGAAACTGACCCCAGTATCAGAGGCATTAGCAGAAAGAGAGGAGGAGAAGGAGGGGTGCTCAAGGCAAGGGGCCTCCTGTTGGGGGAGGAAGAGACCACGAGGAGTATTGGGAGAGAGCAGATGGCTGCGGTAGAGAGGGACCGGGGTGGCACAGAGGGGAACAAGTGGGGGGAACTGATAGGGGGTATCGACTAGGAATAGATTTGAGCCTCTACTATGGGGGGCAGGAACATACCGAAGGGGGGGGGACAACAAGTGGGGATGAGAGGGAAGGCAACAGCTAGGGGAAGAGATAACGAGGACGAAAGGGTAGAAGCGGGGCTTGTAAGGAAGGAGGGGTGGTGACTGGAGGAGAGAAGGCTACGGGAAGGAGGATGGATGAGAGGGGCATCACTATCGGGGAAGAAGGGAATAGGGGCTCTAAATCGACAACAGCAGGGATAGGAGAGGGGTTGGAAATCAGCAGTGGAGATGGGGAGGTCGACATGGGAAGCCCAATAGGAAGTAGTTATGCTGGGAAGGGGTTCAAGGGGGATGGAAGGAATAAGGCAGAGAAAAGGGGTAAGGCGTAAGTAGGGGGTACAGATACAGAAGTCACAGAGGGCAGCTGGCGGGGGTAAAGGCCAGGAAAGAATGAATACTGGGGTGGTGGAAGGGGCATTAGAAGGGAAGGGGGTAAGGAACGGGGCTACTTGTCCTAGGGGATTCTATACTGAAAGAGGTAAGATGGGGGGAAGGGAAGGCACAGCAGTATTTGGGTTGAAGCTATCCCAAGGTTGACTGCAGGAGGGGCAGGGCAGGCATTGCTCAAATGTGCAGCGAGGGGGAGGAAGAAACCTCATTTACTGTTGCATGTGGGTACAAACAACTTGGTGGGGGAGACTGTGGAAGCAGTGAGGGGAGGTCCAAGTAGTTGGCTAGGCAGTGTGAGGGGGTGGGGAGTCGGTAGCATTCTCAGAGGTACTCCTGGTACCATGTGTAGTAGTGTCAGTGGCTCAGTAGGCAAACTCACCTCTGAGGCCGAGATCAGAGGGCTGTGGGCTTCCCAAATCTGGCACTTGAGTAATATCCCACTATTGACACTGTAGTGCAGCATGAGAGGGTGCTGCACTTCTGAGGTGCCGTCTTTCAGATGAGATGTTAAACCAAGGTCCCATCTGCTTGGATTGGTGGTAGTTCAGGTGGATGTTAAAGATCCCATGGCACTTATCGAAAAGAGTAAGGGAATTTCCCCGGTGTCCTGGCCAAATTTCCCTCATTCACTAAAAATACCACCAACAGCTTGGTCTGGTTCAGGATCAGTTGGGAATTCATCTGTATCCCCCTCCCCCGGGTCATGCCTGAAAATAGGCAGGATCTGTCTAGTGCACTTACCCGGTCAACAAAAACTAAATAAATAAATGTGCAAGCATGGGGAGGAAGGGTAGGATCGAGTAGTTCAACGAGTGGCTAAAGGATTGGTGCCATACCAAAAATGATGGGTTAGTGACTAACTGGGGTAGGGTCTGGGGAAATAGTGACTTGTATGTGTGGGGACAGGGTACACTTGAGCAGGAAGGAGGGAGTATTAAAGGCAGGAATAGAGGGGTATATCTCTACTAAGGTGGATTTAAACTAGTGGAGGGGTGGCCAAAAGACTGAGGTTAGTAGAAAAGTCCGGACAGGGGGAGCCTAATGAGCTCACCCCCCTAGATATCAGTAAAGGCAGAGGCGTAGTAACCCTGGGAGGGGGCAGGCAGAGTCGTCTGAGTGCAATACAGAAGGCACCACCACCCAGTAAGAATAAGGAGCAGAAAGGGGTGCGGACTACTGGGAGGAGGGACACAGGCCAAGGAGGAGAAGAGTAAAGAGAAGGAGGGGTACAGGTGAAAAGTGGTCTCTCTCAATGCAAGAAGCCTGGGGAACAAAATTGCAGAGCTTCAGGTGCTCCTTTCAGAGGGAAGGTGGACACTGCTGCAGTGACAGAGACTTGGGCCACAGAGTACCATGACTGGGGCTTGGCAATCCCGAATACAGGATATACAGCAGGGACGGGGGGTTGCACTCTATGGTGAGGAAGACATTAAATGTATAAGGGACGAGGGAGAAGAGGAGAGGAGAGGACAGAGGCACTTTGGGTGCAGTTCCTGGACCTAGGGCAGAAAGCTGAGGCTGGGAGTGGTGCACAGACCACCAGCCCAGTCTGGGGAACTGGATGGGGAGTTGGCAGAGCAGATAAGGAGGGTGTGTCGAAGGGAGGTGTGGGGTGATGCAGAAGTTTAACCTCCACGGTTGGCCTGAGACTCTGCTACTAGCAGGTACCAGGGAGCAGGTGTTCTTGATGCATTCCAGAACTTCGATGCAACTGGTAAGTGGGCAACAAGGCTTGGTAGCACTCTGGGCCTAGTGCTGGCAAATGGGAGGTGGTGAGGGAGGTAAGGGTGGAGGACCACTAGCAGGTAGCAACGACCAAACAGTGTGGCTCATTGTCGCACTGGGCAGGGAAACAAGAGGCATGGACACCAAGATGGTGGACTTTATTAGGTGGACTTTGGGAGGATGGGAGCAATACTGCAAGGAGATTCCAGGATATAAGGCCGGGAAGAATGCAGAACAAAGTGGGAGTCATAAAGACTGAGCTAACAGAGGCCACAGTAGCTCATGCCAGGCCAGGAATAAGAAGAGCAGAGGCAAGAAACCATGCTGGCTGAACAAGGAAGTGCTGCAAGGGTCAGGGCAAAGACAGCTGCATACCGGAAGTACAGGAGAACAGGGAAGGGAGAGGATAAGGAGGCTTTTGGGAGTTGGTCAAGGGAGGTTGCTAGGAGGGTGAAAAAAAGCTAAGGCCTCCAGGCAATTAAGTTCCGCACAGGGCATAAAGGGAGGGGGAAAGGACTTTTTTAGCTATGTCAGGGAAAAGAGCAAGTGCAAGGAACATATTGTGAGGATAAAGTGGGGAGGGAATTGGGTGGAAAAGGGGGAGGAGCAAGTGGAAATTCTAAATGAGTACTTCTGCTCCATTTTCACTAAGGAGAGGGATGGCCCACTACCAGAATGGGCTGGGGGGGAGGAGGAGGAGGTGACGGACAAAGTGATCACAGGAAATAGGGTGCTAGGGGGATGAGGCTAGTATAGGTGGACAATACACAAGTCCGATGGCATCCACCCCAGGGTGCTGAGGGAGATGAGCAGACTGTTGGCTGAGCTGCTGGCAGATCTGTTCAACACCTCCTGGAAACTGGGTGTGTGCCCCAGGACTGGAGGGTGGCCCCATGTGGTGCCCATACACAAGAGTGGGCCTAGGGAGGAACCAGGAAATTATTGGCTGGTAAGTCTCACGTCCATAGTGGGTAAGTTTATGGAGGCGATACTGAAGGAGAGGCTGGTGGCATTCCTAGACAGTAACGGCCTCCAAGATGGGTGGCAACACGGGTTAGTCTCAGGGAGGTCTTGTCAAACCAACCTAATACAGTATTGTAACTGGGTGACAAGGGAGTAGGACAGGGGCCATGCGGTACATGTCCTGTACTTGGACTTCAGTAAGGCCTTTGATACAGTGCCCCATGGGAGATTGGGGGGGAAGCTGACAGCAGTAGAGGTGGGAAAAAAGCTGACTAAATGGATAGAGAACTGGTTACAGGGGAGGGTGCATAGGGTGCTGGTGGGGGGGGGGAGCTCTCGGCACCCAGAGCAGTGACAAGCAGGGTGCCACAGGGTCAGTGCTGGGCCCGGTGCTATTTGGGTGCTTTATCTCTGATATAGCACATGAAGTGGGGAGCAGGGTTAGTCTGTTCGCACATTATACTAAATTGGGGTTGTGGTGGACGAAGAGGATGGATGGAAAAAATGGCAGGGGGACCTAACCAAACTAGAGACATGGTCAGTGGAGTGGCAGCTAGGAATCAATGTAAAGAAGTGTAAGGTGAAGCACTTCAGGGCTAAGAACCAGAAAGGGACTATTGGCTGGGGATCACAGAAGAGGAGAAGGACCTAGGGGTGTTGGTAACTGGGAGCATGAACAACACAGCCCACTGCACGAGAGCAGCAGTGAAGGCAAACAGGATGCTGGGGTGCATCACAAGGGGGTTCTCATCCAGACACAGGTATGTGATCCTATCTCTCTACAGATCATTGGTCAGACCGCACCCATAGTACCATGTGCAATACTGAAGGCCATACCAGAGGAGAGATATAAAGTTACTGGAGGGGGTGCAAAGGAGGGCAACAAAAATGTTAAAGGGGATGGAAGGAAAGGAATATGAAGTTAGGCTGAAGGAGCTGAACATGTACACACTGGAGGAGAGGAGAGCAGGGATGGGGGGATATGATTGAAGCATTTAAATACCTGAGGGGGTAAATAATCCTAGCACTGAGGGGGTGTTTAAACTGAGGAGTGGAAGAGAGACGAGGGGGCATGGACTAAGGCTGGAAGGGGGACACTTCAAGAGGGAAATGAGGAGGCACTACTTCTCTGAGAGGGTGATGTCTAGTTGGAATGTGCTGCCAGAGAGGGTGGTAACATGTAGGACAGTCAATAGCTTTAAGAAGGAGTGAGATAAAGCAAGAGGAAAAGTTGGGGACAGGGGCTGGGATCATCGGGGGAGAATTGAAGTGGAGGAGGCTGGGGCAGCTTCAATCTAGGGTGCTAGCTGCACACTCGGGCAGACTTACATAGACCGATTGGTGTGTTCTGCTGGCAGATTCGTATGTTCATATGTTCGTATGTATGTTTTGTATGTAAAATCACAGTGACTCTGTTCATGAGCAGAGGTCCTAAAATGCCAATTTTGAAAATTTGGTGACAAATTTCATAAAATGACTGTGTTACAACGTAGGTGATGCAGTTTCCCACCCTCGTGAATTTCCGCAAATTTGTATTATTTTCACTCCAGATTTTCAACATTGCCATTTTTCAGACCTCCTTATGAACAGTACAGCTGTCATTTTTCACATCCTGCCCGAAATATGCGCTACACATCTGGTGCAGAATACTACAGTTGCTGTAAATCAATGTTCGGACAGAATAAAGGAACAGAAAATGTGTGCTTATTAGCAGCAGTTAGCAATGTTCTAGTAAGAAAAGAAAAATTACTCACCTTAGTAATGTTGTTTCTTCTAATGGAGTCTTGCTGTATTCTGACAATAGCAGTGAGTCCCAACCTTCGAACTGCCCCGGAGATGAAAGAGTTAACTTTCCATGCCAGGCATGGAACGCTGAGCTCGAGCTCGGTTGAGACTCTGTCTGTTGCTGTTTGAACTCAAACCGTCAGATCTTTACGAGCTAAACTCACTGAGGTCCTGTGTGGAAGCTGTAAACCTACACTAGCCAACTGGCTACTAACATAAAAACAGATTTTTTGGTCCCAAAACAAAGACTCAAGTCAGGAGACCCAAAAAATGAATAAACACAACACCCACTCACCCAAAGAAAAAGGGGTGATAACAAAAAGGTGGGGCACCTCCTGAGTGCCAACACTGCCACTGCCCACCCACATCCCAAAAACAGAGGTTCTGAGAGGGGAAGGCGGGGGAGGTCAGAATACAGCAAGACTCCATTAGAAGAAACAACATTACTAAGGTGAGTAATTTTTTCTTCAAACAACATGAAGTCTTGCTGTATTCTGACAATAGCAGACTACCAAGCAGTACCTCCATGGAGGAGGGACAGAACCTACTTAGGAAATAGGCTCTGAAGCTAGCTGTCAAACCGAGCATCACTCCTAGCCTGGATATCCAGGGAGTAATGCTTGGTAAAAGTGTGAACTGTTTTCCAGGTAGCTGCTTGACATATCTCTAGAATAGGAATATCCCTGGCAGCAGCCAGGGAAGCAGCTGTACCTCTGGTAGAGTGAGCCCTCAGGCCTGAGGGTGGAACCCTATCCAGTTTTTCATAGCAAAATTGAATGCAAGAGACAATCCACCTGGCAATGGATCTTTTAGTAGCAGGTTTTCCTTTACCAACCTCACCATAAGTGAGGAACAGTTGGAGGGAGTCAAACCTGTGAACCTTGGTACGTTCTATGTAGTAGCTAAGGGCTCTTTTCACATCTAAACTGTGCAGCCTCCTCTCACCAGAGGAGGAATGGCCAGTGAAGTACACAGGAAGAGACATAGATTGGTTAAGGTGGAAGTCTGAAACCACCTTAGGTAAAACTTCCTGTTAGTCCTGGAGGACCACCTTATCTCTATGGAAGGAGATAAAATCAGGCTCCACTGACAGGGCTTGCAACTCACTTATGCACCTGGCAGAGGTGATGGCTACCAGGAACACAGTTTTCCAAGTCAAGTACTTAAGCTCTGCTGAAGACAAAGGCTCAAAAGGGGGTTGCATAAGCTGAGCAATGCAAACGTTAAGGTCCCAAGCAGGGGCAGGGTCCCTGAATGGAGGATTGGTATGAAGCAATCCCTTGAAAAACTTGGAGAATACAGGGTGAGCTGAAAGAGAAGAGGGTTTACCTGCTGAAATGAAAGCATAAACAGCTGCCAGATGCACCTTTAGTGTAGCTGGTCTGAGTCCCAAGCTATTCAAATGGACCATATAGTCAAGGACTGTAGGCAGATCAGCAGACTCTGGGGAAATATGCTTCCCAGAGCACCATATGGAAAATATTTTCCACTTGGAATTATAAGTAGTTCTGGTGGAAGGTTTCTTAGAAGCCTTTAGAATATCCATTACACCTTGGGAGAGGTGTAAATCAGCAAACTCTAACTCTTCAAGAGCCAGGCCTTGAGATCGAGAGATTTGAGATTCGGTTACCAAACCTTCCCCTGAGCACAGGTTAACAGGTTGTAATGCCTGGGAAGAGACGGGAAGATGGACTGCTAAGGACAACAGGAGAGGATACCAGGGCTGTCTGGCCCAGTCTGGAGCAATCAGGATCACCTTGCAGGGTTGAGACCTGATTTTGACTAGCACTTTGAACAGGAGAGGGAAGGAGGAAAAGCATACAGGAACTTCCCTTCCCAACTGAGAACTAAGGCATCCAGGGGGACTAAGCCCAACACTGGGGGCCTGCAGCAAAAAAGGGGAAGTTGGTGATTGTCTGGGGCTGCAAAAAGATCTATCTGAGGGGTGCCCCATCTGGAGAATATCACCTCCAAGACCAGGGGACCCAGTGACCATTCGTGATGGCCCTGAGATATCCTGCTGAGAGCATCTGCCAGGACATTGTCCTTGCCTGGGAGGTGTACTGCTGTGAGGGAGGTGTTCAGGGAATAAGCCAGAGACCACAACTTCATTGCTTCTGTGAACAAAGCCGTAGACCGAGTGCCTCCTTGCTTGTTGATGTACCACATTGTGGTGGTATTGTCTGTTCTGATCTGAATAACTTTGTTCTGAACAGACTTGGAAAAAGCTTGAAGTGCTAGAAATACTGCTCTGAGTTCCAACAGATTGATGTGAAGCAGAGATTCCTCAGGGGACCACAACCCCTGGGTGGTCAGGTTGCCCAAGTGAGCCCCCCACCCCAAGAGGGAGGCATCTGTATTAAGGATTAAAGAGTGAGACTGAGTGACAAAGGGAACTCCTTGTCTTAGATTGTTCTGATCCTGCCACCACTGCAAGGCCTAGATCAGGGTTTGAGTCACTGGGATCAGTTTGGTCAGAGGGTCCTTTTTCTGAGACCAAAAGGCTCTCAGATGGAACTGAATGTCCCTCATCTGAAATCTTGCTCCCTGCACCACTGCTGTAGAAGCAGCCATGCCCCAGGAGCTGCAGAAAATGCCTTGCTGGTCGAGACACCTGTAGGGTGAATGAGGAGGCCAGTGTGATAAGGGTCCTTGCCCTGTCCAGGGGAAGGAAGGAAGGAAGGCTCTGGCCTTTTCTGTATCTAGCTCTGCGCCTATGAAGGTGAGGAGCTGAACAAGCTCTAGAACTGACTTTGAAAGATTCAGAAGGAAACCCAGAGAGGTGAGCAGTTGCTGAGTTATCTGTAGGTGTAACTTGACTTGATCTGGGGACTGGCCCACTATGAGCCAGTCGTCCAGGTATGGGAAGATGGCAATCCTTTGCCTCCTTAGAGAAGCAACTACTACTGCCAGGCATTTTGTGAACACCCTTGGAGCAGAGGTTAGACTGAAGGGCATTGCTCTGAACTGGTAATGGCCTGAGGGCAGCTTGAACCTGAGGTACTTTTGATGGGAGCTTCTGATGAGAATATGAAAATAGGCATCCTTGAGGTCCAGGGATACTAGCCAGTCCCCTGGCCTTAGAGAGGGTAGAATTATTCCCAGTGTCACCATTTTGAATTTTGGTTTTAAAAGGTGCTTGTTTAAGTATCTGAGATCCAGGATGGGCTGCCATTCTCCTGTCTTTTTTGGGTAAGGAAGTACCTGGAGTACAATCCTTTGCCCTGGTGTAGGGGTGGAACCCTTTCCACAGCTCTGAGAGCCAGGAGAGATGAGACCTCTGCCTCTAGGGCAAGTGCTTCTGAGGATTTGCAGGTGGAAGGATCTGGTTCTCAGCTTTGGGATTTTTTTAGCTGAGAACCGTCCCTGGCTTACTACTTCCAGGACCCACTTGTCTGATGTTAGAGACTTCCAGTCCTGAACAAAGTAAGCCAGCCTTCCCCTACAGGTAGTGGAGAATCGGCCCTTGCAAACCCATCAGGGTGCCTGTTTGGCAGGGGTTTTGGCTGAGGGGTGGAAGCAGGTCTGCTTGTACCCCTTCTGCCTCTCCCTCTAAAGAACCCCCTCTGAGCATAGGCAGAAGAGGAGGCCTGGGCTTGGTAGAAAGGCCTATGAAAAGGCCTGCCCCTGCCCCTGGGATGCTGCCTCTGAGGAGTGGCCTGCCTTTCCTTGGCCTGTGCACTCCTATAGGTGGTCCTATATTCGTCCATTTTCTTCATGTAATTCTCTGTTTGCTCCCCAAACAGAGAATTACCCACAACAGGAAAATCCATGGCCTTAGTCTGGGTATCCTGTGACAGGCTAGTACATCTGAGCCAAGCCATTCTCTGAAGTGCCACAGATGTAGCCATGACTCTAGATGACACATCATTGGAGTCCACTGCAGCATGGAATTGCACCTTGGATACCTCAATACCATCAGCAGCCACCTGCTCCAGCTCCTTGGCAAGCTGGCCAGGGACCTGTTTTGCTAAAGCCATGACAGTGTCCCATCTGGATTTCTGATACCTAGCAGTATAGGCCATATAGTTGGCCTGTCTGAGTCCCAAGGATGCTGCCATGTACTGTTTCTTTGCCATGGCATCAGTCCTCCTGGAGTCCTTGTCTGGGGTGTGTGAAGCCAAGGGAATATTTGCCTTATCACATTATGCAGCCTGCACTACCCCAACATGGCTGCATTGTTGTGTAAGGAACTCCGTATCTCAGCCTGACAATGTATACCTCTTGTCCATTCTTTTATCCACAGGAGGTATAGTATTAGGAGTCTTTAAAATCTTAAATCTCTGTTTCCCAAAAGATTTGTGTAAGGGAATAGATAGCCTCCTAGACTCTGGTATATCCATCATTTCCACATAGTCAGGCTCCTCCTAGTCATCCACAGCTTCTTCCATAGGAAGCTGGAGGGTTTTAGCCACTTTTTTATAAAACATGAAATGGGAGGGGGACTCAGAAAGCCTAGGAGGAGACACTCCTGAAGGTCTGTCTGGGGAGATGTCTGGGTCAATGGGCACATCCAGACTTTCAAACCACATTCACTTTCCTCATACTTCTTCCTCCTCCTCTGGTTCATAATATTCCTCTAAATCATAATCTTGAACCAGTGGAACCGGCCGAACCGAGCACCTCCCTGATGGTGCCAGTTCGTCGGAACCAGGAAAGCGACTGCACAATTTTATCACTTTGGCTATTTCTTCAGCAGTTGGAGAAGAAAGTTTTGGATCCACACCAGCTGATTTTTCCTTTCTTGTTCTCTTAGCGAACTGACCTCAGAATCGGTTCTCCTTTGCCTGAAGAAGTCTCACCCTGGTCAGAGGGCACCTTCTGGTTCGCTTGAACCGAACCGGCTGGCCATCCGGTTCAGCGGACTTTTTGGCCTCTCTTTCCCTGAGCCTACCAACTCTCTTCTCTAGGGTAGCTGCAGGAAAATGTTTATAAATCTGGCAGTCTGCATTGAGGTGGTCAAACCCCAGACAATAAACACAGGTGGTGTGGGGGTCAGCCTTAGCAAAGACTTCCCCACACACACTGCAGTGTTGAAAACCAGTGGGCCTGGTTTTTCTTTTGGGTTTCTCAGACATTGTGCCAGTCCTAACCAAACTTACCCTTTTAATGGCAATCTGCCAGGCAAGACCCTCTTATCAGTTCCTGACCGTGTTACGGGTCGTGGAAAAACATAATAAAATCTGTTTTTTTACAACCGTAAGAACTGGTAACCACACACTAAAAGTACAGATAAAGATTTTCAATCAACTTGATCGGTTCAAACCGAACCGATGAACCGTTTACAAGTTCCACACAGAATAGAAAATAATATAAACCTATCTAGTACTCACAAATACCACAGACAGAGACTGAACCGACAGGTTACAGTTTAAATTCGGTCGAAAACCGAGAAAGCGGTACTTTAACCGACATATTGAACCGAGCAGAAGGAGAAATTTCCGGAGCGACTGTTCAGTGAGGCGGAGTAAAGAATCTGATGGTTTGAGTTCAAACAGCAACAGACAGAGTCTCAACCGAGCTCGAGCTCAGCGTTCCATGCCTGGCATGGAAAGTTAACTCTTTCATCTCTGGGGCAGTTCGAAGGTTGAGACTCACTGCTATTGTCAGAATACAGCAAGACTTCATGTTGTTTGAAATGCTAAACTTGCCTCCAAATGAGCCATATTTACCTGCACCTTAATAAACATTGATGTGAAAACTGTGTTTTCAATTGTTTTCTTTTTATGAACAACATTCTGAACAGTTCTCTTCATGGAACCAGTAATTTGGAGTGTTTATTATGTCATGGTTTGAGTACACAATGCTAAACATGAGCTATTGTCCCATCAGAACCTTAAGAGTTCTTTGCTCAAACCGTGACATAGTTAAAACTCCAGATCACTGGTTCAGTGAAGAGAACTGTAACAGAATGCTGCCCATAAAAACAAAGCAATGCAAAATACAGTTCTTCACATCACTTTTTATTCAGGTACAGTTACATAAGGGATATGCAGCGGTTCAGTGTGTGATAATGCAATTATCTTGTACAGTTTCCAGTGACACCCGGCACCCTGAGTGCCAGGCACCGAGAGAGTTACGAGAGGTCACTGAAATTGCACAAATAAATGCATTATCACACACTGAACCGCTGTATATTCCATTTATGCAAACAGGTTTAGATGTTGTGTGAACATTTTGATTTTGGTAGGTGTAAATAATTTGTCAAAAAGGGAAAAGAAAATTGAATTTTATGCTGTTTTTGCTAATTATAAAAACAAAATGGTATCTATAAATGAAACACCACTCATTTAGTAGATATTTTTGAGCTGAACATTTTTCGTGCTCACAGTACCATGCTATCATTTTTTGTTTTAAAGTTATTCACATTTGTTTGTCAAAAAAGTGAACAAAAAAAATTACATTTTCTTCTGTTTTCTTGCTAATCATAATCTACAATATACAGGGTTTATATAAATGAAACATTAATCATTTTGTAGATAATTTTGTGCTGAACAATTTTTGTGCCCACAGTACCATGTTATCTTTTTTCGTTTTTAAGTTATTCACATTTAAATACAGTTAGTACTGCTTCTGAGGCCGAACATTCTAAATGAATTCTGAAGAGAACTGTGTAGATAAATGAGCTACTGATGTAGTTACTGTGTGGATAAATGGGTGATGATGTAGTTACTATGTGGATAAATAAATGTATCCACATAGTAGCACAGATAAATGGATTTATCAGTGCAGATTTATTCAGACACCTGTTGCATAAATATGAATCATTTAGGCATGTGGATATCATGTCTGTAAATGGGAACATTATAAACAGCTACCAACTAGAAATCATTTCTTGTCCTCCTTAAGAAAATCATAGTGGCAGTGTTCATGAGTAGAGGTCACAAAATGCCTATGTTGAAAATTTGGTGAAATAATTCCACTAAATGACTGTGTTACGGCGCATGCGTTGTGCAGTTCCACATAAGCTCAAGTTTGAGCATTTTTAATACTTTCCTACAGATTTTCAAGCGTTGCCATCTCTTCACACCTCCTATGAATGAGTACAAGCCAGTCATTCTTCACATCCTGCCCAATCTGTGTTTTCGTACATCTAGTGCCCAATGGCACAATTGCTGTGGAAACTCAAATTTCTGAACACATTGACAAAATCACACTGCCATTGTTTATGAGAAGAGGTCCCAAATGCTTTCAGGAGGTGGGGGCCACAAATTGCCCATGTCGAAAATTTGTACTGCAAATACCAACACATGCCCAGGGCGTTACGGTTTCTAACCATAACATCCCACCCTGTACAGACTGACAGGCATCAAGGGTGTGCCTTTGGATTGCTGACTGTAATGCTCATGCCATTCCAGCCCCCCAACACCCTGCAGCCACTGACAGGCATTGAGATGTGCCTTGGACTCTTTGGCCCCAGAGTTCACCCCGTTCTATGTTGCACCCATTTCAACGTATGTCTTTATGTAATGGGATGACTGTAAAGCCGAACACCCCAAGGTACATCTCAACACTTGTCAGTGTCTGCAGGACAGGGTGAGGTGAAATGGCATGAACTTTATGGGCGACAACCCAAACGCATGCCCCAATACCTGTCCGTCTCTACAGGGTGGAGGTGGGTTTGGTGTGAAGTTCAATACTTCACTGCCATTCCTGTTCTGCATCTGTCTAACTCCTGCATTTCCAGTGCTAATACCAGCAAGCAAACATTCGGCACTGACAAATACTTGTTCATGTTGTTTCCACTTTGAGGGACCCTGAACACTTACATTCCAATGTAACAAGTATATTTGCTTTTTATCCAGTTTGGTCCCTGTACTAGTTGGTGGCCATGAGACATGTAACTCTTTTATTGCCAACCCCTGAAACTCTGTGAATTTGCTTTATTATTTATCGTTTATTATTATTTCTGAACATACCTTTGAGCCAAGGCTCTTTACAAAGGTTCCACGTTGCAAGCTTAATATACAGAACATAGTGAGGACAATAACAAGTACAGTAGTTTCAAGCAGCCATAGGCTTTGTCGGGTACATGAAAGCTTTCATATGGAATTACTGTAATATGTGCAATGATTCACAGTATGTACGTTAAGTTACAGTAATTTGTGTATTATTCAAGAACATATGTACAATGAAAAACACAGTTGTAATATGGTTCACTAGAATAAATGAGAAACTGCTAGGAGAGATGGTAGATACATGTAGAGGAAGCTATGGGAAGAATGCAGATAATAGTGGGGAAATAAAAGGGAGGAGATAGATAGTGGGGGTAAAGTTGGGAGGGACTTGGGGAATTAGAGGAAGGAGAGTAAGTTTAGTTGGAGAGACATTCACAGGAGGCCATTGTGACAGGGTGCTGATGCAGGTAGCACTTGGACTTGCTACTTGTGCCTTGTATGCTAGTAGAATTCACATACTCCAGCTACTCTAGACACATATGAGGAGCAACATGAGGTGGATGGGGTGGGGCAGTAGGATGGAGTTTTACTAGGAAGGGGATTTCAAATTGGAAACCCAGCCCTGTTGCAAAGTGGGTCCTCAGCACTGCAGCAACAGGGGCTCGTGGCTATGGCCATCTACAATCACGACTGCCTTATCCCTGTAATAGGAAGACAATCAAAAAAAAAAGTTCACTAATCACATGCCCAGTACCCCACAGCCAATGATAGCAAACAGGCGGACAGTGACTGGGCCAGTTTCTTGAGAAAGGCAGGCAGAGTGGAGCATTATCTCAGTCCTCCACTTCCAGCGTATGGCTTGTGTATTCCACCCTGTGTGCCTCGGCTAGGCATGGACTGAGACACGCTGCCAGACAGCTGCTTCAGGTAAAACAGCTTGTATGAACCGCACTTGGTCCCTGTTCAGTGCTAAATTAGGTTAAATATTCTAATCTTGACTCAAAGCCCCAACGAGTTGGGGCCAGTCTTGGGTCTAATGTCTATCAGCACTATTGTTTATCCAACATGCCCATTCAGACCTGCGGGGCAGTCTGCTGGCAGTACTGCATACACCAGTCTGCCCATTCAAACCTGCCAGGGGCAGTCTGCTGGCAGTACTGCATACACCAGTTCTGCCCATTCAGACCTGCGGGGCAGTCTGCTGGCAGTACTGCATACACCAGTCTGCCCATTCAGACCTGCCGGGCAGTCTGCTGGCAGTACTGCATACACCAGTCTGCCTATTCAAGCCTGCGGGGGCAGTCTGCTGGCAGTACTACATACACCAGTCTGCCCATTCAAACCTGCAAGTGGGCAGTCTGCTGGCAGTACTACATACACCAGTCTGCCCATTCAAACCTGCGTGGAGGCATTCTGCTGGCAGATACTACATACACACCAGTCTGCCCATTCAAACCTGCCGTGGGCATTCTGCTGGCAGTACTACATACACCAGTCTGCCCATTCAAACCTGCGGGACAGTCTGCTGACAGTACTACATACACCAGTCTGCCCATTCAAGCCTGCCGGGGACAGTCTGCTAGCAGTAGTACATACACCAGTCTGCCCATTCAGACCTGCTGGGGCAGTCTGCTGGCAGTACTACATACAGCTGGATTCCACTGTAGATTTTGCCTTCTCTCATGTTGTTCCTTCTTTTTGGAATGCCCTTTCTAATGACATTAAACCCATGTCATCCCTAGAAATCTTTTCATGATACTTTCAAACCTTTTTAACCATACAGCTTTAAACATGTTAATAAGGTTGTATTTGAAACAATGGAATGCATATATGCACTCACAGTTTTTTCATTTATATTTTGCTTTTCTCTGTAAGGTACTCTGAACAGGTACCCAGAAGGGGTCGAAGCGATACAACTAAAGATGTGACTAACTGGTCTTCAACATTGTATAATGGTTTCTAACTTATACTGTCTTCTAAGGGTTAAACATTCTCTAAAATGAAATCTATTTTGTTACACATTCTCATTTTGTACTGGTATATTACTTTAATGAAAAAAATATGAATCCCATCCTTTTAACCTTCCTGTGCATTAATGCCAGGCATCTGGTAGCTAGTGCCGTGGGTTGCATTTAATATGAGCTGCAACTGTACATATTCTAAATAAAGATACAGACTTTAAAGTCAGAAGGAACACCATGACATAGAGGGGGGGGAATACGAACACATCAACAGTTCTAACCATGAGGTCATCACCTATTGCAATGTAAGTACGTAATGTCAGCATTGCACACTGGTGTATACCAGTCAAAATTGGTTTCCGTATCGTGGCATTCTTTAACACTACTCCAATTAACTAACCTGCTAAAAATTGTACAGTTTTTATTTTTGATGATCAAGAATCCACCTGAGATACTACAGAAATAATTTCCTGAGGTTTACAAACAATGAGCTAATGAGCAGTACCAGTACTGTCCCATCAATTCATTTTTCAATCATTTCATTTGAGCCATAAAAACACAAGTATGTGTTGAACTTTCATGCCTATGAAACTGACGTACTGTAGCTGAAGACTACATTCCACTTATGTGTTTCCAGAGACCCAACAGAACACTTGTGTGTTTCCGGAGACCCAACAGAACACTTGTGTGTTTCCGGAGACCCAACAGAACACTTGTGTGATGCTCCTGTCCCTGCCTCAAGGCTGACTCTCCACTGTCCTCACTATAAGCACTGAAATTGTTATATTTAGTGAACATTTCCGGCCATCTGCAGTGTCACCACATGGCAGCAGTTAGCTTTGTTTACATTTCTTCCTTCTGTATAAGGTCAAGCAAAACAAAATCCACCTTAGTCACGAGTTCGATTATACAAAGTTGTTTCACATTATTTCCTCTGAAAACTCAACAAGTTACGTACTCTAATACAGCAGAGTTTCACAAATCTCTCCTTTGGATAAGGCTTCATAGTTCTGAATGTAAGAAGTCTGTCTTCAAGTTTATGTACTAGCTGCCGCTCGTGGTAACCCTATGACTGTGTGGGCAGCCTGGTCCGTGTCCTTGTACTTGCTACTGTCAGGACATGGCACTCTCACTGAATGGCATTCACTTTCACCAGTTGGGGCTGTATACTTCATTTTCTAAACTCTGATTACCCTGAAACTATTTAGTTGGCTACCCTATGTGTCTAAATTAAGGCACCAATCCTCAGTCTCTTATTTAAGCTTGTGCATAAATACACCCCTCCTTGCCTAAGTGGGTTAATACGTCTAAGACAAGCCCCGCATTCCCTCAGATCTGCCTCTCTCCCCCTTCTTATTATACCTAAGATGTGTCTTGCTACCACCCGCAAGTCCTTTGCCTTTGCTGCACCTTCTGTTTGGAACTCCCTCCCTCCCACTGTACTGTCCTGCTCATCTCTCCCCAAGTTCCAATCTGCTTTGTATGCCTCACTTGCTTCCCCTGTTGCTTGTTCCTGCTTTGGCTGAAGTCTCAGTAATATGACTCCTTTACTCTTAGCTGGTACCTCCATCTGTCTGTCAGTCTTGCAGTACTTTATGTCTGCTTTACATCATATATACACATATACTGATGTGCCTGTGCTTTGTAGCAAAAAGTTACTGCCTACTTCCTTTGTACAGTCTTCCCTGCATGGTTGTTACTTTATTCTGTACATCATTTTATATGTCATATTTGCCTACCTTTGCTGTATGTGAGATATTATGTGACTTGAATGTAAATCTTTCCACTACATTGTTTTCGAACTATATTTAATTGCTCGCTGTAAGAATTGTTTCACCCTGGTTGACCCTGAAAAGGGACTGTACTTGTCTCAGTGGACTTACCCGGTCACCAAAACTCAAATAAATAAATTAACTATTTCCAGTATTTTTTCTACAATTACACTGGGTTTTTGAACAGAAAAATGTGACAAATGCCCATCTAGTCTGTCCACACAGTCAGTGTGTCCAGCCAGCCTGTCTGCCTAGAAGATAATTATCCAATCTCTGTTTGAATATTTCTTTACTATTGTTTAATGCTATATCCTCTGGTAGTGAGTTCCACCATCTACCTGTTCTCAGAACAAAGTGGTGAAGTCTACTATTATTCCTACTATATTCCAGCATAATTTGCATTTATGTGACCTTAGCCCATCCAGTTTGGCTTGTATTTCTAACCCCATTTCCTTTACAAGTATGGTGTCGTTCATTATCTTGTACATCATCACAAGGTCCCCTCTGCCATGCCTGTGTTCTAATACGTACGTCCCCAGAGATTCCAACCTTTGGTCACATGTCTTGTGTTGCAATCCGAACACCAACCTGGTGGCTGTTCCCTGCACTCTCTCAACCCTGTCAACATCCCCCCTCAAGTAGGGACTCCACAGCTGAGTGCAGTAATCCGGGTGCGGTCTAATAAATGTTTGATAAATGGGAATAATACAATTTCTATTTCTGGTCATGAAAGCTTTTTTGACACAATTTACTAAATGATTAGCTCCATGCACCAGTTTTACACTGTGGCCCAGATATTCAAAGGGGTTGTGCCTGGCACAACCGAGTTGTGCTGGCACAACCCTAGTAATGCGCCCTGGGGTGAAATTCAAAAGGGGGACTTGCGCAGCACAAGTCCCGATGCGCCGGGGTGCATTAGTAATGTATGCAGCGCATCTGAAGGGGGCATGCCCATGCATATTCCGCACATCCCAATATTCAGCCCGGGATGTGTGACGCATCTGCTGGCACAACCCCTAGATGCACTGCATACCAGGGCACAAAGTTGAGCCACAAAAAATAGGCTCAAATGCTGGCCAACCACAGGCGGGCTGCTGTATTGCAGGGTGCAACCCAGCAATTGCCAGCCGTGGGTGGCCACCCGCCCACCTGGAACACCGTCCACAAGCACCCAAACGGTCCCTGATTGTCCAGTGGTACCCCCTTCCCCCCCCGTAGCCTGATCGCAGAAGACAGGAATAGAACCAATCCCTGGCAGTCTAGCGGTAACCCCTCTCCCTCTTGTAGCCGTGATCATGGGTCATATGCAATGTACAAACTCCCTGATGGTCTAGTGGACCCCACCGCCTGTAGTCGTGGCCACCATGAAGGCATATATACCCATTCCCTGGTGGTCTAGTGGCACCCCTCCTCCCCATAGCCACGATCTCCAAAATGACATATGTCACTAGCCCTGGTGATCTAGTGGAACCCCTGCCCCTCCTGATGTATCGATTGCGTACTCCATTGTGAAATATATCCTGGTGGTCCAGTGGCACCCCATCCCCCACAGGACCCTCTGCCCACCCAGCTTCCCCATCATCAGCGGGCAGCTGCTACCCGCCTGCATACCACCCAGCTGCCCACTGAATGATAGCTTACAGTATGAGCTGTAAGCTTATTGGTCCACACTGTGGACCACTGGGCTTGCAGGGCATACTGTACGGGACAGTCACAAATATACTAACATACTATTTGCTAGCAGATTAGGCCTTACAGTCCATTGAGTCTGCTCGAACCTTAGATCCTTAGTTGGGTGCCGAGACCCTCCCATCCCTTGTGCTCCAGAAACCCCTATCATCCATCCCCACCCCCCTGGGACAGGCCATCATCTGATACATCCACTTTCTGTGTCTGTCCCACCCTCTCTTGAAGCCCTCCACTGTGGATCTCTGAACCAGCTCACCAGGCAGTGCATTCCAAGGGTCCACCACTCTCTCAGTGAAAACCTCCTCCTCTTTCCCCTCACCCTTCCACCTTCCAACTTCAAACCATGCCCTTTGGTGATACCTCCCTGCTTTAGTCTAAAAATCCCCTCCATGTTTACCCTATTTATTCCCTTGAGGTACTTGAAGACCTCAATCATGTCCCCCCTGTCTCTCCTCTCCTCCAATGAAAACAGGCGGAGCTCCTCAAGTCTGTCCTCATACGTCAAATCCCCTAGCCCTCGTATCATCTTAGTTGCCCTCCTATGTACCCTCTCCAGGAGCTGTATGTCCCTCTTCAAGTGTGGTCTCCAGTACTGTACACTGTACTCAAGGTGTGGTCTAACCAGTCCATTGTACAGCGGCAGAATCACTTCCTTGCTCCTAGAGGTGATCCCCCTACAGATGCATCCCAACATCCTGTTTGCCTTGCTTACGCTCTCCTGTACTGCTCAGAGTTATTCATACATGCATCCACCATGACCCCTAGGTCTTTTTCCCTATTGAGGCCTCCAGCCTCCTCCCAGGGTGTACCTGTGTTTAGGGTTTCCGACCAAGATGCAACACCTTGCACTTGGTAATATTGAAATTTAATTTCCATGTGTGAGCCCAGCTTTCCAGGATGTCCAGGTCCCTTGCAGGGCCAACCTCCCTCTTCTCCCTCAACTACTGCTCCCATCTTGGAGTCATCCATGAAGAGACTCATTTCACCCTATACCCTCCCTGATGTCCGATATGTATGCATTAAACAGGGATGGGACCCAGGGACCAGGCCTCACAGTACCCACTACCAACCTCTCTAGGGTTCGAGAGCTCCCCACAGACCACTACTCTCTGGGTGCGTCCAGCTAGCCAGTTTTCAATCCATCTGACCATCAAAGGCCTCTACCCTAACCCATCAGTTTCTCCCACCGACCATTGTGGGGGACAGAGTCAAACGCCTTGCTGAAGTCCAAGAATAATACATCCACAGGCTTTCCCCTGTCCAGTTCTGATGTTACCCATTCGTAGAACTCCACAAGATTGGTTTGACATGATCTACCTGGCACAAACCATTGTTGCCGACTATCCAGACCTCCCACCTCCTCCAAGTACACCCCCAATCATTCCTTTAGTATACTCTCC
The DNA here is from genome assembly GCA_016271365.2 of Neoceratodus forsteri. Classification (NCBI taxonomy): domain Eukaryota; kingdom Metazoa; phylum Chordata; order Ceratodontiformes; family Ceratodontidae; genus Neoceratodus; species Neoceratodus forsteri. Next base: position 9,856,009 of record JADMNL010000026.1, read on the forward strand.
ATTAATTTTCCCACCACCAAGGTCAAACTGATGGGTCTATAGTTACCTGGTACTTCCCTCAACCCCCCTTTATGGATTGGCACCACATGTGCCTCTCGCCAATCCCTAGGTACCCTCCCTGTCTCAAGTGACCTGTTGAAGAGCTCCGCCAGGGGTGCAGCCGGTATGTCCGCCAATTCCCATAGTACTCTCGGATGAATGCCATCTGGCCCAGGAGATTTGTCTTTCTTTAGGGCCTTGAGGGCTAACCACACCCTTTTGGCAGAGATAGCATCATCCGTCCCCTCCACCTTACTGGCCTTTTTATCCTTATCCAGATGTGACACCCCTGGGGTACCTCTCCCTCCCTCTTGCTCCATTTCTGTTGCTCCCCTGATCCCACTCACTGCCATTTCTATCCCTTCATGCCTTGCTTTGTAGATATCCCATTCCCTCCCTTAGTGAACACAGAGGCAAAGTACTGCTAAATACCTCTGCCTGGTCCCTTGCTCTTCCACCCACCCTCCTTCTGATCTCAATCTGCTGAGATGGCCCTTAGTTTTCTCCGCTCCCAATGTACCGAAGAACCCTTTTCCTCCATGTATCCCTGTGCCATCGATGCTTTTACTGGACTTTGCTCCCTCACCATACGGGTGACTTTTCTAGATGCAAGATGGTACATTTCCTTATCCTTATCCCTCTTGTTGTTTTATATTTTTGTACGCTTTCTTTCTCTTGACTGCTACCTGTACTTCACTGGACCACCAGCATGGCTTATGTGACCTTGCTCCCTTACGCTTCAACTTAGCGCAGATCCTGACTGCCTCATGAAGTCCCCTGCTTTATGACCTCCCATCTCCTTTCCACACTTGTCATTGATGTAATCCCTTCAAGTGATCCTTGAGAATATTTCCCATGCCCACAAAGTCTGCTCCCCTGAAGTCCACTGCCAGTGTCCTAGATCTCCCCATGCTTATTTGAAACCAGACAGTATTGTGGTTGCTCCTGGTCAGGTCCTGTACAACCAGGTCCCTTACCAGATCCCCATCTGCCAGAACCACGTCCAGGACATGCCCCTCCCTTGTGGGCTCCATCACATGCTGTGTTAAGAACACATCCTGGAAGCCGTCCAGCAGCCTCTGCTCCTTGGCCACCTTAGAGGACATGGTTCCCCAGTTTGTAACTGGCATATTAAGGTCCCCCATCAACACCACTCCTTCCCCTTTTGGTCCACACTGGGCAATGATGTTGTCCAGCAAACCATCCTCTAGAACATCACTCATCCCGGGGGGCCTATATACTACACCCAGCTTGACCTTATCTCCTGCTGGGGACGTGGGACCCATAATAGGCCTCAATGCTTCCCTCTGCCTCATCTGCTCCTAGCAATTTCTATGTCATCTCTAATGAACATAGCCACTCCACCCCTCTGCCCTCCTTTCTTCATCCTTCTTCCTAAGCATAGTGTACCCCGCATGTTTAGGTCCCAGTCATGGTTTTTGTTGGCCCACGTCTCCGTGACCCCGCCACATCCACCTCTCAACAGCATGGCCTGGAACTCTGCAACTTGTTTCCCAAGCTCCTGGCATTTACTAACACCAACCCCAGCCCTTATCCCTGATCCTCTTTGTCAAACCCCACCCAGATCTCCTTATACTTCCATCCTTCCTCTGCTCCTCCTGAAACCTCCACCCCCTGCCTGTTTCCTCCCCTTGGGCTTGAAGGCTACTCCCTCATCTGAGGAGAGGGCTTGGTCAGCCCTCCCTTATCCCTTCCCCTCACAAGTTTAAACCCCACCTTTCTTGAATGTAGTCAGCCATCCCTGTTTAAGGACTTCCTTCCCTAATGGGGCAAGATGAAGCCTGTCCTTGGCATATAGTCCCTTATCCTCCCAACTCCATTCCAGTTCCCTAACACCCCAACCCACTCTCTTCACTCCACTTCCTGAGCCAGTCATTAACCTCTGTGAGCTTCATTTTTTTCTCCACTGAGGCCTTTGGTACTGGCAATATCTCCGAAAAGGAAATGTTGCATCCATTATCCCGACAGATTCTGGCAAGTTCTTGGAATCTTGCTTGGATTTCCAAAATGCTATTTCCCTCTAGGTCGTTAGTTCCCAAATGCACCAGGAAATCCAGTTTCCCTCCACAATCCCTAACCATTTCATACACCATGAACTTTGCTCTGTGCACTGTCAGCCCAGAGATACTCACTACCTTCACCTGGCTATGGCATCCACCCCCCTGTCCCTCCCACTGGATACCCCTAATCATCGAGTCTCCCAATAACAGAACCTTAACACCGCCATCATCCTTATGGTTACCTCCACTATGCCCTCTCAGCCCCTTCCCCTTTTATTCATGATCTCAATTCCATAGGAGTCTTCCTGCCTATTAGAGACCCTGTCACCCTCCCTTTCTGCCTCCTTGTTATTTTGCCCACTTAACTCCAAAGCTCCTCTGAATAGGTGTCCCTTTAATCCTCTCTTATCCGAACCATTTATCCTGGCCCTGATGGTTTCCCCTTCCCCACACTGCCATCCTCCCCTTGTAATAGTGCCCTGCCTCAGAGGCTCTCTGTGGGTCCCCTTTAGCTAGGGCCCCATCCTTGGTACTGACTCCTCTGCTGAAGGGGGGCTCCTCTCCCACCTCCTTGTCTCCCAGTTTCTCTCCAATCATGCTCTCTTCCCTCATGTCTGCAATATGTTGCATCTCCCCCATTTGCTTAACATTTATAGTTTTCTCCTCTGGGACTATTTCTGTCCTTTCCATTGCCGGTCTGTGATGCCCTATGGGTATCCGACTCCCTCCCCTGACCTCTGTATAAGTTTCCTCATTTCCACCAGCCCTTCCTAGCCTCTAGGTTGCTTAGTAGCTCAAATTTATTGTGACACTCTATGTCAGCTCTCCATCAAGTAACCTGAGTTTCCCTGACTGCACCTCTAAACTGCCCTCTTCTTCCCCTCTTGCTCTGTTCACCTTTAGAGCTCCTTCCCACAGTCTGCTGTTTTAGGCTTCCGCACAACAGCCCCTCCTGACTCTTCCCTCCACTTTGTATTCAGAATGTTCACCCTGTCACGCTTTTCCTAAGCCAACATCCCTATCTAAGGGTCCTCTGTCCCTAATATTCTCCTGCTTGCTGTTAACATAACGTGCTGTAATTTCAGAGTGTTGCCCCAGCCTTCCTCAGCCCCACCCTTCTGCTGCCCATATCCACACCCTTATCCTTGGACACCCTCCCAGCTTACTCCTTAACCAATATACCTCACTCCTGATACAAGATAGCTGTCTACAGAGTGGGCAGCCTCCCTCTCTCCAGGCCCAATTGAGAATTATTGCCATCCCACAGCCTGTGCAGCCTACAACCCTTCCGAAGATGCCTGCCATGTGGAATATGGCCACCCTGTTTATCCCCCTCTGTTTATAATGGCACACCCCCTTTTCTCAGTCCCTTTCCCCTGGAATACAGTTTCTCTCTCTATACTGACTGCAGTTATTTACAAACCCAATTTCAACCCCACCAATAAAGTTCCCAAGTCTCACAAACACATACAGTCCAGTGTGTGTTCAGTCCCACTAACAGTGTGTGTATGCAGACATCAGATACCATATGATGTCACAGGCCCACCAGCTCCTGTTGCTTTGAATTTCAGTCCCCAAACTGAAATACTCAGCCCTTCAATCCCAACCCCCAGTGGCTTTCAGTATTTAAGAAAGCCTACAAAACAGGGTGGGTGGAAGGGCTGTTACCAACACCAGGCAAACAACACATTTAAATTTACTCTAATTATCACTGCCAAACAACTGTTCCCAAGCCTCCAAAGTTACAATATCACAGCCCAAGTAACAGTTCTAACTCAGGGTAATAATTTTTAACACATAGAACTAATTTCACTTACAAAACTATTCAAATATTTCAGTTAAAACAGAATATAACCCCAGACCTCTATCCTTACCAGCCTCCTGCTTATGTTCCCAAGTGAATGACTTTCACATATTTGTGACTATCCCATACAGTATGCCCTGCAAGCCCATTGGTTCACAAATGGGCTTACAGCTCATACTGTGAGCTGGTATTCTGTGGGCAGCCGGGTGGTATGCGGGCGGGTAGCAGCTGCCCGATGATAATGGGGGGGCTTGGGGGTGCCACTGGACTACCAGGGATATGTTTTACGATGGAGTACCGGCAATCTGTGCATCAGAAGGGGTGGGGGGTTCCACTAGATCACCAGGGCTGGTGACATATGTCATTTTCGGAGACTGTGGCTACAGGGGGGGTGGGTGCCACTAGACCACCAGGAATGAGGAGGGGGTTCAACTAGACGTCAGAGTTTGTTCACTGCATATAACCTGCGATGATGGCTTCTCGTGGTGGGGTTGCTTGGACCCTCTGTCCCTACCACATGCTGTGCAGGGCGCCAGATGCATTTCGTCGGGCTGCCCTGCTCAGCTCATGCAAATGGGGGCTATAATGGCATGCAAATGGCCCCATCTGCACCTTGCATACATTATGGCCCCATCTGTATGTCCAAGTCTGAATATCTCGGAAATGCGCCCAGCGCAACTGGGGTTGCACTGGAGCATTCCCAGACCTACCTGTCTGGGGAATGTGCCGGCACAGTGTATATGCGCTTATGATATTCTGTGCTATATTCAACAGTAATGCACCATGGCACATCACCTTTGAATATCCCACATCTGGCCCGGCGCATCTCTAGTTGTGCTGCGCCCACTTGTACCATTGCTCTGCAGTCTGAATATCTGGGCCTGTGGCACTAAATTTAAGATCCTGTCAATAACAGTTGGATGCTGCAGCCTATTTTTTTTTTTATCAAAACTGAAAATGAGACACCACCAGTGGAATTGCTAATATAATGCTGGAACATATGCTAAAGGATAATGTTTTCCTTTTTAACAAAGTTCTTAGTGATTGCATTTATTGATTTTCAAGATGGCGGCCGTGCTTGGCTAGTCCACAATAGCTATAGTACCAGCTATAGTACCAGTTTTGTTTTTACTTTATTTTTGTTTTGTAATTGCTGTCTGTTTTTAGTTTTCTTTTGTTTCTAGTTAGTATAACTAATTTTGGCAGTAAGTTAGGGAAAATTGAGGAATTAGTAAGGACTGAGTGGCGTATCGGGCTTAGAGAGGTTTTTTTTTGGGAGCTTAAAATGGAGTTAGGAAACCTTTTACGCATATTTGTTGCTTCATCCAGTGCCTAAGATGTCGCGACTGGATGTTTATTGTAAAACCTGGAGGCTTGATTAATTGCCAGTTCTCTAACTGCCTGGAGTGTTGGTATGACTGGAGGAGATTCGGGAAAGGGAGGAGATTCAGAGCGGAGATTTGACGTCCTGAAGGAAGGAACTACAGCAGCGGGCACACGAAGAATCGGACTGTGCACAAGCTGTTTGGTGGTCAGACTGAAACAGAGTGGTACCGACCTCTGTTACGAAAAAGCTATGAGTGGGGAAGTTCTTTAGTCCCTAGCTTGAAGAAGTTGATTTGGAATACCTGGGGATTCTACGGAGAGTTGGAGTCTCTTGTGGCTGGATCCGAATAGAATTAGCATCGCTGCTGTGGAAAATTGTGAGTAGCAAGGATTGTGAGCAGGGATTCCTTGCCCTACCTGGGGCCTTCAAGTTTTGGCCAACTGGCAGGAAGCTTGGGCTGGAAGGTGGGCAGGGTTGATTTGTTTCTAAGCGCCCAGGGAGGTCAACTATTTGGTTTGCTTAGCCTGGGGCTGTAGTTGCGGGCTCGGTGGGTGAGGAGGACGGCTACCCTCGGTTTGTGTTGTGGGGTCTCTTGCTTGAAACAATCCTGTTTAGCACTCCGTCACTATCTGTACCTGCCTCGATAGCTGTGGAGGCAGCTGTGGGGGGGGGGGTTAGGTACATACCAGTGTGGTGTGGAATCATCTTTCAAATTGGAAGTTCTTGGAGAAATCTGTTTACTGGACTTAGATCTGTGAAGGATTCTCTGTGGAGTCGGGACTGGTTTGGGTGAGCTGAATCTGTTTTGACTTTATGTTGCGCATCGTGGGATGGGATTCTTGCACTGAAAAAAACAAGAATTGGAACTGACTGTCCTTATGTTCTACTGGATATATAATGGCAGTGAGAGTACCTTACAAAAAAGTTTTTCTTCTCCATTAAGCTCTGGTTGGTTGGTCAGATTAAAGTGAGAGTTGAATCTGGCCTTCCTCTCTGGTCATGTCTTAAGAGGTGGGAGCTCTTTAGACCAAAATAATTCAAAAACTTGAGACTTATTTGACTGTGATTGTTTCTAACTTGGACTTTTATATTTTGCTGCTAAATTGTTATATAGGGTATTGTATTTGTTTAGTTTTTGTGGACATTTATTAGAATATTTGATTATTTTACGTTTGGGTGTGGGTTAAATCTGTATTTTGGGATTGTTTACTCGCTGGTATTTGCTTCATGTGGTAAATATGTGTTGGGAAGGCATAAGGACGATGGTATTATTCCCTCCAGGCTCAGGGACCTCTGTCCTTTTTTCTGTCCTCCCTATCGCCAGAGGTGCACAGATGGTGTAGGGCTCTGGGGATTGTTAGAAAAAGGAGGAGGAGGAGGACAAGGGTTGGGCCTGGAGAGGGAATGGAAAGGAGTGGGCAGATAGGGATAGTGGGGACAAGGAGACACCCTGGGGCAAAATGGGTCCAGGAAAGGGGTCCTCCCTGTCTGGTTCCCATACCCAAGGGTTCTGCTTGTAGTCAGCAGGTAGCACGGTCATCCTCGGATTCTCACCCTACTCGGGTGGTGTTATGCAACGCCAGGTCTATTAAAAACATAACCGCTATCATAGCGGATTTTGTTGGAACATCTGACCTGGCGTGCATCACTGAGACCTGGCTGGATGAGAATGCTGGCCCAGTTTTGGCATCAGCAATTCCAGCCGGGTTCTTGATGATACACCGCCCTAGGATGGATTGTAGGGGCGGTAGTGTTGCTATCTGTTTTAGATCGGAACTGGGCCTAATGGAGGTACCAGTGGGAACCACCAACTCCTTTGAATGTATCATGGGCGAGGGTAGGGGGTGCAGGATACTTCGCGTTTAACGTCCATCAGGTGATGGGAATCTTTTCCTGCGGGAAGTCGCAGACTGCATTGTTGACCTGACATTGGGATCCCCAGATGGTTGGTTCTGGGGATTTCAATGCCTGGCCGACGATGCACCTCGCAGTTGGTCAAGACTTCCGCCAATTAAAGATTTCACTGGGCTTCACACAGGTTATTTCCTCCTCGACCCATATTGGTGGTCATTTACTGGACTTGGTGTTCCTACTGGGGATGGAGATATCCGATTTGGTGGTGGAACCAGTCGGGTGGTCTGACCATCATACCATTGGGTTCAGTTTTGAGGCCACCCCTAGTAGGCCAGCCCCTATGGAGATGGTCTGGTACCGCCCTTTGAGGGGTGTTTCCCCAGATGGCCTGATGGCGGTATTGGACCTTTCAGGTTTACTGAGTGATTGCATGGACCCAGGGAACTTGGTACTTGCTTACAATAAGGCGGTAGTAGGGGCCCTGGATTCCATTGCTCCTGCTCGTGTTCGTCCCCTCACTCTTCGCCCCAGATCTCCTTGGTTTGATGAGACTCTGAGGGAGTTGAGGAGAGTTGGACAAAGGTTAGAGAGGTGCTGGCAGAAATCGGGCCTGGACTGTGACAAACTTAGTTTGATGGACCATTATGTGGTCTATCAATCAGCAATCTCTCGTAAGAAGGCAGAATTCCTGACCAGAGAGATTGCTGCTGACAGAATAGACCAGCTCAGCTTTTCCAGACTGTGGACAGATTGTACAATCCAATCTGTCTTCAGCCCAGAAGAGCTTTTTTCAAGAATGGTGTGAGGAGTTTGCTCAATTCTTTTCAGATAAGGTTGCCACAATCAGGTCTGATATCCGCTTGACCCTCCCTAATGGGAACTGTGATGGTCAGCAGGAGATGTCGGACACCCAATTTGTATGGTCTGACTTCAGCCTTCCCACAATCAGTGACACTGTGATGGTCATCCAGTCATTAGTCCCGACTAACTGTGGTTTGACCCAGGCCCCACACGCCTCCTAGTGGCTGTGTGGATAAAATCGGTCCGGTACTTGCTGAGATAGTCTGGAGGTTTTTGGAGAGGGGATTTTCCAAATCCTCTGAAGGTGGCTGTGGTTCAGCCCCTTCTTAAGAAGTCCTCCTTGACCTGGATTGTCTGGCTAACTACAGACCTGTCTCTAACCTGCCCTTTGTGGGTAAGGTTATTGAGAAGGTGGTCGTGGCCACAGCTGGATGATCGCTTGACCAGCCACAATGTCTATGATTCTCTCAGTCCGGATTTAGGAGAGGACATAGTACCGAGACAGCTCTTGCCTGGGTACTAAATGACCTCCTAATAGCAAGAGATCAAAGGACCGTTCCATCTTGGTCCTTCTTGATATCTCGCAGCATTTGACACCATGGACCATGGTGTGCTATTGGAGCACTTGCAGTTTATCTGTGGGCTGTCTGGTACAGTCCTCAGTTGGTTTCGATCTTTCCCGAGGGTAGGACTCAGAGGGTGGTGTCTGGGATTTTTCCTGCATCATTCCCCATCCTGTGGGTGCTACAGGGTTCCATTTTGGCACCCATGTTGTTTTATGTGTACATGCCATTAGGAGCGATTATTAGGTGGTACAGTTTGAGTTTTCACTGCAGGGTTTTATTTAACTCTTAAAATTGATTAGCGCTTTTTCTCATAAAAGTGTTAAAACATTGTGAAAATATATAGCACTTGCCTCACTGTGTTTAACAAACATAACACTTCTAGAAAACCTATATAAATACTTTCTGTACAGTTAGTATTGTCCCAAGAAAAAACTGCTAATCAATTATTTAAAACCCTCCACTGCTATGCAGATGATACTCAACTATACATGTTCTTTGTGCCCGGCCAAGATGCTGCCTTTTCGGTCTTCAACAACTGTCTGGCCGAAATCCAGGACTGGATGAATGTGAGTTGGCTACGGTTGAATCCAGAGAAAACTGAGGTGTTGGTTGTGGACCTAGGTCGCTGGGAGGCGGGTTTGTTGGCAGGATCACCCTCGGGTTTATGGCTTGGGGGTGTTCAGCTAACTACCTCAGACTGGGTGCGGAACCTGTGCGTTGTGTTTGATGACTGTTTGACACTTAAATCTCAGGTGTCAGCAGTTGTCAAAGCCTCTTTTTACCATCTGAGGAACACTGCCCTGGTGAAGCACCTGATTCCTCCTGACGATCTTCCTACTTTGGTCCCACGCCCTCGTTACCTCCCGCCTTGACTACTGCAACGCCTCTTTATTTTGGGCTACCGGGGTTGATATTCACCGCTTGCAGCTAGTGCAGAATGCAGCAGCCAGGCTATTGACTGGTTCTTCTAGGTCCAGTCATATAACACCTGTGCTCCACGGACTGCACTGGCTGCCAATATGCTGGCAAATCACCTTCAAGGTCGGTTTGCTGACCTATAAGGCCCTACACGATCAGGGACCTGGCTACCTGAAAGATCTCCTTTGTCTCTACTGTCCCTCCCGCTCTCTCCGATCCACTGACAAGGGATTGCTGGAGATTCCCAGGGTTCATGTAAAGACCTCCGGGGCCAGATCTTTTAGTTGTATGGCCCCAACCCTGTGGAATTCTCTACCTCGTCAGGTGCGAGATGAAAAAATTACTCATCTTAGTAATTATGTTTCTTCTAATGGAGTCTTGCTGTTTTCTGACAATTGCAGTGATTCCCAACCTTTGAACTGCCCCGGAGAACAAAGAGTTAACTTTCTATGCAGGGCATAGAATGCTGAGCTCGAGCTCAGTTGAAGTCTCTGTCTGGAGTGATTCAAACCTAAACCGTCAGATTCTTACGAGCCCAACTAAACTAAAAATTCTATGTGGAAATTGTAAAAATTCTTACTAGCCAACTGGCTGAAAAAAGTTTTGGATTCCCAAGGAAGACTCAAGTCAGGAAACCCAAAAACCAAAAACCAATCTACTATAAATAATAAAATAAATCAGCACCCAAACAAAAAGGAGGAGGGTGCAAACAAAAAACACCCCTGGGGTGCAACACTGCACCTGCCCACCCACTTCCCAAAAACAGGTTCTGAGAGGGGAGGCAGGAGTAGGCCAGAATACAGCAAGACTCCATTAGAAGAAACATAATTACTAAGGTGAGTAATTTTTTCTTCAAACAACATGAAGTCTTGCTGTATTCTGACTATTGCAGACTACCAAGCAGTACCTCCATGGAGGAGGGACAGAACCTACTTTGGGAATAGGCTCTGAAGTACTGCTGTGCTAAACCGAGCATCACTCCTAGCCTGGATATCCAGAGAGTAATGCTTGGTAAAGGTATGGACTGTTTTCCAGGTGGCTGCTTGACAAATTTCTAAGCGAGGGATACCCTGGCAGCAGCCAGGAAACAGCTGTACTGTTAGGAATGAGCCTCAGGCCTGAGGGTGGAGTTTTTCCCAGTTTTTATAGCAGAATTGTAGACAAGACACAATCCACCTGGCAATAGATCTTTTGGTGGCAAGTTTGCCCTTTCCCACTTCTCCATAAGTGAGAAACAACTGGAGGGAGTCAAACCTGTGACCCTTTGTACGCTCTATGTAGTAACTAAGGGCTCTTTTGAGATCTAAACTGTATAGCCTCCTCACTCCTGAGGAAGAATGATCAGTGAAGAAAACAGGGAGAGACATATACTGCTTTAAATGGAAGTCTGAAACCACTTTGGGCAAGAACCTTCTATTGGTTCTAAGGACCACTTTATCCCGTGAAATGAGATAAAATCAGGTTCCACTGACAGGGCTTGCAATTCACTGATATGCCTGGCAGAGGTAATGGCTACCAGGAACACAGTTTTCCAAGTCAACTACTTAAGCTCTGCTGAAGACATAGGCTCAAAGGGGGGGTTGCATAAGTTGAGCAATGCAAACATTCAAATCCCAGGCAAGAGCAGGGTCCCTAAAAGGAGGACTGGTGTGAAGCAATCCTTTAAAAAATTTACAGAACACAGGATGGTAAGATAGTGAGGAAGACTTCCCCACCGACAAAAACGCAGAAACAGCTGACAAGTGTACTTTGCGAGTAGCTGGTCTGAGGCCTAGGCCATTAAGATGGACCATATAATCCAGAACCGTAGGCAATCCAGCAGTGTCTGGAGAAATATGCTTCTTAGAACACCAAATGCTGAATCTCTTCCATTTGGAGTTGTAAGTCTTTCTGGTGGAGGGCTTTCGAGAAGCCTTGAGGATATCCAGAACCCCCTTGGGAAAGATGCAGATCTGCAAACTCTAACTCTTCAAGACCCATGCTTTGAGATTGAGAGACTGAAGATTGGGGTATCAAATCCTTCCCTGAGAGGATGTTAACAGGTTGTAATTCCGGGGAAGAGACAGGGGAAGATGGACTGCTAGGGACAGCAACAGGGGGTACCAGGGCTGTCTGGCCCAATCTGGAACAATCAGAATCACCTTGCAAGGTTGAGACCTTATTTTTACCAAAACTTTGAACAGGAGTGGGAAGGGGGTGAAAGGCATACAGAAATTTCCCTTCCCAATTCAGGATCAGGGCGTCCAGAGGGACTGAGCCCAAGACTGGAGGTCCGCAACAAAACAGAGAGAGTTGGTGATTGTTTGGGGCTGCAAAGAGATCTAGCTCTGGAGTGCCCCACCTTGAAAAAATCACTTTCAACACCTGAGGGTCCAGGGACCATTCATGATGGCCCTGAGAAATCCTGCTCAGTGCATCTGCTAGCACATTGTCCTTGCCTGGAAGATGAACTGCCACAAGAGAGGTTTGCAGGAATAAGCCAGAGACCACAACTTCACGGCTTCTGTGCACAAGGCCATGGACCGACTGCCTCCCTGCTTGTTGATGTACCACATGGTGGTAGTGTTGTCTGTTCTGACTTGAACCACCTTGTTCTGTACTGACTGTGGAAAGCTTTTGAGCCAGAAAAACTGCTCTGAGCTCTAGAAGACTGATGTGGAGAAGGGATTCTTGGGGAGACCACAGCCCCTGGGCAGTAAGGGATCCCAGATGGGCTCCCTAGCCCAGGAGAGAAGCATCTATGGTAAGGACCACTGAACAAGGCTGAGTAACAAAAGGAACACCTTGTCTTAAATTGTCCTAATCCTGCCACCATTGGAGGGCTTGGATCAAGGTCAGAGTCACTGGGATCAGTTTGGTAAGGGAATCCTTCCTCTGAGACCAGAAAGCTCTCAGGTGGAACTCAATATTCCTCATCTGGAATCTTGCCCCTTGGACCACTGCTGTTGAAGCTGCCATGTGGCCCAACAGCTGGAGGAAATGCCTTGCTGGTCGAGATACCTGAAGGCTGAAGGAAGAAGCTAGTTCCATAAGAACCCTTGCCCTTTCTAGAGGAAAAAAGGCTCTTGCTCTGACTGTGTCCAGTTCTGCCCCTATAAAGGTAAGAAGCTGGACTGGTTTGAGAACTGACTTGGGAAGGGTGAGAAGAAATCCTAGAGAAGTGAGCACTTGCTGGGTCACTTGCAGGTGAGATTTGACTTGGTCTGGAGACTGACCCACTATTAGCCAATCATCCAGATATGGAAAAATGGAAATCTTTTGCCTTCTTAGAAAGGCAACTACTACTGCCAGGCACTTTGCGAAAACCCTTGGGGCTGAAGTTAGGCCAAAAGGCATTGCTCTGAACTGATAATGGCCTGAGGGCAACTCGAACCTGAGGTACTTTCTGTGGGAGCACCTGATGGGAATGTGAAAGTAGGCATCTTTGAGGTCCAGGGAGGCTAGCCAGTCCCTGGCCTTAGAGAGGAAGGATTATTCCCAGAGTTATCATCTTGAACTTTGGTTTTAAAAGATGTTTGTTTAGATATCTTAGGTCTAGGATGGTCGTCACTCCCTGTCTTTTTTGGGGTCGAAGTACTAGAGTACAGTCCTTTGCCCCAGTGTAGGGTAGGTACTCTCTCTATGGGTCTTAAAGCTAGGAGAGAAAAAACCTCTGCTTCTTGGGCAAGGGTTTTCAGAGGATTTGTAAGTGGAAAAGATCTGGCTCTCATCTTTGGAAATTTTTTGAAGCAGAGAACCAGTCCCTGGCTTACTACTTCCAGGACCCACTTGTCTGATGTAATAGACATCCAGTTCTGGACAAAGTAAGCCAGCCTGACCCCTACTGGAATAGGAGAGTGATCCGGACAGGCCCATCAGGGTGTCTGCTTGGCAGGGGCTTTAGGCTGAGGAGTGGATGCAGCCCTACCCATCCCCTTCTGCCTCTCCTCTGAAGAACCCCTCTGAGAAAAGGAAGAAGAGGCCTGTATTTGTAAAAGGCCTTTGAAAAGGCCTGCCGCGCCTCTAGACTGCTGCCTTTGAGGAGTTGCCTGCCTCTCCTTGGCCTGAGCACTCCTATAAGTGGTCCTGTACTCATCCATTTTCTTCATGTAATTCTCTGTCTGCTTCCCAAACACAGAATTACCCACTACAGGAAAATCCATAGCCTTAGCCTGGGTGTCCTGCGAGAGGCTAGTACAGCTCAACAAAGCCATCCTCTGCAGAGCCACAGATGTAGCCATGACTCGTGATGACACATCATTAGAGTCCACAGTAGCATGAAACTGAACCTTAGATGCCTCAATCCCATCTGCAGCCACCACCTCCAGCTCCTTGGCTAGCTGGGGGAGGCCTGTTTAGCCAGTGCCAGTACAGTGTCCCACCTGGACTTCTGGTACCTGGCTGTATAGGCCATGTAATTTGCCTGCCTCAGTCCCAAAGAAGATGCCATGTACTGCTTATTTGCCATGGCATCAATCTTCCTGGAGTCCTTGTCGGGGTGTGAAGCCAAGGGAATATTTGCCTTGTCACAGGCAGCAGCCTGCACTACCCCAACATGGCTGCATTGCTGATATAAGAACTCCGTGTCTGAGCCTGAGAGTGTATACCTCTTGTCCATTCTTCTATCCACAGGAGGCATAGTGTTAGGAGACTTTAAGATTTTTTGTGTCTGTTTCCCAAAAGATTTATGGAGGGGAATAGACAATCTCCTGGACTCTGGGATGTCCATCATCTCTACATAATCAGGCTCCTCTTGATCTTCCACAGCCTCCTCCATAGGAAGCTGGAGGGTTTCAGCCACCTTTCTGTAAAACATAAAGTCAGAAGGGGACTCAGAAAGCCTAGGAGGGGAAACACCTCAAGGTCTGTCTGGATCATCCAGACCCTCACTTACATCATCATCCTCAAATTCCCCTTCTTCTTCAAATTCCGGTTCATAAAAATCTTCAAAGGTATAATCTTGAACCGGGGGAACCAACCGAACCGAACCCCTGCCAGAAGGAGCCGGATCGGTCGGAACCGGACGGAGCGATTCCACAATCTGGATCGCTCTGGCTATCTCTTCGGCGGTCGGAACATGAACCTCTGGATCCGAACCGGTCGATTTATCGCTTCGTTTTCTTTTTGTCAGAACCAATCTCTCGGAATTGGCTCTCCTTTTGCCCGAAGAAGTATCGCCCCGGTCAGAGGGCACTCCTTCTGGTTTGGTCGAAACTGAACCGGGCTGGCCATGTGGGTCAGCGGACTTCTCGGCCTCCTTTCCCTCAGTCTACCTAATCTCTTCTCAAGGGTAGATTTTGGAAAATTTTTACATATTTGGCAGTCTGAATCAAGTTCGTCAAACCCCAGAGAATAAACACAAGTGATGTGGAGATCGGCCTTAGCAAAGACCTCCCCACACTCACTGCAGTGTTGAAACCTAGTGGGCCCATTTTTTTTCTTGGGTTTCTCAGACATGGCCAACCTAACCAAACTTACCCTTTTATCGGCAACCGCCAGGCAAGACTCCCTTATCGGTTCCTTACTGTGTCATGGGTGTTGGAAAAAAACGTTTAAAACACTTTTTTTTAGAACCGGTAAGAACCAGTAACCACACACTAATTAAAACACACAAATTTCACTATCAAATGGCCGGTTCAGCCGAACTGAGCTGCACTTTTACAAGTTCCGCACAGAAAAAAAGAACAATTCCTATCTAGCATTCACGGCACCACAGACAGAGACTGAACCGACTATGCGGAAACTTTTTCGGTTTAAAAAACGACGAAAACTGAAACTTTAACCGACTTTCGAACCGAGTTGAAGGAGAAATCTCTGGAGCGACCACTCAGTGAGGCGGAGTAAAGAATCTGACGGTTTAGGTTTGAATCACTCCAGACAGAGACTTCAACCGAGCTTGAGCTCAGCATTCTATGCCCTGCATAGAAAGTTAACTCTTTGTTCTCCGAGGCAGTTCAAAGGTTGGGAATCACTGCAATTGTCAGAATACAGCAAGACTTCATGTTGTTTGAATGCCCGACTGTCCAAAACTTTAAGGGGGCATTAAAAACACATCTTTTTAGCCTTGCATGTAATGATTTTTAAATGTTGCTGCCTTGGATCAATTTTAACATTGTTCTAATTATTTATTAATTTTTATTATGTTATGTACAGGCGCTTGGTTTTGGAAAGGCGCCTTTTATAAATAAAGTTTGATTTGATTTGAGCACCCAGATCTTTTTCCGTGTCAACCTCTTTAATGGGATTATTATTGAAACAATAATCATGCTTAGAATTATATTTGCCGAGGTGGAGAACTGAGCATTTTTCAATGCTGAAGCTCATTTTGTTCATTACAGCCCACTGTTCTACCTTAAGCAGGTCTTGTACTAATTTATTTCTGTCTGCAGTGGATTTAACTGGTCTGCCCAATTTAATATCATCAGCGAATTTAACTAGGAAGCTACTAATATTCTTATTAATGTCGCTGATAAATAAAGAAAAAAGGGCCGGGCCCAGACCGACCCCTGCGGCACCCCGCTGGTAACCGCTCGCTTGCCCGACAGTACACCTTTATTACGTATTGCTTATAATCTGCCACATAGCCAGTTTTGTACCCATAAAACTATACGCTTATCTAAACCCAAGCTATTCATCTTTTGTGTTAATATCTACTGGGGAACTTTATCGAAAGCTTTTTGGGAAATCCAGGAAAATAATGCCCACCGGAGTATTGTCATTTATGCTTTTATTGACGTTTCATAGAAACACAACTTGTTGGTACTGCTGGCTCTGTTCTTTTAAACCCATGTTGTGTATCATCCGGAATTCCTAGCTCTGAAAGTTCCACCTCTAGCTTGTTTTTGATAAGTCTCTTCCCAATTTTATATAATATACAGTCAAACTGAAGGGTCTATAACTGACAAGATTTTTCTGCTATCCTTTTTTAAATAGAGGCATCACAACTGCTTTTCTCCAATCCCGGGGTATTTCTCCTAGAGCAAATGAGATCTTATAAATGCATGTAAGTGGCCCTACCATTAATGACCTTAGCTCTAAAAGCATTCTAAGGTGCAACATGTCTGGACCAAAAGATTTGTGAGGCTTAATTTGGGACAACAGTTCCAAAACTTCAGAAGTAGTAAATGTTTGCAATATAGTTTTACGTTGAGAATTTTATTTTGTACTGTATCCCTGTTAACACCTCACAGAAATATTCATTAAAGTGTTAGCCACTGAGAACTGGCAGGGGAAGGAGAGGATTGAGCATCCGAAGGACTGTGCTCCTCTCTGGGGAGGGCTAAGGGGTAGCTCAGCTCTGTAGTGGCCCTAGTTTAGACCAGGGGTACTACATATAGTGGCGCAGGAGGGACCAAGACAGCTGGAAAACAACCGCACCACCGGATGATGACCTCCGTTCTCCATGTCCCCGGAACTTCCGGGAGCCCCCTCCACCACTGCAGTACCCCCAGGCCGTGAAAAATAGTGTGCTGGGCTTCCTGCCCCCCCAGTGCCTTCCCCCTCAGAGGAGGGGGACCTTCCCAGCGATGGGATATGCCAGGACAACTCGGGAGTCATCTGCAACATGTGAGAGAGAGGGAGAGCTCCAAAAGAAGACTGTCAGGGCGTGGAGCACTAGGCGGCCTGAAGGAGAGGTGGACACTGGAGTTTGGGAGGAAGGTAAAAAGATCACATAAAAAAAAAGTGTTAGCCATTTCTTGAGGATCATTAGTTTCTACCCCCTTGGAAATAACTGGTCCGATGGTGTTGTCCATAGCCTTCAAGTTATTTATATAAATATAAAAGGTTTTATTAATATCTTTAACATGGGCGATTCCAAATTCTTAGCTTTTCCATTCTTTTTTTTTTAAACTTTCTTTATTTGTTATTTTTCCAATTCTTTTAGAATCACATAAAATAGACAATACAGACAAACAATACATTACACAGAGCTAATGTCTCAACATTCATTTCAAAGGCATTTCATTATTTATGCTTTCTATTTTTGAATTGATGTGATTTAGATTTTAGGGTAGACAGATCAAGAAGCTCACCTTAGTTCTTACCAAAATGTAACCCCAAGACACCTCCCAGTTATAGGTTATCTTAAATCCGGGATCTGCTCTATATCCTTTTGCTTTTCATATATCAGTTGAGGAGTAGCATCAGTTTATTAATTATTCCTTATAATTTTCTAGGGAACCAGGTAAGTTCTTGCTCTGTAAACTCTCAGTTTTGCTTTTAACTTGAATTTAATTAGGGAATAAAGTCAGGTCTGGTTTCTTCCATATAAACAGAACCCACCGTCTCCACAGAATCTGGAAGCCAGGTACATTTTTGTTTGCCGAAGCCATTAGTGCTTCCATTCTGTAAATATTTATCATGCGCTCCTGCCACATTGTGAGGGTAATTGCTTTTTGGGATAACCAGTTACTTGTTATTACTTTCTGAGCAGCTAGGAAGGAGATCTTCAGGAACCTTATTGTCTGGGTATCCCTGAGTTCTTCAGGGAGTTCCAGGAAGAAAAAACAGAGAGGGGAAATTCTCAGGTTAGGGTCCACTATGTTTTGCATGGCCTCTTGCAGGTTTCAGAAAAAGGGGGCAAGAACTGGGCAACTCCACTTTATATGCACCAATGTTGCTGGTTTGTGGCCACATTTCCTCCAACACTCTGACACATTAGGGTGCTTATATTTCATTTGGATTATTGGAGTACGGAAGTATCTGACAAATATCTTCCATGAAAATTCCCTCCAGCTTACTGCCGAGAGGCCCCAATGGACTCTGGACTGTGACCAAGCCAAAATTCCTCAGAGATCTGTGTTCCCAGATCTCGTCCCTATGCCTTACAGTAGTGGTAGTATCCTTTCCAGGCAAGGAGCGCTTGATATATTTTGGAAATTATATGAGAACTCACTGGTCTGCCCTCTATTGCTTTCCTAAATACCTCTGCTATTTGTGGAATATGTGGCCCCCTAGAATGGAATGCGTCTGCAGATCACTGATATAATTCCTAATTTGAAAGTATCTAAACCTATCTTTCCAGGGTATCCCATACCTATTAACTAAAGTTTCAAAAGATACAATCCTCTCTCCCTCTAAAAATTGCCACACCAGGTGTAAGCCCCTTTCCTCCCATCTTCTGAATCCCGCATCCCATTTAGAGGGTAAAAAGGAGTCTAAATATGGTACCGAAGACAAAAGTTCCCTCCATCCTCTCGCCCCCTTATCTCTCAGGATTTCGTGCCAGATATTCAGTGTGAGAGCTGTGTAGGATTACCCTCTATCCTGATTTTGGATTTTTCCTCTGTCCTAACAGTGCTTCATTTAAGTTTTTATAAGGAACCCCGTCCTTTAATTCCAAAGTTTTCCACTTGGCTGAGTAGGCCTGATCCAGCCAGTATATAACGTTGTCAACTGTGCAGCCTGATAGTATATTTTGAAATTTGGTAGTGAAAGGCCCCTTCTTTCTTAGGCATTTGAAGTGCTGATAGAAACTCTAGGTTTTGGGACCCCAAATAAACTAAGAGATTCCTCTGTTAAGTGCTCCAAAATATGTATTTGGGATATGAGTAGGAATTGACTGCATCAGGTATAGGAGCCTTGGGAGAACTACCATCTTAACTGCCTCCACTCTCTGAATCAGGGGATGGGAATGGGGGCCCACCGCTCCAGCTCTAATTTAATACTATTTAGAATTGGCATGAAATTAAGTGTGAATAACTGATCCTCCTGAAGCTCAGCTGAACCCCCAGATATTTGATATGTGTTAAATCCCACTTAAATGGGAACCCTCCGTGAATCTGTTCGAGGCACATAATGGGAGCATAAAAACCTCCGTTTTAGACTTGTTTATTTTACATCCGCCTAAGTTGCTGAATTCCGTCAGCAGTGCCCACAAATGCTCTAGTGATTGCTCTGGGTCTTTAAGATATACTAGCAGGTCATCGCATATAGAGCCAACTTATCGTCTCCTCCCAGATCCCATCCCTGAATTTGCTCCTCTTGTCTTAGCAGCTTGCCAGAGGCTCAAGATAAAAGGGCAAGAGGAGGCGAACAACCCTGCCTGGTGCCTCGGTACAAGGTATCAGATGAAATTCTGCCATTTATCTTTATATAAACCTTGGGGCATGTGTATGTTATTTATAATTTTAATAAAGGCTTAGGAATCCTAGCACTTTCAGGGAGAGGTCAGAAATTTTCATCCACCCGGTCGAACGCCTTCTCAGCATCCAAGCTTAGTATCATACTGGGCGTCCCCGACCGGGTGGCATGGTGTATTATAAGCACCGATCTTTTAATGTTATCCTGTGTCTGCCTGCCTAGGACAAACCCTGTTTGATCATAATTTATGAGTTTAGGTAATACTACCTCTAGGCGTTTTGCCAGGATAGATGCATATAATTTATAGTCAATGTTCAATACCGAAATTGGCCGGAAGGAACTGCATTGCGTGATATCTTTCCCCGGTTTGGGGACACTCAAAATAATTGCATAATTCCAAGAAACCGGAAGCCTCTCCCCCGACTGCACCTCCCTGCATGTTTCCAATAGCGGGCCCTCAATCTCTTTTACAAAGAATTTAAAAAATTTAGGAGTATATCCGTCAGGGGAGGGCGATTTTTTTGTTTTTAATTTCTTTATCGCAGCTGCCAATTCTCGGGGTGTTATGTGTGCATCAAGGGAGTCTTTGACTTCCTGAGATAATTTTGGTAATTTTAACTTGGCTAAGTAGGATTCTATTTGTGCACTATCTGGTGAGTGATCCGATGCATATAAATTCGCATAGAAATCCTTAAAGCCCGCCAGAATTTTTTCCGGAGTTTTTATTAGGCGTCCGGTCTTTGGATCTCGAATCTGCGTAATCGTAGAGTGAGCAGTTTGCCGTCTCAGGTGGTGAGCCAAGAGACGGGAAGCCCGAGGTCCCAACTCATAGTACCGCTGGCGCAAACATTGTAGAGCCTGCTCTGTCTTTACATCTATCAATTTTTGGATCTGTTGCTTAAGGGTTCAAATATCCGGTATCACAGAGCAATCTCCCCAAGCCTGTCGATCCTGCAGATCTTGCAATTGTTTTTGGAGCGTGTTCATCTGTTGGTTTTGCTGTCGCTTTAAATGGGCTGCATACTTAATGCAGTCCCTCTGAACACTGTTTTCACCGTATCCCATAACAAAGTGCCAGAAACCTCCGGGATATATTTTCTCGCTGGATTATGCTTATCCTGACTTTAGCCATTTCTGTGAATTCCTTTAAATTCAGCAGATAGTTATTAAACCTCCATAAGGATTGCCCTTTTTACTCTCCCATCTAGTTTTAACATCATTAGCATGATCAGAGAGTACTGATGGTATAGTTTACATTCTATGATCTGGTTTTGATGTTCTCCTGATATCAGCATATAGTCAATCCGACAAAGAGCCATGAGGAATGAGTAATGTATATTCTTGTTTATGTTTGTTTTGTCTCCTCCAGGCATCAACCCAGAAAGCCCCCTTTAAGTATTTCTTAACAAATTTGCTGGATGAGTTTAGTTGAAATGTTTTGGATTTAGAGGTGTCCCTTTGCTCCCATATCTGATTCAAATCCCCACCCACTATCAGGATCCCTCTCTGCAGCTCAGAGATTTTTTGCAGTAGGGAATTAAAGATCTCCTTCGTAGAACCCGGGGGGGCATACAGGGAGGCCAGTGTAATGGGTGTACCCTCCAGCTCTCCTGAAAGCACTGCCAAACGGCCCTCAGGATCTATGTAACTGGCTGTTTTCTGGAACTGAGTTCCCTTGGAAACCAAAATTGCAGAGCCTCTCCTCTTTCCCCCCTTAAAGGAGGCAGCAACCACCCCGTCGTAACCAAACTTCCCCAGCTTCTGATGCTCAGATTTACTTAAATGTCTCCTGAAGCAGAACAAACATGGGGCTCTGTTTTTAATAGTGGTCATTACCTTATATCTTTTTATTAGGTTGTTCAGTCTGTTAACATTATGAGAAATGATTTTAATTGCTGTACTATCCATCCATTTGGGATTAAGTATCTTGCTTCCTTATGCATGTCTCCTCAGCTGTTCTTCTCCTACTTATTTTCCTTCTCTCCCCTCTCCCCCAGTATCCTCCCCGCA
Organism: Neoceratodus forsteri; assembly: GCA_016271365.2. Lineage (NCBI taxonomy): Eukaryota > Metazoa > Chordata > Ceratodontiformes > Ceratodontidae > Neoceratodus > Neoceratodus forsteri. The sequence continues at coordinate 9,877,411 of JADMNL010000026.1, forward strand.
TCCTCCTCAAGTAAAATTAGTTTGAACTTCCTTTTGTCTCCTTAGTAAGTTTTGCCAATGAAGGTATTTAATTAGTAGACTAACTTTTAGCTCCTCAACCACACAAAAGACATAAAGTTACCCAACTCAACCAACCAAGAGAACTATTTACAGAATGACTTCCAAGGCAGGGGAACAACAGGTATTGTTCCCTGTGTGTTCGAGCAAACCTTACTCGAACTGGAGGAGAAGGAACCTCCATTGGGGCTCATTCCTCCTGGACCTCAGAGCAGACAGGTCCTTGCCAGATGTTGTGGCTCATCGTCTCCTTTAGTAACTGTAGCAATAACCAGAATATATATAATACAAGAAACCCCAAAGCAGCCACTCCAGTGCCTAGCATAAGCACTTCGAGGCTTAGTTCTCCCCCCTCCCGTCGCTTCTGTCTGTGCTCCTTTCTGTGACCCTGTCTTTCCCAACACCCTTGGGATCTCAATTACAAAATTATATTGTTTTGAAGCCCCACGTGATACCATAACATCACTTTTCTGTAACATCATTAATTTCTCCTAGCTTCTATGTGTATAGTATGCATAGTACAGACCAGATTTTTATTGATTCGTTACTACGAGCCCCCCTCCCGAGGCATCCTCGCCTGCATTAGAATTTGCAGCAATTCCCAGGGCTCCTTTATTTTTTTTTAAGCACTTATCCATGGCCCGATTGCTGTTGCAATGCTTGGTTTTAGTAAGCACCATCCCTCAGAGATTCAGCTCCACCCCATTTCCCATGGCAACCCTGGGATGAGAGAGATTCCTCCTGAGACTCCTTCTGTTTAGTCTTCAACGCTACATAAATATGTCAGGGGACCCTTTTCCCAGAGGGATCTCCCATCTCCAATGCAGGCAGGACCAGTTTGAGGTTTCACGAGCCCAGGTTCTCCTCGCGATCCGCCTGAGAACTCTGGACCCCTGATACCAGGTTATGTACAGGGCAATACTACTGCATGTAACCATCTCTAGCGATGCTGTCCCACTGTAAATATATCTCTGACCTTTATTTTATTAGGTTCCCCTCCCGACCCTTACCGTTAACGTCCCTTCACACTATTCACAGTCCCGGGTGATGGTAATTTTGGGGATAAAGTCCAGAGCCTCCAAGCTCAAAGGAGAAAGGACAGAAACGTGAGAGATAAAATCCTCCAATACCCTCCTAGGTCTCGTTCATTTAAGTTCAGCTTTCATGTGTCTTCATTCGCAGTTCTTTCCGCTTGCAATTCCTCTGATGCTGAAGGATGTGTAAGTTTGTGTAACATAGACTTAATGTCCTGGAGAGTGCTGACTGCTGCGTTTTTCCCTGCTTGATTGGGGTTCCGGTGTCGAGTCGAGCGCCAGGGATTTTGTACTGTGCCTGGTTGTTCCCTGCGACGCATGGCCTCCGCAACCTCATGCCCCTTACTTTTCAATGCTTGGATTGCTTCATCTGCGAGTGATAGGTCTCCGTTCCTGTTTCCCAGAAGACTTTCAGGCAAGAAGGGTAGGGTGTCTGGAACTTAATTTTAAAGTTTTAGCTTCCAAAGTATAGGAATATAGGCCAGGCATTGTTGCTGGATCACGGAGGGTAATCCTGGTCGAAAGATCAGTCAGACGTTGTACTCCACCGCCCTGCTTCCACGCTGCTAAATGGGACCTGCTCTTTCTCCCAATAGCTTGAGAATTTGGCCACTATTGATCTGGGCCTGGCAGTGCGCAGAGGTGGGCCTAGGCATTAATGCTCGGTGTGCCTTTCGATCCTGAATTGAAAGGCTTGTGGCAAGTCAAGCACATGACGTAGCATGTCTTCCAGAAATACATTCATATCTCCCGTCTCCGTTAGCTCAGGTAAGCCATGTATTCTTAAATTATCTCGGCGTGAACACGCCTCCAGGTCCAGACATTTGTTAGCCGTGAGTTCTTGTTGTTGAACCAGGTACTCTATCGCTCTTGAGATTTGTAGTATATCATCTTCCGCCGTCGAAATGCGGTCTTCTGCACCTGACATTCTGGTTTCAAGACCCTTTAGATCCGCATGCAATTTGTTAAATTCTTGTTTCGTTTCCGTTCTGAATTGCTTTATTTCGGAAAGCAAGGTTTCGAATCTAGACCTTGATAAGGTATCTAGCTCTGTCTCCGTGTCTCCTCCTGCCATGCTCAATGGAGATTCTCTCCCGCTAGTAGCTGAGCTTGCTGGGCTTAATCCGTTCCGATCCCTCTTTCCCTTCCGATTTTTTGAATGGGGTCTATTCTCAGGTGTGTTCCCACTTTGCAATCTGTGCATCTTCCTTAAAATTTGACCTGGCTGTGCTGTGTGGGATCAATTTTAGTAGCGACTGAGTGGGGAGCCTCTCGATTAGGCAGTCATACTCTTGGTGACGTCACCAGAAGCATCCTTAGCTTTTCCATTCTGATTTAATTAATTTCTTTAGCTTTTTCAATTCTGCTTTATAGTTAGAAATAGAAGCTTTATCTTGTTTATTTTTCATGGTTTTATAGGCCAGTTTTTTCTTCTGTATCTGCTTTAAAACCTTTGGTGTACACTACGTTGGTATTTTACCTTTTTGTGTTATATAAAACTCTCGTTGGTATATATTTACTCTCTGGATCCAACAGTTTGTTTTTTAAGGTGGTCCACATTTTATCCACCACTCTGTGTTTAAATTCGGTAAGCCAATCCCACTCCATAAGTTCCCCACTAATTTTCTTAAAGTTAGCTTAGTTGTAATTTTCTTGTTATAGTCTTCCCCTTATCATTCTTACTATGACAACACAAAGTAAGCTTAACCATTTGATGGTCGGCATTGTTCAGTGTCTCCCCAATATGCACATTGATTACTCTTTCTGTGACATTACTAAGGACAAGGTCTAGCGTGTTTATACCCTTTGTGGGTTCTCTGACCACTTGTTCCAACCCCAAGTTAAGTAGAGTATCAGTAAAGCATTTCTCTGATGCAGCTTTTGATTATACATTTGACCAATTTATGCCTGGATAATTAATGTCTCCCATAATAACTGTGTCTCATTTGCTTGCCATTTCATCTACTTCTTTATTTATACTTGAGTCTGTAGAGGTAAGCAAGTTAGGTGGTCTGTAATACACGCGCAAGGTAGATTTTTTATTATGTCCATAAATATTAATCCAAAGTGACTCATAAGTTTCATAAGTAGGGATACAAAACTATAGCTTTCACCAATTAGTCTCGCCATTAATGAAATGGAAGATATCAAGTGGAGTATATTGTAACTCTATAATGGGCATCTACCTTATTTTTAAATATGTATTAATCGTATCACTGTTAACTATATCTGAAGGTAGCCCATTCCGTGGGCCATGACTCTCTGGTTAACCAAGGCCCCCCTCTCATTGGACTTATAAAGTTCACCCTTCAGTTGATAACCATGAGTTCTAGTAGTAAAGGTTGTGGCTTTCCTTTCCAGTCCTTCACACTCCCACAGGTCTTCGTTTCTAAATGCAGAATACACCAGACAAAGTATGTGACGAACAAAGATGTGTTCGATGGGCTACATTCAAAACATTTGAAACTATCCTTGACATAAAATGCCACTCCTCTGCCTTTTCTATCCAGCCTATCCTTATGGAACAGGGTGTTTCCTGGTATATTCCTACTCTATGCAGTCTGCTCGTCCCACCATGTTTCACACACAGCATAGATATCTATATTTTCATTCAACACAAGCAACTCCTGTTCAGATTTTCGAGTTAAATTAAGGCTTATTGTATTTAAGGAGACAATTTTAAGCTCTTTTTTGGTTTTGGTAAACTGTTTGGCTGTTCCGTTACACTGCCTCCTATTACTTATGCCTGGACTGGCAATACATCTCCCCTTATTATTCAGTTTAAATGCCCATCTGTGACAGTTCCGATCCTCGTCCCTAGTATACTGCTACCCAACTTGTTTAAGTGTAGTCCATCCTGACAACAGAGCCTATGATTACCCTCAAATTCTTCCCAGTGGGTGATACAGAAATCCCTCCTGTGGGGCCCCCTTCTAAGTCAGTTATTAATGCTCTTAATTTTGTTACTTCTCATGGCTAGCCCTTGGGACAGGTAGTATTTCTGAGATGAGCTATTTATAGTCCATGTCTTGCAGACATGCTTTTAGGCTCATAAAATCTTTTGATATCATATTCATCCTGTTTAATATTATTGGTACCAACATGCAGAATCACTGTTGGTTTAGGTTTCCTTTCCTTGACTATATGTTACCGTATTCTCAAGGTCTTTAATCCTTGCACGGAAAAATAGCTTGTGGTGATCTTCTTTATTAGTATCAGCTGTATATGTGTCAGTAAATTTCATAATCGAGTCCCCAAGTACATATATTTGTTTTGGGGGATTCTCTGGTGTTACTTCTCTTGCCTGTTGTCCAGAACTAACTTTCACGGGGGGTTCATTGGTTGGATCGGAAACAGCCGCACTCATTGGCTCATCACATGTGGCTGGACTTGAAACCCCTCCACTTTCTCATCCATATCAATCCTGATATCAGATGGCTTTACTGAACTGGAGTCGTTATGATCTACTGCTGGGATATTGTCTATTGGGGTATTGCAGGGAAGTGTCTCAGAATTTAAAGTAAGCTGAGTTGCATCAGTAACCTCATGTAATAATGCATTTGATGAGGGAAACCTCATTTGATCAGGTAAAGGCTGGCCATTTAAGGCAGCGATATTAACCTGGTCATTATCTACCAGTGTGTTGTTGAGTGAGTAATATCTATTGGTGACAGGAACTTGAAAACCTCAGCCTTGAAACCTTTCTTATACAGTATTTCCATTTCATCTCAACTGTAATCCATTCTGGTTCAACATTGTCCTGCTTCTTCCTCTCTATCCCTTTTCCTATTTTGATTGTCTGGGATAGTACCTGTACAATGGTGCAGAAGAGATGTTTGGACTTATTTATGGGCATAGGTTTATAGACTTGATCCTTGAAGCCATTTCGGGGATATGGAGGGGGGGAGTCCACTATACCACCAGGGGGGACCACGCTAGCCACCAGGGAGTCTGTAGCACCTACTGAGATTTTTGGAGTATATTCAAGTAACTGTTAACACCAATGACCAGAGGTTTTATGATTTCAGCTGGCCAGTGATGTACATTTCACATAGCAGGGCACACAGACATAGGGTTATCACGTGTGGGAGCCAGTACATAAACTTGAACACCACCTTCTTACATGCAGAGCTCTGTAGCCCTATCCAAAGGGGAGATTTGTGAAACTCTGCTGTTTCGTTACAGAATGAACATACATAATTTTGAGAGGAAATATGGAAAGCAACTTTGGAAATCAAATTCATGAGTGACTAAGGTGGATTTATTTGGGGGGGGAGGGCTTCAACCTACAACGAAGGAAGGAAGGAAGAAATGTAAACAAAGCTCCATTGCCGCTGATGTGGTAATACTACACTGCTGGTGAGCAGAATTTTCACTACATATAACAACTTCAGTGCTCGTTTCAAGCAATTACATAATGGCATTCTGCACTGGGCAGGGCACAAACAAAATAGGAAATAAAACATACGGCATTAATTATTGTATAACTAGTCTTAATAATTGTACCTTTAACCAGGCTGAAAACAAGAAAGCACCAACGGGTCAGTTGGCACAACAGGGTCAATCACAGATGGTCTGGTCGGAAGAATTACGGACACTTGCCTTTTGGTCTGCTGCTCAGGGGAGCCGGGTGGGTCAACTTGGATCTCAGTGTCATTCTCTGTGATGGACTTCTCCTCCGGCTCCTGACTTGATTTAAAAGAAGAACGAAACAGTCAAAAGCAAGAAAAAAATTACTCACCGTAGTAATATTATTTCTTCCAAGGTACTCTTCAGTATGCTTGACATGTGCAGTATGCCAGCTGGGTCCAGCTGCCCCGGAGGAGGAGTTAATGCTAATGACTTTTCACATCAGCCAATCAGAAAGCAGTAAGAGAGAGCGCTGCCTGAGCTAGAGTGGGAGGTCAGTCAGATTCATTTCAAAGCTAAAAGGCAAAAGGCCCCAACAGTACTTATGAAAAACTATTAAAATACAGAAACAAGAACAATACATAAAAACTATAAACACCCACAACTATAAAGCTCTAAAGAAATGAGTTCAAACAGTGAAATCTGGCTCAAGGTATGTACTGCAGAACTACTCAGTCAGGTTACATAGGGGAGGATGGGTGGGAGGTCAAGCATACTGAAGGATACCTTGGCTGAAATAATATTACTATGGTGAGTAATTTTTTTCTTCTCACCCCAAGAATTCTTCAGTATTTATTTATTTATTAAAGTTTCGGAATTACAACCTTTGAGTCAGAGACTCCTTTGCAAAGGCTCCACGTCTGGACAAACATACAGATTTATACAAGAAAACATGGTACAAGGACATGTGATATACAATGGTGTTTACATAATGACAACATACATTTATATAGATTGCAAGTATCTAAAGGTTACTTAGCAGCCCTGTGTCTGTGGAACATACCACTTAAGGGTGAAAGGTTAGTCATTTCCGTGGTATGTGCCAACATATGTGGTAATAGGTAGCTACTAGGGTTGGTTAACAACCCTGCGTCGAGATAGTGTTGTGTGCTCAATTGCAGCTACACGTCTCAGAGTCTATGAGGTGTCTCTTGGTGGCAGCTTTAAACTGGACTAAACTTGGGGCCAAGGAGATGAGCGGAGGGAGTTTATTGAGCCAGGTGGGTGCACGATAACTAAAGGACTTTTGGCCTAGCGCGGTCCTCCGGTAGGGGACATGGAAGGGCATATTTGCTAGTTGCCTTGGGGTGCTCCTATGGGTGCTAGGTTGTATTAGGGAGTGAAGGCCAGTGGGGGCAATATTCAATAGGATTTTCTTGGCTTGAAGGCAGGTATGATATTTTAGCCTTCCTTTGAAGGTGAGCCAATCAGCTAATTTATAGAGGTCGCAGGTGTGGGTAAGTTGGTCACTATCAGTAATCAGACCAGTATGCTTGACAGGTGCAGACTACAAAGCAGTGCGGCTGGGATGCAGGTACAGAACCTACTCTGGAAAGAGGTTCTGCAGGACTGCTGTGCCAAATCTGGCATCTGACCTGGACTGTGCATCCAAACAGTAGTGTTTTGTGAAAGATGTCTACAGTCTTCCAGGTAGCTGCTTTGCAGATGTCCGCAAGGGTATGTCCTTGCAGCTGCCACCCAGGCTGCGGTGCCCCTAGTGAGTGGGCCCGAGGCCTTGAGGTGGCTGCTTGCCAGCCTTACTGTAACAGAACTGAATGCAGAGACTATCCAATGAGAGACAGTCCTCTTAGATGCAGGCCTGCCTTTCCCTACCTCATCACAGGTGAGGAAAAGCTGAGTATGTGAAGTCCTGAACTGCTTGGTGTGCTCAGGTAGTAGATCAGTGCTGTTCTCACATACAAACTATAGAGCTTTCACTCACCAGAAGTGGATTGTCTGTGAAGAAAACAGGAAGTGTTATAGACTGGTTCAGATTAAAGCCTGACACCACCTTAGAAAGGAGTTTCTATCTGTCCTGAGAACTACTTTATCCTTGTGGGAGATAATGTAGTTAGGTTCAGTGCAGAGTGCCTGAAGCTCTGAAATTCTTCTGGCTGAGGTAACTGCCACCAGAAAGACTGTTTTCCAAGTGATGTACTTTAGCTCTTCTGTGGCCATGGGCTCAAAGGGGGGGCTCCATGAATTTGGCTATGCCGAGGATCAAGTCCAAGGGAGAGACAGGTTCCGTAAGTGGGGGTTGAAGGTGTAACAGGCCCTTGAAAAATTTCTTAAAGATGGGATGAGAAATTAGAGACTTTTCCTTCCCTGCGAAATACAGGCAGAAAGGGCTGCTAGGTGGACTTTGAAGGATGAGCAGCTTAGGTCTGTAGGTGCACCAAGTAGTCAAACACTGAAGAAAGTGAAACTTTCAGTGGGTGAATATGCCGCCCTTGCACCATAGGGAAAATCTTTTCCATTTGGAAGCATAGGGCTTTTAAGTACTAGACTTCTAGCCAGGTGAAGAATCCTTAGGACTTGTTCCAGTACTGAGAGTCAGGGTACTCTACTCTTCAAGTACTGAGAGTCAGGGTACTTTACCTCTTCAAGTACTGAGAGTCAGGGTAGTCCAGCTCTTTAAGTACTGAGAGTCAGGGTACTTTACCTCTTCAAGTACGGAGAGTCAGGGTACTCTAGCTCTTCAAGTACTGAGAGTCAGGGTACTCTAGCTCTTCAAGTACTGAGAGTCAGGGTACTCTAGCTCTTTAAGTACATAGAGTCAGGGTACTTTACCTCTTCAAATCGGAGAGTCAGGGTACTCTAGCTCTTCAAGTACTGAGAGTCAGGCACTCTAGCTCTTCAAGTACTAGAGTCAGGGCACTCTAGCTCTTCAAGTACCAGGCTCTGAGGCGAAGAGACTCTATGTTGGGATATGCTGGCTCAAAAGCAGTCAAACTGGCTGGCTGACAGGGCCAGGAGCAGGAGAATACTAAGGTTGACTTGCCCAGTCTGGTGCCACCAGACTCATGGTGGCAGACTGGTTCTCATGCTTCAGGAGGACCCTGAGTATCAAAGGAAAGGGAGGAAAGGCGTACAGGAACTTCCCTGTCCAGTCCAGATTTAGGGCATTCACTGGTACTGTGCCCAGAGCTGAAGGCCTGCAACAGTACAGGGGAAGCTGGTGACTGAGGCTGGAGGCAAAGAGCTCTAACTCTGGAGTGTCCCACCTCCTGAAGACTGTTGGCAGCACTTGGTCATTCAGGGCCTACTCGTGGTGGCCCGAATTGATGCAGTTCTGAGCATCTGCCAGCACATTGTCCTTGCCTGCCAGGTGAATGGCCGAGAGCTGTATTTCCAGGGAATAGGCCAGAGACCAAATTTTCATGGCCTCTGGGCAGAGATTTGTGGACATTGTGCCCCTCTGCTTGTTGATGTAGAACATAGCTGTGGTGTTGTCTGTTCTGATGTGAACAGATTAACCTTTTAGAAGAGGAGCAAAGGCTTGTATTGCCAGACAAACAGCTCTGAGTTCGATGAGGTTTATATAGTAAGTGGACTCCTTGTGGGACCATGTCCCACTTATGGAACTAGTCTGCCTGGTGTCCCCCACCCTGGGAGAGGCATCTGTAGTAAATACTCTGGATGATTCCCTTGTTGGAAGGGACCCCATCCCTGAGATTCTGTAGGTCTTTCCACTAGTCTAAGGCTTGTACCAGAGTCCTTGTGACTGGAATGAGTTTTGACACAGAATCTTTTTCTGGGACCAATGAGCCATTAGGTGATACTGAATGTTCCTCATCTGAAATCTGGCGCCTGGTACCACAGCTGTGGTAGAAGCCATGTGGCCCAGAAGCCTCAAGAAGTGTCTTGCTGGTCTTGGCTGACCCTGGGTGAAAGAATTTGCCAGGTTCAGAAGATTGTGCACCCTGTCGAGGTCCTTTCCATCCTGTGTGTCCAGTTCTGCCCCAATGAATTCCAGTAACTATACTGGTTTGAAATGGGATTTCTGAGTATTGAGTAGGAAGCCTAAGGATTCCAGAGTACTCTGGGTTAGGCTGAGAGAGTTTCTGACCTCTTGTGAGGACTTGCTCACTATTAGCCAATTGTCCTGGTAAGGGAAGAAAGATACCTGTTGCCTCCAGAGATGGGCTGCCTCTACTGCTAGGCACTTTGTGAAGACCCTGGTTGCTGAAGAAAGACCGAAGGGCAGTGCTGCAAACTGATAGTGTCTTGAAGGCAGTTTGAATCTGAGGAATTTTCTATGGGACTGCCTGATTGTAATGTGAAAATAGGCGTTCTTTAGGTCTAGGGAGGCTGGCCAGTCTCCCTTTTGCAAGGATGGAATCACCACAGCTAGGTTCACCATCTTGAATTAGGGATTGAGTAAATCTTTGTTCAGGTACCTGAGGTCTAAAATGGGTTGGCAGTCCCCAGTTTTGTTCTGAGTTAGGAAGTATCTGGAGTAAAGACCCTTTTCCCATTGGGGTGGGGGAACTCTCTCCACTGATTTTGAAGACAGAAGGGACTTTACTTCTAACTCCAACAGTAGCTTTTCTGTGGGATTTAGAGATTTTAGTGACTTCTGACCTTTTTTACCTCCTCAATTCTATTTTTCACCTGACTTATAGCGGGGATGGCACCTTATCCCCAGTCCACCCTATGTGGGCTCTAAACACTCTCGGCCGGCCTCCACCACAGCTGCATGACGGGAGGACCTTGGCTTGCCCCCCACAGAGGGCCCCCAAGTGGGGCATGGGGGAAAGACAAACATGACCCTTGAGTCCCCGCCCTGGCTTATACTGGGCTTTGTTCAGCCAGAGGGAGTGGTAGCCCATTGGGGGCATCATGGCACTCGCACATGAAGGACTTTCTGCTTTATACGTCCCCCAGAGGCACGGACGTGCAATTGCATCAGCATATGATGGGCACACTCCTGTGTCCACCCGCAAGATGTCCACCACTGCCTCCACCCAGTTCTCGGTATTCCCAGCTTCAGCATCCCCAGTCTCCACTGGGAGTCACTAGTAGCCTGGGATACACATCCGCACCTTCCCCAGGAGAGGACAGCAGTCCTCTAAATGCTTGATCCTTTCCTTCCCTGGCCAATCCCTGACGACCCAAGCTGGCTCCCCGAACCCGGTTGCCGTGGCACGAGGTAAGGTGTCCAGTGCCTCAACCTCAAGGCCACCGGTCAGCCTGACTTCTGACCCTGTTGGTGGGAAATTTTTGAAATGCAAGGTAAGTCCTTGACTCACTACCTCAAGTACTCACTTGTCTGTGGCAATGAGGTACCATTGGTGGAGGTAGTGAGTCAGCCTTCCTCTTACCGGGGGAGGGGAGGTGACCTGGCTTTTGCAGTCAGGATATTTGCTTAGACTGAGTGTTACAGGGAGGAGAAGGACCAGTCCATCTCGGACCTCTCCCATCTCTTCCCCTGAAAAAACTCTCATCTGAAAATAGTCCAGGGGCATTGGCATAGGGTAAAAGGGCCTGGAGTAGTAACTGCTGCCTCTGTTCCCACTATGCTGAGATCTCTGGGAAGTGGAGGATTTTTCTTTTGCAGCATTACTTTGGTAGGTGGTTTTGTATTCATTCAGCTTTTTCATGTAAACTTCAGTTTTGTCTCCAAACAGTGAATTATTCTTGTAAGGAAAATCCATAGCTTTAGTCAGAATGTCCTGTGAGAGACTGGTTGTTCTTAGCCAGGCATAGCGCCTAAGGGAGATCGCCTGAGCCATGGCTCTGGAAGCAGTGTCATTAGTGTCCACTGCCATGTGAAATGGGTACTTTGTAGTTTCTAGGGCCATTTTTACAGTTTCTGCTAGGTCCAGAGCTACTTTGCCTGTGGCCTGTTAGCTGATAGCTAGCACACAGTTCCAGAGAGCTTTTTGATATTGTGCTGCATAGGCCATATAAGTGGATAGGTGAAGCAGCAGAGAAGCTGTTGTATAAGAGTTTTTACCGATAAAATCCAGCCTCCTAGATTCTTTTTCAGGAGGCTGTGAAGAAAGGGGCACAGGGGATACATCAGGTTCTAAAGGTTCACTCTCTTGTTCGTCATCACCTTTATAGTAAAAGCCCTGGACAAGTCCAAGATTTAAAGTATGAGGGGTAGTAGGGTCAGAGAGGCATTAAAGAGATTGCCCATAGCCTGTAAAGTTTTATATAAATGCCAAGCCTTAGCCATCTATTCATCAGAGGGCATATCTTTTGTGTCACTGGCATCTCCTTTGCTTTTCAGCCGGATGGACAGTGATATGTTTTCCTTTTTGCTTCTTTTTTGCAGGCACTGAATCAGGAACCTGCTCATTATGTCTCTTTTTGGCTTGGTCAGAACTATTTTTATCAGGCTTATTTTCTAGGGAGTCCTTATTGGACTTTTCTTTAGATTTATGAGAGAATGACCCTTCTACAGGGTTTGAAGGGGAGGCAGACTGAGAAGCCATAATCTCCAATCTGTTGGCTCTTTTTTCAACTGTTTTAGATTAGAGCAAAGTTCACAGTTATGGTCTGGACCCAAACAAGTTAAACACAGATCATTGCCGCTCTGCCTTGGCCACTATTTTAGCACACATAACGCAATTTTTAACACCAGTTGGTCCAGTTTTCTTTTTAGTTCGATCTGACATGTCACTTCACCAGAAGACCTCAAAAAAAGTGTTCCCAAAGGGAAAAGAAATGAAATTTGGTCAGTTCCCAAGCGCTATAGAACTGCGAGTAAACAGTTGCAAAAGCACTAAAAATAAAGAGACTTTGTCTTAAAATCGCAGTTCCAATAAAAAATAAGGAACTGCGAAGTAAATAAAGTAAGAGAAACAAAATGTGCTTTATTTAGTTTAAAAGCGCTAACATTTTACTTCAGGAAAAGAGCAGTGGCAAGGGTAGGAACCTCTGAGGTAAAGTGAATTTGTGGTTCCTGGAAACCAAAGGAACTGGTATAAAAAACTCAAAATGTAAGAAAAATAACTCCAAAACCACTAAGGCAGCAATAAAGAACAATTTTTTTTACCAACTATTAAAGAAATAAACTTCTTCAAGCGAAGTTATGAAGAGAGGACAGTGTTGTTCAGTCAGTGGAGAAATGAATCTGACCTCCCACTCTAGCTCAGGCAGCGCTCTCTCTCCTGCTCTCTAACTGTCTGATGCCAAAAAATCATTAGCATTAACTCCTCCTCCAGGGCAGCTGCACCCATCTGGCATACTGCAGCTGTCAAGCATACTGAGGAATTCCTGAGGTAAGAATTCCTTGTTTCCCACAATTATGCCAACAATCTGAATAATTTCTTACTCCCATCTTATATAATCTATTAGTAGTAAAATATGCCCTTGATAACACTTTTACATTGTATGGTGTTATTCTTTGCACAGTAAACATCCTTATTTGTATTTTCCCATACTTCATCCCATACCTTGTTTTATATTAATTGTTGTCATTTTATTCTTTAAAGTGTCCATTGTCTTTTGTGTTTGTAAACAATCTTATACATCTTACTGATTATTTTATTATCATAAAAATTGATACCTCTATTATCTAAAAATAACAGATTTTCCCAATCTGTGCTATCCATCATTTCGTAGTTTTTCCCAGATCTTTATACAAGTACCTGAGTTGTACATATTCCATCCACGTAAAATTTATATGGGTACTCTTTTGTTGTAACTGGGAAAAAGCTATTAAGCCCTTGTTTCCACTGATTTTTTTCCCATAGTTAGTATTGCTGCTACTGTACACTTTCCTATTTAAATCTTTATTTACATTTGCTATTTTCTTCTTCTCGGTATTCATTCCAGTAGGAATATAGTCCAAGGTATAGCCATTAAATGTTTCTACTATACTTAAGGATATTATTTATATCCAAAAAGATTGATTTTGAGCTGTCCATATATGTATGGGTTAAAACAGCATTCCATACATTGGAAAGGAATGTTCATTACTTTTATAAAATATATTCAAAATTGTAACATTTCTTTTCATTAGTGTTTTCCCATTTTAAGAAATTCCAAATTTGGGCCAATTTTACAACTTGGTAATATGTACTTGGTTCAAGGCATCCTAACTCCCCATTCCCTGGTGCACAAAGTACATGCCATTCAATTCTAGGTGTTCCCTCACACCATAAATTTTTTTAAAGAGCACCATGAAAGTATTCCTTGTTGTTATAGGTACAGCCCTGATATTTGCTTGATATCAATAAAGCATGTGTGGTAGAATCATCATTTTATTATTTTTATTCTGCCCACAGAGGCAAAGTAGATTCTGCCATCTGTCTGGTATATTTGTTATTTTTATGCTTCCTCTTCAAATATTCTTGTTTACTGTATATGTAACATCATTTGTTAATACAACACCCAAGTAGTCCATTTCTTTTTGATTTTTAATATCTTTTGCTACGTGTTCTACTGTGCTGGACAATTTTGTAATTGGCAGAATTACAGATTTCTCGTTGTTTAATTTAAGACCAGACAGGTGAGAGTAAAGGAAGTGCAAAAGAAGAAGGAAACCACTTTGGTTCTCAAACACAGTAGCAGAAAAGGTAAGAGCCAAAAGGCTGGCCTTAAGGAAATATAAGAGAACGCAGCAGGATGAAGATAGGGAGGCATACCAAACTTCCCTAAGGGAAGCAGGGAAGGCAGTAAGGCAGGCAAGGGCCCAAACCAAGGAAACACTAGCACAAACAGTAAAAGAAGGTGACAAGACTTTCTATAGATACATTTAGTGAACGGAGAAAGTCCAGAGGGGGTATTGCTAAGATCAAAGGGGATAAGAGGCCGTGTCAGGAGAAGGAGGACCATGTAAAAGCATCTATCCTAAATAGATACTTCTGCTCAGTATTTACTGAAGAGAAGGTAGGGCAGGGCCACAGCTCAGCACCATGGATACAGGGGAGGGAGGTGAGCACTACTCCCTTCACAAAAGAAAGGTCCTACAAGAGCTCACTAAGCTCAGCGTGGACAAGGCAATGGGACCTGATGGCGACATCCCAGGGTACTTAAGGAGCTAGGGTGAAACTAGCAGAGCCATTAGCAGAACTGTTTTAGTGAGTCTCTGAGCACAGGAGGAATCCCAGAAGACTGGAGAAGGGCTCATGTGATCCACTCCACAAGAGTGGTAGCAGGGAGGAGGCAGGGAACTACAGACCAATCAGTCTTACCTCAGTAGTGAGCAAGATTATGGAGGCACTCCTAAGGAAAGGATAGTGCAACACCTGGAATCCATAGGGGCTACAGGATCCAAGACAGCATGGGTTTACAAAGGAAGGTCCTGCCAAACTAATCTCATAGATTTCTTTGACTGGGTAACCAGAGTGGTGGACCAAGGGGAGCAGTTGATGTTGATTGCCTTGACTTCAGCAAAGCTTTCGATACTGTTCCACACAGAAGATTGATTGGGTAGGCTCGGGGTGGGTCAGACGTTGGTCAACTGGGTGGCAAACTGGTTGACGAGCAGAAAACAGAGAGTGGTGGTAAACAGTATACAGTCAGAAGAGATGCAAGTCATAAGTGGCGTACCTCAGGGATCAGTCCTGGGGCCAGTCCTCTTCAATATCTTCCATCAGTGAAATTGCAGATGGACTGGAAGGTAAGGTTTGTCTGTTTGCAGATGACACCAAGATCTGCAACAGAGTAGATTATCCAGATGGGGTGGGCAGAATGAGAAGAGATCTGGATAAACTAGCAAAATGGTCAGAAGAGTGGCAACTGGGGTTTAACTTAAAGAAGTGCAAGATCATGCACATAGGGAAGAGAACCCCTGAAGCCACCTATAGGCTGGGAGGGGAGTTGCTGGCAGTCACAAGGGAAGAAAGAAACTTGGGCGTCATCATCACTGATTACCTGAAATCATCCAAGCAGACCTCTAAAGCAGTAGGTAAGGCTAGAGGGATGTTGGGGTGTATTAGTAGGGGTATCACAAGTCGGAAGAGGGAGGTAATAATCCCTCTTCACAAGACACTGGTTAGGCCCCATCTGGAGTACTGTGTGTAGTACTGGAGGCCACATCTTCACAAGGACATTAACCAAATTGAGGCAGTCCAGAGAGGGGCAACCAAAATGGTGCAGGGACTGCATCAGAAAACATATGAGAATAGATTAACTGAGCTCAATATGTAAACCCTAGAGCAAAGGAGGGAGAGAAGTGATATGATTGAAACATTCAAAAACATTAAGGACGTTAACATGGTGAAAGAGTCTAACATGTTTCAATATAAGAAAAATAGCAGGACAAGAGGACACAGCATGAGATTAGAGGGAGGCCAATTAAGGGGTAATGTAAGGAAGTTCTTTTCACAGAAAGGGTGGTGGATGATGAAACGCCTATCTCAAGAAGCGTGGATATGAATACAGTGCAGGGCTTCAAACAGGCATGGATAGGCATAAGGAGCAATACAGATGAGTATGAATAGATAGGCCACTGACAGAGCAAAGGCCTATGGCACATTCATAAGGTCGAAAATGGATTGGCCTTAGTGTCCTTATCTGCCATCAACTTCTATGTCTATCTATCCAGTTCTCTCAGTAAAACAGGAAAAGACATGGCAGGCTCTTTTAATAATGCCTTTATATCATCTCATTCCCCATAAACAGACCTTTGATTTCCATCTGCGTACACATTTATTCCCATAAACAGACCTTTTGATTTCCATCATGCATACATTTATTCCCCATAAACATACCTTTGATTTCTTTATGCTTCCTAATATGGATTAGGAGAGGTTCATGTATCAAGATAAAGAATATGAGGAAAAGTGGACAGCTGTCTCTTACACCATTATGGACAGTTATGGGACTATGCAGAACTGATTTATCTTGAAACTAATTTTGGGTTAGTGTAAACGACTTTTATCAAATTTATAAACTGGACAGGGAAAGCTTGCCTCAGGCATTGAAAAGAACAATTATGTAAGAACTTACTGTAATAGTAGATCTTTGAGGAAATCTCTGTCATCAGATCACACCTATGGAACTCAGCCATTAGGCATCAGGGTCACATGGAAGCCTTTTCCGCAGCAGTCTATTAGACGCCGGCCATGCCAACGTCAGGCTCCAATGTCACACACCCTATATAAGTGCGGCCAGCCCTGCTCCCTCCTCAGTTTTTTATGCCCCGATTTTTTTCCCTGTTTTCACCCGACCCTGTCCTTGCTGCGCACGTGCGGAGCCATGCATATGCCACAGTGTTGGAATGCCCTCCCACTGCTTGCTGCCCACTTGCCTGCACTGCCCATAGACCTCCATCTGGGGGCAGTGGGACTATGGCAGGTGAAGGGGTCCTCTCCGGGAGAGGAGAGCTGCCTTTCGGCTGCTCAGTCCTGCTCCCTGCCTCCCCACCAATGCCGACTCTCTGATGACCTGAGCTCATTCTTGAACCTGGATCACTGGCATGACACAAGGTAAGGTGTCCAGCGCCTCAGCCTTCAGTGCCACTAGGCTCCCTTCTCAGTTCTTTCCCTAGCTAGAGGCCATAGGTGACATGAGTTCTACCAATGAACTGAGGGAGAGAGAGAAGGTGCCCAATCAGCAGAAAGGCTGGAGTGGTAGGACACCCGAGCTGTAGAGAGAGGTATAGAAAGGGGGATGGAGGGAGGGATGACATGACCTGATGACAGAGTCCCCTGAAGATCTACTGTTGCAATAAGTTCTTACGTAACTGTTCTGTCTTCTTCGGGGATATCTCTGTCATCAGGTCACACCTATGGAAACAAGTCCCAAGCAGTGCTGAGAGCAAGGACAGTCTGGGTGGCAGAAGGCCAGAGGCCTAAGAAAGAAGGCCCTGAAGCACAGCTAGGCCAAAGCCTGCCCTTCTTCTGGAGGCAATGTTCAGACTGTAGTGCTTGATAAAAGTGTGGACAGTACTCAAGTGGCAGCAGTGCAAATCTCAGCTGCAGACATGCCCCTGAAACAGGCAACTGAGTGGCCATACCCCTGGTGGAATGGCCCTTAACAATCCAGGAAGTTTCTTACCATACTTTCTGTAACAAAAAATAATACAGTTGACCAACCTTCTGGACAAGCACTGTTTTGAAACTGGAGCACCCTTTTTACCAGGGGTGAAGGAAACAAACAGCTGAGAGGACTTCCTGGAGTCCTTCTTATCATGTGTATAGTAATGCAGAATTCCATGTACCTCCAAAGTATGGAGCAATGCTTCCCCTAGATTGGCCTGCTCAGGAAAATAAACAGGCAGGTGGATGGACTGATTTAGGGCAAAGTCAGACATCACCTTAGGTAGAAAATGGAAATTATGTACTCGCCATAATTCTTGATCTTCATGGACAAGTTTTCACCATTTATTCATACTGCTGGGTTTCAAGTGCTGGGATCCTGTGGGAGCCAAAAATCTTCAGGAGGGCCGGCACCGAGATAGGACCGCGCATGCACGGCACCGCAATACTGGCTTACACCGTAATGGCTATCTCAGCATCAACCCTCCAACTGCCTCAGTACCTTTTTTACTGAGGAGGAGCAACATGTGCTAACTACAGAACACATAACCTAACCAGGGCATAAGATAGTCCTTCTGACCCGTGTAAGAAGGTCAGTTAATAACAGTGTCTTCACGGCCCAAACAGAAACAAAGGACTGAAGACCAGAACAGACTGCGTGAGCTCCAGGGATGGTGGGTGGGTGTATGACTAAATAGTGAAGACTTGTCCAAGAAGATGAAGAATTACAGTGAGTATGTAATTTCCATATCTTCCTGGATTTAAAGTCTTCACCATTTATTCATACTGCTGGGTTAGAGTACCATGCTGAAATCAATCCCTTGAGCAGGGCGGTAGGAGATGGAGCTCACTCAGGACAAAAATCCTTTAAGGATTGTCCTGCCAAAAGAAGCATGCTGTCTGGCATGGACATCCAGAAGAGAGTGCTTAACGAAAGTATGCACTGAGCTCCAAGTAGTCGCTTTGCAAATGTCCGCAATGGGAACAGAGCAGATCTCTGTCAAAGATGCAACCACAGTTCTGGTTGATTGGGCGCACACTTGGCCTTCCAACTTGACTTGCGCTATAGAGTAACAGTGGTGAAAGCAAGTCACTATCCAAGCAGAAACACACTTAATGGAGACTGGCTGACTGAGCCGGACAGCACTGAGGGACACAAGGAGCTGCCTGGAATGATAGATGTCCTTGGTTCTATCAATGTAGAACCGAAGGGCTCTCTTGATGTCCAGGGAGTGAAGGGTGCATTCCCCTTCATTCTGGAAGTTAGAAAAATAAGTAGGCAGAACCAACGATTGGTTGAGATGGAACTCTGAAACCACTCTGGGTAGGAACTTAGGGTTAGTACAGAGAATCACCTTGTCTTTGTCAAAGACAGTGTATGGAGGGTCTGTAACAAAGCATGTGTCTCAGAGGCCCTACAAACTGAGGTGATGGCCACCAGGAAAGTGGTTTTCCAGGTGAGGAACTTGAGTCACATGTAGTTAGAGGCTCGAAAGGCTTATGAGTGAGCATGTCTAGTACAAAGTTAATATCCCTGGGGCAACCAGTTTTCTGACCGGGGGCCTTATATGTAGGATACCCTTGAGGAATCTTTTGAACAAAGGCATCTGAGCCAGAGTCATGTTCTGGACAGGCTCATGATAGGCAGAGAGTGCACAGAGATGAACCGTTACAGACAAGTATTGGAGTCGCAAATCTGAGAGGTCTAGCATTCCAATACTTTGTCTGGAGGACACTAGAATGGGTCCATGGGCATCGTGGCACACCATTCTGAAAAATGTTTCCATTTTGTTGTGTAAGTCTTCCTAGTGGCTGGTTTATGCACAGCTAGGAAGCTCTCTGAGACTCCTTAAAGCTGCCCACTTCTATCTTTTCAGAAGCCAGACATGGAGATGAAGGGAGTACAGGCTGGGATGGATCAGGGACCCCTGTGTCAGCAGGTCTGTTCGAAGAGGCAGTTGTCTCAGAGGTACCACTGATAACTTGTTGATCGAGGGAAACCAGATCTGCCAAATCCAGAACAGTGCAATGAGAATCATGTTGTCTCTGTGCGTTTCCAGCTTGAGCAGGACCCTCTGAACTAAGGGAGGAGGAGGAAATGCATATAGAAAGCAATCTGTCCACCCCAGTCTGAATGCATCCTGACACAAAATACCATGTTCTGGATTTTTGGAGCAGTATTGAGGCAGTTTTCGTTGAGTGGGGATGCAAAAGGTCCCGTCTGGAGTACCCCACTTTGTCAAAGAGCAACTGTCGACAACTGGAACTAAGGACCACTCGTGAGGATCTGCTTCCATTCTGCTGAGATCGTCCACCAGTTTGTTCTGAGTTCCTGGCAGGTACACTACTGAATCAGAGCATTGTGGTCGAGGCATGACTCCCATACCCTCATGGCCTCTCTGCAAAGAGGGTAGGAATGCCTTCTCCTTGCTTATTGATATAATACATCACTACCTTGTTGTCTGTCTGAAGGAGGCTCACCTTGTGACTGACAATATCCTTTAGAACTTGGAGAGCACAAAGGACTGCCCTCATTTCTAGAACGTTGATGTGGAGGTGCGATTCTGCCTGGGTCCAAAGCCATTGTGTACGATCGTCCTAGCAGTGGTCTCCCCGCGCCCAAGCAGAGATGAATCTGTTGTGATGGTTATCTGAGATTCCGGCAGAGAAAAGGGTAGACTTTGACACAGATTGTCCTCTAGTGTCCACCACGTCAGTGAGTGGCAAAGAGGTTCCATCCTTTGATGGGATAGGACTGAGGATGTGTTGCGGGGGACCACTGAGTGCTGAGCATCCACTGAGTGGTTCTCATGTGTAGTCAGCCCAGTGGCACTGTAGACGTTAGAGGCCATGAGGCCCAACATCTGCTGCATGGAGTGAGCCTGTACGGGATAGTTTTCCCTTATGAAGGGGGAGCCATCAGAAGAATGTTGTTTCTCCTGTCCTCTGAAGAAAGGCCCTTGCCTTTGTGGTGTCCAAGAGGGCCCCTATGAAGAGGAGCTGCTGTGAAGGTTGTAGCTGCGACTTTTACCATGGTAACATGCTAACACCTAGTCGTCCTGATAGGGAAATACCTGAATGCCAAGATTTTGAAGGTGTGCTGCAAGAACTGCAAAGCACTTTGTAACAGTTTGGGTACACTGGAATACGCTGGTAGGCATCTTGCATATCCAGGGACACCTGTCAGTCATGTCGTTTGAGTAGTGGTAGGAGTATCCCCATGGAGACCATCTGGAACTTCTCACGGTACAAGTACTTGTTCAGTTTTCTGAGATCAAGAATGGGGAGCATGCCCCGCCTTTTCGGAACTAGAAAGTAATGGGAGTAGAAATCCCTGTTTTACTCTGTCTGAGAAACTACTTCCACTGCCCTGTTTATGAGAAGGCCCATAAACTCTGAGGTGAGAAGGTCTGACTAAGTAGCAGACAGTGTGTGTTGCCATTTGGGTGGCAGGTCTGGGGGAATCTCCACAAAACTGAGAGAGTACCCCTTTTGACATATCCTTAGCACCTACTTGCCTGTGGTGACAGCCTTCCACTGGCTGTAAAACTGAGCTGGACACCCTCCCACCACCGAAGAGAGGTCCACCTTGGGCAGCTGAGGCAGAACAGAGGCCAGGTTCTCAGAGACTGGCACTGGGTGTTTTTGGGCCCTGTGCCTTCTGCTGTGCTTTCTTTTATGGTTGTGCAGACTGGTGTTTGTTTGGAGCTCCTTTGCCTCTTCCTCAACAGGGCTGCCTGTTCTGAAAAAACTGACGGTTCTGGCCTCTCTGAGGGGCTGGAGGACTAGCCAGTCTGGCTGTCTTGATTCTCTGAGAGGCCTCTAGGGCTTGTTCCACTTGCTGGCCAAACAAATAAACACCATCAAAGGGACATTCATAAGCTGCTGCTGGGTATCAGAGGAAAACCCTGATGTCCGCAGCCAGGAATGTCTCCTAATACAGATTCCAGCAATGGCTGCCCAGGAAACAGTGTTGGAAGCATCCATAGCTGCTTTCAAGTGATGGTTATTGGATTCTATACCATGGGTTATGGTTTGGAGGATGTTAGACTTAGCATCAGACTCTGGAAGACTCTCCACCAACGACATTAGAGAGGACCAGAGGACATACTCATATTGAGAAAAGTGTTCTTGATAGCTGGCTATTAGCATGCTCAAGCGTAGCTGCTAGAAAACCCTCTTTCCCATACTGTCTGTCTTCCAAGACTCCTTATTAATAGGGTGTGCTGTCACTTCCTGCAGCAAGACAGCTTTGCCATTCTCTGCTAGCACAACCAAGGCATCCGCCACTGGTTGTGAGACCAGGATAGGTATCTCTTTAGGAGGGACATATTTTTAATCCATGGACTTACACACAGAGGAATAGAGGCAGGCCTGGCCCACACAGCTTCAGATAAAGTCTTAACAGCTGGGGGATAGAAGGTGTCAGAGTTCACAGGGATATTGGGAACATGGAGCCACTCCAGACACATGAGTCTTCCCAGGTCTATGGAAGAAGTCTGAAAACCAAGGTCACCCACATATCCCATAACAAAAAGTGAAAAGAAAAGTCCTCTTACTGACAGAAAGCAAGCAGAAACCACCTGATTGTCTAAACTGTAAAACCAACCATCATCCCCCTACCTCCAAAACAATAAAAGCAACCCCAGTAAATTCCAGAAACTGAAAACATCAGCCACCTTACCCCTCCCTACCATACTGGCCATATTTTATAGTAAAAACAGAATTGCAGAGAAGTAACCCGAGAAAATAACTAAACATCCAAGAACAACTCTTCTCTCCACAAGTAGAACACAACTTTACCCATAGTAACTACCCCAAGAAATCTAGTAAAATAGAACAAAAGTATCAACAAGAAAAGTAAATTACTACAGAACTCCACCCCATACATACACTCTCATATATACACCTTCAGCAATACTGCATTCCAACAACAAGAAATGGCAAGGCAAAATAAACAACCCCACAAAACCAAACACTTGATTCTATACTACAACGCTCATAGTAAAACCAGAAAGGCAATAACAAAGAATGAAACAAACAAAACAAAAACAAAAACACAAAAATACAAATAAAAAAAAAAAAATAATAAAAGCCAAAAATTACATTAACCTATTCTACTCCCCATCAGAGAGTAGAGAGAAGTTAACAGCAATTAAAAATAATGCTTTCCACAACAGAAAAGCGTGCTTTCGCAAAAATAAAAAGGCTGGCTCAAAGGAGGCAGGAGTCAGCTTCTCTAACTGGATTATGAATAGGAGGCTTCAAGTGGAGAATGCCTCACAGGAAAGTATGGGCCACATCCAGCAGTGCCACAGTAATGGCCATCAATGGGCACATGAAAGGCTGATACAGCTGACAGGTGCACTTTAGATAAAGTATTTGAGTCCTGCATCAGACAAGGTCAGCAGATACTCAGATCCTGGTTCACTGGATAGGTGAAAAGGTCCACACTATGAAAAGTGGACAAGATAACAAATCGATTCCATTTCATAGAGTAAGTGGCTCTGATGGAAGGTTTACTGGCAGCCACCAGGACATTAGCCACCTTTTGAGACACTCCAAAGCAGGCAATGGCTATGTCCTCAGGAGCTATGTATGCAGATCATATTAAGGACTGTTAGGGTGATGATGCTTATGTGCCCATGTTGCTCCTGTACTAATAGTAGTTCAGCGAAGAGTTGTTCATTAAGAATTTGTCCAATTTATTTTTGATGGACGGACCTGTGGTCTGGATGGACCAGGGTCCCCTGAGCCTGACTCAGCAGGTCCAGGCAGAGGGGCAGGGGAACCAGAGGTTCCACGGAAACTGTTGCAGTAAGAAACCATATCTGCCCGAGGCCAGAATGGAGTCACCAGAATTACGGTGGCACCCTCCATCCATAGCTTGATAAGCACTCTCTGAATCAGCAGAAAGGAGGAAAGGCATAAAAACTTCCCTTTCCAGGAGAAAGACAAGGTGTCTTACCAGAAAATTCCAGGCCCTGGATCTAACAAGCAGAAATGCAGCAGTTTTGTGTTGAGTGGGGACACAAAAAGGTACAAATCTGGATGATCCCACCTGCCAAACAGGTCTTCTGCGACTGATGTCAGCAGTTCCTATTCATGCACCCTGAACTGTGACCAGCTGAAGCTGTCTGCCAAGGCATTTTGGGCACCTGACACATGGATAGCTGATGGAGCGAGACCGTGATCTACAGCCCAATACCAGACCCTCATCGCTTCCCGGCACAGGGGTAGGAATGGGTCCCCCTTGCTTGTTGATGTAATGGATCACACTAAGGTTTTCCAACTGCTCCAGCAGAGGGCCTGGAGAGAGAGAGAAATGGTTCTGGAAGGCCCGGAAGGTGTACAGAACTGCCCTCATATCCAGAATGTTTATGTGGAGGGGAGTCTCCCACTGGGACCAGGTGCTCAGGGTCTGGTAAGGACCTAGGTGGGCTCCCCAACCCAAGCCCGAATCATCCATGGTTAGGATAAGAAAGGGGATCCCCGTTAAGAGACTGACCTGGCCTATCCACCAGTGAAGTACTTTGTGTACTGGCAAGGAGACAAGGATCAGCTGATGTAGATCATCTGAGCGCTGATCCCACTGCTGGACTTGGGTAGTGAGGCATTCTGCCCTTTCTCGAGGGAGGAAGGCCTTGCCCTGAGTAGAGTCCAGGACTGCTCCTATGTACTGCAACCGCTGAAATGAGGTCAGCACAAGACTTGGGCCAACTGACTGCGATGCCCAAGGAGTGCAGGTGCACTCTAGAGTCAACAACATAATCTCTCTGGACTGGGCTTTCAGTAACCAGTTTTCCAGGTATGGGAACACATAGGAGGCCTTCATGCCGGAGGGCTGCTGCTGCTACTACAGCTGCTAAGCACTTGTAAAGACCCGTGGCACAGAGGATAAGCCAAAGGACAATACCATGAACTGGTAATGCTCTCCTGGAACAGGAACGCAGGTATCGCCTGTGAGGGGAGTAAACCATGATATGCAGATAGGCATCCAGCATATTGAGGAGCATAGCCAGTCACCCTGCTGGAGCAGAGGAAGGAGGCGTGCAGAGTGACCATCCAGAACTTTCTGTACTGGATAAAAGGTTCAGTTCCTTGAGGTCTACAATGGGCCTCAAATCTCCTGTTCTTTTGAGAACCAAGAAGAACTGGAGTAGGACCCTTGTTCCTCTGATGCCTGGGCACTGGTTCTATGGCCTATTTGCACAGTAAGGTGAGTACCTCCTCCTGCAGCACCTCTGTGTGTAGGGACTTGGGGGAAACATTTGGAGGCTGTTCTAGAAGTTCTAGAACATGGCCCTTTTCGATAATCTGCAGGATCCAAGCATCTGTTATAATGGTTTTCCACTGAGACAGATGGAGGGGAGACCTGACCTCTGACTACCACCTCCTGGCTTGGGACAAGAGGAGTGGGGTCTGTCAAGGAGTCAGGCAGAGACTGAACTAGCAGTCAGGGCCACACCTCCTCCTCCGGACTGCTTACCAGAGGAACCAGAGGTGGAGGAGGGGGCAGACAAGGAAGAGCTGGGCTGCGCTTACCTTGGAGCTTGGTTCCAGAACCAGACTTATGAGAGACCTTACAAAAGAAAAAGCCTCGGTCTACTCCTGGGCTGGGTATGATAAAGGGAGTGGACAGACCGAATGTCCCTGCCGGAGACCTGTAGGTCATTGATAATATCCTGCACATCAGGACCAAAGAGTCTGTGACCCACAAAAGGGGCTTTCAACACCTTCTGTTGGACATCAGCTGCAAGCCCGAGGCTCTAAGCCAGAAGCGCCTTCCAAGGCAAATGCCGGAGGCATCCACCATGGCTGAAGTATCAGTAATATCATAGGTGGCTCTGAGCAGATGCTTACTGACATCTTCCGATGCCTGGAGAACCTTGAGAAGTTCTTACCTCTGGGAATCCTCAGGGAGGGCCTGAGCAGCAGTTTTGCCCTTCCTCCAGAGGGTATTCTGGTACTTGATCAAGTGAGCCAAGCAACTCTCAGTCCTAAAGTCTACAGTGGCAGAGGCAAAAATCCTCTTACCCCAGAGATCTAGTCGCCTAGATTCCCGGTCTGGGGGCAGGGAGGAAAAAATTACTCACCTTAGTAATGTTGTTTCTTCTCATGGAGTCTTGCTATATTATAGACATTAGCAGTTTGTTCCAGCTCTAGAACTGCCCCGGAGTGAAATGGTTAAAACCATTCCAAAATAGAATTTTGGCACGAGAGCAGCTCTATCTGTGTCATTTCAAACTTGAACTGTCAGATCTTTACGAGCCAAACTCACTAAGGTCTGTGTGGAAGCTGTAACTCACTAGCCAAATGGCTACCTAAATAATAACAACCATTGATGGTCCCAACACCCAAGACTCAAGTCAGGGGACCAGAAATACTAACACCATTCTAATAATATGAAAATGGAACATAAGTATAATAAAACACACACACGCGTACACATACACACCCCCAAAGTCCCAAAGGGGACAAAATGCTAACAGGACATAAGTAGTGCCCACACTAAGTTGCCCGCACCCCACCAAGTAGAGGTTCTGAGAGGGGCAGGTTGGGGGGGAGGTCTATAATATAGCAAGACTCCATTAGAAGAAACAACATTACTAAGGTGAGTAATTTTTCTTCAAATAACATAAGTCTTGCTATATTATAGACATTAACAGAATACACAGCAGTACCTCCATGGAGGAGGGCAGAACCTACTTAGGAATAGCCTCTAAAGAACAGCTGTGCCAAAGCGAGCATCTCTCCTGGCCTGGACATCCAGGAGTAATGCTTGGTAAAAGTGTGTACCGTTTTCCAAGTAGCAGCCTGGCAAATCTCTAATAAAGGGATATCTGGCAGCAGCTAGAGGCGCGGCTGCACCCTGGTAGAATGAGCCCTCAAACCGGGGGCTCTGCCCACTTTCTGATAACAAAATTGGATACAAGAGACAATCCACCTTCTTAACATCCAGGCTGTGCAACCTCCTCTCACCAAGAGGAGTGATCAGTGAAAAATACTGGAAGGAGATAGATTGATTAAGATGGAAATCTGAAACCACCTTAGGCAAAACTTCCTATTAGTCCTAAGGACTACCTTATCCCTGTGGAAAGAAATAAAGTCAGTCTCCACTGACAAGGCTTGCAATTCACTTATGTCTGGCAGAAGTGATAGCCACTAGAAAAACAGTTTTCCAAGTTAGGTACTTAAGCTCTGCAGAAGACAGAGGTTCAAAAGGGGTTGCATTAACTGGGCAATGCAAACATTAAGGTCCCAAGAGAGGCGGTTCCGAAAGGAGGATTAGTATGGAGTAACCCTTAAAAAACTTGGAAAACACAGGATGAGAGGAAAGAGGGGATGACTTTCCTGCTGACACAAAGCAGACACAGCTGCCAAATGAACTCTCAGGGTAGCTGGTCTGAGACCCAAGGAATTAAGATGTACCATGTAATCTAACAAAAGGGCAATTCAGCAGATTCTGGGGAAATATTTTCCCAGCACACCAAATGGAAAACCTTTTCCATTTAGAACTATAGTAGCTCCTAGTGGAAGGCTTTCTGGAAGCCTTTAGGATCTCAAGAACACCCTGAGAGGTGTAAATCAGCAAACTCTAACTCCTCAAGAGCCAGGCCTTGAGGTTGAGGGATTTGAGGTCCGGATACCAAACCCTTCCCTGGGCACAAGTCAACAGATTGTGATTCCTGGGGAGGCACAGGGGAAGATGGACTGTCAGAGACAGAAGGAGTGGGTACCAGGGCTGCCTGACCCAATCCGGGGCAATCAGAATCACCCTGCAAGGCTGAGATCTGATTTTGACTAGTACTTTGAATAGGAGAGGAAAGGGGGGGAAGCATAGAGGAACTTCCCCTCCCAATCCAGAAGAAGGGCATCCAGCGGAACTGAGCCCAGCACTGGAGGCCTGCAACAGAACAGAGGAAGTTTGTGATTGTCTGGGGCTGCAAAAAGATCTATCTGAGGGATGCCCCACCTGGCAAAAACTATCCCAGCACTTGAGGATCCAGGGACCATTCTGTGATGGCCCTGGGAAATCCTGCTGAGGGCATCCGCTAGGACATTGTCCTTCCCTGGAAGATGAACTGCTATGAGGGAAGTGTTCAGGAATAGGCCAGAGACCACAACTTCATTGCCTCGGTGCACAAGGTCAAGACCGAGTGCCCCCTGTTTGTTGATGTACCACATTGTTGTGGTGTTGTCTGTTCTGACTTGTATCACCTTGTCGTGGACAGATGCAGAAAAAGCTTGAAGAGCTAAAGACAGCTCTGAGTTCCAGAAAATTGATGTGGAGCAGAGATTCCTGGGAGACCAAACTCCCTGAGTGGAAAGGTCGCCCATGTGGCTCCCCAACCCAGAAGGAAGCATCTGTAGTGAGAGTCAAGTCGTGAGAAGGGGAAATGAAGGGACCCCGCTCTTAAGTGCTCTGATCCTGCCACCACTGGAGAGCTAGGATCAAGGTTCAGTCACTGGGACCAACTTGGAAAGGGGTCTCTTCTCTGAGACCAAAAGGTTCTCAAGTGAAACTGAATGTCTCTCATCTGAAATCTGGCTCCCTGCACAACAGCTGTGGATGCAGCCATGTGCCCCAGGAGCTGCAGAAAGTGTCTTGCTGGTCGAGAGACCTGCAGAGTGAAGGAAGAGGCCAGAGCCACTAAATTCCTTACCCTTTCTGGGGGAAGAAAGGCTCTGGCTAGCTTTATGTCCAATTCTGCCCCTATAAAGGTGAGTACCTGGACTGGTTCCAGAACCGACTTTGGTAGGTTTAGCAGAAAACCCAGGGAGGTGAGAAGCTGCTGGGTGACCTGCAGGTGAGATTTTACCTGTTCTGGGGACTGGCCTACAATGAGCCAGTCGTCTAGATAGAAAAACAGCAATCCTCTGCCTCCTTAAGTGGGCCACTGCCACTGCTAGACACTTTGTGAATACCCTTGGAGCAGAGGTAAGGCCAAGGGCATTGCTCTGAACTGGTAATGACCTGAGGGCAGTTCGAATCTGAGGTACTTTCATGGGATCTTCTGATTAGGACATGGAAATAGGCATCCTTGAGGTCCAGGGAGGCTAGCCAGTCCCCTGGCCTTAGGGAAGGTAAAATCATTGCCAGAGTTACCATTTTGAACTTTGGTTTCAAAAGATGCTTGTTCAGATATCTGAGATCTAAAATGGGCCGCCATTCTCCTGTCTTTTTTGGGGTAAGGAAGTATCTGGAATACAGACCCCTGCCCTGATGCAGGGGAGGAACCCTTTCTACTGCTCTGAGAGCTAACAGGGATGAGACCTCTGTTTCCAGAGAGGGTCTCTGAAGCACTTGCAGGTAGAAAAGTCTGCTTCTCAACTTGGGAAACTTTTTGAAGCTGAGAACCAGACCCTGGCTTACTACTTCTAGAACCCACTTGTCTGAGGTTAAAGAAGCCCAATTCTGACTGAAGTAAGCCAGCCTGCCCCCACTGGTACAGGAGAATCGGCCCTGGGCACCCCATCAGGGTGCCTGTTTCAAGGAGCTTTAGGCTGGGGGTGGGAGCAGGTCTGCCCACCCCTCGTCTGCCCCTGCCTCTGAAGAAACCCCTCTCCCTAGGGGCTGGATCAGGGGTAGAGGGATACTGCCAGACACTGTACATAGTTCTCAATAAAATGGCCAAGGCCAGGGAGGTATGACTAGGTAGTCACGCTGTATTCCACCAGGAATGACAGTGATGCACACACAGGATTGTATCTACCCACCCTGGAGATGTGCCGCTCCTCCAACATCTCTGAAAGGAAGCACTGATATCTAGAAATCGGCATCTGAGGAGCAGTGGATGGAGAAATCCCCTTACTCCGAGGAGGACGTTGAAGATCCAGAGGAGCTGGATTCAGAGGGAGGTGGTGCAGGGGTTGCAGATCTGAAGATGACCTCATCCAATGGCCTCAGGTATCTGGGGAAAGAAGCCGCTGTGGCCTTGAATTGTTCCCAGGTCAAAGGCCCCGCTGGACCAGAATAGCCTGGACGAAGAGGGGCAGGAGGCAGAGAAGAGGAGGGAGAAGAGTCCTGACAGACCCTGAAGGTCCTCTGGAAGGGCTTCAGAAACATGCAGGAGACCCTCCCAAAGGGGGGGCTGCCAAACCCACCCACCGAGGTCCACTTAATTAATCCCGGGCAAGCAGGATGGTGCCCTTTGGGGGGGGACCCCCAGGTGAGGTGAATGGAGCCATGCTGAACCCAATGGGCAGCCCCTGTTCCCACCAATTGTGGACCCCTCCCAATGAGGGGGGGACAAACCAGAGTCCATGTTATGATTCCTCCCTGAGCCACCTGATGCTCTAGGTATAGGGGGTGGTGTCAGGAGAAGAGGCGGCACCAGGCTGTACCCTTGAGTGGTCCACTGGTGCAGGCCGAGCGTGTAGCTGCAACATGGCTCCTGGGATGTCTGGGCCTCCAAGAGGCACTGGACTGTGAGGGATGCACAGTTGACTCCCCAGAAAAGGTCAACTGTCCCACAGACCCCTTGCGCAGACCCTCTGTCTTGGTGAGACAAGAAACAGAGGGGGTCTGTTCTCCCTCGGTCAGTATAGAACCAGGAAGAGGCTCAAAGAAAGAGCCTAGAGACCTGACTCTTGTGTCCCGGTGCAATGCCGCTTCTCTGAAAGTTGGGGGGGGGTCGCCGCTCTCTGAAAGTTGGGGGGGGGTCCCACCCCAACTTATTGAGCAGATCTAGAGAGTGTGATAGTCCACTGAAAAGCAGGCACTGCACATATCCACATAGTGTTGAGGACCCATGCAGGTAAAACAGTGGTCATGCCAGTCCGTCATGGTCATGGGATTGCCACAGAGGCACTGATGCATAGGTGCAATCCCTGACTTCCTATTAGACTTTTTAGGCCCCGAACGGACATCGCCATTGAAGGAATGAAACAGACAAAGCACTTGACGCTGCACACAAGAAAATAATAAAAGGCAAAAATGGTGCCAAAGCTGGAGCCAAAAACTAGCCGCGTCGAACTGACTGTACGGCATCGAGCTTGAACGGCGGTGAACAGACCTGCGTAGTAATAAAAGTAGTAATAGACCCTTCAGCATTGCTCCCATGGTGAGATGCTGCGTCGGCAACGGGAAAAAACAGAACTGGGGGAGGCTGGCATTGGTTACTGGCCAGTCCACAAGCAGCACGCAGTACATCCGCCTCATGGCTGTGTCATCTCCAGCGCCAGCTCCCCACTCCAAAACTCTTAAAGCTAAAGCTCCCATGATGGTCCTGTGCCTCATCTGAAACCCATAGTGTGATGAATGGTGAAGATCGATTTGGGTGAGATCTGGAGCTAGTCTCCCAGCCAGAACTGGGGGCTTAGTGGGCAGAAGGCTGGCTCCATCAAGGCTGCAAGGGAGGTGGAAAAGCTATAAAAAAAGATATTTGAACTGTTGCCCAAATCACAGAACTGCTTGGCAGAGTGCAAGTAAAAGGGCAATTTCTTTGATCTTCCTGTGACTCTTCTATACTTTTCTGTGGAGTATGGGCAAATATGTTGTGGGTTCTGCATACGTAGCTGTGTCACTCTCAGTTGGAAAGTCCCCTTAATTCCAGGCTAAACCAGTTAATGCTTTAAATACCCAAACAAGGTGAGATCAGTAGAACAGAATTTTAGATGACGCTATTAAAACCTTTTATCTCGGTTTTGGGTTAATAGCAGCCATCGTACAAAAGCAAAGGAAACAGCAGCAGCCCCAGGAAGGTCAGCATACTAAAGTCATGGCAAAGCAGGAAGGAAACCAGAGAGGATGCACAGGACTTCCGCAGCAGAGACCTTCCCAGCAGACTCAGGGTGGGGTTGCACTCTCTCTTTCTTGCGCTGTATAAACTATGATTATATAACTGGCCTCCAGTGGCCTACTGATGGTGGCAGAACTCACAAGCTGGATCAGAACTGGAATTCTAAGACTGGAACAAACCCGGGTTTTGAGGCCTGAACCAGATAACAGTGTTATTAGACCTTACTGGGGAAGGAGGGTCACAAAAGCATACAGGGCCTGATTCTCAAAGTTCTAGGTGATGAAGGCGCTTGCATCCCAGTGAGTGGTGCAAGGTGCCCTTGTGCCAAAATGATGCCCCAGGAGTGATTCACAAAGGCAGCCTGGGTCCACTGCAGGCTGCCTGCACCAGACGGGCCTTGCGCTGCCTATGCGCCAGGAAATGAGCTGCAGAAAGGCGCTAGGGTTTGCGGCAGACACAGGCTGCCAAAGCACCCCAAATGTTATTCACAAAATTCACCCAGAAGGCGAGTTTCTAAGTACCCTCTGGGTGAGTTTTGCTCATTGCAGCAATGTGCCAATGACCCCCACCCCAACCCAATCTCCAGATAGAAATATTTAAAAAACTCCCTGGTAATCTTAGCGGACCCCTCCCCTGATCCCTGATGTCAGGTGTTGATAAAATATATTCATACCCCAGTCCCTGGTGATCCAGCCCCCATTCCCAATGTTGCCGGTGTTGTTATGATAGATTTATACCCCAGTCCTTGGTGCTCTAGCAGGTGCTGCATTGGTCTAGCAGGCATGGTACTATATATATACAGTATGCACTCATTGACTGGCAGCTCTGCCAGTCAATGAGTACACTATTCATACAGTGCAGCGCCACTGACAGCTCAGTCGGCAGCCAGCCGTGGTGGTGAGAGGAGGGCTGTGCCAGCTGCCGGCTCAGGGGTATAGGCTGGGGAAGCAGGGTGGTGGGCACTACCTGCCAGCGTGGGGCCGCTGGATCACCAAAGAAAGGGGAACATGATACTTTCAGTCACGGGTGACTTCAGGGGTCGGGCGGGGTGGGCTGCTTGACCACCAGGATTGGAATATGAATAAACACACCAGCAACATCAGGGATCAGGGTGGGGGGCTGCTAGACCACCAGGAATTGGGGTATAAATCTATCATAACAACACCAGCAACACTGGTGATCGGGCTGGAGAGCCACTTGCAGCGTACCACAAGAGCTGGCCGGTAGACCCTTCCCGTGAGCCAAGTGTTTTGCCGCGACAGGTGAAGTTGCACAAGTGTGATTAGGTGCCGGGACCTGTCCTATACCAGAATCTGCTACAGGTCCTCGGCACAGTGAGCGGCGCAAGCTGCTGTTTGTCACAACTTGCACTGTATATTTATTTTATTTTATTGAAATGTTTCATCAGGACAGCACACTGAGCAACAAGTTGCTCATCTCCCAATGCGACCTGGGGGGTAGGGAACAATGCGATAGAATACAGAGAAATGTTACAGTGTTGGAATACAGTTTGCTTACTTGCATACAATGAGAGCAGGAGGGATTACAGGTGATAACATTGGCTAACAATGCAACAGTTAAGTATAGTAGATATGGAGACACATATAGTAAATTGGCAACAGTTGGTGACAGTTGGTAACACTGGAACACATATAATAACTTGGCAACAGTATGTAGCACTAGATGGTAAGGTGACCCGATAATAATTGGTAGCCATTAGAGTAACATAGATATTCAAGATTTACAGTAATTGGAGTAAAGAGAGGAAGGAAGGAACAAAAAATTGCGGAGGGCAGAATGGAAGAAAGGAAAGGAAATTTACGGAGATGCAGACAGAACACAATTTTCGAGGCAAACAGAGACGACAGGGTGGACTGAAGTGCATATAAGAGGGGTATAGGGGTAGGTTATACATGCTTAATTGCATGTAGGGGTAGGCCAGTGTTAGGCTACGTTAACTGGAAGGGGGGTGGGAGGAGAGGAGAGGAGAGGTAGAGTGTGGCAGGGTGAATGAGAGAAATGTATTGTAGGTGGGAGGTATCCAAGGGGAGAAGGGGGGAGGTTGAAATTCAACAGTGTCCTATTATCCTTATCTGAGCAGAGCGATGGACAGCCCTACTGGTAGGACACGGTTAGAGGCGATGAGAGTTATTATATATAATGATGCGAGAGGGGGTGTTGGGGTGGGATGTTGTGGGAGGGTAGCAGAGGTCAGCTGTAGTAGGAGGTAGTACCCACCAGTGTGCTGAGTGACTCTGCAGTGACTGAGGAGTGCAGTAAAAGGAGATAGGGGAAAGGGGGTACAATTGTTGCCCACCATGCGCTATGGATCCTGCCTGCACAAGGCAGTGATCGAGATCACAGGAGGGAGATAGATTAAGGGTAGAGAAGGGGGGGAGGAGCACTTTAGGAGGAGAGGGAGAGTAGGAGACAAGGAGGAGCATGATCAGAGGGAAATAGGAGTGGTGGGGATTAGGCATATGAGCTTGAGAAGAGGTCAACTATAGTGGGGGGGTAGTACCCCACTAATGTGCCAAGCCCCATCTGAGAATTGGGCCCGCAGTATCTCAGGGCATAATTATTATACCCAGGATGAAACGGTAGATCACTTGTCTCAGGGTCCCAGAGGTTTCCACCACTGGCACCAGAGTCCGTCTATGTACTTAATTTCATTTTGCTTAATACCCAACGCTGTAGCTGCATGGATGGCACAAGATAAACATAATGAAACCTTGGTCGATTTTGCCTAGTGTTTCTTGTTTGATTCATTTGTTATGCCTGATGGACACCAGCGGGCGCCTATCAGCTTGGTCCCCCACAGCCCCACCATGCACTTTCTCTGGGACTTATCCTCTCTGTAGAGCCCCATAGAAATGGGTCCCAGTGACAAGGCTGTCAGGGCTGGCTAGACCCTTCCGGAGCACAATCCAGAATGTGGAGGGAAACCAGTCTGTGATGGGGCCTGCAGAGACCAGGGCTCCATCCTGACAATTGGGGATTTACTGCCTCTTATTCTCCCAAAGGCTGCCATGGTGCAACCTGTGGAGGGACACACATGCAGGTAGCTGCCGGTATGCCTGTCCTTTACATGACACTCTGACACATACAGGTAGCTGCTGGTTCACTTGTCCTTTACATGACGCTCTGACACATGCAAGTAGCTGCCAGTACGCCTGTCCTTTACATGATGCTCCAACACATGCAGGTAACTGCCGGTACACCTGTCCTGTACATTACGCTCCGACATATGCAGGTAGCTGCCAGTACGCCTGTCCCTTACATGACACTCAAACTGTGCTGCCCCCTGGTCTCCTGGAATGCTCATTATCTCTACCCTGGCCAGCCCCATGTGACTCGAGCTTCTTGCCCCGAATTCGGGTTGCCAGTCTGACAGGCAGTAGTGCTACCACCCTGCCACCAGGTCTGCCCTCGTCTGGCATGTCAGGTTCCTAACAGGGTACTGGGATATGCAGAGCAGAAAACTGAGAAGTTGTTTTTATTTCACTGTGGTTGGATCTGGCACAAACTGTTCATTTGACTGTTGTAACCGTGGAGGGACACTGTATAGATGTAACCCCCCTGCAAATGGGGGTTCCCAAAAGACTTCCAGGAGCTTGCTTGAATGCTCCAAGCCTGAATGGTGTTTGGCATTTAAGCCATTTATCAGTGAGTGTTTTAGAGCCTCTGGTACTGTCTCTTTAAGAGCTGTCTGCTTGCAGACATAATTAGTTGCATGGGGGACTGTAGCCTTCTCTGAGTACCACTCGAGCTGCTGCCAATTCACTTCATTTTTGCAGTCACTAGGGTGCAAGGAACCTATCTGAAAGATGTAACTGTTTGCCAGAAATTATTTAGAGTAATAATAAAATTACAGTTTGTCTAACCTGCTTTCTTTGCAGTCAGAACTGTGTCTGCTAGTTCCCATTCTAGTTTTGAACTGCTGAACTGACCAATCAGTGTGGTAAGCTAGCTCTAAATGGTGCCTTGACTAATCAGAACTTGGACTCATAATCTGAGCCAGCCACAAGAGGATTGTATGGGCAGTGACTCTGGGAGATGTAGTTTAGACTTCAGTGCCTTTTTGGACCAACAGCAGCAGTCTATTGAGGTGACAGCCAATCCAGTCAAGAACTGGGAGGAACTCAAAGGAAGAGCCCGGTTTGTCGGGTTGGAGTTTCAGTTGAGCTTTGGCAGTGAAGAAGGAAGGAGCCCTGTGCTTTTCTGAGTGCAGTTTTAGTCAAAAGCGTGTGTAAGGCCCAGTTCGGTCTGCAGCTTGTTTAGGACTGAATCCGTCCTGTGAAAAGAATCAAAGGATCTCTGAAGAGTAGAAACCAGGCTCACCCTGTGAAAGACTGGAAGAATTGCTGAAAATTGCACTCGGTCTGTCGGAACTGAATCTGCTGTGTGTTCTCCCGGGTATTGTGCAGTAATTGCGATCGGGATACAGATGCAGCCTGCCTGGTATAGTGCTTTCTTTATATAAATGTGTGAAGAGGGTTTGTGTACCTCAAGTGAGCCCTGCTGACATTGAGGACCCTATCTTATTTGGAGGTCGATTACTAATTCGAGTCGCTCCTGTTGGTGCCACATTAAATCCAATGGAATTACTGTACTGTGACTGTTTAATTTTCCTTTTCTCTGTGTGAAAGGGCCCTACCAGCTGCCGCGGTTTGGACTAGCCACTAGGGCTTGGTGACTTGGGACAGTAACTGATGAGGATAGGCCTGTGCACAGAGCCATAAATGAATTATTAAGGTGATAAGCTAATTAACCTGATTTCCCCCTGTCCTTGTTATATCCCCTAAATAAATCAGAGCTGCTTGTTTCCTTAAAGTTGTACTGCCTGAGGTATTTGTCTATGTTAATGCTGTACTGTGATTGTTGCACTGTATCTCATTTCAGAGAGGTCCCAGTGCGGAACCAGTCCTGGGGTAGGTGTATACTGTGGTAATTCTGATATATTGTGGGCCACTAGTGGGAAGAAGGGGTTGCAGTGTCCCAGAGGGCTGTGACCAAGTTAGTTTAACTATTGCAAACCCTGACACTCTGGGTGGAGGCACCGCCATTGGATCCAGGCCCTCAACCTGTTAGTGGCAAATCAGGCGGGTAGTAGCCCTGGGATAGCGCCATCTAGGGGTTACATCTTGGAGGCTCACCGCTGGATTGTGTGTCCTCTAGTGGCCATATTCGAACCACTGTTGAAAAAAAATGGGTACCCGACAGAAGTGGCTGTGCACGGCTGGTGGGTGGGTGTACTGGGAGAGATCGAACCCCAAAATGCTATGCTTATCCTGGACATCCCCTGGGTATCAATACGGACACTGTGCAGGAGTACTTTCCAAGGTGGAAGGTTTACAAAACCCTGTGGTGGTGGGTGACATGCTAATCTGCTCACCCACACTTTCCTGGCCTAGTAGGTTTAAGGATCCCATAGATAGCTCCAGTGCCACAGACCATTACCCCAGAGGGGCCCTCACCGCTTGAGAGTGATAACTATGACAGTAAAGACCTGGGGAAACCAGCCCTCACCACTATCTGAAACTTTTGAGGAGAATTTGTGAATGGTTTGCTGGGAGAGGAAAACTGTGAGGACTTGAAGAAACTATTCTTGCCACCTGGGGCTGTTCCTCCCCAACACCCTCTCCTGCTCCAGTGCCCGTAATGGTGGCTGAACCAATGCAGACTCTATTTCTGCCCTGCCATTAGTCACGACTCTTACCGAAGGTTGAGGATCTTCTCTGGCACCCTCCCCACCCCCAAGGGGAGGATGACTGGAGACCTGGATAATTATGTTGCCCCAAGTGCTAGAATGGCAATGCTCGGGAAGGCGGCGAAAAGAGGGTTAGTGAGAGCCTCAGAGGTCCTGCCCACACCATCCGTGCTAAGCAGACCCAGTAACCCTGAAGGACTGCACAGGCCTATCTTGAGGCCTTGGAGGAATGTGTGTGAGCCCAGATTCTGATGAGGACCTATGGTGGAGAGTAAGAAATGCACAACAGTACCAAGGGGAATGTTGTCTGTGTATGTCTCTCGGCTGGAAAAATTGTTGCAAGAATGCCTCAGAAAGGGTAGCTTGCGAACGATTGAACTGGACCGAACCAGACTGGACAGAATCCTCTAAGTCTGCCCTCTTCTCAGAACTGCTGTTGCTTCAGTTACGCCTGGCAAATCGACTGGAATCCCACCCTCCTATGATGAGTTAATGAGAGAAATTCGAGGAGTTGAAAAGGCGACCTCGGAGGTACCTGCACCAACAGCTGTGGCTACGACCCGAGTGACTGAGGGTGACCCATCAAGTGAAGTTCAGGGCAGAGGTTGACAGTCAATGAGTGCTCTGACAAGGAAAAAGATATGCCACAATGGGGCGTAACTGTTGAGAGATCGGAGATTCAAAAACAGTCCCTTTATGAACGCCTGCAAGTGCGAGGCCCTGACCTATATCCGACTGCATCTGCTATGGGGTGGGGTACCCACCCATGTATCTCCTGCTGATAACAGCTCCAAACTCAATTCCTTGACCATGGAAGTGGAAACTGCGAGATGTCTCCAAATGCTTATCACGCTAGACAGAGATGGCACCCAGGTTTCCAGTTAGTAGCCACCCCCGCCCTGGCTCCCAGTGGCGCCTCGGCCAGCTCAAACTCCAGTAGTATGTTTTGCTATAATTGTGGGAAAGATGGCACATGAAAAGGGAATGCCAGTCCCCAAAAGACACTGACAAAGTTGCATATAGGCTACAAGGAGAGCTTGAGAAGAAATCAGTGGTTAAGAGGTGCAAGACATGGATCCCAGTGAGGGCACCAAAAATGCTAATTCACGTCCTTTTGTGGCAAGGTCAGTTGCCCAGGCCCCACTACCGCCTCTCCAGACTGGTCCAGAATAGTGGGTCCCTCCATGGAGACCACTGTAAAGGTGAATGGAGTGTCTACAAGAGCTGTATTAGACAGTGGCTCCCAAGTGACAATTATGTTCCAGGATTGGTATCAGAAGCATTTGTCAGGCGTACCCTTACAACCATTAGAAGGACTGCATGTATGGGGTTAAGTGAGAAGGCCTACCACTATTCCGGGTATATCGAATTTGGCTGTCTTTCCCCCCTCCATTGGCTGGGAGTGGCCGAACAAGTAGAGACCCTAGCCTTAGTGTGTCCCCCACTGGACTGTATGATGGTGTCCCTTTGTTGATTGGAACAAATGCTCATATGTTCGGAAGGCTGGCACAGTTGTGTTATGAAAACAGGGTCAAAGACTAGTAGAGCTTTAAGAGTTCGGCTTTAATTAAGAAGGCCTATGAGGCTCAGAGAGATGCTGAAAAACAGAACCAGAGGAACCGGAGTCGGAATTGTATGGAAGAAGGATCCTGGGTCTCTGATCCTGGCGCCAAATGCCCAGTGTTCTTACAGGGAGAGGTCCGTATCAGAAAGGATGTTAAGAATAAAATATTAATGTTGGATGCACAGGCAGTGGAAAATTGCCAGAGGGACTGCTGGTCAAGCCTAGTATTTGCCTGCTAGAGCCCATGCTTATGCAGAAGGGTAATGGTCCAAGTTCATAATGTGTCTGAAAGAGACATTCAGAGTAAACAGAGGTTGCATCCTGGCTAATGTGCATTGTGCAGACTGCAGTGCTACCCAGCAGCAAGAGTTCAAGGAAGAATGACAGAGTAACGCCTGACTTGTTTGATTTCGGCGACTCCCGCTGCCAGCTGAATGGAAAGTGAGGATCAGTGAGAAGCTTGCCCAAGAGACCAGGTGTTTTCTTTAAGGAATGGGATGTAGGATGCGTGCAGGAGCTGAGCACAATATCCGGCTGCATGGCGAAAGACCATTTCGTGAGAGGTCTCGACGCCTGGCACCTGCTGACATAGATGATGTGAGGCGGCATCTGCAAGAGATGTTAGCTGCTGGTGTAATACAAGAATCCAGAAGCCCTTATGCTTCCCCATTGTGGTAGTGAGGAAAAGAATGGAACAGTAAGGATGTGTGTGGATTATCGCATCTTAAACCGGCGGACTATCCTGATCAGTACACAATGCCCGCATTCAGGATGCTTTGACTGCCTAAGCGGGAGCAAGTGGTTCTCTGTGCTGGATCTCCGCGGTGGGTACTACCAGATCCCGATGGCCCCAGAGGACCGTGAGAAGACTGCCTTTATCTGTCCGCTTGATTCTATGAATTCAAGAGGATGCCTCAAGGGATTTCAGGTGCCCCAGCCACTTTTCAACGATTGATGGAGCGTGCAGTGGGGATATGAACTTACTAGAGTGCCTGGTATACCTAGATGATGTTATTGTGTTTGGCAGCTCACTGGAGGAACATGAAAGCAGATTATTTAAGGTATTGGACCGACTGGAGGACTTTGGCCTTAAACTGTCCATTGATAAGTGTCAATTCTTTCAAACATCAGTAAAGTATGTGGGACACATAGTATCCACCGAGGAATAGAGACCGACCAAGTAAAGTTGAGGCCTTGACCACCTGACCACAGCCCAAAAATCTAAAAGAACTGCAAAGATTCCTGGGATTCTGTGGTTATTATCGGTAGCTTCATCAAGGACTATTCAAGAGTGATCCGCCCTTTACTTAACCTTACTCAGGGTATCCCCAACCCACAAAAAATACCAAAAGTCAGCGTCCTCAAGACTGAAAGAGTGTATTTTCATCCAAGTGAAGTATTTGGGGCCCGCTGGACTCCTGATTGTGAGACTACTTTTCATGAGATCATATATCAACTTACCCATGCTCCAGTGCTGGCCTATGCCGATCCAAGAAAACCTTCGTCCTGCACACTGATGCTAGCTTGCAAGGGTTGGGGGCTGTGTTGTACCAAGAGCACGAGAATGGCCTGAGACCAGTGGCCTTTGCCAGTAGACCCTGACCCCATCCGAAAGAACTATCCTGTACATAAGTTAGAGTTCCTAGCTTTGAAGTGGGCTATTGTTGACCAATTCCATGAGTACTTGTATGGGGCTAAAATACTAGTAAAACTGACAATAATCCTTTGACCTATGTGCAGACCTCAGCTAAGTTGGATGCCACTGGCCATAGTTGGCTTTCTGATTATCTACATATGACTATGCTCTCAATACCGAGCAGGTCTGAACCACATAGATGCTGATGCTCTCTCCCGGAGGCCTGTTCCCCAGAATGATTGGGTCCGATTGGCAGAACCTGACATTCGGGCACTCTGCCGGAAGTTTGACAGGGAGGAACAATGTCCACGGATCTAGTGGACTGCATGGTGGATTGCTTGGGAGCCTCTGAGAATTGCATACCTGCTGCTTGTGCCACTTTTCTGCAATAGACATTGGTGCACTGCCTCAGCTGGACAATGACAGTATTGCGGGCTCAATCCAGCGATCCCATGATCAAAGCAGCTTTAGAAGCCCTCTATGCAGGAAAAGATGTGTGCCAAATTACGCCTCCACTGATTTGAGAACTGCACTGTTATACAAAGAAGGTCCTAAGTTGAAACTGATCAATAAACTGTTATACAGAGAAACAGTAGACAGGGGGACAAGTAGACAAACAACAACTAGTGCTGCCCACTGCCTTTCGAGACTCAGTACTGAGGTCCTTGCACAACCACATGGGGGCACCTTGGTATAGACAGAACACTTGACTTGGTGAGATCCAGATTCTATTGGCCTAAGATGGGGGCTGATGTGGAGCAACACATTCGAACTTGTAGTCAGCTGCTTACAGAGGAAAGCTTATCCCAGAGGGCTGCCCCTTGTTAACATCACCACCAGTGCACCCATGGAGCTGGTCTGTATTGATTTTCTGAGTTTGGAGTCAGATCAAAGAAATATCAGTAATGTGCTGGTGGTCACTGACCATTTCACGAGATATGCCCAAGCTTTCCCCACAAGACCAGAAAGCATCCACTGTGGCCAAAGTACTTGTAGAAAACTTTTTGTTCACTATGGGGCTCACAAAGAATCCATTCTGATCAAGGAGAGACTTTGAGAGTCGTCTGATCAAAGAGATGCTTTCTCTGTGGGGTGGCAAGTCCAGAACCACTCCTTACCACTCAGGGGACCCACAGCCTGAACGTTTCAACCGCACTTTGCTAGATATGCTAGGCACCCTGCACCCAAAGGACAAGCCTAGATGGAGCCAACAAATTAGCACCCTGGTACATGCTTATAACTGCAACAAAGTGATGCCACTGGATTCTCCCCTACCGCCTGATGTTTGGAAAGAAGCTCGACTACCAGTAGATGTGTGTTTGGGGTCTCTCCTGATGGGGTTCAAGCTGACAACTATTTACAGTATGTGCAAAGTTAAAGGCCCAGCTAACTCATGCGTACTAACTGGCTCAAAACCATGGCTGCCAAAAGAAATCTGGCCAACAAAGAAAGGTATGATAAAAAGGTGAAAGCACAGGAACTCCAGGAGGGAGATCGGGTATTGCTAAGAAATCTGGGACTGCATGGCAAGCACAAGATTGCTGACAGATGGCACCATCTCCCTCACATTGTAGTGGGCAAACTAGATGATCTGCCAGTGTACAAAGTAAGGCCTGAGAATAATTCAAAAGATGTAAAAACAATGCATAGAAATCATTTACTGCCCATTGGACAAATCCTGATTGAGTCTGAGCCCCAGAAGATGCCCCTCTGGACCAGTGACTAGAGCTGCTGCTAAGAAAAGATCAAGAAAGTCTGCACCTCAGAAGCAAAGTTAAAGTGTTCCCTCCACAAGTCCCAGTTGAGCATGACTGTCAGTCCATATCAGAAGAAAGTGAGAGTGACTTTGAATACTATCCTTCTACGAACTGAGTCAATTGTTTCGGGCAATCCCTAGTCAATACTGGAGACAAAGCTGGGCCTTCTGGACTGTCTAAGCCCCCAGCTTCATCCCTGGAGCCAATGCTCCCAGAAAGTGAAGTGCAAAGCATCAGATCAGATGAAATGGAATCATTGTGCATGGTTGAACTGTTTGAGCTTTCAGGAGGAAAATGATAGATTGGGGCAGACTGGTGATACACCGAACAAGAAGAGTATTTTGAGTGC
Organism: Neoceratodus forsteri; assembly: GCA_016271365.2. Classification (NCBI taxonomy): domain Eukaryota; kingdom Metazoa; phylum Chordata; order Ceratodontiformes; family Ceratodontidae; genus Neoceratodus; species Neoceratodus forsteri. Next base: position 9,919,612 of record JADMNL010000026.1, read on the forward strand.
CCTGACAGTCCACTGCCAGTGTCCGAAAGCTCTCCATGCGAGCCAAATGTTGTGGACTCAGAAACTGTAACTCCTGGAGCTGAAAGTGCCCCAAGTTCTAGCCTCTCTACCCCCATAGAGACCCCTGACAAGTGAGGACAATGCTGAAAATGAGGCTCAGAGTGCAGAGACTATAACAGTTCCCCTAGAAAGACTGGTCGAGCTGTAAAGCCTGTGGTGCACCTCAGTTATGATTCACTTGGGAGGCCTGTGGACTTGCCTCTCAATGTTGTCCATAAAGGAGTGTATGTGTCCCGAGCTCATTGCCCAAACTGAGCATCAGTGCTAACTCCAAGTTACTTGTGTTGCCCTTTCTAGTATGGTGCCCTTGCCCCATCCAGCCCCAAGGTAACTGATAGGAAGGCCCTCTCTTCAGGTTTCATGTACAAGAGGTAATAACTTGAGTTATGGTACAATGTGTATGTAATACTGTGTAAAGTGTGACGACTGCAATGTTTCAGAAATGTGTTCTTGGTAAAATGATATATTGACTGATGATTACATGTGCGAGCCTAATGCAAATGTATATGGTTGCAGTTGAAACTTATGGGGGTACTTGCTTGACGCGGACGTCAAGCTTTCCCAGGCCAGGAAGGGTGTAACCCCCCTGCAAATGGGGGTTCCCAAAAGACTTCCAGGAGCTTGCTTGAATGCTCCAAGCCTGAATGGTGTTTGGCATTTAAGCCATTTATCAGTGAGTGTTTTTAGAGCCTCTGGTACTGTCTCTTTAAGAGCTGTCTGCTTGCAGACATAATTAGTTTGTATGGGGGGACTGTGTGCTTCTCTGAGTACCACTCGAGCTGCTGCCAATTCACTTCATTTTTGCAGTCACTAGGAGTGCAAAGGAACCTATCTGAAAGATGTAACTGTTTGCCAGAAATTATTTAGAGTAATAATAAAATTACAGTTTGTCTAACCTGCTTTCTTTGCAGTCAGAACTGTGTCTGCTAGTTCCCCATTCTAGTTTTGAACTGCTGAACTGGACCAATCAGTGTGGGGTAAGCTAGCTCTAAAATGGTGCTCTTGGACGAATCAGAACTTGGACTCATAATCTGAGCCAGCCACAAGAGGATTGTATGGGCAGTGACTCTGGGAGATGTAGTTTAGACTTCAGTGCCTTTTTGGACCAACAGCAGCAGTCTATTGTGAGTGACAGCCAATCCAGTCAAGAACTGGGAGGAACTCAAAGGAAGAGCCCGTTTTGTCGGTTGGAGTTTCAGTTGAGCTTTGGCAGTGAAGAAGGAAGGAGCCCTGTGCTTTTTCAGTGTGCAGTTTTAGTCAAAAACGTGTATAGGCCAGAGTTCCGGTCTGCAGCTTGTTTAGGACTGAATCCGTCCTGTGAAAAGAATCAAAGGATCTCTGAAGAGTAGAAACCAGGCTCACCCTGTAGAAGACTGGAAGAATTGCTGAAAATTGCACTCGGTCTGTCAGGAACTGAATCTGCTGTGTGTTCTCCCGGTATTGTGCAGTAATTGCGATCGGGATACAGATGCAGCCTGCCTGGTATAGTGCTTTCTTTTATATAAATGTGTGAAGAGGTTTGTGTACCTCAAGTGAGCCCTGCTGACATTGAAGGACCCTATCTTATTTGGAGGTCGTGAGTACTAATTCAGGGTCGCTCCTGTTGAATTGCCACATTAAATCCAAATGGAATTACTGTACTGCTGACTGTTTAATTTTCCTTTTCTCTGTGTGAAAGGGCCCTACCAGCTGCCACGGTTTGGACTAGCCACTAGGGCTTGGGTACCCAGGGACAGTAACTGATAGGGATAGGCCTGTGCACAGAGCCATAGGTAGATTATTAGAGTGATAAGCTAATTAACCTGATTTCCCCTGTCCTTGTTATATCCCCTAAATAAATCAGGAGCTGCTTGTTTCAGCAAAGTTGTACTGCCTGAGGTATTTGTCTATGTTAAAGTACTGTACTGTGATTGTTGCACTGTATCTCATTTCTGAGGAGGTCCCAGTGCCGGAACCAGTCCTGGGGGTAAGTGTATACTGTGAAGGTAATTCTGATATATTGTGTGGGCCACTAGTGGGAAGAAAGGGGTTGCAGTGTCCCAGAGGGCTGTGACCAAGTTAGTTTAACTATTGCAAACCCTGACCTCTGGGTGGAGGCACCGCCATTGGATCCAGGCCCCTCAACCTGTTAGTGGCAAATCAGGCAGGGGTAGTAGCCCCTGGGATAGCGCCATCTAGGGGTTACATAGAGACAAGGGATTGCAGAGTGCCACGACATGTTTCCTGATCTGGAGTAGTGCCCTCCTCCCCTCCCAAACTGAGGGAAACTGGAACCGTGGAACCTCCACTGCATCTTACCACAGGGAATGAATAGCTAGCAGCAACTGGGGGTCACTGTTGAGCCAGGCTAGTATCCCTTCATGTAGCCAGCACTGCTGCAAGAAAGAAAGAAAGAAAGTATAAAAATGCTTATTGCATAAACATGAGAAAGTCTGGACCCTGCAGAAGGAAACTAGTGCTGGGGCACCCAAATGTGGCCAGGCTGACTGCCAGGTCTCTCCGCATTCCTGCTGCCTCTGGGGGCGGGGTGTATGAAGGGGAGAGAGTGAGAGAGAGAGAGGGAGGAGAGTGCTTAGAGCTGCTGTTGTGTAAAATCAGGAAGATTCTGGTTTTGGTTTGCTTTTGTCAGATCACCCATGGTTTCGGTACTGGTTTTGGATTCAGGCCAGTCTCCCCTCCCCTGACACTATCTTGGACAATAGGTTATTTTAAAAGTCTACTTCTGAATCAGTTCCCCTGGACTTGACAGAGATGTGTCCTGTGAAGGGATTAGTATCTGGTACTCCTCTAACTGAATGGTTTTTTTTCCCTGAGTAGGGATTATTTACTAGTGTCCCTGACTAGACAGACTTCTGTCCTGAGTTAGGATTATGGGTGCCCCTGACTGAAAGGATTTATGCCCTGAGTAGGGATTTGCACTAGTGCCCCTGACTGGAAGGATTTATGCCCTGAGAAGGGCTTATGCACTAGTGCCCCTGACTGGAAGGATTTACGCCCTGAGTAGGGATTGTGTACTAGTGCCCTGACTGGATGGATTTATGCCCTGAGTATGGATTATTTAACTGGTGCACCCTGACTGGACGGATTAGTGCTCTGAGTCGGGATTACTTAACTGGTTTCCTGACTGGACAGATTTATGCCCTGAGTAGGCATTATGTACTATTGCCCCTGACTGCATGGATTTGTGCCCTGAGTAGGGATAATGTACCAGTGTCCCTGACTAGACAGCCTTCTGCCCTGAATAGGGATTATTTACTAGTGCCCCTGACTGAACAGACTTGTGCCCTAGTAGCGATTATTTACTGGTGCCCTGACTGGACGGACATGTGCCCTGAGTTGGATTATTTATAGTGCCCCTGACTGGACGGACTTGCACCCTGAGTAGTGATTGTTTACAGGTGCCCCTGACTGGAAGGACATGTGCCTCAGCTCTGTCTCAGCTGGAAGTTTTTTTGTTTGTTTTAATTAAATTTTGAATTTTCTCTTTGACTCCTCTTAGGAAGGCCAGGACACACGTCCTGTCCAGTCAAGGAGCACCAGTAAATAATCCTATCATGGGCACAAGAATCTTCCTGATTTTACACAACAGCAGCTCTAAGCACTCTCCTCCCTCTCTCTCTCACTCTCTCCCCTTCATACACCCTGCCCCCAGAGGCAGCAGGAATGCGGAGAGACCTGGCAGTCAGCCTGGCATACATTTGGGTGCCCCAGCACTAGTTTCCTTCTGCAGGGTCCAGACTTTCTCATGTTTATTCAATAGGCATTTTTATACTTTCTTTCTTTCTTGCAGCAGTGCTGGCTACATGAAGGGATACTAGCCTGGCTCAACAGTGACCCCCAGTTGCTGCTAGCTATTCGTTCCCTGTGGTAAGATGCAGTGGAGGTTCCACGGTTCCAGTTTCCCTCAGTTTGGGAGGGTAGGAGGGCACTACCCCAGATCAGAAAACATGTCATGGCACTGCTGCAATCCCTTGTCTCCATACAGTGTCCCTCCACTGTTACAACAGTCAAATGAATAGTTTGTGCCAGATCCAGCCACAGTGAAATAAAAACAACTTCTCCTCAGTTTTCTGCTCTGCATATCCCAGTACCCTGTTAGGAACCTATGACATGCCAGACGAGGGCAGACCTGGTGGCAGGGTGGTAGCACTACTGCCTGTCAGACTGGCAACCCAAATTCGGAGCAAGAAGCTTGAGTCACATAGGGGCTAGCCAGGGTAGAGATAATATGAAGCATTCGAGACCAGGGGCAGCACAGTTTGAGTGTCATGTAAGGATAGGTGTACTGGCAGCTACCTGCATATGTCGGGCGTTATGTAAGGACAGGCATACTGGCAGCTACTGCCTGTGTCAAACATCATGTAAAGGACAGACATACCGTCAGCTACCTGCATGTGTTGGGCGTAATGTAAAGGACAGGTGTACCGGCAGTTACCTGCACGTGTTGGAGCGTAATGTAAAGGACAGGTGTACCGGCAGTTACCTGCATGTGTTGGAGTGTCATGTAAAGGACAGATGTACCGGCAGCTACCTGCATGTGTCAGAGCGTCATGTAAAGGACAGGCATACGGCGACTACCTGCATGTGTCGGAGATCATGGAAGGACAGGCGTACTGGCAGCTACCTGCATGTGTCGGGAGCTGTCATGTAAGGACAGGCATGCGGCAGCTACCTACATGTGTTGGAGCATCATGTAAAGGATAGGGCATACTGCAGCTACCTGCATGTGTGTCCCTCCACAGGGTTGCACCGCAGGCAGCCTTTGGGGAGAAAATGGAGGCAGTAAATCCCCAATTGTCAGGATTGAGCCCTGGTCTCCTGCAGGCCCCCATCACAGACTGGTTTCCCCTCCACATTCTGGATTGTGCTCCGGAAGGGTCTAGCCAGCCCTGACAGCCTTGTCACTGGGACCATTCTATGGGGGCTCTACAGAGAGGGTAAGTCCCAGAGAAAGTGCATGGTGGGGCTGTGGGGGACAGCTGATAGGCGCCCGCTGGTGTCCATCAGGGCATAACAAATGAATCAAACAAGAAACACTAGACAAAAAGACCAAGGTTTCATTATGTTTATCTTGTGCCATCCATGCAGCTGCAGCGTTGTATTTAAGCAAAATGAAATTAAGTACATGTGAGGACTCTGGTGCCAGTGGTGGAAACCCTGGGACCCTGAGGCCAAGTGATCTGCGTTCATCCTGGGTATAATAATTATGCCCTGAGATACTGCGGCCCAATTCTCAGATGGGGCTTGGCACATTAGTGGGAGTACTACCCCACTATAGTTGACCTCTTCTCAGGCTCATATGCTTAATCCCCACCACTCCTATTCCTCTGATCATTGCTCCTCCTTGTCTCCTACTCTCCCTCTCCTCCTAAAGTTTTCCCTCCCCTCTACCCTTAATCTATCTCCTCCTGTGAGCTCCTCCCACTCCTTGGAAGGAGATTGCTTTGAGAGTAGATAAAACACAAAAATACAAGACGTTCCTTTAAGTCTCGACACATTGTGCAAGCATTGCAACAGTGTCCTCGGAGTCAGAGATCTGCACGGTCTAATGAGGAGTGTGTTGCAATGAAAGGGAGTTGAGATTCAGGACAACAAAAGTGGACATTATCCTACTACAGCTCTCAGTGCTGTCTGAGTGTCTGAGTCTTCCATCCTGTTTTGCCGTGGATACAAGTAGCTACCCTCCCCCAGCTCTTCTCGACTGAAACTAGAGGACAATCTGGTTCTCCATCGCAGACTGCACAGGTTGAGACGTAGCATTCAAACCCAGTCTACAACAGACCCTGCCAACAGGGAAGGTCTCACACTGAACTGAAAAAACAGGCAGATAGTACGCCAGTTCAGAGACAGCGCGGTTATGTAGTACTGCACTGTCTCTTCTGCAATAGACTTCCACAACTGTATTTAATGTGCAATGTGACTTGTGCCCAGTGTGCACTGTATTTGTTATCATTTACGTTTTATTAATCTTATCTATTTTGTTTTATTTTTTTATTTGTGCCATGGTTCTCTGATTGACCCTCACCTTGCTGGTCCCCCAGCCTGATCACCTTACCTCCACCTCCCTGTGCTCCATGCTTCCTTCTCACCACCTTACTGCTCATGCACCCCCGGCTGCTTACTGGGCTCACCTCATGCCCAAATACAAATCTCCAGGCTCACCAGGTATTATGTCATACATTAGTCACCCCCAGTAGTGAGGGAGGCGCCCTTAGAAACTGGATATGATAGCTGGGGTGGGGCTAGGGTTGGCATGCTGAGGAGCCAGATGGTATGGTGGGGGGAACCAGACAAGAGTCCCATCTTTATTTTTAAAAAGTTCTTTGTTATAAGTCACCACACATGGTCAAGTAGAGGGAGACACGAGGGACCTAGAGTTCCTTCTGACCTTAAATTACTATGTTAATATTTATAATACATTCACAATGAGATTGCAACATATCGTACACCTGTAAGAGTGTCACATCTTGTGTCCTGAAGACACCAGAACACCAAACTGAAGTCTTACTTAAAGAACACATAAGGGGACACGCCTGTTTAGTTCGCAGTTGTATAATATTTGTCAGCAGAGAAAGATCCAGCAGCCAATTGTGTCCCATTGCCTGCCTGACTCGGTCTGCTCTAACCCAGACCAGATTTACTGAACTCATTGCCCTAATAGCATCTCAGTACTCCACCCCAGATTGTCTATACTGCCTATCCCATTTACTGCACTACTCCCTGTGTCTTCCCCATCCAGTCTGCGCATTACCTGCCTGACTCCATGTCCGATCCAACCACAGGCCAGATTTACTGAGCTTATTGCCCTAATATGATCACAGAATGCCCTCCTCAGGCTGTACATACTCCCATCCCATTTACCTAGTTACCCCCCCGTCTGCCCCATCTAGTCTGCTCATTATCTGTCTGACTCCATGTCCGATCTAACCGCAAACCAGATTTACTGAGCTCACTACCCTAGTAGAGTCTCAGCAGCCACTCCTCAGGCTGTTCATATCCCCCATCCCATTTACCTTATTACCCCCACCCTCCCGTGTCTCGCCATCTGATCTGCCCATTACCTGCCTGACTCCATGTCTGATCTAACCACAGATCAGATTTAATGAGCTCACTGCCCTAGTAGCATCTCAGTACCCACCCCTCAGGCTGTCTATACCCCATCCTATCCTATCCCATTTACCTCACTAACCCCGTGTCTACCCCACCCATATTTGAACCCCATTTATTTATTTTTGTTTACTGGGTGAGGTACATTAGACAAGACAATGACTATTTTCAGGTATGACCCGGGAGACTAGCAGGTAAAACAAGAAGAAGAATACATACTACAGTTAGCACTAACTTAGTTTCAACCAGCTGCTTGGGCAAACAATTCCATTCCTTCACCATTCGCTCTGTGAAAGGGCTTGCACCCAGTTTGAATCTGCCCCCAACAACTTTCATTCATGCCCCTGTTATGGTGCTATCATACCTCATGAATAGGTCATTACAGTTCACCCTGTTATCATGCCCCGCTCCTGGCCCCAGTTACAGTCCACCCTGTTTATCATGCCCCCGCTCCTGGCCCCGGTTACAGTCCACCCTGTTTATCATGCCCCCGCTCCTGGCCCGGTTACAGTCCACCCTGTTTATCATGCCCCCGCTCCTGGCCCGGTTACAGTCCACCCTGTTTATCATTCCCCCCACCTGCTCTGGTCCTTGTTACTGTCTACCCTGTTTATCATGCCCCTCCCGCTCCTGGCCCTGGTTACAGAGTCTAACCTGTTTATCATGCCCCCCCCAACTCCTGGCCCGGTTACAGTCTACCATGTTTATCATGCCCCTCAGCTCCTGGCCCAGTTACAGTCTACCCGGTTTATCATGTCCCCCACTCATGGCCCCGGTTACAGTCTACCCGGTTTATCATGCTCCCCCCTCCTGGCCCCGTTACAGTCTACCCCTGTTTATCATGCCCCCGCTCCTGGCCTCTGGTTACAGTCCACCCTGTTTATCATGCCCCCCCCTCCTGGCCCTGGTTGCAGTCTACCATGTTTATCATGCCCCCTCTGCTCCTGGCCCCAGTTACAGTCTACCCTGTTTATCATGTCCCCCCACTGTGGCCCCGTTACAGTCTACCCCTGTTTATCATGCCCCCCGCTCCTGGCCTCGGTTACAGTCTACCCTGTTTATCATGCCCCCCGCTCCTGGCCTCGGTTACAGTTTACCCTGTTTATCATGCCCCCCCCCGCTCCTGGCCCCGGTTACAGTTTACCCTGTATATCATGCTCCTCCCCCTCGCTACTGGCCTCGAGCACATGTCGAGGCACTCCAGCTTCTCGTCGTGCAGCTTCACTTGCTGCCTCTGCATCATTGTGTAGCCCTCCTCAGGACCCTCTCCAAGTGGTCCCTGTCTTTCTACAGATATGAAATCGAATCAAAAAAGTGACAGGAGCTGCAAGTACAGCAGCGGAAATCTGTTAATCATGGTGACTGGAGTATTGGTGAAGAATAAACTGCTTTGTTTAAGAATGGAACACCTCGAGAACAACGTTCAGATGGCTAATTTATGCTTCACAAAGGTTCCGGAGACCTCAAATGAGCCAGATCTAGTGAGGGTTAGTAGTGGACTTCATTAAATCTACACCAGAGCTCAATATTCTTGGACAATGTGTTGAAAGCCAGCTGGATCACACCCAGGAGGTGACCAACACACTGGACCAGCTTCAGACTGTGCTTGTGGTGATCAGCAGGCTCTCACATCAGGGACATGGTGTTATAAACAGCAGCTAAGGGCACATTTCTCTGGACAGTGGCTCACCAATCCATTGCTTCCTGGACATCAGCTATGTGACTGCCAGAACAAGGCATTCAGCGTGGTGCAGTTGAGCCTGTGCACCTTGGGGTCCCCAACAAGATTAAGGGTATCTTATGTGGTCAAGAGAAACAGGTTGCTCACCTGTAACAGTAGTTCAAGGAATAGTATATGATGTTTATCCACACTTCTGGCAGCGTTTCTTTCCCTTTAAGGCTTGCCAGAAGATCTTCAAGCTGGCTCCCCGGTGGTAATCCTCGGCACTGCCCCATGACATCAGATCTTACCTGCTGGAAGCAAGACAGGTGTGCCACTTGCCAGGGAGGTCAGATGGGTCAGTGTGAATGTATATCATATACCATTCCTAGAACAACCATGTCATATCCCTCATGCCCTTAAAGCAGCAATCTGTGGATCCGAAATGAGAAGAAACATAGACCAGTTTCGGGGTCCAGGGCCTGAGAAGGCACCCCTGCAGCATTCCTGCTGAGGGGGCGGGCACAATACAACCTCAGCCTGGCATTCTTCCTGGAGGTGAACAGGTCCACCAGAGGGATGCCCCTTGGCGTAACAGACTGTGTACTACCTCTGGATGGAAAGACCACTCATGAGACACATCGCCCACATGGCTGAGGCATCCACCAGCTGGCTGGAGATGACAGCACATGGATGGCCAGAAGATCAGCGTCCCAGCTGAGCACAAGGGTCCAGATGTGGAGACTTTCCTGCACAGAGGAAGGTAGTGTGTCCCGCCCTGTTTGTTGAGGAAGTACATGGGCGTGGTGTTGTCTGTCAGGACCTCAATGACCCTGACCCCGAATGTCTTGGAGCAAAAGCATCAGCGCCAGCCAGACTGCCTGAAGCTCCAGCAGGTTGATATGGCATTGGGACCCCTTGAGGGTCCAGAGTCTGTGGACTCTGTGGTCCAGCACCCCAGCCTATTAAAGAGGCATCGGTCAAGATGGTGACCATTGGCTCTGGGCGGACAAAGAGGATCGCTTCCTGCAGATGTTCCAGGACCAACCACCACTGGAGGGTATCCCACATCAGCTGTGTCACAGTGACCAGCTGGTTGAAGTAGCCCTGGCACTGAGACCATTGGCAGGCAAGCTCCCATTGCAGAGAGCGCATTCTCCACCGGGCCCAATGGATCACGCTGGTGCATGCTGCCATGTATATCAGGAGGTGCAGGAAGTCCTGAGCAGGGCACAACTGCCCATCCTGAAATGATCAGGCAAAGGAGGAGAGAGCCTCCACCCAGTCCACCAGAAGCTGAGCCCTGGCTCTGCAAGAGTTGAGCTCCACCCAATGAAGTTATCACCTGTGAAGGTACAAGTTCTGACTTGGCCTCATTGACCAGGAGACCAAGGGACAAGAAGGTCTGGAGGGCCAGGTCTCTGGACTGCTCCGCCTCCCCTGAAGGGACCTGCTATAAGCCAGTCATCCAGATAAGGGTACACCGAACCCGCTGGTTCCTCAGGGTAGGCTGCCACCACTGCAATGCATTTGGTGAATGTCCTGGGAGCCAAGATAGGATGAAGGGCATGGTCTGGAACTCATAGAGAACCCTCCACATGGAACTATAGCAACAGTTCTCAAACATTGTCATAGTGAGCCTCCCTAAGCCATGGAAAGATCTTGAGCCTCCCCAAAATACTGAAATATTTTGGGCCTCCCATAGAAAAATAGCCTACTTTTCACAGGTACATCAGGAATAAATTGAAACCTCTTTGCATAGCTGGCTCTCATGTTAAGCTTTTGTAACCCCCTCCCAACAGGACAACCTACTTGTTCCAATATTTTGATTCTCGAACCATTGTTACCCTTACTGCCATACCTTCATGGATCAGATTGCTTTCCATTTGCCTCTAACTGAATAACATACTCTGATGACCTCTGCCTCTCCCTGCTCTTAAGCAACTTCTCAGTGATCATTTGCTCCTCCTGCTCTTATTCCTAGTACCTGTATGGTTAACTCTTGCATTTGGACAATTCTGCTGCCAGTCTAATTGATCAATTGTTCCTTACATTGTTAGTTTATTGTTAATTTGTTTGCAGTTTTATTCATTTTGTATTGCTTAAGTGTTTTGCAGTTACATTCTGAACTGTATTCTCTCACTACCCTTCCCTGGGTACACCTGATATAAGCCATGGCTCAATGTACAGTACCTTCCTGGTCATAGACTTGTGAGTAAATACATAAATTCACCTACTGTTATCCTCTTTCAGTTTGCCTTATCCCTTCATACAAAATCTATAAAGTTCAAAAGTAATATATAATACTTGCCAGACTTCTTGAGCCTCCTGGAACAGGTTGGGGCCTCTAGGAGGCTGGCCTTCCATTTGAGAACCCCCAAACTATAGGAACCAGCGGTGGGATGGACAGATGAGAATTTGGAAGAACACGTCTTGAAGATGCAGAGAGCAGAACCACATGATCTGTTCCAGAGATGGAATTAACTGAGACAGAGTGACCATCCTGAAAGCATGCGGCCAAAGAAACTTGTTTAGGTTGTGCAGATCTAAGATGGGGTGCCAGCCCCCTGTCCATTTTGGCACCAGAAGTACCTGGAGACAAACCCTGGGTTCACTTGAGGGTCCAGGACTGGAGCTACTATTTCCTTCTGGAGGAGTTGGGCAATGTCTTCCCGAAGGGCTGACAGCTTATATTGGCGACACCATGTCTTCCCATGCTGCACGGGTTTGGCAAAGTGGGTAAGTCTCGAACTCTAGAGGCAGACCCTGACTGATCACCCCAAGGACCCACCCGTCTGTGGTGACAGTGGACCAAGCAGAAAGGAAGTGGTGGAACCGGCCCCCCACAGGAGGACCCAGGAGAGTCAGGATGGGCATGGGGAGGCACCCCCCATTCCATCAATGGGCAGGCTTGGAGGCGGGGAGGGACCAGCTGAGAAACAGTGGGGCCTCGACCTCCTGGCTTTGGACAACTCACAACTGACTCGGCCGGGATGCTAAGCCTGGGTCTGCTGCCCAGCTGGGGCTGGTACAGCCTGGCTGCAGGGGCAGAGGGGCTGAAAGGGCTTCTTCCTTTGAGCTTAGGGCCTTGGGATCCCTCTGGGCAGAGGTAACCAAGTCTAGGGTGGCACTGGACTTTTCTATGCAAGTAAAGTGCATGTTTGTTGACTGGGGCTTGAAAGAACTCATATTACCCTGTGCTAACGCGATCTGCACTGGCTACCCATCCAGTGGCGGATCACCTTTAAGTAGGTCTATTGACTTACAAAGCCCTACACGCGGACTTGGTCCTGATTGTGAAAGAGTTCAGTTCCTTATACCCCTCTCTGCGACAGCTCTCACGAGGCTGACAGAGTTGCTGGAGGTCCCGAGGGTTAGCTTAAAGTCATCTGGTGCACATGCCTTTGGGTTTGTAGCACCTACCCTCTGGAATTCTCTGCCCTGTCAGCTACGGGAGTGCAGGACAGTGGGGAACTTTAAGCAGGCACTGAAGACCTATCTGTGGGGAAAGCGTGCCCTGAATTGCTGTGATTTTTATCTGTATTTATTGATTGTTGTTTTTACCTTACTGTACAGCGCCTTGAAGTGAGAAAGGCGCTATATCAAATAAAATTTATTATTATTATTACTATTATTAAAGTGTCCTTCCACCCCCGGCCTGAACAAGTCGGTGCCCAAGAAGGGAACATCCGCCAGCTTGTGCTGGGTATCTGCCATAAAGTTTGAGATCCTCAGCCAAGCCCTGCAGTGCATGGCCACCGCGGCAGCCACAGACCTGGTGCAGGAGTCGCCGATGTCCATGGCTGTCTGGAGCTGCTACTTAGTCACCACCAGCTGGTTCTGAACCTGCTTGACCGTGGTCTGCAAGTCAGCAAGGGGCTGTGGAAGCACCTCATTAAGGGTGCCTAAGAGGGCATATGTGAAGTAGGCCATTAGAAGGCCAAACTCGCCTGCTGAAGGCCAAGGGAAGGCTGCATAGACCTTCTTGACCATATGATCCAATTTTTGGATTCCTTGTCATGAGGCTTGTCCACATCCCCAAAGCTGCTGGTACACTGAAAGAACCGAACTGGCCACCAGATCTTCGCCAAGGATGTTCAATGAAACCTGACAGGGAACCGGTAGGGACCACATGCGTGGGGGCCATCCTGGCTGATGGTGCAGGGCAAGAGGCAGGGTGCTGCCAAAGCTCCAGAGCGAGGCCAAGAATGGCCTTGGTGACCAGGAAGGCCTCTCCAGGGGAGTCACCCCAGTTGAGAATCTCGGTCAACGGTTACTTAGCCTATTTCTGGATGGGCTCCATCTGGAGTCCCATAGATTCCAATATTAAGCAGCGCAAGCCCAAGAAAGAAGTGGGACCATGCTCCATGGACAAATCCTCTCCCAACTCAGGGTCTAACAGATAGGAGTGTAGGGAGAATCCCCTCAGACTCCGAGGATTCATCAAAAAGTGGTCAACCGCCAGAGTCCCCGCTGACCCTATGGGGTCTGTTGGGAGTCACGGTGACCGACAGTCAAAGAGGGAACCCGGAAGTGGTACAGGCATCCTTGGGAGGGAGACACACCAGTGGCTGCTTAGGCGATGGTTCCACCTGAACAGGTGGGGAGAGGCCAGAATAGGCAGAGATGGAACCAGCCAAGCTGGAGTAGTTGGGGCCTGGGTGTCGGGAGCCATGGAAGAACCATGGTGGGGGCCAGGAATGGTTTAACCCCAGTGAACATGAGCTGATGCCACATGAGCTCCTTGTAGTGCCAACACATTTTGCAGCGGAGCCTCTCCTTGTCTGAGGAGGATGAAGAGGAGGAATAGTGGCAACGCTGCTTGCCCGAATGCTGACAACGGTAATGCCTATGACAATGTGGGCTGCTTAACTCGGAGCTTTGGGATCAAGGCCTCAACCTCGACCATTGGGGATGCTGACAGTGAGTCACAGAGGAAGCCGGCGACAGCTGAGAACCTCCTGCGTTATCAGATCCTGAGAAGTATGCACCAGATCAGCAGGCTGGTGTGACCCACCCTGAGAGGTGACAGGCAGGACCGGAATCCTAGAGAGGGAGGGAGGTATCAGCCTCATCTGGTGACAATGCATCAACCGGGTCAAGAAAAAATCTCGACTGGTTGGTCGATGGGCATCTTGACCAACTGGCCCGACAGGGAGACCGTGGAGTCAGTGGCATGGGCCAAAGGATCAACCGTAGTCGAAATCTCCAGAGAGGCATGGGAATCCGTGGCCTGAGAGCGCTTGTGATCCCATGATTGATGGCGAGACTTCTTTTTAGTCTCCTTTTTCAAAGATTTAGATTTTGTCTCTTAGAGGGGCCCTGCCGGAAGGTGGAAAGGGACTGTCACAAATCATGACCCCCCCCCCGGTGAAGGTGGCGCCAAAAGAAAGTGGCACAAAGGCTGAAGCCAAAGAGGCATGCTCCATGGCGGAACCGCAGCCTCTTCGAATACTGCAGCTTGTTGAGCGGACCCTGCAGCCATATATAGGCAGTAGAACATGAGGTGTGCGGTCAGTCCAGGATGTCTTCTGACCGCACTTCATAAATCCTGGTGCTGACTTGAAGTTGTCCATGTCGGAGGTTGAGAAATTGCGGAAGACAAAGTGATTTTACAAAGTTGCAAAGGTTTGAAGCAAAGGGCCTCTTCAGCGCAGAGAGCGGTAAGGAGGAACCTTCTTCTTCTAGTGGAAAGGAAGCTCTGACGTCATGAGGGTGATGCCGCTGGAGTTACTACCCAGGTGGATGGGAGAGCCAGCTTGAAGATGTTCTGGGAAGCCTTAAAGGAAAGGAACACTGTCAGAAGTGTGGATACTACATCATAGCCACGTCCCAAGAAATATCTCTACTTTGTCTAGCTGAGGCTGGGAAGAGGTTGGACTTAACTAAAGCTGATTTTGCCCGTCAACAGCTGGAGATGGAATTGAAGGAAGGGGACTGAGGGCATAGTACCTAAAAGCTGTTTAAATGTTCCCATTCATGTGTTTTGACTGAACTGAACAATTGCATTTTAAAGTACTGCAGAGCCAATAAATATTGCATCTTACAGCCAAATTAAGGGATAGGGAGTTGTCCGTTAATATTTACATTAAACAAGAATTTGGCAAGTCTCTGGGGTGGTACTTGGAGTCAACGAGCAGTCAGAGACTCGAAATGGCCACTGCCACGAGGTGAGCATGCTGCACGGTGCCACAAGGCGAGCATGCTGCACGGTGCCACAAGGCGAGCAAGCTGCACGCTGCCACGAGGCGAGCATGCTGCACGCTGCCACGAGGCGAGCATGCTGCATGCTGCCACAAGCGAAGCAAGCTGCAGCTACCTAAAGCGAGCCGCTACATGCTGCCACAAGGTGAGTAAGCTACATGCTGCCACAAGGTGAGCAAGCTACGTGCTGCCACAAGGTGAGCAAGCTACAAGCTGCCACAAGGTGAGCAAGCTACATGCTGCCACAAGGTGAGCACGCTACATGCTGCCACAAGGTGAGTAAGCTACGTGCTGCCACAAGGGTGAGCCGCTTACATGCTCACAAGGTGGAGCAAGTTACGTTGCTGCCACAAGGTGAGCACGCTACATGCTGCCACAAAGTGAGCATGAAGCTGCCACAAGGTGAGCACACTACATGCCGCCACAAGATGAGTAAGCTACTGCTGCCACAAGGTGAGAGCACGCTACATGCCTGAGAATATGAGCAAGCTACAAGCTGCCACAAGATGAGGAAGCTCAAGCTGCCACAGGTAAGCATGCTACATGCTGCCAGACGGTGAGCACGCTACATGCTGCCACAGGGTGAGCAAGCTACGGTTGGCCACAAGGTGAGCAAGCTACGGCTGCCACAAGGTGAGCAGCTCTAAGCTGCCCGCAAGGTGAGCACACTCAAGCTGCCACAAGATGAGGAAGCCAGGCTGCCACAGGTAAGCATGCTACATGCTGCCAGAAGGTGAGCACGCTACATGCTGCCACGAGGTGAGCAAGCTACATGCAGTCACAAGGTGAGCACGCTATATGCTACCACAAGGTGAGCACGCTACACATTGCCAGAAGGTGAGCACACTGCATGCTGCCACACGGTGAGCAAGCTACATGCCTGCAAAACAGCAATCCTTTGCAAAGCACTTGCTCCGATGAGTAGCCATTAATCAGTGCATTACTGTGAGTAAAATGTTTATTACAAAAATACTGTGGGAACTCACCGACAAAGTTCACATTTGGATAGGTGAAAAGTAGGTGTTTTCTTTAACTTTCAAGTTTATCAGTTTTCAATTATTGAGGTTAGAAATGTACTATCAGAGACTGTTTAAATCCTTACTACTTAATGGTATGTGTTAGTTCCTAATGGAGATAGCATTGTTTCATTATTAAAATCAGTTCTTGCTAAACCAGTTAAGCAGTTAAGAGTTGGTCAATATAACATGTTTAGTGAGTATAATCTGTGAAAAATAAATATATCGACACAAAGTTACCAATTTAAGGGCCTGTTCTGTGCTAGAAATGTTGAGATTATACGGTTTTTATTTTTATTCAGTTTCAAAGTATCAGATACAGTGAAAAATCAAACTTGGTTCTGAGTATAGAAGTGCCTGCCATAGAACTGAATAAATCATGTTACATACTCTGCTTCCTTTGTTATGTAGACACGGAGGGCATTTTTGCAAATGAATGTAAAATAAGTATTCCTACATGTACTATGCAGCTCTGAACATGGCACAGAATGAAATGTTAGTCTGAAAATTCTGTCCTTATGCAATGTACAGCACAATGCTGCATTATGCAACATTATGGTCCTTATGGCAGCTTAATTAGGAAAATCTTCTCAAGAGAACCTGCAGGCGACCACATAGTGGATCTCTCCCCACCTCCAGAACAAATCTTTATGTCTCATTCAGAATGCTGCTTTGACAAACAGTGTCCATCTTAACGGTTAACTGTACCTGGTCACTAGATGCCAATCCAAAGATAAGGGGATATACCCCGAAGTGCCTCATGGTCTCCACGCAGCTCTCAGCTTTTGTGCTGCCTTGACTTACTCTGCGCATGGCGGTCATGTTGCAAGTGTGGGTAAAGCTCCTTGATCACTAGGGTGGCCACGTGGCAGTAGCCATCTTGTGTGAAATACAGAGAACCTTAACAGGCATTAAAAGTACAACATTATAGATATTGGCAGTAGACACTCAGGCATAAGTAAAAACACAAATTCAGACCCCCTAGTGTTTGTGATCATTAAGTCTACTCTGGCAAAGTTTAAGTTATGGCACTGATATAATATATTTAAGCTTAGTCCATACTCAGTGTTACAATCACCCATCATCTTCTGAATGTTCCGCCTCGGTAGATCCTCGTTCAGTCTTCTTTAATTGCTTCTAATTTTCTTCCCGCCTCCGCCAGGCCACCAAACATAATGACCTTACCTGCATAATGGGCTAGCAATTGTAAGGAGTAGGAAGAAAAAATTACTTATCATAGTAATATTGTTTCTTGCAGGGGTTCCCTCAGTATGCTTGACTAGTACAATTATGCCAGCTGGGTTCAGTTGCCCCGGAGGTGGAGTTATGCTAATGATGCCAGGGAATTTGCCAATCAAGTTGAAGTAAGAAAGTACTGCCTGTAGGTGCTGCTGTACTTCCAGTCAGATTCATTTTGAAGCCTAAGGGGCAAAAGGTCCCAAACCCTAAGCCTATGCTAGTACTATAGAAAAATGGAAAAACAAGGAAAACTGGAACCCGCCTCTAGGCGAACTATATACATCATGCTTCACTGTGGAATGTTACACATTTTATTGCTCTACAGAAAGAAATTTGGCCTAAGGCAAGGACTGCAGAACTATTCTCAACCAGGTTATGTGAGGGAAGACTAGATGGGAGGTCAAGCATACTGAGGATCCCTGGAAGAAACAATATTACTATAGGTAAGTACTGGTAAGTTTTTCTTACGCACCCCAGGAGTCCCTCAGTATACTTCACTAGTGCAAACTACAAAGCAGTATAGTTGGGAGGAGGAACAGAACCCACTTTGGAAACAGGTTCTGCAGGACTGCAGTGCCCAATTTGGCATCTGATCTGGACTGTACATCCAAGCAGTAGTGATTTGTGAAGGTGTACAGTCTTCCAGGTATCTCAGTTGTTGTTGTTTTTACCAGGAGTAACACACTAAGCTGAAAGCTTGTTTACAGGTGCGACCTGGGAGCACAAGGAAGTTAAGTGACTTGCCCAAGGTCACACAGTATGCAAGTAAGGCTGCTGTGGATTCAAATCCAGGTCTCCAGATTTGCAGCTCAGAGCCTTAAAGAGCAACTTGCTAGTTTGGGTCCCTAGACATAAATTATACCTCACCCTTGGCAGAACTGATGGGTATTATTAAATCCAGTATCTCAGCCCTGTTAGAAAGTTATTTCACTCGTAAATAGCACCCGATAAAAGAGCCATTTCCTGAACTAAGCTGACCGCCCCTCATGGTACCGCAGCCCTGTTTGTGATGTAAATGAAGACTGCTTGTCATGAGCCATTGATTTCAATGGGGTGTTTTCTATCCATTTTATAACATTTACAATTGAATTTTAACAAATCAAAGTGACGCTTGACTGTAGGGTCCCTGTTAGTCAAAGCGGGCATCACTGTTGTTAAAACTCAGTGTAAATATTATAAATACATATAGAAAGCGTGCAATAGAAATCAATAATATGCCTACTTATAATATGAATTGCCACATCACAAAAACAAGGGCTTCCATCTGTAATAAGGGGCATGTCGGCGGTTCGAAAGCGTAACTCACTGTGAGGGCTATTTACAGTAGTAACTTTCTAACGAACTGAACGTGAATTTAATAATACTATCCAGTTCTACCAAGTAGTATCGACTATGTTTGGGGAGACTGGAGGAAGGGCAAGAGCTGCTCTTTAAACCACAGCCATACTGCCTCCCATGGCGCTATACTCCTATCTGCTTTGCAGATGTCAAAGAAAGGGTATGTTTCTTGCTGCTGCCACTGAGGCTGTAGTGCCCCTGGTGGAATGGGCCCTGAGGCCTTGAGGTGGCTGTCTGCCAGCCTTACTGTAACAGAACTGAATGCAGGAGACTATCCAGCATGAGACAGTCCTCTTAGAGGCTGGCTTGCCTTTACCCACCTCACCATAGGTGAGGAAAGTTCAGTGTGTGAGCACCTGAGCTACTTAGTGTGCTCTAGGTAGTAGGTCAGTGCCCTTTTGACATCCAGGCTGTAAGTCTGCACTCACTCGGAATGGATTTGTCTGAGAAAAGACAGGGAGCATTATAGACTGGTTCAGGTGAAATTCAGACACTACCTTGGGAAGAAATTTCCTGTTAGTCCTGAGAACTACAGCAAAGTCTGTGAAAAGCCATTAGACGAAGCCATGAGCATCAGTACCTTCCACCCTCTCAAGAGCCCAGCAATAACAAGGTTATTGCGGTGATTCCTCCCTTCTGATCCTTGGCCCTTGCTTGAGCATCTTTAACACATAACAAATCCACAGCTTTGGGTTCAAGTCAGGCTTGACGGTCTTCCACTGAAGAGAGTTGCAACTCGGCATCGCCTTCTCTTCTGGTTAGGGCATCTGAGGCGGGATGGAGGGTCTTTAGCTCACTAGAGACATCTAAGATCGCCTCCGTAATTAAGTCCAACTCTTTAAAGAAATGTCTGTAGTGAAGTCAGAGGCATCACTTATGGCTGGCTTAGTGAGGCAGGTTGATGCCTTAAGGTGCTTGGGTCCTTGTTTATGCTCCAGTAATGGCAGTGGCATATACCAAGGTGGGGCATCCACCACTTCCACCTCATTGGTGCTCATAACGGCAGGTGTTTAAGCCGGGGAATCGTGGAAGAAACTTCAGCTGGGGCCAGTAGGGAGTGAAGGAGCATGAATATTCCAGGGTAGGATCCCGAGACAACAATAAGTACTATTTTTTTAGGCAGTTTTCAGCAGTAGGCCTGCAGAGCTCCAAGCAGCATGAGTGCTCTAGCCAAGCAGCATCACCTGACTCTAAGAGTTATCTGTTGTCTGCTGTGGCTTTTACCATCTGCATAATGTTACCTGGATCCGAACCTGTCTTGTAGCAACTGACCTGGAAACAGTGATGCATGCTTTTGTACCTGCAGGGCTGATGCATTGCTTGCAGCTCATGCAAAATGTGCAGCCAGGCTGACTGTGGGAACTTCTTGTTCCATGCATATATTGCCAGTTCTCAAAGAACTGCACTGGCTGTCACTAAGGGGGTGCATCAGCTTCAAGGTAAGTTTGTTGACAACAAAGCTCTGCACATTTTGGGTCTTGGTTACCTGAAAGACTTCTTGACCTTTAACACCCTGTCCACCTCCTTCATTCATCTGAGGCAGGGCTCCTCATAATTCCATGGTCCAGCTTAAAAACAGTTGGGGACATGGCCTTCTGCATGGCTGAACCCATTCTGTGGAATTCTCTTTCTACAGAAATCAGAAGGGCTCCCTCAGTGGAATTTTTAAAGATTTTGTTAAAAAACGATTTATTTAACGTGGTTTTTGGGACCATTTAGTCCATTATAAAACATTTTAGGGTGGTATATTTTCAACCTTTGCCGTCTTTTTCCCTGACCTGTTTTACTGTTGTGTCTCTGTATTTAAAATTTGTATTCTGTTTGTATGGTGCTCAGAGCCCTGGATGGCCAGCTAACAAATACTGTAAAATTGAAGTCACACGCAAGCTAAATTTTACGACTAAGCATTGACAGCTTTTTGACGGCATTTGAAGTTTGTGCTCTGACAACAGCAACACAGTATGACTGTAATCAGCTCAGAGAATTGTGACTGACAGACTGTAATCATCTCCTAGTTTTTACATGTGCGGAAGAATCCTTTCTTCTTTTGATTGCAAAATGCAGAAAACTGTTGCGCAAAGAACATCACTAGAAACCAAAGGCTGAAATGCTAAATTGCTTTTAATCGAAGAACAGGTACACATGTACAGAGGCAACAAAAAACAAAAACCGCAGTACACTCCTGGTGCTTCGGATCACTCTAATCCTTTCTCAAGGATTGATTGCATACCGTATACTGTATCAAAGCCGAATATTGTTAGACAGCAGATGAGTTCTTTGACAGCAGTGTTAGTCCTGGTTTTGCTTTCATTGCTCTGCTGACCATCACAAACTCTTATGCTAATTCGGTGAATGAGACTAATAATAATTTCAATCTGTTTCTGTTAATTTAGCATTTACAGGATTGTTCATTAAATAAAATTCCCCTCTAGAAGCTAGTGGTTTCTGTATGTAACCCCCCTGCAAATGGGGTTTCCCAAAAGTCTCCTAATAGCTTGCCTAAAGGCCCCAGCCTGGATGGTGTTCGGCATTTAAGCCGCCTATTTGTGAGTGCTTTTAGAGCCTCTGGTACTGTCTCTTTAAGAGCTGTCTGCTTACAGGCAGGACTGGAACCTGGGGGGACTGTGTGGTTCCTTGCTCAAGTCCCGCTCGAGCTGCTGACAAACTGTTCCGATTCTGCTGTCGCTAAGTGGGCAGAGTGAGCAGTATTCAGGGATGTAACTGTTTGCTAGCGATCTGTTAGAGTGATAGTGGAAATATAATTTGTCAAACCTGCCTTTCTTGCAGCTGGGACTTTGTGTGCTTTGCCCTCCATCTTGGATCTGAACTGCAGACTAGATCCAATCAGGAGGAGAGGGCACCTAAAATGGAGTACTAGCGACCAACCATGATCAGGACTCTCTTGGGAGCCGGCTGGCCATGGGGATATAGCCAGTAATTCTGGGACGTGAAGTTCTGGACTGTGGCGCCTCTTTCGCAATGGGGAAGTTTGAGTGACTGTCAACTGAAGCCCACCAATTGGACCGGGTGGCACCCGACTGCAATTCCCTGACTGGTGGCTGAGAAGGCAGATCTGTTGTGGCCGCGACTGGGGAAGGAGCTCCGGGCTTCTGCACTGCAGAGTTTTCGCGTGGGAAGTGCATATGGAGGCCGAAAGTCGGGTGATGTGTTTGCCGTGGTGATTCGGACTGAATCCGCTGTGACTGAGGAGAGGAGAGGCTGTGTAGCAAAGAACCAGGCTTACCCTGTAGAGGACTGGAGAAACTGCTTCATCGCGCTTGGTCTGTCAGGAAAGTGAAGCTGCATCGCAAACTCCCGGGTTGGCAGTAAGTGCGATTGGGACCTGAGGGCAGCTGCCTGGTATGGTAACTTCTTTTACATATAAATGTGTGGGGTGTGTCCTGCTTACAGAACCCTGTTCCCCTGCTGTGTGAAAGGCGTCCAGAAATCCACGCCACTGTCGGGGACAGCGTCCAGCCAAAAATTAGTGAGTGAAAATCAGGGTAGCTCCCTGCCATCTGTACCTTTAAATTGCAAGTGTTTCATCTGATTTTCTTTCTTCTACTCTGAACTGAGCCCACACGGCTCGGATAACAAATTGGGTATTGTGCAAGTGTTTTCCATCTCAGGGCCCCAACCAGCTACACCGATCCTGGCTAGCCCCCCATCCTGGGTACCCAGTGAAAATGACATTTAGGGACTCTGAAATTGTGCACATTACTGTGAATATTAATGCGATTGCTCTAATTAACCTGATTTCCTCCTGTCCTTCTTGCCATCCCCTAAATAAATCAAATCTGGTTGTTTCAGCAAAGTTACACTGACTAAAGCATGTGTTTGTGTTAAAGCATTGTATAGTGGCTATCATATTACATCCTCTTCCTCTGACGGGGTCCCCAGAGTCAAGCTGACCGAACCAGTCCTGGGAGTAAGTGTACACTGTGAAGATACTCCTGACATATTGTGTGGGCCACTAGTGGAAAAAAGGGTTGCAGTGTCCCACAGAATGTGGCCAAGTCAGAAAAGACAGTATCAACCCTGACCTCTGGGTGGAGGCACCCGCCATTGGACCTAGGCCCCTCAACCTGTCAGTAGTCAGTCAAGCAGGGGTAGTAGCCCTTGGGATAGTGCCACCTGGGGTTACATCTTGGAGGCACCGCTGGGATTCTTAGCGTCCTCTAGTGGCCGATGAGAGAAGTACCACATTATGTCTAAATTAAAGGAAAAATGGAGGGGATGCTACGCCAAGTTAAAACTCGATCCCATTAAGATGATGGTGCATAAATTGATGGGATGGGGTGAAGCTGAGGAGTTGGACTCCCAAAGACTGTATTACTGTTGGATGTCCCTTGAGGATTAAAAGCGCTGATACTGTCTCTACTGTGACGTGTTAAATGTCTGGGCAATGGAAGTAAAGGGTGATGTGCTGACTTGCTCGAACAGACCCTGCAAGTACTGCTTCCAGCAGTATTACGATAGACCCTGAGAGGGTGCCCCAGTGATTTTCCCCAAAGGTGCCCAGAAGGGATGGAGGGTTATTCACACATAGTGGTTCGGTCACCTCGGTGGGGTCCCCTAAGACCAATAGTTTCAAGGACAAGCTACTTAAACTGTTGGCCGCAGAAGGGAGAACTGCTCAGGAATTGATACAGGTATTAGACATCTCGAGGCGACCACACTCCCCTGCCGTCCCCAGGTACATCTCCGGGTCATTTAAGAGCTCCATACTAACCCCACCCCCTGTTCGTCCCTCCAATACAATTAGACTCCTATCGGAGATGGGAGACTCTTCTCTGATACTGTGCTGTGCCTTCAGGGAAGATGATTTGGAGACCTGGATGGACTATGCTATGCCTTTAGTGCAAGAGTGGCAGTGTTCTGAGGAGAGAGAGAAATGGCTGATGGAAAGTTTGAGGATCCCGCACTGGAAGCCATTGGTTCCTATGGGCCACTAGTCCAGAGACAACTGCAGCAGAATATCTTTCCACTTTAGAGGGGTGTTTGGCAGCACTGAAACGAGGAAGGATCTGTTATGGAAATTCAAGTCAGCAAAACAGTGGAGAAATGAGAAATTGTCTACATTTGTTACTAGAATGGAAAGGGCTCTGCAAAAGGCCCACCGAAAAGGGGAGTGATGCCAAACACTAAACCAGGTCCGATTGGACCATATATTGAAGTCAGCCAGATTTTCAAGTGTGATACTGCTGAAACTCAAATTGCAAGACCGAGGCCAGCGCTCCTGAATACTGTCAATTGATGAGAAGATTCGTGAAATCGAAACCAATGAAGAGGGTGGGAACCCCATGCTGGAGCTGTGAATCTGTGCCAGACTCCGAGCAAAGTGAGCCAGGCGAGACTCATCAATTGAGAGGGCTGATCAAGGGGATGACGAGACCTATCGGGGAACCGGATCTGTATCAAGCTCCCCTGAGCCCAAAAGTGGAGTGGGAGTACATGCTGTTTCCTCTGACCCCTGGACTGAGAATAACTTAGAGCAGAAATTAGAGACCTACAGGAAATGGTGAGGGAGCTGCAACAGGCTGCTCTCACCCCCAATAGAGTTGATGAACCAGAGAGTTCACGGGTAAACATCCCATTCAAGAAGACCCATGATAGAGCCCCTAAGTGCCCCGCAGATAAAGAATCCCCTTTCTCCAAAGACAACCGAGATATTAAGTTCTGTTACCATTGTGGGGAAGATGGACACTTTCAGACTGAGTGTCAGCTGCCAGAGAACTTAAGGAAAGTCACCAGCAGGTTAGTGGCATGGCATCGCAAAACCTGTGCCCAGTCACCAGGAGGGGCCAACCAGAAAAGTTTTGCCAACAGGGCCAATGCCCGAGTGACCTCTCAAGTAATGCCCCTGAATGGTCTGAAGTAGTGGGTCCCTCCATGGAGACTACAGTGAAGGTGAATGGGGTGTCCATCAGAGCTGTACTAGACAGTGGCTCCCAAGTGACAATCATGTTTCAGGACTGGTATCAGAGCATTTGTCTGATGTGCCCTACAATCCCTAGAGGGCTACATGTGTGGGGTTTGAGTGAGAAGGCCTACCCCTACTCTGGCTATATCCGAATTTGGTTGTCTTTTCCTACTTCTGTGGCTGGAGTGGCAGAGCAAGTGGAGACCCTGGCCTTAGTGTGTCCCCCTGCTGGACTGTACGATGGGGTCCCATTGTTGATTGGAACCAATGCACATATGTTTGGGCGACTGGCACAGTTGTGTGCTGAAAAACAAAAGTCCAAGACTGGCTGAGCCTTCAGAATCCCGGCTTTAATTAAAAGGGCCTATGACGCACAGAGAAATGCTGGTAGGATGGAACCCGAGGACCCGGTGGGGGTCGTCTGGAAGAAGGACCCAGAATCTTTGCTGCTAGCACCAAATGCGCAATGTGTTCTACAAGGAGAAGTCCATATCAAGAAGGATGTAAAGAACAAAATATTAATGCTGGACGCACCAGGGGATGCAGGGATTTATTAAACTCTAAAAATTCATTAGCGTTTTGCTCATAAAAGTGCTAAATCTTTGTGAAAATGCATAGCTCTTGCCTCACTATGTTTAACAAACACAGCAATTCTAGAAAATCTATATAAATACTTTCTGTACAGTTAGTATAATCCCAAGAAAAAAGCTGCTAATCAATTATTTAAAACCCTGGGATGGGAAACTGCCCGAGGAGCTGCAGGTCAAACCCAGTATCCTGCCTGCTAGAGCTCATGCTTTTGCCAAACGAGTAATGGTTCAAGTGCAGAATGTGTCTGACAGGGAGATTCGAGTAAATCGAGGCTGCACCCTGACCACTGTGCACTGTGCGGATACTGCTGTCCTGCCCAGTAACAAGAGTTGGGGGAAGAGTGACAGAGTGACACCCGACTTGTTTGATTTCGGTGACTCCCCGTTGCCAGCTGAATCGAAAGAAAGGATCAGTGAGAAGCTTGCCCAGAGAGACCAGGTGTTTTATTTGAAGGAATGGGATGCAGGATGTGTACAAGGAGCTGAACACCGTATCCGGCTATGTGATGAGAGGCCATTTATGACAGGTCTCGACACCTGGCACCTGCTGACATAGATGATGTGAGCGACATCTGCAAGAGATGCTGCGGCTGGGGTAATACAGGAATCCAAGCCCATATGCTTTACCTATCTCTAGTAGTGAGGAAAAGAATGGAACAGTTAGGATTTGTGTGGATTATAGTACTTTTGAACGTGGACTATTCCAGATCAGTACACCACGCCAAGCATTCAGGATGCATTGGGACTGCCTGAATGGTAGTAAGTGGTTCTCAGTGCTGGACCTTACATGATGGGTATTATCAGACCCGATAACTGAAGACCGTGAAAAGACTGCCTTTATTTGCCCACTTGGTTTCTGTGAGTTCATGAGGATGTCTCAAGGGATTTCGGGTGCTCCAGCCACTTTTCAGCGCCTAATGGAGTGTGCAGTGGGGGATATGAACTTGTTAGAGTGCTTAGTATACCTGGATGATGTCATTGTGTTTGGCAGCTCCCTGGAGGAACATGAAAGCAGGTTATTCAAGGTGTTGGACCGACTGGAAGATTTTGGCCTCAAATTGTCCATTGATAAGTGTCAATTATTTCAAACATCAGTAAAATATGTGGGACATATAGTGTCCACCGAGGGCATAGAGACTGACCCCAGTAAAGTTAAGGAGGCATTGACCACCTGGCCCAGCCAAAATCTGAAGAAGAGCTGCAGAGATTCCTGGGTTTCTGTGGTTATTATAGGCATTTATCAGGACTATTCCAAGTGATCCCCTTCATTAACCTTACTCAAGGGTATCCCCAACCCACAAAAGGTACAAGAAAACAGTTCCCATTGAGACTGAAAAAAGGTATTTCTGTCCAAATGAAGTGTTTGGGGCCCACTGGACTTCTGATTGTGAGACTGCTTTCCATGAAATCATACATCAACTTACCCATGCCCCCGTGTTGGCCTATGCTGATCCTACCAGGCCATATGTCCTTCATACTGATGCTAGCTTGCAAGGGTCGGGGGCTGTGTTGTATCAGGAGCACACAAATGGCCTGAGACCAGTGGCCTTTGCCAGCAGGAGTCTGACCCGTCAGAAAGAACTATCAGTGCACAAACTAGAGTTCCTAGCTTTGAAGTGGGCCATTGTTGATCAATTTCATGAGTACTTGTATGGAGCTAAGATACTGGTAAAAACTGACAATAATCCTTTGACCTATGTGCAGACTTCAGCTAAGTTGGATGCCACGGGCCATAGGTGGCTCTCTGCCTTGTCTACATATGACTATGCCATCGAATACAGAGCAGGCCTGAACCACATAGATGCTGATGCTCTCTCCGGAGGCCTGTTCCCCGGAATGACTGGGTCAGACTGTCAGAACCTGATATTGAGCACTCTGCCAGAAGTTTGACAGGGAGGAACAAATGTTCCGCAGACGCAGTGGACTGTATTGTGGATTGTTTGGGACCTTCTGAGAACTGCATACCTGCTGCTTATTGCCACTTTTCTGCAATAGACATTGGTGCACTGCCTCAGCTGGACAACGACAGTATTCAGCGGGCTTAATCTAAGATCCCATGATCAAATCAGCTTTAGAAGCCCTCTATGCAGGGAAAGATGTGTGTCAAATTACGTTCCACTGATTTGAGAACTGCATTATTATACAAGGAAGGTCCTAAATTGAAACTGATCAATAGACTGTTATACAGAGAAACAGTAGACAGAGGGGGACAAATAGACAAACAACAACTAGTGCTGCCCACTACCTTTCGAGACTCAGTACTGAGGTCCTTACATAACCACATGGGGCACCTTGGTATAGACAGAACACTTGACTTGGTGAGATCCAGATTCTATTGGCCTAAGATGGGGGCTGATGTTGAGCAACACATTCGAACTTGTAGTTGCTGCTTACAGAGGAAAGCTTTGCCCCAGAGGGCTGTCCCCCTTGTTAACATCACCACGGTGCACCCATGGAGCTGGTCTCTATTGATTTTCTGAGTCTGGAGTCAGATCAAAGAATATTAATGTGCTGGTGGTCACTGACCATTTTCAGATATGCAAGCTTTCCCACCAAGGACCAGAAGGCATCCACTGTGGCAAAGTACTTGTGAAAACTTTTTGTTCACTAGGGGCTCCACAAAGAATCCATTCTGATCAAGGGAGATACTTTGAGATTCGTCTGATCAAAGAGATGCTTTCTCTGTGGGAGTGCGAAAGTCCAGAACCACCTTACCACCCCCAGGGGACCAGAGCCTGAGCGTTTCAACCACACTTTGCTAGATATGCTAGGTACCCTCCACCCAAAGGACAAGCCCAGATGGAGCCAACAACTTAACACCCCTGGTACATGCCTACAACTGACCAAAGTGATGCCACTGGGTTCTCCCCTACCGCATGATGTTTGGAAGAGAAGCTCGACTGCGGTAGATGTATGTTTTGGAGTTTTTCCTGATGGGGTTTGAGCTGACAACTATTTACAGTATGTGCAAAGTTAAAGGCCCAGCTAAATCATGCGTACCAACTGGCTCAAACCATGGCTGCCAAAAAATCTGGCCAACAAAGAAAGGTATGATAAAAGGTGAAAGCACAGGAACTCCAGGAGAGGAGGCGAAAGTGTTACTAGGGAACCTAGGACTGCATAGCAAAGCAAAGATTGCTGACAGATGGCATCATCTCCCTCACATTGTAGTGGGCAAACTAGATGATCTGCCTGTGTCCAAAAGTACGGCCGAGAATAATTCAAAGATGTGAAAACTATGCATAGAAATCATTTGCTGCCCATTGGACAGATCTCGATAGAGTCTGAGCCCCCAGACAATGCCCCCTCTGGACCAGTGACTAGAGCAGCTGTTAGGAAAAATCAAGAAAGACTGCACCTACAGAAGCTAAGTTAAAGTGTTCCCCTCCACAGTTTCAACTGAACATGACTGTCAGTCTGTGTCAGAGGACAGTGAGTGTAATCCTGAAATGAAATTACGTACCTACGTAATTCTGATCTTTCTGTGTATCTTCACCATTCATCACAGATGGGTACTGGCCAGAGATCAGGACCCGTGGGAGGATTTTTTTTTTAAAGGGTAGGCGGAGCCAACTTGCTAGCTCCAGCGCCGCCCTCGGGAGCCGAGTGTACTGTGTGGCTCCGAGGGTTGGCCGTAAGGCTGTGTCCGACTCTGCCTGCCTACCAGTTCTGAGTTGCCGGAGAGGTAAGAGGAAGGATGGAGGGTGGGACAAAGAAGTCCAAGGGACAGAAAAGGAAAGGAAAACTGAACTAAAGGAGAAATAATGACTGAGGGGACAGCAGAGAAGAGATGAGACTAAGAGGGTTGGGTAGGGCCCCAATCTCTGGAAGCGGAGGAAGGGAGGAAGGAGGGAGAAATTTAGGAGAGAGTGAGAGGTAACAAGGTATCCGAGACCCTTGTCCGTCACCAGATTTCTATAGGAACTGCAAAGTATGGCAAAGCTCTGCAGAATTCAAGGCACAGAATAACTGGCAAACACCCCAGAAGCAGAGTCGGCTATTCTGGAAGAAGGACAGGGTACAGGGATTTAATACTCTCAGGAAAGATGTTTGG
Source organism: Neoceratodus forsteri (assembly GCA_016271365.2). Taxonomy (NCBI): domain Eukaryota; kingdom Metazoa; phylum Chordata; order Ceratodontiformes; family Ceratodontidae; genus Neoceratodus; species Neoceratodus forsteri. Next base: position 9,948,803 of record JADMNL010000026.1, read on the forward strand.
TGAAAAAAAGAGCTTTTTTTTTTTTTTTGAAACAGTTGGATGGAAACCAGAAGGAGAACAGGAGGAGGGCAACCACCAACTCCCACCCCATCGGGGTGGAGACAGGTAGTAGAGAAGGAGTGCTGCTCGAGCTGTACTCTTTAAAGGAGAATACCCCCCTGTGTGTCCCTACTTTACCCTGCTCCAAAAGTAGAGGGGGAGCCACCGAGGGTGGGGGACCCAGAGACTGAGGCCCCAGGGAGATGGTGGGCGGGGTTGTGATGAATGGTGAAGATACACAGAAAGATCAGAATTACAGTAGGTACATAATTTTCATATCTTATCTGTCAATCTTCACCATTCATCCAGATAAATGATACCAAGCCCCGAAGGGGTGATTCATATACCCTAAGGGACAGGTCCCTTAGCCCTCAGTGGGTGACACACTAAGGGAGGAACCTTCGGGCCTGAGGAGGCCGAGTGGGACAGTGAGGCGGGGTCCCCGGCGGAGAAGGAGCTGCCCGACAAGCGTCGTCTCGGTCTCACAGGAGAAGAGTTGGTTCCTGGTGGGGGAGCAAATCACCCTCGCCGGGCCAGGGTGACAACCGAGAAAGGCGTATGACGCCGATCTCCTGGTGCAGATCGCTGTCCCTATGACCCTGGTAGCTACCTCATTGGTGTCATAAGATGCCCCAGCTTGGTGCCTTGCTAGCTCCAGGCCACGTGCAGAAGGCGCGATGGCTTGTCTGGTTGCTCGAGTCAGGCAAAGTAGCTAGGAACTGACCTAGTGTGGACCACAAGAACCTGTTGTAGGCTGCATAGTGGGCCTAGTGGTGGAAATAGAAAGAGCAACCGTGCCGTAGAAGGTCCTCCTCCCCAAAAATCAAAATCCGAGTCTTGATCCGGGGCGGTCCAGTGGAGGCAAAGCCCATCAGGGTGTCAGATCGTCAAGCCAGACTGCGGATAAGGCACAGAACCTGGAGACTCGGGGGCGCCAATACCTCTGGCTAGGTCCCTAGGGCAGGAACTCCGGAGAAGGGCCTCTGCCAAGCATAAGGGCGTCTCCCAAAAGGGAGCAGACCAGGGCAGCACCACAAGGGTGGCCTCGCCAAAATCGCCTAGAAAGGCATGCTCCGCAAGCTCAGGATTGCTAACAGAAGAGGGAGAAAGGTGCAAGTCCTCCAGCATCCTCACGAGGAAGCGCTGGTACTCGGAGAGATCAGCAGCTGGAGAGATGTGGACAGAGGGGTCCTCTCCCCCAGAAGAGGGGGATGAGGAGCTGGAGGTCACCATATGTTCCGAGGGTGGCTGCACGGGGGAGGTTGAAAAACCTGGCTGTCCATAGCCCTAATGTAGGCAGGGAACCGAGCAGCCACCGCCCTGAACTGCTCCCAGGTGAGAGGGCAGCTAGGACCAAGAATGCCTGGGCGCTGGAAAATGTGGCAGAGGGATGGAGCAGAGCCGAGAAAAGAAATCAGCTGACCTCCGCCCAGAGCTAGGGAGCTGACCATGAGCACCAGGGAGGTGCCCGGAGAACTCCACGCCAACAGATGTACAACCACATTGGTACTGCCTTGGCTGCGCCCAGAAGAATCCCCAGTGAGGTGACTGGGGCCGTAAAAGTCAGAAGGACGGTTCCCTGCCTCAAAAGAATGGGACTCCCTCAAAGGAACCAGAAGGGAAGGGTGGAATCCACACCTGGCTTCCACACAGAAAGGCTGAGCCGACCCACACCCCTCGACCCCTCAGAGTCCGAGAGAGTCCTCCTCCTCGAGAGGGCCAGCCTAGGTAGCTGGCATCTCTGGGCTGCCCCGAGGGGAGACCCAGGGAACAGCACCCTCCCCTCCTGCAGGCTTCTCAATGGGCCCCAAAGTTGGGCGATCAGACACACCACTGGAGGGGTACCACCACAGGGTCGATGAAACCCCAAGGCCAGGTTGCAGAGCAATGGTGGCACGCACCACTGTCCGCTGGTCAGCACCACTGACCCTAGCCTGGGGCCATCTGACTCTCCCTCAGTAGGGGCTGGCTGACTCGTCCAGCGAGGACCACGGAGAGCCCTCCTCATGAACAACCCGAAGGTGTGACTGCCTGTCTGACTCGAGCCCAACTCCAAAGGCAGAGTCCGAGGCTCTGAGCCAAACAGGTAGGAAGGCGGGCGAAACCAACTTTGCCAGAGGGCCCAGCAGTTAGAGCTGTGTCGAGATGGCACCCATGCCCTCTGCAACCCCGCAGGCGTGGCTGCAGAAGGCGCCAGGGCAGCTCGGGCCCAAAGTCCCAGAGCCAGGGCCAGACGTGGTGCCGTCACTCCACTAGCACTGAGGCGGTACCAGGGACAGAGCGGCACCGACAGCAGCCCTAGTAGCAACCTCGGCACCCGACAACACCGCCAGGCCCCTGCGCCCATGGCGGCACCGAGACACAAGCAGCACCAGCAGCGGGCGGTTTCGGCGCTGAACAGCAACACCGACCGGCCCTCGGTGCCGCCGGCGCACCGAGCATGGGCGGCACCGGGGGCGGCACGGCAGCCGGCTGAAGGCCCTATGGCGCCAGGCAGCGCAAGACGCAGCGCCATGCTCCAACCTCGGTGCCGTCCTCGGCACAGGCGGCATGGCGAAAAAGCCACGGATCCTGTCCCATGGCACGCAAGCAGCATCGGCACCACAAGCGAGGCGTCGACAGGGCCCAGGCACTGAGCGATGAGTCAGTGCCGGCGATGGCACTGACAGGGCCCACGGCCGCAAAGCGGCGCCAAAGACTCGACGGCACTGACCAACGGCGTCGGGGGCGGCACCGACTCGGCCTTCTGAGCCGTGGGAGTGACACCGGGAGCCTTCAACCCGAAGGGTGATTGCCATGGCGGCACCTCCCACCCGCCTCCCAGGAGGAAGCGGACGGGCCTCCTGGCCCACGGAGGAGCCTCGGCAATGGCCAGGCTACAAAGTAGCTGAAGCTCCCTCCTCCTCGGTCCATATGGAACTGGGAGGGACCGGAGGAAGGGGCCGACAGGCAGCGGCTTGGCCCGGACGAGTCGAACTCTACTCCCGAGAAGTCGGGGGAGCTCGCCCCACTTTCACGCGCTGTTGGAGGATGCGGCGTCCATGGAGAAGCAGGCATTGCACGTAATCCATGTCGTGAAGCGGGCCAAGACACATGAGACACTGGTTGTGCTGGTCGGTGACGGAATATTTCCGGCCGCAACGGGCACCGACGCATGGGGGCCGACCGCCTTAGAAGACTTTTTGCCCGACCGAGACATGACCTACAGAGAAAAACACTACAAAACAGACTCGGACGTCACAATTTGAAATAAAAGGAAAGATCTTACCGGCGACGTCAAGTGGAGGCAGAACCCAGAACCGGTAGACGACCGACGGACTGACGTTCATTTTTTTCGAGCAGGCTGAAAGGTCTAAATTACAGAGAAAGCTTCCCACGAGGCAACCTCGACGGCGGGAGATGAAGAACTGGTAGGCAGGTGGAGTCGACACAGCCTAACGGCCAACCCTCGGGCGCCACGCAGTACGTCGACCTCGAGGGCAGCGCCGACGCTGTGTCGGCTCCGCCTACCCTTTAAAAAAAAAAAAAAAGCTCCCACGGGGTCCTGATCTCCGGCCAGTACCCATCTGTGATGAATGGTGAAGATTGACACAGATAAGATTATTACCTTTCTTATGAATTGAGTCAACTGTTTCGGGCAATCCCTAGTCAACCCAGGGAATGAAGCTGGGTCTTCTGGACTGTCTAAGCCCTCAGCTTTATCCCTGGAGCCAATGCTCCTGGAAAGTGAAATACAAAGCATCCAATCAGAGGATGTGGAATCATTGTGCATGGTTGAACTGCCTGACTTTTCAGAAGGAGGGAGTGATGTATCGGAGCAAGCTAGTGATACACCAGAACCCGAACAGTGTGTTGAGTGCTCTGATAGTTCCCTGCCAGTACCAGGGTCTCCACAGTTGATCCAAGTGTTGTGGACTCAGAAATTGTAAACTATGGAGCTGAAAATGCCTCGAATTCTGGCCTCCCTGCCCCAATAGAGACCCCCTTGGTGAGTACAGACAGTGCTGAAAGTGAGTCTAACCATTGAGAAACTGTGCCTGTTCCCCCCAGAAGGACTGATCAAGAAGTGAGGCCTGTAGTACAGCTGAGTTACGAGTCCCTGGGCAGACCTGTGGACCTACCCCTCAATGTGGTTCATAAGGGAGTGTATGTAACCCCGAGCTCGCTGCCCAATCTAAGCCTGGGAGATAAATCCAGATTACTTGTGTTAAGTATGGTGCCCTGCCATTTCCAGCCCTGGTAGATGATAGGGACGGCCCCTTTATCCAGGTTTCAGGTGCAGAAAGTAATGACCTGAGTTAAAATATGTGTGTGTGTGTGTGTGTGTATATATATATATATATATATATATATATATATATGTGTGTACTGTTGTATGATCGGTAGTAGAATGCATAATACAGTGTACATGTATCTGTCAGAGGTTAATATGGTGATTGCTGTTTGAAAAAGCAGGACAGTTCAAATGTTCTACCTAAAAGTGATTTAGGGTATCTCCTTGGCGCGGACATCAAGCTTTTCAAGCTAGGAAGGGTGTAACCCCCTGCAAATGGGGTTCCAAAAGTCTCTAATAAGCTTGCCTCTAGCACCCAGCTTGGATGGTGTTCGGCTTTTAAGCCGCCTGTTTGTGAGTGCTTTTAGAGCTTCTGGTACTGTCTCTTTAAGAGCTGTCTGCTTACAGGCAGGACTGGAACCTGGGGAGACTGTGTGGTTCCTTGCTCGAGTCCCACTCGAGCTGCTGACAAATTGCTCCGATTCTGCCGTTGCTAAGTGGGCAGAGTGAGCACTATTCAGGGATGTAACTGTTTGCTAGCGATCTGTTAGAGTGATAGTGGAAATGTAATTTGTCTAATCTGCCTTTCTTGCAGTTTGGACTTTGTGTGCTTTGCCCCTCCATCTTGGATCTGAACTGCAGACTAGATCCAATCAGGAAGGAGTGGCACCTAAAATGGAGTATTGAGCGACCAACCAGGATCAGGACTCTCTCGGGAGCCGGCTGGCCATGGGGATATAGTCAGTAATTCTGGAAGTGAAGTTCTGGACTGTGGAGCCTTTTCGCACCAATGGGGAAGTTTTGGTGACTGGCAACTAAGCCCACCAATTGGACTGGATGGTGCCCGACTGTAATTCCCTGCCTGGTGGCTGAGAAGGCAGATCTGTTGTGCATGCGACTGGGAAGGGCTCGGGCTTCTTCGCTGCAAGTTTTTCATGCGGGAAGCGCATGTGGAGGCTAAAGTCAGGCAGCACGCTTGCAGCCAATCGCGGGCTTAAGTATAGATAAAGTAATTCCTATATCCCTGGTGGTCCAGTGGACCGCTCGCAGCCCGATCACGGGCATTTGTGATACAAACAAATTAAGTCCAATATCCCTCATGGTCCAGCGGTACTCCCCTCCTCACCCGCCCACTGAGCCCACTGCCCCGCGTCCCCCCCGGTCAGTGGCGGGCAGCAGCACCCTACCCGCCTGCTGTCCTGCCGCCCGCCGTCTGACATCGTAGGTAGGGCTGTACGCCCATTGGTCCACAGTGTGAGCCAATGGGCATGCAGCCCGTACCATACTACACATTCCAGATATGTAGATGGATCATTCACATATCTGGAATAATAGTAATCTGACTGGAGCTGCTAGCCAGCTCACTACTGTGAACCAATGGCTACCTCCTATGGTGTCGATGGGTGAGCAGCAGGTAGTGGTGCTGCCGCCCGCCGCTGACCAGAAGCCGGCGGTGAAACTCAGTGAGCCGAAATGAGAGAGTTCGCTGGACCTGAAGATAATGGGCGTCATTATTTAGCATCACAGATACCCGCAACTGAAACTGCGGAGCAGATCCACTGGACCACCAAAGATAAGAAAACTTTTATTTACATAAGCCATGATCAGACTGACAACTATCCACTGGACCACCAGAGATTTTGGAATCTATTTTATTAACACATGCCCACGATCAGGCTCGGCGGTCCACTGGACCACCAGGGATATAGGAAATACTTTATTTATCGCAAGCCTGCGGTCGGGCTGACAGCTGTCCACTGGACCACCATGGATTTTGGAATCTATTTTATTTAACACATACTGTGTCAGACTCGCGAGGAGTCCACTCAGACCACCAGGGATATAGGAAATACTTTTATTTACACTTAAGCCCACGATCGGGCTGACAGCGGTCCACTGGACCACCAGGGATTTTTGAGGGTCATTTTTGTATGTATGCCTGTGATCGGGCATGGGGGAGTGCCACCAGGTGCAGCCGTAGCTCGGGTGGCCACCCACAGGTGGCAGCTGCCATGTTGCGCCCTGCAATACGGTAGTTCACCTGTGGGTGGCCAGCCATTGTTCTTTTTTGGGGGGGATCAACTGTCAGCTGTGCAAGTAGGGGTTTCGCATGCATGGAATGAACCACAGCCCGGGTGAATATCGGGATGTGCAAGTATGCATGGGCCTCCCCCCACCACCCATATACGTGCCAATCAGCTCCGGTGGCATTAGGATTTGTGCAGGCACAATTCCCGTTTGAATATAGTGCGGGACACATCAGTGGGTTGCGCATAGCGCCAACACTGTTGAACCATTAGCAACCCTTTTGAATATCTGGACCAATGTGTTGTGTCTGCGACTGTTGTGAGTTGTATCTTATACTCAGTGTATTGTGTCTGCGACTGTTTCTCAAGGTTGTATCTTATACTCAGTGTGTTGTGTCTGCTGACTGTTCTCGAGTTGTATTTTATACTCAGTGTGTTGTGTCTGCGACTGTTCTTGAGTTGTATCTTATACTCAGTGTGTTGTGTCTCGACTGTTCTTGAGTTGTATCATATACTCAGTGTGTTGTGTCTGCGACTGTTCTCGAGTTGTATCTTATACTCAGTGTGTTGTGTCTGCAACTGTTCTTGAGTTGTATCTTATGCTCAGTATGTTTGTGTCACTGTTCTTGATTTGCAGCTTATTCTGTGTGTCGTGTCTGCGACTGTTCTAAAGTTGCAGCTTTGACTCAGTGTATTGTGTCTGTGACTGTTCTCGAGCTGCAGCTAGACTCATGTGTTGTGTCTGCGACATGAAACATACATAGAATCTGATGGCAGATAAGGACCGCTTGGCCCACCTAGTCTGCCCATTTCCTACCTAATGGATAAGCTGCAGATCTTAGTTAACCAACAGTCTACTTCCTCCTACTCACCACTAGAGTTGCCTTATGTTTGTCCCATGCATTCTTGAATTCCCCCACTGTTTTTGACTCTCATGACCTCCTCAGGAAGGCTGTTCCATGCATCTACAACCCTCTCTGTGAAGAAATACTTCCTCACATTACCTCTGTGCCATCCCCCTCTATCTTGAATGTGCCCCTTGTTCTTGCCATCTCTTTTTCTGAAGATGCTACCCTCTTAGACTTTATTTGATTCCCTTGAGGTATTTAAAAGTTTCTATCATGTCTCCCTCTCCCTCCTTTCCTCGAGGCTATACATCTTAAGCTCCTTTAGTCTTTCTTCATGTCTTCTGGTGCAGACCCTGCACCATTTTGGTGCCCTCCTCTGGACAGCCTCCATCCTATGTCTTTGCAGAGATGGGGTCTCAGAACTGTACACAGTACTCTAGATGTGGTCTTACCAGCTCTGTAACAGAGGGCCAACAACTTCCTGTTTCTACTGGTGATGCCTTTCCCTATGCGTACCAGTATCCCCCCAGCCCTCCTTACTGCCTTCTCACATTGCTGGCCCACCTTTAGGTCATCTGATATGATTGCCCCCTGGTCCCTTTCCATTTTTGTTGTTGCTAGTATCTCACCCCCCATTGTGTACTCTTCCCCTGGGTTTTTGTTTCCCAGGTGCAATACTTTGCACTTTTTTGCACTGAATCTAAGCTGCCATACTGTTCTCGAGTTGTAGCTTAGACTTGGTGTGTTGTGTCTGCGACTGTTCTCGAGTTGTAGCTTTGACTCGGTGTGTTGTGTCTGTGACTATTCTCGAGTTGCAGCTTAGACTCGGTGTGTAACGTCTGTGGCTGTTCTGAAGTTGCATCTTAGACTTGGTGTGTTGTGCCTGAGACTGTTCTCAGGTTGCAGCTTAGACTCGGTGTGTTGTGTCTGCAACTGTTCTCGAGTTGCAGCTTAGACTAGGTGTGTTGTGTCTGTGACTGTTCTTGAGTTGCAGCTTAGACTCGGTGTGTTGGGTCTGTGACTGTTCTTGAGTTGCAGCTTAGATTAGATGTGTTGTGTCTGCGACTGTTCTTGAGTTGCAGTTTAGACTCAATGGCCCAGATATTCAAACTGCGCTCAAAATGAGCGCAACAGCAGGGCAGCACAAACCAGTTGTGCAACTGTGCAACAGGTGCGATATTCAAACATGGAGCAGAACAAATTGCGCCAAGCAACCAGCGTCTGAATATCGCACATCACTGCGCCATCGGCGCAACCAGGAAGGAGAAGCTGAGCTAAATGGCTACGCTATAGCGCAACCAGGACAACCCAGCTGAGCATTCCAGAGGTGCCATAAGCCAGCAGAGCCCCCAGAGCAATGGAACTGCACATCCAGGGAGGCAGGCTGGGGCCCACCGCCAGCCATGCCACACATGGGTACAGGAACACACTGCAGAACCCACACCACACCTGCACACCCCAAGCACAGCATCACTGGGGTGGGACGGATGATCTACTTGCCCATGGGGACAAGCCAACAAAGCATAGCAGAGCCATGACACCCCAGCACAACCACTGGCAGGCTGAGGTGCCACACACAGGGGTTGACAACCACAGTGCACATCAGCCCCCGTATGCACAGCACACCCCTGCACTGTGACCCCAAGACACCACCTATGTGCAGTGACTGGCACTGCAGGAAACCATGCCATCCCCCAGCACCGTCAACCCCGTGCAGCACAAAGCCTACAAGCCAGACACACCCTGTGCACCCAGCAGTGGGTGGCAGCAGGCGGCAAGACCAACCGAAAGTCGCTGCCATGCGGAATCCCTCCCATGCACACACACACACGCACACACATACCCAGGACCATACCAGCCCAGATGGCATGTACACCCCTGCAACTGAGCACCCATAGGCAGCTGCAATCAGAGAGCAACACATTATTCGTATAAAAATATAAAATGTATTTCAACACAACAAACATTATCAAGAACAAGTACAACTATTTACAAGGGGGGGGACGGGTACAAGGTAGGGTTGGTCAAGGGGTAGGGATGACAAACTTGGAGAGGGAAGGCAAGGTGGTAGGGATGGGAGAAGTGGGAAGGGTAGAGAGGTCATGGGCCAGCCAGCCACCCATCCTCCTGCTGGTGTCCTGCAGTTCCCTGCGCCTCCTCCGCATGCCATGGCGCTGTATTGATTGCAGGATGTCGCTGTTCTGGCCACAAGCTGTCGGATGGCCCTGATATCCCTCGCCATCCGATGAAGAACCTCGAGGCCTAGGAAAATGGGAACACAGTCAATGGCTGTGACTGACCACAACCCTGAACACCACCCAACCTGCAAGCCATATAGCCCAATGTTCCGCACCTGTGATGGCATGCACCCGCCCACAGTGAACATGCACATGGCCATCACAAACAGGCGGCACCAGCTATGCGCACCACTGCACACACACACACTGCCCATGTCCATCACAGCACAAACAAGGCTGGCAAGTGACGTGGCAGCGTGGTCGATGCCAGTTACACAGCTATGTGCCCAGTGCATGCATCGACCACCAGTGATGCAAACACAGGCGTGCTGTGAAACTGGACAGTGATGCATGTCACCTGTGTCGTGCCTAAGACATAGATACATAGACAGTGTCGGCAGATAAGGGCCTATGGCCCACAGAGTCTGTCCATTTCAGCCTGTAAGTTCACTTTGTTTACCTAGAAGTCTGTTGCCCCTTACCCCTGACCTCAAGAATTCTGTTATGTCTATACCGTGCAGTCTGAAATCCCGTGAGTGTGTCAGCCCCCACCACTCCCTCTGGCAGGGTGTTCCACTTGTACACCACCCGATCTGTGAAGAAAGTCTTGCTCATGCTTCCTCTGAATCGTCCTCCCTCCAACTGCATCCCATGCCCTGTAGTCCTGGAACATCTTTTGCACTTAAAAATAGTGTTTTCCTGCACCCTGTAAGATACTTGTATGTCTCTATCATATCCCCTCTCTCCCTCCTCTCCTCCAGGGAGTACAGGTTCAGTTCCTTCAACCTGTCTCCATAGGAGCTGTGATGCAAGCCATGCACCATCTTTGTTGCCCTCCTCTGAACCTTCTCTGCCCCACTCACGTCCTTACGTAGGTATGGTCTCAGAAATGTACACTGTACTGCAGGTGGGGCCTCACTAGTGTCTTGTATAGTGGAATTATGACCTCCCTTTCCTGCATGTTTGTATTGTGCAGGGCTACTGGCCCCCCTCCCCAGCATGCAATAGCATCCATGAAGTCATGATACTCACACTGCTCAAGCAGCTCCGACTGGCGCTGTTGCTGGCGCTGCTGCTGCTGGTGGGCTCCAACCCCTGCTGGCACCGGGTCCCTGGCACGGCCCTCTTCACTGTTGCCCCGCATCCTCACATCCCGGCCTGTGGGAGACATATGTTGAGACAAACATCAGTGTGACTTAAAAGCAGACTGCCCCCTGCCCCAGTGACAGTGCCTGCCCACACAGCCATACCCAGTCATCTTACAGCTGCACACACTGACACAGCCAACCATGGCCGAGCCATCACCTATGCACAGCCACCTAAACACACACACACACCCTACAGATAATACAGGTGCATATATGGCACACCCACCTGGCCTAGGCACCACGCCCTGCCTGGCACGTGACCGCAGCCGATCAAGCAGATCAGGATCCCTCCGGTGGAGGTCACTGTACTGGTGCCGGCACTGCTCAGCTGACCGGCACCGTCCAGTGACCCCCACCAGGCCAGTGGCCACTTGCTGCCACACCTGGGTCCGGGCAATGGTGAGGGGCGCCTCACCATAAAGTGCCCCATAGTGGGGCTCCACTAGGGCCACCAAGTTGGCTAGTTCCACTGGGCTCCACTGAACCGCTCTTCTGCGAGCCATGGTACCAACTTTACAGCAGGCAATATGGCTCCCACTGCGCCGTAACCCCAGCATGAGTGTTCGCAATAGACCACCACAGGCTCCAATCGCTGTTCAAACAAGCGCCATCACTCACATAGCGCTGTCACCAGACAGCGCAATAAGTTTATACACATGGCAGGCGAACAGTGCCAGGGGCAAGGTCATACACAAGGTCATGGGCAATGCGCAAGAATACGCACAGCGCCATCTGGCCGTATAGGATAGGCATCCATGCGACAGACCAGCTGCGAATCAGTGCCACAGTGGAGTATGGCGCAGTAGTGCCACAGCGCCATATAGTGCCCATTGCTGTAGCGCCACTGGCACAATGGTGGCCATGGCCTGAATTGCCGATGCGCTCAACCCGTCAGCAGCCGCGACAGATGCCTGCGTAAGCTATCTGGGCATGTGCAATGCAGTGTACCACACAGGCATAGATCTGCGCCATTGGCTCAACCGACTCTTCCGTATTGCATAAGCGCCAGATTCCACGATATTCAGCGACACATGCAAATCATCTGATCAGCCATTCAAGGGTGCAGTGGCACGATCTCATGTCATTATAGTTGCTCCACTCTAATTTGCATGTGTTGCACTATAAATGTGCGACATTGGGCTCGCGCTGGCCAGATTCGGTTACTGCAGGTGAGAGGTGAGTTGCATGCGTGTGATGTTCAGGACAATGGTCATGGGAAATGCTGTAGACTGCACAGTGACAGGTGTCCACTTCCCATACAGATCGCCATGACCGAGCAGAGCCAAGGTGAGGTGAGCGGTGGGCGTGGGAGGAGGCCCAACTTTACAGCAGCAGAGGCAGGCCCTCTTCCAGGCCTACCTGGATGATGAGCCAATACTGAGTGGACGGAGGCACCCCTCAGTCCCGTCTGGGCTGCATGGGAGGGGGTAGCTCGGGCGTTAACCTGCACGAAGCGCCAGCCTCCGTGCAGGAATGCAAGAAAAGATGGGGACAGACCACAGGAGGTTGAAGGAGAAGGTGGCAGCCTTCAGGGTGGCGCGATGCTGGCACTGGCGGTGACCCGCCAGTGGTGTTGAAACTGACCCCAACTGAGGAGACACTGGTACGCAGCCATGCAGCAGCGCCATTGAGGCGTACCAGGCGGGAGATTCCAGACAGGTGGAAGCCCATCACTGCACGGTATGACATGGTGGTGGTGTTTGGGGGGTTGTTCACATGCACTCACATGTACTCTCTTTCTGTTACAGATCTGTTTGTCTTCAGGAGACGGTGCTGGTGGGTCCAGGCAGTGATGATGACCTGCTGGACATGGAGGAGGTCCATCCACCTCCACCACCAGCCAGCAGGCACTGCAGTAGCATGCCGCTGGGCCGCCAACTCTGGTGTCAGTGATGCGGTGCGGAGTGCACAGCCTGTGTCTCAGCAGTCTGGCATGCAAGCATGCCAGCATGCTGTGACCATGGCAATGCTAGCATACCTGCACCATTGATGATAGAAGGCCTGCAATGGGCAGTGATGGTTGTGTCCCGCAGCGGACACCACGGCAGGCCAGCACGTGCCCCTGGGCCTGTCTGGTTCCAACTTGTGTACCAGCATGCTGGCACGGTCCCAGGCTGTGCCTGTCAGCACCCGTGGGGCAGCACCGGTGGCTGTGCAGGTGTCTGGCACTGTTGCCAGCACAGCGGTGGAACGAGTGGACCCGGGGGCACAGCGGTTGGAGGGGCAGCAGCAGCAGTCGCCCACCAGGTCTGGGGGTACAGTGTCAAGCAGTGGCACATGTCCACCGCCCTTTGATCCGCCCATTCCTGGTCCTGGCGAACAGCGCCCACCCTCAAGGGGTGTTGTGCATCAGGACCGTCCACACCCTGGGGGTCAGGATGCCGTTGGGGCACAGTACCCATTGGACGAGCACACCCGCCTGCTGCAGGAATCAGTACAGCTGCAGAGGTGGGTTGCAAGGTCCGTGGAGGCACTGTCTGTGTCCGTGGAGCGGCACAGCAGGGAGTGTGCTCGGGACTGAGCCGAGCTGGTCCATATGCGGACGGATGTGACCACCGCCATTGACAGGCTGACCCAGGCAGTGGTCTCTGTCGTGGACGCATTGGGCACACAGTCAGGTGCCCCTGTACCGCACACCCCACACAGTGCACTCTCCACTCCCCGTTCCCAGCGTCGTGCGACACCAGGCCTGTCGACGCCGGGTTCTGCTGTGGGCATCCCGAGCACCCCTGGTGCAGGTTTGTTGCATGCTGCAGACCCTGTGCGGGCAAGGTCGCGTTCGCGCAGTGGGACCCCTGGTGGTGCAACAGTGCCACCCCATGTGGCCCCTGCTCAGCCTGCCTGTGCTGTTGGGTCACGGTGGGGCCACCCACACATCCGCGGTGGCCGTGGGACAGTGCTACATGACTGAGCTGTCTCCCAGTGCGGGCCCTGTCTGGTGCTGCCATGTGTGCAATGTGTGTCATGGTGGGCAGTGCACTGCTGGGTGCTCTGCTCACCACGCCGACACACGGACCACCTGCACACCCTCCCAACTGCTGTCCACAGGTGTGTGTGCATGATGATGCCTGCATTGCACTGTACATCAAGGTGCAAAGGTGCCCAGGTTCTGACACACGTACTTGGACAGTACGGGTGGTGGGGGTGGTCGGTGGTGCTGTGTGTTAGCAATGTCGTTTCTGCAGTGCTGTGCATCTGCCCATGTACGCTCTGTGCCTGGTGTGTGTGTGTGTCCATATGAGTGCTCACCCCTTCCTGATGGTGTGTCTGTGTGCCTGGACCCTTCCACTCCCCTGACCGTCATGCACCCCTGGTGTGTTCCCCTGTGTGCCTGTAGTGTTGGTTGCACATGTCCCTTGACTTACCTGTGTTGTGCGTGGTGCTCCTCTGTGATGGTGTCCCGGTGCAGCTGGGCCTGCCGGATCAGTCGGGTCCCTCCGTCCTGGGGGCTGCTCATCACCATCATCACCCGGCGCCACTGGCGTCCCCCCGCTGTCCCCTGTTCAACCTGTACGGCTATCCCATGGTCTTGGCCATGTTGTGCAGGATGCAACAGGCCAGGAATATCCCACAGGCCTTTTGGGGCTGTACTGTAGGACACCGCCGGAGGTGTCTAGGCATCGGAGCGTGCCTTGGGCATCCCAAACACCCACTCTATGATGTTGCATGTTGCGGCATGCCTCATTATAGCATAGCTGCGCTGGGGTCATGGGGCACGGTATGATGTGAGCAGCCAGGGACGGGTGGGTATCCGCAGTCACCTGTGTGGAGATAGTGGAGAGCAGTGTCATGTTCAGGTCCATATTGGCCATCTCCCTGTGTGCCACTACCATGGCACCTGTGGCATTCCACCCTTGCCCAGAGTTTGCATTCCATACATGTGTACTCACCCACTAGATGTCCTGTGGGGATGTCCCCACTCTCGAATCGATGGCACAGTGCAGACTGATACCATATGAAGGCATCATGTGCTCCACCAGGGTGTGTGGCACAGACATTGATTATGCGCCCAGTGGCATCACACACCACCTGGCAGTTGACACTAGGGAATCCCTTTCTGTTCCGATATGCGTGGCCATCGGGGCCAGGTGGCGTGCGGATGGCCACATGGGTGCAGTCTGGCCCCTATGCACCAGGCATCGTGCTACCCTGTGGAACTCCTGCATGTTTGCTATGCGCTCTGCCGCGGTGCTGGGGAAATGGATGTATTCCGCAGCATGTGGCAGCAGTGCGCAGGAGGAATTGGGTGAGGATGCATGGCGTGGCCGACTGTGTGATGCCTGTGGTGTCCCCTGTCGGCCTCTGGAAGGTGCCCGTGGCGAGCAGGCACATGCAGGCTGTCACCTTGGTCTCCACCAACAAGCGTGACTCCGTCATGAGGTGCCTGCATTACATCACTGCACAGCTCACAGAGCCGTCTCAGTATTGCCCTGTTCAGGCGGTAGCGGTACGATCTCTACATCTGTGTACAGCTCAAAGCTGATGAGACGCGGTACCGCCCTGTCGGAGCTACTGCCAGCGCCCTTCCACGGCCACGTCCCCTGCAGCATGCATTCTCATCCCCTCATTACAGCTTCCATGCGAAACTGGCACTGTCCATCTCCTGGCTCTGCCCCCCTGGCTGGTGTTGCTGTGTTACCCCACTGTCCTGACTGCTACTTCCACTACACCGGCACCCCCGCTGGCCTCTACAGACTATGGGCCACACTTTCCTTGCCTGCCCTTTGCTGTCTGTCTGTCTGTCTCTGTCTCTCTTTCTCTCTCCCCACTTGGCAGCCTGGTAGCGTTCTTGCGCGCTTCCTTGAGCCTTTTATTTGGCTCATTTCCGCTAGTCGCGCCAATTTCCGGCTGTCGCTAATGCGCGTCGCGAAGTCTTTAAATATCGCATTGCGGTCTTTATGCATGGATCCACCCCTTCAGTTGTGCATGCCTTCATTTTCCTGCGCTGTTGCTCAGCATGTTTGGGGCGCACTGCTCCTTCTGGAATATCGCAATGGCGCAGTTTTGACTTGGCGATAGACGTTAACCCTGCTGCGATGGCAACCCTTTGAATATCTGTGCCAATGTGCTGTGTCTGACTGTTCTAGAGTTGCAGCTTAGATTCGGTGTGTTGTGTCTGTGACTGTTCTCGAGTTACAGCTAGACTCGGTGTTGTGTCTGTGACTGTTCTCGAGTTGCAGCTTAGACTCGGTGTGTTGAGTCTGTGACAGCTCTGCATTCTCTTGACTTCTTTTATTCCACAGGACTGACAACATGATGCTGGCATGAACTCTATCGTTGTGAACTGAGCGGAATCTTACCAACTTTGAAATGAACTGATTGTTACTGATTTTTATGTTTGTTTGCACATGCTCAAGAAACATATAGTCACAGCTTAGAGAGAAGCAGGGTTTTGGAGGTGCGGCACTGTGGGGCCAATGACCCCAGTGCCTTTTGAGGCTTGGCCCACTTTCCCCAATGTGGTGGCACGCTGCTGCTGACACTAGTTCAGCCAGTGTGCTGCCACCTTGAAATGAATCCGCCGCTGCAGTAGGGGGCGACCCGTCGTTGCAGGGGCGGTACTACCGTCCCTGAGCCCAGTTTGTTTGCCGATAGAGAGCCCACTCCTCGTCGGCATGTAACCCCCTCCCCATTTGTTGTGTGCAGAGGGGTGCCCAATCCCCTCGGCATCATGCCCCCAACAGTCTTTCTTGCCGACGTGGGCCCAATCCCAATCGGCTTCAGTCCCACCCTTCCCATTTCAATTTACAATGGGGAGCCCACCCCCATCCGCATAATGTCCCCCAAATTTTTGTGTACCAACGGGATGCCCATTCCCTGTTGGCTACAGCCCCAAAAAAACACTCAGGTGGCATGCTGGGAGCTCACCCAGTGTGTCAAATGTCCCTAAAAAAAAAAAGTCTTGCAATGTTTTTTTAAAAACCTAAAAACGAAAACAGTCCCTTGTTGAGTTTGGTGGTCCCTCCCCAACCTCGCCCACCCTCTGCACCTGCCTCTCTCATCCCTCTCACCCCATACTTACTTCTGGAGCCCAGCGCGATGATCTTCAGTGGACCGGGAACACATCTGCACTCTTCAAAGCTGACCGCGAACTGAAGAAATGCTGGTAAGCCGTATAATGGCATAAATAGTTTTTTTTTCAACTTTGGTGCATAGCTCAAGCATTTTTGGGAATTTTGGCACCAGGTTTTCAACATGAGGTTATTGGGACCTCTCCTCATGAATTCAGCCACTGCCATGGCGTTATTCGGTCCTGAAAGGTGATTTCGTGGTGACTAAGTGGAATCACCTTTCGGGACCAAGTAACAAAACAACAGTGCCAGTGTTCATGAGGTGGGCTCTCAAAATGCCTATGTTGCAAATTTAGTGGGGAAAAAAAATGACTGTTTTACGAGCGTATACAGTAGTTTCCATGCATGCTCTATCAGCGAATTTGTAATATTTTCACTCCAGATTTCAATATTGGCATTTTCCACACTTCCTTATGAACAGTACAGCTGTCATTTTCACATCCTGACCCGAAATGTGTTGCGCACTTCTAGCACAGAATAGCGTGGTCACTGTGGGAAATCAGTGTTTGGGACACATTAAGGAAATCAGAGTGACACTGTTCATGAGCAGAGGTCCGAAAATGCCAATGTTGAAAATCTGGTGACAAAAGTCCATAAAATGACTGTGTTATAAGGGTGTGTTGCGCAGTTTCCACATGTGCTCGGAAGTGCACAAATTTGTAATATTTTCACTCCAGATTTTCAACATTGGTATTTTGCCACACCTCCTTATGAACAGTGCAGCTGTGATTTTTCATTTCCTGCCTGAAATATGTGTTTGCACATCTGGTGCACAATGGTGCGGTCGTGTGGGAAATTAATGTTTCAGACAGATTAAGAAAATCATAGTGACAGGGTTCATAAGCAGAGGTCACAAAATGTCTATGTTGAAAATTTGGTGAAATAATTCCACTAAATGACTGTGGTACAAGCATGTGTTAGCAGGTTTCCACATATGCTCAGAACTTTGAGCATTTTTCACTACAGATTTTCAACATTGCCTCTCTTCACACCTCCCTATGGATGGTACAGCTGTCATTCTTCACATCCTGCCTGATCTGTGTTTTCGCACATCTGGCACAGAATGGCATGTTCGCTGTGGAACTCAAGTTTGGGACACATTAACAAAATCACACTGCCACTGTTCATGACAAGAGGTCCCAAATGCTTTCATGAGGTGGGATCACAAAAGCCATGTTGAAAATTTGTAGTGTAATTACCAACACATACCCGGAGCGTTAGGGTTTCTAACCATAACGTCACAATCTTACAGACTGACAGGCATCAGAGGTGTAACTTTGGATCACGGCTGTAATGCCCATGCCATCCCACCCTCACCCTGAAGCCAGTGACAGACATCAAGGTGTGCCTTGCACTCTTCAGCCCCAGATTTCACGCCATTCTCTGTACTGCACCCATTTCAGCGTATGTCCTTATGAAATGGTGTGACTGTAAAATCGAACACCCAAGACACATCTCAACACCTGTTGGTGTCTACAGGATAGGTGAGGTGAAATGCCATGAGCATTATGGGCACCACCCACAGGCACAGCCCAATGCCTGTCCATCTCTGCAGGGTGGAGGTGGGTTGACGTGAGTTCAATACTACACTGCCATTCCTATTCTGCATCTATCTAACTCCTGCACGTCCAATGCTTATATCAGCAAGCAAATGTTCGGCATTGACAAATGCTTGTTTAATATTACTTTTAACGAAGTATCACATTTTTAAAAGAATACTGTTTCATTAATTTAGCAGGAATCCAGACCCCCGGAACATAGCAAGAATACTTTTATGAATGAATAATGAGATTCTACATTAAGTTTGCCTTGCCGTGTCTAAAGACTGAGTAAAAATACTCATTCATAGTTGCTTTTTTGCTGTTCTCTAACATCTAATCCTTCCCACTTCTCAGTCTGACTGCTCCCTTTTCTGTTTTCATTTTTTGCGTAATATAACAAAAGAAGGCTCTTAATCTCTTCTTGAGCCCTTCCGCAATTCTCACCTGTATATGAGGTGTGCCTTGTACACAGAGCCTTCTTGCTCACAAAGAGAAAATCAGTCTTTAATTGCATTTAGTTTTTAAATTGGGGGAAGAAGCATCCAGGAGTTTAATCGTTCTGTCTTTATGACGAATAGGTTTGGATGTTCAGCTCTCAGGGTATGCCTAGTGGTACCTTTATTCCATGGTTAAGCAGGAACTAATTAAAAAAAGCAAAAACAAATAACAAAAAAAAACAAAACAAAGGTAAATAGGGTTAATTTGCTCAGCAATCACCAGTGGGGGTCCAGAAAACAGCTGGGAATATGGTGGCTCCACAGGGACTCCACTTCAGTGTGTGTGTGTGTGTGTGTGTGTGTGTGTGTAGCAAAGCATTCCACAGCAGAGGGAGATGCCTTTGAGAGGATTTGTTACAGTGTGCAATATAGGCTGGTGATGTCTGCTGCTGCACAAAAACCCCCACCCCACCAGACTAACTCTACATTCCATCACCTGCACTTCACTGGGGGGCTGCTACAAGGCCTGGGGCCTGGAATCCATGCATAAACCTCGAGGGGTTGTAAAGCAGTGGACCCTGTGACTATACCTTGAGGGACTGTACAGCAGCAGCAGCCGCTGCAGCTTGCACAGTGCTGACGATGTCGCTTGTGAGAGACCATGGGTTAGCTAAAAACTGCAAAAAAAAAAACAACAAATCGATACCGCAACACTTACACATCTGGTGGGCATACGCTTATCTGTCATAGTTTGAGTGGTGCCTGCAGAGGATCACAGCCACATTAAAGCAGTGCCTGTTGTGTAATACAGTCAATAAAAACAGAATGAAATGTCACCACACTGGCTCCAGTCCTGATGTCTGCTGCTTATGACAGCTGACAAATTAGCCAACATTTCCCAGGAAGGAAAACCCTTGTACATAAAGCTAAAAGACAAAATCTTACCAAACACAGAGTCAAGGAACAGGGAGGGGTACACCTCTAAATTGTTTAACCAGCCAGCGTGGACCAATTAATGTCAAAATGTGGAACAAATGCTCAATAAGGGTACACAACCTAGTTAAATAGTGATATGGTTATGTTTTATCCTGTCATTTCTGCCAAGGAATTACATATAGTCTGCCCCCACCACACTCCTAATCTTCCCAGTGTTGAGAAACCTAACCTTGGCTAAAAGGGGCAGAAAGTGTTCTCAAGACCCTGCAAATGCTTCTTTAACGTGGCCGAAGGCGCAACAGTGTGCCTCCAGCCTGCCACCCTCAGATAGTGAGGTAATAAATATAAACACGGGCTCAGCATTCAGTGACCAACACGCCCACAGCTACTCTCAGGTCTCTCTTCATGGTACTCCAAAGCGCTGCCTCATACTCATGGCTGCTCCATCTCAGTAGGAAACTTGTGAGATTTGGAACACTAACACACATATTCCACCTCTAACTTAAAGTGTAGTTTTTCTGGATTCTGTTTTGGTCTTCTAGTTTAGAAAGGTTCAGTTGCAATAGATGTTCTAACATGAAAACTGAAGCTTGAGCCAGTTTTCCCTCGTGAAGCCCTTTGCTAGCTCCGGCAGCTTTCTCCGACTTTATCAGTGCTGGTGAAGGTGAACGCCCAGTTATAAAAATTAAACTCTCTACACACAAACTGCAGTTCAAGGTTCCTTGGCTCAACCTCTGTCCCAAGGATAATGCAGTCTTTGATTCTTCACTATTTACAGAGAAAAGTCTAGAGATGAGACACAGGGTGTAAAGAAGCAGCTGGAAATCAGTGTCCGACTACATCAGCATGAAAACAGAAATGGACACTGTCAACTCCTTTCATCAGTCATCTCTTTGAGACTTGAACCTGCAACACTGCTGGATCAGTCAGCCCAGACCTCTCCCCTCATGTGAAGAACTCCTCATCTCACCTTACATATAAGCAGGCTCTTTTCCCACCTTAATGCCCCTGACTACTGTGACTGTACTTAGGTTCTGTGGGGCCTGCTGCCTGTCCTCCAGCTGCTCTCTTGCCCATCCCTATTTTTACTACTGAGTATGTGTGCCTAATTGTCTCCTTAAGTTTAAGTAGGACTTTTGACTTGTGCTCTGTATAATTTTTGCAACAATTGCATGACTGCTCTACTTGTTAGTATTCTTGCTGTTAATTCTATGCTTGTTTTTTATGCTACTTGTATAGGTAATTCTGACTGTCATCGCACCCTGTTTACCTCATTGTTGTCATTGTTGTCTTTTGCTGCATTTGCTGTAACTGTACTCTCCCAGGTCGTGCCTGAAAATAGGTAGGTTTCTTGCCTAGCGCACTTACCCGGTCATCAAAAACTAATAAATAAATAAACCCTCAGCATTGTTGGTTTCTGTCAGCTCAGCCTGGCCCAAACCTACAGCACCATTAGTTAAGGGTCCAGGCCCGAACCCACAGCACCATTAGTCAGGGGTCCAGGCCCAAACCCACAGCACCATTAGTCAGGGGTCCAAGCCCGAACTCACAGCACCATTAGTCAGGGGTCCAGGCCCGAACTCACAGCACCATTAGTCAGGGGCCAGGCCTGAACTCACAGCACCATTAGTCAGGGGTCCAGGCCCGAACTCACAGCACCATTAGTCAGGGTCCAGGCCCGAACTCACAG
Source organism: Neoceratodus forsteri (assembly GCA_016271365.2). Classification (NCBI taxonomy): domain Eukaryota; kingdom Metazoa; phylum Chordata; order Ceratodontiformes; family Ceratodontidae; genus Neoceratodus; species Neoceratodus forsteri. The sequence goes on from JADMNL010000026.1 coordinate 9,970,050, forward strand.
CACCATTAGTCAGGGGTCCAGGCCCAAACTCACAGCACCATTAGTCAGGGGTCCAGGCCCAAACTCACAGCACCATTAGTCAGGGGTCCAGGCCAGAACTCACAGCACCATTAGTCAGGGGTCCAGGCCCGAACTCACAGCACCATTAGTCAAGGGTCCAGGCCCGAACCCACAGCACTATTAGTCAGGGGTCCAGGCCGGAACGCACAGCACCATTAGTCAGGGGTCCAGGCCCGAACCCACAGCACCATTAGTCAGGGATCCAGGCCTGAACCTACAGCACTATTAGTCAGGGGTCCAGGCCGAACCCACAGCACGATTAGTTAGGGGTCCAGGCCGAACCCACAGCACTATTAGGGGTCCAGGCCAGACCCACAGCACGATAGTTAGGGGTCCAGGCCCAACCCACAGCACGATTAGTCAGGGTCCAGGCCCGAACCCACAGCACTATAAGTTAGGGGTCCAGGCCGGAACCCACAGCACCATTGTCAGGGGTCCAGGCCCGAACCCACAGCACCATTAGTCAGGAGTCCAGGCCGGAACCCACAGCACTATTAGTCAAGGGTCCAGGCCCGAACCCACAGCACGATTAGTTAGGGGTCCAGGCCCGAACCCACAGCATGATTAGTCAGGGGTCCAGGCCCGAACCCACAGCACGATTAGTTAGGGGTCCAGGCCCGAACCCACAGCACGATTAGTCAGGGGTCCAGGCCCAAACCCACAGCACTATTAGTCAGGGGTCCAGGCCCGAACCCACAGCACGATTAGTTAGGGGTCCAGGACCGAACCCACAGCATTGTTGGTTTTATTAAGCTGAGCCTGATCTGAATCCACAGCACCATTAGTCATCAGTCCGAATAATTTCTAGAACTGGGCCAGCTTCTATAACCTGGTAGCATTTTTATCTAAATGGTAGTAATGCTATCTGCAGACCACGAAGAGCCTTTAAAACAACATGCAGAACTTAACTCTGTGTTCAGCGCTGATCTGAATCTCTGAGAGAAGGTTCAGGGCTGGTATAGCTGGTATATGGTGTCACTTGATGACAGCATCTCTTTAGAGAGAATGCAAGTCGCTCTGTTGTCAGTCCCTGGCATCTGAGGGCTAAGTCCCTGACTGAAAGCTGCAATCACTTGGGTATTCTGGTTACTTACATGGCTTCGCTTTTTACGCACAGCTGAGCTGAGGGCACACAGATGACCTCCATTGACTGGATACAGTATTTTGTGATCAGTTACTTTAATCGTAACTCTCACCTGTTAATTTCCCAATATTGTAGGCGAGCTCAGACTATTCTATGGTGGTAGTCAGACTGTAAAACATGTAGAATCAATTATGCAAGGGGGGGGACTAGCAGTGCCCCTATAAAAGAAAGAACACTTATTTAACAACTTACCGTAGCAGTAGATCTTTGAGAGAACCTCTTGAAGCAGGTTGCACCTATGTAATATAGCCATCAGGCACCAGGACCACATGGAAACATTTTATGCTAGCTGTCTATCTGGAGCTGTCCATGGCGACGTTACCACATCAACGCCCCCCTATATAGCTGTGGGCAGCCCTACGCCTTCCTCAGTTCCCCACCGGAGATCATCCAGCAAAAATGCGCTATCAAAGGAACCAAGGGAGAGCCAGAGAGACCCACCACAAGGAGTATGGGAAACAGAAGGTTTGCCACCCTGGAAAGGAGAAGCAGGAAAGGAGAAACTCAGAGCCAAGGGGGAAGGAGGGAGGGACGGCATGACATGCTGCAAGAGATTCTCTCAAGATCTACTGTTACTGCAAGTTCTGATGTAATCTCTTCTATCTTCATCAAGGATGTCTTGCAGCAGGTCATCTTAGGAACAAGTACCAAGCAGTACTGCTAAGGAGACCAGTTTGGGAGGTTGGAAACAGGAATATATGAAATGAGGCCCTGTAACACAACTAGGCCAACATTTTCCCACCTTCTAGAGGCAACATCCAGATTGTAGTGTCTTGTGAAAGTGTGGACAGTACTCCAGGTGGCAGAAGGAGCACAGATTTCAGCTGTGACCCCCGAAATAGGCAACAAAGTGGCCATGCCTCTGGTCGAGTGGCCCTTAACAACCCCAGGAAGTTCCTTACTGTACTTCCAGTAGCAGAAAATAATACAGTTAGCCAACCATTTGGACAGACACTGTTTAGAAACTGGCATGCCCTGTTTCCCAGGGGCAAATGAAACAAACAGCTGTGGGGACGTCCTGCGGTCCCTCATGCAGCAAACATAATACCTAAGAATCCTATGGACATCCAAAGTATGGAGCGATGCTTTCCCTGGACTAGCATGCTCCGGGTAATAGACAGGCAGGTGGATGGCTTGATTCTGGGTACACTCAGACACCACCTTCGGCAAGAACTTAGGGTTAGTACACAAAGACACCCAGTCTTTGTGAAAAATTTAATAAGGCTGCTCCCACATGAGTGCCTGTAGCTTGGAAATCCTTCGAGCAGAAGTAATAGCAAAAGCAAGAATGTCCCCATGGAACACCCTGTCTGTACTCCAGAAATCAGCTCTATTGTACTGTTCCATTTGCACTTTGTTTCAAATCACTCTGATTGATTTTGTGACTGCCATTGTGGTGACTGTACCACTTTGAACACTACCCTGTGGGCTGGCTAAAATCTCTGGGGCTGCTAATATTTGACAGTGGTGCTTTGTAATCCTTTTGCCCGAGCATTTGAATTAACCGCTAGGCGAGGGGGATCGACGGCGAGCCAATTACTGTGTGGGAGTTGCTTCACAGTCAGGTTTATGTCCCTTTAAATCTGCACGCTCACAGCACAGTGCGAGCATGTGCAGAGCGTAAAATGTGGCTCGGTAAAATATTTTCTTAATCCCACCTTACTGAACGTGCTAGGAACTCAGTTAAACAAAGTTACCACAGTTATTTTAAGCTGTAGTATTTTAGATAAAATATTTAAAGGGAATAATCTGTAAGTAGGTTAACTGACTACCTGTTTTAAGGTTTTTTTATTACTAAACAGTTTTATCTTCTTGCACATTGCATCATAAATAGTTAAATTATACAAGATTATGTAAGTCATTAATAGAAAATGAGGTCCATTGCCATTTGCTTAGGTTTTGTCTTAGCTTTGACTTATGTTGATGAGAAAGGGGGAGTTTACTAAAGGAGTAGTCCACCCAGAATTTGCGAAAACATATGTTGTGCAGTGTTTTGATTTGTGTGTGAAGTCCTAGTGTGTCCTTCCCTCTGTCTGCTATTAGAGGTTTTTCCTAAATTAGCCCGCTAGCTTTATGGTAGTTTTACAGCCCCTGGTGATCTCCATCTGAGCTACCTTTACTGCATTCCTTGTTCCCACAATGCATCCTGTCTCATGTGACAGTGATGTAGCAGAGACCATAGATTTAGCAAACATGCCGAACAAACCTAAATATCTTGGAAACTTTACATGCTACACAAAAATGACCAGCAGCAAAGTTGTTCAGGACAAAAAAGACCTTTACAGTAGTCACTAAGCTGAACTCTGTATAGTTTTTAAAATATAGCCATCTCTGCTGTTGTGAGCTGATTGTACAGCAGTCCTTTCTGATGAATCTATGGACTCGGCTACATCACTGTCACATGAGACAGGATCTACTGTGGGAACAAGGAATGCAGTAAAGTTATCTCAGATGGAGATCCCCAGGGGTCCTAAAACTACCATAAAGCTAGCAGGCTAATTTAGGAAAAACTTCTAATAGCAGACAGAGGGAAGAACACACTATGACTTCACACACAAATCAAAACACTCTGCACAACATATGTTTTTTGCAAATTCTGGGTGGACTGCTCCTTTAAAGAGAATGAGCACTCTGGCCTTGCAAAAAGATATGCAATGTGGAGGACTGATGTCTGAAGGAAACGACATAGTTATAAATCTACATAGCAAATGAAACAAATTTAACCTTGTAGACTACAGGTGCTTTTTTCTTTTTTGTCAGCTCAGCAGCGTGTAGGCGCTTCAGTCATTGTCACCAGTCATGAAGGCTTTTACACATCATCATAGCTAACTTTGTTAAGTAAGCCAAATTCCAAGCCAAATTAGCCAAATTATTCAGTAGTGGACCATATTAAATCATATTTCCAATAAACATCTTTTATCAAATAGAGTGCTTTGTCCACTTTGCTACTATCTGTCATTTTTCTACCCATTCTTTATATGGTGGGGGTTCTATTTCTTTCCAATGCTGTAAGACAAATTTTGTTGGCACTAAAATTCAAATATTCCAGAACTTCTTCCAGTATCTCAGTTGATCCTAAAAATACCCAGAAACCAAAATGGCAGTTCCTGGGTCAAATGGAAAATTGTACCTCAAAACATTACCAAAAGTGGCCCATATTTGTAGCCAATAATCTTTTAACTTTGGACAACCCATCATCATATGGGACAAAGAACCTTTTTCATGTTTACACCTCTGGCAGATCTCAGAGATGGAACTGTCAATTTTATGTGTAGTTTTGCTGGAGTCATGTACGTTGTATGTAATGTATTAAAGTGTATCTGAAGCAGTTTATTATTTTAACCCTGGTCCTCTCTACATTTATTAACTCAGACCAGTTACCTTCTGTGATTTCATTGTTAAGGTCTCGTTCCCAAACCCTTCTAAGTTCAGGGAGCTGTGTTGAGGTTTCTTCTAATATGAATTTATATAATCTGGAAATTAAGTGTTTATTTGTTTCCAGATCTGAGTAAAAATCATCTAAGGTTAAGACTCCAATATCAAAAGTATTGTGATTCTTTTTATAAATAAAAATGTTCACTTACATATGGAATTTCATAAATAGCTTTAATTTGTTCAAAAGACCTTAGGTTAGTACTGTTATAGAAATCCCCTATGGTTTGAATCCCCCTGAAGAAATATCCGATTTTAAATGTCTCATCCATCAGAGAAGGTTGGAATCTAACATTATTATATATGGGAGTCATTCTAGATAGTTTCTTTGAAGATTTAACTATCCCGAGCCTGGGACCATGCATAATCTGTCACCTTAGTTGTTTCATAGTTCTGCAAATTCGGTACCAATGAGCTTTTAATTTCAAACCTTTGAGATTTTCCTCTTCCAGGCATAAGCCTGCTATTATTATTCCTTCAGGGATGAAACCAATAATAAACAATCTCTAATTGTGCAGCCAAATAATATAACCAAAAGTTAAGGCAGCCCAAACCCCCCATCTTTGAACTGATACAACTCTGAAGGGCCACTCTGGGTTGTTTCCCTTCCACAAACATTTTCTCACTAGCTTGTCTAAGTCCCCCCAAAATTTTTTTCAAAATGAGTGGAATGGCTTCAAATAAAACAGCAATCTAGGAAGTATATTCATTTTAATACATTAATTCTATCAATTAAAGTTAAAGGAAGATGTTGCCATTTAGCCATATCAATTTTAATTTTGTGTATCAGTGGATCATAATTAAGCTTGGATCCTGAGCCAAGATAACTTCAAGTATTTTATTTTATCCTTCTTGATGGAACTCAAGGTTGGGTCTGTGACATTAGTAGGATCTCCTAGACAAAGAAGCTCACTCTTTGCCCAATTGACCTTGTACCCTGAGAGGGCACCACATTGGACAACAGTTTGTTAAAGAAAGGATATGATATTTTAGGTTTGTTTAGGGAAAGTAAAATATCGTCTGCATAAAGCATAATAGTCAAACAACTATATTTCCTACTTTGGCCCGGTGACGCCATGGAATCTAATCCGAATCACCAAAGGCTCAGGGAGAGCAGACAGGAGGGAGAAAGTGGGAAGCCCTGTCTGGTTCCTCATAAAAGGGAAAGAAGAGGGAGAGATCAGTTGGTCCCAACTCTGACCTGAGGTTTGGTATATATCAACTGTACCCAATCCAAAAACTTGCCCATGATCCAACAGACCCTCAGAGTCTCAAGCAGGAATGGTCACTGCACCCTGTCAAAAACCTTTTCCGCATCTAATGAGAGGAATGCAATGTCCATCCCAAATAAGCCTGAATGATATCATATGCTCTCCTAGTGTGATGCTGGAGTCTCTTGCCTTCTATGAAGCCAACCTGATCAGAGTATATCAGGTTAGCAATAATCTTGGACAGTCTGTCCGCTAGAATTTTTGCAAACATTTTATCATCGCAATTTAACAGCGAGATGAGGCTATAAGACCCGCATTGATCTTGTGATTTATCTTTCTTAAGAATTAAGGTGATATCTGCCTCATTAAAAGACTGGAATTTTGCCTTCTAATGGAAAGCTCCATTATAACTCACACAGCATAGGGTCTCAGAGAGATTTTTATAAACTTCAAATGGAAGGCTGTTGGGGCCTGGACTTTTCAAAACCTTTAATGGTTTTCAGATTTCCTCTATAGTAATTTCTTTATTTAAATATTCCAAAGCCTGTTCAGAGATTTTTTACCATTTCTAGAACAAATAGATATTCACAGATTTCAATAGTTGTTACCAAGTGTTCTGGAGTGTATAATTTTTCATAAAATATCCTGAAAGGAGCATTAATATCCTCTTCAGAGGACAGCAGTTTCCCATTTTCCCTTTTGATATTATTTATTCTGTTTCTAATAGAATCACAGCATAACTGACTTTTGGTAACGTCACCAGGCAATGCGGTAGCGGGAGGAAAGAGTTCCAGAGACCCAACCGACTAAATTGCCTTTTTCACCCTTATAAACCATGAAACGCTCACATACCGAGAGATTGGAGGAAGTAAGAATGGCTACTTGTCAGAGATTAAAAGCATTTGTAGCCAAAAATGACAAAACAGAAGCAGCATCTGTATTTCCACGCAGTCGGAGCAGAAGCTGCTCATCTTCCAGCAGGTCGTGCTCACCAGAGAATCTCAGAGATAGCGACTCGAAGGAGGTGATGAAAGAACAATTTACCATTACCTCCAAACGTCTATATTTAGAGCTCTGGTGCTTGGGTGGCCGCCATGGACAAGATACGATCGGAGGTAGCAGATAACACAGCACAAATCAGAATACAAGAAAATAAAACTACCGCACTTGAGTCCCACGTGGCGGTCCTGGAGGAATCCTCTGAGCTGCATAATGGGGCCATACTACAACTGCATGACCAGGAACTATTACTTAGACAGAAGCTGGAAGACTTGGAGAACTGCTCCCAACACACCAACCTTCAGATCCATGGAATTTCCGAAAAGACAGAAAATGGGAACATGGTAGAAGGATTCCCGAAAGAAATCTTAAATCTGTCCCAAGATCTGGTGCTGAATGTCATTCAGGCCTATCGCGCCCTCTCAGCTCCCCCCTCCGACCCCACAGCAAGGCCCCACTCTATTGTAGTGGCCTTTTTGGACTACAGGATCAAAGAGCTGGTCCTTAAGAAAGCTGAGAAGGCAAAGAAATTGTCTTTTGGGACAGGCGTTTATTTTGTGAACAAGACTATGCCCCCCTCACTATGGACCAGAGGAAACAATTATTCCTTGTGCTAAAAGAACTGAGGGTGAAGGGCTTGAAGGCCAGGGCTGAGTACCCTGCCAAACTAAGAATCACTTTGGTCTCTGGTTCAAAGGTATTCAAGTCCCTGTAAGAAGCTAAACCTTATCTGAAATCCCTGGGAATATAATTCGCCGGAAGAGATTCGGCTTTACCACTTACGGAACTTCAGAAGAGACGCTGGTGGTCCAGAGGCCTAGGCACCTCCACTCCACTCCACGACCTGCTGAACAAAACACGAGGGAGAAGATGGCATTGGGACATCACAACAGATTTACGGTGCTCCAGTCCCCCGCGACCTGTCCAAAAAGAAATCAGGTCGGGAACTCCAGATTAGATGACACAGGGAGAGGCCCCTTGGAGAAATCCAAAGGCTGAGCAGAGACTGCTGTAAGCTGTTGTTGTCTGTTTATTTCTACAATCTGCTGAACTTTCTGTTTGATTTTTGATTAGTTGCATAATAGCTTGCAGGAGGCCCTTACCCCTACTCTCTTGTGGAGCTGATGAGGAGGCCTTCCCGGACTGAGCAACGGTCCCACACAGCCGTGACAAGGCTGAGGACATATTACCAGACATTATGGAAGTACTTAAAACCTAACAAAATAATTTTGTTATTCAGGAAAAAGGTACAAGCGTTTAACTAAAACTACAGACCCAAGGGTCACATTAGCGGTGATTGGCATCAGAAAGCAGATATGAGTGGGATGATGTGAAGAATGGAGATTGAAAATGTTTTTCCATTTTTTCTTTTCTCCACCAGCCGGACATTGCTCCTGGGGAGGGAAACTCAGCATTATAGGCACCTCGAAACACTTGGATGGGTTGCAGAAACACAGAAGGGGTGGGGCTCAAAGCAATACCGAGAGATATTTTCCCATTTAGGGAGTATATTTCAGTTCATTTGGGTTGCTCGGGGCAGAAAGAAAAATGGATAAACTACCACCCCTCAATATTGAATCAAAGAAGTTGGGAAGTGTCTTGGGGGGGGGGGGGAGGAAGAAGGGTTTTACTGCTTCATCTCTCCGGTTGCTGCCTGACTGGTGAATCACGCACTTGCCTCAGCTGGGGAGAAGAAACACCTGCAGCAGAGGGGAGCACAGCTTCATTGACCATGCAGCTTGCTGCCCAGTTTGACCACAAAGGCAACAAGATACAAGCGCCACAGTTGGAAGCTTCTAAAAGGAAGCACTTTACCGAATTTACCTCCATAAAGGAGGCATGGTTATTGTCTGTTAAAAGAGTTCAGTTACTGTTACTGTTGTTCAGTTTGTTTACACAAAATGAAGGGATTCTTTTTTACATAAGGGGACTAGGCAGAAGATGGAGGGGTGATACCGGGGGGCAGAGGCAGGAGAGAGGGGTCGGACCCAAAACTTATTCTAAGAGATCTACTACCATTTTGTGGGTCCCATGGCTGATATAAAAGTGATGACCTACAATGTCGGGGGCATTAACAGGCCCATTAAGAGAGCCCGTCTATTGAGGGAGCTGGGGAAGGCAGGGACCACAGTAGCCATGCTACAAGAAACCCACCTTAACTTATGGGAACATACGAAACTCCACAAGAGCTGGGTAGGAGAAGTGTATGGCTCCTCCTGGGCAGAACACCCACAAAGAAGAGTAGTCGATATACTAATCAGGAAGGACACCCCATTAAAAATTCAGAGAGTGGATCAAGACCAGGAGGAAGGTATGTTAGGTTACAGGACAATTTCTGAGACACAAAGTGTACTCTCTTAAATTATATGCACCTAATGAAGAAAAAGAATGCTGTACATTTTAAAGAAAGTGCTACTTGACACGTATAGTAGAACAGAGGTTTGTACATTATTGGAGGATTTTAACACAATCATCTTGGGATCTAGGACAGCAAGGATGGGGTGAGAAAGGAGGGTAAAGCTGGCAAACCGGTTAAGAGATTGGCCACAGACTTGGGGGTCTCAGATGTAACCCCCAGGTGGCGCTATCTCAAGGGCTACTACCCCTGCCTGTTGGGCTACTGACAGGTTGAGGGGCCTAGGTTCTATGACGGGTGCCTCCACCCAGAGGTCAGGGTTAGAAGTGGTTAAACTAGTTTGGGTACAGTCCTCTGGGGCACTGTAACCCCCACCTTTGTTCCCACTTGTGGCCCACACAATGCACAGGAGTTACCTTCCCAATACCCCACATGTGCACATTTTTTACACATAGAGATACCACTTACCCTAGAGACTGGTTCTGCAGTCCGTCTCGGAGGACCACCTGTAAAACAAGGTTAATTTACATCCCTCCTACCCCACTCTATTGCAATGCACTGTGCCAACCTTGTCCTAGAGCCAGCCTTCAAATGCCTGTTATTTCTGGTATTTTACAGACTCCTCTACTGTCCATGTATGAACATGGTGCCAACCTTGCTCTAGAGTCAGCCTTGAAATTCCCGTTTACTCCCTATGTAACTTTCTCCATCCTTCAACTGTCCATGAATGTTCTTTGTGCCTACCGTTCTCTAGAGCCAGTATTGAATTGCCTGTTGTTCTTAGAGCCAGTCTTAAATTGCCTGTTGTTATGCTATGTATTTCTTTTGATTCCTCAATTGTTTATGTATGAAGTTGTCCTCTGTAACTCTCCCGGGTCGCACCTGAAAATAGGCACTTGGCTGTCTAGTGTGCTTACCCGGTTAACAAAAGCAAATAAATAAATAAACAACATACACAGCAATTTGCAATACTGTTCTAGATGCATTAATACCACAACCAGTATATAGTATAACAACAAAAAATCTGGTTTATTCAGGGGACAGTAACACGGGTGGGGGGGGGTAATCAGGTTGATTAGTTTAGATAAGTTTGAATCACAGTACTGTGCACATATATTTAAGGTCCAAAATGTCACACTCTGGGTACCCAGGATGGTAAGAGGGCTAACCAGGTCCTTTGCCTGGGGTTGGCGGCTGGTGCAGCTGGATGGGGCCCTGTATGAAGAAAATATATGCACAAACAAACTGTAATCCGGAGCCGGATGGCTCAGTCCACAAACAGAGGCACACAAAACAATCAGTTGACACACTTTGATTAAATGAAGGTGAGGGGAGGTGCCCCTATCTGTACTCACAAACCTCAAACCGAGAGCTGAACTGAGGAGGTGGCTCTGGATGGCCGGGATGAGCAGGGCATGGAGATGAGACCCCTGTGACAGGGCCTAACTGGTTTATAAATCAGACGGATGCAGTCCGATTAGCTTTGAGTCCAGCTTCCAGCTTCAGCTCACAACTCACAGAACAAGGGAAAAGGTATCGTGATCCCTACAAACACTAGCACATTTATATAAAGGAAATTACTATACCAGGCAGCTGCTTCTCAATCCTGATTGCAAATACTGCAAAACCGAGAACACATGTGGCAACAGAGTCCCGACAGGCCGATCTCACTTCTGCAAATCTTGGTCTTCCACGGGCAAGCCTGGTTCTGCACACTTTCTCCTTCTCTTTCCACAACTTGGATTCAGTCCGATTGAGCACTCGCTAATGGCTACAGGCCAACTTCAGGACCTTACATGAGCTTCCCGCGCTAACTGCACGCCATAGCAGAACAGAGCTCCTACTTCCTTCACAGTCAACTCGCATCTGGATCTCCAGCAACAGTTCAGGGCATTTCCCTTAGACTCCAACAGGTTCGGTTGGTGTATCCGGCTGTCAATCACTGCAGGGCTCCCTCTGTTGGTGCAAAAAGGCGCCAATGTCCAAACTACAATTCCCAGAAGCACTGGCCATACAGTACATAGGTGGCTGGCTCCACAATGAGAGTCCAAGTTCTGATTTGCCAGCAGCAGGCTCCATTTTAAAGGTGCCCCCCCACACTGATTGGTCCAGTTCAGCAGTTCAAAACCAGAATGGAGGGCTAGGCAAAAACAGTTCAGACTGCAAAGAAAAGCAGGTTAGACAAACTGTATTTTCATTATTACTCTAAACAATTCCTGGCAGATTGTTACATCTTTTGAAAGAGCTCCGTCTGCGCATTTAGCGACAGCAGAAGCGAGCGAGTTGACAGCAACCCAGCGAGACTCAGACATTGAAATACACAATGCCCTTCTAATTAATTATGTCTGCAAAGCAGACAGCTCTTAAAGAGACAGTACATGGAGGCTCAAATAGCACTCACTTGGAACCACATTTAAACAGCTCAGATGCCGAACACCTCCAGGCTTGGAGCATTCCTGCAAGCTCCTGGAAGACTTCTAGGAACCCCTATTTGCAGAGGGTTACACCCTTCCTGGCCTGGAAAAACTTAGCGTCCACGTCAAGGAGGTACCCTTATAACATTTAAAAACATATTATCACATTTGTTCATATCACCAACAGTTCAGGTCTGCATCTTTTAAACAACAGTCAACATATTAAATCATTGATATAGCTGTACTTACTCTGTAATTCACAGCTTACTACATGTTACACAACATTACACACAATGTCATTCTAAAATCAGGTCATTACTTCTTGCACATGAAATCTGGATAGAAGGCCCTTCCTATCAGCTACCTTGGGGCTAGAAGGGGCAGGGGCACCATACCTAGAGGGCAAGTCAAGTAATCTGGAGGTAGCACCTATGCTCAGTTTGGGCAATGAACTCGGGGTCACGTACACTCCCTTATGGACCACATTGAGAGGCAAATCCACAGGCCTCCCAGGGGAATCATAGCTTAAACATACTACAGGCTTCACAGCTCGACCAGTCCTTCTAATGGGAACTGTTACAGGCTCTGCACTTTTATCCCCACTATCAGCAGTGTCTTCACTTGTCAGGGGAACTTCCATTGGGGTAGAGAGGCTAGAACTTGGGGCACTTTCAGTTCCAGGATTTGCAATCTCTGAAGTCACATTACTTGGCTCACATGGAGAGTTTTCTGACACTGGCAGTGAACCATCAGGGCACTCAGAATACTCTCCTTGTTCTGGTATATCGCCAGTCTGTTCCAGTTCATCATTTTCCTCCTCTGAGAGCTCATACAGTTCCACCATGCACAGTGATTCCATGTCATCCGACTTGATACTTTGCACTTCACTTTCTGGGAGCATTGGCTCCAAGGACACGCTGAGGCTTAGGCAGTCCAGAAGGCCCAGCTTCATCGCCATGATTGACTAGGGATTGCCTTGAAACAATTGACTCAGTTCGTAAGAAGGGTAGTATTCAAAGTCACACTCACTTTCCTCTGACATGGACTGACAGTCATGTTCAACTGGGACTTATTGTGGGGAACACTTTAACTCAGCATCTGTGGGTAAAGACTTTCTTTGCTTTTGCTTAGCAGCAGCTCGGTCACTGATCCAGAGGAGCACTTTCTGGGGCTCAGACTCGATCAAGGTTTGTCAATGGGCGTAATGATTTCTGTGCATTGTTTAACATCTTGAATTATTCTCAGGCCTTACTTTGTACACAGGCAGATCATCTAGTTTGCCCACTACAATGTGAGGAGATGGTGCCACCTGTCAGCAATCTTGTGTTTGCCATGCAGTCCCAGATTTCTTAGCAATACCCAATCTCCTCCTGGAGTTCCTGTGTTTTCACCTTTTATCATACCTTTCTTTGTTGGACAGATTTCTTTTGGCAGCCATGATTTGAGCCAGTTAGTAGCATGATTTAGCTGGGCCTTTAACTTTTGCACATACTGTAAATAGTTGTCAGCTCAAACCCCATCAGGAGAAACTCAAAACATACATCTACCGGCAGTCAGCTTCTCTTCCAAACATCAGGCGGTGAGGGGAGAACCCAGTGGCATCACTTTTGGTGCAGTTGTAGGCATGTACCAAGGTGCTGATTTGTTGGCTCCATCTGGGCTTGTCTTTTGGGTGGGCGTGCCCAGCATATCTAGCAGAGTGTGGTTGAAGCATTCAGGCTGTGGGTCCCCCTGGGGTGGAAAGGTGGTTCTGGACTCAGACTCCCCACAGAGAATGCATCTCTTTGATCAAATGACTCTCAAAGTCCCTCCCTTGATCAGAATGGATTCTTTGTGGAGCCCATAGTGAACAAAAAGTTTTCTACAAGTACTTTTGCCACAGTAGATGCCTTCTGGTCCTTGTGGGGGGAAAGCTTGGCGCATCTCGTGAAATGGTCAGTGATCACCAGCACATTACTAATATTTCTTTGGTCTGGCTCAAACTCAGAAAGTCAATACAGACCAGTTCCATGGGGCGCTGGAGTGATGTTAACAAAGGGGCAGCCCTCTGGGGCAAAGCTTTCCTCTGTAAGCAACGACTGCAAATTCTAATGTGTTGTTCAACATCAGCCCCCATCTTAGGCCAATAAAATCTGGATCTTACCAAGTCAAGTGTTCTGTCTATGCCAAGGTGCCCCATATGGTTGTGTAGGGACCTCAGCACCAAGTCTCGGAATGCAGTGGGCAATACTATCTGTTGTTTGTCTATTTGTCCCCCTCTGTCTATTGTTTCTTTTTTTTTTCATTCAAACTTTATTGAAATTTTCCAATACAGAGAACAAATCCATAACACGACAGACATAGTACAAACATTTCAGATACAAATACAGTGATGATTCATTCTTTCCCTACCCTTTTCCCCTCCCTCCACCCTCCTAACCCTCCCCTAAAATCCCGGCACAGCATCATACAGCCTAGACTACACCTTATGGTACAGTATCACCAAGCCTTATCTGTCTATTAACATACTAACATACTATTTGCCAGCAGATTAGGCCTTATGGTCTATCAAGTCTGCTCGAACCTAGATCCTTAGTTGGGTGCCGAGACCCTCCCACCCCTTGTGCTCCAGAAACCCCTATCATCCATCCCACCCCGGGATAGGCCATCATCTGATACATCCACTTTCTGTGTCTGTCCCACCCTCTTAAGCTCTCCACTGTGGATCTCTGAACCAGCTCACCAGGCAGAGCATTCCAAGGGTCCACCCCTCTCAGTGAAAAACCTCCTCCTCTTTTCCCCTCACCCTTCCACCTTCCAACTTCAAACCATGCCTCTGGTGATGCCTCCCTGCTTTAAGTCTAAAGATCCCTCCATGTTTACCCTATTTATTCCCTTGAGGCACTGAAGACCTCAATCATGTCCCCTGTCTCTCCTCTCCTCCAATGAAAACAGGCAGAGCTCCTCAAGTCTGTCCTCGTAAGTCAAACCCCTAGCCCTGTGATCATCTTTGTTGCCCTCCTCTGTACCCTCTCCAGGAGCTGTATGTCCCTCTTCAAGGTGGTCTCCAGTACTGTACACAGTACTCAAGGTGTAGTCTAACCAGTCCATTGTACAGTGGCAGAATCACTTCCTTGCTCCTAGAGGTGATCCCTCTAGTGCATCCCAACATCCTGTTTGCCTTGCTAGCTGCTCTCCTGCACTGCTCAGTGTTATTCATACATGTATCCACCATGACCCTAGGTCTTTTTCCCTGTTGAGGCTTCCAGCACCTCCTCCCAGGGTGTACCTGTGTTTAGGGTTTCCCGACCAAGATGCAACACTTGCACTTGGTGATATTAATTTAATTTCCATGTGTAGCCCAGCTTTCCAGGGTGTCCAGGTCCCTTGCAGGGCCAACCTCCCCTCTTCTCCCTCAACTACTGCTCCCATCTTGGAGTCATCCGAGAAGAGACTCATTTCACACACCCTATACCATCCTGATGTCTGATATGTATGCATTAAACAGGATTGGACCCAGGACCGAGCCCTGTGGTACCCCTACCAACCTCTGTAGGGGTTGAGAGCTCC
Organism: Neoceratodus forsteri; assembly: GCA_016271365.2. Classification (NCBI taxonomy): domain Eukaryota; kingdom Metazoa; phylum Chordata; order Ceratodontiformes; family Ceratodontidae; genus Neoceratodus; species Neoceratodus forsteri. The sequence goes on from JADMNL010000026.1 coordinate 9,985,215, forward strand.
CCACAGACCACTACTCTCTGAGTCGTCCAGCTATCCAGTTTTCAATCCATCTGACCATCAAAGGCCTACCCTAACCCCATCAGTTTCTCCACCAGACCATTGTGGGACAGAGTCAACGCCTTGCTGAAGTCCAAGAATAATACATCACAGGCTTACCTATCCAGTTCTGATGTTACCATTCATAGAACTCCACAAGTTGGTTTGACATGATCTACCTGGCACAAACCCATGCCGACTATCCAGACCTCCCACCTCCTCCAAGTAAACCCCAATCGTTCCTTTAGTATACTCTCCATTAATTTTCCCACCACCGAGGTTAAACTGATGGGTCTATAGTTTCCTGGTACTTCCTTCGACCCCCCTTTATGGATTGGTTCTCTGTATAACAGTCGATTAATCAGCTTCAACTTAGGACCTTCCTTGTACAACAGTGCAGTTCTCAGATCAGTGGAACGTAACTTGGATACATCTTTCCATAGAGGGCTTCTAAAGCTGCTTTGATCATAGGATCTCAGGATTGAGGCCGCTGAATACTGTCATTGTCCAGCTGAGGCAGTGCACAATAGTCTAATGCAGAAAAGTGGCACTAGGCAGCAGGTATGCAATTCTCAGAGGGTCTCAAGCAATCAACCAGACAGTCCACTGTGTCAGGGGACATTTGTTCCTCCCTGTCAAACTTCTGACAGAGTGCTCGAATATCAGGTCCTGACAGTCTGACACAGTCATTTCGGGGAACAGGCCTCCGGGAGAGAGCATCAGCATCTATGTGGTTCAGGCCTGCTCTGTATTCCACAGCACAGTCATATGTAGATAATGTTGAAAGCCACCTATGGCCTGTGATCCAACTTAGCTGAAGTCTGCACATAGGTCAAAGGATTATTGTCAGTTTTACTAGTATCTAAGCCCTACAAGTACTCATGGAATTGGTCAACAATGGCCCACTTCAAAGCTAGGAACTCTAACTTATGTACAGGATAGTTCTTTTGGATGGGGTCAGGCTTCAGCTGGCAAGGCCACTGGTCTCAGGCCATTCTCGTGCTCTTGGTACAATACAGCCCCAAGCCTTGCAGGCTAGCATCTGTGTGCAGGACATGAGGCTTGCTGGATCTGCATAAGCAAGGACAGGAGGCGTGGGTTCATGAAAAGCAGCTTCACAACCAGGTGTCCATCTTGCTCCGAATACTTCATTTGGACAAAATACACTCTCTCAATCTCAGGACAAGCCGACCTCTTATATTTTTGTTAGTAGGAGGTAACCTTGAGTAAGATTAAGCAAAGGGCAAATCACTCTTGAATAATCCTTGATGAACCAGCAATAGTAACCACAGAATCCCAGGAATCTTTGCAGTTCTTTTAGATTGTGGGGCTGTGGCCAGGTGGTCAAGGCCTCAACTTTACTCGGGTCTGTTTCTATGCCCTCAGTGGAGACTAAATGTCCCACATACTTTACAGAGGTTTGGAAGAACTGACACTTATCGATGGATAGTTTAAGGCCAAAAGTCTTCCAGTCGGTCCAACATCTTGAACAATCTACTCTCATGTTCCACCAGCGAGCTGCCAAACACAATAACATCATCCAAGTATACCAGGCACTCTAATAAGTTCATGTCCCCTGCATGCTCCATCAGTCGTTGAAAAGTGTCTGAAGCCCTGAAATCCCTTGAGGCATCCTCATGAACTCATAAAACCAAGTGGACAGATGAAGGCTGTCTTCAAATGGTCTTCTGGGGCCATAGGGATCTGGTAGTACCCGTTGCGAAGATCCAGCACAGAGAACCACTTGCTACCATTCAGACAGTCCAAAGCATCCTGAATGTGGGGTATCGTAAACTGATCAGGGATAGTCCGCCAGTTCAAGTATGATAATCCTTTGTATAGCGGCCCTTGCATGCAGGGAGTTCAGATTTTTCCCGTACCTGGACGATTGGCTCCTGGTGGCCCCGTCCAGGAAGACTTCTGCACTCCCTTTCCTTACCTCAGGTTTTCACCAGCCTGGGTATAACCATCAACAGGGCAAAGTCCCATTTGGTCCCTTGCCAACGCCTCCAATTTATTGAGGCGATTCTGGACACAACCATTGGCAAAGCCTTTTTGCCTCCAGACAGGGTGGACACCTTTCAGATGCAAGACAGTCTTCTGTCCAGTCGCAGGAGGGTCGGAGCCAGGTCAGTCCTTCGCCTTCTCGGCTAATGGCTACCATTCCGACTCCCATGTGCTCAGCTCCATATGAAATCTCTCAATGGATGCTTCGGTCACAATGGGACCAGACCCGGGGCAATCTAGACCAAGAGGTGCTAGTTTCCGATCCCATGGTCGGGGACCTACAAGACCTACACAGAGAGTAATAGTAAATGGAGTCCACTCAGAAGAAAGGAGGGTTACTAGTGGGGTACCGCAGGGTTCAGTATTAGGACCGGTCCTCTTCAGTGTCTTTATAAGTGACATTGCGGAAGGACTGGAAGGAAAAGTATGTCTCTTTGCAGATGACACTAAGATCTGCAACAGAGTTGATGCACAGGGTGGGGTGGAAAGGATGAGAAGGGACTTGGCAAGGTGAAGGAATGGTCAAATGTCGGCAGCTTAGATTCAATGCTAAAGTGCAAGGTAATGCACCTGGAAACAAAACCCAGGGAAGAGTACACAATGGGGTGAGATACTAACAACAACAAAAATGGAAAGGGACCTCGGGTAGTCATATCAGATGACCTAAAGGTGGGCAAGCAATGTGAGAGGGCAGCAAGGAGGGCTGGATACTGGGATGCATAGGAGAGGCATCACCAGTAGAAAACAGGAAGTTATTATCCCTCTGTACAGACAGCTGGTGAGACCCCATCTGGAGTACTGTGTGCAGTTCTGGAGCCAGTCTCCATAAAGACATAGGATAGAAGCTGTCCAGAGGAGGGCACTAAAATGGTGCAGGGTCTGCACGGAAGACATATGAAGAGACTTAGGAGCTTAATATGTATAGCCTCGAGGAAAGTAGGAGAGGGGACATGATAGAAACTTTCAAGTACCTCAAGGGAATCAACAAAGTCCAAGAGTAGCATCTTTCAAAAAGAGGTGTGCAAGAACAAGAGGGCACAATTTGAAGATGGGGGCGGCTCAGAGGTAATTTAAGGAAGTATTTTTCACAGAGAGGGTTGTGTGGATGCATGGAGCGGCCTTCGGGAGGAAAGGTTGTGAGTCAAAATCAGTGGTGGAATTCAAGCATGCATGGGACAGTCATAAGGCAATTCTGGGGGTGGGGTAAGAAGAAGTAGGCTGGTTAACTAGGATCTGCAGCTTATCCAGTAGGTAGGAAATGGGCAGACTGGGTGGCCAAGTGGTCCTTATCTGCTGTCAAATTCTATGTTTCTATGTTTCTATGTCCCATTCTTTTTTCTCACTACCACGATAGGGGAAGCATATGGGCTTCTGGATTCTTGTATTACACCAGCAGCAAGTATCTCTTGCAGATGCCGTCTCACATCATCTATGTCAGCAGGGGCCAGGCGTCGAGACCTCTCACGAAAAGGCCTTTCATCATGGAGCCGGATATGGTGCTCATCTCCTTGCACACATCCTACGTCCCATTCCTTTAAAGAAAACACCTGGTCTCTCTGAGCAAGTTTCTCACTGATCCTCACTTTCCATTCAGCTGGCAACGGGCAGTCACTGAAATCAAACAAGTCAGGCATCACTCCATCATTCTTCCCTGAACTCTTGTTACTGGGTAGCACTGCAGTGTCTGCACAATGTATATTAGCCAGGGTGCAACCTCTGTTCAGTCGATCTCTCTATCAGACACATTATGAACTTGAACCATTACCCTTCTAGCATAGCATGGGCTCTAGCAGGCAAAATACTGGTTTGACCAACAGTCCTTCTGGCAATTTTCCATCACGGGTGCATCCAGCATTGGTATTTTATTCTTGACATCTCTTCTGATACGGACCTGTCCTGTAAGGTGCACTGGGAATTTGGCGCCAGGATCAGAGGCTCAGGATCCTGTTCAGACAATTCCAACCCGGTTCTTCTGGTTCCCTTTGCAGCATCTCTCTGGGCATTGTAGGCCTTCCTGATCAAGGCGAATTCTTAAAGCTGTACCAATTTGAGACCCTGTTTTCATAACACAACTGTGCCAACCGTCCAAACATATGCGATTAATCCCAGTTAGTAGAGGGACCCCTTCATACAGTCTGTTAGGGGGACACACTAGGCCAAGGTCTCCACTTGCTCTGCCACTCCAGCCACAGAGGTGGGAAAGGACAACCAAATTTGGATATAGCCGGAGTATGGGTAGGCCTTCTCACTTAAACCCCAGACATGCAGTCCCTCCACTGGTTGCAGGGGCACATCAGACAAATGCTTCTGACACTAATCCTGGAACATAATTGTCATTTGGGAGCCACTGTCTAACACAGCTCTTGTAGGCACTCCATTCACTTTCACAGTGGTCTCCATGGAGGGACCCACCACTTCAGACCATTCCGGTGGCACTGACCTCAATGTCGATCGGGCATTGGCCCTGGTGGCGTAACTTTTCTGAGTAGCTTCCCCTGGTGGCCGGGCATAGGTTCGGCGATGCCAGGCCACTAATCTATTGGTAACTTTTCTCAAGTTCTCTGGCAAGCGATAAGCTGACTGAAAATGCCCATCCTCCCCACAACGGTAGCAAAACTTAATGTCTCTAGTGTCCTGGAAGGGTGGGGGGTCTCTTTTCTGTTGGGGCACCTCTTGAGCCCTGCAGGGCTCCTCTTGGACTGGAGGCCTACTTCTTTGGACTTCTGAGTCTTCACTCACGGTTGGGGGTTAGAACAGTTCTTTGCAGCTCTCCCACCATCTCTCTCAGTTCTCGCAGCTCTGCTTAGCAGGTTACCCTCAGTCCGAGTCTTGAGGAAACAGCGTTACTCCACCTTCATTCTTGGGCTCAGGGGAGCCTGATACAGATCTGGTTCTCTGAATGCCTCAGTCAGTTTCTTAATCAAGTTTCTCAACTGTTGGGCCTCATCTAACCCATTCTTTGGGGGTCTGGCAAGTGTTCACGGCCCCAGCACAGGGCTCAGCCCTCCTCATCAGTTTCAATCTTATGGATTTCTCTCATCAAATGACAGTACTCTGGAGGGCTTGCTCTCCTGTCTTGCAACTTGAGCTTCAATATCATCATGCTCGAGAATCTAGCTGACTTTAGGATGTGGTCTATTCTGACCCAGTTTAACTCCTCGGCAGACACTCTTCCTTTTCTTTGGGACCTCTGCAAAGCCCTCTCCATCCTAGTGACAAAAGCAGACAGCTTCTCATTCTTCCACTGTTTGGCTGATTTGAATTTCCTCAACAAATCATCCCTGATTCTGTGCTGCCAAACACCCTCCAAGGCAGAGAGATATTCTGCTACAGTGGCCTCCAGACTAGTAGCACTAGGAACGAATGGCTTCCAGGGTGGGGCCCCTCAAGCTCTCCATCAAGCGGCTTTCTTTTGTCCCCCCTCTGAACATTGCCATTCTTGTACTAAAAGGGTGGCATAGTCCATCCAGGTCTCCAGATCATCTTCTCCCGAAGGCACTGGAACGGTACCAGAAAAAAGTCTAAGCCTTCTATAGGAGTCCAGCTGTGTCAGGGGAATGATGAGGGGGGAGGTAGCTATTGGGAGCTCTTGGGAGACACAGGGGAGGTGGTCGGAGAATGCAAGGGCGTATGGTCCCCCGACAGGTCCAATACTTTTACTACTTCTTTGGCAGTTTTTCCTTCGGATGCTAACAGCCTAAGCAGCTTCTCTTTAAATCCATTGGTACTAGGGGACCCACCCGGGGTGGCCTGACCACTATGTAAGTGAATGACCCTGCATCCTTGAGTGCCCTCAGGAAAAAATCATAAGGGGTACCTTCTCCAGGGTCTATATGGAACTACCACGAGAGTAGCACTATCAGAGTTTGGTGAATAAGTCAGCATCTAGTCCTTTACCGCCACCTTGCCCAATCACTTAACATGCTCTACGGCAGACACAATGTCACGTTGTTAGTCCCAAGGGACATCCAGCAACAGGATAGCCTTGTTGGGATCTATCTCAGCTTCACTCCATCCCATCAATTTGTGTACCATCAGCTTGTGGGGGGCAATTTTAGGTTAGGCATAGCAAGCCCTTCCATCTTTTCCCCTAACTTGGACATAATGGGGTTACTCTCTCAAGTGGCCACTAGAGGACACTAATCCCAGCAGTGCCTCCAAGATGTAACCCCCAGGTGGGACTATCCCAAGGGCAACTACCCCTGCCTGTAGGGCTACTGACAGGTTGAGGGGCCTAGGTTCTATGACTGGTGCCTCCACCCAGAGGTGAGGGTTAGTAGTGGTTAAACTAGCTTGGGTACAGCCCTCTGGGACACTGTAACCCCCCTTTGTTCCCACTAGTGGCCCACACAATACACGGGAGTTACCTTCCCAATACCCCACATGTGCACACTTTTTACACATAGAGATACCACTTACCCTCGAGACTGATTCTGCAGCCCATCTCGGAGGACCCCCTGTAAAACAAGGTTAAACAACATACACAGCAATTTGCAATACTGTTCTAGATGCATTAACACCACAACCAGTATATAGTACAACAACAACAAATCTGGTTTATTCAGGGGACAGTAACATGGGAGGGGTAATCAGGTTGATTAGTTTAGATAAGGTCGAATCACAGTACTGAGCACATATATTTAGGGTCCAAAATGTCACTCTCTGGGTACCCAGAATTGGGGGCTAGCCAGGTCCGTTGCCCGGGGTTGGCCGGCTGGTGCAGCTGGATGGGGCCCTGTATGAAGAAAATATATGCACAAACAAATTGTAATCCAGAGCCGGATGGCTCAGTCCACAAACAGAAGCACACAACACAATCAGTTGACACACTTTAATTAAATGAAGGTGAGGGGAGGTGCCCCCATCTGTACTCACAAACCCCAAACCGAGAGCTGAACGAGAAGGTGGCTCTGGATGGCTAGGATGAGCAGGGCATGGAGATGAGACCCCTGTGACAGGGCCTAACTGGTTTGGAAAGCAGGCGGATGCAGTCCGATTAGCTTTGAGTCCAGCTTCCAGCTTCAGCTCACAACTCACAGAACAAGGGAAAAGGTATCGCATCCCTACAAACACTAAGCACATTTATATGTAAAGAAATTACTATACCAGGCAGCTGCTTCTCAATCCCGATCGCAAATCCTGCAAAACCCGAAACACACGCAGCAGCAGGCCGATCGCACTTCTGCAAATCTTGGGTCTTCCACAGGCAAGCCTGGTTCTGCACACTTTCTCCTTCTCTTTCCACAACTCGGATTCAGTCTGATTGAGCACTAGCTAATGGCTACAGGCCAACTTCAGGACCTTACACGCGCTTCCCGCGCTAACGGCACGCCGTAGCAGAACAGAACTCCTATTTCCTACAGTCAACTCGCATATGGATCTCCAGCAACAGTTCAGGGCATTTCCCTTAGATTCCAACAGGTTCAGTTGGTGTATCCGGCTGTCAATCACTGCAGGGCTCCCTCTGCTGGTGCAAAAAGGTGCCAAGGTCCAAACTACAATTCCCAGAAGCACTGGCCATACAGTACATAGGTGGCTGGCTCCACAATGAGAGTCCAAGTTCTGATTTGCCAACAGCAGGCTCCATTTTAAAGGTCCCCCCACACTGATTGGTCCAGTTCAGCAGTTCAAAACCAGAATGGAGGGTTAAATTGATACCAAATGATTTAGTAAATATTATCCCTATTATATTTGCCCTCAAAGCTTATCCACAGTTACAAAACTTTACATTTGGAACCCATTATCGTTAAAGGCTTGGTTTGAGCTAAGGTGTCTACTACATTAACTGAAGTTTTTGGTTATTTTAAACTAATAAGGTACAGAAAGTGTATTTTGGAGATAGGTGCTGTTCGGGTCCATCAAGAATGGCAGAAAAAGGTCTGCTTTTGTTATATCAATACCTAGATGTAAATGGATTATTGCCTTTTGCCACACTACAGGCAAAATATCAACTTCCCATACACACCATTATAGATATTTACAGATTCGAGTTATTTATACAGAAAGATTTAACATTAAATAATCTGCCCTCTCTCATACCTATGTTGATGTCCCTTTTAAGGGGCTATAGAAAGGCAGGGAACACATTCATTTAATTGAACAAATATATAAAGCAATAAGAGATTTTGGAAGGAATCCACTGAAGATATCTTAGAGATGGAATAGAGAATTAGGGACTCAGATAACTTATGAGAAATGGTTGGAACCTATTCCTCATTCGATGAAAAGTATCACAGTCATCATACTGGTCAGAATATATATGGAAATGTCGTAGTAGATATTTTTATACCCCTGACAAAATTGCTAAATTTGTATCTATAAGGTATGGCCTTTGAGAGAATGTGGAGAAAAATGGAAATATAACACATATATTTGTACCTGTCGTAAGTTACTCAATACTGCTAGATATAGAGAGAGTATACAAAATATTGTGGACCAGAATTAATTTATCCAATCAGATGATTGTGCTTTATATTGGGGAAGACGGAAAAGTTCCACCTGGTGGAAATAAGTAATACCTGTACCTGGCAGGAGCTAAAAAGGTTATAACTCACCTATGGCGAACAGCTAAAGTACCCACCCTCTCTGATTGGCATTCATTAATGACTGAGATATATTATCTAGAGAGAATAGTAGCTTCTAGAGCTGGAAGGATGTCACGATTTGAGCTCCAATGGAGACCATGGGTTTTCTATATCTCACCTCTAGATGAAACATTTATTCCCTGATAGAGCCATTTAGAAGTGACCAGTTTTTGTAAGATATGAATTTTGATCGTGTCATTTGATATATAACAGAATGATATTGTAGAAACATGAATTGCCAACCGAAGAACATTCCATGTATTGTAAGACAAAGAGAGCAATACTGTATAGATGAACTCCTGCTGTCATATATATATATATATATATATATATATATATATATATAAAACTATATAAAAACAATAAAGAATATTAAAAAAAAACAGAATGGAGGGCTAGGCAAAAAAAGCAGGTTAGACAAACTGCATTTTCATTATTACTCTAAACAATTCCTGGCAGATTGTTACACCTTTTGAAAGAGCTCCTCTAGCATTTAGTCGACGGCAGAAACAGAGCGAGTTGACAGCACCCAGGTGGGACTCGGGCATTGAAACACACAATCCCCTTCTACATTAATTATGTCTGCAAAGCAGACAGCTCTTAAAGAGCAGTATGTGAGGCTCAAATAGCACTCACTTGGAACCACATTTAAACAGCTCAGATGCCGAACACCTCCAGGATTGGAGCATTCCTACAAGCTCCTGGAAGACTTCTGAGAACTCCCATTTGTAGTGGGGTTACACAGACATCTGGAGACACCTACACAAAGGCACACTAGACTTTACCCATTACTCAGACAGCCACAACAGCTATGCCGGATTGACATGTTTTCCTCGCTGCAGAGTGGGCATCCTCAGAAATGGGCTGTGAAATATTACCACATATCCTTTCAGACCACCCGGTTTACATATCATGTCCATTTCCTTTCACTCGAAACTCCAACTGGAAACTCAATGTGGGCTTCTAAATGACCCAGTTTAAAACTTTGATCAAGGACACCATACAAACATACCCTCAGGAAAACCAGGAGGAGACCTCTCATGCAGTCAGGTGGGGCGTCCTGAAAGCGGTGCGCGGGGGGTCATAACTGGGTATGCCTACCAACAAAAGAAGAACAGAGAATGAAGGCAGACGGAGCTAGAGGCCACCATAGCAGACCTGCAATTTCAGCATAAAATTTCCATCAATCCCTAAACGAGAGAGTCTCTGAAAGTAAAAATGGACAAATTAACCACCCTGGTGACTTCCAAAATTGAAGGCAGTTACAGACAAACACAACAAACGTACTGTGAAGGTGGGCGGAGGGCTGGGTGGCTACTAGCCTACACACTTAGGCACAACAAAGTAGCAGGGCAGTGTTACGGCTCAGCGACAACTAGGAACCGGGGGAGGTCTCCAGTGACCTGGGAAGTTACAAAGCAGTTGCCTCATACTATCAGAGCCTTTATGCACAGGAGGATATAGATCACTTTGACCAACAGACAGAAACTTTCATCTCTAAAATCACTCTGCCCACCCTTCCGAAGGTGGACTCAAAGGCATTAGAAGTGGAGTTAGGGACCCAAGAAATAAAGTCCAAAATTTCAAACTTGAAGGAAGGGAATTCCCCAGGCCTGAATGGCCTGCTGGCTGAATTTTATAAAGCCTTCGTAGATCAGCTGGTCCCCATCCTGCACCAGGTATACGGCGAAATCCTAGGTGGCGACCCCATCCCTCAGAATCCTGGAGGCAGCTCAAATCTCCGTTCTCCTGAAACAGGGCAAGAACCCTGAACTCCCAGGATCATACAGACCTATTTCTCTTTTAAATGTAGATCTCAAGGTGTTCACTGGGATGCTAGAAGACAGATTACAGTCAGTGATTCAGGAGTAATTCACCTGGATCAGACAGGGTTTGTTAAGGGAGATACCTACAGGATAATATTAGGAGAGTTTTGAACATTCTGGATAGGAAAAGATATACAACCCTTTCAAAACCATTTCAATGGATGCAGAGAAGGCATTCGATAGGGTAAATTTGAGTTTATGTTAAAACCATGGAAAAAATGAAATTGGCTCCAAATTACTGAATATTATAAAATCCTTATCGCATCCCACAGGCTCTACTCAGGGTAAATGGGACCAACTCAGAGCACTTTGGTCTCTCTCAGGGCACGAGACGAGGCTGTCCATTGTCCTCTCTCCTCTTTGCCATCTGTATGATCCCTGGCCATTTAAATTAGACAGGGTGGAGACCTGGAGGGCATCACTGTAGAGTGGGGTAGAACAAAAATGTCACTATATGCAGGCAATTCCATTTTTTTCCTCTCCAGCCCCCAAGTTGCAGTCCCATGGTTGGTCCGGCACCTCTTCTCCTTTGGCTGGTTTTCAGGATATAAAATCAGTTTTATCAAATCGGAGGCTCTGGTGGTGGCAGGCACCAAACCCATTGGATACGCAGCTGAATTCCACTTTTTCTGGGCACCAAGAGGTGAAATAAGATACCTGGGAATTCAGATCTCAAACAACCTGGCAAAACTTCACCAGATGAATTATGGTGACCTCTGGGCTGGGGTGAAAGCAGACTTAGCAAGATGGACTCTCTTACCCCTTTCATTACTAGGAAGAGTGAACATGGACAAGATGAATTTCCTGCCCAGATTCCTCTTTCTTTTCCAGCCCCTTCCCATTCCAATCCCATAGGTATTTTGGACTAAGATAAATACAGCTATTTTGAAATTTATCTGGAGTGGGAAGCACCCCAGTATAGCTAGAAAAATCCTGCAGCTCCCCAGAGAACAAGAGGTACTTGCCCTACCTGACTTCCAAAAATATTATCTGGCAGCACAACTCACTGTGGTCTGCTCCTGGGCCAGACAGAGGACCACCTCGGGATGGTATGACATGGAGAATGCAGAGGTGGCTGGACAGCTCCTCTTCACTTTGACTTCGATGTAAGCACCCCCAACCGAGGTCATGCGTATAGTCAGAAACAGATGGGTACTTCATACTGTAGCTGGAGGATGCTTAAAAATCCGGAGGCTTACCCACACCCTTTAGAACTAGGCCCATGTCCTTTATTAGATACAAAGATGTTTTTCCCTCCCAGACCGGACCGCCTCGCCTGGGGAGGCAAGGGATCACTAGATTTTCACAGTTTATAGAAAACAGACAGTGCATTACTTACAGTAGGGCGCCTGTACAGAGGGTGGCTGGCGTGGACTGCCACCAATGTTAAGTCAGCAGACATGCCATCGGTGGTGAGTCAGTATGCCCGTGCGTACCACAGACGCAAAGGGCACAGCGCATGGGCCAGGCACACACTGCCAGGGGCGACTGGGACATAAGCATGCACCAGAGACCTCTGTACACAGGCATACAATGCACAGGTCACAACACACATACCACAGACAGGGACCATGGCCCCACCACACACCAGTGGAGGCCCTGGCAGACACACCCACGCCAGGCGGCACCACCCCTCAGGCGCCATGCACACCACTGCAGCAAGGCACCAGGCGCCTGCTGCAAATCAGAAGACCAACACAGTCGTAGTATGAAAAGCATCTATATTGCAACAGGTAAGAGAATCAACATGAACTATATACATTGCTATATACAAAGTGGGGAGGAAGTACAAGGCTACAACTTGGGGAGATGGGCAGGGGCAAAGGGAATAGCAAGGAGGGACAAAGGGGTGTGAGGACAGTCCAGGAGGAGAAAGGAACAGCATGTGTGCCGCAGGCCCTACTGGCGGCCCCTCTCATCCCTGCACTCCCTGTGGTGCCTTCTGTGCTGCTGACGCTGTTCACTCCGCTCCATACCCTGCAGCAGCTCCAGTGTGGCCCAGGTGACCTGCAATATCTCCTGAACATGACGCTCCAGGGTCGTCCAGCGTTGTCCACCTAGGACAAGGGAGCAGAGTCAGTACGTGTGACTGGCCAGACCACTGCAGCCCAGCCAATGTGCATGGTATACAGCTGTGGCCTGCACCCTGTGATGGCATCGACCACCCACAGTGGATGCGCCCACATGACATGCCTACCCAGGCACTCAAAGCCATGCAAACTGCTGCACCCCACCGCCCATGCACTGCACAACACCATGTGGCCGTACAGTGACATGGCTATGCACTATGATGGCAGTGGCACAGCCATGCACCCAGTGCATGCAGCCCACCTGTGACACCCATCCACATGTATAGACCCACAGGATGGTGCGGAGGTCACCGTGGGGCGTACGCGGCAGTAGGGGCCATGTGCAGGGGCCATGCCCCACCACCACCCCTGCAACCCACCATGCACAGATGTAAGGGAAAACACAGCACTCACCTGCATCCTGGTCAGCAGGGCACCACTGACCCCTGGCACCACCACTGTGCCCCTGCCTGCAAAGCCACTCCAAGCGCCAGCCTGCGTCCTTGCTCACGGGCCAACGGGCCCTATAGCGATCCTCTGGGCCTAAGTGCAAACATGGAGAAGGTAACATCAGTACAGGTCAATGCCATAGCCCCTTTGCTGTGTGCATGCCTGCAGCCCAGCTGTGATTATGCATGGGGTGTACACAGGCACCCCAGCACCGGCAACACAGGTATGGGCCCCGTGGCATGGCCTGGCGACCACCACGATACCAGGACAGACAGATAGTACCAGTGCTGTGAAGGGGCACATACCTGGCTGTGCACGGTGCCCGCCAGGCATGTACCTGCAGTCACCCTAGGCAGTCAGGGTCCCGCTGCTTGAGGTCCCCATAGTGATGGCAACACTATGTGGTGGTCCTGCTGCTCCCTGTGGCCTCCTCAAGGCCCTGCCACCTCCTGCCACACTGCTGTCCGTGGTCTCAGGAGGGTACCACCAGCCAAAGAGGGCACCTGCATGGGGCTCCACTAATGCCACCAGGTTGGCCAGCTCAATCGCCGTTCACACTGGCGCTCTGGTGCATGGCATAGTGCTGTAACTGGCGGGCACAAAATGGTGCCCTGTAGCACACGTGCCCCACGTGCGGAGGCAGCACTGTACTGCGCTGCCAGTTGCTATTGCGCTGGCACTGGACTGCACAATGGGGTGCAGCCATGTGTACGCAGGGTCAAGGGTCTGTCCACGCATGGAGTGCCACAGCGCTATTGGGAAGCCCACGTTAGCACGGTAGGGTGCGCGTGTGTGCCACCATGGCGGCTCACCGCGCTGTGGCGCCATGGCACCCACAGCGCATCATGGAAGAGCGCCTGAGCATATAGCGCACTCACGCCACAGGCACAGTAGTGGCCGTGTCCTGCCTGCCTCCGCACAGCACATCAGCAGCACCACTAAGCGTCGGGCGTCAGCACTCAGCGGGCATGCGTGGTGTGGTGCCGATTGCGAACGTCACAGTGGTTACGCCATAGCCTGAGCATGCTCAACACCATTGTGCAAGGCGCAACAGTGCGATATTCAGCCAGGATATGCAAATCAGCTCATGAGCCATTCCACGGCACATCCACTGCATTTTATTTTATTTATTTATTTATTTATTTATTTAATCTAGGATTACAAGTACCTTTGAGCCAAGGCTCTTTTACAAAGGTTCCACGTCAGGGATAAACAAACAACAAGGAAACAACATTGAGTTAACAGTAAAGCAATTCGTGTACTGCAGTGCTACTGTCTGTCTGAGAGAGAGAGAGGGAGAGCAGAGAGGCATTTGTCGAGTAAAGTTGGAAGGACAGATGGAGAGAAGGGGAAGGGAGGGAGGAATAAGTGCGGCAATAGGGGCATGGAGAGACTAAAAGGCAGTAAGAAGGCCTGGGTTTTTAGTTATCGCCTCAGAAGTCGGGGACGGAGACTGGTAGGAGCCAGAGGGCTCAGCAATGCACGCTAGAGCTGTGTACGTCACGAGCTAGGGAGGCAGTCACAGGAGCTAGAGGCAGCGAGATGAGCCCAGAGCCTGGATTTAAACAGACCTAGAGTAGTGGCTGAGGCGATGGTGTCACTGAGATCATTCAAGCCATAGAGGAGCCCTGTGGGTGAAGGGCGTTGGCCCTCAGTAGTCGACAGCGAGGGACTTGTAGATTCTGGATTATTGAACTCCTGGTGTTCTGCTGGTTAGTGTTTTGTTGTAATAAGGCAGAAACACCAGGAGGAGTCACGCCAAGGTTGATTTTTTTCGCCATGACACGGGTGACATACTTTATCCTGTTGGGAAGTTGGAGCCAACCAGTTTGTGCATAGAGGGAACAGGTGTGGGTGAGGTGGTGGGCACCAGTTGTGAGTCGGCATGGTTTGTTTAGGGCAATTTTTATACGATGGAGGGTGGATGTCGAGGCAGAGCCATAGATAATGAGGCCATACTCAATGATTGACACCACCGAGCTCCTAGCGACAATCTTCAGGGCCTCTGGGTGAGATGTTGCCTGTGGTTGAAGAGCAGTCCAAGGCGTTTATTGGCAGCTTTGGACACGCTGTCGATGTGAGCAGAGTAGAAGAGCTTGGGGTCGAGCAAAATACCTAGATATTTGAAGGAGGATACTTGTTCGAGGACAGATCCCTGTTTGGTGGAGATGGCGAGGGGGTGATGCCTGTGACGGTTATGAGAACTACAGAATAGCAAGGATTTGGTTTTCTTGTGATTTAGGACTAGTTTATGATTGGAGAACCAAGTTTCAACAGCATTGAATCCAAGCTGTAGGCTGAGTTGGAGTGGAACAGGGTCCTGATGCATGGAGAAAACAGCATCATCCGCCTACAGGATGATTTGTTCCGAGCTGGTTTGAGGTAGGGAGTTTAGAAACAGGCTGAAAAGGAGTGGGCCCAGTATGGACCCCTGGGTGACTCCAGAGCATACAGGCAAGGTATGTGACAGAGTATTGGCAATTTTTACTCTTTGAAAGCGGTTTTCAAGGTAGCTTCTGAACCAGAGGGCTGAGTCAGTTGCAAGGCCGGGAATGAGTAGCTGGTCAAACAGTAGCTGATGATGGACCATATCGAATGCCTTCGATAGGTCGATAAAGACAGCCCCTGTGAGAAGTCCTTTATCAAGGAAGCAGTGCACTTGGCCAGTAAATTCAAGTAGAGTAGTGGTGGTACTATGCCCTTTTCTAAAACCATGCTGCTGAGGGCACAGTATGTTGAATTTGTCCAAGTAATCGGTGAACTGGTCTGCAACGATACGCTCAAGGGCCTTGGAGAGTGGTGGCAATATGGAGATCTGGCGATAGTTTGCATGGCTGGTCTTGTCCCCATTTTTGTGGACAGGGGTCACTGTGCAGTTTTCAGATTTCTGGGAATGTATTACTGTTGAGGAGAATTTAAGAATTTTAGTGAAGGGACAAAGGACCTCATCAAGTGAAAGTGATAGCAACTAAGGTCTAGGGTGTCACTGCTGGTTCTAGATTTAGAGATGGCCAAAGGCGATGTGGTGGCGAGCTTCACTCATCTAATCTCCTGAGAGTAGAGCGTGGTTGGATTGGATGAAGCGCAGGGAGTGCTTGAGGGTGTCATTAACCAGGAAGAAATCAGTGGGAAGAACAGAGCCAAGGTCGGTAAAAGCCATGATGAAGGTGTTAGCAGTGACCACAGGATCAAGGGTAATGGACCCATCTACAATTAGCATTGCAGGAGGGGACTTTGATTGTTTCCCAGTGATGTCCTTGATATTGTCCCAGAAAGCACGGCCTTCTCCCCAGGTGTTGGTGAGGACATCCTTATAATATTAACTTTTCGTGAGACGAATGGATTTGGTGCAGGTATTCTGGGCATGTTTGTATTTTTGGATGTCAGATTGTGTCCCTGTGGCTTTAGCCACTGCCCATAGATGGCCCCTGGATTTCAGCTGTGAGAGGAGCTCCGCAGTTACCCAAGGGTTACAGAGGGCTTTTGTTTTCCGTTTTTTAGCAGAAGCAAAGAGGTCACAGGCCTTGTTGAAGATGGTAATGAAGTAATCGAGGGCTATGTTAACATCCGACGCAGTGTAAATAGGTAACCAGTCTTGAAGGGATAGGTGCTGTTTGAGATGGGTAAGTTTCCCATGTGGGAGGACTCTGCTGGTTATAATTAAGGGGGTGGTTTTTGAAATTTATTGGACCATTCACATAAAATTGGGGAGTGGTCACTGAGAGAGTCCGGGAGAACGGAGGGGCTGGAGATCCTGGAAGGGTGATTGGTGAGAACCCAGTCCAGCAGGGTGCTGGTGCCAGTTTTGTAATTAATCCTAGTTGGCGAAGTAACCAGTTGTGAGAGGCTGGCAGCTGCAACGGCGTCCTTATGAGTGCAGACATCAGATGCGAGCCAGTTTATATTGAAATCACCAGGAAGGATGAGTTCAGAGCCTGGGGTTTGTGAGCTGACGAAGTTAAGGATTTCTTTGATGCCAGGATCTTGTTCCCGAGGTGGAATATAAACAGCTACGATGGTGACAGCTTTTTGATTGGGACCAAGCAGATTTTTATGGGTAGGAGCTGGGCAGAGAAGCCAGTCACGGGAGTTGACAGAGAGTGTCCCAAGAGAGTATCCTTAATGTAGATAGTGCAGCCACCTCCCCTTTTGGAGATACGGTCCAGTCTGAAAATACTGTAGCCCTGTAGGGTGATTGCCAGATCCGGGACTTTAGGTGTCAGCCATGTTTCGACAATTGCAAGGATGTCCGGATTATGTTGGCTGATGAAGGCTTGTAGTGCATCAATCTTTGGCAGTAGGCTTCAGATGTTAAGGGTTGCGATGGTAAGAGTTCCTGCCTTTTTCAGGTGGCTGGGACAGACAGGGCCAGGGTTCGGGTGGACGTTTCCTGATATCAGTAGGAGAAGTAGGAGAAGCTTCAATGAGCAGAGGCACAAGTCCTGTAATATGGACTTGTGTTTCTTTTTATTGTATGGGCAGATTGATTCCATACAGCAGCCCCGATGGTATGCAATGTGGTACAGTAGGGATAGGTTGGCATAGAGACCAACCAAGGTGCTGTTATGGAGCAGCCAGGTATTATCGAGTGGCGGTGCACGTGTAGAATTGTGCAAATGGTGAAGTGTACCCAGGGTGCAGCTGGTAGTGACATGGTAGATTGTGGATAAGGGGCGGGGTGTCATGGGCCCAGAAGAGAGAAAAGGGAAGGAGGGCAAGGAGGAGAGGAGAGAAGGACTAGGTAGGGGAAGGGGCACATGTCCAGAGTGGAGCAGAAAAGACAGGAGAGGTAGTGAAAGAGAGCTGAGAGTGGGTAGAAACAGCAAGAACGGGGTATGCAGCAGTTGGAGAGATGGAGTAGTAACGGCTAAGACTGGGCCATAAGCCAACAGGAGAGACCAGCAGTTGAGTATGGGAGGAGAGAGAGAGAGAAGGTAGTGAAGAGATAGTACAACGAAAAAGAAGGAAAAAAAAAAAGCTAGGCTGGAGTTGACAGGGTGAGGGGGGCAAAGGGGCCAATGGAAAGAGGGAGGACGGAGCAAAGGTGTATTTGAAGGAAGCCTGGGAGGGGGTGGGGGGGGGTGGAAAGAAAATTACAACCGGTACAGATTTAGCAAGCCTAAAAGAATGCAGGTTTTACAAGCCAAAAAGGCGCTCCAATCAGCAGAGGCAAGAGGAGCAGTCCGGCCAATCAGGACCTGCCTGTGCTCAGTGCTGCTCCAATCCATGCCTTGAGCTCAAACATTGAGTAGACAGTAGTACCTGGGGTAGGGATCTCCTCAGGAGGCCCACGAGGGCGGCCAAGAGTTGCTAGTGGAGTAGGCGGTGGCCAGAGAACGCCGGTGATCCGCCATGCAAGTTCGGCCGGCGACACTGTCAGGCGGGGTCCCCTGGGGAGGAGGAAGAAGAGGAGACACAATTTATTGGAAGCTCAGACAACAGGGCAGGTAGCTGGCGGCAGACCGTCAGCAGGGGGTGGGGGTGCAAGAAGTTAAAAACAAAGGCTAAAGCACTAACAATTGACTTGCACCGAGGATACAGCAGTTATATAAAATAGGGGTGGTGTTTGTGGCAGGGAGAGTGAGAGAGAGAGAGGGAGAGAGAGGGAGAAAGGCAGAAACAAATGGTCAGAGGGAGGATGGAAGCCACAAGACAAAAACGGGTAGCCGAGACGGGGGTAGAGTTACAGACACAGAGGGCAGAGACAGAGTTATTGCTAGTGGGACAGTAGAGAGAGCTAGGGGAAAGAATGTAGAAGGCAGGAGAATACAAGAGCCGTGGATAGCACAGAGAATAGAGCAGGAGAGAGAAATAGGCAGAGAAAGGAGATAGACAAAAAGGCGCTATGAGATGATAAACTGCAATCAGATCTACTATTTCAAGTAACAGGCACCTTTAAACACAGCAACATTGATTAACATTTAGGCTAAGCAGTAGCAAGCAAAACTTAGAGCAATAAGCACAGTTAGGAGCATTAGGCAGTGCATTAAAATAGCAAGCATTTGTCAATGCCGAATGTTTGCTTGCTGGCATTGGCAGTGGTAGTGTAGAAGTTACAGAGCTGCGTAATAGGAATGGCAGTGAAGTATTGAACTGAAGCCAACCCCATCACCACCCTGCAGAGAGTGACAGGCATTGGGGTGTGCCTTTGGGTTGTCAGGCATAACGGCCACGCCATTTCACCACACCCCACCCTGCAGACACTGACAAGTGTCACGGTGTTCCTTAGGGATCTTTGGCCTTATCGCACCCATTCCATTAGAAATATGGTGAGATGGGTGCGGTATAGGAGAATGGGGTGAACTTTGGGGCCAAAGAGTCCAAGGCATACCTCAATGCCTCTCACTGGCTGCAGGGTGTGGAATGGTATAAGCATTACAGGCAAGAATCCCAAGTCACACCTCTGATGCCTGTCATTCTCTACAGGGTCGGGCGTTATGGTTGGAAACCCTAATACCTCAAGCATTCGTTGGTATTTTCACTCCAAATTTTCAACATGTTTTTTTTGTGACCCCACCTCATGAACAGGGGAATACCAGTTTGTTAGCCGGCTGCTTATGCACAGCGACTACGACATTTAGCACCACAGGTGCAAAACATTCTGAACAAGGATGTAAAAAATGACAGCTGTACTGTTCATGGGGAGGTGTAAAATGGCAATGTTAAAATCTACAGTAAAAATATAAAAAAATGGTGAAGTGATCCATGACATAGAATCTGTGCAACACACCCATAATATAATTAGGTTGGGATTTTTACAGCAGATTGTCAACTCAGGCATTTTGGTGCCTCCGATCATGAACAGTGTCACTGTGATTTTCTTTAACTGTCCCGAATAATGATTTCCTCACAGCGACTATCAAGATCTTCATGCGCTGAAAGTGTGAAACACACTTTGCCATGTTGTGAAAAATGACAGCTGTACTGTTCATAAGGAAGTGTGGAAAAATGCCACTGGTGAAATCTGGACTGAAAATATTACAAAGTCATGAACTTAACAGGGTGTGTGGAAACTACGCAATGCTCAACGTAACACAGTCATTTTATGGACTTTTGTCACCAAATTTTCAACATAGCCATTTTAAGACCTCTGCTCATGAACAGTGTAACTGATTTTAATCTGTCCCAAACATTGCTTCAGACACCAACAGCACCATTGTGCGCGCAGTATGTGCGAAACAAATTTTGGGCCATATATGAAAATGGAAGCCATAATTGTTCATAAGGAAGTGTAATAAAATGGCAATGTTGAAAATCTGGAGTAAAATATTAAATTTGCAAACTACGGCATGCATAGGAACTGTGCAACGCATGCTCGTAAAACAGTCATTTTTAAGAATTTTTTCACCAAATTTTCAACATAGCCATTTTAAGACCTCTGCTCATGAACAGTGTCACTGTGATTTTTGTAATGTGTCCCATACATTGATTTCGCTCATCGACTGCGCCATTATGCGCTACATGGGCGAAACACATTTTGGCCAAGATGTGAAAATGACAGCTGTACTGCTCATAAGGAGGTGGTAAAATGGCAATGTTGAAAAATTTGAGGAAATATTGAAAAGTCGCAAACTTCTGACGTGCGTGGGAACTGCCTAACGCCACGCTCGTAAAACAGTCATTTTGAATTTTTCGACTTTCAACATAGCCATTTTAAGACCTCTTCTCATGAACAGTGTCACTGTGATTTTCTTAATTTGTCCGTACATTGATTTTGCACACTGACTGCGCCATGTCATGCAACATGGAGTGAAACACGCTTTGGGTGAGATGTGAAAATGATAGCTGTACTACTCATAAGAAGGTATGGTAAAATGGCAATTTTGAAAATCTGGAATGAAAATATTGAAAATTTGCGAACTTCTGACGTCACGTGAGAATGGCATAAGCTAAATAAAACAGTCATTTTTGATTTTTCACCAAATTTTCAACATAGCCATTTGAAGACCTCTGCTCATGAACAGTGTCACTGTGATTTTCTTAATGAGTCCCGTACATTGATTTTAGCACACCGACTGCGCCATTGTGTGCTAGTAGAGTAGGAAACACATTTTGGGTGAGATGTGAAAATGACAGCTGTACTGCTCATAAGAAGGTGTGGTAAAATGGCAATGTTGAAAATCTGGAGTGAAAATATTAAAATTCACGAACTTACTGACGAGCGTAGGAACGCACTAATGCTGCGCTACTAAAACAGTCATTTAGGAATTTTCCACCAAATTTTCAAAATAGTCATTTAGAGTCCACCTTATGAATACTGGCAGTGTGTTTGTTAATCATTCCAGAAAGGTGATTTCACGCAATGGCTGCGAAATCACCCTTCAGGCCCGAGTAACGCCATGACAGTGCAAGAATTCATGAGGAGGGGTCCCAAAAACCCCATGTTGAAAATTTGGTGCAAATATTCCAAAAAATGCCTGAGATATGCAAAAAGTTGAAAACCCATCTAGCCCATTATACAGCTTACCAGCATTGCCTCAGTTCGGTCGGCTTTGAAGAGTGCAGACGTGTTCCCGGTTCATCAAGATCGCACCGAGCTCCGGAGAAAGTATGGGGTGAGGGGTGTGGGGAGGCAGGTGCACAGTGGGTGGGTGCGGGTTGTGGGGGGGCAGGGAGACTGTGGGACGTTTTGCTTTTCAGGGTTTGTTTTTTTTAAAAGGCGATGCGGGACATTTGCCACGCTGGGGTAGACTCTAGCGTGCCTCAAAACGCGAGGGAGCATAAGCCGATGAAGGATTAGGCACCCTCTGGCTAACTTGCCGGCAGGGTGGGGCACCCAGCGTGGCATCTGGAAGGCTTTGGGGAGCATCACAGCCGACGGGGATTGGGCACCCATCGGGCTATAGTGTGTGCGTGGGAGGCAGCACGCGCATGTATGCGTGCGTGTGTGTGTGTGTGTATGTGTGTGTGTGTAGGGGAGCTGGCGGCTGAGTAGCGATATCTTATCGCTGCTCACTGAGCGTAGCTCCCCTTTCAACTGTATGCCACTGCTTTTGGAGCTTGTCATAGACAGGCCCAGCATACTGGCTTACAGGGCTATGCCTGCCAACACACTGACTGAATTGGAAGAGGGTGACACACCTCCAAACCTCGGATGATGGCACTATGTTTCTTGCACATGCGTGCAAGCAAACACAAAAATGACAACTGGTACAGATTTAAAGCCTCAAAAGAATGCAGGTTTACAAGCCAAAAGGCGCTTCAATTGGCAGGGGCTAGAGGAGCAGTCTGGCCAATCAGGACCTGCCTGTGCTCAGCGCCACTCAATCCGTGCCTTGAGCTCAAAAATTGAGTGGCGGTAGTACCTGGGGAAGGATCTGCGCGGGAGGACCCACGAGGCGGCCAAGAGTTGCTAGTGGAGATGGGCGGTGGCCATAGGAGCGGCGGTGATCCGCCATGCCAAGTTCGCCGAGCACCGCTTCAGGCGCTGGTACATCCCATTACAGTTGCACCTGCCCTTGTTGCATGGTTGCACTAAAAAATGCGACCTGAGGCTGCATGGGTCACGGATCAGCATTGCAGTCCTTGAGGTAGGTGGCATGCTGTTGGATGTGGGGACAGTTGTCTGGGAGGGCTGTATGAGACTGCACAGTCCAAGGTAACACCTGTCCATCCCCCAGGCATGAGCATGACCGAGCGTGAGGATGAAGAGGAGCAGGGAAGGATGCAAAGGAGGAGGCCCAACTTCACCAGGGCAGAATCTGATGCCCTGTTCGAGGCATACCTCATCAGGGAGCTGCTGCTTAGCGGACAGAGGGGAACACCACAGGCCTGTGCTGTGGCATGGGGTGAGGTGGCACGTGCCATCAACCAGCAGGGCAGCCACCAGCGGTCCGTGCAAGAGTGCAAGAAAAAGGTTGGCACAGACAGGAGGCGGATAAAAGACAAGGTGGCCACCATCAGGGCGGCACGTGCTTCCACCGGTGGGGGCCAGAAGGACGTACCCCACCTGACACCACGGGAGGAGCAGGTGGCCAGCAGCATGCGGCATAGTGCCGTCGAGGGTGTTCCTGGCAGTGGCTTCCAGACAGGTGGCAGCCCATCACTACATGGTAGGTCCGGCGCTGTCAGTGTGTGGGTGGTAGGGGGGGCAGGCCCCAGGCCCAGGCGGAGCCACTAACGATACTGCGTTCCTTTACAGCTCCTGAACATCTGCATGGGGCAGTGGTGGTGGGTGTGTCTGCCAAGGAGGAGGCCCTGGACACGGTGGAGCACCCATCCACCTCTACAGGTGACTGAAGGGACCGACTGTCAGCAGCCTTGCATGTCTGTCCAGACTGATGCCGGTGGTGCGGGTGCAGACATGGCCCTGCCTGTGTCCCAGCATGACACCACCCTCGGTGTCCAGTGTGCTGAAACACGGATCGGGGCAGGCTCCAGCACTGATGATGACGTGACATACGTCCCGGACAGTGAAGTATGTGGGACACAGGATGGTCCCATGGATGGCATCCGCCCAGGCAGTTCCGCGGATAGTGCTGGCGTGGCTGCCTGCACAACAGCCCATTCCCAGGCTGCATCTGCATGCTCCAGTGGGGCAGCACTGGTGTGCGGCCAGGGTCGTGGAGCTGTTGTTGCCGCTGCGGCCGCGCCAGTGTTGCCTGGTGATCAACAGCCGGAGGGGCAATGGCAGCAGATGGCCATTGTCAACGTGGGGACGGGGCCGGGGGTCGTGGCAGTGCACCACGTGTGGACGTACCCCAGAATGGCAGCGCTGTGTGGCGCCCACTGTCGAGGGGTGCTGTGCAGCAGGGCCAGGAACACCACAGGGGACAGCATCCTGGACATGCAGACGACCCCTTGGACGACCACAGCCATCTTCTCCAGTCCTCAGTGGATCAGCAGATGCGGCTCGTGGCAGCGGTGGATACGCTCAGTGCGATGCTGCGCCAGGCAGAGGAGCGGCGCAGCAGGGACCATGCCTTGCTCCTGGCAGAGTTGGCTCAGCAGCGGGCGGATGTGACCGCTGCCATTGACAAACGAGACCACTGCAATGGCGACTGTTGTGGGTACAATGGCCAACGGTTGGGTGCCCAGCCCCGCACCCGCAGAGTGCTATGTCCACCCCCGTTTCCAGTGTTGTGCGACCCTGCTATGTTGATGCCAGGTTCGGTTGTGGGCATACCTGAAATGCGCCTGGTGCGGGCATGTTTGGTGGCCTGCAGACCCCTGTTGCGGACACGGTCGGCGTTCACGCAGCGTCACCCTGTAGGCCCTTTGGTGGCACCCCAGGAGCCACTGGTCAGCCTGGCCGGCTGGCAGGTCTGGGCAGGGCTGTCACCATCCGCTGCAGCCGTGGTACTGTGCTGCATTACTGACCCGTCCCTCCACGGCCACTGTCTGCCACTGCCCTGTGTGCACTGTGGTGTTCTTTGTGCAATGCATGGGTGAGGTGCTCAGCCCTGCATACATATAGTCCTATGCACTCCTTCCGGCTGTTGGCCACTGTGGCTTATAATGATGATGCCTACGTAGGCGCTGTCCGCCACTGTGCAATGGTGCTCAGCGTCTGAAGCATGCACAGTGCCAGCCACTGGGCATGGTTGTGTTGGTCCTGTGTAGGTGTGGGGGTGCCTGTTGGGGTGGCATGCCTGTTGCCTTCAGGCATGTGTTGTGGTGTGTGTGCATGTGTGTGCATGCTGTGCAGCCCTGCCCATCCCTGCCTTTGTGTGCGGTCCCCACCCATTCCCATGCCCCTGACACTGTTCTCCCTGGTGTCCACCCCTGCCTGTCTGTGGGCTATGCCTTGCCCTTAGGTGGTTGCACGTGGCCCCTGCCTACCTGTGTTGTCCAGTGCTCCTCTCGATGGTGTCCCAGTGCTGCTGTGCCGTTCGGACCCGGCAGGGGTCCTTTCACCCAGGGGTGGCTGCCCAACACCAGCTGGACTGGGCGTCCTCTTTGTCCCCACCACTGTTCCCCTCCTCGACCTCAATGGCTATCCCACAGTCGGTGGCCACATTGTGCAGGATACAGCAGACCAGGAATAGCCCACAGGCCTTTGAGAGGCTGTACTGTAGGGCACCGCCTGAAGTGTGCAGGCAATGGAACCATGCCTTCAGCAGCCCAAACACCCGCTCGATGACATTCCGAGTTGTGGCATGTGCCTCACTGTACTGTTGCTGCACTGGGGTCATGGTGCCAGTATAGTGTGAGCAGCCAGGGCACGTGAGCGGTAACCACTGTCACCCGTGTGTGGGGAGTTGTTAGCATGGTGGTCTGCGTCACTGTGCCATGGGTCATCATGGCCATTTCCCATGGCACCCCTGCCACTGCCCCACGCCTCCCCCACGTCTGCACCCATCGTCCAGCGTACTATGCATACTCACCTACCAGATGGCCAGTGGGGATGTCCCACTCTCGAACCTATGGCACAGTGCAGACTGGTGCCAGATGAAGAGCATCGTATGCTCCTCCAGGGTGAGTGGCGCAGACATGATTATGCACCCCTGGCCATCGCACACCTACTGGCAGTTGACACTCGGGTAGCCCTTGTGGTTGATGTACGCCACCCCCTCTGGCCAGGTGGCATGTGGATGCCTACATGGGTGCAGTCTATGGCTCCGAGCATGCCAGGCAACCGTGCTACCTTGTGGAACTCATGTATGTGTGCTGTGGCTCCACCTGTGTGCTGGGGAAATGGATGTACTCCGCAGCATGTGGCAGCAGTGCGCTGAGGAATTGTGTGAGTAGGCGTGACGCAGATGACTGGGTTATGCCTGTTGTGTCCCCTGTTGGTCTCTGGAAGGTGCCCGTGGCGAGTAGGCACATGACGGCTGTGACCTTCATCTCCACAGACAGTGCATAGCTCAGTCATGTGGGTGCCTGCATCTCATCACTGCACAGCTCACAGAGTTGCTTCAGAATCACCCGGTTCAGGCGGTACTGGCCTATGATCTCAGTGTCACTGTACTGTTCGAGGTGGTGCGGGCTCGGGACAGCCTGTTCTGGGCATACCCGATGGGTCCTTCCATGGCCATGCCTCCTTGCTGCCTGCCTTTCACACCCCTCATTACCGCCTCCATCTGGAAGGTGGCACTGGCCATGTCCTGGCTGGTGTCCCCCCCGGCAGCTGTCTACCTGGTCCCCCTGCTGTGTGTTGCTGGTGCTGCCCCTGCACGGGTTCACCTCTGGCTGTTCACCTCTGTGTGCCCTGCCTCTTACCACTGCCCTCCGTCCTCTGTGGCACTCTCAGGCCCTCTCGCACACACACAGGCACACATCACACTCCTTCTCTTACCACACATCTCGGTGGGCCCTGTCCACCTCCTGGCCCACCTGCCCCTGCTTCCTGTCTTGCCTCCTGTCACTCTGTCTCCATGCTCCCACCTATGGCTCCTCTGTGGCGCATTCATCCTCCCTCGCTTGCTCCATTTTATTTTGGCTCATTCACGCTGTCCTCAAATTCACGCTGCTTCGCTATACGTTGCCCTACTGATGAATATCAAACTGTGCATATTATTCCTGGTTCGACCCCTGCAGTTGCACATGTATTCATTTCTGTTGTGCTGCAGCACATTGCATTGTGCTGTGCTCCCACTCCGCTGAATATCACTGTAAGCATTTCCACTCTTGTGCGAGCATCCCCAACTGCGCATGGCGCAACTGCCTTGAATATCCCACCCTTATGAGTTTTGAAAAATGTGAACATTTTTTTAATATTGGTATAGGTGTTTGTTTGTTTTGTGTGATCTCCCCCACAAGTCTGCCTCTCCTTTGGGCCCTCCTAGCCTTCTGCACTCCCCGGCTATCCTCTTCCCAAGCACTGCCGACCCACCACATATCGCAGTCAACCCTCTGAGTCGTCCCAGAGTAACCCATCTCTGGGTGGGTCCCCCTCATCTGAGGGGGAAGGCACCGGGGAAGGGGGAAACCCCAGCACTCTACTGTCTTTACTTGACTTGGTGGTGCTGCTGTGGAGGGGCAGGCTCCCGGAGGTTCTGGGGGATGTGGAGAACGCGGAAGCCGTTATCCAGCGGCCACCGAAGTTGTTTTTTCACTTTTCTTTGGTTGTCCCTCTTGCGCCACTGCATAGTAGTGCTCCCAGTCTCCACTGGGGGCCGCTACAGGATTGGAGCTGCCCACCCAACCCCACCCCAGGAGAGGAGCAGTCCTCGGACATAATCCTCTCCTTCCCGCACAGCCCCGACGACCCGAGTCCGTTCCCAAACCCAGGTTGCCGATGTGGTTTGGGTATAGGTGTTTAAATGGGTCCAAGAGATTCAAATCACTAAGAATTTGTTTTAAGAAGGAAACACAGTTCTTTTTTCTTTCCATTGCAGAAGGAGCCCTATCCAATGGGCCCATAGTTAAATTGACCCCCCCCCCAATTAATATAGGTGAGTTGAATTGTGCAAGTTCCATAAAGAAGTCTGAGAAGAATTCTAGGGGTAGGATTCACAAAGGACTTGCACTCAGCACACATCTCGGATGCCCCAGCGCAAATGAGATGCGCCGAGCACAAACTGTGGTATTCACAGAAAATGCACTGGGGATGCCCCTGCATCCTCTCGTGAATGTTTTACAGTCGCGCCCAGCCCGGATGCACCAATGCAGCCCCTGGTTAGGCTGGGTAGACAGGCAGCGACTTCCTGATGCGCTTATGCCGAAAAGCCACCATTCACAGCCACGGACATGCAAATGGGGCCATTAGGCATGCAAGGTGCAATGGGGCCATTTGCATGTCATTACATTTGCATGCACCTAGCAGGGTTGCTCCCAGCAGAATGTGCCAGGCCCCTGCAAGGACTGTGTGCTGCATGGTGCACCCATTTCCTCCCACCCACATCCCTGTTATATTGCCACTCTCTCGGCAAACATGGTGAAAACAGATCCCCTCTAGGCCCGTATCCCTTTCACAAGCTGCTCTCTGCGGTGAATATGGTGCAAATCACACCCCTCCCTGCCCGCATCCCTTTTCACAAGCCGCTCCTGCAGAGAATAAGCTGAAATATCAGAACCCACCCTCCCCACCCCCGACCCAAATGCACCAGTGACGTTGCTCCATAAGCCTCCCAGTAGCCAGCAGACCTCCCCACCACTCAGCACTCCCACCCACCCCTCCCCCATCTCAGAAGCGCCACCGTCGGCGGCAGCACAACCCACCCTCATACCGCCATGGCTGCCTGCCGACAGAGCTGTCTCACGATAATGACAGCTACTGTACAACTACAAGTCCATTGGTTGACTGTGTCGACCAATTGGCTTCAGTGTACTAGTAAGCTGTCATGCACAACTTGTGCCTGTCTGAGATCAGGAAGGCAAAGCCCTGAGCCGTGTCTAGTATAGCTCCTATGTACTGGAGACACTGGCCAAGTGCCAACACCAACTTGGAGAGGTTGACCGTGAAAGGGAAAGTACGGACTAATAAGTTAGCTTTCTGGAAATATAAGGAGACACGAAGGGAGGAGGACAGGGCAGTGTATCTAGAAAAGCAGAGAGAGGCAGGGAAGGCAGTCAGGGGAGCTAAGGAAGCCAAGGACAGAGGAAAGAGAGCAAAATAAGTTAAAAAAGGTGACACGACCTTCCAGAAATATGTTAGCGAGAAGAGGAGGATGGGGGATTATAAGGCTGAAGGTGGTGGAAGGTGGAGTGGAAGAAGAGAAGACCGGGGAAAGCATCTATTTTGAACAAATATTTCTGTTCGGTCTTCACAGAGGAAGAGGAGGAGGCCACAGTTAATAAACAAGATTAGAAGGAGGTAGACAACAGCCTGTTCAAAGAGAAGACAGTCCTAAAAGAACTTACAAAACTAAAGGAGGATAAGGCAAAGGGGCCAGATGGGATACATTCTAGAATGTTAAAGGAGTTGGCAGCACCACTGGCAGCCCTGTTCAACGACTCTCTGGAGATGGGAGGGTTCCAGAGGACTGAAAAGGGTTGATATAGTTCCTCTCCACAAAAGGGAGTAGGAAGGAAGCTATTCATTATAGACTGTCAGTCTGACCTCAGTGGTGGGTAAAACAATGGAATCTTTGCTAAAAGAGAGGATAGTAGAGCACCTTAGACCAAGTGGTGCACAGGATCCGAGGCAGCACGCTTTCATAGCAGGAAGATCATGTGAAACTAATCTGATTGATTTCTTTGACTGGGTTACTACGGAAGTGGATCGGGGTGGGGGGGTTGATGTGGCCTACCTTGACTTCAGCAAGTGTTCGACACCGTTCCACATAGGAGGTTTGTGAACAAGCTGGGCAGTCTGGGATTTGGACAAAAGGTGGTGAACTGGGTTGGAAATTGGTTGAAGGATAGAACGCAGAGGGTGGTGGTTGATGGGGCTAAATCCGAAGTAGGGAGGGTGACCACCGGGGTGCCACAGGGTTCAGTTCTTGGGCCAGTGCTCTTTAATGTCTACATCAGCGATACTGCAGAGGGGCTGGAGGGGAAGGTGTGCTTATTTGCAGATGACACAAAGAGCCGCAATAGAGTAGACAGTCCAGGAGGGGTGGAGAAAATGAGGAGGGATCTAGTCAAAGCGGAGGAATGGTCCAGGGTGTGGCAGCTGGGATGCAATGCAAGAGTGCAAAATCATGCACTTAGGCGCAGGAACCGAGGGAGGATTACATGAGAGGGAGAAATTTGCGGCCACGAAACAGGAAAGAGATCTGGGGTCATCATATCTGATGACCTAAATAGCAACCAAACAATGTGCCAAGGCAGTGGGGAAGCCAGTGGGATGCTGGGGTGAATGAGGAGAGGTATCACCAGCAGAAGAAAAGGGCATAATGCCACTGTACAGGTCTTTGATGAGACCTCATTTGGAATACTGCATCCAGTTCTGGAGGCCGCATCTCCAGAAGGACATAGACAGGATGGAGGTGGTTCAAAGAAGGGCAACAAAAATGGTCCAGGGCCTGCACCAAAGGTCATACGAGAAAACATTGGAGAAACTCAGTATGAGAGGAGGGGGAAGAGAGACATGATAGAGACCTTCAAGTATCTCCTGTGGATTAATAAGGTGCAGGAGGACAGCATCTTTCAGAAGAGAAGAGAAGATGCTCTAAAACAATAAGAGAGCATGACTTGAGACTGGAAGTGGGTAGACTAAGGAGCAACGTGAGAAAGTACTTTTTCATGGAAAGGGTGGCAGATGCTTGGTATGCCCTGCCCCAGGAGGTGGTGGGAGCAAGGACAGTGGGGGGATTTAAACATGCATGGGATAGGCATAAGGGAACCTGAGGGGGGGGAGGCTGCAGCCGAAGACCAATTAGGGTCAGCAGCAGCTTATTAAAGGTAGGGTATATGGGCAGACTAGATGGGCCTGGTGGTCCTCATCTGCTGTCAATTTTCTATGTTTCTGTGTTTCTATCCCCAAATTGTTGAACAATTGCAGGGTATGTGCCGAGTCAAGGCAGCTGCTCCCGGGACTGGGCTTTGAGCAACCAAACATCCAGGTAGGGGAAGATGTAAATACCTTCTCTCCTAAGGGCCACTGCCACCACAACTAGGCATTTGGTGAAAACTCATGGCACCAAAGATAAGCCAAAAGACCACCGAAACAGGAGCCTGAGGTACTTCCTGTGGAGAAGGCAGACCTTGATGTGCAGGCATGTGTTCAGCGTATCCAGGGAAAAGATCCAGTTTCCCTTCCAGAGCAAAGGCATTAGGCCCGGGAGGGTGACCATCCTGAACTTTTTGTACTGGATGTAGTAGTTCAGGTTTTGTAAGTCCAGGATGAGACTCATGTGCCCTGTGGACTTGGGGCTGAGGAAGAAGTGGGAGTAGAACCCCAGGTTTCACTGACTCAGGGAGAGGTTCTATGGCCCTTTTTCACAGCAGCATATGGACCTCCTTCAGCAGCACAGACATGTGGCCTGGAAGGTGAGTCGAAGGTATTGGAGGAAGATCTGGAATAGCGTGTCTTTGTCCTATGAGCTGCAGCACCCAAGCATCTGTTATGATCTCCCGCCACCTGTCCAGATGGAGGGAGAAATAACCTCCCACTACCACATCCTGGGGAACCAGGGAGGGTCAGGCATGGGGTCAGGCTGAGGCTGAACCCACAGCCAGGCCTGCCCACCACCTCTTGAGGACTTCCGGTGGTGAAGAGGGGAAGGTGGGGCAGTGGCAGCCTTGTGCTTGCAGGGCTGCTTAGTGCCAGACCTAGGTTGATGGGTGGCATGTCGAAAGAGCACCATCTGGCCATTCTTCTGGTGGGTGTGGTAGAGGGAGTGGACAGAACGCAGGGTTCTCCCTGAGGCCTGCAGGTCATTGAGAATGCCCTGCATATCTCCCCCAAAGAGCCTGTAGCCCCTGAAGGGAACATTCAGGATGGACTGTTGCACATCAGTAGCGAAACCTGACACCCTGAGCCAGGAATACCTCCTCAAACGAATTTTCACCCCAGAGGCCCTGGCTGAAGCATATAACACAGCCCTCAAGAGATGTCTACCCACATCAGCAGCAGACTGGAGGCCTTGAGTAGCATCAACTGAAGAGGCCTTACTCCGGACGACACATGACTGCTGCCAGCCAGGCAAGCTGGCATCGCTCCCTGTCTGCGGCCCTTGAGGAGGCGGGGAAGCATTCAGCAGGGGCAGGTGCATCGATGGAGGTAAAGTAGGAAACCCCAGCAATGAAAAGCCAGCGCTGGCAGAGCCGATGAGCCGCACTGCCAAAGTCCCCCCCCCGTAGTAGATGTATTATGTATTTTTGTATTTCTTGCTTAATTTATGTAACAGCTGACACAAGGCTGTCTTGTAAATAGGATTTTTCCCTTATGGCAGGTACTCCTGTATAAAAATAAAATGTAGTAGATAGGGTGAGGGAGGCAGTGGGAATCGTCAGTGGAAGAAGGGAAAGACCCACTGATGATGAACAACCACCACCAGGCTGAGGAGCTCTGGTGAAGAGGGCTACCAAGGCTGACCATGTAGACAAGAGGATATGGGCAGCAGCGGGGGTTGCTGCCTTTCTGATCGACAACCCCAAAATGGTCGGTGCTGGATGCAGCTACCAAGAACACTCCTGGGAGGACCAGTCTTTCTCCCATTGGTGATGCTTCCCTGATGACTTGTCCCAGGTCTTTACTGAATGAGAGCCCAAGGACAGGGCCGGGGAAGCAGAGGGGTTCTGAGCCTGAAGCTCCTTTTCCAAGGCAGCAACCTTCTGTTTCTTGAGAAAAGATTTTAGCTCCTTCTGGCACTGTGGCTGGGTAGCTTGATTGAAGCTGCGGCAGATCTTGCAGGCTTGGAAGTCATGGTCCATGCTGAGGCAGTGGATGCAGCCCTCGTAGAAATCTTTATTGTAGAGCTTCTGTCCGCAGCTGCAGCGATGGAAAAGATTATCAGATCTGGCATAAACAAAAGAAAAAAGGGGAATCACTTTAGGGAATAAAGTGATTGAAAACTAGGGTGAGAAATAAAAAGCAGGAAGTTTGAGAATAAAATGGTGGTTGACTGAAGCAACGTTGCTCCATGGAGTCTGAAGTGTGATGGTTGACGAAAGGAAAAGAACTGAGGAGGGTGTGGAGTTGCCAACGGCTATATAGGGGTATGTCGATGCGGGGACATCTCCATGGATGGCCCCAGATAGACGGCTAGCAAAAAAATTTCTGTTTGATCCTGGTATCTGACGGCTATGGTTCCAAAGGTGTGACCTGCTGCAAGAGATATCCTCTAAGAAGATCAGGGGTTTGGGTGGTCATAGCAAAACAGTAAACAAAAGTAATGTTTTTCATCAGATGTTAAAGTTTATTTTGATTGCTGCCATCTGCAGTACCTCATATAGTCTGGTCAATGTCAAACTTCATAGATTAGGTGCCACTGAAGCATGTGAGACCCTGATCTCTGTGAGGCTGAGGAGGGGGGTAGAAAACAGGGCCTGTCTGATAACTGTACACCTTAAATGGACCATTCTGAGGTTAATCACAATGAGGGAACACCTATATTTGACACCTGGCAAAGTAAAAATGTTACCACACTCGACTATCACAGAATAGGTAAAACCGGCTTGTAAAGTAGGTTTTTAAACAAAATTTAAAAAGATAAGCCTGGACCTCTGTTTAGCATGACCACTACAGTTAGTGGCAAGCCACGTTCCCTAACTTTTATATGTACTACTGTATTGTCTGTGCTATTTACATACATATTTAGGGAGGAAGAAGACCATTGGTCAGTCGAGTTGCTCCTCCCACCAGCTGAGTTGGAATACCCAGTCATCCTTTTTTCTTTAATGTTCTTGTCAGATCTCGGATTGAAGGTCGCTCATTACAGTATCAACTGATGCCCCATGCACTGTCAGTCTGTTCCAAGTGGTCACCACTCATTCAGTGACATCGTTCTTCCTGATGTTCCCCTTGGATCTTCCTCTTTTCAGTGACACTGAGTCCTGAAGAGCTGCACTTGGTCTGATGGCGTTATCCCTTTTAGATACTTGAATTCTGTAATCCTGTCTGTTACAAGTAATGCTTCCATAGGGAATAGTCCCAGTTCTGTCCGGTGGTCCTCACAGCCCATGTTTCGCGAGCTGCTAACCATCTTGGCCTCTCTCCTCTGCACCTTTTCGATAATGTCGGAATCTTTCCCCAAATAAGGGGTCCAGCTGCCTGCCTAGTAGCGGAAGCAGTAACACTTCCGCTCACCACACATGGTAACGAGTTCAGGAATGGACTCGGCTCACTGGGGCCAACCAGGTTTGGGAGGCTTGAGAGTCTGTGGACAGCTCTCCTCCCACCTGGAAGGGGTCTCTTCAAATGTTGCTCGACTGCCACCCACTGGAGACCAGGGAGCAGCACAAAGGGAACACACAGAAGAGGAGCAGGGCAGCCGCTAGACACCAGGCACACATGCTTGTGTATTTCTGCACCGTGGCAATCATGGGGAGAAAACCAGGAGCTGGATGAAAAACCCTGGTCCACTGCTGTGCTGGTGCCCCCAGCAGGCCCATGCATGAACGACATGGGTCGGTTGTGTTGCCACCCCCTTGAGGCTCATGCATGAATGACATGACAGGCCATCCACCACTGTCATGGTCTTGAGAAAGTTGTGGGTGACCAGTAAGTCCATGAGAAGGTCAAAGATTGGGTTTGGGAGAGCCGGGGCATGAAGAAGCTAAAATAAATATGTGGGGATGAGAGCTGTACACAGCATTCAAGACTGTTTTTCTTTGGAATTTTTTGCTGTCTGACAATGTTATTTTGTAGTTTTGGTCTCTCAAAACTTTGACTTCAACTGTTTTCTCCCATCTTTGTATACCCCCTCCCCTCACACACACACACACACACACCTGGAAACAAGCTCAGAATCATGTGCCTTCATGCCCAAAATACTGAATAAAGAAAAAAAATAAATTATTTCCTATGGGACCCAAATTATCTGGATATCCTGAACCAGCAATGCAAATCTACAGTACAGAACCTATAACCATCTCCTTGTAGAAGGTTCCATTTCTCAGTAAAATACCAGAATCCCTGTTACTTCATTTCTGACCCAGCAAGACCAGCCTATAAACAGTTCGCCTAAGGAGAATTTTGTTTCATATGTCCAGAAAAAACTCTCAAATAACTTTATAATTCAGAACAGCAGGATCAGTGGAGTTCAGCTTTTGTGCTGTTTGAGGCTGTCCTTCCGAAGGCCAAGAGCTAGTCACACAATAGGAATGCAGAACCTTCACAAATATTTATGTTAAAAAAGCACATCAACATGGGCTTCTCATTTTACTTCTATTAGTGTTCCACCAGCAGAAGCTCAACGGGAGGCTCACCCTGCTCCAGTCCCAAGGACTGCCCCACCAAACTATAAATCATGTAGTGCTATAACTCACCAGGGAATAAATCTGGGCAAAGAATGCCGAGTACAGTTCATTAAAGGAGTACTACAATCAAAATTTGCAAAAAAGATATGTTGCGCAAAGTGTTTTCATTTGTGTGTGTAGTCCTGGTGTGTCCTTCCCTTTGTTTGCTTTTAAGAGATTTTTTTCTAACTTAGCCTGCTAGTTACATGGTAGTTTTATGGCCCCTGGGGATCTCCATTTTAGCATGGTTTATTGATCTTCTTTTTCCTACAATGCCTCCTGTCCCAAGTGACAGTGATGCGTCTGTGACCACTGAATCAGAAAGTACTAAAGATAGGAGCCTGATGTTCTGGCCTCCACTAAATAAGCTCTAATTCAGCATTTTTGTTTTCTGTGTGTGTGTCAGGTCCAGCTAGCAAAAGAAAATGTTTTGATTTTAAAACTTTTCATTTCATCAAATTACAGACAGCCAAAAAAGAACACAAATCACCCTGGAATATCGGTGCTATAATTAGTATAGACTCTAGCTGTTTTCTTACGGGAATAATCCTTTTAATTAGCCCTCAGGTATTTGCTAAACTGTAAATGTAGCCAATAGTGCTCACTGAATAAGGAAAGTTACTTAATATCAGAGCTCTGCTGTTGTAAATTGACTCTAAACCAGTGCTTTCAGAATCTATGGTCCCAGATACATCAGTGTCACATGAGACAGGAGGAACTGTAGGAAAAAGAAGATCAATAAACCATGCTAAGATGGAGATCCCAGGGACCATAAAACTAGCAGGTGAATTATAGCAAACAAAGAGAAGGACACGCCAGGACTACACACACAAATCAACACACTGTGCAACATACGTTATTGCAAATTCTGACTGTAGTACTCCTTTAATTGGAACAGATGTGGAACTTAAGTTTCTATGCTCCTATCGCACTTGACTTTTGTATCTGTACTTCTGTACAAAGACTGGCGTAGAACAATTTGGGTAGAGACTGAGGCTGTTTTCATGCAAACGCTTCAGGTCGATTGTGCTCCATCAATGGGGAACCACTTGCAGGATGGCTGTCTTGCAAGATAACTGACAGCATTACTGTAACCCTGCCAGTCATCCCGCAAGCATTCCCAATTAACAGAGCACACACATATCGCCATGTGTGTGCTTACATGTTAACAGCCTTAATGTGAACATAAGAGAAAAAGGCTTTGTGTATGCTGGTATCTGTACATGAATACCTGTACTTGGATTTGTGTCCGCAGCACATATGAAATGGTCTGGTTCAAAATATGAAATTTATCTTCCTCTTCTAGATGCACTACAACAACCCATGCCACTTTCACCATTCACTGTTTACCCAGTTTCCCTGTTCCCCTTTGTGTAGCTTAAATTTGTGTACAGTGTAATTTAAATGTTACTCCACCATAATTATGTTACACATATCTTCCTGTGCGTTGGCTACAAATGAGCTCTCACTCACTTCCCCTATAACCAGTGTAGACTGCATGCTTTTTTTTCCATATGTAATTTATCCTCCTGACGAATAGCCCCCTTCCACCAGTCCCCCCAGCCTCATCACCCCAGCATCCACCAGGACTTACCCTGAGGCACAAGGTGCCCAGCTGGCTGGGTGCAAAGCCTGCAGGGGACTGATGTCATCCTGCCCAGCTGGCTGGGTGCGGAGCCTGCGGGGAACCAGTGTCATTCTGCCCAGCTGGCCAGGTACAGAACTTCGGGGACCAGTGTCATCCTGCCCAGCTGGCCGGGTGTGGAGCCTCATGGGGACCGGTGTCATCCTGCCCAGCTGACCGGTGTGGACTCCCGGGGACTGGTGTCATCCTGCTTGCCGGTGGTGTGGGTCCCTCATGGGTACCGGTGTCATCCTACCCAGTTGCCGGGTGTGGAGCCTGTGGGGAACCGGTGTCATCCTGCCCACTGGCCGGGTGTGAAGCCTGTAGGGGACCAGTGTCATCCTGCCCAGCTGGCCGGGTACGGAGCCTGCGGGGGACTGGTGTCATCCTGTCCAGCTGGCCAGGTGCTGAGACTGCGGGGGACTGGTGTCATCCTGCCCAGCTGGCTGGGTGTGGAACTTGCAGGCTACCAGTGTCATCCTGCCCAGCTGGCCGGGTGTGGAGCCTGCCGGGGACCAGTGTCATCCCACACTGCTGGTTTGGTGCGGACCCTGTGAGGGACTGGTGTCATCCTGCCCAGCTGGCCAGGTGCAGACCCTGCAGGGGACTGGTGTCATCCTGCTCAGCTGACCGGGTGCGGACCCTGCGGGGGACTGGTATCATCCTGCCCAGCTGGCCAGGTGCAGAGCCTGCGAGGGACCAGTGTCATCCTGCCCAGCTGACTTCCATTTTCTTCCCTCCCCGTTGCTGGGGCGCTACATGTCAGTGCGCGTGCATGGAGGCGCACGCACACTGTGGAGTTCAGTAGCAACCTCCTTTTGTTGGCATCCCTGACCCATTCTGCCCTCAGGCCTCCACCTGGGGGCAATTATTCAGTAGAACTGCCAAGCCACCCTCTCCAGTAGAGGATAGCTGTCCTCTGGACGCTTGATCCTCTCCCTCCCCGGCCAACCCCCAGTGACCTGCTTGCACCGCGAACATGGGTCGCCGGCATGGTACGAGGTAAGGCATCGATGCCTTAGCCCTCCATGTCACTGGGCCACCCACTGCACACTTTCTACATTTTTTATGTTACTTGCATTTTTATTAAAGAGTAGCTGGTGTCTGGTGGCACTCTGTGTTCTCTGGTTATTTTTTTTTTGGAGGTTTGTCATCAAAATGTATATTTTTTAAGTGATTAAAATGCTTCTGTGGTGAACATGTGTTCATGTGGCAGCTGCCAGCAGTGTTCCCACTCACAGAGCATCCTGACATCATGTTGGGAAAGGCATTTGCAAGTGGGAGCACTGGTGGCAATCCCGGTTCATTACAGAAGCGGTTTTATTCGAGGTGCACTGCAGTAAAGTTGATCACTACTGGATTCTTTCACTTGTGATCTAACTAACCTCTTTACTGTGACCCTTTTCCTAACTGTAATTAAATGATATATTGTGCTGATTATCTATCCTTTTGAGTCTTGTCACTTGCTTCCTCAGGCTGTCCTGTGCCGTAACAGCTGTCACTCCCAACTTGTGATGACAGATCGCTGATGGCTCATTACTTTTGTGAAATTTCTGAAGCTAGCTGTATTTTCTTCTATTGTGTTTTTCTCATTATTTATTACTACCAGTATAATTAAAACTTGTCCCTATTACTGATCGATGAACACAGAGAGCTGTCACCCTCCATATGTTTGGTCAGGTGTGTGACAGCAGAACGTCTTCCTCTCATGTGGTGGCTGCAGCTAGCAGTTCAGAAGTTAATTGTGTACCCTGCAGTATATGCTGCTCGTCATTAATTTGTGCCTGTAGAATTCATTATTGTCGCCCCACTTGTTTATAATTGACAATGGAGCTGTCATCCTCCATAGACTTTGTCAGGTATGAGACAGCACAATCTTTCTCCCCCTCTCATTTAATACTTACAGTCATAAGTACAGAAGCCAATTGTATTCTTTCTAGTGTGTGCTGTTCATCATCTGTGAGAGCCTGCCCCCACCCCTCCCCCGGGTCAGGTACTAATCCATAGGCGGACTCAATGGAAACTCAGTCTTTTTCCTTCTGTCACAGTCCATGTTTGAAAACATTAAAAAGAAAAAAAAAAGATTCTACAGTCCAGAACTGGGAAAAAACATCCACGAGTGCCACTGGTCGGTTTCTCTCTTTGTGCCACCCCCCCCCCCACATCCATTTTATATTCTGCAGTACATAAATGACATAAACAGAACATTTACATTACTTTTTTTCTGACAGACATTCTCTGCAGCCGACCTGTCAAAATAGAACGGACAGATTAGATTGGCCAAATGGTCCTTATCTGTCATCAAGTACCATGTTATTATGTAGAAGCAAAGCTGCCACTCAACTCCAGCACCGTAGTTCATGAACAAGCCCAAAATACAGACTGAGCTTCCCATATGAACTTATCTCACTCGGGAAGGGATGGTTGCCAACTCCACTACATTACTGACTCTTGAGTGACCACGGATGGTGGTGCAGCTTGAACTACTACTGGGAGGATGAAAATCAACTGGCTTCAACATACGCTGGTCACTCGTCTGTGTGCACACTCATCAGTGAGAACTGATGAGTGAGCACATCAGTGAGAACTGTATACCCAAAGCCAGGCAGACCCTAACGAACATGATGCAAACACTGAACATCTCTGATATTTGGAGGCTAGTACACCCAACAGATAAGTATTTCTCTTTTTTTTTTTTGAACACTTAACCTATAGCGGGCTTTGTCACACCTGGACAGCTGGTTCTGATCCCTGTATAATTTTTTGTTGTAAATATAAGAAATTAATGTATGATGGACTGTGGCAGAGGGAGGTGTTGGCTGCTGAAGCTGACACTTCAAACCCCCCAGGGATAAGTTCAAAGGACAGGACATTGTTAAACTGCAGATATCTGGGGTGCAATTATCTTGTCAATTTGCTTTTATCCCAGGAAATAAAATTAGCCATTCATGATGTCCTCAGAGAAATCCTTTGATCTGCACTAGATGTCCTGAGAAAAAGGACACTGGCCAGTGTTATAAATAACCTCCTAGGAAACCAGCTAATTTCATCAAAGAGACCTTTGATGTGTAGATACCAAGGCCAGATGGAATTAAGGAGTCAAATACACTTTTGCTTTGAATACTTTTGATGTCTAGGGGAAAGCAGATCACAGACTGGTTTCGACTAGTTACATAGAGAAGTGATTTATTATGTCATCTCTTATTTTTTTAAATACCTTAGTAGGCCATCTTGGTGTTATGAAAAAAAATAGATTTTGTTACACCAAGGCGGAGTTTGGTGACCTCAGTGAGAAGGCCGGCTCAGGACTGGTTTTAACATACTGAGAAGACCTTGACAGACACACTTTCATTTTTCTGACTGAGGAAGAAACATCACAGCACTGAAAGAAAGTAAGCATATATTAGATTAGACCAGTCTGAATGTATGCATTGTAGGAACTTGCACTTCAAACCTGTTTGTTTTAAGGCTGTATGTGTTGGGATATTTTGTTCTGTAATATTTTCTGTTTTCCTATTTTAAAGTAAAGATGTATATTTTAAAACGGAAACTGCTGGTGTGCCTTGACATTTTTTATTTAAGTGAAGCTTTTGAAGGTTATAGTTGACACTGTGTATGAACTTATTTTGATACCAAACTGGGAAACGGATAGAGTTCTCTAAGGTCTTGCACAGAGTTCTAAGGGTTCATTTTGTAGACCTGGTTAGGTGCCCGTAGGCAAAGATATCTGGCCCCCCGAAGACAGAATTATCTAAGCCTGATAATTGGGTACGCTAACAAGAGGTTGTCAGTTTGAATCCCTCTAGAACTTGAGACTAAGGTGACTCGAACCCACAAAACAGACAAGAGGGTTACCTTGTACTGTTCACTGTCCACAAATCGTATGCTCAGAGGTTGGCCCTACGGGAGTAGAGGGCTGACTGGTTGAGCGAATTTGAGACAGGCTTGACTTCTTCCTAGTAGCTCATTCCCTGACTAATTCTATACTTGATGCCCAGATCAGCCCCATCATGATCTCAGGTCATGGTTTGGTTGGCATGAGCATTCAATTAGGGAAGACTCAGGCAAAACAGTTAAGATGGAGACTCAAGGTGCAGTTACTGCAAGACAAGGATTTTCAGGTATGGTTATTAAGAGAAACTGTAGACTTTTTCTCTATTAATGATAATAATGAGGTCTCTTATGGATGTCTATGTCAGAAAGACAGAAAGAAATGATGACACAAATGCTCACCTGGCTAGTCTTCAGCACCAGGTAAGCAGCCTAACCCACTTCAGCTCTCCCTTCTTCATGAGGTAACCCGATTAAATATGAGGTTAACTCCATTCTTTCAGAGCAGGCTGAATATGCACTTTTTTGAGTAAGACAGAAGTATTGGGAGTCAGGAGAAAAATCAGGCAAAGTTATTAGCCTACAGATATAAGAAAGCTCTCTCCCACAATTTGATCCCGGGAATTAAAAATGGAACAGGGAAGTTTCTAACCAAAATGCTGACATAAATAAGGTGTTTCAGGACTTTTTCCATTCCCTTTACTCCAGACAACTCCAATTTGATATAGAGAAATTTCATAATTTTTTCCAAGTTCTTAATTTGTCGAAAATCACCAGGGAACACCAGGATTCTTTGAACAAACCCTTATCTAGCTCAGAGATTGCTAAAGCGAACACCTGTTTACCTGCAGGGAAAAGTGCAGGTTTAGATAGTGTGCCTGGGGAACTCTATGATAAGATGTGCCCTAAGCTCTGTCCTTACCTCACAGTACTGTATAATGAAGCTAGAAGTGTTAATGCTCTCCCTCCCACCCTGGGACAGGCTCTGATCACCCTGATACACAAAAAGAATAAGGATCCTATGGGCTGCTCAAGCTATCGCCAAACTTCCTTAATGAACCTGGACTATAAAATATTAGCGAAAGTAATGACAAACAGAATTCAATTAATAGTACAAGATCTAGTAGGTTTAGAACAGGTAGGGTTTGTCCCGGGGAGAAAAGGGTCGGACAGCGTTAAGAGGCTGATTAATATTATTTGGGCTGCAAACAAAAACGGACTCCCCTATGGTATCCTATCTCTTGACCTGTTTAAGGCGTTCAATTTCCTTGACTGGTTGTATGTGTATGATTACTTGCTTTAATGGTGATTGTTAAGGCGCCCTGAGCTCTGGAAGGGCGCTTGATACAAATAAAGTTTTACTTACTTACCCTCTCTGCATTTGGATGTGGCACAGAGTTTGGAGGTTGGGTCTCCACTTTTTATAAGGGAGCTAAAGCACAAATTCTTACTAATGGGGTTCTATCTGATTCTATTTCTCTATCAAAAGGAACAAGGCAGGGTTGCCCGCTGTCTCCCTAGTTGTTTATTTCATCCATTGAGCCCCAATCAGACATGTTCAGGCCAGTGTAGCGAGCCATGGAATTCAGGTGGCAAAAAGGTGCGTAAGGTATTTGCATTTGCAGATGACCTTCTCTTAACAATTTCAAGGCCCCTTCAGTCATACGTGGCTCTTAAGGAGATCATCAAGTACTTTGAAAAAATCTCAGGGCTGCAAATGAATTGGAACAAAACTCAAGCTTTATGCACTAACATTACACCTGCCATCGATAGTCAAATAAGTAATTTACTGGATAAAGATTGGATGTCAAATGTGATTACCTTCCTTGGCCTGAAAATTAACCTGAACACGGAAACCTGGTTAGAAATTAATATTCAACCTCTTTTCAAGGAAATTGAGTTTGAATTTAGCAGATGGGGAAGCTGAACTTATTGCTTTGGGGTAAAATCAACTCAGTCAAGATGATCTTGGCCCTAAACTTTTCTATCTGTTTCAGAATATTCCTACCCTATTGAATAGTAAACAGATTAAAAAATTGCACTCTATGGCTAGAATTTTCCTTTGGAACAACAAGGCACCCAGAATCAGCCTTAAGAAACTCTGTGCCACACATGAAGATGGGGGCATGGCTTTGCCTTCTTGGGAAAACTATTAGTTAGTGTTTCT
Source organism: Neoceratodus forsteri (assembly GCA_016271365.2). Lineage (NCBI taxonomy): Eukaryota > Metazoa > Chordata > Ceratodontiformes > Ceratodontidae > Neoceratodus > Neoceratodus forsteri. The sequence continues at coordinate 10,027,538 of JADMNL010000026.1, forward strand.
CATCAAACAAGCTGTTTTAGACCTCCAGGTAAACAACACATATAGGGGGAAAGAACCTTTGTGGGTAGATGTGGAAAGAGAGATAATGGCCCAGAGCACATTATCTGATTTCATTTATTTTACTACACTTGCTGATGTTAAGGGTAACTAGTGTTTGGTGACCACCTTCAGAGTAATGAAAAAAATTAACTTGACCCTTACTCCTGACCTTCTTCACCTTCACTTGACCCCTATCTGGAATAATCTGGTGTTATTTAAAAATAAAATATTTCTACAAAATGCAGATTGTGAAAAGACCGGAATAAAAAAAAACTCAGCGATTTAACTAGTAATGACTCTCAAATTTGCAGTGTCAGTGGCACAGCAGGTAGCACACTCACCTCTGAGGCAAGGAGATCAGAAGGCTGTGGGTTCTATCCCCACACCAGGCATGGTTAAATTCATTATGACACTGTAGTGCAGCATGGGGGGATGCTGCACTCATGAGGTGCCGTCTTTTGGATGAGACGATAAACCGAGGTCCCATCTGCCTGTTCTGGTGGTAGTTTAGTGGATGTTAAAGATCCTATGGCACGCCTCAAAACAGTAGGGGATTTTTATTATAATCAAAACCAAATATGTACAAATAGTGTTGATGCACAATTAATAATACATAAAATAAATTACAATCCCAAAAGCAAAATAAATATTACTGTCATACACTTATTTAGGATACTGGGAAAGAAAAAACTTCAAGCAAAATAAAAACAAAATTGTGAAACTAGAAATATATCCCCCCATACAAAAATAATTTTTATTATAACTTAAAAAAAATATTCATTTAAAATTATATCACACAAACAATCAGAGGAAAAAATGGGAAACACAAATATTTCATCATACATTTAAACAAGGATTTGCATGTTTATAACTCCAAAATTAAGTAGTAAATACTGATACTAAATAAAGCCCCCTCCCCCTGCTAGAAGAGTAGGGGAAATTTATTTTTCCAACTTCAAAAAACTTCTCCAAACTATGTTATGAAATACATGAGAAGATAATACATAGTCAAGTCTTAAAAGGGAAAATAGGTTTGATATCACACAGTCACAGATGCACTGTATCTCATCAGTTGATATGAAATTTGTGAACCACCTAGATTGTTTAGATGATACACACTTAATACAGTACCCAATGGTAATTCACTCAAAAATTAGGGGTGAATTCTTTAATGTAATTTCCATACAATGTTTATGAAGATCCTAATCAATATGATGAAAATCTGGTAATGAACTCCCGATGAATGGGATAAGTTTTCCATCAAATTTTCTTATTGAATCCTGAGACTTTATTGACCAAAGCTTAATGGAATAAACGGGCCTTCCCGGGAATTACAGTATCCCTGTATATTGATCTATACATTGTTTACTGGACCTTCTGAGAAAATTATCCTCCTAGGTTATCGGTCCTTTAATTGAATAACACGCATTGCAGACCCCAGTCCCCTCTGCTACCTTCTGTTAAAGGGGTAGGGGGACTTTCATTGTATGCACTTTGCCTTCCTCATCATATTTAATACACTAAAAGGGGCAGACAGTTTTTAACAGGGATATGTGAAAGACCATACATTCTCCATATTCTTAACCAACATGCCACAAGTGTAATAAAATCTTAAACAATTTGGTTACTTCCTTATTTAAAGATCATTTCTATACAAACCGAAAATTAATTATCCCAGGTCTAACCAAATCATGTTCCTCCACCATAACCGATATACTTCTGGGGAGACCGTTTTTTTTTCCTTTTTCCTAAAATTTTCTACTTCTGACAGAACCGCATAAACAACTTGTTCTACTGATTTGTTTTGTTGCCTCAGAGTTAGGGCACATCTTGCTTGCCAAAGCTGAAATTTTATACGTAAAAGTAGTAGTTGCATTGTAATCTTGTCGTACTTCCCCCAAGGTGTTGAAAAAATACCCAAATACAAAAAATTCTGGTTTCAGATTGCAAAAGGGGGCTTTTACCCAAATTTTACTTAAATATTGCCAAAATGAAACTGCAAATGGACAGCCTAAAAATAGGTGTTGCATAGTTTCTAATATCTCCTGGCAACCACCCAATCTTGGACAGCATCGTTCTGTACTAATCTTGAGCTTCATGTTATTTTTCACTGGCAACTTCTGATGTGTGCATATCCACATAAAGTCCCACATGTGAACGGGAATCTTTTTAGAGGCTAACATTTTCAAAATAACCTCCTGCTGTTTTTCCATGACTTCTCTGCATATCAAGGGGGTTCTATATAGTGGGTCTCTATTATTTCACTATATAATTATTGTTTTGTCTTTATACATATGTCTGTCTTTGTCAATTCCCATAACTTTAATTTGCTAATTACTTCCCTTACGTAAGTGGGTAAACTAGACACTTGAAAATGTTTAAGGATCGGTGTATTTGCTTTCCACCCTGTTAATAGGGGTCCTATATTATCCAACATCCATGGACTCCATACCTTTCCCACCTGTTTAAGTAAGGGCGAAAAATGATGATGTATAAAGGAACAATGAAAAAACACTAAAGGGTCCACCATAGTTAACCCACCTTTCTCTACTGGTAAATAAGTAATACCCCTTTTCAAGGGATTTAACCGACTTCCCCATAGACCCTGAAAGAAGATACTAAGTAGTGTTGTTTCCAGAGACCGGGGGTAAACTAAATTTAAAAAAAGAAATATAGGGAATAGAAATGTCTTTATCATAAACACTCTCTTTTTCTTTGACATTTTCCACCGGTTCCAAACTGTTATTTGATCTTCTGCCATCTGGAATTTCTATTCCCAATTATATAATTGAGGGTTACTCCATTGCGGTGACCCAGGATTGCTTGTCTGCAACAGTTAAGGCCAAATCATCTGCATATGCAACAGAGCACACTGGAACATCATCTGATAAACCTCGAATCTCACTAGTTTGATTTAACTTGTGCAACAAAGGGTCTAGTGTTAGTATGTATAATAGAGGGCTAAGGGGGGCAGCCCTGTCTGACTCCTCTATATATACCAATGTTTGACCTACCCATCCATTCACACTAGGAATAACATATATCCCTTTGTAACAGGTTTTTGTCCACGAAATAATATGTAGTGGCAAACCATATTTCTGCAGCACTAGCCAAAAATATTTATACTTAACCTGATCAAATGTTTGATCCAGGCTGAGCACGTGTCCCAATAATTCACCCAAGTCTCCTTTTTGAAAAATCTCCCTAAGAAGTATTAAGGTGTCATGTATTTTGTGTGACGTACCCCACTGAATTGCATAAGGTGAATTATTTAATTTAAGATGCTGGAAACCCTATTACATAAAATTTTCATCAAAATTTTGCAATTGGAGTTTAGTAGGGAAAGTGGCCTTCAATTTCTTAAATCTCCTTTCTCCCCAGACTTGTATAGTAGTACTAATACTCCAGCATACATGCTGCTTGGCAGTTCCTCCTTTTCTAATGTCATGTTGTATAGACATACCAGCTCATCTCTCAATATTTTAAAAATATTTTTATAAATCTCATTGGGGAAACCGTCTGCACCAGGTGACGTCCCACCTTTTAGTGACCAAATCACCTCTCGTACTTCTGATTGTGAAATTGGAGCTACCATTTTTTTTTTTGTAAATCAGGAGTGACTGTTGGGAGATTACAACTCTCCAACCAGTCTTCCATTTTATGGTAAACATTATACAATGGCAAGAAAGAATACTGGCTTCTGATTGGTCAGTCTGGGGCTGGATCTGTGACGTTATCCCAGTATAACACCAAGGGTCTAGTCTCAGCACTGTGAACCTCCTGATTGATTGCACTGGATTAGGATTAAGATTGTTTTATCATCTTCTCTGCACCCACCCGGTTACCAAAAGCAAATAAATAAATAAAGAAACAAAAATAATTTTCCACGCTAACAAAAACATTCTTTAAAAATTTTTTTTTATTATTCTATATAACAACAAGCCATTGTATAATAGGAATAATGCATTCCAGGGTGTGTGTCGTGCTGGGATAACGCCATGTCTGGGACATCGGGCGCACTCGGCCTGCAGCCTCATGCCCAACCCCACCAGGCGTGGCATTATCCCAGCACGACACACACCTTGTCATGCATTATTCCTTTATTGTCCCAAAACACCTGTTAACCTCACCTGGTAGTGCTGATTTTCCTTCAATAATTATCTGTTCCTCATTAAGCAGGTAATTTATTACTTTACTGTCCGAATTCATTTTGTACTTTTTAAATGGGTCAGTGTCTTGTTTTCTCCCCGACATACAATATTGTTGACTTTTTCCTAGGCTTCTCATTTTCTCTTGCTGTATCGAAATTAATTCTTCTCTGGTTCCTTTAATCTTAGTTTCAAGATTTCCAATCCCTTCCGCTTGTAAGGCTACCATATCCTGCAGTTGTGCCCACAGGAATTTATATCTGTCCATTTTCTGTCTCCCATTCAATTTTCCCATTAATTGAAAATATGAAATTATGTCAGATTTTGAATCCTCCCACCAACTATTTAAATAATCGTACATAAAAAACACTGATTTTCAGGCTTCTAAAGTATGCCTAAACCCTTTCATTATTAACTCAGTCTCTAAAAGTTCTAAATTTAATTTCCAAAGCCCCCTTCCTCTTCTGAGTTCTGGTATATCTCTTATGTTACGTGCATCAATAATAACTTATGGTCAGATGTAATAACCTGGATGATTTTGCTTTTGTATCTGTATGGTTTTGGACATAAAAAATAATCTATATGTGTAGATCTTGTTCCACAAGATATATGTTTTGGGGGCCTCTGAAAACCAGCTTCCAAAACATCTACTAACTGCATGTCCTTTATTAATTCACTTAAACCTTTCTCATCACAAAAAATGTTCCTCGTTTGTAAGCCTCTATCTCGTAAAGAAATGCTGTAACTAAAATCTCCCTTATGATAGTGTGTTTTGAGGAAAAAAGGAATGGTTTTAATTTCTTAAATAACATCACTCTATCAAATCTTGACTGAGGGGAATAAATACTTATAATTCTGAGCTCTAATCCTTTAAGGATGATGTCTAACAGAAAGGCTCTTCCTGGCCATATATCGACCATATTTACCACTCGTACTTTGGCCCTAAAGCAAATTCCTAAACCAGAGCAAGTATCTAAACCTTGTGACCACCAGCTATCACCCCAACAAATCCATCCTGTTTTTGCAGGTTCGATCTCCCCTAATTTGTGAAGTCTGACATCCTGAAATAAAACTACATCAACATTTGGGATATTGAAAGATCAAAAAGTACTTTGATATTTTCTGTCTGTAAACAATTCACATTTAGGGATGCCAAAGAAATTCTATAAGAGGGAGTACTCATCAGAGGTTTCAGCAAAAAGTGTTTCTTTATTTTATTGCAGGCTCCCGTCACCCGCTCTACTTTTTTAGTTTTTGGCTGTGAATCTTCCAAATTTTCTTTATCAGACAGGATCCCTGGGTGTGAGAACCTGACCGAAGTAGAATCCCATTCTACCTCAAGTTCTGAGTCAGCCCATAGTAAGGGAGTGTACCTATATGAATCTAAGGGCTTGTCTTCCTGTGCTATTGTCGGGTTTGGTTTAGTTTTGGAACCCCTTTTCTCCTTTATATTGTACTGGGGTAAAGACTGACTCAGCTGATTTCTCCACAAGGTGGTGAATGTTATTGTTTTGTATAGTGGGCTCTGAGGCTGTGGCAGTTGTAGAGTTGTCTTTCACAATCTTTGCCTCTTTTGGGGGAACTTGACTCCCATCCCTTCTATGTCTTCCTGTACTCTGATTGCTCTGCTTTCTGGCTGTTTTAATATAGAAATCTTGTATACTGAAGTCTGCATTGTCATTGTTCCTAGCAGCCCATGGACAATAAGAAAAAATTACTCACCTTAGTAATGTTGTTTCTTCTAATGGAGTCTTGCTATATTATGACTAATGCAGTTTGTCCCACCATTAGAACCGCTCTGGAGGTGAAAGAGTTAACTTCCATGCAGAGCATGGAACTTAGAGCGCGAGCTCGGTTAGAAAAGCTCTGTCTGGGATATTTCAAACCGAAACTGTCAGATCTTTATGAGCAAAACTCACTAAGGCTCTGTGTGGAAGCTGTAACCTACACTAGCCAACTGGCTACTAAAATAAACACATTTTCCTGGTCCCAACACCAAGACTCAAGTCAGGGACCAGAAAAGATAAGATAAAATAAAACACAACACCCAAACACCCCAAAAAGAAGGGGTGGAAAACATAAAAGGGGGCATCAATAAGTGCCAACAGTGGACTGCCCACCCCATACCCAAAGTAGAAGTTCTGAGAGGGCAGGCTGGGGGAGGTCATAATACAGCAAGACTCCATTAGAAGAAAACAACATTACTATGGTGAGTAATTTTTTCTTCAAACAACATGAAGTCTTGCTATATTATGACTAATGCAGACTACACAGCAGTACCTCCATGGAGGAGGGGACAGAACCTACTTAGGAATAGGCTCTTGAAGCACGGTTGTGTTAAACCGAGCATCCCTCCTGGCCTGGATATCCAGGGAGTAATGCTTGGTGAAAGTGTACTGTTTTCCAAGTAGCTGCTTGACATATCTCTAAGATAGGATGTCCTGGCAGCAGCTAGAGACGCAGCTGTACCTCTGGTAGAGTGAGCCCTCAGGCCTGAAGGGGAACCTACCCAGTTTTTGATAGCAAAATTGGATACAAGAGACAATCCACCTGGCAATGGATCTCTTAGTGGCAGGTTTCCTTTCCCAACCTCACCATAAGTGAGAAATAGTTGGAGGAGTCAAACCTGTGACCTTGGTACACTCTATGTAGTAACTTAGGGCCCTCTTAACATCTAAGTTGTGCAGCCTCCTCTCACCAGAGGAGGAATGGTCAGTGAAGAACACTGGAAGTGAAATAGATTGTTAAGGTGGAAATCTGAAACCACCTTAGGCAAAAACTTCCTGTTAGTCCTGAGGACTACCTTATCCCCTGTGAAAGGATAAAGTCAGTCTCCACTGATAAAGCCTGTAACTCACTTATGCGCCTGGCAGAAGTGATGGCTACAGAAATACAGTTTTCCAAGTCAAGTACCTAAGCTCTGCGAGACAGAGGTTCAAGGGGGTCGATCAACTGAGCAATGCAAACATTAAGATCCCAGGCAGGACAGGGTCTCTGAATGGTGGATTGTATGAAGCAATCCCCAAAAACTTGGAAAATACAGGGTGAGCAGAAAGAGAAGAGGGCTTCCCTGCTGAAATAAAAGCAGAGACAGCTGCCAAATGCACTTTCAGGGTAGCTGGTCTCAGTCCCAAAGAATTAATATGGACCATATAGTCCAAAACAGTGGGCAAATCAGCAGATTCTGGGGAAATATGCTTCCCAGAACACCATATGGAAAACCTTTTCCACTTGGAGTTCTAGGTAGCCCTGGTGGAAGGCCTCCTAGAAGCTTTCAAGATTTCGAGAACACCTTGAGAAAGTTGTAGATCAGCAAACTCTAACTCCTCAAGAGCCAGGCCTTGAGGTTGAGGGATATGAGATTCGGATACCAGACTCTCCCCTGGGCACAGATTAACAGATTGTGGTTCCTGGGGAGACACAGGGGAAGATAGACTGCTAAGGACAGAAGGAGTGGGTACCAGGGCTGCCTGGCCCAGTCTGGAGCAATCAGGATCATCTTGCAGGGCTGAGATCTGATTTTGACTAGCACCTTGAACAGGAGAGGGAAGGGGGAAGGCATAGAGAACTTCCTTCCCAATCGAGGAGAAAGACATCCAGGGGACTGAACCCAACACTGGGGCCTGCAACAAAAAGTGGAAGTTGATGATTGTCTGGGGCTGCAAAAAGATCTATCTGAGGGGTGCCCCATCTGGCAAAAACTATCCCCAGTACTAGGGGATCCAGTGACCATTCGTGATGACCCTGGGACATCCTGCTGAGAGCATCTGCCAGGACATTGTCCTTGCCTGGGAGGTGAACTGCTAGGAGGGACGTGTTCAGGGAATAAGCCAGAGACCACAACTTCATCGCCTCGGTGCACAAGGCCGAAGACCGAGTGCCCCCTTGCTTGTTGATGTACCACATTGTAGTGGTGTTGTCTGTTCTGACCTGTACCACCTTGTTCTGAACAGATGCAGAAAAACCTGAAGTGCTAGAAAACAGCTCATGCTCCAACAGATTGATGTGGAGCAGAGATTCCTGAGGGGACCACAACCCTGGGTGGAGAGGTCGCCCATGTGAGCTCCCATCCCAAGAGGGACGATCTGTAGTAAGGGTCAAGGAGTGAGATAGAGGGAGGAAGGGCACCCCTTGTCTCAGATTGCTCTGATCCTGCCACCACTGAAGGGCCTGGATCAGGGTTCGAGTCACTGGGATTAACTTGGATAGGGAATCTCTTCTTTGAGACCAAAAGGCTCTCAAATGGAACTGAATGTCCCTCATCTGAAATCTTGCTCCTTGCACTACAGCTGTGGAAGCAGCCATGTGTCCTAGAAGCTGCAGGAAATGCCTTGCTGGTCGAGAGACCTGCAGAGTGAAGGAGGAGGCCAGGGCCACCAGGGTCCTTACCCTTTCTAGGGAAGGAAGGCTCTGCTCTGCTTTGTGTCCAGTTCTGCACCTATAAAGGTGAGTACCTGGACAGGTTCCAGAACTGACTTTGGAAGATTGAGAAGAAAGCCCAGAGAGGTAAGCAGCTGCTGGGTAACTTGCAGGTGTGATTTGACCTGGTCTGGAGACTGACCCACAATGAGCCAGTCGTCCAGGTAGGGAACGATGGCAATCTTTTGCCTTCTTAAATGAGCAACTGCTACTGCCAGACATTTTGTGAATACCCTTGGGGCAGAGGTAAGCCGTCAAGGGCATTGCTCTGAACTGATAATGGCCTGAGGGCAGTTCGAATCTGAGGTACTTTCGGTGGAGCTTCTGATAAGAACATGGAAATAGGCATCCTTGAGGTCCAGGGAAGCTAGCCAGTCCCCTGGCCTTAGGGAGGGTAAAATCATTCCCAGTGTCACCATTTTGAATTTTGGTTTTAAAAGGTGCTTGTTCAGATATCTTAGGTCCAGGACGGGCCGCCACTCTCCTGTCTTTTTTGGGGTAAGGAAGTACCTGGAGTACAGACCCTTGCCCTGGTGTAGGGGAGAAACCCTTTCTACAGCTCTGAGAGCCAGGAGGGTTGAGACTTCTGTTTCCAAGGCAAAAGTCTCTAGAGGGTTTGCAGGTGGAAAAGATCTGATTCTCATCTTTGGAAATTTTTGAAGCTGAGAACAGACCTGCTTACTACTTCCAGGACCCACTTGTCTGATGTTAAAGACTCCAGTCCTGACAGTAAGCCAGCCTGCCCCCTACAGGTAATGGACAACTGCCCTGGGCATCCCATCAGGGTGCCTGTTTGGCAGGGGCTTTAGGCTGAGGGGTGGGAGCAGGCCTGCTTGTACCCGCCTGCCTCTCCTCTGAAGTACCCCTCTGAACATAAGCTGAAGAGGAGGCCTGGGTCTGGTAAAAGGCCTGTGAAAAGGCCTGCCCCTACCCCTGGGGCTGCCTCTGAGGAGTGGCTTGCCGCTCCTTGGCTTGTGCACTCCTATAAGTGGTTCTATATTCATCTATTTTCTTCATATAATTCTCTGTCTGCTCCCAAACAGAGAATTTCCCACCACAGGAAAATCCATAGCCTTAGCCTGGGTATCCTGTGACAAAGTAGTACACTGAGCCAAGCCAATCTACTTAAAAGCCACAGATGTAGCCATGACTCTAGAGGATACATCATTAGAATCCACTGCAGCATGGAATTGCACCATAGATGCCTCAATACCATCAGCAGCCACCTGCTCCAGCTCCTTGGCAAGCTGGCCAGGGGCCTGTTTGGCTAAAGCCATGACAGTATCCCATCTAGATTTTTGGTATCTTGCAACATAAGCCATATAGTTTGCTTGTCTGAGTCCCAAGGACGCTGCCATGTATTGTTTTTTAGCCATGGCATCAATCTTCCTGGAGTCCTTGTCAGGAGGATGTGAAGCCAGGGGAATATTAGCTTTATCACAGGCTGCAGCCTGAACTACCCCAACATGTCTGCATTGCTGTGAAAGAAATTCTGTATCAGGACCTGACAAAGTGTACCTCCTGTCCATCTTTTTATCCATAGGAGGCACAGAATTAGGAGCTTTTAAAATTTTTATTGTTTGCTTCCTAAAAGATTTATGTAAAGGAATAGACAATCTCCTGGACTCTGGGATATCCATCATCTCTACAAAGTCAGGCTCCTCTTGCTCATCCACAGCCTCCTCCAAAGGAAGCTGGAGGGTTTCAGCAACTTTTTTATAAAACAGAAAATGAGAAGAGGACTCAGCAAGCCTAGGGGGAGATTCTCCTAAAGGTCTGTCTGGGGAGATGTCCGGTTCAATGGGCACATCCAGACTTTCAAAGTCACATTCACACTGTTCATAATCATCCTCCCCCTCCTCTGGTTCATAAAACTCCTCTATATCATATTCTTGAACCGGTGGAACCGGCCGAACCGACCTTTTGCCAGATAGTGGCGGTTCGGACGGAACCGGGGAAAGTGACTGGACAATTTGTATTGCCCTGGCTATCTCTGCAGCAATTGGAGAAGGGATTTTTGACTCCACACCTGCTGACTTTCTAGTTCTCTTTGCTGAACTGGCCCTCAGAGTCAGCTTACGTTGCCGAGGAAGTCTGGCCCTGGTCAGAGGGCACTCCTCTGGTCGGGTTGGCACCGAACCGGCTGGCCATCCGGGTCAGCGGACTTTTTGGCCTCTCGTCCCCTGAGCCTACCAACTCTCTTATCTAGGGTAGCTGCAGGGAAATTCTTGCAAATCTGGCAGTCTGCATTGAGGTGGTCAAACCCCAGACAATAAACACATGTGGTGTGTGGGTCTGCCTTGGCAAAGGCTTCCCCACAGACAATACAGTGTTGAAACCCAGTGGGCCCGTTTTTTCTTTTGGGTTTCTCAGACATAATGCCAGCCTAACCAAAAACTTGCCCTTTTTGGCAGTGCCAGGCAAGACACCCTTATCGGTTCCCAACCGTGTCACGGGTCGTGGAAAAAAACGTAATGAGATCTGTTTTTTTTAGAACTGATAAGAACCGGGAACCACACTCTAAAAAGCCTTAAAACGCTTCAGAATGAAGTTTCAACACAATCTGATCGGTTCAAACCGAACCGATAAACATTTACAAGTTCCACACAGAAAACCTATCTATTACTTACAATACCATAGACAGAGCTTGAACCGATCGGTTTGCGGTTAAAATAATGATAATCGCGGTTGAATTTAACCGAAAAAACTCTTTAAACCGAGAAAATGAACCGAGCAGCAGGAGGAATCTCCGGAGCGACTGTTCAGTGAGGCGGAGTAAATAATCTGACAGTTTCGGTTTGAAATATCCCAGACAGAGCTTTTCTAACCGAGCTCACGTTCTAAGTTCCATGCTCTGCATGGAAGTTAACTCTTTCACCTCTGGAACAGTTCTAATGGTGGGACAAACTGCATTAGTCATGATATAGCAAGACTTCATGTTGTTTGAAGTGAAGTTATGCTCTACTTCTTCACAAAAATTATATTGTGGTTTATTAAAACAGTGAGCACTTCAGTGACCTATTTCACCACAATGAATGTATTTAAGAACTTCACAATTCGTACTTATGTGTCTTTTGGAACCGCACTTGAAGCAGGTCCTTGGCTGACCTGGATAGAAAAGAAAACCTTTATCCCGACCTATAAAAAAACAATTTGGCAAATGTTTAATGTCCATGTCATCTTGCTGTAATTTAACTTTAATTTTCCAGCAACCATTCCAAAGCACTTCATCATCCAGTATGGGGGGCTGGATTTCTTTGAATTGTACACCTTTTCTCCAACCAGAACATAATGTCGGTAATGTTTACTCCCTCGTTCCTAAATAAGTTGTTTATTACATGGAAGGGTTGTTTTGTTAAGGGAATTGCTACAAAGTCTGCCCAAAGAGGATTAGTTTTTAAATTTGAATATTTGATCCAAATCTCTCAAGCGCTTCTGGTGCCTAAAGCTCACATCATATGTAAATTCCCCTTGGGCAGGTATTAAAGCATATACTTCAGATGGTGTAAACCCCGTAGTCTGTTTGAGCAAAGTTTTAGCAATATAGTGTCTATCTGGAATGTCCTCTTCATTACCCAAAAAATGAAGCCTGACTGCATTCCTCCATTTCGCCAGCTCTACTGGTTTATGAAAAAGGTTGGCGAAGGAGGGGTTAGTCTTAGGACCTGTTTCTTCTGATTGCAAAGGCTCTGTTCTGTCAATGTTAGTAGGTTGAGGTTCATGAGTCTCTGTATCTGGATGTTAGCTAACATTTGGGTCTTGCCGACCAGACTTATCTTGCAATTGTTTCTGATTACTTATTACTTGGTTGCATTCTAATCCGAGGATCACTCACCATTCTCTTCTTGCCTCCACCCCACGTTTTGTAGAGCCCTCTCCAGGGACCAGGCTTCATGAGTTTCTGAGTTTGTTTTTGTTGGCCCGGTGGCCATTTTTACATTATCCGGGTCTTCAGGCAAGTTGTCCATGGCACGTAATTTTGAAGCTCCCAAGGAATATGAACTGGTAGGAGAATTTAAAGATCGTTTTCTTTTCCGTTAGTCCTCCATTCTAGCCTTAGCTGTAACAATTTGTTCTCCAACCTTGTTTAACTCCTCCTCAAGGCATTTTTGCCTTTGTTCAAGCAATAGTTCTGTAGTAGGAACAGTGTCTGCAACAATTGTTATAGAAGTATTATCTTCCATCGTATGCACATCCACTTCTGCACCCAAGACAATTTGCTGGCCATTCCTCAGATGCATTCCAGCTACCTCTATACCTTCTGCAGAAATTTGAACACAACCTCTCTCCTTTTCCTTCTCCAATCGGCTGGTGTCCTCCTCCATCTTGGGACCTGGGAACAACAGCTCCCCCTACCCAAAGAGTAGGGGAATTTCCCTGGTGCCCCGGCCAAATTTCCCCCCATTCACTAAAAATACCACCAATAGCTTAATCTGGTTCAAGGTCAGTTGGCATTCATCTGTATCCCCCTCCCCCGGGTTGTGCCTGAAAATGGGCAGAATTTGTCTAGTGCATTTACACGGTCAACAAAACTAACTAATTCAATAAATGAATACTGCTATCTTTCACTGAGATCAGAGATAAATACAAATTTCAGAAACACCAGTTCCACTACTATCTTTAACTCAGAACTTTATGCAGAGCCAAGTTTTACGCCCAGATTTCTCTGTTCCCACCAACATCCAATGGTATCAAATTATCAAATGTGGGTCACTGAGGAAAGAGACAAGTTGTATTTACAAACTACTCTCTAACTCATGCAACTCTACATTCTTGGCTTTATCAGTTAAGGCTAAGTGGGAGGCAGAGCTCAACTTTGAGATTTCCGAAGATGATTGGAGTTCGTCTTGGAAAATGGCTTACCACTGTTGTAGAGAATTGCAAGGTAAGCTAATTCAATATAAAATCCTTCATTTTTACTACTGGCCACCTGCCAAACTGTTTAATATGGGACTTTCCTGAACCAACCGGTGTGCTAGATGCAACCAAGCAGAGGGTACATTGTTGCATATGCTTTGGGGAAGCCCAATACTTTCGAATTCATGGCAAACAGTACATAACATTTGTAGTACATGTATAAAACTAAAGTTTCCTTACACTCCAGAACTCTGTATTTTGGGTATATCACCACAGAAGTGTGCCTTGTCTCTCCCTCAAAAGTTATGGGTTCTAGCTGCATCTCTAGCAGTTAAAAGGTTAATCCTGAAGCAGTGGAAAGATGTCCAAGTTCCAGCTATGTCTGAATGGTATAATGTGATGGGCCAGATTGCAAGCAATGAACAATTGAGCCATTCCATTTTAAAAATGTGATAAATTTAAAAAGATCTGGGGCCCCTTTTTACAGCTTAAAATATGTTAACAATCACTGACTTTCGATCTGGTATAGAATAAACAGACTAGTAGACGTGCCTTATATCACTTGGGCTACAACTGGTCTATTAGAAGTACTCCAAATTTTTTAAGCTACAAATGGTGATATCCTTTTTCCTACGCAAGTCTTCACCTGTCCAGCACATTGCACTTATGTTGTATAGTATGCCTGTGTTTTTTTTTAAACTGCTGTACTGTTAATGCGAAATGTTCTACCATGATTAATTGGTTAATGATTGTTTTGTATAGCTCTTTTATTGCAAAATAAAAACTATTATGGGAAAAAAATGAGCCCTTCCTGACAATGGTAAAAGGGGAGAACAGTGCGGGAAAACTGCAGACCAAGACAGAACACAAACTGACTTTTATGGGTACAAGGAACATAACATGGGTTGAAGATAAATATTAATGTGAAAAAAACACAACCCATTTCTACCACTGATTGACGCCTTTTACTGCACGCCATATGAGAACTGAGATCTAACAGCATGCAACCAGACAGCAATGAGACAAGCAGTGGCATGGAAAGGGGGGCTATGACAGCAAATTTATTAGTCAACTCAATCTGCACATTGAGTGCATGTCATGGATGATGGTAGATGAACTGCAAAAGAAAAAATTACTCGCTATAGTAATCTTATTTCTTCCCAGTGATGCTCAGGAATTCATAACTTTGTGCAGTAAGCCTGGAGGGTTGGACAGCCCGGAGAGATGGAACACATGCAAATGAATGGAATTCTTGTACCTCACTTGACGTCGCAACACACTGACGTCCCATGCTTGGTCACTGCAGGACTGCGGTACACAAATGGGAATGGTGCAGTTTTCAACAAAAAATAATCATAGAAAGAGAGAGTTTTCATTATGGATTTTATTGCGCTTCATCAAGTGGGGACATCCTTCACATATCCTGAGGAGAAAAATGACATTTCAAGTAGGTGTCAGCTGCTGTTTAAAACACCATATATACATCTTAGAAGCCTCATAGTGACACTGCACGCAGTCATCAATGAAAGAACAGTTACATACTCACTGTAACAGTAGAGCTTTGAGAGAATCCCTTTCATCAGGCCACACCTATGGAACCATAAGCCATCAGGCACTAAGACCGCACGGAAACATTTTGCATGCAGTCCACTAGGGGACGTCCATGATGATGTCAAACATCAGCTCTCCCATATAAACATGGGCGGCCCCTTCCCTCTTCAGTTCTCCGCCAAAGATCACGGTCAGAGGACCTCCCTGTAGGAAACCAGGCGAGAACCCAGGGATCTGTTGACCAGGTGAGGCAGACAACAGCAGATACACCCCCCCAATGGAAAAGGAGACAGCATGGCCTGATGAAAGAGATTCTCTCGAGGATCTACTGGTATGTTGAATACGTAACTGTTCTATCTTCTTCAAGGATTTCTCTTCATCAGGCTACACCTATGGGATGAGTACCAAGCAGTACTGACCATAAACAGCCTGGGTGGCAGAAGCTGACAGGCCTCAGAAAGTAGCCTTTGGAGTGCAGCTAGGCCAAAGTCAGCTGTTTTTCTTGAAGCTCTGTCCAGACTCTAGTGTTTGGTAAAGGTGTGGACAGTACTCCAAGTAGCAGCTGCGCAGATGTTTTTCAGCAGCAGAAACGTTTTTAAAGCAAGTGTAATCCCCCCCAATCGGGGGCTTACCTTAAGTTACTCCCTTGGCTCCAGTAATGCCCACTGCCAGGCAGATGTCCTGCAGAGATGGTAAATCTATGATGGTTGGTGTCCTCCTATTGATCTGCATGAGAGTGCCATAATGTGTCTCCGCACCTGTCTCTTTAAGTGCCACAGCCAGTGTAAATGCTGTAGATAGCCTGGGCTAGGTCCAACTGTTTCAAAGCTCGCAACCAGACAGGCATCACTCCAATTTGCCCCACTCTGTTGTCGCTAATACAGCAAAGGAAGCTCTACATAGTACTGCAGTTATTTACTTCTAATTCATAGTTGTCTGTAAGATACAAATTGTTGTTTAACCTGCCTTTATTGCAGCATGCATTGTACAATGGAAACCACCATGTTGTGGACCAGGACTTCCCGTTTGGACCAATTAGGACACAGGGGACCTTGAGGGGTCCTTAGCTCAGGTGCCTCATGGGAAAAAGCTGTAGTTCTTGTAGTTTTTCAGGTGGGCGTCTAAACTGATAAATGGAAGCACCCGAACAGTGATTGACAGCTACCCTAGCCAATCAAAACTCAGAGAAACCGGATTAGTCCAAGAACTGATAGAAAATTCAGTTGCTGGTAGAGTGCAGAGAGTAAGTAGCTCGAGCCATCAAGAAGCAGCTCCAGGAAAAGAGCTGAAGAGAACTGGCAGGGGAAAGGCCTAACTTGCCTCCCTGATACTATTTTCAGCTTCAGACTGCCTAATAGCAGGAAAGACGGACAAGTCTGCAGAATATTTTAAAACGGTGAGAAGTGCAGCTCAAGCTTTTTAACCGAGAAGAGCATTTGTGTGGTGGTTTATCCCAAGACTCTATGGAAAAAAGAGCGTGTATGCCCTGCGGGGTCCTGGCCTAGTAAGGGTGCAGAAACATAAACTTTGACAGCAGATAAGGACCATTTGGCCCACCCAGTCTGCCCATTTCCCTACCTACTAAACTCCCCCCCTCCACCATTGTGACCTTTACTCCTCCCTCTCCTTCCAGTCTCTTGTTCAGAGGCATACCTCTCACTGCTCTACCTTCATAGCCAAATTCTGGTTTGGATCTCTACCTTCCTACCTTGCCTCTCTCCTCACTCCCACCTCTTCCTCGCCCTACAATTCAAGGTCTAACAGCGCCAGTACCTTTTCCCTCCCTCGTGTCCGCACCACAGCTGGTAAACTCTCCTTCTCCTATAGATTTCCTTCCCTCTAGGACAGCCTCCCTTCCCCAACTCACCTCTCTTCCTCCTTCACCGCTATAAAATGCCTGCTCAGACCCATCCTTCTAACCTCCTGCTCCTGCACCCCTTCCTAATCCCCCTTACTATGACAGCATGTTTGATATTCTCTCATTGCTGAGTACCACTGTAAATAGCCCAAGTTTATCGATAGTTTACACTGCAAACTACTTATCCTATTATCCTGTTTTGTACATATTTTAAACCACTGTCAATATCTTTTGCAAAACTGTCTTCTCCTATTTATGTACCTTCACAAATTGTACATAACGCCAGAGTTATACCTTTCTGTTTATTGTATTACTATGTTGTTTGTACTGACTCCTGTACCCCCTCCCCTGGGTCGCATCTAGAAAAGAGCTTTGGCTCATGATGCCTTTCCCGGTTATCAACTTTTAATTAAATAAATAAATAAATGTTGGATAAGCTGCAGATCCTAGTTAACCAACACCCTACTTCCTCCTACCCCCCACCAGAATTGCCTTATGTCTGTCCCACGCATTCTTGAATTCTGCCACTGTTTTTGACCCCACGACCTCCTCAGGAAGGCCATTTCATGCGTCAGCCACCCTCTCTGTGAAAAAATACTTCCTCACGTTGCCCCTGAGCCATCTCCCCATCTTCAAATTGTGTCCCCTTGTTCTTGCACATCTCTTTTTCTGAAAGATGCTATCCTCTTGGACTTTGTTGATTCTTTTGAGGTACTTGAAAGTTTCTAGCATGTCCCCCCTCTCCCTCCTTTCCTCGAGGCTATGCATATTAAGCTCCTTTAGTCTCTCTTCGTATGGCTTCTGTTGCAGACTCTGCACCATTTTAGTTGTCCTCCTCTGGACTGCCTCCATCCTGTCTATGTCCTTGCAGAGATGGGGTCTCCAGAATTGCACACAGTATCCAGGTGGGGTCTCACCAACTGTCTGTACAGAGGGACAACAACTTCCTGTTTTTTACTGGTGATGCCTGTCCCTATGCATCCCAGTATCCCACCAGCCCTCCTTACTGACTTCTCACATTGCTTTCCCACCTTTAGGTCATCTGATATGACTACCTCCAGATCCCTTTCCATTTTTGTTGTTATTAATATCCCCCCCATTATGTACTCTTCCCTTGGCCTTTTGTTTCCCAGGTGCCTTACTTTGCACTTCTTTGCATTGAATCTAAGCTGCCATACTTTTGACCATTCCTCCAACCTTGCCAAGTCCCTTCTCATCCTTTCTATCCCCCTTGTGTATCAACCCTGTTGCAGATCTTTGTGTCGTCTGCAAAGAGACATACTTTTCCTTCCAGTCCCTCTGCAATGTTATCTATAAAGACATTAAAAAGGACTAGTCCCAGTACTGAACCCTGTGGTATCCCACTAGTAACCCCCCTTTCTTCGGAGTGGACTCTGTCTACTATTACCTCTGTGTCCTGTTGTCCAGCCATTTGTTTACCCAGGTTACCACCCTGGGACCTAATCCTAGGCTGGCTCACTTGTGTATTAATCTTTTGTGTGGGACTGTGTCAAATACCTTGCTAAACTCTAGGTAGGCCATATCTACAGCCCCTCCCTGGTCTACTATTTTGGTCACCCAGTCAAAGAAATCTATTAGATTCTTTTGACATGACCTTCCCATTGTGAATCCATGCTGCCTTAGGTCCTGTGCCTCGTTGGCCTATAGGTACTCAACAATTCTTTCCTTCAGAAGTGATTCCATCATTTTCCCTACCACTGAGGTCAAACTAACAGGTCTGTAATTTTCTGCCTCTGCCTTGTTCCCATTTTTGTGAAAAGAAATCACATCCGCCCTCCTCCAGTCCTCAGGTACCACACCATCCTCCCATGATTTGTTAAAAAGGGTGGTCAGTGGTGCAACTATTTCTTGTGGAGGGGTTGTAGGATAACAGATGGACCAGAAACCGAACTTCAAGTTCAACACATAATCTCTGTGTGAGGTTTATTCAAAATACAGGAAATAAGCTTCTTCAATGCCATATTCCTTCTTCAGTACATCAGTTTGCAGCAACAGGCTATGAATGTCCTTTCTCTGCACTTAGCCATCACCTACTGACACTGATCTCTGATCTAACTTACCAGTTGAGATGCAACCTCCACCCCTATGCAGGCCCCATTTGCTTGGGTAGTGGGGGCCCAAAAAGGAAAAAAAAAAAACTATAGACAAAAAATCTCAATGCAGAATAGTTGAAAGAAAGGTTACCCCAAAGGGCACTGGCAACAAATCAAGTTTCAAAGAAATACATCATCATACCTACTTCCATAATGCAAAGCATCATGGGATATATGCAAATCACCATGACATTTAGACTTGTTCAGTTTACAGCAATTACATGCATTTTAAACAGCACAACTAACTTAATTTCTGTAATAGTCACTTAGTACTTTTTACCATTATCAAAAACACCTAGTGCCATGGTATTTTCAACATTTACAGGTTTCATAAACATAAGGTATATACATCAAAGTATTTTATGACATAGTGCTATTACATACTAAAGCCAACAACAATAAACACAACCTGTTTTACATATACTTGGAGGTCACCACAATAACCTCCCTGTATGAGGACTGAGAGGGAAAAGGAAAATTAAAGAGGACACCATAGCATAGTCAAGAAAAGGGAGGGGGGTGCCCATAGGTGGCCAACCTTATGAACTAGAAATAGTAAAGGATAGATTAGGCTTAGAAATAGAAGAACTGTTGCAACAGATTTAAGAAAAGGTCGGTCCTCAAGAGTGGCAGGAACTCCCTGTCACAAATCCCCCACCTTAAGAGGGAAGTAGTTATTGCAGACTGCTTATCACCTTCCTGTCCCTGGAAGGGATGGAGCTTCCACCCACCCATCCATCTTCAGAAGCTCTATCTCAGGGTCCCTATTAACGATAAACATTCTATCATAAACATAGTGGATATCATCATTCTTTACCCTGAGGCATTAACACATTTCTCAACAGAGACTAACAGTACCTTTCCTGAACTATCTCCTTTTAGGGAAAGTCTGTCATATTTCTTAATCAAAAATCTGGATGACTATAGAGTCCATTACCACCAAAACAATTTCTTTGGGGTGAGAAATTACCTGCTCCAACCCCACCAGACATGTCAGTTTTAAGCAGGGGCCCAGTCCTAGGTTCAACCCCTCTACATAAACCCACTATGTCTCTTGATTCATTTCACTTGCTACAGATACAGACACCTGAGGGTAAACACTCTTTTGGTGTTACCCCAACACAGGTTCCAATCCATTTTCCATCCACTTCTCCTTTGTAGGTTTTCACTCAGAAAAGAATAAAACACACCTACCACCTGAGACTCCTTGTCTACCCTTGGGTACCTCTTTCTTTGACATCAGGCCCGGCCCCTGATCATATATGCTACACTTTTGCCTACAGAAAGGGACCATTGCAGAGCCACATCTGGCTTTGCCTGCAACTAACCTGACCCCTCTGTCTTACACAAAGTTTCTGCAGGAATATGGAAGGAGCAATAGTAGTTTCTACTCTCCTGTTTCAACCTTTTATAACCTATGACCCAAAATCCTTGGTAATCTTATCCCCAGGCAGGTCTCTACAGAAACCTGCAGGAAGCCAAGGAACCTCATATGCTGAATAAACTGTAATATTAAACAGCAGGTTCCTAAACCTTTTAACTCTGAGGTGTTTTAGTAAACATCCTTTTAATCACTGTGTTATTTTCATCCATCTGTTACCATGTAGTACCTTGTGACCTGTGTGAGAGTTTCCCTTTTTCCAAGGGTGACACATTTTTTTTAAATGATCTCTACCCTCCTTAACCTTAACATACTGTAACAGTTTGGCAACATTAGCATTTTTAGCATGTAGTATACCCCAGTCAATACTGTTAATAGATTTAGTTGCATCAATACGACAAAAGTCCCTTCAGCCTCATAGGCTTCTTCTTGCTTGCTTGGAGTCTTCAGCCCCAGCACAATATCGCTAGGCACAGTCTTACCTGGGGTCTCATATTCAAGTTCCATATTTGCATCTCTGACCTCCAACAGGTAACATCCTGGGAACACAGGAAACAAAGGAATATCCTGCTCAGTCAGGGGGTCCTCCTACAGCTGAGCCCATGAAAAATCTCCCTCTGATTCTTTATCCAAACCTTCCAGCAGGAACCTCTCAAGCACCTGGCACCAGTGTTCTGCCTCTCTGCGAGGTCGGTCTGCCTCCGGCCATTGCCCACTCATCCAGTGGATCATCCTCATCAGGGTCGCCACCTCCAAGGTGTTATCTCTTGCACCTCTAGTCTGCCTCGACCTGCATCTCTTCATCATCTTCAGGCTTGGCCTTCCTCCGAGCTCCCAGGTCCAGTCCAGGCAGGAGCTTCTCTCCATCTGTCAGTCATAGTTCTGGTCAGAACTCCATGGACTTTCTTCTCCAGCAACTCCTGGCGCATCAGTCCACCTGGGATATCTGGGCGATATCCACCAGAAAACATCCCTCTATGGCCAGTCCAGATGCTGCCAGCAAGTTATCCCACTTCTGACACCAAGTCTGTGGAGGGGTTGTGGGATAACAGATGGACTAAACACCGAACTTCAGGTTCAACACACAATCTCTGTGTGAGGTTTATTCAGAATACAGGAAATAAGCTTCTACAATGCCATATTCCTTCTTCAGTACATCAATTGCAGCAACAGACTATGACTGTCAAGTACACTCTGAGCCACCTGCCCAAAGGGCACACCACAGGCACATCAAGTACACTCTGAGCCACCTGTCCAAATGGTGCAGCACAAGCACATCAAGTACACTCTGAGCCACCTGCCCAAAGGGCGCAGCACAGGCACATGAAGTACACTCTGAGCCACCTGCCCAAAGGGTGCAGCACAGGCACATCAAGTACACTCTGAGCCACCTGCCCAAAGGGTACAGCATAGGCACATCAAGTACACTCTGAGCCACCTGCCCAAAGGGTGCAGTACAGGCACATCAAGTACACTCTGAGCCACCTGCCCAAAGGGCGCAGCACAGGCACATCAAGTACACTCTGAGCCACCTGCCCAAAGGGTACAGCATAGGCACATCAAGTACACTCTGAGCCACCTGTCCAAAGGGCACAGCACAGGCACATCAAGTACACTCTGAGCCACCTGCCCAAAGGGCACAGCACAGGCACATCAAGTACACTCTGAGCCACCTGCCCAAATGGTACAGCACAGGCACATGAAGTATACTCTGAGCCACCTGCCCAAAGGGTGCAGTACAAGCACATCAAGTACACTCTGAGCCACCTGCCCAAAGGGCGCGGCACAAGCACATCAAGTACACTCTGAAACACCTGCCCAAAGGGCGCAGCATAGGCAAATCAAGTACACTCTGAGCCACTTTCCCATAGGGCACAGCACAGGCACATGAAGTACACTCTGAGCCACCTGCCCAAAGGGTGCAGCACAGGCACATGAAGTACACTCTGAGCCACCTGCCCAAAGGGTACAGCATAGGCACATCAAGTACACTCTGAGCCACCTGTCCAAATGGTGCTAAACAGGCACATCAAGTACACTCTGAGCCGCCTGCCAAAAGGGTACAGCACAGGCACATGAAGTACACTCTGAGCCACCTGCCCAAAGGGTGCAGTACAGGCACATCAAGTACACTCTGAGCCACCTGCCCAAAGGGTACAGCACAGGCACATGAAGTATACGCTGAGCCACCTGCCCAAAGGGTGCAGCTCAGGCACATCAAGTACACTCTGAGCCACCTGCCCAAAAGGTGCAGCACAGGCACATGAAGTATACTCTGAGCCACCTGCCCAAAGGGCACAGCACAGGCACATCAATTACACTCTGAGCCACCTGCCCAAAGGGCGCAGCACAGGCACATCAAGTACACTCTGAGCCACCTGCCCAAAGGGCGCAGCATAGGCACATCAAGTACACTCTGAGCCACCTGCCCAAAGGGCGCAGCACAGGCACATCAAGTACACTCTGAGCCACTTGCCCATAGGGCACAGCACAGGCACATCAAGTATACTCTGAGCCACCTGCCCAAAGGGCGCTGCACAGGCACATGAAGTACACTCTGAGCCACCTGCCCAAAGGGCGCAGCACAGGCACATCAAGTACACTCTGAGCCACCTGCCCAAAGGGCGCAGCACAGGCACATGAAGTACACTCTGAGCCTCCTGCCCAAAGGGCGCAGCACAGGCACATCAAGTACACTCTGAGCCACCTGCCCAAAGGGCGAGCACAGGCACATCAAGTACACTCTGAGCCACCCGCCCAAAGGGCGAGCACAGGCACATCAAGTACACTCTGAGCCACCTGCCCAAAGGCGAGCACAGGCACATCAAGTACACTCTGAGCCACCTGCCCAAAGGGGGCAGCACAGGCACATGAAGTACACTCTGAGCCACCTGCCCAAAGGGTGCAGCACAGGTACATCAAGTAACAAACTCCTCAGATTAAAAGCTGGTCTTCAAAACAAATCCAAAAGGAACCTGTCTTGCTGCTGACATCACCAAGCAACACTATAACAGCCATGAGTCCAACTCCCATCATCTCTGGGGGGGGGTTAAACATGACAGACTGAGGCAAGACTCTCATGACCCTTCAGCAGAAACTTCAATTCAACATTCTTGTTTTTCACCCAACAATTTATCAAAACCTGAAACACAACTCCTTCCCTACATACGACTCCCAGATAAGAGTAATTTTCTGTCTGCTGCACAGAGCACACATTTCTAGCACTCTCTCTGTTTCATTTTACAGTTTATTTACCCAGAACAGTTCAAGTGTGGCCCATTTAGGGAGAGGAGGTCCTGGTTCTGCTCGGTATTCCAGCTGTGAGGGACTGCAGCACAGGGAGACCACTTGACTTGCTCCGGGTCAGACAGCGAGCCTGTGGCTGTAGTGGGATTTGTGCCTGGGGTCTCCTGGGATTCTATGCTGCAAGTTCTGCAACACATTACTTTCCCACTCACATCAAGGATAGATACGAAATGTTTTGTTTTTTCTAAATCAAATGCAGAAACTGAGCGGGCCCAGTAGCGTTACAGTGGGCTACAAGGGCAACCTGGCTTTGGGAATGGACTCAGGTTGCTCAGGGACTGGCTGGGAGAGTGTGTATTGAGGGTCCCGTGGATGGCTCTCTTCCCTTGAGTGGGGGGATGCTGCGTCCTGCCACCCGGTTGAGCACCACTTGGGGAAAGAGCCTGCTGACAGAGTGTACACACGCCTTCGTGTGCATCCAGGTGCATCACTGGACATCAGCAGTCCTGGGGTGAAAAGGAAGAAAAACCCCAGCCCATCACTGGCAGTGTTGGTACCCCTCACAGGTCCATGTGCCACGACATGGCTTCCCACTCACTGTACATGGTCCTGGGTAGGTGGTGGCTATGGTGTTTAAGTCCATGAGAAGGAGGGTGACAAGACTTGGGGTGCCATCTGGAGTGGAGGTGGACTAGGAAAGCAGAGAAAAAAAATACAAGACTGAAAAAGATGCAGAGAGCTGACTCATTAGGGCTAGCGATTCAGAGCTCAGCCTGCAGCTGTAGCTGGCACTGGGACTGCTGTGTGTTACCTCTGGTATCATTAAGCCTTTGGCCAGAAGAATTCTCAGGCACTTTTTGCTGCTACAATCTACAGCGTTCCTACCTCCCTCCTCCCCTCACCTCGCTTTGTTCAGCTGAAACAATTTATATTTTCCCTTTCCAATGTCACCAAAAACACTGCAGTATTAGACAGAAAACAGCCATTTGTCTTCATTATAATGCCAGGGATTTAAGGTGGCTGGTTACTAATCCTGAAGCCCCTACCCTGACTCACCATTTCATTTCATAATTCAGTAAATGACAGGTTCCAAACGAGCCAGATGGAGAGGAATACCAGGCCTGTGATGTACAAATTTCATCTCTTGAAATCCTGACCCCTTGGACAGATGAGATCAGTGCTATGGGGGACAGACAATAGATATTCACCCTGGTGCCTAGATATGGGCTTTGACATGTGCCCTGCAGTAAGGAACTAAGTTCCAGCAGACCAACATAGAAACATAGAATTTGACGGCAGATAAGGACCACTTGGCCCACCTAGTCTGCCCATTTTCCTACCTAACAGATAAGCTGCAGATCCTAGTTAACCAACAGCCTACTTCCTCCTACCCCCCACTAGAATTGCCTTATGTCTGTCCCATGCATTCTTGAATTCCCCACTGTTTTTGACTCTACAACCTCCTCAGGAAGGCTGTTCCATGTATCCACAACCCTCTCTGTGAAGAAATACTTCCTCACATTACCTCTAGGCAGTCCCCCTTCTATCTTCAAATTGTGCTCCCTTGTTCTTGCACATTTCTTTTTCTGAAAGATGCTACCCTCTTGGACTTTGTTGATTCCCTTGAGGTATTTGAAAGTTTCTATCATGTCCCCCCTCTCCCTCCTTTCCTCGAGGCTATACATCTTTAGTTCCTTTAGTCTTTCTTCATATGTCTTCTGATGCAGACCCTGCATCTTTTTGGTTGCCCTCCTCTGGACAGCCTCCACCCTGTCTATGTCTTTGCGGAGATGGGGTCTCCAGAACTATACATAGTACTCCAGATGTGGTCTTACCAACTGTCTGTACAAAGGAGACCTGGGTTTGAATCTCACAGCTTCCACTTGCATACTGTGTGACCCTGAGCAAGTCACTTAACTTCCCGTGCTCCCAGGTCGCTCCTGTAAAAAAGCTTTCAGCTTAGTGTGCTACTTCTGGTTAAACAACTAAAACATTAAAAAAAAAAAGTTATTCTTGTAGCAAGAGGTGCTGTAAACAGTGATGTAGAAGTACTGACTGTGGGATAACTCAGATAACTCACAGCTGCTGCAGTCCCAGCCTCTCCCAAAAGGAGTCACTGTAGGTAAAGGTACAGGAAACCTGGCACACTGGCTGTGGGGGAGCTACTAGCTACTCCATATCCAACAGGAGTCACTGTAGGTAAAGGTATAGGAGCACTGGTGCACTGGCTGTGGGGGAGCTACCAGCTACTCCATGTCCAACAGGAGTCACTGTAGGTAAAGGTATAGGAGCACTGGTGCACTGGCTGTGGGGGAGCTACCAGCTACTCCATGTCCAGCTGGAGTCACTGTAGGTAATGGTGCAGGATCACTGACTGTGGGGGAGCTCACAGCTACTCCAGTCCCAGCCTCTCCAAGCAGAAGTCACTACAGGTAATGGTGTGGAGCACCGACTATGGGGGAGATCATAGTTACTGTAGTCCCAACCTCTCCCAGCAGAAGTCACTGTAGGTAATGGTGTAGGAGCACTGATTGTGGGGGAGAGCACAGCTACTGTAGTCCCAGCCTCTCCCAGCAGGAGCCAGTGTAGATAAGGGTGCAGGAGCACTGACTATGGGGGAGCTCATACCTACTCCAGCGCCAGAGTCCCCCAGTAGGAGTCACTGTAGGAAATGGTGTAGGAGCACTGACTGTGGGGAATCTCACGGCCTCCAGTCCTAGCCTCTCCATGCAGGAGTCAGTACAGGTAATGGTGTAGGTGCACTGGCTGTGGAGGAGTTCACAGCTACTGCAGTCCCAGCCTTTCCCAGCAGACGTCACTACAAGTAATGTTGTAGGAGCATTGACTGTGGGGGAGCTCACACCTACTCCAGTCCCAGCCTCTCCTAGCAGGAGTCACTGTAAGTAATGGTGTAGGAGCACTGACTGTAGGAGAGCTCATAGCTATTCCAGTCCCAGCCTCTCCAAGCAGGAGTCAATGTAGATAATGGCGTAGGAGCACTGACAGTGGGGGAGCGCACAACTATTGCAGTCCCGCCTCTCCCAGCAGGAGTCGCTATAGGTAATGGTTTAGGAGCACTGACAGTGGGGGAGCTCTCAGCAACTGCAGTCCCAGCCTCTCCCAACAGAAGTCACTGTAGGTAATGGCATAGGATCATTGACTGTAGGGTGGCTCACAGCTACTCCAGTTCCAGCCTCTCCCTGCAGGAGTCACTGTAGGTAATGGTGTAGGAGCACCGACTGTGGGGGAGCTCACAGCTACTCCAGCCCCAACTTCTCCCAGCAGGAATCTCTGTAGGTAATGATTTAGGAGCACAGGCTCCGGGGGAGCTCACAGTTACTGCAGTCCCAGCCTCTTCCAGCAGGAGTCACTGTAGGTAATGGTGTAGGAGCACTGACTGTAGGGGAGCTCACAATTACTGCAGTCCCAGCCTCTCCACGCAGGAGTTAGTGTAGGTAATGGTGTAGGAGCACTGACTGTGGGGGGTTCACTGCTACTGCAGTTCCAGCCTCTCCCAGCTGCACTGACTAAATGCTATATTGTAGCAAAAGGGGTCACTATTTACAATAACTCATCTTTTTTCGTAAGTTTGTCTTTCCTGCTGTAACCGTTTGCCTTTTTTATTATTTGAAACTCAGTCTTATTTTGACCTCCTGAGGTTGTTTTGCACCTTAACTGGTTTATAAGTTACTGAATGAACTTTGTCTCTTGGTAGTTAACCTGCTACATGTAATGCATAACTAAATCATGGCTCCCTACAACAAAGGTTTCTGCCTGCATTTATTCAATGCTCATTTATAGAAAGATATTAACTAAACCTAACTACTGCTGTGCTCACAGTCATGTGAAGAGGCGGGCCCTGCTTCTTGATACATTTTAACTCTGTTTCCATATGGTACACTGGCAGTTTCAGTTTGGACACCTGACTTGCAGGAATGTGATTCTACCCTCCAATGCTGTGACATATCAGAGGGTAACACAGAACCCCACTGTAATTTTATTTAGCTTTTGTTAACCGGGTGGGTACTAAATAAATACCTGTTTTCAGGTACAACCTGGGACAGTCCAAAAGAAACATTACAATTAATCAGGAATTACAGGTACAGCACGGCAGGATAAAACTTGCAAGCACAAACTAGAACACAATAAGATGAAACATAACAAGATACAGCAGGCAATAGGCAGTCACAAATAGCAATTTGCCAGCCTAGAATGACAAGTACAACACTAGGCAGTCAATAATAGGCAGTTTAGCGAGCCTTGAATGAGACCATCATTACACTGTAAGCGTCAGTTAGTTCCTCAGGCACAGTTACAAGCAAAGGAAGCCAGTAAATGTTTTGTCAGGGCGAGGGGCCAGGCCAGCAGCCGAACTACAAACAACACTTCTTAGAAGCTCTGCAGTTACTGTGGCAAAGTTAATAAAAAAATCATCTGCAAAGTTCCTGGATTCAAGAACTATCGACGCCAACAGCAAGAGGACGTCGAGCGGAATATAATACCAAACTTATCTATTAGCCTACAAGGAGAAGCAACTATGGGGAGATCTAACAAATCTGGGAGCAGGTGATGAAGGAGCCCGGCCGAGGAGAGCAGCAGCCGGGCAGCAGTACGCAGAAGATGCGTAGATACTGACGGGATATTACACAACCCACCAATGCCACCCTGCTGAAAGCCATTCAAGCCATAGGTAAACGGATGGAAGAATTCCAATGACAGATTGGAATCCATGTGTTATATAACCTTGTACCTTTGGAGCTATGCTTTCCTGCTAACCTGTATCTAGTGTACTATTGTTACCTGTTATTTATCGTCAACTGTACTTTATTGTAACCTGCTGTTATTCTCAAATTGTCTAGTCTTATGCATTGCTGTTTATGTAACCCTGTGCCACTGTATGGTGGCCCGGGTCATGCCTGGAAACGGTCCCTGGGATCAGCGCACCTCCTTGGTTACCAAAGCCATAAACAAATAAATAGATAGATAGATAGATAAATAAATAAATAAATAAATAAGATGAAGGCTATGGGCAACATAATTAGCACCCTTTCGGATGACACCTTGAAAGCTACACAAAATGCCAATAGAGCACTTACTGTCGCAACGGGACTAACGAAGGAAACGGGACTGTTAAGAAAAGGTTACAAAACCTAGAAAACTCCATCAGAGAGACACATGTCCGCATTTTGGGGCTACCGGAGGGATCAGAAGGGGTAATTTTTTTTATTAAAAAAAAAATTGCATATGGTGAGAAAACGTATCGATTCTCGGACCCCAAGGATGCCGCTAAATTGGTGAAAAAGATCGAGTCAGAATTCCAGTGAAGGACCTGTGACATTAAAGGGGAGGACGAGGAGGCTTAATAAAATGATCCTCATGGCACTACTCAACAATCTTCTACTGGAGGAGGTATGAACACACTGACTGCCTTGCTTATGTCAGGGGAATAGTTGGTCAGTGACCAGGAAGCCATGGTTTTGACAGTGCCGGAATTTTAAATTCCATCATTTTGGACGGTACTTTGTTGGATTTTGTCCTAACTCCGCTACTTTACTGACAATATGGTGACGCCACATGGCATATAGTTATCTTTCTGCACACCGACTTACCTTCCTCTTCGACTCAATGCTTCACTTTCATGCCAAACGGACTTTTCTACTGTGGCGTAGAAGCAAAGCTGGACGCAGAGCTGGTAATGGATTTTTCTGAAGTTCCGTGTTTCTTATTGTAAAACATTTCCCTAACCACCCGTTGTACAATAAAAGTTGAATATCTCACCTTACTACAGTTTGACGTTCTTGAGCCTGTATTACTGTTTATTGTAAAATGTTGACCTGACTAGTAGTCTCAATAATCTTGTTTCACAAGTGCTGTACAGCTTCATCACAATGGGTCCAGGGTTGGCGGGGGAATGTACAGAGTAAGCATGTGCTACTATTTGTAGTGTTGCATTAGGCACCATTTTTCTTTCCTATTGGAATCAACTTGCCTACGGTGAACTGAGAACCTTCTTAAGATTGCCAACACTGGTTTTTACCCATTATTGTTTATGGGGGAACAAACCCCACTGCTCTGATTTAGGGTGATCGATGTTAAGCACTATGTGTTGTTCTTACCCCGCTCATGGAAGCATCTGGCCATTAATATGTTTTATTTTAGGTAGTGTATTAATTTACATTGAAATAGATTCCCCTACATGCAGTAACAGTGTTTGGGGCATAGCAGATCACTGACTGTAACACTGATGTATGTCCTATTAAAATCTAAGTGCATTTTGTATATTTAAGTGCCGACCAAGGAAATATATGGCTGCACTGTATAACAGTAAAGCTTATAAATAAAATTATAAAAAAAGGTTCTGTCAGGGCACCTCTGAAGAGGGAGTACTTAGTAAGGGAGTGGCAGTGAGTTACGGAACTTTGGTGCAGATGGCAATGCCTATTCACCCATCCTGGTGACACACTGGGGAACATGGAGCAGGGACTTGTCAGAAGACATAAGGGGGAGGCCTGATGGGAGCAATGAAGGAACAAAGTGATAGAGGCAGGAGTAGAGGATCTTAGAAGCTTATCTGGGAAACACACGAGAGCATAAGAGCACCCAGTGGACAGAGCTAGCTAGCCAAGGGTAGAATATAGATCACAGTGGTGAGATGGTCGAGAGCAGTGCGAAATGACAAGTACTGTTTTATGCCCCATCCCATCTAGCCAGGATATTTTAGAGGCATGGAGAGAAGCTAGCAAGCCCTGGAGTAAGTATATGCAGAATTCTGTAAGCTATGCCAAGCTTAGTATTAAATGCCTTGCAGATGGGGGGATATGTAGGGAGAAACCCAATGAGGGGTCAAGAGTGATGCAAAGGTATTTGAATTGGTTAACCATGGCAAGTAAGGAGACATCAGCACAAGTGACTGCTAGGGCATCAGCATAAGAGCTAAGCTTGGCATTAGAACCAAACAGATAAACCTGGGATTTTGGATGGGTACTGATCTTATCTTGAGGTTAGTTTATTATTCTTCTTTAAGGGAATGTGCTATTATTTCAGTTTGAAATTTAATAAACTATAAACAATAAGCCAGCCCGGTGGCGTAGAGGGTTGAGATGCTGGCGCCTTACCTCGACCCACGCCGGTGACCCAGGTTCAGGAACAGACTCAGGATGCTGGGGGCTGACAGGAGCGGGTGAGGATTGAGTGTCTGTAGGGACTGCTCTCCTCTCCTCTCCTCTCCTGGGGGTGGGTTAGGGAGGCGTCGGTCGGCAGCGGCCTCTGGTGGAAACCAGGAGCATTGCATGATGGCACAGGAGGGACGTACACACCAGAAAATGTGAAAATGCTCCACATTACGCCGGATGACTGCTGTCTGGCTCTCCGAGGCTGTCAATGCCCCTGAAGCCTTCCGCCTCAGCAGCACTCTGGGGCCAAGACGTTGCACTGGTCTGTGGCCCCCTGGCTGGTGCCTTCCCCCTCGAAGAAGGGGGACCCACCCTTCGAAGGGTTATGCTGGGTTACCCTGGGGTGGCTGTCACTTGAGAGCGGAGGCTTGGGGGACAGGACGGGTCGGTAGAAGCCTTGGCTCACTCAAAGGAGAGGCTAACGTGGCTGCAAGCTGGGGAGAAAAGAAATAACACAAAAAAATATATATAAACAATAAAAAGACTTAATTTTAAAAAACATTTTTAATTCATTGTTTCTCTGTAAATGCTGTTCCCTACTCATCTCTTTTCTCACTGTATCACTGGCATCCTTCCCTGACCATGATGGTTTCTCCCCAGATACTGAGATGCAGTTTAGCTTGAGCATGCCAGAGTGGGTGCTACTTTACTCTCCCAATATTTTCTTTATGCCCCAGCACACTGCAGTCTCCTCATTTCTGTATCTAGCTACATAATTGAGCAGACTTGATAGACCATAAGGCCTTTATCTGCTGGCAATTTCATATGTTCGTATGTTCTGTACCTCTGCCATACATCAGCACTCCATCTTGGTTGAAGGCTGTGTGCAGACCAGTTGCTCTCACCACTCACCCTGTAGAATAACCCCCCCACAATAGGGCTCAACCTGGCCAAAAACAGGAAGCAGGAATGTTCAAATGTCAGAGGCAGGCAAGAGATATTGAATCCGCTGACACAGACACCTATGCCTAATAACAGATGCCAGTGATGCAACTGTAGTTCCACCAGGTAATGCCCTCCCACCTCCAGTTATTGGTTTTCCCAGGTTAATGCCTCACTTTTTTGGGTTGGGGGGGCAGATCTGGTGATCACAAACAATGCCAAGGTTGTGCCACTATGTACCACAGGACCTGCTGGACCTGCTGTGTCAGCCTGTGTGAGTAACATTCTCAACCCGGAGGCTGACTACACTACTTCTGCAATGTGCACGTGGCCTAATCTGCTCAACGGAGGGAGTCGGGGTCAAGCCGCAAACATCAGGACATCATTAAGCATGGTTTAGCATGGGCCCAGGCTTTTATTGATTAAAATATATAAAATATATCAAACGTTAGCAGAAACAGTCACCAAAAACTTAGCCCTACTTAAAACAAATATATTGGACTCTTTGTTAAGATGGAGTTAGTTGCCATTAGGGTTATGGGGAGGTTGGATGTGATTAAAATGAATATCCCCCCCAAGGTACTATATATTTTGTTGTGCTCCATTGGTACATAACCAAACTGGATAAGCGCCTTAACTCTGATAGCTCCAGATTTATATGGGAATATAAAAAAATTAGATTATCAAATCATAAACTCACAAGAAATAAGGACAAAGGTGGCCTTAAAGCACCTGACCTTTGTCTATATTATTTAGCGGCCAGGATCTCTCAAGTAGCTAAATGGGTAACATTTAGCACTGAGGACATATACACCACAGAGTGGATCCTGATTGAGAAGGAACACGTTGCAGGACAAAATATGGAATTAAAATCCATGATATACTATAAGAATCTCAAAATACAAAATTTTAGAATTATGTTAGATTCACTTAAAGTACTTGGATACGTGAAATGCAGCCAATATGGAACAATAATTTCACAGAAAATGGGTTGCTAATTAAAAATAACAAGTGATCTCAGAAAGATATGGCAAGCATCCAAGATATTTTTAAGGCGGATAATTTTATATCCTTTACTGGTCTACTACAAAAGTATAAAATGAGGGAAATTGAAAAAGTGTACTATGACAACCTCAAACAATTAATAAGAACCTCAGTGCAGATTGATAATATTTAAGCAATAAGCCACGGAGTGGGTTATCGGAGATTTACCACAGCTGGAGTGAGCTTGCACCATGAGCGCAGCGATTGGGTAACCGCCAGCCGTGGTAACCTCCAATAGCCTACATCCTCTGAGTGGCTTATTGTAATTATACCAAAGTTAATTTTTTTACTATAATAAAATATAGATATTAAAGAGGTGGCTTTTGTTTTTTTTCCCATTTTTATTGTATTTATTCCTGTGCTGCAGATGACGACCACCACCCTTTGCTCATCAGCCAGTGATTATCAGAGGATTTACACCGGTGGTAAACTGCCAGTCTGGCCATTTGATTGGCTGTTCACTTATGTCCATGGTATAATTCAAGTGAAAACACTAGAAACTTCTTGGGTTGTCTACATATCTCCCCCATGATCTCATCCTTGCATAATTTTCTTCTAGACTGTACTCGAGGATTGTCCTCAGAGCCCATAAGATCGTGGTCACAAGAATTAGGGGTAAGTACTGTACAGAAAGTTGGAACTGGAACAATATGTAGTTGCTTTCCACTAAGGCACTCAATGCAGTTAATTTAAAACTTCTACATCTCAAAACACTACATAACCTTTTCTTCACACCCTATCACATGTATAAAATTGGCCTTAGAAATAACCCTGGCTGTAATAAGCTTATTACAGGAATAGGGTCCCTAGTACATGTGTTTTGGGAGTGCCCCTCTGTACAAATACTGTGGAATGAGGTTAAGGGACATTTTTCAAGATATCCCTTTCCTAAATTACAAAACAAATTTGGAAACTTGTATACTGGGACACTTTGATGAAAATGCCCATTGGTCAAAAGAACAAAAATGTATTACTAATAGGGGTCTCAGTCAGGAAAAGTATTCTTAAAAATTGGTTAGATGATAAGGTGCCATCTGTTCGGAAAGGAAAGCCCAATTTATTGAGTTGTTAAGAATAGAAAAACTGGCCCTCAGTGTGAAAGACCTCGGGCATAAGTTCAGACATAAATGGGGGACCATACATAACGTTTATACAGATAGAAGCCCCATCGATACTGTTGCATCCCATTAAGACGTGTGTACATTGTACTGTTTATCTGGAAAGATTAGGACCATGTGCATATGCTGAGTGAAATGACTGACTTTGGTAGAAAATAATCACGTATATCATCGGATTGGAAAATCTAAGGTTTTGGAACTACTACCTTATTTGGATGCTGGGTATTGCGCAGATCTAGTTCTCTTCTTAGGTCTCCATAGGAGACATCTGTTTACTGTCTTTTTTCTCTTCCGTTTAAACTTATCCTGTCACTGTTTTTATTAGTGCAAGAGTAATTAAAGTACAACATAGTTTTTTTCTTACTTATCCTCCTCAGAATAGTTCTAAAAATCTAATAAATATCAGGAAAAAAGATGGTAGCATCGTTAGACTTACTGGGGATGGTAAGATGTTCTCCTTCTGGGAGGCTGTAAATTTGATCTTTTCAAATGTTTTATTGAATAGCTTAGACTATAAAGTATATAGTTCTGTTTTAATTGTGAACTATGTAACACAAATGTTTACATGGATTGGTTTGATATATTATGTGTATTGTACACTTAATAGTATATAAAAACCTTTATTGATAAAAAAAAGCCTCAAACATAGGTCTCTCGCACAGTAATGCAGTGCACTACCGCTGACACCACCTGGCCCCACACAGCAGCACAGCGCTCTACCACTGACACCACCTAGTCCCACACAGCAGTGCAGCGCACTACCACTGACACCACTTGGCTGTTATAGTGACCCTTTAGTGCCTGTCTGGGTCTCCCACGCAGCAGTGCAGCGCAATACCACTGAAATCACATGGCT
The DNA here is from genome assembly GCA_016271365.2 of Neoceratodus forsteri. NCBI lineage: Eukaryota > Metazoa > Chordata > Ceratodontiformes > Ceratodontidae > Neoceratodus > Neoceratodus forsteri. The sequence goes on from JADMNL010000026.1 coordinate 10,062,223, forward strand.
GTTATAGTGACCCTTTAATGCCTGTCTGGGTCTACCACACAGCAGCACACTAATGCAGACATTACCTGGCTGTTATAGTGACCCTTTAGTGCCTGTCTGGGTCTCCCACACAGTAGCGTAACGCATGAACGCTGGCACCACCTGGTTGTTACAGTGACCCTTTAGTGGCTGTGAACAATGCAGATTGAGAGCACTTGAAATTCTCTGTTTATCCAGCCACCAGGTACAGCACTGGCAGCCACAGCAGAAGAATCCTCCCCCACTCCTCCATCGCAGCCCTATGTTGGAGGGATCAGCTGAGACATGAGTTCAGACTCCATGTCAGTTCCACCCTTGGTGACCAGCTGTAGTGAGTGAAAAAGGAGTTCAGACTCCGTGTCTATTCTATCCTTGGTGACTGGCTATAGTGGGTACAAAGATCTCAGACTCCATGTCTGTTCTATCCTTGGTGACTGACTATAGTGGGTAAGAAGATCTCAGACTCCATGTCCGTTCTGCCCTTGGTGACCAGAGGCAGTGGGTGTCAGCTCAGTCCCCATGTCCGTCCCACCCTTGGTGACCAGCTGTAGTACGTGAAAGAGGAATTCAGACTCCATGTCTGTTCTATCCTTAGTGACCGGCTGTAGTGGGTAAGGAGATCTCAGATGCCGTTCTATTCTTGGTGACCAGTGGCAGTGGATGAGAGTTCAGACTCCATGTCCATTCAATCCTTGGTGACCAGCTCTAGTGAGTGAGAGAGGAGTTCAAACTCCATGTCTATTCTACTCTTGGTGACCAGCTGTAGTGAGTATGGCGATCTCAGGCTCCACGTCCATTCAGACTCCATGTCCGTTCTATGCTTGGTGACCAGCGGTAGTGGATGAGAGTGGAGTTAAGACTCCATGTCCTTTCTACCCTTGGTGACCAGCTGTAGTGAGTATGGAGATCTCAGGTTCCACATCCATTCAGACTCCATGTCCGTTCTATGCTTGGTGACCAGCGGTAGTGGATGAGAGTGGAGTTAAGACTCCATGTCCTTTCTACCCTTGGTATGTGGTGAAAGACTGCAAACATGGATTCTGATTTTGATGTGGACACCATTCCATCAGGGACTGGACTGAAACCATGTCAACGGATTTGTCCCTACTCCTGCCTCTGTTAGACTATGGATCCATTGTCTTCTCTCATCCTACCTCATCCCTCCTCTACTCCAAACTCAGGGTCACCTACAACAGCATAGCTTGCTTCATCACCGGTCTCCCCTGGAGAACCCACCACTGCACTCTTTACTCCTCCCTTGGCTGGCCCACTCTAGAAGGGAGGTTTCATCAAAAAATGCTTTCCTTCCTCCACAAGAGATATCTCAATATTCTGCCACCTAGTCTTAACTCCCTCCTCCCACTCGCAGCCCCCGGGTGATCAACCAGAGGTGCCTCCAGTTAGGTCTTTGACACCCTTTCTACAGGACTAAACTTGCCCAGAACTCCATCACCCACAAGGCTACGGCTTTACAACAAACTGCCTCCAGAAATCCAGGCCTGCAGATCCATTAACTCCTTTAACACCTCCCTCAAAGAGCACCTCCTCGTATCATCCACCTGCTGCTGCCCCGATATGCCCCCTCCTCGGCCCACTCACTAAATCCAGTGGTTCACTCCTATGCGTTACCTGCACTTAACCCCACCTCTAATCATCACAACCATAGGCTCTTCACAGGGCCCACCCCACTTGTCATATATCGCCTGTCTCACCTGTTTCCCACCATTCCCCTCTGGGTAACACCTCGGCTACGAAGTTACTCCATTACACCTTATTACCATCTTTCTGCCCGGAGAGTGTAGCCTCCTACAGCCTCTAGCTACCCCGCCTCATCTTCAAACACTGCTTTTCTCCTACTGCCTTTTGTTTTCCCCATGTATGCCACTAGTACTTTAAATACTATGTATACACAATGCACCCTTTGGTTTTGGGTTTTTACACTGTAAATACAATGTTTATATTATGTATTCTTACGACCTTGTTCTACCACTGCAAATACAATGTATGTATTACGTATTTCTCTTGCCTGTAACTATTTACCTGTTTTTTTCAACACTGGACATTTATGAAAATAGGCATTTTTGCTCACATACCCTCCAGTATACAAATAAATTGACTGATTGGTCTTATGTCATCGTACATCCACCAGATGACAGAAGCTGCTGACCTGCTGACCTGGGCTGGGTCTGAACAAGTCAGCTGGGGTGAAGATGATGTTCCAAAATCCAATCAGCCATCGGTCTGTCCTTGCAGGATGCACTAGTGATCTGTGCCGGACTAGAACCAATGCATCATCTCTACAAGGTATCCAATCCCTACAGGTCCTCAGTGGGTATGACCTTTGACCTATGCAGGATATGAGCCCTCCACCTGAAGGGTGGGATAGAGTGTGTTATTAGGCTACATTATCTATGCATAACACTGACTAGAGTCCAAGCTGGTTTACGTGTGTTTGAGGTGGAGAAGTGGACTGTGTTTCTAACTTACTAATGCAGGCTTAGATGAGTTTCAGGGAGGGTCCCTGCCACATTCCTCACAGCAGCCTTCACAAGGTACAATAATTGCTGCATCAATTAAATGTATCCCTGTAAGTGAGACGCTTGTGCTCACACCCATGCTGCGGCTTAAAGGAGATAAAATCAGGTTCTTCAGCTAGGCCATTCCTCTGTCCAGTAATCCTCACAATCAGCTGTAAAAAGAGTGCAGGGACTCTGTGCAGTAGAATAATTCCTGGCGCCCTTAAGAGAAACCTTGTTAATGACTGCACCAGGACCCAGCATGGAAGTGCCTGTCTCTACTGATGGGGGGGACACACAGCGTCACCACTGTTTCCATGGCTACTAGGTTCAGCTACGTGTATCTTGGAAAGACACAAAACAGATAAGAGACTGCAGTAAAGGGGAGGGCAGTGGCTGTATTGAAAGAGAACAGCAAAATGTTAACCCTGGCAATCCCAAAAATGCTACCCAGTGCCCCATTCCAGACTGCTTATGAGGGCTACTGCCGACATTCGTAGGTCACTGTTGTGGGGAAGCTCAGATGAGGGAGGTCTGGTTAGTGGTTTGCCAATCTGAGGCATTCCTGTTTTTATGCTGGACTACCAAGACATATATCTGGGCTATCTGTAAGGGGCCCACAGCAGACCTGTGCAGTATCTGATTACAGGAAGAGCACAGTTTAGTTAGGGCCCTTCTGCAGCTTCATTGTTACTAGAAGAGCAGTTTCAGTGGGGCTGACACCACTGCTAATAAAACTATTTCAGTTTACCGGCTAAATAGTTAAAATCAGTTTTGGTTTATCTATTTTTGTGTAGTATTGGATAATTCCCTGGAACACTGTCACCCATACTTGTTTCATTCCCCTTAATCCCTTCCGCTCCATCTGTAGCACTTGCTGTAATGTTTGCACCTTTGTGCCTCTTCTTCATCAGTACTGCCACTGTACTGGTGAATACCCGGAACCTCCTGTAACAACAGGTGCTGGCGCTGGTAATCTAGGTGCCATGTGCCAGCCTACCTACCTACCTACCTACTGGGGTCCATAACAAGAGTGTAGGCTCCAAGAAACATCCTTACCACATGCACTTACCTCTCCATATCTCCCTGTTCAGTTTAATGAAGAGGATCTTGCCTCTTAGTGCATCGTGCTCGCCTCCTGAATAATAATATTCTCATGAAGGACAAAGAGGTACACTGACTTAGCAAACATTGTTTAGGAAATTAGGTAGAGGCACAGAAACCAGGAAGAAGTTACATCATCTGTACAGCTGACGTTTCTCGGGGGCCCCTCTGCTCTGGAGTCCATGCCACTGCACCTAATGGGACGCTCTTGGAATGGTGCCCTTATCTCAGACCAGAGACCTCACCCTCTGGAAGACTGCAACCCTTGACACTTCATGCTTTGTCAAAGAGTCACACAGTACAAATCTAACCTGGAAATTAGCTGTTCATAGCTCAATGTGACTTTCCTGGCCAAAATGTTTCAGCAAATAAAATGCTGAATAGTACACAAGTCAAGAGTTTGTTCTCTACATCTACATGTTTGATCAAGGCGATGAGTAGTAGACTTCTAGCCTCTTGGTCAGAGCAATCTACACTTAAATAACATGGCCTCACACTGTTTAGAAAACTGATATCCACATATGCTGTCACTGGTAAACTAGCTGAGACCAGTGGTGTTACTCTATGCCCTCCTCTCTTTTCAAGTCCACTTTCAGACCAGCCATTGGCTTTTTGCTTACTATAGCTTGGCTGAGGTGTGAGGCTCTGAGTTAACATTAATCTTTCAGCTAATTAGCCAGACCAAATGTTCTTTGGCTACAGTGTTACACCTGAAAGTGTCAGCTCCCAGAAGTGTAACCCCACCTTATCTCATTTTTCTTCATTTAAAATTTGCCTCAAACAGATACTGGTCTGACCTAATGAGATAGCATATCTCGGTTTTCATGGGGATCCCTTGGAAATATAGAAATATAGACTTTGACAGCAGATAAGGACTGCTTGGCCCACCTAGTGTGCCCATTTCCCTACCTACAAGATAAGATGCAGATCCTAGTTAACCAACAGCCTATTTCTTCCTACCCCCACAAGAATTGCCTTATGTCTGTCCCATGCATTCTTGAATTCTCCCACAGTTTTAGACCCCACAACCTCCTCAGGAAGGCTGTTCCATGCATCCACCACTCTCTCTGTGAAAAATACTTCCTCATTGCCCCTGAGCTGCCCCCCTTCACATTGTGTTCCTTGTTCTTGCACATCTTTTTCTGAAAGATGCTACCCTCTTGACTTTGTTGATTCCACTGAGGTACTTAAAGTTTCTATCATGTCTCCCCCTCTCCTTCTTTCCTCAAGGGTATACATATTAAGCTCCTTTACTCTGTCCTCATGCAAGCTTCTCTTGCAGACCCTGCACCATTTTAGTTGCCCTCCTCTGGACTGCCTCCATCCTGTCTATGTCCTTTCGGAGATGGGGTCTCCAGAACTGGACGCAGTACTCTAGATGGGGTCTCACCAACTGTCTGTACAGAGGGATAACAACTTCCTGTTTTCTGCTGGTGATGCCTCTCCCTATACATCCCAGTATCCCCCCAGCCCTCCCTACTGCCTTCTCACATTGCTTGCTAACCTTAAGATCATCTAGGGTTGGCACCTATCCGTTTTCTGACTGGATAATCTGGTTTTTAGGGTCTTTATCCGGTCTGGATTAAATGCAGTCTGGTTTTTGGGCCATTTTTAGTGCTCATGTACTCTTAAAACTGATGTATCAAATCATTCACTGTTTTGGCTGCATTGCATGTCCAGGTTACAAAGTAGTTCTGATGTCATAGTCATTCAGACCTGCCTTTGTTTGTAAAACCAGACTATCTGAGAGGTGTAAAGCATGGCCATTAAGATCATTAGCAGTAAATTAACATAATCTTTTCCACTCTGAATTTTAAGTATGGTCTTTTACTGCTATGACAGGAAACAGCTTTTACACCTTTATGTGCTCTCATGTGTTTCTTTTTGTTTGTCCTATATTCTGGTATGTTTTAGACCCATTTTTGTTAAATTAATAATCTAACTTTTATTGCCTTTATCACTACATTTGTTCAAATTTTTGTATTACCTGAACATTCTATGATATTAGCTACACTTTTACAGGTCATTCACATAAACAGCATGGAATGGTGTATCTGAAATCGTGGAATGTCTTAGAAATACGAAAAGAAACAGCAGTAGCTGCTGAGGTAAAGGGGAACACAGTGCAGTATTAAGTACCACAAGCACCGATAATTAAGCTATCAAAAATTGGTCAAAGCATCAGAATACATGACTGACATAGAAAGGAAAATGGGAGAGTGTTTAACAAAGGGCTAAGCAATAAGCTGTGGATGAGCTTGGCACATCCAGCATACCTGAGTTTGATTCCCACAGCCTCCACTTGCATACTGTGTGACCCTGAGCAAGTCACTTAACCTTCCTGTGCTCCTGGGTCACTCCTGTACAATGGGCTGTGTGGCCTATGGGAGTTAACCTGGTTGCCAAAGAATAAAAATAAATAACTGAATAAATAAATCAAATAAATAACAGTATAAAAATAATTTTCTATCACTACTAATGTCTATTCCAACATTACAAATGGCTTTGGAGGAAGAGCGATATACTCGTCAGTAATAAAAACTCATTAAAAAGGGGTGGAGCCAGAGGCGGAGTTTGGGGTGTGGTTTAGCATCTGTTTTTTACCTCATCCAAAGGTGGTGATCCTAAGGTCATCTGATAAAATTACCCCCAGGTCCCTTTCCATTTTTGTTGTTGTTACTACCTCCCCCTCATTGTGTAATCTTGCCCAGGGTTTTTGTTTCCCAGGTGCATTATTTTGCACTTCTTTGTACTGAATCCAAGCTGCCATACTTCTGACCATTTCTCCAACCTTGCCAAGTCCCTTCTCATCCTTTCCACGCCTCTTTGTGTATCAACCCTGTTGCAGATCTTTGTGTCATCTGCAAAGAGGCATACACTTCCTTCCAGTCCCTCTGCAATGTCACTTATAAAGACATTGAAAAGGACTTGACCCAGTACTGAACCCTGCGATACCCCACTAGTAACCCCCCCTTTCTTCAGAGTGGACTTCATTTACAATTACCTTCTGTGTCCTGTTGTCCAGTTACCACCCTGGGACCCACTCCCAGGCTGGTTAACTTGTTTATTAATCTTTTGTGCGGGACTGTGTCAAATGCTTTGCTAAAGTGTAGGTAGGCCATGTCCACAGCCCCTCCCTGGTCTACTGCTTTGGTCATCCAGTCAAAGAAATCAATTAGATTCGTCTGACATGACCTTCCCGCTGTGAACCCATGCTGCCTTGGGTCCTGTGCCCCACTGGCCTCTGGGTACTCAACAATTCTTTCCTTCAGAAGTGATTCAATCACTTTCCCTACCACAGAGGTCAAACTGACAGGTCTGTAGTTTCCTGCCTTTGTCTTGCTCCCACTTTTGTGAAGGGGAATCACATCTGCCTTCCTCCAGTCCTCAGGTACCACACCATCCTCCTATGATTTCTTAAAAAGGGCAGTCAGTGGTGTCACTAGTTCTCCCCTTAATTCTTTTAGAATTCTGGGGTGAATCCCGTCAGGCCCCATTGCTTGTCCACCTTCAGTTTTAGTAGTTCTTTCAGAACCCTTTCTTCTGTGAAAGGACTGGGATCGACCCCTTATCCAGAGTGCTTCTGTTAACTGGATTAGGTACCTCCCCTCCTCCTGTTTTGCGAATACTAGCCAGAAGTATTCATTCAGTATCCCTGCTTTTCACTGTCCCTCTCTGCCCACCACACGTCCATTCTATTCAGCCTCACTATCCCTCCCTTTGTCTTTCATCCTAGCGTACCTATAAAGGTTTTATTCCCCTAACAACGAGTTGGCTATCTTTTCCTCAGTTTGGGTCTTTGCTATTCTGACTTCCTCCCTGCTACCTTCTGCCTTAACTGGTACAGTTCTCTGTCCTGCTCCTTCTGTGTTTCCTTATACTTCCTAAATGCTATCTTTTCTCCCTAACCTTCCCGCCACCTCTTTGAGAACCATAGTGGCGTTTCTGTTTGATTTGTTTATTTGCTTCACACAAAGGTGTGTTGCCTCTGTTATGGCAGTTTTGATGTTTCCCCATTGTTGCTCCACCCCTCCTTCAATCCTGTTTGTTAGTGCTTTTCTAAGGCACTCTCCCATCTTGCCACAGTCAGTCCTCCTGAAGTCCAGTACCCTCACTTTTGTATGGCTTGACTCTGTAGCTGAGTTTATCATGAACCACACTGTTTGGTGGTCACTTGTTCCCAGATGGAAACCCATTTCTAGATCTGAGATCCTCTTACTATCCCCATTTGAGAGTACAAGGTCTAAGATTGTTCCCTCACGAGTGTTTTCCAAAACTAGCTGTCTGAGGCATGCCCCCTGTAGGGCATCGAGAATGGCTCTGAACAGTAGGGAAGAAAACATGTTGAGTTTGTAGTACAATACAACAGGAAACCTAACAGCAAATAAAATCAAAGTACCAATGGCACTGAGAGGTGTCAAGCTGTTCTTTTTTTTTTTTTTTAACATTGTGCTTATTATGTAATAGACATACAGTCACATTCACTAACTTTGGATATTACAGAGGGATAACATCTTACAACCGAGAGGGCGCTACTCCTCATAATACAATGTATTAGCCCATCCAAAATTAAAATACATGTCATGAGGGGGCATCACGAATGTATTTCAATAGTTAACAAAAACCCAAGACTGTGTAATGAGCCCAGGAGCTGCATGGTGTTTTTCCGAATGTCTAAATGAATGTTCCAGTCCTTGTTTCTTTATCCCCCATAAAGGGACAGGAGAGGTCCATCATGCTATATCAACAGTAACAGCACAATCAAGTGACACCCATTACCCAATAGAGACTACCATCTCCCCCAAGATACAGTTTCATACCTTAAACAGGACCTTATAAGTTAACACAGCTAAACACAGTGTTATACAGCAGCTTGTGTATCTAGGTGTATGAGGCACAGGTGTATTACTGTAAACTGGGCTAGGTGCTTTTAACTGCAAAAGAACATAAGCCAGTGCTGTCAAGGTGATCCATTAAAGACAGTCACCAGCCCAAAAAAGAGAAGAAGACAGATTAAGTATCTAAGCCAGGCAGTCGATAGAGCTGCAAGGCCAACTCAACTATGTCCCCTCAATGTGCCCTTATTAAGGAAAACCTGGCAAATAGTCTGAGTAGATCAAGGTCTCAAGTCTCGTCTTCTTCAGATGAGGAATGATCTCCGGTGTTGTCTCTGGGCCTGTTTGCATTCTTTTGGCACCATCTAAGAGCATCTGCAGGGTCGGAGAAGAGGAATACCTTTTTGTGATGGGCTATCCGCAGTCGAGAGGGGAATACCATTCCATGCAGTACTCTTGCTGCTTGGAGCATTGCATGGGCTCTGTCAAACTATTTATGCTTCTATCGGGTAGCATACCCAATATCAGGGAACATCAAGATCGACTGGCCCTCATATAGAAGCACCCGCTTACGCCTGGCTGTGGCTAGAAGAAGGTTATGACAGCCTACCCCATCGGTAATAACAACAGTTCTCGGGACCTCCGAGTTGTCTGGTCGGCCCCTCGGGGTGATTCGATAGGCTTTCTGGAACTGTTGTGCTGTTGAGGCCACTTCTTCACCGAGTTGCTGCACAGTCCAGTTCTATAGATAAAAACAGTACTGTAAGTGACCCCCCTCCGCATGATCCGGCAGACCTAGAAAACAGAGGTTTGCTGCTCGGGCTTGATTCTCCAAAGTCTCCAGTCTAGCTTTTATATGTCCATTTTCTTTGATGACGGATGATTCTGCTCCCATTGCTGCATCCACTCTTTTGGAGACCTCTAATGTAGCCAGGGTTACTGATTCCATACTGGACTCGAGCTCAGCAACTCTATTTGTCAGGTTATCAAACTTGTCAGCAAGACCAGCGACCATGGAGATTAATCGATTAATTTTTATTCCCAGAAATTGAAGCGTTTCTTACCGTGCTTCGGCTCCTTCTTGATCACAGCCCTGTGCCGACCTCATGGCCAGAACTCCAGGAAAAGTCTTTGATCTGGCTCCATCTCCTGCTGCTTTATCTTTTTTAAGGTTTCTCATTATGTCGAGAGAGTCCTCAGGTACACTGTTGTGCAAAGTATAAAAGTTCAGGTCCCGAAAATGCAAGTTTTAAACTTTATTTTTCTCCATGAAATGTAGAACTCTATCAGGATACTGCCATTTTGCTTGGGCTCCACAGCGCCCCCAGGTGTCAAGCTGCTCTAAGCAGAAGTGGGACCCCACAGGAAATGAGATGCAGTAACCCGGCTGTGCTATCCTGTGTGTAAATAAAAGGACACGGTGCTTGAGTGGACTTTACCTGAGGACATATCCTCTTTCAGGTACTTAGGTGTTTGGTTGGACCAACACCTAAACTTCTCTGGACATATTGACACCATCCAGAATAAACTGAGCCCCAAGCTTGGTGCCCTGTTCAGGAACCGTAGCTGCATCCCTCCTATGGCTAGGCATGAACTTGTTCAGAAGATGATACTGCCCATTTTTGACTACTGTGACATGGTCTATGGTGCTGCCACTAAGGCCTCCCTGGCCAGACTGGACATCCTCTTCAATTCCTTCTGCCACTTTGCCCTGGATGCCCCCCCACACCCACCACTGCAGTCTTTATCGTGCCCTATCCTTACCCTCTCTTACAAATAGGTGACTCTCCCACTGTGCTAAATTCATCTCCAAGCACTGGTTGGGTAAGCTCCCTTCCTACCTCACTTCCTCCTTTATAACACCCTCCCATTCCCTTAGATCAACCGACTCCCATACCCTAGTTGTCCCCCCTACAGCCACCCAAATTGGCCAATCTAGTTACTCTCACTGCCTCCCAAAAATCTGGAATTTCCTCCCCCCCAAATCCGGCACTCATTCTCCACCTACTCCATCAACTCTGCACTCAATAATTACCTTGCACCAGCTGCTCCTGTCATGTCCCTCTCTAATTCCCTCCTCTAAGCCCTGGACATGCTCTAGTACCCTATCCTCACCTTCATTTTACCCTGTGCACATCCACCCCCCAATCCCTAGCCCTTCTCCCCTTCCCCTAATTGCCCCTTCTTACTGGCCTCCCTTGATCTCTCACAGAATGCAAAGGACCCTGAATGTTCTCCATGGGTCCCTCTCCTTACCCCCCAAGGGGCTTGTATCGCTCATCTACTCCCTTCCCCCACCATCTTCTAGGGGTCTCTGGACACTGCCTTACCCTCTCTCTGGTCCCCAGTCCCTTGCACAGTTTCTCACATCCTGAAGGGGTCTCCAGGGCACAATTCTTCCTCCCCCACCTCACCCTCCATCCCCTTTCCCTTTTTTCTTGCATGTAAGCACTTGTTTACTATTAACCTGCGCTTACTTTTGTTCACTTTTTGTACATGTTATGCCAAACACTGTTGTAACACTGTTTGTAACACCTGCCTTACAACTGTATGTTAATATTGATCTTGTAACTTGAATGTTTAATGTCTCATTCCAGTTGTACCACTTCCCCACAGGTCGCACCGGGAGACAAGCGACTTGTTGCTCATTGTGCTTTCCTGGTGAAACATTTCAATAAATAAATATATAAATATTCTTCAGTCCTGGCACTACCGGTAGTTAAGCAAAGTAGCAATGGGACTGAGATGTGCCAAATACCTTGTCACTGTGTAGACCGCACCCTAGCCAGGCTCTACACAGTAAAGTGTAACATTAATCTTCTTAAAATGAACAATATTTTCTCCTACTAAAATGTACATGAATTCCAATTTTCAGCTTCAAAAAAGGCGTGAATTCCAGCAATGGTATCAACTGCTTCAACTGCAGCCAACAACTGGAAATCGAGGGTCAGACTTTACGAGAACATTCTGCAAGGTGGTAACATAGATTTTGCCGAGTGAAATACTGGGGCGGGGGCGCAGTTCACATGGGCTCCATGTCCCTTTTTCCTGGGGAGGAATAATGTAGTCTCTGCTGCTCGGGCTTCCCCTGCGGTGGGTCAGGGGTGTGTTTCTCCACAGAGTGTACGCCAAATGCATGCCAGGCTTGGCAGAGCTCAGACTGACAACCAAGGGAGGTGGGTGGGGAGAAAAAAAGGGAAAAAACGGAGACTGAAAGGATGATGCCTGGTCTCTGCAAGACCCACACCACCAACAAGCCACTGGACTCTTCTGGACTGTACTTGAGTGAGTTGGGTGGGAGGATCCATGGGGATTGTTAGGTCCACATATGTCCTTGGAAAAGCAAATGATGGTGCTGGGAGACCAGGGCCGAAGGGGGCCAGACTTGCTGAAGAATAAATACCTTGATAAAAAAAGCACAAAAGAAACATCAAGGGTATTGATTTAAAATGAAGACAAAGAGGAAATAATAGATTAAAAAAGGATTTGCTGTTTTATATTAATAATTTTATAGATTTTCTATAGAGATATGCAGTGTATACATAGATACCAGGCCCAAGCACACATACATATATACAGAATTAATGGACTTGCCCAGCTTATTTTTATATATGTAGCCAACCCTTTCAGAGTCGGTATTGTTGTCCCACCAGAGAAGCGGGGGATCAGCTGTGGAAGACATTTGATGGAACAGTGGTTACTGGGACAAACAGTGTGGACTCTATGGGGCTGCCATTTTCTGACCTGTTGACCACGGGAAAGGCCAAGCCATAGAATTTCCAGGTCCAAGTACCACCACAGGATCTATGGGAAAGGTGGCACATTGAATAGGTGCCTTTAACAATCCTATCAGATATTGTGGACTGTGAGTGCAAGCGACACGATCAATCGGAACCGTGTTGTGGAGGATTGAATATAAGGTGGATGAGTGCTAAGAGTTAGATTTGTGAGCGATCCCGAAGTGAGCAGATGGTGTGTAGGGCTGGGACTAAAGAGCATCATTCTGGGCCTTGTGTCTAGAGGCAGCAGTAGTTCGAGTGGCATTTGTATGGTGGCATCTGCAAGAGAGGACAGCTGAAGATCAGACTGTAGTCTTCGGTGGAGAGTATAGCCTCAGACTTTAACAACCACAAGGAGAGGAACACCACTCCACCAAACTGTCAAGGCTCATGAGAGTCTGACCCCTAGTTCTTCATTTCCTGACTTAGTCACTTTGCATTTCAACTCTCATAGAGTGCATTCATTGTATACACAAGTTCCAGGCCCAAGACCCTATATTGAGTTCTTAAATATATATAGAGGAGGTAGTATAGTACAGTGGTTTAAGGCTCTGAGCTGCAAACCTGGGTTTGACTCCCACAGCCCCACTTGCATACTGTGTGACCCTGAGTAAGTCACTTAACTTCCTTGTGCTCCCAGGTCACACCTGTAAACAAGCTTTCAGCTTAGTGTGTATCTCCTGGTTAATAAAAAAAAAAAAAATATATATATATATAAGAGAGAGAGAGAGAGAGAGGTTCTGGTCACAGAGCCAAACTTTTACCAGATATAGCAACTTCAGTAGAGATTGGAAAGATAATTCAGTACCTTTGAAGGAGGTATACCAGCGGAACCAGCAATGTGCTACTCTGCCTGATCTTATTCTCCATAAAAAGATTTTTAAACATGAGAGCCCTGGCTGTTTCCTACAAGCAATAAAGGGATATAGTCCTCACTAATTAGCAGGAAACGGCTTCCTCTGTCGTTATCTATCCAACCTGAAACATGAGCCATTTAGCTGCATATTTCATTGTCTGTGACAGGCGTATACATTGCATTAGGCATCACTGAAGCTAAGCTCCTCCACACAATCGCATGTGCCGGTATCTGTGCCCATACAGTTCCTAGCTGGCTTCACGTTAGAAGGCATGCACTGGTATGTCCCCTCTTGAAGTCTGTTTCATTAGTGGTGGGGGTTGGGGGCAAGCGGCAAGTAAGGCGTACAACACTGGCTTAAGAGTGGAGCACATTAGCCAGCCCAGTGAATCACAGTCCCACTACGAGGGATCTTTGGTATTAACACCCATGTCCAGGAAGGTGGGCTCTGAAGATCAGTGTGGATGCATCGTGCACTGACCCCAGGGAAGAATATCCCACTCTCTGGGCACCACCTGTAGATGGGAAGTGGGGCTTCCTTGGCTCTGTAGGTGACTGCACAGCATCAATGGCTCTGTGCATACAGTCTGGTGCCAAGGGCACTCACGGGCAGCTTGCCAGGCTGTGGAGGAGCTTAACAAGAAAAATTATTTTAACGAGCAGCATGTAAGATAGCATGCCCACCAGCAGCCACTGCAACCCCACAGGGGGTGTCTCCCACTGTGTTAGCTTGAGCAATCAGGGAGGATGCCTGGCTAGGGGATCCAAGATACGGAGGCAAGTGCTGGAGACGCCAAAGGACAGGGCTGGGCCAGCCCAGAGGGATGGGGAAGCCGAGATGAGAGGGGATAAAAAATAAATGAATGAAAAGCCTGCAGCTGTGATTAGACTACAAAGTACACTTCAAGGCCTTCTACCGCCAGTAATGTTTGGACACCATGCTGCCTGTATGTTGAATTAGGCTTTAAGCTACTATAATATTGACTCCCGACTCCTTCAGTACCCTGTGGCTCAATGGATAGCATTCTCGCCTCTGGGCTGGCTAGAACAGATGGTCCTGGGTTCAAGTCCCATAACAGGTGCTTGGGCTAATATCCAACACGGACACTACAGTGCTGCACTTGAGATTGGAGGAGTTGTCATTTGGAAAGGACATTAAACCAAGGTCCCTTCTGCCCATCTCTGGTAGGTGTCCAGGTAGAAGTTAAAGACCCCATTGCACTTTTCAATAGAGTAGTGTAGTTATTCCTGGTCCTGGCCAAGAGTCCCCTTCTCTCTCTCTTACACAGATTCTAATGCAATACATCTGTGTGTGGTACTAGTGTGCCTCCTAGCTGCGGCATGCAATATCTAATACAGTCACTGCACTACCAGTATCAAACTCACTGCACATTAGGATACAGGCTGCATGAAAGGCCTAGTATAATAGCAACTTTTCTTCTGGTACCTCTGGACACAGCCATTGAAGCCCTCGTGTCCCTTTCCTGATATAAACTTTATATTACAAGATTAATAAAGTGTACAGTCCATATTTCAAACCCTTGCTCCTGTTTGGATAGTTAGCCAGCTCCAGACCAATATCTGGTATCTCCTCTGCCTCTCTCCCAACTCACTGCTGGACTCCCCTTCAGAAGCAGTCACATTGCTGACCCTTCGTCCCAGGTGTTAAAAATGGTTGTAAACCCCACAGAGACTCCAGATACAGTTCTTTTTTTAAAAGAATCTGCCTAAACCCACACCAGCTCGTACCTCTGGAAGGAATTTTCCTGGAAGGTTACATTACTATATTTTCAAACTCCAGCAATCCAGGTGAAATATCTCCTAACCATGATGCGGTTTGCTGGTTGTTACCCCCCCACAGATGCTCATATTTTGGGGCATGTCCATCCTCCAACCTTTACAGGGGGCACTGGAGACTTGCTGGTAATTCCATTATGTATGACATCAGAATTTGTTTTCTTTTCTAATTATGATGCCACCTTTTGGTCACCGCCTACTAAGCGACTTCTAGATATTTCTTTGCTGGCGGCGAAGAAGGCTATAACTAAACGATGACTATCAAATATATCCCCTACGATAGACAGTAGATTGGCAAGATATTATGATACACATTTATAAGATGGAGAAATTGACAGCCCTGGTTAATCACCAGTTGGAGGCCTTTGAAATATTTTGGAGGCGGGTTATCTATATTATGACACAGAGGGAGACTTTGTACCATGAGTTAAGCCATAGGGGAGCTGAGCTGCCAGTCGAAAAGTTTCCTGGTTCAGGTGTGGCACTGTCCCCTGCCCTCCCCTCACAATTTCATTACATCTTTCCTTTCGACATGCTAGTGCTGTTTATCTGCCTCGGGGCACCCAGACTTTGGAAACTCTTGTGATACACTGCACACCTCTGTATTACCATTGTTCTTGTCAGATAATGTTTGTATAATTATATTGCTGTTTTGACATGTCCCTACCATTTTTTGTTCATTTATTTGTCTTGATTGATTCTAGATGGCCTGTGTCCTATGTCTTACCCATGGGACAACAATTTGTGGTGCACTTAACGTTGTATTTGATGTTGAATTATTAATGAAAACCTACAGTTCAAAAAACAAGACAAAAAAAAGACTCTGCCTTTTACGTGGCTGGTGGCTGCCTCTTTTTGGAGGGCTAAAACCCGAGGTTCAATGTGGGGGAATTGCTCCTTCCACATACCAAATATAAACCAGCCTCTCCCAGCAGCTCATGCTTAGCACATTTTGGAGCCGTTGGCATTTCCTGATGCTCTGGGCTCCTGCGTGGCTCATAGGTTGTGCCTCCTTGGTTTTGCACTTTGGTGCTCTTTCCTCTCTCCTTGTCTTTTGATCCGTTGTCTGTTTGCTGCCTACTGCCCATCTCTCTCAGTCCCCTTCTCCATTTCTTCCTCTGTTTGTCCCCCCACTCATGTTTCTAGTTTCCCGTTTGTTGCTTACCCCCGTTCCCCATTCTCTCTCTGTGCTTTTCCCCTACGCTCCATTTCTTCCCCCACTCTTGCTTTCTCTGTGCTGTTACTTTGGTGTTACTCTTTTTGGGCTTCTTCTGGCTCTTTTCAGAGTTGCTGCTCCGTCTCAGCGCCGGCGTTTCTGGGGTGTGAAGTCATCCCATATCGCTTGGCTTACAGCTCATACACCGGATACAGGTCCACAGCGCAATGTACATACCCCAGATCTCATGTCCTATCTTTTACTTAATCTGTTTTGTCCGCAGCACACCAATTACCCAAACATTGAACTGCTTTCATGCTCAGGTTTATGACTATATCTGTTGTGCTGAACACCATGCTGACACATGTTATAAAGTACTATTTCATATAGAAAATTACTGGTTTCACTGAGCACATCAGTGGGATTTTATTCTTTGTTTAAATATTGTTTTCTCACAAGCTACACAGAACATTTTGTTGAACTGGGTTAGAGCATGTGTAATGACATCCCACTGCACAGGGAGCCGTTGGAAACTCCCAAACTTTTGGCCTAAACCACAAATGCTGTTTTATCCAGCATTGCTGTCCCATGGATTCAAATCAGCTCTCACTCCTTCACCAGCACCAGCAGAACTCGGTTCACTCAAGTGTACCAGTGATTCCCTCTGATGACTTCAAGCTGCTGCTGCATGGTGAGTCATATCACGATACCTATGCATTCACGTACATCTGTTCTCATTGTCGCTTCCTTCCTGTCACATGTACCTGACAAGCTAGTTTACAATGTTTTATTTCTTTTATTTTTTTATCTGTGCCTTGTTCAAATGCTTTTCTGCTTCAAGTTTTTTAGCTCCTGCAAACCCTGATATTGCAGTCTCCTCCTCCTTTAGACAGCTTAAAGCCATCCACACACACATTTGTTCTCCTAGCGTTCCTGTGTTGTCTGCATTTCATTTGTCCTATTTTGCCTCCCATTCCTCCGTGTTTGTTTTGTCCTGAATCACACAGGAGTGTGGTGTGCATATTTATGGAACACATACAAACAGAGGTGAGAAAGAAGTATGTGCCTCAGCTGGGACTTGAACCCAGGCCGCCCGGAACACTGTTCCGATTGCGACTGCGCTAACCAGCTATGCCACTGAGACAATTGGAACCTGGGCTGTCCCCGAGCACATTACTCTTTCTCAAATGCACAACCCAATGGCAACACAAATATTTACTTGTAACAATCACACAGGAGTGTGGTGTGCATAGTTATGGAACACATACAAACAGAGGTGAGAAAGAAGTAAGTGCCGCAGCTGGGACTTGAACCAAGACCACCCGGAATACCATTTCCCAGCTGAGGCACTTACTTCTTTCTCACTTTCTCAGGATCTGTTCCACCTTCCTTCCCCACCACATGGCATTGACCTTCCATCTGTCGTGCAGCTTCTGTGTTAGTCTGCATTGATTGTACTAATCCTGGACCTACCTGTATATTTATTTCATTTTGATAACCAGGTAAGCCCACTGGAACTGGGGTCCCTTTTTCAGGGGTGACCCGGGATTAATTACATGTATAACAAATTGAATAGACAGTACATCATATACAGGTAGATGGAACAATACATTAAAAACACTGTATACAGGCTACAAAGTAATGAATGGATTAATTACACTACATTAAACAATACATTTGGTCTTGGGAGACAGAATCCTATATAATCTTAGACATGAGGAACACTTTTAACATGTGGAATAATTTTTGAGGAGGGCATCTTAGTCCTGGTTTGCCCTCTGGGTCCGGGGGGAGTTCCTTTCAAGGATGCCTGGCCTGGGTTCTGAGCACTACTTTCCACTGCATGTAGCCACTGAGTTTCACCATGGTGCTTCTGCTGGTTTCACCACTCAGAACGCCGGCGGTAGTGCACTCGGTCATTAAGACACCAAGTCGGAAAGTAATTATCCTCTCTTTTTGTGGGGGACTGTGCCCCCCTGCAGCCCCCCAAGCCCTTTCTAAATACACTAACTCCAGAGGGGGGTCCGGACCTCAGGGAGGGGGTAGCAAATCCGACACTCGGCGCCGTAATGACTGGGTGCTGTAATGCTGGTGCCCTGATGACAGGTAAGGGCTCCTGCTTTACTGGACATTGCCATTTTGTTCTGCTCCATGGTTGCCCAGTACTGTTTCCCTGGCCTTGGATTCTCACTTGGGCAGCATGTGTGCCTCCATTTCATGATAACGATTTTGCAGTACTCAGGATACCCCATTGCCATCTGGACCCCCTAGCATTTTCTTGCTACCCTCCTACCTCCATTGTCATCCTCTTCAGTTTGCTGTGATGGAGTCTGCTTTTGTTCCTCATTCCATTCTGCTCTCCTGATGGATATGTCCTGGGATCTGTACACTGTTTACTAGTCCTCCTGTTGTATTGGTCATCTCTGTGTTGCTCCTAGGACATTTTTCTGGCCTGCCACATTCTCCCTGTCAGCTTGTCATCTCCTGGACATCCTCCACTCCTGATGTTGCTTCCTGGCTTTCCTCCACTGACAGTCCTGCTGAGTCTCCTTGGCTTATACTAGGATCTTATACTAGGAGATAGAATGGGAGGAGGCACATTTTGCCCATTTTGCCATTCCCGCTTAGCGGGCTCAATTTTTTAATTTAAACATGTCAATTGATCTATATCTTATCTTGGAAAGCCCGCTGTTCTGTCATTGTGCCTTTTCTGTTCTGCCACTGCCGTGGCTCTGGGCTTCGACATGTTTGCTTCCCTGTCTCTTCTTTTGGGCCATTCTCTACATTTGCCACCATCCAGCAATCAGCTATCTGCTGGATTATTTCTCTCAACTGCTCTGCCTTATTCTCCTCCCACATCTGGCACTACAGCTCCTGACCAGTATTCCATGGACTATCAGTAACTCACCACAGAGGAAAAACCCTGGTCTAGCGACATCCCTTGAACTGCTCTACTCTTTGAACCTAGACAGTCTGAAACACCTTTCTCTCCAATATTCTCCACAAGATCGTTCCTCTGCATCTTATTGGATTCAGACCATCTAGAAGGATTTGCATCCCTATCAACTCCACAGGATCAGTACACAGACATCTTATTGGATTCAGACCACATGGAAGCCTTTACCTCCTGATATACTTCCCAGGATCCAAGCTTCAGTGGAGTCCTCTTCGACCCGATCCTCTCGCACCAGGAAAATGTGAATTTACTTCCCTCCTGGGATACCTCATCTGCATAAAACCATAATTCCTCAAAGTATGTCCTTTATGTCCTTCCCATTGGCACTGGCACCATCATGTTCAGTTGATACTGTCATATCAAATTCTCTGCAGCGGCAACTCAGAATCGATCATGTCTCCCATGCTTACCTTCATGAAATAGCTGTCCAAAGCCCTTCAAATACCTTTTTTCCATCTAGTATCTCAGAATATGCATCATCATGTCGCCATCACATAGCTAGCCAACACTCTTGACGCCCTCCTGAATTCTCCTGAGCCTCTGGCCATCTTGATACTTCACAAAGTCGTCTACATCTCCTCTGCACAATGTACCCAATCATGACAATTGTCTTCCTCAAGGGTCCTCTGGTCTCACCAGACATCATCTATATACTCAACAATGAATACCATCATCAAGGGCAAGTCTTCGTTTCATTCCATCATGCCGCTCGTGCATAACTGACCTCGTTATCTTTACTACAGTTCTACACCTTTACGGTTCCACATCAGAATATTGCAAATGACTTAGTCCATATGTTATACAGTTTCCAATAAGTATTTTGCCTCATCAGTCAGCAGATTCAGTTAAGACTCCTCCTTTATCTAGCATTCCCTCAACATGTTGGAATTTATGCACCAGCAAGTAAACTCCACATGGGCCATTTTGGCTCATGCCACTGAGCTACTTATAGTACAACTTGAAACATATCCCTCATATCCTCATCACAGTCCTTCCTAAATTATTTGCTCATGTAAGACATATACTAGTATTTCTAACATACCATTAAGCTTTGGCAGTCTCATGCAGAGCAATTCAGCTACACTTATAAGATATCCAGTTATTATTTTTACAGTCTACTTCCAGCATCGTCACCATTTTTTAGTACTCTAGTTATTCAGTTCAACAAGGTATCCAAAAGCTTAAATCACTTAACCTCCTCATCATCTCCCTATAAGACACTTCCATAATGAAACACAGTGAATCTACTAAACTTGAATCCATTTGACTCTACTTTCCACACTATAGTTTCTTTCACCCATCACCTAGCCTTGTTTGGATTCCTGCATCCAGGATTCTCTATCTCATCATCCTAAAGCATTACTTACTTACTTGTCTTTTTTTTTGTAAGTTCCATTGTAATGATCATGTTATGTTTTGTACCTTATTGTCCTTATTGCCTTGATGTGGAACCTTTGTAAAAGAGCCCTCGGCCCAAAGGTGTCATCCGAAATACAAATAAATAAATAAATAAATTACTGAGAACCTTGCCAACATTCAAACAAAAATCACCGATTTACTGAAGGGGCCAATCATTCTATCTTGCGACTAACTTCTTCAAAGTCGAACAATTTATATTAAAGACAGTTTACATAACCTATTATCCATCCTGTGATTACTGGAATTCGGCAGCTCATCTGGACAAACACATGCTCTTCCTCATGCTCAGATCATACATACATACAAACTCCTCCCTATAGCTCCCATAAACCATAACCTAATACTTCAAACAGTTCTTGGATCATATTTGAAACTGTCATCGAGGGGCAGGTCAGGAAGCATAGAGAAAACCCAGGAGCAGTTGTAAAATTCCACAAAACTGTTTATTCGTAGTTGCAGTAACATAAAATAAAATAAACCTGTTCAGAATTTATTTTATTTTATTTATTTTTATTTAGCTTTCTTTACCGGGTAAGTACCATAGCCAAGGCATGGCTATTTTCAGGCATTCTTTTGCTTCTATATAACTATATACAGAAGCAAAATAAAATCTCTTGTAAAAAAATCTCCCTTGCAGCTTTTTATAACTCTTTTGAACCCCCATCCTTTGCAAACATCCTGTTCTTTGTAAATTTCAGGAGCTGCTAGAACACTGAAAACTTCCTGAGGTCTCCACAGCAACTACAAAAGGCTCAGGCATTTGCACCCAAGTAACCTCTAGCTTTTCACAGTTATCTCAAATTATAAATATATATATTTCAACAGTAACACAATTTTCTAAACAAAAGTGATGCCAATATCAGCTACATTTCCATACATTGATTCTCATATATTTTATATTAGCAGATACAGATGTGCAAGGAAGAAAGACAGCAAGAGAAAACTGAGAGACAGTGAGAGGCAAAGGATTGCGAGACTGGTTGGGTTGATCAAGTCTGAGGTCTCACAGGAAAATTTGGTTGTGCAACCAGACAGAAAAGATGGAAAAGGAAAGAATACAGATCCTTGCATTTAAACACTTTCTCCAAAACAAATGGGACAGGGTCCTATTCTATCCTGTCACAGAAACCTTCCGTCATCAGCTGGACTTAATCCATCATCTCAACATTCCTCCAGATTGGATCTGCTTCTTCAACCACCAGAATTAACCGTCCTACATGCATCATCAAAAATTCAAAAATGAACTTCATCTCACTGTGAACACTATATCCTAAACCAGAAGCAGAGATCAGGGCAAACATTTAGGGTCATCTCCTCTTAGGTTGCCCAGGGGATGGGCAGGTCAGTAGCCATGGGTCCTCAGATGTTTCCTCCACAGGGTTTTTTTCCCTCTCCTGCGTGCTGCTGGCCACACTCTCTGTGAGTTGGAGGAGGTAATCTTTTGGGGCCCTCTATTCCCTACAGTTACCCAGCCTAATCTACCAAGGGTGGGAACAGAGAAAGGCCAAAGGTGCATAAGGATACACAAGCACTGTTCTGTTCATGAGACACTGAACTACTGGCAGGAAGAGGAAAGCTGTATTTCCCATTATCCAGCTCATGCTACAAAAAGGTGTTAGATCTCAGAGAGACAGCAGCATATCTTCCTGGCCCCACAGTTATAAAAAACAGAAGTAAACATGCTAAACATACTACATACGGACACAAAATACATTATTTTATGTCAAAGGGCTAGGAATGATCGGTATGGTGCCTGGAGAGAGGGTTGGAACTGGCACTATCCACTTTTTGTTTCTAAACTTGCTGTTCCCTGTGGGCCTCCAATCAGAATTTCCTTTGACTGCTGCCAGTGCCACCTAGGCACCCACCGAGTCTCTTTGGCCCAGCTACTCCACAGACCCCCTGGCACCACACACAGTTCAAAGTCACAGTGGCTGTCCCCCTGCTTGCCCACAAATGTAACCAAGGTCATGCCCAGAAGGGGAGGAAGGGAATCCTGATGGGCAGGAGCGTGGTGTGGCATGATAGGCCTATATCCATTTATGTGGTTTCATTTTGTTTATGCTGTAATGCACTTTAGAATTAAGACACTGTCTCTTTAAAAGGCTTTAGGAATGAAATTACAGAAATAGCCTTAATTGTTCTAATGGCTAGAGTGGATCTGGTACATCTCTAGATAAGGGGGACAGTTTTATGGAGCCCGGAAAGCATAACTCTTATAGAAAACTGGGTATCTAGCTTTTCATGACAGGAAGAGGTCAGAGGAATGACCTAGGGGTCAGAGGTTAAGTCAAATGCATGGCACAGATGTCACTGGGGTTGACATAGAACCACAGTAACACCTACAGGAAAGGTACACTGTTGCACCCCATCACACTGTGGGTGGGGCTTGAAGATGACCAGCCTGTATGTATAAGGCACATATTTTGAACTCAGTGCAATTGAGAAACAGTTTAGCTGGAAGTCAGATCACCTGTCCAGTTGACATACACTTGAAGACTAGAAGTATATGTGTAGGCCGGGAAAAAATCTCTAAAACCAGACCTGAGTGTGTGGAAAGTTTGACTTGTCACATACTGAACAGAAAATTCTGATTTTAAGTCAGAATTTTGGAAAACCAAGACTTTTTCACTAAGGACACCTGGAGAATTTTAAAAGGACATCCACAGACTTGGATCAAGGACTTGCTACAAATTCTATTGCCTAATGAACTGTTATTGTCCACAAGAACACTTAGGCCCAGATATTCAAAAGGGTTGCGCCATGCGCAACAGGGTTGCGCGTGCGCAACTCCAAAAATGCGCCATTCTGCGATATTGAGAAGGGGCCAGTTGCGCCACCGAAAACACGCTGAGCCACAGCGCAATGGAAATGAAGGCATGCGCAACCGAAGGGGGCGGGTCCATGCATAAAGTGCGCAATGCGATATTTGAACACTTGCGCAATGCGCAAGAGTGGCTCAGCCGGAAGTTGCGCAGTACCGGATTTGAGCCAAAATAAAGGCTCAAGGGAGCGGCGCAAGAACTCGAGCAGGCCGCAAACGGGGGAGAGAGAAGAGAGAGAGAGAGAGACAGAGACAGGAGCAGGAAGGACAGAGAGGGACAGTGGGTCCTGGAGGACAGAGAGGCCAGTGGGGTGCCCGTGCAGTGGAAGCAGCAGTGGGGCAGTGGGTAACACAGGAACAGCAGCTGGGGGCAGAAGCCAGGGAGATGGACAGTGTCAGCTTCCACATGGAAGCTGTAATGAGGGGGTGAGACAGCATGCTGCAGGGACGTGGCCGTGGAGGGGCCCGTCCGGCGGTATGCCCCGACAGGCGGTGATCGCGGCCCGATCAGCTACGAGCTGTACAGTGATGTTGAGATCGTGGCCGGCACCGCCTGAACAGGGCAATACTGGAGACGGCTCAGTGAGCTGTGCAGTGATGTGATGCAGGCACCTCACGACGGAGTCACGCCTCTGTCCGTGGAGACCAAGGTGACAGCCTGCATGTGCCTGCTCGCCACGGGCACCTTCCAGAGGCCGACAGGGGACACCACAGGCATCATGCAGCCGGCCACGCCACGCATCCTCACCCAATTCCTCAGCGCGACTGCTGCCCCATGCCGCGGAGTACATCCATTTCCCCAGCACCGCCGCAGAGCGACAGCAAACATGCAGGAGTTCCACAGGGTAGCACAAATGCCTGGCGTGCTTAGATGCCATAGACTGCACCCATGTGGCCATTCGCACGCCACCTGGCCCCGACGGGCAAGCATATCGGAACCGAAAGGGCTACCGAGTGTCAACTGCCAGGTGGTGTGTGATGCCACTGGGCACATCATCAATGTCTGTGCCACACACCCATGGGAGCACATGATGCCTTCATATGGCACCAATCTGCACTGTGCCATCGATTCGAGAGTGGGAACATCCCACGGGTCATCTAGTGGGTGAGTACACATGTATGGAATGCAAACTCTGTGCAAGGGTGGAATGACACAGGTGCCATGGTAGTGGCACACAAGGATATGGGCAATATGGACCTGACCTAACACTGATCTCCACTATCTCCACACAGGTGACTGTGGATACCCACTCTGTCCCTGGCTGCTCACACCATACCGGCGCCCCACGACCCCAGCGCAGCACGGTTTCAATGAGGCACACGCCGCAACACGGAACATCATAGAGCGGGTGTTCGGGACACTCAAGGCACGCTTCCGATGCCTGGACACCTCCGGCGGAGCCCTACAGTACAGCCCCCAAAAGGCCTGTGGATATTCCTGGCCTGTTGCATCTGCACAACATGGCCAAAGACCATGGGATAGCCGTGACAGATCCAAGAGGGGACAGCGATGGGGACGCCAGTGGCGCCGGTGATATGGGTGATGAGCCACCCCTAGGACGGAGGGACCTCGACTGACCCGCGAGGCCCAGCTGCACCGGGACACCATTGCAGAAGAGCACTCACGCACAACACAGGTAAGTCAAGGGACATGTGCAGGCAACACTGTCTATGCGCAAACCACAGGCACCCAGGGAACACCGTGCATGAAGGTCAGGGAGTTGAAGGGTCTCACGATACCAACACATTAGCAGAGAGGGGTGAGCACTCAAACAAACACACACACACACACCAGGCAGCATACAGGGCAGCAGCACAGCAATGCGTGAATTACACGCCATCACACAGCACCACCAACCACCTCACCACCTGGACTGTCCACGTACGTGTGTCAGGACCTGGGCAACCTTGCACCTTGGTGTACAGTGCAATGCAGGCATCATCATCCACACGCACCTGTGGACAGCAGTTGGGAGAGTGTGCAGGTGGTCCATGTGTCAGTTTGGTGAGCAGAGCACCCAGCAGTGCACTGCCCACCATGACACACATTGCACACAGGGCAGCACCAGACAGGACCTGCATTGGGAGACAGCTCAGTCAGGGAGCACTGTCCCACGGCCACCACGGATGCGTGGGTGACCCGCCGTGGCCTAGCAGCACTGGCAGGCTGCGCGGGGGCCACATCGGGTGGCACTACTGCACCACCAGGGGTCCCAGTGCGTGACCGCGACCTTGCCCGCACAGGGGTCTGCATCCCGCGAAAGAAACTTGCACCAGGGGTGCTCGGGATGCCCACAGCAGAACCCGGCGTCGACAGGCCTGGTGTCGCACGACGCCGGGAACGGGGAGTGGAGCGCACTGTGGGGTGCGGTACAGGGTCACCAGACAGTGTGGTCAATGCGGTCGCCACAGAGACCACTGCCTGGGTCAGCCTGTCGATGGCAGCGGTCACATCCGTCCCGCATATGGACCATCTCGCCCGGTCCGGAAGAATCCCTGCTATGCCGCCTCCACGGACACACAGTCAGTGCCTCCACGGACCTTTGCAACCCGCCTCCGCAGCTGTACCGACTCCTGCAGCAGGCGGGTGCACGCCCAAAGGGTACTGTGCCCCAATGGCATCGTGACCCCCAGGGTGTGGATGGTCCTGGTGCACAGCACCCCTTGAGGGTGGCCGCTGTCTCGCCAGGACCAGGTATGGGCTGATCCAAGGGCGGTGGACAAGTGCCACTGCCTGACGCTGTCCCCCCAGGCCTGGTGTGCAACTGCTGCTGCTGCCCCTCCAACTGCTGAGCCCCCAGGTCCACCTGTTCCACCCCTGTGCTGTCAACAGTGCCAGACACCTGCTCAGCCACCGTGCTGCCCCATCGGTGCTGACAGGCCCAGCTGTGACTGTGCCAGCATGCTGGTACACAGGTGTGGAGCTGGACGGCCCGGGGCACGTCTTGGCTCGCCGTGTGTCCCCTCGTGGGACACACACCTCTCACTGGCCATTGCAGGCCTGCCATCCTCAATAGTGCGGTGCGTCCACTGCATAGGCACAGCATGCTGGCACACCTGCATGCCAGACTGCTGTGACACAGGCTGTGCACCCCTGCACCATATCACTGCCGGGCGGAGTTGTCAGCCCAGCCGCCTGCTGCTGCAGTGCGTGCAGGCTGCTGGCGGAGGTGGAAGGTCCCTCCTCCTGGTCCAGCAGGTCTGCCTCACTGTCAGCACCCACCACCACCGTCTCCTGCAGACGAACAGGATCTGAAACAGAAAGAGAGTACATGTGAGTGCATGTGAACAACAGCCGCCCCCCACAACATCACCATGACATACCGTGCAGTGATGGGCTTCCACCTGTCTGGAATCCTCTGCCAGGAACACCCGCAATGGCACTCGGCTGCATGGCCGCGACCAGTGTCTCCTCGGTCGGGGTCAGCTGCAACACCACTGGTGGTCCCCCACCAGTGGCAGCACGTGCCACCCTGAAGGCTGCCACCTTCTCCTTCAGCCTCCTCGCGTCAGTCCCCATCTTCTTGCGGCACTCCTGCACAGAGCGCTGGTGGCCCTGCAGGTTGACGGCCAGAGCTACCCCTCCCATGCAGCTGCACGCTGCTGAGGGGTGCCCTCCGCCCACTCAAAGCGGCTCATCCTCCAGGTAGGCCTGGAAGAGGGCCTCGGTCTGCTGTGGTGAAGTTCGCCCTCCTACGCCCGCCGCCCACACCCTCGGCCTGGTTCTCGCCAGTCATGCTGATCTGTATGGGTGAAGTGACACCTGTCACTCTGCAGTCCACAGCATTTCCCCATGAGCATAGCTGCAGGCTGGGGCAGAAGCCCCTTCCACACTGCCTGGCAGATACTGATGGAAAGGGTGCCTCTGCCCCTTCTAAGTGCCCTCATCATGCTCAGCCCCTCATCCCGTGACACCCTCCAGCACCCCTGCCCATGTGCATTGTCCTGAGCATCACACAGCATGTAACTCACCTCTCAGCTGCAACAACCAAATCCACGCCACAACCCAGTGTCATATTTTTATAGCGCAACACATGCAAATGAGGTGTGGCGCAACTTTAATGACATGCTAATCGCGCCACTGCGCCTTTGAATGGCTGATCGCCTGCTTTGCATATGTCGGCTGAATATCGCGTAATGCGCTTTAGCGCAATAGGGAAGGTCCGCTGAGCCGATGGCGCATGTTTGTGGTTGTGTGCTACACTGCATTGCGCATGCCCAGACGGGTTACGGCACGCCGATCGCGGCTGCAGAACTGCCGAGCAGCCGATAGGCTATTCTGGACATGGCCACCATTGTGCCAGTGGCGCTGCAGCACTGGGCACTATATGGCGCTGTGGCACCTCTGCGCGATAGTCCCCTGTGGCACTGGTGCTGTAGCGGTAGCCCACAGGATACATGTGCATCCTATGGCGCCTGTGCGTAGCCTTGCGCCATTGCCGTGACTCTGTATGCCTCTGACCCCGGCGCTGAGTGCATGCCATGTGTACGTCCCTTATTGGCGCTGTCTGGCTAGCGCCATGTAAGTGACGGCGCCAGCAACAGCGATAGGTGCCTGTGCTGGTCTATTGCGCAACAACTCCACGGGGTCACAGGCAGCGGGCGCCATATTGCCTGCTGTAAAGTTGGTGCCATGGCTAGGAGGAGGCGTGTGCCGTGAGCCAAGTTGAGGTGGCTAACCTGGTGGCCCTAGTGGAGCCCCACTATGACCAACTGTATGGTGAGGCCCCTCACCGGACCGAGGACCCATGTGTGGCAAACAAGTGGCCACTGACCTGGTGGGGTCACTGGCGGGGCCGGTCTGCGGGAGCAGTGCCGCACGGTTCAGTGATCTCGCCCGGAGGAGACCCGGAGCGCAGCTGCTGCGTTCCCTGTGCCAGGCGGGCCTGGTGCCTAGCCACGGAGTGTACCATCTATTCACCCATATTCTGTAGGGGTGTGTGTGTGCCTGGGTGGCTGTGCATCGGTGTGTCAGTGTGTGCAGCTGTGCGATGGATGGTTATGGCTGTGTGGGCAGGCAGTCTTACTGGGGCAGGGGCACTCTGCTTTTGAGTCACACTGATGTTTGTCTCACCATATGTCTCCCACAGGCCGGATGGTGACGGCGCCGGACGCGCTGATGTGGGCCATGCCAGGGCCCCAGTCCCACAGGCCGCCGCCCGCAGCGGGCAGCAGCATCAACAGCAGCAGCAGCAGCGGCAGACTGAGCTGCTGGAGGAGTGTGAGATCATTACGTCATGGATGCTATTGCATGCTGGGGGCAGGACCACCAACCATGATGGACACAACCAGATGGGTGGTAGTAGTTCCACTATACGTAACACTAGTGAGTCCCCACACTGAGTACAGTGTACAGTTCCGGAACACATAGCTGCGTATGGACAGGGACTGGGTGGAGAGCTTCACAGGAGGGCGATATGGATGGTGCATGGATTGCATCACATGTCCTATGCAGACAGGTTGACGGAACTGAACATGTACTCCCTGGAGGGAGGAGGTGTGGGGATATGATGGGGTCATACGAGTATTGTACAGGGGGAACAGTGTGCAGGAACCAATATTTGTCAGCGAGAGGATGTTCCAGGTGTAGAGGGCATGGGATGCAGTTGAGGGGCTCGCTAAGGAAACATGCGTAATTTCCTCACATTATGGGTGGTGGACGAATGGGAACACCCTGCCAGAGGATGTGGTGGGGCTGACTTGGTCACGGGAGATCTGTATGTGTGGGCTCGCCATGAGGGACTTCTGGAGGTCAGGGGTGAGGGGGAATGGACTTATAGGACATGAGAGTGATCGTACAAGGCCAAATGGCCAGACTAGGTGTCCCATAGGCCCCTATCTGCCGACACTGTCTATGTATCCATGTATGTAGGCGTGACACAGGTGACCTGCATCACAGTGCAGCATCACGACATGTCTGTGTATGCATCACAGGTGGTCCAGGCATGCACTGGGCACATAGCTGTGTGACTGGCATCGCACCACGTTGCAACATCACATGACAGCCTAGTTTGTACTGTGATTGACGTGGGCAGTGTGTGGGCGGTGGTGCGCATGGCTGGTGCCGCTTGTTGTGATGGCCATGTGCATGTTCACTGTGGTGGGTGCATGCCATCACATGTGCAGCACATTGGTTAGCTGGGTTGCAGGTTGGGTGGTGTTCAGGGCTGTGGTCAGTCTCAGCCATTGACTGTGTTCCCATTTTCCTAGGCTCCTGTGTAAGCTCGAGCGATGGCGCACGATGTCCGCGCCTGACACAGCTGGTCGGGCGATAACAGAGAGCTCCTGCAAGCCCTACAGCAACAGGGGAACGGCGCACAGACACAGGAGGGGAAGACGGCAGGGGAGGAGCAGGAGCCTGCTGGGGTCAGCCCACCTTTATTTGCCCTTCCCCATCCCTTTCACCTGACTTCCTCTCCAAGTTGTTTTCCTCCCTTGCACACCCCTGCCTTTTACCCGCCCCCAACTTGTACATAGTTTTAGCTGTTTTGTTACCTCTTTTGTTTGAATATAAAATTCTATTTTGGTACAACTGCCGTGTTGAGGTCTGCTTTGCAACTGGCTCTGGGTGTCTAAGTAGGTGCATGCCATCTGGGCTACTATGGTCCTGGATATATGTGTGTGTGTGTGTGTGTGTGTCCATGGGGAGGTATCACCAGCATAGCATTGCCTTTCTGTTGCTCTCGCATCTGCTGCCACCCACTGCTGGGTGCACAGGTGGGTCTGGGTGGTCTGCTTCTCTGCAGCATGGGGTTGACGGTGGCACGGGGGTGCATGGTGTTTTGCAGTGCCTGTCACTGCACATGAGCGTGTTGGGGGCACGGTGCATGCTGTGCTGTGCGACAGGGGGACTGATGTGCACTGTGGTTGTCAACCCCTGGGTGGCACTTCTGCCTGCCAGTGGTTGTGCTGGGCGCTGGCCTCTGCTATGCTTTAGTTGGCTTGTCCCCATGGGCACGTGATCAGCCGTCCCACCCCAGTGATGCTGTGCTTGGGGTGTGCCAGTGTGGTGTGGGTTCTGCAGTGAGTTCCTGTGCCCATGTGTGGCATGGCTGGCGGGGCCCCAGCCTGCCTCCCTGGATGTGCAGTTCCATTGCTCTGGGGGCTGCCTTGCGCAGCTCTGCACTGCTCAGCTGAGCTTTTCATGGCTTATGCGCATATGGCGCAGCTTTTCTCTCATCCTTCTTCCTGGTTGCGCTGATGGCGTAGTATGCGACATTCAGATGTTGGTTGCTGCGCAATTTGCTCTGCTCCATGTTTGAATATCGCACCTGTTGCGCATTTGCGCAACTGGTTTGTGCTTGCTCCTGCTGTTGCGCCAGTTTTGAGCGCAGTTTGAATATCTGGGCCTTAATCTTTAAGGACTCATCTCTACGAGAACATTTAAAATCTTGCCTGAACTCTAACATCCAATCAAAGTATAGTTTAGAATACAGTATCTAGTGTTGTCTGTAAACTATCCAGTTTTATTTTTGTTATTGTCTGCATTTCAAAGTTCTTCCAAACTGTAGAATTTTCTGTATTGCTTTTATGTTAAGTAAACTTTTATGATTTTCTTATCAACTCTGCCTGGGGTCTGGTTGTGTGATTTAACATTTTAAACAGAAGGGTTTTGAAAAGACTGTGTGCCTAAAAAGATAGAACTGTTCAGCTATCATATAAAACTACTTAGACAAGATGTAGCCAGTGGCCTAGGTGGGATTCAAATATTGAAAGTAGTGCAGAGTCAAGGGAACTCGAAACTACAGAATCCACCCTTCCACTGGGAAAAGGAAAATTGGGAAGTCTTCCTGAACCCTTACTTCTGCTCACGAGTTCTTAAAAAGGGGGATCCTCTCTGCAAACAGGAGGTCCTGCTGGACTGCCTGAGGTTTGGGGGCCAAGGGCTCGTGACAGGTTATAGAGTGTCATCTGCCCAACCATGCTCTCTTAGTCTCTTTGTTCGGTGCCAGCAAGCTTGACACAGTAACAAGTGTGTCCTTCCCGCCAGTGCTGACTACATAATCTCTGGTTGCTCCACCACCTCTGATCCTGCAGGTGGGGGTACAGTAGTGAAGATATTACCCTTCCACCCCAGTGGAGGACAGTGTTCTATGGGATGCTGGATCCTTCTCTTGCTGACCTTCCAGATGCACAGGGATTGGAGCAGAAACCCGGGTCACTACCATCAGAAGAAGGAGTGCTGCCACTGTGTCGCTCCATCAAGTTATGTTTTGTTGTCACTATGTTTACTTGCACATGCATCCACAGCAAACATTTTGTTACAAGACCCGCATTTCACATGCGTGTCACTGTCAGGTCAAATGCTGCTCAGGCTGTATAGTAATAAGGGTAAAAATGCATGAACTGTTAAAGATATTAACATGGAATGTAAAATCCATAAGAGATAGAACTAAAAGTAAACAGATCTTTAATTATGCAGACAGTATGGCAGCAAATGTCTGAATGTTTCAAGAAACTCATTTAACTCACGCAGAATTTTTATTGTATTCCAGAAAATGGGGTCCAAGAATAAATGCACCCTATCGTTAAAATACAAGAGGGTGGCTATATTTTTTTAAGAAAACCTCAGGAATAGAGATTAAAAAGTCCATAAGAGATAGTATCAGCCATTACATTATATGTGAAATAAGTATTAACAACAGGGGCCCCATATTCAAAAGTCCCCTGCAAAATCGTGCAAGTGCCTGCACCATGCATCTAAGATGCACCGGCCCAAAAAACTGTATATTCAGAAGATGCATGGGAAGATGCGCTCGCGCATGTCTGGCTGAATATCCTGAACATGTGCACACACATCTGAAGATGCGTGGTGCACCTCAGGCAGGGGGACCGTGCACCACAGGCAGGAACATAGGGAAATGCGCTGGGAAAGGTGAGATGGGCATGGCGCAACTTTGCAATATTCAGCCAGGATATGCAAATGGCCTCATTGCACATTCCAAGCCCAAACCCCACATGCCAGAGCTCATTACTGGAATGTATTCAGGCCATTTGCATACCCCAGGCATGCTCAGTTCCAGCTTTGCAGGGCTACCCCACCACCCCACAAAGGTTAGCAGGAGGTACTGCAGCCTAACAGGCAGGTGTGCTGGGATGGTAGAGTGTGGGGTAGGTGGACTGCACTGGCCTGGGTACTGTGTTACATCCCATAGCCATGTACAGGGTCGGACAAGGGTACAGGGTCCCACCTGGACAGTGGCCACCTGGACATACAACAGGAGTGGGCACAGGGTGACACAGGACCATTGGAATGCCACATGCATGTGATACACCAGCTCCATATGCTGCATACAATCACCTGCAGTGCCCCACACACTCCAGTATGGGAGGTACCTGGTGGGCACTGCAAGGGATGGCAGTGTGCAGACTGTGACTAGGTACCTGGATGGGTGGATCCCACCTGTGTGCACCCATGGTGTACCACCTTGTGTGTGTGTGTGTGTGCCACTGGTCAGTCCCTGGGCCATGCCATGCAGACACTAGTAACCACCAGGCGACCTGGGCACCGTTGCCACAGATGTCACCCTGTGTGCATGTCACCACCGGGTGGCACCCTGCAGGCCACATGGGTGCTGGCCATGTTCCCTGGTACATGTGCTGCATTGTGGCTGTCTGCACTGCTGGTGTGCCCGGGGGGGCACATGCCAGCATTGGCATGTGGCTTCTGGGTGTCTGTTTCCAGTGTGCGGTGTGAGGTGTTGCTCCCTGGACGGTGTCGGTGGTGACACAGCACCTGTGGCTCAGGATTCATTAATCCTGGCATGACTGCTGTGTGTGGGTGCCTGCAGCATGTTCTTGTGCACCTCCGAGTGCTGTCTCCAGATGGCTTGCCTGTGGGTGGCTGGCCGATTTAGGCCACCCTTTTGTATGCCTAATTTTGGGTGGCTCATTTCCAAAATGCACAGCAAATGTGCAGCACATACTGGCTGAATATGGGGGTGCACAGCATATTCATGGGAATGCCTCCTTTATTTGGGCCACATACATTATTTCTGCATGATGGCGCATCCAGAGATGTGCACTGCATCTCTGTCTTTCAAATATCACGCTTTGGCACATTTGTTGAGGTAGGTGGTGCATCTCTACTTTGCGCTGTGCATCTCCTTTGAAAATGTGGGCCTTAATATATACAGTTGTAAGTATATATGGCACAAATGAAAACTCACCCCAATTCTTTGATGAAGTATTCTTAAAAATCACTGAATTTAATTCACCAATAATTATGGGAGGGGGGTGGATTTTAATTTGGTTATAGATCTGAAAATTGATCGATCAGACACAATGGATCATAAAATACAATCTGCAGCCATAAAACTGAGCAACTATATGATGGACTTTCGCCTGATAGACTGACCCATGGTGAAATGCTCACCCCTCGATTGTGCAGTACTCATTCTATTCCGCAACCCAGCAAACATTTTCTAGAATCGATTTCTTCAGAAAGCTTACTTTACAGCATATCAGATATTAAATACAGAATGATACATATATCAGATCATGCCCCAGTTGTGTTAACATTAAGAACAATGCAACAAAAAAGTTAAATGAGTTTCAGAATGGATCCCACCGCACTGAAAGATCAACCATGTATAACAAAAATTCAACAAAATTTACAGACTTCTTTCAGTTTAATAAATACACAGATACATCCCCACTAATCATATGGGACACTTTTAAAGCATCTATTAGAGGTGTCACCATTGCATATAATGTAAAGAAAAAAGAAAGAAACAACGATTGGATAATTTAGAAAATACTATAATTCAAAAAGAAAATACGTACAAGGTAACAAAAATCTAAACACATTACAAGATCTTTTAGTAACAAAAAACATAATATCCACATACCAAGCAGAAAAACAACCACTACATACTAGAGCCAAATATTATGCAACTGGAGAGAAACCTGATAAGATACTCGCATGGCAATTACGCAAAGAACAGGAATCAAACTTTATCATAAAAATTACAAAAGAGGACGGAAAAGTTACATCAGCTCCAAATCAGATTAATAAAGTGAATATTAAACAAAATTATATAAATCAGAAAGAGGGCAGGATAATAACGATATGAATTCATACCTCCAGTTAATACGAATACCACAACTAAATCAATCCCAAATCACAGTTTTAGATGAAGATATATCAATATTAGAACTAGAAACAGTTATTAAGTCATTAAAGAAAGGAAACGGTTCAGGCCCTGATGGAATACTTATATATGAAATTTGGCACTAAATTCAGAAAAGGGGTACAAATATTATATTCAAATGTGGCAGCTAGAGTTAAAACCAATAAACAAATATCTAATAATATACATCTACACCACGCACATGCATGCTAGGGATGTCCCCCAATTTTTGCTTTGCCCATTGAGCCATTAGCAACTCGATACGGAACAATAAAAAAATAAAAGGTCTTCAAATCAATAATGTAGAACATAAAATTAGCCTGCATGGGATGATGGCCTCATATATACTAATAATTGAAACCAAATATGTACTGAACTGAAGGACACACTGATACAATTTAATAACGTACTGGCATACAAGATAAACTGGAATAAGGCAGAACTTATGGAACCGAAAGTGCAGAGTGGTCCATTTTCAGCAAAACATAGTTTTAATATGAAAAAGTAACCACGCTGAAATATCTGGGTGTAACATTAGACCAAGACAATTCAAATCTATATACTATTAATTACGAACAGCTTAAAGAGCAAACTAAAAATGAACTCAACAGATAGGAAACCCTTCCATGAACTTTAATAGGCAGAATAAATGTCATAAAAATGAATACGCTACCTAAATTTTTGTTTTATTTTCAAAATATTCCCATTATATTAAATGATATTTTTTTTTGTAATCATTAGATTCCATCTTTAGGACATTTTTATGGAAAGGCAAGAAACCCAGACTGAAACTAGATTAGTTATTCAAAAGGACCGAGGGTCTTGCCTTGTCAAATCTATGCTTGGTATTATTATGTGGCCAACTTACCCACAATTTATGATTGGTTTAATCCATATCAAAACTTGATTTCAACACAGACTGAACTAAATGGGATTAAACATGAAAAAATAAAGTTCGAATCTGTTATAGGCTCATATTGAAAACAAGTACCTCCAATATGTAAGTCTACACAAACCACCTGCCACATATGGGAAAAAGTAATGTGACTCACTAAAACCAGTAACAACATATCCATACATTCATCAATACATCTGAATTGCCACTTCCCACCATCAATAATGAATATCAGATACAAAATTTGGCATAAAAATGGAATCAAAGAAATTTCAGATCTGTATGACCATAAAGGATTACTAGATTTTGACTCTACTAAAAAAAAGTATAAACTAAATAGCAATCATTTTTCAGATATCTTCAAAATTCAGGAATATATCTCAAACAATTAGAATGCTTTTAGATATACCTTCTAGTACACAATGGAAAATAATATGCCAAAGGAATAAAGTAAAACTAATCTCAAACTTGTACATCTCTATACAAACCAATGCTGGTATAAATCTACAATCACTAAAAGAAAATGGCAAACTAAACCTCAATAGCATATCACTGAATCTCAATGGTTGAAACTAATCAATTTGACTAATTTAGGTATAATCTCTTCTAAACTACACATTTAGTATAATACATGACAACGACTTGCTACACCACCATAGACTGAACCTGATGAATAGTAACTATTCAAATTCATGTCCAAGATGTAAATCACAAAACGCAACATTAGAACATATGATGGTGGGATGTAGGTCTTTAGATATATTTTGGCATAAAATATTGAATACTTTAACACATGTAAGCACCCCTCATGGGGTGGGCTTACTAGCCTCTGTTGCATCTCCCCTTCCTGTTGCGCCCCCTGGTTGAGAAAGGTGCTCTAGGCCCATTCTATCAACTTGCACCAGGGTAGTAAGGATGGCCTGTTATTTAAGCCCTGGTCCCCGGGTAGGAGGGAGATGAGGAGTCAGTAGTAGTAGGCACAATGTTTAATGAGGGCTCCTCGCCAGGAGTCAGCAAGAGCTGCATCAGTGCAACACAGGATTGGCTGGTCTCTGGGAGGGCTATAGGAGCTTGCAGCCGGTGGGTCTGGGAGGATTTTGGTCATCTGCTGCAGGAGGCTGGGTGACGAACTTGCAGAAAGTAAGAGGACTGGATGATGCCGAATCTCTCTGTGGTGCAGGGGTCCTGGGTACCTTTAAGGTAAGGAATAGCCTGGCAGTGGGCTGCTGTAGCAGTGGCATGGCTGTAGCAGGGTATCCAGAGATGGCAGCTCTGGGGCACCATTCCTGTGTGGCATGCTGTCAGGTACAAAGTTTGAAGGCCAAGGGGACTGCAGCCTGGGATTCACCATAGGCCAGCCATGCCCATGTCTGGGGCAGGCCTTGGGACCTACGATGCCCGTAGTCTGGGGTAGATCTGTCAGATCTGTTAAGGGCCATGGCTCCACTTTAGGGAACAGGTTTTGATATGATGGGAGCTGCCGCCATGCTTGGGCAGCCTGTAAGGATTCAGAGAGCAAAAGGAATCTGTGGGCACCTTGGTTATCACTCAGAATACCATTTGGGTGGCTAACTGGGAGCAGCCACTTAGTTTAGGGCTGCAATTCACCCCGAGGCCTGTTTTTGGCTTGGCTGGTACTGGAAAGAGTAAGGCACTCCCCCCCTGGAGGTTGAAGCGAGAAAAATGGGAAGGTTAATGAAGGACAAGGCTGTTTTCTGACTATTTGAGATCTCTGCCCAAGGGAAAGCAAAGGTTTTACGTGGAGCCAGATTGGTCTAAGTGTTATGCCTAGGAATGAGAATCGTGCTGCGGTGCTACATGTGTGCCTGAAAAAGCTGATGGTTGTTTGTGAGCTCATCTCTCAGCCCCATGGAGCTGTCCTTGTTTCTAAATGAATATTTCCTTGGATGCAATCATTTCCACATCCAAGAATAAAGTTTTATACATTTTGAGAAGACGGTTGTGGTGACATCATTTGCCAAATGAATTAAGGGATAATGAATTTTAGTTAATCACTACAGTATTTATTCCCATTTTGGAGAGTCTGACCCCCCCATGAGAAAGCAGCGGGAGCGAGTCACCTGCAAGGAAGATGTTTGCTGCCAGTCCTAATGCCAGCTGTGCCAGAAGTGAGTTGTTTGGGAGAGGGAAGCCTTCTGAGAGAAACAGAAGATGGCTTCAGGTAGGCCACCTTGGTTTCCATCTTACCTTGAGAGAGGTCCAGGGAGTATTTATGGTCTGTGCCTCCCCCTCAGTTCATAACATTGGGACCCCTAGAAGCACATTTGAGGATCGGGGGTTAAAGATGGGGGCTCATCCGGATTTATTTCTGCACCCAAAGGACTTGTGGCACTGGCTGCTGTGGGGAGCCAAGCGGCCCTGACTGGATGTGGGGCCTGAAGCCCTTGTGTATGTGACTCTCTCTCACTTGGTGCCTCCATGTCTGGACTTGTGTTAGGTGATGGGAAAGGATGATGCTAATTGGTCAGCTCCATGAAAGTGTTTGGAGAGGAGCTGTGAGGAGGCACCATTTTGCAGCTTAGCGAGAGAGGAGAAACAGAGAAAACAGAAGTGTGATCTTCAGAGAGTGGCTGTTTGTGAGAATTTAAAACCGATTCATCAGATGACTATGGCAGAAGGGTTTTCATCTGAGGAGGAGCCCCAGGCAACAGTTCCTACCTCCCTGCTCACTTAGCTTTGGAACTCAGCAGGGAGGGAAAGGCTGAGGAGAGATGTAAGATGTGGATATCATGGAGAGGGGTGGTCAAGTTGCCATTTTGTACCGTTTGCTCCTGCTATGCCAGGGGACTTTTGAAGGGACACCATTTGGTTACCCCTGGCATTATCCTACTAGGACCTCTGTGGGAATGGCTTCCCTACTTTCTCAAGGAAGCCTGGACTTGGGAGCTGAAGCTAAGTTAGAAGTGCAAAAGAGTGGTGACCTGTTAGTAAAAGTGGAGTCTCCTGAGGTGAAGATCGAGGCCATGGAGGAGTCCCCTGACGGTGGCGAAGGGGAGCATAGCTGTCTGCCGAGCTCCACCCCACTAGCAGTCGACTACCCCCATGGCAGAGGGAGGGGCAGGGGTCTGCAGATGTCAGCAGGGGACCCCCAGAGCCATAAGGTCTCCAGTGGGATCCCTGTCCGGCAACAGTGTTCCCGGTGCAACAACTCAAAGTGAGGCCCCTCCACCATATTCTGTATAGGCTGTGGTGAAGGTGAAACCCAGGGAAGAGGAAGTCTTGGACAAGGCTGCTGTTAACTCCTGGAGGATCATTGAAGAGATACCAGTTTGCACATCATGAAATCCAACAGATGATTCCTCG